>OY728164.1:90508971-93212229 GCA_963277665.1 Viscum album
AGTAGGGCCAAGTCTCAGTTCCTCGTAATAGGAATGATGATACAACACAAACTAAACATTGATGATCATTGGAGACCACTAGAACATTGTATTGAATCCTCTCTAGTGGATTATGCACAAGGAGAATGCGGTTTATGGTTTCTATTCTACGTTAGTAAGGTATACAGATCCTATATCCCCACTAGCCATAGCTACTTAGGGTTTCCCTTGGTTCTTATGATGTGATTTCCATTTTAGTTTCTTCAATCTTGTTTTCGTATTTTTTGAAAATAATGTTTTAATATAAATTGATTTCTTTTCATTTTGAAATGTCTATGAATTGTTGGAAATTATTTTGAAAATGAGCCGGAAAGGTAATTATTTTATTGGAAATGAAAACATGTTACTTGAAATTGAAAATAACGAAAAACATTATTTTTATTATGTCTTATTTTAATATTTGTATGGATTAGTTTTCTTTTTAAAAGTAAGGCATATAGAATATCTTTTTTGATCACACCAATGAGTTTTAATGCTCATTCCAACAGCTTAATTTTTTTTTTCTTGTGGTGATGATACATATTTTAGTTTTATAATGTAGAGAGTGTGATCATATGGTTGGTGGTGACCCATGAGGTCACATGGAGGTTTGTGTAATTGTTTTATTTTATTCCCATTTCTAGTGATTATATTTTTATTGCTCAGTTTATATTTGTTAATCTGTGTTTTTTTATTGAAAAATCATTCATAATTTCTTTATTTTGATTCTAGGAAATAGTTTCCATCTTATGGGGATAAATAATGCCTCTTGAACCTTGTTGCAGGCCATCTCAAGTGAGCGGTTCCAGGTTGAACTAGGTTGTTCCATGACAAAATGGTATCTGAGTAGCCCCCTGAAATTTTGGGTGTCTGGTTTCATGGAGATTAAGACTGTTTGGACATGATAGGTAAGTGTGTGAAGGATATCCTAAACTCTATCTCGTTCTGAGCTTCAAGTGTCTAGGGTAGTCTTTGATTTTGTGTTTTTCTTTATTTTCCTTCTATAGATAAGGGATGATAATGGGAGTGAGCCTATTCTACGTAATGAGATTTCATGGAGTAGTAAACCATGTGTATCTCAACTGCATGTTTAATGATGCTTCTCATGGTTTATTATTTCTTGAAGCATGGTCTCCTAATCCATGTTTCTAGCTTTTTCAAATCTACTAGTTCCTTAATTTTTATGGGTTTCTGTGAGTAATGTGTTGGATTAATTTTGGTTGGAATGACTAGATTTTAAAAAATGGTTTTTTTGTAAAGGGTTTTTCAGAAGGGAAAATGGTATTGGGAGTGGAAAAATGGTCTTTGAAATGAAAATTATTTCTATAAATGGTTTTATTTTAATTGAATGTGTGGTTTCAAAAGAAAAAATAGAGGGTATTTTGGAAATAAGTTTTGTATTTTGGTATTAATTTTTTTAATGTGAAATGAAAGCATCTTAAAAATTTGGAATGGTGTTTCTTTAATGATAAGGGATGATTGAAAATTGGTTGGGAATTTGGGATTTCACTTGAATGGCCTGTTTTGAAAATGTGCAATGTTGTGAATTGACCCTTGGTATTTCTAATAATGATCACATATATAGATGTATACATGTGGCAGGTTGATAATTATTGGTATGTGTGGATGGGTTCTTGAGTTATCATAAGGATATATATATATATCGGTGTGTGTAGGTGTTAGACTTAATGGAATACCAATGGTGGGTATTTTTTTTAGTTTTCTTAAAAATGATTTTTAAAAAGTGTATTTCATGTATTCAAAAGGTGAGTAAAGAATTATTTAGTGTTTTTATTTTCATGTTTGGAATCTTCTTTTATATGCTCCATATTTTGACATGATTAGAGTGTGGTTAGAATAATGATTCGAGTTTGGGATTTGGTTTGTGATTTATGTATGGAATTTTGGTTAATGATTCATTTTGATTCATCTTCGTGCTTCTTATTTTTGAGTATGCCCTAAAAATTTCCAAATAACGAGTGAATGGTTGGACTCTATGATTCCTTCCACTATTTATAGGTTATGTTTGGGTTTGGGAATTGGATTTGTTTATCGTTTATTAGCATAAACATGTCAAAAATATGATGGTTATGGGTTTTTAGGAAATTATAAATAATTTTACCTTTGATTATTCTCATTAAAGACTCGACCCAGACAATGAATTAAGTGGTGGAGCCATAACCTTTCCTGCCATTGGACCATATCACAGTCTTCTTTGTTTTTAAACCACCTTAATTAGATATAAAATGGAATAATATTTCCTTCGTAGAAGCTTATGATATGACATTTTCTTTAGTGCGGTCCTTTGGGTCATTTGGAAGGGTTCAATAAGCTGCATTATCAAAATAAGAAGTTATAGTTGAAGAGAACTAGCTCTTAACTGTGGGGAAGTAGATGCTTCAACAAATCAGATACCCAATAATAGGTCTCAGAGTGAAAATTTTCAAATAGTTAGGAATCATTCGGTGTGGGGGCCTTGGTCAAGCATAAGTCTCCAGTGTTGGAATGGGGATAGTTTAAGATTTTCCATTGTAGATTCTATATCATTAAATATTTCTTATATTGTAGAAGGTGTAGAGGTCACATTTTTCTATTGTAGTTTTTTTGTTTTTACAGTTCCTCTACTAAAGTATTCCTGGTTCTTGAAAGTTCTACTGTGGTTGTAAGAAGTCTTGGTGACCTTGCATCCTTTTAATATTATGTGGTTTTGGATATTACTTATGGAATAAAACCGTTGAATGTATTTCTCTTTGTAGATGTTGGTCTCGATATGATTGTCTATCTTGTGTGATTATACCTTTTTGTGGACCATTTTTGTTTCTGGTCATGTTGGTTTTTGAGATGATTGTTTCTTGTGGAAATGATGAATCACAGTTCAGCTCTCTATTTAGTTTGAGCTCATTCCTTGTTTTTTCCCTTGCGTTGGAGGTTTTGGGATTGGGTTTTTATTTCTCAGTGGTTATGTTGGTTGGTATGTTTGAAGGGTTCTCAAGTTATTTTTTTTTCAGTTTTCCTTCTGGGTGTTATAGTTCTAGTCAGGTTCATATGGTAGGGAGAACCCTCCTTTTTCATCATTGTACTTCATGTTTCAGTTTCTCTTAGAACTTTTTAGGTGTGATTTCTAGATTTAAATGTCACACCGGGACTAGGGATTCATTGGAATTTATTAGTTTCGACCTTGAGTTTGATTCTTCATTTGACTGATTGACATTATGGGGGATGAAGGTGTTTGTGGTGGGGAAAATTATCACAACATAATCATGATAAAATTAATTTTTAAATTATGAATGGGTTTACATTTGAGAATTCACATCGAAAAAATTTTAAAATTTAAAATTTGGGGGACTCTAGTATAGGTTCATGATGCATATACGATTAGTAGAAACTATGCGCAAACTATGTATGATTATCTCTAATTTTGACAGTGCTGAACCACATAGCCAGTGTATGGTTTGGAATATTGTGTAACTACATGTACAGGTTGTTCAGGGCTTCTAGTGGAGGTTTATTATTGGTGCACAGTTTGGCCAACTGTGTGAACAAACCATTCATGGTTTCTAATCATTTTTAAAATAAAATAAAATATAAAATATAAATAATAATAATAATAATATTGTTATTATTATTATTAGTATTATTATCATTAATGAAATTATTATTATTAATTAATTTTTTTACTATAAAGGGGTCCCCCATTTTTCCCTTATGCGACACACTCCTCCCTGCTCGCACAACTCCCTCGATCGAAACCCTACAGCTTTCCACCTATATCCCTCTGATGACTACTCCTCCTTGCGATTTTGGGTGATGATCTCTCAAGTGAGTCTCTTATCCCATCATCTTTAATATTTTTAAACATAACTTTTTTATCTGGTGGTGCATATGTTTTGGCCACACCCTATGGTTTGGGATAATTCAATTTTTGAAGATTATTTTCGTAATAGGGGGTGTGATGTCTCTCTCAAGTCATCTTATGGCGTGTTTCAGTTTCCTCCACTGATAGAGAATCATTTCTGACTATTTTGATCCACCCGCCATTAATTTTAGGTATGGGATTTTGATTCCTTTTTTTTTGAAATTAATTTAAAATTTGGGTTTTATGGGTTTTTAGTGGCTAATATTTTTTCTATAGTGTGTTTAATCTCTTTTAGGTTGTTTTAGGTTTTGAGAATCAATAATTCTTACATGTGCACACATGGGTAAGGCATATACATAAATTCCCTCTTTTTACATATTATTTCTGGTGAGGGGAGTATGTGAAATGTAGCTGGGGTTATATGTGTATATACATATATGGATAAATGAATGTGTGTGTAAGTTATAAGGGTCAAATCGAGTGGACTTTGTCGAAAATAAGCATGTTTTAGGAAGGTACTGAATGCATATCCCTTTAATTTTTAATCCATAATTCCTTTATTGTTTTAAATAAATGTTTTATATTTATGTAGTATATATATGCTATGAGATATGTTTATGGTTGGTAGAAATGGTTATACATTTTTTTTATTATTCTTAAAAACATCTAACGTGGGTTTTTTATGATGAAATAAGCTCATGTACTTATTTTAAAAAATGTAATGTATTTCTAATGCTCAATTGGTCTTAAATGAAATGCATTTAAAATTGAATTCTTAAATGGATTTGACTATGGAATGTGTATTCCCAAAGATGTTTGGTGTGTATAAAATAGTATTTAATGTTATCTTGAATAAAGATGAGTTTGTGTGTGATTTTAAAAAGAGGGAAACCCCTCTCGAGGCATGCCCCCTTATTTTCGAAAAATTATTTTTATGTTAAATGTGTTATCATTTTTAGGTAACTATTTTAGATACATGTTCATTATTGTTTGATGTAAAAAAGGTATTTTCTCATAGAGGGAGATCAGTGGTGAGAGGTTAAATGTGATTTTGGATAAAGAAAATTATATGTTCATGTATGTTAGTTTGATAAAAACTCACAACCACATAAAATATAGCACATGGAAAACCTGGTTACCTAGGTGGGAATATTATACATAGTAATATAGGTGGATTGGAATGAATGAGGCGTTATTCCCCTAGCTAAGATTAATTCTATAACACTAACAAAACATTGATGATGATTGAAGACCACTAGAACTTTGGAATGACACCTCTCTCGTGTATTTTTCATGATGATATTGTCAGATTTCATTTCTATACCACGTTATTGAGGTATGAGGATCCGAGTTCCCCACTTAACGTGGATAATTATGGATTTTCAATGGTTCTTATGATATGTTTTCCGTTTCTTTATTCATGCTTGTTTCTCGTTTTGTAAAACCCATGTTTTAATCTAAATTTATTTCCATTCATTTTGAAACGTCTATGAATGCTTGGAAACTATTTTAAAAATATAGTGGAATGGAAATGGGTTTATTTAAAATTTAAATGTGTTACATTAATTTGAAAAGAATGAAAAACATTATTTTGATGATATCTTTTTTTTCAAACTGGAATGAATTGGTATTCTTTTTAATGGTAAGATATAGGGAATAGTTTTTTCAGGAATCCCTTTTGTGTATTCATACTCACTTTTATATCTTTATTTTTTTCGTTTCTTGTGACACTTATCATTATAGTTCTCTCACGTAGTGACTGTAATCCTATGCTGGGAGGTGACCCATGAGATCACATAGAGGTAAGCGTATTAGATTTATTTAATTTCTGCCTCTAGAATTTATCATTGTGTATATTATTTTTTATTTTTTTATAAGTGTTTTTTTGGAATTGTTTTTCATAATTTCTTCATTTTATTGCAAGAAACTTGTTTCATGCCTGAGAGGATCAAGAACTCCCCACATGCCATGTTTCTGGCCAGCTCGGGTCACCTGTTCGGGGTCGACCAGGGTTGGTTCCTGATAGAAAATTTTAAAAGATTGAATAGAAGGTTATCATCCACAAATTTTCATGATTGTTGGAAATATATAGATCAATGATGTGTTGGTTATAAAATAATACCATGATTTTTTCTTTATTATTTGTTCAGTGTTATACCCAATGAGGAAGTTGAGTTTACTATTGATTTTGTTCGTAATGCTATGGAAATTTCAAAATACCATTATAGAATGGTTCGAGTATAACTTTTGGATTTGAAAAAAATAATCATGAACGTCTTGATAAAGGTTATATTTATCCTAAAATCTCACCAAGGGATGACCTTTAACTATTTATTAAAAATAAATATGGTTCCATGAGGTTATAAAATGGATAGAGATATTTTAATAGCATTACAATTAAGAACAATAATCATTTTCTTTATATCAGTGATTTGTTTGACCGTATCCTTGGAGCTCGGTATTTTTTAAAGTTTGAACTATGGTTTGGATACTATCAGTCTAAGGTGAAGGAGGATGGAATACAAAAAATATAATTTCGGACAAGATATATACATTATGATTTTTTGGTTAGGACCTTTGGGTTGAAAAATCCCACAACTATATTTATAGATCTTATGAATATTGGTTTCCATGAATTTTTGGATAAATTTGTGGTTGTTTTTAATTATAATTTCTTGATTTAGAGAAAAATTCATGAATATCATGAAAAACATATAATGATTTTTTTAAAACCCTTAAATAAAATAATTTATATGGAAAATTTAGGAAATGTATTTTGTCTGATATGATTTCATTCCTTAGACACATCATAAATAAAGATGGAAAAATTATTGATCCTATAAAAAATAATGTGGTCTATGGATGGAAAATTCCTATGAATGTTACTAAAATTTATAGATTTCTTAGATTAGTAGGATATTACCAATAGTTTTTTTAAAACATTTCACGGTTATCAATTCCAGTGACTAAGCTAACTCGAAAATAAGCTAAATTCAAAAAGATAAAATAATGTTATATTTTTTTTTAAAAAAAGTAAAAAAATATTGGTGAATACTCTAAATTTTCCACTGCTCTCCATTAATATAGAATTTATCATCTACAATGATTCTTCGTTGAAGGGAATTGGTTATGTCTTGATGTAGAATGACTGAGTAATTACTTATACCCCACACCATCTAAAACCTCATGAGTTAAATAATCCTACACATGAACTGGAATTAGCTAATATGTTTTTTTCATTAAAATTTTGGAAACATAATTTTTATGGAGAAAATTGTGAAATACATACTAATCATTAAATTTTAATGTATATATTAATTGAGAAAGATATTAACATGAGATAAAGGATATATTTGTAATTGATAAAAGAATGTGAAAGAACAATTTTTCAGCATCCTAGAAATGTAAAGAATGTAGATGATGATTTGAGATGAAAAAACAACCATTCATTAACCATATTACGTTTCGAAAAAGACCATTTGTTAAATATTTGATTACTTTTGTCCTATATGTTGTGAATGTAAGAATTTTTTTTCCAAATGTCAGTACAATCATCTCTATCAAAAAGAATTATGAAAGATCTAACTGGAGATAGTGAGTTACAAGAAATGGTAGAATTTTTTAATATGGGAATGTTTCCTAAATTTAATGTTGAATATTAATGTGTTTTGATATTTGAAAGAGATTATATGGGTATTTTGATGCCTAATTGGAGAGATAATTTTTGAGTGAAACTCATAGGTCCATGTTTACCATTCATTAATGTATTATTAAAATGTAAAGATACCATGAGAAG
The DNA here is from genome assembly GCA_963277665.1 of Viscum album. Taxonomy (NCBI): domain Eukaryota; kingdom Viridiplantae; phylum Streptophyta; class Magnoliopsida; order Santalales; family Viscaceae; genus Viscum; species Viscum album. The sequence continues at coordinate 90,516,642 of OY728164.1, forward strand.
TATTACTGGTGATATGGATTTAAAATAGATATTGTTTACTCTACCATGAAATATTATAATTGTCAACAGGTTAATGAAAAAGTAAAATTACCTGATGGGATACTTTTTTCCCTTCCAGTTCCAAATTAGAAATGGGAAAATATATTAGTGGATTTAGTTGTTGGATTTCCAAATACATCATGAGTTAATAATTTGATATGGGTTATTGTTGATCAGTTAACTAAATATATGAATTTCCTTCCCATTTTAGGTACTATAAGTTTAGATCAACTATATAAAATGTATCTCAAGGAGATTGTTATGTTACATTGAATTCCCTTCTCCATTGTATCTAACCATGATCTTAGGTTCACATTTAATTTTCTAAAATACCTTATTAATTCATCATGTACTATGTTAAATTTTAGTAAGTTTTTCATCCTAATTCTGATTGAAAATATAGGGTAACAATTTATACTTTTGAGAACATGATTCTTGGTTGTTAAATGGATTACCATAGAATTTGTGTTAAACATATTTTATTAGTGGAGTTTTTAAAATAAATTTATTCATTCTAGTAAACGTATGAAATATTTTGAGGTATTATACGGATAATGGTATTTTAATATTTATTTGTATTATTATGTTTGTCGTAGAATGTTTACGAGACTATTATTGGATGAGGAAATGGTTGATAAGTTGAAGTAAATTCATCAACATAAGAGGACAACTCATAGGAGGCCAAAATTTTATTTTGATAAATTGAGTAAATATCATTCTTTTGAGGTAGGTGATCATGTTTTCCTTAATGTATCTCCACATAAAATTGTTAAGAAGTTCATTTAAAAAGGATAATATAAGTACATGGTTCATTAGACTGAAAAAAATACCTAGATAAATTTGGTCCAGTTGCTTACCAAGTAGCCTTCCATCCGAGCCTATCACTGGTACACATTATTTTCCATGTTCTGATATTAAGAAAACATGTGCTAGAATCATCTCATGTTTGTATCTCTAAGGTAGTTCAGTTGGAAGATAATATTTCTTATGACGAACATCCTCTTAAAATTTGGGACTATATAGAGAATGTATTGTGGAATAATGTAATTCACCAAGTTAATTTTTTTTGAAAAACTATATGGTCGAATATGCGACATTGGAGTATGAAAATACTATAAGAGAATTATATCCCAACTTATTTGATATGTGAATAAAATTATGATGAATGAATTTATAAAAGGGGTAGTAATGAAAAAATCTAGGTAATGATAGAATATATAATTTTCATATTTATTAGTAGTAGTGAGATAGATATTTATATTTATTATAAATGTTTAAATCCAAAAAATATATTGTTTTGTTAAACTTTTTTATTATATGGTATCATTTAAAAGTTTAATTTTGAAATTATATAATTTTAATTTTAAAAATTGAGTTCTATTTTTGATTAAGTCCTATAGAAATTATAATGAATAATTTTTTAACAATTTTATGAAAATATTGAATTTTCAATGAATAGTGAAATATAAATATTTTTATTGAATATTGTATTTTATTTTCAATTATTTACATAGTTAAATTATTTATTGTATCACTTTTAAAATCCCATAAGTTCTATTTTATTTAAAATAATATAATTATGGTTTTTAAATAAACTTTATACTTGAATTTAGTATAAAAAAATTTTATACTTGAGAACGAGTATTTTTTTTGAAAAATCATCTTTGATCGTAATTTTATTATTTAATTTAAAATTAAATTCTTACACTAATATGTTTAGAATACTAAAAAATGGATTCCATGATTTTTAATTATGGGGTAAAATGTGGTAAATGTTACACTTTTATTTTTTTCAACATGAATAGTGACTATAGTAAATTTCTTACCATCATAAAGGGTAAATCAGGTAATTAATTTTTTTTAAAAATGATAAAACCTGTACAAGGAACCTAACACTTGAATACTTTTTTTGGATGAGTATATTTAATTTATATTTATTATAATTCATAGTATATTTCATTTTAAATATTATTATTTTATTATAACCTTTATAATATTTTAAGCAATGAAAAGTCTAAAATGCCACCCTATTGTTTTCAATAAGTATAATTTATTTGAGATGGGGTTGACCAAATGAAATATCCTATAAAAAATATAATTTAAGAAGTTAAAATTATTGTATTAATTATTGTCATTTATTTTTAATTTGTAGTGAAGAAATAATTACCTTAAATTCTTACACAATGTCGACTCAGTAATTATTCCATTAATAGATAAATAAAATAAATGATATTAGAAATAGTTAAAGTATCATAATTTTAATGAATTATTTTAATCTATAATTTTTTTAAGATAAATATGAAATGATAGTGATAAGATAATTTATAATATTCTAATTCCATTGTCTCATTGATGTTATAAAATTTAATGTAAATGAATAGTTGTAAAATCAAAATTATTGATATTTTATGAATTTAATATTTTATGAAAATATATAAAATTCATAAAAATCTTATATTAATCCATGTTATAATTTTATGGTTATAAATATAATCCTTGGTCCATTTATGAGCCATTTATTAGTTTATAGTGACAATCATGACCCTCAATGAGTAAAAACCCATGTTGTCATGGCGACTGTGAAAAATGATAAAGGAGGGTTTAAACAAAATGATAAGGGTAAAAATATGTTCTAAACATATAAAAATTATTGGATAAAATGTTTTAGAGTATTAATAAACTTATTTTGTTATATTATTAATTTCTAGTCATTTTTCATTAAAATTAATTTATATTAAGGTAATATTTTAATAAATTCCAACAGTACCCCTCCCCTCATATAAAAGAGAAAAACTTATTATACTGTATGCAAACAAAAAAACGAATTTTAGGTAAATATATTCAAAAATAAATTCCAAAAATATAATCCCATGGTATATATTCCTTTTTTATTGAATAATATTAATTTTATAGGTCTTAAGGTGTTATGCAAAGGAGATTTTCCATAGTTAAAGTGTTGATTTAACCGAATGTTTATGTTTAATTTCTACTTACACCTCCATAGAATCTTATTCATCCAAGATACAATAATAAAACCAGTATCATTAATATACTAATGTTTTATTTTATTAATTTTATACACTATATCAATATACTCTTCTATCAAATAGAAAATGAAACCAACGTTCATTTGTACAGTGGACTACCACCTCACAACCCAATGTGATACATTATCCATTACCATATATCATGGATGGATTATAAAAAATATAATTAAATTTTATATATCTTATTCAGGAAATATTTATCATTCCTAAAATATTATACAACATTGGATTTTTTACATTTCCATTCACTGAAAAATGATAATTTTCTTCGTGAGTACGAGTGGACTACTACCTCCACGAAGTGATGTGATTTTTTTCATCACCATAATAAATGGATGATATATATATATATATATATATATTTATATTTAAATAAATAATGTGATATTTCTAAAATTTTCATCATTCTATAAAGATAAAGTAATACTTAACTTATTTACATAATGATCGTTGAAAAATGGAAAGGTTACTCAAGTCTATGTATGACCTTCCATCTCTATGATTGTAACACAATTCATTTTTTACAAAAATATTTAATGGGTGAATTTAAAATTATAATTGACTTATAAAAATAATAATAATGTTATTATTATTATTCTATATATGAATGAATAACAACATTATTTTCCATTTTCAACCCACCAATGTCATTTTGGACCTTTGAGCCAATTATCATTAAAACATATGAAGTGAACATAAATGATTAAGTACTTTTTATAAAATGGTGATAAGTGATATAAAGGGAATAATAATTTGATTGTGGTTGAGCCTATTTTAGCTCTAAAATTAATTGGTTAAAAGTACGGAGTAAACCGATCAATTTTTTCCCAAGAGAATACGAGAATATATTTTGATGGTTCTTCCAAGTATAATTATAATGGTTATTTCAAGGGTATTTATGATGGTTAATCCCTTTATAACCACAACGTTTCTTCCATGTGTTAATAATATTGATATGAACATAATGAAATAAGTTACCTAAATGAGTTATCTATTATTTCTATGGGTTTTTTATGGAAGTATAATTATTACACAAGGTAATGGAAAGTATATTTTACATTGTAAGGTCGAAATTATTTCTTTTTGAAAAATTTATTATGATTAATTAATAATTTTAAATAAGAATTAATGTGTTTTTTTTGTTTTTTCATTAATATATCTTCTAAAATAATTTTTGATAATATTTGGGATGATAAAGTGGTTCCTTGGGCAAGAAAATATTTATTTGAGCACAAAAGTTATTTTGAAAAGGAAATTCTTTTTATATGTATTCATGGACTAAAAATTTTGTTCGTTATTTTTATCTCACTTATGTAGTTTTTTTGACATCTCAAATTATAAATAATTTTCAAAGGGTTTATGTAAGCATAAGGGAAATGAATAAGTCATTTTTAAAGCCAGTCATATTTTTTAGGAAATAAAACATGTTTCATTTTAAATGTTTAAAATTATGGGAAAGATAGATACATATTAGAAGTGTCCACATTTTAATATATGGGGTTGTTAGTAAGCATTACGATGTAACATTCTAAAAATATAAACCTATAAGATATTTTTAAATGTAAGAAAGTCAATTCTAGTTTAATGTCACTATAGTATGTAATGTTTAAGGTTGGATACTTATGTCTATTTTCTATTAAAAATCATCAAATACCTGGCCACATAATATTAAATCATCCATAGGGTTAATATAGTCATTTATTAAAACTAAAAAATAACTAATATAAAATTGATATCTCTTTTAAATAAAATATTTCTCATAATTTCTATAACTATTATACATTTAGATTTAAAAAAAATATGAAAATTCTAAAGGTTGGTTTTAAAAAATGTAAAAAAGAAGAGGAAGTTGGAAATATTCTTAGATGATAATGTTGGATATACTTTAGAATAATTATTCAACAATAATGAGTGAAATGAAAATCTAATAGGTTATATTAACATAATGTAAAACATTATAATCATTTAATCAATGGATATACAATATGAGAATTATTTTATATAAAATATCAAATGGTTATGGAGAGTGAGAAAGTGTTTTGACAACTATATTCTATATACAGTAGCATATTTTTTTAGATAAAGTGAAGTTATATGAATATATAGAAATATAAAATAATTAGGGATGAGGGGGATTATTTTATTTCATAAATGATATTTACAGTTCCAAATGAAATCATAGTTAAAATTCGTGAAATCCATTTTTAATCAAGATGGAATATGATTACAGAACCATGTAAAAATGGATGTATAAGACACTAGAGAATCAAATAAGAAATACTATTATGAATATATATATATATATATTTATATCATATTGATATTTTGTTTTGGGGATGAAGAATTTTAAAAATTTGGGGGTTTCTATTGAATTTGATTTATAATTAAAGATAATTAATTTTTAAAAGAAATTATGATATGTTGTTCAGTGTTTTATTATTGATAAGGGAACTAGTGGCCATACATCAATGGAAATTTAGGAGACTAATAATCAAAATAAATTAGTTTTCACATCCTATTTTCTAGATTTCCATGGAAAGAGAAGTCATCAAAAAATCAATAAATACTTTTACGAGGGCTATTTATATCTTTTAAATAAATTCTATTTTGAACCAGGGTTTCATCCTTGATCTTATAAACATTATTACTATTAATTGTTTTTATTGTCTCACATATGAGGTTTAATATATTTTGGGAAAAAATAAAAATGGTAGAATTTTCAAAAGTACAAACTATTATTTAGTCCAATTTTTTACATTAATTGATATATTTAAGTTATAATATGTGTAAATACTATATATAGTATAAAAAATTATTTTTATATTGAAATATAAAAAAATTATACGTTAATGTTTTTTTAATTAGTTTCGGTGTGTAAAATTTCTTCAAAAACATAATTTTAGTTAAATGATTCATTATACAAGTTTCATATTATAAATCAGTACAAAAATTAAATTCAAAACTAGTTAATGAAATTAAAAATGATTCAATATGATATTAAGACATATAAATGATAAAGATATATTTCTTTAAATACTAAAAATATTATTATATATTTTGTTTAAAAACAAATTTAGGTTATTTCCATAAAAAGAAGATCACAGTAAGAATGTTGTTATCACCCTTTTTAAGGTCTTTGAAACTATTTTTTATCACCAGAAAGACATGAATAATATTATATTAATAATTTTTATGATTTCTATTATCATTTAAATATATAATAATAATTTATGAAATTTTACTATGTATGAGTCACATGTAGACAATGTCTTACCATTGAGGAAAAGTCACCATCAAGGTGGGGAAATTGAAAATTGTTGGAAACACTCACTTCCAGCTATGAGACACTACCAGAATGTAAATTTGGTAAAGTATGGATTGAATCTCCATTAGAGGACAAATGGTTATTAAACCAAAATGTTGAAAAAGTATTTAACACACCTACCATCAAGAGTAAAATTACTATATGAATGAAAAATTGGATAAGGGTCGATACAATCTACTACAAGAACTAAGTTTTCATTGGGGAGACCTTCCACCAGAATGGAAATTTGTAAAAGTATGGATAGACCTTCATCCTAGGTGAGTCACCACCAATCTGACTCACCACCAGATCATGTAACTTCATTGTCATGTCACTAAAATATCAAATAAACACTATACCAAGACACCACTAAACTCTCTAACCATTCTAAAGACCCACCACTGATGTTTTGTATTTATTTGTAATTTATTATTTTTAATTTCTATATTATACAATTTAATTCAAAAAATTATTTTAATAATTTTTCCTTAAATTTTATATAGTTATACATTAAATTTAATATTTTACATGAAGTATGAAGAGCATAGGATCTAAATGAAACTTTTTACTCTGGCTGATGTTAAAAGTTAAATATGTTTCTCTTGGGTGTGGATGCATTGAATAGAGACAAGAAAATAAATGAATACACTAAGAGATATTTATACACATGTGAAGTGGGATGAGAACATATTGAACAACATATAGAACTCAATTTTTCTGAGATATTACATGGATATTCATTCCATCACATGTTTGTAAAATAGTATATCATATGAAACAATGATTTTATGACACTAGGTACTATTTTTTTAGAAATATGACTCATGCTTTAGTTGAGATAACATTCAAGGATTCATGAGTTATAGAGCTCATCAAACATTGAAAACAACATCTTCACACACCTTTACATTATATGTTTATCAATTTAATTTACATTACAAACATTTTGTGTACTCTGTATTTATAAACACACACACACACACAATATATTCTTCACCAAAAGTAGATGAAAGTAGATATCTTATCAAACCTCAATTTACATATTTTCCCACATGTTGTGGCAGAGGTCTGGTTTCAACCAGTCAGTTTTTTTACTTCCACAAGTATTGTAGAAGATTTTATGTGTGACCTAGATAGTTATTTTAATATTATTAACTTGATTGAGTTTGTGGATCATTGATTATTGTTATATAATCGGCTTGGAAATAGGTGATTTCCATGTTGAGGGGACTATGTCTTGGTTGATACTAAACCTATTGTATTAATGTCCATTGTTTCTTATGTTTCCTTCATTTCTAATATTTGAAACTGAAAAACAATTAAACAATATGTAATTCCACTTCTTTGAAAGTTATCCTTAATTAGTGTTTATATATGAATTTGATTTAGTAAAGTTATTTAAAATGTTAATTTTTGTTTCATAATTTTTTTTAAGTAAGGCATAATCAACTAATGATAATTAATTTATAAAGACAATAATTATATCGATCATTAATTTTTTTAAACTAGGATGTCTTTTAATTTGCTGGGGAATTTTATTTTAACCTATTTTTTTAAAAACAATTGGGTACTCAAATAACCCCTCCCAAGAGACTCACTCTTACCAACATTTGATAATAATGTATCCTAAAAGATTTTGTAACTGTGATTTTATATGTACATTAAAGGTAATAATTTTTATGTTCAAAATTTAACTCTTTAAACGGATAATAGACAATATGGTTCTCTTACCATCATACCACATTTTTTTAATGAGACTAATTATTATCTGTGGAAAATTAAAATGAAAATGTATATAGAAAGTGTGGGTTTTAAAATTTGGACTACTATAGAGGATAGATATAAATTCCCTAAATCTTCTAGAGTTACATGGGTTATGGATACTGAGATTACATAAAATAATAAATGAAAATCAATGATTTATCTTGACTATGATTAGGAGATAAAGAAATCCATAGACCATCTACAAGAGAAAATGATTTTGAGATTTGGGCTTCTTTAACTATTTTCCCTAAGGAATGAATAATGTTAAATAAATTATATTGAATACCTATTAAAATAAATACGATAATTTTAGGATAAATCATGATGAATTTTTTTCTAATATGTATAACAATTTCAATGAAAAAATCAAAACCATGGGCTTAATAGGAAATCATGTAACTGGAAAGGATTAGATTATGAGACTACTTAGATGAATTTCTGAAAAATGGATATGGACATGTCTGTCAATATGGGAATCCTTCAAAATTAGAAAACTAACTTATATAGAATTAATTGGAAAGTCCATGATGTACGATGAATTACTTAATGTCAACAGAGAAGAATATGATGATCTAAGAATTATTATGTATCTTTCTAAACCAATGCATCCAAATAGAACGAAAATGGAAATATTCAAGTTTAATGTTCCAGTGATGATGAGAATCCATTAGAAAGTGATGAGGAGATATCCCATCTAGCGAAAATATTTAAAAATTTATAAATAAAGAATAAGAGAAAAGGAAACTGAAAGAAATGTTGAAAAAATAATGACAATAGTAATGAGATAAAATACTATGAATGCTATTAATAAGTACATGTTAAGGTGTACTATCAAAAAATTAAATACAAAAATAAATAAAAGGAATATGATATGATATTTAAGAAATCCACAAAAGAAACTTGGAGTTCCTCTGAGGATACCTCAAGTGACATGGACTCTACTCTTAAAGAGAAGTCAAACCGAGCCAACACGTGATTTATGAAAAATTCTCTAAGGCACATGATCCATCTACTACTTTATCTATTATTAATTATTATATGTATGAATGTTAACACAATGAAAATGATATTTAGCAACAAGAGATGGTTGATTACTATAAAAGGATTGAGGATAGTTTTAATGAACTTATGGATAAATATAATGTTCTAATGAAACAATATGTTCTGTCATCTAGTAATAAAATTGATCTTATTAAAGAGAAAAAAAGGTTAGCTGTTAAAAGAAAATAATGAACATAAATTATCCAATTAACAATAGAAGAAAGATTTAGAAAAGTTAACCAATCGTAGAGAAAGACTTACAAAAATTATAAGTAAATAGATTACTCCCAAGAATTTTACCGGTACATGTTATTAACATAGACAAACAATAATAGTTAAGATAACATTTTTACATAAATATATACCTCAAAGATCTACCACCTTTTATTATTCTATAATAAATAACAATTCTATAATTCCTAAAATATTATAATTTGATTATAGGAAACCAATTAAGAAAATATGGGTTCATTAAGTTTTAATATTTAATATATGTGGACCTAATAAAATCAGGGTACCAAAGTCATTATTGGTATAAACTTTTTTGAAGGAAATATACTTGAATAGATCATATATAAGTCTATGGTACTTGTAAAATGTATGTTATAGGAATATGATATGAAACTACTTTAGCTTCAATAACCCCATCAATGATCATGAAGGTCATGTCACCTTTGGTGATAATGCTAGTGGGAAGATCATCATCCTTGGTCAGATTAGTAACACCAATTCTAATTTAATTTCAAAATTAATTTTTGTTGATGGTTTGAAGTATAACTTGCTTAGTATCTCATATTTAAATGATGATGGTTTTCATATAAAATTTTATAAAAATGTATGTCATGTATTATAGTTCAATTTTTTTTAGTTTTTCCTTCATCAATGAATGAGATTTTTTAAACTATTAATCTTGATTCATTGATTTCTCAATAATTTCCCTTCTTGAGTTCCTTTCATAAAGAATCATAGATTTGTCATAGGGGACTAGGAAACTATAATATTCAATCAATTAGGATGCTTACTAGGAAAGGTTTTGTCAAGGATCTACAAAAACATGATTTCCCAAATGATATAGTCTATAACCCAGATCAAAAAGGGAAATAGAAACGGATTTATTTTAAATCAAACAAATATTCTTCAACTTATCTAACTGTTGATTTGGATCAATGGGATTTATTTGAACCATCTAGAGATTCTAGATTAAATTAGAAGAACTATTTTTATGTACATATAGATGAATTTTCTTGGTAAACATGGGTATTCCTTTTTTTCTCATAAGAGTAAAGCCTCTTAAAATGTTAAAAATAATTAAAGATATATAGAAAACTTATGTGGACATAGAATTAAGTCCATAAGAAGAGGAACATGGTCATGAGTTTGAAATTCAAGTCTTTCAATACTTTTTCTCTCAAAATGGATATCGTCATAACTTCTCTTCTCCAAGGGCCCCTCACCAGAATGGATTTGTAAAAATATGGAATAGAACACTTCAGCAAATCTCTTGGACTATTCTTAATGATTATGAATTAACTGAATAATTTTAATAGAGGTAGTAAACATTGACTAATATATAACAAATAGATTTTTCGTTAGACCTATCTTGATGAAGACCCATTATGATATTCGTAACAATAAAAACCGTAAGGTGAATTATTTAAGAGTTTCCAGTTGAGTGGTTTTTATCCTTAACAATAATGATAATCATTAAAGGGTTTCATCCAGAAGTGATGAAAGAATTTTTCTTGGTTATTCTATTTATAGTAAATATTTTAATGTTTTTAATAAAATGAACAAAACTATGGAAGAATATGTTCACATTAAATCTGATGATACAGACCCATGTGTGCCTAAGAACTCCTAAAAAACCATGAGGTTGATTTATCCACCATAAACATAAATTCCAAACATACTATCTCACCTAGAATGAAAGATAAAAAATCATCTAGTTATGAGAAACATATAGAACATGAACCTGAACATGTGGAGGATCCTGAAATGACCATCCCCTCTTTTTATGGAGGTATTGGGACCCGTAATTAGCGCCCATTAGATGATGTTGTTGGAGACCTATATAAAGGTGCACAAACTGGAGATTTTAAAATAAATTAGGTTGAACATAATGCATTATTGTTACATCATCAACCAAATAACATCAATGGGGAAATCAATGGTGAATTCTAGGTAATGGAAATTCATGAACAAAATCATTTTGAAATAATTGAAGTATGGTAACTTTTTGATACACCCAAATACAGTTTGACTTAGGCACTAAATATGTTTTTAGAAAAAAGGGTGAGGAATCCGGTATTATAGTAATTAATAAGGATAGATTAGTTACAAAAGGGTATAGGCAAGAATAAAGAATAGACTATGAGGACACCTTTTCATTAGTAGAAATAATATATTCCTTTAGAATAATTATTTCTTATTAATTTCATCTATATTTTTATATTTATCAAATGGATATCAAGAGTGCATTCTTAAATGGGTATATATGTGAGGATGTTTTTGTTGAGAAACCCCATGGATTTCAAAATCACTATTTTCCAAATACTGTTTCTTAATTAACAACATGTTTATATAGTTTGAAATAATCCCATAGATATTAATATGGTATGATCATCTCTTTTATTATTTCAAAACATTATTCAAAAGGTATGGATGATTCAAACCCTTTTATAAAACGAATTTCAAATGATTTTTTAGTTATACAACTTTATATAGATGATATATTTTGGATCTTCAAAAAATTAATTATGTAATGATTTTTTTAAAAATGATTCAAAATGAATTATAAATGATTATAATGGTTAAAAAAATCCTTTCTCAGTTTGTAGATTTTTGAATGTAAATAAAGAATTATTTTGAATCAAAATAAATATACTAGGGATATTTTACATTTTTTCTGAATAGTAAGAAGTGTAGTAATACTCATATGAGTACTACCTATAAGTTGGATCTTGATGAAGTTGGAATAAAATTGGATCAAACCAGTCATAGAGGGATGATTAGAAATCTTCTCTACCTACCTACTAGATGACCCGATATTATGTTTAGTGTGTGTAAACGTTCTCATTTTCATGAAAACCCAAATGATTCATACATGGTTTCTATAAAAACAATTTTCAAATACCAAAACTATACTACTAATTTAGTATTGTTTTGTCAGAGAGGAAAATAATTTGACTTAGTTTTTATGATTTTGATTTGGATATTGTAAGATATATAGAGAATCAACCTTTGTAACATGTCACCTTTAAGAAAGTCTCTATTTTAATGGTGTGTTGAGAAATATTATTTATATTCTCTAATATTAATGCTGATTACATAGCGGTAGGTAGTTGATGGGAAATTTTTTGGATGAAATAGTCATTACTAGACTATGGATATGAATTTAGATAGGTCCCTATAAATTGTGATAACACAAGTGATATAAATATTTAAATGAATTCTTTGTCACATTCATGAACAAAGAATAATGATGTAAGACATCACTTTTTGAGGGATCATTTTTTAACGGGAAATATCACTCTTGAATACATTTTCACATAACATCAGATTACTCAGATATTTAAAAAGACCTTGAATTATGATGGAATGAATTACTTTAATAATGAAATAAGTATGATTAATTTCAGTGGATATTAATTTTTTTATGATTTATCTGTATTTTTATTTTGTCATCATTGGAAAGCTCGTGCCTTTATCAACCATTAATTTTATATATTTAAGACATTGTTTCTATTTAATTTAAAAATTATTTAACTTTCTTATTTTATTCAATTTTTATTAAAATTTTAAATTTTCAAATTTCATTATCCCTAAAAGATATACAATGATATCCCGTCTAATTTCAACGCACACCTCTTTCATACCCTTCTCCTGAAAATGTTGCAACCCTTTCTCCAAAATATTAACCTATTTCTCCTTCACCCAAAACATTCAAGTAATTAATCATTGTTAGAGTGAAGTGAGCATACATGTCTTTATTGATCAATTCACTTCCTTCTAAAATATATGTTGGTTAACTGAGCTACATAGATGTTTTTAACCAGTAAATCTCATGCTAGAAAATCATGTAGTTGTGCTCAGAATGGAAATACATGCAGAATGGATTCTTTCATGTAATTATTTAATGATTCATGTTATACATATCCAAGGATGGATGGAATGGTTCTCTAGTATATGGGACCGTTTTATACTATCTTATTATATCTATTCTATCAGTTTGTATAGTTGTGTTTTGATTATTCTGAAGATTGGGTAAGAAGCCGAATTAAAGGATGAAAAAGTAGTTTTCTATTCTAATAAGAGACAAAGTTACTTAAAACTTCCCAATGAAGGAGAGTAAATGACTATCAAGAAACCATTATTGATGATAGTGGAAATTATGTCTATAAATATGCCTTGGATGAGTTGAGATGAGGTGGTATTGTTTGAAGACCTATATCTTTTAAACTTGATGTTGAAGGCTAATTACTTTTCATCTTTATATAGAAAATATTGTATTCATTAAAATGTGACTTTGATACATTGAGATATCAAGATGTTTATATTTTCCAACTTATGAAAATAGGGGAAAGATTAATATTTTAATATACTTGTTACTTCACATGTTGGAAATAACTAAGACCTCTTTGAGATAAAATTCCCTAATCTACCGCATGTTTATCTCTACTATGCTAGAAGAAAAAGGATAAGATAATAAAGGTGAAGAATAAATTGTAGATTGTGTTGGTTTTTGAATAACATGAATAATTTATATAAGAATGAAAATTATTTGGAATCCATGGAGAATGAATTGGTGAATTATGGTAAAATGTTATATTATTATTTAAATCCTATAGACTATCATTCAAGACGAAATGATTATATCGAACCTAGTTTGGAGTTAGATGAAGGGGATTAATATTCTAATAGTGATGAGACATATGATGTTTCTACCCATAAAGATGAATATGATAAGGAATTATCTGTGGGTGAAGAAAGTTACCCTAATCTACACTATATCCCTCATACAATTACATATAGTGCTCTTAGTCCTTATAGGAGACTCCCTATTAGAGAGAAACCCCTATGAGAAGGCAGTGATGAAGAAGAAACACAAATATAATGTGATGAACAATTTAAGAGTACTTCTAAATCCTATGAATATAATGAAAATGATGAAGGTGGTGCTGATGAAGAAGATGAATAAAATAAAGAAGAATAAGGAAGAGTAGAAGATGAGGATAATGGATGTGGTGATAGAAGTGAAAATGATAGATATTAAAATGGACCTGATGATCGAATTATAGATGAGGATTCTGACATTATTCAATACATTGTTTCTTATCCTCATGCATCTGGTTCTAAATATAAGTAATGCACAAGCATAGCTATGGATTTGGGAAGACCAATAAGAGATGAAAAAGAAGGATCATTTGAGCGGGACAATCCCCATGTTTGAAAAGTACCCAAGTTGATGTTATTGTGGATGTAGATTTGTTTCTTGTTTCAGATGATCAGATAGTTTCAAATAAATTTTTTGTTTCTAATGATACAATATAATAGTCATGGGATGAGTAAATGATGTTTATTTCAATTTTTGAGAAGTCAATTTCTGAGAAAATGATTCAATATGATCATGATACCATTGAACAGACAACTACTAATCAGACATCTGATGTATATGTGATTGTGGTACCTACCATTGGTACAATTCTTGAGAATTATGATAAATCATTTTCTAATTTGATGTATCATTTTCTGGATGAATGGTAAATATTCCTTATGTCTACCAGACTGGTTCAAGAATAATCATATTCTAATGAACATATTTATGATTTTAATATGACATGGGATCATAAAAAATCCTTAGTTTCCAAATTTGTTGTTTCATGACAGTTAGATAAATTTTATAGTATATCTAACAGTTTTTTTTCCCTATTACGACTTTACCTACCCCTAATACTCCAATAGTACAAGTGGATATTTTCACTAAGGGTGACTTAGACACATTTATTGAAAGTATTTTATCTGAGTTTGATGTGATGAGGAAGAATCAAATTTATTTTCATGCTAAGATAAATGATAAGACTATAAGGAATTTATTGATCAATTTGATTCATCATATTCAACAAAAAAATTGATTCCCCATATCAGAGAAGATAAAGTGGAAACCCGAAGGATAAATAATGTGCTAGATTTTGTGGAATCTTTGTTAGAAGGGATGCATACAGAACATTCAACCCATGTGGATAATGATTTTAGTAAAGTGGAAAATATTACATCAGTAACATTTTTATCTAGTGCTCTAACTCCTTATGATGATGTTTTTATAATCATAAAAATTATTGGAGAAGAGATTTGATATTTTCCATGCTTCAAGTGTTTCTAGAGCCTTACCTCAAGAAACGTTGAGGAAATTCAAGAATAACATTGATGATGACCATATGATGATTAGAGAATACATGAAAGGAATGAATTATGATAGAGAAACCATTAACCAATCAATAAATTAATATATTTCATGGATTTAGACCAAGCATGAGAAAAATTATAACATTAAGTTCCTGACTGTAAATTTGAGAATGCCTCCAGTGACCCATGAATTTAAAGAGAATGTTAATAAGATAATGTTCATAACTCCAATGCCTTAGTGGTTAAAGAAAGAGATGAAATATTTCATCAGTGTGATGAAGAGAGGTGGTAATATCATCATGTATTTCATATATCTTATGAATCCATTTCTACATATTCATGGAACTTCTGTTGTGGATCTCAAGGACATTTCTATTACAACTCATCTTACCCATCTATATATTTCTCTAGAGTACATAAGGATGGGTGTTATTAGAGATCCTAATGCACCCTTACCATCCCATTTTTATAATGTTTTTTTCTCTCACAAAGAATAATTTCATAACCTTTCACCATTCATTATCAAAGAGACTCATGATTTGACTGGTGTTCTTACATCCATTCCTAGTTCTCCTTCAGGTTAGGATGCTAAGACTTCGGATTTAGAAAAAGCGAAGGGCAATGACCCTTTTATTACATCAACCCATCCTAATCAGGATATCTGATCTTGGACTTTTGGTATTATATAGGGATTTTTTCATCAATTTTTTGTCTTTAACTTATTTGTGATGAAGTACAGTTAGTTTCTTAATGAAAATTCTCATATTCATATACCTATCATATCTTTAAAATTTTTAATTTTATTGTTACCGTTTTTATAATCCCAAAACTGGATGAAATATCATATGGAATTTATTTTAGTTCCTTTGATACCATACTATTTATCTTTATGATATTTTCTTTTGATATAATTCCTTTGATATCCAATAGTATTATTTGTTTTTTTTTGATATTATTATTCTGACATTATTTACCATTTAATTGTATTTGAAACTATATGTATCTTTATTATCTTTGATACTATACCTTTTATCTTTGAAGATTTTGTTTTTTCTATGATATCATCTTTCCTTTAATACAATAGATCTTATTTTTACCTTTAGTACAATACATAAATTTTATGTAATGGTTTATAAAGTTTCATGATTTGTGATCATAAAAAAGGGGAAGATTGTCAGAACCCTTATTGAGGTTGTTGGAACCATTGTTTTAAAGATAAAATTTTATACTTGTTATAATATTAATGATTTTTTTGTTTTCTATTATCATTTTACAATACTAGATAGATTTTTGAAATTTGACTATGTATGAGTCATAGCCAGACAATGTCTCAATGTTGAGGACAACTAACTATCAATGTCAAAGAATGGAAAATTGTTTGAAACACTCACCATCAGCAATGAGACACTAATAGAACATAAATTTGATATATTATGAAATGACTCATCATCAGAGGGTGACTTACCATTGGATAAATGAATTGAAAAACTATTTAACCGACCTAATATAAATAGTAAATTCACCAATAAAATGAAAAATTTGTGATTTCATGATTATCTATCATCAGGCATGAGTCACCGTTGTAATGACATTCCTCTGAAATTGATTTTTTTTTTAAATTTATTATTAACCAACCATCGAGTTGATCCCTCTCTTGTCTAACTCACATCGATATTGATTCACCTACAAATCAAGACAGAACTATACCGTCTCACCGTTCTAAAGACAAACCATTATTTTTTTTCTATTTATATTGAAGTTAATAATAATAATTTATATATTAAGTTATTTGATATTGAAAATTATTTTAATAATTATTTCATAATTTTTTTACAATGATTCATTAATGTTTGTGTCATACATGAAATATGAGGAGAAGAGGAATTAGATAATTATTCATACTTTTTCTTCTATTAAAAGTTGAATAAGACTGCCTCATTGCAAGGATGTGATGAATATATAGAAAAACAATACATGGATACACTGAGAGATATTCATGCGAATGAGATGTGTGGTGAGTACATATTATAGAACCTAAAGAACGCCATTTATTAGGGCTTACACAGAGCATTTTTTCTTTCACATGTGTGAAAAATATTGGAGATTATATAATATAGATTTTATTAAAATATATTCTATATAAAATTTAAAAAATATGTATTGAGTTTCATTTGTGATCACATTCAAGGAGTCACGAGCTATAGATCTTATCAGACATAGAAAACAACATCTTCTCACTCATTTACTTACTCAATTTTTAAATTTCATTTACATTATGAACAATGTGTGTACTCTGTATTTATAAACACACAGACTATCTCACAAACTCCCACAAGAAGATACTAGATATCATATCAACACTTCATTTACCAATTTTCCCACAGGTTTTTGTAGAGGACCGATTATGGACTATTGATTGTCATACTCTCATGGGAATTGGGGAAGAGGTATTATGTGACCTAGAATTTGTTTTTTCTGTTGTAAAACCAATCCATTTTGTAAATCATAGATTATTATTTTATAATCTAATTGGATGTTGGTTATTTTCAAGTGAATAGGTCTAAGTCTCGGATTGAGACTGAACCTCTTGTATTTATTTCTGGTTTGTGTTTTGTTTATCTTATTTCTGTTATTTAGAACAAAATATGTTTTAATATTTAAGGAAAAACACTAATTTTATAGTTAATGTTAATTTTTGTTTATATAATATTTTGATTATGTAAATTGATTTCGAAAGATAAAGTTATTTTCATAACTATTTTAACTAATACCTCACCGACACTGATAATTTTTTTAAATGTTTAAGACTTATATATATATTTATCGTTTTGGTTAACTATGTTATTTTTTAATTAATAGAGGGATTTTATTTTAGCTCGTTTTAACATAATTTTTTTGGGAACTCAATTAACCCCCCTCTTGAGATACTCACTCAGACCAACATATAACTTTTAAATTCATAGTTTACATTGGTATAATTTTTGTTTTTAAATTGAAGTTTATTAAAAAATTTATTTCCTCAACCTAAATGGATATATGTTTTCCATGATATTTCTAGTTTTGGGGAAAAATGACCCTATGAAAATTGAATTTTTAATTATATTTAACATACCAAAGGATGGTAAGGGAGTAGGATGGTGATTAACCTTATATGTAACTATATAAAATTAATTCTGTAATAAGGTAAAATTTATAGGACACTAACTAAATTAAACATTAAAAAGATTAATTTTATGTAATGGCTAGGTAGTATTTTATTTTGAAAAATTTAAATAATGGATTATAACAACACACCTCTTGATATTCTATAAATTTCTATGTTAATTTTTTTTGAAATTATTTGACATAGAAATTTAAATAGATCTAATTAAATTTAAAAGTATTAGACATTATATTATTTCAATATAGATTTTTATGAAACATTATTATAAAAAATAGATGTATAAAAAAATAATATAACATGAAATTGATGTTGACCACTAGAATAACTCTTTAATGAATGAAAATTTTAGGGTAAATACCACTCATAGTGAATATTTGGTTTTTGATTAACCAACATATATACACTTTGAATGAATAATATTTGGAAAAAGAATCCAAAATTTCTTATAAAAGTAATTTGTAAACCATGGAAGACTAATTTCTCCACTAAATCATTATTACATCTATATAAATAGATGTAAACCAATATTAATAAGAAGAAGAATTTTTATATATTAATTTATATGAATATATGCATTTATTTTAAAATGAATAACATAATAATTATATGAGACGATGAGTTTTTTAGTATCATAATACTTAATAGAAATATAAAAATTTTAATAAAACAATAATTTTTATGATAATATATTATTATATTATAGTATTTGTTCAATATTTTTTAAGAATTGATATATAATTGATATGTTTCTGTATAATTAAAATTTTCTAATTTTTATAATATGTGGAGGATTATTCAATTCATGAAAATGGTTTGAGGGATATTTGTTTAAGAATATAACTGAAATATATCAAGATCATACATCTATATTTTTTCCTATAATAAATTCATTTTCAAATAATATAATTACAAATATTACAATTGTTAGATCCCCATAATCATATGTGTAGTGTGTTTGAAAGCTTGGTGCATAATACATGAATTTAAATAATTAAATATTTTTTAAAATACTCTTCTTTTAATTTTCCATTATTTTCATGAAATCCTAAAATCAATTACAAACCAAATCATTTTTTATTATAACTGTATTTACATAAAAGAAGAATCTGTGTGTCTCAAATCATAACATTTATGAGACTTCATGTCATATCTTGGGATTTACAATTTTCATTTGCTTAGGTAATATATAATTTTGGGTCCACCCATCACATATATTGAATATTAAAATTTCCCATTAAATAAATAAATTAATTAAAAAAATATTTCATTCATAAAATATGATCAATCGATATCTTTATCCCATGAGTAACTATAATGGATTCAAATATAAATAATATCTAAACAAATGATTGTATGGAAATATAAAAAACCCTTGTATATAGAGAACTAACTATAAAATGGTATTTGATAAGATTAAATCAATGAATAAGTTAAATTTTGAAGAACCATGTATAATGGGTATTAGTATTATAATATCATGATGACATACCATGGTTTTTGGAAGGAATCTATAATGGTCTTGAAATTTTGTTTTTGATGTTTTTCAAATTCTATGTTTATTTTAGTTTATTTTTTCAATAATGTTATTAAAATGGTAATTTAACCTTGTAAATGATGATACAAAAAATTTGTTTATGGTTGAATTTTGTTTTCAATATGTTATTTTCTCTAGGGTAGATGTTATTGGGATCAACCTAAGAATATGATTCCAAATTCAGAATTGATTTAGGTCCATCCCATTTATTAGATGGAGATAAAATCATTAAAGGAGAGTCTTATCTCTACATTAATATAAGAGATTCTCCCATTATTAATGGAGTGTTAATTCTCAAAATCAATGGATAGAAAATTAAATTAAATTTCATTAAGTGAGATATGGACTTGGGGAATATAAAAATAAATGTTGTGACATTTTTTGAGTACGAATGAATAGAAAAAAACAATTCATGACCAAGGTGGTGTGGTTCCCCTTTCAAGGAATCCAACCATGGAACACATAAAGAGATGAAGGCACTAAATCCAAAGGTGGACGTCAATACCCACAAGGGTGGAGGCCAGAATGAGGGTGCTATAATATGAGATGATTGGTCGATGATGGTGGAACATCATCTGGTGATCTAGGTACTCTTTTGGAAGATGGATATTTTTGTAACCATGATATTTCTCCTCATTGAATGAATGATATGTTGTCTTTATCCTGTGGATGTACAATGAAATTCCAAACCATTTAATCCTATTGTTCATTTTTTTTACTTTGTGCTTGTATTCCTGATTTCTTGTTAGGTTCTTTTTTCATGGATCAAAATGAATACTATGGGAGGAACATAACCGGCTACAAGGATGACTTGTTGTGGTGGATGGGGTGCATGTACTTCTCATTTCAAGACACAAAATTCGTGGGGGATCTTTTTGGAAATGATCCACGCTTGTTGCATTGGGATCTAATCCCAACATGTGGTATTGGAGCGATTAGTTGGAGTATTCATTTTAAGAACACGATTGAAGTCGTATAGGACAACATTTTATCTAGGACTTGAAGGATGTTACTCAAATATAGTGGTTTTACCAGAGGTGTATCTAGTATATCTAAATACTAATTGAACAAGAGGATTCATGAGGCGTGTTCCATTGTTGGTTACAGTCATAGGTTGGTGGAATATTGTTGGGGTTCCTCAGGTTATGTTGTTTATTAGGAATCTAGAATAATGTCACATGATGATGGTGGTGGTATCAATGGTGTTATTGGAATATCAAATTCCTTCTTGTCGGTAGGTTTCATGTGGTGTGTCCCATTAATTGGGTGACATTTGGAGCTCTGTGGAAAGCTACTAAAATTTTGGAAGGAAAAAGATCTGGAATACCAGGACAACATTCACTCATGTATGGACATGTCAGACGAATCAATCAGTTGTAAATTAAAGAAAATGCAATATTCATCTGGTATCCCTATTTTCCAAGTAGTTATTGATGGTGAGGGTAATTTTCATATTTTTACTCGGTCACAATGATATTTTAGAGGACCATTATAGAAATAAAAGGAAATTCAGTGAGGAAGGTTGGATCTCAAATAGTCAGAACCAGGATGGAAGTAGTATGAGGAAAGCACCATGATTCCATGGGTAAAATTAATAATGTTTCATTGGGATTTCTTCATGTTGGAGACATTAGACTTTTTGGAATCTATGTTTTATGGATGAATGTTTCTTCCAATGGTTTCTCTAGTGTTCGTTGTACCAAAAAGATTATGGGTGATGTAGAACCTCTGTAGTATAGTCATTAAAAATTCATCGAAGAACAATAGAGTGATTCCATGGACGTGGTGTAAGACACAACTTTTTAGGGTAATTTCAATAAAATTAGAGGATTACAACTCATTAGTGATTTAATTAGAGAAATGTTTTCTGGGGGGATTCAAATGAGTTTCACATAGGCTATGGAATTATCATATTATGCTTCTAGAAGGATAAGGATGAACTACTTCAATGGGATCCTAGAAGATTGGTGAATAATGGAGTGGAGAATCATGTAGGTGATACAGAATAATGCTGAATGAAATATTGAATAGTTTTGAAATTTGTAATTTTATGAAAATAGTATTCCAGTAGGACACCAATGTCGTGGGGGATCTTAAAAGGCATTTTCATACTTGTTTTTTTAGTCTTCGATCCCAAACGTACATTTGGTATAGATTGGAAATTATTTGTGTGACATATCATTTATAAAATTTAAATAATATATTATTTAAAAATTGACACTTGTATTTTTTAATTTTTGAGTAAAAATGCTTCAAAATAATACATAATTACTCTACAAAAATTGTGATCAACATATTCATCCTGAAATATATAATTTTTATTAGTATTCAAGTATGTTGATTCTAAGAGGAAGTTTAATATATGGTTTTTATGATGTTTAGAAAATGAAAAATTGGGTAACATTGTTAAATGTTTTAAATATGTGTATGAAGAAGTTAGAACCACATTCACCTTTCCTCAATTACTTTTTAAATTATAAAATTTTATTTCTTTTGGTTTTATAAAAATATTTATATATTAGTTAATACATATTTAATGATATGAATAATTACAATGCATATTTAACATACAGAAATAAATAAAAAATGAAAATGAAAACTAAATATTTAATAATATAATTTAAATAATACGTAATTATTAAATGATTATATTCGAAAAAAATTTATTTTATTAATGAAATTATAATATGATAATGTAATTAATATAATTATTAATTATTTAAAATAAATTTAATAAGTATTTTTGTTAATTGATGGTGAATCCACTAAATCAATCGCCTTTAAGAGAACACAATAGATAATCTACCTGAACAGACTCTCATTATTTTGAAATGGTTTTTACTGGGGTCATGTAGGAGAATGATGTTATTCAAACATCTACATATCAACAAAAGGTACATGGAGTTGCTTATCGAAAGTAATTGGTCAGAATCCTATCATTAGATACATGATATTCCATAATCAGTAAATTTCCTAAACAATGAGAATCAATTATTTTTTTCCAAAATAAATTAAAACTATTAGGATTTTCAGATTTCAAATGGGTATTCCTGATATATTTCATATTTTTATTTGATTTTATTCTAATGGTGAATGTTATCAAATTTGTTCATGGGGATCTTGATACTTCTCTAGTTGGTCTATGAATGTTCTTAAATGGTCACATGTTTTATTATTATGAATCGTCAATTATTATGATCTAGATTGGATTTGAGGGACTCCCTATGCAGTTTTTTAAATCATCCACCATGTTCCCAATTTAGGGCTCATTTGGAAGCAACAATTAAGTTGAAAAAAAGAAATTGAGCGATTAGTTTTCATTTCTATTTTTGGAAAAAACATTATATCCATGGCCCATATCCCATATATCATTGAGCACAATGGTCAGATGTGACAAAACTCCCTTATACCCAAGTTATTAAATGAATTCCAAAAAACAATATCTTTCTAGTTCACTAGAACATCAACCTCAAAGTCCACTAGAACCATATTTAGAATGAGTATTTCACCCTCCAATTGCTAATGGTGATTTCCCAACCGTATGAATTCCTTCATATCTCTCCCCAGGATCCAACCCAAAAAGTTCCTTCTATTAACACACATGTGTCACTCATATAGAGGAACACACAACACCATATGACCTAGAAATCATGTCACTCTGTGGGTCACAATCCCTAAATGGGAAACATTATTATTGTCATAATATTTATTGGAAATTAGGATAAATAGAGATTTTATAAATCCCATCTGTTCATGGCCCACACATGACCGCTCACTGATTCACAAATCAGTTACTTCATGCATACCGAATATGTGAATCCAGATCTCATATCATTATACCATGTGTATGCTCTTGTACAACCCCGTCTCCTAGCCCAAATCATGCATCTGTGAGGCATACATTCTATGAAATATGCTCAAGTTCTTAACTACTAACCATTTACCTCAATCATCTCAGTCTTATATTACTCGAGGTTCCCTAGACATTAGATATAAAAAACTAGAACTTCCCTTAGGAAACAAAGTATAGTATGTCTACCTGCTAACTAGAATCATTTTTCAAGGTAAATAACATTTATTCATGCACCCACATTTCTCATTGGCACAGTCCCAATTAAAAATGTTTAGCTACCTGAGCAGCTTTGGACTCTAATTGCCTCTTCAATACCCAAAATCATTAGTACTCAATGTTATTTTCATCACCAACTCCCTATGAAACCCCACAAATATACCGTATACTTTTTATAATGCACATGAACTATCCTCATAACCAATTCCACCTCCCCATGCTTCCCACCTCTAATGAAAATATTTCCTCTGGATAACCCCTCAATTGGGTTACTCACTCCAATCACACCTCACTCATTTAGATAATCATATACAGTAACATCCTTATCCTTATAAATAAAGTAGTATCTCTAGCATAAAATAGAGGAAATATCTCCAAATTCACTTGGTAACCAAACTATAATACAAAATTAAGATCATTAAGGGTCACATCTCAAAGGGACATCCTACACACCCCATATCAAAACCACATGGCCTCACACATGCCACAATACACACTGTATGGTCTAATATATACATATAAGCACATCTCATCGTAACCCATTAGCTCATATGGAAGAAATTCCCCTGAGCATCCACACACGAGGCTTCCCCCTACCACCTAAGAATAATATAGGAATACACATTAAACCTGAAGTTCCAAATGTCTGTATGTATCTCATGAACAACTGGCATGCAATTTGATTGAGAATAATTCCATTCCATTTTATATAAAATAAATCTATATGTTGAACTGACAAATTAAATAACCAAAGTTAAATAATAATTACACAATATGAGATTCTCAATATACCCACCTAATGGGTCACAACATGTCACCTACAAGTTGGATCACACCATCGCAATAACCAGTGGGAATCTCATCATATACCCACATGATCTACCATAAATAAATATTAATACATATACAAGGTGATTAAGATAATTATAATTCCACCCAAGAACATATATAGGAAAATATCATAGGTGATATTTCAGACACTTTAAAGAGATAAACCTATATCATCCATGATAATAATCATACTAGTAGTTTTACAAGTCATATAAATCATAAGTTCCTAACATAGTTCTTGAGAAACTTATTTAAACAATGGGAAAATGGATAAAATATCAATAACTAGTCATTTTCGAACTGTCCAAGATGAAGTAAATCATAAGTCACAAATCTGAATCCTCGTTTCTATCATGCGAGGTGGAAATAAAAAATTATCATAATAGTAAATGAAATAATATATATCAAATATTCATGGTAACTTAGACTTCCACTAAGAATGGTTTTCACAAAGTACAAATTAATGTTCCATAACATGTTCATGAAAATTATATTATCATATATATACCATCACCTCATATTTTAAAATAAAATAAAAACATGATATGATATCACTTTATAACCAAGTGACCTATCTCACTCTAAGAAAAAGATGTACCAATGGATCCATATAACCATGGGCTTGCCTCCTCATATGCAAAATGATACTGACTAGAAAAGGAGGTCTAGTGTGGTACTATTAGTAGGTGGTACCCCATTTATCAGTGTATCGATAATAGTGAAAATAACTAAAATTTGAGAACATTCAACATATTAGGGGAAAAATTTAACAAAATGGAAACATGTGATAATAATATATTATTAAAAAATAAGTATAAATGCACAATGACCAATAGGTTGATTATAAAAGAAAAAAATGAAATAAAAAGTAAAAATCATCAAATTTAATCACCATGACTTTCCATATCCCATCCTCTTTCCACACTCAAGCTACTATAACTCAATTATACACAACCCCAATAATCATCCCAACCTGTACATGTAATTAAGTGAGGGTATTCTTTGGTACCTAAGTCAATGGTTTCCCGAGAAGGGTGTGAGTAAAAAACTCAGTAGGGAACCACTAACACAATACCTTATATAACCGAAAATTCAATGATATGTGCACATGACATCCTTAGATAAAATAAAAATAATAAAACCACTAATTGAAGTAAATAAGACCACCAATAATGGTGGATTAAATTAGTATAGATAAGTCCCTGATCATGTTTCATTGATTGTTCTAATGCATAATATTAGAACCCCAATGGTGTATACATATAACCTAGTCCATTCCCAACAACCTTCCCCAATATTTGGGTCCATGACCATGACAGTCTATACCTACCTCAGCCAAGGTAGGTGTATTTATATGCAAGTTTCGATTACCATCCTGGATAATAAACAACCCTGATCTCGCTTGTATACATAACAAATATCATTTTCCTCTACAATGGGAGTTTTCTCATATAGGGAACAATACTACAAGTAAAACAGACCTCCCATATGAGCGTTTTCTCATCTTGGACATAAGACCATAAGTAACTAAGACCTCCCTTATGAGATATTTCTTATCCATGTATCCAAGAGCAACCCAATGAAATTTTCTACTCATAATTTTACTGCGTCTAGGGTGTATTGTGACTCCACATACATAATTATCCTATAATTACTGAATATAAAGAAAATAATGCATTATATATATAGCTAATAACTCTTTGGTTTATAGATTTAGAGAATTTGGAAAATAACATAAACAAAAAAACCCACGAATTTAGGAACTATTGGATATTTTTTCTATAATATAATAATTTACATAATCCATACTAACTCATAAAAATCTCCCACAAATTCTCTTCACATCTATCCTATTAGAAATTTCATGTGTAATAAATTTCACTATGAACTAGGTAAATTGAATTAAAATAAGAGATGATCATAAATTATTAC
This sequence comes from Viscum album, assembly GCA_963277665.1. Taxonomy (NCBI): domain Eukaryota; kingdom Viridiplantae; phylum Streptophyta; class Magnoliopsida; order Santalales; family Viscaceae; genus Viscum; species Viscum album. Next base: position 90,543,768 of record OY728164.1, read on the forward strand.
TAATGGAAAATAGGAATCTAAGGTAATCTTGACATATACATGACATAAATACTATAGTTATAATAAGTATCCATTATAAATAAATAATAAAAAAATTATTACACAAAAAATCATGGATAATAATGAAAATAAAAAGATCATGTAGATACTATTAAATGGTTCAATAATAATAAAATTTATAATTACAGACATCTGGTTCTATTGCCTAAGAAAATACATCAAAATAATAAACATCAATGTCATAGACAGAATTATCATAGGCATCGTGATCATATCTTCAAGTCCATATGTCTATGAAATATCTTGTTCTCTCTAGGCAAAAACCAAAAACCCAATCATGTTTGTCTCAACAGATTTACCGTAGAATCTAGTGGATATATAATATTGGGCCCTAAAAGTTTCTTATTTTTTTACAATTTAGTCATCATATGAGATAATGATTAAGTAATACATATTTAACTATTCCTAAAGTCATCAGTATTAAAAAAATAGAGAACAAAAATAAGTTTCCCCATATTAATGATAGGGATAACATGAGCCTAACCCATCCAAAGAATAATGGTAGATAAAAAAATACTTATTCAATGTTCCTGAGTAATCAATAAATATATTTATTGAAATAAAAAGTATATATATTTTCAATAGTTTTATAATCATTAATGGAATAATATTCTATGTAAGAATCCCTCATGCAAAGACCATAAGGACTAATTGTATAAATATAATTAAATAAAAAATAAATCAATATATGTGGAGAATATTGGGGAAAAACCCTTCAATCAGTGTAATGAGAAATAGGGTATGCCAAATTAAAATTCATTCGAAGAAGAATCTTCAAGATAAACCATCATTACTCAAAAAATTGAATTTGAGCTACTAATATATTATACAGAAAACATACTACGTGAAACATAAAATATTTGAAAATGGGTTTATGTTTTTACAATGTAAAAAACTAGATGATACCACATAATAAAATGAAGAGGTAGAATTTACCCAACATAAAGGAAATAATTTTAACAGAATGATTATAACTCAATGAAACAAATTGACTAACAAAAAAATATTATGACTGGGGTAACACATCAATCGAATGAAATTTGAAGAAAATAACTCTATTTGGATCATTATATACTTATAATTGTATGTAAATAATGTAAATAACATTCATTTTAAATTAATTCAATTGAAACCCAGACATGAGAATCTTGGTTTATAACATGTAGCATGTCTCAAGGATTAAAAATTGAGAATAGGAAAACCCTTACAGCTTTAGGAAAATTTTGTTCAAAATCTCTACAAGAATAGAATATAAAATGGAACATTAATTAATTTTATTATTTAGATAATTTTGATATAAAATATTAAAGTGTAAGAAATTACATCTTCCAGAAGAAAATTGGCGCATAACATAAACATGTCTCAAGGAATTGAAATTTGAGAAAAAGAACTCCATACCTTATATAGTAGCTTCCACAAAAGATATATATCCTCTTGTATAAAAAATGTATCTATAAAAATATTTTATTTTTAAAAATTAATTATATAATTATTCATTTATACTCTTCATTTGTAATCATTCACTATAAAAAATCTAGTTTTTTATTACTTATTTTAAACACCGTGGGTAAATAATGTGGATATATTTAAACTAGTTTCATAAATACTAGGTTTATATTCATTCATGTTAAAAATTTAATCCTATTGATATCAATAATTTTACTTGATTATATGTTACTTGATACTTATAAATGTATAATTTCATTACATGGTTGTTTGGGTTACAATCCATGAAGATGAAATTGATGATGATCATGTTTTAATGATTCTTAATATATCAGAGGTGTTTAATTAATTAATGAGTTTAATAATAATGTATCAAATAACAAAATCATTATTTAAAAATTTATATCGTATGATACTAGTAATTATGTTCCCATATTCATTCATGATATAAATTCACAACACTGTTCAAGTAGGTGGTTAAACAGACCCAAAAAATACCATGATTAATTGATGAATATATATAGGTTAATCATAATTACATTATACTATAAGTATAATGATCATAGCTAGTTTTATTATTTTAGTATATCATAATTTTAAGGCAGTAGATGATGTAATGGGTAGGAATTTTTACATAATATTAATAAAAATATCTTCCCCATAGTACGCTTGTTTTAAATTGTTGAATTATCAATAATAAGTTAAAGATGATATCATTATTATGATATTTAATTTTTATTAAAAGATCCATATTCATATCTTTACCATCACAAATTTCCTTTAAATATTTTCTTTTAAACATCCATTAAAAATGGTAACAAAAAATGTAAATTCATTATACCATGGATGCAGTTGTCCACCTTTGGGCATGGATGATGATTTTGTTTTTTATAGAATGGTAAAAATGAATAATATGGTTCATCAATTAAGAATATAAAATATTTCACAAATATCAAAATTATATATGAAATTCAATATTTGTAATATCATACTATGGTGGTTAAGGAAAACGGAACACATTGCACCATGGGTATGGTAGTTTCCATAATTCCCGAATGACAGATTCATTTTTCATAAAGGAAAAGAGAAATATTGTCAAATTTTGTAAAATAATTATAAAAAAATATCATCATTATTATGATACAAGTGTTATAATTTTGATATGTTTTGATTTAATTTGAGTAAGAATAAGTATAAATAAATTAATTTAAAATATAAATAAGTGGTTAGAAATTTATACCTCACTACTTCCATTGTCTCCTTTAAGAACGGGTTAAGAATTTAAGGGATTGTACTTTTGGAAGGCCATAACATATTGAATTTGGATATGAATTTTGAGGATAGTATTGGGTAGATTTTATGTTTATCTAATTGGGTTTTGGCATCATGGTAAGCCATGAGATGAGTTCCCCTTTTATAAGTAAATTGGAATGATATTTTATTAAATAGTCAAAACATTTCAGTATTTAGATGTCTATATAAAGAAAAGTTCATCAACAATTAATAAATAATCGATAGGATAAAAAACTATAAAGGCAAAAAACTCCCTTTCCCACACACTTTTTAAACATGTTTTTTGTCTTTCCCACATAGGCAAACCCTTTTTACCCCTTTTTGATTTTTACCGATGTAACTAGTTTTCACCGAAGTAATTTATCCATTATACATTAAAATAATATAGACCTTATTAAATAATTTATGACTAATTATCTGGAATTTTAAAACCATTATATTATATTAATTCTCAATGAGTGATGAATATCAGTTTTAAAACACTAAATTTAAAATGTAATAAAATATTTTTTAAAAAATATAACTCTAGTTTTAAAATTTTAAATATGAGTTTAGAATTTAAAACAAACATTTTTAAAATTAAAAAGTAATTTATAAAATATTTATTTGGTATTATAAAATCATTTCATTAATTTCAAATTCATAATTATTCAAATAATATTATAAATTTCATTTTATTTATAAAAATCTTATTTTTCATTATTCAGCTAAAATCAATATTTTTAGAAAAATAAAAAAACATTATTCATAAGAAAATATTAAAATGTTTAATATATGTTTTTTTTTTGTTTTTTCAAAATCAAATTCTAAAATTTTTAGATTTGTATTTTATATAAAATGATGCTATCTTTTGAAAAATATTGTTTAAAGGAAAAAATTTTTTTGAGATTAATAATCATTCTCATTTAAATTTTAAATCAATAAATAATTAAAATATTATTATCATATTATCCATATCTTATATATTTTATCATCCTTAATCACACATTTCATGAAAAACATAAGAATATCACATAAAATGAAAATTTTAAGAAAACTATCAATTCAATCTCAAAATGATCATATTTTTCATTTTTCGTAATACCAATTAAATTTTATTAATATTAAAAGTATAATATAATTTATATAAATAGTATTTTTTTTTAAAATTACTCATATTAATTCCCACTAATTTTATATCTTTGATTTAATAGGAATACATAATATTTATATTTTTATCTAAAGACGTTATGGTTTCATTTTAGATCATTGTTTCTACATGCCGAATAAGATACCCACCATATTGACTTATTTATAGAAATTATGTAGTGAAATATACAATAAATTACATTATCCTATTTTAAATCAATTACATCATCACTATTTTAATTATTACTTTTTAAAACATTATGTGTGGGTATTCAAAACATATTCATCATTAGGGATATAACCTCTAATATGACATCTAATATACTCTCATTGGCTATGTCAAGTTAGTTATCTTAATTAAAACATTATCCATTAATAAAATCATATAACCATGTAAATATATACCTTAATTAAATAATCTCAATAACATACATTTCTAAACTCTATTTGAATATTCCAGACATTATAGAACAATGAAATCATATATTCCATTAAAAAATAACCATGACATTAACCCTCAAATTTAATAATGATTATTTCATAAAGTGAAAAACCATTTGATATATATAATAATCAAAAAAATGAGATAAAAATCATCAAAAATATCATAAATCCACATTCCAATGTATTTAAAATTAATTCGAGAGATATCAATATTATCTAACATAGTTTTCTCACAATCAATCATCCTTTTAAAACTTGTTTTTATTCATCCCCTAATCAGGTGTTCTTTAATAGTTATCCCCAAGATACAAACTTATTATAAAATCACTTTTCATGGTTATTTATACCATTTAATATATGTTTACAAACTTTAAAATGGAACTATTAAATAAAAATACTTAGATGTTACACATAATTTTAAACACATTTAAAATATCCCAAAATATCATTTGTAAAAATTAATTATTGATGATAATATCCAAGAGTTTCAATATTTCATTTATATTCAGAAATGAACTTCACTACCTCATGTAATATAAGGAATGTAAAATTTTTCTTATCATAAAATTTATAAACTAATATCCACAACCATTTAATTATGCACACTTTTTTTTGTGTAATATTGTTTCTAGATACATACTTATCATGGCTTCATTTTTGGGATTCTGTTTAAACAAAATATTAATTCTAAAATGGTTATGAAAAGATACAAAATATGTACATGAAATCATTTATCTAAAGATGTATTCCCCTATGACAAATTTGCTATTAACATATGATACTTTATGTTACACATATGACTCTCTTTTATCAGTCCTTGGATATCTATACTAATTTATTAATTAGGTTTACTGAACTAATTAGAAAACATCATACTCAAATCCTTCAACGTGTCTCATCAGTTAGAATATGAATAATCCATGTAATGTCACCCAAGAGTGTTTAAATAGGTGGGAAGTTTGGCCTCCTTTTCAGTCATCAGGTTATGATTGAGTTAATTCCCAAAATTCTATATTTTAGGTAATTAAACTGAGATACATCGGTGAAAGATCCCACATCCACATTTATTACCAAGAAAAAGAACTAATTTATAATAGAAACACAAAATATCTACATTAAATCAACTTCATGATATTATCTTATACTTGGAATTATCATTTAGATATTTTATTGGGGTATTTAATAAAGTTGTCTTATCTTATTCCCTAAATAAAATGTGAATTTTTACATTAAAATTAAATCAAATATTATTCTAAAGGGATATCTATACCTTTGAAATTAATGACAACCAAAACAAATCCACCCTGAAATTATACTCAAAAAACATTAAAATTTCAAAATATTTCTGAACCCTACTCTCATACAAGATATGATGTCCCTAACCAATTCTATGTGATCCAGTTCAATAAAAACATACATTACATATTGGCTTTGATACAGACTATAAATTCTGAAACATTTTTATCTCATAATTACATGACATTAAGAAGATACTGCGTTACATACATTTCCAATAACTTATAGTTTTATAGAATTATAGATTTATAAATAATCATAAACTAAAAAAACAATTTCTTTCTTAAAAATTTGATATTTTTCCATAATCTATAAAAAACATAATCCAAAATAAGTCTCAATATGTTCCAAACATTTTCCACACTACTATCCTATTATAAAAATCATGTGTAATAAATTTATTTATAACCTAGGGAAATAATATCATAAGAAGGGGTGAGATCGACTAATCATTAAAGGAGAAAGTATTGTTGAGGTATCATGACACAAATATGGGATTAAAATTTTATGAGGAATAAGTAATTATCATAATAACATAATATTTTAAAAATGAGATCATAATATATCCATTGATAGAAATGAAAATCAGTAGATCAGATGAATAACATTGATGTTTCCTTAATGATGAAATGCATAATTACTGATAAATCCTTCCTTGACCCCAGACAAGACATTATAATATTAGACAATATTTTCTTCACGACACTGTTTCTCGGAAATACATTTCTCTATGAAGATAAATACCAACCATCCAAACATGCATGTCTCTTGAGCCCAACTGATGCATCTAGGGATTATATAATATTGATCTCAACCTGTTACATATTTATGTAACATGCATTCATTGTATGATATAATTAGTAAAAAATTCATAATAAACGTTTCAAACAATCATATGTATTGAAATAATAACATATGTAATACCAATAATTTTACCCATGTAAAGAAAAGGGATGACATGATCATAATCCATCCTGAGAAAAAATGTTTATGGTTAAATAATACATAGTTCACCTGCCTATGTAACAAATAAAAAACAATATCAAAATAAAAAATGATAGTATTTAATAGTTTCCCATTAAATAAATGGAATAACTATCTATGTAAGTGTTCCTCATGGTAAAATAATATGTAGTTATGGTATATGATTAAGTCAGTGATTTCCATAATAAATATATGTGTGAAATCTTTGTGAACACCCATTAATCAATGTAATGGAAAATATGTTATTCAAAAAAAATTACATTCGAAGAAAAAAGTGACATAAAATCCTTTATAAATCAAAGAATATAGATTTATGCTATCAGTGTCCCTAATAGAAAACTTTCTACATAAATCAATAAATATTTGAAAATGTGTTTATATTGTGAAAATGTAAAAAATTATAGAATACAACATAATATAATACAGGTTTGTAATAAACCCAAATAATATAAAATAATTTCAATATTGAGTTCATAACTCAATGATTGAAATTTGAGTTACCAAAATCTCATATGAATGGGGAAACACAAGATTCGAAATAAAATTAATGAAAATAACATGATTTTCAATAGTAAATTACATGAATTGCATAAAAAAAATTTATAGAACAATCATTATATATTAACTTAATATAACACCATAAAAATGAATCATCATTCATAACACATAACATGTCTCAAAGAATCATAATCGAGACTATGAAATCCCATTTGGTTTTAAGAACCATCAAATCAAAACCCCATTGATAGAAAGAATATAAAATGGATGATTAAATAACATAAATAAATAGATAATCATGACATAAATTATTAAAGGTGTAGTAACTACACCATACAATAAAAAACATGGTGCATGCCAAAAACAAGTCTTAATTAATTGAAATTTGAGACAGAGAACCCCTTATATTTTTTCATAATTCCACGAACATACTAAAAAATCCAATATAACAAACATAAATATCATAATAAATTATTTAATAAAATTAATTAGATATTTTTCTATTTCAATGATTTTTTATAATCATCCTCAATTTTAATCTTGGTTAGTAATTACATATTTTCAAAATATCATGTGACTAATTTTCATTGCTTTGGACTTGTTTCACACGAATGAAATGGGTAATAATTTTTTTTGAAAAATTAATCATCATTATATTATTAAATTTACTTAAATACAAGATCTATGATATTCACATTGGTATAATTTAATTAAATGGTAGTTGTGGTGATAATCAATAAAGATAAAATTGACAATGATCATGTTTTGATGATTCATAATGAAAAAAAGGTGTTCTATTAAATAATTAGTTTTAATAAGTATTTAACAATTTTGGAATAAAAAATAATAAAAATGATTTACATATTTATATAATATTCTGCCATTATTTTAGTTCCTATAGTCTTTCATGATATAAATTTATAGCATAGTTAATCTGGGGAGTGAAACCATCTGAAACATGACTATACCCTTGTTAATGTGACGTCCCATTACTGTTTCATGTATTACTAAACCATCTGGTGTAAAATTATTATTATGTTAAATGGGAAAAATGGTTTATGAGTGAAATTTTATGTTTTTGTTAAACAAACCATGGAATGGTAAACCAACGATGTAATACTATGTAATATTCAATTACATACTTAATGAGTTAAGCACTGAGTAAGTATGAGTTTTATTGGCCTACAAATCCTCCGGGAGGACGGATTAAAAATATAAAATATATTACATAAATCACAAACTTTTTATTGAAAATAAATGAATAACTCCAAAATAGTATGTCGTATGAGAAATTTGATCCCACTTTTATGTCTGAAATATTTTGTTTACCCAAGGAGGTGTATAACATTGGAAGGCCCTGGAAATTTGGATGTCTCTATCATGAGATAATTTTTTTAAATAATATTTAATATATTATTAATTAAAAACAATTAAATATCTCACAGACTATTTGATGTATTCGAAATCAAAGAGCACCTTTGGGTCCATAATGAGGGGTTTATGCTCGACGGGTTATAACATAGGTATGGGTCGAGTGTTTGAACACCTCACTCACAAACAAATAACCCTTTTAATTTAATTAATTATTTATTCTGATTTTAATTAATAAATTATTAATATATCTCCAATGGTTTATCATTTGGAAAAAATGAGACAGTTTTTGGGTCTGGAATGGGGTGTTTACTTAAGGTAGAACATAACATTCATCATCAACGAATGTTTAGTCACATCGCTAATTAATTTAGGTTTAAAATAATTAAATTAAATACTTAATTATATTAAATTAATTTAATTGTAAAAATGAAACAGATCACTATTTGTCTTCCCCATCTCACACTGCTTCTCCTTACATAAACTGAAACACCATTGTTGATGTTGCAGGTTTTTAAAAAACATACGTTTCTTCACCGTTTTAATCTGTTTATATGGAAATGACTTAGTTGGAATAAATAAATGACTATGTAGTGAAAATCTGGTTAAAACATAGTGTAAATGATTGTTTAATATAAGGATTTAATTTTGTGGAATAAATAAAAAAGATGGTTTTGGGGGATTTAAATAAAATGAATATATGGTTTTTAAAGGTTGATCCTACCATGTGTATGGGACATTAGACTTACGTGGGTGCATTTGGGGTTGTTCCTAGGTTCTTTGGTCAATACTCCACCCACCACTTTGCTGCGCTACAACTTGTAGGTTCTTCTCTTACATTTATTTTATTCTTTTTATTAATATTACAATCTTCTAAATTCTATAACTTCTTTGTTATTGATAAGAATTACACATCATTGGTACCATTGAATTCACCTCAACGAGAAGAAGAAAAATAATATTTTTGTTTTTAGGGAAGCAAGGTGTTGTTCAATATTATTTTTTATTTTTTAATAAATATTTTTAAATAAATAATCCTTGTATAATAACCTAGATTTACAAGGGTTGTTTTTTAAATCTTTTATACAATAGTAGTTTTGAAATATTAAATCACAGTTACACATATTTTAAAAAATTATTATAAAAAATTATTAATTTATAGTTATAAGGTAATTATCATGTGACATGGATAATTATGTTTTTATTAAAAGATAATTGAAATAAATTATTAAAGGATAATTGGAGGATTAATAAATAAAATTATATTATTTAATAAATTTATAATTTCCATAAATTGTCATGGATAATTGTAATGATTAATCAAATGATAATTTCATTAAATTATCAAGGGTAATTTATAAAAAAATAATCAAACGAAAATTATGTCAAATTGTCGAATAATAATTATGAAGAATCACCAAATGATAATTTCCTCATTTTTTTGAAGGAATAATTATAAAGAAATATTAAATGATAATTACATGGAATAATCGTGATACAATCAATAGATTGTAAAATGATAATTATAAAAAGAATTTATTGAAGGAAAATTATTAATATTATATATGAATACTTATAAATGACTGCCACATGTGTCATTATTTTATTTTAAAAATATTATAATATCGAATGTGGTATATAATTATTCTATGGAAAATATTGTGAACATAATCATTGACCTAAAATGATAATGTTGAATTTTTTCATGGAAATTAGAACTATCATCACATATGATAAGAAAAATGATAATTTGAGATTTATCGAGGAGAGAGAAGTAATTGTCCTAGGTATTATTTTAATAGACAATCATAAATTATCCACTAGAGATAAAATATTATTATCACATGTAATATTTTAATCCATAACTGGTAAATTTTTTATGAGAGAGAAACAATCATCGCATGTGATATTTTGTTTTCATTTGAAATAAAATAACATGTATTAGTTCAAGGAACCCTTGAGGAACATTTAATATTGGTGTGTCGACACGTATGATAATATGGTTATGATGAGGGGTATTGAATAATACAGGGTGGTTTATCATTATTGCTGACACCAATGACCTTGAGGTAGGTGTATCCATTCCAATTAGCCAAATTGATTATCATTGTATTGCTCGATTTATTTCAATGGTTGATTAAAATTAAATTGCTCAAATTTTCCTTCAATTAAATTTATAAAAAAAAGATTCTAGTGAATTGAGATATTTGAAATGGCTTTGGGCTAGAAATTTGGAAACACCCCCAATTCCATTGAATTGTGAGTTTTAATGAAAATTGGATGATTTAAATTATTTAATTTTAATTATTGATTTTATTGAAAATATATCAATTAAATTGTTGAATTTAATTGTGGAAATTAATTATGTAATGATGGAATTGGGTTTTAATGGATTTCAAACTTGTGATAATGGCTTAAAATTATTTGATTGAAAACCATTGTTTTTTATGTTGTGAAAAGGCATGTTTTTGAATAAAAAAATTTTGGTTTAAAATGGAATGAAATTAAAACATTTAAAATGAAATAATGGGTTTGATCATATATTTATCAGTCTTAAAATAGTTCAACCATCATGTAAGAGTGCATACAAGAATTTGGTAGTTTGTGAGTTATTTGGTTACACTCTATGCTACGGCAAATTTCTAAAACATATATGTATTAGGTCAAATCCTCGATAGGTTGGTGGCGAGTATCCTTTGGCTAGTGTCATAGGGACATGTGTATTTATATTTTGATGAGTTCACATAGAGAGTGTGGAATCCTATAGCATTTCAATACAATCGTACCTTTTAGAAGATGACCATTTTTCTCACTTTTTTATTTATATTATAGATTCAAATGTATGCATATTATTTTGAACTTCTTTACCTGCCTATATATTTTACATATGATATTTTTTGAAACGGTTTTATTTAAGACATTGTTTTAGAAATATTCCATCATTTTTAATGTCTTTGAGTAAATTACTTTTCCATCATTTGAACTGAATATCATGATTTTTTTAATTATGCTATAAAATGTCAAACTAGTTTCTCTTAAAAAATTGAAATCATTTCATTAGTTCATTGAATTTTGGAATCTATTATAGAATCCATGGTGATAACCTAATGGAATATTCGGCACACACCCTAATTTTTTCTTCGAGTGTTTGAAGACATTCTCCTTCTAGGTCCGAGCAGGGGGAAATGATCTCTTGGAGGTGGATCTTATTGTTGAGCATTAGCCTTTGGTGAGTTTTTTTCTCGGTACATTGGGTTTTTTTCCATGTTTTGTTACTTGGGTCATAATGCCTTGGTCGGGTTTATGCCTTGATGAATTCTGGTACATTACATCTAGTGGAGTTTATTTTGTTATGCATGAAGTCTTGTTTCTTTTCTTCCACATTATTAGTGGAAAAATGTTCCCACTAGCATGTTGTGTGATTAGAGATACTAGACGTTGAACCATGTACAGAAACACCCTTCGGGATATGCCAGGGCTGGATCAATTATCAGGTCACCAGGGTACCGAGGTTGGTTTGTGACAATATGGTATCAAAGGGAGTTTTGGGTTGATATTTTGTTTTGAATTCAGTATGCATTTGTGAAGTCTTGTCGGGATATATGAGGTATTTGTGATTAAGTTTCAGGCCAGATCTCTCCACATTGAACCTTAATTCACCATGGGAGGTTAGGGAAATACGTCTTGTGGTATAGTTCCAATATTTTTCCTATTTTGGTTTAGATAGAGTGAAATCAAATATTTTTTGTTTCTTCTATTGAGAATATTTTCTCTCACTATTCTATCTGAGTTTTAATCTAATATATTTCTTATTGTATGATGATGTTGTGCAACATTATTACTCTGAAGAGATGTGTGAATATGATCCATGAATATAATGTTGCTGAACCTCAGAGATTGAATCCTATTCTAGATCCGAATCTAGGTGAGGTGATTGTTCGCACTGCCAGAGCTCGAGGATAGATACCTCCTCTTGTCCTTGTTCAGGTTCTAGTTGTATAACCTGGGGGTATGCTCTTTGAAATTGTTTTCAAGAGTTATTTTACTAGAAACCACTAGTTTTAAAAGGCTCCAATGATCCTTAAAATGCTGAGTAATGGTTGTTAATGATTGAACGTCAGTTTGAGTTATTAGAGACATCAGAAGAGATCATAGTGAATTGTGCACCTTCATGTTGAAGGAACCACATAGGAGATGATGGGATACAATAGTGGTGGATAAGATACATGTGGTATTATAGTGGAATGAAATTGAGGTTCTTTTCACTGGCCACTTATATTTAGAGACAATGGTGTTGGCCAAGGCTATGGAGTTTTTTAGGCTTCAGTAGGCCGACATAACTGTGGCTCCTGCACATGTTTAGGGAACATGTAGAACTTCTGCCACAACTTTTCCACTCCACGTAATGACTTGAGATCATCAGAACCTTAAAAACAACAGGGAAATAAAATGATTCACGTACAAAAAACTTCTAGCCATAGGAATCCGGAATGAAGATTCTTTACATAGTGGAAGAGTCTCCAGAGGAAGCTGATATAGATCCAATGACTGAGGTATGTATCATTACTGTAGTTTCGTCTTTAGTAACTACTCTATTTGATATCGGTGCATCTCTGTCATTTTTTCAACCTATACAGTGAGTATTCTTAATATTCTATGGAGTCATTATCTTGTGCAACATATATTACAACACCCCTTGTTGTGACGAGAGAGAAGGTTCTCTATAGTCAGTCTTGTGTCTTCTCTCTATCAGATGTCAGACTTTCTTGGATTTATCTGGTACTCTACACAAAATATCTTTCAAGAGGGATTGGCTCATTTCCAAGAATGCATGGATTGATTGTTTTCTTAAAATCATATACCTTACCACACCTAGTGGTGTGTCTCTTGTATTTCAAGGAGAATAGGACCCAAATATGAACAGGGCTAGACCTTCTTATTAGGATTTGCGGAAGGTAAAATTAGGGTTTTATTCAAACTTGGAGAATTGATCTCTGTCCAGTTATCTTTGAGTTTCCAAATATTTTTCCTTGTGACTTTTATTGTTTTACAACCGGTAAGAGAGGTTGAGTTTTCCATTGATTTTATGTTTAGTACTCAAACATTTTTTCCCTTTAATCAAATGGCTCCAAATTAACTAAAAGAACAAATGTCCCAGTTGGATGATGTTCTTGAGAAATCATGTATTCACCCAAGTGTGTCCCCTTGGGTAGTACCAGTTTTATCCACCCGGAAAGCTTATGGTTATCTGAAATATTCTATACTCGAGATGACTATTTAAGAATATAATCTTCTTGAAAAATTTTATAAGCATTATAGACTCTCTTTATGGTGAAGAGACAGATGCGCAATGGTCATTCTCCGAAGTGGGTGTTTTATGATATTCGAACCATTATGATGCACCCTTAGAGACAAGGTAGGATATAACGGGGGATTTCTAGAATTTCTAAGGGGCTGTCGACCAAAGAAGCACTAATACGTTATACAATAGGAAGTATAAGTATTGGTGACCATGAATTACTGGATTGTTATCCTCGATTTGGTCATCAGTGGCTTCAAAGGAAAGGTAAGCTTTCTCCTTGTTTTCTGGGATCTGTTGAGATTTTTTATTAGGTGGGAAAAGATGTTTACCATTTTAAACTACCACAACAACTAACATCAATACATAATGAATTTCATGTATCACAGCTTCAAAATAATTTATCTGACCCATATCATGTTCTAAGTTAGCGAGATCTTGAATGGGAACCTGTATTATCTATGACTGAATGACCAATCATGGTTGTTGATTCTGAGGCCCCGATAATTCGTGGTAGGATGATACCTTTGTTCTATACGATATAGAATCATGTTTCTAGTTTTCATGATACATGAGAGAGAGAGGAACTAATTAGAGAATAGTTTCCATGTCTTTTTGATGTGGACTCATCTTTGTAGACGTTCTGGGGATATGAAGATTATATAGTATGGAGGTTGTAACATCTCGTTACTATTTCAAGTATTCATAAACAATATTATGTTAAATTATTATTATGTTAAATGGGAAAACATTGTTTATCAGTGAAAATTTCCATTTGCATTTGCATTTTTGTTAAACACGCTGCAGAATGGCAATTTTCCCAATTAATACTCTAGAATATTCAATTAAATATTTTCAAAGTTAAACAACAAGTATGTATGAGTTTTCGAGGTCTAAAAATAATCATGGAGGAAAGAATAAAAATATAAAATATTTTATATAAAGTACACACATTTTATTTAAAATAAATATAAAACTCCAAAATGGTGCATCATATGAGAAATCAGATCCCACTGTTATGTCTGAAAAATAGTGTTCACCCTAGGAGGGGTATAACATTCAAAGGTGATGATCATTTGGATGTCTCACTCGTGAGATAAATTTATTAAATAATTTTTAATAAATTATGTATTAAAATAATTAAATATCACACAAACAGTATGATGTATTCGAAATCTGAGACCACTGATGGGTATAGAATATGGGGTTTACCTTAGATGGTGTATAACATTTGTAAGGGACATGCTTTTGGATGCATCTCTCATAAAAAATAATCATTTTTTAATTAATTTTTTTTTCAAATTTTTAATTAATAAATCATTAATATATCTCAAACAGTTCATTGTTTAGGAATTCTAAGACAATCATTAGGTCCAAGATGGGATGTTTACAGTAGGAAGAACATAACTTTCATAAAAAATGAGCATTTGGTCCTATATCTAATTTATTAATGTTTTAGAAATTTTCATTAAAAACTTAATTATATTAAATTAGTTTAATTGTTAAAAAATAGATAATTGTTCATCTTCCACCTTTAATGTTACTTCTCCTTAGAAAAACATAAACTCCATTGTTGATCTGGTGAGTTTTTTTAAAAAAAAGTGTTTCTTCACCATTTTAGTCTATTTCAGGAGCAACAACTTAGTTAGAAGAAATAAAAAGACTCCTTATTGAAAACCCAGTTAAAACATAAGGTAACTGATGGTTTAATATAGGGTTTTATTTTGGTGGAAAGAAGAAACATGATATTTTTGGGGTCTTTAAATAACATGAAGATATAGTATTTAGTGGTTGATCCCGCCATGTGTAATGTACATCAAAATTTTGTGGGTGAATTTGGGGTTGTTCCTCGGTTCATAGTTTGATGCACCACCCACCACTTTGGTGCACTTCAACTTGTAGGTTCTTCTCTTCTTTTTATTTTTTTATTTTGTATTAATATTCCAGTCTTCTAAATTCAATAACCTTATAAATATTGACCGAATTTCACATCATCAGTACCATTGAATTAATCATTATGTGATAAAGTAAAATAATAATTTTCTATTGAAAGCAAAAGGTATTGTTCGAATTTTTTTTTCGTCTTTTAATGTATATTTTAAAATAAATTATCCATCTATAATCATATGGATTTTCCAAGGGATAATTTATAAATACTTTATATGATAATAATTTTGAAATATTGAAACTCAATTACCCATCTTAGCAAAAAGTATTATAAAAAATTATAAATGGATAATTATATGGTTATTATCATGTGACATGGATTATTGAAATTTCCATGGGATAATTATGTGTTTTATTAAAGGATAATTGTAATGTTTAAAAAATTAATTAATAACGTTTAATAAAGTAATATTTTCCTGGAAATTTTCATAGATAGATATACATATTAATCAATTGATAATTTCATTAATTTATCGAGGGTAATTTATAAAAAATATTATCAAAAGATAATTATGTCGATTTGTTGAATAATTATTATGAAGAATCACCCAAAGATAATTTCCTCTTTTTGTTGAAAGGATAATTATAAATAATTATCAAATTATAATTAAAATTAATAATCATTAGATAATCATGAGATATTCAAATGATAATAATTAGAAGAATTTTTCAAAGGATAATTATTTGAATTATATATGAATAATTAAAAATGACTACAACGTGTGTTATTGTTTTATTTTAAAGATGTTATAATATCGAATGTGGTATATAAATATTATGTGGAAAATATTGTGAACATATTCATTGATGTAAAATGATAATTTTAAATTTTTTGAATGATATTGGAACTTTCATCGCATGTGATAATCAAAATGATAATTTGAGAGTTATTGGGGAGAGGGAAGTTATTACCATATGTAATATTTTAATCGATAATTTAAAATTATCCATGAGAGATAAAATAATAATATCACATATAATATTTTAATCAAAAAATGGAAAATTATTTAGGATAGAGAAACTATCATCAATTGTGATATTTTATTTTCTTTTGAAATAAAATAACTAGTATTGGTTCTTGGAACCCTTGATAATCATCGAATATTGGTGTGTCGACACTTACGGTAATATGGTTACGAGGAGAGGTATTGAACAAAATACGGTTGTTTACCATTATCGCTGACATCAATGATCGTGAGGTAGGTGGTTCTATTCTGATTAGCCAAATTGATTATCCTTATATTGATTGATTTATTTATATTTTTTAATTTAATTAAATGGATCAAATTTTATTTCAATTAAATTGATAAAAACCCAATTCTAGTGAATCGAGATATTTGAAATGGTTTTGGCATTAAAATTATGAAAACCCCCAATTACATTGAATTGGGAGTGTTTATGGAAATTGGTTGATTTAAATTTTTTAACTTAAATTATGTATTTGATGGAAATTATTTTAATTAAATTGTTTAATTTAATTGTGGAAATAAATTGTGTAATGATGGAATTGGTTTTGAATGGATTTCAAATTGGTGATAATAGCTTAAAAGTATTTGATTGAAACCTAGTGGTTTTATCTTCTGAAAAGGCATTTTTTGAATAAAACCTATTTTGGTTTTAAATGGATATAAATTTTCACTTTGGAAATGAAATAATGAGGTTTAATGTATTTTTAAGAAATCATAAAATAGTTCACCCAACATGTAATAGCATATGAAATCCACAAGTAGTTAGTGCGTTAGTTGGATACACTCTATTCTATGAAAATGTTATAAAACATTATTGTGATGGGTCAAATCACTGATAGGTTGGTGTTGAGTCTCCTTTGGATAGTGTCATAGGGGAGTGTGTATAAACATTTTGTTGAGTTCACATAAAGAATGCAGAATATTTTAGCTGGTTAATACTATCGTACATTTTTGCAGATGACCATGTTGCTCACATGTTTATTTATATTTGAGATATAAATGTATGAAAATTCTTTTGAACTACTTCACATGCATTTTGGTTTTACATAAACTATTTTATATAAATATTTTATTTAATTTATTTTTTTAGAAATATTCCATTATTTTGTATTGTCTTTTCATAATGTATTTTTTCCATCATTTGAACTGAATAGCATGATTTGTTTAATTATGCTTTAAATTTTCTAACCTGTTTATCTTAAATAATTGAAATCCTTTTTTGGTTAATCAATTGTTGGAATACATTAATGAATCTATGGTGGGACCCTACTAGGATTTTCATCTCACCCTTGACTTTTTCATTTGGGTGTTTGTAAACATTCCCCTTCGAGGATCGAGCAAGGGGAAAGGGTCTCTTGGAGGTTGATCTAGCTGTTGAGAGTTGGTCTTGGTGAGATGTGTTTCATAGGATATTTGGCTATTTCCATTTTTTGGTACTTTGGTTTTAGTGACTTGGGGTGGTTTATGCTGTGTTGACTAATGGTACATTTCATTCAGTGGACTTTCATTTTTTATGAATGTTGTATTGTTTATTTTCTTTTGCATTGTTAGTTCCAAATTTGTTCCCACTTTCATGTTTTGTGATTCTAGGTGCTAGTCACCGACCTGTGGGGATCGGGAATTTCTTTCCAGCTATGTCAGGTCTGGCTCGGTTATCGGTTTACCAGGGTACTCGGGCTGGTATGTGACAAAATGGTATCAGAGAGAGGTTCAGGTTGAGATTTTTCCTTAAAGTCAGTATGAATTTGTAAAATCTTGTCAGGACAAAGGAGGTTGTTACGATTGAGTCCCTAGTTATCTCTCTCCAAAATGAAACTTCAGTATCCATGGGTGGTAGGGAATCATGCTTTATGGTATAGTTCTAGTATTTTCCCTATTGTGGTTTGGATATAATGAAA
Organism: Viscum album; assembly: GCA_963277665.1. Taxonomy (NCBI): domain Eukaryota; kingdom Viridiplantae; phylum Streptophyta; class Magnoliopsida; order Santalales; family Viscaceae; genus Viscum; species Viscum album. The sequence goes on from OY728164.1 coordinate 90,562,400, forward strand.
TCCAAATCATGTTTGTTCCTTTTGATGAGACTATTTTCTCTCATTACTCTTTCGAAGTTATAATCTAATAAATTCCATGTTTTCTTATGATGTTGTGTAACATCATCACTTTGAGAAAACATGTGAATCAGATATAGGAAGAGACTAATGCTAAACCATAGCGAGTGAATCCTATTGTGTATCTGAATCTAGTTAATGTGATTGTTGGAACAATCCATGCTATGGGATATGAACCACATATAGTCCATGATTATGATCTAGTTGTCAAACCTGAAGGGGGATTCTATTTGAAATTTTTCTCTGGAGTTCATTCACTAGAAACCTCCATTTTCAAAGGCTACATTGATCTTTAACATGTTGAGGAATGGTTGGGAAGGATTAAAAATTTGTTTCAGTTCATAGAGACATCGAATGAGATCATGGTAGAGCATGCCAACTTTGTATTAGACGGACCATATAGATGATGGTGGGATACGATAGTGACAGAAATGAAACATGGGGTCTTAGAGTGGAAGGAATTCAAGGTTATTTTCACTATCCACATCTTTCTAGAGTCTATGGTGTTTTCCATAGAGGTGGAGTTTTTTCATGATTCATTAGGATGAAATAACTATGGCTCTTTTATATTATTAGGGAACTTTCATATGTTACAACACAACATTTCAACTCCACATATTGGAAAAATATCATCAGAACTATCAAAAAACGCGGGGTAATCAAATGCATCACGTACAAAATAATTCCAGTCATAGGCATATGGAATTAAGCGTCTTCATACAGTGGAAGAGTCTCCATAGGAAGCTAATACACATCAAGTGACTGTGATAGGTATCATTACTTTATTTCTCTCTTTAGTGACAACTCTTTTTGATACCATTGTATCTCACTGGTTTATTTTCAACCCATACCATTAATTTTTTTAATCATCCAGTGGATCTTCTATCTTGTGAAATGGATATTCTAAACCCCTTTGATTCATGAGAGAGAAGGGTCTTTATATTCCTGCTTGTGTGTTCTATCTATCAGATTTCAAACCTTCTTGGAGCTTTCTGGTGGTCTACATGAAATCTCTATCAAGATTGATTGGCTCATTGCCAATAAATCCTATATTGATTGTTATCTTCAAGAATTCTACCATAACACACCCAATGGTGTGTCTCTTTTCATTTATGGAGAATGGAACCCATGGTAAAACAGGGCTAGACCGTCTTATCTAGAGTTGGGGAAGGTAACATTAGTGTTTTTTTAAAATTTGAAGTAGTGATCCCCCTCAAGTTTTTATCATGTTTCCCATCATGTTTCCATCTATTTTTTTTGGTTTTACGACCAATAAGAGAGGATTAGCATTCAATTGACTTGATGGAAAGTACTCTACCAGTTTATTTTCCCTCTCACCCAATGTATCAAACTAAACTAATATATCTAATGTCCCATTTGGATGATATTTTTAATAAACCCTTTATTCACCCAAGTGGGACCCCTTGGGAGATGCTGATTTTATCCACCATGAAAGCTAATGGTTCTCTGACATCTTCTCTACTCAAGATGATTCTTGAGGAATATATGTTCTTTTAATTAATTATGTATGCATTATATACTCTCTATATGGTGGGGAGATTGATACCTAGTGGTTGATCTCAAATGAGGGTGTTTTGTGTTATCGGAACCTTTATATTGCACCACCAGTGGCAAGGCAGGCTATAATGAGGTATTTCTAAAATATTCAGTGGGTTGTGCACCCAAGAAGAACTAATAAATTTTCCAACATGATGTCGATGTTTGGGTGACCATATATTATTGAAGGTTTCTCCTCAGTTAGGACATCGATGGATTTGGAGGAAAGGGAAGCTTGCTCCTTATTTTGTGAGATCTTTTGAGATTTTAGATTAGGTGGGGAAATTTTTTTACCATTTGGAACTACCAACACAAATGAAATTGATAAAAAATTTGTTTCATGTATATCTGCTTAGAAATTATTTATCTGACCCATCTCATGTTCTGAGTTGGTGTGATCTTGAAAGGGAACTTGTATTATCTGTGACCGAACGAACAATCATGGTTATTGATTTTGAGACCAATGTACATCATGGGAGGACAATACCTTTGGTCAATATGATATGGAAGCAGGGTTATAATTCTCATGAGACGTGATAGATAGAGGCACTGATGAGATAACATTGGTGAAATATTTTTAACATGGATACATTTCCATTGGTTTTCTGGGGACAGAACATTTATATGTTGGGGAGGTTCTAATATCCCATTATTATTTAAGGTATTACTAAACCATATTGTGTTAAATTATTAGTATGTTTAATGGGAAAAAATATTTATCAGTGAAAAGATTCATTTTTTCTAAACAGGCCACTATAAGGTAAATCGTCCAATTAATACTACAAAATATTCAATTAAATATTTCATCTGTTAAACAATGAGTATGTAAGAGTTTTGGAGGTCTAAATATCCTCAAAGAGGACAGAACAATAATATAAAATATATTATATAAAGAGCACACTTTTTATTCAAAATAATTTAATAAATCCAAAATAGTACATCGTATGAGAAATCATTTCCCTCTATTCTGTCAGAAATATGCTTCTTATCATAAGAGGGGTATAAGATTTGAAGGTACTAGAAATTTGGATGTCTCACTCATGAGATAATGTTATTAAATAATATTAAATATATTATTTATAAAAAATAATTAAATATCTCACAATCGGTGACACATATATGAAACATGAGACCACCGATGGGTCCGGAATGAGGGTTTTACCCTAGGCAAGGTATAACACTTTTATGTGTCAATCATTTGGATGCCTCTATCACCAAAAATTACACATTTTATTTTAATTATTTATTTATTCTCGTTATTAATTAATAAATCATTAATATATCTCAAATGGTTTATCGTTTGGGAAATCTGAGACCACTGTTGGGTCAAGAATGGGGGGGTTTACTCTAAGAAGAACAGAACTTTCATCATCAACGAGTGTCTAGTTAGGTCGCTAGTTAATTGATGTTTTAAATAATTACATTAAATACTTAATTATATTAAATTAATTTAATTATTAAAAAGAAATAAAGAACTATTCATATTCCCCCTTTCACGTCGCTACTAATTATACAAACCAATACTCAATTTTTGATGTGGTGAGTTTTCAAAAAACAACCATTTTATCAGCTTATATATCCATTTCAATGGAAACGATTTAGTTAGAAAAAATAAATGACTCCATATTGAAAATAAAGTTAAAACGTAATGTGACTTATAGTTTGATATAAGGTTTAAATATTTTGTAATTAAGAAACATGATGGTTTTTGTGGCTTTAAAAAACATGAAGATCTGGTTTTTAGTGGTTGATCCCATCATGTGTAAAGGACATCAGACATCGATGGGTGATTTTGGGCTTGTTCCTCGGTTCTTCATTCGATGCACCACCCACCACTTTGGTGCAATGCAACTTGTAGGTTCTTCTCTTCCTTTTATTTGATTCCATTTTATTAATCTTGCAATCTTCTAAATTATATAACTTTTTCGTTATTGAATGGAATTTAACATTGTCAGTACCATTGAATTCATCTTGACGAGAAGTTGAAAAATAATAATTTTGTTTTGAAGGAAATAATTTATTATTCAATATAATTTTTATTTTTTAATGAATCTTTGAAAATAAATTATCCAACTATAATCACATTGATTTATCAGGGGATAATTTATAAATCCTTTATATGAAAATGTTTTTGAAATATTAAAGCACAATTATGCATCTTATTAAAAATTATATTAAAAATTGTTAATGGATAATTATAAGGTAATTATCATGTGACATGGATTATTTAAATTAATAAGGGATAATTATGTGATTTATAAAAGTACAATTGCCAAAAATTATTAAAGGATATTTGTATGGTTTAATAATGAAAATTGTTTCTTTTAATAAAGAAATATTTTATATAAATTTTTAAGGATAGTTATAATGATTAATTAAATGATAACTCTATTAAATTATCAAGGGTAATTTAAAAAAATTATCAACAGATAATTATATCAAATTGTCGAATAATAATTATAATGAATCACCAAATGATAATTTCCTCTTTTTTTAAAGAATAATTATAAATAATTATAAAATGATAATTTCAATGAATAATTTTGAGATAATCGAGAGATTTCAAAATAATAATTATTAAAATAATTAATTTAAAGAAAATTATTTAAATTGTATATGAATAATTACAATGGACGACCACTTGTGTTACCAATATATTTTAAGGATATTATATTATTGAATGTGGTTTATTATTATTTTAAGGAAAATATGTTGAACATATTCATTGGCATACAATTATAATTTGAAATTTTATCAAGGATATTGGATCTATCATTTCATGTGTAATCAAATCGATAATTTGATAATTATCGAGTAAAGAGAAGTTATTTCCACAGGTAGTATTTTAATTGATGATTTGAAATTATCCACGAGAGACAAAATAATATTATCACATGTAATTTTTAATAAATAATTGGAAATTTTTTTATGAGATATAAACTATCATCAAATGTGATATTTTATTTCCTTTGGAAATAAAATAATTGGTATTGGTTCTATGAACCCTTGAATATCGTTGAATATTGGTGTATCGACACTTACGATAATATAGTTATGAGGAGGGTATGGATCCAAAAAGGTGGGTTTTCATTATCGGTGACATCAATGACCTTGAGGTAGGTGGTTCCATTTGGAATACACAAATTGATTATCATTGTATTTCTTGTTTTTTTTTCAATTTTTGATTTAAATTTAATTGGTCGTATTTTATTTCAATTAAATTGATAAAAACCTGATTCTGTTGAATTGAGATATTTGAATTGGTTTTATCATGGAAATATATAAATCCCATAATTCTATTGTATTGGGAGTGTTTATAGAAATTAGATGATTTAAATTGTTTAATTCAAATTGTAGATTTTATGGAAATGATTACAATTAAATTGTGGAAATAAATTGTTTAAAGATGATATTGGCATTTAATTGATTTCAAACTGGTAAAAATGGATTAAAATGATTCAACAGAAACCCAATGATTTTATCTCGTAAAAAAGAAATGTCTTTGAAGAAAATCTAAACTGGTTTTAAATAATATAAATTTGTACCTTTGAAATGAATTAATGGAATTGATAATATTTTTAAGAAGTCATAAAATAGTTTAACCATAATTTAAGAGATCATAAAATACATATGTTGTTAGGAAGTTATTTGGATACCCTCTCTGCTAAGACAATGTTCTAAAACGTACTTGTGGCAGGCCACATCCGTGATGGGTTGGTGATGAGTCTCTTATGGATAGTGTCATAGAGATGTGTGTATACATATTTTTCTAAGATCACATAGAGAGTGTTGAATCCTATATCTGGTTAATACGATCACACCTTTTGGCATATAACTATGTTGCTCACTTGTTTATTTATATTTGAGATAATAATGCATGCCAATGATTTTGATCTTCTTTGAATACCTGTGGATTTTACATAAATAGTTTTATGTTACTGTTTTATTTAACCCATTTTTTTAGAAATATTCCATCATTTTTTAAAGTCATTTCTTAAAGTATATTTTTCATTATTTGAATGGAATAACATGATTTTTTTAATTATGTCTGAAAATGTAAAACCTATTTTTCTTCAAAAATTGAATGCTTTCCTTTTTTTAATCAATTGTTGGCATCTATTATGGAATCCATGGTGATACATTACTTGGTTTTTTAGCACATGCTCTAATATTTCCTTTGGATGTTTGTAGAATTTCTCCTTCTAGGTATGAGCAAGGGGAAAGGATCTCTTGGAGGTGGATCCAGCACTTAAGCCTTTTGCTTGGTGATTTTTGGTCCTTTGGACATTGGGATGATTTCCATGTTTTGGATCATTGGTAGTAGTGATTTGGGCTAGTTTATTCTTTGTTGATGTCAGGTACATTACATCCAGTGGTGTTTCTTTTCTTATAAATGTAGTCTTGTTTGTTTTCATCCACATTGTTTGTGGAAAAAACGTTCCAACATAATTTTTGTGTGATGTCAGGTGCTAGTTTCTGACAGGTTGGGACCAGGAATGCCCTTCGGACTATGTTAGGGTTGGCATGGTTATTGGGATACCAGGGTATCTGGCCGGGTTCATGATAATTAATTAATAATTAAGTTGTGGTTTAATATGAATATCATTATTAAATATGAATATTGATATTATTTATTTTATCATTAGTGTCTTACATTATAATTTTATGGTTATAGAATAAGAATTCGTGGATATGACGGTTTTACATACTAAGAATAAGAATTTTTTTCCTCTATACAGTAGTTTTAAATGATGTAATTAACAAAAAATGTTTTCTGGTAATATAATTAATATGTTATTAAATTTTATGTCAAAAAATTTATTCATATCATAAAAATCACATTTATCCTTTAAATGTTTTTTAGAACCATCCATGAAAATATTTAATGAAAATTAGAAATCAATCATTCCATAGAGGCAGTAGTCCACACATATACATGGATAATGATTTCATTTTCCATTGATTTGTAAAAATGATTAATACGGTTAATAATATTAAATTATAATTTTTTTCATTAATATATTTTTAATATCCCAGATCTGGGTACCGCCCAATGGTGCCTCACACCTGGTTGGACACATGGCCTCATGCGCATTTCCCTGAACTCTAGAGGAAACCGACTAGAAGTAAGGGCCTTGGGTGTGATAGTGGAAAAAATATACTCTCATTGAATGGGGAAAACAATATAATAATAATAATAAACCGTAATGTAAATAGGAATACCATTCAATAGAAGTAAACAATGGAAGACTGATAGTATAAACAACTGCTGCCTATACAAATAATGATGCATGTCACATATATATAGGAAAACATCCAAACAAGTCACAATTATTTCAATACAGTACTAAAAAAGATCAAAATATAACAAGTAAACTCCTACAACATCACAAGCCTCACCTTTGTCCCATGCTTTCCATCTCCAATAGCAATCAAGTACCTGTTGTATAAGGGAACTTTCCCTTATCTATACCAACAACCATATAATCATTTTGGCCCGAAAAATCATGACCCGAATAGGGTGTGAGATGTATCTCAGTAGGCAACCACCCAAATAACTGTTTCTAAATATCAGGGAATATATATAGAAGGCAATATTCAAAAGAAAGTAACAAATAAATAATTAATCAAACGTAGACAATCCAATAGTTTTCAATTACATTTATTTTCATTTATTAATTATCCAAACTGTCGAATAATGAAATCCCATGTTCTTAACTAAGATCTGTATCCCCTTTGTAATAGAAAAATAGATATATCAGAATACCATCTAAAAATAAGGTACGAATGAGTCTAAGAATGTGCTTTGGCTTAGTTGAATCTTCACAATCTATCTATCAGCATAAGAAACCCTCTAGGATAGATCTCACAGTATAACCCCTATGGTTTAACATATCATCAATTAAATAAAAATATGATGAAACTCTAGGAAATCTCACATAGTATAACCCCATTTGTTTCACAAAGACAAATACTCTCTAAAGAAACAATAACTGTCAATTCCTAATGTGGTATTTTAACAATAAACTACAGAGTCTATGAGGAAGCACTCAACATAAATTCCCCATATGGTCTCATAATTGTCTATTTAAAATAATCTTATGGAGCACTCTACATCAATCGTCATGTGGTCTCGTAATGTAAATTTCGAAAGATGCTCTGGCGAAGCCGTCAATGTCAATTCCCCCTATACTCTAACTACAATAGGATCTCACAACCTATGTGTAATAAAATCATCCACAAACGATATCCAGTATCCCAAAGTAATATCAAATTCTAAACTTCTAAGATGTTACAATACATAACACTTGCATTTAACAAGAAGAAATTAAGCAATCAATTCTAACCTAACATGCAAGGAAAGTAAACAAGGTCTGTCTCATAGGAAACATGGACCAAACGACCACAAACATTCGAAAACGGAAATGCACCCATAAGGAATCCCCTATACAAGAAATTTCACATAATATATCTATGAATACCCTTAATATATCATGAAATCTAAATTAATTGATAACAGGGTTCAATTATTTATCCCAAAATACTCGAATCATGGGTAATCAAAACATAGGATTATATAATTCAAATACAAACTCCTAAAGGAAAATAACCACCTACCTCGACGTTGTACGATGAAAACTCTTGAATATTAGACCTTGAATCGGCCTAGAACATCATAGATCTACAAAAATTTCAAAAACTATCATGACCAGACCCTACCCGGGCTCGAGCCGCAACTACCCCAAGCCTGCCTCCATAGGCCAGGGACTGGCGACAAGCACCAAAGGATGAAAAACTCTGGTAGGCCTTTGACTGAGTACCAGTATACACACATGTAGCCCACTCAATGCAGAAGTATAGAGTAAAAGGAAAAGTAAAGTACCAACTGCTATAAATAAACCACAAAGTGCATCGGCCTCTAAATAGTACAACGAAAGTGCTGAAGGTAAACTGAAAAAAAGGGGGAAAACACGCACCAAACCAGAAATGTTCCACAACCCGGCAACAGGTAAACTAAAGTAAAAAAACAGGGAGAGTACCACACCTGGAACCCAACTATGACCACCGCACGCAGTCCAAGCTCGCGAACTCCTAAGCTCCTCTGACGTCACAACCAACCTGTCCGTCATCTTTATAAGCACAGCAAGTGCGGGTAAAGACAAATCAGAGATGAGTATAAAAATACTCAGTAGGATTCCCCGAAGGCTCGAGGGAGAAAAAAAGGAGGTACTGAAGAGGTGAGCAGAAGATTGGACAGGGAAAAGTAAAGGAGTACAACTGATAGTGCAGTAAAGAGTACAATATAGTATCAGCTCAACCCAATAAGAGAAAGAAAGTAGACTCGTCCAAACAAAAGGAGCTAGAAACGGTGAGAAGAAGAAACTTCTCATTGAGTATTCGCTACCTATAGCAGGAGAGTAGACTCGTACAACCATGAGAAGCTAGACACAGAAATCACGTGGCATACCCCGTGCGTCTTCACCTCTCCTGGAAGGAGAGTAAACTAAACCAAGGAGTGGGTACTGGAAAAAGGTATATATATGTCCATATTATCAATCAAGAAACCCAAACAAGATCGCAAGGGTATCTATATCCCGTAGTTCATCCCAAGAAAGTGAGTAGACAACAGTCCTAGAAGTAAACACCATCGATGCTCAGTATCTTGCACGTCTGCCCCGAAATGCATGTCAAGGGGCTCAAATCACCACACCTAGACACAATCCACTTTGGGCGGAATTGACTCGCCCGCACAGTTTTAGGTTGCATCTCAAGGACGCGTCTTGGTGGGGAAAGCGCCCCTCATACTTGAGTGTTCTGGGGGAAGTCAAACAAAACCTCATCCTTATCACACAGTCGAGAGGTCTTATCAAAGTCGACGGGTTCCCACTGCCCAACCCCGTGAAAGGGTAATCCACTGGAGGATGGCCCAGATCTGCTCTGTCCATCCCTGCTGGATGGTACAACACTGGCCATCCCTACTAGATGGTACACCCCAGACCATCCCTACTGGATGGTAACTCACTGTCCATCCCTGCTAGATGGTACCACACTATCCATCCATGTTGGATGGTACCTCACTGGCCATCCCTACTGAATGGTACTACACTAGTAACTAGAACACATAGGGGGAAACACATAATGGAAGATCTCAGAAGGAATATATGATCTCGATACACAACTAGGGAGTCTGCACCCAGGGCTCACTGGGGGCTCCGTACCATACTAGAAACAACCTCCTGGGTAGAGGATTGGTGCCCAAATAATGTATTGGTCACACCAATACCCAAAGAACCCAACCAGGGAACACGAAGGGACATGAGGATCTCCCCGGGTCTCTCGAAGTGATACATGCTCCAATTCGTTGAGTCTACTGTCGAAGCGGACCGAGACAACTCACTCTAGAAAGTGGGAGCACACCCACACTTTACGAACACATGTAGCCGTAAACAATTTCGCAATCCGTTGAAAGGGACACAACACTGAAAACCCCCCTCAGCTGAAAGAACAGGGGAACCAAAACAACTCTGATAGTCAAACCATCGAAAACAGAATGACCCTCTACATCAAGAGTGGTCATAGGTACGTATAGTAGAACATGACACACAAATGGGGCCCACATGACGTCTGGCCCAAACTCATCTCCAAACCATGCACATAAAAATTATCAAGTACTATAACATATACCTCTTAGAATCGTCGCATACTCCCAGAGTATACCAAATCTCTATCCCAAAGGCTATTGTGCACACGACACCCAACATCAGCGTGAAGGGAGAAAGCATAATTTCTCCAACCTTCTTCCACCACGGGCCTAGCACGACCAACCATATCTCTTCAAACATCAACATCAATCACACGGGAGTGAATGTGATCACACGCCGAGGGTTCAGTTCCCAAAAAAAAAATAAGAACCACCATCGGAGCACCTATTATGCTTCCCCATTTATGTGTGGTATCGAATGAGACTCCACATATCTAAATGGATTGCACAGTTGTAATCCTCGTGAAAAAACACGTGAGATAGACTGTTTACTCTCCTAAAAGGTACATCTAATGGAAAAGCTGTCCAACACTACTTTATGCCCGAATGACGTCCCGTGGTCCCGAGCCTCGGTCCCGAAAACATTCGGGCACATCGCACCGTTGTGATCTCCTCCGAAAGAGACGTCAAATTGACTGATTACTTGCGTGGAATGCATGTCTCGAGAAAAAGATGCATTTCACCGTACCGCACAGGAGTGGTGCTTCTTGGGGCCCACATCCCGGTCTCGAAGTGCAACAAATGGATCACACCATTGTGATCCTCTCGAAAAATTATACAAGATTGATTATCTATTTTTTTAAAACGGTCACCCGGTGACAAAGATAGAAATCACCACCAACTCCCAAAACCGCCCTTTTGGGGCCCGCACAATCATACAGAATTAAAGCGGGAATATTGCATCATTGTAATTCCCTCGTAAAAACACCCAGAATCGACTGCTCGCACGCCCCAAATGGATGTCCAAGGGAAATGTTGTGAAACGCTACTCACAGCTTAAAAGACAGGTCATGGGGCCCACGTCACAACTCTAGTTTCAATGAAAAAACCCCATTGGAAATCTTCGCCTCGACGCCATGGTTGTAACGCCACTGACGGCACCAAAAATGGACTTCGGATGTGTCTGCGGCATCCAAAACAAGAACCCCCAGTAAAATGCCAAACCACTTAACAAACGTGTCGAGCCACCGAGCCCCCTTCGCGAGATTTAAAAATCCTTGAGACCATCTCAAAAGATCTGTCTTGATCCAAGGATCGCGTCACCATAGACGACACCCAGATAAGATGCCCTGTAAATGATTTATTAATTATAAAACATTTTATAATAATAATAATAATATTATTATTATTATTATTATAAAGGTTTATTTATATTTTTTATTTTCTTTTTTCCCTACCAGACATGCCTCAGAAGTCCCGCGCGCCCCACCCTTTTTTAACATTTTGTTTCTTTTTTTGTCTCCCTCGATCAGAGCAGCACCTGCAAATGGTGGGTCCTTCTTCCTCCCATCGGTGACCTGGGTTGCCTCCTGCGACCTTCACCGCCAGAACGGACGACCTCCACTCGACCGCCGACACCCTGTAGCCGCCTGCGCCGCACGACCACAACAACCTCTGCTCGGCCTCACCCGCGCCGACTACCACTGCCTAGGAGCCCCGCCACCCCGGACCGCTGTGGAGTAGCCTGCTTCGCTTGATTGCGAGCCCCGACCGCCTCCACTGAAGATTGATCGCGTCACCACCGCCGACTCAGACCGCCGCTGCTACCTCAGACTTCCGCTGCCCGGATGTCCGGACCCTCACCGGAAAACACCCAACACACCACGATCTTCGTCGGATTTTTGTGGACGCCTCGGGACTCGAAATTTAAATCCGAAACATGCCTCAGAAATATCAGAATATAAGCAACATAGTTATGGGATTTTCTTGATGAAATAATAGCAATTCGGTGATATAAATTAAGATCATAGTAGGTGTAGGAAATTAAAAGATAAACGCATGATCCTACCTCATTGGACATATCATGAATCATTGAAATGCTCCTCCGACTGAAACACCTTGAAGAGGAGCAGAAGTTGGAGGGGATCTTGTTGGAGAGGATATTCTTTTAGTGTTCTTTTTTCAGGAGAATAAAAAATGGGATAAGGTGAGAGGGTTTGGACTTAAGTAAATTAAATTTTAAATTAAAAAGTTTAATTGATTTTAAACCCCCAAATTAACCAGCATCTGAAACTCCCGACAGGGTCGAGTGTATGCCTCCCCTAGGGTAAACACCTCCTCCCAAGCATAGCGGCGGTGTCCGAATTTTAATCAAAGCCTCTATTCTAAAGTTATAAAATCTAACTCCCATGACCGCTAAATTACGAAAACGACCTTGGGGCCATTTACCACAGAAGGGCCACGCCCGCGAAGATTACACCCCTCCAAGGGAAAATAGCACACTCCGGACTCAACGATTCCCTCAGTTTTCCAATCCGAGATCCCATTTAAAATATACATGAGTTTAAACTTTAAACGAATAAATTAATTATTTTATTTATCCGCTTAATGTTCCGTCAATGGGTGAGGGGTCCCAATGTCCCACGCCGACATGTTCAATGTCATTACTAGTGTAAATACCCCATTTAGGACCCCATCCATACTCTCAGATTTTGGATCTGAAGTACAATTTAGAAGATATCATATTTATTTTTTGTGCCTAGTGTAAACGCACTGAAAATTCAACTCTGGTCAAACTATGGCTCAGAATTGCACACAGTCTGAAGGTGCTGCACTTGAATAACATCAAGAATATTCCAAAGTCTTTATATCAAAAATAGTGCACTTAAATCATTCCATCCTTCAATATTTTCATCCCCAAAAAGAAAAACTATGGAATAAATCAGGGTACTAATCCCACACCTAGCTCTCCCATACCCAGAAAAACTCTTGCACAGTCCTGCGTCACAACACACAGACCAAAGGGTTTGATCTGTTCATGCGAGTTCTTCCCTTGCCAATGACGTGCATAGGAGCACGAACACATCTCCTCAGGTAAGCCATGCGGGAGACGTCATGCTCCCACTCCCGACCTTGGGGTTAGGGCAAGGCAGTAGTGAACCTCTCCATCCCATTGCATGATCTCAAATGACCCAAAGGCCATTGGGGGTAGCTTACCTCCCCAGTCAAACCCTCACATCGCACCTCACTATTGGAATCACCATTTGGACATGGGACAAAGACAAATAATTTCCTCTTTCAGAATATCAATATGGCGAAACACCTAAGAATATCTAGTCGTGCAATATTTCACAGTCGACGTCGCACGAACTAGACTCTCTTACACGCTCAAAGAGAGAAGGAGTAGACACCATCGACTAATGAAAAGGTTCAACGACTCCTACTTTACCAACACAGGTTTACACCCAATGCCCTTCATCACCATGGTAACACCTCAAACATGGAGCATGGAGATAAATAATTTCTAATACAGTGTCTAAAAATTATAGTTTTAAAAATTATAGGAGCTGTAAAGCGTACCTCTTATCATCTCATGCTATGTAGGATCGTAGACATCCAAAGCTCACGGTTGTCCGTGGTCCCAACTGTCATCTCCCGGATCCTGACGTGGACCACCTGGTGACGATGTGAAGACCTAGTACTATTGTACTCCACTTCTAGATCCTCCCACTTCTCTTCTAGAACCACCTCTCTAGGTGATACTCCGATCATGGCGTTGCCTCTGCCGCAGTGATGCACCTGCAGCTTGCCCGATATTCTCAGTGTGGCTGGTCGGGTAATCTCATGCCAAATGACCTTGCTCATCGCAAGCATAGAACCGGAAATCTCTAGGATACACTGGTTACTTTCAGCGCCACCGTGATGTAAGACCATGCCCTGAGTGAGGTTATCAGAAAGCCACCTGCGTCGAGATTCTGTTAGTCGACGCCTGCTAGCTGCGACAGACGTCTTGGCTCTGTCGTGCCTGTAGCCACCACCAACTGTAGAGTGTGACGGGAACCTCTCCATCACCAATGCCTGCTCTAGCACCCCGACATATGTGAAAATTCCCAAGTGTACTATAATATCATGAATCTCTCTATGGAGAACCAGCTCGAACTTCTACGCTCGGAAGTTTCCATCGTGGAACAATTCCTGGTAACCACGTGCACGGTCACCGAAAATAGTCGCATACTCAGTCACCATCATCCCCCCTACCGAAACTGTAGGAGCTCCTGGATCTGAATGGAGCATAAGAAGTAGGGATAAAACTCCTCACAAAACAGTAGCTGCAAGTTATCCCACTAAAGTGATGACTCATCGAGTAACTGAGTCACCAGATTCCACCAATGCCCCACTGCTCCGTGGAAAAGGCTGGATGCCAAAGCCACCATCTGATATGTCGGCGTCTGTACAAGACTAAAGAGGTGAACCACTATCCCAAGACAATCCTCTGCTGCCAGAGGGTCTATCTCACCACTAAAACTTAGGGGTCTATGTCACTAGAACTCACGGAGTGCGCTCAACCTGTGCTCAAGCTCAGTCTACTCTGCTGAAGCTGTCTGCTACTCACCAGGTGGGTGTGCTATTACTAGCCCACTCGGAGAAAGAGACTCGCATGATGGCTCTTGGACTGAGGCCTCGTAGCTCACAAGGTCATTGTCACGACCCAAAGCATGTATCCTGGCTGACTGTCTTCATGAAGACATCCTAAATGTTATTAAGGAGTGTCGCAGCCAGTTGAGCATATATGTATATAACATTAATAATAATGGGGAGCTGACTCAAGAAGGATAGTCAAGACTCAATCCTATGTAATTTAGAAACCAATTTTCCTCCAATGAGTTTCTCATCATGCCATGTCGACAAGCAGGTTATGAGGGTCCTGGTGAATGGATATGTCGGCTGCCAGACCATCACTGGACTCTATGGCCTGATAGCCACTCTCAAGACACGTTAACATTGTTGCCCTAAATCCCATCCAATTAGTTTTTAGGGACGTCTGAACAACGTCACGAGGAATGAACCACCTCTGATACCACTTTTCCATGACCCGACACTACCCAGGATCGAACTGCAACTACGCCAAGCCCGCCTCCATAGGCCAGGGGCTGGCGACAAGCATTGAAGGCTAAACAACTCGGGGAGGCCTTTCCCTGAGTACCTATACACACACGCGCAACCCATTCAATGCAGAGTGCATAGTAAAAGGAAAATTATACTAACAAGTGCTATAAAAAACCAGAATGTGCATCGAAATCTAAATAGTACAAAAGTAAGTGATGAAGGTTAATAGAAAAGAAAAGAGGAAAAAACACACACACAACCATAAATGTGCCACAACCCGGCAACAGGTAACCAAACGTAAAACAGCTGGGAGAGTCCCACACCTGGAACCTAACTATCACCACCGCACGCGGTCAATGCTCCCAAACTCCTAAGCTTCTCTGACATCACAACCATCCAGTCTATCTTCTAAAAGGGAAAGCCAAGTGTGGGAAAAGCACAAATAGAGGTGCGTAAAGAAATACTCAGTCGGATTCCCCGAAGGCTTGAGGGAGAAACAAATGAGGTACTGAAGAGGTGAGCAGTAGATCGGATAGGGAAAAGTAAAGGAGTAAAACTAAGAATGCAATAAAGAGTATAGTAGAGTATCAGCTCAACCCAACAAGATAAATGAAGTAGATTCGTCCAAACACAAGGATCTAGAAATGGTGAGAAGATGAAACTTCCCTTCGAGTATTCACTACCTATAGTAGGAGAGTAGAATCATCCAAACATGAGAAGCTAGACACAGAAATCAGGTGACATAACCCGCGCGTCTTCACCTCTCTTGGAAGAAGAGTAAACAAACCCAAAGAGTGGGTATTGTAACAAGGTATATATATATATATACATATGATCAATCAAGAACCCCGAACTAGATCGCTAGGGGATCTCAATCTCATAGCTCATCCCAAAAAAGTGAGTAGCCAATAGTCCTAGAAGTAAACACCATTGATGCCCAGTATCCCACATGTCTTCCCCAAACTACAAGTCAAGGGGCTCAAATCACTGCACATTGACACTATCTGCTTTGGGCGGCACTGACTCACCCGCACGGTTTTAGGTCACATCTCATGGACTCATCTTGGTGGGTAAACACCTCTCTTACATTAGACTTCTGGGGGAATTCAAACCATAACTCGTCACTGTCACATAGTTGAGAGGTATTCTAAAATTCGACGGGTTCCCACTACCCATCCCACAAAAGGGTAATCAGCTAGAGGGATACCTAGATCTGATCTGGAAATCCCTGATGGATGGTACCCCACTGGCCATCCCTACTGGATGGTACCTCATTGGCCATCCCTACTGGATGGTACACCACTTTCCATCCCTGCTGGATGGTACCCCACTGACCATCCCTGCTGGATGGTACCGCACTCGCCATCCCTGCTGGATGGTACCTCAATGGCCATCCCTACTGAATGGTACCACACTGGTAACTGGAACACGTAGGGGGGAAAACATAATGGATGATCGTAGATGGAATATATGATCTCGATACACAGATTGGGAGTCTGCGCCAATGACTCACTGGGGGCACCGTACCCTACTGGAAACAACCTCCTAGGTAGAGGATCGGTGTCCGCGTAATTTGTTGGTCACACCCATACCCAAAGAACCCTACCAGGGAACACGAAGGGATGTGAGGATCTAAAAGGGCCTCTCATGGTGATACATGCTCCAATATATTGAGTCTACTGTCGAAGAGGACCGAGAAAACTCACTCTAGAAAGTGGGACCACACCCACACTGTACGAACACACATAGCCTTAAATGATGTCGCAGTTCGGGGAAAGGGACACAACATTGAAAACCCCCCTAAAATGAAAGAAGAGGGGAACCAAAAATCTCTTATAGTTAAACCATCGAGAATAGGAGGACCCTCTACGCCACGAGTGGTCGATGGTATGTAGAGTTGAACATGACACACACATGGGTCCCACACGACGTGTGGCCCAAACTCATCTCCAAACCAAGCGCACAGACGTTCTCAGGTACTACAACTTGTACCTCCATGTATCCTCACATACTCCCAGAGTATACCAAATCTCTATCCCAAAGGATTTCGTGCACACGATACCCAACATCAGCGTGAAGGGTGAAAACGTAATTTCTCCAACCTGCTTCCACCACGGCCCTAGCACGACCAACCATATCTCTTCAAACATAAACTTCACTCACACAGGAGTGAACACAATCTCATGCCAAGGGGTCACTTCCCAAACAAATAAAGATGAACTACCACCACAGTAGCTTTCATGCTTCCCCATTTAAGTGAGGTCTCGAATGAGACTCCTCACATATAAACAAATTTCACCATTGTCCTCGAGAAAAATCACGTGAGATATATTGTTTACTCGCCTCAAACGTACATCTGATGGAAAAGCCGTCCAACACCACCTTATTCCCAAACATCATCCTGTGTTCTGTATCCTTGGTCCCAAAAATAGTTTTTAGCATCACACTATTGTGATCTCCATGTAAAGACACGTTAAATTGAATGCTTACCTACGTGGAATGGATATACAATGAAAAAGATTCATTTCACTATACCGCACACGAGCGGTTCTTCGTGGGGACCACATCCCGGTCGCAAAGAGCAACGAACGGATGGAACCATTGAGATCCTCTCGAGAAAGTACACAAGATTGACTATCCATTTGTCCACAACAGACACCCGTTGAGAAAGATATAAATCCCCGACAACTCCCAAAATGGCCAGTATGGGGCCCACACTATCATGGAGAATTAAAGCGGGCAGATTGCATCATTGCAATGCCCATGGATAAACACCAAGAATCGACTTCTCGCACGCCCCGAATGGACGTCTGATGGAAAAGTTTTTAAACGCTTATCATAGATTGAAAGACGGGCCATGGGGACCATGTTTTAACTTTGGTTTCAATGCCCCAAAACCCCTTGGAAATCCCCACCTCGACACCAGGGTCGCAACACCGCTATTGGCACCCAAAACGGGCTCCGGATGTGTCCACGCCATCCAAAACAAGAACCCCTAGAAAAATTCCAAACCACTTAACGGATGTGTCGCGGCACCGAGCCCCTGTCTCAGGATTTAAAAATCCCCGAGACCATCTCAAAATCTCCGTCTCGATCCCAGAATTGTGTGGCCGCAGACGATGACCAAATTGGACGCCCTGCGAATGATTTATTAATTATAAATCATTTGATAACAATAAAAATAATAATATTAATATTAATATTAATATTAGTGTTATAATTGTTTTTTTATTTTCTTTTATTTTTTTCCTTCCCGGCATGCCTCATGAGTCTCATGCTCCCCACCCTTTTTTATCCTTTTGTTTCTTTTTTGTCTCCCTCGATCAGAGAAGGACACGTAAATGTTGGGTTCTTCTTCCACCCATCGACGACCTGGGTCGCCTCATGAAAAATTCACTGCCGGAACGACCGACCTCTGCTCGACCGCCGACGCCCCGTAGCTGCCTACACCGCATGACCTCGGCCGCCTCCGCTCGGCCTCACCCACGCCAACCCCCTTGTCCTAGACGCCTCGCCGCCTCAGACCGTTGTGGAGCCACCTGATCCGCTTGATCGTGATCCCCGGCCGCCTCCACTGATGACTAGTCGTGCTACCGCCGACGACTAAGACTTCCACCGCTACCACAGACCTCCCCCTCCCAGAAGGCCAAACCCTCATCGGAAAACACCCAACACACCCCGATATTCGTCGGACAGCTGCAGATGCCTTAGGAATTGAAATTTAAATCCAAAACATGCGTTATAAATATCAGAATATAAGGTAAGTAGTTATGGGATTTTATCGAAGAAATAACATCATTTAGGTGCTATAAATTGAGATCATATTATGTGCGGGAAATTAAAAGATAAACGCACGATCCTACCTCTTTGGGCGTAGCCTGAAGCTTCGCAACGATCCGTACGCCGCAACACCTTTTAGGGAAGGAGAAGTTTTAGGGGAGCATGTTGGAGAGGATAATACTTAAGGGTTATTCCTTCAGGAGAATGAGAAATGGGATAAGGTGAGATGGTTTGGACCTAAGTAAATAAAATTTTAAATTAAAAAGTTTAATTATTTTTAATCCCCCAAATTAACCCACATCTGAAACTCATGAGGGGGTCGAGGTTAATACTCTCATAGGGTAAAAAAATCCTCTTGAGCACAAAGGAGGTCTAAGAATATTAATCTGAGCCTCCGTTCAAAAGTTATAAAATCAAACATCCAATGCCGCTAAATTACAAAAACGCCCCTAGGTCCCTTTTCCACAGAAGGGTCGCGCCCACAAAGACTACACCCCTCCTAAGGAAAAAGTCATGTTCCAGACTCAACGTTGGCCTTAGTTTTCCAATCTGAGCTACAGTTTAAGTGAAAGTTGTGTTTAACCATTAAACGAATAAATTATTTATTTTATTTATCCGTTTAATGTTCTGTCAACAGGCGAGGGGTCTCAACTTCTCATGCCGACATGTTCTATGTCATTCCTAGGGTAAACACCCCATTTCAGACCCATCCATACTCTGAGATTTAGGATCCGAATTATCGTTTAGGAGATATCCTATTTATTTTGTGTTCCCAGCAGGAACACACTGAAAATTTAATTCCGGTCGCACCGGGGCTCGGAATCGCACGTCGTATAAAGGCACTGCTCTCGAATAACGGAAAGAATATTCTAAAGTATTTATAGAAAAAACCGGGTTCTTACAAAAACAATCATCCTTATATAAATCAAAAAAGATGACAAATCAAGAACAGAGGATCCATGGAATGATAGAACTCACCGGTGGGAATCCAATTCACCCAGAGGCACCTCAATCAGATCTCTGACTGAGGAATGAGATACATTCAAGGATTCTTAGCAGGACGTCACACTCCTGTATGAGACACATGTAGAAGAAACATGTTCTAGAGATGAGATGTGACCCCAGTCCAATTAATCAAATATAATGAAAATTACACATTGTGTTCATTAAATTTACACACCATGTACTGGCCTCAACCATCACCCTCATTAGGTGGAACACGTAGCCATGTACTCAACCATTATGTGTCCATTACATGGCTACCAGTAGCAACTGGGTACACGATGTGTACAATTGTTTTTTACTAAATCATTGTTTTCCCTAAAAGTCACCTGAAATCAAGTTCCATACCAGAAATGAAGATCCATGTTCTTACAAACTACCCCCATTAAATAAATTAATCCGTGAATTTCAATTAAAATGGTGGGGATGAATAAACTCCAAACAACTCTGGCTACTACGATAGAACGTCAGACTCTCTACCAAAAGTATTGTCATGTACTCACCCATGTTGCCATATTACCCGTACAAGAGAAACTGATAGACCATAGAGAACCTTTGTACTTCGATCCACAATCTGAATAGGGTTCTCATCAATGGATTCATCCACCTCCATCTCAACCTCCTCTGGCTGAAAAGCCTTACACAGGTCTAAAAATTAATTTTGTAGATGAGAAACATGGAAGACATATTGCATATCTTGTTACCTATTAAGTAACTAAAACCTATAAAAAGAATGTATGACGCTTTCCAAAAACTCAAATGGATTGACTTATCTCGGTGAATGATTTCCCTATCTCCAAATCCTCATGTGTCCCGACCTCAGTATGACACGTAGGAAAAACTGATCTCCAACCTCAAAGTCCAGAGGTTTTCTTTGTCGATCAACATAATATTTCTGGCGAGACTGTGTAGTAGACATCCTCTTATGAATCAAATCCACCTATTTAATGGTCTCTATAAAAAGATGAGGTCCCAGCATAACATCCTCTCCAGCCTCCAGCCAACATAGGGATGATCAGAAAGGCCTACCGTACAAAGCCTCATATTGTTTCATAAGAATCTTCGCCAAGAAATTGTTATTGTAGGCAAACTCCACTAGGGGTATATGTGTCTCCCAAGAACCCCTAAAATCAAAGATTCATACATGAATCATGTCCTCAAAAACCTGAATCGTGTGCTCAGACTAGCCATCTGTTTGGGGATGGTAAGATGTACTCAGAAGTACCCATGTATCCATAGAACTATGAAGTCCCTGATTGACAGGAGAAGTGAAACATACATTCTTTTCTGAAATTATAGAGTGCAGAGATCCATGAAAACATATGATCTCTCGGATGTACAACCTTTGAATCTCATAAAAAATGATGTTTTTCTTTGATCGTGATCAAATTTTCAACCTTCGTGAGTTTTTCAACAACATGCCAAACTACATCTTTCCCTAGAGGTGATCTAGGTAATCCTGTCATGGAATCAATAATTACATCATTCCACTTCCACTCGGGAATGGGTAACTACTATAAAAGCCATGCGGGTTGCTAATGCCCCTCCTTCACCCACTGACAGGTAGAAAATCTCAAAACAAAGCCATAAACATCTATCTTCATATCGAGACACAAATATTGACTGTGTAAATATCAATACATCTTGTTGACACTAGGATGAACTACCCATCCTGTGGAATGAAAACCCTGCATCAACACCTCGAATTGGTCTGCAGACACCCATATGCTCCCATGGAAACAAAATACCTCATCCTCTTCTATGGTTCACTAAAGAGTAGGGTCCTTGACTGAAACACTCCCCCATAAGACTAGGTCTTCAGAATGTGATAGATGCCTCATCTGCACATGCTCTAGAAGAGTATATGTTACAGCTATAGAAGAAATAAAAGTCTACCCCTATCTACTGTGAACTTCTAAATGCATCTCAGAGAATAGATTCATATGTTTCCCCTCACTACTGGCCACCTGAACTACCTATATTGGAGTACTCATTCTCAATGCATCATCCACTATGTTTCCCTTCCTAGGCAAGTATGCAAGATCAATGTTAAATGACTAAACGTAATCAGCCCACTTCCACTATCTCAAATTGAGATCATGCTCAGTAATGATATACTTGAGACTTCTCTGGTCAATGAAAACCTCAAAATTCTCTCCCATAAGATAATGTCTCCAACAACATAAATCATACACAACTGTAGTTAACTATAGATCACGTTTTGGGTAATTTATATCACATGGACTCAAATTCCACAACTTGTACGCAACTACTCCTTCCCCTTGCATAATAAATGCTACCAATATTATACCTAATGCATCGCATAAAATGATGCAACTCTTTCATGACTTTAGAAAAATCAACATCGGTTCTGAATTCAATCTCACATTCACCTCTTGAAGGACTGAATCCCAAGAATCAATACACATTCACCTTACACCTTTCTTAGTTATAATTTTCTGTGGTGATGTAATGTGTAAAAAGTCATGTAAAAGCATTTATAGTATCCATATATCACTAGAAAACTATGTACCTCAAATTTGTTCATTGGATGATCCTAAGAAACTACAGCTCTTACTTTTTCTGGGTCTACTAATACTCTTTTCTCTGAGATGACATGACCCAAGAAGTGAATCTAGTCCATCTAATAGTGTCATTTTCAGAGCTTAACATATAACTTATTCTCTCTCTATGTACTCAAGATAATCTCAATATGGGTGGCATGGTCCGGTCCAGTGTTAGAGTTGAACAAGATATAATCCAAAAAACAACAACAAAGGAGTCCATGTAAGGTTGAAACACTAAGTTCATCAATTTCATGAAAACTTATGGCACATTCTTGAGACCTAACGACAAAACCACATCCTCATATATACCACACATGTTCTGAATGGATGTAAGGGTTATATATGATGGTCTAACGTGCAACTATTGATAACCAGATCTGATGTCTGTCTTCGAGAACTTGCGGGCTCCTCGTAGATGGTGAAAGAAATCATCAATCCATGATTAGGGATATCTGTTCTTGACTATCAACTGGTCCATCATCCAATAATCCATGAAAATTTTATGTATACCATCCACATTCTTCGCAAAAAGGATATGTGAACTCTATGGCGAAGTACTAGGTTTGATGAAGCCCTTTTTCTGCCACACCTCTAACTACTTATTGAGATCTTATAACTCTGGTGTATAAATCCCATAAGGAGAAATAGACACTGGTGCCACTCCTAGAATAATACCAAGAGAGAAATATCTCTATCTCTCTAGAGGAAAACATGAAAGGTCATCTTGGAAGACATCCCTGAAACGATCCACCACTGGAGGAAAGTCCATATGTGATGTCCCATGGAAATCAAAATATAAACTACTGATCAGGTCTATATTTCATCCCAACGCATGATGCTGTGGTCCCGCTATGCTATCTTGGACATCCCATTCACCCTTGTGTAATAAATTATATACCCTTTATTGATGTGAAACTCACCTAGGATTATAGAAGACAACAAAGACTTAGAAGGAGACCGATGTAACAGCCCGAGATTTTATAAAAAAAAATATTCTTTTTAATTAATGTCTTGTGTTGTACACCAAAAGGAGCTTGCACAACACGCATCCTTGTATTGCCTTGCATTACACGCAATCACGACCTTCCTCGATAGAGTGTGTAATACGCAATACCGAGTTTCACTAAACAACGATGTGCTATTAAAATATTATTAAAACTAGCCGTTATGAATAGTAATAACCACTTTTTAAAATTCTGTAAATCTTATTTTTCAAAATGAACTTCATTCTTGGATTCGGAGTATCGAATTTAGCCTAAGGTGAAATTTTGGTACTTTTCGGATAACTTTCATATTCTGATGAATAGTGAAAAATTACTAAATTATAATTAAAAACAACTTTTTTAATCGAAATAATTAATAGTGATAAATCATTAATTTGAGTGGTTTTAAAGTATATTTAGAATAAATTTTTACAATTTAATACAATGTTGGTCATTGGATGTAATTTCACATTTACACAAGACATAAACAAGTGTCAATCTTTTGATAGATATTGTTTCTTAAAAACACGCTATTTGTTTTAACAGCGGGATTTAATTATAAAATTAATTAATGCAACTTTTATGTTATGAATTTGGTAAAATAGACTTCATTTTTGAATTCGGAATATGAAATATAGCTTGGGATGAAATTTTGGCATTGTTCTGAAAAACATCAATTTTTGATGAATAGTGAAACTACTAAGTGGTAGGTTAAAAACTGAATTTTTGCATAAAACTTAATTTTACCGCTTCTGTGAATGGAATTTCAAAAATCCGAGAGACACGGTTAATATCAAGGACTAAAATGTGGTTCAATGAGATGAAAATAATTTTTTGGTGAATAGTAAATTTTTACTTTTTTTACCACGGTTAATAGTAAATAGGGTAACTAAGGGTAAATATGATATAAATATTACCCTAACACATGTCCTAATTCTATTGGACAAGTGAAATTCGACCAAAAACAATCTTAGGAATAAAATATGACCATTTAGGCCCACTTGGATTAGATTAGGACATTTATTATTAATTTATTTAAAGAAGGGTTAAAATAGTTAAAATCAAAGTTTAATAAGTAAATCATTTTTAATATGGGGTTATACATAAGATAAATTCGACTATAAATATTCATTAGAAAGCTAAAAAGATTTCCTACATAATGGTATTTTATTTGTAATTTTTAGACGTAAAATAATTTAATTAATTTATGACACAAAGATGACGCAGTAATTATCTTATTTATGAAATATTGACATAATTGATGTTATAAACACCAAAATAAATGTAATTTGAGAATTTTTATGAATTCCACTAATTTTCTAGGTTACTATGATATATTAATGTTGATTTAATCAACTTGGTTCGAACATTTAATTCTGTTATGACTTTCACAAAAATCATATATCAAATAGTGTCAAAATTGACACAAAATAGTTTTTAAATCAAATATTATATTATTAATTGTTATTTTATTCCTAAAAATCTAAGGTTCGGCCAAATGACTTAGATAAGGATATATATATTAATAATAAACAATTTGGGGTTCGTTTGGCATGTTATAGTAAGTGTATTAACCATATAGTGAAAGAAAACAAAAAGACACGGTAAAAGTTAAATTATTTAACTTAGAGTTAAATCTAATTGATAAGGTTTAAAATAAGATCCAAACATGTCTAAATTTGATTGGTTGATGAGATTACAACCCTATCTCATCTAAGCTTCGAATATGAGTCATTTTTGGAGGTTTTTAAGTGGGGTTAGATTTATTATAAATTAATATTTTTAAGAATTCCTAAGGTGCCCCTCTCCTCCCCTATAAAAGGACACCTCCTCCCCCTCCTCCTCACACCAAATTGAGCACTCAAGCTCGGCCAAACCCTGCCAAAATCCCTTCTTCACTTCCCTAGAATAATCCTAGAGGTTCTGGTCTTCCTCAAAGACCCATTTTAGTGCCCTAAGAGGAGGTCTCAAAGAGGCACTTCAAAGAAGAGGTAATTACCGTTACCAATTCTTTCATCTTTATTTCTTCTTCCACTTCTTCTTCTTAGGTTGTTTATTATGAAGTAATAACATCAGTATCACTCATATACTGATATGTTATTATAAGTATGAAACAACCCTATTTCACCATCTATCCATCCTACGGAAAAAGAAATCACCGCGCGTGCGTACGTACGAAATACCGTCTCCACGCCGTGGTGTAATCTATTTTCCACCACCACCTTACATGGATGGGTATAATGGTGTAAAGAATAACTATACATAGTTACTACAACATCATATTGATTCTGATATATTGTATAATCCACTCCAATTCAATTCAATATTTATAGAAATGATATCATCGCTCGTGCGTACGTACGGAATACCGTCTCCACGACGCGATGAGATTCATTCTCCATGTTAACCATTTAAGAATGATTATAATGTATATATAAGAAATAATAATGAAGCTAATGGATTTATGTATATATATACATATGTATGTCATCTACTTACTTCCATTTCAAGACAATAAGGAAAGGAAAACAGCGTTCATGCGTACGTACGGACTACCGTCTCCATGAACGGTGTTTTTCATTTTATTTATCTACCTATTATATATATATATATACTGAATATATATGATATATAAATCATATTTTATATTCTGGAAGTAAGTAAATCATGATATAAGTAATAATGATGTCAAGAACAACAAGTCAAAACACCTACGATAAATGAAACGATTTTACCCAAAACGCTTCATTAACATGGAATTTACAAAAGAACGGGTAATATAATGTCATAAGTGAACCATATATGATATCATAACAATGAATATGATTCTGTAATAAGTCAATAACATGAATTAAATCATTATACAGGAGGTTCGGACACGTACAAGCAAGTCGGACCTAAGGTAAGGGAAATATCACAATCTCATTTTTTTCCGAGATTGTTTATTCGTAAGTATTTACTGGGGTGTATTTTATCATCCACATCCATGTTCCCTCAATATGTAATATTATTTCCATCCACCTACAATTTTTTAAATCCAATTTTACCCTTCTATGAGATTTTAGTAAAGTATATGAAAGGAATCTTTTTTCGTTTTTCGTACGAGGTACTTTTTGACTTTTCCGACAAAAGTACGAAGAATGTTTTTTTTAACTTATACGGCACGAACGGATTTATACTGATTTATAAAGCCTTATTTTCATGAAGATTCCTCTAAAATATTTCATGACTATTTTCAATAAAATCTCTTTCTTTTAAAATTGCATGATGTTTTGAGAAAAGAAATTGATTTTGAAGAAGAAAGGATATTTTCCTCAAGAATTCAATTCAAGTGTATTATCAAAATTATTTTCCATATAAGATAATAAAGGGTTCTGTTTCTATCCATATTTTTACATTGATTTGACTATTTTGTGATGTAATTATGTTTATGAATTCCTTTATCTTATATGAATGGTTTTATGATGTCATGTTGTTTAAGAATCCCATTTTTATTACATGGGTTATGCAATGATGTATGATTTGTGATTTTGTGGCACACATAAGAAAGGATTCATTAAGAGATGGGTGGGACCTATATCTCCCTCCAATGCATTGGGTAAAGATTTCATATCTCATGAGATAGACATGGATGGAATGGTAGGTTATACCGGTTCAGTGAAACAGGACTGAAACGAGGATTACTCGATTCAGAAAGGGACTTTGTCCACTAAGATAGTCTTGGCAATGAGTCTTGACTAACAAGAAATGATTGTCTATGATTATGTGTGTATTCCACAATGAGTAATGTTTTATGTTATGATTTAATTTCACTACTATGATTTATCCCATGTTATGAAATTATGCTCTCTTTTGCAGGTTAAGATTTCCAAAAAAGTTATGTTCTTATGAAAATTATGTGATTGATATTTCTTTTGTTTACCCTTACTGAGCATTTGAGCTCACCCTTTTATGTTTCCTTTTCCCCAGGATATAATGAAAGGTTTTAGGTAAAAAAAAGGGAAGATCTTTATGGGATATATTGAAGATCTTTCACCAGGATTAGAAGATTACATTCCGAGTTTCCAAAGACACTAAACTATTACGATCCGTGTGTGTGTGTTTTTGTTATGTACTAAGTATTCCGCAAATGTAATGTAATGTCCATGTACGTCAAGATACGGGTCTCTACAGTTGGTATCAGAGGAAAGGTTTAGTCAACCTTTGGAAACTAGGACGCGAAAACATTAGTAAGATCCCTAGAGATATTTCTAAGGTATGTCTAGGGATTCCCCTAAGGATAAGTATACGTATAGGATATAGTTCTAGAACTATGGTAACGATATTAGATTAAACCAAAGATGATAGATATTTAAGTTACTCCCCCTTTATTACGATTTTTGCATCTAACACTATTCTGTTTGGGTTTTAGAAAATGGCTGGAAACAAGATGATTCACAATAATGGAGGATATGATGGACAATGGAATGATATTCTTCATGAGCAACCAAATGAAATGGGATTTGGATGTCCAAACATCATTATTATGCCGAATCAGCAATCTCACAACATGATCAATAAAGTAAAATTTGGTAAGTTTCCTGACTCGACTAATAAGAGAAAGATGGAGTTCCATGATGATCATAGAGGAAAGAAAGTTCAATTTCCCCTATGTAAATCATGTGGGAAGAGGCATCAAGGAGAATGTTTCAAGGGAACTGGAAGATGCTTTGGGTGTGGAATAGAAGGACACAAAGCAAGTAAGTGCAAAGGAAAAGGGTCGGTTAACACCATGGATGAGGATAATGGTATTGCTACGACATCAAAAATGGTTAAGTGTTTTAAATGTGGAATGTATGGGCATTATGCAAACAAATGCCCTAAGGGAAAGACTCATGAAGAGAATCAGTATGGTCATATGGGTAGTATTTATGTGGATGATGATGAAGAGACTACAAATGATATGTGAGATGAAAGAATTTTTGAAGCTCGATCAATGGTTTGAGAATGTAGTGGAATGATTACATGTTTTTCATGTGTAATTTTGGAATAAAGAGACATCTATGGATTGTTACACTGTTGTCTTTCCTTATGTTTTGAAAGTGTATGATGAATGGTACCAGTAATCATGAAAGGTTATTCAGATATTTTTGGAATGTAGATGATATGCGCATAATGAAGGGATAAGGAGAAAATTAAATGTTTGATAGTATTCATGAGCTCATGATTGATATAAGGACTAAGTGATATCATGGTTTGAGTATATAGAATTTTGAGGATTTTGGTATGTGGAAAGTGTTAACTTTTAACTACACTCATGTTTTCACTAAGGTATTCAAGAGAATACACGATTAAGGACTTTGAATGTTTGGAATGTGACCAACAAGACATATCTTGTGATATGAGGGGATCAACGACAGTATTAAATCTCTGGTAATCGTTGTTACTATATTATGAGAGTCGACTGCAGTATTATGGATAAGCCTAAAAGATTGGAATGGATTATGTTGGACATAAGTTAGTATTGTTTATTTTTTCGATATTATTGATGGGATGTTATATAGTTTTGGAAAAAGGACAACCTGCAGGACGGGCGACAGCCCATCGCTTCGGACAAGGCTGTGGGAATCGAACCCACAACCGAAGTGCGACTGGCCTTTATAGCCTACCACTGGCCTACAGGAAGTCCCTGTTTAGAAACTAGTTTTATTATATTAATCAGTATGATATATGAAGTATAAGTCCATTTTAGGAACTATATATGATTAATCTCACTATAGATCTACTTATGTATATAATTTTTGCTAACCTTTTGTTTAAGACAGATGGAATGACCCGTCATTCTATCACATGATCTGCTAACACTTCACGAATAACAAATTCAACTTCATTTATTTAAGAGATGAAGTGGAAATTGTTCTAGGCATGAACAATAGTGAGATTGTACCAAAATAAAGAAAGTATTTATTCCAATTCAAATTTTCAACTTTAGGGAAATGATCTTGAAAACCAAAAATGTTGTCCTAGTGATCTTATACCTGATGAATCGGATGGTACCTTAGATCGTCACAAATTTATGGATTTGTGATTATTGGCTTTTCCATAGCCATGTTCTCTACCACTCTCCATCAGAACATGATGGTTAGATTTCTCTTCCATATCCATATTTTCACCTATGTGGAAACCCAATGATTAGTTTATTTGTGTAACCGTTACGTTTCATACTTTTGTTTTTAAAGATTGGTTTTGATATTCCTTTTTACGATGTGGGTTTCTATTAAAGAAACTTTCAAATAGTAAACCATTTATAACCCCGACGAATTTCAAGGGCGAAATTCATTTTAAGGGGGGTAGAATGTAACAGCCCGAGATTTTATAAAAAAAATATTCTTTTTAATTAATGTCTTGTGTTGTACACCAAAAGGAGCTTGCACAACATGCATCCTTGTATTGCCTTGCATTACACGCAATCGCGACCTTCCTCGATAGCGTGTGTAATACGCAATACCGAGTTTCACTAAACAACGATGTGCTATTAAAATATTATTAAAACTAGCCGTTATGAATAGTAATAACCACTTTTTAAAATTCTGTAAATCTTATTTTTCAAAATGAACTTCATTCTTGGATTCGGAGTATCGAATTTAGCCTAAGGTGAAATTTTGGTACTTTTCGGATAACTTTCATATTCTGATGAATAGTGAAAAATTACTAAATTATAATTAAAAACAACTTTTTTAATCGAAATAATTAATAGTGATAAATCATTAATTTGAGTGGTTTTAAAGTATATTTAGAATAAATTTTTACAATTTAATACAATGTTGGTCATTGGATGTAATTTCACATTTAAACAAGACATAAACAAGTGTCAATCTTTTGATAGATATTGTTTCTTAAAAACACGCTATTTGTTTTAACAGTGGGATTTAATTATAAAATTAATTAATGCAACTTTTATGTTATGAATTTGGTAAAATAGACTTCATTTTTGAATTCGGAATATGAAATATAGCTTGGGATGAAATTTTGGCATTGTTCTGAAAAACATCAATTTTTGATGAATAGTGAAACTACTAAGTGGTAGGTTAAAAACTGAATTTTTGCATAAAACTTAATTTTACCGCTTCTGTGAATGGAATTTCGAAAATCCGAGAGACACGGTTAATATCAAGGACTAAAATGTGGTTCAATGAGATGAAAATAATTTTTTGGTGAATAGTAACTTTTTACTTTTTTTACCACGGTTAATAGTAAATAGGGTAACTAAGGGTAAATATGATATCAATATTACCCTAACACATGTCCTAATTCTATTGGACAAGTGAAATTCGACCAAAAACAAACTTAGGAATAAAATATGACCATTTAGGCCCACTTGGATTAGATTAGGACATTTATTATTAATTTATTTAAAGAAGGGTTAAAATAGTTAAAATCAAAGTTTAATAAGTAAATCATTTTTAATATGGGGTTATACATAAGATAAATTCTACTATAAATATTCATTAGAAATCTAAAAAGATTTCCTACATAATGGTATTTTATTTGTAATTTTTAGACGTCAAATAATTTAATTAATTTATGACACAAAGATGATGCAGTAATTATCTTATTTATGAAATATTGACATAATTGATGTTATAAACACCAAAATAAATGTAATTTGAGAATTTTTATGAATTCCACTAATTTTCTAGGTTACTATGATATATTAATGTTGATTTAATCAACTTGGTTCGAACATTTAATTCTGTTATGACTTTCACAAAAATCATATATCAAATAGTGTCAAAATTGACACAAAATAGTTTTTAAATGAAATATTATATTATTAATTGTTATTTTATTCCTAAAAATCTAAGGTTCGGCCAAATGACTTAGATAAGGATATATATATTAATAATAAACAATTTGGGGTTCGTTTGGCATGTTATAGTAAGTGTATTAACCATATAGTGAAAGAAAACAAAAAGACACGGTAAAAGTTAAATTATTTAACTTAGAGTTAAATCTAATTGATAAGGTTTAAAATAAGATCCAAACATGTCTAAATTTGATTGGTTGATGAGATTACAACCCTATATCATATAAGCTTCGAATATGAGTCATTTTTGGAGGTTTTTAAGTGGGGTTAGATTTATTATAAATTAATATTTTTAAGAATTCCTAAGGTGCCCCTCTCCTCCCCTATAAAAGGACACCTCCTCCCCCTCCTCCTCACACAAAATTGAGCACTCAAGCTCGGCCAAACCCTGCCAAAATCCCTTCTTCACTTCCCTAGAATAATCCTAGAGGTTCTGGTCTTCCTCAAAGACCCATTTTAGTTCCCTAAGAGGAGGTCTCAAAGAGGCACTTCAAAGAAGAGGTAATTACCGTTACCAATTCTTTCATCTTTATTTCTTCTTCCACTTCTTCTTCTTAGGTTGTTTCATTATGAAGTAATAACATCAGTATCACTCATATACTGATATGTTATTATAAGTATGAAACAACCCTATTTCACCATCTATCCATCCTACGGAAAAAGAAATCACCGCGCGTGCGTACGTACGAAATACCGTCTCCACGCCGTGGTGTAATCTATTTTCCACCACCACCTTACATGGATGGGTATAATGGTGTAAAGAATAACTATACATAGTTACTACAACATCATATTGATTCTGATATATTGTATAATCCACTCCAATTCAATTCAATATTTATCGAAATGATATCATCGCTCGTGCGTACGTACGGAATACCGTCTCCACGACGCGATGAGATTCATTCTCCATGTTAACCATTTAAGAATGATTATAATGTATATATAAGAAATAATAATGAAGCTACTGGATTTATGTATATATATACATATGTATGTCATCTACTTACTTCCATTTCAAGACAATAAGGAAAGGAAAACAGCGTTCATGCGTACGTACGGACTACCGTCTCCATGAACGGTGTTTTTCATTTTATTTATCTACCTATTATATATATATATATACTGAATATATATGATATATAAATCATATTTTATATTCTGGAAGTAAGTAAATCATGATATAAGTAATAATGATGTCAAGAACAACAAGTCAAAACACCTACGATAAATGAAACGATTTTACCCAAAACGCTTCTTTAACATGGAATTTACAAAAGAACGGGTAATATAATGTCATAAGTGAACCATATATGATATCATAACAATGAATATGATTCTGTAATAAGTAAATAACATGATTTAAATCATTATACAGGAGGTTCGGACACGTACAAGCAAGTCGGACCTAAGGTAAGGGAAATATCACAATCTCATTTTTTTCCGAGATTGTTTATTCGTAAGTATTTACTGGGGTGTATTTTATCATCCACATCCATGTTCCCTCAATATGTAATATTATTTCCATCCACCTACAATTGTTTAAATCCAATTTTACCCTTCTATGAGTTTTTAGTAAAGGATATGAAAGGAATCTTTTTTCGTTTTTCGTACGAGGTACTTTTTGACTTTTCCGACAAAAGTACGAAGAATGTTTTTTTAACTTATACGGCACGAACGGATTTATACTGATTTATAAAGCCTTATTTTCATGAAGCTTCCTCTAAAATATTTCATGACTATTTTCAATAAAATCTCTTTCTTTTAAAATTGCATGATGTTTTGAGAAAAGAAATTGATTTTGAAGAAGAAAGGATATTTTCCTCAAGAATTCAATTCAAGTGTTTTATCAAAATTATTTTCCATATAAGATAATAAAGGGTTCTGTTTCTATCCATATTTTTACATTGATTTGTCTATGTTGTGATGTAATTATGTTTATGAATTCCTTTATCTTATATGAATGGTTTTATGATGTCATGTTGTTTAAGAATCCCATTTTTATTACATGGGTTATGCAATGATGTATGATTTGTGATTTTGTGGCACACATAAGAAAGGATTCATTAAGAGATGGGTGGGACCTATATCTCCCTCCAATGCATTGGGTAAAGATTTCATATCTCATGAGATAGACATGGATGGAATGGTAGGTTATACCGGTTCAGTGAAACAGGACTGAAACGAGGATTACTCGATTCAGAAAGGGACTTTGTCCACTAAGATAGTCTTGGCAATGAGTCTTGACTAACAAGAAATGATTCACTATGATTATGTGTGTATGCCACAATGAGTAATGTTTTATGTTATGATTTCATTTCACTACTATGATTTATCCCATGTTATGAAATTATGCTCTCTTTTGCAGGTTAAGATTTCCAAATAAGTTATGTTCTTATGAAAATTATGTGATTGATATTTCTTTTGTTTACCCTTACTGAGCATTTGAGCTCACCCTTTTATGTTTCCTTTTCCCCAGGATATAAAGAAAGGTTTTAGGTAAAAAAAAGGGAAGATCTTTATGGGAGATATTGAAGATCTTTCACCAGGATTAGAAGATTACATTCCGAGTTTCCAAAGACACTAAACTATTACGATCCTTGTGTGTGTGTTTTTGTTATGTACTAAGTATTCCGCAAATGTAATGTAATGTCCATGTACGTCAAGATACGGGTCTCTACAACCGATGAGTCTATTTCAAGAATGATATCGAATATTTTTATCTTTAAGACATAGAGGTCACACAAGAAGTGACACCCACCAACCTCAAAAAGGAACTCCATTCACTAATGTACACTAGCTATTCTAATCCCCAGCGGAGTTTCTGTCATCATAACATCCATAGAAGTAATGATGCGGAGCCCAATGATATCCAAAACAAAAAATATATGAAACTATGGGAATCACCCATATAAAAAAGGGTAGAAGCAGGAATTTAGGAAACTCGAATCGTACCTATAACCATAGAGGGTTTGGGATCCTGCTTCTCCTGTGTCTCCTCCAATGAAAGGGTCTGACCTATACTGTGGACATGTGACCCTACCTAACTACCCTGAGCTGATCCACCCTATTATTTCTGGAAACCTACCTACTGGATACCTTTGCCACAACATCCTAAATGGAATTAATGGTAAGATGAATTCCAATTCCAATACTGATGAGAAATGTTTTGTCCTTCTCCTAAATTTAGAGTCATAGAAGAACCCCTATCAATCACTGATGGTGACTAAACCAGCAAAAATGCTGAAGATGGCCCATATTTCAACAAGATCAGAACTCGACTTGGTATCTCAAGCACTTAGGTCTTGTATGCCTACTCTAACCACATTGGTAGCATACCAACTTACTACTTGAAGGAGTATCCCATATACTCAGATCATTTTGCGTAGACTCCATGCGGTGCTTACAACTATCAGTTGGAGAAATACCAAATCTGGATGCTGATTCGCCCTGGATCACAGCTCCAGACTCCCTCAAATAATGCCCAATGATAAGTTCTTGGTTGACTATAGATGATATGGAAATCAAGATCAAGTATTTCACATGTGATTAGATTTCTTGTCTGAGACCATCCTCAAAATTTCTATCCAAAAATAACATATCACCCCTGGAATGGGTGTGAAGCACTGAAACTCTATGAAGTGAGAAGAATACTCCATGGCTGATAGAGTACACTATTCCAGACCCATGAACTGTCGAGATTGGTTGGTCTTCAAGGTCTCTAGGTAGAAAAAGTCATAAAAGGCCCACTTGAACTCATCTCAATCCATAACTCAAAGGCATCCCACCTGTGATATCACATCCCACCATCTTTTGGCAGAATAAAGAAGCACGTAGGATGCGAGATTCCCCATACATTCAAGAGGTATCTTAAGATGCTCGATGATAGGAAACATGTCTTACAACCATAACTATGCACTCTTAGGTCATCTATCCTCTCAGAATGTGGGAGCATGCTGATTCTGGAAAACTCATGTCAACTATGCCATTAATGGGGTAGGATGATATGCTCCCTAGTAGGTCAGTATAAAACTCATGAAGCCCTCTCAAAACCATGAATCATCACATGTATTCAGTATAATAGTTGGTACCAAAACAAGAATCACATGAGGATCTTCTAGAAATCCCTGATCTACCACTTCCAGTGTCGACCATTGCACTATTTTAGGCGTACAACTGGAGGACGTCTCAGTGGCATGAATCTACATGGTCATGCACACACCTCAGTTTAAGATTATAAAGGACTGAATGTTATAAGTTAAGTAAAGGAACAAGAGAAGAAAACATTCATGTTTTTTAAAATATAGTTACATGGTGTGTATTCCCTCCACAAATTGTGTTCCCTTAGGTTTCAACATGTGCGTGTACCTCTGCCAAACCTGGTTAGTTAACACCCATACACATGGAGTGGTCCCCCTATGATACAGTGTGTAATTGAATTTTTTCTCCTACTCAAGTCCTTATACATAGATAAACCACATGGTTCCCACCTGAGTAACACTACATGGCGTGCTCACTATAAACACGATGTGTACAACTTATGTTCTAACCACCTGTTTCGTTAGTCACCTGGTCGATGACACGGTCGACTCTACATGGCGTGTTATAATAGTAAACAACATGTAAAACTTATGTTTTATCCACCCATTTTTTAGTCATACAGCCATATACAAGGCCTCTTCAGCATGACATGTACTCCCATCATATAACATGTTATACCAAACACTTATCAACACATGTTTCTTCTCACACAGTCTTTCACATAGTCAAGATCTACACGGAGTGTACTTAAGAAAAGTTGTTTCTCCTAGAACTGAAGAACAAATGGTGTGTGTTCATAACACCCCACAAAATGTTTTTTGGGTTTCTAGAAAGAAAGCCTCTAAAAATTATATGAATCCATTAAAAACATATAAATGTGTCCATATAATGAAAAATTCTGATCCGCGAGAGCCCATACTCCCCCAGATCAATGTTTGACATCCAATTCCACATTACAACTTGACAAAATTCATCTAAAGTTCATACATGGTCCTCCAAATTTATATCCTAGAAGGTCCATGACACCTCAGGGACAAAATATTGGCATCAATCAAATGAAACATTATAATTACCAATACCCTATCAAAATGAAGGTATTATATTAAGGTATCTATCACAAAAGAATGCATATCTAGCACAAAATCTGTCATAAAAACATGCAATCAGTAATGCACCTTAAATGGAATGATAATAATGTATGACATGTGATCTTTAGCAAGATCCTATGTGATGAATGAGATGGAATACCCTCCACTTATCAGGTTTAAATTGAAATAGAACCTTAATAACATCAGTGATAACAACACAATACAATTATATCACCCAATGGTGAAATAAAATCAACTGTAACAATTGAAAACCAAAACAATTACAATATTCAAGGTAACATGGCTTTCCCAATACACAGGTTAGCTACTCCCTGTAACAGCTTTTTACCAACTACCTATTCCTTTCTATCCCTGTCTATAGGCTTCAAATAGTAAGAAAAAGAAGAAAATAACCTGTTTGATACCATTTTGTAATATTCTAGATCTGGGTGCCCCACAAAGGTGCCCCATAACTGGTTTGTCACATGGACTCAAGAGTATTTCCCAGAATGATAGTGTTTTTTGACTAGAAGCGAGGGCCTTGAGTGTGATAGTGGGGAAACTATGCCCTCATTATCAGGGAAACACAATGGAATAAAACTACTAAACAATAGAGGAAATAATAATACCATACAATATAAGTAAACAGTACAAGACTGATAGTATAAACAACTAAAGTAAATATAAATATTGATTAATGTCACATATATCTAGGAAAACTTCCAAAAAAGTCACAATGCTATAAATATAGTACTAAACCAAAGTACAAAAGAAAACAATGGAACTCCTACAACATCTAAATTCTCATCTTGGACCCATGCTCTATAGATCCAACAGTAATAAAGTACTTGATGTAGAAGGGTTATTTTCTTTATCAATACTTACAACAATATAATCTGTTTGGGCCCGGAAGCATGACCCAAATAGGGTGTGAGAGGAATACCAATAGGAAACCACCAAAATATATGTGTGGAACTGTCAGTGAATATATATAGCAGGAAATATAAAAAATGAAGTAATAAACATGGAAGTACTAAAAATTAAACAGTCATACAGTGTCCAATTATATTCATTTACATGTATAAATTATTCAAACAATTGAATAATGACGATTTGGGATCTACCCTAAGCTATGTATTCCTTGTGTATTAAAAAAACATATGTCTTAGAAGACAATAAATCAATCAGGTATGAGGGATTCCAAGCTTATATTTTGGCTTGGATGACACATCACAATCAATATATCATCATAAGAAACCCTTTGTGAAATCACTCATAGACTAAATCCTCTGGTTCAACATATAATCAATTCAATAAATGTATAATGGACCTCTAGGAAAGCTCACACAGTCAAAAAACATTGGTCTCACAAAAACAATGACTCTCTAAGGAAGCACTCACTATGTATTCCCCTTGTGGTCTATCAATGATAATCTATAGTCTCTAAGGGGGCACTCTATATCAATTCCCCCTATTCTCGCGTAATGGTGTACTATAGAAACTATGAGGGAGCACCCACCATCAATTTCCCTATGTGGTCTCTCAATGTAAATAATCACCGACACTCTATTAAAACCCTCAACATCAATTCCCCCTACAGTCTAACTAAAACTGGTTCTCACGGACCTATTTAACACAATCGTGAACAAATGATATCTAGAAGCCCAAATTAACGTCAACTACTACAATGATAAGAAGCTAACATGCATGACACATGAATTTAACATGCTAAAATTAAGCAATCAATTTCAACCT
Organism: Viscum album; assembly: GCA_963277665.1. NCBI lineage: Eukaryota > Viridiplantae > Streptophyta > Magnoliopsida > Santalales > Viscaceae > Viscum > Viscum album. The sequence goes on from OY728164.1 coordinate 90,600,664, forward strand.
AACAAGAAAGGCAAGGAAACAGGGTCTGCCTCATATGCAACCTAGACTAACGACCATAGACATTCGAATAAGGAAATTCACCAATAGGGTGTCCCCTAAAAAATGAAATTTAGATTAACATATCAAGAAGTACCCTTTATATATCAATCAATCTATGGAATATGACAACATGGTTCCATTCCTTGACATGAGATACCTGAATCAAGGGTAATCAGAATGCAGGAATATAAAACTTAAAGAAAATATCTAAAAGGAAACAAACCACCTACCTTGACATTGTACGATGAACAGACTTGAACATAAGTCCTTGAATTGGCCTATAACATCATAGATATAAAAGGTAAAAACATTCATCATTAGATAACTTAATAAATGGGAGAAATCATGAAGATATGCTCTAGGTAAATATATAACATACTGGTGGGAATCCAATTCACCTAGAAGCACATCAATCGAAGCTCGGATTGAGGAACATGTGGTGCTCAAATATTATTGGTCATACGTCACTCTCCTGTATGAGACATGAGAATAAGAAAAAAGTTCTGGAGATGAGACGTGACTCTGGTTTGATTAATTAAATAGAAAGAAAAGTACAAGAAATGTTCATTTAATGTACACGCCTTGTACTAGCCTTAACTGGACCCCACTTTAGGAAGTCCACACAGCCTTGTACATGGCTGTTACACAGCCGGTACACAACTACCCATGACAACCGGGTACATGACGTGTACTCAAGAGTATACGGTATGTACATAAAAAATGTCCAATATCATTTTTCCCTAAAAAACACCCAAAATCAAGATCCATACCTAAAATGAAGATCTGGGTTCTTATAATAATAATTATTTTTTAAATTCCATATTACCATTCATTAATGCAGTGAAAGAAAATGAAACATGTTGCATCGTAGAAGTGGTTGTTTGCATGATACCTGAATAATGGTTTTGTTTTTCTTAAAAGAAAATGTAACAATGTATATTGGATGTTCCATAATTATAATAGCATAAAAATTTAATAAGGATACTGATGTTATCAATTCAAGATATTTTAATTTAATTTTAGAAAGAATATGTATACATAAATTAATAAGAATGGTATTGGAGATGTTAGAAATTTATACATGAATACATGGATTATCTATTTTTTAATGAGGTTTAAACCATTGAGGGATGATATTTTGAGAAGAATATAACCTCTTGAATGTGGCTAGGAATTTTGAGGTAAGTATTTAGAATACTTTGGGCAAAAATTTGTGGGTTGTTGTGTAAGATTAAGTGGCGGTAGTATTTCCCCTTTTAAATATATAATAGTTTGTGTCATTACTTAATGTATATAATTTAGTAACTATACAGCCACATATACATCGATTCATCATGCATTGACCAAACTTCCAAAAACCCTAGACCCACCTACATTAGCATGATCCCGATATGGATGTCAATGTTTGTCACAATAGGCCACACGATTTTCTAGTGTCTTAGCATTGGATGACACACTACATCTATCTGTAAAAGTTCTTACATTAAAGAAAGATTTCATGCTGCACCCTGATGGTGGTCATTATTAGAAACAACAGACGACCCAGCATGAAAATAGTCATTATCCTTGGATTATGGAATGTACCACAGACATATTTAACATAACTAGATACAACATCAAACATTCATTGAAATCACTAATATATTCATATAGAATACATATTCCTAGATCTGATTCATAGGATACACACACATAAACATGCATACTTATTATATGACCCTTACCATCAAATGAGTTATAGTACGTATACATCGTCATGTCATCTTGCTCCCCCTCAAAGGGGTCGTCTAACCAAATCATAAAAACCTGATCACGATTATAATTTATGTTTGGTTCCATAGACTATGAGATACCATAGTTAAGACAAATCATAACAAGAACCATTATGGTATATCAAGAACAATTTAAGTGTCTACTCACAAATCACGTAATCAAATATCAAGAAACGGTATTAAGGTTCAATCACTTATCCATATAAAAATAGAAATCCAGTGTTGTTTATCAATTATGCACAAAAATATCCTAAAAACAACATATATATAAGTCCTTTTATGTTAAATAACTTCCTACCTCAATATTTTCATTTTATTAATCTGATATTATTCAAGAAATAAAACCCTAAAACATAATACACACCCATAGAAAACAATCTTGTACATAAAGGATGCATATATACAGCTTTAGTTCATCTTGTAAAATGTTTTGAATAGAGACCCATGAAAATTCCATGATAATAAGGTAGTTATATAATCACAAGTCTTGAAGAGTGTGATAGCATAACTAGATCAAAGATATATGGAATAAGAGGACAATTATTTACTCGATCTCTTATCAATTCAAGAACATATCATGAATTTATCATAAAATATAGAAACTAACATTGGGTTTATTCAATTAACATTTATCCACCATCAATAAATCATTATACATGAGATATAAAATAATAGATAAGAATAAGTGAGTCCTATAATGATTTATATATGAAGAAATTACCAAAAAAACATCCACTATTTGTGATATATCATACTATGGTCAAGGAGATATCATTGAAATTTTAAACCAAACATTTATCTACCAAAGTATCATCAATTTTGAAATTTTTATCACCAATATACCACTATAAATACATTTAGGAATATGAACCATAACACATACCTGAATGACATCTATAATCGATATTAGAACTTGATCTGATCAAGTGTCATAGTAAAAATGCTAGATTTATCACCAATATATGAAGGAGGTAAGACAAATTCATTGAATCTTAATAGGTTTTATATATCCATCATAAATCCATGCACGTTTCTCAATAAGGATGATGAATTTTGTGTTAATCTAAAGAAAAATATATCATTCTAGTGTCACTGGTTTTATCCAACCTAAATAACCAAAGAGGATATGAACGGTGGAGATCAAATAACTATAAAGTAGGAATTAAATTCTAAATATGATTATTGGGGATGGAATTGGGTATCAGACATGGTGAAAAATGTGTGGAATTAGAAATCTGTGAGGTACATTTAATGAACACCGGGCCATGCTCCACCAACGAGCCAATTGGCCTCCCCATCTTACCACTACCACCACCACAAAGATGATGTGCTAGTATAAAACAATTGAGTTCTACCAGCACCTACTATGGTTTTTTGGGGTTTGATGTTTTCTATAGACCTACAATACCTCCATTGACTAGATGGTAGTATCTTACAACCACCTTTTGATTAAGTCTCTTCTCATAACTCTATCCATCAATTCTTGAACCCCTTATACACAATAGAACAAACGACTAATCTCCAATAAAAAAGATAAAAAATACATATGAACATTAAATTCTATAATCATAAACAATGGTATACATCAGATATATAATGAATAATATAATTATATACAAACATTGACCTCTCATCTATGAGAAGTATATACAATGATTCTACTCAAAAAAATCATGACATGAATTCTAAACATCAGTCTCCCAATCCCAAGTCTCCTCATTGATCTATCTATAAATACATAGTATCTAGAATAGTCATACCATAATACCTCATAAGACTTTCTCACTCCATTCTACAATCCACCCCAAGAATTCCATGTATAATTCATAAGGCACCAACTCAACATTCTCACTATCGATTACATATATATAATAGGGAATGTATTTCCATAAACGAGACACATGAATCATATCATGAATGCTATGATATAGTGAAATATGATCCTATTAGTATGCCACTATTCTAGTATAATTTTTGATACCAATGGGTATAAAATAACATGACTCTATATTCCCTTGAATTCTTAAATTCTTATGGTCTAAATGAGGAGTCACTATAAAAAAAATAAACACGATAGAAAAATCCAAAGGTTTTCATATTCAGTTGGAAGAAGAATCATCCCTTAATTGGGCTATGATCAGTCTCTTATGAATTATATGATCTCTCTTGAAAGTCTCTTGTACAATACTGTGTCACATAAATAATTCCTCAGTATCCTTACACCAACAAAATGGTGAATGACATGGCCTACCATAAAGAGTATCATATGGTTCCATCTAAATTCAAGCATAAAAATTATTTTTGTATTCATAATAAAACATGGATCAGTGGTAATTCCATGATCTAAATTCTTGTATGAAATATTGAATCATATACACCAATATTTTAACAATCATTTCTAACAATATATCTGTCTGGGGATGGTATGTCTTACTCAATCTCAACTAAGTACCTAAAGCACTCTCTAAACCCTTCTAAATCCACGACATAAAATGTGTGTCAGTATAAACTAAAAATATGAATAGATATTAATGAAATCATAAATTATCATGTATATAATGATTTCATAACTCATTTACAGAGTGGATCTCAAAAATTGACAATAATTATGTCATGTTCATTACCCAATCAACAATAAACCATACAGTGTTATGGCTCATCAGGGTATAAGGTAACCACATAAAAATACCATAATGATATAATCCCTCTTACACATGGGAACATTATGTTTCTGGATTAAACTAATTGGATGCTGCTGCATGGATTTTATCTAATGGAAAGTAAGGCATCAGAAATAATATCAAGCAATATACCTCTCCATCCCTTCCACCTAATGTTTTTCAACAAGTCATAGTACATCATTATAAAGATAGGATGCATGACCCCTATATAGTTAGGTAATTTTCTAATTATATTTTAATTTGTAGAATTAGAAATGTTAAATATCCTATATAATAGGACTACACAATTTCCATCCAACCAACAACCATGTATCAGGTCACCACATGCTAGCTATTCCCACATCACAACACACACTGGGTCAATCTCCAAACAAGCCATCACATAGTCCACATATGAATATTTTACCACCAATGGGTCATATTTCATTGATCTCTCGTCCTAAAAAACATAAATTATCTAATTAGTCAACAAGATCATCAGGTTTCACTGTTCCTATGATATTTGTTCACCAGGATCCTAAAATACTTGTGTCTTAGAGCTAAGAACATATATAATGATATTACCTTTACCTAGTTCATACGACATATCAAAGTCAATATTTTATTGGAACTTTACATATTTCCTCTTACATATGTTCAAATCCTACTATGTTATGACATAACATAGGTTCTTTTGGTCAATGTAGAAAATAATCCTCTTTCCAAAGAGACAGTTTTTTCAAAACATCAATTAATGGGCCACAACTGTCAGCTCTCAGTCATGGTTAGAATAGTTTCTCTCATGGGGTTACAGCTGACCTAAACCATAATCCACAACATTATCCATATATATGAAAAACTCCCCTAAGCTAACTCATGATGCATCACAGTATATGTAATTTTCAATTTTGATCAATAAGAATAAAAAATGGATTTTTATTCAACCTCCCTATTGTGGTACTATGAATGAAACCTCACCACTTTATTCATCATTATATTCATGGGTGTCAATAAATGGATGGTTTCCATTATAAATCATCTATAGTACACTACCAAACCCATAAATACCATGATTTCAAATAGATTTAAGGGGCATTTCTAGGACCTCACCACCTCTAATTTCTCAAGGTACACTAATATACTATTATTAAAAAACACATTCCACAATAATTGAACCTTATGAATCCAAAATAGGCACATAAAAACTTGAAATAAATCCAATGTGGTTGAATTTTACATTGTATGATCTCATGATTTATGAAATTTTACTCTGGGGTTCGTGAGTAAATGGGGATGTCATCAATGAACACCATGAAAAATGAGTCTAAATATTTGTGCAAGATATTATTCATGAGATCCATGAACACTTCCAGTACATATTTAATCCAAACATCATGAACAATTACTTATAATACATATACCTACTTTTAAATTCCATCAATTGAATACCCACCTATCTAACATGTAAAATGTGATATCCTGATCAAAGATCATTGTTAGAGACCCACTAGGATCCCACAAAAAATAAATGAGATCATTGATCTCAAGAAAATTATACATATTCTTCCCAGTGACCAGATTTAGCTTACTGTAATCTATATATATTCAAATACTACCATCTACCTTCATAGTGAATAAAATTTTTTCACCCCATTGTGATGTGCACAGATTGATAAAACTCATATGTCCCAAGTCCTCAAATTTTATATTGAACTCCATTATCTCTTCCAATTCCAAATGACAAGGGGGTATAAAAAATGTGTTGTATACCTGGCATGATTTATATCTCAAACATAACTCCTCTATTTGGTGTAATAACGATAAATTAATTTGAGAATACATCCTAATAGAGATCCATAGTAGTAGAAAATAAAATTGATCTACCACTGATCATTCTAAAAGAGGCTATCCTACAATCTACACCACAATCATCCCAAGAATCCTCATGTTAGAAAATTCTATACCTTATTCAAAATACCACTAACCATTCATCTCAAAATTATCTCCTTTTGATGATTTAAATATTATCAACCTTTGATAGCAATTAATGTGGGATCCAAATATGGGAATCCATTCCATGCCAATAATCAAATCAATGCTCATTATCTCTAGAATCATGATGTCTCATAGATGTCCACTATAACAAATTTCTATAGTATTCTCTTGTAATTACTAAAGAGAGTCCGCTTTTATTCACAAAAATGTATTGAGGGAATGAAACTAAGAAGATACATTGACCGAAAAGTCATGTCTAGCAACAACTTGTAAATATACAATTAAATATGTTACACCAATATCAAAAAATTCAGTATACAGCATAGTAGTGACCTTGAAAGTACCTCAAACAATAGATGGTCTCAAAAGAACATCTAATAGATCCTGATCTAATGTAAAAACCCATGTTTCCTCATCGTTATTCCCTTTACCCTTAGTCATCAATGTATGAGAAGTATGAATCCTCTGCTGAGGTCATCCACTCCCAACATTCACAGATATCACAACATTCCACTAATAATTCCATGAGAAAAAACACTAAATGTGATAATCTTAGCCACCATTGTGTCAGTCTATAGATGGTTTCCTTCATGCATTGCTATAATTCCCACTTTTCTCACAATTGAAGAACCATCTAGAACCATCTCTCATAAGGGACAATAATGACGTCCTAAAATCACACATATTCTAGCTCTCTAGGTTCTCCTAATCATCCTTCCACTTCCCAATTATATATTAGAATCATGTAGTAGTGAGAGGAAGCTCATTATACTATCCACTATCAATTTAAAATAATCCTTCTACCTTTTATTCCACTAACTACATCTCAACATTTAGGCCCTTATAAAGCACCCACACATACACTATCATGTCAAAGAACTTAACATGATGTATGAGCTATGAATGATGGAATATCTCAAATTTATGATCCTTATATACGTCATTCCTATACAATAGATAATAAAAAATTGGAACTCCTCAAATTGATCACAATACATATACAAAGTTATAAATCCCTATTGAAACTCCCTGAATTCACGAGAATGGTCCAGTTTCATCAAGGGAAAAAATATTTCTTGAAAAATAGAACCATGAAGGTCACCCACTAAGATCTTATATCTTGAATCATGGTTGCCCCCAATCTCCAGGAAAGTCCTTGGAACAAGAAGGTTGTAAGGATTACTCATAAATCCTCAATATTTTGGACCAAACCGAAAAATATATTGATAATATATAACTATTCCTTTAAATCTCATTGGAAACCTATACCTTGAAAGGATAGTGGTTGTATGATTTTTATGTCCTTAGAATTATTGTTCATTATGTTCTGAATGCTTCAACCATTAATGTTCATAACCTGAAATATTTCTGGATAAATGTTTTTTACACCCAGAACAACCAGTGATGGTATAAGAGTGGGTTGGGGCACATCCTATTGCACCATCAGTGGTGGAATTGTTAATTTCAAAAGGAAATTATAAAATATACTTCCATTGGCTCAATATAGATCCTAATTAATCTATGTTTTAATAGAAAAGTTCTCTGAGAAGGCTATACATAACCCATAGTTTATCCTTCATAGAACTACCCATAGTAATTCATACCATCTTTGTAGTCACAATAATATATATATAAATCATGAAAAAAATCTCTAGTTCAACTAATTAATTCGAAAACTGATATATCACATCAAAAGAAAATAAATATAAATCATTGAATTGAAGAATACATGTGTATCCTAAATAGATAACAGAAAACAATTTATTAATTTAAATAACTAATATTTATCACACATGGGATACATGTGTATATATATATATATAATGTAACCCTACTTGTGTAGTCATGATGCATGGACACAAAAAAATCACATAAAACTGTAACACCAATCAGGTCTATAGTAACATAGAGGTCTGTTACCCATGAGATAGAAATGAACATAACAACTTCCCTACATGAGTTATATAAATCCTATCTCATTACTACCAAGTCATAATAAATCCAAAATAAATGAAATGAAACTTCCATTGATTTTACATTATAATTCATCACAACAAATCACTCGGTTTGAGCCGAAGTTCCACATAGCCTCATTCATCCTCCCTATCCCATATGTAAGAGTTTGTTAACTAATAGTGAGGTTATATATTCCATCAGTGAGGAGACTATACCCTCTTATCATTAATGAAATGTAAAAATAATAAAATGGAATATTTTAGCAGAATAAATAATCAATGAAATAAACTAGAAGGTGTCTCATTTCATTCATGAAAATAATCATAAGACCCCCATATGTGGTTGGTCAAAACATGTAATCAATGATTAAAATGGAATAAATACAATTGAGATAGTTCAGAATAAATCCTATTATTATCTTTTAATACAATCATCTCTTTCATTAACTCCCCATCATAGTTCATTTTTTACATCACTAGATCCCTAGTGATGAAATTAGTATGTGCATCGACATGCCTATGCATTGGGTGAGTAATAAAATCAATAGAAAACCAGAAATGAAACATTATCATAAGATCACATTAATATATTATAATTTATGTTATGAAATAGTTTAAATTCTCAAAATAAATACACAAAGACACTTGTGTTGAGTCCTCCTGATCTAACCAAACTGGGATGAACCTCAGCTCCACATTCTTACACATGAGGTTGGTAAGCATGTCAATGTATATCTCTACATGTGACAAGTAATTCCAATATACCAACATTGGTTGGAACTATTCCTCTATCAGTAAAAGTTGTAAATTTAAAGAAATGTCACAAGCCCCACCCAGATGGTGGTTGTTATCCATGGTTGTCAGTAAGTACCTATAGAAACATTTGATGTAATTAGATAACAAATCACTGAACATGGTATTCTCCCACTTTGGTCGCTATTTTATCTATAATCAGTTTCCATGCTTGGCCTACTCCAATGTTAGTAGATGTGTCTATGATTTGTCCCATAACAAAAAGTGATCCATGGTATATATCCATCGTCATGTCATTATGCTCCCCCTATAAGTGGTCATAAATCATTAATAGAGATACCTGATAATCTTGATACATGAAGAAAGGTTACATGGTCTATATAATACCATAGGAAATACGTATCATAAAAGGTAAAAATAAGGCATGTTAAGAACATTTAAGTAGGCTAAACAAAAATAACATTATCACATATCAAACATGGGTATCAAGGGCCAGTCAATCACTCATGTAAATATAGATATCAATCATCGGTTATAATGTATAAAAAATATATCATGACAACATCATATACAACTCCCTTTATGGTAAGGAACCTCTAATCTCAATTTCATTGATGAAGTAATCTAATATTCTACAAGTAATAAAATCCCAAAACACATAGGGCACCCATGAGAATCTAGCTCTCACATCAAGGATGTCAATATTGGGTTTTGGTTCATTAAATAAATTATTTATAGAAGAGGAAAGAGGAGAATAAATTGCAATAAGATTGTTCTAAATATAATACCTTATGGTTTCTTAAAAAACAGATATGTCAATGAAGAGGTAGTCAATTCACCGGACCCCTGGTGAATTAAAGAAAAAATCATGAATTCTTCATCAAATATAGAAGAGAACCCTAGTATTAGTCAATAGTTGTTTATACACCATCAATCCATCAATATAATAGAGATCCAAGATGAGGGAAAAGTAGAATAGTGTTTCAAGATGATTTATATATGTAAAATTAACTAAAAACGTCCATGGTTCATGAGATTTATAACTCTAGTAAAGGGGATTTCATTGACACATTTAATCAACCACTTATAGACAATAAAATCATAAATTTATATAGTAATACCCTCAGTCATCTATCAGGAAGAGGTAGAAAAAATGATCTATAAATATATACCCATAAGGCATTTTTAATCGATGGTTGATCTCAATTTTATCAATATATGTTTTCAAAATTGTAGATCCATCACTGATCTATGAAGGAGGGAAGAAACCATTATTATATCCTCATTGAAATTATATATCCATCATAGAAGTTTTCATATCTCTCAAAAGAGATGAGTTTGTTTGGGTAAATATGGAGGGAACATATAATTATAACATCACCAAATTGATCCAACCTTTATGAACCCACGATAAGTGAATTAGTGAGCTCAAATAACTATATAAGAGGACATTAATTTAAAACAAGATGATTGAGGTCGTAATTTGGTTTCAAACAATGTCAAAACCTAGGGGAAGTAGGATGTCAAAAGGTTTATTTAATAAACACATAACCAAGCTCCATTATCTAGCTAGAGGGCCTCCCCTATGGGGACTTTTGATTCCTAAAGGCTTATAATAAGTCCACTATATTTCTAGAGGACTCTACTAGCAAGCAGTTGGAAGCTTAAAACCATCTTTCAACCAATTTTTGTAACAAACCATAATTTTATCAATGAAAATCCCTGTCATAAAATTATTTCATATAGTGTAAATCACATAAAATCACATAAAGAACAAAATAAAAACTTTATAAATGATTAATTACTAAAATAAACGGTATTTCTAGAAGTTAAAGAATATATACTGTAACACCCGAGACTTTTATGTTATCATCAAAGGAATCTTTTTCTACACAACACTTGCTTGGCTTGCTTTACACGCAATCGCGACCTTCCTCGATAGCTTGCGTCGTACGCAATACCGAGTTTCACTAAACAACAATATGCTATTAAAACTAGCCGTTATGAATAGTAATAACCACTTTTTGAAATTTTATAAATTTTATTTTTCAAAATGGACTTCATTTTTGGACTCAGAATATCGAAATTAGCCTAGGGTGAAATTTTGGTATTTTTCTGAAAACTTTTAAATTTTTGATGAATAGTGAAACCACTAAGTGGTAGGTTAAAAAACTGAATTTTGCATAAAACTTAATTTTACCGCTTCTGTGAATGGAATTTCAAAAATCCGAGAGACACGGTTAATATCAAGGACTAAAATGCGGTTCAATGAGATGAAAATAATTTTTTGGTGAATAGTAACTTTTTACTTTTTTTTTACCGCGGTTAATAGTAAATAGGGTAACTAAGGGTAAATATGATATTAATATTACCCTAACACATGTCCTAATTCTATTGGACAAGTTTATCTCGACCAAAAACAACCTTAAGTGTAAAATATTATCATTTAGGCCCACTTGGATTTGATTAGGACATTTATTATTAATTTATTTAAAGAAGGGTTAAAATAGTTAAAATCAAAGTTTAATAAGTAAATCATTTTTAATATGGGGTTATACATAAGATAAATTCGACTATAAATATTCATTAGAAAGCTAAAAAGATTTCCTACATAAGGGTATTTTATTTGTAATTTTTAGACATTAAATAATTTAATTTATTTATGACACAATGATGATGCAGTAATTATCTTATTAATGAAATATTGACATAATTGATGTTATAAACACCAAAATAAATGTAATTTGAGACTTTTTATGAATTCCACTAATTTTCTAGGTTGCTATGATATATTAGTGTTGATTTAATCAACTTGGTTCGAACATATAATTCTGTTATGACTTTCAAAAAAATCATATATCAAATAGTGTCAAAATTGACACAAAATAGTTTTTAAATCAAATATTATATTATTAATTGTTATTTTATTCCTAAAAATATAAGGTTCGGACAAATGACTTAGATAAGTATATATATATTAGTAATAAACAATTTGGGGTTCGTTTGGCATGTTATAGTAAGTGTATTAACCATATAGTGAAAGAAAACAAAAAGACACGGTAAAAGTTAAATTAATTAACTTAGAGTTAAATCTAATTGATAAGGTTAAAATAATACCCTAAACTTGTCTAAATCCTATTGGTTGATAGGATTTCGACCCATCCCCACTTTAGCTTCGAAATAAGACCCTTTGGAACCATTATAAACCGATTTTTACTTTAATATAAAATAATATTTTGAGATATTCCTAAGGTGCCCCTCTCCTCCCTTATAAAAGGGCACCTCCTCCCCCTCCTCCTCACACCAATTTGAGCACTCAAGCTCGGCCAACCCCTGCCATTTTCCCTTCTCCACTTCCCTAGAATAATCCTAGAGGTCCTGGTCTTCTCCAAAGACCAATCTTAGTTCCTTAAGTGGAGGATTCAAAAAGGCGTTCCAAAGAAGAGGTAATATCCATTACCGATCTTTTCAATTTCTTTCTTCTTCAACTTCTTCTTCTTTAGTTGTTTCATGATAAAGTAATAACATCAGTATTACTTACATACTGATATGTTATTATAAATATGAAACAACCCTAATTCACCTTCTATCCATCCTACGGAAAAATGAAATCACCGCGCGTGCGTACGTACGGAATACCGTCTCCACGCCGTGGTGTAATCTATTTTCCACCATCACCTTACAAGGATGGGTATAATGGTGTAATCAGTAACTATATATGATTATTATTAAGTAATATTGATACTGAAATAATATATATATATACTCCAATACAATTCCACGATCATAGGAACAATATCATCACTCGTGCTTACGTACGGAATACCGTCTCCACGATGTGATGCGACTCGTTCTACATGATCTTCATTTCATAATGATTATATAAATGAATTGAATGAATTAATATGGTATATACTACACTAATACCATTCTGGAAATGAATTATCTATAACCTAAAGATAAGAATGAGAATTTATTCGACAAAACACGCATAAGAACAAAAAGTTATAAAGACCCGAGTAACAAGTAACAATGAAATATTACTAACAAGAAGCTAATAATATGACCATATATGATCTCATATAAATATGTATGATTCTGGAATAAGTCAATAACATTATTTAAACCATTATACAGGAGCTTCGGACACGAACAAAGCAAATCGGACCTAAGGTAAGGGAAATATCACAATCTCATTTTTATCCGAGATTGTTTATTCGTAAGTATTTACTGGGGTGTATTTTATCATCCACATCCATGTTCCCTCAATATGAAATATTGTTTCCATCCACTTGCAATAGTTTAAATCCAATTTTACCCTTAGGTGAGTTTTTAGTAAAGAATATGAAAGGAATCTTTTGTCGTTTTTCCGTACGAGGTACTTTTTGACTTTTCCGACAAAAGTACGAAGAATGTTTTTTTTAACTTATACGGCATGAATGGATTTTTAAAACATTATTTCCAAGAATCTTCCTTTACAAGTTTTCAAGTTTATTTTTAATCAACTTCTTTTATTTTAAAGTTGTATGACATGTTATGAAAGGAAAATTGTTTTTGAAGAAGAAAGGATATTTTCCTCAAGAATTCAATACAAGTGTTTTATCAAAATTATTTTCCATCTAAGATAATAAAGGGTTCTGTTTCTATCCATATTTTTACATTGGTTTGACTATGTTGTGATGGAATTATGTTTATGAATTCCTTTATCATATATGAATTGATTTATGATGTCATGATGTTTCAAGAATCCCATTTTTGTTATATGTGTTATGCGATGATGTATGTTTTATGATTATGTGGCACACATAAGAAAGGATTCATTATAAGATGGGTGGGACCTATATCTCCCTCCAATGCATTGGGTAAAGATTTTATATCTCATGAGATAGACATGGCTGGAACGGAAGGTTATTTCGGTTCAGTGATACAGGACTGAAACGAGGAGTGAACTCGGTTCAGAAAGGGACTTTGTCCACTAAGATAGTCTTGTCAATGAGTCATGACTAACAAGAAATGATTTTCCATGATTATGTGTGCATGCCACAAAGTTTCAAGTTTTATGTTATGATTATGGGGATCTCATTCTCACTTCTATGATTTATTCCATGTTAAGATATTATGATCTCTTTTGCAGGTTTTGATTTTCAAAAAGATATGATATGATTTTTTATTTCTTTTATTTGCCCTTGCTGAGCATTTGAGCTCACCCTTTTATGTATTCTTTTCCCCAGGTCAGGAAGATGGATATTAAGTAGAATATGCTAAAAGGGACCCTAGATATGATGAAATAAATGGGAGACACTGTAGGAGATTTATGAACCAGTTGTTTATGTTTCCCCAGTTTCTAAAGACACTATACCTATACGGTCCTTTGTGGTTTTGTCATATGTTGTAATAAGTGTGCTTCAATTTTGAAGTATTAACAATGTATGTAAAGTGTGGGTCGTTATAGTTGGTATCAGAGGAAAGGTATAGTCAACCTTTGGAAACTAGGATGTGAAAGCCTTAGTAAGAACCCTAAGGATAAGTCTAAGCATAGAACACAATCTTAGAAATGGCCATGAATAACCTAGGATAAGACCATAAGCATGAAAATTTTATTCTTGAATTATGTGGTTTCCTATTATAATTAGTGTTGCTCACACTATTCTTCTTGGTTTTAGTCAATGGCTGGAACCCGAAGGAACCGTGTTAATGCGGAATGTGATGGGCAATGCAATGATTGTCCCCCTGAGCAACCAAACGATATGGGAGCTGGAATGCAAAATCTTGTAGCCATGCTCACACAACTTTCTCAAGCTATGAATCATGCAGGATTTCCAAATGAACAAAGGAGGGAGCAACATTCTGTTGAATCCTTCATGAGGCAGCGTCCACCATCTTTCAGCGGGTCTACTGATCCATTAGTTGCTGAACAATGGATTAGTACTACTGAAAAGATATTTTCAGTTCTTCAATGTTCTGAGCATGATAAAGTCATCCTAGCAGTGTATCGTTTGGAAGGAGATGCTGATCAATGGTGGAATCTTGTTAAGAATACAAGGCAAAGGGATGAAATTGAGTCTATGGAATGGGACGAGTTCAAGAACTTATTTTTCAATAAGTACTTCCCTCGTATTCTCCGAACAAAGATGGAGAAAGAGTTCCTTGAACTGAAGCAAAGGGATGATGAATCTGTTAGTACCTATGAAGCAAATTTTACAAGACTTGCAAGGTACGCTTCTGGTATTATTATCCAACCTGAGAGTAAGATCGATCGATTCTTTAGTGGCTTAAAACCAAGTCTTCGAAGGGCCTTAGCCATAAGGGACTTCAATAGCTACGAGGAAATAGTTCGATGTGCTCTCAAAGTCGAGATGGAGATTGGAGTAACCCATCAGTCACATGGGTTTGATAAGAAGAGGAAGATGGAATTCAAAGAAAAATCTAAAGAGCACACGGAAAAGAAGATGAACTTTCCCTTATGCTCAAAGTGTGGAAAGAAACATGGAGGGAGTTGTCTTAAAGGGACAAGTAAATGTTTTAAATGTGGAAAGGAAGGTCATCAGGCATTTGAATGCCGTGATAATGGGAAGAAGATGTCTAATGATGCAAACAAAGGAAGGGATACACAGAATGAACCTGCTACACTTCAATGTTTCAAGTGCAAGGAGATGGGGCATTATGCCAATTAATGCCCAAATCCAAGGGTTGATGATGATGGTCGACGTCAACAAACTCTTAAGGCTAAAGAAAAAGGAAAGTCACATGCAATTTCTATCAGCGATGTGGAGTACGATAACGATGTGGTGAAAGGTACACTTACCATCCACTCTAAAGTAGCAAATGTTTTATTTGATTCTGGATCCACCCACTCTTTTATTTCTGAAAAATTTTCTAAGGGTATCACCGTATTACCTCAACAATTAGATGTTGAGTTAGCTGTGACAACACCTAATGGCACATCAATCGCATCAGAAGTTTATAATTCTTCTCCAATCGAAGTTTGTGGGAAAGTGCTTCCTGCAAATCTTGTGATCCTTCCTTTAGTGGAATTTGATGTGATTCTTGGCATGGATTGGCTTTCTCTACATGGAGCTCATATCAATTGCCAAAGAAGGGAAGTCACATTTCATATTCCAGATCAACCTATGATCGTCTATCAATGCAAGGATGAACATAACCTTCCAGTGGAAATTTCTTCCATCTTATGGGTATTGATTCCACTAAATGAAGGTTATTTATCTCAAATGGTTGGTGAGAAACTCACGATTAAGAATATGCCCATTGTACGGGAGTTTGATGATGTCTTTCCGGAGGAATTGCCGGGTCTTCCACCAAATCGTGAAGTTGAGTTTTCAATAGAACTCGTACCGGGTGCTTTGCCTATTTCAAAGACACCTTATAGAATGGCCCCAATTGAGTTGCAGGAATTGAAGAAGCAACTCCAAGAGAATCTTGATAAGGGATTCATACGCCCTAGTGCGTCACCTTGGGGAGCACCTGTTCTATTTGTTAAGAAGAAAGATGGATCAATGAGACTCTGCATTGATTATCGAGAACTTAACAAGATCACTATCAAGAACAAATATCCTCTCCCACGCATTGATGACTTATTTGACCAACTACGCGGAGCTCAATACTTTTCCAAGATTGATCTTCGTTCAGGGTATCATCAATTAAGGGTCAAAAGGGAGGATATACCAACGACGGCTTTCCGTACAAGATATGGACACTATGAATTTATAGTGATGCCATTTGGTCTTACTAATGCCCCTGCTATCTTCATGGATCTAATGAATAGAGTCTTTAGAGACCATCTTGATCAATTTGTGGTAGTCTTTATAGACGATATTCTTGTCTATTCAAAGAGCAAGGAAGAGCATGAAGATCACTTGAGAATTATATTGAAGACCCTGAGAAAGGAGAAGCTTTATGCCAAATTTACCAAGTGTGAATTTTGGCTTCAAAAAGTTGCATTTTTGGGTCATATAATCTCAAAAGAGGGGATATCTGTGGATCCAGCAAAAACAGAGGTTATCGAAAGATGGTCAAGACCAACAACAGTAACTGAGATCCGAAGTTTTCTTGGTTTGGCTGGTTATTATCGACGTTTTGTAAATGATTTTTCACGATTATCTAATCCACTCACCATGTTGACTCGGAAAGGAGTTAAGTTTGTCTGGACAGAGGAATGTGAAGAGAATTTCAAGGAGTTGAAAAGAAGGTTATCCAGTGCACCTGTGCTCACACTGCCTTGTAGTGGAGAAAGGTTTGTGATCTATAGTGATGCATCCAAGAAGGGATTGGGGTGTGTTCTTATGCAAAATGATATGGTGATAGCTTATGCCTCACGACAGTTGAAAATCCATGAGCAAAATTACCCAACACATGATTTGGAGTTGGCTGCGGTAATCTTTGCATTAAAGATTTGGAGGCATTACCTTTATGGTGAAAGGTGTGATATTTATACTGATCATAAAAGTTTAAAGTATATTTTCACACAAAAGGAGCTGAATATGCGCCAAAGAAGATGGTTGGAGCTGATTAAGGATTATGACTGCTCAATCCATTACCACCCTGGGAAAGCAAACAAGGTGGCAGATGCATTAAGTCGACAAGACCATGCTAGTTTATCCATGATGAGGATCACAAAAGATCCAATATTTATGGATTTACAAAGGATGGATCTTAGAATTATAATGGAAGGGGAAAAATCTTATCTTTCTCAAATGAATGTTCAACCATCTATACATGTGAAGATTAAAGAGGCACAGAAAGAAGATGTCGAGTTACAAAAGAAGGTGAGAAATGTTCCTGAATTCAACCTTGATTGTGATGGGATAATAAAGTTCAGGAATCGGGTTTGTGTTCCTCCCATCCCCGAATTAAAGAAAGAGCTGCTGGATGAGGCTCATAGTTCTTCATTCTCTATTCATCCTGGAAGCACGAAGATGTATAGGGACCTGAAAGAGTACTTCTAGTGGGATGGCATGAAAAGAGATGTTGCTAAATATGTCTCTCGATGCTTGATTTGTCAACAAGTTAAAGCTGAGAGACAGAAGTCTAAGGGGATGTTACAACCATTACCCATACCCGAATGGAAATGGGAAAACATCACTATGGACTTTGTCACAGGACTTCCTAAAACATCCAAAGGCAATAATGCTATCTGGGTCATAGTTGATCGTCTTACAAAGTCTGCACACTTCATTGCTATTAGAGAGGATTTCTCTCTAGATCAGCTTGCCAGGATATATGTAAAGGAAGTGGTAAGATTGCATGGAGTACCACTTTCTATTATATCTGATCGAGATCCGAGATTTACCTCGAAGTTCTGGCGAAGTCTTCAGCATACTCTGGATACAGAGTTGAGTTTCAGCACTGCTTATCATCCCCAGACAGACGGTCAGTCTGAGAGAACAATTCAAACCCTAGAAGATATGTTGAGAGCTTGCTCTATGGATTTCAAAGGAGGTTGGGATCAACACCTACCTTTGGTGGAATTTTCTTATAATAATAGCTTTCACTCCAGTATTCAGATGGCTCCTTATGAAGCTATCTATGGAAAGAAATGCAGGACTCCAACTTGCTGGGATGAAGTTGGGGAAAGAAAGCTATTAGGACCTGATCTCGTTGATGAAATGGCAGAAAAGGTCATATATATTCAACAACACATAAGAGCAGCTCAGAGTCGACAGAAAAGTTATGCCGACAACCGAAGAAAAGACCTAGAGTTTGAAGTGGGCGATAAAGTGTTCTTACGAATATATCCCTGGAAGAGGGTTATGAGATTTGGAAAGAAGGGGAAGTTGAGCCCTAGATATATCGGTCCTTTTGAAATACTGGATCGTGTTGGGAAGGTAGCTTACCGATTGGCGCTTCCACCGAATCTCTCTCAAGTTCACGATGTGTTCCACGTATCTCTCCTGAGAAAGTACATACCAGATCCTTCACATGTACTCAGCTCAGAAGTTGTACTGCTGGAGCAAGATCTTTCTTATGAAGAACAGCCGATAGAGATTCTGGATCGTAGCGAAAAAGTCCTACGAAACAAGACCACTCGCTTGGTGAAAGTTTTATGGAGAAACCACCAACTTGAAGAAGCTACATGGGAGCTTGAGGATATGATGAGGGAGAAGTATCCTCATTTGTTTGTTGCAAAGTGACGAATTTCGAGGGCGAAATTTTTTTTAAGGGGGGTAGAATGTAACACCCGAGACTTTTATGTTATCATCAAAGGAATCTTTTTCTACACAATACTTGCTTGGCTTGCTTTACACGCAATCGCGACCTTCCTCGATAGTTTGCGTCGTACGCAATACCGAGTTTCACTAAACAACAATATGCTATTAAAACTAGCCGTTATGAATAGTAATAACCACTTTTTGAAATTTTATAAATTTTATTTTTCAAAATGGACTTCATTTTTGGACTCAGAATATCGAAATTAGCCTAGGGTGAAATTTTGGTATTTTTCTGAAAACTTTCAATTTTTGATGAATAGTGAAACCACTAAGTGGTAGGTTAAAAAACTGAATTTTGCATAAAACTTAATTTTACCGCTTCTGTGAATGGAATTTCGAAAATCCGAGAGACACGGTTAATATCAAGGACTAAAATGTGGTTCAATGAGATGAAAATAATTTTTTGGTGAATAGTAACTTTTTACTTTTTTTTTACCGCGGTTAATAGTAAATAGGGTAACTAAGGGTAAATATGATATTAATATTACCCTAACACATGTCCTAATTCTATTGGACAAGTTTAGCTCGGCCAAAAACAACCTTAAGTGTAAAATATTATCATTTAGGCCCACTTGGATTAGATTAGGACATTTATTATTAATTTATTTAAAGAAGGGTTAAAATAGTTAAAATCAAAGTTTAATAAGTAAATCATTTTTAATATGGGGTTATACATAAGATAAATTCGACTATAAATATTCATTAGAAAGCGAAAAAGATTTCCTACATAAGGGTATTTTATTTGTAATTTTTAGACATTAAATAATTTAATTTATTTATGACACAATGATGATGCAGTAATTATCTTATTAATGAAATATTGACATAATTGATGTTATAAACACCAAAATAAATGTAATTTGAGACTTTTTATGAATTACACTAATTTTCTAGGTTGCTATGATATATTAGTGTTGATTTAATCAACTTGGTTCGAACATATAATTCTGTTATGACTTTCACAAAAATCATATATCAAATACTGTCAAAATTGACACAAAATAGTTTTTAAATCAAATATTATATTATTAATTGTTATTTTATTCCTAAAAATCTAAGGTTCGGACAAATGACTTAGATAAGGATATATATATTAATAATAAACAATTTGGGGTTCGTTTGGCATGTTATAGTAAGTGTATTAACCATATAGTGAAAGAAAACAAAAAGACACGGTAAAAGTTAAATTAATTAACTTAGAGTTAAATCTAATTGATAAGGTTAAAATAATACCCTAAACTTGTCTAAATCCTATTGGTTGATAGGATTTCGACCCATCCCCACTTTAGCTTCGAAATAAGACCCTTTGGAACCATTATAAACCGATTTTTACTTTAATATAAAATAATATTTTGAGATATTCCTAAGGTGCCCCTCTCCTCCCTTATAAAAGGGCACCTCCTCCCCCTCCTCCTCACACCAATTTGAGCACTCAAGCTCGGCCAACCCCTGCCATTTTCCCTTCTCCACTTCCCTAGAATAATCCTAGAGGTCCTGGTCTTCTCCAAAGACCAATCTTAGTTCCTTAAGTGGAGGATTCAAAAAGGCGTTCCAAAGAAGAGGTAATATCCATTACCGATCTTTTCAATTTCTTTCTTCTTCAACTTCTTCTTCTTTAGTTGTTTCATGATAAAGTAATAACATCAGTATTACTTACATACTGATATGTTATTATAAATATGAAACAACCCTAATTCACCTTCTATCCATCCTACGGAAAAATGAAATCACCGCGCGTGCGTACGTACGGAATACCGTCTCCACGCCATGGTGTAATCTATTTTCCACCATCACCTTACAAGGATGGGTATAATGGTGTAATCAGTAACTATATATGATTATTATTAAGTAATATTGATACTGAAATAATATATATATATACTCCAATACAATTCCACGATCATAGGAACGATATCATCACTCGTGCGTACGTACGGAATACCGTCTCCACGATGTGATGCGACTCGTTCTACATGATCTTCATTTCATAATGATTATATAAATGAATTGAATGAATGAATATGGTATATACTACACTAATACCATTCTGGAAATGAATTATCTATAACCTAAAGATAAGAATGAGAATTTATTCGACAAAACACGCATAAGAACAAAAAGTTATAAAGACCCGAGTAACAAGTAACAATGAAATATTACTAACAAGAAGCTAATAATATGACCATATATGATCTCATATCAATATGTATGATTCTGGAATAAGTCAATAACATTATTTAAACCATTATACAGGAGCTTCGGACACGAACAAAGCAAATCGGACCTAAGGTAAGGGAAATATCACAATCTCATTTTTATCCGAGATTGTTTATTCGTAAGTATTTACTGGGGTGTATTTTATCATCCACATCCATGTTCCCTCAATATGAAATATTGTTTCCATCCACTTGCAATAGTTTAAATCCAATTTTACCCTTAGGTGAGTTTTTAGTAAAGAATATGAAAGGAATCTTTTGTCGTTTTTCCGTACGAGGTACTTTTTGACTTTTCCGACAAAAGTACGAAGACTGTTTTTTTTAACTTATACGGCATGAATGGATTTTTAAAACATTATTTCCAAGAAGCTTCCTTTACAAGTTTTCAAGTTTATTTTTAATCAACTTCTTTTATTTTAAAGTTGTATGACATGTTATGAAAGGAAAATTGTTTTTGAAGAAGAAAGGATATTTTCCTCAAGAATTCAATACAAGTGTTTTATCAAAATTATTTTCCATCTAAGATAATAAAGGGTTCTGTTTCTATCCATATTTTTACATTGGTTTGACTATGTTGTGATGGAATTATGTTTATGAATTCCTTTATCATATATGAATTGATTTATGATGTCATGATGTTTCAAGAATCCCATTTTTGTTATATGTGTTATGCGATGATGTATGTTTTTTGATTATGTGGCACACATAAGAAAGGATTAATTATAAGATGGGTGGGACCTATATCTCCCTCCAATGCATTGGGTAAAGATTTTATATCTCATGAGATAGACATGGCTGGAACGGAAGGTTATTTCGGTTCAGTGATACAGGACTGAAACGAGGAGTGAACTCGGTTCAGAAAGGGACTTTGTCCACTAAGATAGTCTTGGCAATGAGTCATGACTAACAAGAAATGATTTTCCTTGATTATGTGTGCATGCCACAAAGTTTCAAGTTTTATGTTATGATTATGGGGATCTCATTCTCACTTCTATGATTTATTCCATGTTAAGATATTATGATCTCTTTTGCAGGTTTTGATTTTCATAAAGATATGATATGATTTTTTATTTCTTTTATTTGCCCTTACTGAGCATTTGAGCTCACCCTTTTATGTATTCTTTTCCCCAGGTCAGGAAGATGGATATTAAGTAGAATATGCTAAAAGGGACCCTAGATATGATGAAATAAATGGGAGACACTGTAGGAGATTTATGAACCAGTTGTTTATGTTTCCCCAGTTTCTAAAGACACTATACCTATACGGTCCTTTGTGGTTTTGTTATATGTTGTAATAAGTGTGCTTCAATTTTGAAGTATTAACAATTTATGTAAAGTGTGGGTCGTTATATATACCGATGAAATAGTAACTTGACCATTAGAATAATAATGTTATCGTTATGAATATTTATCCAGAAATAAAATTGTAACCGTACCTATGAAGTAAAAAATAAAATCTATCAATCTTATTAGTAAAATTAGGATATAATTATATCCTAGTATAAGTAAATACATGTTTTGGAAATTATTAATTACGTGTTACTATTTTTATAAAACGTAAGTGTTTATTTTCAATAATATAATTAATATAAGGTTTAAAAATATAATTTATTTCTATAAATTGTATTCATAAATTATAATTTTGTTACCTTATTTTTATAAGATAATTTTATGAGACCTTAATTATATATTCAATATATTATAAAATTGGATATAATTTTTAAAATTGGTATTTTCTATGTAAATGATGATTTTAGTTAAAAAATAAATTTATAATATTTAGAAAATTATATTCATAATATTGACTTAATTTTGGAATTCTACATGACATAAAATTGTTTCGGTTATTTTTTGTGATTTTTTTAATATACTTGAATTTTTGTGAATATTAAAATACGATAGTTTACGAAAAAAAGCTAAATACATGAAATATGGTGTCATATATGATGTATGTATGATGTAAGAAAAAAATAACAAACTATCATTCATTATTTTATTATTTTTGTTGATAATTCTCAACATATTCATAGTTTTGGGGAAAAATAATAATCTAATGAATAAAATAACTAGAAAATACCACTCTCATTCCTAATAAATACCACTGCTCGCCAACTATTTTCATCACACGGAAGATTTGAGCACTGTCCAAATTCTACCCAAATAACATCCCCACCACCTCTGCCACGTCTAGGATCCTTTGGCCTCAAAAAAATACCAAAAAAAATCCCCCTAAAGTGTTTATCAAGATGAATTATTCAAGTGGTAATGTCCTCCTTCTGTTCATTCAATTTCCATTCACGTTATTTTATTTTCTTATTTTATCATATCCTCCTATCATAAAAATTGTATGATAACTAAATTAATTTATGTATAGTAGAATTTTATTATGCTAATGGAATATTCCATCATAATTTATTCCCACTCTCTTTTTTTAATAAAAATGAAAATATCACCTCTCATGTGATAGTTTATCATATTCAAGGATGAAAAGTTTTCAATTTCAATTATGTCATTAAAATATGATCTTAAAACCATTTGATGGTTTAAAAATAATATAATATATGAATTAAAACCTATTTAATGTTATATAACCATTTTATATACATGAATTAAATTAATAAAATAAAACTTGTTTGTGATGATCAAAAAAACCCAAAATATTCTAAACAGTTATCAATAACATCTAATCTAGTGATGCATCCTCAAACAAAAGATTTTTTTTTTCATAAATAACCATTTAATATTAGCTATGTTAATTAATAACATAAACTCCAATTTTTTAAAAAAGGCCCCATTTTACAAGATTTTCCATATGTGTGTACAAGTAACCAATAATGAAAACCAAGTAATTGAATGCTCCAAAATGATGAAATTGTATATTATAACCCATTAAAAGCTCTGTAAATGAACTCAATAAAATTAAAAAAATTTAAATAAATACATAAAGTCTTATATATTAATTAATTAATTGATTTAATTTGATTATTCATGAAATTATAAAAAAGTGAAAAACCGTTTCAGACATAAGGTAAGAGACACTACTAGAAAAATAACCTACACCCATGGTTTCAATCTTTTGGAATATCCCAAAAACTATGAGTAAAGTATATACCCATAGTTTTGAAACCCGTGGGGGAGTTGAGGCATCATTATAGATCTGATATATACTGATAGTTCTAAAAATGATATACCCATAGTTTTGAATCGTGTGAATTTGTGTACATGAAATTGTTAACCCTATCAAAATCCCTATTCACACAATTCTCAATCCATGAATATAGGATTTAAAAAAACCTCTAGCTACATTTGAACCATAAACCAATAATTTAGAAACATCACCCCTAACCACTTCCAAAAAATTATTTAGGTATATATAAATATATATATATATATATACTTAAAAATATTTATATAAACCATGGATATAGAAACAAATCTATGGGTATAGGTTTTCCAACCTAAATTTTTGTATTCTCATGGTTTTTTTATTCCCACACTTAAATTGGAAATTAATACTTATGGATCATTTGAACAATGTGTATAGTTTTTTACCTCACACATATACCCACGATTGTCTGAGAAATTAGGGTATAGGTCTGTAATCGATCCCCATGCCCATGCTTTTGAACCTATAGCCACGGTTTTTGTTGAACCGTATGTATAAGATCTAAAAAATCCCTATACCCATGGATTCCCCAGAAACTATGTGTATATGGTCATTTTCTAGTAGTGGGATTCTTTCAGAACATCCATTTTTATTTCGAGTTATGATTACTCAATCATTACCCAGATAAAAATATTATTTATTTTTATATATTTATTCTAAATACTAATAATATGTTCCATAATAATGTATCTATATCATTCAATCCTTCTTTGATGGTGAAATACATGTTTTAATATTATTTCCTTCTCAATTCATCCGTATAAGAAAACCTGACTACTTGAAACTTCCCGATTTTTTACCCATTCACATATGATATCTATAATATGATTTAAGACACCATTATTTTTCAAGAATAACTCATTTTATCATGAAAAAATAACATGGTTCATTTTTGGTTTTGTGTAATCAATTATTCTTTTTCAGTTTTAAAGAAAGGTTAATATTTTCCTTTAAAACTACACTAAAGACACTAATATCTAAAGTTTCCTAAACTATATTTTTCAATGTTTTCCCTTCAGATGGACACAATTTATCATTATACATGCCTATATTACTTTATTAATATCCATGTATGTTCTAAATCCATTCATTCATTGACAAATTTATGATACACCCATTTGTAATGCCTTATGACATGATTAAAATTCCCATTTCTTTCCAGGGGTAACAGTTATGTTATTTTTTATTACATATGTTTGATTATTCATATGTAACAAATATTCATTTATAGGTTATGATGGGAGAACTGAGATTGTTCTCTAAAGAATTGGGTAATTTTTGGTCTTATGAGAAGTCATATAGAGACAGGGAGTAAACCCAATTCCTTTATGGGACTTTGTCCGGCATATATAGGAAGCTAGCCTTGATTCATGTTTATATCATGTTATATATTGTTTACACGTATATATTATTTCATGTTTATATGTTTCCATGCTATACATGTCATTGTTATATATTTCTATTCATTTTCCATTCCTTTATGTCATCATGTCATTCCTTTTTACTCATATGCAATGTTTTATTCTTGTGTTTATTCACTTACAGGGCATTTTAGCTCATCCATGTTGTTCATGTATTCCGTAGGTTATATTATAAAGATATAAGGTCTCAAATGGAGTTATGATATCATTATGATAATTATATAAATATGTCATTATTTTGATTTCATGATGTTTAATTATGTACCTAATTTTCCTAGAAAATAAAATTTACGATCCTTGGATTTTAAATTGGTGTTTAATTATTATTAAATTCATATAATAATATGTGTAAAAGGATAGGTCCATTATAGTTGGTATACTTGCAAGGACTAGTTATTTTTTTGAAATTAGTAATAGGGAACTTATGAACATTAGGGTAATTCTATCACCATGGATAACCAAGAATAAAGCATAGGGAATCACAAGTTAGAATATACTTTTTGTGTATTGGTTTATGTATATATGTTCAATTTTTTCTTTTTTATGTGATTATTAGTTAAGTATTGAAGCCCATATTGTACTTTCTTTTTCTTAGTTTATGGATATAAATATAAGAACTCCATCCAAAAATCAACATGATTAGAGATGTGATGATTTCTCGAATGAAATTCCAAATATGATGGTAATGAGTTCTCAAAACATTATAATTTTACTTGTACAACTAGCTCAAGATATGAATAGTAACTTGAATCATGCATAACTCCATCCTTCCCCATAAATTAGAATGCTTCCATAAAATCATTAATGTGGAAAAGGCCTCCCATGTTTAGTGTATCTAACAATCCTCTCCTCGTAGAATAATGGATTAACTCCATTGAGAAGATATTCTCTGTACTCAATTGCTCAGAAGATTAAAATATTGTGCTGGTGGCCTGTATTTTAGAAAGGGAAGATGATCAATGGTGGAAACCGATCAAGAACAGAATTTCCAAAGATGAAATTGATTCAATGGATTGGGAGAAATTCATGAAAATATTTTTCAATAAATAATTTTCCCAAACCATCTATCTCAAGATGAAAATGAAATTCCATAGAATAAAGCATAAGGAAGATGAGTTTATAAAGGCATACAAGGAAAATATCACAAGGATTGAATGATACAAATCTATCGTTTTCATGAACACTAAAAGAAAGGTAGATAACATCTCTAGTAGACTAAATTCATGCCTATAAAAATCATCGATGATTCTAGACTTTCAATGTTATGAGACAATTTTTCATTGCACCATTTATTTTGAAATAGAGGTTGGAGACTCTCAAGGGTCTTATGGTCTAGATAAAAAATGGAGTTTAAAAATGGTGGATTGATAGATAAATCATAAGACTTAAAAAAGACCCAACATCCAACATGTCAAAAGTGTAGGAAGAAGCATCCTGGAAACTTCTTAAAGGGAACTAAGAAAATAATAAAATGTCGAAGATAATAGAATAGAGAAAATAATTGTGGGATGGATATGAAAAATCCCACTAATATGAAATAATTAATGATGGTTCATATCAATACTCATCCTAGATATTAGTGATTCATCAACAAGGAAAACATTTCTAGATAACAACATATCCATTAAATTTAAATAAATTTTTTAAAATTCAATGAAAAAATGGAGTAAGGGTTTTTTATTAATTAAATCATAGAGGATTATAAATGAAACCAAACATTAACTAATTTTTATTATAGTGGGAAAAAATATTTATGCTCTATACATTAAAATAAAACATTATTTGTATGTTTTTTAAGGAATTTAAATAATATTGTGTATAAAATGAAAATAGATAATGCTTTTGAAACCACCAAAATAATGTCAAAAAACATAAAATTTTATTTATGTATATACTAAAACATAAATAAAATAATATTAGGAATATTTAAATTTAATATAAAGGTTTATAAAATAAATCATTAAAATATTTAATATGCGGTTTTTAAAGTAAGGTGTCTCTTAATCTAGTATAAATCATCACATATGTTACCTTTATATATAATTAATAAACATATGATAATTATTTACTATTTTAAGATCCCTTTTCATTTTAATTATTCCATTTATTTTATTTGTTACCATGTTATATAAAATTAATTTTTTAATTAAAATCACAGTAGAAGTTTTTATGATATTTGGATCATATGTCCAAAATGATTTTGGTTAGTTGTCTATGGTCACTGAAGTCATTGATTAATCATATTTAGAATAGTAATTATTATATTATTATAATTTATATATTTCATGTTTACTTTTATAACCATGTATAATGTATGGTTATGAAAAATGAACTATGTTAACATCAAAGAGAATGTAGGCAGTATGTACGTATGAGAAATTTTTCTATTTATCAATGATTATAATGTCAATAAGTTGATAATTATTTTATACTTACATAATGATAAATATATTATAAATATAATAATATATACTAAAATATATTTATATATACAATCAATGTGATGTGGTGGTGAACAATTAATCGCATCTCTTTAGGGAGTTGGTAATCCAGACATACACATGAACTAAATTAATATTATTTTATAAATAAAAATGTAATAAAATATATGGTATATTAATGTCAAAAAATGATAAATATTTCACTAATTATATATATATATATATAACCCATCATCATAAATAGTCATGATAGGTGATGATGGAAAACAAATTACATCAGTTCACAACGTGGTTGTCTGCCATTCAACTTAATGATGGTTTCATTTCCCATTTGATTGAAGGGAATGTGGATATAGGACAATAAATTAACATAAAAACATTATAGTATATATAACTTATTTATTTAAATTTTTAAGAATTTTTTAAGACTATTTTATAGAGGTAGAAGAATAAATAAATTTAAAACATTCAGAAAAAGACTATACATCTTCTTTAGAGTACTTCATTTTCATTACACCTTAAAACACATAAGGATGTTATTATTACCAAAATGAGGCCTTTAGAATGTGTTTATAAATTTTAGAAATGGATTTGAATAGATAATTTAATATATATATTTCTTTTTAATTGTGAATATAAGAGAAGAGGTGGTTCCCCTTTATATGTGAGGGGAGGGCCAGCCTAGGAATTACTTAAAAAATTAAATTATTATAAAATTATTTTCAGGGAAAAAGGATAAACACTATATAATTTAATCATAGTTTGATTATGATTATAAATCTAGAAACCTAATAAATATTTAAAACGATTGTATTAGGGTTTCACCCTTATTTCTTTTTTTATCCTGCATTAACCCTTTTTGATAATTACTACGATAACAAAAATTTTACTCTTTATGGGAAAGTATATTTACTATAAAATGAAAAATAGATAATTTATGTATGAGGTTGATATAATAAACCAGATTCTAATCACATGGATTAAGATAATATTTTCATGAATTCTAAATAATTTAATAAAATAGAATTAATTACCTTTTTGGAACTATTCATATAATTTGGTTTTGATAAGAAACCCGAATAAAATAATTCAAAAATAATACTTCAAAACATATCTATAATATTATATTTATGTAAAATATTATTTTAACAAAATTATTTGTTCAAATTATATTACATATAATATTTTTAATATCATTTATTTCATTTTTTATTAATCGAATAAATATTGTTTTAGTGTTGCGTAAATATTTAAGGTAATAAAGTTATCACTGACAATTATGAATAAAATACCATGATAAAAGACTTTTACATTTGAAATAACCATTTTCAAATCATTAATAGCCTCTGTTTATTAATATTTCCCAAATTTCTTGATAACAAAACAAAGAGACTTACATTTTTGACTTTTCAGTACATATAATAATTTAATGGTCATAATCAAATATATATGGAACCAATTTACAATATTTTATCAAATTAGCAAAAAGGGATGAAATAAACTCATAAAATATGATAATTTCAGTTTTTAGGGTCATTTTTAAGTCCAATCATATTATTTAAAACCTTAATTATCAAATTTCCCACTATAGAGGTGAGAAAATTACTAAGGTCACTTTTCAAATTTAAAAAATATAATAGAAAAATATTTTTTCTAATTTTTACTTCCTGATTCAAAATATTGAATCCCTTTTTCAAGATTAAATTTTTATAAGTGTAATAAATTAATTTACGAATAAAAATGAAAAATTCAACTAAAAGAAAAATTCAAATAAATTCCATTTCAAGTAAATAAATGTTTTTATACTACATTCTAGTGTAAAATTCATTCCAAATACCATACTTATATTATTTTAAATCTAAAGATACTAATGAAATTTTAAAAATAATCTAACATATAATTTGACTTAGTAAATACATTAAAATACAATACTGTTGTAACACCCAAAAACATGAACATCATATATTGAAATGTATATTTTTTTTAATTACATAACAACTAAACTAGACTTGTTTCTCATGAAAAAATAATAATATGGTTTTAATTATTTTAGTATGCAATTGAGTAAAACACACAAAATGGACAAAAGCATTTTCATTCAAACAAGACACCAAAAATTATACAATGTATCAAGATCACAAGGAACTATCATACCAAAAAATTCCTATTAAACAACCTATAAAAATGATGAGAAGTCCCCCTACAAAGACAAAAAAATACAATAAATAAAATAGATAATTAATTTTAGTTATAATGAAGAACATTACCACACTGATCATGTAAACCATTCTATGCATCACCAATATGGAAAGCTCCATCTTCTTCTTTTTCGTGAGTTTATGACTCCTTGAGGTATGGTTTTATAAGGAATTAAATCTAATGTTACCATGGTTGACTGTTGGAAATCCCATAGTAATAATTACAGTCCTTGGCCTTTTGGTGAAATATTTTTAATTACGCTTAAGTGATGTTGAGGGAACTAAAAACACGTTGCAAGTGTATCATATAAATTGTAAAGATTTTAATTTCTTAAATAGTGTTTTAACCTATGTTTAATTTATTTTTATTATATTATGTGTCTTTTAAACTATGTTTTTACTTCTATGATAACAGTATAAAAGATTTCAAATGGGTATACTAAATTTAAATCTATAACCTTGAATGACAATGAATTAGTGTTGATAAGTAATTATAGTAATACTATTAAACAAAATATAATTGGTATTCATTAACCTTGTTAATGATTAAAGTCGTGTTTAGTAAAATATTTTTTATATATTTGAAATAGATATATTATTTCCCTTATGTTTTTGTATAATTTTGAATGTGGGATATTATAAAATCAATAGACCCCACTAGGGCCACCCCTTTATTGTTGGGTTGTGGGAGGCATCTCACACTAGGTGGATGAGCCTTGAACTCAGCGCAAGCCATGGTCGGCCCATGTGTGGGCATACATTCCTCGAAGAGCTCACGAAAGCATAGGAGCGCATGAACGCACCACCGTGGGTGCAAAGCCGCGGTGAGTCTGAGGCTTATAAAGGGCGGCATTTTTTCCCACCGTTTGGATGTGGGATGGGTTTTTTTTGGAAAAATGTGATCTAGGACATTGGATAACATCACACACGATCTGGGCCATCGATCTCGATCATGTGCTCGACCCGCAACAACCACATATTACCAACACATTTTTTTTCACCGTTCGATCAACCTTAGATCTAATCTCGACCGTCCGATATTTTTTAAAATGCTGCATCAAACCTGGGCTGTATGATCCATCTCGAAGTAATCTGATCCATCCAATCTACCTTCAGTCTTCTACTTTCTATGTCGTCTTCTTCTCCTTTGCGTGGGATTTCACTATTTACCCTACGCCAATAATGCACCATTTGTTTCACCATTGACTGCTGGTGGACCCTCCTTGCTTTCCATTTTCTATTAGTTCATCACCATCCATTTAATGTGCCGCAAAGGGTTCAGTTTTTGAAATTGTTTCATTGAATTTTTGTGTGTTTTATATAATTTATAAGATACCCAGTTGCACCCATGGAACCCTTGGTTCTTCTCCGCACTCAAACCCCCATCAAGTTCCAACAACCCATCATTGAGTCCTCCCCCTCCTCCTCCTTGATCTAATGTTAGGATTATATTGCCTTGTTTTGTTGCTTTGAGTATTTATATATATATATAAATTTATATATACATATATATATATGTATGCTCATAAAACTATTTAATTAAATTACCCTACGGGTTAGTTCAAACCCTTCCTTATGACCAAACCTAAGTCTCTTTAATTTTGTGAACTCAGACCATTTATTATTTGAGAGTCATTTAATGTTTACAAAAAATAATACGTGATATATATATATATATATTTGGTTGTTTGTACTTCGGTTTATATATGTATATGTATAGGCATGGTCTTTCGACTTTGAGTAGAGACCCTCAAATACCCATTCCATATTGTTTTCATAAGATTCCATGATAAAGAACTTCAAAATGCAAGACTAGTATTTTTCTATGAATCTTTTATATATTTGTTTATACATATTCGGTTTTTTGGAAATATTCTCATTAGATGATCCTAGGTCTTCTTCTTCTGGGATCAAAAGTATTTATAAATAGAAGGGTGAATTTTATTTATGAAAAATTTGATTATGTACTTTGTATATATATACATTAATTCATATATATATATATAGATAATGGTATATATGTACTATTTTATAATAAACGTGTGAGTGGGTTTTCATAAACAATCATTTATGACTAATGGAATGATCTTCCCAATATACACGATTGGTT
Source organism: Viscum album (assembly GCA_963277665.1). Taxonomy (NCBI): domain Eukaryota; kingdom Viridiplantae; phylum Streptophyta; class Magnoliopsida; order Santalales; family Viscaceae; genus Viscum; species Viscum album. The sequence continues at coordinate 90,633,616 of OY728164.1, forward strand.
AACTAATACTCTTAAGGGGTAAAAAAACAAGGAGGTGCCAATTAATTTTGGTATGAACACAGTTATATATAAATATTTTATATATTACATGAACCATAATTATACACAGGTATGAGGTCTTTAAACATTGAGTCTCGAGTTTATGTGGAGATTTAAAACATAAGAAATATTGTGTTGTTCAAAACATATATATATAGAAATATTTGAATACACTATTTTATATATAAATATATAGTTTGAATGTCTTTCCCTTGGGACCAGTTTTAATTTTTTTAGCATGGAACTTCTATAATTAATTTATGTTTTTGGTAAATAAGTTTGTGCAAATTAACATTAGTGTAGGACTCAGCTAAACATGTAAAATAAATATGTTTACATAAACATTTACGGAGAATTGTTTATTGAAAAAACTCTTTTCAATGTTATTTTTAGTACTTTTTAAAATTGTACTCTTTATATACACCTCATTGTATGGAATAATCTACCCAACCCAAAACCATAATGGTGGATATTCCAAATATTACACTTATGATGCATTTAATATTTGTAAGGTTTCATCTGTATAATATTTTGGGTCTGCAACCCTTATATTCACATTTATGAGTCACTTATTTTATTATATATTAAATGATTTTGGTTATGGTGAATATTCATGATTTCTATTATGGACATTATTCTTTGATATAAAAAGGCATATCAACATTAAATGTTTTTTCATCTGCAAGCATAAAACCCTACATGAAATTTTTTAGTTTACATTTTTAAATAACTATACAACCAGATGGTATTCCAATATGTCATTGATCAATAAGGTTTTAGAATTTTTAGAATTACATTGGATGTGATAAATTCTCTATTAATTTTAGTACTTTGGATGTCAATACACGTGCCATAATTTGCCTTTCTTTTTACCATTTAATGACAAAGTCATATAGTTTTTAGTTTGGTTTTTAACATCTTGATGCATGTTTCACATTATAAAATACGTAAATTCTAATGGATAAAGGTACCCTAATATGACCAAATAATATTATACAATAAATTAATGGTCTGGGACACCTTGAATAAAATGAAATGTGTATATGATTATTCAATTGGTATATGAAATTTTAAAAATACGACCCGATTTGGAATAGGAGGAATGTATTGGAAAAGTATATTCTGGGTTGGGGAACGGTAAATGTAAGTCCTCCTGGTTGGAGTCCAGTATCATATGCTCTCCGGGTTGGAGTCTGGTTACAGATGCACTCCAGGTTGGAGTCTGGTTACTGATGCTCTCCGGGTTGGGGTTTGGATACAGTAATCCCCTAGGTATTGGCATAAGGCCTTGACACAGAAATTAATGTCCGGCATTATACATTCCCTTATTATGTGTATGTTCATTAATTAACCAAATGGATATTCAACTAGAATAATATCCATGGTTATGTTCCTGTACTTATGAGTATCAAAAAAGTAAAATCTTATGGCATGAAATAAGGTTAGCACTCTGTGTTTTAGTATTTGATGTATGATATTGAAGTTACTACCCTTACGCGCAACTCTGATTATTCATTAGCTATTAAATTTTTACTTACATACTCATGTTTCATACATGTTTAGAAAGTCTTTTATTTGTTACTCCAAATGAGCATGCCTATAATTGAATCACATATCCCTGTAATTCTGTAAGCATATTTTTAATTGAGCACTCTTACAATAAATTACATGTGTTACATCATTTATTTATAAGAAATATATCATTGTATATCTTAATGAATGTTTTCAAAAGTTATATTGGATTATTTTTAGTACCCGTTAATGGGAATTCGTATGATCACCCTAGATTTTTTATTTCAAATTTTCGGGTAAAATTTGAGTTAAAAATGTATGATAGATGTGCTGGATTCCCAAAACATGAACTGAAATAGATCCTATCTACAATACATGATGTGTAATTTATCAGTGTCTATTTTTTAAGAATTACACATCATGCATTAAAGGCACCGACACTGGGTTTTAAGTGGTCGGGTCCTCACAGTTGGTATCAGAGGGTTCGGTTTGGATAACTCTGGAAAACCAAAACATAAACATAGAAAAATTTACTAAAGTGTTACTAAATATTTGGTTTTTCCTAATTTTTATATGGAAAACAAAGGTACTAGTCTTCTGTCTCTTCCCAATGAGGCCATACGAAACAATAATTTCCATAGTTGTCCATGAAAAGTTTATAAACTATTCGCATATCTGTATGACCTATAATGACTTCTATGATGTATCCAACTCTCCCCATGCACTTCAACTCCAACAAATAGTGATTCCTGATTACATCATTATGATGCATGCCCAATTTCCTTCCTACGTATGATAGGGAAAATAATACAATGGACATTTTAGATGCTTCACCACAACTGAATGCATCCAGTCCCTCACGACCTTCCTAGATGCTACAGAGGCGGGAGACCTTTGAGTGATATATATGTGTCAAGTCATATCCTATGACAATTTTGGGCAGGTAATGGATTTTGACATCCTTGAATACAAAGCATCTCATTCTGTGTATAGACAATAAGTATATATGGACATCTCAAAGTTTTACACCACACATTCCAGACACTAGAGGCACCATAAGTGCACCCACGAGATAAAACTAGACTACTCAGTTTGCATATGGTTAAGGTTGATAGAGAGTTTTGAGTTTGTTTTGAGGATTCATGTATTTGGGAACTTTAGAAACCGTTATTCTTTCACTTTTTATGAACATGTTGTTATATGAGAATACAACATGTTATCACTAATTTCATTCTGCTATCTTCTCTATGTTTATACTCCTGAATAGTTTTCACTGATTAAATCTTCAATATTAATTTTTAGATGGATGGAAGAACCCACATTTTAACCCTTTTTTATCAAAATAATGGAGGTTATTATGGACAAAACATGGGAGGAAGAGTATCTACGTTTCGAAAACTTGCGAAAAATGTGAAAGGAACATTATGGAGTATAAAAAATTTCGTAAATTCTCCATTCCTATTAGGATAATGATTACATATACAACAGAATAGCCCTTGTCCAATTGGGCGAGTACAGGGGGAGGGGAAAATACCACAAAAGGCATTTTCTATGCAATACACTAGGCTAGAAATTCACATCTAGAGTAATATTTCAAGAGGCTACTTTGGAGGGAAACCTTTAGTTAACCTAAAGGTATCAAATTTTTATTTTCAGCTTATTGGACAACATTTGTGACTTAGAAGTTCTCAATCGAGTGGTAGCCCAACAAATTCTTCGAAAGTTGCTCCATTTTGACATCTCAGAACTTTCTGTCATGCAAGCCTCTCCTTGGATGTCTGAGTGTAGGTGGCATGAGTTCAACCCATACTGTCTGATGTGTATTTGGGCCAAAGAAGTTGAAGATTTGAACATTAACTTGGGAGTTCACCTGGCCACACCGGAGGACCCACCACAATAGAGGATGTGGTGAAGTTGGTGGGGGGGGGGACTTTCTCTTATGTGTAAGTAGAATTAATTGTGAAGACACAAATCTTTTTACGGGGTGATACTATAACACCCCATAACATGAACCTTGTGTATTGATAAGTTTATTCTTTTTTTAATTTCATAATAACTGAATGAAACATGTTTCTCATGAAAAATTAATAATATGGTTTTAATTATTCTAGTATGTAATAGAGTAAAACACACAAAATGGACATAAGTATTTTCATTTAAACAATACACCGAAGTGTTTATAATGTATCAATATCACAAGGAACCATCCTACCCCAAAATTAGTATTAAAACCCTATCAAAAAGATGGGAAGGCCCCCTACAAATACAATAAAACATATTAAATAAAGGAGATCCATCGGGTCAGTTTAAACAAAGAATATCACCACCATGATCATGTAAACATTGTTGAGCATCAGCGGTAAGACAAGCACCATCTTCTAATTTTTATTGTGTTTAGAACACACTAAAGCATGGTTTTATAAGGCATTAACATGACCGTTACCTAGGGTGACTATTGGAAATCTGACTATTATAATTATAGTCATTGGCTGTTTGGTGAAATATTTTGAATTCCGCTTAAGTGATGTTAAGGGAACTAAAAAAATGTTGCAAGTGTATCAAATAAATTGTAAAGATATTAATTTCATAAAAATAATTTTAACCTATGTTTAATTTCTTATAATTAAATTATGTGTTGATTAAACAAATTTTTGACTTCTATGATACTAGTATAAAATATTTCATGTGGGTATACAAAATTTCAATTTATAACCCTGAATGTTAAAGCTTTAGGGTTCTTAAAAAGATTAGTAATAATATTAGAAAAATTATAATTATTATTCATTAACATTTTTAAATATTAAAGTCATTTTTAGTAAAATATTTTCTATTTAGTTGAAATAGATGTATTATTTTCATTATGTTTTTGTATAATTTTGAAAGTGGGATTTTATAAAAAAAAGACCCACTAGGGCTATCCCTTTATAGATGGGCCGAGGGAGGAAACTCACAGTATGTGGCTAGGCCTTGCCCTTAGCTCATGCCATTGCCGGCCCGAGCGTGGGAATAGGTTCCAGACAGGGCGCATGGGAGCACCAGAGCGCATGACCGCGCAACCGTGGGCGCGAAGCCACGATGAGGTAGAGGTAGGCCAAAGATTGCGGGGAAAAGATGGAGCCCGTGTATAAGGATCCTTGGTTTTTTCTGTATTTTCGGATGTGTTTCAGGAGTCTTATTCTTATAAAGGGCCACATTTTTTCCAACTTTTTTGATGTGGGATGAGTTATTTCAAGAGAAACAAGATTTGGGTTGTTGGATCGCATCACGCGTGATCTAGGCCATCAATATCGATCCCGTGGATGACCCAAAAAACCACGGATAAACACAAAATTTTTGTACGCCGTTCGATCAACCTCATAAATAATATTGAAGGTCAAAGATTTTTTAAAACACTGCATCAAACCAAGGCCATCTGATCCATCTCAGATAAATATGAATCATCCAATCTATCTCTGGTCTTCTCCTTTCCCCATCGTCATCTTTTCCTTCACATGGGATTGTAAAAAAAACCCTACACCTATAGTGAACCATTTTTCATCGCCTTTGACCACTAGTGGACCCTCCTTGCTTCCCCTTTTCTGCATGTTTGTCATCTTCCATTTCATGCGCTGAAAAGTACTCGGTGTTCTCAATGGTTTCATTTAATGATTGTGTGTTTTGTATGATTTATAATATAACTTGTTGCAACCAAGGAACCATCAGTTCTTCTCCCCACTCAAAACCCCAAAATATTCAGTCCATCCTTCCTCGAGTTCTCCTCATATTCATCCTCCTCGATCTAAGTTAAGGGTTATATTGCCATGTTTTCTTTCTTTGACTATACATATATATATATATATATGTATTCTCAAAAAACTGTATACTTATATAACCCTATGGGTATGTTCGACCACTTCATTATGACTAAACCAAAGTCTCTTTAATTTTGTCTATTCGGAGTATTTAATTTTGACAGTTATTTATTGTTTCAAAATAATAAGATTTGATATATATAGACATATATATATAGTTGTATGTTCTTTAGTTTATATATGTATATGTATAGGCATGGTCTTTCATTTTTGAGTAGAGACCCTAGATAACCCATTCCATAAAGTTTTGAAAATATTTCATGTTAAAGAACATCAAAACGCAAGAGTAGTATTTTGGTATGAAGATTTTATATATATATTTTTATACATATTCGGTTTGGCTGAAATTTTCTCATTAGATGACCCTAGGTCTTTTAATTTTTGGGTTCAAAAGGTTTTTTAAACAGAAGGGTGCATTTTATTTATGAAAAATGTGATTATGTACTTTGTATATATATACATAAATTCATATATATATATATATGTATAATGGTATATATGTACGGGTTTATAAGAAATATGTGAGTGGGTTTTCATAATGGAGCTTTTATGACTAATGGAACTATCTGCCCAACATACATGATTTTTTAACTAATACATTTAAGGGGTAAAAGAAAATGGAGGTCCCAATTAATTTTGGAATGAACATTGTTATATATAATTATATTATATGTTACATGAACCTTTATTATACCCAGTTTTGAGTTCTTTAAACATTTCATCACAAGTGTAGGTGGAGATTTAAAACATAAGAAATGTTGTGTTGTTAAAAACATATATATATATAATATATGTATACACAATTGTATATATAAATATATAGTTTTTATAACTTACCCTCTGGACTATTTTTAGTTAATTTAGCATGGAACTTCTATAATTAATTTATGTTTTTGGTAAATATGTTTGTGCCAATAAACATTAGTGTAGGACTCTTCTAACCATATATGTTATATATGTTTACATAACCATTTATGTAAAATTATTTATTGAACAAAGCCTTTTCAAAATTATGTTTAGTACTGTTTAAAATACTACTCATTATATACACCTCGTTGTATGGACAAATCTACCCATCCTGAAACCCTAATAGTGGGTATACTGGATATTATACTTATGATGCGTTTAATATTTGTAACGTTTCATAAGTATAATATTTGGGGTCTAAAACCCTTATATTCACATTTATGAGTAAATTATTTTATTATATATTAAATTATATTGGTTGTGGTGAATATTCATGCTTTCTATTATGGGCATTATATTTTGATTTACAAAGGCTTATCAGCATTAAAGATTTTAGAATCTGCAACCTTAAAACCCTACATGAAATATTTAGTTTACATTTTTAATTTAATTATAAAACCAAATGAGATTCTAATAGGTAATTGATTAATAAGGTTTTAGAATTTTAATGATAACATTAAATGTGACAAATTGTGAATTTCTTTTTGTACTTGGGATGTCAATACTCGTGCTATAATCTTCTTATCTTTTTACCATTTAATTACATGGTTATATAATTTTTAGTTTGGTTTTTAACATCTTGATGCATGTATCTCATTATAAAATAGGTAAATTCTAAATTATAAATTTACACTACTGTGATAAAATCTGATTATACAATAAATTATTGGTACGGGACACCATAAATAAATTTTATTGTGTAAGTGATTAAACAAGTGGTATATGAAATTTTCAAAATATGACCTAATTTGGCATATGAAGAATGTATTGGACTAGTATGTGCTACGTTGGGAACTAGTAAAAGTAAACCATATGGGTTGGAGTGCGGTTATAGATGATCTCCAGGTTGGTGTCCAGTTACAGATGCTCTTCGTGTTGGAGTCCTATTACAGATGCTCTCGGGGTTGGGGTCCTGTTAATGTTAGTCCATAGGTCTTGGAACGAGGCCTTGACACAAAAATTAAATTCTTTCATTATACATTCCATCATTATGTGTATTTTCATTAATTAACAAAATGGGTATTGGAATAGTAGAATATCCATGGTTAAGATCCAGTACTTATGAGAATTAGAAATGTAAAAGCTTATGGCATGACATGTGGTTAACACTCTGTGTTTTAGTAATCGATGAATCAAATTGAAGTTACTACCCTTATGCGCAACTCTGAATATTCATTAGCTGTTAAATGTGTACTTACATACTCATGTGTTATACATCTTCAGAACATCTTTTATTTATTACTCCAAATGAGCATTCCTATAATTGAATCATGTATCCTTGTTATTCTGTTAGCATGTTTTTAATTGATCACCCTTGAAATATGTTACATGTGTTACAACTTTTCTTTAAGAGAAATGATTCATGGTTTGTTTTAAAGAATGTTTTCAAAAGTTAGATTGGTTAATTTTTAAAACCCCTTACTGGGCATTCGTATTCTCAACTTACATTTTTTATTTTAGTTTTTCAAGTAACAATTTGAGTTAAAAATGTATGATAGATGTGTTGTATTCCCAAGACCTAAACTTAACGCAATACTCTCTACAATACATGATGTTTAATTTTTTAGTGTATGTTTTTTAAGAATTACACATCATTCATTGAATGTACCAACTCGGGGTATTCTGTGGCCGTGTCCTCACAATAGTTTTCAACAAAAGTGATGATTTTCACTGTTCATTAAAAAATCAAACATTTTAGAAAAATATCAAACATTCCCCATATGATAATTTTTATATAATGATTTAAAAATGATATAACTTTAATGAAACAAAATTTATAAAAAATAATTTTAATATTTTTTAAAAAAATAAATAAAATCCATTTTTTAAGAAAACTTATTTACAAAGAATAAAATAAAATTACTAACCAAATATTGATTGATTATTTTAAAATTATTTATTAGTATAAATTTATTTATTAGTAAATTTATATATATTATATAATACAGTTAATCTTATTCATACCCCCCACAATTCAATGACTAAGTTATAACATTCACATTTAAATAATAATTTTTATAGTGTATGTAAATTTAGTTAAAGCATAGTGTTTCATGTCAAGAAAGCTATCGGGCTTAGTATTCATTAAAAAACTCATGTTTTTATAGTGTGTCTATTCATTAATCACATATAAAGTATGATGAATGAAAAAATTTAAGTACAAAGGAGATCACATATGAGATATGATATGTGAACCATATTGTAGAAATTGATTAATTTACATAAGAATAGTGGCGAGGTTCTGTAGGAAATGCATGAGTTTTGATAAATTTTTGAATAATTGGAGGATTAGAACAAGGAGAGGCGGTTTCCAATGTTATTGAGTGTATTTTTTTATTCTAATATTTTATTGGATTTTTTTTTCAAATTTAAATACTCTTAATCCTTTCCTTGAAGGGAGAAAAAACACATAGCATACAATTTTCCCAAGAGAATTAAGAGAAGTAGAAAATTTGTTCATTGAGTAATGGTTGTTCATGAATTACTCCATGATGTGGAATCCATGAAGTGAGTTTTCAAATAGTTGTGTTTCCCAAGAACAAATCAACTCATCAGGAAAATTTCATTCCCAAAGGTGAGGTAGTTGGTGAAGGAATATAAACTCACAATGAAATCCGAGATCATGTAGCATAAATAGTTCTTGAAGGAGTAGTTTATACACTAAATAGTGTTCTTCAAAATAAATCCACAGAAGATCGTATCATGAAATATAATAGTTCTAAGTGGAACTCTCAATGGATAAAATCATATTACAGTAAATAGTATTTCAAATCTTAGATGAATGATAAGCTTCATTTCAAAACTATTTTAGTGTGAACTAAATCGAAAATGATTCATATCATTATTTTATTATTCTATAAGAGTATTGAATAATTTTTATTAAAGGGAGAAGCGTGTTATCATTTTTTGATTTGTTGTAAACTTTATGAAATAATGAGTCTCCTCTAAACATTGTTCCAATAGTAATCTGAGTGATTCTGTTGCATAAAATAATTTAATTTTTATAATCCTTGGTTTGTACCAGCTGGGGAGAACTAATTAAATTTTTTTTATCACATTAATTATTTAATTTAATTTTTTATTGATGTGAGAATAATGGGGAATACAGTTTAAATTTATGAATAAATCCTGATAAAATAGGGAATTTGTTTTATTCATTCATACCTTGATTCACCCAATTATCTACACTCAGGGTATTTAACGTAGTGGGACAAATAATTGATATAATAGAAAATGGTTACATTTAGTGGTATTATCTCCGTGGAATATATGGATTCAATCAATCACTATGGAAGACATATCATTAAATAAAAAATCTTTATTGTGGATGAATTAGATGAAAAAATTCTTCCAATCATTCAGCATGAATGTATATGTGGACACTATATAAGGGATTTAAATTAGTATGGAGAGTGGGGGTTTAATAAGAGTAGATGGAAATGAACTGGATAATGATTCTATAAGAATCATTATTTTAGAGGGAAATTTACCTATCACAATCTAAAATAATTTTATTTCATGGAAATACTCACATTCTATGTGATAAAAATTTATTAATATCTATGATGGTGACTTAAAATAATGAGATTCTAAATCAAGGGTTATATGGTACAAATATTATGTCACGAGGATACACCAAAATAAACTATTTGATGAATTCATTGACCTAGTGAATCTTATAATAATGTAAATATAATGTATTTCAGAATAATTATACGATTTAATGATCATCATGTTCATCCCGATGAGGTTTCTACCCCAATTCAACACAAAATAATACATGATTGAGGAAAAATATCCAAAGATGATAACATTGGAAGGAAGAGTTGATATTCAGGTAAATATATATTTTAATATTGAAAAGATATATTTATAGAGAGAAAACAAAATTCAATAAGGTCATTTATGATTCGAAACAATACATATAACACTTGAGAGTGGGGAAGTTTGTGATAAAGGCATAGATTTGAAATATAAAATACATGATGACCAAAAATAGAGCGAAGGTTGTTGAGTACAGGAACAATATTGATTATTATGCTTGGGTTATATTTGGTTTGAATAACGTAGTAAATTATTAGGTCCAACATATCAAAGTCATTTAAGATGAATATTTCATCCTTAAATAAAAAGAACAAGATCAAGAGAGACACCTGACATCAAGTATGACATAATGAAACTAAATTATACATCTGAAATGAAATTTGAATGTTAAATATAGAGATCCAGAAAAAAATTGCGTTTTTATCGAAGAAAATGACACATAAGAATTAAAATTATTGTATAATTATTAATCATAAACTGTAAATAGTGTTGGTTGAAACCAAAAAAAACTCTAAAATTTAAGGTTGATTTTGATATGACTCAAATTCTAAATTATTATATAGACCAAGGTATACTATTTTTTATTGATATTCAACACAATAATACCCCTATGAAAAAGTGTTATTGGTTTGGAAGGATTGTACATTCTTAAAATGTGTTTTGTATAGAGAAAAATTATGGGAGGGAATAAGATAAAAACACTAATCTAAATAGAGTTCAATATTATAAAAATTCTCTTGATGGAAATTTTTTTTAATGATGATATTGAAATATAGATTGATATTACTCATTTACTATATGGAAGAATGTTCTTATGAATACCCATAACAGTTAAACACATAAGGTCAAGGAAACATCAAGAAGGATATAAATTAAAAATCAATTTACAACATATCAAGATAAATATATTCCATCAATTTCATATTAAGATCTTGAATTTTAATAAACACTGAGTGTGAATTTGAAAACATGGATAAATAAATAAATAAAAATTTAGAGGTTTCAAATAATGAGAAACAACAATCAGATCATACTAGTGCATCGATCCTTGATCGTGGATGAACATACCACATATCATAAAATAAGTATATTACCATAGGAATCATGTAAGTAATGTAATGCTTTATCATATTTAGAATCATTGATTATTTAATTACTATTGGTTTTGTGAAATTGTAATTTTGGGGAAAATATATAAGACATGAAAATGTCATGGTTGTTAAATGTCTCCTGCAAAACACGTTAATAGTTATTTAATAATAGTAATAGAGATATAAAATAAAAATTATCATAAAGAACTGTATTGTTATGTTAAAATAAGTTGTAATTATTTTTAAGAGAATTATGTCAAGAAGAATCAATACCATTTTAGTGGATATTAAGACAAGTGTTTTTATCCAAGGAAGAACAATACAGATTTTTGGAATTACAAGATTATCCATTTACAAGAAACCCTTAAATGATATGGTGAAAAATTATTTATCTTGATATCTCACTAATCTATCACATGATCATACAAACATGTGAGGTATTTTTCAAAAAGGTATTATTTGTCAAATGGCATGAATTCAAAATGAAAATAAATGTAAAAGAGGGTTCTTGAATGGGTGTGTATTGTTGTGGGTGGACTAATATCACCAAGGGCCCTTGATGTAAAGAGGTAAAATACTCTTTTCCTTGATGATTTATATAATATTTCATAGAAAATGGTTACCATTCATAACTATTATGTGATAATATTAATTAATTATTAACAAAATTTTTTTGAAAATATTTCAGGGTATAATATTCTAAAATTCTATTCAAAAAATTAGATGGTGTTTTGAACTATGTTGTTGGAGGATTATATATAATTGTAACGCCCCGACCCCAGCTACCCAGAGTCGGTGCATTACTTCGTAACATTGGCATGATCACAAGAAAGATCAAATCCCGAAAGACCGATTAGTTTAGTAGCCTTGGAAACACTAGATATATTCATAAGTTTTACATTACATCATAAAATGAAAAACTACTACAACAACATAATGTTTCCAACGTCCACACTATAAACCCATAATATCCCTGCAAGTCATTCATAATTTACTTCTTCACTACCTGGGAAAAATAAAACATAGAAAAGGGGTGAGCTCAAATGCCCAGTAAGGATAACAATATAGCGGAACATTCAAAATAAGCATAAACATTTAAGGCAATGAATTACTAAAACAAAAGCCTTTTAAAATTGAACTTCAACATAGTATGGCAAAAGTAAAATGAAATAATGCCATTTACTTGTTCACATGGATATTCTACTAATCGAATAATCACATGCAAAAATCAATAACCACTTTCATAATGTTGGAATGCATAATGCCAGACTATCATAACCACATAGCCAAGGCCTCGTGCCAAGACTACAAATAAGATTTTGTCAAGGCCTTGTGCCAAGACACTAGTTTGTCTCATGAGACCTACCGATGCATCGAGGAGCTATAGCGGGCTCCACCCGTCACTTATTAAGTCCAATGCATTCCCATATGAAAAGGTTTAAACATAACATAAACATTCGTATTAAAACTAGCATACGAAATGTCAATACTTTCACAATAAACTATGAATGGTATAAAAATAGCACATCCACAGTCAAACATATCACAAAACCTTCAATACAATATAGAAGTTTTGTATCATAATAAATCAACTTCAAATAATCTTAAAATCCATCAAAGGATGTTGACATAGATGAAATCAAAATTCTTTTTAAAGAAATATCTCCTTTTATTTTGAAATAATTTAAGATCCATATAAAATAAAACATTTTCTTTGAAAATATTCTTATAAGATTGTAAGGAAAGCTTTGAAGATTTTATAACGGCGTAAAATAACCGCACCCGCCGTATAAGTTAAAAAAAACATTCTTACCTCAATTCTGTTGAAAAGGTTAAAAATGACCTTGTTTTGAAAACGACGGAAAGATTCCTTTATAAACCTCTTATAAAAAGTCAAAAAAGGGTATAAATGACTTTAACCCATATTCTTGTAAATAGTAAAAATGTTTTGAAATACATTTTTAAGAAACATGGATGTGGATGATAAAGAGATCCCAGTAGATTATTACATATAAACAACCTCGGATAATGAAGAGATTGTGAAATAACCCTTACCTTGTACTTTTCCTTGGTTGTGGTAGGTTAACCTCCTGTATAATGGTGAAATAATTGTTATTAAATTATACAAGAATCATATACATTAATATGATATCATATATGATCTTTTAATATTGATTTGATAATAATATCTTAGTATTATCGTTGTTTCGGGTGTTAACTTACTTGTTTTCTTTCATATGTTTTGTTACGTAAGACATGTTTGTAAAGGATAGGTTGTATATTATTCATATCCAGAATGATATCAAGTCCTTAAACATCATTTTTAAATCATAAAATGATAATTACGCTTTAATGGTTACGATGGAGAATGAATCTCATCGCGTTCGTGGAGACGGTAGTCCGTACGTACGCACGAGCGACAATATCATTCTTTTGATATTAAAATAATATATAAATGGATGGTATATCATATATACAGAATCATTAACATGTTATATTTATTATTTACATGAGTTACACATCATTATTATACCCATCCAAATAATATTATATTGAATAACAATTACACCACGACGTGGAGACGGTAAGCCGTACGTACGCACGTATGGTGACATGTTATTCAAAGGGTGGATAGAATACTGAATATGATTGTACCATATTTATAATAACATCACAGTATATGTGAGATACTGGAGTTATTATTTCAGAATGGTAAGAACAAAGGAAGAAGAAGTGGAAGAAGAAATGAACTTAGAAAAGGGTGGTGAAATCATTACCTCTTCTTCGGGTTCTTCCTTTTGATTTGATCAAAAGGGCTCCTTAGGTTGGCTTTCTGATCAAAATAAGGCCTCTAGGTTGTAGTGAGGGATGTTGGGAGAGTATTTGGGCAGAGTTTGGCCGAACCAAAAGGCTTTGAAGGTGTGAAGAAATGAGAAGGAGGAGTGCCCTTTTATAAGAGGGGTGAGGGGCACCTTTGGAAAAGCTAGAAATATTAATTTATAATAAATTCATATTCGGTTTCTAAAGGCTCCAAAGTTGACTATTCAAATGATGAGGTGGGGATAGGTCAAAAACAACTCATCCAATAGAATTTAGACAGGTTTGGGTACTTATATTAACCTTATCTTTAAGTATTAACTCTAAGTTAATTAGTTTCACTTTTACAATGTCTCTTTGTATTTTTATATAATATGGTTAATAAACTTACTATATACATCCAAGCGACCCCCAAGTGGTCCATTAATGATTAAACTATCATAATAAGTCTCTTGGCCGAACCTTAGATTTTTTGGAATTTAATATCAATTAATAATATAATATTTGTTTTAAGAACTCTTTTATGTCAATTTTGACACTATTCAATAGTTGATTTTTGTGAAACTCATAACAGATTGATTACTTCGAACAAAGTCCATTAAATCAATCCTAATATATCATATTAGCCTAGAAAATTAGTTTAATTCATTAAAAGTTTCATATTATATTTATTTGGGTATTTATAATATCAATTATTTTAATTTTTCACTATTATAGTAATTACTGCATCATCATTGTGTCATAAATAAAATAACTTATTTATTGTCTAAAAATTATAAATAAAATATCATTATGTAGGAAATCTTTTTATCTTTCTAATGAATATTTATAATCGAAAATACAACATGTATAACCCTATGTAAAAATTGTTCTTCTAAAAGATATATGCTTGTGTCATTTTTGTATTCATTTTAACTTAATTAAAATAAAGTGTCATTATCACTTACAAGTGGATCCATGGGGTCCCAAAATTGACAAAAATATGCCCATGGTCTACCATGTATCAACCAATAGGGTTAAGACACGTTTTAGGGTAATTTTGTATTATTATAATATTATTTTTTTTAACCCTTATTTACCGGATTTACCCTTTAACCATGGTAAATAAAATATTTACCGCAGTAATTATTCAAAATGTCTAAAAATAAAAGTTACCTATTTACATAATTTGGACATCCTGATTCCAAATATGGAATCCATTTTCCTAAATTCAAAACACAGAAGTGGCAGAAATTAATTTAAAATTAAATCCCGCTGTCAAAACAAAAAGCGTGTTTTTAAGAGATAATAACTATCAAAAGATTGTCACTTGTTTATGTTCGGTTTAATTGTAAAATTATGTCCAATGACCAAAATTATATTAAATGGTAAAAATATATTCTAAATATACTTTAAAACCACTCAAATTCATAATTTATCACCATTACTTATTTTGATTAAAAAAGTTGTTTTTAATTAAAATTTAGTAATTTTCACTATTCATCAAAATATAAAAGTTATCCGAAAAGTACCAAAATTTCACCCTAGGATAATTTCGATATTCCGAATCCAAAAATGAAGTCCATTTTGAAATATAAAATATATATGATTTCAAAAAGTAGGTATTACTATTCACAATGGCTAGTTTAATTAGTTGTGGTGTGTGTTAGAACTCGAGGTTGCGTACAACACACGCTATCGCATTATTCGAAGGGAAACGTACTGTAGAAGCTTGGGGTGTTACATTCTCCCCTCCTTCAAATAATTGCGTCCTCGCAATTTCTAGGGTATTACTGCATAAAAAGACTCGGGTGGTTCTTCATCATAAGTTCCTCGGGTTCCCACGTTGCCTCTTCCATCTTATGATTTCTCCACAAAACTTTTACCAGACGCGTCGTCCGGTTTCTCAGTACTTGTTCTCTTGTATCAAGAATCCTGACGGGCTCTTCACAATAGGAAAGATCGGGTTCCAGTTCTAATTCCTCATAGGTGAGTACATGCGTTGGGTCAGGCATGTATTTCCTCAACAGAGATACGTGGAACACATCGTGAACTTTGGAGAGACTTGGCGGCATTGCCAATCGGTAAGCTACAACCCCAATTCGTTCTATAATTTCGAAAGGTCCGATGTACCTGGGACTCAATTTACCTTTCTTACCAAAACGTATGACTCCCTTCCACGGAGATACCTTTAGGAAAACATGATCACCGACTTGAAATTCCAAATCCTTCCTTCGATTATCGGCATAGCTCTTCTGCCTACTTTGAGCTGCTTTGATGTGATTTTGGATTACCTTTACCTTTTCCATCGTTTCCTCCACCAGTTCTAGACCTACAAGTTTTCTTTCACCAACATCATCCCAACAGGTTGGTGTACGACATCTCTTTCCGTATAACGCTTCATATGGTGCCATCTGAATACTTGAATGGAAGCTATTGTTATAGGAAAATTCTACCAGTGGTAAATATTGATCCCACATACCCTGAAAGTCAAGTGAGCAAGATCTCAACATGTCTTCTAAGGTTTGAATAGTCCGTTCTGATTGTCCGTCTGTCTGAGGGTGGTAAGCAGTGCTCAAATGAAGTTCAGTATCCAGGGATTTCTGAAGACTTTTCCAAAATCTTGAAATAAAACGGGGATCACGATCAGAAACAATCGATAGGGGTACTCCATGAAGTCTCACAACTTCATTAATATATAGTCTTGCTAGACGTTCCAGGGGTAGATCTTCTCTTATAGCAAGAAAATGTGCTGACTTGGTAAGACGATCAACAATAACCCATATTGCATCGTTCCTTCTAGGAGTCTTTGGTAGCCCCATGACAAAGTCCATCGTAATATTGTCCCATTTCCACTCCGGTATGGGAAGAGGTTGCATGACTCCTCCAGGCTGTTGCCTTCCAGCTTTCACTTGTTGACAAACCATACATCTTGACACAAAATCAGCAATCTCCCTCTTCATGTTGTCCCACCAAAAATGTTCCTTCAAATCTCTATACATTTTGGTGCTCCCAGGGTGTATAGAGAAATTGGAACTATGAGCATCATCCAGCAATTCCCTTTTTAGATCAGGTATATTGGGAACACAAAGTCTCTTCCCGAATTTCAAAATTCCACCTTCATACGCAAAGTCTCTCAATCTCCCATCATTCACAGCTTTAATCTTCTTCTGAAATTCTTCATCATCGGTCTGAGAACTCTTAATCCTTTCTAGTAAAGATGGTTTGGCAACCATTTGAAAAAGCATTGATGTTTCACCTTCCCTGGTTATTCCCATGTCCATCTTCACTAGATCCATGAAAATTGGATCCCTTTCAATTCTCATCATGTTCAGAACTCCATGGTCTTTTCTGCTCAAAGCATCTGCCACCTTGTTTGCCTTCCCCGGGTGGTAGTGTATCGTACAATCATAATCCTTGAGTAATTCAAGCCATCTCCTTTGCCTCATGTTGAGTTCTTTTTGTGAGAAAATATACTTCAAACTCTTGTGATCAGTATAAATCTCACATTTTTCACCATAGAGGTAGTGCCTCCATATCTTCAAAGCAAAGATCACAGCTGCTAACTCAAGATCATGAGTAGGATAGTTTTGTTCATGAATTTTCAACTCTCGTGATGCATAGGCAATAACTCTATCATTCTGCATAAGGACACAGCCAAGTCCTTTCTTCGATGCATCACTATAAATAACGAACCCATCATTCCCCGATGGTAGAGTCAATGTAGGAGCATTGACTAATCTTCTATTCAGTTCTTCGAAACATTCTTCACACTCTTTTGTCCAAACAAATTTAACCCCTTTACGTGTGAGCTTCGTTAATGGGTTAGCCAATCGGGCAAAATTCTGGACGAAACGTCGATAATAACCTGCCAAACCAATAAAACTACGTACCTCAGTTATATTCGTAGGTGCTGGCCATTCTTGGATTGCCTTGGTCTTAGAAGGATCAACATAGATTCCATCTTTAGAGACAATATGGCCAAGAAAAGAAATCTCCTGAAGCCAGAATTCACACTTGCTAAACTTTCCATATAATTCATGCCTCCTCAGAGTCTTCAAGATAATGCGCAAGTGAGTTTCATGATCTTTGTAGTTTTTGGAGTATACCAAGATATCATCAATAAATACCACCAAAAATTCATCGAGATACTCCTTGAAAACTCTATTCATCAGATCCATGAATACAGAGGGTGCATTAGTCAATCCAAACGGCATTACAGTAAACTCGTAATGCCCGTACCTGGTTCGAAATGCTGTCTTCGGAATGTCTTCCTTCTTCACACACAACTGATGGTATCCAGATCGAAGGTAAATCTTTGAAAAGTATTGAGCTCCATGCAGTTAGTCAAATAAATCATCAATACGAGGTAGGGGATACTTGTTCTTTATCGTTATAGCATTGATCTCCCTGTAGTCGATACATAACCTCATAGATCCATCTTTCTTTTTAACAAAAAGAACAGGGGCTCCCCATGGAGAAACACTAGGGCGAATAAATCCCTTATTACTCAATTCCTCTAGTTGTTTCTTTAGTTCGAATAGCTCTACAGTGGCCATTCTATAAGGGGTCTTCGATATAGGCCTTGATCCAGGAATCAAATCAATAGAAAACTCAACTTCTCGTTCTGGAGGATGTCCAGGTAAATCTTCCGGAAATACATCTACAAACTCTTTCACAATAGGTACATCCTCTATTTGAACATTTCTTTCCTCACCGACAGTTATTTCATTCTCTTCCTCCCCGATAATTGAATTAAGTTGAGCTACAGGGGGTGGATCTAAATAAGAATTAGGTGGTGACGATTCTGCTCTAAAAATAAGGTGCTCCTTATCATTATCATCAAGAATCGTAACCTCTTTCTTCTTACAATAAATCTTCGCATCATAGTCCGAAAGCCATGTAAAGACCGTAAAATTCAAGGGAAATTTTTTCTTAATTTTCTTTGGATTTTTACAAGAGCGCGGTTTCAGACGGCACCTGATTCCGAGGCCCGGAGTGCCCGGAATTAATTTCCGAAGTTTGGCTCGGGTACGTTCAGTGAACGGACGAGCGGGAATTCCTAACTTTTGATCCGGTGCTCGGAATTAAAATCCGAGGGCACCGATGAACTCGCAGCGCCGATATTCGCTTAATGAGACCTTTTCGGGAGTTGCGTTTGTTGCGGGTTGAAAGATACGTTTTGGGGTTTTTCAATTAAGTTAAATAAAATTGTGTAAAACAAATTTTATTTTTAACTTATTAAAGAAAACCTACCTAAGGGGGTTGGAAGTGGGACCCACACCCACTTAACCTCCCTTGGGAGGATTAAGTGTGGTGGGGCCCACACGAACCCCTAAGACTTTTCTTTTTCTCTCAACGTTCTTAACCCCCAATTAATTGGCCTACGTTACCCTTATTTAATTAAGGAAGTTAAAGCCCTTTTTGAATTTCAAATTTTGAAATTCTTTTGTGTTGTGTTAATAAAATAAGAGGTAGTCTTATTTTATTTAGGGTTCTTTTTTTTGCCTTTGGAGAGCCTTCTCATCTTCAAGCTCTGACGAAGAACGAAGAACGTCTTCATCCTCGACGAAGAACGACAACACTTCGTCAAGGATCATCGACTCAGAGACCTAGTATCTTCGGACCTCTGCTTCCTCTTCGGACCTTCTTCGTCGGCAAACGAAGATCCGCCAACAACGTGTCGCATCGGACGTAAATCTTCGTCAACGGATTTGACGAACGACGACCGCGACGCCTGACTTCCGCGACGCCGTCTTCCGCGGAACGTAGAGGATTTCTTTGAATCTCAAACCCGAGGTAGGGGATGTTTTTATTAATTATTTTATTCCATTCCTGAATCGTGGATTTTAGCATGACTAAACGTGAGACTTTTTAGTTATGTTATTTGTTAACGCGAGGGGAGTCGGACCGCACGAACACGGCCGAAACCCCCTCCTTCGTTCATGTTGATTCATGCGGGTGGAAGCAAGAGGCGTGGTGCCGTCGCACCACGCGGATGAACATGCTTATGATTTCCGCAATACCGTCGCGCTTCGCCGAGGAGAGACTTCAAGACCGCGACGCCGACACGCCGCGTTGGGAGGATTCTTGGCACGGCGAAAGGGGCGCGGTGCCGTCGCACCGCGCCGGACGACGAACACCGCGGCCGGTTCCGGGCCGCGGTGAGACGAGGAGACCGCGGCCGGTTCCGGGCCGCGGCGGAAGGAAAGACCGGCGGCCGGGCCGCCGGCGTCGGAAGTCAAGGGCGGGACCGGAAATTCCGGTCCCGTTGGTAAAAACCGGCCGGCCAGCAGGCCGGCCGGATGTCATAAAAACCGGGGGTTTAAACCCCCGGCCGGTCCATCAAGACCCCCCTCTTAATGAGGGGGCGGTTCTTTTAAGGAGGGGGGGGGCAAAGCCCCCCCGGTTTTACTCAACCGGCCCCCATTTGCGGGGGCCGTTTTGTCTCAAACGGCGCGGCAAAGCCGCGCCGCCTTCGGAAGGGCGGGGGCTTAGCCCCCCGCGTGAGTCGCGGCCACCGCCGCCAGCGCGGTCCGCCGCCGCCAGCGCGGCCCGCCGCCGCCGCCACGCGGCCCGCCGCCGCCACGTGGCCCGCCGCCGCCGCGCCACGCGGCCGCCGCCGCCACGCGGCCCGCCGCCGCCACGTGGCCCGCCGCCGCCGTCCGCCGCCGCCGGCCGCCGCCGCCGGCCGCCGCGCCACCCAAGGGGGGGGGGGTCGGGCCGGGTCGTTCCGGACCCGGACCCCCCCGTTTCGGACCAGATTCGGTTCTTGGCTCATAACTTGAGCCTCGGACCTCCGAATGACGAACCGTCTGCGGCAACGCGATCCTTGGATCGAGACGGTCGTTTCGGTATATCGCACTCAAGGTTTCGGGTTACTTTGAGTTCGGCCGGGTTGGTTCGTTCACGAAACCAACCGGGCCTTCGGAGCGGAAACACTCATATCTTGAGCTACGGACGTCCGATTGACGTGCCGTCAGTCGCGTAATGTTCCTCTTAGTGAGACGGATCTTTTGGCATACTCCGCCCGAGGTTTGGACGCAGGTGGAGTACGGTCGGGTTGGTTTTGCCTTAAAAACCAACCGGGCCCCGGAGACGAAAATGCCTATAACTCTCAGACCGGGCGTCCGATCGACGCGCCGTCTGTTGCGTTGAGTTCCTTTTGTCGATACGGAACTTTTGGATACATCAACTTCGGTCTTCGTGACAGTTGATGTATCAGCCTCTCGGCTCGTGGAGCGGACCCTCCGTACGAGCTTGCTGTGTGCGGGAACCCTAGTGCTGGTTGCGACTGTTCTACTGCGACGACGACAGTACAGAGATCCTGTGTGGATTCGACGACGACAGTACAGAGATCCTGTGTGGATTCGACGACGACGACTACAGCACTCAGCGATCCTACGTGGATCAGTGCTTCAGGTTCTGTGTGAGCCCGATCCTGTGTGGGTCCTTGCGCTCAGCGGTTCTGTGTGAGCCAGCGCCTACAGGTTCTGTGTGAGCCCGATCCTGTGTGGGTCTTCTGCGGGGGTTAGTTACCTATCGATCCTTCGTGGGTCCGACGACTTAGATGGATCAGTGATCATCTTTATCGTCCTTGAAGAAGTATACCTGTGTGAGCTGAATCCTGTTACTTTCCTTTGTGGAATACGTATACTTTCCTGCGTGGACTGAGTTATACTTGAGCTCGGAGGTTGGAGCGTATTTGAATTGATGACTTAGGTATATGTATGGGCATATACCTAAGCAGTGTTGGTTGTTACTTCGTGATTGTACTTTGCTTCGTGGTTTATCCTTTGTGGATTTTGAGAGACCTTCAGGGGTCTCGGGGTCCCTACTGAGTAGCTTATACTCACCCCTGCACGGGCTTCGCCCGCACTACGTTGTGTTGGTTGCAGACGACGGACAGCGTTGACCTTAGCTGAGGTTCGCGGAGCGGGACGGTACCCGGAGGTGGACCACTGGGCGGGACGAGCACGGAGCGGACGGTGGGACCCGTGGAGCAGAGGAGCTATCTGTACCCACCCTTCAGGTGGGATTTCCGGTGGACAGCTCGGAGTAGCGGCCTTTACTTTACAGTTGCTGTTTTTCCCTTTTCGAGTTGTACTTTACTTTCAGTTTGGGTTTGTATTCTGGCCCATTTACTTTTCCGCACTTTCAGTTGTTCTCTGCTTTCTTAGTGATTACCTTCCGCTTGTTTACTCTGTGGTGTGTGTTTTCTTTTCAAAGGCAATGCCTTCCCTTTTTACCGGGATTACGCCTTGGTGCTAGTCGCCAGCCCCTGGCCTATGGAAGGCGGGCTTGGGGTAGTCACGGCTCGGACCCCGAGGGCGGGTCGTGACAAATTGGTATCAAAGGAGTTCGGTTCTACCGCGAACTCTGATCTTTTCTATGTGAAGCAATAATGTTTAGCGTATTGAGTGTGGTTATCAGTCCAGGGAGTCCAGTGTTGGTGCGGCGGCCGACGTATCCATACACCAGGACCCTGACGTCTGATTTCCGACTTAATGCACGAAAACATTGATTGCGTGTGTGTTTCAAAGTTTTCTTTGTGATTACTTATATCAGCTCACCAGGTATACTGTTCTAACCGTGGCGCACCTGTTTCCTTTTCAGGATGGCCCCACGACGGCAGCCAGCTAGGGTTCCGATGGTCGAGCGAGACGACAGCCCACCGAGCGACGAGGCTTCGGTGCAGGGCCCTTTTCCAGTAGTGGCACCGGCGGTAGCTTTACCCGCCGAGCCCCCGATGCTTCCAGCAGCAGCCGCTGACGATGCACGTCGCCTCAGCGCACTGCATGAGTTTCAGCGACAGCGACCGCCCAGGTTTCGCGGGGAGACGGATCCCCAGGCAGCAGAGGACTGGCTGGAGGCAGTGGTTCGAGTGTTTAGGCTAGTGAGGACACCAGCAGACCTCATGGTGATCCTCGCTGCGAGCCTACTACACGCAGCAGCAGGACGATGGTGGAGCTTGATGCTCCAGGTGCACGACGAGGCATCTCTCTTCTGGACGGACTTCGAGAGCCTCTTCCGCTCTGAGTTCGTCCCGGCCACCCTTCGAGCGGTGCGCATCCAGGAGCTTCTACAGCTGCGGCAGGGCAGCATGACGGTCGCCCAGTACTCGGCGAGGTTTACCGATCTCTCGCGCTACTCGACCGACATGGTACGGGATCCATTCTTCCGGGCCCGGACCTTCGAGCAGGGTTTGAGACACGAGATCAGGGCATCGCTGATCTCCCTCAGACGGATGGTCAGACGGAGAGGACCATTCAGACTCTCGAGGACATGCTCCGCGCATGTGTCCTCGACTTTGGTCGTAGCTGGGAGGACCACCTACCCTTGGTGGAGTTCGCATACAACAACAGCTACCACTCCACCATCGGGATGGCACCGTACGAGGCGTTGTACGGCCGACCATGTAGATCTCCTTTGTGCTGGACAGACCCTGGGGAATCAGCACTGGTGGGACCGGAGATGGTCCAGGCCACGACAGAGAAGGTCCAGGTCATCCAGGAGCGGATGAGGACAGCTCAGAGCCGGCAGAAGTCATACGCTGACAGAAGGCGGAGGCCACTGGAGTTCGAGGATGGCGACCACGTCTTCTTGCGGGTCTCACCTCGACGTGGTATTCGGAGATTTGGCCGAGGCGGCAAGTTATCTCCGCGCTTCATCGGACCTTTCCAGATTCTCAGCAGGATTGGCGAGGTGGCTTATCGCCTGGCTCTACCACCTCAGTTGCACCGGGTGCACGACGTCTTTCACGTATCCCAGCTGAGGAGATACGTGCACGACCCGACGCACATCATTGACCATGGGGAGCTTGACGTTGACGATGGGGCGACTTTTACGGAGGTCCCGGTGGAGATAGAGGATCGACAGGAGCGGGTCCTACGTGGGCGATCGATTCCTCTTGTGCGCATCAGATGGCAGCACGGGAATCTCCAGGAGAGCACTTGGGAGCGGGAGGCTCAGATGCGTGCTCAGTACCCTCTTTTGTTCCCCTAGTTTTTGTTGTATCTTTACGGGGACGTAAAGCCCTGAGGTGGGAGTAATGTAAAGACCGTAAAATTCAAGGGAAATTTTTTCTTAATTTTC
Source organism: Viscum album (assembly GCA_963277665.1). Taxonomy (NCBI): domain Eukaryota; kingdom Viridiplantae; phylum Streptophyta; class Magnoliopsida; order Santalales; family Viscaceae; genus Viscum; species Viscum album. Next base: position 90,657,791 of record OY728164.1, read on the forward strand.
TTTGGATTTTTACAAGAGCGCGGTTTCAGACGGCACCTGATTCCGAGGCCCGGAGTGCCCGGAATTAATTTCCGAAGTTTGGCTCGGGTACGTTCAGTGAACGGACGAGCGGGAATTCCTAACTTTTGATCCGGTGCTCGGAATTAAAATCCGAGGGCACCGATGAACTCGCAGCGCCGATATTCGCTTAATGAGACCTTTTCGGGAGTTGCGTTTGTTGCGGGTTGAAAGATACGTTTTGGGGTTTTTCAATTAAGTTAAATAAAATTGTGTAAAACAAATTTTATTTTTAACTTATTAAAGAAAACCTACCTAAGGGGGTTGGAAGTGGGACCCACACCCACTTAACCTCCCTTGGGAGGATTAAGTGTGGTGGGGCCCACACGAACCCCTAAGACTTTTCTTTTTCTCTCAACGTTCTTAACCCCCAATTAATTGGCCTACGTTACCCTTATTTAATTAAGGAAGTTAAAGCCCTTTTTGAATTTCAAATTTTGAAATTCTTTTGTGTTGTGTTAATAAAATAAGAGGTAGTCTTATTTTATTTAGGGTTCTTTTTTTTGCCTTTGGAGAGCCTTCTCATCTTCAAGCTCTGACGAAGAACGAAGAACGTCTTCATCCTCGACGAAGAACGACAACACTTCGTCAAGGATCATCGACTCAGAGACCTAGTATCTTCGGACCTCTGCTTCCTCTTCGGACCTTCTTCGTCGGCAAACGAAGATCCGCCAACAACGTGTCGCATCGGACGTAAATCTTCGTCAACGGATTTGACGAACGACGACCGCGACGCCTGACTTCCGCGACGCCGTCTTCCGCGGAACGTAGAGGATTTCTTTGAATCTCAAACCCGAGGTAGGGGATGTTTTTATTAATTATTTTATTCCATTCCTGAATCGTGGATTTTAGCATGACTAAACGTGAGACTTTTTAGTTATGTTATTTGTTAACGCGAGGGGAGTCGGACCGCACGAACACGGCCGAAACCCCCTCCTTCGTTCATGTTGATTCATGCGGGTGGAAGCAAGAGGCGTGGTGCCGTCGCACCACGCGGATGAACATGCTTATGATTTCCGCAATACCGTCGCGCTTCGCCGAGGAGAGACTTCAAGACCGCGACGCCGACACGCCGCGTTGGGAGGATTCTTGGCACGGCGAAAGGGGCGCGGTGCCGTCGCACCGCGCCGGACGACGAACACCGCGGCCGGTTCCGGGCCGCGGTGAGACGAGGAGACCGCGGCCGGTTCCGGGCCGCGGCGGAAGGAAAGACCGGCGGCCGGGCCGCCGGCGTCGGAAGTCAAGGGCGGGACCGGAAATTCCGGTCCCGTTGGTAAAAACCGGCCGGCCAGCAGGCCGGCCGGATGTCATAAAAACCGGGGGTTTAAACCCCCGGCCGGTCCATCAAGACCCCCCTCTTAATGAGGGGGCGGTTCTTTTAAGGAGGGGGGGGGCAAAGCCCCCCCGGTTTTACTCAACCGGCCCCCATTTGCGGGGGCCGTTTTGTCTCAAACGGCGCGGCAAAGCCGCGCCGCCTTCGGAAGGGCGGGGGCTTAGCCCCCCGCGTGAGTCGCGGCCACCGCCGCCAGCGCGGTCCGCCGCCGCCAGCGCGGCCCGCCGCCGCCGCCACGCGGCCCGCCGCCGCCACGTGGCCCGCCGCCGCCGCGCCACGCGGCCGCCGCCGCCACGCGGCCCGACGCCGCCACGTGGCCCGCCGCCGCCGTCCGCCGCCGCCGGCCGCCGCCGCCGGCCGCCGCGCCACCCAAGGGGGGGGGGGGTCGGGCCGGGTCGTTCCGGACCCGGACCCCCCCGTTTCGGACCAGATTCGGTTCTTGGCTCATAACTTGAGCCTCGGACCTCCGAATGACGAACCGTCTGCGGCAACGCAATCCTTGGATCGAGACGGTCGTTTCGGTATATCGCACTCAAGGTTTCGGGTTACTTTGAGTTCGGCCGGGTTGGTTCGTTCACGAAACCAACCGGGCCTTCGGAGCGGAAACACTCATATCTTGAGCTACGGACGTCCGATTGACGTGCCGTCAGTCGCGTAATGTTCCTCTTAGTGAGACGGATCTTTTGGCATACTCCGCCCGAGGTTTGGACGCAGGTGGAGTACGGTCGGGTTGGTTTTGCCTTAAAAACCAACCGGGCCCCGGAGACGAAAATGCCTATAACTCTCAGACCGGGCGTCCGATCGACGCGCCGTCTGTTGCGTTGAGTTCCTTTTGTCGATACGGAACTTTTGGATACATCAACTTCGGTCTTCGTGACAGTTGATGTATCAGCCTCTCGGCTCGTGGAGCGGACCCTCCGTACGAGCTTGCTGTGTGCGGGAACCCTAGTGCTGGTTGCGACTGTTCTACTGCAACGACGACAGTACAGAGATCCTGTGTGGATTCGACGACGACAGTACAGAGATCCTGTGTGGATTCGACGACGACGACTACAGCACTCAGCGATCCTACGTGGATCAGTGCTTCAGGTTCTGTGTGAGCCCGATCCTGTGTGGGTCCTTGCGCTCAGCGGTTCTGTGTGAGCCAGCGCCTACAGGTTCTGTGTGAGCCCGATCCTGTGTGGGTCTTCTGCGGGGGTTAGTTACCTATCGATCCTTCGTGGGTCCGACGACTTAGATGGATCAGTGATCATCTTTATCGTCCTTGAAGAAGTATACCTGTGTGAGCTGAATCCTGTTACTTTCCTTTGTGGAATACGTATACTTTCCTGCGTGGACTGAGTTATACTTGAGCTCGGAGGTTGGAGCGTATTTGAATTGATGACTTAGGTATATGTATGGGCATATACCTAAGCAGTGTTGGTTGTTACTTCGTGATTGTACTTTGCTTCGTGGTTTATCCTTTGTGGATTTTGAGAGACCTTCAGGGGTCTCGGGGTCCCTACTGAGTAGCTTATACTCACCCCTGCACGGGCTTCGCCCGCACTACGTTGTGTTGGTTGCAGACGACGGACAGCGTTGACCTTAGCTGAGGTTCGCGGAGCGGGACGGTACCCGGAGGTGGACCACTGGGCGGGACGAGCACGGAGCGGACGGTGGGACCCGTGGAGCAGAGGAGCTATCTGTACCCACCCTTCAGGTGGGATTTCCGGTGGACAGCTCGGAGTAGCGGCCTTTACTTTACAGTTGCTGTTTTTCCCTTTTCGAGTTGTACTTTACTTTCAGTTTGGGTTTGTATTCTGGCCCATTTACTTTTCCGCACTTTCAGTTGTTCTCTGCTTTCTTAGTGATTACCTTCCGCTTGTTTACTCTGTGGTGTGTGTTTTCTTTTCAAAGGCAATGCCTTCCCTTTTTACCGGGATTACGCCTTGGTGCTAGTCGCCAGCCCCTGGCCTATGGAAGGCGGGCTTGGGGTAGTCACGGCTCGGACCCCGAGGGCGGGTCGTGACAAGCCAGTCCATACCGAGGATTATATCAAACTCAATCATAGGTATGACGATGAAATCAGCAGATAAAGAAAATTTATGTGCTCTAATGGGGACTGATTCACAAAACTTTGTTGCAACGATACTTCCCTTAGGAGTTTTAACTGACAACTCCCTTATTAAATCAAATTGGAAATATATAATTTTCTTAGCAAACTGGGAAGATATGAAACAATGCGATGATCCAGAATCAAATAATGCATTTTCTAAACTTGAGGAAACCATTAAATTACCTGCCACCACGTCTTTCGGAGCTTCTACCTCAGCAGTAGTGATAGCATAAGCCTGGCCTTGATCCCTTGGCCTTTTCTGAGGTAAGTTCTCCTGACGCTTAGGACATGCATTTGCATAATGCCCCATCTCCCTGCAATTGTAGCACTGAACGTTGGTAGCTTCCTTCTTCCCCTTGCAATCATGAGCTTGGTGGCCTTTTTCACCACACTTGTAACAGACTCCCATTCCCTTCAGGCAAGCACCGGGGTGTTTCTTCCCGCACTTACCACAAGATGGATATTCAACCTTTTTCCTTCTTCCCCTTATTTCCATTCCCAGATTGATCAGCAGGTCTCTTCTTCTCTTGCTTTGCTTTAAAGTCATAAGACTTAGAGAATTCCTTTTCGGTCTTGATAGCACATGAGACAATGTCTTCGTACGATGAAAAGGATTGTGAGACTAATGCTCGACGGAGAAATGGTTTTAACCCATCAAAGAAACGATCAATCTTACTTCTTGGGTTGCGAATATAATCACCAGCGTACCTCGCTAACCTTGTAAAGTTAGCCTCATACTTTGTGACATTCTCATCCTCCTTTTGTCTCAGACTCAGAAATTGCCTTTCCATATCTGCTCGATGGTCGCGAGGAAAGTATTTTTCTAAAAACAGATCTTTGAACTCCCTCCATTCCATGTTTGATACTTCATCATCTTCCTTCATGTTTTGAATCAATGACCACCATTGATCAGCATCTCCAGTGAGGCGGTAAACTGCCATGGTAACTTTTTCCCTTTCACTACTCCCCAAAGCCTGAAATATTTTCTCTAGGGAAAATATCCATTGCTCAGCTACTAAGGGATTTGTACTCCCATTGAACGTTGGTGGTTGTTGTCTCATGAATCGATCTAACATTGATCCTCCACGCTGCGGATCAGGGTGCTCCATACGGGTAAGGTTATTATTCATAACCTGAGTAAGTTGTCCCAGTACGGTGATTAGCTGATCAGCACCAGTTGCATCACCAGCCCCACTATAATTATCTTGAGCAGGAGGGCAATCCCTACATGGAGTGCGTGCATTGATACAGTTTCCATTTCTTCCACTAGGCGCCATTTCTAAAAAAATGGCATAAACTAGATCAGTTTATGCATCAAAATACATAATCCCATACTTATAAAACACTTAACATAAATTGAACTATTTATGGATATAATCCATAATCATAAAAATGTTTTCTTTGAGGAAGTATATACTCATAAACCCTTCATAATGATTTGTAAAGATAGTGAGAGTTATCCAAAGCATATCCCCCGGGAGTGTCGTAACCAAGAGTGCAGCAAGGCCCGTTGTCGTGCACCAGTTCCCGTTCGAGTCTAGCTCAAAGCGGTGTTTTCGGGTTTTACCCCTAGGTACATCTGTGCCAGAGCCGCCTCTACCTGCTCGTATCCAGACAGGGATGTATTGCTCGAAAAACTCACAAAATCTCTACAATACCAAAATTCTAGGAAGTTCTTCTATACTAATCCTCAAAGTTCATCTTAGGTCTACGTGCTCTAATCAGAGTTTATCTAAATCTAGCTTCCAAGGTTTGTACTAAACTTCCTCTGATACCAACTGTAACGCCCCGACCCCAGCTACCCAGATTCGGTGCATTACTTCGTAACATTGGCATGATCACAAGAACGATCAAATCCCGAAAGACCGATTAGTTTAGTAGCCTTGGAAACACTAGATATATTCATAAGTTTTACATTACATCATAAAATGAAAAACTACTACAACAACATAATGTTTCCAACGTCCACACTATAAACCCATAATATCCCTGCAAGTCATTCATAATTTACTTCTTCACTACCTGGGAAAAATAAAACATAGAAAAGGGGTGAGCTCAAATGCCCAGTAAGGATAACAATATAGCGGAACATTCAAAATAAGCATAAACATTTAAGGCAATGAATTACTAAAACAAAAGCCTTTTAAAATTGAACTTCAACATAGTATGGCAAAAGTAAAATGAAATAATGCCATTTACTTGTTCACATGGATATTCTACTAATCGAATAATCACATGCAAAAATCAATAACCACTTTCATAATGTTGGAATGCATAATGCCAGACTATCATAACCACATAGCCAAGGCCTCGTGCCAAGACTACAAATAAGATTTTGTCAAGGCCTTGTGCCAAGACACTAGTTTGTCTCATGAGACCTACCGATGCATCGAGGAGCTATAGCGGGCTCCACCCGTCACTTATTAAGTCCAATGCATTCCCATATGAAAAGGTTTAAACATAACATAAACATTCGTATTAAAACTAGCATACGAAATGTCAATACTTTCACAATAAACTATGAATGGTATAAAAATAGCACATCCACAGTCAAACATATCACAAAACCTTCAATACAATATAGAAGTTTTGTATCATAATAAATCAACTTCAAATAATCTTAAAATCCATCAAAGGATGTTGACATAGATGAAATCAAAATTCTTTTTAAAGAAATATCTCCTTTTATTTTGAAATAATTTAAGATCCATATAAAATAAAACATTTTCTTTGAAAATATTCTTATAAGATTGTAAGGAAAGCTTTGAAGATTTTATAACGGCGTAAAATAACCGCACCCGCCGTATAAGTTAAAAAAAACATTCTTACCTCAATTCTGTTGAAAAGGTTAAAAATGACCTTGTTTTGAAAACGACGGAAAGATTCCTTTATAAACCTCTTATAAAAAGACAAAAAAGGGTATAAATGACTTTAACCCATATTCTTGTAAATAGTAAAAATGTTTTGAAATACATTTTTAAGAAACATGGATGTGGATGATAAAGAGATCCCAGTAGATTATTACTTATAAACAACCTCGGATAATGAAGAGATTGTGAAATAACCCTTACCTTGTACTTTTCCTTGGTTGTGGTAGGTTAACCTCCTGTATAATGGTGAAATAATTGTTATTAAATTATACAAGAATCATATACATTAATATGATATCATATATGATCTTTTAATATTGATTTGATAATAATATCTTAGTATTATCGTTGTTTCGGGTGTTAACTTACTTGTTTTCTTTCATATGTTTTGTTACGTAAGACATGTTTGTAAAGGATAGGTTGTATATTATTCATATCCAGAATGATATCAAGTCCTTAAACATCATTTTTAAATCATAAAATGATAATTACGCTTTAATGGTTACGATGGAGAATGAATCTCATCGCGTTCGTGGAGACGGTAGTCCGTACGTACGCACGAGCGACAATATCATTCTTTTGATATTAAAATAATATATAAATGGATGGTATATCATATATAAAGAATCATTAACATGTTATATTTATTATTTACATGAGTTACACATCATTATTATACCCATCCAAATAATATTATATTGAATAACAATTACACCACGACGTGGAGACGGTAAGCCGTACGTACGCACGTATGGTGACATGTTATTCAAAGGGTGGATAGAATACTGAATATGATTGTACCATATTTATAATAACATCACAGTATATGTGAGATACTGGAGTTATTATTTCAGAATGGTAAGAACAAAGGAAGAAGAAGTGGAAGAAGAAATGAACTTAGAAAAGGGTGGTGAAATCATTACCTCTTCTTCGGGTTCTTCCTTTTGATTTGATCAAAAGGGCTCCTTAGGTTGGCTTTCTGATCAAAATAAGGCCTCTAGGTTGTAGTGAGGGATGTTGGGAGAGTATTTGGGCAGAGTTTGGCCGAACCAAAAGGCTTTGAAGGTGTGAAGAAATGAGAAGGAGGAGTGCCCTTTTATAAGAGGGGTGAGGGGCACCTTTGGAAAAGCTAGAAATATTAATTTATAATAAATTCATATTCGGTTTCTAAAGGCTACAAAGTTGACTATTCAAAGGATGAGGTGGGGATAGGTCGAAAACAACTCATCCAATAGAATTTAGACAGGTTTGGGTACTTATATTAACCTTATATTTAAGTATTAACTCTAAGTTAATTAGTTTCACTTTTACAATGTCTCTTTGTATTTTTATATAATATGGTTAATAAACTTACTATATACATCCCAGCGACTCCCAAGTGGTCCATTAATGATTAACCTATCATAATATAAGTCTCTTGGCCGAACCTTAGATTTTTAGGAATTTAATATCAATTAATAATATAATATTTGTTTTAAGAACTCTTTTATGTCAATTTTGACACTATTCAATAGTTGATTTTTGTGAAACTCATAACAGATTGATTACTTAGAAAAAAGTCCATTAAATCAATCCTAATATATCATATTAGCCTAGAAAATTAGTTTAATTCATTAAAAGTTTCATATTATATTTATTTGGGTATTTATAATATCAATTATTTTAATTTTTCACTATTATAGTAATTACTGCATCATCATTGTGTCATAAATAAAATAACTTCTTTATTGTCTAAAAATTATAAATAAAATATCATTATGTAGGAAATCTTTTTATCTTTCTAATGAATATTTATAATCGAAAATCCAACATGTATAACCCTATGTAAAAATTGTTCTTCTAAAAGATATATGCTTGTGTCATTTTTGTATTCATTTTAACTTAATTAAAATAAAGTGTCATTATCACTTACAAGTGGATCCATGGGGTCCCAAAATTGACAACAAGATGCCCATGGTCTACCATGTATCAACCAATAGGGTTAAGACACGTTTTAGGGTAATTTTGTATTATTATAATATTATTTTTTTTAACCCTTATTTACCGGATTTACCCTTTAACCATGGTAAATAAAATATTTACCGCAGTAATTATTCAAAATGTCTAAAAATAAAAGTTACCTATTTACATAATTTGGACATCCTGATTCCAAATATGGAATCCATTTTCCTAAATTCAAAACACAGAAGTGGCAGAAATTAATTTAAAATTAAATCCCGCTGTCAAAACAAAAAGCGTGTTTTTAAGAGATAATAACTATCAAAAGATTGACACTTGTTTATGTTCGGTTTAATTGTAAAATTATGTCCAATGACCAACATTATATTAAATGGTAAAAATATATTCTAAATATACTTTAAAACCACTCAAATTCATAATTTATCACTATTACTTATTTTGATTAAAAAAGTTGTTTTTAATTAAAATTTAGTAATTTTCACTATTCATCAAAATATAAAAGTTATCCGAAAAGTACCAAAATTTCACCCTAGGATAATTTCGATATTCCGAATCCAAAAATGAAGTCCATTTTGAAATATAAAATATATATGATTTCAAAAAGTAGGTATTACTATTCACAACGGCTAGTTTAATTAGTTGTGGTGTGTGTTAGAACTCGAGGTTGCGTACAACACACGCTATCGCATTATTCGAAGGGAAACGTACCGTAGAAGCTTGGGGTGTTACAATAATAATATGGGATAAGTTACCATGTTTTAGCAGTGAAAAATCATCATTAAATTAGTGTGGTTGACAAGAGAAACATGATAAAAAATACAGGGACATAATAATAATTATTGAGAAATTCCAACTAGGGATGTTTTTAAAATAATAAATATTGAAATAAGTCTAAATTTTTACTGCATATTTATTCTCACTATTGGATAAATGATTCCATAGGATATTTGGTATGCAAATAAGCCAAAACAGAATTACCTTCCAATCATTATAATAGTGGGTTCATTCTAAATAAGGAGGAACACTATATGTTTAACTCTCATAGAGAGGAATTAATTTTACATGGAATCTAAAGAAAGGTAAATTAATATTAATAGACCAATAAGAGGCCTAGGAATGGAATTGAAATAAATTAAGTCACTGTAGATTAAAATGAAAATTTATTCATAAAAATGGGTAGCAATTTTTCAGAAAAAGTGATGAAATGTGAAAATCACACTGAGATCCTACATGGATATATAAAATTCATAAGAATATTATTATGAGAATCATAATAAAGTTCAAAATACCTATTTATAAAAATGAAAATGAATGTTAAAAATTAATGAGTAAAACATCCTCGGTGAACAAAATAACTAGTGAGATGAGGAGAATTATATTTCTACAAAAACATTAATTTTTTTATATGGTAGTTAAAATTATTTTTAAAGAAGCTATTATGTAAGATATTTGGGTTCAGTAGATGAATGAAGATCCTGAAAAATTAAAAATTAATTATACATGTGAGATTATTTCGATTCAAACATATAATAAAATAATTGAGACCATATTAGTTTTCAAAAACTAGTTTAAGGAATATGGAATTGTAATTTAGAAAAAAAAATCAACACTTTTGTGTAGGGGATTTACCTAGATCAAGGGTATCAATGTAGGTGATGTATTGAAACCTATAGTACACATGTAGATAATTCATCTATTCTAAGAAATAATATTTCAATTTAAATTCAGGGTTTTCTATATGGATTTCATGTAATAATATAATAATGGAATACTTGAAGATGAGTTGTATATGAAAAAAAGAGACGATTTTCTCATTCATCAAGATGATACAATGGGTTTTCTTCTAAATAATACATTTTACAAGCTGGTGAGGCCCCAATAGAATATTAAACTTGAATTTATCATTACATGAATATAGCAATTCTTTAGTACGTTGCAGTTGATTAAAATATATAATCTAGTAATTAGGGTTTTTAAAGGATAAAAGCACTTGTATATATTGATGAAATAATCATTGGTGGATCAAATGAAGTGAAGTGTAAAATTTTTGAGGAAGTGATGAGGTTTGAGTTTAAAATGAAAATGATTGGGAAGATTCCACATTTCCTTGGTATATAGTTAATTCAAGGAAGAAATGATACATTCCATTCTGATTATAAATACTAAAATGAGGTGCTATGAATACCTGTAATAGAGGATTAAAAACTCATGAAAAAAAAACAGAAAATGAGATAATGTTTATATAAGATTCTTAATGAAAAACTTTAAACATCACAAAATATTGGAAAATCAATAGAATCCTGCAATACATAACATTGAAAATACATAATATTTTTTTTCAATATAAAATGGGGAATGGTAAAAATGTAATAAAAAAAATTTATATTATATTATTTAAGATGATATTTCCATACATTAAAAAAACAATAGAGTAAAAAACACATTTCAATAAAACATTAGACCACAAATTGTTGGGATATATAAAAATTAACTAGTATGGTTCATCATATAAAAAAAATCTTCATCAGGTGGTGGATTACATCTTGGATGATTTTGATGTTTTTTCTTAAGTAATTATCAATACTAAAATTCCTCGAGAACTACAAAAGTTTAATATATTGCAGCCACTCAAGAGTACACACAACTATTGTGGATGAAATATTAGAATGAAGATATGGGATTTTAAGTGAAACCTCAATTTGAAATTAATTTTTATAATTCATGTTCAATAAATTATATTGAAAATAATGCCTATAAGCCATGGGTAAATAAAATATAAATAAAATATTAATTTATTTGGGAAAAATAAGAACATGGTTTTGTGATATCAGAATATATTCCAACTAAATGTCATGTTGTAAACACAATGATGAAGTCTTTACATACGGATGATTTGGAAATAGATCACCTCACTCTTGGAGTCTACTAGATTCCCAACATTTGAATAATATAGATGTGAGACCCACTATCCCAATGAAAATAATATTTTTACCTATATGTTTATAATGGTTCATTTCCCTATTTCAAACTGAAAAATAATGACCACAAAATTTGTATAAATTTTTAACATTGAAGGGGTAAAAGGTTTATAAAACCCTCAACAGTTTTATTAATGGTTTTCTAAGTGGAGAGATATTGATTTGGACATATTATACAGAGTATTTAAGTAGGGGTGTTTTTTTAATCATGAAAATGTTGATGATGTTCCATCATTTCGTATATATCGAGAAAGTATGACTCTAGGATTGTAATGAAATAATTTATTATGTATGGTTTTTAAAGTATTATTATCATGTGTTCTACTTGTTGGAACATTTTATAATAATCACCAAAAAATAGGTATCATCTTACATAAATTTTTTATGAAGAATAATTAATCACATTGAATCATGAATGAATTGATTAATTAATGAGATTTTTATTTTAGAGTTATTTATCAAAATAATACTGACTCATGTGTGAATAGAGTGAATTTTAAGGAAGTTTTTTATTTCAATGTGGAGTTATCAAATGAATTTTTTTATGATTATTGAAAAACATTTTTTCATAAAAAAGGTTTTTGGTGATATCAATGGTTGATATATTATCAATATCCCAAAAGGGATATATTTTTAGGAAAAAATCCCACACGGTGACATTTTTCTAATACTAATTTATTGTGTTTACTGACATGTATATGTTTCTTTTCTTATATATTGACCCCTAATCACTTATTTGAAGAGAGAGAAAATCAAATGGTTGAATAATGTTAATATATAATTTGGGATAGTGAGAAAGTAATTCATAGGGGGAAGAAATCTTATAGAGTAGAATATGAAGTGAAAACCATTAAGGGTGTTCGTTAAGAGGTCAAGATAAAAAGAAAAATTAGTTTTTGATGTTGGTTTAGTATATAGGGAATATGATATTTATGGAGGAAAAAAACTCAAGAAGAAAAACTAACTTATCTAGAATACATATTATGAAAAGGAGTATAGTATGTGGTAATCAACGTAATTCTCAAGGCCTAAACTATTCTATATGGTGCCATAAAAACATATGTCACATACTGGATTCGATCCCAACATTAGATTCTATGACATAAATATCCCAAAAAGTTTTTGACCTAGAAAAAATATTTCATTACATACATTCAAAAAAAAATTGGTTTATATCGTTAGAGAATTTGGACAAAACAACAACTAAATAATCCCATGTTTATTGTATAAAATGGAAATTTTAACCATTATATATGAAAATACATAATTCATAATGAGTCTTAAATAATTTATCAATATACTTGATCACATTATATCCTTCCATGAATATTATGTGTACTACATCTCTTCATAACTCATTGAATGGAAACATAAGAAATGGGGGATAGGAAGCGCATAGTAAGTAAAACAAATAATTAAATCTATAAGAAACATATTCATGGTAAAAATAATATGGAAACAATATATAATTTGAATAATTACACATTAAACTGACATTAAGATAATTCTATATTCATGATAATAAAAAACATGCATATTTATAATAATAATTTCATATTGATTGAATCCATAATGTCATGTGATGAGATTTTTTCATGCATACATTTTGAGTGTCTTAATGTATTGATTTATATAATTTAATTATAATGTTTTTTCAATTTTGGAAAGATTTTATTTGTTTAATGTTTTATAGAAGGAACAATATATTTACGAAAAATGAATAAAAAGAAGAGAGTTTTGGAGATAAAATACAATTTGCACCATGAGTGACAAAAATTCATGTGACACCAGATTTTTAAATATGGAGAATGCTAGAAATTCATGATCAGAGATATTAAATGTTGTGTAATGTAATTAAAAATCATTACTTTTTAAAAAGGAATTAATTTTACAGAACAATTCATGACTTCATTAAATGTTGTGAATGTCTATTACACATCGTGTAACCCAATTTCACTATGTGGGAATTTTCATGAAATATTTTTGAAAAATATTATTCCATGGTTAACAATGCCTGAAATTTGATGGATAACATGATGTGAAATAACATTACACATCATGTATGTTTCAAAGAGAAGAAAAATAAATAAACCATGACTAAGGATGTTTGATTGGATATATTATAAATAATGAACCTCTAATTTATTTCTAATATAGTATAGAACAAGAGGATACTAGGTGACAACAACGAACGACCACCAGAAGCATGCAGTGACAATCTGGAGCCCTGATTCATTACCAATATTCACCACCATTCTTCCTTGGGTATCTATACTACTTTTTTCTAATCATGATTTACATGACTGAGTACATTTATTTGTATAGGGAGATGTGATTATAATGGGATGATAATTTAGGTATTTTTTCCTTTATTAATCCTATTTTTCATTACTACAAACCATTTATCAATTATAATTAATCTTATTTTTGTTTTTCTTGACCATTGCTACATTCTGAGGATTATTATATTGTTCCACAAATTTATTACCATATTTTTTTTGTATGACCACTATGAAATGTTGGTTAGTTATATTTAAATATGGTATTGGGTTTCCTATTTTTCTGATTTTGTTTAATAGATGTCCATTTGAATGGTGGAATAATAAAACTAGTATAGGGTACCCATACCAGTGATCCCCACTAACCAAATTCCATCCCCAAATCGGAATATATCGATAATCAATTAAATAATTTGAACAAAAACTGTAAAATCTATAAACCTATAATGTCTCTCTCAAGATATAAATCCCAATCTTTACTAATACGATTTTTGTTTATATAAATAATAAAACAATTCCACTTTTAATTTATTTAATTAATTTTGAACATATGATTCATCCCTGTGGGTTTGAAACTTGTACAAATAAGTTACTATATTTTTATTAGTTTATTAGTGTTTTAAAAAAATATTAATTTTTTATCCCCATAGTAATTAATGATGCCCCATTGGTTGCTAAATTATTTGCATCATTTCTGGGTATGATTTCCACTATGTTTACTTTAACTAGGAATCCTGATAGTTGTATATATTGTAAATAATTATTTTATATTTTGTATTGTCATTTTTTTTCAAGTAAAAATTTGTTGCATGACTACTCCAATCAAGGGAAAGACAAAACTAAATATCTTGAATTCAGCCCCGATTTAGATAAAACCTTACCCAATCATAAAAATGTATACATTGGAAGGAAGAGGATAATTTGAAGGATCCAACCATGTGTTTGGCCAACCAACTTATCTATAGATCTATGGAAGAAACCCAAGTGGAATGTTATGACAACCCTGCTTTTTATTACAACTTAAACATGATTTATTACATAAAACATCACTTGATACAACAATGAAGATCAAGAGGTTTAGTTTCATTGGGGCTCAGTATCATTACATAAAGCTGAAAACCTGAAATACAACATCTTTATTGAAAAATTCCTTTACATGACCACTACATTCATTCATACTTAGCATTGCATGGGATAACCTGAGGACATGCATAAGAAAAGGGTGAGCTACAAAGCCTAATAAGGGATTACACATGGAATAACACGAGGAGTACAATACATGTTAGACAATAGGCATATCAATAGAGAATATGAAAAAACATGAACATAATGGCATGATAAATCATGATAATCATAACATGGAGATGTGGCAACAACACTTAACATGTAATTAGCATGAGCAAAGGCTCATTGCACATGGAGCATGAGTAAATCCTCATTGCACATAAAGCGCGAGTAAAACGTTGTTGAACATGAATTATCATGAGTCAACACTCATTACAGATGACATATAATGATATTATACTTTACCCAATGCATTGGAGTGCTATAAGGGTGCACCCTTCTTAAACATTTCATTTCATGCATAAGTGTGCCACGTGGATCATAAAACATGGATTCATAAAACATAATCATTTATTCAAAGATAAAGTAATGTGGAATTCATACATGAAACTTTAAAATCAATAAGTAAATGTGCATAAAGGTGAATACCCTTGATGGATAAATGGGAATGGTATTCACTACACAATGACATTGGATTAGAAAATCGGTACGATTTCGGCAGCATAACAGTGTGACATAAGAATTCATAAAAAATGGTTGATGAGAGAGAAAGGGGTTCCTCATCATATTTACATGTAATGGACAATATTGAGGTCATATAGATACATGTTCCAACAATTGTAATGGAATTTAGATTCAGGATACAAAAGTATTACTTGAATGTAAAAGTGGAGAGAGAAGTTCCTTTAAGAATTTGGGCATAGTAACGGGTGTACATGGGAGGAATTTAATGAGAGGTAAAGGGTCTCCCATAATTCAAACATAAAAAGGGATGTATGAGGGAGGTGAGAAACCATACCCCACCATTCATAATTGAATTTAAAAGGGAGAAAACATAAATAAAATTGGACAAAAATGAGAATGGAAGAAAAAAACCCTTACTTGGAAGTGTGCTTCCAAAGGTTAGAGAGAGGCTTGTGAGAGACTTTTTGGGAGCTTGGGGAACATTGGGAGGATTATATAGAGAGTAGGGAAGAGGTTGGACGAACTCCAAAGGCTTTGAGTGAAGAGGGAGTGGGAGCTTGGTTGGGTTTATATACGAAAGGTGAGGGAATTCTTTATTATTTAGGTTAGGGACCCCTTATATTAAATTAATCCAAACCACAAACCATCCGATGGTTTTTGCCAATGGTTTTTGGAAAATGGAAGGGGAAAACATTAATTTATAAGGCCAAATACCGAACGTCTTAAAATATTTGGGGTGCTTATGTGGATATGAGTCACACTCCCATGGAAATTAATTTAAAAAGACAAGGTGTTAAATAAGTCTTGAGGGGTCCATTAATTCTTTGAAAATTAAACCAAACAAACCCACAATCAGATTATTTTAATGGAAAAACATATATTGTCCGAACATAAATATTATAGTATTTTATTACATCACTATTGGGTCATTATGATGTCATAAAACA
The DNA here is from genome assembly GCA_963277665.1 of Viscum album. Classification (NCBI taxonomy): domain Eukaryota; kingdom Viridiplantae; phylum Streptophyta; class Magnoliopsida; order Santalales; family Viscaceae; genus Viscum; species Viscum album. The sequence goes on from OY728164.1 coordinate 90,674,058, forward strand.
CATTATATATTTAAACAGTATTTAATTTTTACTCAAAAATTTGAATGTCTCTATAAATTATGAAAAATTTACTGTTGGATAATTTTGACATCCAGATTCCAAAACTAATATTTATTTTATCTAAATAATTTTCTAAATATGTTAATTTTCACTTTTAATAAAAACCGACGTTTATCGAGAATTCATGGGTTTTGACAAAATTGGCATTCAAACCTTAATAAAAATTATAATTGCATCCATACAATTATATGATAATTTATATATAAAAAATTAATCTAATAATAATAATAATACATTATTAAAATATTATTTAATTCAAAAATCCCTTAATTTAATAAAATAGATTTCTTAATTAAAGAATAACTAAAAACACCATTTGTAATTTAAAAACTACATACAATGTATCATTTATGACAAGAAATTATATTCATTATTATATACAAAAATAATGTACATGAACATAGTACTATTGATTAGTTACATAACCCCTTAAAACAGCTGCATAAGACCTAAGGGTAAGGTGTGAAATGATGTCAAACTCTTGGGGTGGCTCGGATAACATCGCTCGAGTGGTAATTTCTATAAACTTCCACTTCTCCTGTAGATGGTCCCGTTCGAGCTTGACATGGTGAAGCTCAGCTTAGGATTGGTCAAGAGAGAAGCCCAAGGATTCCACCTCTTTTCAGAGCTCCAATAAATGGGCTTCGTATGGGGCAATTCTACTGGATGAGGCAATCGCTTCCTTTTTCTATGTAAAATTGGATGTGTTAAAGACCTATATTTATATTAATCATGTGATCACTATTCAACAACTATAAATGTAACAGTCACAATTCGTATCATAAAACCAATGAAGTTGACATTTTATAAAAACATTTTATATAAAGATACATTTAATAAGATCAAGGGGGATTTTCAATTAATGAAACTTTGGGTCGTTACAATATTCCCCCCTTAAGAAATTTCACCCTCGAAATTTTCCTTTTCCCAAACCAAAAAAGATGTGGGTAACTCATCTTCATCACTTCCTCCGATTCCCAAGATGCTTCTTCAAACTTGTGGTTTCTCCACAACACCTTGACGAGGAGAATTGTCTTATTTCCTAGAACTTTTTCTCTATGATCTAAGATCTTCTCTGGTTGCTTCTCAGAAGAGAGATCGTCTTCCAATTGTACCACCTCAAAAGAGAGTACATGTGAAGGGTCTGGTATGTACTTCTTTAAGAGGGATACAAGAAAGACATCATGTACATTGGCCATAGTAGGCGGAAGTGCTATTCGATAGGCCAACGCCTCGACATGATCAAGAATCTCGAAGGGGCCGGTGTACCTTGGACTTAACTTCCCTTTCATTCCAAACCTCATGACCTTCTTCCACAGAGATATGCGTATAAAAAACATGTCTTCAACTTTAAACTCAAGGTCTCATCGAAGATTATCTGCATAACTCTTCTGTCGACTCTGGGCGGCCTTGATATGCTGCTGAACGGTTTTCACCTTCTCCACCATTTCCTCAACCACTTATGGTCCAAGCAGCATACGTTCACCGACCTCATCCCAACATGTTGGGGTTCTGAACCTTTTTTTATACAGGGCTTCATATGGTGCCATTTGGATGCTCTAGTGGAAACTATTATTATAAGAGAACATTACCAGAGGAAGATGTTGATCCCATCCTCCTTTAAAGTCCATTGGGCATGCTCTCATCATATCCTCAAGTGTTTGGATAGTCCGCTCGGAGTGGCCATCATTTTCTGGATGATAGGCCGTACTAAATTTCAGTTCAGTATTCAGAGCATGTTGAAGACTCTTCTAAAACTTAGAGGTGGATCTTGGATCTTAGTCAGACACAATAGATAGTGGTACTCCATGAAACCTTACCACTTCCCTGATATATATCTGTGCCATTTGATCCAATGAGAAATCCTCCCGAATATAAATGAAGTGTGCAATCTTTGTAAGATGATCCACAACAACCCATATTGCATTGTTGCCTTTGGATGTCCTCGAAAGTCCGGTGACAATGTCCATGGTGATGTTTTACCATTTCCATTCTAGTATGGGAAATGGTTGCATCATACCCTTAGACTTCTGCCACTCTGCCTTCACTTGCTGACACACCAGGCACATTGATGTATATTCAGCAATCTCCTACTTCATATTATCCCACCAAAAGTATTCTCGGAGATCTTGACACATCTTTGTGCTCCATGGGTGAATAGAGAAATTCGAAATATGTTCATCATCCCAAAGTTTCTTCTTTATCTCTGGACTTGATGGAATACATAGTCTTTTCCCAAACCGCACAATTCCTTCTTCATTAACATTAAACTCCGAGGATTTCCATTTTTTGATAGCTCCCACTTTTTATTGAATTCCCACATCATACTTTTGAGCATCCTTTAACCTTTCCAAAAGATACGGTTGAACAATAATTTGTGAAATAATTGATTATGTTCCCTTCTCTATGATTCCCATGTCCATCTTCATCAAGTCGAAGAATATTGGATCCTTCTCAATTCTCATCATTGATAGAATCGTTGAATCCTTTCTACATAGGGAATCTGCCACCTTGTTCTCATTCCCATGGTGGTAATGGATTGAACAGTCATAATACATGATGAGCTCTATCCATCTTCTCTGGTTCATATTAAGCTCTTTCTGTGTGAATATATATTTAAGACTCTTGTAGTCAGTATATATCTCACATGTCTCTCCATAGAGATAATGCTGCCAGATTTTCAAGGCAAAGATCACCGCCACCAACTCAAGATCACGAGTTGTATAGTTTTTCTCATTTATTTTCAACTGCCTTGAGGAATAGGATACCACTTTATCATTCTACATCATCACAGATCCTAAGCCCTTATTCGATGAATCACTGTATACCACAAAAAGCTCCCCACTTGTGGGTTAAGTGAGCATGGGCGCAATGATAAGCCTCCTTTTCAACTCCTTGAAGATTTTTTCACATTCATCACTCCATGAAAAAATTACTACCTTTAGAGTTATCTTGGTAAGAGGGTTGGGCAATCGTGAGAAATTTCTCACAAATCTTCAATAATATCCGGCTAAACCGATAAAGCTGCAAATATCTGTTACCGATGTTGGACTCAGCCATCCCTCAATTGCATCTGTTTAGGATAGATCCATAGATTTGACATTGCTTGTGATGATATGGCCCATGAATGAGACCTCCTTCAACAAGAACTCACACTTTATGTACTTTGCATAGAGCTTCTCCTTGTGCAAAGACACTAATACAAATCTTAAATGCTCCTCATGATCCTCCTTGGTTTTGGAGTATATTAGAATATCATCTATAAATACTACCAAATTTTTTGTAGGTAATCTCTAAAGACTCTATTCATCAAGTCCATGAAGTTTTCTGGAGCATTGGTTAGTCCGAACGGCATTACAATGAATTCATAGTGCCCGTATCTTGTACGAAATGTAGTGTTGGGGACATCTTCCTTCATCACCCTTATTTGATAATATCCCGACTGAAAATCTACCTTGGAGAAGAATTGTTCTCCACAAAGCTGATCGAACATTTCATCAATTCTAGGGAGAGGATACTTGTTTTTTACCATGAATTTTTTAAGGTCACAATAATCGATGCAAAGCCACATTGACCCATCCTTCTTCTTGACGAAGAGGACTGGTGCACCCCATGGTGAAGCACCTGGGAATATAAACCCTTTATCCAGATTCTCCTGTAGTTGTTTCTTCAGCTCTTCAAGCTCTCCAATAGCCATTCTATACGGAGTCTTGGATATTGGTAAAGCCCCAGGTATAAGTTCAATTGAGAATTCAACATCTCTTCTAGGAGGAAGACCAGGCAGTTCCTCGAGAAACACTTCAGTGAATTCTCTCACAATAGGAATTTTTTCAAGGATGGTTTCTTCCTTGGACTCAATCATCTGAGCCGAATACGTGTGCTCATAAGACAGTAACATCCATGCTTGAGATGATGGAGCTAAAGGAGATTCATCTTCCTCATTACACTTGTAAAGAATCGTGGGTTGATTCTCAATATGGTGTGTTATTTCCCTCACCCGACAATTTATTTTGGCTCTATATAAGGAAAGCCAATCCATGCAAAGAATTGCATCAAACTACACCAGAGGGAGTATGATGAGGTTCTCCAAGAAATTCAATCCACATATTATAACAGGGGAGTACTTATATTCCTGGGATGCAATGATTAAGCCATTTTCCGTACTCACTGACATCTTCAATTCCATGTGTTGTGGTGGTGCTGGGATTGTTCTACTAAACATTTTAGATATAAAAGAATTCATATAACCTGAATAAAAAAGTACGTTCGCAATTATTGAATGAATAAATAGAATACCTATCACCACTTCGTTGTCGGGGTTCACTTCGGTAGAAGTGATGGCAAAAGGTCTTCCTTACTGCCTTGGAGGTTGTTGGTTGTCTCCGAAAACCCTTGGATTAGGGCACTGATTTGCAAAATGACCTGGTTCTTTGCATTTGTAGAATTGAAAAACATGTTGAGGTTCGAACAGAGCCTTCCACTCCTCTGTCACAGCCGCGGGTCTTTCTTGCCGACAATTAACAGCTAGGTGCCCTTATCTTCCACACCTGAAGCATTTCCTCGTCCCCTTATGTAAATTTCTAGGGTGCTTCTTTCTGCACTTTTGGAAAGTGGGGTGCTGGATCTTCATAGCACCGTTGGATTTATCCATCGTCCCACCAGCATTGATGTCCACATTATACTTCTTATCCCCATGATACCCCTGTGATTCTCCAATCTCAATTTCGACCAAGAGGGCACATCGGACAATTTCATCATAGTTTTCGAAGTCACAGATCAATAATGCTTTCCATAGGCTAGGCTGCAGCCCACCAAAGAAGCGGTCAACCTTGCATTAGGGGGTAACAACAAAGACAGAATCATATCGTGCCAGCCTTGTGAAGTTTTCATCATACACTCCAACAAATTCTTCATATTTTTTCTTGAGGGAAAGGAAGTCCCTTTCCATCTAATGCTGGAGGGTGCACGAAAAATATTTATTGAGAAACATCTTCCAGAAATCCTTCCATTCCAACGCCTCGATCTCCTCCTCAGGCTTTGTATTTTTGATCAACTTCCACCATTTATCAGCTTCTCCCTCCTTAGAATCGGCCGCCAGGAGAACCTCCTCTTTTTCAGAACATTGAAGGATGGAGAAGATCTTTTCAATGGAGTTGATCCATTTTTCAGTGATTGTGGGATAAGATGATCCACTAAAAGTAGGTGGCATTTGTCTCATGAAGCACTCGATAGCGACTTGTTCTTTCATAGGGGGGGTTTAAAGTTCCTCTTGACACATGTTTCTATTCAAATCATGAGTTATCCGAGAGAGAAGCATGACAAAGTTCGTGATTCCCGCTCCCATTGGATTGGGCATCTCATTAGTACATTCATCACAATGATCTTCACAACGGTTGTTAGCCTGTGTACTCATATTACCGGCCTTTGGCTGGAATAAAAGGAAAGTTAGGGGTAACACATAATGGGTAACCCAAATACAAAAGTTGATGACTTATAAATAAAAATTCATTTCCATAACTCATGAGTCTATAGGCATCAATCTAGGCTTTTCATGATCTACTTTCTAACATATATTCTTAGGAGAATTTTTTTAATTCCCTTAATAAGGGTTCATACTAAGCTTGTGAATTTACCAAAGTATATCCCCCAAGAGTTTCGTAACCAAGAGTGAATTCAGGCTCATTTTCGTGCACCAGTTCCCATTCGAGTCTAGCTCAAACCAGTGTTTTTGGGTTTTGCCCCTAGGATACATCTATGCCAGAGCTGCCTCTACCTGCTCATATCCAGACAGGGATGTATTTTCTTGATAACACACTTACTCAATACTCACCAAAATTTAGGGACTTTTTGATTGTACTTAGTCTTGTATCTAAGGCTTTACTAGGGTTTTCTAATCCTAATCCAAAAAATAACCAAACCTATCGTCTGATACCAACTATGACAACCCTGCTTTTTGTTACAACTTAAACATGATTTATTACATAAAACTTCACTTGATACAACAAAGAAGATAGAATGTTTTAGTGTCTTTGGGGCTTTTTATCATTACATAAAAACTGAAAACATGAAATACAACATCTTTATTTAAAACTACCTTTACATGACCACTACATTCCTTCGTACTTAGCATTGCATGGGATAACCTAAGGACATGCTTTAGAAAAGGGTGAACTATAAAGCCTAGTAAGGGATTAAACATGGAATAACATGAGGAGTATAATACATGTTATAAAAAAGGCATATCAATAGATCATATGAAAAACATGAACATCAAGGAATGATAAAGCATGATAATCATAACATGGAAATGTGGCAACAACACTTAACATAGAATTAGCATGAGCCGAAGCTCACTACACATGGAGCATGAGTAAATCCTCATTGTACATAAAGAACGAGTAAACACTATTTTCACTTGAATTATCATGATTCAACACTCATTGCACATGACGTATCATGATATTATACTTTACCCAATGCATTGGAGCACTATAAGGGTGCACCCTTCTTAAACATTTCATTTCAGGCATAAGTGTGCCACATGGATCACAAAACAGTGATTCACAAAACATAATAATTTATTCCATGATATAGGAATGTGGAATTCATACATGAAACTTTACAATCAATAAGAAAATGTACATAATGGTGAATACCCTTGATGGAGAAATGGGCATGGTATTCAGTACAAAATGACATTGGCTTAGAAAATCGGTGCGATTTCGGCAGCGTAACGGCGTGACATAAGAATTCATAAAAAATGGTTTATGAGAGAGAAAGTGGTTCCATATCATATTTACATCTAATGGACAGGAATCAGGTCATATAGATACATGTACCATCAATTGTAATGGAATTTAGATTCATGATACAAAAGTATTGCTTGAATTTAAAAGAGGAGAGAGAATTTCCTTTCGGAATTTCTGCATAGTAACAGGTGTACATGAGAGGAATTTAATGATAGATAAAGGGTCTCCCATAATTCAAACATAAAGAGTAAAGTGTGTGGGAGGTGAGAATCCATACCCCAACATTAATAATTGAAATTAAAAGGGCAAAACAACTTAATGAAAATTGGACGAAAATGAGAAAGGAAGAAAAAAACCCTTACATGGAAGTGTGAATCCAAAGGCTAGAGAGAGGCTTGTGAGATGATTATTGGGAGCTTGGGGCACCTTGGGAGGATTATAGAGAGAGTAGGTCAGAGTTTCGATGAACTCCAAAGGCTTTGAGTGAGGAGGGAGTGGTAGCTTGGGTGGGATTATATAGGAAAGGTGAGGGAATTCATTATTATTTAGGTTTTGGACCCCTTATATTAAATTAATCCAAACCACAAACAATACCCTAGTTTTTGCACATGGTTCTTGGAAAAGGGAAGAGGAAAAAATTATTATATAAGTCCAAAGTCTGAAATTCTTAAAATATTAGGGTTTCTTATGTGGAGGTGAGTCACACTCCCATGAAAATTAATTTAAAAAGACATGGTGTTTAATAAGTCTTGAGGGGTCCATTAATGCTTTGAAAAGTAAACCAAACAAACCCAAAATCACATTATTTTAATGTAAAAAAATATATTTGACGAATATAAAGATTATTGTATTTTATCACATCACTATTGGGTCATTATGATGTCATAAAACAAATTATATATTTAAACAGTATTTAATTTTTTCTCAAAATTTTGACTCTCTCAGAAAATTATGAAAAATTTACTGTTGGATAATTTCTACATCCTAATTACAAAAATAATATTTATTTTATCTAAATAATATTCTAAATAAGTTAATTTTCACTTTTAATATAAAAACCGACATTTATAAAAAATTCACGGGTTTTGACAAAAATTGCTTTCAATCCTTAATAAAAATTATAATTGCATTCATAAAATTATATGATCATTTATATATAATAAAATTAATCTAATAATATTAATAATAATATTTTATTAAAATATTATTTAATTCAAAAATTCCTTAACTTAATAAAATAGATTTCTTAATTAAATAATAACTAAAAACACAATTTGTACTTTAAAAACTATTTACAAGGTATCAATAATGACAAGAAATCATATTCATTATTAAATACAAAAATAGTGCACAAGAACATAGTACTATCGATTAGTTGCATAACCCCTTAAAACAGCCTCATAAGACCTAATTGTAAGGTGAGTGATGGTGAAAGACTCTTGGGGTGGCTCAGATAACATTGCTCGAGTGGTAATTTCTATCAACTTCCACTTCTCCCGTAGACGGTCTCGTTCGAGCTTGACATGGTGAAGCTCAGCTTGGCCTTGGTCAAGAGCGAATCTCAAGGACGCCACCTCTTTTCCGAGCTCCGATATGTGGGCTTCGTATGAGGAAATTCTACTAGATGAGGCCATCGGTTCCATTGACTAAGTAAAATTGGATGTGTTAAAGACCTATATTTATACTAATCATGTGATCACTGTTCAACGTCTATAAATGAAACGGTCACAATTCTTATTATAAAACCAATGAAGTTGACATTTTATAAAAAAATTTTATATAAAGAGAAATTTAATAAGATCAAGAGGGATTTTTCATTAATGAAACCTTGGTTCTTTACAAAAGTAAAAATTAATTATGGAAGACCATAAAACATCGAGGGTCAATACAAGCATTCTAATACCCCCCCCCCATCGCTGCTTAATAATTCCAGATAATTACATCCTTTATTAAATGATTTCATACTCATTTAAATTCACCGAGCTACCTTATGAAGACCCAGACTCACAACTCAAAAGCTTCATAGATAAATATGTCATGTTCTAATTAGAAAACATAAAAAATTATTATTTAAGACATATCTTTGTTCAGAATATCATTGAATTGCAAAGCATCAGAGTGGATCCAATGTCTGCCTCTTCATTCAATCTTGACCTAGGATGATTTGGTAAAAATAATTCTGAAAAGTATTTTATGGACCTCATTGTCTATGGATTTAATGGTATGTTTTTTAAATTTATAAATAGTTAATAATGAATATTTTTATATTTCATTGTAATGGTTTTATGATTTTATAAGATGATTCACTTATCATGGCATTGAAATTTGATTATTCATACAAGTATTTTATAATGGATTATCACAGAGAAATTGTTCCATCAATGATGCTACTGCAAGAAATTTTATTATGAGAAAATCACCATATAAAAGTTATAAGAATTGGATGAGACATCCAACAACATTCTTCAATGGTATATAGATAAAGTGAGAGTACAAGATGTTCATATGGCAGACAATATCTAGAAGACTACTCAAATAGATTCTATGCCAAGGAATATGGATCTAATGATGTCTAATCAAAACCCTTACGGTATGTATTAAAAATATGGGACTTATCTTTTTTTTTTAATCAAAATTATGCATAGGGATGGACACCACAACAACTGAAACAAAATAATCAGAATCAAGTCTAATGATTTCATCCAAGATAACATGGTTTTCTACCTCAACATAAAGGGCCCACACTGAGCAGTCATGTATATTCACTAGAAGATACCCCTGTAATATTTGTTACCATAACCAATGTTTCACATAAATAGGTGACATTATACTGACGAGATCTAGGAAATAAAATTAAAGAATTAATAAACGACTTAAAAACCAACAAGATGCAATGAATAACATTGAATTTCAAGTATTTTATATTGTTGACCAACTTAGGGAAAGGCCAATAAGAGTACTTCTAGGGTGTCCACAACAAAATCCCTATGCATATGTGAAATTCATAATACATAAAAGTGGAAGGAAAACACAAGGAAGTGGGATAGAATTTTTAGAAAATAATAGAGTCTTGATTTGTATAAAGTAATGAAAAGAACCAATATACTACATAAAATAAGGAATAATAAGAACCATCGATGTACTGGCCATCACTAACATTTATGGATTGGGTCAGACAGGTGAATTTTGATGAATGAAAACAAATGTTTTTAAATATGTTCAAGAAGATACATATCAATATCCCATTTTCTAAGGTAATAAAAAATATTCCCATCTATAAAAAGATAATGAAAGAGTTAGTGAAAAACAAAAAGAATCTTGATGAAATAGATAAAATTACACTAGTATGGTAAATCTCGATAATAGTTTCAAGCATCGTTCCAATGAGCCTGAGTGATCTAGTTTTTTTCCATTCTGATTATTATTTGTACTAATGATTTTGGTAGTGATTTGTGTGATTTAGGTCCCAGTGTAAAAATAATGTCATATGAAACATTCAAGAGCTTAATATTGAGAGAGATTAAACCAACTCACATTATGATTCAACTATCTGATTCAAGAGTGATACATCCCTGAGGACTTCTTTATGATTTAATCATCAATTTCGATAAATTTAAATTTAATGGTGTATTTTTTTATGGAAATGGATGAAGATAAGATTCGAATAATCATGGGAAGACCATTCCTAGCCATATGTAGGGAATTTGTTGATGTTCACAATGTAGAATTTATTTAAGAGTTAGTGGGTAAGACGTGAAGTAAAATTTGAATTGGGTGATGTAGAAGTATGATAATCCAATGATGAATTTTCAAAATATAATAAACTAAATTCATAGGACACTGTTGTCCATGGAAAAAGAGATGAAGTATCCTCTATATAAAGTGATGAATAATGTAAGAAAAAAATACATAAAAGAAATAATGTATAGAAAAAGATTAATCTAGAGGAGAGAAATTCATTAATGTAAAACTCATTGAAGGATAAAAACATTGGAAAATTAGTGAACTACCATTTAATTTTTCAAGAAGGGACAATAACTGCTGGATTGGGCCCATGGAGATAGAGAAGGTCTTCAATAATGGAAGGGTGAAATTAGTTCCTAACGGGAGAGGACATATATACATATTGGAATAAAAGATTTTATATTTTTTAGATCCAAATCAGGTATCCTCATTCATACCATCAACCACATGGAGAAAATGGAGGTATGGTCTAGCCAATAATGGTAAAAAAGCGCTTTCATGAAAAAAACTTATTGTTTAGTTTTTTTATTTGATTTATATTTTAATGAGAAATCACTCATCCCTAAATATTTTTTAATTTAATTCTTATGGAATGTTATTTCACTTATGGTTTTTTATTTTTAAGGGCCACCAAGGATGAGAGAAAGTATAGGGAATTAGGAGGAGAAGAAGCTATAGAGAAAATTTACACATCGTGAAAAGGTTCAAGTAGAACATGTACAACCCAAGTTTGAAGCGTCAATTTTAAAGGGGAGAAAGCATTTAAAATATACATTTTTCAAATTCATTCATCAGAATTTAGTTGTTCTAGAGCTTCAATTTCCAATTGCATGACTAGATGTGATTATTGCTTCACTTAAATGAATTACGAAACATAAAATGCCTATGAAAATTTCTATGCCATGTATTTGGATTTCATTGTCAATAACTTTGAATAATGAAATGGGGAATTGAATTAGTTGATATGAACATGTGGTTTAGCATTTTATAAATTATTTTTTAAGAGCATGTTAATCATGATAAATAAAGTTTTTAGTATTTTTCTGTGTTTAAATTTTTATATTTGTAATTCATTGATTTATTTGTTTGTATGCATTTCCACGATTTATTTTGTAAAAAAATCGTCTTGTTTCTGAGAAATCCATAAATACAATATTTCCAATTCATTAAATAGTATATTTCATGATGAATTCATGCATATATTATTTGTGAACATTCTTTTCAACTTCTCTAAGCTATTATTGAACTAAATTATTTTTAAAATGATTGATATTTTTCAGTTTATACCCTTGTCTAGATATCATACTTCCATTAATCTATTTTAAGCCCGTAGAAGCCATGAAAAAATTATTATGAAATGAGCCATGTTACATGCCTATATTATCCATCCCTAATGTCCTAAAATTGTTTTTATTGATATTTAAAATAACATGTGTGGGGTTGGAAATTTATTGGGTGTGCCGGGATATACATCACTAAGTATATCTTTTGGGGGAATTTGTTTTGTGGGGAAGGCCATGTATAATTCATTTTATTTTATTATTCACCTCTATAGATAAAAAACAGTTAAAAATAAAAAAAAATTGGGTTGTGTATAGGGAGAATGAAAAATAAAAATTTTACAGACTAATAATATTTTGATCATATGTTGTTAGGTGATGAATGTGAGGTTTTTATTGAGAATAAATTCTGAAAAAATATATATAAATAAATGATAAAGCGGGTTTGATTATTTAATTATGATTACCTTAATCATGAAACCACTTTGATATCTTTGGGAAAGAGATAGATGACATGTGTAAATGGAATAATTTGTTGATCTTATATGTTAATACAATTAAAAATGATTTAGAGTCAACCCTCATTTTTGAACATTAATTTTTATATCATTTACCTACCTACCCTGAAACCTTGGAGTCATTTGATCATTAATTTTGATTCCATCCTGACTAGTTGTGATTTCTTTCTTTACATGGTGAATATGTTAGATTCCTTGCAAGAATATGGTATGTGACATGTATTTGAGGTATTTGTTGAACTATATTTACATTTTTACCCAAATAATTAGCTGAAAAATTAATATAAGGAGAATTAAAAGTGGTATGTATACTGATAGTTAATTTAAAAATTAAGATGGGTAATTGAAAATACATGGCTATTTCAAAAGAGGAATATTAAAATAATGGATTAGTTTTTCCCTTTGATAAATGTGGCATTGATGAATTTTCCTGTGTGATGCATGATCATTTAATTTTCCATTTGGTCAATTTTTTTTGAAATTGAATTTAAATCATGGTAGAGTAAGAGTTCTTGCTAGTATTTTGAGATTCTATCCTTGGGGAAATATATGAATTTATGTGTGGGGGTATTTGCTGACTGTGATTCAAGTATACATTTTAGAGTGTTCTAATGTATTTATTTATGTATTTAATTGATTAATATTATATATTTTTGAACTATTTGGTTTTTTATGTTTGATGGTAGAAAAAAAAATATTTACAAACAAGGAATGAAAATAGGATATTTTTTGAGCTAAAATACACTTCACATCCTAAGAGATGTGAAGGGGCATGACACTCTATTTTTAAAGATAGAGAAAGATGAAAATTCTTGAGAAGAGAGATTACACGTCGTGACATTTTCAAAAGTAATTAGCCACACATGACAAGTCACGACATCATTAAATTATTTGAAAGACCCTTACACGTCATGTAACTAGATTACATGAAAATAGAATTTTTTAGATAAGTTTTCGGAGAAGATTGAACTAAGATTCATGATGGCGGAAAGTTGATATATTTCATTATGTGAAATACAAATAAACAACATGTAAGTGTCAATGAGTAAAAAAATAAATTCATCATGGTCGAGGATGTTGAAAGGACTTAATATAAATAGATACCTTCAACCACACTTCCAATAATGTCTGAAAGTAGTGGAGGCCAAGAAATGCCAATAGATGATTGCTTGATGCATGAAGTTAATATCTAGATCTCTACTTCACCACTGTTCTTCACCATCATTCTTCCTCGAGTATCCATGATGATCATTTTCATCACACGTCACATGAGAGAGTATTTCTATTTATTCTAGGTTTTGTGATTATAGGGGGTTGTTTTATTTGGGTTTGTTTTCATTTATTATCATGGTTTTGGATTGCTAAAAACTGTTTATCAATTATAATTTATAATATTTTTGGGATGAATGGACATTGATACATTTTGAGGATTATTATTCAATTTCACCATTTTATTTCTCTATTTTGTATATCAAAAATATGTAATATAGGTTTTTTACATTTGAATATATTTTTGGCTTGCCTAATTTTAGTATTTAGTTTAAAAGATGTCCATTTGAAAGGTGAAATCATAGAAATATGACAGGGTACCCAGTCCAAGGATCCTCACTGAACAAATTCCGACAACAAAACAAAACAAGTACATAATGAATTAAATTGTTAACACATAAACCTAAAAATAACTGAACTTGATATCTCTCTCTCTTGGATTCAAAACCAATATTTAATACTGCCATTTTAATTTCTTAATACAAACAAACATTTTAACATATTATTTATATAATTAATTTTGGACGTACGATCTGTACCTATTGGTTTGATACTAGGACTTATAATGTACTATATTTTTAGTATTATTATGGAGTTTTAATAAATTATTAAATTAGTGTAGCACATTAGAAATTAACGATGCCCCATGGGCTGTTAATGTTTTAGCATCATCACCAGGGACAGTTTTTGGTATGTTTATGTCAATTATGAATTTTGATAGTTGTTTATATTTTAAATCATAGTTTTACACTTTTTCTTATCAGTTAATTGTTTCTGGTACAATTCCATTGCATTAATACTCCACTGTAGGGAAATAAAAAACTAAAAATCTTTCATTTAACCTTTATTTGGAGAAAACTAAACACCAGTACAAATAAAGAGACACTAGTAAGAAGAGGTGAATTTGAAGGATCCAATCACGAGTTTGGCTAAACACCCTAACCATAGGTCTATGGATTAATACTAGGGGGAAATCAATGATTACTTATGGATGAACATTGATCATGGGGGGTCAATCCTATAATTCTCATTCCCCCCATTACTTATCAACATTTTGAGATAAATATCGCGGACATCAGAATCATTACACACTCATTGCAATTCATTGGAAATCCTCATGAAGACCCAAACTCACACCTCAAAAGTTTCATAGAAATATGTGACACATTCCAATTTTATAACATCATAAATGATGTTTCAAGACTATTCTTGTCCAGATTATCATTGAAGGAAAAATCATGGGAGCAGATCCAATATTTTCTGCCACATTAATCATGACCTGGGAGGATATGGTAAGCTAGTTTCTCATAAGTTTTACCCCTCCAAGTCAATGGATTTACAAGTAAGTATTTTAAATTTAGAAAAATTAAACAAAGAGTCATGGTATAGTTAATTGGAAGGTCTTAAATGTTTGATAAGACAATTTCCTCTTCATGGCATCAAAATTTTGTTATTAATTAAAACAATTTATAAATGATTGTCACATGGAAATTTTTCCATAGTGGATGTTTCTATAGGAAGTTCTATAATATTAATGCCACCATATAAAATATATGACCTAATGGATAAGATTTCCATCAAATGTTTTAAATGGAGACCAAAATAAGGGAGATCTGAATGAGTTCATATGGTGGACAATTGTAGGATGGATACTCAAATAGAGCCTCTAAAAAGAAATATAAACGCAATGATTTCCAGTCAAAATCACCAAGGTGTGTATTGAGAATATGTGAATTATCTTTATTTTATTCATCAAAATTATGGACATGGATGGGATCCACAAAAACCACACCAGAAGAATCAGAATCAATGCCATTTATTTCAGCCAAGATAAAAAGGTTTTCCACCTCAACACCAAGGGATCTCATGGACCAATCAATTCAATTCACTTGAAGAGGCCCCTATAATATATATAACCATAATTAGATATTCACATAAAGATATGATTCCATACTTAATGGATCAATGAAATAAAATCAGGTAATTAAAAATTTACTCACAAACACAATATGTTGTAATGAGAAAATTGGAATGGTAAGTTTTTCATATTGCTAAGAAACTCTGGGAAAGGACAATGGAGTACTTCCATGATATCCATAACAACATCCCCACAAATATGTGAAATCCATATTTCTTAGAATTTGAAAAAATTATATAGGATGTGGGATCTAATTTTTAGGAAATAATTGAGAACCAGTTAAAGAAAGTAAATAAGTTATCCATGAAGCTGAGGGAAACAATAAAGAAGAAGCACCACCACTATATCGACCATCATTACTATTTTTGGATCAGATCAGGGAGGTGTATATTTATTAATGAATATATAAGTTTTTAGAGATGTTAAAGTATATACATATCAACATCCCATTCACTAAGGAAATCACAAATATCCCAATCTATGAAAATTACATGAAGGAATTGGTGGAAAAAGGATCTTGAAGAATTGACTACCATTTCACTTGAAAATGAATGCACAATAGTAGTTTCAAGAATCATACCAAATAATAAGAGTAATCCATGTATTTTTTCCCACTCTGATTACTATTGGTACAAATTATTTTAGTAGTGATTTGTGTGGTTTATGTTCCAGTGTAAACATAATGTCATACCCAACATTAAAGAGAAAAGGATTATAACAGATGAAAAAAATAGAAGTTATTATTCAACTATATCATTCAATAGTGATATTTCCTTGAGGACTACATTAAGATTCCATCGTCAAAGTAGATAAGTTCAATTTTATGGCTTATTTTTGGGTGAAAAACATGGATAAAGATTTGCACTTAATAATACTGGGAAGACAATTACAAGCCATTAGATGGGGACATGTTGATCTTTATTGTGGATAACATAGTTGATGAGTTTTAGTATCAAAAGAGTTAATCAATTTACATTAGGAGATGAAAAATATATATGAAACAAATGATGACTTTTCATAAGATAATTTAATAAAAGTAGAGGATTCTATTGTCAATGGAAAAAATAGCTAAAATATCTACAATAGTAAGTAAAGAATAAAGTAATAAGAAGAAGAATAAATATAATAAATTGTTATATAAAGATAAAGATAGTATAATAACTTTCATTGATGAGGAATTACAAGAATGAGAACACGTTTAGAATGTTAGTGAATTGCCACTTTATTTTTCAATATGGTCCAAGAATTGTTGGATTGGGCCCATAAAGATAGAAAATGTTTTCCAAAATAGAAAGGTGAAATTAGTTTTATAAAAAAGGATATGACCAATCTACGTAAATGAATCATGCATTTGGAATTTTTTAGATCCATATTAGTTAACCTCATTCCTTTTATAAACCAACTATACCTTAAGGTTTAAAGGTCGAGCCAATGATGCTAAAAAAAGTGCCTCGGGGAGGCAACCTGGGTTCTTAGTATTTTTCTCTATTTATTTTAAACTTTTTGGAGAAAAAATGCATTCCTAAATTTTTTTTTCATTTTTATGGCATATTCATTCTCTTCAGTATTATTATCGTTGTAGGACCATCAAGTTTGGGAGTAGGAAGAGGGAATCATGATAGGAAGAGGATGTAAAGGGAATTTACACATCATGGAAAGGTTTAAGAAAAAACTATATGACCCAAATTAGAATATTAAATTTGAATGGGGGTAATAATTTCAATTCAATATTTTTCAATTGTATTCCCTAAATTTTAATTCTTCTAGATATTCAATTACCAATTTCATGCTAATAATTGATTCATTATTTACTCAACCAAACTATAAGATATAAAAAACCTAGGACAATTTCAATTCCATGTATTTAAATTTTTTTCAATAAATTTGCATCATAACAATGGTGAAAATAATTGGATGAAATAAAGATGTTGTTTAGAATTTGATAAATAATTATTTGAGGAACATGGTAATCATTTTAAATTAATTTCCATTAATATTTGTACATGTTTTTAATTTATTATATTTTTTAGTCACTAATTTAATGGTTTATATACATTTCCATGACTGATTATTTATACCAATCATCTCATTAATGAGACATCAATGAGCAAATATTCCCCCTTCTTTATATAGTGTATTTATTTAGAATTTTCAACATGTTTTCTTTTCGAACATGCTTTACATCTTATCAAAGATATGAATGAACAAAAATACTTTTAAAATTATTGAGGAAATATTTTTTAACGCCTTATCGTAAGACCAACCTTGATTTAATCCATTTTTATTCTCATAGAATCCATGAAAAGTCTTGTTAGGAAATGGTCCCTGTTACAATCCTATTTATCCATTCCTACCTTCCTCTAAATGTTTTTCATGACATTTAAAATAATAAGTGTGGGGTAAGAACATTTTTAGGTGTACTAGTATATACATAATAGAAGATATTTTTCTAGGGGTTTTCATGTAGGAAATTCCATGTATCATTCATTGTATTATATAATTCAACTCTCTTTCTAAAGAAATGATTTTTTTAAAAAAAATTGGTTGTGTTTTGGTCCGATTGAAAATCAAAATTTTACATAGCGATGATCTTTTGATTGAATGTGGTTATGTGATGGATGTGAGGTTTATCATGAGCTCGAATTTCAAAAAACAAGTATAAACAATGGAAATAAAGGTCGATTAATTCATTTCTCTTACATTTATAATGAGTCCACCTAGATTATTTTGGGACAGAGAGAGACAAAATCTGTAAAGGGGGATGTTTGTTGTGATTGTCAATTAGTATCATGAAAAATCATTTCGAGTCAAACAATATTTTGAGTTGTACTTTTAATATCATTTACCTACCTACCCTGAATGCTCATAGTCATTTGATCATTAATGTTGAACCCCGAATGATTAATTGTAATTTCTATATTTCTGCTGTGGAGATGTTATATTCATTGGAGGAAAGAGGTAAGTGACATTTTATTGAGGTATGTGCTAAACTATATTTACATTTATACCCTAGTAATTTGTGAAAAAATTCATGTGAGGTAAATTAAATATGACATGCATAATGATAATTAATTGAAAAATGAACATGGATTATTGAAAAGAGTTGGCTATTTTGAAAGAGGAAAAGTAAAATACTTGATTAGTTTGTCTCTTTGATAAATGAGGTGTTCATTAGTTTCCCTATGCGATGCTAAAAAATTTTATTTTCCATTTGATCGATGTGGTTTTTATGAAATTTAATTTAAAGAATGGTATAGTAAGTGTAATTTTTAGATTGTTGAGATTAAATCTTTGAGGACAGGTATGAATTAAAGTGTGGGGGTATTTGATGAGTGTATTTAATTCATACATATTAGAGTGTGTTAGTTGATTGATTGATTGATTTATTTGACTAATATTGGAAATTTTAAATAAATTTAATTTGTTTTTTATGGAAATATAAGAAGACATATAAAAAGGAATGAAAAGAGGATCTTTTTAAAGCTAAAAGACACTTCATGACACGAGAAATGTAAATTGGTGCGACACCAGTATTTTGAAGATTGAGAATGCTATAAATTCTTGACTAGAGAAATTTAATGTTGTGTAATGAAATTATAGATCATGAATTTTCTAAAAGTATTTAGCTAAATATGACATGTCATGACTTCATTACATGGTGTGAAATACCATTACACAAAATATAACCATATTACACAATGTGAGAATTTTCAAGATATGTTTTGGGGGAATATATCACCATGAATCATGATTTATAAAATTTGAGGGATTATATGACGTGAAAGAACATTACACATAATTTATTTGTTGGAAACTAGATAAATAAATGCATCATAATCATAAATGCTGATAGGATTTATTATAAATAAAGACCCTCAGCCTCCCTTCTAATATAGTCGAGAATTAGAGAAGGCCTTGTGTTTCCAATAGATGACCTCTAGATTCACTATGTGACGATATAGAGCCCCACATAACCACTATTGTTCACTATAATTCTTCTTCAGCTATCTATGATCCTCATTCTTATCGTACATAGTATGAGCATGTAGATCTATTTGTGTTAGGTGATGTGATTGTAGGGGGATGTAATGCATGGGATTTTTTTTTCATTTATTACTCCAGGTTTGGATTACTGCAAACCATTTGTCAGTTCCACTTCATCTTATTTTCATATTTCCTGACAATTGATTTATTCTAAGGATTATTATTTTATTTCACCAATTGATTTTCATATTTTTTGTACGAACATTATGCAATCTAGGTTAGTTATTTTTAAATATGATTTTGGGGTTTCTATTTTTATAAATGTATTTAGTAGATGACCATTCAAAAGGTAAAATCATATAACTAGGGAAGGTTTCCCAGAACAAGGATCCCTTTATTACCAATTTTAACTCTAAACCTGAATAAATCCAAAAATAATTTAATCCCTAGTACAAAAACAAGGAAATTATTGAACCTAACATTTCTCTCTCCTGATTTCATACATTAACATTAATGCTACCTTTTATTTTCTTTAAACAATCAAAATATTTCACTTTTTATTTTTTCTAATTAATTTAGAACATATGATTTGTTAATGTGGTTTTGAACCTCAAACATACCATGTACTATATTATTTATTTTTTCTCAGAGTTTTAATAAATGAATAAATTTTTGTATCCCCATAAGAATTAACAACACCCCACGAGCTATCCATGAAAATAAAAAATACTTTTTCAGTCCCCTATCCAGATAAAATATTCCTATATGGGGATACGGATACATAAAAACCCTATATTTTTTGTGTCATAAGGCCAATAAATGAATTTATGGGCTATATAATTTTGGGCCTCACCCATATCTATTTTATTTCAAATGAAATCATTATAAGAGTCATCCCAAAATTAAAAACTATTCCCTAATGGTCCTCAAGATAAAAAAATATATTTATATAATTAAAATATAGAATTTAAACACATATTAAATATTAATTTTCAACCAATACCCCTAAATAATGTAAATACATTCCCATATAATATATAATCATTCTTTCTATTTTATCATCCTCCATTATGAATTTACAAAAATGATATGTTCATAAATCATAAGGTAATCATTATATTATTATGTCAATGGTGGAATAATATGACCATTAAAAATCAATTAAAATATAGTATATGGTAAAAAAAGTGCATAACCTTGATGAAATAAAGGAAACCTTGAAGGGTACTGACATGAATGAAAAAAACCTTCGTAAAAATAATGCGTTCCAAAATATCACAAAATAATGGATAAATAATAAAATTGGTTAATATAATTAGATAAATTCAATAAATGTTAAATAAAAATATTACTGTGTAAATAACAAAACATAAACTCTATTTGGGTAAGTAATTTTGATAATTAAAATGGAAATTAAATTGAAACAATAAAATATAATTTAGAAAATAGTTTTAGCATTAACATTATGTAAAAATTTACATTCGATTTTAAAAGGTAAATTTTAAAAAGGTGGATTGAATGATTTTTAAAATATTTACAATTAGGAATAATCTATTATAATATAGCCTTTATAGGATATAAATTTTGACTTAAAAAATGTGAAGAGGAAGATAAATCAAATGATAGTTAAAGGGAATACATATTTTATTATTTTCAAAATACTGTAAAAAGAGTAAAAAAATTAATTTTAATTAAAAAATAATTTTCATTATATTATTATAAATTACAATATAATAGTATATTATGGTTGGAGAAACAAATAATGGAAACTAAATTTTCAAAATGAATCATTATAACTAAAATAAATGTGATTTGAGTTATCATATTCCTCACAGGAAACATACACCATGAATCATGAATCATTTGGAAATAATGTTATGTTGTAAATATTTAAAAATTATATAATAAAACATAATACAATATAATGGAATATTGTACCCAAAATATATGAAATACGTTCAATTGAATGGTCATAACTCAATGTCTGACAGTTGAGTTACCCAAAAATCTCACGACTAGAGTAACACTTGAGTAAATTTTTTTTGAAGAATAGAACATGATTTTGGTTAGTTAATACCATTAATTAAAGAAAATTATGTAAATAAAATTCACATGATAGTAAATAATAGAACACCATGTAAAGGAATCATTTTTCATAACATGTTGCATGTCTCAATGAATGATAAATGTGATAAATAAAATAATTATGGCTTCAAAATTAGTTTAATCAATACCACATGAAAGTGAGGGATTATTATTGATCTTATAAAAACCATTATTAAATTATAATTCATGATATTATATATCAAATAAGAAGTATATACCCTAAATAAATTAATTTTTTTTTCATAATACCAAACATTACTCAAAGAGAGGAATTTGAGACAAAAGCCCATAACATAGTCATGATTTATACAGAACATGCTCACAATATACATAATAAGGAAATTAACATCATGAAATAAATAACAAAATATTATTCATAACAATATCAGTTTATACTCCTCATTTATAATCATTATATGTAAACTTATATTAGTTAGTTTTTACCGATTTACAACACTGGATTCAAGTAACATTTATCACTTTTAATGAGTTTCATAAAAGAGGTTTTGGTAAGTATTTTTTTTATAAATACTAAACTACTACCATAGATGGTATTAAAAAATATCTAACATGATTTTTATGGTTATAATATCATGTGACGATGGTTTTGTTAATAAACCATAAATAAAAAATCCACAATGATCATGTTTGATTAATTCTTAATAAAAAAGGTGTTTAATTAATTAATGAGTTTATTAATAACGCTTCTTTTCCATAACCATGAAATTTAATTAACATATTTTTATCACATTTTGAATGTAATTACGTTCTTATTGTCATCATTGTTATGAATTAAAATTATTTTTAATGTATGTGGTTTAACTTACCCAAGCACGAACCAACCACTATTAATGGTTCATTGGGATGTGGTTGAGTTTTAAAAATATTAAAATATAATAATAATTTTATTATTTGGTTAATATTTTTGTGTTAGATTATTATTTTAATGAAATATATATAGGATTTAATTTATATAAATCTATTACATAGAAATAAGAGATAACATTTTACCTAGTATGCTTGTTGCAAATGACTAGATTAATAATAATCGTTTGTAGAACATATAAATAAAATTTTAAAAAATTTATCATACCAAAACATTAATTATATCATAAAATTTACATTTATCTATAAAAAATATCTTCACAACCATCCATGTAAGGAGGGATGGAATGAAAAAAGATAATCAAACATTTTATCGAGGCGATAGTCCACACATACACATAGAAGATGATTTAATTTTACATTGAATTAGACTAATGTATAATATATTTTATCATTTCATAATATAAAATATTTTATAAATATCATAATTATATATTATATTTCTTATTAAAAAAATAATGGTATTGTAGTGATATAAAATGAAATATATTATTTTGTCGAAGTAGTAATCTTCACACACACATGAAAGTCATTTTCACATTTATTATGGAAAAAAGAGATAATGTGGTTAATCATTACTAACATAAAATATTGAAATTTGGTAAAAGGAAAATATATATAACATTACATTGTGTGTGATGATACTGACATGAATACCTTTTCAAACTAGTAGCTGACTCGAATGTCCACACACCCAAAGGGTGTTCCTGATCCCTAGAGGCCGGTGACTAACAACCAGGCATAAAAAGTTAGAGGGAATGATTTTGAAAAAACAAATTTATAAAACATGAAATATATATAAACATTATGCGAGGAATTATAGAAAGATAAAATAATCATATATTTTATAAAAAAGGAAACAATATAAGCAATTAAACTAAAAATTGGTCAAATAATCTCCTATGGAAGAGTCCCAAAACAAGGACAACACCAACCAAAACAACTAATCCATGTCAGAGTATAGGATACTATAAAAATCTAACCACTTTTTTCCCAAAAAAATAGAAAAAACCCTCACTTCTTCACTTGGAGGCTTACCTTTCCCTTCATCAAAAAACATAAAAAGGTCTAAAAAGAGGACTTGATATTGATTATCATTTCTTATAATCACATCCCACAAACATATAAGATAGTGGAAAGGGTACATCAAGAAAAATCACAAATAACATAAACCCACCACACCAAAACCAATAATTTAATGTAGCATACAATAAGATTATACATTATAACTAGAAGAAGAAACAACACTAGATCGAAGGATCTGAAAACAAAGTGAAACGGTGCTTCTGTTATCATATTAAATAAAGAAATAACCATATCAAAAACCGAGTGAGTCGCAATGAAATTGACCTGATGTTGATTTTATGAATGAAGTGATCTAGAAGGATAAGTGTTCTCTATAATCATATAAGAGATCACTAAGGTTGAGAGAGAAAATGCTATAGTGGAATGAATAATAAATCAACCATGAGAACCCTAAAAATCACAGATAACAAGAATTACAAGGAATAAATCCCTTTCAAATTCTTGATTAAAATTTCCCACAGAAAAAGGAATCACTTAAGATTAAAAATACAAATCTTAACTATTTCATGATGTTTAATATTTTTGTGGTGTGTAAGATTGTCACACCTTGAAACCAACTCATGTAATTTACTATAAAACAAATACACAGTATGGTGTGTAAATAATTCATGTGTTATAATCATTTCATGATGTAAAATCATCCCAAAAAAATAAAACCATCCATATTTTACTTTAATGTCAATCCAAAATCAGGTCTCTATGAACATGTGGAGAAAACCACAAGGACATTAACATAATTACACTCAAACAAAATTGATTTAAACAAACATTCAAATTTAACCTTATTTTATTTTCCCTAGAATATTTTCTCCATCCTCAAGAGTCCCAAAGCGCACTTAAATAACAAGGGAAATACAAATAGAAAATATAAATACCTAAAATTGGGTAAAAGGTGGTCAAAACTCACTACTATCAGACTTTTCATCCCTAAGAAGTCATGTGGATGAATGATGCCCAAAAATAGGTGAGTCCAGTACTCCCTCATTATGTAATCACATTCCCAAATATAATTTCAATTTGATCTATGTATCCATAACACTATGACCAATATAATATAAAAATCATGCATGAATTTCACTAGACTGTCAAAAATATCCACTGGTTTCTCTATAACTGAAACATCTGGCTCTATATAAAAATTTTCCCAATAGAAAACATCAGAAGGATAATGCTGATATTTCATGCGGTGTAATATATCAAAAAGTTCATGAATTCTCATTAACTAAACTAGGAAATCCAATTAATAAGAAACTTTCCATTGTTGTTAAGTGAACACAAATGGTCTAACATATCTCAAATTCCACTTTCACTAATTTAAAATTCGATAGTGAACCAATCAAGGATAAAATTTTAAGAAATCTCAGTCACCTATGGAAAACTACAAATGATGCTACCACTATTATACATATGATTTATATCGAATTTAATATATAACAAGATGTTTATTTATATCCTAATTCCTCGATAAAATATCCTGAAATAGACATAGCCAAACCAAAGATGTGTCACCAACCACTTCCCAACAAATAAGTTATCTACACAAGAAACCATAAAAAGCCTTAAAGGGATCCTTTTTTCTTGGTGATTAATAGATTTTGTTATAATTAATGCCAATGTGTCCTAGATTACTATCCCATGATCAAAAAACATCCATGATATAAGAACAAATCATATCCTATAATATTTGAATAGTATGTATTGAATGGACTTTTTTTCTATCGATGGTAAGCTATACAAACCCTAAATTACGTCTTTATTGGATCCTATAGACTCCCCCAAAATCTCAAAGTAAACCGGGGAACTCTTTATAAAATAATGGAAGATGTAATCCAATGTAACCTCATGATCTCTTACACATACAACATACCCAGATCATCAAATATTTTAGTGTATGATTGGAATGAAATGAGATGAATTTTTCAATTGATCAATCACCACACAGATTTCATTCCTCCTTTGGTGAGTCTAATGTAATCAAACAAAAAAGTCAATGAACACCCCATTCCATTTCCAATATAGCAGTAGAAGTGGATGGATAAATAAAAAAGGTTTTATAAGCTCTTACATTATATATTGTTAGGAGTAACAATAGTTCAAAAAAAATTCAATGTCATGATTCATACGTAACCGGTATAATGGCTATCTCATGTCATAATACATCTTCATAGTTCTCAGATGAATAGACAATGAAGATTTATGATAGTAAAACTGAATGATACCGAAATTTTTTGGAGATGTATCAGGATCTTTTATAGGAAATAATTTTATCTTTTGGTAATAATTTTTTTGGGTTGTATCTTTGGTGAATTATGGTGAAAATTAAGGAAAATTGTAAACATGGGAGGCAGTGCACCATTGGAAAATAGTTTTCCCAAACTGTGCACCTAGCATAAAAAACCATGTGAGCTCAAACATTGGGAATTTTAATAGATACAAAATAGTTTTTCAAGCCATGATTTTTATTATGAGTAACCATGAACCCCCTAGAAAAGGATCATGGTTAAGTTCTAAGGTTCCACAAACAGTGTGTCCCTAGAAAGGAAACTATGCACACTATTTTAATTAACCTAAAAATTAGATTTGAAAATCTAGAACCCACCAAAATTCACCCCAATTCAACCCAACTCAGACTTTACCTATTTCTATCATTTTTTATTTTTTAATTGGATTAACTAATTGGTGAATTAATTAGTGGATGAACGGGTTAAATGGTTTAAGGGTGAATTTAGTGTTTATTATCATTTGATTAATGTACTGATTCATAATGTTTTTATTAATTGAAATAGAACAACATGACATGAAATTTGATGAGAGGGTTACTGTTGGTTAACCATTATTGATGTGATATAAGGGAAACTATGATAAACATTATGTACATGTGTGAGACATGTCTTGATACATCAAAATCCCACAGTGGTAAATCTTATATATGTCTGTAAGACATGGTTTGACACATCAAAGTCCCATATCGATAAATGATTATGGGAAATAAACTATTTATTCAAAATTCCACCTCTGTGATTGATTGATAAATTAGTTTTGGGTCACAGAATGGTACTTGAAATACCCATAGTGTCCAAGTCATGGCGATATTGGAACACAATGATCGAATTGGATATGGTTCTAATTCGCCATGACAATAAATTGAGATGAAATGGATAATGAGATCCCATTAGTTATAATAAATTTTTGAATTGAATATATGATATGGTTTATACTCCAACATAGGCTGAGTAGGTATTTAGAGTTCGGGTTTCCTTGGGATCCTAGGTGTTACATGGTTAAATAAAGTGCAATTGAATAAATGTAAACTATTGACATTATTTCTTGTAATATAATATTTATAAAACAAAATACACTATAATTTTTTATGTTATTTGAGACACCATTTTTGGTGTCCTACTATGTTGTAATCACACCCTACTCAAGCATTCTAATCAGTACCCAAATAGAATTCATATTTTTAAGAATAGATAAAGGAAAGGCCCTATGTCATATGGTTGATTTGTGATTAAGCATTGATGGGATAACCAAATGTGATTCGTGACCCACTTTGGAGTTCTTACTGTCTTTATTTATTTTGGGTTTTTAATAATGACACTTTCATGTATTTTTCATGATATATATACTATTTAGTTTGGATGTTGTTTTTCCTATTTTGGTTATCACGTGATACTGGTTGATTTTGGTTATTTTTATATCAGTTTGTTACTCTTATTTATTAATTCTATTGTAAAACATTGATAAAGATGATATTGACTCCCCATGATCGATATTAGACCCTCAATGGTAGTTGGAAGCCTCTATAATATGGTTAGGTGCTCCTGGGGACACATAACCAATCATCTCAGGGAACTTGTGTGTGGAACTTAGGTCAGGCTGTTTCGAAGTGGTATTAGAGGTTTTGGAGAAGATGAATCTCTTTTCAGTTTTAGTGAAGGATACACATTTGAATCGAATCAGATATTGGTAGTATGAGGATCTAGAATGTTTTTCCTTGAGGTAAATCCTTGAATATGGGGAGCCACCATCTAATTTGAACATGGATGAGGATAATATCATTTATGTTAGGAATCAGGTGGATCTACCTCATAGTATGTGGGATGAGTTAATATGTGAACTTCAAGCCTCACAGTGGGTGGTGAATCGATGAGTGGGAAAAATATACCATGTCCTACATCAATAGATTTGGTGGTCGAGAATGAAAAATAAGGTAGCAGGGTTCGTGAAATGATGATACACCTATCAATATGTGGAGGCCGAGGATCAACGACATGAAGGTTTACTATAGTCTTTTCTGAATCTAGAATGGAAATGGGATAACAGTTCTATAGAAATTGTGGTGGTTCTCTCAAGGATTTATCAGAAGAATAATGTTATTTTTGGTGATTACCGATCGTTTGATAAAGGATACACATTCTTACTAGTGTGGGATACATTCTTCGTCAACCAGTTGGGAGATATGTATGTTTGGGAGACATTGAAACCGTATCAGGCTCCATGAAGTATTATTTCAAACCATGAACATTGTTTTAATTGACACTTTAGGAAACTAGTTTTACTATCTATGACCATCAACCCATAGATAAATGGGTTGTCATAATTAACTATTCAAATCATTTCTATGTTGGATAGAGTTAGGTGAGTCAGATCTATTAGGATCGAGTCTCAGGTATGAGACATCGAAGCAGGTTAAAATATTTTGGAAATCTACAGTTGTGGCTAAGAGTATACAATAGTTATATATGGATATATTTAAATTACCAAAATGGTTTACCAAAGGTTTATCGCTTATTCCTTTGGGTGATTCCATGATTGTGCCACCTCATTGTAGAGACCCGTATCTTGACGTACATGGAGATTACATTACATTTGCGGAATACTTAGTACATAACAAAAACACACACAAGGATCGTAATAGTTTAGTGTCTTTGGAAACTCGGAATGTAATCTTCTAATCCTGGTGAAAGATCTTCAATATCTCCCATAAAGATCTTCCCTTTTTTTACCTAAAACCTTTCTTTATATCTTGGGGAAAAGGAAACATAAAAGGGTGAGCTCAAATGCTCAGTAAGGGTAAACAAAAGAAATATCAATCACATAATTTTCATAAGAACATAACTTTTTTGGAAATCTTAACCTGCAAAAGAGAGCATAATTTCATAACATGGGATAAATCATAGTAGTGAAATGAAATCATAACATAAAACATTACTAATTGTGGCATACACACATAATCATAGAGAATCATTTCTTGTTAGTCAAGACTCATTTCCAAGACTATCTTAGTGGACAAAGTCCCTTTCTGAATCGAGTAATCCTCGTTTCAGTCCTGTTTCACTGAACCGGTATAACCTACCATTCCAGCCATGTCTATCTCATGAGATATGAAATCTTTACCCAATGCATTGGAGGGAGATATAGGTCCCACCCATATATTAATGAATACTTTCTTATGTGTGCCACAAAATCACAAATCATACATCATTGCATAACCCATGTAATAAAAATGGGATTCTTAAACAACATGACATCATAAAACCATTCATATAAGATAAAGGAATTCATAAACATAATTACATCACAACATAGTCAAATCAATGTAAAAATATGGATAGAAATATAACCCTTTATTATCTTATATGGAAAATAATTTTGATAAAACACTTGAATTGAATTCTTGAGGAAAATATCCTTTCTTCTTCAAAATCATTTTCTTTTCTCAAAACATCATGCAATTTTAAAAGAAAGATATTTTATTGAAAATAGTCATGAAATATTTTAGAGGAAGCTTCATGACAATAAGGCTTTATAAATCAGTATAAATCCGTTCGTGCCGTATAAGTTAAAAAAAACTTTCTTCGTACTTTTGTCGGAAAAGTCAAAAAGTACCTCGTACGAAAAACGAAAAAAGATTCATTTCATATCCTTTACTAAAAACTAATAGAAGGGTAAAATTGGATTTAAACAATTGTAGGTGGATGGAAATAATATTACATATTGAGGGAACATGGATGTGGATGATAAAATACACCCCAGTAAATACTTACGAATAAACAATCTCGGAAAAAAATGAGATTGTGATATTTCCCTTACCTTAGGTCCGACTTGCTTGTACGTGTCCGAACCTCCTGTATAATGATTTAAATCATGTTATTGACTTATTACAGAATCATATTCATTGTTATGATATCATATATGGTTCACTTATGACATTATATTACCCGTTCTTTTGTAAATTCCATGTTAAAGAAGCGTTTTGGGTAAAATCGTTTCATTTATCGTAGGTGTTTTGACTTGTTGTTCTTGACATAATTATTACTTATATCATGATTTACTTACTTCCAGAATATAAAATATGATTTATATATCATATATATTCAGTATATATATATATATATAATAGGTAGATAAATAAAATGAAAAACACCGTTCATGGAGACGGTAGTCCGTACGTACGCATGAATGTTGTTTTCCTTTCCTTATTGTCTTGAAATGGAAGTAAGTAGATGACATACATATGTATATATATACATAAATACAGTATCTTCATTATTATTTCTTATATATACATTATATTCATTCTTAAATGGTTAACATGGAGAATGAATCTCATCGCGTCGTGGAGACGGTATTCCGTACGTACGCACGAGCGATGATATCATTTCTATAAATATTGAATTGAATTGAAGTGGATTATACAATATATAAGAATCAATATGATGTTTTAGTAACTATGTATAGTTATTCTTTACACCATTATACCCATCCATGTAAGGTGGTGGTGGAAAATAGATTACACCACGGCGTGGAGACGGTATTCCGTACGTACGCACGCGCGGTGATTTCTTTTTCCGTAGGATGGATAGATGGTGAAATAGGGTTGTTTCATACTTATAATAACATATCAGTTTATGAGTGATACTGATGTTATTACTTCATAATGAAACAACCTAAGAAGAAGAAGTGGAAGAAGAAATAAAGATGAAAGAATTGGTAACGGTAATTACCTCTTCTTTGAAGTGCCTCTTTGAGACCTCCTCTTAGGGCACTAAAATGGGTCTTTTAGGAAGACCAGAACCTCTAGGATTATTCTAGGGAAGTGAAGAAGGGATTTTGGCAGGGTTTGGCCGAGCTTGAGTGCTCAATTTGGTGTGAGGAGGAGGGGGAGGAGGTGTCCTTTTATAGGGGAGTAGAGGGGCACCTTAGGAATTCTTAAAAATATTAATTTATAATAAATCTAACCCCACTTAAAAACCTCCAAAAATGACTCATATTCGAAGCTTAGATGAGATAGGGTTGTAATCTCATCAACCAATCAAATTTAGACATGTTTGGATCTTATTTTAAACCTTATCAATTAGATTTAACTCTAAGTTAAATAATTTAACTTTTACCGTGTCTTTTTGTTTTCTTTCACTATATGGTT
This sequence comes from Viscum album, assembly GCA_963277665.1. Taxonomy (NCBI): domain Eukaryota; kingdom Viridiplantae; phylum Streptophyta; class Magnoliopsida; order Santalales; family Viscaceae; genus Viscum; species Viscum album. Next base: position 90,705,086 of record OY728164.1, read on the forward strand.
AATACACTTACTATAACATGCCAAACGAACCCCAAATTGTTTATTATTAATATATATATCCTTATCTAAGTCATTTGGCCGAACCTTAGATTTTTAGGAATAAAATAACAATTAATAATATAATATTTGATTTAAAAACTATTTTGTGTCAATTTTGACACTATTTGATATATGATTTTTGTGAAAGTCATAACAGAATTAAATGTTCGAACCAAGTTGATTACATCAACATTAATATATCATAGTAACCTAGAAAATTAGTGGAATTCATAAAAATTCTCAAATTACATTTATTTTGGTGTTTATAACATCAATTATGTCAATATTTCATAAATAAGATAATTACTGCATCATCTTTGTGTCATAAATTAATTAAATTATTTGACGTCTAAAAATTACAAATAAAATACCATTATGTAGGAAATCTTTTTAGCTTTCTAATGAATATTTATAGTCGAATTTATCTTATGTATAACCCCATATTAAAAATGATTTACTTATTAAACTTTGATTTTAACTATTTTAACCCTTCTTTAAATAAATTAATAATAAATGTCCTAATCTAATCCAAGTGGGCCTAAATGGTCATATTTTATTCCTAAGTTTGTTTTTGGTCGAATTTCATTTGTCCAATAGAATTAGGACATGTTTTAGGGTAATATTGATATCATATTTACCCTTAGTTACCCTATTTACTATTAACCGTGGTAAAAAAAGTAAAAAGTTACTATTCACCAAAAAATTATTTTCATCTCATTGAACCACATTTTAGTCCTTGATATTAACCGTGTCTCTCGGATTTTCGAAATTCCATTCACAGAAGCGGTAAAATTAAGTTTTATGCAAAAATTCAGTTTTTAACCTACCACTTAGTAGTTTCACTATTCATCAAAAATTGATGTTTTTCAGAACAATGCCAAAATTTCATCCCAAGCTATATTTCATATTCCGAATTCAAAAATGAAGTCTATTTTACCAAATTCATAACATAAAAGTTGCATTAATTAATTTTATAATTAAATCCCGCTGTTAAAACAAATAGCGTGTTTTTAAGAAACAATATCTATCAAAAGATTGACACTTGTTTATGTCTTGTTTAAATGTGAAATTACATCCAATGACCAACATTGTATTAAATTGTAAAAATTTATTCTAAATATACTTTAAAACCACTCAAATTAATGATTTATCACTATTAATTATTTCGATTAAAAAAGTTGTTTTTAATTATAATTTAGTAATTTTTCACTATTCATCAGAATATGAAAGTTATCCGAAAAGTACCAAAATTTCACCTTAGGCTAAATTCGATACTCCGAATCCAAGAATGAAGTTCATTTTGAAAAATAAGATTTACAGAATTTTAAAAAGTGGTTATTACTATTCATAACGGCTAGTTTTAATAATATTTTAATAGCACATTGTTGTTTAGTGAAACTCGGTATTGCGTATTACACACGCTATCGAGGAAGGTCGCGATTGCGTGTAATGCAAGGCAATACAAGGATGCGCGTTGTGCAAGCTCCTTTTGGTGTGCAACACAAGACATTAATTAAAAAGAATATTTTTTTTTATAAAATCTCGGTCTGTTACATTCTACCCCCCTTAAAATGAATTTCGCCCTCGAAATTCGTCGGGGTTATAAATGGTTTACTATTTGAAAGTTTATTTAATAGAAACCCACATCGTAAAAAGGAATATCAAAACCAATCTTTAAAAACAAAAGTATGAAACGTAACGGTTACCCAAATAAACTAATCATTGGGTTTCCACATAGGTGAAAATATGGATATGGAAGAGAAATCTAACCATCATGTTCTGATGGAGAGTGGTAGAGAACATGGCTATGGAAAAGCCAATAATCACAAATCCATAAATTTGTGACGATCTAAGGTACCATCCGATTCATCAGGTATAAGATCACTAGGACAACATTTTTGGTTTTCAAGATCATTTCCCTAAAGTTGAAAATTTGAATTGGAATAAATACTTTCTTTATTTTGGTACAATCTCACTATTGTTCGTGCCTAGAACAATTTCCACTTCATCTCTTAAATAAATGAAGTTGAATTTGTTATTCGTGAAGTGTTAGCAGATCATGTGATAGAATGACGGGTCATTCCATCTGTCTTAAACAAAAGGTTAGCAAAAATTATATACATAAGTCGATCTATAGTGAGATTAATCATATATAGTTCCTAAAATGGACTTATACTTCATATATCATACTTCTTAATATAATAAAACTAGTTTCTAAACAGGGACTTCCTGTAGGCCAGTGGTAGGCGATAAAGGCCAGTCGCACTTCGGTTGTGGGTTCGATTCCCACAGCCTTGTCCGAAGCGATGGGCTGTCGCCCGTCCTGCAGGTTGTCCTTTTTCCAAAACTATATAACATCCCATCAATAATATCGAAAAAATAAACAATACTAACTTATGTCCAACATAATCCATTCCAATCTTTTAGGCTTATCCATAATACCGCAGTCGACTCTCATAATATAGTAACAACGATTACCAGAGATTTAATACTGTCATTGATCCCCTCATATCACAAGATATGTCTTGTTGGTCACATTCCAAACATTCAAAGTCCTTAATCGTGTATTCTCTTGAATACCTTAGTGAAAACATGAGTGTAGTTAAAAGATAACACTTTCCACATACCAAAATCCTCAAAATTCTATATACTCAAACCATGATATCACTTAGTCCTTATATCAATCATGAGCTCATGAATACTATCAAACATTTAATTTTCTCCTTATCCCTTCATTATGCGCATATCATCTACATTCCAAAAATATCTGAATAACCTTTCATGGTTACTGGTACCATTCATCATACACTTTCAAAACATAAGGAAAGACAACAGTGTAACAATCCATAGATGTCTCTTTATTCCAAAATTACACATGATAAACATGTAATCATTCCACTACATTCTCAAACCATTGATCGAGCTTCAAAAATTCTTTCATCTCACATATCATTTGTAGTCTCTTCATCATCATCCACATAAATACTACCCATATGACCATACTGATTCTCTTCATGAGTCTTTCCCTTAGGGCATTTGTTTGCATAATGCCCATACATTCCACATTTAAAACACTTAACCATTTTTGATGTCGTAGCAATACCATTATCCTCATCCATGATGTTAACCGACCCTTTTCCTTTGCACTTACTTGCTTTGTGTCCTTCTATTCCACACCCAAAGCATCTTCCAGTTCCCTTGAAACATTCTCCTTGATGCCTCTTCCCACATGATTTACATAGGGGAAATTGAACATTCTTTCCTCTATGATCATCATGGAACTCCATCTTTCTCTTATTAGTCGAGTCAGGAAACTTACCAAATTTTACTTTATTGATCATGTTGTGAGATTGCTGATTCGGCGTAATAATGATGTTTGGACATCCAAATCCCATTTCATTTGGTTGCTCATGAAGAATATCATTCCATTGTCCATCATATCCTCCATTATTGTGAATCATCTTGTTTCCAGCCATTTTCTAAAACCCAAACAGAATAGTGTTAGATGCAAAAATCATAATAAAGGGGGAGTAACTTAAATATCTATCATCTTTGGTTTAATCTAATATCATTACCATAGTTCTAGAACTATATCCTATACGTATACTTATCCTTAGGGGAATCCCTAGACATACCTTAGAAATATCTCTAGGGATCTTACTAACGTTTTCGCGTCCTAGTTTCCAAAGGTTGACTAAACCTTTCCTCTGATACAAACTGTAGAGACCCGTATCTTGACGTACATGGACATTACATTACATTTGCGGAATACTTAGTACATAACAAAAACACACACACAAGGATCGTAATAGTTTAGTGTCTTTGGAAACTCGGAATGTAATCTTCTAATCCTGGTGAAAGATCTTCAATATCTCCCATAAAGATCTTCCCTTTTTTTTACCTAAAACCTTTCTTTATATCCTGGGGAAAAGGAAACATAAAAGGGTGAGCTCAAATGCTCAGTAAGGGTAAAAAAAAGAAATATCAATCACATAATTTTCATAAGAACATAACTTTTTTGGAAATCTTAACCTGCAAAAGAGAGCATAATTTCATAACATGGGATAAATCATAGTAGTGAAATGAAATCATAACATAAAACATTACTCATTGTGGCATACACACATAATCATAGAGAATCATTTCTTGTTAGTCAAGACTCATTGCCAAGACTATCTTAGTGGACAAAGTCCCTTTCTGAATCGAGTAATCCTCGTTTCAGTCCTGTTTCACTGAACCGGTATAACCTACCATTCCAGCCATGTCTTTCTCATGAGATATGAAATCTTTACCCAATGCATTGGAGGGAGATATAGGTCCCACCCATCTCTTAATGAATCCTTTCTTATGTGTGCCACAAAATCACAAATCATACATCATTGCATAACCCATGTAATAAAAATGGGATTCTTAAACAACATGACATCATAAAACCATTCATATAAGATAAAGGAATTCATAAACATAATTACATCACAACATAGTCAAATCAATGTAAAAATATGGATAGAAACAGAACCCTTTATTATCTTATATGGAAAATAATTTTGATAAAACACTTGAATTGAATTCTTGAGGAAAATATCCTTTCTTCTTCAAAATCAATTTCTTTTCTCAAAACATCATGAAATTTTAAAAGAAAGATATTTTATTGAAAATAGTCATGAAATATTTTAGAGGAAGATTCATGAAAATAAGGCTTTATAAATCATTATAAATCCGTTCGTGCCGTATAAGTTAAAAAGAAACATTCTTCGTACTTTTGTCGGAAAAGTCAAAAAGTACCTCGTACGAAAAACGAAAAAAGATTCCTTTCATATCCTTTACTAAAAACTCATAGAAGGGTAAAATTGGATTTAAAAAATTGTAGGTGGATGGAAATAATATTACATATTGAGGGAACATGGATGTGGATGATAAAATACACCCCAGTAAATACTTACGAATAAACAATCTCGGAAAAAAATGAGATTGTGATATTTCCCTTACCTTAGGTCCGACTTGCTTGTACGTGTCCGAACCTCCTGTATAATGATTTAAATCATGTTATTGACTTATTACAGAATCATATTCATTGTTATGATATCATATATGGTTCACCTATGACATTATATTACCCGTTCTTTTGTAAATTCCATGTTAAAGAAGCGTTTTGGGTAAAATCGTTTCATTTATCGTAGGTATTTTGACTTGTTGTTCTTGACATCATTATTACTTATATCATGATTTACTTACTTCCAGAATATAAAATATGATTTATATATCATATATATTCAGTATATATATATATATATAATAGGTAGATAAATAAAATGAAAAACACCGTTCATGGAGACAGTAGTCCGTACGTACGCATGAACGTTGTTTTCCTTTCCTTATTGTCTTGAAATGGAAGTAAGTAGATGAAATACATATGTATATATATACATAAATCCAGTAGCTTCATTATTATTTCTTATATATACATTATAATCATTCTTAAATGGTTAACATGGAGAATGAATCTCATCGCGTCGTGGAGACGGTATTCCGTACGTACGCACGAGCGATGATATCATTTCTATAAATATTGAATTGAATTGAAGTGGATTATACAATATATCAGAATCAATATGATGTTGTAGTAACTATGTATAGTTATTCTTTACACCATTATACCCATCCATGTAAGGTGGTGGTGGAAAATAGATTACACCACGGCGTGGAGACGGTATTCCGTACGTACGCACGCGCGGTGATTTCTTTTTCCGTAGGATGGATAGATGGTGAAATAGGGTTGTTTCATACTTATAATAACATATCAGTATATGAGTGATACTGATGTTATTACTTCATAATGAAACAACCTAAGAAGAAGAAGTGGAAGAAGAAATAAAGATGAAAGAATTGGAAACGGTAATTACCTCTTCTTTGAAGTGCCTCTTTGAGACCTCCTCTTAGGGCACTAAAATGGGTCTTTTAGGAAGACCAGAACCTCTAGGATTATTCTAGGGAAGTGAAGAAGGGATTTTGGCAGGGGTTGGCCGAGATTGAGTGCTCAATTTGGTGTGAGGAGGAGGGGGAGGAGGTGTCCTTTTATAGGGGAGGAGAGGGGCACCTTAGGAATTCTTAAAAATATTAATTTATAATAAATCTAACCCCACTTAAAAACCTCCACAAATGACTCATATTCGAAGCTTAGATGAGATAGGGTTGTAATCTCATCAACCAATCAAATTTAGACATTTTTGGATCTTATTTTAAACCTTATCAATTAGATTTAACTCTATGTTAAATAATTTAACTTTTACCGTGTCTTTTTGTTTTCTTTCACTATATGGTTAATATACTTACTATAACATGCCAAAAGAACCCCAAATTGTTTATTATTAATATATATATCCTTATATAAGTCATTTGGCCGAACCTTAGATTTTTAGGAATAAAATAACAATTAATAATATAATATTTGATTTAAAAACTATTTTGTGTCAATTTTGACACTATTTGATATATGATTTTTGTGAAAGTCATAACAGAATTAAATGTTCGAACCAAGTTGATTAAATCAACTTCAATATATCATAGTAACCTAGAAAATTAGTGGAATTCATAAAAATTCTCAAATTACATTTATATTGGTGTTTATAACATCAATTATGTCAATATTTCATAAATAAGATAATTACTGCATCATCTTTGTGTCATAAATTAATTAAATTATTTGACGTGTAAAAATTACAAATAAAATACCATTATGTAGGAAATCTCTTTAGCTTTCTAATGAATATTTATAGTCGAATTTATCTTATGTATAACCCCATATTAAAAATGATTTACTTATTAAACTTTGATTTTAACTATTTTAACCCTTCTTTAAATAAATTAATAATAAATGTCCTAATCTAATCCAAGTGGGCCTAAATGGTCATATTTTATTCTTAAGTTTGTTTTTGGTCGAATTTCACTTTTCCAATAGAATTAGGACATGTGTTAGGGTAATATTGATATCATATTTACCCTTAGTTACCCTATTTACTATTAACCGTGGTAAAAAAAGTAAAACGTTACTATTCACCAAAAAATTATTTTCATCTCATTGAACCACATTTTAGTCCTTTATATTAACCGTGTCTCTCGGATTTTCGAAATTCCATTCACAGAAGCGGTAAAATTAAGTTTTATGCAAAAATTCAGTTTTTAACCTACCACTTAGTTGTTTCACTATTCATCAAAAATTGATGTTTTTCAGAACAATGCCAAAATTTCATCCCAAGCTATATTTCATATTCCGAATTCAAAAATGAAGTCTATTTTACCAAATTAATAACATAAAAGTTGCATTAATTAATTTTATAATTAAATCCCGCTGTTAAAACAAATAGCGTGTTTTTAAGAAACAATATCTATCAAAAGATTGACACTTGTTTATGTCTTGTTTACATGTGAAATTACATCCAATGACCAACATTGTATTAAATTGTAAAAATTTATTCTAAATATACTTTAAAACCACTCAAATTAATGATTTATCACTATTAATTATTTCGATTAAAAAAGTTGTTTTTAATTATAATTTAGTAATTTTTCACTATTCATCAGAATATTAAAGTTATCCGAAAAGTACCAAAATTTCACCTTAGGCTAAATTCGATACTCCGAATCCAAGAATGAAGTTCATTTTGAAAAATAAGATTTACAGAATTTTAAAAAGTGGTTATTACTATTCATAACGGCTAGTTTTAATAATATTTTAATAGCACATCGTTGTTTAGTGAAACACGGTATTGCGTATTACACACGCTATCGAGGAAGGTCGCGATTGCGTGTAATGCAAGGCAATACAAGGATGCGTGTTGTGCAAGCTCCTTTTGGTGTACAACACAAGACATTAATTAAAAAGAATTTTTTTTATAAAATCTCGGGCTGTTACATTCTACCCCCCTTAAAATGAATTTCGCCCTCGAAATTCGTCGGGGTTATAAATGGTTTACTATTTGAAAGTTTCTTTAATAGAAACCCACATCGTAAAAAGGAATATCAAAACCAATCTTTAAAAACAAAAGTATGAAACGTAACGGTTACCCAAATAAACTAATCATTGGGTTTCCACATAGGTGAAAATATGGATATGGAAGAGAAATCTAACAATCATGTTCTGATGGAGAGTGGTAGAGAACATGGCTATGGAAAAGCCAATAATCACAAATCCATAAATTTGTGACGATCTAAGGTACCATCCGATTCATCAGGTATAAGATCACTAGGACAACATTTTTGGTTTTCAAGATCATTTCCCTAAAGTTGAAAATTTGAATTGGAATAAATACTTTCTTTATTTTGGTACAATCTCACTATTGTTCATGCCTAGAACAATTTCCACTTCATCTCTTAAATAAATGAAGTTGAATTTGTTATTCGTGAAGTGTTAGCAGATCATGTGATAGAATGACGGGTCATTCCATCTGTCTTAAACAAAAGGTTAGCAAAAATTATATACATAAGTCGATCTATAGTGAGATTAATCATATATAGTTCCTAAAATGGACTTATACTTCATATATCATACTGCTTAATATAATAAAACTAGTTTCTAAACAGGGACTTCCTGTAGGCCAGTGGTAGGCGATAAAGGCCAGTCGCACTTCGGTTGTGGGTTCGATTCCCACAGCCTTGTACGAAGCGATGGGCTGTCGCCCGTCCTGCAGGTTGTCCTTCTTCCAAAACTATATAACATCCCATCAATAATATCGAAAAAATAAACAATACTAACTTATGTCCAACATAATCCATTCCAATCTTTTAGGCTTATCCATAATACTGCAGTCGACTCTCATAATATAGTAACAACGATTACCAGAGATTTAATACTGTCGTTGATCCCCTCATATCACAAGATATGTCTTGTTGGTCACATTCCAAACATTCAAAGTCCTTAATCGTGTATTCTCTTGAATACCTTAGTGAAAACATGAGTGTAGTTAAAAGTTAACACTTTCCACATACCAAAATCCTCAAAATTCTATATACTCAAACCATGATATCACTTAGTCCTTATATCAATCATGAGCTCATGAATACTATCAAACATTTAATTTTCTCCTTATCCCTTCATTATGCGCATATCATCTACATTCCAAAAATATCTGAATAACCTTTCATGGTTACTGGTACCATTCATCATACACTTTCAAAACATAAGGAAAGACAACAGTGTAACAATCCATAGATGTCTCTTTATTCCAAAATTACACATGATAAACATGTAATCATTCCACTACATTCTCAAACCATTGATCGAGCTTCAAAAATTCTTTCATCTCACATATCATTTGTAGTCTCTTCATCATCATCCACATAAATACTACCCATATGACCATACTGATTCTCTTCATGAGTCTTTCCCTTAGGGCATTTGTTTGCATAATGCCCATACATTCCACATTTAAAACACTTAACCATTTTTGATGTCGTAGCAATACCATTATCCTCATCCATGGTGTTAACCGACCCTTTTCCTTTGCACTTACTTGCTTTGTGTCCTTCTATTCCACACCCAAAGCATCTTCCAGTTCCCTTGAAACATTCTCCTTGATGCCTCTTCCCACATGATTTACATAGGGGAAATTGAACTTTCTTTCCTCTATGATCATCATGGAACTCCATCTTTCTCTTATTAGTCGAGTCAGGAAACTTACCAAATTTTACTTTATTGATCATGTTGTGAGATTGCTGATTCGGCATAATAATGATGTTTGGACATCCAAATCCCATTTCATTTGGTTGCTCATGAAGAATATCATTCCATTTTCCATCATATCCTCCATTATTGTGAATCATCTTGTTTCCAGCCATTTTCTAAAACCCAAACAGAATAGTGTTAGATGAAAAAATCGTAATAAAGGGGGAGTAACTTAAATATCTATCATCTTTGGTTTAATCTAATATCGTTACCATAGTTCTAGAACTATATCCTATACGTATACTTATCCTTAGGGGAATCCCTAGACATACCTTAGAAATATCTCTAGGGATTTTACTAACGTTTTCGCGTCCTAGTTTCCAAAGGTTGACTAAACCTTTCCTCTGATACCAACTGTAGAGACCCGTATCTTGACGTACATGGACATTACATTACATTTGCGGAATACTTAGTAAATAACAAAAACACACACACAAGGATCGTAATAGTTTAGTGTCTTTGGAAACTCGGAATGTAATCTTCTAATCCTGGTGAAAGATCTTCAATATCTCCCATAAAGATCTTCCCTTTTTTTTACCTAAAACCTTTCTTTATATCCTGGGGAAAAGGAAACATAAAAGGGTGAGCTCAAATGCTCAGTAAGGGTAAACAAAAGAAATATCAATCACATAATTTTCATAAGAACATAACTTTTTTGGAAATCTTAACCTGCAAAAGAGAGCATAATTTCATAACATGGGATAAATCATAGTAGTGAAATGAAATCATAACATAAAACATTACTCATTGTGGCATACACACATAATCATAGAGAATCATTTCTTGTTAGTCAAGACTCATTTCCAAGACTATCTTAGTGGACAAAGTCCCTTTCTGAATCGAGTAATCCTCGTTTCAGTCCTGTTTCACTGAACCGGTATAACCTACCATTCCAGCCATGTCTATCTCATGAGATATGAAATCTTTACCCAATGCATTGGAGGGAGATATAGGTCCCACCCATCTCTTAATGAATCCTTTCTTATGTGTGCCACAAAATCACAAATCATACATCATTGCATAACCCATGTAATAAAAATGGGATTCTTAAACAACATGACATCATAAAACCATTCATATAAGATAAAGGAATTCATAAACATAATTACATCACAACATAGTCAAATCAATGTAAAAATATGGATAGAAACAGAACCCTTTATTATCTTATATGGAAAATAATTTTGATAAAACACTTGAATTGAATTCTTGAGGAAAATATCCTTTCTTCTTCAAAATCATTTTCTTTTCTCAAAACATCATGCAATTTTAAAAGAAAGAGATTTTATTGAAAATAGTCATGAAATATTTTAGAGGAAGCTTCATGAAAATAAGGCTTTATAAATCAGTATAAATCCGTTCGTGCCGTATAAGTTAAAAAAAACATTCTTCGTATTTTTGTCGGAAAAGTCAAAAAGTACCTCGTACGAAAAACGAAAAAAGATTCCTTTCATATCCTTTACTAAAAACTCATAGAAGGGTAAAATTGGATTTAAACAATTGTAGGTGGATGGAAATAATATTACATATTGAGGGAACATGGATGTGGATGATAAAATACACCCCAGTAAATACTTACGAATAAACAATCTCGGAAAAAAATGAGATTGTGATATTTCCCTTACCTTAGGTCCGACTTGCTTGTACGTGTCCGAACCTCCTGTATAATGATTTAAATCATGTTATTGACTTATTACAGAATCATATTCATTGTTATGATATCATATATGGTTCACTTATGACATTATATTACCCGTTCTTTTGTAAATTCCATGTTAAAGAAGCGTTTTGGGTAAAATCGTTTCATTTATCGTAGGTGTTTTGACTTGTTGTTCTTGACATCATTATTACTTATATCATGATTTACTTACTTCTAGAATATAAAATATGATTTATATATCATATATATTCAGTATATATATATATATATAATAGGTAGATAAATAAAATGAAAAACACCGTTCATGGAGACGGTAGTCCGTACGTACGCATGAACGTTGTTTTCCTTTCCTTATTGTCTTGAAATGGAAGTAAGTAGATGACATACATATGTATATATATACATAAATCCAGTAGCTTCATTATTATTTCTTATATATACATTATAATCATTCTTAAATGGTTAACATGGAGAATGAATCTCATCGCGTCGTGGAGACGGTATTCCGTACGTACGCACGAGCGATGATATAATTTCTATAAATATTGAATTGAATTGAAGTGGATTATACAATATATCAGAATCAATATGATTTGGTAGTAACTATGTATAGTTATTCTTTACACCATTATACCCATCCATGTAAGGTGGTGGTGGAAAATAGATTACACCACGGCGTGGAGACGGTATTCCGTACGTACGCACGCGCGTTGATTTCTTTTTCCGTAGGATGGATAGATGGTGAAATAGGGTTGTTTCATACTTATAATAACATATCAGTATATGAGTGATACTGATGTTATTACTTCATAATGAAACAACCTATGAAGAAGAAGTGGAAGAAGAAATAAAGATGAAAGAATTGGTAACGGTAATTACCTCTTCTTTGAAGTGCCTCTTTGAGACCTCCTCTTAGGGCACTAAAATGGGTCTTTTAGGAAGACCAGAACCTCTAGGATTATTCTAGGGAAGTGAAGAAGGTATTTTGGCAGGGGTTGGCCGAGCTTGATTTCTCAATTTGGTGTGAGGAGGAGGGGGAGGAGGTGTCCTTTTATAGGGGAGGAGAGGGGCACCTTAGGAATTCTTAAAAATATTAATTTATAATAAATCTAACCCCACTTAAAAACCTCCAAAAATGACTCATATTCGAAGCTTAGATGATATAGGGTTGTAATATCATCAACCAATCAAATTTAGACATGTTTGGATCTTATTTTAAACCTTATCAATTAGATTTAACACTAAGTTAAATAATTTAACTTTTACCGTGTCTTTTTGTTTTCTTTCACTATATGGTTAATAAATTTACTATAACATGACAAACGAACCCCAAATTGTTTATTATTAATATATATATCCTTATCTAAGTCATTTGGCCGAACCTTAGATTTTTAGGAATAAAATAACAATTAATAATATAATATTTGATTTAAAAACTATTTTGTGTCAATTTTGACACTATTTGATATATGATTTTTGTGAAAGTCATAACAGAATTAAATGTTCAAACCAAGTTGATTAAATCAACATTAATGTATCATAGTAACCTAGAAAATTAGTGGAATTCATAAAAATTCTCAAATTACATTTATTTTGGTGTTTATAACATCAATTATGTCAATATTTCATAAATAAGATAATTACTGCATCATCTTTGTGTCATAAATTAATTAAATTATTTGACGTCTAAAAATTACAAATAAAATACCATTATGTAGGAAATCTTTTTAGCTTTCTAATGAATATTTATAGTCGAATTTATCTTATGTATAACCCCATATTAAAAATGATTTACTTATTAAACTTTGATTTTAACTATTTTAACCCTTCTTTAAATAAATTAATAATAAATGTCCTAATCTAATCCAAGTGGGCCTAAATGGTCATATTTTATTCCTATGTTTGTTTTTGGTCGAATTTCACATGTCCAATAGAATTAGGACATGTGTTAGGGTAATATTGATATCATATTTACCCTTAGTTACCCTATTTACTATTAACCGTGGTAAAAAAAGTAAAAAGTTACTATTCACCAAAAAATTATTTTCATCTCATTGAACCACATTTTAGTCCTTGATATTAACCGTATCTCTCGGATTTTCGAAATTTCATTCACAGAAGCGGTAAAATTAAGTTTTATGCAAAAATTCAGTTTTTAACCTACCACTTAGTAGTTTCACTATTCATCAAAAATTGATGTTTTTCAGAACAATGCCAAAATTTCATCCCAAGCTATATTTCATATTCCGAATTCAAAAATGAAGTCTATTTTACCAAATTAATAACATAAAAGTTGCATTAATTAATTTTATAATTAAATCCCGCTGTTAAAACAAATAGCGTGTTTTTAAGAAACAATATCTATCAAAAGATTGACACTTGTTTATGTCTTGTTTAAATGTGAAATTACATCCAATGACCAACATTGTATTAAATTGTAAAAATTTATTCTAAATATACGTTAAAACCACTCAAATTAATGATTTATCACTATTAATTATTTCGATTAAAAAAGTTGTTTTTAATTATAATTTAGTAATTTTTCACTATTCATCAGAATATGAAAGTTATCCGAAAAGTACCAAAATTTCACCTTAGGCTAAATTCGATACTCCGAATCCAAGAATGAAGTTCATTTTGAAAAATAAGATTTACAGAATTTTAAAAATTGGTTATTACTATTCATAACGGCTAGTTTTAATAATATTTTAATAGCACATCGTTGTTTAGTGAAACTCGGTATTGCGTATTACACACGCTATCGAGGAAGGTCGCGATTGCGTGTAATTCAAGGCAATACAAGGATGCGTGTTGTGCAAGCTCCTTTTGGTGTACAACACAAGACATTAATTAAAAAGAATATTTTATTTTATAAAATCTCGGGCTGTTACACTCATGATATAGAGATAGTGAATGTTGGAACTCAGGTTTGTTGGACCGTTTTAGGTGGTGGAGAGAATCTGGCAGGTGGCTTACCGATTGGCTCTTACATAGAGGTAAAGTTCTATTCATGATGTTCTATATGTGTTAGAAACGTAGAAGTGTCACCCCGACCCTTATCATGTGAACATTTTGCTAATGTTGAGAATTAGATACATGGATCCTTTGAGGATCATTTGATATGTTTGTTGGAATACAATGATAAAGATTTTTGGGGAAGTACTTAGCAATAGTTCATGTATTTTAGAAACATGGTCATGTGTTGGAAGAAAAATATAATAGATAAATGGATATGCATGATTAGTGTCCCGATATTTTTGGATAGAATTTAGAGATGCGTAGGAGTAAAACTCAAATATGAGCTATTATAAGATGGGGAGATGGTAAGAACCAGACCTTTTTTTGATACAACTCAAGAAATTTACGTGTTCCTTTCCTTTTTTGAGTACCTTTAGTTTAGGTTGTATCTTGGGTGAGTTTGGGGGAAAATTGGAGAAAATTGGTAAGAGGAGAGGTAGTTCACTACTGGTTCATGGATTTCCCAAACTGTGTGTCCATCCTAACAAACCATGTGAACCCAAATAGAGGGGATTCACCCGGCAAGTGAATGTTTTTTCAAAATATTTATCTCTTATAAGTAATTATAAACCCCACTGAAAAGAGGTCCACATTTTCTAAAACCGTGTACCCCTACCCAAGAAACCATGTGAGTGGTTTTAAATAACCTTAAAAATTAGATATTAAAATATTAAACCCACTTAACATCTCCCATATTCAAACCAACACATCCATGACCAATTACACTCATTTTTTGAAGGTTCCTAGATTGATTCCTAGGAATCACGACCTTCATTAATGATAGTTAAAGTCCCATAATAATGATCTATACCTCTCCCGATAATAGAATATCAACCTGATTGATTTTTCATCCTTATTTTATCTTTCTATCTCCCATTTAAAAAGAGTTTTAATCCTTTTGTGGATATAGATATTGGTTACTTGGACATTGATACATTTGATCTTTAATTTGGGTTTTGGATCTATATCTTGTTCTTCATTAAGATCTTGATAGTTCTGCATCGAATGTGGATTTTCATTGGTGATAATTTTTCAACAATCTTGATGTAGGTGGTCTAAATTCAATTATCAGAGTATTAAATTCCAATTTCATATATGTGTTTTGGAATTCAATTGGAATGTTTTGAAATTTAATGTTGAATTTATTAATTTAATTTAATAATTAATTTATCGAAATATCGAACTGATTTAATGTAACTTCCATGTGATTGTAAATTGAGTTAAATTCGGTATATATTTGAACTAATTTAATTGGATTAATTCATTTTTGAATTAATTAATGGATATTATTGTGATTATGAAATCTATTTATATTTATTAATTAATGGTTTAATTAATTAATGTATATATTTTTTGATTATGTAATTGATTTAGTTATATTAATTAATAGTTTAAATAATTAATGGGAATTTGGGATTCTGGAATTAGATTAATAAATTGATGAATTAATTAATATTTCATTGGGATTGTGGGATTGTATTAATTAATTATTAAATTAATTAATGGATTTAAAGGATATATGGTTTAAAGATGAATTTCTCTTTTATTTCCATGTGATTATTATATTTAATATTGATTATTTTTTTATAATTGTAATGGAATATCATGATGTGAAATGTGATGAGAGGGTTCAGGATGGTTAACCTTAATTGATGTAATATATGTGATATTATGAAAAATGTGATATATGTGTGTGGAACATGGTATGGTGGTTCAAAATTCTATAATATTAATTTTGATATATGTGTGTGGAACATTGTCTATAACATCAAAAGACTATAGTGATACATGAGAGTGGGACACCAAATGTTTCATCAAAAGACCACTTGTGTTATTGATTGATAAATGAGTTGGGTGTCATAGACTGCTACTTCAAATACACATGGGGTCTTAGGCAAGACGATCTAGGGCCAAAATGTTCTCATTGGATGTAATAATATATTGAGATGAAATCGATAATGAAATACCATGTATCGTAAGGACTTAGTGAATTGAAAATGTGATACGATTTATGATCTTTCATGGGCCAATGTAGTTATTGATGGTTTAGGTTTCCTTGGTAACCCAAGAGTTATGTGGTTAAAAAAAGAGTAATTGAATCAACATAAAATGATTACACTATTACTTGTAACTTATTCTTTATACAATTGCATATAATGTTAGTGACCAGATATTGTTTTATACTCCATTGTTGGTTGTCTGCTGAGTTGTACGTACACCCTACTCAGGCTTCCTGATCAGTACCCCACTAGACTTCATTTTCTTTGGACTATATAAGGGAAATTCCCTATTTTGGATGATTTATTTGGTATTGATAATAGACCAGGGAACCATACATGATTCCGAACCCTCATCAGAGTTCTCAGTGTTTTTAATTCTTTTTGGTTTTTCATATTGACACTTGGAATGTACTTGAAATTACATATCTAATTTTTTGTTTTGATATTGTATTTACTATTTTGATTATCATGTGATATTTTCTTAGTTTGGTTATTGGTTAAATAATTTGGTTATTATTATTTATTTCTAATCCAGTAATACTTTGATAAAGAGGGTATGACCTCACCATGATCGATATTAGACCCTCATTTATAATCGTTATCCCCTAGAGTAAGGGGTGGAAAGCCTGAGTTTAAAAAACTATCAGGCATGAGGAATTGGACTGTGGAACCTGGTTTGAGTCAATACATAAACAAAACTGATCTCTTCATAGATGATGGAATAAAAAACCAATCACCAAAATAGAGAATCCCATCTGAAAAGTGAGACCAACTAGAAAAATTCATCAATCTATATAGGGATTCTTGAATTCCAATAAACTCATCATCATTCTACTGACACTCTAGAATAGACACGAGGATAGATGCTGATAACATAATACTAGTCAGAACCATACATGAAAAACACTTTTGAGTATAAAGGTGAAATTTTTCAAAAATCGTCATAAGGTTTTATTCTCACTTTGATTCCAGAAAAAACAATGATTGTATATTCCTACTAAGAGAATCCTAAATGACATTAATCTTCCCCAGGTTGTTGGAGATGTTGAATTTAAATGTATGAAGGTAATCCACTCACCACCACTATCTAAGATTCAATTATTTCTGAGAAATTATATAGCTTTTAATTTTTTGGTTATAAAATATGTGAACCTCTCCCGAAAAAGATATTTCATCCAACACATAATCACATTCATAACCGAGACAATCTCTTAACCATGAGTGGGGTAATTCATATCAAAAGATTCAAATTGGAGAGAGACTTATGCCACCACATGATCTTCCTACACTATCATGCAACCAAACTAGCACAAAAAAATCACATAAAACCACATACCCCTAACCAGGATTAGATTATATCATAATAGGATCTCATATAAGAATTCATTTTATCACATAAAAAGAGGACCATCACATTTCACCCATATAAATTTATCCCATTTCATAGTAAGAGTTATCAAAGGTGATGTCAAATTTAAGAAATCCTTGAAATCATGTTGATAATATTCAGAAATAAAAAAGAACCACCAAATCTCAAATATGTTTCATGTCTCTTACCAAGACAAAATAACCCTCAACATCATTGGATCAACTGATAATCCATGATCTGATATCGTGTTCCCTAGGAAATTCACTTCATGGATCTGAAAATTTAATTTTAAATGCTTTCCATACAAACAATGACTCATATAAATTTCAAGAACCAAAACCAAATGGCTATGATACTCATGATCATATCTAAAATAAACAAAAATAACATCCACATACACAACCGCAAATGTGTTGAGATACTCGTGGAATATTTGATTCACCAAATCCATTAAAACTGTAGAAGAATTAGTCAGACCAAATAGAATCATAATATATTCATAATAGATACAACTGATCCTCCAAGAGAACATCAGTATATCAGACTCTTTGACTATGAGTTGATGATAAAGCAATCATATATGGATTTTGGAAACCACTCTGCCCACTTTAATAGAAAAATAAATCATCAACATATGGTAAAAGATACTACTTCTTTACTATTAATTGGTTCCACTATTGATAGTCCACATACGATCAGATAAAACCATATACTTTGTTCGAAAATAGCATATGGGATGACCAAGGAAAAAAATGGGGTGGGTAAAATATTCTTAATTAGAAGATCCTTCTGAATATTAGGCTCTTTCAGAACTGATGGTTCCATATGATAAGAGGGTATCATGTTCATCTACACACTTGGAAATAGTTCATTCAAAAACTCTACATCCCACTCAAAGTTTATCATAGACAAATCATTTTGAATTGCATCAAGTAATTATTGAAAAAAGTCAGACGAATAAAATTAGAAGAAACATCATCGAACTCAACGAATACAGTAGAAAAATACTATTGAGCTCCAGGTAGGAAAATCATGCATGACGTGACCTTAGATTCCACTCTCTTTGGTATACATGAGAGATCCCATCATCCAATTGAAATAAGATAAGTCGATAATACCAATCAACTTCATCAAAATGATTAACAATAAAATATATGCCGATGATGACATAATATAGATCCAAATATGGAATGAGGAAATTCTAGACTATCTTTCCATCATTTATCGATAGAGAACATTTATGAAACTGAAAACCTAGATCTTTATTCTTCCCAATATGTTTATCTAGATCCCTAAAAAGTAAATGTGATCCATTGGAAGATTAATAATATAAATAATACTACTTTAAATGGATTAGTGGGAATCATTGTCATATAAATAAGTCACTAAAAACATGAAATGAAGATAGTAAATCTCAGTGTCACAAGAACTGAATCTCCATCCACTAAAAACTCATATACTATGTGAATCTACATTAATCCTGAGGCCTATGGCCATATCCCTCTAGTCTCTGAATAGTCAGGATATATTTTATTAACCTTTGATGCTGATAATTCTTAACCATATTAAGGAGTATATAAAGATTCATAAAAATAAATCAAATGTCCAGAGTACTCACAAGCATAACACGTCTTGCAAGTAATGACCAAGAATTACTAGTTTTTCCTACCTGACCTCAACGGTAGAATGTATGGGGAACACTAATAGATCTAACTAATGGTGGAGTGGTGGTATTATACTATGAACCACTTCCACCAATCCTAGGATGACAATAACAGTTCCTCTTTTTCCCTAGAGAATCACTAAAACTGCCACAAGGTTAGATTGATGGGGATGAATAACCAACCTTACCTAACAAATTTAAATATACCATAATTTAACTATCTATTATATACATATATGTCTCTAGATTCAATATATATACCCACAATAATATATATTGTTTCGAACCCTACAAGAACATTTGAGCCTTGAACTATTCATTCTTTACCACCACTAGAGTAAAATTAACCAATAATACCAACTAATTGGTGTACGCTTACACCAAACACATACTATTCTGTTAAGAGAGGAACTATAGAGACTTCTCCATCTTCAATTTCTCTTGAAAAAAACTACTAAAATAAGAGAGTCTTGATACCCTTCTAGTAAAATCCCACATGCCTATCCCCGTGTACCCTGGAATCCCACCATCTCTTACAAGGACCCCTAATTATGACCATTGAACACTTCACATTCAAACTCTATGGTGTATAAAATATATCAAAGATCTTATTGATCTTTTCCAGCCAGTCCATGGCCTTTTGAGGTTCATTTGAATCCATAAAGGACAATGGCTTCTTTCATAATAACTCTCATGATCTACACCTATCTCCTTCATCTTATGGGTTTATTTCAATAAGTACACATGAGACAATTGGAACATTTTAATAAATAGTATAAATTCTTACATGATATCCTTGATAAAATTATGATCTAGTGGTGGATTCCCTTGAGGATCAGTTGATGTACCCTCTTATGGAACCCATGGAAGATGTCTCATAGGAATATTTTTGTGGACCAAAAAATAAATAAATGATCAAACAACGTGATAATCTCAGTTAAAAACATAAAACTATAAGAAAAAACTAAGATTAATTTAAATAACTAAAAATAGGTGACAAACATCCCCACATCTCATTGTAACATGAGTCTTGACAAATCAATAATAAGCGATGTACTTACATCAACATACATCACAGTTCTTTAAAATAAAATATCTTGTATATTGAAGGTCCCAAGATAAGGAATATTAAGGATTGAATGTCATATGATACCGAAAAATTAAAAACCTAACCCAAATACAGTCTTAAAATTATACCCAACATGAATTTCCACGTACCTGAATGTAGTTCTCTATCCCCTTCGGCTGGCAATTAGCACATGTTCATCAACAACCCAATGGAATTAATTTTTCTAACATGTAGTAGAAAAAATTAAATATATATATATATATATATATGTGTATATATATAATTATTGATGAGAGAAAATGAAATATGAAAAAATTGTAATATCATAAAAAAAGTAAATAGCAGAATTGCTCCGACTCAAATGTATCTAAACAATATCCAAGATACAATTCCAATAACAATGAAAAAATAGATAATCTATGTTATAGTGTGGGTAAATCCAAATATCTCACCACCAGCTACCCAAAAACATTTTAAAAAACCTCACCACATCACCACATCACCTTACCTTAACCTACATAAAAATAACTAACATGGTCTATAACGAAGACCGTAATATTTATTCTGATACCTTTGAATCACATCCCAAAATCAAATTAGACAACAGAAAGGGTAGATCGTGAAAAATATCAAAAAAAACATGCACCACACCACAAAAAACAAAAGACTATCCCCTGATATATAATCACACAATATATCTAAAAATATCAAAACCACAAGATCATTGTTTATGAGATCATAGCACAACGGTGCTGTTGAAATCAAGGGAAATGAAGAAATAAGCATATCACTTACCTGGAAATATGTCCTGTAGAATCCAAGATAATTAATCACCAATAAAATGATATGGAATGAGATGAGGTTATTGAAAATTCATTGGAGAAATCCTTGTTTAATAGAGATAATGATTCAGTGGAATTAATAATCAATCACCCAAGTAGTTCCCTAAAATGAAAAAACATTTAAATAGTTTCAAAAATTGAGAACATGTTAAACAAGGAATATAGATCCAAAATAGATAAATAATTCATTATGGGATATATGAGGTTCATAAACACCTCGTATTCTAAATTATTGAAAATTTGTATCATGTTTCCAGTCCTTTATCCTTTGAATTATTATTTTTACCATTTTAGCATTTTCCACGGTAACTAGTTTATTCCCAAGGAATATTAATCTTTATACATTAATATAACGAGGTTATTATTAAATAATTAGGACCCATTGACTTGAAATTTTTAATCCCTTTATTTTGAGTAAATTTATAAAATCTATAATAACTATATTCAAAATAAAAATGTTTAATGTATTAATATTTTTGGATAAAATATTACTTAGGTTCTAAAATATAAAATATAAGTTTGTAATTCAAAATTAATATTATAAAATATACGTTGTTACATATAAATATTTTATTATTTGAATAAAATTTTATTTTTTAGTTTGTTCTTATATCCATGAGATATCATAAAAGTCCTAGAAGTTTTGATAATTTATTTTTCTTTATTCTTCAAAAATGATACATTTTTGAAAAACTCCAAAAAAACCCCAATGAAAATATTACTATGAGGAATCCAAAAATAAAAATCATTTTTTTAATTCAAAATCTAAATTTTGGAAATTTTACATGTAAATTAAAATGTTATATAAAATGGAAAAAACATCTATATGAAAATATATTTTATTAGAATTTTAAAAATTCTCAAACATATTTCATTTTATTTCCTAATAAAATAAGTGTTAAAAAATTATTCGTTTCAAATATATTTTATTATAATTTTTCAAGAGTTTCTTGAAATATAAATTTATTTCAAATAGAAATGAAATATTTATAAAAATTCACTTCTAAGAATTAAATGATCATATCAATCATTTTCAATGAACCAATTGAATATCATTCATATTAAATGTTGACATTATTTTTATCAATTTTATAAGGATTTTATCCCAATTACTTCTTTATATTTCGAAAATTATTATCGAACCATCCAAATGTTTCATAGTTTCATTTTAGATAGGAGTTGCATGCAAATCATGCTATGAAACTCATGAAATTGTTTATAAATAAACATATATTAAAAACATGGGGTTTTATATTCTTCATACATTAAATAAGTTGTGTCCTCAAAATTGTAATATTCAATCATTGATGAAATTGTATTAGGTTATTTTTATCATATTTATCATTCAGGATAAAACTTTTGATATGACATCTACCTTACAATATTTGGTTAGATTTGGTTATAAACCTTTCAAAAAATATCATTAATCATTCATACAAACATATACTCAGGTATGTGTACAACCTAATCATATATTATCCATTACATACCGTTCCAATAACTATTAGAGTATCTAAGTAAATATACCATTGTGAAACCATATATTATTCTATAAATTAACATTATCATTAACCATTGTTTGATATTAACAAATAGTTCATAATTTCACACACTAGTAAATTTATATCATAATATAAAAAATTAGATACTCTTAACTAAAAAATAATAAGGATCACTTTTCATTAAACAAATAATCAATTATCAGGTTTTCAATAATATATATCTTAGTTTTATCAAAATAAATCAACCCTTTATTACCTCAACATCATAAATATTTTAAAACTAAGAGTTATCCATCCTACTGTCATGTGTGCTCCCATAGTTTTTCCAAAAATATAAATTGTTCATAAAATTTATTTTCCAGGTTATTGATTCAATTTTTCATATCATTCCAAAACATTAAAAAAACTAATGAATAATAATCCTTTGATGTTTCACATATTTATCATAGAATTTAGAATAAAAAAAAATATAATAAAAATATCACATGCCAGTGAAAATATATAGGAGGTTTAAGATTTAATTTACAATATAATAAAAATCTTACAATCATAGGTTATAATGTGAATCTAATCATCTCTATAATAATATTCATGTACTAATATTCACAAACATTTATTAGTCTCCTCTATTCAGTTATAATATATATTGGTTTATAGATACATATTGTTCTCAGGTTTATCATTGTTATCTTGTTTCAATAAAATAATAATACAAAAATTGTTATGATAACATAAAAAAAGTATACGAAAACATAAACCAAAAGATGAATTCCCCTTTGACTCCATCATATTGATCATATTATACTTTTTATCTACCTATGAATCTCTTTGTTTAATCCATGGATGTCCTTAGTAATTTTTTTATTATGTACATTAACCTAATTAGTTAACATTATTATAAAATCCTTCCATATTGTTCATTAGAGATAATGTTAATAAACTAAAACATATCCCCTTAGTGTGTCATACTAGAAGTGTAGTTGGGCCTTTTTTTCCTGCATAATGTGATAGTCATATTAACACCCATTCCCTCCTTTTCATGGTTTTTACATCTAGTTATATTTTTCCTAGAGCCTACAACTACATATAGAATCCATAATGGGATATACATTCAAAGATATCCAAACAATATCAAAATTACCAAAACTTCAATATGTTAAGATATTCAAAAAACTATCGCTTCCAATTATCTCTATAGTCTTTATTATAGTAATCTTACCCCAATTCCAAGCTAAAATATCATTATTACCTCAAATGTTAAATAATACAATATCCCAAATATGTATCCATTCCATTGAAATTATGATAAAATTGATCCTATAAACCCTTATATCATCCTCAATAAACATCATAATCTATAAATTTATAAAATTCCTAGTCTGATAACAATTGTGATTTCCATAAACCGAAACTTTTGGATTTTGTACCATAATCATATACCTTACATATAGGTTTTGATACCAAATTTATATTCATAGACATAAATATCCCAAAAAATATTTTACATAAAGAATATATTTCATTACATTCATTCCAAAGTCCTTTTTTTGTACATAATTTGAAAATTAATAAAAAATAATTACTAAAAAAGACCATGTTATTTAAATTAAATAGAATTTTTCCCATTATATATGAAAATACTTAATCCATAACGAGTCTTTAAAATATCTGGGAAATTATTCAATATATTTTCTTTTGATATAAATATCAAGTGTATTACATATCTTTGTAACCATGGTGATGAAATCATAACTAATTGGTGAAATAAAATTCTTAGTAAGGATAACTTATAGCTATATAAATCAAAAAAATATGCATGTAATACATTAAATGAAAATAATAGATAATTTGAAAATTTCCCTTGTCAACTAAAAAAGAGATAACATTATATACATGAAAAAATGAAAACATGGATATCAATATTAAATATCCCATACTGATGGAATGCATTATGAATGACATTAGAAAATACTTATCAGGGACTTGTGAGAAGAAAATATACTGATATAGGGAGACGTATATAAAAACACCCATTTTGTTTTATATCACGGTACTTATCAATTCTGCAAGGAGATATAAAATGTTAGGCACCAAAAATCACTTTGTTCAGTCAAATCCATTCACCAAAGAGTCAATAATAAATTTCATAACATTCTCTATGGAACCTATGGCTGAATAAAATTATGGAAATCCTAATGATGAAAAATAGGGTATTTTAATACATAATCAACCTTTTTCTGGAGTTAATAATAATAAAAAATGTTAATAATTACCTATATAATAAATAATCATTTATTCTAGTTATGTATCCACCAATATATGTTTTAAAAAATTATTTTATCCCATCCTAGAGGGTAATGAGTATATGGTTATGTCAATGTTGGAATAACAGGTTCATAAGACATCTCATGAATGAAGGTGGATAGAAGAAATAGAACACACCCCAAGAAAAATAATGGAAACATAGAATGGTGTTCACATTAATGAAAAACACCCTTGTAAAATAAATTCATTTAATAGATGAACAAAAAAATATATCGAGAATAATTTTTTTTAATAATGTGAGTTAAATATTCCAAATTATATATATATATATTATTGGATAAATCATGAAATATTAACCCAATTATGATAAATTATTTTGAAAGTAAAAATTGTTTAATGTACAAAAATACTTTAAAGATTTTTTATAAAATCTATTTTTCATTTATATTAAAAAAAAATTCATGTTGAAATAAAATTTATTTTGAAAGGTGAGGAGTAATATTTTTGAATAATTTAGTTTCAAAAATAATCAATAATAATAGATCCTTGATAATAAATATTGTTTATCTTAAGGAAATGAATAGAGGAATAAAAAAAAGAAAAAATTGAATGAAAAACCCTATTAATTATTTTCAAAATACATTTGTTCAAAACACACATTTAAAGAAGATCAGTAAAAAAAAATTTTGTATTAAAACATAATTTTAACAAATGGGATTATAAAATAATATAAAATTATATATTAGTGTGGGAGACCTAAGAATGAAAACCAATGTTCAAGAATAAATAATATAACCAAAAAAGGATATTTTATTTATAAATATCCATTATATGGAACATACTCCAGGAATCATGAAACATTCAAACACATGATTATGTGGTAAAAAATGATTTAATACCACAAAATTAAATTAATGGGATGATTTTATCCCTCTTATATGAAAAATTTCAACTAAACAATAATATATTATTGAATGAAAATTGAGTTACCAAAATGATAATGAATGACTAACACTTTAGTCGATATAGATTTTGTAAAAATTAATATATTTGGATTAGGTATTCACATGAAATAAAATTAAATAATATATAGAACATTCTTGTTATAGTTAATAAATATAACACTATAGAGTGAGAACATGATGCATAACATGTAACATGTCTCAAATAATCATCGTTAAGGTAATGAAAATCCTCTTAGATTTAGTAATTTTTTTTATCAAAACCAACTAAAGGAGAGGTATTATAATTTAATGTAAAATAACTTCATTAAAA
This sequence comes from Viscum album, assembly GCA_963277665.1. NCBI lineage: Eukaryota > Viridiplantae > Streptophyta > Magnoliopsida > Santalales > Viscaceae > Viscum > Viscum album. Next base: position 90,731,509 of record OY728164.1, read on the forward strand.
TATAATTCACGATATGATACCTCAGATAGGCATTATGTACTTGACATTAATGAAATTTTGTACATAATACCAAACATGTATCAAAGATAGAAATTTGAGAAAAAAATGCTTTCCTCGATCTTGACACGCTGTAACCTTGAACCAAATGCAACAACCCGATTAATGATAGAATAAACCACTTTACGATTTTTTTATTATAAAAATATTTTAAAATTGTAAAAAAAGGAAATAGTTTTAATTAAACACTTCAATTGGAAATATTTATTTAAGAGTTAAATTTATAAATTATATAAATTGAATTAAAAAAATATTATTTTCATTTTTTAAATAATAATATCTAATAATAAATTTGGTTAAATTATGAGATTTTTTAGAAAATAATAAATTTTTTTATAAATTTTGTTAATACCGATTTTTGTTAAAAGTCAATCATTTTAAATGAATTAAGTAATTTAAAAGTGTTAATATTTTTTCAATATGATATACAGTGAATTAGGTATTATTTTTTTATATTTAATCAAATTAATAAGTTTTTAATCAATTTGATATTGAATTTTAGTATAATATGTTTTAGTGTTTAGAAACATGTTTTTTTAAAAACGTTTTATAGTGCATAATAATTCTCAATTTCAATTATTTATGATAATGAATAATGAGAATATTTTAAATTAAATTTATATATTATATTTAAGTAATTATTAATAAGTATTCATATATTTATTTTTAGTAGTCACAGAGTAAATATAAAATTATGTTTTTATTATAAAATATACATATTGAAAACCCACTTTTTCATGACATATGTGGTTATTTAAATTACTTTTTTCTACTTATTTGTATTTAGTTGGGTAAGATGGATTATATATTTTTAATAATCATTATTTATAATTTCGAATAAGGTCAACTTAATTCTTGACCAAATGGAATTATGAAAATAGAAATAATTAGCGACCACTATTAGGGTAAATATTGGTTTACAAGGGGTTAAACATAAAATATATGAGTTAAAATTTCTAAAAAATATGTATAAAATATTTTTTATAATTATATTTATAACTTATAATGTCTATGTATCAATATACAGCATTTTTTACTCTTTTTTCATTTAAAACACTCGGGTTCACCATTTTCTTGTTAATCATTACAACTATGCCACTCACCTCAGAAGGCCACACGATCTCCAATATTACTCACAAATTAAAATACTATTAGATCATAAAATACCTAAAAAAACATAGAATTTATTCCCCTCACCCAAAAATCATTGGTATTTTCACAAATATTTTCTATTAATACTTAAATTATAATCCTATAGAGGTGGTATGATAAGAGGTAATATTCCTGACAATGCATTATGTTCAATTTATTATTCAACCTTTTTAAAGTCATCTTAATTTATGATTATGTAACAAAAAATACCTACAATATAATTTTATGTTATAATTTTATGTTCATTACCTATATAAATCACCTCTTACCTCAAATGGTAAATGATAACATCGCTCATGTTTACGGTGAACTACCGCCACACGAACCGATGTGACACGTTTTCCGTCAACACCTATCATTGTTGGGTATGATGATGGATATAAAGAAAATATATATATATATATATATATGATATTCATGATATAATAATTCATATGGATTCATTATTAAAAATATGCATTTTTTATTTCCATTCTATAGGGGTTATGACAACGACGCTTGCAGGTACGACTGACTACCACCCCACAAAGTAATGTGATTCATATTTTCACTAATGATTTATGTGGAAGGTAATAAGGGAAAATATAATGAATATATGAGAAATAAATCAATTAATTATGATTTTAATTAAATATTTGTGATTCATAATATATAATATATCATTTATTTTCTTTTCTTTTTACTCATTGAAAAATCATAACGTTGTTCGTGTACGTGTGGAATATCACCTTCACGAAGCGATGCGACTCTATTTTCATCACCAAACCACTTGGATAATATATATATATATATGTATATTCAAAAAAATATTATGGTATATATGATATTATTATCTTCATGTAAAGATAATATATTACTCACCTCCTTTAAATAATGAACATTGAAAACCAAAATGTTACTCATGCGTATGTATGACCTATCATCTCCTTGATGGTAACATACATCTGTTCTCAAAACCATACATCATTATTTGTTTTAAAATTATAATTAATTTTTAAATATGATAAAGATATTACTGATTATTAGTATTTATATTTTTAAATAATGGCCAATTTGACCACAGTTAACATACCAACATCATTTTTGACACATAAGACAAATATATATAAAAATTGATATAAAATTTATTTATTAAGTAATAATATATGAAATGGTATTATGTAAAATAAAAGGAATAAAAATATGGAATAATTTTATTACAAAATATGTAATTAAGATAATTTTATTATTCATGAAGAAAAGAAAAAACATGATGATTTAGACTCAACGTAAGGGACTTTGTCTTAATTTAATTTTCTTGAGACATAATTTGATATTATGAACTTATATTCTTTTGATAAGAATACATACGGTCCCTTTTACAATTAATGTAATGAATTTATCTATTATCACTATATGTAATGTTTTTATTAAATTTATCATCTCATTGGGATTACTATTCAACTATTGTTAAAGTGAAAAAATCCTTTCACTTAATTTTTTAAAAATATATTTCAATGTTTTTCTTCCAAATATTTTTCTACCATGTCCATGATTTTAAAAATATTCTATTTATATATTTATATGGTCATAAAATATTTATAATATACATTTTTTTTGTATTTTTTTATTCTTTTTAATGGTTTTAAAGGGGAATATTTTTATATGTTTTATATGGAACATTTTGAGAAAATAACAAAGGAATTTAATATTATTAATGTATAGAAAAACAATGACTTTTAGTTCCTTTGTTATTATTATTATTTTTTCTAAATTGAAATGAAATCATTCATGTTACCGTAATTAAAAAAAATATCTTTTTTTCGTTTTTTTTTTGGAAAATGTGTTTTTAAAAGATAACGGTATTTTGATATACAAAATGGTTTTTCAAATGGGTTCGAAGGTTTTTTGAGGGGTTTTATGAGGAGAAGTTTCAAGATTAAATTTTTTATTCATGTAATGGTCCTAGAAAATAATCCATGTTTGGTTCATTAAGATAGAACTGGGTGGATATTTTTATAGCTAATACAATGGGTGTAACATGATACTACTCGAATACATTGTGTAATCATTTTGTTTTTCCAAAAATTATATTGAATGTTGGGAATATAGTTATTCCAATTTTTAAGTGTTCTTTAAGGGTTTTATGATATTAATTATATAAGAACTTATATTAATTTTCTCTGATTTCTAATGAGTTTTAATAGAAATAACTGATTATAAATTTTTTTGATAATTTATCCTTTTCAAATAATCCATATTCCCTTTTTGGTAAATGAGTAATTTTTTAAAGAATTTGTTTCTTAAGTTTTCATGTTTTTCACGAGAATAATTATTTTTTTTCTTTTTTATCCCCCTTAAGTATATTTTTATAATCATCCCTCATTTTAATAAAAATCACTAGATTGAAGGATGGTATTGGAAATGATTATATCATGTTGAAACTCATGAATATTTTCCATGAAAATAAATCATTTATTTAATATTTATATTTTGAAAAAAATGAATAATGATAATAAGTTTCTACATTGTATTATGCTTTCTTATTTATGAGTGATGAACTAATTATATAAAACTCTAAAACTAAAAATATCCACAAATGTAATAGAATGAATTTATGACTAAAAAATAAATATTTTACAATTTTAATGGCTGAGTATTTATAGCTGATATCAGAGTATGAATTAGATATATTTAGAGGTAATGATAATGTAAATAACATTCTGTTGAAAGAGTTTAATTTATTGTTAAGTTTAAATTATATATAATTTAATAATTACCATATTTTTTCATCTAAAATTTGTCTTTTAAAAAAAATTCCATAGAAGAAACAAGAAAGATATATTGGGAAGGAACCAAGAGGAAAATATCCCTCCAAATCAGTATCTATAGATGGTTGAAACTAGAAAATAATTTTTTTTATAGTGAGGTATTTATTAGCATAATCTATAAATTACGGTGTTATACATGGAATTGATGAATATGATATACTATGAAAGATCGCATCTATAGTGGATCATTTCTTAAGGAAAATTTTCTTATCATTCAATGGATCATCAGACCCATTTCTAGTTAAATGATGGATTAATTCTCTGGAGAAGATATTTGATGTCTTGAGATGTTTGAAATATCAAAAGGGAACACATTCCACTAATCATTATAAATGCAAAGCTGATAAATGGTTGTATTTTGTTAAGAATAATAATGATAATGTTGATCTTGATTCCATTGAATGGTAAATATTTAAGGATTTTTCCTATGATAAATATTTTACTATGGTTGTTTGAATATGGATGAGAAAACAATTCATGGAATTGAGGAAAGAAGATGAAGATTTTTTGACCATGTATAATGATAATTCTATATGAATGGCTAAGTACCTACCGTACATTGTTGATGAAATTGTTATTAAAATTAATAGATTTTATATAGGATTGAAACCAATTCTTTTAAAAGATTTGGTTTTATTATAATTTAAAATCTATGAGAAATTTTATCATTATTACAAAAACGAAGAGATGGAGTCTTTTGAAACTTATGTGCCTCATGATGATAAACGTAAGAAGTACATAGGATGGAAGGAGATGGGGAAACATAAAAGAAAAAAAATTGTAGGTAACAAAATGAAATTCCCTTCTTTTGGAAAGTGTCATAAAAAGAACCATAGAAAATTTCAAATAAATGTAGGTAAGTGTTATTTATGTGTAAGGTCTATGCATAAATTTCTTGATTACAAGTAAAATTATCCTGATGATTTAGTAAGGGGGTATCCAATAACCATATAATAGTAAGGTATTTTAGTATTAATGGGGTGGTTTGTTATGATAATGTGTCTCCAATGGTATTAACACATGCTAGATAAAAAAATATTAGAAGAAAAATGGTCTGGTAAGATATTTTTCTTCTACTAGGGTTGATTTCATACCATCAAATGTTGTGTGATAGGAATGTTACATGTGTATTCAAATTATGAAAATACCATGTTTGACTTTGGATCTTATAATAATTTAATTTATGAGTAAATTTTATGTAAATTTGGAATATCAACTCGTGAATGTATGTGTTTCCAATGCTTTTCCACTAGGGCATGCTATGCAAGCGTATTTTAATATTCATCAATGGTCACATTGTACCCTGTATTCCTAATTTCCAATGCCGGGTGAAATCCATAACTTATTCAATGATTTTTTTATCCTTGATCAAAACAACATGATGGGATTTCAGTTCCTCCTTCCATGGATTCCTCCTCAAAACTCATATCCTATATCGAGCCCCCCTTATAGATTCTATCTGTGGTTCATGAATCTCATTATCGATTCCATATCTTCTTGGCCATAGGTTAATAACAAAAATACTGTCAATATATTACGAGGGGTATTGATAGGGGAGAAACCTTAGGTTAGAGTATATTGTAACATCAGGCATGTTTGTGCATCTCTGATTGCATGAAAATTAGTCAACAATAATCCTCCTCCTAGGAGGCCATCTTAAGCATGACGAAACCTGAGGCATCCAACATTAGACATGGGGTATTCTATGTTAGAGTCATGTATATTATGATTTCCTTAGCATCCTTGATTTAACATGGGGTATACCGTGAGTTTAATGTCTAGTGAAGACATATCAGACTGGTAAGAAAAATTATTGATGTGGATCAGATAGTAATATCCCTATGAGGGAGCATATGGAAGGATTACCAAATGGATAGATCAGAATTCCCAATGAAGACAGACCATAGGGGGTGTTTCTTGATGAGGGAATATTTCACATAGCGAAGTCTAATCCAGACATCACAAATGATTGATCAAGGAGAATGGACCATAATAATGGGGGGAAACCAGCGTTTACCATTGGAGGGGATTGATCCTTAGGTATGCTTCATATATACTCTGTATAGATGAAATGGATCAAACCCCACATAGTTTAAAATGTTGATATGGGGCTTACAAATTTTATGTTGAATGTAACAAGAGGGTCACTCATGGTTTAATTGTGTAGGGCTTATGCACTGAGATGACCTAGATTCAACTAGGAGAAGAAATCCCATAGATGAATGAGGCATACCCATGGAGATGACCAATGTGGATGATGTGACCCAACCATTATAAGGGTGGGGTGATGGAGTATATGGTTGGGGTTTATTCATGGTTAGATACCCATATGAATGGTGTGATTCAACTGGGATGTGGTAGCCTGGGTAGGAATCATAGTGGATAATGGATGATTTGGTGAAGTGGATGAGATTAATGGGGTTGAACCAACATGAAGTTGATGATGTTGGGATTGATCCTCAGGGAGGTTTCTTACGTACCCTATCTGGGAGGCAAGGATCAAGGTCAACATTGTTATGGAGTTGGGTAATGAGTCACCTAAGGAGGTGTCTTGAGAGAATGGAAAATGGATGGGACCCAAAGGGAGGTGAAACTTTGGGTTGAGGCATGATCTTCTCAAAACACAAGGGATCGAGGGAATGAAATGTATGGGACATGGGTGATGAGCATGAACCTCAGGAATGATTCATATGTATCACTATGGCATGGAATCAAAGTCCATGTATTTCAGGATGGAAATAGAATTAGGGTGTACACAAAGGACAACAAACAAGAAAAATTTTGGGGCCTATGTCTGGTTAGAAGACCATCACAAGAGGTATACTCTTGGTTGGAGGAGTTTGTATTGAGTGTGTCAGTCCTCTGTGTGGTGAGTTTCCCGAATGGATAAGAACACCTCATAATGGCAGATCCAAGAGATGTGTCCCAAAAAGCGTGGATATCACATTAGTTGGGAACATCCTTTTGAGGGAGAACCAAATGTTTTCATTTGTTTTGATTGAAACTAGAGGTGGCTTCCTAGGTAACCTTAGTATACAATGGAAAAAAATCCCATATAGTTAGAGAATATAGTTAAACATCATGTTGGACGAAGGTGACCCGACGTGAAGTGTTCAGAACCAATGGATAATGGGATTGAAAATCATGGAGACTTCCAACATATCCATAAGTTAGGGAATCAATTTCCATGTAGTTTGGTGGGGTTGTCATGTTGTGGTACCTACTAACCCTTAAGCAGACATGATTCATACTCTATGCGATAAAAAAGAAGAATCAGTATACCAGAGAGGTGTGTCACCAAAGGTATGCACACATGGATGGTGGATGGGGAATTCAAGTGGAATTTTCCTCAGTGCCACTAAATAGTGGTACTGATGGATGGGTATTACATATGAAATATGTTTATGTGGCTCTAATGAGTGGATGTAATTGATTGTGATTATATACAGAACATTCTCTAGTGCTGCTAAGGAGTGGAAATAGTGGGATGAGTTGTCACGTGGAAGCTTCCAAGGTACCGAAAAGAAGCGACAATGATGGATGGGGATTACACTCAGAATATTTTGAGGTGCAACTAAAGAGAGGCAATGATGGATGTGGATTTCTTATGGAACCATCCTAGATGCGACTAAGAAGTGGTAATAGGGGATGGGGGTTATGTGAGGATGTTTTCTAAGTTCTACTAAGGAAAAATAATTATAGATATAGATTACTTTTAGAAGCTCTTTAGTTTCATCTAAGGAGTGATAATTATGGATGGGGATTAAATGTGGAAGCTACTCGGGTACTAATAAAGAGTAGAAGTAGTTGATGGGGATTATGATCAGAAGCTACTAAGGTGCTGCTAAGGAGCAGAAATAATTTATGGGATTACACAGGGAATCTTCCCATGATATCATTCTCATTTTAGGTCCTGAGGGTATCCCATGTTCATTGTATGTGGTATAGATTCATTTTAACGTCATGTGAATGGAGGAGTTATGTGGGGATTATGTAATGAGATACCTGTTATGTCTTCCGCATGTATATCCATGTGAGAATTGTATGCTTGGTCCATAAAGAAATCATATTCATGAATGATAGGGTATGATACAATTGAAATTCAGGTAAGGTGGAATGTTGGAATATTCTTCTTGGTGCATAAAGAATCACTTTTTTAGAATAGAAGGAATCCTATATTTTTCATATAGGGAATACAATAGTTTATATTGAAGAAGATAGGACTATGGTTACATAGTTTAATATAATGTCATAGGGATGAATAGGAGAATTATTCTTAGAAATGGATGGTCTGGGACATATGCAATGAAATCCTTTTTTGGTTCAACCTGACATTAGAAAAAGGTGGTGTGGTTTGGAAGAGTTTCTTGAGGAATGGTTTGACACAAGGTACTTGAGTAATTGATGATGTGAACATGAACTCAAAACTTGTGAAAGGGAATAAGAGTAATATTTCAACTCATGGTTTTTTAAGACATGTGGGGGTGTATCTTGAAACATGGGGTTTCATATGTGGATGGTGGTGGCGCATGGAAAAGTTGTGGTGACCTGACCTAAAATGTTCACGGTTCTTAGGGTATCGCAAAAGATGGGCTTCACAAATGAAGGGTGTTTTGTAAATTATAGACTTTAGTTGATCAGGGCATCACCTTAGTAAGGATCCAAATATTTTGAGAGTGCCTTTTTATTTCATAAATCCCTGAGAAACCCAAATGAGATCCCTAATTCATGAAGGGTGGATTTTGTCACAAAGGGAATCCCTTCACGGTGCTCTAGAATACCATGAAATGGTACATCTACCGCTTAAAAGGCATTCTAAATGAGCTTATATGGTGCGTGAAACTAGTATTTATAGGAAAAAGAGGTTTGTGGGGATTGTTGTGAAATAAAAATTGGGCACCACGAAGAAAAATTGAAAATTTGATGAACATACATTCATGGTATATGGTGAAGGAAAAGTGATGTCGTAGAAGAGACAGATTCAGATGGGCTGCTCTACGAACCACAATTCTCACAGGTGTCCTGTGAAGAAAATGTATGCCCTTAAGAACCAACATTTTCATGACCATGGAGGGAGCTCCAAAAAGGGTCTCAATGAACCAGTTTTCCAGCCAAACATTGAAAGACCATAACTTCTAATCTATAACTCCATTTGGGCTCTACAACCAGTCAAATTGAACCATACAAAACATGATACACTATTCGATCAACAATAGATGAATTCAGTGAATCTTTAAGAGGAGTCTTATGGTTACAATAGTAATCTTGAACAATTTTTCAAAACTGTGGGTGGATGTATTAACGGAGCCAGGATTTATTGGAATCTTATTATTTGTATCAGTCTAAGGTTCCTTCATAAGAATCTCGCTGAATAGGACAAAGTAGTGTTTGATATCATTTTGTGTAAGAATTGGAATTTAGTTTAATGATAAGATAGATTATAGAGGGAAGTAATTTTTATTAAATGATTTTATGCGTTCGATATCATACCATGAAGCTAAGAAATTTGATATATGTGGCAGTGAAAGTTACCAGGCAAATATTATTGGAAAGAAAGAAACTACTCAAATTATTGATGTTCTAGTAGTGAATGAATACATGGATTTATTTCTTGATTATTATCATGGTGTTACTTTTGATTGGGAGTTTGAGTTTACTTTTTTACTTAGTGTATGACACTAATATTATTTCCAAACCCCATTATAAAATGGCTCAAGTGGAGCTTTTAGAATTGAAAATGAAATTTTATGAGTTACTAGATAAAGGTTTCATTCACCATAGCACTTCACCATGGTGTGTGTTTATGTTTATTTTTTAGAATGAAATATTTCTAAATGTTTATTTTTAATTTATTATTTTGTTTTGAATAACGTTACTGTTAATAAAAAGTATATTTTGCCTCATCAAAATGATATATTTGACCATATCTTGGGAGAACATTATTTTTACTAGGTTAACTCAAGGCTTAGGTACCCTCATCTAAAGGTGAAAGAAGATAAAATTATCAATACTACATTTATAACTAAATATGATCACTATGTGTTTATAGTTATTCGCTTTGGGTTTTCCAATGAAAATTCTGGACCTTCTGAATAGAGTTTTTCTAGAGGTATTAGAAGTGGTTTTTGTGTTTTTTGAATAAATTTTGATATATTCTTATATTTATTAGAAAAATGAAAGAAACCGAAAGATTTTATTAAAAACATTAATATAAATGAAACTATATGTAAATATTTCTAAATGTGAATTTAGTTGTAATAAATTTCGTTCCAAGGACGTTTTGTTTCTAAATATCGAATAATTATTTACCCTACTAAAAAAGTTATTAATTAATATCCAAGAACAAAAAATATCACATAGATTTGTAGTTTTCTTGTATGATAAGGTTACTACTAGTGGTTTTTTGTAATAATTTCTCTATTTTCTAGACCACAAACTATGTTAACTCAAAATGGAGTTAAATTCATTTGGAAAAAAGAATATGGGTATTTTTTCAGGCACTAAAAATTATATTAGTAAATGCTATGGTTTTGGACATTCCTTCCATTTATAGAGAATTTTTCATCTACAATGATTCTTATTTTAAAGGACTTGGTGTTTTCATGATGTATAATTATATGGTTTTTTCTTATGATTTATGTTCGTTAAAAAATAAGGTGTTTTATTTACCTACATATAATATAGAAATAGATTCTATGGTTACTGATTTGAAAATTTAGGGGTGCCATTTTTATGTAATAAATTGTGAAATATATAATGATCACAAAATTTTAAAGTATATATTCACTCAAAAATTATTGAACATGAGACATAGAAGATAGATGGAACTGATTATAGATTATCATTGGATGATTCATTACATTCCTAGAAAATAAAACAGATTGGATGATTCATTGAGTTGAAAAAGTAATTATATATTAATCAATTTATGTTTGGAATTTTACCCATTAGTTCAGAATTTGATAAATTTTGAACTAAAAGTTATATATGATGGTAAATCCTTCTTTTTTCATGTTTCAATGCAGTCAACTATGTGAGAAATAATTAAGAAGTTTCTAAAGGAGGATCAATATTTTTCATAAATGGTAGAATCTATTAAGAAGTGTGTGTATCAAGATTTTTATATTGATGAAGAAAGTGTTTTCTGATTTGGAAATAGATTATTTGTGCCCTATGATTCCCAGTTGAAGAAACTGTTATTGAGTGAATCTCATAGTTCTACATTTTCTATTCCTTCAAGAATTATTAATATTTATGGAGTACATTGATAAAGGAGGGTCAATATTTTTTGAAAATGGTAGAATCTATTAAATAAGTGTATGTATCCAGATTTTTATATTGATAAAGGAAGTGTTTTAAGATTTGGAAAAAGATTATGTGTACCCTCTGACTCCCTGTTGAAGAAACAATTATTGAGTGAAGCTCATAGTTCTAGGTTTTATATTCCTTCAGGAATTAGTAATATTTATGGAGACCATTGATAATATTACTAGTGAGGTGGAATGAAATGATATATTAGCGACCTTACCATAAGGTTTTTGATGTGAGATCTGGTTAAAAAGAATGATAATTACCAACAGGAATACTTCATTATTTTCTATTTCTAGAGTGGAAATGGGAAAATATGCCCGTTTATTTTTTGGTGGGATTATCAAAGACACAAAAATATAATAATAAAATTTGGTTTATTATTGATCTATTAGCTTAATCTTATCATTTAATACCCATTAAAAACAAAATTTCTTTATAAATGATTTATAGATTATATTTAAATGAGATAGTCAGGTTATATGGAGATTTTTACTCCATTGTATCATACAATGATCCTATGTTCACATCTCATTTTTTGAAGGACGAAAGATATCGATGTGTGCTGAATTAAATTTTAGTGTATATTTTCATCCTGAAGTAGATGGTTTATCTATGATGATGATTCCAAACAAGGAATATATGATTTGTTTTCTTGTTCAATATATTATAAGGAATTTTTTGATCTATAAAATTTCTATGGTTGAGTTATCTTATAATAACAGTTTTCATTCTATTATATAGATGGGACCATTTGAGTCATTAATTTTTAACCAGTTTCAAACACCACATTTTTGGTATTGATTAGGAGAAATGATGTTTATGGAGACCATGTTAGTAGAGGAAAAGGATAAGAAGTTGTAGTTGATTCTGCAACATTTGAGTATGGCTCAAAGTAGGATGGAAAGTTAGGTATATAATCGGTGTAAATATCTTTATTTCATAGTAAGTGATCATGTATTTTTTTAGTAAATAAATGTGAAAGATTTGTATGTTTTGGAAAGAAGTTAAATATAACTCCACAAATATTTTTTTTATAAAATCCAATATAAATTTGGATCAGTTGATTACCAAGTGTCTTTACATCTAATTTTATCTCAGCTATACAACATATTTTTAGTTTCGATATTAATAAAATATATTCCATATTTATCTAATTTTTGGATACCTGATGTAGTTTAGTTGGAAGATAATATTTATTATGAGTAATGATATGTTCATATTTTTGATAGTATAGATAATTTTTTTGGAATAAGGTGATTCACTAGGTTAAGGTTGTATAGAAAAATCATATGGTTGAAGTGGCAACATGGGACTCTGAAAACGCTATGAGTGAAATATGTCCCCATTTGTTAAATATGAGAAAAATATGTCTAGGAAGAAATTTAAAAAAGTGGGGAATAATTTAAAAAATTGGGTATCAATAGAATAAATCACTTTCATGGTTTTGTTTATTTGAAAAATATTATGTAATTTTTTAATCTAAATAAATAGTTTTAATTTAAAAGTTGTGTTACTAAGTTTTATTCAGAATTTTATTTTTTAAATTTTCTAATTTTATTTAGAAAAATGAACATAATTTTTTAAATCATCATATCAAAATTTTCATTTGTGAAATTTTTTGTATTTTTCTGAAAACATTGTTATTTCATTGAATAGTGAAAATTATCAATTTATTAAGGTCTTTTTATTTAAAATAAATTATGTAATATAAAAGACTAAATATATTTGTAATATGATTTAATGTGACATAATTATTATATATATATATATATATTTAAATGACTTAATTTCTTTTGAATCAATTTGATGATAGATTTTAGTAAAAGTTTGTTTTGGGTGTAAAAATGGGGTTTTTAAACTGTTTTAAATTGCGTACTGTTCCTCCTTTTTAATTAATTAAGGTAATCGATAAGTTTAAATGATTTAAATGATATAATTATATATATATATTAATAAATATTAATATATATTCATTCAAGGATTATTATAAACCATAGAGTTAATATAAAATCATTTTTTTCTTGTAAAATACAGTTCTTGAGGACTTGCTTTTTTGTCATGATTGTGGGTTTTGTTTTAACTTAAATTTTATCATGTACATGAATTGAATTTGATAAAGTGGATTATATATTTTTAATAATAATAATTTATATACTTTAATAATTTCAACATTATTTTTTCCCCAAATGAATAGTGAAAATAGTAAAAATTATTTAGTATTGTTAAGAGAAAAATGTTAACACCAGGGGTTAAAATAAAAAACATATATTTTAAAATTATCAAAAAACATGTATAAAATATATTTCATGTCCCTATTTATAACTTATATCTTATAATAATTGAAAATACACTTGTTTTAAACCTTGAGGCATGTTAAAAACAAGGGTACACCTTTATATTTTGAAAAATTACATCCATGCCACTAATCTCACATATAAAAGGCCACCCTATCCTGTATTATTAAAACATTATAAATTTTAATGGGAAAGTACATAAAAAATAACATAAAAAATTCAATCCCCTTTTCCTTGAATACTTGGTTTGGTAAAGAAACCATTTTTAGGAATACTTTAGTTATAATGTTAAAGAGGTGGTCCGAGAAAAAGTAAAATTCCTAACTATGTATTATGGTTTTATTTCTTCTTCCTCCTCATTAAAATATTTTTATTTTATTCTTATATAATAAAAATTGTATCAAAAATATATTTATATGTTATTATATTAAGGGAATAACCTATATTCATATCCTCCCCCTCAAATTGGAAATAATAATGTCACCCGTGTGTATGGAGAACTACAGCCTTGCAAACCGATGTGACACATTTTCCAAAAGCACCTCTCATGGTTGGGTAAGATGATGTATATAAAGTATATATATGATAATAACAACTTAATTATAAATATGATTTAATTATATCATATATCACTTTTTAAATTTCCTTTTTAGGGGATACAATAACATCACTCCTACGTACGGAGGATTAATTTTGTAGAGCCAAACTTTGTAATTATTTTGTAGAGGCAAATTTTGATTTTAAGCTCCAATATTATATTAAGAGGTGTATATATAGTTCCTTTGTCATTTTATATCATTAATTTATCAATTATAATTGTATTTAATGTTTTACATAATTTTATCCTTCGTTTGGGATTATGATTCAAATGGTTTTAATGTGGTAAAAGACATTTTATTTTTTAATCATATTTCAATGTTTTACTTCCAACACAATTTCTTCTATGTCCATTTTTTTTGAAATTATTTTCTAATTTATTTATATGTAAATAAAATATTTATAAATTAAATTTTATGTATATTTTTACTTTATAACATTTTTTAAAAAATTAATCTTTTTATATGTTTTATACAGAATATTTTGGAAAAAAAGGAATGTACTATTTATAATTTATACGACAACAATGAGTTATCAATCCACTATGTTTTTTATTTTATTCAAAGAATAATTTGAAATATATCATTTTATATTTAATTAAAATACGCATTTTCCTTTTTCTAGGAATTTTGTTATGGAGAATTCTATTTTTGAAGAAAATGGTATTTTGATATCCAAAAGGGTTTTAATCCGGGCTCAAAAGTGTTTTACAAAGGGTTCCATAATGAAAATTTTCAAGATTAAAATGTTTTATTCATGATATGGTATTTGTATATTATTAAATATGGTTATTCCTATATATTTTTGGGTGTGTTCTTTATATCATATACGATAGGTACACCCATGTAGCACTCTAATGCATTGAGTAATGATTATGATCTATAGAGAATTATATTGGCTACTGGACATATAATTATTCTTATTTTTAAAGTTTCAACAAGGAATCTATGAGATTATGTTCTAAGGATCCTACATTAAATTTATATTCATTCTAAATAGTTTTAATAATAATAATTTTTTTAAAAGTAATGATAAGGGATCAATTTCAAAAAATGATAATGCCCATTTTTGGTAAAAAGTTTTGTTTTTACGAAATGGGGTTTCAAGGGATTGATTATTTCTCCCTAGAATAATTATTTTATGCTTTTTATGACCCTTAATATTTTTTTAAATTAACCAATTTTTTTAAAAAAAACATAGGATTTAAGGATGTGTATGGGAAAGAAATAAGTAAAGTTGAAAGTAATGACAATTTTTTAGGAATGGAAATCATGTTTTGTTTTAATTGTTTTATATGATGATAAAATGGATACTAATAAGAAGTTTCCACTTTGAATTATATTGTTATGTTATGTATGATGTATGACCTAATTCTATAAAAATCTAAACTTTAAAATATCCTCAAATGTAAGAGAATAGATTTTTGACTTCAAATTCAATATTATGTAATGTTTAAGGCCTAGTCCTTTTACCAAACATCCTAAAAAATTGTTTTAAGATCATTATACGAATACTCAAGAACACTATGATAAAACATACACATTTATAACTATCAGTTATAATTATATATACATATTAGTTAGTTTTTATCTAAATTAACATCTAGTGTATGTAATATTTATCACATTTAAGTAGTTTCATAAAAGCGGTGTTGGTATCTATTTTTTTCCAATTCCAACATAATTATATAATATAAGTTATTATAATATATAATAAAATATATTTATAAAGGTATAATTTTTTTCTTTGTCAGCATTGGAATCAAACTATTATTATGATATCAATGAGAATCATGTTTTAGTGATTATTATCTAATAAAAACTATTTTCCTAATTAATTTGATTAATAATAAGGTATCCATTTCAAAAAAATTATTATTTAGATATATATATAATATTATATAACTATATAATTTCCAATAGTCTTACATGATATAAATTCATAGTATTTTTTAGGAAGAACATTAAAAAAATCCACACTAAAACCTACCATGAATATTGGATGATAATGAGGTGGTTTTGTTGTAATATCACAATAACAAAATAATAATAATATTTTTTATGATGATTAAAATTATATATCATAATTTAGAATAATTTTAATGAATATACTATTTTCTTAATGTCATTACTTAGAAAGAAGAGATAATTTTCCTCTTTGTACGTTCGTTTTAAATGACGGAATTTACAAGGATTCATTGTTGACCATATCATTAATACAATGCAAAATTCTTCATAGAAAAAAATTAATGATATAATAAAAATAAAATTTATCCATTATACACATTCTAATGACTTTAAATGTAAGTTGATGATATAATAAAATATGAAATCAATCGTTCCTTGGAGGAAGTAGTATGTACATATGCATAGATGATGATTTCGCTTTCCATAGAATTGA
This sequence comes from Viscum album, assembly GCA_963277665.1. NCBI lineage: Eukaryota > Viridiplantae > Streptophyta > Magnoliopsida > Santalales > Viscaceae > Viscum > Viscum album. The sequence goes on from OY728164.1 coordinate 90,748,130, forward strand.
AAAAATGTATAATATATTTTTTATCATATTAGTATATATAATATTTTTTATTTATCATAATTATATATTAAATTAACTTTTAGGAAAATCATTTTAATGTGGGGAAATAAAATTAAGCATGAAATTTTGTGGATGTGGTTATCTGCATACACACACGAATATTACTTTCTACATTCTTAAGGTGAAAAGGGAAACGAATATTAATAATCATTTCCATATCCTAATAACATTAAATATAAATAAAATATATATTTCATTATATAGATCTTTTAAAATTATAATTTTATTTTAAAAATAGAAAAGAAAAATGTCATTTAAAAATTATTACTCACACTTAGCACTTTTATATTTCCTTGGAAGATCCCACTGAAATAGAAGTCATAAGCTACTATATTGTTATAAGAATATAAATATAGTGAAATATTTATGTAGGGTAAAGGAAAAGGGTATTATTTTAAGATGTAACCAAATCTTTAGGATTTAATTTATGGAGTGGTGAGAGGCCCTTTTTATATGTGGTGAGAATGGAAATTTTTAAATATTTCAACCTAATATAATGGGAGCACATGTTAAACATGTAAAATAGATACATAATTAATAAATAATTTATTATGGAAGGGATATTAATGAGAAACACCTCATCCACCCAATTATAAACATGTTTTTATCACGATTCAATTCATTTACCCCTTTAATTATGAATATTTTTATTTTGTCTTTTAATATAGTAATGATTTCTTACCTAAGGTGACATAGTAATTATGCCTAAAAATAAAGTGGAACATATTATATATATTTTACCCATTGATTGTGAAATCTAAATTCATTGGATATGATCAAAATTTTTAATGATTGAAATAATAATTTTACAATAAAAATTTACAATGTATTAAAAATAAATTTTGAAATAATATTACTTTTGTAATAAAATATGAAAGACTTTTTTATAATTTTAAATTAATAATTTTAAATATACAGTAAGTTATGTTATGAATATATTTGGTTAAGAATAATATTTCAAAATTTATATGTTGTGCCTATATTTATTTATGTTATAAAAGTTCTTGTATTTTAAAAGATGTTCGATTTCAGTATTCATTAGAAAGTATTTCTTAAATAAAAAATCCTCTTAAATAAAATATTATTATTTTTAATCTATATATAATGTTAATTTCTGCCAAATAAAATGTATTTTTTCATTATTAATAATATGTTTCACAAAATAGAAATCAGCATCTTAGATTATTAAATTATTTTTAAAAATACATTTCTTAGTCTATTATAATCATATTAGTCATTTCAAGTATACCAATTTAATTAAATTTAAATTAAAATAATTTTGAATTTATTTGTATAATTATTTTTAAATTTATTTACTCATATTCATTTATGTTAGGTATATTTCCATATTTTAAAAGTATAGAAATATCATAGTTTCATTTTAGTTTGATGTTGTGTGTCGAGCTATATATAGAGAACATCGACATATTTAAAGTGAATGACATGTTAAAATTTTGAGGTGTTAAATATTTTTTTCTCCATATAAAGTAAATATATGAGTAAACATCAAAGAAAAATAGAACTTGTAGGATTTTTCTATGAAGTAAATATTTTAGAATAATGTGGAACTCATCTCTCAGATAAAATATGAGATTCAGGTCACACCCATTTTAGTGTGAACTAAATAAATTATTATTCATCCCCTCAGAGTAATAATTTATACTATGAGTAATTATTTATATGATAGGGAATTGAGTTCTAAATTGTTACTGATTATAAATTAGGATTCATAATGAGTCTATTAAAACATTATAAAAGTAAAAATCATTATTGATTTTGATACCATGGATCATTTTATTTGTATACACATTATATTATCCCTCTTAGGTTGAACTCGGTAATTTTTTGTTAATATTTCATTATTTCATTTTGGTTTATACATTACCATGGTAAGAGGAGGGAATATGATTTTTTAATGATGAAACTAGGTAAAAATGGGATGTTTTTTAATATTCTATACCACAATTCACCCCAGTTAAGGTATTTAGCATAGAGAATAATAAAATTGAACTGGTATTTAATTTATTATATATATTGTTAGCTAAATTATAAATTATGATCAAGGAACCCATAAGTGTAATTTGGTTTCTATTGTTAAAAATGATTTTTAATACTAGAGGAATTCACTGAGTGTTGTTAAATTTATGATTGAGATTTTTCCCTCTCAAATAATAAATATTAGTGTGGTTGGTAGTCACAGTGGAAGGGTCACAACCATAAAAAATTTATTGTGGTATGTAAATTTAAAATTTTTAGGGGTGATTTTAAATTCAAAACATGATATAAAATTTTAATATATATGTGATCACTTAGATCATTTTTTATTTCATTGAAAATTATTGATATATTCTATGATTTTATTGGAATAAATTTTATTACTAATGGAGAACACCATGATAGTCTTTTATGGAAAAAATAAAATTATTATAAGAACGATGTGTATGCATTAACAGACATGAAATTAAATAAATTAAAATGAAACAAATAAATGAATATAATATATTGTTGATATTATTATTATTGTTATTATTCATCATGATTTCCTTATTGATAAACTTATGGTGTGTTTTTTGATTCACAATTCATTTATTATAATGTAATCATAACATTAAGGTGAATAATTCAAGACCAATAATGGGTTGGTAATTCAAACTATTGATGAGTTCCCTAGGTCTCGTTATATAACACTTTCATTTCTATGATTTTAGAAAATAACTTTTTTCACCTATGTTTTCAACATTGAGATAATAATAGTATAAATGATACATTTCCCCCAATATATTAATAAGAAATAAAATTTAGAAGAATTTATGTTAGTTTTATGGGTTTCATTCCCAATTTTTTTAATGTAATCCATACTGATAGTGGCGACATGGACCGATTTTTTTATGTTACTACCAGGGCCATTTCCATTAAAATAACACAACAAACACAATATTTAATGATTTGATGCCCCTATATTGATTAAAAGTTTAAATTATTATTTATATTTTGAGTTTTTTTTTAAAAAAACTATGTACCTTTTATGATGATAGTGATGTATCAAAATACTATGGTTCGACATGAGATCATGAGAAAAATTATTTCGAATCATTAAAATCAATGATTATGTGTGATATGGGATTTAAGTATTTTTCACATGAATGGTGATAAAACATTTTTTGTAATATGGGGTGACTAATAAATTGTTGAAAAAACCAAGATAAATAATATTGGAAAACATGGACATTTATGATGTATTAATTTCATTTTCCTCATATTAATGACATAGTATTCTTATGGGTGTTCTATTATATAGATATAAATATGTGTTGCAATATTTCATTTATTTAAAGAGTTATGAAACATGATATTGCTAGTATGAAACTTGTAGTAAATATATTTTATATGATGGGTTATAATATAATAGAGGATGTTGTTTATATATATTTTATCCATAAAGGGAATATGAATTATAAACGATTGTTTTATAAATATGTCATAAATAATAAATTTATTATGAAACTAGTTTTTAATATTATTGATGATGTATCTTGTTTAATATTAGAGAATGATCCATATTGTTAGACCATGAGAAAATTTTGTGATTATGGTATGTTTAAAAATCACATATGATTTTTATACCTAGATGGAGGGTAGAGTTATGATTATTGATATGATTATATTAACATTGTGAATGTAAGAAATTTAGAAGTGATAGATATATGATTATTCATATAAACTATTTGACATGGTGAATTGTATAATTATTCTGACTACTCTACATTATCTATTTAATTTCCATGGTGACTAGTTTAAGAAATATATATTAATTTTATTTTTATTGGATCTCAATGATGGTAGTAGAATTCGCTAGAAAAATTATGACATAATTTTATCTCTAAGGTGATAAAAAAATCCAGTTATTGTGAGAAAACATAATAGATAAATAACTAGATCCCCCCAGTCATGGGATTAGATTTGATATAAATTAAATTCACAAATAGAAAGTAAATGTGACTAGTTTTTATAATGATATTGGGAAAACCATGCTTAAATTAGTATGTGTATTAATGAGATCATAATGATTATTTTTAAAACCAACAAAAAAATGTATTTAGAATTATATGTTCAATTTTTTGAATGTAATAGACTATTATAAAGCATCTAATGAGACTTCAGGGTTTGAATATTTATTAGTTTCTGATTATTTAATTTTTGACATGGTTATTCTTTGGATGGTGATGGAAGAAATATATATTATTGACATTATACTTTGATAATCTAGAATGTATTCTATTTACATGGTTATTCATCCATAATGTGTAGTGTATATATCATAGTGGTTTACTCACACCTACATTCACATGAAATATTTTTGGGTCTGTTTAAGAAGTATTCATGTTATCTTATCTTTATTACTATAGTTCACAAAATGTTATTGGAGTTTTTAATATTTTCTATACATCCTAGAGTAAAATGGGTTATGTGGGTTTTGTAACATTTTTGGGTTCTGATTGGTGTTCTCTATAATTTTAGCTTCACTAAAATTTGACTATATTATATGTGATTCATGAATTCTATATTTATATGATATATATTAATTAAGTGTTCTTTTATATTCATGTGATATTGGTTTACATTTATTTTATATTGTTTTTTTGGTATTCTCCATAGGATAATTCCTCTTATTTTCATGGTTTAAACACTCAATTATTATCGCAAACCAATAGTCAATTTGGAGGATGGATTAAGTACCTAACAATAATGACCCATGTTGGCTTCTGGTGAAACATTTTATTGAAAAAATCCCTTGTAAAATTATGATTGAGTAACTCATATATATTTTTAATTGGAGATACAAAAACCATTAATAAAGAACTCAAGATATTGGTATATTTGATATAGAACATTCACTTTTACTATTACAATTATTATTCCTCCATGTTCATTGTAATAGAAAAGGCACGTATAATATTTAATAACTATACAATTAACCCATTAATGATATTTCATAAACATAATACCAAAAATATATGACATATATATGGACTTTTACTATAATATATCCCAGGTTTTAAATAAAATTATGATTAAGTATTCATATATAATATTGGACTTCATAAGGATGTTTAAGGAGATAAAGGGGACTCATATATGAATTTTACATAAAATATAATGAAATAAAATGTATATAGTAACATCATTAAATAGAATAATAAATTTTAATGCAACGATACAAAAATAGTTTCTTATAAGTGGGGGAGGGGGACCCTTATCATACATTGTTTCATAGTCTTAGAACCAATTTTTTAGTCTTATAAAATATTCAAGAGTTTGAGAGATCTCTATAATAATGTATTAAACATATATATAAAATGGAAGTATAATTTTTTATGAAGATAATTTAAAATATTATTTGTTATTTATAGTTTTGTTGAATTGAATTGAATCAAAAAACAGATCTAAAACTTTTATTTTATAATTAAATTAAGTGTCAAACTATAACTCTTAATAACCAACTATTCCCCACAGTGATCCCATAAAATTTTAAGTGATATTTATAGTGAAATATAATTAGGATAATAAAATTTTGGTCATGTCCACACATTAATTATTCCATATAAATAAATTATTGTTCAACATTTTACTTGTTTAATCTCATTTTAACTTTTTTTAATAAAATAATTCATCAATTGTAACATAATATAATATTGATGTCCTAATTTAAAATATAGAAACCATTTTACAAAACATTAAATTATTATTTATAATAAATATATCTTTTTAACTTGGAATTTTATTTTCCTAAAAATATCATACACAAGTGATAAATATTTTCTATTAATTAACATTAAAAATAAAAACCATTATAGATAATTGAGGTGTGATCCATTATTATACAAACATATTCACTATTGTAATGACACAAAATATTAGTATATTTTCAATTATCATTCATTTTATGGGTTTTAAGTAGAAGAAAAGGACCACATGATTTCCCAAATATCATATTATCTCCTATATAACATGGTCATATTGCATGGGAGAATGATAGAAGGCATCACATGATTACCTCTATTCTATGAATAAATATGATGAAATAATAAATGAATGTCTTTCACTAACAACATGATTATGAAGAAATATCACAAATATCATCCCACTCTCTATGTTGAAATATACAACCATAAGATCCATGGCATAGGTTCCTTTGCATGCATATTATAGGTAGATCCACAATGAATCTATGTTCCCAAACTACATGGCCTATCTTTTCCAAAGATCTTAATAAGGGAATACCTATAAATATGACATCCACTCTCTATAATATAGAGGATATTAGAATACTGATTAGTACATACCCTGAGGAGAAATGAAGAATGAGAGAACAGAATTATTCACAAGGTAATTATTGATTTCATGAGCCTTAAAAAACCAATTTCTTCTTTGAAGATTATTACTCAATTGTTTTTTAGTAGCATATGGTATAAAAATCATCCATTTAGTTAATCTCTATGATTGAATCCATCATGTGCGGTTTCTAGATAAATAAAAACCATGAGGGAAATTTATCAACTAGCTACCAAATGGAGCCCTTCCATCCACACTTATCCCATGTAGGTAAGCCATTCATCATGAGGTATCAATGATAACCATCCATTAATGCTTCCTTCGGGTGGGCCAACCTTAGGTGGTTTTTCCAAGTAGTCCTAACTCATTCAAAAGGACCCCAAGTGGGTCCAAACTTTTCCTAACAACGTATTGGATGAAATATTTTAATAGGGAACCTACTATGTAGATGAGACTCCCCTCACATAACAACCACACAGTCTGATAATTTTTTTGTGTTCAAACCCTTACTTCCATAACTACATTTTGGTGGGTATTCGACCAAACAATGGCTACCAATAACCTTATAAACCATGAAAATATCATATTAATGCCTTCACTTAAGTCACCATACATGCATGATCTAACCTCTAGCAACCTTAGACTGTTTCTCCCTTAATCAAGCATTATGTGAATAAAAGGTGTCTCCTAATTGACCATTGTTACTGATAAGGCCCTCAAGGAAATTCAAATAATGAATTATCATGATAATTAGGATGGCATAATATATATATTATCTAGGCCATCCCAGGACATTAATCCTAATCCAAAAAACCAAAAAACAACTCTGATTGGTCTTTGTAGTTTGTGGAAACCTGAGTAAAATTTTTGACGAGGGAATGCAAACCTTGTGTATGACATATATCTACCATTTTATTCCTCTGATTGGGAGTGGGTCTCCATAACAAGTCCCTACCTATAAAAAGGTAGGAATATCATATGATTCTATTCCTTTAAAGAGAATGTACTAAAAATTTTCTTGATGTGGATTTTTTACTCTTATAAATGATAGATGTTCCCAATAGGCCTTTTTCTTGGTGTATTCCCTACATCCCACCTGCTTTCACATAATATAATTATTTTCAAGATATTATAGGTAGTATGTATATACATAAACCCCACTTGATAATTTAATTCCATACAACTCACAAATTTATTTATCCCTAAACATGAAGTAGAACTTTATGGAAAACATCATAATCACAGGAAATAAAAAACATGACAACATCCTTATCGCATTATATTAAACAATATGGTGTGGACATTTTAAACTACCTCAAACTATATAAATTAAAAACATGGGATTTGATTCCTATTAATAATTATACATTGGAATCATCTTAGAGGTTCAAACCCAACATCATGAATCCATCATATCCAACATAATGGGACCACAGTCCTCAACAAGCAATATTCCTCATTTACATTAATTCCCCTTTCACTAGGGCCATATTCTCTTTGAAATATCATCATTGGGACATATTTCTAATGAAATCATATCCCACATAGAGGTTCATATTCATTATAGGTGTCATAATTTTTACCCTATTAGGATACATTCCCAATGAAATCAAATTTTTGCCATGGTTTATATTCATTCTTGAAAAATCAACCATACACATAAAATGGACATATTCATTATTAAAACAACATCAACTTATTAGACCATATTTTCTTTAAGGAGTACCTAAATGTGATTATCTTATGTAATCCCTACATAAACCATATTAAAGATTCTTTCACCTAATTTTACTTACCACATGATGTTATGCTACAAGTATTTACCCTTGTCACATGACATACAAAGTAATAACGTTACTCATTAATTGTCATCAAAGTACATGGGATTTAATTAATTTTATAATGATACATATTGATCGATTTTTATGGTCCCAATACTGATATCACTAAAATATATTTCATTTGTGGATGGTGATGTGATCAAAATTAAAAAATTGTTTGGATTTAAACCATAGTAGGTTAAAAGAAATCATCACTAATAAAATAATAACAAATATGGATAACCTCAAATATATATGAATTTTTAAAACTATACTTCTTAACCACCAACTAATTTTATAGGGCTAAATTATTCTATCAGAAGCCATCCCAGGTAACCAGGTAACTTGATAACAGAGCTAAAACTAACATGGCCTAAAGGGAATTCCTGATCCCCAAAGGTTGACTAATAGCACATGGAATCATAAAAAATGAATGTGGGAACAAATTTTCTACAAAAATTGTGGAAGAATGATAGAAGGAAAATTTGAATATAAGAAAAACGGTACATGAAGAAAAATACCATAAGTCAAACAGGTATAATTACCCAATATAATATAACAGAGTACCAAAACAATTGGATAGATAACCCAAGGCCTAACACACAGAACCCTATATGTCTATGAATCAATAACTATAACCAACTCCTAGTGGTGATTTTCTCCTACATGGACCTGTATGAAGATAATATATAATCATCAAAAAGTCAAAAGTAAGCTATGAACTAAAATCCTAGTCATTTCTCACTAAGGATTCCCTAAAAGATGCGAACTTTTAAATAACAAAGTAAAAATATTTAAATTTTAAATAAATATATTTGTAATTTCATAAATAAAATCTAAAAAATACTAATAAAAATTTAAAATGGTTTAAATACTTTAATTAAATATATTAATTCAGTATTTTAAATAAAAAAATTTATATAAATCATAAGGAATGTAAAAACGTTTACAACACTAGAATATATTCATTTTAAACAAAAACAAGTGAGAAACACGGGCATATACATAAATGGTATGATTGTTCATGGATATAGGGATCCACACACTCAATGTGGCATAAATATATGTATAAACATTCCCACTTCAAAATTGGTAAAGTGGAATTCATCAGCATCCTATTTGTTATGTGATGTACCACATTTATGTTTTATTGGCATTGTAATATCATAGAGTGATGTCCAAATAACTCACTAAATAACTAATGATTTCACATTTTCTAATATTAATTAAAAAATGTTGAATTTATATCAACAATTCATAAAATAAAATTTATCCCATTATAAAATTTAAAAATAGTAATTTCAATTTAAAACCCAACAAATATGTTTTTAAAAAGAAACATACATTTTTTCAAGATAAAACAATAAAGTTTCATTCAAAACCATTTTAACCAATTTTTTTTAAAATAATAAGTTGAAATCAATTCCCAATTCAATTATATAATTCGAATTCACAATTTAAATTTAAAATGTAAATTATATAAAATTCAATCAATTTCACAATAAATCACCAATTTATTACCATTGGGTTTTCCAATTTTGATCCCAAAAATAAAATTTCCAAAACCAAATCCCCCAATTTAATCAAATTGGGTTTTCAAAAAATCAACTTCATATTAATATAATTCCACATATTCAATTGAAATGAATTTAATCAAATCAAAAAATTTAGGGTTAATTAAATCGTATCAAAACAGAACCACCTTCCTCAGGGTCTAAAGATCTCAAAACTATAAACCCCAATTGAGATTCTCTAATGAAGAACATCAACTATAGGAAACAAAGAATAAAACCTAGGATTAAGATTCAAAATAGTGGGGATTCTATTCTCTATCCAACACAATGATCTATAAAACCCAAGGGATGAAATGTAATAGAGTGAGAGAAATGGAATTGGAAGAGGAAACTTACATGAGAAGACTGAACATCATTCTTCTAGCTTTGATCTGCTTCTACGAGGCTGTTGAGGGTCCAAAAACTAGTATTGGGATCTCTTTAGGATGATGAAATTTTATATGGATCATATAGGTCCATTGGGGGTCTAAATATTGGCTTTTTTGAATTTTACAATTATATTTTCTGATTAAAAATTCCTTATACATGATTAGATGGAAAGACATTCACAGTTTAGAAAAACTGTGCATCAAAGCCTTGACTCCCATTTTCTAAGGCGAATGGTTTCTACTTGGTTAATGAACAGTTTTCAAACCACACACTAGCCATAAAAAACCCCACTATCTGGGATTTCAAGGATCCTATTGGGAGGGTCATCGGTTTTGGAAAACCACGTGCTAACCATGCACTAGCACATAAACTTTCAAAAAAATTAAAAATTTTACTCCAAACAACCCCAAAAGAAACTATACCATATAATACCCAAAATATGGGTTTATGAATACTTGAAATCAGTAATAGGAAGTCACAAACTCCCCACCATCAAAACCTACTATCCCTAGAAATTCTATGAAGAATCATTCATTCCAAAAAGATGAGGGCACTGCTCTCTCATCCGTGCCTCCCTCCCCCACATCCCATGATAATCAGAACCATGCTTTCATTTCACCTAAACCAATGGTATAATTCTAACACAAAGTATTTTGGTTTTATAATCAAAAATATGGTCTAGAAGTTCAGTAATGGATAAATAATGTTCAACCCCTAGATCACCCTAGATCAAAACCGACCATGGATCCAAAAGATACATTTAGAGCTGAGATACATGGAACATGTTATGTATCGATGAATGATATGGAGGATGATACAAATGTTAATCAAATATTCCTATAAACTCTACAACCTCAACCAGTCCCACAAAACAAGTAGCAAGCTTCTCTTGCCTCCAAAGTCATCGATGACCCAACCAGTGTGAAACCTTCAAGTACACGTGGTCACCAATGAAAAAATCCAATGTTATATTATGAGGATCATGGTATGATTTACATCAGCTCTACACTATAAAAAATATTTGAGGAATTAGTTGAATATTTTCAGTCATCTCTTCAAACAATCTTGGTCCAACCACGGAACATTCACCAATCTCTAACCAACACAAGTTAGATCCGTATGGATAACTATATAAGGACTGAAGGGAATCCATTCTGATCACAAACTAGTAAATATTGTTATATGTAAACTCAAACATCCCCATATAGTAATCTGAGGTTCCTCCATGGTCGAGAATATGAGCGCATAACATATCCTCAAGAATTTTTATAACACTTTCTTTTTAACCTTTTTATTGTGGGTGGTATTCCCTGCTCAAATAGAACTGAGATACAAATTCCTCTTAAAAGACACTCTACAAATTGAGAAGTGATCTAATGATCCCTATCAAAGGCTATAACAGATGGAACTCTATTAAAATGAAAAATTTATTTCACATAAATATCTTCAAATTAATTATCATTGGTTATATCATAAATGGTTATAAAGTGATCCCATTTTGTCAGCTGATCGATCAATCGAAACCCATATAACATTCTATATTTTATGGTTACATGGAAACCCAAACAAAAAGTAAATTAGGATAAAATCCCACATACAAGTAGGAAAAAATGTGGAGAATGAAAACCCAAAGGTTTTTGGTTCTCTACCTTGACCTATTCGCATGTATAGTAATGAGAGAAGAAATTAGCAATGCCACATCATATAACAGATCTCTAGAATTATCACCGCATTTTATTGAACATCTTCTTGGTTTCTATGTTCCCAACCTACATGGAATTATTGAAATCCCCCAATATAGATTTCCTTACATTAAACTGTGCAATAATGAAATTTTGAAAATATTGAATTCCCTATTTGGAAAATGATAGCACAACAATTGCCTCTTCACCATAAAGTGAGTCTCTAATTCCATGGAACCAATCATCATTATACTATTCGGAAAGAATCATGTCATGAATATAATATTGAACTGAATGATAGAAAAATTAACATCATCCCCTTATTTATGGAATCTAATATGTAACTTTCCATGGAGATCCATCAAGTCCCACTCGTCAAATGATACTTTCATGACATTGGATAGAAGTTTCATACTTAATGAATCTGTGATGACATTCCCATTCATGGTGTACTATCAATTTGAATGTCAAAAGATTGTAGGTATTCCACCCATCACATCTGGTAGTGATTGAAATTTTTTTTAGAGAAGATATAACCCACACTATTGTGGTCTGAAAACATGGTAAGCCTTTCTCTATAAAGGTAATTCTACAAACTTCTATGTTCATGCATCACAACTTCATGTTCAATGTGTTAGGGTATATAATTATTATCATGTGGCCTAACCTAACAAGACACTTAAGGAACATCATGATCACCCTGTATAAGAACAATTCCTAATCCTAAACACAATAAATCACATATGATCACAAAGCCATGTCCAACCTCAGGACTTTTCGACATTGGCATGGTAGTCACAAGACATTTCAGCTCAACAAAACAATTTTTACATTTCTTATATTGACCATGGCTTCTCAAACATGGATATTACATCATTTTACATGAATATTCAGTAAATTAAAAAAAATACATCTATGAGGACCATAAGAGTTTAGTGTCATTAGAAACAAGGAAATAAAATCATCTAGATTGGTAAAAGATCTACAACATACCCCATACAGATCTCCACCTTTAGTACTTCTACCTAAAACCATTATTCATAACCCGGGGAAAGGAATCATAAGAAAGTGGTGATCTCAAATTCTCAGTAATGGTAAACAATGGATATATGTAAGCATAATCGTGAGAATATTGGTTTAATAATTTTATCATGAAAATAGGATATCACACCCTATATATCAATGATCATATACATGAATCATGGAATAAATATGGGTGTTTCATAAAGCATGAATCTTAATTAAATAAAAAACCTAATCCTTGAAATCATAACCTAAGAAGAAAACATATAATTGTGGAAGATACAGAAGTATATAATATTATTTCCATAGCATCCAATTAATCACTTCCATAACCATTTTAGTAGTATATGATAACTTCCCATACCATCTTTGTAGTCATTGTTTACTCCCATGACCATATTTGTAGCATGAGTTCAGTCCAAATACCATCTTGGTAGTCTTGGTTCACTCCCATGGATATCTTAGTGTTCAAGGTTCATTCAAAAGACCATATTAGTCTATCTAATGAGATATCAATCTTTACCTAATGAATTGGAAAGAGATATAGGTCCCACCAATATAATAATTAAATCATACATATATGTACCAAATGATAGTAAATAATATTATCATAACCCATAAAATGAAATTGGTATTATAAACACGTAATCATGTCATAACCTATGGTAACATATATTTTTTATTGTCATTTTATCAAAATCATAAACAATTAAAGATAAATAGATTTCCTAAACATATAACCCATAAAAGAGAAAAATATTTTATTAACAAGCTACTTATGGAAGAGAAATTTTTTTTATAAAAACATAATCTATGAAAGTGAAAAAAGTTTCATAAAACCATGAAATTAAGAATAAACCATTAATAGAAATAATATTAATGGATGGTTTAGATAATTTCATCAAATTAAAATATTAATATTAATGAATTTCATCTTATATGGAAAATAATTTTATAATATCTTTTAAAAACATTTCTTGAGGAAAAGATCCTTTCTTCGTTGAAAGTTTTTTTCAATTCATAAAACCTTTTAAAAATAATTTTCTTATAAAATAACTTTAAAAAATATAAATAATAACTAAAATAATTATAGAACCTTTTTATTTTAAATCTTATAAAATTAGCTTCAAATCATTTTAAAAACATATATCTTTGAAAACAAATTGAAATAGTATAAAGAAAGCTTGAAATTTTTTTGAAAATCATTTCCTTGAATATAAATTGAAAACATATAAATAAGTCTCAAAAAAGATTAAAAACCAAAAATTTTATAATTTATTGATTAAATATAAATAAATCATGAAATTTCTTTGAAAGCAATGTTTCTTGAAATCCTGTAAAAGCGGCTTGAACCCCATTAGGAAACCATTTTTCATAAAAACATATTAAAGGAGATTGAAATTTTTTTAGAAATTTTTTTTTGAAAATACATTAAAAAAACATTTTTTAAAGTTATCACTTTAAAAAAGAAAATTAAGATTCACAGAAATGATGGTGGGTAAATTTGTACATGTCGTATGAGGTATAACAAATTTTCCTTTTTCACGGTAAAACGAATAAAAAAATACCTTAAACAGAAAGCGACAAGAATATTCAATTGAAAATTGGATTAAAAAATATTTAAAATGTATTTTAAATATCATATTAGATTAGAATAATATTCCTAGAAAAACGTTTTAGAAATCATGGGTTTGAAAGAACACAGATTTCTAATCGAAGAGAGGGTATTGTCCAGATTTCCTAAAAAAAATATCTTAGCTATCGTAATTTGCAAAGAGTATAAAATGGTACAAGTAAATAATTATATTATTAGTATCCATAGGAAAAGAAAATTCATTAAATTTATTGAGATATTTATCATCATATTTCATCAATGAAATAATACATTTAAATACTCTCGAAAAGCGATGATATTTTTCAATAAACTATGATAACATGTTAACTTTGGATAATAGTATCCCAGTAAGAAAAATTAAATTAAATGAACCTTAAAATAGCATGAAATGTAGTATATTAATGATATAACATGTGAAATATATGTTTATACACCTCAAAAAAATAAATTAGGTGCATAAAAAAATAGAAGTCTCAAAGAACGAAAATTGGGAGAAAACTATTTTACAGATTCAGTAACATTTGAATATTAAACCCCATAAAAGAAATATAATTTAATGGATATATGAATACCCAAAATTTTTAGTATAATACAAATATAATATAATATAGGTCTGTACATACCCCACATAAAATTAAAGTGTGGTGACCATAGCATGTATCTAGCCAACAAAACGTTCGTACTCATTAAAAACACTTATATAATAAGTATAAATTTATTATACATATTTAAAAAAAATATATTATTATATCTAATACCACGTAAGTTTTAATTATGACTTTATATTACCTACATGTTAACAATATTATGTTAAGGTTCCACTTCGGGTAATATAGGCATTTTTATTCGCAATTGTCTTAATTTTTTCTATATTTAGTTTTTATAATTTATATCACGATTTAACGAATTTTAGAAACGATATAAATAATGTTTATATATATTATACGAGCATTATTATAATCTATATAATATTTAAGTATAAAATAGAATACACCATTTCTAGAGACAGTAGGTCATACGTACGCATGAACCCTATTTTCATTTAATTTTCATTTTGAAAAGGAAGATAAAACCAATATATTTATACATATGTATATATATGTATATATATCATTATTATCATATATTTTTTATATCATATATATCTTATATATTAACTAAAACCGTAATTAATTCAATACATGTAGTGTATGAACGAATCATATCGCATTGAGGGGGCGCTAGTATGCACTTCCTCAAACAAGATTATATTATTAACACCAAATGGATTGTAAAATGATTTTCATTTTAAAATGAATAACTAATACTAATGAAAAAATAAATATAATATAAAACATATATAAATAGAGTTTCCATCATAATATATTCCATGAGAGGCCGTAAAGAAAATTGAACAATCTTATTTTGTGAGGCAGTAGTTCATCGTACACATAAACAATTTGATTGTTATCCATTAGATGGAGGTATCTGTAAATTTATATTGAAACCAAGAAATAAAAACATCCTATTATATGAGGATAATGGTGTCTTTATAGAATCAATGAAAAAATAATGTTGAGGGGTGGAGAAAGAAAGAAAAATAAATTACTTGAGAGAAGACATTACCTATTAATCAGGTAAATACCTTTGGTTTGTGCTAAAAGGCTTCCTTTTATTGGCTTATGCCAAAGAGAAGGATTATAAAATAATGGGAGGATTTAGCAGAATTTTATTGGTCAGTTATTTTTTAAACATAATATTTTTGAGAGGTGTGAGGATGTGGGAGATAGTGGCATTTTATAGGGAAGGAAAAGGACTCACATGAAATTTAAAAAAAAGATAGGTGTACATTTTTTATTACCTAAAAAAAGTCATAAAAATCAACATTAATTAACAATGGAATTATTAGGGACTAATAATTTCCATAAAATATTTTTTTACTAGTTTCTAGTTCATTTGGTCCTCTAATATTAAGGTTTAGTCCCTAATTAATCTTAATGTGACCATAATAATTATGATTAATTTTAATCACTATTACTAATCATTTTGTTAAAAAAAATAAACATTTTTTAATTAGACTCAAAATATTAAAATAATTATAATGGTGTATAACATTTTTCAAAATAAAATTCACAAAGATGTAAAAATTATGATTAATTCTAATCTCGTAGATGAGATGAAATTACGTGTTTCTTACTTATAAAGAAGTTCAAATGTTTGTAATGTTTTAATATTCAGTTTGAAAATGAAATTGAATCAAATAAAATAAATTGAATTAATATATGTTTAAATTATCTAATTATTCCTTAAATAAAATATAAAATATAATTAAAAATTAATTATTACTTAAATGAAAAAGAAGATTTAAACTGAAATATGTATTTTCACTATTCAACAAAAAATGATGTTTCACAGAATAATCTCTAAAATTTTCCCTATGTTAAATTAGACATTATAAGTTAAAATATTATATTCTATTATAAAAAAAATTAAAATGTTTCTAGAATAAAATTTATTATTTTTCATGGTACAATATTAAATGTTTTTTTTCGACGAAACAATATCATTGAACCTAAAATTAATTTACCAAAAATCAAATCATTCATTATAAATATGTTTTATTTATATAAAATAATATTTTAAATTTTAAAATTATTTCTTACTGATCATATTACTCACATTAACATCTAGGTTATTATTATCTCATTTAAATAATTCTAATAATAAAAAGATGTTTTGTAGAAACATGTGTGTTTTGTGTAATGTACGCCATGTCGGTATTGCAGGTAGCTTAAGAAAAGTTGTAATTTCATGTATCCCAAGACATGTTGGTTCAATTTGAATTTAATGATTGAAATTTTTCTTAATATATATATATATATATATATAATATTTCAAGTTTTAATTATAATGAAAATATTAAAAATGACATATTAATTTTAAAAAAATCACAAAAACTCAGCGTGTTACACTATACCCCATTAATATGAATTCCACACTCAAATTTCATCTCGGTTATAAAATGTGTAAATATTGAAAGTTTCATTTTATATAAATCCTCATCACAGAAATGGATATTAAATATTCCTTTTAAAAAATAATGTTGGCAACATAGCGGTTACACTATGTAACATATAACTAGGTTATCACATAAGAGAATATACGTGGTAATTGAATACATGGATATGGAAGGAAAATATAACAAACATTTTCTGATGTAGAGTTATAGATTAAAAGTTTAGGATAAAGTTAACAATAAAAAATTCATAAATCTATGATGAACTAAGGGACCATCTTATTCATCAAAACTAGAGGTACTAGGATAATTTTTATGGATTCATGATCATTTTTATTAATGTTAATTACTTTCCATGAAAAGATATACATGTATGATTTCAGGAGCACCACACCCCTTATTGTTCCTTGATCTGCTTCACCATTTCTCCATAAAAGGATAGTGAATTATTCTTTTCTAAAGTAGTAACAGACAATGATATTCATCATATTCCATCAAGTCAATCATCAGTAATCATCATCACCGCATGTTTATAAAAATTTATACAGTATTATTAAATCCACATGTGGTAAGATAATACATTATTCTCACAAAATTTATAATTTTTTTTACCTAATCATCTCCTAAATGGTTTACCTTATAATCATTCCCAAATATGAAAATCCAAAACTTTATATTGATAGTCATGAAGTCATCTAAACATTGATCCCCCATATATCACAATGTATCTATTGGTTGTGAAATTCCAAATATGTGAATACCCACATGGTAATTTTTTTGGAACATGGTGACAACAGGAGTTACCAAAAATACTTTTGGAAAACATACATGCTTATTTATTCCATATATTAGTGGATGTGTTCCATAAATACAAGACGTTTCACTCTTCATCCATGATAGCATAATCTACTTGTCAACAAGTCCTTAATTAGTTACAATGTAATCAATACCATCCAATTTACATATTCATATCGCACTTATATTTATCAAAATAAAATTATCATAAATTAAGGAACATATTATTTTTTATTTATCCCTTAAACATGTGTTATCTAAGGACATAACCTGTACAATATATCACTTTACTATTCAATAAAAACCATTCATCATGTTCTTATTAATATATAGAGAATAACACATACTAAAAAAATCCTTATATATTTCATGTTTAATATAACATACATATTGAATCCAAACACCTAAAATGTTTTATATTCCACTTCATTCATAATCCATTAATATTGATACGTCATTCCTTAATACATGACCTATTTCTTTTAACATTTTATATGTGGTCTCATCATCATTTGCAATGCACCCCTTTCTCAAAACAACTTGATGGTTCTTTTCATAAGCTCTCATCTTGTGACATTGAATTTCATAGTGAATTTTTACACCCCACATGAAACACCTATCCATAAATGATATATTAATGAGGCCAACATTCTCATCCATTTTTCTATCCAAACTCTTCATTTTTTCATTATGCTCACTTACATTGTGTCCTTATTTTCTATATTCAAAACATCTTCTTATTCCCCTGAGGAATTCACTTGTGTGACTCTTTTTATATTCTTGACACAAAAGAAACAAAATATTATTTTTTCCATGATATCCATTACCCGAACTCTTAGAAATATCATTATTTATCTTCCTTGGTGAGCCCAAGAGTTGATTAAGGTATATGTTGTTAATCATGTTCCATGAAAACTAATTAGATTTCATCACAAAATCTTTTACTCTATTGATCATCCCACCTCAATTATCATAAAAAAATAATCAATCAAATTCAACATTAATCTATCTCCTCCCAGTTCCCACAATTGAAAAACACAATAATCATTGTGTGGTAGTTACTATCATAGAATAAAACCACATTGTTATGATAATAATTACATATAGGATGTATAAATCATGTCACCTTCTTTATTATTTGACACCCAAAGTTCATACTAGATTTTTCATAGCCAACATATATTTAAATCCTTCATTATTTTTTATGAAGTGTTTGTGAATTCCCAAAGCATATCCCTTAGGAGTTTCAAAATAAGTGTGCAGGAAGACTCATTATCATGTACCAGATTACACTAAGTAAGGCTTGAAACATCTTGTTGGAGTTGTTACCCTTATTTATATTTGTTTGAGAGACACATCTACTTATTGTGTCCAGACATGGATTTATATCTTGGAAACCATTCACCATATCCTATACAAAAATTCCATTAAATTTTCCTAACTTTTGACTAATCCTTACACATATACATAGATACATCCATTGAAATATCCATATAAATATACCTAGGGATCTCACTAAAATTTTATCATCCTAGATTTTTATGGTAGGAAAAACCTTTTCGTTGCTACAAAATATAGAGAATCATGCTTGATATACATGAATATTACATCATTTCAGATGATTATACAAAAAATAACAAAAATACATGCCCATGTTCCATAATAGTTTAGTATCTTTGGAATCATGGAAAAAATTATTATATCCTAGTGAAATATCATCAGTATCTCCACTTACGATCTCCACCTTTAGTAATTCTACCTAAAACCTTTCTTCATAACATGGGGAAAGGAAACATAAGAAAGGGGTGATCTCAAATGCTCAGTAAGGGTAAACACAAAAGATATGTAATAAAAATCACGATCATATGGTTTTTAGAACGTGATCATGAAAAATGAAGTCCATACCCTGTATATAAAAGATAATATACAAGAATCATGGAATAAATATTGGCAGTTTATAAGGAAAGAATATTAAGGAAATAAATAACTTAAGCAATGAAATCCTAACATTCTAATAAATCATGGAACTGTGGTAGACTCATAACTATATAATATGATTTCCATAGTATCCATTGAATGACAATCATGACCACCTTTTTAGTATGGCTTCACTCCCCATTCCATTTTTTCAGTCATGTTTCACTCCCAGGGACATCCTAGTAGCATGATTTAACTCCTCAGACCATCTTGGTAGTCATGGTTCACTCCCATGGATTTCTTAGTCGTCAGTTTCATTTTTAAGACCATCTTCGTATACATCAAGATATAAAAATCATTACCCAATACTGTCATTCCCCATACTAGTGGGGGTCATTCCATGACACCCCATTCACGCCTCCAATTGGTCAGGGGCTGGTGACTAACCCCGAGTAGGCATATCACTAAAATTAGAAGCATTACATAAGTACATGTACACACGTGCATGTCTCCAAGGCACAAATGATATAAAGTAAAATCCAATATGGAACAAAAGTCATGCATGCCTCTAAACTAACCCAATAGAGTGCAACAAGAATGTAATGTGTAGTAAAGTAAAATATGCCTGAATACATGCCCACTAAAATAATGAGTCTGAAAAATAAAATGTCTAACATGAAAAAAAGGTGTTGGGACTGTTGCTCAATTCCACAGGAACACCTCATCCTATCTGAAAACACAAATTATTTTATGGTCTTGTTTTTCCATGGACTCTGTTAAAAGGTCGATCATATGCATAAGACTTGATGGGAACAAGAAACTCTAGTGCATGGCTGAGTGTATCAATACTCACTAGGACACCCTCAAACCACAATTCAATACACAAAGGATGATAAATTCATATCTACAATGTATATATCTACATCACATACTGCAATAATATCCTGATATACTCAAACCCAGACCCTTATTCTAAAGGTAAGTCATAATTTCCTCTTACCAACACTAGATATTCGGTCTGAATATTCTACAAATAAATTCATCAGGGAGCACAAACTTCTGAGTTTGATAGCACTGATGATGTTTCCCTGAGATGTAATGTTCATCAAGAACCATCTGAAGATAGATACACTGATCAATATTAAGAGAGATACATTACACTTGTTATGGGATTACTCACTCTATGAGTGGGGGAAATCAGGATACACAAATGATGATCACTACCGGGGCCATGGGGTGATACCATGACTAATCCATATTTATCTCATATGTATAGGATTGATTTCTGGTAGGATTGGTCATTAAATACAAATCCTCTACATATGGTACAATAATGGACAAATGATCCTACTTCGGGCCTCTCAGAGTGGATTTACAACTATATCTAGTAAAATCCTACTGAAGGGACCATAATTTTTTGAAATGGAAATGATACCAACTAACCCTTAATAGAACAATAATGGGAAGCAGCCATAACAAAACTTCACTGAGATACAATGGAAGGGAGATTCCATCCATTTACTAATGGGTACACGGTGTGTAGTGAGGTCACGCATCATGTCCATTGACCCCAAGTACTGCCTCTGATCAATGACCCATTTTATTAGAACATATCTTGTAGAATAGGTATAAACAACATGTAGAAAGGATAACACACATTTTTCTACTATCTAGGGTCCACCAATGTTCAATAGACATGTACTGGTACATAGTGTCATCTCATGTTCTCCGGCCTATGTACTAGTACACGGGGTAACCTGTGTATCTATCCCGAGTCTGGCCATGTGGCTGGGTACACACTATGTAAAAATGTTTTTTACTCCACCTCTTGTCCATTTACAACTGGAGATAGATGCCAATCCATGGGAAAGGGCCCACTTGATATATGTAGGGGTCACATATTATGTGACACTTTACGGATTTAGAAAACCATAGCCACAACTGAGTGGGGGACACATGCCATGTAGTTTAGACTACAGGCCGTGTTCTGTAGAATTTTCTAGAATGATGGTTCATATTCCATACACATTGGATGTTCATAAAATTTTTGATCTGATTATAATTTTTCCTCGAAACTGAAGATTCTAGGTCCTCTCGCAATGGCTACAACGAATCAGTGGGTTTCAGCCATCCGATCGACTAGGAAAACCTATTCTGATCGTCCACACGACAGTTTATCAAAGAACAGTATCTCTAGATATACATCGATCCATCTTCATTAATCATCGTCGCACCTCCACTAGGTCTTCATGATGTAGGATCTTATATTTTGGATCATTGCACAATGAGAAAGAGGTGAAATTATCATATCTTCATATTCTGTGAAGAACATGAAGAGAATAATGAACATAGTGGAGAAAATCACAATTGAACATGCCGAGGAATGAAATTTAGTAATTGTTTATTTACATACTCAATAAATTCCTTAGGAGTGATCCAGATAATAAAACAATAAAGTAATCATACCCAAACAATACCTGCTATTAAAACCCTCATGCAAGAATGATCGATCCACGGGCCAACCTGTTGATGGGTTGATCTGCATTTTTCATTAAATCCATGAATGGGGAAAAGTAGTAATTGAAACAAGATTCCATAATTAATGTTTATACCACTCATTGATGAAGATCAATTGATTTTCCTTCATCGAGGAGATCCTCCATCTTTGCTGGCGCAATAATCCACGATCCACTCAATCTGATGTCATAGTTTGTCGAGAGGTTACACCAAGGATTTCTTCTCCAATAATTTCAAAGAATTCCATGTTTATTCGGATAACCCTATAATTTCTACATAACATCCCACCAAAATTATTTTTGTCACTACGTCAAAACGTTGGATAAATATAATAAAATTATAATTTATTTTAATTTTTAAATGTCCAAAAAAAAACATTCACAGATAACAAGTGTCGGTTGATGTTAGGCCTTATCCAAGTTAAAGTCACCAATTTGAATGAAATGGAGCCCTACAATTTTTGATATGAGGACCCTTTCAGAAGGTATTTAACCATTTCATAAAAAATTATCGCACACTATATAATATATTTAATATATTTCAAACTTTTATTCGGGGAACACCGGGCCTTAGAATCACCTTCCATCTCAGTGACTGGTCTCAAATTAATTCCATATATTTTTATAAAATAATACATGGAAAGATCTCAAACATTAAATTTTTTTTGAAGAAAGATAGGGGTCCCAACCATATCACAGAGAAATCATACATACATGTTATCCAAGAACGTAAATAATCAAATCATAACCCATGAAATAAAATAGGTATTATAAACATGTCATCATATCATAAACTCTGAAAAAATATTGGTTTCATAATTATTTCATCAAAAGAATAAACCTTTTTATGAGAAATGGATTTCATAAATATATAACCCCTAAAAGATAGATGAATTTCATAAACAAATAACACATGAAAGATAAACAGTTTTCATAATGATATAACCAAGGAAATAAAAAATTGTAGGATCGAAATAATGATTTAGATGATCAATATACAGGAGGGGGTGAATTGTATACTTTAAAAATTCCTTTGGAACCTTTAATGTTAGTTACAAATAACTGTGTTTTCCTTAAGCAAAGGAAAGGGATAAGTTTAACAAAGTTAAACTAAGCAAATTCACAACACCTCTAACACCAAATGAAAAACTTGGAAAGAGTAATGAAGTTATATACTTTAAGTCCTATGTACTTTCTTAAAACTGGAAAGAGATTCTGAAATTAGGTTCCGAAAATATGGTTCTGGAATTTGAAACATAACAAAAGATTACAATATGAGATTCTACCTTAAAGCGTATAGAATCTAAATGAAACAGAGTACATGTAAGGAAGTATATGAAAGTTATACTTTCCTTATAATACAAAATTCAGCGAAAACAAACAAGTATTAAAACTACAAGTAACAAGACATAAGTATTTTAACCTAAAGAGGAGGGTATCCAACAACCTTGGATAAAGGTCCCTTGATTTATACTTTAAAGAAAGTCTATCTTACCCACACCAGGGTAAGCCCTCGATATGAAGATCAGAGTCTCTATCTTGCTATCCCTGCAAGCCCTCAACTTCAGGGTAGTTGGAAACCTCTATCTTCCTCAGCAAGGAATCCCTCGAACTTGAATGTAGTCGGCACCTCGGTCTTCCTATCCCCGGAAGTCCTCGAATGTAATCACCAAAATTCGGAGTCGCATGAAGCTTTGATAGTTTATAAGAGTCTCTCTCTCTAGAAATCACTTCAACATCATGTATGCATAATGTCGCAGAAGTTATTCATCAGTCATCATCAAGCTCTTTCAAATGAGCTCCTATTTATAGGCAAGGTCGGCCTCAATTCCAATGGTCATATTTTCCTTAAAAATTGGAGGGACCTGTACACGTGTAATTTAACCAATGGTTAGTTTATAACAGAATAGACAACATCGTTTTATAATAAAACAAGTGAAATAGAAAGTATGACATCGTTTTAAGTCTAACTGAAAAGTTCAGAGTGAATGTTCAGAGTGTAAACCAAATGTCAAAGAGTAGACAAATTATAAAAGTGTAAGTAAAATTAATGTTCAGAGTATAACCAAAATTAATTTTTTGAGTGTAAATAAATTTGGAGTGTATAATGAAAAGATGATCATATTCTGTTTAATCGGTGAATTCGGAATGAGAATTCAGAATGAGAATTCGTCATCAGAATTCGTAATGAGAATTCGTCATCAGAATTCGTAATGAGAATTCGTCATCAGAATTCGTAATGAGAATTCAACATCAGAATTTATAATGATAATTCGATATCGAACTTCATGAGAATTCGTATCCAGAATTTGGAGTATAACTTTATCAGAGTTCGTATCTGGAGTTCGAAGTGAAACTTCATTACAGTTCTCATCTGGAATTCGGAGTGAAACTTCATTACAGTTCTGATCCAGAATTCAGAACCTAAAACAGAATGCTTCTTATCAAAGTTTCAAACGATTCCGAGAATATAGAAATGAATCTGATTCTTATACTTAAGACAAATATGGATGAAAAAAATGATAAGAATAATTTTCCTTATAAAAGCGATTTTCCTTATAAAAGAAATTTTCCTTATAAAAGAAATTTTCATTATAAAAGAGATTTTCCTTATATAAGAGATTTTCCTTATAAATGTGAATTAATGAAAGGTGTTTGTGATTTTCAAAAAAATAAGGAATGGAAAAGTCAAAAGGAGAACCTTATTGACTCAACAATCTCCCCCTTTTCGGAAGGCACAATCATCCCTATGAAAATGAAAGTCTAAGAAGAAAGAAACATTAAGGATTATCTCCCTTTGCTTATGGATGTTGATGAATATGACTAACACCCCCTTATGCATTAAAACACTAAGGATCTTATTCTAGATTTCTGGAATGATATTGTATTAAGAATAAGAAAGTCTTCTTAAATGAAAAACTCCCCCTTAGAGAAACTCTATTAGAGTTTTTTTTCTTTCTCACCCTTTGTTATGATTATTTTTCCCCCTTTATTAGGGTTCTTTTCCATATCCCCCTTTGTGATTTTCAAAAATAATTCTATGGAAAGGAAAATATAACAATGTACCTAAAATAAATTAGTAGTAACAACAAAACACATGAGCAAGAACAATTTTCATTAAGTTTGAAATCTTAACAACAAATAATTTTAGATACAACAAAAGATCAGATCTGTATATTTTGGATCTTTTTCCTTCGCCATGATACTCTTAAGAATAGTCTTTATTTTCTTCAAGTCTTTATGATCTTCCTCGGCTTGCTTCTCTAACACAACAATTCTTGCATTTTGAGCTTCAATCTTTTCTTCCTGGGCTTGAAGGTTTTCTTCCTGGGCCTAAAAATTTTCTTCCTGAGCCTTCAAGATTTTTTCTTGCTTTAACAACTTCTCATCAAACTCAATCCGATGATCCCTTTCATACATCAAGTTTTGAGAAACAGAATTCAGCTTCCCATTCAGATCTCTAACTTCTTGAATCCGTAAATTCTATTCATCTGTCAGCTTTTCTTCAAAGGATGAAGTAAGTTCATTTATCTTCCTGTCTTCTATCTCAAAGGCATCCTTCACATTATCTTGTAATTAATCAAAGAACCTCATCTATTCAACAGTCTTCCTCGACCAACTAGTCATCCTCTTGCAAGATCTTTTGTGGGCTTCAGAGCTGACAAAGAATGTTTTGAACTGAGCCTCTATCTCAACACATTTTTCTATAACCATGGATATGGAGTCTGTTTTCTGATTCAAAGCATGTTAGAGCATCTGGCATCTTGAGTCAATACTTGAGAAATTTGGAATAAAACCCACCAAATTTTTTAAAGACTGAACAACAAAGTCATGCCCCAAAAAAGATGACTCTGAATCCGAGACATTGCTTTGAGAACTTTCTTCTTCAATATGATCATGCTTTCTCTTCGAAGAACTACCAACATCCCTTATTTTTACAACTACTGATCTTGGGGTATCAAGATCAAGTTTCTTTACCTTGTCTTTTTTTGGAATGGAGTCCTGTTCCGAAGTTTTCTTTTAACTATCAGAAACATTAACAACATTGTCTTCATCATTAGAATCTTTTTTAGCACCACCTTCTACATTCTCCAATTGATCAATATCATGTAGAAGTTGTTCTTCCTCTGCATTATGGGCTACTTCTTCTTCTCCTTTCTCCTCATCCTTTCCTGGAGTGACTAAGTTAGAAGACGTAGCTTCTGAAGTTCGGAGTGACAAATGTTCTGATGGTGTCCCCTTATAATCATCTAATCGCTTCAAAATATCTCCGGTCTCACCACTACCTTCAGCAACTTCTTCTTCCTCTTCCACTTTCTCTATCTGCTCAAATTCCTCAACAGGCTTCGTAACTGCCTCTTCTGGAGTGACAAAGTTTCTTCCTGGAGTCTCAGGTAGAGATTCCAGAGAAAAAGATCTCGGGATAGGAATGTTTGCTGAAACCATCTCATTAAACTTCAACAAAGTGTGAGCTACCTTAGCTTCAGACATCCTCTTCTTAAGCTTCTTTTCTTTCACTTGTTTTTCTAGCTCATCCGTAGTTCATTCCTTAAAGGCCTTAGCCTCCGCCGGATCCAAGCCAAAATGAGGCTCGCCTTGCACTCTCTTCTCTTTGATTTCCCTCCACTTAGAAACTACCTCGTCTGGGTAAGCATTCTTCTTCTTCGTTTTTGGAGGTGCGGAATGAAGGTCCTTAGACATGGGATTCTCTGCTTCAACTACAACTTCTTTCAACTTCCTCTTCTTAACTTGATTAGAGGATTCAAGTTCAGAAACATTTAGAACCGTTTCTTCTTGAGCAGGTAAATCAATAAACTAACCAGTCATCTTGTCGAAGGCTATACCAATTCATTTGAGAGTACCATCACTCACCAACATCATCTTGCAAACTCTTGGATTAGACTTTCAAGCCTCCTTGAATGACTCAAGACACCGAACTATCAACTTTGAGAGGATTGCTGGATACATTATGTCTTGAGCTCTCAGATTACCTTTCTTAACATTCTCAACAGTAATAAGAATGAGTTTCATCAGGTTAAACATCCTCAGATTTATTAGAAAATCTAGAATATAAATCTCACTCTTCATCAGACTATCTTTGTCACCCATTCTCGGTACGATAAGGCCTTGTACCCATAATTCTAGAATCCAAAAATTTGTAGACAGAGTAGCAATCTTCGGAGCCTTATCATCCTCCAGTCCGAGAGTCTCTAATGCCTTTTCCTTGTCGAAGCTTCCCTTTGAATCTGGCAACACATGAGAAATGAACTCGGATTCTCTTTCATTGTTCAGCCCTACCATGATGGCTGCCTTGGCATAAGAAAGATTATAAGTCTTTCCATATGACTTAAACGATAATTTCTCCCTGCCATCTTCCTTATAGAAGGAAACTGTCTCATAGAATTCTATAAGAAAATTTGAATAAACTTCATCTTGATTTCCGGGCTTGGACGCAACAATATCTCCTCATCCATTAAGCTTAATATTCTTGGATATAAGAGAATCATACTTGTTGAAGAAATCAGGATGAACCAACCTTTCTCTATATACTAACCACTTCGAAATTGGATTAGAGGAAGACATGTCTTGAGATGCTAATTTAACAGACATTCGGATCTGAAGACCTCTGAGATGTTCAGAATGGATAAATATGAAGTTTGGAACGACTTTAAAACAGAGAGGCAGAACTTCGGGACGCTGGAGCGTGAAAACCAATATGGGACAACCATTTGGGGTCCCCTTTATATAGGCAACAAGAAGACGGTTCAACTTCCTCAGTTGATCGAATGGTTGTGACAAGATGAGATTAGACTTGACGGTTGAAAACCAATTCTCATGAAAACATGAATCCGATCTTTTGAGGTTTTTATTAAAACAAAGAATTAAGAAAACTATAATCCGAAAACAAAATATAAGAAAATTACAGCAAGTAAAGTATGATTACGAAAACTTGAGTAAGGAAATCATACCATTCAGATTGGCTTAGGTGGATTATTCGTAATGGGTAACAATTTTTTTTAACAAAAAACTACGAAAAATCTTTACTACAAAAATACATTGTTTAAAAAACTCACTACGAAAAACAAACTCTGTACGGAAAACTCAGTATGAAAATTTCATTACAAAATAAATTGGAAAATGAAAAGCTCATTATGAAAACCTTGGTACGAAAATATCATTATGGAAATACCAGTACGAAATTTTCCATTACGGATGTTTTCAATACGAATAATTCCATTCCAGAAGTTTTCTATATGAAAATATTCATTCTGGAAAATTTCAGTTCCAGAAATTCCCATTCCGGAATTTTAGTTCCGAAAAGTTTGAAAACAAACATTGAAAATTTTAGTTACTCTAACAATCAAATGTACTATCCCTATGAAAAGTAGTTTATTACTGTAAGGAATCTTTTTCAACAGAAACTTAATTAAGAAAGATTACCTTACGATTATCATTCATAACTTCTGTTTAATGTATTCAAATCTATCAGAAGGCAAAGATTTTGTGAAAATATTAGCAAGTTGTTCTTGCGTTCCGATAAACTGAAGAATAATATCTCCTTTTAGTGTGTGATCCCTAAGAATGTGATGCATAATTACTATGTGTTTTTCACGAGAGTGATGTGCAGGGTTCTTACTTAAGGAAATGGTACTTGTGTTATCACACAAAATTTGAGTTTTAGTAATACTTAAGACATACTCTGTGAGTGTGTGTTGCATCCACAACACATGAGGACAACAACTTCCAGCTGCTACATATTCGGCTTCAGAAGTGGAGAGTGCTACAGAATGTTGCTTTTTGCAAGACCATGAAACTAACGAATCTCTTAAGAAATGAAAAGTTCTGGATGTACATTTTCTATCCATTCTACATCCACCAAAGTCAGTATCATAAAATCTTTTTAGAACAAAATCATTTCCAGAAGTATAAAGTAATCCTAGATCCATGGTTCCCTTAAGGTAGTGAAAAATTCTTTTTACTGCCTATAAGTGAGATTCCTTAGGATTGGATTGATATCTTGCGCATAAGAATACTGAGAACATTATGTCTGGTCGACTAGCTGTTATGTAAAGTAAGCTTCCTATCATACCTCTAAAATATGCTTGATCTACTGGTTTCCCAGCTTCATCAAGATCTAAAGAGTTTGAGGTACCAATGGGAGTACTTATACTCTTAGTTTTGTCATAACCATACTTTTTATGAAGATCTTGAATATACTTATGTTGAGATATGTAGGTTCCTTCTTGTTTTTGAGAAATTTAAAAACCAAGGAAAAAAGTTAACTCACCCATCATACACATTTCAAAATCAGATTTAATTAGACTTGCAAAAGAGTCGGTTAAAGATTGCTGAGTTGAACCAAATATGATGCCATCAACATATATTTGAACAATCAAAATTTTTTTCTTATATTTCATTATAAAAAGGGTTGGATCTTCATTTCCCTTAACATAGTAGTTTTGAAGCAAAAATCCAGTGAGTCTATCATACCATGCTCGTGGGGCTTGTTTAAGACCATACAGAGCTTTAGTAAGTCTAAAACATGACCAGGATGTTTTGTATCTTCAAAGCCAGGAGGTTGTTCAACAAAAACATCATCTTGGACATAACCGTTAATAAAAGCACATTTCACATCCATCTGAAAAATTTTAAAATTAAAGAATGCTGCAAAGGAAAGTAGAATACAGATAGATTCAAGTCTAGCTACTGGAGCATAGGTTTCTTCATAGTCTATTCCCTCTTGCTGATTATATCCTTTTGCATCAATTCTAGCTTTATTTCTTAATATGACTCCATTTTCATCACATTTGTTTCTGAAGACCCACTTTACTCCAATGATAGAATTTTCCTTAGGACTTTCAACCAAGGTCCAGACATTATTCCTTTAGAATTCATTTAGTTCATCTTGTGTGGCTTTGATCCAATCATCATAACATAAAG
This sequence comes from Viscum album, assembly GCA_963277665.1. Lineage (NCBI taxonomy): Eukaryota > Viridiplantae > Streptophyta > Magnoliopsida > Santalales > Viscaceae > Viscum > Viscum album. The sequence continues at coordinate 90,778,770 of OY728164.1, forward strand.
CATCATTAGTGCTTTTAGGTTCTAATTGGGAATGAAATGCTAGACGTTCTACTTCATTTCTTAAGGAACTTCTAGTCCTTACAGGTTGATTTACATCACCAATGATACTATCACTGGGATGATTCTTAAGAAACACCTGATTTGGGTTTTGTAAAGCCTGTTCATCAACATAGGGTAGAAAGTCTTCTGGGGTAAATGTTTCAGAAGTATCTTCTGGAACATTATCCTTATCAGAAGGTTCTTCTATCAAAGGTTGATAATCAGTTTTTGAAAACACATCCAAGGAAGTTGACTGGGATGGTTTAAAAACAAAATGATCAGACTCATCAAATTTTACATGCACTGTTTCTTCAACAGTACATGTATTTTTTATTAAAAACTCTATAATCCTTAGAAGTTGTGGAATAACCTAAGAAAATTCCTCCATCTGATTTTGGTGCAAATTTATGCAAATTATCTTTAGTATTCAAAATGAATACTTTGCAACCAAAAACTTTGAAGTAGGATAGTCTTGGTTTTCAACCATTCCATAACTCATAAAGAGTTTTATTAAGAAAATGTGTAATCAAAACTCGATTTATAGTATAGCAAGCAGTACTTACAGCTTCAGCCTAGAAATGTCTAGCTATAGAATATTCACTCAACATGGTTCTAGTTATCTCTTGAAGAATTCTATTTCTTCTCTCAACTACACCATTCTGCTGAGGAGTTCTAGGTGCTAAAAAATTGTGAGTAATACCTTTTTTACTACGAAAAGTTTCAAAATCAGAATTTTGAAATTCTCCTCCATGATCAATATGAATAGTTTTTAATGGAAGGTTTTTCTCATTTTGAACTTGATCACTAAAACTTTTGAAATAAGAAAAAGCTTAAGATTTTTTTCATGAAAATAAACCCAAGTTAATCAAGTGTAATCATCAACTAGAACAAACACATAGTATTTGCCTCCAATACTTCCAGTTTGTGTTGGAACAAAAAGATCCATGTGCACTAACTACAATGCATCAGTTTTTGAGACTTCACTGATTGATTTAAAACTAGATTTATGTTTCTTTCCATATTGAAAAGGATCACAAACTTTAGAGGAATCAAATCTATGCTCTGGTAGATCCTTAACTAGTTTCTTCTTAGTGAGTTTACATAGGTTTCTATGGTTACACTGACCTAGTATTCTATTCCATAACCAGGAATGATCTTCCATTTCACTTAGGCAAGGTAAATCTTGGCTCCTTAGGTCTTATAAATTTAAGGTGTAAACATTCTCATGCCTATTGTTTGAGAGAATAAATTCTTCCTTGGAATTATGAACTAATCACTTATCATTCCTTAAATACACAAGGTAACCTTAATCACATAACTGACTTATGATAACGAGGTTGTTCTTAAGACCCTTAACAAAAAGAACATTTGAAATCAATGTTTTTCCTAAAATAACTATATTACCAATACCAATAATCTCTCTCTTATCATTGTCTCTGAAAGTTACCTTTCCCCCTTTCGTTTTGATAATCTTTTCTAAATAGCTTTTGTTACCAGTCATGTGCCAGGAACATCCACTATCCATGTACCCTGTACTGTTGCTGGTACTCTCTTTATTTTCCTGAAATCAAGAAGAGAATTAGACTTTTGGAATCCAAACTTGTTTGGATCTGAGATTTCCAGATATCAAAATTTTAGGTACCCACATCTTTTTAGAAAAGTAAGATTTTTGAAATCTTAGAGATTGGGTTTTTTAAAGAACAATTCTTTCCCCAGTGACCCCCACATTGACATTTGGTACAAAATGGGGCACTTTGGGGAAAAAAATAATTGTTACTAAAAATTGGTTTTGCATGGGTATAACCAAATTTGGATTTATTTCTTAAAGGTCGTATTTAGGAATACATTTTATCAAAATTTTCCTTACCATGGGTAAAGTTTGATAAACACATCTTTAAGGAAAAAATTTCGGACTTGAGTTTTATAACCATGTTTTTATCCTCAAAATGATTAGTTTTAGAACTAGAGCTAGGCTCAAAGAAACTTTTCTTAAAAATTACTTTTTCCAACTTGTTAGAAAGTTTGTTCTTCTCAGAACTTACTTCTTCAAGATTTTTTCGAAATACTTTCAAAATCTGCATTTTTCATATCAAGATCTTTAGATAGATCTGATATCTCTTTTGTAAGAATATTATTCTTAGAGTTTGCCTTATCAAGTATTTTATTGAGTTTGGAATTCACAATTTCAAGAAGTTTAGAAAACCTAGAAACATCTTCATAAGTAGGTAAAGTATTATCTTCATTAGAAGTGGATTCTTCATCTGAGGAGTTATAATACTTACTATCATTAGAATTTAAAGATACATTGGTCAATGATTCAACATTTCATACCTTATCCATAAAACAATGATTATCAATAGGTAATCCGGCTATAAGACCAAGATTCTTCTGTCCTGAAGATTCATAATCAGATGATTCATCTGAAGAGTCACAACCACTGGCACTCCAGGTGTCATTTGCTTTCAAAACATTCTTAGATTTGGATTTATAATACTTCTTTCTATTTCTGTCTGAATGCCTTTCTATCCTTTCTTTCTTTTTGAGCAAAGGGAAATCATGTATAATATTTCCATCTCTCTTGCATTCATAACATGTGACTTCTCCATATTTCCTATCTTTCCTTTCCTTCTTCTTATACTTGGATTGGAAATTTCTTTGGCCAGCTATCTTTTTCATTCTTCGAGAAAGATTTGCTAACTCACTTCCAGAGACTTCACTCTCACTAGATTCGTATTGGAAAATAACTTTCTTAGACATGGATCTGGTTACTCTCTCAGGAGTCTTATCTTTCATCTGATTTGATGTTGTTGTAAAAGCAACAGTACCATTTCCATTTTTCTTCTTGATGTTATTAGCATCTCTCTTCATTATTGTTTCATGTTGTAGAAGAGTTCCAAATAACTCATAAAGAGAAATTTGAGTAACCTTCATGTTCTCATCTATAGCAGTTCTTTTGGATTCCCACTCATTGGGAATAATATCAATTATCTTATCCACAAGTGCTTCATCATATAACCCTTTCTGTCCAATTGACTGTAAACTGTTGAAAATAGTTATAAATCTCTGTTGAACTTTACAGATTGGTTCACCATATGGAAAATTAAAGCCATGGTATTCAGCTCTAAGCATAGATCTCCAAGTTTCGATCAATTTAAAAGTTCCAAAGTGTGTAACTTCTATCTTCTTCCAGATATAACTAGCTGCTTCACAAGAAGAAATTGGGCTATATATATTTCTAGTCATTAAACAAAGTAAGGCATTGTGTACCTTATAATTGAGTTGATACTCTTGATTTTCCTTGTTATTAAAAGTTCTAACTTCCTTATCAAGAATTTTATAATCACCAGTAAGCATAACGAAGTTTTCCACTCTAGTATTGATAACAAAATTTTTAATTCGATCTCTCCAGTATTCATAGTCATTACCATCAAATATTGGTGGTCTTGTAGGATTTATATTATCAATATAACCAATATTAATTCCTGTCATACTTAAAAACATTTGGAACTTAAACTTGTTAGTAGAAAAAGTTCGTAATAACAAAGTTCGGAATGACAAAATTCGGAATGAGAAAGTTCGGAATGAGAAATTTTGAAATAAAAATGTATACGTGAGTACAAGTATTTCAGAGACCTCCGTTGATACCAATTATAGGATCGAAATAATGATGTAGATGCTCAATATACAAGAGGGGGGTGAATTGTATACTTTAAAAATTCCTTTGGAACCTTTAAAGTTAGTTACAAATAACTGTGTTTTGTTTAAGAAAAGGAAAGGGCTAAGTTTAACAAATTTAAACTAAGAAAATTCACAAGACCTCTAACACCAAATGAAAAACGTGGAAAGAGGAATGAAGTTATAAACTTCAAGTCCTATGTACTTTCTTAAATTTGGAAAGAGATTCTGAAATTAGGTTCCAGAAATATAGTTCTGTAAATTGAAACGTAACAAAAGATTACAATACGAGATTCTACCTTAAAGCATATAGAATCCAAATGAAACAAATTACAAGTAAGGAAGTATAATAATGTTATAATTTCCTTATAATACAAAATGCAGCGGAAACATAAAAGTTGTAAAACTACAAGTAACAAGATATAAGTCTTTTAACCCAAAGAGAAGGGTATCCAACAATCTTGGATAAAGGTCCCTTGATTTATACATTAAAGCAAGTCTGTCTTACCCACACTAGGGTAAGAACTCGATACGAAGATCAAAGCCTCTGTCTTTTTATCCCCGCAAGCCCTCAACTTCAAGGTGGTTGGAAAACTCTGTCTTCCTCAGCAAGTAATCCCTCAAACTTCAAGGTAGTCGGCACCTCTGTATTTCTATCCCCGGAAGTCCTCGAATGTAATCACCAACATTCGGAGTCTCACGAAGCATTGAGAGTTAATAAGAGTCTCTCTCTCTCTTGAAATCACTTCAGCAGCATGTATGCACAATGTCGAAGAAGTTATTCATCAGTCATCATTGATCTCTTTCAAATGAGCTCTAATTTATAGGCAAGGTCGGCCTCCTTTCCAACATTCATATTTTCCTTAAAATTCGGAGGGACCTGTACGAGTGTAACTTAACCAACGGTTAGTTTATAACAGAATAGACGACATCATTTTATAAAAAAACAAGTGAAACAGAAAGTACGACATCGTTTAAAGTCTATCTCAAAAGTTCATAGTGAAGGTTCGGAGTGTAAAAAAAATGTCAAAGAGTATACAAATTATAAAAGTGTAAGTAAAATGAAAGTTTAGAGTCTATCCAAAATTAATTTTTGGAGTCTAAATAAATTCGGAGTGTATAAAGAAAAGATGATCCGATTCTGTTTAATAGGTGAATTCGGAATGAGAATTCTTCATCAGAATTCGTAATGAGAATTCGTCATCAGAATTCGTAATGAGAATTCATCATCAGAATTCGTAATGAGAATTCGACATCAGAATTCGTAATGAGAATTAGATATTGAACTTCATGAGAATTCGTATCTGGAATTTGGAGTAGAACATTATTAGAGTTCGTATCCGGAGTTCGGAATGAACGGTCATTACATTTCTCGTCTGGAATTCGGAGTGAAACTTCATTACTGTTCTCATCCAGAATTCAGAACCTAAAACAGAATGCTTCATATCAAAGTTTCGAACGATTCCATGAATATAGAAATGAATCTGATTCTTATACTTAAGAAAAATTTGGATGAAAAAAATGTTAAGAATAATTTTCCTTATAAAAGAGATTTTCCTTATAAAAGTAATTTTCCTTTTAAATGAAATTTTCCTTATAAAAGCGATTTTCCTTATAAAAGCGATTTTCTTTATAAAAGCGATTTAAAGAAAGGTGTTTGTGATTGTCAAAACAAGAAGGAATTGAAATGTCATAAGGAGAACTTTATTGACTCAACAAAAACTAGATTCATAAAGATCACAAAATTATGCATAATACATTCATGGAAAGAATATGAATGGATTATTTTTAATCCTAAGAGGGAATGAGTAACATCAACAGATTTAATCTTTCATGGAAAATAATTTTTAAATATATTTTAAAAACATTTCTAGTGAAAAATATCATTTCTTCTTTGAAAAATACTTCTTATTACATAAAACCATTTGAAAATAATTTTCATATAAAATACCTTTTAAAATTACAAATTAGACTTCAAATCATTGGATTCCTTTTTTGTTTAAATCATATAAAATTAGCTTTATAACATTTTAAAAAACTTTTTCTTTGAAAACAATTTAAAATCATGTAAATAGATTATTAAAATTTTTTGAGAAACATTTCATTGAAAATACTTTTAATACTTATAAATAATTATTGAAAACGTTTTGAAACCTAGTTCATTAAATATTTGTTGAAAACATATAAATAATTCATGAAAAGGTTTTTCAAAACCATTTTTCTTGAAGACATAAAAATGAAGCTTCAAAAACTTTTGAAAAACATTTTTCATGAAAACATATAAAAAGATATTTAACACAATTTGAATTTATTTTTAAAATACGTTAGAAAATATATTTTAGAAAAATTAACCCTTTAAACATGCAAATGAAGCTTAATTAAATTGATGGAGGGTCAATTCATACATTTTATATGATGTAAAATGGATATTCCCATTTCCTGGTAAAAATGATAAAAAAATTGGATTGATCGAAAAGAGATTAGAAGAGTACTATAAAAATGGGTAAAATAAAAACGAGTATAAATTTCTTTTTAATGATAACTGGATATGAAAATAATATTATTTAAAACCCTATTATGAATTCATGTTTTTTAAAGAACATAGATTTCCAACTAAAGAGAGGGTAAATTTGGGATTTCCTAAAAACACTTTCTTAAATTTCAGTTTTTACAGAGTAGAAAAATTTTACCAATAAATTATTATATTATAAATATCCATAAGATAATAAAATTCATTAAATTTATTGATAGAAGCATCATAATATTTTATCAAATAAATAATAAATATAAATACTCTCTAAAAGTGATGATATTTTTAAATAAACTCTTATAACATAGTAAATTATGATCATACACTCCAAACAAGAAAAAAGAAATTAAATGAGACATAAAATATCATGAAAATCCATAGAATCATTATATAATATATAAAATGAAAATTTATACACCTTGAAGAGAGAATTAAGGTTAATAACAAAACAAATGTTTCAATGAAGGAAAATTGAGACAATAATATTTTAACTGGTTGGTATCATTTAGAACATAACCCCCATAAAAGAAATATCCTATAATGGATATGTGAATACCCATAAATTTATTTATAAGATTCACATAATACAAACATGGAAAATAAATACACTACAAAGAAGGAAAGAGTGAAAAATATAGCTTGTATCTCACAGAAAAAAGTGAGATGAAATATCCTTACCTTGTGTCTAGACTCTATTCCTACACATTCAAACATGTTGTATAATAAATATAAATTTCCTATACATATTTTTCTGAACAATATTATTATATATAATACCATATATGTTTTTATAATGACCTCATATTTCCCTCTTTTTAATAATCATATGTTATTATTTCACATCTAGTAATATTCACATTATTCTTCGCATGTGTTTTAATTTGTTATATCTTTGGTATTTATACATTATATCATGATTTCTAGAATTTAATACATGATAGAAATATCATGTAGATACATTATATCTGTTGTATTATAATCTATATAATATATTATTATTAAACTAAATACACCGTTAATGGAGATTTCTGTCCATACGTACACATGAATGATATTTTTGTTTAATTGTCATGTTGAAAGAAACAATGTAATAGAAATATATGTATATTTATATATAAATAAAACATTATAAAATTATACTTTTGATATCATATATATCATATATATTTACAAAAACCATCCATATTACAATCCATGTATTGTATTAATGGATCAATAACATTGAGGCGTGATTGTCCAGACTTCCTCAAATGAAATTATCATAGTAACACCAAATGAAAATTAAAAAATATATGCTTTGTAAAATTTATAATTAATATTAAATAATTAATATAAATAATATATAACATATATAAATAGAGTATGCATCATAATTTCTACCATTATATGTGGTAATGAATACATAAAAATCATCATTTAGTGAGGCAATAGTTTGTTGTATACATACACAGTATTTTTGTCATCCATTAAATGGAGGTAATTGTATTTTTAGGTTGAAATTTTAGCATAAAAATGTTCTAGTGTATTTATTATATTTGTGTTACTGTATTATCATGGAAAAAAATAATGTGGTGGGGATTAGAAAGAATATAACAGAATGGACTTGAGAGAAGACATTAACTTTTAATTTAGTAACTCATCTTAGTTTGTGCCAAAAGGATTCCTAGGATTTCCTTATGCCTAATGGAAGAGTAATATGAAGAATGAACTATTTTTTAAGTTTTTTTTAGTTTTTTTCTGATTTTTAGAGGTTTTAGAGGTGTGAGGTTGTGGGATAGGTGTTGTCCTTTTAAAGGGAAGGAAAAGGACTCACATGGTATTTTTGAAAACAAGTTTGGTGTACACATGTTATTACCTAACATAAGTAATAAAAAAACTCCATAAATAAATAATTGGAGAATTATGGATGAATAATAGATATAAATTATGGTTTGGAAATGTTTCTTGGTCATTTGGTCCCCTAAGATTAAATTTAATCCCTAATTATGCTTAAGTCGACCTTAATCACTGTGATTAATTTTAAACACTATTACTAATTATTTTGGTAAAAAATAACCATGATATAATTAGAATAAAAAAATATACTTATTTAGATATTTTATTTTAGTTTTTTGAAATATACTTCATAGAATCTGCAAAATTTAGATTAATCATAATCCCGCAAACACGACGAAATTATGTGTTTTTATTGTAGAAAGAAGTTCCAATGATTATTATGTTTTTATATTTAATTTACAATTAAAATTTAGTAAAATGAAATAAAATGAATTAATATATGTATAATTGATCCAATTTTTCATTAAAAAATTTAAAATATAATTTAACATTAAAAATTACATAAAAATTTTATTTTTTAACTAAAATTTGTATTTTTCACTATTCATCAAAAAATAAAGTTTCATAGAAAAATAGGTATAGTTAAACTGAAGATAATTATTAAATTATAAATTAAAAATATAAATTCATTTTATCAAATTTAATTTTTAAATGTGTGTAAAATATATTTTTTTTCATTGTATGACATTACAAGTGGTTTATTTGAGAAAACAGAATCACTGAACAAAAAAGAACTTTAGAAAAAATCATATCCTTCAATTCCAATTTGTTTTAATTAAATATAAATATATAAAAAATATTTTAAATGTATTTAATACTATTTATATTACACAGATTAATGGTTTGGTTATAATTATCTCATTTAAATAATTATAACAATAAAACGATGTTTCATAGTAACATGTGTGTTGAATGTAACTTATGCCAAGTTAGTATTATAGGTAGTGAAAAAAATTGGTTTTTTGTTTAGTGAAATCCATGTTAGTGAAGTATGAAATTAATGTTTGAATTAGTGTTTATATATATAATGAACTATTTCGAGTGTCATGTGAAATGAAAAATATCAAAAAAGATAAATTTAGTCGAAACTAAATCCATTGAATCTCATGGTGTTACATTTATCATCCCAAAAAAAAATTACACCCATCTGAGTCAGAGATGTCGCTAGTGAACCTAGCTTGGAGATTTAATTAATGAATCACTAATAATATCTTTCTACACCTAAGAAGCTTTTAATATCAAAAACATTTAGTGGTAGTACTCATGTCCTAAAAAATTTTACCTTATCAAGATCAAATTAAATTCCTTGTTATGACACCACATGTCCCACTAAATTCACTTCATAGGTACAGATATCACATTTTTGAAAGCATGGAAAAAATTTGGCACTTTCTCAACAATTCAATAAATGCTCTTAAAAGATGCAAATAATCCTCCTTAAACAGAGAGTAATCAATAGATTTCATTTACAAATACTACTACAAAAGAATCATGACTCTCAAGGATTATCATATCTATCAAATCCATAAAGACATCAAGATAATTTATTAGACCAAATTGCATGAAAATCTAATCACAATGGTCTTACCTGATTTGAATGTTTGTTTTCAAGATGACATATGATTTTAACCTCAACAGATGGTAACCAGATCAATGCTCGGTTAATGAGAACCAATTTTACCCTTTCAAATGATCAAAAAAATCATTAAATTCTAGGAATATATATTATTTCTTTACCATAAATTTATTTAGTTTTTAGTTATCAATGAAAATATGGAGTCCAGTATAATATTTATTAGAAAATAGTAGTGACACTACCTAAGGAGGAACACTTGGGCATATAAATCCATTATCTAGAAAACCATCCAACTGAGTATTAAACATATTAATTTTAGTTGTTGCATGTCGTAATAGGGAATATATACTAGTTGAGTACCTAACATTATATCAAAAAAAACCTCCCTAACCATTGGAAATCAAGATAAGTCATATAGAAACACACTGGGAAACTTGGTAAAAACTAGATATTGATCACAACTCACAAATACCCACTCTAGATCAACAGAAAACAAAAATATCAATTTATTGAAATATGGATAAGAAGGTTCGACTCTACTCAAACTCTGGTCCGATTCTCCTTGAAAGATACAACAAAGAACATCAGGTGTATTAATGGAGACCCGTCGAAGATAAAAATCAATCTATGATTTATTAGTAATGATCCAATCCATCCTGAATATGACATCAAAAAGATTCATGTTGAGAACCAGAAATGTCCATGCAAGATCAAAATATAACAGAGAGAAAACAGAAGAGGTGGTATGGAGACCCCACTCACTATTTGTTCTGAGGGGTGTAGAAATATCAAATATATAATATAATATCTCCATAATGAGATTTCTTTTTTAATGAAATGGATAAAAATATATTATTGACATGCACCTATGTTAAATAAATCATTCACTATGGATGAATCTATACAAATGGCACCTATCACAATATCTAAAAACATATTCACTTCTTCTGGATTCACTTCCACTGTGTGAAGAATCTTCATTTTGTATGCCTTCTATTGAAACCCATTTGTATATAAAGAATCTATTTTCCCCTATTTATAGAATAAAATTATGATCTCATGCCACATTACAAAGTAGAATAAATATGGTAGAAAATTAGTAGGTGACCTAAGTGTCTATATGAGAAACATAACTTGGGTGCCTTTGTGAAACCCCGCTTAGAATTCTCAATATTTCCACTGTAGTATGAAATCAAAAGACATATGCCTGAAGACATAAGAAGTTTATAAAAACCCTACTGTTAATAGCCACAATATGAATCCTCACCCATCCATATTACATCGAGGGGACATGAAGCTCCACATGGAGAGAATAAAACTCCAAACATACCTAACATTCGAGCCATTTCCATTTCAACCATAGGTGCTCTACTAAACACATCAGTAAAAGAAGGTAGATTCAATAAGAAATCATAGGGAAAAATATCTGATCAAAGTCCCAACTCAAAAATTCGAGCCTTCAGTTTTCATTCGATACAATCTTATTTGTGAATTGCACGAGATAAGAAAAATGGTTTTCACACTCAGTCACAGTCATTTAGCCTACACATGTTTGAAAAACTCTTTAGCCTTGTCCAATAACATCGAATCTGGATTGAATTGGTCTGTTTAAGGAACATTGAATTCTTTCCACTATAATTTCTCATGCTTATTCAATGTCACTGTAGTGTCCCACCATCTTTGGACCGGTCCATCAATCATGGAGGTGGAACACTTCAACTAGATTTTGTCAAGGATCACTAAGAACACAAACAAATGTTCCATCTTGTTCAACCATTCATCACCCTATTCATGATCATTTGATCCTTCAAATGCTGATATATTCTAGTAAATGAATTCCAAATAATTATTCTGGAGGTCATCTCTTTGAGGTTACACAACTGCAATTATAATAAAAATTAGTTAAGGAGCTTATCCCATACCATAGATAATACACATGATCAACTAAACCAGAATTGGGTTGACAAGTGGATTTTTTATACAATGATTCTATATTTTCTTCCTACTAGATCTGATTCACACATCTTCATGGAGGCATGATTCAACCAAAAATCATCAAACAACATTGAATATATCATATTATCACTGAAACTGAGAAAAATGGAAAATAAATTCCAATATATAGTAAAAAAGGTTTTCATTTCAAAATATCCATGTCAAAAGCAGTGAAAAGATGGGGACAAATTCTCTAGATGTCATTACATAACCACAGTAGGTGAATTATGGTTCATTGTAGTGATATATGTATAGAAAATAAATCACAACTACTTCTTATGTCTCGACGAGATTACATAAATGCATTGTAACTTCAAGAAAAAAATATCATCCTAGAGATCTAATACCACTTCGTAACGAACCATCCTGGATACCCTGGTAACATGATAACTGAGTTGGAACTATCATGGACCAAAGGAAATTCCCAATCACCATGTTTAGGAAAATAACACCTAACATCATACAAAAAGAAAGAGTGATAGAGTTCCCACAAACATTGAGGAAGAAAGATAATAAGATGGTAAACGTAGAGGAAAAACCCGACAGGGGAAGTGCACCTAAAGTCAAACTCATGTAAAAACCCAAAGGAATATGACAAAGTAACAAAAAAATATGATACATATCTGATTTCCCATCGGACAGAAATCTCTATGTCCATGGATCAACATATAGTACAACCTCTATGTGGTTTTTTATCCCTTCTCGAAACTGGATTTGGATAATCTACAATCAGCTGATGGAAAAGGTAGGGTGTGAGTTAAAAGCAAAGTAGTGTCTCAATAATGAATCCAAAAAATAAGTGAACATTTAATTAAATAAATAAATATCTATGAATTTTAAATAAATAGATTCACCATTTCAAATTAATATTTAAAAAATCAAGAATTACATTTCAAATGATAGAAATAATTTAAATAAACAAGACAGAAACATGGTCACATGATTAAAATGTATGATAGTTCTAGGATATATTTAATCTTCATATTGAGGGTGACATAGAAATATGTGTATTCAATTCTCCCTTCAACACTAGTCAAGAGGAAATCATCACTATCCCATCAGTGATGCGACGTACTGTATTTCTGTTTATCTGATGTTGTTTTTTTAAAAGGATGGGGTTGAAGCCTCATTTATTATTAAAGGAAATCACATAACTCTATAACTAGGTAGAGGGAGACCCATTAAATGGCCCAAAGGACTGGTGGGAATTTGGCTTATTACATGGCCTATAAGCCAAATATTTTGGCCCAAATCCCATTATGTGAATAGTACTACTACAGTACACGTGCTGCTACAGTACCACACAGTACTCGCCGCTGCTACGGTACCCTGTCACCACTACAGTGACCTGCTGCTGCTACAGTTCCCATCGTTGCTACAGTACCACCACTAATATATTATTCTATAGTGTTACTACAATAACCCGTGCCCAATGTTTTTTAACCCCCATTTTTCATGTAGGATTAAGGGTTGCTAACCACTAAGCCAAACCCCCACTACGATTTAGTGATGTTGTAAAATCAGGGAGTGTAGTCCAAAATACTCAAAAACAACCTAATGAATTAATGTAAACTAATACAAAATCAATGAAGGGAAATTTACATTAACAGTTATTAAAATAAAATTTATCCCATTCTTCATTTAAAATGTGCCAATTTGAATTAAAAAAACAGATGGGTTTTTAATAGAAAACATGCCTTTTCTAAGATAAACGTATAGGTTTTTATAAAAACAATTTTAAGACATTTTTCTCATATAAAAATATGATATAAATTAAAATTTTAATTTCATAAGTCACTTTAAAAATTTAAATTCAACAATCTAAATATCTCAAAATTATGTCAATTTGACAATAAATTCCCAATTCAATGGAATTGGGGTTTTGCGGCCTTTTATTCAAACAAAATAATTTCCAAAAAAATACCCCAATTCATTGGAATTTGATTTTAAATAATTAAATTTCATAATAAGAAAATCACATATATTGAATTGAAATAATTTTAACAAAATAAAGAAATTTAGTGTCAATTAAATTGGGAAATCTATACAGAAGCACCTACATCAGGAGAACATGATCTCAAAACTCTCAACCCTAATCAGGATTCACCAATAAAGAACATTTACAATAAGAAAAAAATAATCAAACCTAGGGTTGAGATTAAAAATAGTGGGCATTGGATCCTTTACCCAATAAAAGGATCTACAAAACCCTAGGAAGGAAATGAGAGAGTGTGATAAAGAGAATTGGAAAAGCAAAATATTAAATAGAAGATTAAATGCGGTGAATCTATCATAGATATACATACAAGAGGGTGATTAGGGACAAAATACTACTCTTTGGAGATACCAGGGATGAATAAATCACATTTGGTTTATAAAGGTCAATCATGGTACTAAAAATAGGGTTATGATAAATTAAAAATAATTTTTTTGGATTAAAATCCATGTCATCATGGTTAGTAGGGTATATCCACAAATAATAGACAAACCATGTGCCATATCCATGCATCCATATTTTCTATGGTTCACGATTTCTACATAGTGGGAACATGGTGTGAAAACCATGAGCTAGCCATTCAAAACCCCATTTTCTTGTTTTTTATAGTTTCCATTGAGAGGGCGCACTATTTGGGTAAACCACAAGCTAACCAAACACTAGCCTTGAAAAATTTAAAATTTACAAAATTTCACCCCAAACAACACAAAATGAAATTCAAACAATGTATATTCAAAAAATGTTTAAGAGTACCTACAAATAGTAATAAGAAGTTACAAGTCTCTTGTTGGGCTATGGGAAAGATTCAGAAACATGACATAGATTTATATTATAGAGTTCTATTAGGTATGAATCTATAAATAAATGTGAAATGAGCTCAAATTGTCATATTAAAAACCAATATTCATTCTTGGTTGTTTCTAGTAATGTCTTAGTTTCCCCACTTATTAAAAAATAAGGTATACCTTGACCCAAAACAAAATTTACCCCTTGAAATAAATCACTAAACATTGGGATAAATAGTAATATCTACATAGAATAGTAATCTAGGGAAGTTATTGGTTGGGAATGATTTTAAACATTATGTTTCATTTATAGGTTTTAGTATTCATTTTATTTAATATTTTTAGTTCCATTATAACAAACCTAAATAAAAAATTATGTTATCTACTCAAAAGAATACATACACCTTGGTTGTAAAAAAATCAAGGGCCCCATGAAACTAAAATGTGTTATCAGTAACCCATCATACCCAATGAATGGTTACCAATAAATTGGAGATGGTGTTACACATCAATGGAACCATCCATATATTTGAGGTGGATTAAGAGATCCTCCAAATTATTATTCCATATATATCATTTCAGTCATTGAGTAAGATTGGGATGAATAAAGAAACACATATCACCACATTTAACAATTTAGGGAGCATTTACAAGGAGGGAGAAACAAATAACTATATTGTACTAACAAGGAAGATTATGGGGTAGACTATGACTAAGAAAATATTCTTGAATCACCTATGACAGTTCCCATAAACTACTTGCATCATGCTCATCATGAGGTAGTAACCCCTCAATAAACTACTAAAGATTCCACCAAATATTTTTTTATTTTTTCAACCAAACATGATTAAATAAGTGGACAAAATTAGGGTAGAAGTATAATAATATCAATATGTGGGATTATATACCTAATTATAAAGATAATGTTTAGCAGTATAATTTAGACAATATTGATGAGAAATCCTAAATCCATGTTTTTACCCAACAAGTCTGACAATGTATCCTAAAATCATTATATAAATCACGTTAGTATTTCCAAACAACCAATAGGGTTCATACATTACTGATCACACTTATCGAGCCTTCAAATTTACTTAGGAGACAAGAGGATGAGTGTACTAACATATCCAAATAGTAAATTTTGGAAGACATAAACCCCTTACTCCTAACATGAGTCCTATAAGAATAATCTACTGATGATTATTGGGTAAAAGTTGGATTATATCACCACTATCATTGAAGGATGAGATTATATTATTTATCCAATCAATGAATTCCATAATCCTTTCTTATTATCAATTATTTTTGTCACTCACATCCATGAAGGTGTCTTCTGAAATTGTTTTAATATTATGAGAGAAACAATAGAATGAAACTATTAATGTATCCTAGTGGTAAAAAGGGACATGAAAATATTACTTCCCCTACAACTATAGTATATCATTAAAATTATTTAATATATACTCAAGGGAAGACATCTACTACTATTCCCATTTAGAATGATCTTCATCACATTCCACTAATGAATGAAAAATAGAATTGGGATCATATTTTGAATTTAATAAGAGATCATATGCCCAATTAAATAGAAACAAAAGGGAGAACCCCAAATCTTTTCAACCATCAAAATGATATTGGTATATTCTAGTGACAATAGAGTATCCTAATAAGTCTCCCACATGTAAATTCCATTCATCACAACACACAACTGTTACCAACCAATGTACAAATGCTAAGAGAGCGTATCACATGGGGGATCCCAAAGTATAAGTTAATGATAATATCCCTAACATAGTAAATTAGAGTTTTCATGAGACCCTAAATAATTATTCAATAATGGATAAATAATTTATTTACTCCTCATAAAAATATTGTAGAAATTATAGCTTCAAAGGTTATCCCCACCATATCTCTACCAATAGTACTAGACATCCTTACAAAAGTGTTTTCCATGAAGGCCCTCTAAGTGAAAATATCATAATCATTCATGGGAACACCTCTTATTTAGAAAAATGTGATAATCCTCATAAAAAAAACAAGATTGAATGGTTATAAGGTCTCCCACTTCATAATTTATCAAACACTATACGCCATGATTTTCTTCCCCATGAAATATGATATAATAATCATACCTACCATTAGAAATTGATCCGCAATGTTATTCTTCATCGTAGTGGTGTTTTTTATGAAGTTACAATTCATAGATACATCTCATTTTTGAAATAAGGACTTCCCATTTTTCCAAGATACACTCAGTAGACCCTCATATTGGGTGGAACCCAAAAGATAGAGTCTTTCCACACTAAGTATATCATCTATGATGAGAGTTATCCCTTTTAATCTAAAATATGTTCTGAATAAATGATATTAATCAATACCACTATCATATCTTCCATAAATCTATATTACATTGATAATTATAAATAAACCCACACTTCTTAACAAGGCTATTTGGAAACAACTGCTCATCTTTGGTAAGGTAGGGTAATCTATCACAGAAGATGAACAGAAAACCATAGTACTGATAATTGATCTGGATGATGGAAAAAAGGGCACATGTTCTTTACCATAACAATATCTTTGTATGACATTATGAATAACTTTGTAGAGGAATGAATACATTATCATCATCTGAATCCATGGATTCTTCATCATTATATTAGATAAAATCCTATACATTAAATGGTACATGAATACCATGTCATGTCAATTGGAGAGATCTGCTGCTAGATTGACTTGTACACACATTAATTTTATGGAACGTAATATTGGAAAGTAAGTATGAATACATATAATATTTTGGTGAAAATGTTATAAATAATCTATATCTATTTATCATAGATAGTCCCTCTAATGAAAATATCAGTGCATGAGGAACTCATGTAACACTTCATTTTACTATAATCCCCAATCCATAGTGCCCAATTGGAAATAATTCAAGGAATATAATTTCCACAGGCAAGGTCTAAAGCCAATTCTTCTCACAATATATTTGTCCCATCCAGTAGGGTTTTATTATATTTAATGCTTATAAATGACAAACAAGAGGGGAATGCTCTATTGACAGACACAACCTCATTCTTTTGGAATCATTGAGGACTATCATCTAATGATATTATTGAAACCCTCAGATGAATAGATAACCTAAATATAAATTATCATTTTAATAATATATTATCTATATCAATCCAATGGTCATATAAAGGGTCACAAAATCAAAATGATAGTAGTAGTAGATAACACAACAAGAACACTAAAAACCCAACCTTCTAGGGTTGGCTATATATTGTAACAATGTAACAAACCAAGCTTCTACGGTACACTTCTCTTTGAATAATGTTATAGCGTGTGTTGTACGCAACACCGAGTTCTAACACACCATAACTAATTAAACTAGCCGTTATGAATAATAATACCTAATTTTTGAAATTATATATATTTTATATTTCAAAATGGACTTAATTTTCATATTCAGAGTATCGAATTTAGCCTAAGGTGATATTTTTGTACTTTTCGGATAACTTTAATATTTTGATGAATAGTGAAAATTACTAAATTTTAATTAAAAACAACTTTTTTAATAAAAATAATTAATAGTGATAAGTTATGAATTTGAGTGGTTTTAAAGTATATTTAGAATATAGTTTTACCATTTAATAAAATTTTGGTCATTGGAGATAATTTCACAATTAAACCAAACATAAACACGTATCAATCTTTTGATAGTTATTATATCTTAAAAACACGCTTTCTGTTTTAACAGCGGGAATTAATTTTAAATTAATTTCTGCCACTTCTGTGTTTTGAATTTGGAAAAATGGATTCTATATTTGGAAACAGGTTGTTCTTATTGTGTGAATAGGTAACTTTTATTTTTAGACATTTTGAATTATTAATGCGGTAAATATTTTATTTACCATGGTTATGGGTAAATCCGGTAAATAAGGGTTACAAAATAATATTATAATAATACTAAATTACCCTAAAACGTGTCCTAACCTTATTGGTGGATACATGTCCGACCATTGGCATATTTGGGACGATTTTGGAACCCCATGGTGCCACTTGTAAGTGATAGGGAAACTTTATTTTAATTTAGTTAAAATAAATAAAAAAATGACACAAGCATATATCTTTTAGAAAAAAAAAATTTACATATGGTTATATAAGTTGTATTTTCGACTATAAATATTAATTAGAAAGATAAAAATATTTCCTACATAATGATATTTTATTTATAATTTTTAGACATTATATAATTTAATTTATTTATGACACAATGATGATGTAGTAATTACCATAATAGTGAAAAATCAAAATAATTGATATTATAAATACCCAAAAAAATATAAAATTAGACTTTTAATGAATTACAATAATTTTATAGGATAATATTTCATATTAGGATTTATTTAATTTACTTTTTATGAAGTAATCATCCTGTTATAAGTTTCATAAAAATCAACTATTGGATAGTTTCAAAATTGACATAAAAGAGTTTTTAAAACTAATATTATATTATTAATTGATATTAAATTTTTAAAAATCTAAGGATCGGCCAAGAGACTTATATTATGATAGGTGTATCCTTAATAGAACACTTGTGGGGTCAATTGGATGTATATGGTATGTTTATTAACCATATAATATTAAAATACAAAGGGACATTGTAAAAGTGAAACTAATTAACTAAGAGTTAATACTTAAAGATAGGGTTAATATAATGACCCAAACCTGTCTAAAATCTATTGGTTGAGTGGTGTTCGACCCATAACCACCTTAACCATTAAATAATCAACTTTTTAGCCATTAGAAACCGAGTATGAATTTATTATAAATTAATATTTCTAGCTTTTCCAAAGGTGTCCCTCACCCCTCTTATAAAAGGGCACTCCCACTTCTCATTACATCACACATTCTAAGCCTTTTTGTTCTGCCAAACTATGCCCAAATACTCTATCAACATCCCTCAATACAACCTAGAGGCCTTAGTTTGATTATAAATCCATCCTAAGGAGCCCGTTTGATCAAATCAAAAGGAATAACCCGAAGAAGAGGTAATGTTTTCACCACCATTTTTCAAATTCATTTCTTCTTCCACTTCTTCTTTCTTTGTTATTACAATTCTAAAATATCAACTCCACTATATTATATATACTTTGATGTTATTATAAATATGGTACAATCATATTCATTATTCTATCCACCCTTTGAATAACATGTCACCATACGTGCGTACGTATTGCTTACCGTCACCAAGTCGCGGTGTAATTGTTATTCAATATATTATTATTTGAATAGGTATAATAATGATTTGTAACTCATGTAAATAATAAATATAACATGATAATTATTTTATATATATGATATACTATCCAATTATATATTATTTTAATATCAAAAGAATGATATTGTCGCTCGTGCATACGTACGGACTACCGTCTCCGCGAATGCGATGAGATTCATTCTCCATCGTTTCCATTCAAGTATAATTATCATTTTATGATTTAAAAATAATGCTTAAGGACATGATATCATTCTGGATATGAATAAGATACAACCTATCCATGGAAAACATGGATTTCGTAACAAAACATATAAATGAAAACGAGTAAGTTAACACCCGAAACGACGATAATACTAAGATATTATTAACAAAGAAATGTTAAAAGATCATATATGATATCATATTAATATATATTATTCTTGTATAATTTAATAACAATTATTTCACCATTATAGAAGAGGTTATCCTACCCTCATCCAAGGAAATGTACAATGTTAGGGTTTATTTCGCAATCTCTTCATTATATAAGGTTGTTTATACGTAATAATCTACTGATATTTCTTTATCATCCACATCCTTGTTTCTTAATAATGTATTTCAAAACATTTTTACTATTTAAAATAATATGGGTTAAAGTCATTTATACCCTTTTTTGACTTTTTATAAGAGTTTTATAAAGGAATCTTTCCGTAATTTTCCAAACAAGGTGCTTTTTAAACTTTTCGACAGAATTAAGGTAAGAATGTTTTTTTAACTTATACGGCGGGTGTTGTTATTTACCACCGTTATAAAATCTTCAAAGAGTCCCTTAGAATCTTATAAGAATATTTTCAAAGAAAATGTTTTATTTTATAAATATATTACTCTTAAATGATTTCAAAATAGAAAGAGATATTTCTCTAAAAAGAGTTTTGATTTCATCTATGTCAACATCTTTTGTTGGATTTTACGTTTGTTTGAAGTTCATTTATTATGATACAAAACTTGTATATTGTATTGAAGGTTTTGTGATATTTTTGACTGTGGTTGTGCTACTTTTATACAATTCATAGTTTATGGTGAAATAATTGACATTTCTTATGCTAGTTTTAATACGAATGTTTATGTTATGTTTAAACCTTTTCATATGGGAATTCATTGGACTTAATATGTGATGGGTGGAGCCCGCTATAGCTCTTTGATGCATCGGTAGGTCTCATGAGACAAACTAGTGTCTTGGCATAAGGCCATGGAAACATCTTATTTGTAGTCTTGGCACGAGGCCTTGGCTATGTGGTTATGATAGTCTGGCAGTATGCATTTCATCATTATGAAAGTGGTTATTGGTATTGCATGTGATTATTCGATTAATAGAATATCCATGTGAATAAGTAAATGGAATTATTTCATTTTATTTTTTCCATACTATGTTGAAGTTCAAGTTTAAAATGCTTTTGTTTTAGTTATACATTTCCTTAAATGTTTATTCTTATTTATTAAAGGTTCCGCTATATTGTTATCCTTACTGGGCATTTGAGCTCACCCCTTTTCAATGTTTTATTTTTCCCAGTATGTGAAGAAGTAAATTATGAATGACCTGCAGGGATATTACAAGGGGATAAAAGTGTGGAATATAGAGACAATATATTGTTGTAGTAGTTTTTCACTTTATGAGGTAATGTAAAACATTATGAATATATCTAGTGTTTACAATGCTACTAAACCAATCGGTCTTTTGAGATTTGATCCTTCTTGTGATCCTGGAAATGTTA
Source organism: Viscum album (assembly GCA_963277665.1). Classification (NCBI taxonomy): domain Eukaryota; kingdom Viridiplantae; phylum Streptophyta; class Magnoliopsida; order Santalales; family Viscaceae; genus Viscum; species Viscum album. The sequence goes on from OY728164.1 coordinate 90,800,240, forward strand.
TGTAATAATCAACCGACTCTGGGTCACTGGGGTTGGGGTGTTACAGTTGGTATCAGAGGAGGTTTAGTACAAACATTGGAAGCTAGATTTAGATAAACTCTGATTAGAGCACATAGATTTAAGATGGACTTTGAGGATTAGTATAGAAGATCATCCTAGAATTTTGGTATTGTAGAGATTTTGTGAGTTTTCCGAGCAATACATCCTTGTCTGGATACAGGCAGGTAGAGGCGGCTCTGTCATAGATGTACCTTGGGGTAAAACCCGAAAACACTGCTTTGAGCTAGATGCGAACGGGAACTGGTGCACGACAACGGGTCTTGCTGCACTCTTGGTTACGACACTCCCGGGGGATATGCTTAAGATAACTCTCATTTTCATTACAAATAATTATGAAGGGTTTATGAGTATATACTTCCTCAAAGAAAACATCCGTATGATTATAGATTATATCCATAAATAGTTCAATTTATGTTAAGGGTTTTATAAGTTTGGGATTATGTATTTTGATTCATAAACTGATCTAGTGTTTGCCATTGTTTAGAAATGGCGCCTAGTGGAATAAATGGAAACCATATCAATGCACGCACTCCATGTAAGGATTTCTCTCCTACTCAAGATAATTATAGTGGAGCTGGTGATGCAACTGGTCCCGATCAGCAAATCACCATACTGGGACAACTCACTCAGGTTATGAATAATAACATTACCCATAAGGAGCACAATGATCTGTAGCATGGAGGATCAATGTTAGATCGATTCATGAGGAAACATCCAACAACATTCAATGGGAGTACAAATCCCTTAGTAGCTGAGCAATGGATAAATTCTCAAGAGAAAATATTTCAGGCTTTGGGGTGTAGTGAAAGGGAAAAAGTTATCCTGGCAGTTTATCGCCTCACTGGAGATGCTGATCAATGGTAGTAATTGATTCAAAATACAAAGGAAGATGATGAAGTATCAAATATGGAATAGAGGGAGTTCAATGATATGTTTTTAGAAAAATATTTTCCTCGCGAACATTGAGAAGATATGGAAAGGCAATTTCTATGTCTGAGACAAAAGGAGGATGAGAATGCCATAAATATGAGGCTAACATTACAAGGTTAGAAAGGTATGCTGGAGATTGTATACGTAACCCAAGAAGTAAAATTGATCATTTCTTTGATGGAAAAAAACTATTTCTCCGTCGAGAATTAGTCTCACAATCCTGCTCGTCGTACGAAGACATTGTCTCATGTGCTATCATGACCGAAAAGGAATTCTCTATGTCTTATGACTTTAAAGCAAAGAAATAGAAGAAGAGACCTGCTGATAAATATGGGAATGGAAATAAGGGGAAGAAGGTAATGGTTGAATAACCATCCTGTGGTAAATGTGGTAAGAAACACCCTAGTACTTTCTTAAAGGGAACAGGAGTCTGTTACAAGTGTGGTGAAAAAGGCCACCAAGCTCTTGATTGAAATGGAACGAAGGAAGATACCAATGTTAAGTGCTAAAATTTCCGGGAGATGGGGCATTATGCAAATGAATGTCCTAAGCGTCAGGAGAACATACCTCAGAAAAGGACAAGGGATCAAGGCCAAGCTTATGTTATCCCTACTTCTGAGGTAGAAGCTATGAAAGACGTGGTGGCAGGTAATTTAATGGGTTCCTCAAGTTTAGCAAGTGCATTATTTGATTCTGGATCATCGCATTGTTTCATATATTCCTAGTTTTCTAAGAAAATTAGATATTTACAATATGATTTAACATGGGAGTTGTCAGTTAAAACTCCTAAGGGAAGTATCATTGCAACAATTTTTTGTGAGTCAGTCCCTATTAAAGAACATAAATGTTGTTTATCTGCTGATCTCATCATCATACATATGATTGAGTTTGATATAATCCTCAGTATGGACTGGATTTTGGACTATGATGTGAAGATTTATTGTAAGAAGAATGAGGTTATGATTCTTGATGATGATGATACAGAACACATTATCTTTAGAGCAGAATCGTCACCGCCTAATTCTTATCTAGATCCACCCCCAGTAGCTCAACTAAAATAAATAATTGCGGAGGAAGATAATGAAATGACTGTGGATGAGGAAAGTAATGTTCAAATGGAGGATATACTTGTTGTGAAAGAATATGTCGATGTATTTCCGGATGATTTACCTAGACATCCTCCAGAATGAGAAGTTGAGTTTTCCATTGATTTAATTCTTGGATCAAGGCCTATATCGAAGACCCCTTATAGAATGGTCACTGTAGAATTAGTCGAACTAAAGAATCAACTAGAGTAATTGAGTAATAAGGGGTTTATTCGCCCTAGTGTTTCTCTATGGGGAGCCCCTGTTATTTTTGTTAAAAAGAAAGATGGATCTATGAGGTTATGTATCGACTACAGGGAGATCAATGCTATAACAATAAAGAACAAGTATCCCCTACCTCACATTGATGATTTATTTGACCAAATTCATGGATCTCAATACTTTTAAAAGATTGACCTTTGATCTGGATACCATCAGTTATGTTTGAAGAAGGAAGACATTCCGAAGACAGCATTTCGAACCAGGTACAGGCATTACGAGTTTACAGTAATGCGTTTTGGATTGACTAATACCCCCTCTGTATTCATGGATCTGATGAATAGAGTTTTGAAGTAGTATCTCGATAAATTTTTGGTGGTATTTGTTGATGATATCTTGGTATACTCCAAAATATACGAAGATCATGAAAATCACTTGCGCATTATCCTAAAGACTCTGAGAAGACATGAATTATATGGGAAGTTTAGCAAGTGTGAATTCTGGCTTCAGGAAATTTCTTTTCTTGGCCATATTGTCTCTAAATATGGAATCTCTGTTGATCCTTCTATGACCAAGGCAATCCAAGAATGTCCAGCACCGACGAGTATAACTGAGGTACGTAGTTTTATTGGTTTAGCAAGTTATTATCGATGTTTCATCCAGAATTTTTCCCGGTTGGATAACCCATTAACGAAGCTCACACGTAAAGGGGTTAAATTTGTTTGGAAAAAAGATTGTGATGAATGTTTCGAAGAACTGAAGAGAATATTAGTCAATGCTCCTATATTGACTCTACCATCGGATAATGATGGGTTCATTATTTATAGTGATGCATCGAAGAACGGACTTGGTTGTGTCATTATGCAGAATGATAGAGTTATTGCCTATGCATCATGACAGTTGAAAATTCATGAACAAAACTATCCTACACATGATCTCGAGTTAGCATCTGTGATCTTTTCTTTGATGAAATGGAGGCACAACCTCTATGGTGAAAAATGTGAGATTTATACTCATCACAATAGTTTGAAGTATATTTTATCACAAAAAGATCCTAACATGAGGAAAAGGAGATGGCTTGAATTACTCAAGGATTATGATTGTACGATACACTACCACTCGGGGAAATCAAACAAGGTGACAGATGCTTTGATCAGAAAAGACCATGGAGTTTTGAACGTGATGATAATTGAAAGGGATCCAATTTTGATAGATCTAGTGAAGATGGGCATGGGATTAACCAGGGAACGTGAAACATCAATGCTTTTTAAAATGGTTTCCAAACCATATTTACTAGAAAGGATTAAGAGTTTTTAGACCGATGATGAAGAATTTCAAAAGAATATTAAAGATATGAATGATGGGAGATTGAGAGACTTTGTGTATGAAGATGGAATTTTGAAATTCGAGAAGAGACTTTGTGTTCCTGATATACCTGATCTAAAATGGGAATTACTGGATGATTCTCATAGTTCCAATTTATATATACACCCTAGGAGCACCATAATGTATAGTGATTTGAAGGAACATTTTTGGGGGGGAAATATGAAGAGGGAGATTGCTGATTTTGTGTAAATATTTATGGTCTTTCAACAAGTGAAAGCTGTAAGGCAACAACCTGGAGGAGTCATGCAACCTCTTCCCATACCAGAGTGGAAATGGGACAATATTACGATGGACATTGTCATGGGGCTACCAAAGACTCCTAGATGGAACGATGCAATATGGGTTATTGTTGATCGTCTTACCATGCCAGCACCTTTTCTTGCTATAAGAGAAGATATACCCCTAGAACGTCTAGCAAGACTATATATTAATGTAGTTGTGAGACTTCATGGAGTACCCCTATCGATTATTTCTGATCGTGATCCCCGTTTTACTTCAAGATTTTGGAAGAGTCATCAGAAATACCTGGATACTGAACCTCATTTGAGAACCGCCTACCATCCACAGACAGACGGACAATCAGAATGGACTATTCAAACTTTAGAAGACATGTTGAGATCATTCTCACTTGACATTCAGGGTATGTGGGATCAATATTTACCTTTGGTAGAATTTTCCTATAACAATAGCTTCCATTTGAGTATTCATATGGCACCATATGAAGCGTTATACTGAAAGAGATGTCGCACACCATCCTGTTGGGATGACGTTGGTGACAGAAAACATGAAGGTCCAGAACTAGTAGAGGAAACAATGGAAAAGGTGAAGGTAATCCAAAATCACATCAAAGAAGCTTAAAGTATGCAGATGATCTATGCCGATAATCGAAGGAAGGATTTGGAATTTCAAGTCGGTGATCATGTATTCCTGAAGGTATCTCCATGGAAGGGAGTCATACGTTTTGGTAAGAAAGGTAAATTGAGTCCCAGGTACATCGTACCTTTCGAAATTACAGAATGAATTGGGGTTGTAGCTTACATATTGGCAATGCCGCGAAGTCTCTCCAAAGTTCACGATGTGTTCCATGTTTCTCTATTGAGGAAATACATGCCCGACCCAACACATGTACTCACCTATGAGGAATTAGAACTGGATCCTGATCTATCTTATTGCGATGTGCCTTTCAAGATTCTTCATAAAAGAGAACAAGTACTGAGAAACCGAACGACGCGTCTGGTAAATGTTTTGTGGAGAAACCATAAGATGGAAGAGGAAACGTGGGAACCCGAGGAACTTATGATGAAGAACCACCTGAGTCTTTTCATGCGATAATATTCTAGAAATTTATAGGATGAAATTATTTGAAAGAGGGGAGAATATAACACCCCAATCTTCAACGTTATGCTTATCTTTGAATAATTTGATAGCGTGTGTTGTACGCAACACCGAGTTCTAACACACCATAACTAATCAAACAAGCCGTTATGAATAGTAATACCTAATTTTTGAAAATATATATATTTTATATTTCAAAATGGACTTCATTTTTGGATTCAGAGTATCGAATTTAGCCTAAGGTGAAATTTTGGCACTTTTCGGATAACATTAAATTTTTGATGAATAGTGAAAATTACAAAATTTTAATTAAAAACAACTTTTTTAATCAAAATAATTAATAGTGATAAATTATGAATTTTAGTAGTTTTAAAGTATATTTAGAATATACTTTTACCATTTAATACAATGTTCGTCAATGGACATAATTTCACAATTAAGCCGAACATAAACAAGTATCAATCGTCTGATAGTTATTATATCTTAAAAACACGCTTTTTGTTTTAACAGCGGGAATTAATTTTAAATTAATTTCTTCAACTACTGTGTTTTAAATTTTTAAAAATGGATTCCAGATTCGGAATCAGGGTGTTCATATTGTGTGAATAGGTAACTTTTATTTTTAGACATTTTGAATAATTACTGCGGTAAATATTGTATTTACAATGGTTAAGGGTAAATCCGGTAAATAAGGGTTAAAAAATAATATTATAATAATAATAAATTACCCTAAAACGTGTCCTAACCTTATTGGTGGATACACGTCCGACCATGAGCATCTTTGGGTTGATTTTGGGACCCCATGGTGCCACTTGTAAGAGATAGGGACACTTTATTTTAATTAAGTTAAAATGAATAAAAAAATGACACAAGCATATATCTTTTAGAAAAACAAGTTTTACATAGGGTTATATATGTTGGATTTTCGACTATAAATATTCATTAGAAAGATAAAAATATTTCCTATATAATTATATTTTATTTATAATTTTTAGACTTTAAATAATTTAATTTATTTATGACACAATGATGATCCAGTAATTACCATAATAGTGAAAAATTAAAATAATTGATATTATAAATACCCAAATAAATATAACATGAGACTTTTAATGAATTAAAAGAATTTTATAGGATAATATGACATATTTATATTTATTTAATTGACTTTTTTCGAAGTAATCATCCTGTTATGAGTTTCACAAAAATCAACTATTGAATAGTGTCAAAATTGGCATCAAAGAGTTTTTAAAACAAATATTATATTATTAATTGATATTAAATTCATAAAAATCTAAGGTTTGGCCAAGAGACTTATATCATGATATTTTTATCATTAATGGACCACTTGGGGGTCTCTTGGATGTATATCGTATGTTTATTAACCATATAATATAAAAATACAAAGAGACATTGTAAAAGTGAAACTAATTACCTAAGAGTTAATACTTAAAGATAAGGTTAATATAATGACCCAAACATGTCTAAATTCTATTGGTTGAGTGGGTTTCGACCCATACCCACCTTAACATTTAAATAATAAACTTTGGAGACATTATAAACCGAATATGAATTTATTATAAATTAATATTTCTAGCTTTTCCAAAGTTGCCCCTCACCCCTCTTATAAAAGGGCACTCCCCCTTCTCATTACTTCACACCTTAAAAGACTTTTGGATTGGCCAAGATCTGCCCAAATACTCTCTAAACTTCCCTCAATACATCATATAGGCCTCAGTTTGATCAGAAAGCCAACCTATGGATCCCTTTTGTTCAAATCAAAAGGAAGAACCCGAAGAAGAGGTAATGTTTTCACCACCCTTTTTCAAATTCATTTCTTATTCCACTTCTTCTTTCTTTGTTATTACCATTATAAAATAATAACTCAAGTATATTATATATACTGTTATGTTATTATAAATATGGTACAATCATATTCAGTATTCTATCCACCCTTTGAATAACTTGTCACCATACGTGCGTACGCACGTCTTACCGTCTCCACGTCGTGGTGTAATTGTTATTCAATATATTATTATTTGGATGGGTATAATATTGATGTTTAAATCATGTAAATAATAAATTTAACATGATAATGATTCTTTATATATGATATAATATCCAATTATATATTATTTTAATATAAAAATAATGATATTGTCGCTTGTGCGTACGTATGGACTACCGTCTTCACGAACACGATGAGATTCATTCTCCATCATATCCATTCAAGTATAATTATCATTTGATGATTTAAAAATAATGTTTAAGGACTTGATATCATTATGTATATGAATAATATACAACCTATCCATGACAAACATGGATTACGTAACAAAACATATAAAAGAAAATGAGTAAGTTAACACCCCAAACGACGATAATACTAACATATTATTAACAAAGCAATGTTAAAAGATCATATATGATATCATATTAATATATATGATTATTGTATAATTTAATATCAATTATTTCACCATTATAGAGGAGTTTAACCTACTCTCAACCAAGTAAAAGTACAAGGTAAGGGTTTATTTCACAATCTCTTCATTATCTGAGGTTGTTTATACGTAATAATCTACTGGGATTTTGTTATCATCCACATCCATGATTCTTAAAAATGAATTTCAAAACATTTTTTTTATTTAAAAGAATATGGGTTAAATTCATTTATACCCTTTTTTTACTTTTTATAAGTGTTTTATAAAGGAATCATTCCGTCGTTTTCCAAACAAGGTGCTTTTTAACCTTTTCGACAGAATTAAGGTAAGAATGTTTTTTTAACTTATACGGCGGGTGCGGTTATTTTCCGCCATTATAAAATCGTCAAAGCTTCCCTTACTTTCTTATAAGAATATTTTCGAAGAAAATTTTTTATTTTATAAATATATGACCATTAAATGACTTCAAAATAGAAAGAGGTATTTCTCTAAAAAGAGTTTTGATATCATCTATGTCAACATCATTTGATGGATTTTACGCTTATTTGAAGTTGATTTATTATGATAAAAAACTTCTATATTGTATTGATGGTTTTGTGATATGTTTGACTGTGGATGTGCTATTTTTATACCATTCATAGTTTATGGTGAAAGTATTTACATTTCGTATGGAAGTTTTAATACGAATGATTATGTTATGTTTAAACTTTTTCATATGGGAATGCATTGGACCTAATATGTGACGGGTGGAGCCTGGTATAGCTCCTCGATGCATCGGTAGGTCTCATGAGACAAGCTAGTGTCTTGGCACAGGGCCTCGGAAAAATCTTATTTGTAGTCTTGCCACGAGTCCTTGACTATGCGGTTATGATAGTCTGGTATTATTCATTCCATCATTATGAAAGTGGTTATTGGTTTTGCATGTGATTATTCGATTAGTATAATATCCATGTGAATAAATAAATGGAATTATTTTATTTTATTTTTGCCATACCATGTTGATGTTCAAGTTTAAAAGGATTTTTTTAGTTATACATTGCCTTAAATGTTTATTCTTATTTATAAATGTTTCCACTATATTGTTATCTTTACTGGGCATTTGATCTCACCCCTTTTCTATGTTTTATTTTTCCCAGGATGTGACGATGTAAATTATGAATGACCTACAGGGATATTATGAGGGGATAATAGTGTGGAATATGGAGACAATATGTTGTTGTAGTAGTTTTCCAATTTATGATGTAATGTAAAACCTTATGAATATATCTAGTGTTTCCAAGTCTACTAAACCAATCGGTCTTTCAAGATTTGATCATTCTTGTGATCATGAAAATGTTATGTAATAATGCACTAAATATGGGTCACTGGGGTTGGGGCGTTACAAACAACTCATGTAATGTTATGATAAATTATTTTCATGTATTATTAATATTCATAAATTTTATTTTATTGTTTTATATTCATTATAAGAATATTATGAAATTTCCAAACCAAAAGAAAAAACTTTTTTTTAAAAGGAAATTGGGTTTTCCTGAATTATAATATTTTATTTAAAAGAATTATATTAAAATCATATATTTTAAATTTTAAAAAATTAACTTAATTTTTTATTTCATCATTTAAAAATTATTTTAGGATTAATTTTTCCAATTTTTTAAAATTTTTTATTTTTCAATGAATAGTGGAAATAAGTATTTTTATTTAAAATTGTATTTCTATTTAATGAATTAAAAATTTTTCTTTTTTTTACATTTTTTTAAAAGAAAATTGAGATTAATCATAATATTATTAAACCAATTATTTTATTTGGAATTAATTTTATACTATAATTTGGAATAAAAATGTATAATTAAAAACAAATTTTCCTAAAAACCCATTTTTCATCAAGTTTTTTGGTTTATTTTTATATAAAATTATATTAATTGTATTAATTTAGATTGATAAAATACATTACATATTGGGTATGATAACAATTAATATTAGATAATATGTTCAACCTATTTTTTTCATAATCAATAAAAATAATAATAATATTTGTTTCCTCATATAATGTTAAAATAGGTTTAGTGGGTGTTAATATAATATGATAAGGGTTAAAACTATCTAAGAATTTTCTAAATTCTATTATTTTCCCTATTTTGACGACATATTATATTTTATTCATAAATAGTCCATTTTCAATCCATTTTTCTTGAGTAATGCAGTAATATATAATATTTTTTTTTCATTCTTAGTGTGTCATTTCCACTTATAAAAAGAACCCCTCTACACTAATATCCATAATTGAAGAGACTTCTAGTGAATTAAATACCTAAAAAAATTAACATCCTTATATTTGTATCCACTTATTAAAGGACTTATTTTAATCATAAAAACATCATAGGATGGATCTATGTATAAACCAAATCATGTTGATCGAAGAATAGGTATAGTACATAACCAAACATTTTTGTTTTATTTATTCTTCTAACTCATTGAAATATTATTCAATCATCATTAAATAATTAAAATATTATCTTTTATATATAGATATGTTTTTATATTAATATAAAAACTTATAACCTTCTCCAAATTTAATTAAATTGGAGACAAAATAATTTTTCTGTGTGTATGGTTGACTATCACCTTGTATACTTGTAACACAACTAATTTTATGTATGTAACACTTTATTTATAAATTTTAAGTATGTAAAGTGTTTGGGTGAGGTTTGGGATAGTTTTGAATACTTTTGTATTTTTTTTGTCTTTCCTACAGGTTCATGGTTTGAGAGTGGTTAGGGAAAATCATGCAACTCTTATATATAATCATCCAATGTGAAACATAGTCTACTAGGAAGGCACAGTAGTTTTTCCAAACCATGCGGCCACCAAAGAGAAACCATGAAAAGTGTAACATAGGGTTTATTCATGGTTGTAGAATGGTTTTTTCTAATAATTTTGTCCAATCTTGTGATGTGCACCTTGTAGATGAGGCTAGCACAAGATTAGTTTATAGTTTTCTTAACCATATGACTTACAGGGCACAGTTTAAAACTGAGATCTTAAAAAGGTGGATCTCACTAATTTTTTCCCCTAATTACCTTTTAACACATCTATTTTTACCTTAATGTGATTTTTATTCCACCAAAATGATGTTTGATCTCTTCTCTTTGAATAAGAAGTGATTTTAAGGCAATTTGTGGTGCGTTGAAGCCAAATTCACTTAGTAAATCTTTGTTTGCGAATGATTTCATAGTTATACTTTACTTAGAAATCTAAAAATCCTTGTTATAGTTCATTGTGGATAGATATATTATTTTTTATTCTAATCATGATGAAATATGGCTATTTGAATATAGGGAATGATATGTAAGCTGGGTTTTTGGATATTCATCATAGTTTTGTTGAATAATTAGTGCCATTATTCATTTTCTCCCTTTTTCTTATGGTAGGCAGCTTTTGTCTCGAATCCAATTGTTATATAATGCAGGTTTCGTTTCAAATTGGTTAAATTTCTTAAAATTTAATTTAAAGCAATTGTGTAAATCTTTGTAGAAATCATCTGGAATGACAATTTTAGTATTTTGTGGAATTGTATGATTTTTGTGAAAAACACGTTATTGAATGATTTTAAAATGATTATTTTAAAATTGTTGTGTGTTTGATTCATAAAAAATGGTTTTCTAGAAAGGTTTTAAATAAAAACAATGTTTTAAAAATATATTTATATGGTTAGTTTGTAATGTTTTTGGCATACGTGGTTTTGTGAGTTCATGCTTTTGACATTACCCTAAATAAGGGGAATATACCATTAGGGTACAAAGGGACATGACCTTGGATTAGGGAAATGTATCATTAGGAAAAAAATGATATTATCCACTTTGTGATGACTAATTGGATGGATAAGAAACCACTCATGAGTAATGAACTATCAGTTATGTATGAATGGGTGAGTGGGTGTGTGTGAATCATGGAATGGGAATGCCAGAAAAGGAATATGAAATGTTTTGAAGAGTTTTTTGGTTGATTTTAATTAATAACTAGTTTACTATGAAATTATATGTTATTTTGAATCTGATTTGCAATAACATTAACTATTTTCTATTTTTTATAAAATTTATTTAATATAACAGTGATATAATGTTCAATCATTGTGGTGGGAGTAGGGAATTAATTTGGGGAAACTACTTAGTCTCATTACTCACCCTTGCTTTGGAATGCTGGTAATTTTGTGGATATATTCGATCAGGATAGAAGTAAAGGTAAATCATCATACTTTATTAGTTGTTCTACGTGATACATGGGCATGGATTTAGAGTTGGAGCATGGAGAATTTTGGTAGTTTATATGTTTATGTTTTTGGAGTCATTGAGTTTTTAGGGTTTGGTCTTCTACAATGTGTTTGATGTTAGTAGTATTTCTTTGTGGTACTCTGATTTAGTTGGGTTTGATATTCCATTTATATACTTTGAGTTGTTTAAATTTTTATCATGCATAATTTAGTGGTTATTTTTATGGACTTTTTGGTTAGGATTTTTACTGTAAAAATGGAAAATCATCCCTCAATTTTATTTAAGCCTATGGAATTTATGTCCAGGAATTGGAACCTTAGTGATTTCACTTAAGGCATTGTTTCAATTTCACCTCAGCTTAAGACAACGAGGAGGGGAATAATGTTACAGAACCAACGTAATTTATGTTCCATCACTGAATATCATGAATTGTTATAATTATGGATTGAATATTTATATATATGATATTAATTACATTTTTATCATTGTATAAATAAAATATATCACCATATTTCTTTATTTATCCATTATAAAATGAAAACGTTGTTTGTGTATATGTGTGGATTACCCCTCCATGAATCAATGCGATTCATTTTTCAGGACCACATAACATGGATACAAGATATAATTGTATTGAAAGGAGTAATATTATTTTTATGGAATAATTATAATTATATAGATATAAAATGGTTTTTTGTTATTTCATTCATAGTCATTGAAAAATGAAAATTTTACTCATTTGTACATATAGTATACCATCTCTATGATTGTTACATAATTCATTTTTCAAAAACAATCATTATAGTAGGATTTACAATTATAATTAAAGTAATTAAATTATAACTATTTTATGATTATTATTTTGATGATTATGGAATAATAACCTATTTGATAATACCCAACTTACAAAAGTGATTTTGGTCATATGATCCAAATATTCTTAAAACATTCAACATGAATGTAAAAGATTATATAATTGTATATATAATGTAAATAAATAATAAAATAAATAATATACTTTAAAAAGTTTCTTAAAAATTAAATAAATCACATAATTTTATTACATTGGAATATAAAGAACATATATGATAATTCTAACTCGAGGTAAGGGATAATTTTTCCTAAAACCTCATTTTAAATGTTTTAAATAATAAATTTGTAAATATTATACATCCATTTCCATATTCATAAAATATTTTTATGGATATATTTATATGGTAAAAATTATTATAAAGGAATGTTTATGTTAATTTTTACTATCTTTCAAATGATTTCAAAAGGAATATTTATTATGTATTATATATGGAATGGTTTGATGAGAAAGAAAAAGGAATGTTATATTTTAATGCATACAATATCAACTGTCCTTTCCCCCAAAATAATTATTATTTTATTTTTGGATTTATTTATACACATTTTTGTTTTATTCAAATAAAAACCCTACATACCTATGTTTTGGGTATTTCAAAAAAGGATTTTAAATGAAATTGATAATTTAATAACCAAATATGTTTTATTATGGGTAAAAAGAAAATTTTCTTATGTACAATAATGGAAATGAAATATTTCATGCATTATGATTATCTTATGGTTCTGAAAAATATTTAACAATGAATGTAATTACCTATATATATCATGATGATGGGTGAGGCTATTATAGATCATGATAATGTGTGGTACAAATGTATATATCTGGTGAATTGGGAAATGAGACAATGTTAACTGGTTATGTTTCTTCTATGTGACTACTGAACTTTATTGGGAAGCTTATTTGATCTATAAAACTAATTTGAAAATTATGTTCCATGTTATATATATGATTTATCTATTACTTATAGGTCTTTTCATGGAAATCAAATGATTTCAATATTAAATATATTGAAAAAATGTTTAAAGGAAATATTATGATACTTCATTAAAGGAAATGTATTAATTTTCAGGAGTTATTCATAATTATAGACAAACCATTATAATTATTATTTTTTCCTTTAATATTTCTTATAAATTTTTATGAAAATATTTGGTATGAGAATATTAATTCCTGTGTAAAAAATATTTATATTCAGTGATAATTTTTTAAAAAAATAAAAAATTTAAGTGTATTTATGGACTAACATGTTTTTATCATTTCATTTTATATGTCCCACATTTATATTTTCGTGCTTACACCCAATTTTAATTATTTAATAAATTATTTTTAGGAATATTATGTATAATGATGATGCAAATATGAATATTATAATGATACTTCATAAAAAGTATTTTTTTTACTTTAAAGGAATTTAATTTTTAAAAAAACTGATATTGGGTGGAAATTTTCTCTTCATGAAGAAATATTTATTTATATAGGGGTGTTGTCCCATTTATACATAATCATAATCCTAAATTACCTCTAGGAATGTAAGGATATCAATTATTTTAAAAATAATAAAATTCAAGGAATGGTTAAGTCTGTGTCCATATAATTGGTATTAGAGGAATCATTTAGTGAATTTTAGAGGTTTTGACAATGAAAGTAAATACCCATAATAGGTTGTAATTTATGATTATCATGATATATAATTTTAATATCACAATGCCAATTTTTCTAAACTATGTAGGTTTAAAATGCTTTTTTTATAGTAAATAGGGAATATGAAGTTAGAAGGAATTAAGAGTACAATATCCTTCAAAATCAGTAACCTATAATGGTCTGAATTGGTACTGAGTTGTTTTATATTTTTATATACTATTTAACATAGAAAATAAATAGTTCTGTTATCCATACTATAGTGAAGCCAGATATTACATAGACTAATATTCCAATATAAGTACATTTTATGAGACACCACCCTCTAAAATTTAGTGTGTCTTTTGAATTAGTGATTAATGAGGGATAGATTAATTATATTGAAAAGATATTAAATGTAATGGGTTTTTTTCAGATCAAAAAATGGTTACTCATGTTATTTACCATTTTGTAGGGGAATTCAATTATTTGTTTTCAAAAGTTAAAAATACAATAGAGGGATAAGAGATTGATTCCATATAATTTGATTCCTTTAATAAAATTTTCAATGGAAAGTATTTTCATAATGTTGTACCACTTTGGATGGAAAAATAGTTATTTAATATAGGTAAAATAATAAAGCTTCAGTATTCATGTATGAATAATACATAAAAATATTGGTAATGCACACACAAAATTTCAATGGGTATCTTGAACATAAAAATAATCACTTTTACAGAACATTAAATCCATGATACTGATAAACATTGTCCTCTCATGAATTAAAAAGTAATTTGAAACTTGTTCAATGTGATGAGAGAGCTGAAATTGAGTTTTCAAATGACCATTTATTTCATTCAAAAAAGGTAAAAGTGATACTCTTTGTAGGAAAAAGGGGTGAATAAATCTATGAAATATGAATTTTAGAAAATAATGTTTTCAATTTCTAAAAGGTATGGTTAAAATCAACCTATTGAATTTATTAGAAAAATCTAGTAAGTGCTTTTGATGTGGTAAATTTGGCCCAATAGATTGTGACTGAAAAAAAATCATAGTAGTGGTAATTAAAATTCTATTTTTTAAGAATTAATGTGTTTCTAATGTAATTAGATGGGTTATTATTTAGATTCATATCCAAATAAGATCATGAATTATGGGAAGAAGCATAAATATTAGAAAAAGTTTGCGGTGAAATCATTTTAAACTATATAGAATAATTTTGGGCCATTTTTATGAAGTGGAAATAGGTATATATCATGTTTATTCAGATTATTGTAATGTCTTTTTTTATTCAGGGCCAAAAAATTCTATTATTTGTCATATTTGTTTTGGTAAAATGAAAACTCTACCTCAAAAAAAGATTTCAAAACATTTGGTAAAAACAACTTGGGGTAGTAATAATTTAGAATTATTTCTAACAATTTTTGTTTCATCATCTACATAAGATTTTTCATTGAAAACCATGTTGTCTTTACCACAATAAATTTTTTATGGGAATGTAATGGGTTTTATTATATTATACTAAGGTCGCTTTAAATGAAAAAAGTGGTTATTTTCCAAAATTATTTTTTATTTGTGTATAATAATAAATTAATACATTTTATAACATATTAATAAGATAAAAAACTATTATTAGATGTAAATGAGGGATAACAAAATCATGTTATTGAAAATAAGGGAACTATTTAGATTAATTATGTCCCTATATTAAATGAACATTACGAATTTTTTCTTGAGGAGTTATTTGGTATTATACGTAACTGGGGAGTTGAGTTTATTATTGACATGTATCATAATTATAAAACAATTTTAAACTACCTAGTCATATATATCAAATATAAAATCCATATATAGTATTTTTATTTTATTTTATACTTTATTTTGGAATAATATTTCTATACTAAAATAAAAAAATTTATAAAACCATTTTTCATCACATTTTTGAGATTATTTTTAAATTAAATTTATTAGTTATATAACATTTATTTGATAAAGGGGGTCACATTTTTTAAATAGTTATAAATAACATTATTTAATAATTTAATGTTAATTATTAGTCACAGTGAATTTTCAAAAGGTGAAAATCTATTAACATGTATAAGGTTAAAACAAGTTTACCAGGGGCTTAAAAAATGTGATAAGAGATAAAATGGCATTGAAAATTGTCTAAAGTCTATTTTATGTATAAATGTAGAACTGATAACATATTATATTTGAAAATGGTATATTTTCGAATGATTTTTATAGAGTAATACATTAATATATTTTATTATTTATTAAATTTTCAATTGTGTCCTCTCCTCCTATTATAAGAGAATACACACTATCTTATCATATCTATATTTCAAGAGCCATTGTCTGGAAAAATATTTAACATAATACCTTCCATTTATATCTCCCCATGTCCCGGAGTATCTCGTTTAACTAGAAAACCATCCCATGGAAACATTGACTATAAAACAAAAGTGATTTTATGAAGAAGAGGTATAGATCTTAACCAAGTGTTTTGGTTTTATTTCTTATTTTACCTACATAAAATAATATTAAAATATAATCAAATAAAAAAACCAATATATTACATATAAAATGATGTTTTTATGTTAATGTAGTAAACTTTATAATTCTCCATCTTCCTTCAAATGGGAAAGAAAATCTTTGTTCATGTGCATGGTAGAATATTTCCTCGTGAATTGATGTAATTTTATTTCCATCAAATCGTATAAGAGTGTTTATAATGATGGATTTAATTTATATATATAAGATATTAATGATATAATTATAAATATTTTTCGATAATATATCATCTTCTTTCACACCATTCCATCAATTGAAAACTGATAACGTCGGTTATACATATGTGTGAATAACCATATCCAAAAAGCGAAACGATTTTTCCATAAAAACATAAAATGGATAATATATATGTGTATTTAATGTAAGATTATGATATTTATAATATAACAATATATAGGTAATTTTAAATTTATGTTTCCTTCTTTCCCTCACATTCTTTGAGAAATGAAAACATTACTCCTGTGTACGTTTGACGTACTATCTTCTTTATTATAACACAATTCATTGTTCAAAATGATATATCATGGTTTATTTTAAAAGTATAATAAACATATAAAAATTATAATTATCTCAGGACTATTATTATTGATATTATTTCATAATGACTTCATTGACCATAGTAATCATACCATTGTAATTTTGGACATATGAGTTGAATATAATTAAAACATTTAATGTAAATATAATTAATTAAATAATTTTATATAACATGGTAAAAAATAAGATAAAAGGAATAATAGGAACTTATTAAATTAAATAATTAATGTAGGAATATTATTTTAAAATATAAAAACATATTTGATGAGTGGGAATCAATATATATAAAACATTACTATAAAAACCTCACAATAAATGTTTTAATGATTTATTTTCATAATATTTTTCATTAGGGTTTATATTAAAAAAATAATTTTTTGGTTGTATGAATATGGAAAAAATAAACTATAAAGTACATTTTATATCACTTTTTACATTCATTAAAAGTCTTTTAAATGGAATTATCTTAAGTATTTTTTACGGAATGATTTGATAAAAATGAAAAATAGGAATGTTATATTTTAATATATACCAGATCAAGAGTTTTTCCCAATATTGTAATTGTTATTTGGTTTTTTACCAACATTAAAATACTTCTTACTTTCTTTAAATAAAAAACCTCCTTCCTTAATTTGGTATTTTCAAAAAGAGATTTTAGAGTAGTGGATATTTAAATATCTGTAAATGCATTTTCATTGGTGTAAAAAGTATTTTTATGAGTATTGTAATGGAAATTCAGGATTTCATGTATTATGATAATGTTATTGTTTTAGGGAATTTTTGACATTTAAGGATGAGAATTATATATATAATGTTTATGGGGGAGCCTGATATATATCATAATGATAGGTCTTCCTGATATAGCTCCCCAATGAAATTGGTAGACAGATGGATTTTACTTGGTAGGATTCTCCAAAGAGATTATTATAATTTAACAGGAAGGTTACTCCATTGGTAAGAGTGACGGTAATAGTGAAGTGAAAATTATTTCTCTTGTTACCTAATTAACTAATCTATTATTTTTACAGTTTGTAAGAATAATATTATGATTTAACACTAAAATATAAATAGATAATGTTTAATGAGATGTTTATGCAACATCTTTTGGGTGAAACATATAAATTATCATGATTATTTCATGAATGGGAAAAAATTATGATTTTTATTTTGAATTTATGATTTATTATGAAAAGTTTTATGAATTTATTTACATAAAAATGTTTGTTTCTTGGGTTAGAAATTTTTATTTTGAGTCCAAATTTTATTTTTAAAATGAAATTCTTAAAGAATATAAATGGACTAAAAAAATTATTTCCTTCTTTTTATATGTACATTGTTGATAAATTTTTATTTTTCCAATGATTTAAAATGTTTTTAATAGTGTTTGATTGATATGTAGGGATAAAGATGAGGGGAAAATGGAAATTTTAAAAATATTTAATGAAAGTAAATCTTATTTTATTTTAATTGTTTTTCATTGTGAATAAAGCATATACTAAGTGGTCGTGTTTAATTTATAATATAATATTTCTTTATATAAATGGGAGTATATATTTCTATTAAACTCTAAACCAAATGTATCTCAAAAAATGCAATGAAATAAATTATTGTCTAAAGAAACAATTTTATGTATTTTGTAAGGTTGGGTCCTTCTATTTATCACCACGTTCACCCTTGGGATAACTAATTACCGAAAATGTCCTTAATTTTCGAATTCCTAGAATAATGTCAGTTATAACACTATGATATTAGGGTAATTATGTCACATCCTCATCCTACCATGTGAAAAGAAATATTTTCTATATTATGAGAAATTCTAAAAGGAATTCATTTATAGTTTATTCCATTCTATAACATATATTACACTTTGGGAAAATGGTAAAAAATTGATTATAGAGATTCTTTATGTATCACACTCTTTTAATTAATTATAGGGATGAATTATATGTATAATGAACAACTTCACATTGTCCATATGATGAAAGTTCCATCCATGAAATGAAAATACATATAGAGTTACAAATGATTACTTCTCACTTTATCCTTCTGATAATGGAATTAGTTTAGTTGCATACTATGAATTAGTGAATGTAATTAATTTCAGAACCACTATTGACTCGAGAAATGAGTCCAACATATAATATTGGGATAAATAACACATTCTAAAAAACATATTCATAAAAAATTCTTGAATAATGTGGGTGTACCGAACACTTGAGATAATTTTAATATTTGGGTGTGACAAAAAGATATTTTTTTTTGAAATTATTTAAACAAACTCTATTGTTTTTAAATGTTTTTCAATGAATAATTCCATGTATTTAAATGTTTTAGTTATATTTTCTGATTTAAAATTAAAAAATTAAAATGAATATAAATATGGGTTTTTAAGGGTTCATCTTATAAAAGGTAATTTTTGTGGAAATTATGTTTGAGTTTTACTTATTTTTTCTCATTTTTTCATGTGTTTAGTAAAAATTTGGGTTATTCATGGGATATCTATCAACTAGGAAACCCAGAAACTATATAGATATCCTCTTGAAGAGGTCAATCGACAAAACAAGAAACCACGAGTGACTTAATAGGGTTGAAGGGGTGTGTGTGAACCCTCCAGAGGAGCCTATAACATGAATATTTGGTCCCAAGGCCCATTTGATGAGCATCGGTGTGTGGTGGTTATGCCCACATGGTGATGGGAGGAGAGACTCACTAGTATGAGGTCGTCCAATAAGGGAGGAGATCCTTTGACTCCCATCCCACATAATTACCACTATATATTTTTTTCCTGATACTTATGCATGTGTATAGTGCCTTCCATTTTATAATGGGGGATAGATTATTTATGTACTTTTCAATTTTAAATCTAATGGTTCTATCCCGCATAATTTTTTCACACCATGCCTCGGGCACATCCCTCACTATCCTACATCATTATCATTACCTTCATAGTCAATATATGTCTTCTGTTATCATCAGAACCACCATGGATGAACACCTAAAAACTCAAACATGAGATATTTCTCACATTTGAGGAATGAAAATTCCATAAAACATATTAAGAGATTATTCCAACCTGCATCATAACCATATTAATGCTTCATAATTCCACTGTGATGGCCGAATGTTGGAGGAAATTCCTCTTTACATAGGAGCTCAAACAGAAGATCTACACACACCATTGAAACCCTATTCCACCATGGATTTTTTATAGGACCACATACAACCTTGGATGAATCCATTTCAAGGAATACATAAGCCTCTATCACACAAATTACTAATATGAGGTTATTTTCACAAGACTAATACACCACTCACCAGAACCACCATGGAAGATATCAAAAAACCTTGATTGCATTCCCTTTTTTCATTCCATGTCTCTAGAGAACCACTAATCAAAATTGGGACTCTATAAGATCACCTTAGAGCCCCTCTCAATGGTGATTTATAATGCTATAACACCTCATGGAATTCTAATGTAGTCCATAATAAATATTGTACTCGTCTTGATGAACCACATACACTAATCGAAGCCACCATGGATCACCCTTGATGCCTTAGATAACCTCGATGATGCATTTTCCTACTTCCTTGAATCCATGCATGATGAGGGGGATGGAATCACCTTTCAATCCCCACTCCCAACTACAACCACTAGGTAATTTCTCTCCAGAGTTATATGTGATCTACTAGTATACTAATGGTAGATCTGATATTCTATTATTCAAATGGTATATGTGATATACCATTGAGATAATGGTATATCTGGATATTTATTACCACTTCCACAACTCTCTTACTCTCATCTAACGCACCTACCGAACTATAATTAAATGTTTCACTGATCCTTGAAAATAAATTCATGAAGTAGATGCTTTTGAATTTGAATTCCAATGTTAAATGTGACCTTCCATTGGTAAAAAAATATATATTATCTACTTTTGAGGCACCATTTTATTTTTGATAAAGAACCACCATCACTATTTTCCAAGGTGGAGGTCGCGAACATGGTTATATTGAATGAGATACTGAAGATACTTCTCCTTTTATGGGTAGTATAAGATGAAAAAATAGACTATCACTTTATATTTCACCATTATATATGTTAATATTGATGTGAAATGTTATATGTTATCTTCTATCATGAAAATAGTATATTTCCAATGATAGATTATACTACTACCACTGGGGAATTGTTTCTCAGTTTAAAATTTTTGAAACACCCAAGATTTTAGAAAATTCGACACTAAATATTTTTAAAACAATTCATTCAATGATTGAACAAGATTTAAAAAGATAAAAAATAGGGAAATCAAGAAGTTATATCCATCTATTTATACAAGTATAATGAACCTATAATGAGGAATTAAAGAATTAGATGATTGGTAGTGGACTACTGGTGGATAATAAATATTTTTGGCTTTAATTTTTGGATTTAATTAAGCCATATACTCTTTATACCTCAACTGTTTTCTTTTTAATCGATTTATATAACATTTTGTGGTTGGGTAAACATGAATTGACACATGTGGTTCTTGGGTATAAGTTTTTTTTCAAATTATTTTAAAGCTGTTTTATTTGTTAGATTGTATTCAATTAATTTTTTCAAAATTGTAATGGGATATGATTGTATTTCTATTACTAATATGAATATTTTAAATTTCATTGATTACAAACATTTTTCTCAATATTCTAGGTTTTATATCACACTAATTGTGTGATTTATTGTCAATTGGTGAAGTGATTGGTGATTACTAAACATGTATGAATAAATATAGGAATAATTTAGGAACATGGGAAACTCAATACATGATCTATTATAACCTATAAGATTCAAGGTGGACCCATTGTGACTTTCACACATTGGAGGAGAATAATCCAACTAAGGAAATTGTGTTGATTGTTTTCATTTTCTATCAAACCAAATTAATGTAAATAAGTGAAATTATTGTTATTCCATTAATTAAACAAATTAAAATATACAAACATTTTTAATTTTAAAGTATTATTATAACATCGTAGAGGGGAATAAAATCCTAAACCCAATCACTTATCTTTCATTTAAATTTCCTAATAAAATATTCTTTGCTTCATAGTCATCAAAATACTAGTATTTAATTTAATTTTCTCACCCATGAAATCTTAACTAAAACACAGATTTTTTTATATTACTTTAGTCAAAACTACTACCAAAACCTTATAAGGGAAATTAAATAGATTTTTTCATACCCCAAAACTAGTACATGTCAAATCATGGCACCATTTCTAGGGAGTAAGTGAAAATCAAACACATAACATGCATGACAAGGACCTCTCATGAGTAACTACTTTTTATTTAACCTGAGATATAGTGGAATTTTATAAATAGGCTTAGTGATGTTAATCTTCACAACCAAATTGAAAAAATAAAATTATAATACACAAGAGAAACACCAAGTGTTCATTCTGATCCAACACACATGGAAATTTACCTTAAATAAACCCTAAAATAACATTTTACACCAATTTTTTTAATGATAATAATAAATTACATTTTATTATTCAAGAAAATAATTTTAAATTAAATATCAATTCGTTTTCTTTATTACCAAAATTTCAAGTCCTTGCAGCATAAGAACCTAATAGACTAAAATAAGATTTTAGATTTGTTTGTTTTTGTTTCAAGAAAAGATGAGATGCTAAGGAGAAGGTCGTGTGGAGGGAATTCACCTTTTCACGTGACGAGGATGCAAAAGAGTTTTTTTAAAGCCTATATCCTAAATATATCTGTTACTGGGATGACCTCCAATCAATTAATATTCATATATTCTTCTTATCCTCCTAGAGCACTGCAATAAGAAAAGTGATCAATGGTTTCAGGAAAGAATCTAGAGAAACCCTCTATGAATATTGAGAATGAATCAAAAATAATTGTTCAAGATATCCTCATAAAGATATTGAATATCACTACTTCTTAGTATTTTTTACTAAGGACTAATATAAAAAGATATAAATTTTTTGGATGCATCATCTAGAGGATATTTACTTGATAAGTCCCCCATGAATGCTAGGAGCCTAATTGGGAAGATTTCATATAATTCTAAATAGTTTGGAAAATGATGTGTAAGAATAATAGGTATCTATGAGGTAATATTATATAAATATTAAGCATTAATTGAAATTAGACATTATGATTTATCAAGCATAGTATGATAGTCGGTTGTAAGACAAGTGAAGGAAGAGCCTGCCCCACATTAGGTATATGGTTTTGGTTAACCACCCTATCACTTCCCTTATCAATGTTCTGAGGTACTTGGTATAGAAATATTTAAAGCCTCATTACAACCATGACAGTTTCAATAGAATCAACCATAGAAATATTAAATGATAAATATTGTTTTAGAGGTAAAAAAGGATATTCTTGACTCCATTTCTAATAGGAATAATCAAATACACACCCTTTCAAACAACCAAACAAGAAAAAATATAAAAATATCATATTAACTACCACCTTTTCAATAAAAATACTATAGATTTACATCATCCAGTAAACCCCTAGTAAAATGGAATAAAGGAATAGATATTTAGGATTTGAGAAATATGGTGATGGATTTATCAAATACATTTGAGAGTTTCATGGTCTTGCTGTCCAAAAATCCAAGGTAAAATTCCATTTCAAAAAATCCCAAACCAAAAAGAAGGTGTAAGAATGATTATCCCAAGGAGTGAAGTAGAGATCATACCTCCAGAACCAAAATAATATCATGTTAAACTAGAATAAGGGGAGTCTGGTAATTCTAGAAAATTCTAGAGAATATGGATATGATTTTGAGGTGGAATTCACTCCACCTAGAAAAGAATACAAGAATATCAAGGAAGGTAATATAAAACCATTAAAGAAAGAAAGTCCTAAAAATAAATTATAAATGAATAAAAGGGAGAAAAAATAAATCCTCTACCATTCCCTTCCATGTATATAGAATCCATGAAGTTTGAGGAGCAAACAAATCAAAGACATATCTTATAGATATTTCTAAAGAAGAAATTAACATATATATCCTAGAATCGATCTGATATATTCATAAATCTACAAATTTCCTCAAATAAATTTGTAATAGAAGAAATATGATTAATGGTAATGATTGGATAGTTTTGGGGAGATTTGTTTTTAGCCATGATGAAACCAATATTAAAAAATCATGATATATGGATATTTTATTTTCCCTTCACCAATGGTTATTTGAATGTTTTTGATTCCTTGTGTGATCACTGTGATTCTGTTAATTTCATTCATAACTATGTATTTTATTATTTGAAAATATTTAAATTGAAGACCACATGAGGGGATTCGCAACAGTAAAATAGATCATCTAACTTTCCAATAATAGTTTTAAAGTATGTGCTAGTAGGTGTGGAAGGACTAGGTTTTTACACAGATTTTTATTAAATCTACATGGAGGAAGTTAAATCACTATGTTATTCACAAATTATTTAAGAATTTTCATTACTATAAAAGGATAACACAATAATTAATGTAACTGATGGAAACCTCAACATGGATATGGGAGTAAGGAAGATGTAAATAAATGTTTTAAACTCTAATAGGAACCCTTCAAACAAGCATTCACTATTTGAAATTTTCCATTAAGAAGGTAATAAGACCCTGGAAGATGAAATTATGATTACAAAATTATTTGCCTTATGATATCTACATTCTTTTCAAAATACCCTTGACTAAGTGAGTATGAAAATATATGGAACTTATATTTTTTAAAGATGAAGAAAAAATAACACTTAAATTATATGATAATTTTCTAGAATAAATGAATATGATACCCTTTTCTAAAGAAATTCAATATTTTGTAGTAGGAAATTTCAATACAATATCATATATTTAAGAACCCTAAAATATGGAACTATAGCCTCTTCCATGTGACCAAAAATATTTATATCTTATGAAAGGAGAAAAAACTGTTAGTAATCGTAGACAACAACATGTCCCAATACTACGAGAATTTTTTAATTGACTATCTGAAAAAAAACATCCCAGACATAGCGTGTATCCTTTAGTAAATCCTTATAATTAACACTAATGTATATTTCTAGAAAGTTTTTCTATTGGGGGAATGTTGAGCTGTAACAAAACCCCATATAAGACTAAACCCTGCCACTATAGAAGTTGTTAAAAATAGATTGAAAAAATTTTGGCAGCCGACATAGTATACCCAGTTTCAAAATCACAATGGGTTAACACTATCAATATGGTTTAAAAAAACAGGTTTAAAAATAGTGAAAATGGGAATAATTAATTAATCACCATGAGGGTCTATAATTGTGTGATGGTGTTCATTTAATAAAGAAATCATAACGAAGTCACATCAAAAGGCAACATCACCATCTCATTTCGAGACCAAACACTATAAAGGTTAATCAGTAGGATTCATTATTGATTCATGGATGTATTTTTAGCTTATTTTCAATCACCAATTTCCCTATAATACCAAGAGAAGGCATAATTTACCTACCCTTTCAGGACTTTTCTTACAAGATAATTCCTTTCAAACAATGCAATGCACTAGGTTTACTTTTCCGATTCGTGGTAAGCATTTTATCAGGACATATAATGGACTTCATGGTGGTGTTTATTTAAAAATTTAATATTTTGGGCAACTCATTTGATCATTTCATAGGAAATATGGAAAAATATTCGAAAACATACATGAATAAAAATCATATTTTGAACTTTTATTAGTGTAACATTATTGTTAAAAATGGATATTGTTGGGAAATATAATTTCACTTAAAAGTTTTGAGGTGAATATTTATAATGTTTTAACTATAAATTAATTTTATATCCCACCCATGTAAGACATATTAGATCATTTTTTACCATGTGGTATTTGAAACAAAGTCATCAAGAACTTTAGTAAGATCTCCCATCCCATTTCAAGATTTGTTTTAAAATAAGATGAATTTATTAAAAATGATAATTATTTAGAGGCATTTGATGAGCTAAAGGAAAATTTTGTTTCCCAAAAAAACATGAAACCCCTAGATTAGGAGCACCCATCTCTGTTTCATTATGATGCATCAAACGAAGACATTAGAGTAGTCCTCTCTCCAAAAATTCAAGGCAGACAAAAATTCATAAAATATGCCTCATGAACCGTGGATATCAATCAACTCAATTACTTATCCACTAAAAAGAATTCATTTCAGTTTAATTTTCATTGGATAAATTTAGATCTTATTTACAATGAACTAAAGTAGTCGTATTTTCTGATCATGCATCACATAGGTATTTAATTATGAAGTGTGATTCCAAACTAAGGATAGTGAGATAGATACTACTCTTATAGGAGTTAAACATGGAGATCATGGATAATAAGGGAGATGAAAATATGGGGTTAGATCGACTTAGTAGACTTACAAACACTATTGAAATAAAAATTACAAAACTTAGAATACTCAATAATCACATACCAGGGGAACAACACTACATATTGGAAGGTGAATTACCATGGTATTATGATATAGTATATTATTTGGACACATCACAAGTACCTTGTAAACATAACCATCATTAAAATAACAAGCATAAGGCTGAATTCATACTCTATATTTAAGAAGATACATTTTTATGGAAAATATGTAATGATCTAGTAATAAGGGGTGATTACCAGAAAGTAAAATAATATATATATATTAGAATTTTTTCATAAATGTGCTTTTGGAGACCACTCTGGACCTCAAATAATGTCTAGAAAAGTCTTATAATATGGATTTTATTTGGAAAAATAATTTAAAAATTCTAATGGATATTGTAGAAAATGTTATAAGTGTGTTTATGTAGTAAATATTTGATAAAAATTATTGATGCCTCAATAGCCTATAATTTTAATGAATTATTTTAAGTATAGGGAATTGATTTCAAGGGACCCATTCCCATATCCTTTGGTAATTTTTTAATTGTACTTATTGTTTATTATGTCACTAAATGGCTAGAAGTTATGGATACTAATATTTTTGATGCCAAATTTGTATGTAATAATTTCAGGTCAAATATATTTTTTAGTTTTTTGATCCAAGGTTTATCATCAGAGACCAAGGGGAAAATATTTTATATATAAATATAGATGTTATAATAAAATATTATTGAGTATACCATAAGGAATATACACCTTATCACCCGTAAACAAATGGACAATATTTTGTCTCCAATTGGGAGATTAAATGTCATTTGGAGAAAATGGATAAACCAAACTAAAATATTTGAAGATAAATTATTCAAGACACCTTATGAGTATACCAGATAACATACATAAACATATAGGTATAATCTCCTACAAATTGGTTTATTGAAAGAGTTTTCATCTTCATGTGGAGTTGGATCACCAATCATATTGGAATGTAAAATAAATGGATTTGGATTTTGTGGGTGATGGAAAACAGTAAAAAATCATGTTATAGGAACTAGAGGAAATCATATGAGAGACTTTTGAAAATGAAATAATTTATAAAGAAACCATGGTGGAACATAAAAAACTGACCAAGAAAAAAACATTTAAACCTAGAAACTAAGTAAATATATATAATTCATGTCTAACGTTAATTCCAAGTATTCTTCATTTCATATGGGGAGGAACTTTTACTATTACTACTATCCCTCCCTTTGGTTCCATTCAGATTAAGAGAGAATAAAGAAGGAAATAAATTTATTATCAATGCGTAGATGTAGAGGATGAATGTGATTCGCCTCAAGAACTGCTGAATGAGATCAGAATTCTCTAACATATATACATATTTATTCCCATGATTTTAGGTTGAGACAATGACATTAACCCAGAGAACGTTTTGGAACCAACATAAGATTTAATTAGGATTTTCAGGTAAACTAACCTCTTATATTCCTTATTTTAGATCTATTGGAATGGTTCTTACGATGGTATGAGTTGTTTCATAAGACAACCATGAAAAAAGTCAATAAGAACCCCCCCCCCCCAATGAGAGGGAAGTTGAGAAAAAAATTCATGGGAATAAAGAGATTATTTATTAATTATTTATATTTTAAAATTTATCCCCGTTTCTGACTTTTTTAAATGGAAATTCTTACAGCTATGTTAACCTAAAAATTAAATGGATATACTTGAATATTTTAATTACATGACTTATCAAAGGGAAACGAGTTTAATAGGGACCCTAGGATTCAATGTTTTATATTTAATTAATAATTATATTAAATTATTATTTTGTAGAATTTAATGACTAAAGTGAATCATTGATTTTAAAATGATGAATCATGATTTGAAGGAATTAGAGGATTCATGTAAATTAAATTTCCCAATCATTTTTAATGATTTTAATTTTCAAATTTATGTTAATTTATTTTTTATTATTAATCATTACTTGAGTTATTTTATAATTTTATATATTTCATTTTAGTTAAAATTTCTATAGTAAATACTTTCAATTTTATATATAGGTTATTTTTTGAGTGACCATGGGACTTGCCAGCTACAATAAATTTCATTGGAATTTTTAGAAGAAATTATTATTATAAAAAAAATTAAAATAAATGAGACATATTTTAATAAAACATTATATTTTATACTACCATATATATTAATCCATTATTAACCCATAATGAAAATTAATGACCTTTTTAGGAATTAGTAAGGTTTCAAGATATTTATATCAATTACTATAATAATATTAGTATTTGCAAAATATTTTAAAGTAGATGTCTGAGGGTTAAAGGACTCATGGAGGAAGGAATGATGTATATTATAAGGGAATAGTTTTGGGGTGCTAATTTTGGGTATTAATAATGATTTGTGATTTTTAATCTTACTTAATTATTTTCCCTGTCGAAATAAAAAATGAAAATGACAAAAATATGAATGGGTTGTTACATAGATAATCAAAAATCACTATTACTAGACCAATGATTTTTATTATATTGGGTTTTGTGGTAGATGTGATGTTGATTCAAGGGATGATAATCAAAAATAAAATGAAAAAATAGTTTGAAAAAAATATGTAAAAGTATAAAAAAAATAAAAATGGTTAAAAAATATTACATTATTCTTTCTTTTGATCTTAATATTTACATTATGTTATGGTATAATTAGGATTTTCTACTCTAAAGAGGATAAATTCTATGATCTTTTACTTTTGAATATCATATAACATAATTTAGAGAGAAACTTATTTCTTGATCCATAATTTTCAAACAAATTGTTTTCCAACAATAATCCTCAGAGTCATTAGTACCTTAACTTAAAAAACCTCATTATTTTATTTTAATTATATCCTTACAATTTGGAGTACGTAGTTCCTTTACATGCTTATAGAAAAGTATCATGTTCTCATGATATAGTTATTAATCTACATGAATTATATTATGTGTGTGAGAGAAAGGATTCAATGGTGAGGTAAATAATGATTTGGAATGTTTAATAATAACAAATTAAGGATCTTAAATAGATGAAAGAAGATGTTAAATGATTCCAATTTATAAAAAATATATTATTTGGTTTTATTAATCATTTAAAATGTAGGGAATTTTAATTGATATATTATAAGTATTTTGATTGTCTGATTTTTAACTAATAATATTTTCATTAAATTACTTCAAAAATTAAATATTGATATAATTAGTGAAATATTGAATCTATTTTTAGATTTTATGATTAAGGACGAAAAACATTTAAGTGTGAGGGTATTTCAAAAAATAATATTTTCATGTAGTTATTTTAACAAATTGTAGTCAGTTTTTAATTATTTTTTAAAAATAATTATGTGAATTGAATTTTTTGTAATATACGGAGACTTACAATTAAATAATTAACATGAATCTAAATATTTGTATTTAATTGTTTATCTTAATAAAGATTATTTTTGGGAAAATTATGTTTGATTTTATTTATTTTATTCTAATTTTCTTCTGGTGTATAGTAAAAAGTTGGGCATACATGGGCTCTCCTTAATCTAAGAACCCCACCAGCCACAAAGATAGCCCTTTTAAGAGGTTTTCTATCCATGTAGGCCATAAAGAGAGCCTTATTAGGGAAGCAGTTGAGTTTTTGATGACGCTGGATGAGCCTGCGACATGCATACTTGGGCCTAAGGCCTATGCGGGGAGCACTGAAATGTGGTGGTCAGGCTCACACATTAATGAGAGGATATCCTCACCAGGACTACATTGTCCTTAGCAAAAGGAGGGTATCCATTGACCCTATATGAATTTATTACAACTATGGAATCACTATTTGATAATTATGAAAGCATGGAAAACCCTATATTTTTTTAATTTGGGATGGACTCTATTGGTATTATTTATTTTTAAATCATACATCATCTTCACACCTATTTTTTATCCCCCCAACATTGGAGACAACCCTCTCCATAATCTATAATGCTCATAGGATTCGTCCTCTACTTTCTCCACCTATTATCAATAGATCCACCTTGTATAACCACTTGGAAAATCGATGGAAGATTATTTTTAATGAAGAGGCCTTCCAATTAAATAGATCATCTTAGAATCTTGTTCAGACCTCCATGATGACCATATTAATGATTTATCTAACCATTATGAAGTCTATATGATGGTGGAGCTTCCACATTCCATGGGTGCTCAAAATCAATCTCAAATTCCACCCCCAAATCTTTATTTCCACCATGAATCCAATATGGGGACTTAGAAGACCTTGAATGCATCCTATTTTGAAGAATACTATATCTACTATCACACAGACGACACATAAGAGGTTATTTTTACTGGACCACTACACTACTCCCCAAAAAACCAACACGCTAACCATTTTAAAATATCTATCTCATCCCATATATTCAATCTAAATACTGGGAGAATTACTGATCAACTCCGAGACTCCAAATGACCACTAGAAATCTCCTATTAAAGATTAATTACCCTATAAATACTCACTATATAACTATATGGTTGTCCAGTAGGAAGCTTGAACTCGAGAAAATGAACAACTTCTACCACTCCAAGAAACCTCAGTTCAACTCCATTGCCTTTTTTGAACATATTGAGATGTGTTATTACTAAATTGAATCCATTCATGTTGAATTTTATTGTAAAACATTTTTCTTCTCACAAACACTTGTAACTACTATGGAACAATTCACCCAAAATCGATGTGAACTACAAGTGTTACTATGGTTGATCTGGTCTACCATTATTCCAATAGTAACTGTGATCTACCATTGCGACAATGGTAGATCTGGAGGACGATTCCCACTACCAAAGATCTTCACCTCATCAGTAAAACACATACTGAACTCTAATGAAATTGAAAAATGATCTATTTAATACCATGCATGTAAGAGATTCTTACATGTTAGACTTCCCAAGGTAGATGTGTTCTTCCATTGGTGAAACATTATTTATGATCTACCATTATGGCATCAGTTTATTTGGAGAAAACTCCACCATTATACTATTCTAAGGAGGAGGCCATGAATTTGGATACTTCGCCCGAGTAACTAAAGATACTTACATTTTTATAGGTGGTATGATTTGACATAAGCGAGTACCACTCGATAGTGAACTGGTAGATTTGAAATGGTACATGTGAAATGGTATATGTGATCTACTATCATGAAAATGGTAGATTCCCAATGGTATATTCATATACCATCACTATGGAATTATATATATGTGCTGAATTTTAGAAATAGATATGAATTTAGTATATTCAATGACGAATATCATTAAAATATTTATTAAATTCTTAACCAAGATATAAAAAAGATACCGATATTGGAGATAAAGAGGTTCCCTCCCTCTATAAATACAATGATGATGTGCATATGAAAAGGGATTGAAGAATCATGTGATTGGGATCATACTTTTTCTGGATGATTTAATTTTACTTTATTTATTTTTAATTATTTATTATTCATTCTACCACTTCTACCCCATTTATTTACTTCTTAAGGAAAGGAAAACACATTTTTTTTGGTTGGGTAAAGTGGAGGCGTTCACATGTGATGGTCGAGCCCTAGTTTTTATGAAAATATTTAAACTTTTTTAATTTATTAAATGGAATTAATTTCATGATTTCATAATTTTAATGGGATACGATTGTATTTTTAATGAAAATTTGAATATTTTAAATTTCCTTGATTAGGAAAATATGTCTCTTTCTTCTTGGTTTTGTATTACATTGGTTTTGTGATCTAAGATCAATTGTAGAAGTGTTTTGCACTTACGAAACATGTGAAGATGAAATGGTGGAATAATTTTAACACATGGGAAACTCAATACCTAATATATGGTTTCAAAAGTTATTGAAAGTAGTCCCATTGTGGCTTTCAAGCAATAGAAAAATAATAGTAAAAAAATTGAAATTGTGTGAATTATTTTCATTTTCTGTCAACTATAATCAAGGGTGAAAATGAGAAACTATTAATAATTCATTCATCAAACAAATTGATAAAGACAAATTATTCAATTTTAATGGACTATATAGCATACCAAAAGGGAATCTATTACTGATCCAATCACTTATTTCTTATATTAAATACGCAAACCAAGTTTCTTTACATCTTAATCATTGAAATCCTATTTTTTACGTATGTTTCCACCCATGAAAAATTGATTAAAAAAATAATATCCTAAAATTAATTTGATCACTACTAATACTACAACGTTTGGGGAAATTAAATAGATTTTTCCAGACCCCATGATATGTTCCTGTTAAAGGGATCCCAATAAAGAACATTTACCAACACCTTGTAAATTCTCAACAAAAAATGGTAAGATTGTGGTTTTATCGGAACAATCACATGAAAAATATGATCCTCATAGTTTAATATAACGATTTTATCAATTAAAACTATAGATAATGGAGTTAGAAACAATCAATGATTATCTAATCATGGGAATTATTCCCAACAAGTATAATATCCAAGTAGAGACTCACATTTCTCTTTTGAAAATTCTTCTTCCATGTATAAAAGCTGATCTACCAACAACAATATAATATGACCATATAACCAATATAGGTAGAATTGAACATATATATCAAAACCTTATAGATATGGGATATAACATGTTTCTTCCCCATGGGTTAAATACATGACCATATCAGGTGAGATACCCCATACTAACATATACTAGTTATCTATAATAAACATAGGCCAAACAACCATATCAGACTCTTCCCATTACTTATGTTCAAGTTTCATTCCATCCAACCATTCCCAAAAAAATATTCACCACTTTAAATCTATATTATCTTTAATATAATAAATAAAAAAAAATCATGTACTAGTGAATCTGAAGAGGAAACCATATCCCATCATAGTGGATGAAACTTATCATCTATCTATCATTGAAAAAGTAATCTTCCCAATTCGTAATGGAGGTATTGGGCAGGAAGAAAACACATCATGAATTATATATCAATGATAGACCATGATGGGAATAGTAAAGTATTAGTAGGAATCCAATATTAGGGGTGTTATGAATTCTCTATAAAGAGCATTTTTATTATCATGTAATAGCTTTCTGGTCAGGTCCTCCCTTAATTGGGAGGATCATTATCAGCCATTTCACTATAAATTCATCTCAATATTGATAAATAAAATGCTCATTGATCACTCTAATTTTATTTTATGTGAGAATTAGAGGGTATTATTCATTATTTATTTATGTCAGTGTATGGTATACTATTTAAACATGATTATATTATAGGAAAATCTATTATAGCTAGACATATAATTTTTTTGATGAGTTAAAAATTTCATTAATATCAATAAAATTAACCAATAGATTCCATGAAGTCAACAAAGTGGAATAATGTTTTATATATTCTATTCTAAATTCCATGTACCTATCTTAGTGAATAATAATATCCTAATGGAGGAGAATTGTAAATAAATATTCAGAAATTGTGATCCTTAATCTATCTCTAATACTAGTTGTTTTTTAGTACACTGATAATTTGACATGGTTCTTTACCAAAATGGAAGGAATAATAGATACGTTCTCATAATAAATAGAGAAAATAATGTATGTACCCTCAAAATAAAAATTAATACAGTAATGTAAGTTTTTTCTGAAATAAGAAGGGTCATGTACATTTCATTGCAGAAATAGGAAACAATCAACTAGTGATAACGTAGTGTAGAATTAATAATAATTTTGGACTCAATGACTTACAAAAATAAAATTCCATCTACCAAATTATGGTAATTCCTTGAAGGATTTATTTACCTTTATATATATCCTCCAAAATATGTTAAATTTTGGAAAAGTCATATTTGGAAGGCTTCCTACACCAGTGGATTGTGTTTATTATATCCCCCAAGAAGAGTAAGGGGAATAGAATGAATTCATGGGAACAAAAATGTAAATGTATAATTATTGGATAACCACAACAATAGTCATGTGAGTATATTTTATACATAGGAAATGTTTTACTGAACTAGAAATTACTATAACTCCATATATGATGATTGATATGACTTCCTTAGCACTATAGTCTTCCTAGATCTGAGGTTTTAAGAACTGGTGTAATCGGGTTTACATTAATAATTTAATAGAATAGAAAAAATAATTATAACAAAAACAATTGAGACATATCAATATTATATTCCTTTACCCATAGGAGGAAAATCATTACCATGCTAAATGGTTTAATGAGAACCAATCCCTCAAAATAGAACCTTGGTAGACAATGTGTATGAATAATATTTTGTTAATGTGATTAAACTGAAAAACACCATTTTAAATGAAGAAGATGAATATGACCTTGAATTCCCCAATAATACATATGTTGGATGTAGTGGTTTTCATATATGATGGGTTTGAGGAATATATATTCAACATAGATCTCGACATATTGGTCTTATACCTAATGAAACCTATATACGATAGAGACCCATAGATAGACACCACTGAGCGGACAATTGGAGAACCAATATAATATTGTATCTTATAGGCCTCATTCAATACCGCTCATACTAGATGATCAACTAGAAAATTATCATGTTTTAGTCAACGTCAAAAATGTGGTAAGGTTAGATGAATCTAATCCACATGTGACAATGATTCTCTGCTGTTCTAATCAAGGAAGGAAACTACAAGTACATATTACCACATCTTCTAATAAATAAACAATGATATCATATATGTATGGAAGAATAATAATTTTTTAATGTATTGATTCATGAAATAGATGGTTTTTAATATGGAATTTATCATAACTGTTGAAAATATTTTTCTTCAAAAGGATCTTCGAGAATCACTCACTGAGGATCACTTAAGACATTACGAGTTTGAACCTGAGGTCAATATTGTAGATGTATATCGCACATATAAAAATATTTTTGAGGGACATGTTATCATACTATTCATAAAGGATGATTGAGATACCAATATATATAGAAATGTATGGCCCTTATATATTTCTGATCATATAGATATCACTGACATTAATTGAGACATTAATGATAAGGTTTCCAAAATTATTATCATTCTTGTATATATCCTTTAATGATTTTTTATAATAAATTTGATTATTCATTATCAACACGACCAATATAATTCTATGATATGGGGATAAAATTCTATGGGATAGATCAAGCCCAATTCCCAATTTGGAGACCTTGTCTATAATTATTTGATTATTATTTTTCAATAAGACATGGATTTCAAATCACTATTTGCAAGAATATTCCAACATTCCCTTCCATTAGTGTCTCATCATACCACCAGTTTCTCATATATAATTTTTATGGATTTTATGAATTATATAATGGTGAGTGTACCGAATTCATGTACAATGAATATAAATACATTTGTGGAAAAATATATCTAGGAGAGGGAAACAAACCAGTGATGGGTGATGTTATCTGAACCACTTCCACTAAATTTTTAGAAATGGATCATGATAACCAAGTTCATGAACTCGGGAAGAATATTTATATACCATAAAAAAAATTAGGAAATCACTAATATCATGAGGAGTCATTTTTTTATATAATCCCCTGCTGAGAGGAGGAAACATTTCATTTATTTATTTTTAAATGTTGGTTTGGATAAATATCCCCTAAAATATTAATCTTCTAGGGAGGAAAATAATTTCATGCAATCATTGAAGATTAATCTTATTCCTCATAATATTTAAATGAAGACTATATTGATTGTTATCAATCCATATTCATTAGTACCAAGACTCAATAGAAAGGTGTTTACAAGTGGCATGATAATAAGGAAGATCCCTGGTTTGGGAATTTTTTTCTTTGGATTCATGAAATCATCTGTATATACCAATTGCAGTTGTGTAGAAGAATGGTGGGATCATGATCTTGATGGGAATTCCTCAAATAATAGTACTATACCATTTTCATATTGATCCCAATATATCTATAAATCACCATGTAGATCCAATAATGACCCTACATCATTATATAAATTGAGAATGTCCCTTCATCATCCCTAGAATATCAGGTTATTGACACATCATTTTCCTTTGATATCAATGGATTAGAAGGATAACATATCCATACTACCCATAATAGTAATGTACATGAATTGGAACTTTCATTGTCTAGATATATTTCTTCATTATTCTTGGAAGAAAAAATTCTCATGTATCATTTTCCAATTAAATAAATGTCCCATCATCACCCAATTCATTTGAAATCAATGAATGTGAAGAAGAGGAATTAGAAGATAAAAATAATAGTGATGACCCAGCAAAATATAAGGAAGGTTTAACTATAACCACTTATAAAATCAAAAAATTAAATATAATTACCATGAATGACATATGACATGACTATATCATTGCTACAATGTCACCTAAATCAAAAAAATACACACATCACTTTCATTACGATGTATAGAGATGTTTTATTTGTGATTTACAAGAATATTATTACTTGTTAACATCACATAACATTTGGTTCAATCAACTTTAACATTCATGACCCTATCCTTTATCGGTTCATACTCTAAAACATTTTTTTGGATATCAAATATGAGTAACCACTACTTTGAATGAACCTCAATGGGTGTATTCCCAATGATTAATTAAATTCAGGGTGAATA
Organism: Viscum album; assembly: GCA_963277665.1. Taxonomy (NCBI): domain Eukaryota; kingdom Viridiplantae; phylum Streptophyta; class Magnoliopsida; order Santalales; family Viscaceae; genus Viscum; species Viscum album. Next base: position 90,837,637 of record OY728164.1, read on the forward strand.
ATGTTTGAACCATGTATAAATGTTTCACAAACCATATATATTTTCATTTTAGGGGAATACAATTGAATGATACATAGACTAGAAGGTGGTCAAAAATTAGTTTCACTATGACCATCATGAGAAATTGTGGTTGTATAACTTGGAGATGATCCACATTTAATGTGTTTTTGTGGTAACATAATTAAATATTACTTAATTTATGGCATTAAATTATGGAAGCACGGTTGACTCCAGGAAGACTAGGGTTATACTCAATATCCCACATATAACTACATGAACTATTCTAAACAAAATTATCTTTGATGTTAAATTAAATGTCTTATTATGAAATATTGTTATAGAAAAAACATACACTTCATTGGATTTATTATATTCAATTATATTTAAAATACCATTAAGAATTGTAACATTTGATAATATATATGTTGATCTATGATCATATTATTAATACAAATATAGGGTTTTAACAAATCCGATTGAAATAGTCAGTGAAACTGATGGCCTCAGCTAGTAATATTGTACCCTATGCAACCCATTTATCCGAGATAAAATCACTAGGATTTGATGTGGAGTAAGACCAATCAGATATCAATCAACTAAAGCATGATTATAACCTTTTATGGGAGAAGTTTTACTTCATTGAGATCACGACACCAACCATTCATGCCAAACCACCCCATGAAAGTCTCACAATCATGCAACATACACTTAGGCTATTATCTAGTGTAATAAAGGTATTTTTATATAACCCATAATAATATTAATATGTATATTTTATACAGTAATGAATATATTTCCATCTTATTATTGTAAATTTATAAATGATATTTATTTGGATACATTAAAAGAGATATTGTATTTTTGGGGAATATTAGAATTATATCAAATAATTTATGCATAAATGGATTTATGAAATAAATAATAATTTAATTTTTTTATTATGTTGTTTGTATTAAGTATTAATGGTCATATAATTTTCATAGGGGTTTGATAACTATTATTATCAAAAACCCTATCATTTCTCAGGAAATTTTATATTCATTTTTTAAACTATGATGTTCATATTAACATAATATTTTTTAAAATGAATATATATTTTTTCGGAGTTCTCTTGTGAAATTATCCAATTGTGATTTTTTTGTAATTTTTTGATATAGATAAATTTTTGGGAAAAAATTAAATATGTTATAAATATATTGTGTTTATTATTACATCATATTTACCCAACAATGATGTTATAAATACTATAAAGGGGATCCATAATGAAATATATTTCTCACATTTAAATAATGTGATTTTATGTTTATATGATTAATTTTATAAAGACTTTATGAATCCTCCGGAACCTGTAATATATTATAAGGTTTTAAAGAAATTTATTTTAGAGCCAGATTCACTTCCACATCACCAACGGTAAAATATTAATTATTTCATCACTTTTATTTTTAAAATAAATAAAACCACCCCTATGTGGTAGAAAAATGGGAAATCCATGGTACGTTTTGTGATTTTTTTACATTATTATATGGATTCCAAATGATATGTTTTAGAAATAATAAAGAATTTCCCACACTTTTCCTATATAAACTCATCCAAGTTCCCATTTATATTTACTAAAAATCATTGTAGAACATTCTTACTCTGAACTACCCTCTATAGAGTCCTCTAAATGTTCCCCAATACTCTAAAGAACCTCCTCTCAAGCTTTTTCTATAATTAACTAGAAATTTTAAATGTTAATTTGTTTCATAAAAATGAGTGTTATATTATTTTACATAGAAAACCTATATATATTTAATAATGAAGTAGAATTGATAGAGTATAAAAGGAAATATGACAGTTGGTATTTAACTTCTATATGACCCTTTTTAAAATATGACCATTGGAAACTCTACTATCGGAAATAATTTTATAGTTATAATTTGTGTTTATAGGAGGAAATTAAAAAGGATAATTAATGAAAAAAAGAAGAATTGATGACCTCAATGATTAGATTCATGTCATATGAATCCCATTTGATAGAACATGGGAGGGAGGTAGCATCATTGGGGTTCTCCCTTGACCAAACCCAATACGATCTTCCCCAAGTGATGTTAGAACGAAATTGCTTATTGGAGAAGTTCAAGTTAGAGGAAATTAACACTCAGATGACTTTAGACTAGCCACCCATGAAGCTATCACTATCGAAAGCCTTACCCTTAGGTCACACACATGATTTATAAGGGGTTATGTGTTGAGACCTTGGTTACTTAATGTTTAATTCATTTTTATAATTAAAATTTTCATTCCATTAATAATTTTTCGTATTAAAAATATAGGTTTAATTGAGGTTAAATTTGATAAGTAAATTTTTTCATACACTAATTTTACTTTTAAAAAATGATGTATATTTTTTATAATAATCTAATTTATTAAGAATAATATTTATTTTAATGAAACAGTATTGTAAAAATATTAAATTTTAATTATAAATGTTGAAATTATTTTATTATTTCAACAAAAATATTTAAGTGTTATAAATTTTAAAATGCATTTCTACATGAAATTTTTTAATAAATAAATGTTTTTATATTTAAAAGTTAAAATAATCATATATAGATAAAAATTATGATAAAATAAAAATAAATTTTTAAATCATCATTTCTATGTTATGTTTGGGTGAATTTATGAGAATTTTATAGAATACATTATTTTTTCGTGAATAGTAAAAATATAGTTTGGGTGTTTTAGTATGTTTAATGAATTCATAATTTGTTCAAAATAATTTAATAGTTAATTAAAAACAATAAATGAATTAAATTGTATTATTTTATTAATATCATGAATTTTAATATATTTTAATCATTTTCAAAATCTATAAATTAAATTCCAAAGACTAAAATGGAAACTAAAAAATTGAAAATCATATTTTGTAGAAACACTACTTTTCCATGCCTAAAGAAGTAATATAAAATGATTCAATGTTCTTTTGGTTTAGAATTATATGTCCCAAATGTCCAAAACCATTGGAAAAAACCAATGTCAAGCCCATGGTTTTTTCCCCAATATTGATTTCAAAGGCCTATATTTAAAAATTATTAAAAAAATCATGTACTTTTTTATAAATACCGACCCATTTATCCATTTCAATTCACTCACAATCAATAATATTTGATGATATGGTAGTTTTACCTCCCACGGTGTCCCCCCAATGGTATCATTAATCCCAAAATGTCCCATTCATCATGTATTAGCACTATGTAATCAAGGTAATGGAATTATCCTTCATTTCCCCTTAATTAAAAATCTCTTATTGTTCATGTATTCTAAATGTTGTGATTAATCTATTTTATTAATAATTTATTACTAGAATTATTTTGAAATAGTTCTTTATTAATGATATATGCTTTCCCCCTCTAATTTTATTATTTTACAAAACAAAATTTTATACTTGTTTTGTAGATGAATTTACATAAAAAACTTCCCTATTCTCCTCCAAAATTTCTCTTTTATTTTACACTTATAAATATCCATCCCTATTTATTTAGCAGCGTTGTTCACCTGAATTTTAAAAAATTTATTTCATTTGGGAATTATTATTCATAAAACAAGTATTTCTTATCAATGGGTTGAAAAGACATAATGATAATGTTTTTAAGAACTATTTAAATGCCATAATTTTTATATGAAACCTATTTTTATGCTCCATGGGTTATTTATGAAATGTTTTATTATAGTATATGTGTCTCAAATCACTACTGGAAAAAAAGGTATTTGCGAAGGGTCATTTGCGACGGGATCCCGTCGCAAATGGGTTTTGGCGACGGGGGCCCGTCGCAAATGGCCCGTTGCTGAAAACGGCGTCGCAACAACACTTATTTGCGACGGGCCCGTCGCTAAAGCCTTTTGTTGCGACAGTTATTCTCCCCGTCGCAAATAGTACTCCGTAAATTTGTAAAAAACTTTTAAAATATTATTTTTGACGGGACCCGTCGCAAATACCTTTGGCGACGGTACCCGTCGCAAATAGCTGTTGCAACGGGACCCATCGCAAAATCTATTTTTTAAAAAAAATAAAAAACTATTAATAAATTATTTTAATTCATATAATAATACTAGTATTTGCGACGGGCATAGTATCCCGTCGCAAATACTATAAAAAAATAAAAAAAATTAATTATTAATAAATAATTTAATTAATCTAATAATAGAATTATAATTCAAAAATAAAAATAATAATTTATTTTAATTAATATAATTATAATTCAAAAATAAAAAATAATAGAATATTAATAAATGATTTAATTAATATAATAATATTAGAATTATAATTCATAAATAAAAAATATATTAATAAGTTATTTTAGTTAATATAAAAATAATTGAATTATTTTACATTCAGATATTAAAATAATTCAAGTATTACAAAAAATATAATTAAATTATAATATTATAAAATTTTAATATATATATATAATTTAATATTATAAAATATAAATAATATTATTATTTATATTAATATTGTTATTTAAAAATATAATATTATTAATATTTTATAATGAGACAAAAACTAAGAATAGAAAAAAAAAATATTTTGATTTCCCAAATTTTATAACATAAATACAAACTCTAATCTGAAGGAGGGGGGGAGGTGGGGGATCTACAGATTGTGGTGGAGGAAACTCTATCCCTAAAGCATGAGTGAGTCGGCGCATGTACTCCATCTGCTCCTGATGCTACTGCTGCCACCGACTCGTCTCCTCCTCGTACAACTGCTGCTGGCATCAACGCTCCTCCTTATGCTGCTGACGCATCTGCTCCTGCTCCTGTCGGAGACTCTCTATCTGTACAGTCTGAGATCACAACTGATCCTCATACTGTGTAGTAGAAGAAGATGCACGAGCTCCTCTTGAGTTGGACGCCGACATCGCAGCACTGCCATAATAATCTCCAGGAGTCAGTCGAGAGCCGATACCAACTACCCGGCCCTTCTCGAAGGCATACTGGGTGGCCGGCATCCATGCCGCCTTATCAAAGTGACGGGCAGTGGTCTGATCTGATGACTCGGCCTGACTCTCAGGCCGGGCCTGTGACGCTGCGGCCTCATATGACTCTTATAGTTGCAATTTAAAATTAAAATTGTGAATATATTATATGCAGTTAATTTTCAAAACATGAAATCAAATAATACTGACCACGATGTGATGCTGACGATCACCTCTGAGCTCCTCAGTAGCATGATCACTATACATCCTCCGATATACGTCGTACTCTGTAATATCGGGGTGCTCGACAGCCTATAAGAATAAAAAATAAACTGTTAATATTTATAGTTATATAAAATATTTATAAATAATGTACGTACCAGATGCTATCTATGAGTACTGAAAGAACGACTCCCAGCTCGATGAGTCACCTCCTGTCTCCCCCGATTCTGCCTCCCCACTGATGATCTCCTCTAAAAGGAACCACTCAACCAGTGCACACATAATCCATCCCATACATGGGATGAAATATACTCTGGTCGGTGTGCTCTACATGACTCCTCAAAATCTGACACTCCTGCTTTCTTCATCGCAGCTTTTCTTAAATTGTGCAAAAACTGACGAAGGCGATCACGCATGGCCACCTCCCATGCCTCGTGGATGGCGTCACGCATGGTATCCTTGATCGGATACCATAAACCCTATAAATAAATCAAAATATCAAGTTAGAAATGAAATAATTTTGAAAATAAAAATTATTTATTTACGTACGTACCAACCAATGGCCGAACATGGCCTGCTGCACATCAATGGGAATCTTCTCCCATGTGGTCCACGTCTGAGAGAAATAGTTGCACAAAATAGCTCTTCCCTGTCAGACTGCTATATACTGAAAACTGAAAAAATAATAAACATTTATTATATTAATAGATTAATGAAATCTTAGTCAAATCCACAGGTTATCAAACAGGTTATCACACCTCCGTGTGCATGGATCAAACCTAAGACGTGGACGTCGCTCGGGGACGGGGTCAGGAATCATCAATCGTGCAAGACCGCGCACCCTCCGCATACTCCCTGGAGCGCCTGCAGGATGAGGGTCATCTGTCAGCAACTCATCCACATCGAAAGTCAGGTCAGCATCTGCCAAGTCACGAAATGTGGCGTTGTCCATCTGAAACAGAAAATTTTAATGTTAGAAAATAATTGATAATTACTATTATATATACATATATATATATATATTATGATTGTATATAAATACCATGGAATGCTATCAATGTTCATCTTCATCATCATCTTCATATATGTCAATGTCATCTTCATATTCCTCCTCAACATCATCGATATCCATTCGAGTTACAGTTGCTTCATCTATTACCATTTCAAATTCATATGTGACATCATTAACATCATCGTCATCACCGACTCTTAAATGTGGGGTGTCGTCATCGATACTCATGTCTCTTTGTAAAAAAGATTGATTTTGAGTACTCTCTTGAAAAACTTCAATTCTTTTCACATCAGTGAAAGCACATTCACTTTGACTAAACTGATTGTCTCGAATTTTGATTTTTATTACACTCCACCAATCAGTCAAGTCTATTTATGTTGCACAGTACTTTGCATAATAAACTTGATATGCCTATTGAGCCAATAAAAATGGTTCATTTACTGTGAGAACAATTTTACATTTAATATCGATGATTCCATGAGTCGGATGAACACGCACGCCTCTCTCTGTATCCAACCACCGACATTTGAACATGGTTATGTAATGTTTTCCAAGATAACAGAGTTCAATGATTTCATCAAGTATGCCATAAAAGTCAACTTTATTTTCTCGATGATGAGATCCTCTCTAGATAACTCCACTGTTCATTGTTTTTTTTTCGATTCCCCATATGCATGTGTGTAGAATCGAAATCCATTCACCACATATGCATTATAAGTTTTAACAAGTTTGGAAGGTGGGTTACTCAATACACACAGCCGTTTGTCAATTTTATCGGCATGTCGAGACACCTGAAAATTAGTGAAATAATTATCAATATAGTAAACTATACATTGAATGAGTTTCTAAAAGATAATGAATTTATGTTACAAGTTTTTGAAACCACTGAGAGAAATTTTTCAGTCGACGTTCTTCAAGAGTAGCTGCTATAATTTGTGGAATTTGTTTCTTGATATGATTATCATACAACCTATAAAAACCAAAGTTATTTACTGTAACCTAAATGATAGAATAAGTGATATAAACACATACAGTACAACTGATGTCATTTCTTCACAGTTGAGCAGAACATACGTATGAGCTCTCTGATGTTCATCATCTAAAAGCCAGCATTCATAAAATCCACCAAAACCAAGCTCTGACTGGTTGAAAATAGATAATTGATTGTCGATTTCATCAATATTCCTCTCGTTCCATCCCATTCGGTTGTGTTTTGAAGGATACTTAGATTCAAAATAATGGGAGCAGAAAGAAGATATTTCCTCTTGCAAATAAGCTTCTGCAATAGATCCTTCAACAGATGCTTTGTTACATACTTTTCTTTTCAATTTTTGCATTCATCTTTAAAATGGGTACATCCATCGAAACTGTACCGGACCTCCACATTTGGCTTCATATGGCAAATGTAACATCAAATGTTCCATTGAGTCGAAGAAAGACGGCGGAAATATTTTTTCCAGTTTATATATAATTACAACAACATCATTTTCAAGTTTTCCTAGAGCATCATAATCTGCCGTAGCCGCACATATTTCCCGAAAAAAATGAGACATGTCTGTTATGGAATCTCAAATCACATAATTCAACAGACCTCTTAATCCAATGGGTAGAAGTCTCTCCATTATAACATGACAATCATGACTTTTTAATCCAGTAATATGACAATTCTTTACACATCTACCCAAATTAGAATCACAACCATCTGGAAGTCTTAAATCTGAAATCCACTGACAAAATAATAAAAGGTTTTCTTTAGATAGTGTATAAGCTGCTTTTGGTTTCAGTAACCTTTCTGTTCTGACATTCTCAAATAGTTCCAATTCTGGACGCCTGCAAATTTGGGCAAGATCTAAACGTGAATTTATATTGTCTTTGCTTTTTCCTGGCGTATCCAAAATTGTATGAAACAAATTATCAAAACAGTTCTTCTCAATATGCATGACATCTAACATGTGTCGGACCAACAGATCAGACCAATATGGAAAATCCCAAAATATGCTATGTTTAATCCAATTGTGTTCTTTCCCAAAACTAGAAATTTTATATTGGTTTATTGTGGGACCAAAAGTGATGGGAGGTAATTAAATTCAACTGATTTTAACTCCGAACCTGATAGCATTTTTGGAGGTCCATCCCTTTCAACTGTTCCTTTTCTGAAATGAGACCTGTTTCTGCGAAAAGGATGATCAGCTGGAAGAAATCTACGATGACAGTCAAAATAATAAGGTTTCTTTCCATGAATGAGCATAACTGCTTTGTTCTCTCCCATACAGTAAGGACATGATTTCTGACCATGTGTACTCCATCCAGATAACATCCCATAAGCCGGGAAGTCACTTATTGTCCACATCAATGCTGCTCTCAATATGAAATTCTGTTTCGTTGCAACATCATATGTACTGACACCAGTACTACACAATAAATTTAATTCATCAATCAATGGCTTCAAATAAACATCAATATTTTTCTTCGGATGTCCTGGAATTAGGAAAGTCAAAAAGATATATGGCTCCTTCATCAACATCCATGGAGGTAAATTGTACATAGTTAATAAAACAGGCCAACATGAATATTGACTACCATAAGATCCAAACGGACAGAAACCATCAGTGGAAACGCCCAGTCGAACATTTCTAGCTTCTAAAGCAAAGGATGGATGCACTCTATCAAAATGTTTCCATGAATCACCATCGACTGGATGATTCAAGATTTTATCGGTTGAAATATTCTATTTATGCCATGACATCATTGTCGCTGTATTCTTAGACATGAATAAACGCTGAAGTCTGGATGTAAGCAGAAAATATCTCAACTGTTTTACTGGAATCAAACCAGACTTCCCGTGTTGTCCTTCTTTATATCTCAGTTTCCCACATGTAGGACAACTATCCAACGACTCATTTTCTCCATAATATAAAATGAAGTCATTTGAACATGCATGAATCTTCTGAAAAGTAAGTCCCAAATTTCGAACCAGCCTCTTACTCTCATAGTAATTTGTAGGTAAAACATTTCTTCGGGTAACAGTGTTTTCAGCAAAGAAAATATCTGGTCAAAACAGGTGTTTGACATTCCGTTATCTTATTTGATAGCCATAAATTTTGCAACTGCTTCTAATTTTCTCATCTTGCAGCAAGGATATAATGCATCCTCAGCAGATTTCAACAACTCATAAAATTCAGACGGTGCCAACTCAGGATTTGAAGCTATATCAGCCGGAGTTTCTGTATGTTGAACAGATGAACCTGCAACATCATGTACTAAATCATGAAACCGGGATGGATCCGGAATCAAGTTGGTATCACCTGCTCTGGAACTGCGTTCACCGTGTTGATACGAAAAAACATAATCTGGTTTAAAACCAAAACGCAAGAGATGTTCTCCCACATTGTCAAACGTGTCAAACGTTCTCAATGCACATTTTCTGCAAGGGCATTTTATTTTTCCTTCTGAAACAAATTCTGGATTTGATGCCGCAAATGATAAAAAAGTCTCCACACCCTCAACATATACTGGATTTAAACCAGAACCATTTGGATTTATACGTTGATTTATCCATATGCGGTCACCTAATAATGATTGTTGACAACCTCGTTGTTCCATATTTCTCTATAAAATATAAAATCATTACTGGTTTTGAATAATTTTTTAGAAAAAACACTCAAGTAAAGATTGAATATATTGAGAATAAAGCAAAACATGTTACAAATATTGATAATTTTAATAGTATATTGATTTTTTATTATTTTAATAATACTAATATAATTTTTTCATAAACATTAATTATATAATAATAACATTATTACATTATTAGTATATTTTATTATTATTATTAAAATAACATAATTTTTTATATTATATACAATTATCCTTTCATCTGTGTGTTTAACATTCTGTCTCCACATGTAATATTTGCATTCACTTTCACCTCTCTATTGGCGAGTAGGTTGATAATTTTGAAAAAGAATGCAAATATTACATGTGGAGACAGAAAACACACAGATGAAAAGAGAATTGTATATAATATAGAAAATTATATTATTTTAATATTAATAATAAAATATACAAATAATGTACTAATGTTATTATTCATAAATATTGGTAATTATTCCAAAGTATTGGTAATTATTCCAAATTATTGGTAATTATTCCTAATTATTGGTAATTATTTCTAATTATTGGTAAATATTGGTAAATATTGGTAAATATTGGTAAATATTGGTAATTATTGGTAATTATTGGTAATTATTGGTAATTATTGGTAATTATTGGTAATTATTGGTAATTATTGGTAATTATTGGTAATTATTACTAATTATTGGTAATTATTACTAATTATTGGTAATTATTACTAATTATTGGTAATTATTACTAATTATTGGTAATTATTACTAGTTATTGGTAATTATTACTAATTATTGGTAATTATTACTAATTATTGGAAATTATTACTAATTATTGGTAATTATTACTAATTATTGGTAATTATTACTAATTATTGATAATTATTACTAATTATTGGTAATTATTACTAATTATTGGTAATTATTGGTAATTATTGGTAAGTATTGTTAATTATTACTAATTATTGGTAATTATTACTAATTATTACTAATTATTAGTAATTATTACTAATTATTACTAATTATTACTAATTATTGGTAATTATTACTAATTATTACTAATTATTGTTAATTATTACTAATTATTACTAATTATTGGTAATTATTACTAATTATTGGTAATTATTACTAATTATTGGTGATTAATACTAATTATTGGTAATTAATACTAATTATTGGTAATTATTACTAATTATTGTTAATTATAACTAATTATTGGTAATTATTACTAATTATTGGTAATTATTACTAATTATTGGTAATTATTACTAATTATTGGTAATTATTACTAATTATTGGTAATTATTACTAATTATTGGTAATTAATACTAATTATTGGTAATAAATACTAATTATTGGTAATAAATATTAATTATTGGTAATTAATACTAATTATTACTAATTATTGGTAATTATTTGTAATTATTACTAATTATTGGTAATTATTACTAATTATTGGTAATTATTGGTAATTATTACTAATTATTACTAATTATTGGTAATTATAACTAATTATTGGTAATTAATACTAATTATTGGTAATTAATACTTATTATTACTAATTATTACTAATTATTACTAATTATTACTAATTATTACTAATTATTGGTAATTATTGTAAATTATTACTAATTATTGGTAATTATTACTAATTATTGGTAATTATTACTAATTATTGGTAATTATTATTAATTATTACTAATTATTAATAATTATTACTAATTATTGGTAATTATTATTAATTATTACCAATTATTACTAATTATTGGTAATTATTATTAATTATTACCAATTATTGGTAATTATTGGTAATTATTACTAATCATTGGTAATTATTGGTAATTATTGTTAAGTATTGTTAATTATAACTAATTATTGGTAATTATTACTAATTATTACTAATTATTGGTAATTATTACTAATTATTACTAATTATTGGTAATTATTACTAATTATTGGTAATTATTACTAATTATTGGTAATTAATACTAATTATTCCAAATTATTAATAATTATTGGTAATTATTCCTAATTTTTACTAATTGTTACTAATTATTACTAATTATTACTAATTATTGGTAATTATTACTAATTATTACTAATTATTACTAATTATTGGTAATTATTGGTAATTATTGGTAATTATTCCTAAGTATTGTTAATTATTATTACTAATTATTGTTAATTATTACGAATTATTGGTAATTATTACTAATTATTACTAATTATTACTAATTATTACTAATTATTACTAATTATTGGTAATTATTACTAATTATTGGTAATTATTCCTAATTATTGGTAATTATTACTAATTATTGGTAATTATTACTAATTATTGGTAATTATTTCTAATTATTGGTAATTGTTCCTAATTATTAGTAATTAAATGAATAATTACCAATAATTAAGAATAATTACCAATAATTACAAATAATAACATTATTAGTATATTTTATTATTAATATTAAAATAATATAATTTTCTAATTTGTATACAATTCTCCTTTCATCTGTGCATTTTCTATCTGCACATACAAATAATACATGTGAAGACAGCAAACACACAGATGAAAAGAGAATTGTATATATATAAAAAATTATATTATTTTAATATTAATAATAAAATATACTAATAATGTAATAATGTTATTATTCCTAATTATTGGTATTTATAATTAATTATTAATATTTATTCATAATTATTAAAAAATATTACTAATTATTCCTAATTACCATTAACTATGAACAATACTAATAATTTAAATTTATTAAGTAACAAAACAATGTAAACATAATTAAATTGCAACTAATTAAGAATAATTGAAACTAATAAAAAATTAAAAATAAATATTAAATTAAAATGAACATAAATACCTTTAAAATTGATCTTCTCTGATCGTTCTTCAAAACCATAATATCAACTCCGGAGAAAAAAATTAAACTGGAGAAAAACAGAACTTTAGAAATACAACTTTGAGAGAAGAAGAAGATGGAGTTTGAGAATGATTTGAAAAAAACGGATGGGGGTATTTATAGGTTAGATTATTTGCGACGGGTCCATTTGCGACGAGATTCCCGTCGCAAATAGTGTTATTTGCGACGGTACACGTCGCAATTACCTTAGCCAACATTTATTACGGTCAACGGTTAAATAGTTATTTGCGACGGGACCCGTCGCAAATAACCACCTGCCAACATACTATTTGCGACGGGGGAATATTCTCGTCGCAAATACCTTTTACCGCCGCCGGTTATTTGCGACGGGAATATTCCCCTCTCGCAAATAGTTTTCCCGCGATTTGGCGCGCAACACACGCCAGTTCTTTTGCGACGGGGAAAGCAATCCCGTCGCAAAAGCCTACTTATTTGCGACGGGTAAATACCCCCGTCGTAAATAAGTTTTTCACAGGGCTATTTGCGACGAGATTTATTCCCGTCGCAAATTACCCGTCGCAAATACCCATTTTTCTTGTAGTGAATTAATAAATTTTTATTAATGGTGATTCTCGATAGCGATCCAATGAATTGGGAAATAAATTTATTCTCTATAGATGACATGTTTTAGGATACCTCGATGAATAACCTTGGAAATATTCATTTATGACACCTCGATGACAAATCTTTGTGATATACTTATGAATGTCTCCATACAATATTGTATACTTATTTTAATGTTATAATTAATTTCATTTTTTTATTAGATGCATTATTTTCCCTCACTCATGTATTAATGACATTCCTCGTGTTCTTATTGATATTCCTCTGGATCATAAGTAAATTGATTTCCATTACAGAGCCTGATGCTTAATCTGTTCGTTTGATTAAATTCCCTTAGATATGTGATATTGTAAATGTACTTATGATGAACACATTTGGATTTATTAAAGTTGATTTAGAAGAAATTTTTATGTTTTCATATATTATGTAACTTATTTCGGAGAAAATAAAAATTAAATGTTCCTCTTTTTGAACCATATGAATGAATAGTTTATGTAATAAAATTTTGGGATACCATGGTTGGTTTCAAAAGAAAATTTAATTATATTTAGAAATTATGATTTGAAATCTTAAGGAATAACCCTAGAGAAGATTTTAAATATGAGAAAACATAATATTATATTGGTTATGTTTCGTGTAAGTGGTTTCTATGAATATACATCCCTATCTAGATATGATAAATTGGAAATTTCTCTTCAAAAGATGTTTCTAGGTGTAACACCTAAAAACACCGCACTGATCTAGAATCAAATGGGAACTTGTTCATGAAAATGAGTCTTTCTACACATCTAGATTGAAACATTTTGGGGATATGTTTGTTTAATCAAAATCATTTTATGAAATATTATGAATGGCTTATAGAAAATTTATTTTTTTATGAATAACATATTTATGTGTAATATTTTAAGGTAAACGTTTTTTAGAATTATAATATTACTAAAAGAAACACATGACTCACTGAGGTTTTATTCTTTTGTAAATTGGCGAGAAATAGTTGGAACCTTATAAATGGTGAGTGAAAAAGACCATGCACGGAAGGCCCTATGATTGAAGAAGGAATGGGAAACATCATGATAATTATGAGAAAACTAACATGAGTTATGAACAATATCATGAATCAAGATAAGAGACCAGATTCATCTCAAAGCGAACAACTTTAGATTGAGTCCTTTATGAATCCATAGCCACCCTCTTTCTGTAGATCTACTAACCCATTGATTTTTGAAAAATTGATAAGCTCTATAATAAATATATTTTTGGTACTCCATTGTTTGGAAAAAGATGAAGTCTCATTGGTTGTATGACACTTAGATGGAGAAGTATATCAATGGTGGACACTGATTAAAAACACAAATCCAAGAAGGGGGGTAGATGCTATATAGTGGTAAGATTTTTATGGAACCTAATTCAATAAAAATTTACCAGTTCGATGTGAATAAAAAAGATGAAGGAATTTTTAGAGATAATTTTGAAGGAAAATTAATCAATGGGAAGCTATGATATAAAAATTACAAGAATTTACCCTTACAACTAAATATTTGTTATGGATCTTAATATAAAGGGTGATAAATTATTCATTGCACTACAGAGAAATATTATTGAATGATTCTATGGAAACTGTTAGGAGATAGTGTGGAATTAAAAGAAGGATGAAATAGAGATCAGATAGAATAAATGGTTACAATATTCTAATGAAATGAAGAGATATATGGATCCAAACATAGGGAGGATCTTTGATCCTTGAAGTGAATAAAAGCAATTGAAACTTCCCATTTTCAACGAATGTGGTAAGATGAATTTGGAGAACTTCTTGCACCAAAGTGGAAAATGATAAATGTGTAGAAGTGACCATAATATAGCTCGAAACTATCATAGTGTGGTGAAACCTCAACTTCTCAACATAAAAGAAAAATGGAATACAGTGGTGGCCCAGCCAGAAGTCTAATTCTTCAGGTGTGGATAGCTTGGAAACTTTTCAAATCAATTTCAAAATCAGAAGATATTAGAGGTGAATCCACAAAAACATAAGAAAAGGCCAAGGGATCAAGGATGAATTTTTTAGACCATGATGGCTGAATTATAGGCTCCAAATGATGTAATGGTAGATTCTCTCTTTATTCTATCAAAACTAGTAAGTACTTTTTTTATACAAATTCTACACATTTATTTATTTACTATATGTTTGAAAAGAATATATAATCAACCATTGAACAAATAGATGTAGAGTAATCCTCCAAGGATCCTAGAGGTATTATCCAAGAAACAAGAGTCTATAGAAACTCTAGTATTAAATATGGAGAGCACAATCTCATCACAAATCTAGTTGTATTTTCCATGATGAAATTCAACATTATTCTAGGGGTGTATTGGATCTTAAAGTATAATGCTGAAATAAATTTTATGGGAAAGGAAATATCATTCGACTTTAATGGAAAAACTATTTTCATTTTCAAAGTAGTGATATTCATACCCAATGTTTTTTCTAGAAGAACCTCATGTAGCCTTCTTTATGCAGATGGTCGGTGAAGAGGATGAAACAAATAAAATATAAAGATAGAAATTCTTCCAATTGTTTATGAATACATTATTGTATTTCATAACGAGTTACCTGGAACTCCCCCGGAAAGAGAGGTAGAGGTCTCAATTGAACTCATACCAAGATACAGACCAATATCAAAGACCCCATATAGAATAGAAAATATGGACCTAGAGGAATTAAAGAAACTTATTCATGATCATTTGAACAATCGGTTTATCCAACCAAGTGAGACTCCATGGGGATAAAATGTTCTCGTTGTGAAGAAGAAGGATGGATCAATACCACTATGTATTGATAATAGTGAACATAACAAGATCATAGTGAAGAATAAGTACATTATCTCAAGGTTTAATGATTTATTTGATCAGATTTGTGGGGATCAATTATTTTACAAGATTGACAGTTGATATTGTTATCATCTATTGAGGGTGAATAATTAAAATATTCTAAATGCCTCCTTCAGATCATGATATTGGAATGACGGGTTTTTGTTATTCCATTCGGCAGGATTAATATAACACCCCGAGCCCGCCCCTCCGGACTCTCTGATTTAAAAATGTTGTGTAATATTTTTTAAAAGTAATTAAAAATTTACCAAACACTTTAATGAAATGAGTATATTTTACTGGTCCAGGTTCGGGAAGATTAAACATAACCTTACATTGATCAATGTTGAAATAAAAAAACTAGCTGTCCACTACACTTCTGCGCGCACAACAACACAGATGACCAACTCTCGAATTTAATCCAACCTATGTAAAGCATTTCAAAAAAACCTAGGGTGAGCACAAGAGATGCCCAGTAAGGGTTTTTGAATACCATTGATAAATCATTTTTTAGAAAAAAATATCCTTTCCCTAATGCATTTCAAAATTTAATTAATAAATTCTTTTGTAAAACAACATTTAATAAATAATGTAATGCTTTTGAAAAATAATTATACTTTGAATACACTTTTAAACTAATCAACTTACTATCTTTGGAAAATATGTAGCAAAGTTCATTAAAACGAATCATCATTTTGAGGCAACTTAATTCATTGAGGTTTGTCTTCGGCCTACCCACTTAGCGATGGATGGGTTCACTCCCCATTGACCTTTTATTTTTACAACGAACAAGGCCCTGTCTTTTTCGAAAACGTTTAAAGTTGATTTACACACACACACACACACACATATATATATATATATACTAGTGTTTCTCACTAAAGTTTTTAACTTTTAACATGTTAGTGCATTTGAATAATCAATTACACTAATATCTATATATAACGGTATATATATGTATATATATAAATGGGAATTTTATTTTAAAACACTTGTGAGTATTGATTCCCAAAAACTCACGTCACTTGGCATGTACATAAACACAAACACACCTAACCTTCCATTGATAAATAATAAAAAGAAATATCAATTACTTGTTTTCATGATTAATTGACTTAAATGTTTCTGGTAATTTAAAATCAATAAATAATAATGAGCATGCACTGAATATTATAAATGACATATTTTTAAAATTCACATTTCATTCATTATAAATATAAACATGTACAAGAAAACATAAAATTATAACATGTCAATAAACATTTCATCCAATTCCATTAAAATTTCATTTCAATGTATATTTTTTCCAATGTTCATGAGTATTTGAAAATACCTATATATACATATCCATGTTTGAAGAATTCATGAACATTCATCGATGTATGACCATAATCATGATGCGAGTATTTCATGCGTGGAGATCAGAAAATTAAATTAATATAATTCCATTAATAATTATTTTTTATATATCCTTTATATAAAATGTATCTTATTTAATAAGATTAAAAATAAATACTAAATATATCTTCAAAATAATAAAAAAAATCATATGTTTTCAAAAGATTAAACAAAATATACTTCCAAATTTCCTTCAACACAAAAATGAAGACTCATAAGTGTTTAAAAAAATAATAATAATTGATTCCCTTGCACAAAATAAATATTATTTGGAAGAATATGATGACCAATGGAGTAAAAATCCATCAAGATCAACTATAAAATTTATGTTCATTTTGAAAATAAGTAATAGAATGAAACAAATAATATGAAACAATAAAATTTAAATCCTTTAGAAATATTAAATAAAATATCAGAGTGTTTGAAAATAAAGGATCCTTGAAAAATAATAATTTTATGAAATAAAAATGATTTGTCAATAGGAACCTACAATAAATATAATTTGTATTTTCATGAAGAATATTTGTAAATACATAATCCCTTACTTGGTTTTATGTGTACATGGACCCCCCCTTTTTTTCTTCATTCAATTAACACTGCTCCACTCCCACTCGATACTCCATGAAATATAAATGAGGGATGGAAGTTAAGGGCAGAGAATACTACTTGCCTCACCTGCCTCACAAGACAGAGCAAACACAGAGCACTAACTTTCTCCCTCTCTACTAATTCTATGTGACATAGCTACAGAGAACGAAGGATGTATTTTATAGAGCTTCATATATCTATAGGAGTAGAAAAATATTTTGCGATGAATGCATAAAATATATTATACATTTACCGATGTCTACTGATTATGAGGAAAATGATAAACATATAAATTTTACATTCAACTGATTACGGAGGCCTCATAGAAATAAATCTAAACAAATCTCCACAGACTTATCAAAGATTAGAGATAGGGAAATCCAAATAAAAATTTCAATGAATGCAGTGATACTCAGAAAATGAAATTTTTTTATTAATCAGGCTCTAATATACTGATATATAAGAATACTACTTATAAAAAAAACACTCTCAGATGAAGATTAAAATAAAATTTATCGGAGGCAATCTCAACAATAATTAAATGTAAGATATGGACAGACGATATCGAGTGGATGAAATTGAAAAAACAAGATATTAATAATCCGATTTCATGAGATTTGGATAACAAAAAAAATTAATGGAGATTTACATGCAAGTCAGAATAGATATTCTATATTTGTGCGCCATTTTCTGCAAAATACACTTCGGAAAGGCCACGAGACTCAACCACATCAAGAACATATCCAAATTGGACTGCATCTCGTCGTCTGAAATCAAATCATGGTGATCGAACGCTTCAACTTCAGCATCAACCACAACGCAACTGTACCTCGATCTCAATCCGAGCTTTATCAGTGCCAGCGACCTGACCTCTGATCAGCCTCGCTGAAGAACCCAAGTGGCTGGAATTTTCATGGCAGCGTGACCTAGGGATATTTATTTGAACCCTAACACTGTGATGGAATCAAACGCAAATCTACAACACAAAAACCAGAAACCCAAAAATTCCAATTTTCACGATCCTTTCATTTTTTTTAAAAAAAATTATTTTCTTTACATACGTTTATCGGTTTGTTTTCTTCTCTTTTTTTATTATATAAAAAAACATTTCTCTGAGTATATATTGTTTCAAAATAAATATATATATATAGAAATGAATATTCCTTCCTTTGGTTTTATTTTAAACATAAACTTATAAAGTTCTTTATATTTATTACTATATTTTATAACAATGTAAAATTAACATCTTAAATTAACAATATATATATATATATATATAATTATTAATAAAATTAAATTAATTCCTATATATTGTTCGTTCATAATTTAAATCTTATTCTTAATGTTATGTTTCGATTATGATTTGTTACTGTATAATATCACATTATTTCATAAAATTTATTAAATTCAAAAAGATTGTTTATTGTATATCTATTATATAATAATATTTAAATCAACACGGTCTATTTATTTTATTAAAAGTTGTCAAATGTTGGTTTTAAATATTACAATTTTTAATAGATAGTTTTTATAATAGTTGGATAAAACGTTATAAATATCAATGTCTAAGGGCCGATCAAACACAGAGAAATAATATAGCGACGCTCACGCCACTGCTTTCAGAAATGGTTTTATATGTTGTTCTAATTCCTAGTTTCGTTGCTATTGTTCTTGTTATAACTTTTGTGCTTATATCATATCCAAGAGACGATAACTACTCGATAGACATCGTTGTGTTCCTCTGTGGTCTTCATATTGTTTTTTTATCGATAGTAGTGGGTTTAATGGGTTATTTCATGTGTGTCAAAGATGTATTATGGTATTGTATGAATAAAGTGCTAACTACTTATATATATGCATTCAGAAATTTATTTTACAGCATCTTGGAAACATTGGAAAAACATAAAACGTAATTTTAAACCTAGGGTGTTACATTCTACCCCCCCTTAAAAAGAATTTAGCCATTGTAATTCATTTACACTTATCGCTCTTAATTCCCATCTATTCTGAGTCTCAGATGTTGTCCCCAAGATCTGTATAGTTGTCTTCCACGGTTTCCATGTCTTCCTACAAGATTAAAGTTCAAAGTGGCTTCGAAATATTCCAATTCATTAACCTAAATGAAAATAGTGCAAGAGGGGTTGTATGGATGTAGGAACTAGAAGAATGTCTTCAAGGAATGATAATCAATATAGTATCTGAGAATTTAGTCTGGAATTTGATTCCTATAAGAAAGCCTCATTGCTTCATCTTCGAATGTTTCAAATTCATCATAAATTCTTCCTATGAAGAAAAAGCTTAAAATTTGACACATAAATGCTATGAAAATATTTCCTTCTTCAGCTGCTCTATAAAAAGTTGAGATTGATTTCGGTTGCTCGAACATTGTAAAGCACCTAAAAAGTCCTTCGTAATATGCCCCTTGGCGTCAATAGAAGTGACATTGGATCTGTCTGATATCATCGAAGAAGAAACTAGAACCATGATAAAAACAAAGTATATCAGGTGTGCTTCATATATTATAGAGTCGTTTATAGGAAGGCTGAATGGATTCGTAGGAATCAGAATCTTCTTTGCATGATTTTTACATGATCATAGCAAGTAATTCATCAAAAAGACCTATGAGACTTGTTTGAGTTCTCATTCCATCCATCTGAAAATTACAAAGCAGGATGATGACTGATAAAGGAAATTCAATTTATCGAAGGGTTCTAAATTTCCATAGTTATCTAGACCGTGCCTCTATTACCAATTATAATGCCCCGAGCCCGCCCATCCAGACTCGCTGCATGAAAATGCTGTGTATTTTTATTAAAAGTAATTAAAAAATTACTGAACACTTTAATGAAATGAGGATCTTTTACCGGTCTAGGTTCTAGAAGATTAGACATAACCTTACATTGATTAGAGTTGAAAAAAATAACTGTCCACTAAACTTCTGTGCGCACTACATCACAGTTGACCAACATTGGAATTTAATCCAACCTATGAAAAGCATTTCAAAAAAACGTAGGGTAAGCACAAGAGATGCCCAGTAACATGTTTTGAAAACCTTTGATAAATCCATTTTTAGATAAAAATATCCTTTCGCTAATGCATTTGAAAATTTCATTTATAAATTCATTTGTAAAACAACCTTTACAAAATAATGTAATGCTTTTGAAAAATAATTATAATTTTAATACACTTTTAAACTAATCGAGTGACTTTCTTTGGAAAATATTAATCAAACTTCATTAAAACAAAGCATTAATTTGAGGCAACTTAATTCGTTGAGGGATGTCTTGGGCCTACCCACTTAGAGAAGGATGCGTTCACTCCCCAATGACCTTCTATATTTACCACGAACAAGCACCCTTATTTTTCAAAAAGGTTTAATGTTTGATTTAGACACACATATATATATATATACACTAGTATTTCTCACTGGAGTTTTTACCTTTAAACATGTCAGTGCATTTGAATAATAAATTACACTAATATCTATATATAATGGTATATATATGCATATATATAAATGTGATTTTTTTTTTGAAAAACACTTGTGAGTATTGATTCCCAAAAACTCACGTCAAATGGCATGTACATAAACACCAACATACCTGAACATCCATTGATAAATAATAAAAAGAAATATCAATGATTTGTTTTTATGAATAAATGACTTAAACCATTCTTGTTAATCAAAATCATAAAATAATAATGAGCATGCACTGAATATTATAAATGACATATTTTTAAAATCCACATTTCATTCATTATTAATCTAAATATGTACAAGAAAACATAAAATTATAACATGTCTAAAGAAATTTCATACAATTCCATTAAAATTACATTTCTTTTTATATTTTATGCAATGTTCATGAGTATTTTCAAATACATATATATAAATATGCATGTATGAAGAAATCATGAACATTCTTCGATGTATTCCCATAATCGTGATGTGAGTTTTTCATGCGTGGAGATCAGTAAATTAAATTAATATAATTCCATTAATAAATATTTTTTATATATCCTTTATAGAAAATGGATCTAATTAAATAAGATTGAAAATAAATAATAAATTAATCATCAAAACAATAAAAAATTATATGTTTTCAAATGATTAAACAAACTATACTACATATTTTCCTTCAACACAAAAATGAAGACTCATAAGTGTTAAAAAATAATTGATTCCCTTGCACAAAATAAATATTATTTGGAATGATATGATGACCAATGGATTGAAACTCCATCACAATCAACTATAAAATTTAATTTATTTATAAAAATAAGTAATTGAACGAAACAAATAATTTGACACAATAAAATTTAAATACTATAGAAATATTAAATAAAATATCAGATTGTCTTAAAATAAAAGTTTCTAGGAAAATTATAATTTTATAAAATAAAAATGTGTTTTCAAAAGGATCCTATAATAAAAATAATTTGTATTTGCATGAAGAATATTTTTAAATAGAAAATCCCTTACCTGGTTTTATTTGTAGATGGACCCCCATTTTTTTTCTTCTTTCAATTGACACTGCTCTACTCCCACTCGATACTCATGGAAATATAAATGAGGGAAGGATGTTAGAGGTAGAGAATACTACTTGCCTCATCTGCCTTACCAGATAGAGCACACACAGAGCACTAACTTTATCCCTCTCTACTAATTCTATGTGACATATATGACAACCCTGCTTTTTATTACAACTTAAACATGCTTTAATACATAAAACTTCACTTGATACAACAAAGAAGATTGAGAGGTTTAGTGTCTTTGGGGCTTAGGATCATTACATAAAAACTCTAAACTTGAAATACAACATCTTTATTGAAAAATTCCTTTACATGACCACTACATTCCTTCGTACTTACCAGTGCATGGGATAACCCGAGGACATGCATAAGAAAAGGGTGAGCTATAAAGCCCAGTAATGGAGTAAACAATGAATAACATGAGGAGTGAAATACATGTTAGGAAATAGGCATATCAATAGAGAATAAGAGAAACATGAACATAAAGGCGTGATAAAGCATGATAATCATAACATGGAAATGTGGCAACAACACTTAACATTGAATTAGCATGAGCCAAGGCTCATTGCACATGGAGCATGAGTAAACCCTCATTGCACTTAAAGCATGAGTAAAACCTCGTTGCACTTGAATTAGAATGAGTAAACACTCATTGCACATGTCGTATCATGATACTATACTTTACCCAATGCATTGGAGCGCTATAAAGGGCGCACCCTTCTTAAACAGTTCATTTCATGCATAAGTGTGCCACATGGATCATAAAACATGGATTCATAAAACATAATCATTTATTCCACGATAAAGGGATGTGGAATTCATACATGAAACTTTATAATCAATAAGTAAATGTTCATAAAGGTGAATACCCATGATGGAGAAATGGTCATGGTATTCACTACACAATGATATTGGCTTAGAAAATCGGTGTGATTTCGGCAGCGTAACGGCGTGACATAAGAATTCATAAAAAAGGTTGATGAGAGAGAAAGGGGTTCCTCATCATATTTACATGAAATGGAAAGTAAGGAGGTCATATAGATACATGTCTCAACAATTGAAAAGGAATTTAGATTCATGATACAAAAGTATTGCTTGAATATAAAAGAAGAGAAAAAGGTTTCTTTCGGAATTTCGGCATAGTAACGGGTGTACATGGGAGGCATTTAATGAGAGAGAAGGGGGTCTCCCATCATTCAAAAAATAAGAGGGCAGTATGGGAGAGGTACAAAACCATACCCCAACATTCATAATTGAAAATAAAAGGGCAATACAAGTTAAATAAAATTGACAAAAAAGAGAAAGGAAGAAAACCCCTTACATGAAAGTGTGCTTCCAAAGGCTAGAGAGAGGATTGTGAGAGGCTTCTTGGGAGCTTGGGGCACATTGGGAGGATTCTAGAGAGAGTATGGCAGAGGTTGTACGAACTTCAAGGGCTTTGAGTGAGGAGGAAGTGGGATCTTGGGTGGGTTTATATAGGAAAGGTGAGGGAATTCTTTATTATTTAGGTTTGGGACACCTTATATTAAAATAATCCAAACCACAATCCATCCCATGGTATTTGCCCATGGTTTCTGGAAAAGGAAAGAGGGAAACAATATTTTTCAGGTCCAAGGTCCAAACGTATTAAAAAATTAGGGTTGCTTATGTGGAGGTGAGTCACACTCCCATGGAAATTAATTTAAAAAGGCAAGTGTTGAATAAGTCTTGAGGGCTCCATTAATGCTTTGAAAAGCAAGTCAAACAAACCCAAAACCTCATTATTTTAATGATAAAACACATATTGGCCGAACATATGGATTATGGTATTTTATTACATCACCATTGGGTCATTATGATGTCATAAAACACATTATATATTAATATGGTATTTAATTTTTACCCAAAAATTTGACTGTCTTAGAAAATTATGAAAAATTCACCGTTGGATAATTCAGACGTCTTGATTCCAAAAATAATATTTATTTTATCTAAATAATTTTCTAAATATGTTAATTTTCACTTTTAAAATAAAAACCGACATTTATAAAAATTCACGGGTTTTGACAGAAATGGCTTTCAAACCTTAATAAAAATTTTAATTGCATTCATAAAATTATAAGATCATATATATTTAATAAAAATTAATTTAATATTAATAATAATATTTTATTAAAATATTATTTAATTCAAAAATCCTTTAATTCAATAAAATATAATTCTTAATTAAATAATAACTAAAAACACCATTTGTACTTTAAAAACTAATTACAATGTATCAAAAAAATTATATTCATTATTATATACAAAAAAATAATGTACATGAACATGGTGCTACTTCTTAAAATAGCCGCATAAGACCTAAGGGTAATGTGTGCGATGGTGACAGACTCTTGGGGTTGCTCGGATAACATCGCTCGAGTGGTAATCACTATCAACTTCCATTTTTCCCGTAGACGATCACGTTCGAGCTTGACTTGATGAAGCTCAGCTTGGGCTTGGTCAAGGGAAAAGCCCAAAGATGCCACCTCTTTTCCGAGCTCCGACAAATGGGCTTCGTAAGGGGCAATTCTATTGGATGAGGCCATCGATTCCTTTGTCTGAGTAGAAATTGTTTCGTTAAAGACTTATATTTATACTACTCAGATGATCACTGTTCAATGACTATAAAAGTAACGGTCACAAATCTTAACGTAAAACTAAAGAAGTTGACATCTTATAAAAAAACATTTTTCATGAAGAAACATTTAACTGGATCAAGAGGGATTTTCCATTAATGAAACTTTGGGTCGTTACAACATTCCCCCCTTAAGAAATTTCGCCCTCGAAATTTTCCTTTTCCCACACTAAAACAAATGTGGGTAACTTAGCTTCATCATATCCTCCGACTCCCAAGTTGCTTCTTCAAACTTGTGGTTTCTCCACAACACCTTGACGAGGGGCATTGTCTTATTTTGTAGAACTTTTTCTCTACGATCTAAGATCTTCACTGGTTGCTCCTCACAAGAAAGATCGTCTTCTAATTGTACCACCTCAGAAGAGAGTACATGTGAAGGGTCTGGTATGTACTTCCTTAAGAGGGATACATGGAAGACATCATGCACCTTGGCCATAGTAGGTGGAAGTGCTAGTCGATAGGCCACAACCCCAACATGATCAAGAATCTCGAAGGGGCCGATGTACCTTGGACTTAACTTCCCTTTCTTTCCAAACCTCATGACCTTCTTCCATGAAGATATGCGTAAAAACACCATGTCTCCGACTTTAAACTCTAGGTCTCATCGACGATTATCTGCATAACTCTTCTGTCGACTCTGGGCTGCCTTGATATGCTGCTGAATGGTTTTCACCTTCTCCACCATTTTTTCGACCATTTCCGGTCCAAGCAGCTTACGTTCACCGACCTCATCCCAACATGCCGATGTTCTACACCTTTTCCAATACAGGGCTTCATATGGTTCCATTTGGATGCTCGAGTGGAAACTGTTATTATAAGAGAACTCAACCAGAGGAAGATGTTGATCCCATCCTCCTTTAAAGTCCATTGAGCACGCTCTCAACATATCCTCAAGTGTTTGGATAGTCCGCTCGGATTGGCCATCAGTTTGAGTATGATAGGCTGTACTGAAGTTCAGTTCAGTATTCAGAGCATGTTGAAGACTCTTCCAAAACATAGAGGTAAATCTTGGATCTCGGTCAGACACAATAGATAGTGGTACTCCATGAAACCGTACCACTTCCCTGATATATATCCGTGACAGTTGATCCAAAGAGAAATCCTCTCGAATAGCAATGAAGTGTGCAGTCTTTGTAAGACGATCCACAACAACCCAGATTTCATTGTTGCCTTTGGATGTCCTTGGAAGTCCAGTGACGAAGTCCATGGTGATGTTCTCCCATTTCCATTCTGGTATGGCAATGGTTGCATCATCCCCTTAGACTTCTACCTCTCTGCCTTCACTTGCTGACATACCAGGCACTTTGATGTATATTCAGCGATCTCCTTCTTCATATTATCCCACCAAAAGTTTTCTCGGAGATCTCGATACATCATTGTGCTCCCTGGGTGAATAGAGAAATTTGAACTATGTGCATCATCCAAAATTTCCTTCTTCAGCTCCGAACTTGATGGAACACATAGTCTTTTCCCAAACCGCACAATTCCTTCTTCATTAACATTAAACTCTGAGGATTTTCCCTTTTTGATAGCTTCCACTTTTTCTTGGATTCCCGCATCATCCTTTTGAGCATCCTTTAACCTTTCCAAAAGAGATGGTTGAGCAATCATTTGTGAAAGGATTGATGATGTTCCCTTATTTATGATTCCCACGTCCATCTTCATCAAGTCTAAAAAGATTGGATCCTTCTCAATTCTCATCATTGATAAAATTGCTGGATCCTTTCTACTTAGGGCATCCGCCACCTTGTTCGCCTTCATAGGGTGGTAATGTATTGAACAGTCATAATCCTTGATGAGCTCTATCCATCTTCTCTGGCGCATATGAAGCTCTTTCTGTGTGAATATATATTTAAGACTCTTGTGGTCAGTATATATCTCACATTTCTCTCTATAGAGATAATGCTGCCAGATTTTCAAGGCAAAGATCACCGCCGCCAACTCCAGATCATGCGTTGGATAGTTTCGCTCATGGATTTTTAATTGCCTTGAGGCATAGGATATCATTTTATCATTCTGCATCAGCACACATCCTCAGCCCTTCTTCGAAGCATCACTGAATACCACAAAAAGCTCCCCACTTGTGGGTAAAGTGAGCATGGGTGCAGTGATAAGCCTCCTTTTCAACTCCTTGAAGCTTTCATCGCATTCATCACTCCAAACAAACTTTACTCCCTTTCGAGTTAGCTTGGTAAGAGGGTCGGACAATCGTGAGAAATTTCTCACAAATCGTCGATAATATCCAGCTAACCCCAAGAAGGTACGGATATCAGTTACCGATGTTGGCCTCAGCCATCCCTCAATTGCATCTGTTTTGGAGGGGTCAACAGATATCCCATTTCTTGCGATGATATGACCCAAGAATGAGACTTCCTTCAACCAAATCTCACACTTGCTGTACTTTGCATAGAGATTCTCCTTGCTCAAAGTCTCTAGTACAGTTTTTAAATTCTCCTCATGGTCCTCCTTGGTTTTGGAGTATATTAGAATATCATCTATAAAGACTACCACAAATTTGTCTAGGTAATCTCTAAAGACTCTATTCATCAAGTCCATGAATATTTCTGGAGCATTGGTGAGTCCGAAAGGCATTACTATGAATTCATAGTGCCCGTACCTTGTACGAAAAGCAGTCTTGGGGATATCTTCCTTCTTCACCCTTACTTGATATTATCCTGACCGCAAGTCCACCATGGAGAAGTATTGTGCTCCACGCAGTTGATCAAACAAGTCATCGATTCTTGGGAGATGATACTTGTTCTTTATCGTGATTTTGTTAAGTTCACGATAATCAATGAAAAGCCACATTGACTCATCCTTCTTCTTGACGAATAGGATTGGTGCACCCCATGGTGATGCACTTGGGCGTATAAACCATTTATCCAGATTCTCCTGTAGTTGTTTCTTCAGCTCTTCAAGCTCAACAACAGCCATTCTATATGGAGTCTTGGATATTGGTAGCGCCCCAGGTATAAGTTCAATTGAGAACTCAACATCTCATCTTGGAGGAAGACCAGGAAGTTCCTCGGGAAATACTTCAGCGAATTCCCTCACAATAGGCATTTCTTCAAGGGTGGTTTCTTCCTTGGACTTAATCATCTGAGCCAGATATGCGTGCTCATAAGGCAGTAATATCCATGCTTGAGATGATGGAGCTAAAGGAGATTCATCTTCCTCCTGACACTTGTAAAGAATCGGGGGTCGATTCTCCATATGGAGTGTGATTTCCCTCTCCCGACAATTTATGTTGGCTCTATATAAGGAAAGCCAATCCATGCCAAGAATTGCATAAAATTATACCAAAGGGAGTATGATGAGATTCGCCGGGAAATTCAATCCACAGATTATAATAGGGGAGGACTTATACTCATGGGATGCAATGATTGCCCCATTTACCGTACTCACCGACATCTTAACTTCCATGATTTGTGGTGGTGCAGGGATTGTTCTACTAAACTTTTGAGATATAAAAGAATGCGTTGAACATGAATCAAAAAGTATGTTCGCTATTCTTGAATGAAGAACTAGCGTACCTGTCACCACTTCGTTGTCGGGGTTCACTTCAGCAGAAGTGATGGCAAAAGCTCTTCCTTGCTGTCTTGGAGGTTGTTGATTGCCTCTGATAACCCTTGGATTAGGGCACTGATTCACAAAATGACCCGGTTCTTTGCATTTGAAGCATTGAACAACGTGTTGAGGTTTGAACGGAGCGTTCCTCTCTTCTGTCGCAGCCGCGGGTCCTTCTTGCTGACAGTTAACAGCTAGGTGCCCTTCTCTTCCACACTTGAAGCATTTTCCTGTCCCCCCAAGGCAATTTCCAGGGTGCTTCTTTCCACACTTTTGGCAAGTGGGGTGCTGGAATTTCTTAGCGCCGTTGGATTTATCCATCAGACCACCAGCATTGAAGTCCACCTTACGCTTATTGTCCCCATGATACCCCTGTGATTCTCCGATCTCCATTTCAACCTTGAGGGCACATCGGACAATTTCCTCATAGCTGTCGAAGTCATGGATCGCTAATGCTTTCCGCAAGCTAGGATTCAGCCCACCAAAGAAGCGGTCAACCTTGCATTCGGGGGTAACGACAAAGCCGGAAGCGTATCGTGCAAGCCTTGTGAAGTTTTCCTCGTACGCTCCCACAGATTCTTCATCTTTCTGTTTGAGGGAAATGAAGTCCCTTTCCATCTTAATACGGAGGGTGCGTGGAAAATATTTATCGAAAAGCATCTTCCGGAATTCCTTCCATTCCAAAGCCTTGATCTCCTCCTTAGGCTTCGTATTTTTGATCAACGTCCACCATTGATCAGCTTCACCCTCTATATGATAAGCCTCCAGGAGAACCTTCTCTTTTTCAGAGCATTGGAGGATGGAGAATATCTTTTCAATGGAGTTGATCCATTGTTCAGAAATCGTGGGATCGGATGATCCACTAAAAGTAGGAGGCCTTTGTCTCATTAAGCATTCAATAGCAACTTGTTCTTTCTTAGGGGGGGTTGAACGTTCCTCTTGACCAGTGTTTCTATTCAAAACTTGAGTTAGCTGAGACAGAAGCGTGACAAAGTTTGCGATTCCCGCTCCCATCGGATTGGGCATCTCATAAGTACAATCATCACACTGATCTTCACAACGGTTGTTAGCCCAAGTTCTCCTATTACCAGCCATTGGATGGAATAAAAGGAAAGTTAGGGGTAACACATAAAGGGTAATCCAAAGACAAAAGTTGATGACTTATAAATAAACTTTAATCTCTTTAACTAATGAGTCTATAGGATTCAATCCAGGCTTTTCATGATCTTCCTTCTAACATATATTCTTAGGGGCATTTTTCCCTTAATAAGTGTTCATACTAAGATTGTGAATTTATCAAAACATATCCCCCGGGAGTGTCGTAACCAAGAGTTCAGCAAGGCCCGTTGTCGTGCACCAGTTCCCTTTCGAGTCTAGCTCAAAGCGGTGTTTTCGGGTTTTACCCCTAGGATACATCTGTGCCAGAGCCGCCTCTACCTGCTCGTATCCAGACAGGGATGTATTTGTTTGATAAACCACTTACTTAGTATTTACCAAAACTTAGGGATGTTTTTATTATGCTTAGTCTTGTATCTAAGGCTTTACTAAGGTTTCCTAATCCCAAAAATAACTAAACCTATCCTCTGATACCAACTATGACAACCCTGCTTTTTATTACAACTTAAACATGATTTAATACATAAAACTTCACTTGATCCAACAAAGAAGATCGAGAGGTTTAGTGTCTTTGGGGCTTAGGATCATTACATAAAAACTTTAAACTTGAAATACAACATCTTTATTGAAAACTTCCTTTACATGACCACTACATTCCTTCGTACTTAGCATTGCATGGGATAACCTGAGGACATGCATAAGAAAAGGGTGAGCTATAAAGCCCAGTAAGGGAGTAAACAATGAATAACATGAGGAGTGAAATACATGTTAGGAAATAGGCATATCAATAGAGTATAAGAGAAACATGAACATAAAGGCATGATAAATCATGATAATCATAACATGGAAATGTTGCAACAACACTTAACATTGAATTAGCATGAGCCAAGGCTCATTGCACATGGAGCATGAGTAAACCCTCGTTGCACTTGAAGCACGAGTAAACCCTCGTTGCACTTGAATTATCATGAGTAAACAGTCATTGCACATGACGTATCATGATACTATACTTTAACCAATGCATTGGAGCTCTATAAAGGGCGCACCCTTCTTAAACAGTTCATTTCATGCATAAGTGTGCCACATGGATCATAAAACATGGATTCATAAAACATAATCATTTATTCCATGATAAAGGGATGTGGAATTCATACATGAAAATTTATAATCAATAAGTAAATGTGCATAAAGGTGAATACCCTTGATGGAGAAATGGGCATGGTATTCACTGCACAATGATATTGGCTTAGAAAATCGGTGTAATTTCGGCAGCGTAACGGCGTGACATAAGAATTCATAAAAAAGGTTGATGAGAGAGAAAGGGGTTCCACATCATATTTACATGAAATGGACAGTAAGGAGGTCATATAGTTACATGTCTCAACAATTGAAAAGGAATTTAGATTCATGATACAAAAGTATTGCTTGAATATAAAAGAAGAGAAAAAGGTTTCCTTCGGAATTTCGGCATAGTAACGGGTGTACATGGGAGGCATTTAATGAGAGAGAAGGGGGTATCCCATCATTAAAAAAATAAGAGGGCAGTATGGGAGAGGTGCAAAACCATACCCCAACATTCATAATTGAAAATAAAAGGGCAATACAAGTTAACGAAAATTGACAAAAAAGAGAAAGGAAGAAAACCCCTTACATGAAAGTGTGCTTCCAAAGGCTAGAGAGAGGCTTGTGAGAGGCTTCTTGGGAGCTTGGGACACCTTGGGAAGATTCTAGAGAGAGTAGGGCAGAGGTTGGACGAACTTCAAGGGCTTTGAGTGAGGAGTAAGTGGGATCTTGGGTGGGTTTATATAGGAAAGGTGAGAGAATTCTTTATTATTTAGGTTTGGGACCCCTTATATTAAAATAATCCAAACCACAAACCATCCCATGGTATTTGCCCATGGTTTCTGGAAAAGGAAAGAGGAAAACAATATTTTACTGGTCCAAGGTCCGAACTTATTAAAAAATTAGGGTTGCTTATGTGGAGGTGAGTCACACTCCCATGGAAATTAATTTAAAAAGGCAAAGTGTTGAATAAGTCTTGAGGGCTCCATTAATGCTTTGAAAAGTAAGTAAAACAAACCCAAAACATCATTATTTTAATGATAAAACACATATTGGCCGAACATAAGGATTATGGTATTTTATTACATCAC
Source organism: Viscum album (assembly GCA_963277665.1). Taxonomy (NCBI): domain Eukaryota; kingdom Viridiplantae; phylum Streptophyta; class Magnoliopsida; order Santalales; family Viscaceae; genus Viscum; species Viscum album. The sequence continues at coordinate 90,869,834 of OY728164.1, forward strand.
CATTGGGTCATTATGATGTCATAAAACACATTATATATTTAAATGGTATTTAATTTTTACCCAAAAATTTGACTGTCTCAGAAAATTATGAAAAATTCACCGTTGGATAATTTCGACATCCTGATTCAAAAAATAATATTTATTTTATCTAAATAATTTTATAAATATGTGAATTTTCACTTTTAAAATAAAAACCGACATTTTTAAAAATTCACGTGTTTTTTACAGAAATGGCTTTCAAACCTTAATAAAAATTTTAATTGCATTCATAAAATTATAAGATCATTTATATTTAATAAAAATTAATTTAATATTAATAATAATATTTTATTAAAATATTATTTAATTCAAAAATCCTTTCATTCAATAAAATATTATTCTTAATTAAATAATAACTAAAAACACCATTTGTACTTTAAAAACTAATTACAATGTATAAAAAAAAATTATATTCATTATTATATACAAAAAAATAATGTACATGAACATGGTGCTACTTATTTGTTACATAACCCCATAAAATAGCCGCATAAGACCTAAGGGTAAGGTGTGCGATGGTGACAGACTCTTGGGGTTGCTCGGATAACATCGCTCGAGTGGTAATCTCTATCAACTTCCATTTTTCCAGTAGACGATCACGTTCGAGCTTGACTTGATGATGCTCAGCTTGGGATTGGTCAAGGGAAAATCCCAAAGACGCCACCTCTTTTCCGAGCTCCGACAAATGGGATTCTGTAAGGGGAAATTCTACTGGATGAGGCCATCACTTCCTTTGTCTGAGTAGAAATGGTTTCGTTATAGCCTTATATTTATACTACTCAGATGATCACTGTTCAACGGCTATAAAAGTAACGGTCACAAATCTTAACATAAAAATAAAGAAGTTGACATCTTATAAAAAAACATTTTTCATAAAGAAACATTTAACTGGATCAAGAGGGATTTTCCATTAATGAAACTTTGGGTCGTTACAACATAGCTACAGAGAATGAAGGATGGATTTTATAGAGCTTCTGATATCTATAGCAGTAGAAAAACATCTTGTGAAGATCACATAAAATATATTATACATTTATTGATATTTAATGATGATGAGGAAAATGATAATCAAATAAATTTTATACTCTACCGATTATGGAAGCCTCATAGCGATAAATCTAATCAAATCTCCACATACTTATCAATGATTGGAGATAGGGACATCCAAATAAAAAATTCAATGTATGCGGTGATAATCAGAAAAACAAATTTTTTACTTATCAGGCTCTATTATGTGGATAGTTATGAATACGACTTATAAGAAAACGACACTCTCAGATGAAAATTAAAATAAAATTGATCGTAGACAATCTCAAAAATAACTCAAAGTACGATATGGACAACATATATTGAGTGGATGAAATTTACAAAACAAGATATTAATAAGCTGATTGCATGAGATTCAGATAACAAAAAAACAATTAATGGATACCTACATGCAAGTTGGAATAGATCTTCTATATTTTTGTGCCATTCTCTCCAAAATACCCTTCGGAAACACAACGAGACTCAACCAAATCGAGAACATATCCAAATAGGACTCCATCCTGTCGTCCGAAATCAAATCATAGTGGTCGAACGCTTCGCCTTCAGCTTCGACCACAACACAAATATAACTCAATATCCATTCGAGCTTTATCAGAGCACACGGCCTGACCTCCGATCAGCCTCGCTGAACAACCCTATCAGCTGGACTATTCCCAGTGTCGCGACCTGCAGATTTTGATCAGAAACCAAACACTGCGCTGGACATGAAGAAAACTCCGCAACATGAAAACCCAAAACCCCAAAATTCTGATTTTCATGATCCTTTAATTTTACTAGAAAAAATTATTTTCTTTACACACTTTTATCGGTTTTTTTCTTCCCTTTTTTATTATTTTTAATAAAACAATTCTCTGAATATATATTGTTTCGATATATATATATATTCATTATTTTGATTTTATTTTAAACAAAAACTTATAATTTTCTTTATATGTATTAATATATTTTATAACAATGTAAAATTAATATCATAAATAAACATTATATATATACATATAACAATTATTAATAAAATTAAATTAAATCCATATATAGTGTTCGTTCATAATTGAAATCTTATTCTTAATGTTATGTTTCGATTATAATTTGTTAATGTATAATTTCACATTATTTCATAAAATTTATTAAATTCACAATGTTTTTTTATTGTATATATGTTATATAATAATATTTAAATCAACATTGTCTATTTATTTTATTAAAAGTTGTCAAATGTTGGTTTTAAATAATACAATTTCTAACGGATAGTTTTTATAACAGTCGGATAAAACGTTATAAATATCTATGTATGAGGGCCGATGAAACACAGAGAAATAATATATCGACACTCACGCCACTACTTTCAGAAATGGGTTTATATGTTCCACTTATTCATAGTTTTGTTTCTATTGTTCTTTCTATAACTTTTGTGCTTCTATCAGATCCAAGAGATGATAACTACTCGATCGGAATCGTTGTGTTCCTTGTTGGTCTTCTAATTATTATATTATTAATAACAGTGTGTTTAATGGGTTAGTTCTTGTGTGTCAAAGATTTATTATGGTATTTGTATGAATAAAGTGCTCACTACTTATATATTTGCATTCGGAAATTTATTTTATTACATCTTGGAAACATAGAAAAAACATAAAACTTAATTTTAAACCTGGGGTGATACAATTAATGCTCATGTTATATTCATGCATATGGTTAAAAGAGTGATTAAAGAGCACCATGATAAATATTTGGTAGTTTTTATGGGTGATATTCTTATATATTCCAAATTTTTTGAGGATCATGAGGATCATCTATGGTTTATATTGAAAACTCGAAGGAAGGAGAGTCTATTTGGAATGTTTATAAAAGGTGAATTTTTCTTACAACAAATTTTCTTCTTGTGGAGCATTGTAAACAATGAATGAATCATGGTTTATAAGGTGGAATCATCATATATAATAACTAAAATTCATAGTTTCCTATGATTAGAAAGATACTATAGGATGTTTGTGAAAATTATTTCATGAATTTCTAATCCAATAACCATGTTAACTCAAAAATGGGATAAGTTCATCTGGATGAATTAGTGTGAATGACGTTTCTAATAAATAAATATGATATTGGTTACTATAGATGTGTTAACTATACCCTAAATCAAATAAGGATTATTTATTTTTAGTGATGCATCTATGAAAGATATTTTGGGTGTCCTCATGAAAAATGGAAATGTTATTTATTATTCATATCTATAGTCAAAGCCTCATGAGTAGAATTATACGATGCATGATCTGGAGCTAGGTGTATTTGTTTTTTCTCTAAACATATACATGGACTATAATTTTGGTGGTAAATGTGATATATAAACAGACCACTTTTTTTTAACTATATATTCACACAAAAGGAGTTGAACATGAGACAAAGAAGATGATTAGAACTTCAAAAGTACTATGACTGTTCAATTGATTATCACCGATGAAGAACCAAAAATGATATTGATGAATTAAGTATGAATGAACCGGTTTTGATGGAAATTATAAGGATTCCATGAGATCCATTGATCAAAGATCTAGTAAAGTTATAAATCTTAATAGTGAGGGAAAAGACATCACCAATCCTATCCCAAATGATTTCTCAACCATAATTACTAGATAATATCAATAAATATCAAAGAGATGATCTATAGATAGAAAATAAGATAGGGGACATGAATAATTGGAAGTTACAATGTTTTATTTTATTCAAGAAGGTGTACTAAAATTTCATTAAAGGATATGTGTTCCATTTATTATGGAGATAATGAAATAATTGACGGATAATGCTCGTTGCTCTAAATTATCTATACAGCTTGGTAGAACGAATACATTTAGGGGTCGTCCTGACCATTACATGTGGGATAACATGAAATGGTACTTTTCCAACTATACTATAAGGTTTTTTTATCAGTAGTTTAATTAGAGATAAATTTTTAAAAAGGGGTGTTGCAACCACTACCAACACTAACATGGAATTGGGAAATATGACTATAGAATTATTCATCGGTCTCCCAAGAACATCTAAATGAAACAATGTGATATAGGTTATGGTTGACTAACTCACAAATACTACCCATTTCCTCACTATTTGGAAAGATTAATCTATAGAACAATTAGAAATGATTTACGCAATGGAATTGGTGAGGATTTATGGGGTGACACAGTCTATTTTTTATAATCCTAATCGAGGGTTCACATGAAAATTCTGGAGTTCTATTCAACATTCCTTAAATATTAAATTTGATTTTAGTTCAACCTTTAACCCCAAAACTGTGGGTCAATCAAAATGTTCTATTCAAACACTTGAGGACATGTTGAGAACATGTTCAATAAAATTTAAAGGTTTATGGTATCAACAACACTCATTAATTATGTTCTCATACATTAATAGCATCCAATTATGTATTTAAAGGGATCCCTATAAATATATATATGGGAAGTGATATAGAAATCCTTCTTATTGGTATGAATTTGATGAGGGAAAACATTACTGGGCCTAATCTTTTGCAAGATTTGTTAAAAAAAGTTCATGTTATTCAGTAACACATAAAAGAGACTCAGAGTCAGAAGATGATCTATGATGATAATCATCGAAGGGACATTACGTTTAATGTTATTGATAAATTTTCCTTCAAATATCACCAAGGAAGAGAGTCACATGGTTTGTGAAGAATGGGTTGCATAGACCTAGGTACATTGGACCTTATGAAATCCTTGATCACAATGGAGATGTGGCCTCTGATCATTCACTTCCACCAAATATAGACTAAGTTCATGATTTGTTCTATGTAAATCTCTGGAAGAAGTACATATCTTATCCCTCACATGTACAGAATCTAGATGTGGTACAATTGGAACAAGACCTCTCTTATGGGGAGCATCTGGTGCAGATATTGAATCATAGAGACAAGTTTCTATCTATGAAGTATACCCACCTCATAAAAGTGTTATAGGGGAACCATAAATATGAATAAGTGATGTTTGAACCAGAGGATATAATAAAAAAGAAGTAACCACATCTTTTTTCAGCTTAGAAAATGAGTTTAAAATTTCGGGGATAAAAGTTCTAAGGCTGGTAAGAACGTAATGGCCCAAACGTTTTAAAGGATATTTTGTTCCCCTAAAATGTGTGTTATTTTATATTAACTAGAAAACCATATATATCTAATAATTAAGTTGTTTTTATATTGTATAATGGGAAATGTGACCATCAAGATCCAACCATTATATGAACAACAGAAATTATATTCTATGTATTAATTTTAATGTTATAATTAGTGTTTATAAGTATAAATAACAATGAATAATTAATGTGGATGGAGAAATGATGGCCTCAACTAGTATAGTCATGGAATATGAAGCCCATTTATCAGATCATGGGAGGTAGGTAGCATCACTAGGGTTCTCTTATGACCATGACCAAGCTGTGACCCGTTAATTTATGCTAGAACGAAATATCATATGGGAGAAATTCATGTTAGTAAAAATCACCACTCGAGTGATGTTAGTAAAGCCACCCCATGAATATGTCCCTACCACACACCTTAGCCTTTGTTTGTACATTTTTTTTATAATGCGTTATGTGTTGAGGCCTTAGTTACTTGATGTGTAATTACTTTTTATAAATAAAATTTCCATTCCTTCAATAGTTTTTCTTAATAAAAATATATGTTTTATTGAGAGGGATTTTGATAAATTTATTTTTCAGACACAAATTGTAATTTTCAGAAAGGATATAAATTTATAATAACAAACTATGTTATAATGTATAATATATATTTTAAATAAATAATATGATAAAAAATAGTATTTAAATATAATATAAAAAATAATTTTATTATGTCATTAAAAAAAATTTAGTGTTAAAAAATTACTATGCATTTTCAACACACTATTTTTTTGTAAATAAGGATTTAAAATTAAAAAGTTAAAATTATCATATTTATATAATTATAATGAGAAAAAACATAATTTTTTAAATTATAACATATAAATACGGTCAGGGTAAATCAAAGAAAATTTTATAAAATACTTTATTTTTCTCTGAATTGTAAAAATATAGTTTTGAGTTTTGAGTTTGTTTAATGAGTTCATAATTATGTTATAATGAACTAATAATTAAGTAACTAAAATATAAAACCTAAAATCTGTGATAATATTAATATATCAGATTTTAAAATATTTTAATAAATTTCAAAACCTTCAAATTACTTTCCAAAGTGTAAAATGGAAACATTAACTATAAAAATCATATATTGCGGAAACATTATTTTAAATAGTAAAATAAGAAATATTAAATGGTGCTTGTTTAATTTGGTTTAAAATAAAATAAAATATTTCTCAAATGATTAAAACCATGGGAAAACATCATTTTAAATCCATTGGGATTTCATTATCATGAATCTAGATTTCCATGGCCTATATTTGGAAATTGTTAAACAAATTCTGTATTTTTTCTATAAATACCAACTCATTTCTCTATTTCCATTCACTAATGATCTGTAATCCTTAAATATTTTGTAGTTTTACATCACAAGGATTCCCCCCAAGGTTTCATCAAGTCTCTATGGATCTAATCTTCAATTTTCTTGTGTAACTCTTAAAGGTAAGGCAATTATCCTTTTATTCAATTGAATTTAAGAACCTCTTTTTTATATGTATAATAATTATTATGATTAATTAATTTTATTTCCCATTTATTCATAAATATACTTCATACTTATATTTTATTAATGGGACACCCTTTTCCCAATAACATTACCCTTTTTAATACCATATTATATATTTGTTATACTGATGAATTTTCTTCTAATAATTTCCATCTTCTCTTTATAAAATTCTCTTTTATTTTATTATAATGAAAACCCAAGCCTCATTATTTTCCAAGGGTATCCAAATAAATATAATTTTTTTATTTTATTCAGGTATTAACATACATAAAAACCCACATTACTTATCCTTGGGTTGAAAATGATTTAATGATCATGTTTTTAATATCAATTGAAGCACTGTGATTTTTATATTAAACATATTTTTTATTATCCATATTTCATTTATGAAATATTTGATTATAATATATGTAGAAAAATTTATTTAATAAATGCTAATGATGTGCCTTGATATCACTCTAATTCATTGGGTAAAAATTTAATCTATAGATATTACATGTCTTATAATACCATGGTGAATAACCTTGGTAATTTTCATTTATGACACCTCTATGAAAAAATATAGTGATTTGATTATGAATGTCCCATTTAAAAGTTTTATCCTCATTTCTATTTTATTATTCATGTTATATGAATTATGATATTCCTTAATTGTATTTTATCATGCCTTAATGACAATAATCACGTTTTTATTGATATTTATTTTGATCACATGTAAATTTTTTTACCTCACTTGGCCACATGTTAACTCTTTTCTTATAAGGCATGTCCCTAGGATATGATATATAGTTAATGTACATAAGATGAACCCATGAGTATGGATTTATGTTTATTTTTAATTATTTATTATGTTTTAATGTATTACTTACATTATTTATAGGAAACTAAACATTAAAATATATTTTATTTTTACTTTTTAAATGAAAGGTTCATGTTATAAAAAGGCAGGATGCCACATTTGGTATCACCCCTACAAGGTGAGGGATCATTTCAGTCTCTTATTTATTCGAGAATAATCATTATGATATTCCATTATTATCTAATTAATAATGCTGGGATGTATTTTTTTCATACCCTATTACATTAAATTTTATTTCTAAATGATGAGAGACCCCTTTCAACATCATCAATCCCTCCCATGAACATTTATGCGCCCCCATTATGCTACCAATGTTTCACCACAATTTCCATGATAATGAAATCTGTAGTGAATTACCATACCGGTTTTCTATAAAGGGTGTTCACCTTTATAAACCTATACTTATTTGATTGTGGACTTACATGTATTTATTCCATACTCCATGATCATAGAATAAAATTTGATAATACATAATTCCATGTTTTGTTATTTATATGGAAAACTTATTCATGATAATGGAATGTATGTGATTGATGTGTAGGGAATTATATAGCGCTACAATGAATTAGGCAATGTTTTATTGTCATGAGACTTCATTAATGGTATTATGGAGTGAACGTAAACCATCACGATACTTTTTCCATCATGATTTCTTGTATGATTTCCTTGACTTATGATTATTACTAAATATTTTAGTTATAGGTGCATTTAACATGTTGAAATTTTGTTATCTTGTTATATCATGCCTCATTGTTAATGTTTATGATTTTCACCCCTTTTATGTCTCACATATATGTCTACTGTCTAATACATAATAATTTCTTTTTAATTTTATGCCATGTTTATTCCCTTAATATGCTTTATAGATCACCCATTTCTTATGTATTTCCCTAAGTCATCCCATATAGTTTTATGTATAAAGGAATAATATTGGATTTTCAAGGATGTTTTCAATAACGTTGTTGTATCCCATGTTTTTTGTTATTATATAATGTAAAAATCTTCCAAAAAAAAATTCTTATCGAAATTTTGGGTAGTTTTATGTGTAATATTATTTAATAAATCATTAATTAATGTCTAATAAAGAGTAGGTCTTAACGGTTGGTTTTCAAGGGAGTTTATGTACTTTTTTGGAATAGGATTAGATGACTATAGAAAAATCCTGTATAGATGAGAACAAACATAAGAATACATCTATAATTTTTTTTAATGTATATATTTAGTGGTTTCTATAAAAATACATCAATTTTTGGATTATACAAGTGGATGTGTCCCTTAAATAGATGTACCTAGGGGTAAAACCAAAAAATATCGTGTTGAGATAGTCTCGACAATGAATTTGTGCATGAAAACTGGCCTTGCTCTACATCTAGTCTAACACTCCCAGTAAGTATTCTATGGAAAATTCTAAAGCACATTATATACCATTATTATGAGACGAAAAAATTCCCATAAGTGTTTATGTTATGAAATATGTCATTGATTTCATAGATTGAATCCTATAAATCTATATGTTATGGAAATAAATTTCATTTATACATTATCATTTTAATGTCATCAGACCCCTATCTATGCATTTAATAGTTTAAAAACACTCATCCCTAAATTTCCCTTCATTCTAGACAATGTACAGAAATAAGAGGTGTGACATCCCAAAAATAGAATCCTAGAGCTGACGCATTAGTCTAATACATTGGCATGATTATAAGGAATCATATGCCCAAGGACAGATCAATTTAGTAGTTTTCTAAAATATAATACATACTTGAACATTACATTATAAGTTATAATATAAAAACAGCATAAATAACCCTTTTAAAACACCAATATTTCCCAATATTAATAGTGAATATCAATCATAAAACAGATCTTGGTATCCAAGGTAAATATAACAGAAGAATTTGGTGAGATCAAATGCTATGTAATGATAAACAATATTGTAGAAGATATCACAATTAAGCATAAAATTTTAAGGCAATGTAAAAAACTAAAACACAATCCTTTAAAACATTATATTCAGAATAATATGGCATGAATAAATCAAATAATTCCATTTAAACACTCACATGGATGTTTAACTAGTCGAATAATCACATATAAAATCAACAACTAATCGTATATTAAGGGAATCCATAATGGAAGACTTCTTAAATACTACATCAAGGAATCATATTAAGACTATATAGTAACATTCTATAAAGGCCTTCTGCCAAGGCACTAGTTTTTCTCATGAGACCTATCAATGAATTGAGGGGAAATAGTGCTCCCTCCCATAACTTATTAAGTCCAGTGAATTCCTCATATGATAGGGGTGAAACAAAACATAATCATTCGAATTGAAACTAGAATACATAATTTTAATACATTAACCATAACCCATGAATAGTATAAAAATAACACATCCATAGTCAAACATATCATAAAACATTCAATACAACATGGAATATTATGTCATACAAAATCAGCCTCAATTGAGCATAAAATCCAACAAAGGATGTTAACATCGATACAAATATTCGTTAAAACTATTTAAGAGAAATATCCCATTTTTTCTTTGAAAGAGAATATTAAAAGGACAAGATCATATAAAAGACTAAATTTAAGAAATTTATTTTGGAATAAAATTTTACCATAAAAAATTGAAACTTTTTAAAGTAATCAACACATTAAAACATTCATGTCTATATAAAATAATCTTTAAAATCATTTGAAAAACATGGACATTAATGAGAAATATTTCGAAGAATAAATATTTAAAACATTTAAACCGGTGTTTAAGTTAAATTGTATCATATATAAAACATAAAAAATTATTCTTTTGATAATATTTTCATGAAACATGTATCTAGATGATAAATAAGTATATGTTAATAATCATGTATAAACAATCTCAGAGAATAATGATATTGGGAAATTAACCCTTACCTAAGGTATGATACTCTCTGTTCGTGTCCAAAACTCATTTATAATTTTTTTAAACATATTATTAACTTGTATAATAATAATAATAATAATATTTTTGATATCATATATTATCCTTTTATGAATTTATATTACTTTTTATTAACAATTCCATCTTAATGGAACATTTCAGTTAATAATCGTTTTGTTTATTGTATATGTTTTGACCAGTTATTATTGATTATATTATGTAGATAGTAATTTAATTACATATTTAATGTATAGTATTATTTATATATCATATATATTTATAATATAAATATATATGATAGATAGATACATGAAATGGAATACACCATCCATGGAGGCAGTAGGTCGTACGTATGAATGAATGTTGTTTCAATTTTCCTATCATTTTGAATGGAAGTAAGTGAATGAAATATATGAAAATACCTATATATATATATATATATATATTCCGTATTCATATTATTTCATATATTTCATAATTTTTCATTATTTATATTTTTATATATATAATCATTCTTGGATGGTGAATGTGGAAGATGAGTCTCATCATATCGTAGAGATGGTAATCCATACGTATGCAGGAGCGACGATATCATTTATATAATGGTTAAATGGTATCAAAATGGATGGAATATAAATTTGAAATAAATAATATCATTTTATATTTATTATTTAATTCATTTATATTAATCATTATACACATGAAAATAATTTATAGATTCAAACAGTCCGCACCATATCGTGGAGATGGTAATCCCTACGTACGCACACATAGTGATTTTGTTGTTCATAGGATGCGTAAAAGAAAGAATATGGTGGTACCATAATCATCTCAAAATATAATTATATATTATATAATTTATTAACTATTTTAGTATGGTAACAACTTTGGAAGAGGAAGTAGAAAAAGGAAAGAACATCAGAATAAGGCATAAAACAGTTACCTCTTATTCGGGTGTATTATTTTGATTTGAAAAAAATACTCCACAAGTTGGGTTTCATCTCAAATGGATGTATCTAGGATGATGTAATAGATGTTGGGAGGATATTTGGGATGGTTTCGGTTGGTCCAAATGATTTTTTAGGTGTCAATTTAAGAGAACGATAAGTTCTCTTTTACAGGAGAGGTGACGGGCACTTTAAGAAAGTCTCGAAATACATTTTTAATATAAATTTATTTTCAATTTATAATGGATAAAATGTGATTTATATATTTTTTAATATGTTTATTGTTTTAAAACCATTCCAGTAACTTATTTTAGACAAGTTTAGGTCATTAATTTAACCTTATCTTTTGGATTTTACCCTTTCTTAAATAAGTTAACTCTCAACATGTCTTCTTGTATTTATATAATACATCGTTAATATATTAACTATAAAATGCCATGAGAATCTAAGGTGTATAATTAATTAAATTTCTATCACTTTTTAATTTATTTGGCTGAATTTTAGATTTTTAAGACTATTATATCATTTAATAACATAGTGTCCGTTTCAAAATTTCATTTATTTCAATTTTGAAACTATTTATCGATTGTTTTTTTTCAATGTCATTAACACTTTATTCCTTATTAAAAATAATTAAATCATCCCTAAAATGATAATTTTATCCAAAACATTCATACATGACATCAAATATCTAAAATTAGATTTAATTTAATAATTATAATATCATTTATTTCAATAATTCTTCAATAAGGTAATCACTGCATCAACATTGTGTCATAATTAAATTTTATTATTTAATGTCTAAAAATTATAAATATATTCTCATGATATAAGAAATATTATTATATTTATAATTAATATTTATATATGAAGAGATCATTTATATAATACAAAATAAAATTGATTTAGTAAGGAGATACATGTTTATGTTATATTTCCCCTTTAAATAAATTATAAATTACAAAAGCTAATTATCAATCCCAAGTGTCTACATAGGGTCATAAAATAGACATTAAGGATGATAATGGGTGGAAATATATCTTCAAATAGGAGTATCACATGTGTTAAGGTAATTTTATATTATTATAATATTATTTTTACTATTATTTACCTTATTTACCTTTTAACCATGGTAATGAATAATATTTACTGAAGTTACTATTCCTAATGTCCAAAAATTAAATTTAACTATTTAAATAATTTTTAACCTCTGAATCCAAATATGGAATAAATTTTTCAAAATAAAAAACACATAATTAGAATAAATTAATTTAAACTTAACTCTTATAGTTAATACGAGAAGCATATTTTTAAGAAGTAAAAACTATCAATAGATTGACATGTGTTTTTGTCAATTTTCAATAAAAATATCATCCAATGAACAAAATTTTATTAATTAATACAAATAATAATAAAAATAAATATTAAAACCAAATAAAAAGATAATATAACTATATAGATAAATTATATGAAAATGAAATTTTGAATTAAAATGCAGTATTTTCCAATATTCATTAAAATATTTATTTTATTAGAAAATTACCAAATAATTATCCAAAATAAATTTTTTTGTCCCAATTTTATAGAAGAATGTATTTTTTTAAAATTGAGTATATAAAAGGTAAAAATATTTTATTTAAAAGGGTCTTCCATTAAAAAAGGTAAAAAATAATTTTTTTTTAAAATAAATCATCTAACTAAAATATTGAATTTGTACATATATTATATAAAAATATATAATATAAATATTAAACTTATATAGGATATGTGTAAAATTAAAATTTTGGTGAATATAATTCAAAACCTCTTTTTTAAACGATAAATTTGATAGGTCACAGTGCACTCGAATTCGGTGTAGTGTGTAGCGCAAGCTCAGACATTGTTGTTTGCAGCGCAAGTTTGTCATTGTGTAGCGTACAAACAAAGATATTGATTTAATTTTAAAAGAAATATACCATGGTATCATGATGTGTTACAGGATAAACCTGGTAAACAATCACTATGATGGGGAATGTGATGACTACCCCAACAAGATTCCCAACTAGATGGGATCAAGAATCATGAAATTTCTGACATTACCCTCAACGTTAGCTCGGATTCTGAATAAGAAACATATACCAAGAGTAGTACCTAACTCTTCCTAATAATAAACAAGATGAAGTAGAAAAATTTATCTAAAAAAGGCCCTTGAATTTTAATAATTACCATAGAACTGGGCAAGGGCGACACGAGGTTTTATCAGCGTTATGCAGAAAGTACTAATAATGGGGGAGGTGGCCTTTATCAGCGTGAGAAAAACATGCTCATAAAAGTTTTTAGTAAATTATATTATTTATTTACATAGAAGTATTAAATTTATATTATAAATTAATTTTTTCTTTTATACATTAATTAGAAAATGTATGTTTATAAATAATATATATTTGTTAATTATTCATATTTAATATAATGTTTTAAAAAAATTGTTTCAATGATTATAATTTAATATACATATATATACTTAAATAATTATAAGATTATAATTAATTTCATTAAATAATAAATATATTTAATATATTTTTTGATTTATTATATTTATTATATTCATTATATTATTTATATTTGTTATATTTTCTATATACTTTCTATATTTATTTTCTATATTTTATTTATAATTAATATATTCATTATATTCATTATAATAATTATATTAATTATATTTGTTACATATTAATTTTATTTATTGTTTATAATTAATATATATATATATACTTTTAAATATATATATTTATATTATAGTTATTAAATATATATGTGTTTCCAATGAATTTGATCAATAAACATATTGAACGATCATGCGTGCTAAAATGTAATGTATCACCATGAATGTTCATTTATACATTAAACTGTTCTTATTATTCAAGATGTCAATTGATGGCTCAATTTCTATTATGAATATTTTATTACTAGGTATACAAGATTAATTCATGTTACCCATATATACTATTAAGTTCTAAAAATACATACAAAATTACATTACACGTATTTAAATATTAAATATTTTTATTATTTCTCTAATAATTCAATTTTAATTATATATATGTATTTTTAAATATATTTTGTTTTTAATATAATTATAAATATATATATATTTATATAATTATAAAATTTAAATAAATAAATATTTTGTAATTTTAAAAAAAAATATATATATATATAATTATAATTATACAACAAATATTTATAGTTATAATTATAACTATAAATATATGTGCATGTGTGTGTGTTAATAATTATAAAATTATTATGAATATTTTTATTATACTACTTATAAAATTATAAATATATAATTTAGTAAATATATTTATAAATAAATACCAATATTTATAAATATAATTGTAAATAAATGTTTATATATTTAAATAATTAAAAAATTATAAACAATTTATTAGTTATATATATTTATAAAATTATAAATATATTAATATATATATATATATATTAATTTATTTCTTTATACATTCAACTATAAATAAATATCTATTTATTATAAAATTAATTTAAAAATATATATTTAATTAAAAACTATATAATAATATTAAATATATTAATAAAATAATAATTTTTATAAATAATTTTTTATAACATTATTGTCATTTAAATAAAGAAATAAATATTCTTTTATAATAATAATTAAAAATATATATATATTCATATAAATAGTTATAAAATTAAAAGAAATATAATTATATATATATATAATCTTATATATATATAATATTTATTATGTATATTTCTATGATTAAAAATATGATAAGTATATTTTTTATAAATTCAGAATTATTTAAATTATAATTTTATAATTATAAATATAAATATAGTTTTAATTATAAATATATAAATATATATATCATATTTATAATATTATAAATATATATAATAATAAAAATAAATTATCAACATTGTGTGTTTGTCAGCGCTTTTTTAGCATTGATAATGGCATATGTTTATCAGCGCTAAAAAAGTGCTCAGAAAAGGAGTCTTGTTCAACAATATATTTTTAGCACTGATAAAACAAACCTTTTGATGCACTTTTTAGCTAGCGTAGATAAAAGGTTCACCGGGTATTTTAGAAAAAACCCTAACTTTCTCCTCCCTCACACCCCTCAAGCTATCTCAGAAGCTGATCTCACCTAATCTGCCTCCTCCTCCTCTACCGCCGCTTCTCCTATACCATGAATCACACCTCCATCGTTCTCCTGTCCTCCACCATGAACCAGACCACTATGCACCTCTCCTCTATCCCGTGGCACACCTCTATCATGCGCGATCTCGGCCATCGTGTGCCTCTCCTCTACCGCACCCCACACCTCTATCGTGTGCGACACCTCTGTCGTGCAAGTCTCCTCGATTGAACACCTCTCCTCAACAAGTGCCTCTTTTCAGATTCGTACCTCTCCTCTATCGAAGGACTCCTCTGTCGCATGTCTCTCTTCCCCCATGAACGCGCCTGTGCCGCATGCTAAACCACACCTCTACGGTGAGTTTTCTCCTCTTTGTCATTTGTTTTATCTTTTATTCATGTAATTATATGTTATGATTGATGGAATGTTTTGAATTGTATGGGTTAAACACCCAACTCTAAATCATGGTTGGTGGTGGTATTTTTTTGTGCACTAAATGAATTTTATATTGGTTGGTGTTCCTCTTCATATTTTTTTCTTTTATTTTGTGTTACTTGGTTATTGATTTGAAGTGTGATTTCACTAGATCATATTGAAATTTATTTTTAATGATGAGACGTTTTTTCATTAGGGGTTGAGTAGTATGTCACTTGATATATTTATGTGTTCTCCATTAATGTCAAAAATATTATGCTTTAATTTTTCATGAGTATGGTTGGTGTTTCTTTGGAACTCCCTTGTAATACACATTATAAATTTCTTATATATTTGTAAATGATTTCTTATGGAATTATAATCTTATGTTATGAAATTTTTGGGTATCAATCGGCTTGAAAATAGTTTAAAGACTTGGCATAGACTTATGTCACATTCCAGGTGTTCTGTAAAATTCCCATGTTGATTTTTTAATGGAATTTAAATATTTTGAATGTTTGTTCATAATGTTTTTTCCATTAAAGTGAATATGTGATATTTTATGGTCATGTTTTTTCAAATAAAGGGAATTGAACTTCAACTTATTTAAATGGTTTTGATTCGATTTATTCTCATAGTGGATTAAGATGCATTAAAAAGGATATTGAAGTTCAATAAAAGGGTTCTTATCAAATATTTCCTTACACAATAAAGGGGTTTTGATATTCGGAAAATTTATTTATAGAAAATTTTTGGGTTTCTAAATGGGCTTCCTAGTTCATTTTGAAGAATGGTTTTTGGATGAAATTTTAAATGTTTTTCTAAAATGGTGTAAAAATGGATTGGATTCTCGAGCACATTTGTAAAATCCTAGTTTGTAATATAAATGAAGTTATTTTATTAATATGGGTTACCACCAATTGAGATCCATGAATTTTTTGTTTCTGTTATAGATCATAAACACATGGGGGGTTCATTATATTCTTATGCTTATTGTTAAGCTTTTATAAGGATGTGAAAGGGGTTGTTTCTTGTGAGGGTGTAGGACATGGAGTAAGGTTAAATCCCATATTTTTGTAATTAAAATTATGTGGTAATCTATTATTTCATTAGTTGAACACATACAATATTGAAATGTCATGGGTGTCCTAGGAGACTGGTAGGTATCCAAATAACTGAAATCCCTGGTGTGGAGTGTGCTGCCTAGTTTAAGGACCCAGTTAGATTGTGTGAGTTTCAGTGTTGTTTCAGTGTCCTCAAAATGTACTGGAAGGGTCTAGGGTTACTTTGGATCCCCTGATCATGATAGAGCCTAATGAGTTCTATACGACTACTTTGATTTGAAAAGTCAAATAGTTATCAACCTAGTTTCCTTATCTCTAAATCTAAATCCAAATAAACGTGTCTTAGTATGATTAACATGGTGTTTACGTCATTCTTATGATGCTTTAAGGGATTTATTTTTATGGATGGATTGTATTCCCATAGTTATTTTGATTATTTGGCACTATCATTTTATTGTTTTTTAAACTGTGTTTACTTATACCATTAGTGCCTATATATGATCATTGTTTCCATTAGAGTGTGTATTTTGTTACATTCAAATAAGTTGATTTAAATGGTAAATAATTTACTTTGGAAAATGGAAAAATTGGTTATTTGTTAATAGAGTTTTAAGAAAATAGCTTATCATTGTGGTTATTTATGGAAAAGTGTTTTTCACAAAATTTTCTAAAATAGGGATAACCTATTATCGAAAAATACTTATATGGTTTTAGAGGCCCTATTTCAATTTTTTATATTTTTATATTAAATTTTTAGTCAACAATGTTTTTATATAATAAAAATGGTGGTTGTTTGAAAATATGTCTGTTTATTGTTTTTTCACTTATTTTACAATTTAGGTGAACATATAATTTGTACTTTATGTTTAGAAAAGCACTTTATGAACTATATTATTAATGTATTCAAATATAATTATTTATGAGATCATACAATGATTTTTTTAACTGACACCTAACATATGAATTGGTGGACGGGAGTGTATGATGCTCTTATATCTCATTTTTCAATGCCATATTTTGTTTTTTTCTTAATACTCAGATTAGTCCACGGTTGGATGATTGGATGTAGGGAGTTACCAAGGGTCAATAGTGTTGATTTTGGTGTTATTTTGGTTTTGACTCCCTTTTAAATTTCCTTTTACAATGTTCTAGTATGAGTGGGTTAGGATTTTTTTAGAATCAAGGGATTGGTCTAGAGTGGGTTTTTAATCACTACCCTTTATAACAATGGTTACATTTCCATAGCCTAGTTATACTCCCTATATTTATGGTTTGGATATGGCATTGTAGTAGATAAGAATCTATGTGAGATGGTGGAGGATTATACGATGAGATTTGAATTATATAAGATAGGCATGAACTACTAACATTAAATTTTCATCTATGATACTACTATGGATATAATAATGTAATTATATGAGACCTGAACTATGTTGTTTAGCTCAATATGAGTATTTAGATGTTCATGTGTGATCCTTCTAGGATTATAGTGAGAGATTTATGAAAACACCAATCATAACCATAAATGACTTTGGTAATGAGTACAGACTATATTGTGATGTACCAGAAGTTTGGATTTGAGTAGATTTAGTCCATGATGGTGATGTGGTTTTTTATGGGTTTATATTTTCAAGATCACATAATATAAACATCTAAAATCCATTCTAATATTTTGAAATAGCGGTGATTTCCTTGAGGTGTTATTGTAATACACTATAAAAGTGTTTGAAAATTGATTCCAACCTAATTTTTTTTGGGTTTTAAATAAAATGAAAATGATTTAATTTTTTTGAAAAGACTAAGGTTTTATGAGAATTTTTTATCAACAAACGTGATTATATTTTATAAAGAGATGTAATTTTTTTGAATGTGTATGTAATGATGGTTTAGTTTTAACAAGGGATGTGTGAAATTTGAAATCAATATTTGTAATATATATTGGGTTGTAGCTCATTTTAAATTATTAACATTGTTGGGTCTTTAAGTATACTTGAATGGTTTATTAAAAAGGAATAGTGATTTTGAGAAAGTGTTTTTGAAACTAATGGGTTTATTTTAAAAAAGGTGTGTTATTTTTAAGAGGAATTTGTGTTAAAAGTTGGTTTTTATGGGATTTTAACAACGATTTTATAACTAGGTTTCAATGTAGACATGAGGTATAAAACTCTTTTTAGACATGTTTAATTTTTATTTCAATGTTTCCCTATTTATTTTGAAAATAATTAATATCACTCAATCAAATAGAATGGATATGAATAAATACTATATGGATGGAAAACATTTGACAATATAGTATAAAGATGGAGTGAAAGATTTCCTAACATTTTCAATAGATCATGCGTATGAACCTTCTCAAATTAATTATCTATGTTTAAGATGTTGTAATTCAAGTACCATTAGTCTAGAGGAGTTGGAAGAACACTTGATATATCACAGAATAGATCAATGTTATAAATGATGAAATAAACACAGAGAAAAAGAGAATGTATCTAGTGGATAGGATAATAGTGTGTATTATGGATCATATGACATGATTATAGGTGTAGAAAATGAATAAGACCATATCAAGGACATAATTAAATATGTGAATTATAATGAAGATCATATTGATGAAATGACATGGATATTTGAAGATGAACATCGTGATTTCAAAAAATTATTTGAGCAGGTTACGAGTTGTGCATAGGCAACTATGTATGGTTGTGGAAAAAATATACACCATTGTCATCTATACTAAAGATATATAATTTGAAAGAAGTAAATGGATGGAGTGAAACTAGTTTTATAGAATTACTTTCTCTATAAAATGAAATGCTACTAGAAGAAAATGAGCTCCATAGCCAAATATATGATGCCAAACAACTGATACATTCGATGGGTATGATCTCTCAATAAATACACGCCTTCTAGAATGACTATATAATATTTTTCATGGACAAAAAATCACTTAGATAATTCCATGTGATTATTTATTCTTGATACAATAATGTTTAACCCGGTAATATGATAGTTTTATGGTAGTTTCCAATAATTTTATGGTTTATGATCCTATATGTAAGTGAGGAGACCACATAGAAATTAACGTGGCCCATAGACAGAAGGAAAAAATTAGGAAACTATGTCAACCAATAGACTCTCCTCAGTAGAAGAGAGCAAATCATGAGTATCCTAATTTCGAAAACAAACCAATAAACCTTCATCTTGTGTTTTCTATTGTTAGAGTGAATAATTTTGGTTTTAAAAGCTATACTCATATTACAAGTCCGATTATGTTGGTCAATTATAGCTTTCCACCATGGTTATGCATTAAAAAACACATCATACTCATAATGCTTATATCAGGACAAAAACAACTAGGTGATGATATTGATGTTTATTTGACTCCATTGATCTATGATTTTAAATTATTGTTGGATTTAGGGGTTACATTATATGATGATTATATAAATGAATATTTCCCATTGAGAGCCATATTATACTGGAAGATAAATGAATTTCGTTCTTATCATAATTTTTCCAGATATAGCATTAATGGATGTCATAAGAGTAACGTATGTGAAAAAGGTACAAATTCAATTTGGTTGTAAAATTCATTGAAACCCATGTTTCTAAGAAATTTCAGTTTTCTATCCCGGTGACATAAGTAACGATCATGGATGACATCATTCGATGGACGATTAGAAAAACTTATTTCACCATATCCACTAACTGGTGATCATCTCATTGACAATGTTATAAATTTGGAAACTTATTTTGGTAAACCATTTAAAAAAACACTATGAAAACTAGTTGTAGAATGATATATGTTTTTTTGAATTTCCATAATAGAATTGACTATTTTTCAGACTCTTTGATGATGTTGTGCATGTGGAAAAAGTATGCATGTGACAGTGTCAAGGACACATTGAAAAATGAAACCGAAAAAACAATGGATGGAATAAATGCTAAGTTTGACATTGCTGACTTGGGAATATGAGAAGATTTGGTTCCATTGAAGGGTGAAATGCAATGTTTTATTTCTTCCTGCTACTTACACTCATTCCAGTGTAGAGAGATAATATTTTATTAACTTCTTGAATGGTTTCAAGGTTTTAGAGGGGTATTCATAAAATATCATGAATATCATTTCAATGAATGAATTATAGATAAATGTTCTTAAATCACAATACATCCACGTTTAGATGAAAGATCTAATTTATGTAGCTTTAAAATTCATTTTTCCAAGAATTTCTATTATATGTTCATAAAGCTATAGTTATTATTGAAAACGATGTGCCCAAAATTTATATACCCAATGAAATTTCTATGTGTGGAAAAGGAAATTGACACCAATGTTCTCCCCGCTGACAGTTGTTAATATGATGGTTCATTTGACGGTTGACTAGGTGAGAGAGATTCTAATATATGGTCTTGTACACTATAGAAGGATGTAACACATTGATTGATATATGATGATTTTGAAAGGGTAAGTCGAAAATCAATGTTGGGCAGAGGGTTGTATTGTAGAGTGATATATTATTGAGGATGGATATTCAATTCTATATTGAATATCTATTCAGTGTGGAAATCATAGGTCTATCAAAATATTGTCACACTTGCTGGCTTGTGGGTGAAGCAATTTATGGAAGATAGGTTGTCACAATAAATGTTATTGAACCGGAGAAGGCCCACCTTTATGTTTACCATAATATTATGGATGTTGACCCATATGTCGAAACCCACAATGAAATTATTTGGAATTTAAATCTCTCAAGGGATAAAAAATGGATATCAAATACACATAATAGACAGTACATAGGATTATTTTAATTCCATATATTTATGGAGTCAGATGAAAATATAGACTTAGTATTAGAATGAACTCGATGGCTAGCCAGAAGACCAAGTTCATATGTATTATCTTATAGTTAATATGTAATTAATGGTTATACATTATATAATAATGAACATCATGAAGAAAGTAACTTGAAGAATAATGGAGTTACACTTGTGGATAAAGTGATGCATGTTTTATATGATAAAGATATAAATCCAATTTATGTGAATATGTCATACTATGGCAACATTAAACAAATATGGTAGTTGGATTATACAGAATTCTATGTGACGATTTTTTAATGAATGTGGGGGTGATAACAGGATTACTGTTAAAATAGATGAGTTGGGATTTGTGAAAGATGATTTTTGTAAATAAGTGTAAATAGATGAACCATTTATAATGGAAGAAAAATAGAACATGTATTTTATGTTTCAGATCAAGAAAATTGAAACTTTTCAATTGTTCTGTTATCCAAAAAACCGCTGAAGGGTAGGATGATTATTCAATTGAGGATGACCCTTTTATTGCGATGTCACAATCATTTCATAGTTATCCCAATGTATACTGTATTTTGAATTTCAGAGGAGACCATATTTATGGGATTTGGATAATCGATAGAGGGGTCAAATCACATTAGACATAAAAAAGATATTTCAATAATTGGGTTATATTTTTTTATATTATACCTCATGTTATATTATGTTATTATCTGTACCCTACTTCTTCTATGTAATCAAAAATAATTGTTGAACCACTTTTATAGATAATGAATTTAGCATGTGATGATGTTCACAATCACAAGGAATAATAGGTTTCTCAACCTATATCTAATCATATTGCAGGGGTCCAATAGGTTTCTAAACCAATTATTTCTGCTTCATCCGTTGTAGAGGTACAACCACTATATGCACATGCCAATGTTAGAGCTCTAAATGAACATATTGGCGAAGTTGAAACCAAGGAAATTGTAGGCACTAAAATACTTTTGGCATAGAGAAAACAAGTGCGTTGTTGTTTGATGGTGTTATTAGAATACTTAAAGTCAAAATCCAATGACATCAAATACAAGGCCTGATGGAATCAGCAGGGCCAACATGTTAATCCCAACAAGGCCAGGTTCAGTAGTTACATTGGAATCATCACCTGGAAACATATAATGATTGATGTATAGTCATGGCACCATTTTTTCACTGGGAATACGACACTGATGTGGGGAGATATTATGGTAACATTATGATATCATTTATTTAATTTACTAAAAAATAAAATAATGAAACATTGTCTTACTATTCATTATCCTTTGTATAGTGAATTTATAGTGGATAAATCACACAAGGAATATGTCTTAAGGGTTGCTGGAAGTATTTGCAGAATAATTCCCACAATTTTAATGAAATGTTTTCTTAAAGATACTGAAGGGAAAATAAACCCACACCCACCTCCTATTTATGCGCACTTGATAACCCGAGGAGCGTGGGATGTATTTACTAGTCGTCGTGAGGAGTTTTCTATTCAATTATATTGTGTTTAGTAATATATTGTTCGATGATAGATATATTAACCACATTGATAAAGGGTTTTTGTAATCCAATACTAAGTGCTAGAAATATAGAATGAATAAAAAATCTTTTATACTCAATTAATAAGGAATGAATGAGGTACAATTCACTTGAAAAAAATGGATCATATTTTAAATCTAACTCAACAATTTCATGTGATATAAAACAAAACCATAAATATTTTTCTCTATTTATATGAATATTGATGAATACAAATCCAATGTTACTTCCATCCCACACTATTTTCTATAGATGGAGACTCATGTAAATAATAATAAGACACTAATAGTTGAAAACACAGAAAAGTGTGGGAAACATGTGTAAGTATCACATAACAAATATTGGTTTCAATTTAAATTGATATTACATAACAATTATTAAATATTTTATTATATTATCAATCTAAAATAGTCATAGGAATGAGTAACACATAAATCAGATGCAGACATACATTTGGTATACTTGAAACATCCATAAAAGTATGTCCACGTTAGGGGTGTAGATTGTCGTGTGAAACCGTCAAAATTTTTTGAGAAAAAAATGAGAGGATCAAAGTGAAAAAAAATAAAAATAATGAAAGAAGGAATATCTATCATTAAAGAACATATGAAATTGTAGAGAGAGTTCAGGGAAAATATGATGGTGGGGGAGGGTGTAAAAGAGAAGAAACAACTCAAGAAAACCCTGAATGTGAAGATCTCATCCCAACCCCACCTATATTGAGGTCATCCATTACCATCAAAAACATGTCTTAGCCGAAGTAATCAATGTTATAATAGTGGGTTCTGTGAATTTTGAAGAAGATAGACACATATTCCTTTCCTTTACTAATATTTTACATGGTGAAAATGACAGTGATTTATTACTATCAACTCCCAACCATCACCTAGTAGTGTGGTCTTCACTGTTCAATATCAAAACCATCATGCTACACAACAGACCACTTCCAACAGGTCATGTAAAAGTGAAGATTAATGTATCCCATGATCCAATCACTGAGCTACATGTTCCAATTGATGATGAAGATATTCATAAGGTCAATCAATCTCTTGGAAAATTCATCACATGGTCGTCACAACTTGTAAAAAAACATGTCATAAAGAGTTATTCTGCTGCAAACCTTTTTTTACCATTTTCAAATAGCCGGTTTTGGGGTGTCCAATTCCCATAACATCCAATTATCACATTCAAAATTCAATTCCAAAAAACAAATCCCAACATCATCATACCAAATCCATGACAGACGTTGCACGTCGTACCACGCGCCTCGGACGTACCGCCACCTCGATCCTTATAACCCACCGGGACAGTTTGCTGGCGAAGCACCACCGGGGAGCCCTACCCTCGGGTCTCTTGAACCCTTCATCGAAACCATCAATCCTTTGACATTCTTCACCAGAGAAAACCCATCCAACTTGATGGTAGTGGAACATAACTGTCATCGTCACCAAAGCCCAGGCGACCACCACCATCATCACGTCTACAGCCGAAACAACCACTGCCTACCTTGAACAATAGGAAAATCACATCAACTGGAACGTGAATGAGAAACACTGACGTCCGTCATCACAACCTTCAATAGTTCGGAACAAAAACAAACAACCCTCCATGACCAAGAACAACAAAGCCGACACCAGAAAAAAGAGAACCACAAACCGTGCAAGAAAACAACTGTCATTGTCGCTGAATCCTGGTCTACCACAATCTTCATCAAAATTCTTCCCTTTCCATCCATAAAATCCAAAAAAAACTCTTTCCTAGATGATTGCGAGTGGAATAACATCACCAAATTCCTAGAATTCACCCAAAAGAAAAAGCATAAAATGAACAGACAGCAAAGAACATCATAATTTTTCAAGAAAAATCTAACCTCAAACTCGAACAACTTCTCGTCGCCACCATATAGAAATCACCCGACCACAATGCTCAACCACCAAATGCCCAGATCTATGCCCAAGATGACATTCTTGAACTGCTGAAGCAAAATCTCAAGCGCTGAATCAACCCCATGCCTCCTTGATAGACATCAATGCGTGCAAGTAGAGCCGAAAGCTTCCGAATCCAAGAAACTGACGCCTAGAGACATCGAGCAAGTGGAGAGCAGAGCCGATCAGAGATGGGGAAGGCAGCGCAAGTGAAAACCCTAGCAGAGATCCGCCCCTTACAGGCCCATGGGGAGCATCATAAAGAGTTATTAATTTCTAATTTTTTTTAATATAATCCTTTAACATTTTATGAAATATAGTCTGAACTGATGAATATTAACATAGACAAACATATGGAAGGGAGTGAAAAGAAATTGTAGCACAAAACCATCTCAAGGATCAACCAACCGATCACATGATCTACCAAAAGCACACATTTATTATCATAGTAGGATAATGTGAATACAATGTTGAAAGATGGTGGGGTCCATACTATTTAATTTGATGAAAATACGTTCAATGGGGAAGATACATATTTCATTAGTATTGAAAATGTATGTGAAATCCTGGAGTGTGATTGGCTAGGTAGGTCAGTTGTAAATAAATACAAGAGGTATTTTTTCATGATTTGATTATACAAAAGTTGATATAAAATGATAACTATGACATAATACATTTCATATTTATCACAGGTGTATATATGTAAAAAATTGAAGGGATTTAACCATGAACCAAAATTAGTACTCGTTTGTACTCATGTCACCTCTACAGAACAAACAGATATGAAATCTATGAAATAGGGTGATATATTGGAAGGACTATGAAAATAATTTATGAAAAAAAATTAACTGATGACCAGTCTTCTTAATACTAATGATGTAGTGGCAAAACAGTACAATTTAATAATTTAAAATATATTTTAACTTATTTCAATTTTAATTCCTTTTTTGTGTTTTAAGGTAGCATTAGATGATCAATACAGTCAATTTTCATACTCCAAAGAATTATTTCTTAGATTTAAATAATTTATATCCAATAAACCAACCACAAATGATAGAGTTTTTAAATTTTTAATACACAA
The DNA here is from genome assembly GCA_963277665.1 of Viscum album. Taxonomy (NCBI): domain Eukaryota; kingdom Viridiplantae; phylum Streptophyta; class Magnoliopsida; order Santalales; family Viscaceae; genus Viscum; species Viscum album. Next base: position 90,896,360 of record OY728164.1, read on the forward strand.
CATCCAACATTTTAGAACTAAATATCTCTTTATATAATTTTTAATATATTTTAATTGGGATTTTTTAGAATATGGACGTGCATGAATATCGTCTATATCATATAATGAGGCCATGGGAGAAGGACCAAAAACATCATAAGTACTATGACTGAATTCAAATATGGGTATATATAATAATATTTTACAATCCAAACACTTATAAAAAATTACATATTTTTTCCAATGTTTTCATAGTGACTGAAACAAAAAATGAATAATAATGTGGTTATTTTGTTTTTAAATATACAAAATAGATCGTATTACATGAACAAACCCGCATCCTCGAAGAAGTATTTTGGAAATTAATTACAATTTCATTTCAAATATTTTTTACTTTTGGGCATATTTATATTTTTTTCTTTACTACCATGATTGTAAAAAATAAACCTATTCAAAAGATGAGTTAGATTTTTTAATAAATGAATAGACATCATATCTGATGGAAGAATGTAATGAAATTGTATGAATATGTGACTGGTATGACTCTAAGTGTCTATTTTTTTTTAAAATTCTCATTATTTTAGTAAAAATAACTAGTTCCATACTAAAAACTAATGTAACACACTTAAATTGTTTTGATAATTTAGGAAGACAATCTGTAATACATTGTGGAATTTAGTAATCAACTACACCTAAATCAAACACATGTTGTAATTGTTACATCATTAAGTGTGTGTTTTTACAATAAATTAATAATAAATAAATAAAAAATAGCAAGTGACTTCTTGAAAACTGAGAAAACTCATTAGAATTGTTTTGATACTTCAAGAAAATGATCTATAATCCATTTATGATCTGTATGAATCATCCACATATCAATCTGACAAACAGTATGACCGATATGACCAAAATTTTCTGTTTTTAGTTTAAAATGGATATTTTATCTCAAGTCGAATTACTACCTTAAAACCAATAAAATCACTTCAATTATCATTATAATTTTGAAAAATGATTCATATGTTCTTAATGATGTGTACAAAATAGTCTCATGTCAAAACAATGCATGATGTAGCTGTTATGACTCAAAATGCGAGTTTCCAGTGTGAAATGATATTTTATTATGAAAAATAGAATACTAAAAACTAATAAAACACATTCATTTTGTTTTGATAATTTAAAAAAATGATATATAAGTCACGTTTGATGTGTAGGAATAAACAAACCACAATCTTATGCACAGTGCGACCAGAATGTCTCAATGAGACTCTTTTTTATTTAAAACTAACATTAATTTTATTAAAAAAACAGAACTGGCATACTAAAAAACAAGAAAACACATTTGGATTGTATTTTATAATTTTTGAAAATGATCCATGAGTCATTTTTAATGTGTTGGAATCATACCCACCTCAATACAATTCACTATGTGTCTGGTATAAATCTAAATCTGTCTTTATATTTAATATTAACATTAAATTAAGTAAAAATATACTGACAAAATAAAAACCAAGAAAATACATTTGGATTATTTTTATACATTAGTAAAATGATACATGGGTCATTTTTTTATGTGTAGGAATAAACCGAACCTCCATATGATTCACGGCGTGACAGGTATGAATAAAAGAATATGTTATTAGTTTAAAATTAAAATTTACCTCAAAATGTGTCCCTCACTAAAAACCAAGAAAACGCTATCTGATTGTCTTCATAATTTATGAAATTTATTCTTCAATCCATTCCATTGTGTATAAAGTATTCTCACATCATATTTAAGCATGACGTGATTGGTATGACTCAAAAATCATGTCTTTCGTATGAAATGGTATGTTAGTAAAAAAACACCACTGACAGACTGAAAAATATTTAAACACACTGGATTGTTTTGATAACTTAGAACATCTATACATGATTCATTTTTTATGTGTATGATTCAACCGCACCTCATTCTAAAAAATGATGTGACCAGTATAAATCCAAATGTGTTTTTATTTAAAGTTGAAATTAATTTTTGTAAAAAAGAAATTGTGACATTTTGAAAAATGCGAAAACAAACATGGACTATTTTGATACATTAATATAATTATCTATGAGTCATTTTTTATGTGTAGTAATCAACCTAACCTTAATTCGATGTATAGTGTGACCATAATGACAAAAAGTGACTATTATTAGTTTAAAATTTACATTTTAGCTGAAAAAGATTCACTCAATGAAATCCAAGAAATCACCCTCTGATTTTCCTCATAATTTAGGATAGTGATTCACAAGTCCTTTGTGATGTGTATGAATCTATCTCACCACAAACTGAAGCATGATTGCACCATGATTCACTATTTCATTTTTATCCTTACACCATTGTGTTAAAATATTTTTGTACTGAAAATTATAAAAAAAATCTGTTCATGTTTCATTCACTTTTTTTGCATTTATCACTATTAAAAAGGGAATATGTTACATGTTTTGATAATTTCATTAATGGTGGAGGTGATTTTGAGGGCCCATGTTGAAGTCCAATAAAAATGGACCAATCTACATAGGATCCAAACACACTAGTTAACTAAAATGCACACTGATACATAAACATGCATCCAAATGGAATTAAATTTTATGAGATATTATAAAATTCATTGGGATACATTTTAAATGAAGGAATCCAAGTCCCATTTGGCCATCTGGTGGCCCAACTAACCTAATCTGTCCATCACACTGAATCCGCACGAAGTCAAAATTGGTGTGCTGTGATATGTCCATATCTCAGGCTCTAGTTTTCCAAATGGTTCCAAAAAATAATTATATAAAATAAAGAGGATGGGAAATGGGTTTTTAGTTTTGTAAAAAGATAAATCTGATTTTATAGTGGTAGAACACCCTTTTATAAGTGGTTTAACATAATTTGTGTGCCTTAAACCGCCTTTAACATTTTTATAAAATGGTATCTTGGGATCCTAATTTTAAAGTTCCTCAATGAGGAAATGCTCTGGTATTATTGATACCCAACAGAGTCCTATACTCATCCAATAAGATCCATATTACCCTTTCTTCATAGGGGGAACAATAATGAATAAGGAGTTCCACCCGAGCTTCCTCCTACTCCCAATATAGAGCAAAACGGTGGGAGTTCATTGTGAGGTAGATAAAAACATGTCAAGGGAGTTACAAAACATATATTATATACTATTATGGAGTTATATGGGTGTTTAGGAATTTCATTCAATTTATCTTACATGATTTCATATTTTTGTTCCTTTTTTATACATTTGATCATTATGCTCTAAATTTCATACCGATCAGTGTGAGGTTTGGAGTGTGTGACTTGTGTTGTTATAATTGTACTGTACGAATACATTTTATACCCACATTCATGATATTTAAATATTATTTCGAATCTATTAATCCATTCATATGTTTTAGATCATGAAAATATTATTTTCAGCTCAATGATTGGTTCTTTAATCATTAAAATAAAATCATAGGAATTAGTTGGGATTCCAATTATTTTAAACTAATAAATTACTCCATACATGGATGAATATCTAATAATAATGACCTTAAAATTGGTGTAGTGAATTTAAAACAACCCCTTTAACTCATATTTTCAAAATACACATGGTATTTTAACTTCTAAACTATTTTGATTATGTTATTTCCTGTAAACTATTTTCAAAATCACTCCTATGTTAGTAATATTTATTAAAAATAAATACTATATAATATTAGTTCTCCTTGACAGATGACCTAGTTTCTATCATAGAATATAAATAAACCTTGAAAAGATAATCAATTTGACATGTCATGACAACCCAGTCAAATTGTGGGCACCGTTTCCAGGGAGTGCTTTGGTTTTAATGCGTGTTTTTTATAAAATTTTTGTAACTGATGTGAATATTTTATTATCTTCTACCTTTTCATATAAATTTTTGTTCTGATTTATTTATTATATAGGTTATTTTCATAACACATTATACTCAAAGAGAGTTAACATATTTTAAACCCAAACTAGAGAGGGTACTACCTCAGCAAAACTGAGATGCACAGGACAACCCTTTGAAGGAGGACACTCCAAAACATGACACGTTTTTAAACCCCTCTTCTTCTGTAACCAAATTAGAACCTGAAATTAATGAGTATAACATGGATAAAAATAACTGTACATTAAAAGAACTAACCACACATGATGTTTATATCCAACCTACCTATATTCAAATACAAGGAGAAAAACCAATTTTTGAAATAAAATTTGGTATAATTCAATTATTAACATGATTTCATGGACTTGATGGAGAAGATACACATATACACTTAAAATAATTTCATAATGTCTGTTATACATTAAAATATATAAATGTGGATGAAGAACATGTGAATCATATAACATTACCATTTTCATTTGAATACACTACAAAATTCTAGCTTTACTAAGTTAATTCACAAATTAGTTGCTGGGAAGACATGAAACACCTTTTTTCTGGACAAATATTTCCAAGAAACTTAAACTACAACTCTAAGGAAAAAATAAGTGATATAAGGAAATATCATGGGGAAAACTTATATGAATATTTGGAACACTTTAAAAGGTTATTTTCAAGTTTCCCACACCACCAAATAAGTGATCAAATATTAATTCAAAATTTTTTTGAAGGTTTAATACTTATTGATCGAAATATGATCAATGTAGCTGCAAGTGGTGCACTAGTGGATAAGACCCAAATTGGTGAAAGAAACCTAATTCAAAAAAATGAATATAACACTCAACAATTGGGTTCATGGTCAAGTGTACCCATTCATGGTGTCTATGTGGTGAAAAGTTCCAAATTTGAGAAGAAGGTGGACACAACGTTTGAAGAGTTAAGTACCCTTATTACATAGCTCCCTCTTTCCCAAGGAAAGTTCCAATATACTCTTCCCATAAATTATGTTATATTCTCTTCTGACACCCTCTACACAGACTAATTCCCCCAACTGAGAGAAACTTTGGATTGTTGTGAGGAAATCTCTCTAGGATTTCCCAATAACCAACCCTTTAGGAATGAACCATACTATCCATGCAATCCCAGGTGGATATAAAATCCAGACAATAAGAAATGTGGTATTCAAACTAAACTCAACAAATAATTGAACTAACAGGGCCAGAGTAGTCATCCACCACCACCACCTAGAAATCCCCAACCACCGTAAAGTATTTTCCAACAACCCCTCCAAAACATGATCACACCCTAGAAGATATGATGAATCAAATATATGCCCAAAATATCCAATTATAATAAACCACCCAAGTTTCAATACAATACATAAAAATCCAACTAATCCAACTCTCCAACTTGGTGGGGGGAAATTCAAATCCATGGATTGGGTAAAATAGCTTCTTAGATAATAGTTAACACTAAGGATAATGGAAAAGTCAGTACCATCCCCTTAATAGTGGAAATAAACAAAAAATACAAATAAAGCCACAAATAGATTCAACCCCTCTTGAAGAAACCACTATCCCGACCATTGAAGACATTCCAAATGATGAAAAACCTTATCTTAATATAATCTCATCCACGGGAAAGAGTGTGTATATTTTTGAGTAACCTAGCCCAACCATTCCTCTCCCATTTACTAAAAGTCAGACCCAAACTAGGACAAAAAGGAAACTGAACATAATAAGGAAATACTGGAAACATTAAAAAAAGTATAGGTTAATATTCCTTTGATTGATGTCATGAAGTAAATTACACGATATTCCATGTTTCTAAAGGATATGCGTAAACACCAAAGATGACTTTGTGGGGATGAAAAGGTGAGATCGGGGAGGAACCATTCAATATTGATAGATCCATCACTTACCACCATATTTAACGAACCTAGAACATTCAAAATTCTGTGTACCATATGACAATATTATTTTCCAAATTCTATTCCTGATTTGGGTGCCTCTATTAATATGATGCCTCCCTCATTTTAAAATTCTTTGCAGATTGGTGAACTAAAGAAAATTGGAATAGTCATTCAACTATAAAATCGGAGTACAACACACCCATATGCTGTGTGAGAGGATGTTTTTGTGAGTGTAAAAATATTAAATTTTCTATCTGGTTTTTGTTTGCTAAAAATAAAGGATAATACGATGAATGGACACGACCCAATTATATTGGGGTGATCTTTCTTCAAAACCAACAATACTATAATATATGTACATAAAGGTACATTATCTATGGAATTTAGTGCTGGAATTATCCATTTCAACTTCCATTATTCCATGAATCACCCCTCATAAAAACATTCCACCATCTTATTGAATTCAATTGGGGAATTCCCTTCCACTTTAAATAATTATTTTCATTCCACTGATCCCCTTTTTATATTTTCAAACTTGATTAAAATTCTTGGTAATGAATTATTCGTTAATTTTTACTGTGGTCTATAAAATTTTCATGTTTGTTTATTAATTTATTATATCTTCAATAGTGAAAATATAATGATCATTGATGATACTAATATGATTTTAAAATAATTCCTCATATAAGGATGATTCCATTGAAAAGTTATATGAAATTTGTGACCTATCAATTTCACACACACTCCCATAAATTCAGAATCAATCTATATTGGAACTGAAACAACTGCCTCTAAATTTAAAATATTCATATCTTGTGAATGGAAACAAGTTTCATGTCATCATTACTAGTTCACTCACTACAGAGCATGACTTTCGACTACTTGAACTTCCGAGGGAGTATAAACCATCTTTGGGATTGACACTTGCTTACAATCCTAGTAATATCCCATTAATTTTACACATTATATAATGTTAAATGTTGAGGAATAAAAGAGTGAGGTAGGGCTAATGACGACTGAACCCAAACCACTAAGATGTGGTAAAAAAATAAGGTATAAAAAATATTGGTTGGTAGAATCATTTACCCCATCTATAAAAGCCAATGGGGTTGTCCAGTACATGTGGTTCTTGAAAAAAACCTGTCTGATGTTATTTAAAAATGAAAATAACAAATTTCGTTCCAACAAGTGTGAAGAATAGTAGGTGTGTCTATATAGACTATCACCAATTAAACCAAAAAAATAGGAACAACCATTTCCCATTTCATTCTTTGAACAGTTGCCAGTGAGGCTGGCAGGGAAGTCCCATTACTGTTTTCTTGATGGGTATTCTGGATACATTCAGATCCATATTTCCCTTGAGGATCCTGACATGACAACCTTCATATTCCCTTTTGGCACATTTTCATATATGAGGATTCCATTTTTTCTTTGCAATGCTCTGAGTACTTTCTAGAGATGCATGGTTAGTATTTTTTTGAATTACCTTTAAAATTTCATTGAAGTATTCATGGATAATTTCACGATTTAGGGATCCTCTTTTGATGAATGCATGATTAGTATTGGTTCATTTCAAGAATTTTTTATTGAAAAAATATCATATTAAATTTTTATAATTTATATTTCATAGTGCGATAAGGTATAGTTTTAGAACATATCATTTTGGGGGATGGTATCCAAGTTTATTAATCAAATGTAGATGTTATTTGTTCCTTATCCTTCCGTAAAAATGTATATAATGTGCAATATTTCTTAGTTCATGCAGTATTTTAATGTCTTTTATTTCGTGACATTAGTAAAATTACACTACCCCTCTCCTGATTTCTCTTAATTGAAAAAAAAATTTATTTTGATAATGAATTTGAGGAATTATTTATTAAGAAAAAAGGGATTCTTACATCACCCTCGTAATCTAACCATCTCTGTAGTATTTACCATTAGAGATCATGTGTGATGCCTCTAACAATGCATTTGGGGATGGCTTATCATAAAAGGTTTACCAAGCTTCACATGACATAGATTATGACACACTCACACTGGACCCCTTCCAAGAAAACTACACTACAACTAAAAATTAATTTCTTACCAAGTTTTTTTCCTTGGATAAATTTAGTTCATATCTTTTAGAATCAAAGTAATTTTGTTCATAAACCTTTCATCCCTTTGTTATCTCTTTATGAAATTTATAGCCAACCCACATTTCATTCACTGGGTGATCCTCCTTTAAGAATTCAATTTTGAAATTAGAGATAAAAAGTAGAAGAGAATGTGGTGGCTGGACATATCAGTAGAATTCAACCATCATTAGACATTCACTCACCCCCATATATTCCCATAAATGACATGTTTCTAGTTGATCAATTGCTTCATGTGAAAAATGTTCATCCTTGGTATGCTGAAATGTATATAATTTGGAAGCATATTTTATTCTTGCTGGTATCAATAAAAACTATTCTGACTCTCTAAAACATTAGTCATGTTGGTATAATTGGGATGGCCCCAACCTTCGGTGAACATGTAGTGATCAATTTCTCAGCCGCTGTGTTCCCAATAGCAAGTTTCAGTCTGTCATTATGTTTTTCCATACTCTTTCTTGTGGGGGTCACTTTTGTCCCAAATGGACTAGTGTTACGGTCCTTGATTGTAGTGTTTTTTGGCCAACACTTAATTAGGAATCCCATTATTTATGTAAGTATTTTTCTCTTTATCAATGAATGGGGAATGTATCTAAAAGAAATTAAATTCCACAACATCCCTTTTTCTTCTATGAAATTTTTTTTGTTGGGGGCAGTGACTTTATTGGACCATTTTCCAATTAATTTGGGAACATGTACATTTTTCTGGAATGGGATAATATTTTAAAATTGATAGAGGCATGTTACAAAAGTACATGATTATATTAAGCCATTTGTGGAATTTTTGATCACCCAAATCCTCTGTAGGTTTAAATTACCTATGTTCATCATCAGTGACCAGAGTTCTCATTTTTTTCAACTGAACAATAAAATACATTTTGCATCTGTATGGGGTCAGGCATAAAGTGTCAACTATATATCACCGAAAAATCAATGGTAAAGATAAGGTGTCAATTATAGAGGTAAAAAAGATTATTGGAAAACTGGTTCAACCTAATAGAGAAGATTGGAGTATTTGACTCTTTGATTCCATATGGATTTACCACACTGCTTTTAACACTCCCTTTAGTGAGTCACTATATCATCTTGTGTGTGGAAAGAGTTGTCACCTCCCTATTGAGATCGAACATTGGGATTAATGGCCCATTAAATAATGAATTTATATTATTTCTGGTTTAGGTTCTCAATAGAAGATGATAATTCATGATTTGGAGGAAATAATAAGAGATGAATATGGGAACTCTAGGAGTTATAAGGGGTGAAACAATGCTGCCCATGACTGCCTCATCATTCATCGCTAGTTCCACATTGTGAAGAAGTTACTCCTCTATAATGAAAGTCTAATGTTTCATCAAGGTGAGCTTAATTCTTGTTGTATTGAACCATACATTGTTACAAATGTATCTCTATTTGGTGTAGTTTATGTTCTAAATGAATAATCCAAGAAATCCTTCACTATCAATGGGTAGTGACTGAAGCACATTCACGAAGCCCTTCCAGAGTTCCAAATAGAGGAACTCCATGTTCAAGAAGAAACATACCAATGACACCAACCATGTTTTATACTTCATTTCCACATTTTATTTTATTATAGTGATGTCACCACATGTTCTAGTTGTGCAGGGGGTGGGTAAATTTTAAGTTAGTTAAGAATTTTTATATTTTTGTTGTTGAATAGTATTTTCACTTTTCTTCGATTTTAACCCTCACTTTTTTTTCTAGAATGTCAATTTTATAATGGAAAAGATGTTTTATTTAAAATAATTCCAAATAATTTTTCATTCTTAAGTCTATTGTGTAGAAACTTACATTTTTTTGGAAAAATGTTTTTAAAATGAATGTTGATATGGAATATTTTTTCCAGAATTTATATTTTCAAATCATTCTTAGGGGTTTAATGGATTTTTGAAACCCATTCCCCATTATCACAGAACAATATTTTAATCCCTTTCCCAATAGACATTCTAAGCCCTTTATTGTATATTCTTTCTTTTATTTACTTTCTTGAGAGACTCAGGTCATGTAGTGAAACTGGAATGTGCATCGATTATATTTGAATCATTAAGATTCAAGTGTGCTGCCTTCATGAAAGTGGCCATCGTTCATTGAAAATCCCTTTGTATAATTATACTCTATTTTTTGCCACACTTCGTGCTTATTTATCCCTACCTACCCATCTCTTGTGTACATTTTTATTTTAATTTTAGGAAGTGTTAGGGATAATGTGTTTCCATAAGAATTATCAAGAATGAGTCATTGTTACAGATTAATATAAAGGGTTCATAAATTTTCCCAGGGAAGTGGGTTTACAATACATTTACATCATTGTTCTACAAGTGATCTCTCGTTATCTACAATAATAAATGAAAAAAAAAGAAAATAGTTATGTTAATTGAGAAAAAATATAACAAAAAGAAAGATAAACAAATGGGGAAAAGATGAATTTTATTAATTATTACTCACTGATCAGTTCTGACCCACACAAATACTCAATGGGGATAGTGAGTTGGATGTGATAAACATTGTGAGGGGATAAATGTGTGCATTCATTGTGAAAACTTGATGAATTTTGATGTTTTTTGTACTTATGAGATTAAACACTGCTATTCTACCTCATATTGTTTTATACATTAAATCATACCAACCCTTGAACCTTAGAAAAACATATTGGAAGTCCTCTTGAGTAGAAAACTAATTTATTCCATTAGAGAACATAGAATATTACCAAGAATATGGTAGGATAATATGAGCTCTTGGAAAAGATAATAACTCAAATTTTATGTATTCCTTATGCGGAGAGGGAAAATTTCTATGTGAAATAGGCTGGGACATGTTTCATGGGTTAATAAATGAAATTGGACAAATTTGAATGTGAGTGAAGAAAAATGATAAGGAAATTGATTTCATAAACAAGAAATGATGTTTTCCATTTTAGAATAATCTTGGATCTTTTATCTACTTTGATATATTAATGATACTTGGTTATGATATAATAAAATTCCTAGTAGTTCATATGTTTAGGTGTGGGGGTGTGATCGGACTGTGATTCACTGTTTCATAGTCACCCTTACACCACTCTGCTAAAATAGTTGTGTGTTGAAAATTTAAAAAATAATATCCAATTGAATTTTTTTATTCATTTAATTTGTTTTTATCAATGTTTTAACAAGAAATTTTACTTTTTTTGATTATTTCATTGAAGGTGGTGGTGATTCGGGTTGCCCATGACAATGTCCATGGAAAATAGGTTATTCTGTGTAGGATCCAAGCACACCAGTTTACAAAACATCATACTGATATGTAATCGTGCATCAAAATGGGATTAGATTTTGTGACCTGGTCTAAAATTCATTGGGATAAATTTCATATGAAAGACCACAAGGCTCATTTAGCCATTTGGTGGCCAACAGACCTGATTTGTCCAGCACACTGAATCTGCCCGAAGTAAAAAGTGGAGTGCTTTTTTTAATCAATATCTCGGGATATAGTTTTCCAAAAGGTTTAAAAAATTTGGTGGAGATAGTCATGTTTGATGGAAACATGTTCCTTGTTTTTTCCAAACCGATATTTGATTATCTAGTGGTCGAAACACATGTGACATTTGGATTTACACAATCATTGTGCCAAAAACCACCTTCCACTTCTCATATAAAATGGATTCTAGGGATCCTCATTTGAATGTACATACTAGAGTAAAGGCTATGGTATTTTGGAGAACCAAATCAGTCGTATACTCATCCAAGATTTTTAGGAGGCCCCTATCTTCATATGGGGTCAATAATGATGACTGAGTTCTACCTGAGTTTCATTATCCACCCGATGTAAAGCTAAGCGGTGGGAGTTAATTTTGAGGGAGTGACACACTTGTCAAGGGAGTTACAACACACATATTAGATTATTTTTTGGAGTAATATTGGTGTTTTAACATTTATTTCCATGCATCTTACTTGATTTTATATTAGAATGATTTTTTTCATATATGTGATCGCTATGCCAGTAATTTATAACCGATCAGTGTAAGGTTTGGATTGTGTGATTTGTGTTGTTCTGATTGAATGACACAAGAATTATTTTCATACCCAATTATTGAGATTTAATTCTTCTTTTGAAGCTGTTATTCCTTTTATAAATGTGGTACCTTGAAAATACAATTTGTACGTCATGGTTTGGTTTATAATGTTTTGAAATAAAAGAATATAAATTAATCGAGATTCCAATTATATTCAACAATGTAATTACTCCATAATTTGATGAATCACACAGAAAAATGAACTTGAAAAGTTTCTAATGAAATCTAAACAACCCATTTGTCTTATTTTTTTTAAAATCCACCTTTTATTACAACCATTAAACTATTTAGATTATGTTATTTTCTTTAAACAATTTTCATAATAACCCACTTTTAGTGATCACTCTTATAAATACATAATATAAACAACCTACGTACCATGAGAGATGACCTAGGTTATTCCCTAGACTATCAATCAACCTTAGAAACGCAATCAATTTTATTTGTCATGAAAATATAGTCAAATGTTGGCATCATTTCCAGGGAGCCCTTTCATTTTAATGCGTGTTTTTTAATGATTTTTGTAATTGATGTGAATATTTATATGTATTATCTTATACCATTTCTTATAATTTCGTATTCTGATTTATTTCTTATTTAGGTTTCGTTAATGACATGTTCTACATCGAGAGACATACAACCTTTCAATCCTGAATCAGAGAGGATCCTATATCTGTGACACCGAGATAAACAAGACAACCCTTTGAAGGAGGACACAACACAACTTCACACTTTTCTAAACCCACATTCTTATAGAACAATATTTAAATCTGAAATTAATGAGTATAAAATGGATGACAAAAAATTAACATTAAAACAACTAACCTCACATGATTTTGATATCGCACCCACATATATTCAAATACAATGAGAGGCACCAAATTTTTAACTATCATCCGGTCTTATTCAGTTATTACCAATATTTCATGGACGTGATGGAGAAGATCCACATAAACAACTAAATTTGTTTTTAAATGTGTGTTCTACATTAAAATATATAAATTTATATTATGATCAAGTAAAGCTCAGAGCATTCCCATTTTCATTAGAAGACACTAAAAAAGACTATATTTACTATGTTAATTCAGAAAATAGAGGATGGGTAGACATGAAACGACTTTTTCTTGAAAAATATTTCCTAGCCTCTTGAAATGTAACTATATGTATACAAATGTGTGATATAATTCAATAAAAATGGGAAATATTACATATATATTGGGAACACTTTAAAAGGTTATGTTCATGTTTCCCACACCACCAAATAAGTTATCAACATTTAATTTCGTATTTTTATGAAGTCATAATCCCTGTTGATCTAAATATAATCTATGCTTCTATAGGAGGTGCACTAGTGGATAATACCCTAATTACTACAAGAACCCTGATCGGGAAAATGGAATACAACACTCATCAATTTGGGTCAGGGTCTGTTGTACCCATTCGGGGAGTTCATGAGGTCCAAAGTACAGAATTCAAAAGAATGTGGACACAATGTTTGGGAAGTTATGTGCCCTTATTTAACAACTCTCCCTTTCCCAAGGAAAATCCCAATCTCCTCCTCCCATTAATTCTAGAATAATCTCTTCTAACACCCTCTACTATAACCAATTCCCCCAATTGAGAGAAACTTCTAAGAGTTATGAGGAAATATTTCCATGTCGTCCCTATATCAAACACTTAAAGAAAAAACCATAATATTGATCCAATCCTGAGAGGAAAAAAACCAAGACTATTGGAAAGGGTGTTTTCAAACCAAATTCAACAACAATGAAACCAAAAGGGTCATAGTATTCATCCACCACCACCACCTAGAAATAAAAAACCACCAAAAAGGTCTTTCCAATAACCCACTCCAAAACAGGAGCCTAGCATAAAAGATATGATGAAACAAATGGATTCCAAAAATACCCACATCAAACAAACCACCCAAGAAACCCTACATGACCATAAAACCCAATTAGGACAACTAGACAACTCGGTGGCGGAAATCTAAATCCATGGGATGGGTAATCTACCTTTAAAGAAACTAGTTAACCCAACGGATAAAGGGAAATGTCAGTTTCATCTTCCTTACGAGTGTAACTCAACTTAAAATCCAAATTACCCCACCAATATATTCACCCCATCCTGGGGAAACCATCGTCCCAACCATTGAAATTTTTAGAAATGTTGAAAAACCTTATCCTGATATAATCCCATCTAAAGAAAAGAGTATTTATATTGATGATTCAAAAAGCCCAAGCATTCCTCTTCCATTTCCTCAAAAGTCCACCAACCTTGGAGGAAAAATGATACTAAACATGATAAGTAAATACAAAAATGTTTCAATAAAGTATAGTTTAACATTTCCTTGATTGATGCAGTGAATTAAATTCCACGATACACCTAGTTTTTAAATGAGACATGTACACACCGAAGGTGAATATGTGGAGGTAAAAAACATGATCTTGGAGAGGAATGTTTCAGCGTTGATAGAACCACCACATCCCACCTAGTGCAATGATCCTATAAAATTATCAATTAAATGAACCATAGGGGAGTATTTATTTTCTAATGAAATGATTTATTTGGGTTCCTCTAATAATGTGATGCCTCACTCAATTTACTCTTCCTTTCTGGTCGGATAAATGAAGACAACTAGAATAGACATTCATCTAGAAAATCGGTGTACAAGCTACCCTTATGGTGTGTCATAGGATGTTCTTGTGAGGGTAAAAAATTCCATATTTCATGCTGATTTTTTTGTGCTAAAAATCTATTTTATATGATGAATGGACATTCCCCAATTATATTGGGTAGAACTTTATTGAAAACCTCCAAAACCATAATAAATGTCCATAACTGTAAATTATCTATGGAATTTGGTGGTGACATAGTCTATTTAAACATCGGTGATTCCATGAATCACCCCTCAAAAGAACATTCTTCTCTTTTAGTAAATTAAAATGATGTACTCACTTCCCCAAAAAACACTGATTTTCATTCCCTATTCCGCTTTATGAGTTTTCACAATTGATTGAAATTCATGTTAATTAATCCTACATAGATTGTTGAAATGGTTTAGAAATGTTTCATGCATGTTTATTAATTGATGATTTCATGAATATTGAAGATATTATGACCATCGATGGTACTACTACATTTGTAAAATCTCATTCCTCATTAAAGGATGATACCATTGACCAGTTAGATGAGATTATTAACCTATCAATTTCACAAACACTCACATCAATCCAAAATCCACATGAATTGGAACTGAAACAACTTCCTTGAGATTTTAAACATTCATATCTGGGGAATTTAAATAAGTTTCTAGCCGTAATTTCTAGTTCAATCCCTCACAAGCACGAATATAGACTACTTGAACTTTTGAGGGCGTATAAACAGGCTTTGGGATGCACACTTGATGACACTACTGGTATTTTCCCATCAATTGGTGCACATCATATATTATTAAATCATGAGGATAAACTAGTGATGCAGATAGAACGACAACTCAACCCAAACATCTTAGAGGTGGTAAAAAAGGAGGTAACAAAAGTTCTGGATGATGGAATCATTTACACCATCTTTAACAGCCAATGGGTTATTCTAAAACATGCGGTTCTTAAATAAACCTATCTAATAGTAACTAAAAAAAATAATGAATTCATTCCAACTCGTGTGAAAAATAGTTGGTATGTCTGTATATAATGTCACTGATAAAACCAACACTCTAGGAAAGTCCATTTCCCATTTCCATTCATTGACAAGATGCTAGATAGGTTGGTAGGGAAGCCTCGTTACTATTTTCTTGATTGGTATTTTTTATACATTCATATCTATATTTCCCGCCAAGAATTTCGAAAAGATGAACTTAAATTCCCCCTTTGGAACATTTTCATATAAGAGGATGCCATTTGGTCTATGCAATGATCTTGGTAATTTATAGCGATGTATGGTTAGTAATTTTTCAAATTACCTGAAAAATTTCCTAGAAGTATCAGTGGATAATTTCAATATTTAGGGATCCTCTTTTGATGAATGCATGATTAGTATTCGATCAGTCCTACGTCATTGTATTGAAAAGAATATATTATTAAATTATGAGAAATGACATTTCATATGGTGATAATGTATAGTTTTGGGACTTTTATTTTATGGTGATGGAATCCATGTTGATAAATCAAAATTGTATGTCATTTCTTCCTCAAAATTCCCCAAAAATATATGAGATATGTGGCCTTTCCTAGGCCATGCTGGACTTTACCTTCGTTTCATTCATAACTATAGTAAAATTGCACTCCCCTCTACTGATTACTCTAAAAAGAAAAGGAATTATTTTTAACAATGAATTAGAGGAAGCTTTTAATAAGTTAAAATGGAGTCTCACGTCACACCTAGTAATTAAACAACCTCATTTGGATTTAAAATTATAGATCATGTGTGATGCCTCCAACTATGAATTTTGGGGTTTCTTATCAAAAAGGTTCGACTGATCATTACATTTCCTAGCTTATGCCACACGAAAACTAGACCCTTCCCAAGAAAACTACACAACAACAATAAAATAATTTCATGAAATTGTTACTTCATTGGATAAATTGAGGCCTTCTCTTTTAGGGTCAAAAGGATTTGTGTTTTTAGACCATGCATCCCTGTGGTATCACTTTATGAAATTGGAATCAAAACCACATCCCATTTTCTAGATGCTCCTTCTTTAAGAATTCAATATAGAAATGAGAGGAAAAAAGGGTGAAGAGAATGTTGTGGCTGGCCATATCAGTAAAATTCACCCATCCAAATACATTGACTCATCCGCCACTTTATTCCCATAATTCACATGTTTTTAGATGATAAATTGTACCATTTCCAAGATGTTGTTCTTTGGTATGCTGAAATTGTAAATTATATGGTAGTATCTTGGATTCTTGTTGAATTCAATAAAAAACAGGTTGATTGTCTAAAACATTGGTCATGTTTGTACATTTGCGACAACCTATACTATTGGAGAAGTTGTAGTTAACATGTCCTTGGGCGATGTGTTCTCAATAATTATTCCCATTCTATCCTTAGGTTCATACACACTCTTGCTTGTAGGGGCCACATTAGTATCCAACATGCTTCTCATAAGGTCCTTGATTCTGGTCTCTTTTGTCCATCACTTTTTTGTGATTTAGCTGAATTATGTAGATATTTTCCTTAATGTCAATGACTGGGGGAAATATCTAAAATAAATTAAATGGAAAAACATCACTTTCTCTTCCATGAAATTTTCGTTGTTTGGTGTATTGACATTATGGGACCATTTCCCAATTCATTTGGGAACTTGTACATTATTCTAGAAGTGTATTATGATTCAAAATGGGTAGAGGAATGAACCATAAGGACTGATGATTCTAAGGTATTTGTGGAATTTTTGGAAACATAAATATTCTATAGGTCTCGACTACCTGGGTTCATCATCCGCGACTAGGGTTATAATTTATGCAACCGAACAATTGAATCTCTTTTTCATCATTATGGTGTCGGGAATAGAGTGTCTGCTGCATATCACCCACAAACCAATGGTCGATATGAGGTGTCAAATAGAGAGGTAAAACAGATTGTTGAAAAATCAGTTCAAACTAATAGAAAAGACTAGAGTATTATATCCAATTATTTTTTATGGTCTTACATTACTGCTTTCAAAACTCCCATTGGCATGTCAACATATTTGATTGTGTTTAGAAAGATTTATCACCTCCATATTGTCATAGATTACCTAGACTAATGGGACATTAAACAATGAAATTTTAATCATTCGGGTAAAGGTTCTCAAATGATGATTATAATTTAGGAGTTTGGGGAAATGAGAAGAGACGAAAAATAGAACTCTAGAATTTATAAGGAGCGAACCAAGGCTGCCCACGACCGTCTCATCCTTCATTTCATGTTCTACATTGGGAAAAAGGTCCTCCTCTATAATGAAAAGATACAATTGCATCCAGGTAAACATCATTCTCGCTGGATTGGACCATACACTATTAATAATGTATCTCCATTTGGTGTTGTTCAGGTTAAAAATGAAGAAACCAAGCTAACCCTCACTATAGATGGGAATCAACTGATGATCTCTCACGAAGCCCTTTCAGATTTTTGGATAGAGGAAATCCATGTAAAATAATAAACACAACAATGTAACCCATAAGGTTTTATCATTCCTTCCCACATTATATTTTATTATAGTGAGGACACTGCATGTTCTAGGTGGGGTGGGTGGATGGGTATATTCTAGGGTTAGTTATGAATTTTTATCATTTTATTATTGAATAGTATTGTCACATTCCCCATATTGTATTCCTCACTTTTGTGCCGGAATGTTAATTGTATCATGGAAAAACATTCCCTCTTCAAAAGGATTCAAAATAATTTTTCATTCTCGAGTCAGTTGTGTAGAAAATTACTTTTATTTTGGAAAAGTGTTTTAAAAATGAATGTTGATAAGGAATATTTTTCTAAAATTTATATTTTCAAATCATTTTTTGGTGTTATAAGGATTTTTTAATCCCATAGCTC
The DNA here is from genome assembly GCA_963277665.1 of Viscum album. Classification (NCBI taxonomy): domain Eukaryota; kingdom Viridiplantae; phylum Streptophyta; class Magnoliopsida; order Santalales; family Viscaceae; genus Viscum; species Viscum album. Next base: position 90,914,903 of record OY728164.1, read on the forward strand.
ATTTTCACTGACGAATATTTTAATCCATTTCCCAATAGATATTCTAAGTCCTTCATTCCATATCCATAATTTTAATAAATTTTCTAAGAGTATTAGGTAATGTAAAGAAACCGAAACTTTCATTGATTCTATTCGAAGCCATAAGATTAAAATGTGATACATTCATTATAGATTCCACCATTCATTAAAATTCCCTCTGTACAATTAACCACTATTTTTGGTCACCTTGACATTTTACACTTCTTTATTCCGTAGAGACGATGAAATTTATTTTAGTTATCCACATTATAAGATTATATATCCCTACCTACCCATCTATTGTGTATATTTATGTTTTACATTATTTAAATGTGGTGGAGAGGGTGTTTCTAAGGGAATTATAAAAAATGACTCATTGTTATAGTTCGATAGAAAGGGTGCCTATATGTTTTTGGGAAGTGGGTTTACAATCCATACTGTACCATTGTTTTAAATAAAATTCCTCTTTATATCTAATTAAAATTGAAAAAATAAAACAATTTCTTGCATTAAAAAAACCGAACAAAATGAAAAAACTAATGGAGAAAAGAGGAAGTTTATTCATTATAATTCACTAATCATCTCTGATCCACACAAATGAACAACATGGACAGTGATTAAAAGTGATTCACTTTTTGAGGGATGATTGTCAACATTAATTTCGAACACTTTATGAACTTGGAAATGTTTTTTACTTAAGAGATTAAAAAATTATTTTCCACATCATATTTTTTGAAACATTTAATCCTACCAAACCTTGAACCTCAGAACAACTTGTTGGAGGTCCTATTGAGTAGAACAATAGTTTCTGCCAGTAGTTAAAATAAAATATTAGGAAGAATATATTAAGATGACATGAACTCTAGGAAAAGATAATAACTCAACATTCATGTATTCCTTGAGTGAAGAGTCAAAAGTTCTATGTGAGGAAGACTGCGACATGTTGCAGGGGTGTAAAAATGATGTTGATTAAATTATAATGTGAGTGAATAAAAATGATAGGAAAATTAATACCATAACTGAGACATGATGAATATCATTTCAGAATTATCCTATAAATTTTCTCACTATTTATTTTGGAATGAGACTTGGTTAAGTTATAAGACGTTTCCCAGACGTAAAAATATTTAGGTGTGGGGGTGTGATCGCACCACGATTCATTGTTTCATTTTCATCATTACACCATTGTGTTAATCTTGTTTTGTATTGAAAATTGAAAAAAATATTAACATCATATATTTTTAATATTCTTATCACTGTTAAGAATGTAAATGTTACTTGTTTTGATAATTTCATTGAAGGTGGAGGTGATTTGGAGGACCCTTGAGGATGTCCATGGAAAATGGGCCACGTTACGCATGATTCAAGCACACTAGTTTACTAAATGGCATGTTTTGACATAATCATGCATCCAAATGGGTGGAAATTTTTTGGACTGGTCCAAAATTAATTAGGATACATTTCATATGAAAGAACAGAAGGGACAATCAGAAATATAGTGACCAAAATATCATGATTTGTCCAGCACACCGAATCTGCATGAAGTCAAAAGTGGGGTCCTGTGATATGTCCAAATCTCAGACTCTATTTGTCCAAATGGTCCCTATTTTTTTGGAGATATTAAATAGGTTGGTAAAACATGTTTCTATTTTTTAAAGTGATATTCGACTATCTAGTGGTAAAAAACCATGGGATATTTGGTTTTACACAATCTGGTTGCCTAAAACCACCTTCCACTTTGCTTATAAAATGGATGTTTGGGCTCCTCATCTGAAATCTCAGCCAGGATGAAAAGATATGGTATTTTGGAGAACCAAAGGAGGTCCATAATCCACCAAGAAGTTCATGAGGCCCCTATCCTTATAGGGGGATCAAGAATGAATAAGTAGTTCCACCCAATCTCCTCCTCCTCCAGATGTTGAGCTAAACAGTGGGAGCTCATTATAATGGAGCTACACACATGTCATGGGAGTTACAATGTATAAATTAGCTACTGTTTTTGATTAATTTGGGTGTTTAAAAATTTCAATACTTATATCTTACATGATTTCATATTTGAATTCTTTTTTTTGATACATGTGATGGTTGTGCTCTTAATTTCTTACCGATCGGTGTGAGGTTTTGAGTGTGTGATTTGTGTTGTTTTGATTGGACAACACAATAATCCTTTTCATACCCACATTATTGATATATAAATCAAATTCGGATGTTCATATTCCATGAAGAATATATGGACCTTGAAAATACGATTTTTACATCATGGTTTCGTTCTTTAAGCATTGAAATAAAAGCTTAGGAATTAATTGGGATTTGAATTAATTTCAACCAAATAATTTCTCCAATACTAAATGTGTCTCTAAGAACAATGAACAAGAAATATGTGTAGTGAAATCACAAAAATACCATTATCTCATATTTTTTTCAAAATCCACTTGTTCTTTCAACTTTTAAACTATTTTTATTATGTTATTTCTTTTATACTATTTTTAAAATCTCCCCCTGTTTTAGTAATCATTAATAAAAATATATATTATAAACATCTAGTTCTCCTTGAGATATATCCTAGGTTATTCTATAGACTATAAATCATCCTTCAAAACATAATAAATTTAACGTGTCCTGAAAAAAGGTTATTTCATAATGTTCCTGATATGACTCAAATTTGGTGTCTCCAATTTGCAGAGATATTTTTCTAAAAAACACAGTTTTAATACTGAAAGGTGAGTAAACCCATTCAGATTGTTTTGATACTTTTGAGCAATGATCCATGAGTCATTTGTGATGCGATGGAATAAACCAAGCCTTAATATGATGAATGAACTGACTAGTATAAATCAATGTATGTAATTTAAATTTGATTTTAATTTTATTAATAAATGGACATACTGATAAATAAGAAAACTCATAACGATAGTTTTGATATTTTAAGACAATGATCCGTTACTAATTTTGTCTTGTTTAGAAATCAACCCCATCATAATAAGATGCATATTGTGGCTAGTATAACTCCAAATGTGACTTTTTTATTAAAAAATTTCATTTTATTAAGGTATTCATTCGTATTAATTTTTAATTTAATTTTTATAGTGTTACTAACATAATATTTGATTTCTTATGTATCGGTAACCTTTTTCATGAGTTGGGATGATTTTTTGGCAACCAATACCATGGGTGGAAGTTTTTTAGAGGGGATTATATATGGAAAAAGATGATACCTTATTTTTTTTAAATGATTTTTGGATAATTTAAATGTAATTATATAAAAGAGTGTTTGAAATCTATATATCACTATATTCCAAAACCTTGTCTGCGGTGCTTTATTCTTTCATGAGTTGTGTAGGTGTTGTTTTGTGATGGTTGTGTGTGTGTACTATGCAAGTGAAATTAGTATGTGTGCTATTGTATAAGAAGTACATCATAGGAAACTAGTCCTTTATTAGCACTATTTTGAGTGCAGATAAAATCTGACACTATCAATTCCACTTTGAGTGTTGATAAAGGCACCATTTATTTGTACCAATTAAAGTGATGATAAAGTAGTCTTTTTTCAGTGCTACAAATAGAGATGATAAAAATATATTTTATCCATGCTAAAATAGAACAAATAAAGGGAGGCCTTTAACAAATTTTATTATCGCGGATAAAGGACACCATTATCATCATTTTTATCACTATTAAAGGGGACCCACATTTAAGATCATGGAGATCAAAATCACTTTTCTAGCACTATTAAAATCATTTTCCAGCGCTGATAAAATCACAATATATAGTATTAAATAAATCATATGATCTGATAATCACGGAATAATGGATCAGCTCCATTGAGAATATATTCTATTTGTTCAATATTTTGAGGAAGAATGGTATATATTTGTTTTTTATCATTTGGTGGGAGAATATGATTAATGGTGTACATTTATTAAGAATACAAATATTAACTAAAATATCAATGTGATGGTGTGTAAGGTGTTCCAAATTCTTTTTATCGATAAATATTTTCTTCTCACACTCTGTATAAAATTGAAAAGGGATTTCCTTTCCCTTAAAAATATGTATATGAATATATTAGGTCATATAGGGAAAAATTCAACAAACTTGCATGATACACCTTCAGATTTGTTCTTTCCCATGAATTCAAGGTTAAATGCTTCTTGTGTGGGATAATACAAATTTTATGAAAATACCTATCAATCTGATACATAGATAGAAATGTGGTTATTGTCTGATGTGCCCTCAAAGTCAAAATAGAGATAATTAAATCTCAAGGGTATCATAGGGATAATAAATGGGTAGTGGAGATTATTTTTAGTGGTTTTATAGAGAAATATTATGGTTCTATGAAATTTCAATATCCCACATGTCAAATTTTTGGAAAAAAAACATTGAAAATTGCCTATGGAAGGAATATAAATTCCTAAGGTGAGGGAATGAAGGACACCATGTTAGTAATTTATGATAGAAGAAACCCACTAATGTGATGGAGGATAAGAATTATATTGTCAACCCTTATATTTTTATTCTTTTTTCAACTGCAATGAAAAATGAAACTTTGAAAACTAACACACTATGGAATGTTTTTTCAGAGACAACCAAAAACCTCAATGGTAGAAAGGGTGAGATTATTCCATTAAAATAGATATGGTGGATACTGACATTGAATTGGTGATAGGTATACATGTTATTCATTCATTAACAATGAACATACTTTTCAATTCTGGTTCTATGCATTCCTAAATATCACACAAGTTTTGTAGAACTATTCAAACACCACTACAAATCCTGGAAATAAAGATATTGGGGAAAATTGGAAATTTGGAAATTAATGAATCCTAAGTTTATAAATCCTCCCTTTTCATATTTTATTGGATTAATCTACCAGCCAGCCATTTGACACACTATTTAGTGTAATTTTAATAAATTATAGGTATGGATTGGATTTCCCTATATAGAGCTAATATAAATTGTTGTGTGAAAGAAATCACTCTCTGTATCATGAATAAACCCCTAATTCTTGACATTTACAAGGAGGATGATGAAGCTTCTATATCACCAATATCTTCTACATGGATATTATTTTCCTACAATCATGATTATCTTTCTCAAATGATTGATTCTAAGGAAAAGATCATCCTAGAATACATGCCCATTGTGAGGTAATAAGCTGAAGTGTTTCCCGAAAAACATTCAGTCCTTTCTCATAGTAGAGTGGTTGAATTCTCAATTGAGCTTATACCTAGGAAATTTTTATTTTCTAAGAATAAATATGGAATCGTTGTTTTGAAACATGAGGAGTTGATAAAAAACTACAAGAGAATCTGGATAAATGGTTTATAAACCCAAGTGCTTCACCTTGGTGTTGACCAGTCCACTTTACATAGAATAAAAATGGGTCAATGTTCCTGTAAATTTTTTATCAGTAGCTCAAAAGGATAAAAATAAAGAATTAGTATAATCTAATCTATACCGATGAATTTTTTTGTATACTTTTTGGATCCCAATACTTCTCCAAGGTGGATCTTTGGTATATATATTATCAAGTAAAGGTGATGATGTGGGATATCCTCAAGGCTAGTTTTTATACATGGTATGGGCACTATGAGTTGATAGTAACGCCATTCAAACTCAAAAATCCTCTAGAAATATTCATTTACCTAAAAAATTGAGTATTTAGATATTAGCTTAAAAAATATTTGGTATTCTTTAAATATGATATTGTAATGTACTCAAAAATTAAAGGGGAAGAGGAAGAGAATCTAATCACTATCCTAAAGACCTTACGAAAAGATATTATTTATTAAAATTAAAATATGTGAGTTATTGTTAAATGAAGTCCCCTTATTATGGTTCATTATAATTAGTAATGGGATATCCATGGATCATTTAATGAATTAAAAAATTAAAGGATAGTCGAGGAAAACATATGTGAATGAAATTCATATCTTCTATAGGATATTAGGGAACAATTGTCAATTTTTGAGAAGTTTCGCATTATTTTCAAACCCTTAAACATATTTAACATGGAAGGGAGTCATCGTTTTTTTTAAATAATGAATATTAAGAGAAATTCATGGAGTTAAAAAATAGGCCTATCACTACACTTTTACTTACACTTCCCCATAGTGGGGATCATTTTTTGTGTAAAAAATGCACTGAAGAAGGGATTGGGATGTGTGTAGATGCATAATGGAAAATGTTATATCTTATGACTCAAGTTAATTGAAATTTCACCAATAAAAAATCTCAAAAATTGATCTATCGTTATCTAATGTTATCTTTGAATAGAAAATTTGGTGGCATTATAACTTTGGGGAGAGTTGATAAATATATATTGATTATAAGAGTCTCAATTATATATTAAAAAAAATAGCTGAATAAATGCCAATGAAGATTGTTAGATATGATTAAAAATATTTCCCCTCAATCATCTACCATCCTAGGAAATAGAAAAAATAGTAATACACTCTAAGTATAAAGGATCCACAATTTTAACAATGACGATATTTGAGAAGTATTCGATATTCCTAGACTTGAAATGCATGGACATAGGAATCATAAAGGATGGAATATGATCAATCCTTTCAAAAATGATTTATCAAATATACCTTTTTATGTATAAAAGGGATGATCAAAGAGATTATGTGGTTATTTAAAAGAAAGTTGATGTTATAATAAAAGTGAAATCCTAGGAGATCAATTTTATTTAAGAAGGAGATGTGAGATTTGTTGCACGGATATGTTTTATATAAAATCCAGAATATAAGATGGATATATTGGATAATGTAAAAAGCTTGACCTTCTCCATACATTTATGAAACATGAATATGTACCGAGATCTCTGAGAGAATTATAGGTGGGATTATATAATTAAAGAGATAAAATATACACCCAAAATTAACTTGTATACCAGAAAGTGAAGTAACAAAAGAAAAAAATCCGAGGGGTTCATGAAACCATTACCCATACCTACATTGAAATGGTAAAAAGTAACCATTGACTTTTTTATTGTTTTCTAAAGAAATCATAAAGAAATTGTTTTAAATGGTTTGTAGTGGATCTTCTCACAAAGTCTTCTCACTTAATTTCAATTTGACATGAATTATTACTTAATTAACTTGCAAGGATATACATTAGAGAATTGGTGAGGCTATATGGAACACCACTATCAATTGTATATGATCTAGATCGAAGATTTACCTCCATGTTATGTAAGTGCATCAAATGTGCTCTAAATACATCGTTGAACTTCAGCATGACTTATCACCATCAAAATAATGGTAAATATGAGATGACTATCAAAATACTCAAGGATATGTTAAGAGAATGATAAAATAACTTTAAACGAGGATTGGATAAACATCTTCCTTTGGTAAATTTTTTATAAAATAATAGTTTCCACTCATTCGTCTAAATGGATCCCTATGAAGCCCTCTATTGGAAGAGGTGAAGGTCACCTGCATTCTAGTATGAAGTTGGAAAACACAAACTTTTAGGTTATTAAATGGTTGAGGAAATGGTGGAAAGGGTCTAGACCATTCAACAACACATCAAGGTAACTCGGATTCTAAAAAATATTGTTGTTAATGAGACCTGGAGTTTGAGGTTGGAGAAATGGTATTCCTATACATATCTTTATGGAATAAATTCATGATATCTGGTAAGAGGGTAAAACCTATCACAAAAACATAGATCCCTTGAGATCCTTGATCACATTTTAGTGGCAGCATATTGTCTAGCACTCCAACCTAACCAATATCATGTACATGATGTGTTCTGTGTATAACTCTTAAGAAAGTAAAAACCCGAGACCTCATATGAACTGAATATAGAGGTGGTTCTGTTTGATAATGATCACTCATATGAGAATCATCAAGTGAATGTCTTAGATCGTAGGGACAATGTTCTAAAAAATAAGAAAATGCATCTTGTAAAAGTTTTTTGGATAAACCAAAAGTTTGAATAAGTTATGTGGGAACTAGAGGATGTGATAAAAAAATTTCCGCCATATATTGCAGTGTGTGAGATGAATACCTCTACGGAGAAATTTTTGAAGGGGGGAATATTGTAATGACACAAATAGTTATAAATAAAATTACCTTTGTGGTAGAATTAAAATCATATTTTGTATTATAGTTACATAAAACACATTAAATTCATTGTTTTAATTTTATCCAATTAGATTTAAAAATCTTATAAACTTATAATCATTGATAATAAATCTATTGAACATTGATCATATGATTTTTATAAATATAGTGTTTAAAAAAATACATTTGGCACAAAAAAAGGAAGTGGTGGCCTCAACCAGTAAGATCATCCCTATGAAGGCCATTTATCACTACATAGAAGGTAGAAAACATCACTATAATTTTCCATTGACCTTGACCAAAATGATATCCAACAACTTATGCAAGAGGAACCCCATTTATAGGAGAGGTTCACACTCATTGTGATTGCGGCTCAAACAATGTACATCGAACCACCCCATGAAAGTCCCACCATTGCACACCGTACCCACATGGACTTTTCTTCTGTAATAATGGACTATGTATCTTGACTATATTAATAGGAATATGTATATGTTATAGAATAATAAATATATTTTCATCATATTATAGTTAGTTTCTAGGTTATTTGTATTTTGATATAATGAAATTCAAATTTTATTTTTATATAATATCCAATATAAATTAATGAATTTATGAATTAGATATTTTTTGAAATAAATAATATTTTAACTAAAATATTATTATTAGTTTTTCTTATTATAAATAAATTTTCAAATTATTTTTACAAAGTCAAATGTAATTTTTCTAAGGGATTATAATTTTTATTGTAAGAATCCTAGAATTTCTCAATAAATTTCCATTTTATTTTAAAATAAAAAATGCATATTTTTAGAAAATTATATTGAAAAAATAAATAATTTAAGGATTAGAGTATTTAAATTATCTTATGGTTAATTCCCCATATTTTTCTGAGAGAGTCGAATATTTGGAAAAAAATTAAATACGATATAAATATAATGTGTGTATAATGACATCATAATGACCAAAAAATTACAAAATAAATAACATAATGGGGAATCATGAACAAATATATGTTTTATATTTAAAATAATGTTATTATAAGTTTATTTTATTAATTTGATAATTCCATTATGAATATTCCAAAACCTATAATATTTTTTATGGTCTTAAAATAATTTCTTCAAAAAAATGACTCACATTAACATAACCATGGTTAATAATTTTAAAAATTCAGACTTTGGACATATTAAATTATTAATAATACCCCTCTTTGGTAGAAACCAAGGGAAAAACCGTAACAACCTTGGACCCAGTATCCCATAGTCAGTGGAAATTATATTATAATGGAATAGACACAAGAGAGCACATAACCAAGGATATATAAGTTTAGTAGTCGTGAAGAACTATACATATATACATGGTTACCTTATTAAATTTTTATTTAATAACATTTAGAAATGGAAATAAATTTCTTCCATGAAACTTATTCAAAGATTACAATTTCATCACATGGGAAAGGAAATAAAATATTTCGGTGAACATAAACGCTTAGTTAAGGTTTCATGAATCTAGAATAAGTGATTAAAATTCAATAATACATAATAATTATGGAAAGTTAAATAAGTAAAAAACACATTCCATCAACCAAATGAGAAAGAAAATACATCTATAAATTTTTTCTTAGTGAAAATATAATGGAAAGAAATTAATAAATACTGAATGAAGAAAATGATTAATTTTTGGACATCATGTATTAAAAACAGGAACCATTATACTTTAAGATAGTTTAATAATATGGGTAGAAAACCATCTGATTCATATTGGAAACAAACATTAATGTTTTATCACCAAAATTTTTGTCTCATGAGACTAGTTGATCCATCGAGGTGCTATATAATATAAGGCCCCACCTATCACTGCATGTCTAGAGCATTCTTCATACATAGATTTAATTCAAAAACAACATTCAATGGAAACATAGTAGGTAAAAATGGCACACATATTGTACTAAAATTATATCCATGATACAATAAATATGGATATTTAATTAAATATTCAATGAATGGTGATTATAAAAAAAAGGAAAGTATACATACACCAAACACAAGGAATAAATTGGGAATAAGGCATAACCAATCGAAATATAATAATGGTGTTCCTAGAATAATGAATCGAAATAATACTGGGATATTAATTGCTAAAAATAGGAAAAAATCGAAACAAATTTTTTCCAACTAAAGTGAAAACATATTAAAAACATGTTTACAAAACTTTAGAAAAGGTCCTATTTAGTGCACTTTATGGGTAAATATGAAAGATTATTTAAAGTAGAAAAAAGATTATTTATTCTCATAAAACCATAAATAAACAATGATTTTTTATAATGATAAAAATATTGATTTTATAAAATTATTGGTGTATTAAAATAGATTATGGAGTGTACATGAAAATGGGTAAGAAATTGGGATGTTCACTTTAATCTGGGTTTCTTATCTGAAGGATTTTAAAAGGAAACCTTAAAAAATAAATGTTTCCAAAAAAAAGGATGAATTATTATAGAAAAAAATCATTGAAACATATTCAAAGGATTTATATTACTTTTATAAAATAAATAATAATTTAATTATGTTAAAGAGATAGAAAATGAAATCCAATGGAAAAAAGGGATTTCAGAGAGAGTCCCTTACCTTATGTCTGAAAGTGTTATTCAGTTACACTAAATGTCATATATAATAGAAATAAAAACATTCTTTATTTTATTAATAACCTCTTAAACATTTATATTATTTATTATTATTTAATTATGTTCATTTACGACCTTTTTGATGAGTTATAAAATTCACTTTTTTTGTTTGCGAGTGCTTCTTTCCTTGGGATTCATGATTGGTTCACCTGTATACATGTATGAAAGATCATGTAAAATGGGAATTATTATCTAGAAAAAAAAATTTGTTATTAATGAAATTATAAAATATTAATTGTATTTATATATCATATTTTTTCCATATAGGAGGATGATTTATTAGATAAAACGTTAATGGTAATCGTTTGGATAAATTTTTTGTGTTTTTTCGATCATCAATAAATAGTCTTATTCTAATAGTTAATATGATTAATATATAATGGTTTCAAACACTTATATAACTTATATGATTAATATTTAAATCTTATTTAAACATTATATAGGTTTTTTGACCAGCCTTAAAGCATGTAATGAAAATGAAAATGCATCATCCATGATGGCGGTAAATCAACACATCACAGGCGATCAATTCATTTTTAGAAATAAATGTGAAAGGAGAGGGGTTTTATGATGAATGAAAATTATCATAATAATAATATATTTTATATTATATATTTTATTTATCATTAATGTGTTGACAAAAAATATTTTGAGAGTGTAATAAAATTAAATAAATTAAAAGAAATTAAAAGAGAATGGAAGAGGATTTCACCTATTGAATTCTTATCCGTGGAAAACTCCTTAAGGGAATTCTGATTGGTATTTTATTAAGAATAAAGGTTCCTAGATACCATAGAGATAATTGAGAAAAATATTGTTGTGAAATTGGAAAATCATTGAGGATAAGAATTTTTTAGGAGAATGGGTGGTGAGGGGTTGTATTTATAGTAGAGAATATGGGTGTTTTTTGATTATTTAATTAATTAGTTTTTAATATTGGATCAAGAAAATGAGTAGTTAAAATTCAAATTAATTAATACAGTAAGTGGAAAAGTAGAATTTTAGGTTATAGATATGACATCATCCATAAATAATCAATGAATCAATAATTTAGGAATTTTGTAGACACCATAAATTACCGTATTTCGCTATTCACAAAAAATTCAACTATTTTAGAAGCATCAAAAATAATCACCCTAACCATTTTTTAATTAATATAATTAAAAAATAGAATCAAATTTGTTGAAATAATTTCTAAATAATATAAATATAAATTTTAATTGAAATAATCATTTATTTAAAAAATATAAATTTTAAATTATAACATATTTTATGACACTTTAAAAAATTATTTATGGTCTCATAAATTTATCCATTAATAAGTAGAGAACAAAATTTTATATTATTTGTTTATTTTAAGAAATTAAACATTATTTTGAATTATTATATTAATTATAAAATTGTTAATAGACATGTATATTCAGAACATATAAAAAAAATCTAATTTATCATTTTTAATACATTTATTTACATATTCGATGATATAGATATATAATATTTTCATTCAGAAGATTATTATATTTAATTTAAATTTTCATTGGCGTGGTTCCTATTCTATTATATGGATTTCTATTGTTAAGGGTCATATTACTATTCCAATTTTATATTTACTCTTTAATAGTATGTCATGGTTCGTTTAAATTCATTGTTGGATGGATCAATAGACATATAATAAATGGAATTTATTTAAGGTGATATGTACCATAAAATCGTAGAGTGTTATATTATTCCATCATTTAGAAATTTCGACATGAAAATTTCTTCATTATTTTTGCATTACAAACACATTTGTGTAGTTCTTCTTCATAATATCCTCTAGTTCCCATGTTTCTTATTCAATTATATGGTGTCTCAAAAGATAATTTACCAATTGTGTCATCTGATTTCCCAATACTTTCACCCTTATACCAAGAATCTCAACAAGGTATTCATTATATGAAAAATGAGGTTTCATTTCTATTTCATTATAGTTGAGTACATGCTTTGCTTCTGACATGCACTTCTTTAACAATGATATGTAAAACATGTCATGAATATTGGAGGGACTTGATGGCATTTATTATCAGTAATATATGGCCCCAATTCATTCTAATATTTTAAATGTTTCAATGTACATGGTTCTAAGTTTCCCTTTCATAAAAAACCTTATGAACCCCTTCCCTAAAGATACGTTAAAAAAGACACGTTATCTTACTTGAAATTCTAAATCCTTTTTTTAGTTGTCAGCATAACTCTATTGCCTAATTTGAGATCCCTAAATATGATCCTGGATAGGATTTAACTTTATTGTTTTATATTTAATAAGTTATAGGACCTTATGTTTTCATTACAAAACTTAATCCCAACATGTTTGAGTATGCCATATCTTTCAATATAATTATTCATATGGAACCATTATAATATTAGAAGGGAAACTATTATTGTATGACAATTCCATGCAATATAAACACAGATCCCACATTCCTTGAAAGTAAAGTGAACATGACCTCAAATGGTCTTCCAATGTTTGAATAGTCTTTCCAGTATATTTGTCAGTATGTGGGTGATAAGTAATACAATAATGAAGGTCAATACACAAGGCCCTATAGAGACTCTTTCTGACTTCTAATTTAAAATAGGGATCTCAATCAATCACAATAGATAGGGGTAGACATATAATTATTATAACTTTTTAATATAGAGTCCTTTCAGGCACATAAGATGTAAATCTTCTCATATAACAAGGAAATGTGTTTATTTTGTAAGACGGTCAATTATAAACCATACCATATCAATAAATATACGGGCCTATGGTAATATAGTGACAATGCTTGTGGTTATTTCATTCCAATTTCACATATGAATAGCTTTAGTTTCCATAACTCCTCTATGATACTATGTTTCAACCTTTACTTGTCAAAAAACTAGACATCATGAAAAATAGAAATAAATTTACCACTTTATATTATCCCACAAAAAAATGTTCCGTCAGATATCATTACATATTAGTGGAACATGAGATTGTAGAAAATATTAATATATAAGAATCATATAATAGTTACATTTTTAGCTCAGATATTGATGGATCAAATAAATACTTTCCAAATTTTATGATTCCAACCACAAACATGACGTCTGCAAATATTCTATCTTTACCAGCTTTAATTTTATTTTGAAAATTATCATCATACAATTGAGAAGTTTTTACCTTCTCTAATAATTATTATTTTACAATAATTGGAAAATGTGGTGATGTTTATCCTTCCTTAATAATTTATATAAATAAATATATTAAATTCTTTATCCTAGGATATTTCTCAATCATCATTTAGGTTATAAGTCCTTGATATTTCATTCCTGATGCATATGTTACCATATTTTCTTTTCCTGGGTGGCATCGTATTGAGAAATTATAATGTTTGAGTAATTTAATCCATCATCTTTTCAACATATTGAGTTCAATCTGTGTAAAAATACATTTCAAACTATTATGATCCATATATAACTTTCATATTTCACCATATAGATAGAGTCTTCATATCTTCATATCAATGATTAATACTGGTGACTCTAGATCATGAGTAGGAAAATTTTCTTCAGGATTCTTCAGCTGCCTTGATGCATATATAATAACGTCATCATTTTTCATAAGTTATAACTTGGTCTTCTCTTTGATGCATTACTATATATCACAAACCCATATTTTATTGATTGTAGAGTAAAAATCAAATCATTGACTAATATACTCTTTAATTCTTCATAACATTATTCACATTCATTTTTCCATATGAACCTAATCACTTTACGTGTGATCTTGGTTAAATGGTTTTATAATTAGGGGAAATTATTATTGAAATTCCAATAGTAAAATGCTAAAATAATATAAATACATACCCCAGTTTGATTCATTTGTGTATTCTATTCATGGATTACCATCGTCTTCATAAGAAAAGTTGAGATTCCATCCTAATATACAATATGTCAAAGATAACAAATACATGGAAGCCAAAATTCACATTCTCTAAATTTACCATATAGCTCTTTCCTCCAATTAGTCTGAACAATGACGGTAAATTTTATCTTCATGGTCATTATATATTGTAGAATATACCTGAATATCATCAATAAATTCCCCAATAAAATCATCAGTATATCTCTTAAATATTTAGTTCATCATATCCATAAAAATTAGCGGTTAATTAGTCAATCCAAATAGCATTATTGTATACTCGTAATGTTCATACCTCATTAGTAATGTTTTCTTCATAATATCTTCATTATTTACATATAATTGATGATAAACAAAAATATCAATCTTTGAGAAATACATATCTCAATGATGTTTATAAAATAAATCATCATTTTGAGGAATATTATACTTGTTATTTATTGTAATATCATTGATTTATATATAGTAAATACAGAGCCTCAACGATTTGTCTCTATTATTCATAAAATGAATGAGGTCTCCCCAGAGTAAAAAACTATGGAAAATAAATATCGTGTTACTCAAATCCTCCAGTGGTTTCTTATTCTCAACTAATTTCATAGTGTCCATTATATAGGGAGTCTTTGATATTCGTCATTCATGTGGGATTTAATTAATGGTAAACTCAACATCACACTCTCTGGTATGTCTATGTAATTCGTCAGAAAATGAATCAATTTATTACTATAAATATGATGTACTCTCAAATTGAATATGAATTTAATCATCCCTAGATGTTGTTTCCACTTCCACCCCAAGAATTTAAATCAGTAGAGATACTAGGGGTGGATATAGATAAAAATATAATAATGATGTTTATGATATAAGGTTAAGGGATTCTAAATCTTCATTAATAATTGTAATTTCATTATTATTTTAATAAATAATCACATCATATTTCAAATTCCAGTTCATACTAAGGAATATATCAAGGGTTATCATAAGTCTGATGATAATTTCAGAAAATTAAGAATGATTATATTCTATAATTGGAAATTATAGATTATTTTTAGGGAATGGGAATTACCTTAGGGGTTTTGAATAAAAACACCCTTATTAAATCAAAAGGTAATTATATAATTTTCTAGGTAAATTGAGAAGATATTAAAAAGTATAATGATCCATAATCAAATAAATCAGGGTCCAAATTTGAATATAGGATTGTTGTACCTACCGCCACATCATTGTGTATTTCTACATTAGTTGTTGTGATCAAATAATCTTTGAAATATCCTCTTGGCCTTTTCTATGGTAGATTACCTTGACACATAAGATATTGATTTGAATAATTTCTCATATTATTACAGTTAGAATATTGGGCATCATGGATTTTTTTCTTCCATTTTCATTCATTTTCTTGATGACCTTTTTCTCCACACTTATAATAAACTCTTATGCCTTTGCAGAATTTATCGAGATGATTCTCTCTAAAATTTATAGATAATGGTAATTTAATTGTTCCCCTATTAGTATGTGACACATTACCTTTTTCCTTGTTATTAGAAGGCCTCTTATTCTTTTAATTTTTCTTCAACATATATGATCAGGAAAAATTCTTCTACGATTTGATGGCACTTAATACTATTTCATCATTTTATGATAATATTTGAGAAGCTGGTGCCCTTTATATTATTGTCTTAAGACCACAAAATAAATGATCAATCCTTTCTTCCAAATAATGCATGTAATATATAGAATACATGGCTCGTTTTGTGATGGTAGCCTCAAAATCTATAAGATTCTATTCTTACCTTTTTCTTATGTTATGGATTTATCTCTTTATTTTTGTTTGATGCTAATGATGGAATTAATTATTAGAGAATGTTTCTTTAAAATTTATCAATTCCACATATTATTCAATTTCATATTTCCCCTTAATATTCTAGATCAACGACAACCATTTAATAGAATCTCCCTTTAAGAAATTTTCTTCCAATACTACCTTTTCATTTTCATTGCATACCAAATATAGAAATATGTTTTCAAGGGACATGATCCACTACCCATATAAAACTAGATTAGTAGACCCAAAAAATTTTGGGGAATTATTCCAACTGAAATGATCCAACATAGGTTTTGTATGAGATTTCCTAATATTTTCGTTATCTACTCCACTCCAACACTACCATTGTTAACATTATCTGTATGGAAATCCCTTCATTTTCTGATGTACTTATTTCTTTCCTTTCATTATGTGCCATAAATAAATAATGGTACACATTATGTTAAGTCATAATCATAATGATTATTGAGAAAATAATTTACTACAAGTAGTTATTATAATTATCATGTTTATTTAACATCTTGTTCCATCGGTTTCTACTAAATTTCCTCGGATACCAATTACACAAGCCCTAACCCAATATCATTGAGTCAGTGGTTTTTCTCATACAATAGAATAGATTCAAAGAGATCATACCATAATGGATAAATCCATTTAGTAGTCTTGACATAATAGATATATATATGGTTCTATTATTAAAATGGTAATTAAACAAAAAACAAATCAAAATAAAATAAACTACATTCCAGACACTTATTTGAAAGGTAAAAGCTTCATCACCCGGGGAAGTAAAACAAAAAAACCTTACTGAGCTCAAATGATCAGTAAGGATTACAAGAATCAATAAAAGTGAATCATAGTCAATAAGTCATAGTAATTATGGAAAGGTTGATATCTAAAAAACATATACCATCAATAAATTCAGAATAAAAATGCATCCATGGATGTTTTTCATAGTTAAAATATCATAGAAAGTAATGATGGAAGATGAAATGAAGAAAACGATTAATTGTTTGACATCATGTATCTAGTACACGAACCAATATATCATCAATATTATTTTTAAATTTTGGTAGAAACCAATCTGATTCTTCTTGGAAGCAAACACACAGTGTTTTTAGACAATTATTTCATCTCATGAGACCTACTGATGCATGGAGGTGATATATAATATCATGACCCACCCATAACTACAAGTATAAAGCATTATTAATACCAAGATTCAATTCAATAACAACATTGATAGAAAACATTGACTGTAAAAATGATATATGTTAATGATAATAATCAAATAAATGATACAATAAATATGTATATTTAATGAAATCATAAACTAATAATGATCATAAATAAAAAGGATGTATACATAAACCACAAAATGGAATAAGTGGTGAATATGGAATAACAAAATGTAATTTCATAATAGATTCTCTAAAATATTGGATTTGAATCAAATTTTAATATTCCTAATTGAAAATATGCATAAATCATGATAAATTATGACTAACTACATGAAAACATGTAAAAAGAGTGTTTAAAAACCTTTAGAAAACAGGATATTTAGTGTGACTTTGGGGAAAATATTAAAGAATATTTAGAACATTAAAAATCATAATTATATCCATAAAACTAGAAATGAAGAAAGATAGTTTTTCATGAGAAATATTGATTTTATAAAAATATTGGTTTCTTAAAATAGATTATGGAGTGTAATTGAATAGTGTGTAATACATTTGTGTGTTCCCATAAATCAGTCATTCTTATCATGAGGAATTGAAAAGGAAACCATAAAAACATTTCATTCCCTATAAAAAGGGATGAATTGACCTAGATACATATGTTTTAAACACATGTACACAATTTAGAAGAATTGAATGATAATAAATAAGAATTAAATTGGGGTAAAGAGAGAGAAAATGAATCATTGAGGAAAATGGGGGTCCGAAGAGAATCCAATACATTATAATTGACAGTGTTTTGAACATTCACTTAATGTCCTGGATAAAAAAACAAGATTTCCTAATAATCTTGTTCATATCCTCTTAAAAATTTAGTTTATTTAGTATAATTTTATAATGTTCATTTATGGCCTTTTTGACATGTTATAAGATTCAATTTCATTGTTTGAGAGTGTTTGTTTCCATTGTTTTAATGGCTGGTTCACTTGTAGACATATATGAGAGATCGTATAAAATAAGAAGAGATATCAATAATTGAAATTATATATTATTTATTAACTAATAGATGATTAATTTTCCTTATATATCATTTTGTTTTTAGTTATAAGGATGATTCTTTAGATAAAAATTAATGATAATGATTTTGATTGTCATTGTGATTTTTAAATCATCATAAAATAGTTTTTTATTAATTTATTTTACATATATGTACTCATTCCCAAACATTATATAAATTATAATAAATATTACAAAACCTAATTGAACCACAATAATGGTTTTATGACCAGTCATGATGGTGGAAATGAAAAATGAAAAAGCAGTATCCACGATGGTGGTAAATCCACACATCACGAATGATGTATTAATTTTTAGAATGAAAGGGAAAGGAAAAGGGGATTGATGATAGATATTCCATTAAAATAATAAAATTCATGTATATATAAGATATTGGAGTAATCATCCATGTTTGTATTGAGTAGATAAGGAAATAATGAAAAATAAAAGAATTTAAAAAAATTAAAAGACAATGAAAAATAATTTTACCTATTGAATTATTCTCTTTATAACATTTTTAAAGGGCTTCAGATTTCTATTTTGGTGAAGTAAAATGATCTTTTAATTTGGGGAGAGACTCGGGAATATTATTGGGTTGAAATTTGAAAATATTCCAGGCATAAAATGTTTGAGTAGAAGGGGTTGTGATGGGTGGTATTTATAGTAAAGAAGAGATGTGTTTTTCGATTATATTTTTAATTATTTTATTATATTAGATCAAGAATAAAAATTTTGATGTTTAAAATGAAAATATATAGTTAATGGTGATGTATAGTTCAATATAATGGTCTTTACATCTGAAATACATCATTAATGTCATAATAATTCTTATATTTAGATAATACTTTAAATATCGGTATTTCACTATTTATAAGAAATTCTACCACTTTATAAATATACAAAAAAATTAAACCTAATGATTTTTTGATTTGTAGAATTAAAAAATGAACTCTATATTTTTAAAATAATTTTCTAAATATGGGAAATTTAAATTTTACTGAAAATCATCATTCATTCAAAAAAATACTAATTTGAAAATTATAACTGATTTTATGACAATTGGAAAAATTAATTAGGGTATCATAAAATTATCTCATAATAATAAGAAAAAGTACGAATTTTTTAATCTATTTTTTGAAAATAAACATTCTTTTAAATAAATATATTAACTATAACATTTTATATAAAAAATTTTGTTTCACAGAAATACCAACACTTAATTAATCATTTTAATATATTTATGTACTTATTTAATTATATTAATATATAATATTTTCATTCATAAGATACCTAAATACTATTTATACTTACATAGGGGAGGTTAGTATCCTATTGGCATAGTTACTATTCATAATATCTATGATACTATTTCAAAAGTAACATTACAATTTATTATTATCTCAAAATTCATTTATGTTTGTTGTTGCATGGATCATAAGCTATCGACTAAAATGAATTTATTTATGGATATATATATATATATATATATACCATAAAATATTGTGGTGTTATATTCGTTCGTATTTTAGAAATTTATTTCTTGAAAATAAATCTTTAATATTTTCTTCTAAATAGATGCTGGTAGTTCATCTTCATAATATCCATAGGTTCCCACATTACTTATTCCATTTTATGGTTCCTCCACTGAACATCTACAAGTTGAGTCATCTAATTTTTCAATACGTTCTCTCTTATTTAAATATTCTTGATAGGATCTTCACATTAAGATGAATCATTATATAATTCTATTTCTTCATTATTGAGTACATTCATTGGGTCTAGCATATACTTATTTAACAATGATATGTGAAAAAAATCATTATCTTTGGAGACAATTTCTGTTTTTAATAATCGGTATGTCAGAACCCCAATTATTTAAAGATTTAAAAAAGGTCTAATGTACATGGTTCTAAATTTACCTTTCTTACTGAACCATACAATACTATTCTATGAAGATACTTTCAAAAATACATGTTATCTTAATTAAAATTGAAACCAAAATTTACTGGTTGTTTGCCTAAATGACTTTCCTACATCGAGTTTCAATAATATGATCTTAAATAGTCTTTACATTTATGATTGTATCTTCAATAAGTTCTGAGACCATAGGATTTGTCTCACCAACTTCATTCAAACAAGTCGAAGTACAATATCTCATACAATATAATGCTTCATATGGATCAATTTGAATACTTGAATAGAAACTATTATTGTAAGAATATCCAAAAAATGGTAAATTATGATCCCATATACATTTTATGTCACGTTATCATGATATCAGCATGTATTCAAATGTTTTAATAGTCCTTTTATACTATTCATTTATTTTAGGGTGATAAGTAGTTCTCAAATGATGCTCATTAGGATTGGCCATCTGAAGGCTCTTCAAGAATTTTGATGTAAAATTGGAATATCAATAAAATAATTGATATATGTCCATAATATAGTATTAAAAAATATTTAATATAGAGTATTGAAAGATTTTTAATAAGTAAATCATCTCTTATATCATGAAAATGAGATTAGGTTGTATGATAATAAACAATAACCCTTATTGCATCATTTTTTCCATGGTTCTTTGGTAATCTAGTGACAATGTACAATGTAATTTCATCCCAATTCCACATATTAATGTTTATAGGTTTCATAAATCCTCTATGCTACTTTCAATTAACCATTAAATATTAAAAAACTAGATATCTTGACTCATACTCATCAATTTCTCTCTGCATATTATCCCTTGAAAAATGTTCCTTATGATCTCTATAAATATTTTCACTACCTGGGTGTATAGAAATGTTTGAGATATATGAATTATCTAATATTTACCTTTTTATCTCATGTATTGATAGAACACATCACCTCTTTCGAAATTTTAGAATTCCATCTCCATACATAAGGTTTTCCAATCTTTCATCTTTATCAGAGATAATTTTATTTGAAAAAATATAAAAATCAGATTTAGAAAATTTTACATTCTCTGATAAGTATTTTTTAGAAATAATTTAAAAAAGAGGTGATGTTTCTCATTTTTTAACAATTCCAATTTCCATGTTTTATAAGTCTATTAAAATATGATATTTTTTAATCCTCATTTGGGTCAAAATTACATGATCTTTCATTTTTAATGCATCTACTACATTTTTTTCTTTTCGAGGGAGGTGGTGTGTTGAAAAATCATAATCTTTGAGTAACTTGATCAATATTATTTTTGTTCATGTTGAGTTATTTCTGTGTTAAAATATATTCTAAACTCTTGTGATCCATATATATCTCATATATTTCACCTTAATGATAGTGTCTCAATATCTTTAGAGAAAATAATAGGGCTGCTAACTCAAGATCAGAAGTTGGATAGTTTTTTCATGATCCTTCAACTAACATGATACATATGAAATAACATTATAATTTTTCACTGGGAAACAACCTGGTATTTTTTTTATACATAATAATATATCCCAGATTCATTATTTCTTGATGGTAGAGTAAAAATTAGAACATTGAATACTTTTCTCTTCAATTTAAAAAAAAATTGAATTCTTTTCTTTATATGAACTTATCCCATTTATGTGTGAGATTTGTTAATGGTTTAGATAATTGAGAAAAACACTAAATGAAATTATGATAGTCCACATCTAAATAAATAAAACTATATACCTCAGTTATGTTCATTAATGTAAGCTATTCTTGGATTGAGTTTTTTACCGGATCAACTGAGATTCCATCCTAAGAGAAAATATGGCCAAGAAAATTAATTTACTGAATCTAGAATTAGAACATACAAAATGTTCGATATAAATATTTCATTTTAAGATTCTCAATAATAATCATCAAGTGATTATAACAGTCTTAATTTATTTTAGAATATACCCGAATATCATCTATGAATACAAAAAATAATAATCACGATATTATTTGAATATTCTATTCCTCATATACATAAAAATATTTGATTCATTGGTCAATCCAAATGTAATTACTGTAAGATTTTAAATTCCCTACCTCTAATGAAAAGTTATCATCGAAATATATTTTGTTTTTACTCAAAATTGATGATACCCAGAATGAAGGTAATTATTTGAAAAATAATATTGTTGGTGAAGTTGATCAAATAATCATTAATGTGAGGTAAATGATAGATGTTATTTATTAAAATAGAATTTATTTCTCTATAGTCAATGCATTGCCTCAAGGATCCATCATTCATGTTAGCAAAGTGAATAGGGGATCCCCATGTCAAAACAATTGGGTGAATAAATCTCTTTTTACTCAACTCCATTAGTTGTTTTTTTAGATTACCTAATTATATTGCTTCCATTCTATAAATAATATTAGATATTATAAATTCACCAATTATTAAATCAATGGAAAACACAACTTCTTGCTTTAGGGGGCATCTAGATAATTCAACAAGAAATACATAAATGTATTACTATACAACCAATACATCCAGAATTTTAGTATGACTATCTTAATACAAAGATGTTCTTTTGTTTTCCTCCCTATGAATTTTATTTACTAGAACTACTAGTGGTGGATCTAGATAAGAATTTGATGTTGATGTTTCTGCTATAAAGATAAAGAAGTCGATATCTTAGTCATAAAACATAATATCCTTCTTAAAATAACTCCTCACATAATGATTTCATATCTGATAAATAAAAAGTATTATATCAAATAAAACCATAGGTATGAGGACAAGGTCAACAAATAAAGAATGTTTATATTCCCTAATGTAAATTTCCTGACACATTTTTATTTCAATCAGAATTCCCTTAGGGTTTTTGACAGAAAACTACCTTATTAAATGAAAAGTGATATATCTAATTTTCATGGGAAAGTAAGTAGATATATAATAGGGATATGATCAAAAATAAAATAAATCATTGAATAAATTAGAATAAAGGATTTTTTTTACCTCTCACCACTATGTTGAATATTTCTATTTTAGCTGTGGTGATCAAAAAATCTTGGCCATCTTTTGTTATCCATCTCTACATGTCCTATTCTGTTTTAGATTTCATTTATTATTCAGATATTTATTTGAATAATTCCACGTTTAATTATAATTTAAACAATGGAAATCATTGATTTGCTTCTCCTCTATTCATTCATTTTCTCGAGGACCCTTTTATCTGCAATTCTAACAAACTACAATTCCTTTCAAGAATTCCCCAAGATAAATATTTCCATAAATTTCAAGTAATGGGAATTAATTTTTCCCCAATTCTTCTTTGACGCTTCACCTTTTCCATGGTTATCATAAGACCTATTTTTCAAGTGATTTCCCTTGAAAATATGAGATCTAGAAAAATCCTTCTCCATGTTGATGACACGTAATAGTATTTAAAATTATGATAATAATCATTTAGAAAGTTGTTCATATTGGAGAGTTGGTGTAACAACCTAGTTCTTACTTGGATGTATGGGATTATTTTATTCTTTTCCCTTTTAGTTGTTTTTGAGAAAAAAATGGAAAACTAGACATGTGTTGAATCATACTATCACAAAGCCTGACATAGGGTTACACCCAATGTAGTTTTGGCTATGTATGATAGGAATACATGGTGTGTGGGAATGTCTGCAAGGATGAGAGGAAAAAGAAACTACACACTATGTACTTTCATGTACACACTGTGTACTCAAGTCAGCATGTAATTGAAAGTAATTCAATAAAATTCAGCTGTAAAATGAACAATTAAATGATATGCATGCCATTTATATGGGATTAAACACTATGTATTTTTGGGTTTTCACATTAATTGGAAGTATACTCATTCTTCTATCATTTGGATAGAAGGGTCAATGGGAGGATGAGCAAGTAGAACCGGGATTAATTTTTTCTCCTGTTTTGTCGTTCGGAATCCGATTCAAATACCTTCAGATCTATTATAATACTCTCAGGGAGTGATTGATTTATCTTGAGTTGTTCTAAGTGTTTTATCTCTTGAATGAGTTATATAAGGTTGATTTATTATTATTATTTTGCATATCTACACTATTCAATTTTTAATAAGATGTTGAGGCTGGATAATGAGAGTCATACTACAATGAGCTAGGTGGTATTGTGCCTCTCACTAATTTTTTAGATGTTAATATTTGTCGTTGTACAGAACTCCCATGTTAAGGGTGTAGCCTTGAATGGAAATTGATCCTTATTATTACCTAATGTTTTTTTGGTAATTAATCTAATGGATTAAAGCATGTTGGTCTTTATTTTTTTATTAAGGTCCACCACATAGGAAAGTTTCCCATAGATAATTATTGTTTTACCATTTCAGCCTAGGATATCAATGGGCATTCCTTGTTTTTTTATAACATTGTTTAAAATGATCATGGATATTATATAGAATTGAAATTGCGTTAAAATTGTAACTATTTTTATTATGTCCCTAGGATTGTGTATTCCCCTTTGCACATGCAGTGGATATTTTTGTTTAAGCATGTTGGAATGTTTAATTGAATTTAAATTATTAAATGGTAAATATAATTGGGTGATACATGGGTTCATATTAGAACACCACGAATAGAATCGAATGAAAATTGTACCTTGCGCCTTGGGTGACCCATGGGTTCATCTTAGAATCCCATAGAGACACTCTAGAGGCTTTTGAGTTACATGTCATTAGTGCCACTTGGAATCCCAAGTAGGAACATCGAGGATAGAATAAATTGACATGATCATATACTATACCTATTGTGACACATAGGGATCCCTTGTCAGACTATTGACTATGGACTTAGAAGGACTTCTACCAACGTCTAGAGTGATACTCTGGGTTCCCATGTAGGACTATTGAGAACAGACTCGCTGGATGTCTGTAGAATTTCACCTGAACAGATACTTTAATTTTAGAATAGAAATCTCATGAACATACTTTGGTTATAATTTAAATGATCAAGTGGAATGAATTGTGACACGTATGCCATGAAAAAGAATATGCTTGGATTCATTCTTCGCTTATTATTTTAGGAGGTCTTTAAAGACTTCTATTGTTCATACAATATTGTTGGGAATTTTAAAAATATGGTGAATTCTAATACATAAATATATCAGGAAATTTAATTGATAATTGACATAATGACATTTATAAATGAACTTCAATACTTTTAGTATTGTTTAATTTTTATTACCTCTAATATTACTACATTTCACTATTTTCGAATACCACTGCAGATACTCACTAATAGATTAGCACAGACCATTGGTGCTTTCCTACTGGGATTTATTTCTCACACCCTATTTAGGTCATGTTTTTGGGACCAAATAGACTATATTTATATAGGATTCTATAGGGTAATGTACCCATTTATAGGTACTTGATTTCATCATAGGAGCATGAGAGCATGAGAGTAATCCAAGGCTTGCTATGCTACTGAGTTTTGTTTTGTGTTACCATAATTTGGTATTATTTTATACTTGATTGTAGTGTATTATATTATATCTATTTTATTAGAACATGTGACACACTATATCATTTTGATATTATATGACTCTTAGTTATATTTATGTTTTAGCCTTCGGTTTTTTACAACAGTTCCTTGTTATTTACTACTTCTGCTATTGTTATTAATTGTTTTGTTGTGTTACAATCTACCAATGAGGTAATAATATCCATTTTATCACACCATTGGATAGTTCCACTAGTTATCAGCCTCTAGAATTTGGAGAAATGTGCTTGATGTGATGTCACCAACTAGGTATGGGTCACTAGTTGAATAGCTTATAGATCTCGGATGTAACAATGTTTTATGAGAGGTGTTTCATTTCTGGTATCCTTTACTATATGAGGGAATATATAAATAATATGGAATTCTGTAATTAACTATTCATTTGAGTAACAACCCCATGTATAGAAAAAATATAAATTTTCCTCTAATTAAGTTGTTCTTTTGGATTTTGAGATATTACAGTTGATTTGATTTCACCATTGGGTGAAACATTTATTTTGTGTTCTTAATATCATTATTATTGTAATTCTATTTTTGTGAAACCTAATGATATGATGCTTTTAAATCTCATGCATCAAATATGAACTTATTAGAAATCATATTCCATTCATACATTCCATTATATTTATAGAGCATTACTGATTGCATGCTATTGTAAAATATGTAATGCTAGAGATTTATTTTATGTGATAGTATCATGATAGATATGACTGCTAATTTGATAGGTGTATTGTTATGTGTTAGGATTTGGATTAAATGGAAGCTAAATATTGTATCCAAAAGTGTATGGTCCCTTTTGGACCATAATATTGAGGATTGTGAATCATCCATTTGTATAGAATTTTCCTATTTTATGTTATACATGGGTGAACAACTTTTACCCAAGCCTTGTCTTTATCTTATTCAGAGAAGAGAGACTTTTATTGAGTATATTCCATATACTTGGTTTACACTCCATGTAGTATCTGATCATGTAACTGAATGTGTGTGAGAAAACATAGGCAATTATGTTTTGATCAGAACACATTGTAAGCTTTTTGTAAATGTTGTGTGGCCTACATAGGTAAAACCTGTGTGGACCTAGTCATGTGTGAGTACATAGCTATGAAGAATGACATGTTTACATGTCGTGTTTGTTGGGTTGACACACACCAAGGTCAACGGTAGAACAGGACCATGTAAGATCTTAAGGGTACACGTTGTCCAATATTTTGAGACTTTGTGTATTCCCTTTTGTAAAAAATTTGAGGGTATTTTACTATTTAATTTTATCCCATGGAAATTGTAAACTTGGACAATGAGCTCGAACAATGGTGTGTGCTTGACCTTGTAGAGTCAGGCCACCATGACGACCTCAAGATTTATGCTAGGAGAGTAGCGATGATCATACTCCTGATGTGGTAGGCCATGGGATACCAATAGATCCATTAGACATTCTAGTCCTTGAACAAGCTATTATACCAAATTAAGGTACAAATACATAGTTCCGTGAAGGATTTATGAGGTTTATGCAATCTTTTTAGGGATCAACGTAGCATTCCTCATCCATGGGATAGCTGACACGAGTGTTCTAGCATCATCATCCACCAACATTCTAGGGGGATGGTGGACCACATGCTGCATAATCAAGGATAGAGGCCACAATTTCCTTCATCGAGAACATGGAAACACCTCTTGAGAGGAGGGTCATGCTTGCGACATATATGGTGTGTGATTCATCCAATGGATGGGGGGATGTTATCCGCTAGGATAGGCTTCATCAGGATGTGACATGGGAAGAATTTCG
Source organism: Viscum album (assembly GCA_963277665.1). Taxonomy (NCBI): domain Eukaryota; kingdom Viridiplantae; phylum Streptophyta; class Magnoliopsida; order Santalales; family Viscaceae; genus Viscum; species Viscum album. The sequence goes on from OY728164.1 coordinate 90,942,913, forward strand.
GGTATCCTTCTAGAATTATTATTTTCCCAAGACGTTGAGGGCCGACTAATGCCAGGATTTCATACACCTAGAGTAGGGCACATTGTTATTTATGGATTATTCTGCCCAGTTTACTAAGATTCAGAATATAACACCTATTATGAATGGTGATGATGTATTAAAAGCTAGAAGATTCGAGGATGGTCCCTTGTTCGACATCCGATCCCAGGTGAATGTCTATAGGTTGTATTCAGTCCCTGCTATCATGAATCTGGTGCTAATCCCCGAGAACAATCTATGGGAATCTAGTGGTGCGAACTAGGGAGGTTTGGCACCAATTTTCATAACTATATCAACTGAAAAAATAAGCGTCATATAGATTTCTCCACAATGACAATAATGGTTAGAACCATTCTTTAGGTTTTCAGGTGAGGTGGTATAAGTGTGGTGGGTCGGGGTATATGAGGCCCTAATGCACGAAGGACCCAGTTGAGTGTAGAGATTGTCGAAGGATTGGCCATCAATAACGATTCAATAAAATTATTCTATTAGTGGCTAGAAAGGGGGTCTTGCACCGAATCCCTGATGAGAAATATGGTCAAAAACATCTCCTCAGATTGGTAACTCTAGTACGTTAAGGCGTTCAGGAAGATATGGTGGTCATGGTCATGGAATCTCAACCCCATGATCTCAGTGACAGTAGGGTGGGTCAGCTTATGGTTTCTAGGTTGTATCAAAGGGTTTTGGTACAATCCATACATATGCAGTGCAATATAACCAATAGGACTAGGATCCCAGAACTTCTACAATTTGAGGTACTTTTCTATTCACCTTTATTTTATCCTCTACACTTTTCAATACAGGGGATTCTCATAGTTTCATATCAGTTTCTTTTGTAGATAACATTATACACTATGTTTTTACTTTTTATTTAGTTATGACACTAGAAACTCTATTAAGAATAAGAATAGAATGATTGAGTTAGTGTAATGAGTGTCCTCATGAGTTTGGTGGGTGTCACTTCTCCGGGATGCCAATGTATTGGATATGACAAGAATTGATGTCATACTTATAATGGATTAGTAACCATCCTTTAAATTCGTTTTCAATTCGTATCATTGTAGGGTGTGTAATATGTCCCCAAAAGGTATATATTTTCTATATAAGGGTGAATGGGATGTCTAGCAGAGCCGAGCAGGACACGAGCATCATGGGTTGGGTGGGATTGCATCCAATATTGCAAGTTTATAACTTGATGACCAGGGAACATGTTTAGAAAATTTCACTCTAGTGGTTGATTATTTCAGGGACATTTTCTCAAACAAAATCTACGACATACCTTTAGTCACAGTGGGGGAGTTAACTACTGATCTGGTACCCGAAGATACACCATTATCCATTAATCCGTATATAATGGATACCACAGTGTTATAAGAGCTCAAGAGGCAGTTGGAATATCTAGAAGCTAAGGCTTTATGTGACCCATTACTTCTCCTTGGGGTTCACCAGTGATTTTCATGAAAATGGAATACTGTACCCTTAGGATATGGTGTACTATCATGTAATGAACTAGTTGATATTTAAAAAAATAATATCCCCTTCCATGGATAGATGATCTATTTTGTTAGATTTGAGGAGCTTGAATGTTCTCGAAGATTGAAATAAGGCCAGGATATCATCTGGTATGTGTTTGACCTGCAGGCATACCTTGTACAGAATTTCATCATAGGTATGGCCAATATGAGTATGTGGTTATTGTTTTTGGTCTCATGAATGCACCAGAAATTTTCATGGCACTAATGAACCGAGAGTTCCATATTAAACTAGATTAATTTGTAGTGGTTTTCGTGGATGATATCTTGGTATATTCTCAAAATCTACATGACCATTCCATGCTTATTGAGATCATTTAGAAAACACTGAGAGGGCATTTGTTATATAGTAAGATTGAAAAATTACAATTTTGGATAGATCAGATTCACATACAGGGTAATTTCATCTTAGATACAAGAGTATCAGTGGTTCGAGAGAAATTGAGAGCAGTAGTTACTTGAGAGAAGCCCATGAAAATTTTGATGTTTGGAGTTTCTTGGTTATATTTGGTTACTACATGCATTTTATACAGGACTTTCCACCCTTGGTAGCACCGTTAAAGAGCTTGACTAAGAAGAGTGTGAAGTTTTTGTGGTCAAATTTTTGTACGACATCCTTTCAGAAGTTGAAAATTATTTTACATCTGTTGCAATAATAGAATTTACAGATCCAAGCATACGTTACACCGTATACTATGATGCATTTGGTATTGGGCATGGAGTAGTGCTTATTTAGGGGGGTAGATTTATTAAGTATGGGTCTCAACATTTGAGGCCACATGAGAGGAATTACCATACGCATGATTTGGAGTAACTTTCTGTTGTTTATCCATTGTTCTATTAGAGAAATTACTTATTGGTAGAGAATTTGGATGTGTATATAGACCAAACAAACCTCAAGAGAATCTTTACTCAGTGGGATCTAAATTTGAGAGAGTGAAGGTTGGTGGAATACATTCAATCCATTGATTTTGAGCATTCCCATATTAATTGCAAAGGTAATATAGTGGCTAATGCACTGAGTTGGAGGGCTGAGATAATGGAAGTTAAGGAGGCCAATGAAGAGTGGACGATTGCTGTATTGTTCTATGAGATGCATCTAGAGGAGCATGACATACAAGGACAAACCAGTCTTTCATATTTGGATATTAACTATATCCTACTAAATAGAGTGAGGATGAAACAACTGTCATATTCTGAGGGCCTAGTTATAAGGGAGTGTGCGGTAGGTGATGACCCTCCTCCTGGATGGATTGTAGGTGAGGATGAGATCCTTTGTATCCATGTATACATTTGGGTTCCAGCGGACATACTTGAGTTGATGATGCATGATTTTCATACATCTATATGGTTTGTGTTTCTTGGTGTCCCAAAGATGTAATAGGATTTCCATCTTCATTGATGGTGACCATGTAGAAAGATATACATAGGTGGTTTTTTCATGAGATGCTCCACCTATATTCAGGTGAAGGCAGAACACCAAAGACTGTTAGCAGATACGAATTATTGAGTATAAATGGAATGATGTAGGAGTCGATTTTGGGATAGGTCTACTGAGGTCTCCTTATGGAAATGATGTTTTATGGATTGTTGTTAACAGACTCCCAAAGGATTCAAACTTATTTCCAGTCAAGGAAACCATCATTATTGATGAACATGGGAGTTTTTACATCCTTGAGATAATAATAATTCATGGGTTCCCGCATTCTATCATTTCATATAGCGATGCTTGGTTTACTTCCTGTTTCTGGCATTGGCTATAAAGGGATTTAGGTACATAGTTACTTCTGAGCATAACATTCCACCACAAGACTGATGGCCTATCACAGTGCATGATTCAGGTGATGGAGGACATGATTCAGCCATGCTTATTAGATTTTGGGGGTTCATGGGAGAGATACATACCCTTGGTTGAGTTTTACTGTAATAATATCTTCCAGGCTAGTATTTATATGTCTCCATATGAGGATTTGTATGGGAGTCCATGTCGATCACCCCTGTGTTGGCTGGAGGTAGGAGGGATGTCTATTGTGGGACCTCGTCTTGTCCAGGAGACCACTGAGAGGGTTCAGTTGATTCAAAAGTGGATGGCTATTAGGCAGTCTCATCATAAATTATACACATATTTCCATACACAACCTTTGGAGTTCAAGTTCAGGGATCATGTTTATTTAATTATCACTCCACAGATGGGACACAAGAGGATCACAAGACTAATTAAGTTTTCATTGAGATACTACAGTCTATTTGAGATTCTGGAGAGTGTCTAGTCGGTTTCAAATTAGTTACAATTACCTAAATAGTACTGAGCCATGCATGACGTCTTCCATATATCAAAGCTATGCCGTTATCACTCATACTCGTATCACATTTTTTAGCACAAGGAGGTTGAGCTTCTGATTGAAGCATAATTTGAGGATAATCGGATTCATATAGGTTAAAAGGGCCTAAATGTTCTCTATGTCCAGTCAGTTCCTCTCATTTAGGTGCTACGGTAGCATGACCGAGTACATGACAAGACTTGGTAGAGGTAGGTCGACAAATGTGCTCTATATCCATAGTTATTCTCAGATATTTCTTCATTTCCATTGAAATAAAATTTCGGGGATAAATTCTTTTACTGGATAAGTTTATAAGAACCAGATTTTTAATTGGAGATATTGGCTTCTTTTCTTCTTTTCTTTTGAGTTTTCTTTAAGAAAACATGGGATAGGTGGACATATACTAAAACCATACTGGTATATGATCTGACATAGGGTTACACTCCATGTAATTCTATGTAAAAACCATGTAGTTTTGGTCATGTATGATGAAAATACATGGTGTGTTTTAATGATGGAAAGGAAGAGAGGAAAAACCAACTACACACTGCATACATTCTAGTACACAGTGTGTAGTCATGTAGGTAGGTTATAGATTTTATGTTAGTTAAATTCATCTACCAAGTGAATAGTTAAATGATATACATTCCATGTATATGTGATTACACATCGTTTATTTTGCGGGGTTTACTTAAAATGAGAAGTATACTCATTATTCTATCATTTGAACAAAACTTTCAATTGGTGGATGCACAAGCGGTGCTATGATTAATTTCTTCTCTTATTTCATCATTCAAAAGACAATTTGAATACAGTCAGATCCATTGGTATCCTCTTGGTGAGTTCTCAATTTCTCTTGAGTCATTCGTGGTGATTTTTTCTTTTGACTGAGTTATTTATGGTTGAGTGAATATATTTTTCATAGATCTACACCATTATAGCGTGAATTGGAGGTTGGGGCTGGACAAGTAGAGTCATACTACAATGAGGTAGGTGTCCTTGTGCCTCTTATTAATTGTCAAGATGTTTATATGTGTCATTATTCCACACACCCATGTTTAGGGTGTCACCATAAATGGAAATTTATCTTTATTATTACCTAATATTGTTCTGGTAATTAATTCAATGAATTTAAGCATGATGGGATTTTTTGTTTGACTAAGGGACACCCTATGGGTGTATCTCCCTTGGATAATTATTGTTTATCCATTTCATCCTAGAATGTATCTGGGAATTAATTTTTTTCCCTTATAGGGTTTTTTAATTTATCATGGTTATTATATAGAATTGCAATTGTGATAAAATTATAACTGTTTTGAAAATATCCATGAGATTGTGTTTTCTCCTTTGCATATGTAATGGTTTTCACTGTATTAGAATGTTGGAATGTTTTATTTAATTTTATTGAATAAATAGAAAATTACAATGGGTGATACATGGGTTCATATTAGAACTCTATGAACAGACTTGCATGACTATTCGACATTAAACCATATGTGACACATTGGTTCAAATTAAAATTTCGTGGATGAACTAATGATTCTTTTGAGTTATATGTTATTAGTGACACTTTGGCACCGTAGTAGGACAATAGAGGATAGAAAAAATTGATATTATATTATACTATACCTAGAGTGACATTCATGAATCCCTTGCCGGACCACTAAGGAAGGACTTGAAAGAACATATACCAATGGCTAGAGTGATACTCGGGGCTCCCATGTAAGACCATTGAGAACAGACTCGCAGGATGTTAGTTGAATTACACCAGAAGTGATACTTGAATTTCAACATAGGAATCTCAAGAACAGACTTAGAATATAGGTTAGATAATGGAATGGAATGAATTGTGACACATATACCAAGCCAAAGAACATGCTTGGATTCATTCTTCACTTACTGGTTTAGAAGGTATTTGGAGACTTCTATTGTTCTTTGTTTTGTACTTGGAATTTCATGCTTATGCCGAATTCCGATACTTAAATATCTCAATTAATTGTCTTGAAAATGTATATAACAAATATTATAATTGAATTCAAGTACTTGTATGATTGTTTACTTTTTAGTACCTCCTAGTTTATTTCATTTCACTTTTCTAAAAAACTTCTGCATATACTCATCAATAGATTATCAGAGACATTAAGCAGTGTCCTACTGGGATGTATTTCTCACACCCTGTTTGGGTCATGGGTTTGGGCCCATATAGTGTAAATTTCAACTTGTGTCTATAGGGGCATGGGCCCTTTTACAGGTACATGGTTTCTGCATTAGATTATGTAATCATGGGACCAATCCAAGGCTTGCGATGTTGTTGACTTTCTTTGTGTGTTACCATACATTGGTATTGTATTGGACTCGATTATAGTGTATCATGTTTTTTTATTTTTCTTAGAACATGTGACATGTTGTATAATTTTGGAATTTTATGACTACTAGTTATCTTTATCTTTCTGAATTCTGTTGTTTAAATCAGTTTTATATAGCTTACTACGTCCTATATTGTTATTATTTGTTCAGTTGTGTTGCACTCTGCTAATGAGGGAATATTTTCCCCATTATCACACCCTTTCCCCTCACTACTAGTCGACAACCTCTTGAGTTAGGGGAAATTAACTTGAGGCCATGTTGCCGACTTGGTACATAGTACCAGTTTAGTGGCTTCTAGATCTTGGATGTTACAGTTGGATTATGCCCTTCAATGAAATGGTCATTATTATCTTCTAAATATCTTTTGTAATATATATCATACACAAATAGCCATGTAAAGGTATCGTCATGATATGTGACACTATCTTATTTAGGTTTCTTTAAGATAAGGAATTTTCCCTTCATTTCAATTCATTTATCATGAGGAAAATATTGTTTGAAGAATGTTTCATTAAATGTTCTCTATTCCATGCTTTATATGACATCCCCCCCTTAGTATTCTGGATCAATGACCTCCATTGATTAGTATCTACCTTGAGAAAATAATTAGCCATTAGTACATTTTCATTTTAATTTAAACTCAATTATAGAAATATATTTTCAAGGGACTCAATCCACTCCCCGACTATAGCTATATTAGTAGTATAACTAAAATAAAAAAACATCTTCTAAATGAAATGATCCCCCATATATGTATTATTGTTATTCATCATAACATGAGTAAGATTTCCAAATATGGCCATCATCTACTCAGCTCCAACACTAACCATGTAAAATTTCTATGTAGGAAAATCCTTACATTGTCCATGGCTATTAATTCCTTTAGTCCTATTAGGCGTTATCAAAAAATAACGACACATACTAAGGCAGATCATAATCGTAATGAGCATTGAGCCAATAATTCATTTCAAAGAGTTATTTTAATTCTTAGTTTTATATAAAATCTTGCTCCAAAAGTTTTTACTAAACTTATTTTGACACAAACTATAACAACTCTTACCCCAGAATCTCAGAGTTGATGGTTATTATATTACAATGTAATAGATACATGATATCACATCACCAATGATCGACCAATTTAGTAGTCTGGAGGAATTATATAAACGAATGCTTCCCTTGTTACATTTTCAATAAAAAATAAAACATGAAAATGGGAAATAAACTTATTCCTTGACATGTATTAAAATATTACATATTTATAACAAGGTGAATGAAAAAATAAAGGGGTGATATCAAACTCTAAGTAAGGGTTTCAAAAATCAAGAATAAGTGAAGGAAATTTGATAAGGAAAAATAATTATGGATAGGTAAACATCCGAAATACACATGACATCCATAAACTAATAATGAAAATGAATCCTTGGATTTTGTGATGTGAAAATATCATGGGAGGCACTGAATGAATACTGAAAGAAAAAATGATTCATTTTCAGAAATCATGTATCAGGAAAATGATACTTTAAACTATAAATATGGTTTACATATGTGTCAAGAAACTGATATGATTCGTCATAGAAAATGACACCACGGGTTTGTATCTAATATTTTTGTCTCATGAGACATGTCCATGCATAAAAGAGATTTATAATACTGAGCCCCACCCGTAACTATAAGTCCAAATCATTCTTTATAAATTGATTCAATTCAATAACAAAATTTAAATAGAACTCCTTATATTAAAATTTTATACAGTTAATAAAGTAATCAAATCAATAATTTAATAAATATGGATATTTAAAAAAATATCTATTTCATTTTTATCATAAGTAAAATGGATTTATGCATACAAAATATATAAGGAATAAGTGTTGAATTATTCAAAACCAATGGGAATGTCATAATAGTGTTCATGAATGAATGTATATAAATAAGAATTGGATATTAATACGAAAAAATAGAATAAAATAATGATAAATTATGTCCAACTAAAGTTAAAATATATAAAAAATGTGTTTAAGAGACATTATAAAAGGGCCACATTATTGTGGTTTATGGGAAAATATTAAAGATTATTTAAATCAGAAAAGAGTAATTATTTGTCATAAAACTAGAAATGAACAAAGCTAGTTTTTCATCATAAAAATATATTTTTTATAAAAATATTGGTGGCTTAAAATAGATTATGGGTTGTACTTGAAAATGGTTAAGAAATTGAGATGTTCCCTTAAATCGGGAATTCTCATTAGGAGGAATGGAAAAGTATACCTTAAAAACATGTATTTCACCATAATATAAAGATGAATTGATCCAGATAAATAAGTATTCAAAATATATAAAAACATTATAATAAGTTTATAAATCTAAAGAATAATTATAATAGGGTAAATATAGAGAAAATGAAACCTGAATGAAAAATAATGATTCATAGAAAATCCCATAGCTTATGTCTGAAAGTATTCCACACATGCACATAATGTCCTGGACAACAAAATTATTTTAATTAATAATTTAATTCATAACCTATTGAACATTTTTATTATATATTAAATTTTTTTAATGTTTTTTATTTCGTTTTTGATCAGTTATAAGATTTTATTTCATCATTTGGGAGTGTTTGTTTCCTTCGTTTTCATGAATAGTTCACTTATATACATGTATGAAAGATCATGTAAAATGGGAATAGTTATCCAATATTAAAAGTATATATTATTAATTAACTTCAAAGAGATTAATTTTTCTTATATATCATTTATCATATATGGCGAGGATTCATTAATTAAAATGTTAATGATAACAATTTACATTATTTTGGAGTTTTTTCGATCATGACAAACTAGTTTTGTTTTATTAATTAATATTATGTATACCTACTTATTATGAGACATTATATAACCTATAATATATACAATAAAACATTAGTTGACAATAATATTGGTTTTATTACCATACTTGAAGGGGATAATTAAAAATGAAAACACATCATCCATGATGATGGTAGATCGAGACATCATAGATGTTGTTTTAATTTTCATAAAAAAAAGAGAGAATAGAAGCGGTTTATTGATGGATATTCTATTAAAATAATAAAATTTTATTATATATAAGTTACTGGAGTTATAATGTATGTTTATATAGATGATATATGGAGTGGATTTGTAAATAAAATAAATTAAAATAGAAACAATGGTGAATTTTCTTCTGGAATTCATCTCATTAATAATAACATTAAGGGGCTTGGAATTTCTCTTATTGCGAGAAAACATATTCCTAGACGTGGTGGAGATACATAATTTTAGTATTGGAAAGAAATTGGACAATACTAAAGTATTATAATGTTTAATTATAAGGGGAGGTGAGGGGTGGTATTTATAGCTGAGGAGATCTGTGTTTTTTGATTATTTTATTCATCAGTTTATTATTTTGGCTCAAGAGTATGAATAGTGATGATTTAAATTAATACATATAGAAATGAGAGAAATATATTTTGATAAAATTTTTCTTACATTATACATTCACCATCAATGACTCAATAATTTATGTATTTAGTTTATACTGTAAATTACTGTATTTCCGAATTCACAAAAAGTTCAACTATTTTAGAAAGATCCCAAAAATTAACCACAAACATTATTTAATGTTCAGAATTTAAAATTGAAATACTTTTTTTTAAAATAATTTTATAAATATAAGAAATTTAATTTTTAATTAAAATATCATTTATTCAAAAATCAGAGATTTTAAATTTATAATAGATTTTGTGACACTTTAATAAATTAATTAAGGTCTCATAAAATTATAATCTAACTATAAGAGAAAAAATATTAATTTATTAATCTAGTTTCTGAAAATAAACTTTATTTTAATTTATTATATTAATTAATAAATTGTATATAAACATATATGTTTCCAAAACAAATACTAAAAATTAATCAATCATTTTTAATTAATTTATTTACCTATTCTATGATATAGACGTATTATATTTTCATTCATAAGATACTGAAATTTTATTTGCAATTTAAAAGTTGATACTATTATTCTGTTGGTTATGTTATTTTTCCTAATTGTCATATTACTATTCTAAAATCCATGTTACTATTAAATAGTATCTCATAGTTTGTTTATGTTTAGTGTTGCATGGATCATAGGCTATTGAATAAGTAAAATTTATTTTAGGAGATACACATCATATAAACACGGGGTGTTATAAAAACTATAATGGATTGAAAATTTACAAATAAAATTTACGTAATGGTTTATATTAAATTTCTTATTATATATTGTGGATATAGATAACACATTCACTTGTTAGGTATTATTATATCACTACATATTTTCATGAATATTATGAATCATTTCCATTTTTATTATATCAATTGAATAGTGATCACTTGATTAGAATCAATATAGGGTATTAACAAATATAATTGACAAAAACTAAGGAAGTGATGACCATAATAAGTAGGATCATAACATATGAAGTCCAACTCTTAGATCTCCAGAGGGAGGTAACATCTATGAGATTTTACCTTGAGCAAGACCAAGGTGAGATTTAACAACAAAAGCATGATAAAAACCTTTTATGAGAGAATTTCAAGCTCATCAAGATTATGGTTCAAATCACGTATGTCGAAAAACCCCCATGAAAGTATTACCATTGCACACCATACCATTAGGGTGTTTGTTAGGGCATTAATGGGATATTTATCAAGACCATTTAAATATGATTATTGTAAAATATTTTCAATATAATAGTTTTAATATTTATTTATTATTAATTTCACATTATAAATTATTTTGATTTTGATTCCATAAAACATAAAATATATTATTGGGTACTGAAAATTTTAATTAAGGAATTTAATTTACTAAGTTGATGTATCTTGGAAATAAATATAATCTCAATGAAATATTATTATTAAATAATGTTTATTTAATATAAATGGTGACATATTTTTATGAAGGGAAATGTAAATTTTATAAGAGTTCAAATAATGTTATTTTCAAAAAACCTAGGATATATCAATAACATACAATTATTATTTAATAAGTAATAATGAAAATATTATTAAAATTAATTAGATAAAATTAATATTTTTTTGGAATCATAAACTTTGAATAATTCAATAGTGAATTTTTCAAAGATTTCTTCGACAATAAAATTTCATGGTAAATATTAAGTAACTTATAAATATATTGTGTGTATTATGAATTAATAATAACCCAAAACCAATGTAATAAACACTATAAAGGAAATACCAGACCAAATGTATGTTTAAATTTAAAAAAATTGATTTTATTTTTATTTATTATATTTTATAAGTCATTTTTGAATCCTTCAAAACCATTAATATATTTTAGGATTTTAAAATAATTTAATTAAGATTATGACTCACTTTTACATTATTAAGGATATTATTTTCATATGTTAAAAACATGGAATTATTAATGAATTAAAAACAATATAATTTGGAATAAACCCTGGGAACAAACCATAAGAATATATTTTTCAATTATTTTATTATATAGATTCCAAAAACTAGGTTTGAGAAATAATAAAGAATTCCCCACTCATTTCCTATATAAACCCCATAATGATCAATTATTTCTTCTCCAAAACCCAATAGATCATGTTCTTAATATTCGATCCCCTCCCTATATTCTGCCCAATCTTCATTTAAGCTCTCATGAATCCCCTCTCAAGCATTTGGACTAACAATTTCAATGTAAGGGATCCTCACTTTTTCTTCTTTATTCATGTTTCATTATTATCATATGACTTCTAGTTCCAATTCATAATGGTTGGAAGAGTATTTACTTATACATATTGATTCCCATTTTATTTCAAAATTATGAGAGTACACTTTCTCTCTCATAAACCCATTTTATGAACTTTTACACGACATTGAAATGCTGTTAAAATTTCATCGCCATTTTCCATGCCAAAAAAATTGTGTAGGGAATACCATACTCATTTTCTATCAAGGGAGTTCACCATCATACAATTATACTTATTTAAATTAGGATATAAATGAATGTAAAATATAATCATTGGTATTGGAATTAAATAATAATATGAATAAATCCATGTTGTATAATCTATGTGGCACACTTAAGATTGATAATGAAAAGAAAGTGACATGTGCACTTAGAACGTCACAACACTCTAATGTATTGATTAATGTTATGTCTCATGTGACAACAAGTTAGGATAGGTAGAAAACCTGATTACGTTATGTTTTGTTATTTATCATGAAGTCTTGGATTTAATCATTGACATATGTTTATGATGCAATGTTTTTAGTTATTCCCACATTTCCATATTTCCTCTATGATGATCAATATTTAACATGGCTCATTGTTCATGTTTATGATTCCTACATGTTTTATGCACATTTATATAAAAATTTTATAAAATTTATTATTATCATCATGTTATTCTATGATTATTCCCTTAATTTTATTTATATCTCACCCTTTTATTATGAGTTCCCCATGGTTATCCCATTCATTTTAAAGTACGAGTATGTTAAGAATGTTATCAATAATGATGATGTATTACCTATTTTAAATTGTTATGTATTGTAAATAATTAAAAAAGACACTATACATATCTATGTTTTGGGTTCTATTTAGTTTAATATAATTTAATAAATCATGTATTAATGTTCAATTAAGAGCATGGTTTTTATAGTTTTTATAGAAGTAAAAGTATAGTTATTTTGTTGATTAGGATTAGAAAACTCTAGAGAAAGACGTAGGAATAAGAATAAGTATAAGAAACCATCCCGAATTTTATTCTGTATATATTAAGTGGTTTATAATGAAAATATATCCCTAAATATGAAATATATGTAGACATGGATCTAGCACCGATGTACATAAGCGTAAAACCTGAAAACACCATATTGACCTACTCTCAACCTAAAAACGGTAAACAATAATGAGTCTTGATACACACCTGACTTGACACTATAGGGGATATGCTTTGTAAAATTCACAAGATCATTAAAGATATTTATAAAGAGAAAAAAAATACTCATTAGAGTATATGTTCATAAATAAATCATGGATAACAGAGATTGACTAATTGAAATTAGTGATTTTAAAAAATACATGTAATTTATAAGATATATCTAAAATTTCATTGGATTATCATCTATACCTTTAATAGATTTAAAAAATGTCCTCAATTTTCCATTTATTATAGACAATGGCTGAAAAAGCAGGAACTGAATAAAAGATCTATTTGATGGGAAATGTATTGACTGACCCCATGAGATGACCAACCAAATTGGAGTGAAAATTGAAAACATTATTATGATACTCTCTCATGTGGCTCAGGTTCTCAATAGAATCCTATATCATATAGATCAACCAAATCCCCTTATAAAATGACATGTTTTAATTCAAAGATTTATAAGACAATGGCCCTATACCTTAAATAGATCATTTGGTCCCTTCTTCACAGAATAATGAATCAAATCCATTGAAAAAATATTATCCATCCTTCTAGTTTAGAGTAAGAGAATGTTCTACATTCTAATTATCATATGGTGTGAGAAGCTAATAATTTGTGTAAATTGATCAAAAATTTAAGTCCATAGTAAGATATTGATTATATTGGGTAGTAGGAATTCTGTAAAATGCTTTTCAATAAATACTTTCCTCACACACTCTCACTTGAAATTGAAAGGGATTTCCTTCCCCTTAAGAAAATTGATGATGAATCTGTCACAACGTACAGGGAAAACATTACAAAGATATCATTATGCAACTCATTCTACTTAATTAAATATAAATTAATGGTTGAACACTTCATTGTTATTGAGGAAACCTAGTCTATTAAAAGATCTGGTGATCCATTATTTTGACAGATATGGGGAAAGTTTCTGATGTTCCCTCAAAGTCGAAATGAAAATTATAGAATCCTTAGGGAATCACAGAGAAAATAATCTAAATTTATAGTTTAATCATTGTGGTCCAATAGATAAATCTAATGGTTCCATGAAATTTAAGCATCCCACTTCTCAAAGGTGTGGAAACAATCAACCTATAAATTTCCTATGGTGGAAGTGGAAGTGCATTAGATGTGGGAAGGAAGGACAACTATCTAGGGATTGCTGATAAGAGAACCCCACTAATGAATTATAGGATAGTAATGCTCTATAAAACACCCAATTCATTGTTCATTGTTTCAACAACAAGTAACCCAGACACTTTTCAATCAAATTCACTAAGCGAAGGGTTTTTTTGAGACAACCAACAATGTGTATAGGAGAAAGGGTGAGCTTTTTCAATCACAACCATTGAGGTGGATCCCGATAACGAAGTGATGAAAGGTATGATAGTTATTCATTCAAGAATATAGAATATAATTTTTTATTATAATTCAATAAATTCCTTCATATCATAAAAGGTTTTTAGAACTTTTGAAATATCCTATTAAAACATGGAAGAAGACATGTTGGTGAAAACAATTAATGGGATAATTATTTAATCCCTTATATATAACTCTTACCTTATAAAAAATTGTGGGATGAACATACCATTAAACCTTATCGATCATATTATGATTGAATTCGATGGAATTTTATTCATGGACTGTATTTCCCTATATAGATCAAACATAAATTGTTATGAGAATTAAATCACTATCTGTATCATAAATTAACCCCAAATTGTATAAACATTCAAGGAGGAGGATGAATCATCTTTAAAACCAAAATATCAAGCATGTATATAATTTCCCTTTGATAATGAATGTCTAGTATAAATGATTCAGTATAAGGAAGGAATCATACTTCAAGACATTCCCCTTTTGAGGGAATATGCCGATTTTCTTCCAAAAGAATTATCTGGTATTTCTTTTATCAAAGTTGTTTAATTTTTGATAGATCTTATACCCATGTCATTAACATTATCCAAGACTCTGGATAGAATGGATATTTTGGAAATTTAGGAGCTTAAGAAAAAACTATATGAGAATCTAGATAAAGGGTTCATACTGCAATGTGCTTCAGCATGGGGTGCACCAATCCTCTTCTTCAAGAAGAATGAGGGTTAACTGCACATTTTCATAGATTATCATGAGATAAAAAAGATCACGAAAATGAATAATAATATTCATATATGGAGTGATTATTTTTTCAATCATCTACATGAATCATGACACTTATCCAAGGTGGATCTTCAGTCAGTATATTAAAATGTTAGGGTGATGAAAAAGGATATCAACAAGACTGATTATTGTACAACGTACCCGCACTATATGTTCATAGTAATTCTAGGTAGAATCACTAATATCCAAAAAAATTCCAGAATTTTAGTAATATATTATTTATAAATTGCATGAAAATATTTTAGTGGCATTTATATACTATATTTTAATATTCTCCAAAAATTGAGAGGATCAAATGAATCATCTAAGAATTGTGGTAAAGACCTATCAAAAGGAGAAGCTTTATTATAAGTAGAAAAAATGTTATTTATGGTCGAATGAAGATTCATTATTGGGACATATCATCACAGGAAATGGGATATCTATAGACCCATCAAAAAATAAAATTTATGGATGATCAAAACCAACATATATGACATATATCCAAAAATTATTTAGATTAACAGGTTACTATTGTCAATTTGTGATAAATTCCTTACAATTGGAGAACATCATGGGGTATTCTGTAAGGCTTTGTATAAGAGATTAGGATGTGTCTTAATGTAAGATGAAAAATTTCTAAATTATACATCAAATTTTTAGCATTTATTAAAAATAACTACCTAATTAAAGATATGGATTTGAATATTGTGATATATTCATAAAATATGTAAGAAGTATCTTTTGGGTGATACATGTGAAAAAAATATGGATAAAAAAATCATCCTGTATATATTCACATAATAGAGATAAATATACATAAAAGAATGTGATTAGAGATAATAAATGACTATGACTAGTCAATGCACTACCATCCTAGATAAAAAAATAATGTTGAAGACCCTCTATGAAGAAATGATCTAGTAATATTATCATTGATGATAATTGAGAGGGATCCAATCATCGTATATTTGGAAATTATATATATGAAAATCATAAAGGATGGAACATCATAAATCCTTTAAAAATTATTTCTAAATAATTCATTCTAGAAAACATAAAGAACGCTCTAATAGACGATGTGGGAAATCAAATGAAATTGGAAACCATAATAAATATGAAATCCTCAGAGTTCAATGTTAATGATGAATTTTTTTTTTCTGATTTGGATCATGGATATGTGTACCATTAAATCCTGAGTTAAAGAATGGTTATTTGGATGATGGAAATTGTTACAAATTTTTAATCCACCCAAGAAGAAAAATGATTTATCATGATATATGAGATCACTTTAGGTGAAAAAATATGAATAAGGAGATCACAGAATATACATGAAGATATATTGTATGTCAGCATGTTATGGTGGAAAGGAAAAAATACTAGGGGATGATGCAACCATTACCCATACCAAAATGGAAATGGAAAAACATACCCATGAACCTTTTCAGTGATCTTCCAATGAAATCAATAGGAAATAATGTTATCTCGGTTTTGGTGGATCTATTTTTAATGAATTCCCACTTCATTGTGATTCCATATGATTTTCAATTGATCAAATTCAAAGGATATACATCAAAGAAGGGGAGAGGATGCATGGAACAACATTATCCGTTGTATCTAATTGAGATACAATATTTACATATATGTTCTAGAAGACTCTCCTACACACTCTAAATACCATGTTGAACATCAACATGGCTTATCATCCTCAAATTGATATCCAATCTGATCAGACAATCGATACTCTTGAGGACATGTTGCGATCATCCTCAGTTGACTTCAAAAGAAGTAAGGATCAAAATATTTCTTTGGCCAAGTTGTCATACAATAAAATATTCCACTAAATAATCCAAATGAATCACCAAGAATCCCTTTATAAGATGATGTGCAAGACACCTGCATGCTAGGATGATTTTGGGGAACACAAACTGCTTTGTTCTAAAATGGTTTTGGAAAGAGTGGAAATGGATAAGACCATTCAACAACACATCAAGGATGAAAAGAGTCGGCATACGATCTTTGCAGACTATTGTCGAAGAGACCTAGAGTATGATGCTGGAAGTATGGAATTAGTTTGCATATATTCATGTATGAATGTCAAGAGATTTTGGAAATATGGAATTCTTAATCAAGATACATTGGCCCCTTTGAGATCCTTGATCGCATCGGAGTGGTGGCCTGTCGAATATCACTCACACCAAACCTATCTCAAGTACATGATGTATTCCATGAATCCTTCTTGAGGAAGTACATATGAAACCCCTAACATGTAATAAATCCATAGTTTTTACCATTGGAGAATGATCTCTCAATGTAGAGTATTCAGTGAAAATTATAGGTCATAGAGACACATTTCTATGAAAAAGTTAATAAACCATGTTAAATTGCTGTGGAGAAACCAAATGTTTGAAGAAGTGGTATGGAAACCTGAGGAGGTGATGAAACAAAATTACCATAATCTGTTTTATAGTGGGAAATGAAAATTATAATTGAGAAATTTCTAAAGGGGGAAAGATTGTAATGAACCAATCATTTTTAAATAAAACACCCTTATTATTAAAATTAAATATATTATTATGTATTATGGTTATAGAAAACACATGAAATTTTTTGGTTTTATTGTACTCTAATTTATTTAAAATACCATTAAGCATCATTAACATTGATTATATAGCCATTAAATAATTATATTATTATTAGTATAAATATATTATTTTTACAAGTCCAATTGACACAAACAATTTAAGTGATGGTCTTAACTAGTAAAATCATACACTATGAAGCCCATTTAAAAAAGATCCTAAGGGAGATAACATATATGGGACCTTTCCCTAATGAATAACAAGCTAATATCCAACAACATAAGCATGAGAGAAAACATTTATGGGACAATTTCAAGCTTGTCAAGAAAACAACCCCATCCATGTATGCCAAACCACCCCACAAAAGTCTTAATGTCACACACCGTAATATTAGTGTGTTTTAAATGTTATTAAAGAGATATTTATCAAGAGCCTATAAAATTAATTATGTAAATTATTTTCAATATAATAATGGTTATATTTACTTATTATTATTTGTTTACTTTTTAAATGGTTATGATTTTTTCAATAACAGATTAAGTGTATTTTTGGGTTATATTAAAATTCAATAAGGAATTTATTTTAATGAAATAATAAATTTTAAAAATAAATAAAATTTTAATAAAATTTTTCTATTACATAATTGTAACGAACCGTTTTTTTTTTAGAGCGGATAAAATGCGAAGGTTCTTGAACCCTTTTTTTTTCCTCAGCGGGTCGGTTTTAAAACCGAGCTTCGGAACGAGGTCCCGAATTCTGGAGCCGTTTTAAGCGGCGATATCAGACCACGCGCGGTAGGTTTAACCGTGCGGGTTAGCCGTGCGGGGTACCCCGGGCATCCGGTAGCAGGCGCGCGGGCTGCATGCGGTGTTTCAGGCGGTGCGGGTAAAACCGTTCGGGTGGGTGCGTTTTAGTTTTTGTTTAAAATTAAAATAAATGGAAATAAAATAAATTAAAAAGAAAAAAAAAACCTAAAACCTATCTCTCCCTCACCCCCCGCTCGGCAGAACCCCGCGACACCCCCCTCCCTTCTTCCCCGGCGAGCCGCGCGCGACCCCCCCCCCCTCCACGACGCCGCCTCCTTCCCCTGTTTTATCCCGGTTTTTGGCGATTTCACTCGCCGAATCACCATGGTGAGTCCGTCCCTCCCTTCTCCTCCCTGTTTCCAGCTTCTTTTCGACCTAATCGGCGCCCGGTGAGGTTCGGCCGAACCCTAGGTTGGGGTTAGTTTTTGATTTCGTTCCTTTTTCTTGTTTCGCCTGCTCTAGGGTTATGCGGAAGGTCTCTCGGGACATCGTGGGTGCGCGTTTGGTGTCCGCCGCCGAAGGCGAGGCGGTTTGCGGTGATTTCGGTCCACCGGTTGGTTTCCGAGGTGAGGTTTCTACTGGTTTTTGGTCTTCGCAGCCTCTAAATTAATTTATCAGGTTGTTTTAGAGGTTCCTGGTTGGTTTGGTTTAGTCCGTTCGAGTTTTGGAATGGTTTCGGGGTGAGGTTTTCACCTTTCCCCTTGTTTTGCACTTGTTAAATTTGGGGCTTTTGATGTTTATGAGTCCCTGGTTTGTTTTTGGCAGTGCGTTGAGCTTGCGGTGTGGGTTCGC
Source organism: Viscum album (assembly GCA_963277665.1). Lineage (NCBI taxonomy): Eukaryota > Viridiplantae > Streptophyta > Magnoliopsida > Santalales > Viscaceae > Viscum > Viscum album. The sequence continues at coordinate 90,962,452 of OY728164.1, forward strand.
CTTCGTTTTGGTTTGTCGCCAACACCCGAGGTAAGGATTTAATACCGTTGGTTGGTCTTGCCTCACTTAAATTGGTTTATCTTTGTGTCTTAAGGTTCGTAGTGGTTGCCTTATAGTGCGTTGGAGGTTTCAGTATGTTTTCGGGTTGCCGGAGTTTAGGCGACTCACCTGCGCAGGCATAGGTACGTATTTATATGTACGTGGGTTCCCTCGGCGTGCGTATATTTGTCCATGGCAGCGAATATACACACGTACGGGGCTAGTTGTCCCCATTACATATATAAAAAGTGCCTGTGCAGGTGAGTGGAGACAGGCTTATGTGTATAAGCATATGTGTAAGGATCCCCTTGCGCACGCTCATGGCCATGCGGAGCGTGTGCATAGGGGCTAGGTGTCCTTATATGTATGTGAAATCACATATGCCTCGTGGGGGAGCAGCTGCGACAGCTTTAGTTAGAAAGCGCTAAGAGCCGGAGTGGACTGATGGATCCACCTTGAGGTAGGGTCCCTCTCCTTGCCCTTTTAAATTTAAGTAAAGTAATAGCAAGTTTAATATTGCACTTAGTATTTTAATTATGAAAGTTTAGTTCCGATTAAATGCTTCTGTGCAAATCGTGTGAATTGCAGGAATAAGATAAAATAGGTTGTTTGGTCACTAAACTAACGATTTAATAATAAAACCCCTCTTTCGAGGTGCGCTGCCTTCAATCTAAAAATGTAGCAATAGAATTCTATGACTTCCTTTCCTACTTTTTGGTTTCTTAACTTTGTTAAGTGTTGAATGAGTTTTAAAGTAAATGCTAAATATCACTAAATGAATTGTTTGATAAAGTAATGACATGTTTTCTAATAAAACTCCTCCAATAGAGGTGAGCTGCCTTCAAAATAAACGTGTAGTATTAGATTTCCTTTTTTTTGTGATTGCTTGCTTAAAAGTCTTATGACTCTTTATGCTTGAAATTATACTTGATAAATGACATGCTTGTACTTGTACCATTTAATGTCATTAATCACCTAACATAGAGGCATGTTAGTGCCATGTGCTTTTGTTTACCTTCTATTGCTCGTGCAAGTTCCAGATTGTTGAACGAGGATAGTTAATTATGAGAATTTATTATAAAAAGTTGAGATCTGATTTGGATAACTAAATGTGAAGGATTAATCATGAAATGAGATTTGCGTTGATTGATTAATTAAGTGATAAATGAATGAGATTTTGGGTCCTAGACATGGCGTTCTAGATCGACTTAAAATCTGGGTTTGGACATGGTGTTCCTCCCCAATGGTTATCCAAGCTTGTGATATAGGGTGTTAGACATGACGATCTACACTGAATAAGATTTTGGGTCCTAGACATGGCGTTCTAGATCGACTTAAAATCTGGGTTTGGACATGGCGTTCCTTCCCAATACTTATCCAAGCTTGTGACATAAGGTGTTAGACATGGCGATCTACACCAAATGCGATACGGGGTGTTAGACATGACGATCTACACCGAGCGATTATTGAGGTGTTAGACATGGCGATCTACACCAAATGTGATACGGGGTGTTAGACATGACGATCTACACCGAGCGATTATTGAGGTGTTAGACATGGCGATCTACACCAAATGTGATACGGGGTGTTAGACCTGACGATCTACACCGAACGAATGATAATGATGATTTATGAAAAGAATGAAAGATGTGGGTAAAACCCGAGTGAGTTGTGATCAAATAAAGAAAGGTAAGAATGAGTGAGTTTCCAGTCTGAGTTGAAATGATAAGGGAATAAATAGAGTAGGTGAACAAAATGATGAAAAGTGTTTTTATGCTTGAACCAAATTTACTTATGTTGTTTTAAACAGGTTCTCATCCCGGCTATGGGCCGAAGCAGGTAGTGCCGCCAGGTGTCCTTGCTGGAACCTGGACGGGCGTTTATTGTTTTCCTTGTGTCATTATTGTTCGAAAATACCAACACTTTGTTTAATTATATTTTCATGGTCTAGAGAGGGCTAGACCCCGGTGGTTCCGGCCTACTGAGATATATATCTCACACCCTACTCGGGCCGCCATTGCACTGGGGTACCCGAGTAGATTTCCATTTGGTTGCAGGACCTCGTTGTTGCTGTTTCTTGTACTTGGAGTTAGGAGCAAAGGACCGAGTTGGGGCTCGGGATGCTCATGGAGATCGCCCTCGGGGCTTGAGACTTTTGTTCATTTACTTCTGCTTTGATGTGTGAGTATGTCGCGTGATTTAATGCTTTCATTGTATCATTAGCATGTCATGCATGCATCTCTTATATAAACTGCCGTTCGCCAAATTTATTCAAACCTTATAAATGAAGAATGTTTTCCGCTGTTTTCTTATTATTATTTACACTACTTCCGTTGCTGTATTTTTGGGTCCCTTTGTTCCACTTTGATAAGAGGGTATAGTCTTCCCCCTGACTTACCTTACACCCTCGCCGCTAGTCGGCAACCTCTGGCGTAAGGGGAGACGCGCTTGAGGCCATGTCGCGGGCCGACTCAGGTGGCCCGGGTGTCCGGTTTAGGGTCGACTTGAGTTGGTTCGTGACAAAATGGTATCAGAGGTGGTTTCTTTCTTTTCATTGTCTTACTGTTTTGGGATTGGTAGACAGGAGACTAGGAATGTGTCGGTGCTTGGGTTAATAGCCGTGCTTGGGACTGATCACCCCATGTACGGGAAATGACCAAGTGGCCAGGGCTGGGAATTGATGTTCATGTTGTTTGCTGTTACAGTTGATGTGATTTCACCTTGGGTGAATGTTGTACTTTCCACTGCTTATTTGTTTATGAAGAGGTTTTGAAAATTTTTCTTGGCCCGATATGGCCAGAAAATTGCATTTTGCATGCATCATATTAGACACTTATAGATTTACATGTCATGCATATGTGCCATGCCATGTAGTTGCATTAGTAGGATGCCTACTGATTTTGATTGTGTGCCTTGGAAATATGTCATGTCTGGATTTATTTATCACGTCTCTTTAGAAAGCATGTTTCGGTAATAACTAACATGTTTGGGTGATAACATGTCATGTTTTCTATCTTGCTGGTGTGTCATGCTCTGTGTTATAGCATGTTTTAGTGATTTCAGCTTGTTAGCTTGTTGCCTTGTGTTAGCTGTTTGTAGTGGCTTGGTAGCTTGCTAGTAAAAGCTTGGTTGCTTTGGCTGAATTTGTTGGTTGCGATTACGACGGAGCCAGTTTTCCATTGTAAGGTGTATGGGCGCTTTATAATTGGGAAAAAGGGTAAACTGTGGTTTCAAACCTTTAAAAGAGGGCTGCTAAGTTAAAATGTTAAATGAAAAACAAAAATTGATTTGATAAATGGGAGCCAAATGCCAACGGTAAGGTGTATGGGCGCCTTATCGATTGGTAGGTGGCCACCCATGTGACTGAACCTTGTTAGACCATAGTGTGTTTGAAAATGATTATTAATATAAAACTATTGCGTTTTGATTGAGATAGTTTGGTGTGCTTTAAACATGCTCAACTAGACCCGAGGAGGTCAGTTGGGGCACGTCCTTATGGAATGAACTGATATGTGGTTGCTTTTGAAGAACCCAAATTGAATAAATGGGACCCTCGGGGTCGCCTCTTTGTTAAAAAGGAATTTAGATGCTAAATTACCTGTTTATGCTTGGATAACATTATGTGTTAAATTTTTAAAGAGGAAGTTGGTTATAGCTTGTCTGTTTTGCCATGGGGCGTTGTCTGAAAACCAAGTAATTTGTTTTGAAATAGTAATTGTGGGTTGATTAAAATTCTTTAAATGTTTTAAAGGTTGAAAAGAAGTAATGAAGTGGATAAAACAGAAAGGGGTTTTTGAGCCTAGTAATCCTTGTTTTGCGTGACCAACAGTTAGGGTCGACGTGTGTGCTTCGTAAGGGACTAGCCCGTGCTAGGTAGTACCCTTAGAGCTTGAGTTGCCTTGTTTTTGGTGTGAGCTTATGTTGTGGTGATCGTAGTTCGAGGAATGCCACCCGTGCGTTAAAGTGTTTCAAAAAAATAGCGCGCCGGTGAGCGGCTAGTTCTTACGACGACATGGACACTCCTAAGGTAGGTAGTGTCGCATGAGTTTCTGTTTTCATGTCGGTGCTTACTTGGCAGCACGACTGTGATAAGGTTGGCTGTGTGTGCAATGCTTTAGAAAATCTGTTAGTGCGGGAAGAGTTTCAGTGGTTATGCTTGGACGTATATGAATGCCTCGGGTGGTATGGGCATCAGAGTTGGTCCGAATGATCTTCTCAGCGACCTTGGTTTAATCTTAGTGTACTCTGCTGGACGAGACGAGCATGTCCCCCATCTTGACGTCGTCTTGGATACACTAAGATAGTGTCGGTTATCTGCCGCGCTAAAGTTTAAAAGTTGTTGGTTTGTTTCGTAATCTCCCTCTGGTTGTGTGTGGGATGCATGGTTTCTTGGAGTTACGCTTCGTGCTGAGGCACGATTGTTTTATAATAGTCTTGTGATGGCTTGACTTGCGAATGTCACCAAAGGTCGTGTAAGGACTTCGGTGTACGCGTAGTTGATAACAGAACAGTTTTAAAAGTATGCCGTCGGTTTAAGGGCGAGTGTGAATCTCGGGTCGGCGATGTCTTTCGAGGAAATCTTGTGTGACCAATTTTAGTTGGTCGATCGTGATTCAACCGTTTTCTTGGGTTGAGGTCTCTATAATGGCCTCGGATGTAAGCCCTGCTTTGATGTTTCAGTTGTAACGTCAGCGTTGGCTCGAGTTGTAAAGGCTTAAGTGCAGTTTTCTTAGAAAGTGCTTAAAGGTGCATTGGGCGTTGGAAACGCAATGCGACCGGTTGAATGCAACTTCACGACCCTTGTAGGTCGGGTGATGTTTTCGTTGTTTTCCGAAGGCTTCTCGGGGACGAGAAGTTTTTTTTTGGTGGGTAGTTTGTAACGAACCGTTTTTTTTAGAGCGGATAAAATGCGAAGGTTCTTGAACCTTTTTTTTTTCCTCAGCGGGTCGGTTTTAAAACCGAGCTTCGGAACGAGGTCCCGAATTCTGGAGCCGTTTTAAGCGGCGATATCAGACCACGCGCGGTAGGTTTAACCATGCGGGTTAGCCGTGCGGGGTACCCCGGGCATCCGGTAGCAGGCGCGCGGGCTGCATGCGGTGTTTCAGGCGGTGCGGGTAAAACCGTTCGGGTGGGTGCGTTTTAGTTTTTGTTTAAAATTAAAATAAATGGAAATAAAATAAATTAAAAAGAAAAAAAAAACCTAAAACCTATCTCTCCCTCACCCCCCGCTCGGCAGAACCCCGCGACACCCCCCTCCCTTCTTCCCCGGCGAGCCGCGCGCGACCCCCCCCCCCCCTCCACGACGCCGCCTCCTTCCCCTGTTTTATCCCGGTTTTTGGCGATTTCACTCGCCGAATCACCATGGTGAGTCCGTCCCTCCCTTCTCCTCCCTGTTTCCGGCTTCTTTTCGACCTAATCGGCGCCCGGTGAGGTTCGGCCGAACCCTAGGTTGGGGTTAGTTTTTGATTTCGTTCCTTTTTCTTGTTTCGCCTGCTCTAGGGTTATGCGGAAGGTCTCTCGGGACATCGTGGGTGCGCGTTTGGTGTCTGCCGCCGAAGGCGAGGCGGTTTGCGGTGATTTCGGTCCACCGGTTGGTTTCCGAGGTGAGGTTTCTACTGGTTTTTGGTCTTCGCAGCCTCTAAATTAATTTATCAGGTTGTTTTAGAGGTTCCTGGTTGGTTTGGTTTAGTCCGTTCGAGTTTTGGAATGGTTTCGGGGTGAGGTTTTCACCTTTCCCCTTGTTTTGCACTTGTTAAATTTGGGGCTTTTGATGTTTATGAGTCCCTGGTTTGTTTTTGGCAGTGCGTTGAGCTTGCGGTGTGGGTTCGCCTTCGTTTTGGTTTGTCGCCAACACCCGAGGTAAGGATTTAATACCGTTGGTTGGTCTTGCCTCACTTAAATTGGTTTATCTTTGTGTCTTAAGGTTCGTAGTGGTTGCCTTATAGTGCGTTGGAGGTTTCAGTATGTTTTCGGGTTGCCGGAGTTTAGGCGACTCACCTGCGCAGGCATAGGTACGTATTTATATGTACGTGGGTTCCCTCGGCGTGCGTATATTTGTCCATGGCAGCGAATATACACACGTACGGGGCTAGTTTTCCCCATTACATATATAAAAAGTGCCTGTGCAGGTGAGTGGAGACAGGCTTATGTGTATAAGCATATGTGTAAGGATCCCCTTGCGCACGCTCATGGCCATGCGGAGCGTGTGCATAGGGGCTAGGTGTCCTTATATGTATGTGAAATCACATATGCCTCGTGGGGGAGCAGCTGCGACAGCTTTAGTTAGAAAGCGCTAAGAGCCGGAGTGGACGGATGGATCCACCTTGAGGTGGGGTCCCTCTCCTTGCCCTTTTAAATTTATGTAAAGTAATAGCAAGTTTAATATTGCACTTAGTATTTTAATTATGCAAGTTTAGTTCCGATTAAATGCTTCTGTGCAAATCGTGTGAATTGCAGGAATAAGATAAAATAGGTTGTTTGGTCACTAAACTAACGATTTAATAATAAAACTCCTCTTTCGAGGTGCGCTGCCTTCAATCTAAAAATGTAGCAATAGAATTCTATGATTGCCTTTCCTACTTTTTGGTTTCTTAACTTTGTTAAGTGTTGAATGAGTTTTAAAGAAAATGTTAAATATCACTAAATGAATTGTTTGATAAAGTAATGACATGTTTTCTAATAAAACTCCTCCAATAGAGGTGAGCTGCCTTCAAAATAAACGTGTAGTATTAGATTTCCTTTTTTTTGTGATTGCTTGCTTAAAAGTCTTATGACTCTTTATGCTTGAAATTATACTTGATAAATGACATGCTTGTACTTGTACCATTTAATGTCATTAATCACCTAACATAGAGGCATGTTAGTGCCATGTGCTTTTGTTTACCTTCTATTGCTCGTGCAAGTTCCAGATTGTTGAACGAGGATAGTTAATTATGAGAATTTATTATAAAAAGTTGAGATCTGATTTGGATAACTAAATGTGAAGGATTAATCATGAAATGAGATTTGCGTTGATTGATTAATTAAGTGATAAATGAATGAGATTTTGGGTCCTAGACATGGCGTTCTAGATCGACTTAAAATCTGGGTTTGGACATGGTGTTCCTCCCCAATGGTTATCCAAGCTTGTGATATAGGGTGTTAGACATGACGATCTACACTGAATAAGATTTTGGGTCCTAGACATGGCGTTCTAGATCGACTTAAAATCTGGGTTTGGACATGGCGTTCCTTCCCAATACTTATCCAAGCTTGTGACATAAGGTGTTAGACATGGCGATCTACACCAAATGCGATACGGGGTGTTAGACATGACGATCTACACCGAGCGATTATTGAGGTGTTAGACATGGAGATCTACACCAAATGTGATACGGGGTGTTAGACATGACGATCTACACCGAGCGATTATTGAGGTGTTAGACATGGCGATCTACACCAAATGTGATACGGGGTGTTAGACCTGACGATCTACACCGAACGAATGATAATGATGATTTATGAAAAGAATGAAAGATGTGGGTAAAACCCGAGTGAGTTGTGATCAAATAAAGAAAGGTAAGAATGAGTGAGTTTCCAGTCTGAGTTGAAATGATAAGTGAATAAATAGAGTAGGTGAACAAAATGATGAAAAGTGTTTTTATGCTTGAACCAAATTTACTTATGTTGTTTTAAACAGGTTCTCATCCCGGCTATGGGCCGAAGCAGGTAGTGCCGCCAGGTGTCCTTGCTGGAACCTGGACGGGCGTTTATTGTTTTCCTTGTGTCATTATTGTTCGAAAATACCAACACTTTGTTTAATTATATTTTCATGGTCTAGAGTGGGCTAGACCCCGGTGGTTCCGGCCTACTGAGATATATATCTCACACCCTACTCGGGCCGCCATTGCACTGGGGTACCCGAGTAGATTTCCATTTGGTTGCAGGACCTCGTTGTTGCTGTTTCTTGTACTTGGAGTTAGGAGCAAAGGACCGAGTTGGGGCTCGGGATGCTCATGGAGATCGCCCTCGGGGCTTGAGACTTTTGTTCATTTACTTCTGCTTTGATGTGTGAGTATGTCGCGTGATTTAAGGCTTTCATTGTATCATTAGCATGTCATGCATGCATCTCTTATATAAACTGCCGTTCGCCAAATTTATTCAAACCTTATAAATGAAGAATGTTTTCCGCTGTTTTCTTATTATTATTTACACTACTTCCGTTGCTGTATTTTTGGGTCCCTTTGTTCCACTTTGATAAGAGGGTATAGTCTTCCCCCCTGACTTACCTTACACCCTCGCCGCTAGTCGGCAACCTCTGGCGTAAGGGGAGACGCGCTTGAGGCCATGTCGCGGGCCGACTCAGGTGGCCCGGGTGTCCGGTTTAGGGTCGACTTGAGTTGGTTCGTGACAATAATTTTTAATAAATATACAATATCATATACTTTTTGCGATGTTAAATGTAATTTTTACAAGGGCTAAAAAACTGTTATTGTCAATAAATAGAAAATTTATCAATAAAGGTTTATTATTATTTTAAAAGTGAAATTAAAAATACTTTTAAAATTATTGATATAAAATGAATATTATTTTTTCGAATGAATTTTTTTTATATTATCTAATATTGAGTTTTTAAAAATTTAATGAGAGTGTTAAATTTTTGGTTCAATATTAAATTCCATAAAAATATAGGGTTTGTATAATGACATAATAATCAACTAAATGTGATTTAATAAAAAAATTAAGGGTATCCATGACCTAATATATGTTTTAAATTTAAATTAATGTAAGTTTGTGTTTTTTTTTCAATTTTATGAATCCTATATGAATCCCCAAAAACATTAAAATATGTTTAGATTTTAAAATCACTTCTTAAAGAGTATGAATCGCTTCCACATTAGAAGTGGTATTATTTTATTATGTATTTCCCACAGTCTTATAAAATAATTAAAACCATTAAAAGTTAGTATAAAATTATGGAAAATATATGAGTAATATATATATGTGTTTGGATATTTTATTATATAGATTCCAAATCCAAAATTTTAGAAACAATAAAAAATCACCCACTCATTTCCTATATAAACCGAGCCAGGCTTCCATTTCCCATCAATAAAAATACATGGAGAATTTCCTTACATATTCCTCCACTAACCTCCTTATATTCATCCAAACGTTCCCCTGGTCCCTCAAGAAGAACCTCCGATGAATTTGGAGTCACATTCTAAAAGTAAGGGATCCTCACTTTCTCTTATTTTTAAAGATTATCTATTGTATTATGCCTTCTATTTCTAATTCCTAATGTTGGGACAAGTCCTTACATTTCATTATTACTAAAAATTTTATTTCCAAATGATGAGATACCCCTTAAGATCTAATCAACCAATTTTGGGAACTTTTAAGTGGCCCCGTTATGCTGCAAAAATATCACCATGATTTTGCATGCCAAAATGATTGTATAGTGAATACAATACCCATTAACTATCAAAGTTATTAGACTTTATACACTAATTATTATTTTACATAGGAAATACATGAATTACTTCCTCACTCCTTGATCATATAATAAAATATGAAGATGAATTAATTCATGTTGTATGATCTATATCACACTCTTAAGCATGTGATTGAAATGAATGTGATGGGTTCGCCTGTAATTATAAGGCACTCCAATGCATTGGGAAATTTCCCCATGTTATAAAATGGATTTTTTTGTATGTTAATTTAATAGATTTTTTCAATAAATAGGATGTATTTCATTTTTTAAATTGTTATGTAATTTACCTACATCCCAAATACACTAGACTTATCAATCTTATAGGTTTTATTAAGTGTAATATTATGTAATAAATCATGTATTAATGTGAAATAAAGAGATGTTTTGTTATAGAATCCATGGTATGGTTTGTAGTTTTGGATACATTTTTATATAGAGTACAAAACCTATGTTTGAGAAATAATAAATAATTACCAAAAATTTTCTTATATTAACCCACCCAATATCCCATTTACCATCTATAAAAATACTAATATCACACCCTTAATATATACTACCCTCTCTAGATTCCTTCCAAGATCCTCCATTCCCTCAATAAGCTCCCCCCAAGTACTTCAATCACTCTCTCAAGATAAGGGATCCTATCCTTCTCTAATTTATTCAATTTTATTCATTATATTATTCTTTTATTCACCTATATATAATGTTGGGATATGTTTTCCCATATAACCCTTACTATAAATTTTATTTCTAAATGATTATACACCCATTTCACTCTCAATAATCATTCATATGAAAATTTATGTTCCCCAGTTATTATATCAGAACATCACCATGATTTTCCATACCAAACAAATGTGTCGTAAATACCCATACCCATTTCATGAAAAGGGTGTTCAAATTTATGCACCTATGAATTTTTTATTGGAGAAAAACATGTATGTATTCCAAAATCTTTATAGTGGTTTAAATTTTGATAGTAAATAACTCCTCATTTTATGATCTATGTTCCCATCTTATAAAAGAGAATAAAATGAATGTTATGGATTCACTTGGAATAATATATCACTCTTATTAATTTTGTAATGTTATAGTCTCATGAGATGTCATAAAATGGATTAGGGGGTGAACCTATTACATCATGGGACTTTTTCCCATCTTGATGTTTTGTAAGTTATGCTGGACCATTTATTATGATGTAATATTTTATGTTGTTGCAAAATTTCCCATGTAACTGTTATGTTATCATTAAATATCATGCCTCATTTTTCATTTTTATTATTTACACCTATTTTATGTCTCGTTGATAGTCGTATTATATAACATTTATACTTTATTCATGTTATTCAATTTTTATTCTCTATATGGGATTTATAGTTCAACCATTTCTTATGTATGTCCCCATGTTATATCATATAATATTAAGAAAGATAGAATAATATGTGTATTGAAAATAATTTTTCAATAATTTTTTTGTATCCCATGTTTTATGTCCTTTTGTACTGTAAATAATATCCAAATACACTAGACTACTCAATATTCAGAGATATTTTATGTGCAATCCTATGTCATAAACCATGAATTAATGTGTAACACAGAGAAAAGTTGTCATACCACCAACTCAAAATATCGATGATTTTAGAGGGCTTCAATGGAACATCGCCAACAATAGAAAAATAAAAGAGAAATTTATTGGAATGTAACTACCCTTCAGCAGGCTTTGGAATAAGGGAGTCATCTATTTATGGGATAAGGATTCTTAAGAATACTTTGAAAATATTAGAAAATATCTCTTAATCCCACCAGTATTGATGCCTTCTATTGATGAAAGGACATTCATTTTGTACATGGAATATATAAATAGGTCACTTTGTTCCATTATCATATAATATAATTTTGTAGGAAAATAATGTGGTCTTCGTTAACATAGAAGAAAATTTCTTGAAAATTAGACTTAGTATTCTAAGTTTTTTTAATAATTGCCTCATAATGAACATCATGGTTCTGAAATTAATACACTACCTATAGTATCAAACGCTCCATTTGACCTTTTTTATTGAATAGATAACATAATTACCCAGTAATATGATGTTGTATATATAGATGGTATGGTGTTCTTTCATCCTATAACAGTTTCTTATCAATATTTTGAAATATAAGGTAATCTATTGGCATGAATTAATAGATTTTCTTATGAATATATGACATGGGAAACCCTAATAGTTGTTAACGAATTTACCAATGAAGATGTATTATGAATATTTTATACTACATAGATGTCTAAAATTCCTTTAGATATATTTTACCAATGTATAATTGGAAGAAATATGAAAAAATAGAAACCTAACAATGTTAACATCAGAATTTTCATAATTTCACTGACAAAGTCCATTTTACATATTCCTATTTTTTGTCACAGGGTTTCCTAAAAATGAAGAAGAATACCAAACTCTAATTATAGGCTTATAACAATAACTAAAGATACACATTTCATAACTAAATATCAATGGTGATTCAATGTTGGTTAAACAAACAAATTGTTAATATTGTTTTAAAAAATGTAAATTATTACCATGATTGATTACATACAAGGGTTAACGGAAAAATTACCCAATTAGACAACACAATTTAATGTCCCACATTCAATGCAAATAACATGTCGATGAATTTTCCAATGCATTCATAGTATAATGAAACATCCTTTTGAAATATGGATATAACATATTTTTAGATGAATATTCATTACATTGCAATAAAACATAGGCTTGAGAACCATAATATTTTAGTGAAATTGGAAACACGAAACAAATTATTCCAATTTGGTGAACGATCTTCAAAATAATTCATAAATATCTTCCCCTTAATTAATCTTACTTAATACCATTAATTAAAACATTGGGAAAGGAAACAAAAAAAAGGTGAGCCCAGAAGCACTATAAGGGTAAATAAGGGAGATATAAATGATAAAATAAAAACAAGGATATAAGAATATGAGTATAAAATTTAAAAATTATACCCTAAATATCAAATATCATAATATGGAGTCATGTAATAGATCTTAAAAATTCATAAGACATGAATCAAAACTGAATCAAGAGAATAAGATATAGAAGCATAACGTGATAATAAGACATGATATTTTGGGAGACACATAGACATGAAATATTATTCTTTATAATTCAAGGAGAATTTCCAAAAAAAATAGGTAAATTAATGGGTCTACACCTACTAGGTGGGACACACCACCATCCCCAATCGATTAGTTTTCCTTGTATGGGATCTGGTCTCCACATATACCCTGGAACCAGTTTCCCCATATTCTATAATTTATCAATCTCATCAACATTATTCCCTTCATTATCCCATGAGATATAAATATGTACACAATAAAATGGAGGGAGATGTAGGTCCCCCTCTAAAATAATGAAAACCAAACATATTTGGTCCATAATATCATAAATCATTCATTATATCAATACCCTTGTAATGAAATGGGTTTCACAATCATCATTCAATCAAAAAATTACCTTTGGAAAAGAAATGAGTTTCATAAATATCAATCCTTCATAAACATAATCCATTCAAAGAAATAATAATAAAACAAAAATTTAATAATATCCCTAGTAAAACCAATGTATCATCTAAAAATTTTATCTTATATGGAAAATATTTTTTATATATAACTTTTAAAAAATTCATGATAAAAATAGCCTATCAATTTTTGAGTTGTTTTGATTTATTAAAATGCCCTGAAATTTTCAAATAAAACATTTTATTTTTATGTAACCTTGAACATTTTAATGTAATATTCAATGTTCTATGGCGTTATGATAACATAAATTCTCATTAATGTAATATAATATAAAATCCTATTCCTTTTGTACTTATGTTAGAAAATACACAAAATACCACGTTTGGAAAATGAAAAAAAGATTACATTAAAGCCATGTAGTTAAAAGAAAAAAAAATTGTGAAAATTAATTTATAAATATTTAAGAATATAGTTAAAACAATTATTGAATAAAATTTAGAAAACATGGACATTGATACTTAGAAAAAAATAATCCAAAATATTGATGAGATTGGGATATAAATACTCATCAGATTATAATTTGAAGAATCGTAATACCCATAATATAATGAAAATTTTTATGGATATATATAAAACATAATAATAATAAAATTAAATTATGGGATGTATATACACCACATATAAAAAATAGGTGGTGAAAATGGTATGTATCTCATGAAAAATAAAATTGAAATGGAAATCTCTTATCTTATATATTGACTCTCATCGCACTCATGAAAACCTAATATATAATAAATATAATTTTATTATAAATATATTAAAGAACCATATTCCTATATATATAATACCATATATGATAAACTTATGACCTTATATTTACCATTTATTAACCATTCCATGTTAGTGTTACGTTTCAGGTAATATACTCTTATTTTGAGTTGTTATTTTTGATCCTCTTTTATAGATCATCATTTTACTTCTTTTCATACTATAAACCATGATATAAATATATTATATATTAATAAAATACATATTTATAATAATTTATCAAAAATTGGAATATGGAATCTAATACACTATTCATGGAGATGCTAGGACATACATACGCATGAACAATGTTTCTGTTTAGTAATCATTCCAAAAGAAAGTATGTAAGTGACATATATGTGTGTGTATATATTTAATAATTCCAAAAGAATAAATAAATCATATAAATCATATATAAATAGTGTGTCCATCATAATCCCACCATTGAGGTGTGGTAATGGAAAAACAAACAACGTCGTTTCCGGATGTTGGAGTTCACCATACACAAGAATGGTATGTTCGTTACCCATTTTATGGAAGTGTCTATGAGTGTAGGTCCAAGACATAGAATAATAATATATATGAATATTTAGGATAATTATTTTATTATATAATAATGTAATAAGAATATTTTAGGGGTGGAGAATTAAAATAAAATAGGAGTGATAGTGAAAGGTTTCGACCTCTTCTTTGGGTAAATCCTATTGGTTTTATCTGGAGGGATTCCTTTGTTCGATTTATTCCAAAAAGTATGATTTTAGTGTTAAGATAAAGATTTTTGGAGTTGATATGGATATATTTTGGACGAAAAAATAGGTTTTTATCTTTGAATAAAATATAAGAGTAGGTGCTCTTTTATAAGAAAGGTGAGTGGTAATTTTGGATGTTTTTATAAATATTAATTTAAAATAAATTCAATCTCAACCCAAATACCTAAAAAAGAAAATTTATTATAATATAATATGGTATAGGGTTGTAATAACATAAACCAATAGATTTTTGAGATGTTTTGTAATTATTATAAAACTTATCATTCTTTTTAACCCTTAGTTATCTTAATTTTATTTTAATTAATGTATCAACCTTTTCTATATTAAAAGATTTTAATTTTTCCCTATGTGATATTAATTAACTTATAAATGAATATATTTTATAATTTTATACCATATCATATTTTTTTTAAAAAAATATATTTTATTGTTTTTAAATAATTTAATAATATATTATTTTTATAAAATAGAATAAGTGTCAAATTTGACACAATTGATCACTTTGACTTAGAGAAACTCAATGGGGATAGTTAACTTCAAAACAATTCGATTAATACACTCCAAATATGTCATATCCACCTATAAAATTTGGGTATCACTTTAATTATGTTAAATTAAGGTTTTTTATATGTTTAATAACATATAATTGGCTGTTTCATTAATTTAATAATTACCACATCATCATTTTATAATAATTTATGATAATTATATATCAACTAAAAATTTATGAAAATAATCAAATTAGAAAAAAAAATTATATTTTATAATTATAAATATTTTTGAGAATATATTCAATTTATACTCACATTAAAAATTTTATACATATTAAAAATAAGAGTGTGACATTTTGTCACCCTCTTTTTTTTAATAATATCAAAATAATTTTCATGGAAAAGTGTCCATTAAGTAATTAAATATATAATAAATAGGTGATATGTTTCTTATTTACTTTATTCAATAACATTTTATAATGTGTTAGGGTATTTTTAAAATATTTAAAATATTATTTTAATCCTCAATTTCTATATTTACTCTTATTTATGAAAATGAAAATTTAAAAAATTACTATTTGTATTGTAGAAAAATAAAAGGGACCTAATTAATAAATTTTCAACATATAATTCCAAATATTGTATCATTTTGTACAATATAAAATACATATTAAATAATATAAATTTAGAATTAATCCAATTAATTGAATGGGAAAAGGAGTTTTAAAGTGAAGACATCCAAAAGATTGAATTGCTTTTATATCACAATTAAATGTGAAATTTATACCAAGTACCCACATTGGATTAAATTATAAAACATTTATCAAATTTTATTTTGTAAACAATGAAATATTTAATTTCACACTACAAATTATATTGATGAAAAAGATATTTTTAATTAAAAATCTCGATTTTCACTATTCATCAAAACATGAATCTTATCCGAAGATTACCAAAAATTAAAACAATATCAATTTTGATATCCCAATTTTGAATAAAAATATATTTTTTCAAATATAATTTATAAATGCTTGAAAAATGGATTTAAAACAAGTTCTCCATCAAAAAGTGGCAAAACATCCTTTTTTGAAAAATACATATTTTATTCATAAAATTAGATTAGTTATTATCTCATGTGTAGAAAAAGAATAATATTAATGTTAAAAATCAGATTTAATATATTAAAAATATATTTCATTAATATAATCCAACATGATTTATTTGTTTTTTTGTTATAAAATATACTTTTTAATAATTATATAATTTTCCAGATAAAAATTTGGTTTTATTTTAAAAAAGGTTTTATATTTATTTATAATTTATAAGTAAATTAATTATGTGTAAACCATAATTTAATTTTTCAGTTAATCATATTTATACCTTTTATTCTGGAGTCCAAGTTATAATTAACTTGTTTAAAAAATTATAATTATAAAATGATATTTCATAAAAACGCGATGTTGCATGTCATGAAAGTTAAGTCTGTGTTACTAGTAACATAAGACCTCAAAGAAATAGAATATTAAAACAATGTATTTCATAAAAAACACATTGTGTTAAACATGGACTATAAAAATCCATACAAGTATGAGATAATTATTGATTTCTCACACTATCGGTTGGTGTCACCATTCATTGGAAAATATATACAGGAGATTAATGAAGTCAACACCACTCTTGATCAAGGATATCTGATAATATTTATAATAATACCACCATTAAATGGATGTGTAAAATAATGTAGTATCTACAATGAGTAATTATTCCATTGGATCAAGCTATAAAGGAATTCATTCGATTATAGACAATAATATTTTTCATTTATGATGGATCCAATGCTCATAATGCCCTATGTTAATAATTATATGATGGATTCCACAATAGATATATTGAAAGAAGAAAGATACTCACATTTATTCCCGAATTCCATTAAGAACCCTGAGATTCTCATCAATATAGCATATATCTCAACCATCAAATTGCACGACATAGATTGTTTTTGGACATCGACGACATAGGATGGCATGGAAATAACAAAATTATATCATTATATTTATATACATAATAATTTAATCAATCCACCATCAATTTTTTGTTATACTAATAAATATTCATGGTGAAATTCTATCTAAAGAATCGACTTCATGGGGACATATCACCTACCTGCATCCAACTAGTTCATATACATTCTTACATTCTTAAAATTATTCTCCAAACTGGTTGTCACTATATCCCATTAGGAACATGGGATGAAGGCTATAATTAGCCTCATAATGATAAATATCATTACAATATTTGGTGTATTTATATAATATTAACATATAATGGAACACTCATATACAATTATCAGTTGAAACAACTACTTCAGAAATATAGAATGAAGTAAACCTAATCATCTCACTACCTTGTAGAAGAAAATAGATACATAGAGACGTTAAATATAATTTATGCAATATAAATCATAATATAGTGGATAAATACATAATCTTAGAGTCCAAGAACATTATATAATTCATTTGTACTTAACACCCCATATCCCACACTTCCACACTAGAGAACCCATATCTATTTTTCTAAATTACAAATATTATATTGAATAATATTCATGTTTCCTTAGATTTAAATAAATTTTTAAAATTAGTTTTATAAATATTTAGAGCCTAAAAAGAGGAAATATGTATTGGAATGATTCAATGATAAAATATTATGGATATTGTAAAACATTTAAATCCATCAAAAAATTGTTTCTTGAGATATTAATAAGAAATTTCACCTCCATTCATTACTCTATGGAGAGATGATATTTTTTCTTTAACAACCCATAATTTACAAACATGGATATTACATAATTTTTTTGGAATACACATACAGATTACCAATGACCGTATTAGTTTAGTTCATTTTTAAATCAGGAACACAAAATTTTAGCCTCGTAAAAGATATTAAATTTTTTCCGAAAATATCCCCCCATTTAGTACCCCTACCTATGGGGGCTATAAGTGGCCCCACTCTCTCTTTTCTCACAGCATAGGTTTCCTTCGGTGGTGACTTAAATGGTGGAGGCGACATGGTTAATATTTTACATCTTCTCCCCCTTTCCTCATTCCATCCTTTTTTCCCTTTCTTCTCCATTTTTTCTTATTTCTCCTCACTCTCTCTATACCATTTTATTTTATACATTTCCCACCACTCAATTGTTCTTCTATTTACTGTCTGAGTTATTTCTTCCTTAGTGGTTGTTTCTCCTCTATATTTATTGTGTTCACTAGTCCTGGTAGTGGATTATTTGGTTGGGACTGGTGGTCTGGACACAAAAATTATTTTATATGGAGTCCCTACCACATCAAACTATGCTCTATATTCGTATTAATTCACCTCTATACTATTAAAACTTCTATGGTGTCTTCAAAGAGACTTTTGGGCTGTTTGTTTGATTAGGATTCAGAGTTCTGGGTGGCGAGTATAACATTGTCATAATTCTAATCTATGGTTGTTCCCTTACGTGTCTTGTTGTTTCTGATATCTCCTGTAGGTCGGTTGTATTTTTATGTTTTTTCAATATTCTTGATGTTTGGGATCCTAGAGGAAGCGATGAAGTGTTTGTGAAGTTTAGACATCTTATAAGACATTTTCATCTCAAATATGCTCTAATATCTTGGTACATCACTCATTTCTATGTAGGTCTAGGGCAGTGTTCTCTAAGGGGGTTTTGGGACCTGTTTTTGAGTGGCCATTAATTTCCATGAGAGTAGAACATAAATAATTAGTTTCCTTTGGGACCTTCCAATGGTTCTTATGAAATTTTTTCAATGTTTATAGATTTAGTGGTTCTATATTATGGTGTTTATGGTGGGGATGATGGTTTCTGGTGGACAGTACTCACTAGAGGGCTATTATCAATGAGGGTTTGGTCTATGTTAGGGAGAACATCATGATGCGCTATGTGGCTCGTGGCGGTGAAGATTTTATTTTTTTTTTAATTTAAAAACATGTTTTAGAAATATTGTTTGTGGCTTGATAAGGAAGATTTTTATATGATGTTTTGAAATTAAAAAATTTTTCATGTGTAATTTTGTTTTGTTGCCGTATGAATGGCTTGATGAGGTGGTGATTTTTCTATAGGTTTCCCACATAACCTCAAATTATCATTTCAAATATATATATAAAATGTATTGGATTTTGTAAACCTACTTAAAACATATAATTATAACATGAATAAAATAAATAATAAGATAAGGGTTAGATTTGTTATTCAATAAGGGTATACAAGAGATACATGTAAGAATAATAAGGAATTGTAGGGTTTCAGAACACCAAAATAATATAATAATATAATACCCTACAAATCAATGATCATATACATGAATCAAGGAATAAATAATGGTAGTTAATAACACATGAATCATGATAAAATAATCAAAACATTACATGAAATCATAACATAGGAATAAGACATGAAATTCTTTCAGACACATAAACATTTAATATAATTCTTTATAAGTTGAGTCACATCTAAAAAACATATAAAGGCCCTTCATGGAGACAAAACCGACTTGGCAGGACACACAACCATCCCGAGTCACAACCTTTTCATTGTAAGGAATTGAGTTTCCCTATCATTCCATAATAGATTAGTTTTCCCAATATTCTCATAGTAGATAATATTTCCCCCATATTCCCATAGTGGATTAGGTTTACTCATACTCCCATAGTGGATAAAACCGGTCTAAATATTTCCCATCATTATCTCGTGAGATATAAATCTTTACCCAATGAATTGATGGAAGATTTTTGTCCCACCAATCACATAATGAAAACCATACATATGTGATCTATAAGAACATAAATCAATAATAAATATGAAGTAACTATAAAAATAATAAGGATAATATCATTTAATCATAACCTAGTTATATAATAGGAATCATAAAATAATGTTATCATAAATTGAATAAGATTTTGAGAGTTCATTCAAAATAATTATTTTGGATAATATTATTTCATTTTAAAAAAATACATATTTAATCATACAAAATTTAAAATTATATTTTCATTTGAAAATAAACATGAAAGAATATAAAATAATCCTTGAAAACCATTATAAACATCTTTGAAATCCTTTTCCTCAAGAATGAACAAAAGATCATTTAATACACTTTTAAAACATTTTTAGAAAAAATTGTTTTCGAGGAACACAAATTTTATACCAAAGAGAGAATGTTGTTACATGATTAATATCATAAAAATTATGGTATTAATGATATACTATGTTGGAGGGTAGTCTATACATCTAGAAAAATAATACAGTTTCATAACATTACAAGTTTCTTAAAGATGAAAAATGGAGAAAATATCCCATTATTTATTTGGTTACTTTTAAATTTTAAACTCTGTGATAGAAAGATCATAAATTGGATATGTAAATACACAAAAGTTTATTTATAAATATCATATAATACATACATAGTTCATATATTCCAAAAAATATATACAAGTGATGAATAAGGCATATGGGTCACAAAAATAAATGTGAGACTATAAATACCCTTACCCAATTGTGATCATTGCAATTATATTCCACATAAATGAAGGAAACTTATATTAATAAGTAAATGCCTAAGTATTAATGATAATACTCACAAATTATATTAATATTTAGCACAATATCCACACAAAATAAACAAGCAGTGTATAAGGAATGTGACCCACAAAAATAAAAGTGTGAAAAAATACCAAACCTAATGTATTGACAATCATTTTAGTCATGAAAACCAAATGTATAATAAATATATGTTTATTATAAATATATTAATGTTCCATATTAAATTATATAAAGAAAATTATGATTTATGTATGCCCTTATATTACTTGTTTATTAATAATTCCATGTTAATGTTATGTTTCGAGTATTAACCACATTGTATTTCACAGGAGTTATTATTTTCAATATTTTTGGTCCTCTTACAAATATAAAGATTTCATAATATAAAAAAATGATAAAAATGATATAAATATCATATATATTTTTTATATATGTATTTATAAAAAACTATAAATTTCTGAAATAGAAAAAAAAAATTCACAATTCATGGAGACGGTAGGATGTACGTATGCATGAATGTTGTTTCTAATTTATTTTCCTATTGAAAAAAATAAGTTAAATGTAATAAATTATATCATTAAAGTATAATTATTAATTAATGTATATAATATAATTTCACGATAACCATCCTTGATAAATTCCATGTAATATGTGAACAGACCACATCTCTTTGGGGAGACAGTTGTATACACGTCCAAAAAAAAGTTATCATATTAACAAAAAATGGAATGAATGGAGGTATGTGTTATATAATAATTATCCAAGAATAAATACACTATAAATATCATATATATAATATTAAAAATTAAATTACATCATTATTATAAACCTCCAATGGTGGAAATGGATTATTAAATGACATCATTTTGTGATACTGTAGTTTTTCATACACATGATGGATGATTGTGTATCTCATCTGATGGAGGTGTGTGAGAGTGTCGGAGAAACCTTAACCTAAAAACATATCAATAAATTTATTATAATGAGGTTATTATGAAAACATTAAGTAAATATAATTTAATTTTTAAAAATAATAAATAATTCAAAAATGTTCATTGATGAACAACACATATTGTTTATGTATCTCCAATTGATTTGCACAAAAGAAATTATTCAGTTGGATTTTATCCAAATCTAATGATTATATGATTAATGGATTGATGTTTTGATTATTTTTTGAAGGAGTTTTTTTGATCCAAATATGTTCTGTATATTTAATGAAAGATAATAAGAGAGGCCCTTTAATAAGATATAAGAGGATCACTTATGGAAATTCTCAAAATATCAACATAAAATAAGTTAAATATCATTAAAAATACCACAAAATGGAAACGAATTAGATGAAAATATGAGACAAGGATGTAATATCATGAACCCATAAATATTTATGCATGTTTTAGAATTATTTTAGACCTTTTCATTTTTATTAACCAATAGTTAAGACATTTTAATTTTAACTATGGAAAAAATTATTCAATATTAAGAGGATTCACTTTTTACATATAAAGTGTAATTTTAAACAATAAATGAAAACATGAATTTAATTTAATACCATATATAATCCCCTTTTATTTATTTAATATCATAATGTTTTATAATAGTTTTATAATATATATTAATCATAAAATATCATAAATGTCAATTTTGAAACTAGTCGTAATTTTGACATTAAGAAACTCAGTAGACAAAGATAATACTAAAATTAATAATTTAAGAAATCCCTAAAATTTCATATTAACCAATAATATTTTTATAGATTATTAATTAATTCAAATTATATATCATTTGATATTTTTAATATAATTTTATTGATTGGTTCATTAATTTAAGTAAAATTCCATCATCATTATATAATAATTTATAATAATAATTTATTCACTACATATTTAATATAAAATTCCATGATATAGATAAAAAAATTTATTTCATAAGAATTTAAATATTAGAGATATCAATAATGATCCACGTTTTGAACTAGATAGAAATATAGAGTAATTTTAATTTTTATTTACTTAATAGGTGTTTTTTTAAATGGAGCTTGAGATTGGGATTATGGGTGTGGGACCACATCAATGTAATTTTGATGGACTGGGGTGAATCCTAAAGAGGATTATTAGGTGTATCAAGGAGTTTTTGGAACTCTATAACCAGAAAAAATCAGGTTTTGGAGGACTTTCCAAGGGCATGTGAATTCTATAAAATCGTTTGTCCCCGCAACTGGAACCCTGCAGCCTTATACCGGTGGAAACAAGTTGTTCATAAAGGATTCAGATAGATTACAAAACATTTCACTCATCAAGCATGGTTAGTGGGTTTGGAATGTGCCTAA
Source organism: Viscum album (assembly GCA_963277665.1). Classification (NCBI taxonomy): domain Eukaryota; kingdom Viridiplantae; phylum Streptophyta; class Magnoliopsida; order Santalales; family Viscaceae; genus Viscum; species Viscum album. The sequence continues at coordinate 90,985,497 of OY728164.1, forward strand.
AAACTATTCAACACATGTTTGGCACATGGTTTTTAAATTGTGTGGCTATCCCAGGTGGAGTGCTTTAGGTGCCCAGTAAAGGGTGCATGGTTGTTGCATGGTTTAATAAACAATATAGCCCAAACCATGTGTTGTTTCCCTATAAGAAAATGTGAAGTAAATAAACTAAAAGTCAAAATTCAATATAAACATATTATCACTTACATGTCCCCCTCTTGATCGCATGGTATCCCCATGGGATCATTTATGGAAACACATGATGCACCCCAAGGCTACCACTTTAGTAAGTGACTTGAACTAGATTTCTAATGGTTATTCAACCAATTCTCCAAGTTATGTTTTATTGATAATTCACTACTTCCTTTCCCAAAATTTGTATCTTCTCCCACCACCCCTCCATGATTTAGATGAACCCTAGGGTTTTTGGTGAGCAGTGTATTGATGTTACTCTTGTTTATAGTGTACATAAAAGGTTACCTGAAAACTCTTCTTGCATGTTTCGATATCTGCTACCGAAGGAAAAGAATATTGTCTTAGTTCGAATAATTTTTTTTGTCTATGATTTGTTTTTTTATCATCTATTAGGTTTCTTATATTTTTTTTTTTGTTACATTGGTAGTTTTGGGTCCCTGGTAATAGATTATATACCATTTGATGACTCCGTGAAGTCTTTCACTCTAATACATAAGTATATATATATATATATATCATTCATGTACACATTCCATCTTGGAAAGGAGAATATATGCATTGTATTAATGAATATATGTATATATATATATATGAATGTTTGTGGATGAATGTGTGGATAGATTGTTTCTATTAAAAGTATCAAGTACCAAAGTGTTTTGTTTGGTTCATCCTCGATGTAGGATCCCTTTCCATTCCCATTTATTTTAATAATTCATTAATTAGTTTCCAATCTAACCTTTATTATACTTAATTAATATAATATCGAATTATATCTAAATACCTTTTAAATTGGAATTGAGTATGATTTTTGAAAGAAAATTTTAATGTGAGAAATGAATTTCTTAAAGTTAAATGTCATGCTTTTATAATAAAACCCCTTCAATGGAGGAACACATTATTAATAAATAATAGTAGTGATTAGAATTTTATTTTTTCTTGGACTATCATATTTATGTCTATTTATGAATTGATGTTATTATCGATTTATTTAATGTCAAGGAAATTTCCCCTAATGTCATTAGAAAACAAGGTTTCCCTTTTTTGAATGGTTAAGGAAAAAAGGCACCATCTAAATTTTTATACCTTCTTATAAATTGAAAAATGAGGAATGATTTATAAAAATGGAATTCCCATGTAGGTATTTTACATATTTTCCATGGAACCTTATTAGTACCACACGAACCTACTTAAATGAATTTCTATGTTATGTTTGACTAATATATGGAATTTCTTATTTTGAGTAGCTTGTTCATGAGGACGAGTACACCATAAATTAATTTTAATAATGTTTTTTATGAAATGGGTTCCTTAAAATGAAATTGAACATGCATATTGAAATTTATAAGAGGTATTTATTTATGAATTACATTATAAATGTAAATTATTGTTTAAATGGGTTGTATAAATGAAATGCATGAGAGGTACTCTATCATGGATTGCCTTTTGATTGTGAAAAAACCCTAATATGTGTTTTTTTAATTTGAAATGCAGAAAATATTATGAATTATGTATTAAGATATAAAATGTTATTCCTCATGATTTATATATTATAAATTATTAGACTATATATATTTTAGATCCATGGGCCGTGAGATCCCTTGGAAGGGAAAACTGTGCCAACTTTACAACTAGGGCAAGGGGATTGATCGAGAGAGCTCCCATAGTGATGGAAGTCTTTTGTGTATGTCTTGATCCTTCCAGTAGCTCAAGATAAGTGATTTATTATGATAGCTCCATTGATGATGTATTTCATTGTGTTACATCACATTAATTTATGAATGTGTAGACAAGAGACTGTGAGGGTCCTTGAGAGGGAAGATTTTGTGAGCTTCCTAGCTAGAGACAAGGAATTGATCATGAGAGTTCCTCTAGTGATTGATGTATGAGGGTTTATTCCTGATCCTACCAATAGATGGAGATAGGGGATTGACCTTGTGATCTCCCTTAGTGATGGATGTCTTTGGGTTACATCCCAGTACTACTGGCACATGTATCTAAAGTTAATATGAGAGCTATTGGAGTTGGGCCAGTGGTTAGACAATGAGAACTTCCCCTGGTATTGGATGCCTGAGAGTTACATCCCAACACATCCCAAAATATTTTTATACTATATATATATATATATCATATTATATATAGGGTGACATGATCATACTCTTATTCTAGCTATTGGATGATGTACGTATAGTCAACATGTGTTCCATGGGTTCCTAGTCGAGTTGTTTATATATTCAATTTTGTTTATTATTTCTTTATACGTGTATACTATTTAATTCATATTGAACATTCTGGATTTTCCCAGACACAATGGGTTCCAACCTACAATTATTTATATCTCACACCCACTGTATCCTGCCATTGCACAAGGGCTCACGCGTACATGTAATGACTGAAAATTTTGTTAATGAAAATTCCTCTTGATATAATAAAAAATCATATTTTGTAAAATGGTTGTATAAAATATGCACTTATTTAGTTTTATGTATTTGTATTTTTAAAATTCTTTTATGAATTTTTAACTTTGTGAATATAGTCGTTGAATAGTTATCACATTATTAGAATAAATACAGGGCTTTAATAAATCCAATTTACTCAAACAGAAGAAGTGATGTCCTCATTCAGTTGAATTTCTACATACGAAGCCATTATTTGGAGTTTTAGAAGGAGGTAGCATAACTAGGATTTTCTCTTGATCACATCCAAGCCTAGCTTCAACATGTTATGCTTGAACGGAACCACTTATGGGAGAAGTGGAAGTTAATAGAGATTACCACTCGAGAAATATTATCCAAGTCAACCAAGAGTATGTTACCATTTCACACAATACCATTTGGTCTTATGAGGGTGTTATAAGGGTTTATTTAACATTACACTGGACCAATTATTATGTGCATCAGTTTTTTATAGAATAATAAATCTGCATTTATTTTATTATCGTGACGTCGTAAATAATTTTTAAATCATAAATAGTATTTTTAGTTAATATTCAATTAAGAAATCTATTTTTGATGAATAAATTTATTTTTAAAAATTAATAATTATTTTAATAAAAAATTATTACAAAATTACATTATATTAAATATAAGTGATCATATAATTTTTTTATGAATTCGATTTTAATTTTTATTAAGGTTTGGAAGCTGTTTTTGTCAAAACCGATGAATTTTCGATAAATGTCAATTTTTATTTTAAAAGTAAAAATTCCAATATTTATAAAATTATTTAGTTAAATTGAATAAAAGTTTTCGAATTAGGTTGTCATAATTATCCAATAGTATGGTTTTCAGAATTTTATGAGATAGTTGAATTTCTGGGTTAATATTAAATACTATTTAAATATATAATGTGTTTTCTGTCATCATATTGACCTAATAGTTATTTAATTAAATACTATTAAAATGTTTTTCGGCCAATATATGATTTTACTTTAAAATAATGTGATTTCATATTTTTTTGATTAATTTTATGGTTCCTTATTGGACCCTCTAAGACATACAAAAAATTTTAACTATAAAAATTATTTCCTTGAGAGTGTGACTCACCTCTACATAAGAAAGCCTATTATTTATAGATGTTCACCTATTTTCCTTATAAAACAATTTTCTCCAGTCCCCTTTGGATTAAAAAATGGGAAATACGATTGGATGGATTCTGGTTTTGATTAGATTAATGTGTGGTGTCCAAAATCTAAATAATATTGAATCCCCTCTCTTATCCAATATAATCCAACATGACCTCACACTTATCTTCACTAAAAACCCTTGGATCACATCACTAATCTGACCTCCTCTCTCCTGTATCCTCCCAAGGGGCCCTAATCTCCAAATAAGCCTCTTTGAATCCTCTACTAGGCCTTGGGAACACTTTTCCATGTAAGGGATTTCCTCCATTCTCAATTTTTTTTTACCAAATTTCATTATATTTCTATACCCCCTTTTCAATTAATAATGTTGGGGTATGATTTTTTACCTCCCCCATACATCATTTCTAATGGTGTAATGATGAGAGACATATTTCTCTCTTATTAATTCCAGCCATGTACACCTGTTACCATGCCATAATTTGGAAAGGAATTTATCTCTTCTCTTTTATATTCAAGAAAGTATTTTGTATTATAATTCTAAATTCCATTACATATGTTGGTACATGAATAAATATTACCCCCATACATTCCATTTCATCTTTATATGATGAGACTCCCCTTTCCCTCTCATCAACAATTTTTATGAATCGTTATGCTTCGCCATTATGCTACAGAAATTACACCATGATTTTCCAAACCAAAGTCAATGTGTAGTGTGTTCCATTCCCATTTCTCAATTGAGGGTATTAACGATTATTCATAATTAATTATTAATTATACAGTTTCATGTATTTATTACACATTCCATTATCATGGAATAAATTGTTATTTTCTAATGAATTCATGTTATATGATCCATGTGGAGCACTTATGCATGAAATAAAATTATTATGAAGGGTGCACCCTTATAGCGCTACAATGCATTGGGTAATGATTAGTGTCATGATACGTCATGTGTAATGTGTCTTTAATCATGATAATTCGATTAAAATGAGGGTTTACTCATGCTTCATGTGTAATGAGCCTTGGATTAGGCTAATATCATGTTAAATGTGGATGCCACATTTCTATGTTATGATAATCATGCAATAAGATTATTTTATGATCATATTTCTCTTATGCTCTATTGATATGCCTATTACTTATACTATACTATATTCTTCATGTTATTCCTTGTTTACTACCGTAATGGTCTTTATTGATCACCCTTTTCTTATACATGTCCTCATGTTATCCCATGATATGATATGTTTGAAGGAATGTTGTCGTCGTGTAAAAGAACATATCAATAAAAATGTTGGGTTTTAATGTTCTATGTTATTGTATATTGTTACTAATTTCTCAAGACACTAGACCCCTAGATCCTCATTTTTGTCTTAACTGCATGATTATGTAATATATCATGTTTATGTGTGTAATAAAGTGCAGGTTTGTTACAGATGGAATTAGAGGATAGGTTTAGTTATTTTTTGGATTAGGACTACAAAACCCTAGTAAAAGCTTTAATGATACGGCTAAGTATCATAAAAACATCCCAATTTTTTTTGATTATTGAGTAAGTGGTTTATTAAGAAAATACATCCCTATTTGGATACGAGTAGGTAGTGGTGGCTCTAACATATATGTATGTAGGGGTAAAACATGAAAACACCACTTTGAGCTAGACTAGAATAGGAACTGGTGCACCAAAATGGGCGTTGTTACACTCTTGGTTATGATACTCCCATGGGATATGTTATGGTAAATTCATAATCATAGTATGAAACATTAATAAGGTAATATAAAAATGACTCTTAATAATATATGTTGAGAAGTAGATCAGGAATAACATATATTGAAGCCTATAAATTCATAAGTAATGAAATTAAATGTAATTAATAAATTATCCCTTTTTTCTTTGCATTTTTCTTTAGGTGATTCCCCTAAAATTCATTTTATTCTAGACAATGGCCAGTAATTTGAGGAATCTGGCTAAAAACTATTGTGAATACCAATGTCATGATTGTTCCAATGAGATTTCCAATCTGATGGGATCGAGAGTCAGAAACCTTATTATGATACTATCACATTTAACCTATGTTTTGAATAGAAAAAAATTCAATAGAATCCTTCACCCCCCCCCCCCCCCCCGCCCAAGAAATAACAAGTCGTAGTTGAGAGCTTCATGATATAAAGGCCTACTACTTTTAATGATTCATCTAATCCACGAAACACCGAACAATGGATCCTCTCCATAGGGATGATCTTCTCAATCCATTAATGTTCCGAACAAGTGAATGTTCTTCTAACTACTTATCATATGGTTGTTGAAGCTGATCAATGGTAGACATTGATAAAAAAATATGAAGCATGAGGAAGATATTTTGGAATTGGAATGTAATCATTTCGTGGAAATGTTTCTTGATAGATATTTTCCTTGCACTCTCCGACATAATATTGAGAGTGAATTTCGTTCCCTAAAGAAAAAAGATGAAGTATCCATCAGAGCGCATGAGGAAAACTTCCCAAGGCATGCATGATATGCCTCTAGAATTTTCGTTACCCCCAAATGGAAGGTTTACTTCTTATTTAGTGGGATAAATACTAGCCTATGGAAATCCCTAGAGATTCATGACTTTAAGAGATATGAATAAATTGTATGATTTTCCCTCAAGCTCAAAATAAAGATCAATGAATCTAAGGGGTATCATAGGGAAATAAAGCATAAGGTGGACATTAATTCTGGTGGTCTGATGGATAAATCCAAAGATTCCAAGAAATTGTAGCACTCTACTTGACAAATGTGCAGAAGGAAGCACCTTGGAAATTTCATGAAGGGGATGAGGAAATGCTTTATGTGTGGAAGAGAAGGGAACCTTCCTATTAGCTGTCGTAAAGATAAACCCACTACTGTGATAAAGGAAAAGATCATTCCATTTGACCCTCAACGCACTATCCATTGCATCAAATACAATGAACCAAAGCACTTTTCAAGCCAATTCCTGAAGACAAGGGTTTTAAGAGGCAACTAACATCCTCCAATGCAGCAAGGGAGATCTTTTTCGATCACTACTGTTGATGAATACCCCGACAATGAAGTGGTTAAAGCTACGCTTGTTATTCATTCAAAAATAGAAAACATACTTTTTTATTATGTTTCTACACATTCATTTATATCCCAAAAGATTTTTATAACAATCTCAACACCACCCCATATTTTGGAATTAAATATTTCAGTGAGAACCGAAAATGGGGAAATCATTGCATCCGATGAATATAACTCCTCCTCTATCATAATTTGTGGATTTAACTTCTCGAAGAACCTCTTCATACTCTATCTGGTAGAATTTGATGAAATTTTTTGTATGTATTGGATGTCCTTATATAGAGCCAACAAAAATTGACATGTGAGGGAAATAACTCACCATATGACGAACTGACCCCCAATTCTATACATGTAAAATCAGGATGATGTATATACCTTGGCACCATAAACTCAAGAGTAGATATTACATTCATATGACCACTCATATCTTACACAAATGATTATGTATAAGGAAGCAACAATCCTTGAATAAATTTCTATTTTAAGGGAATTCATTGAATTGTTTCCAAAGGAATTTCCTTGTCTTTCTCCTAGAAGAGATATAGAATTATAAATTGATCTTATACCTTGGGTGTTTCCAATGCCCAATACTCTATATAGAATTGATATTGTAATGTTTTAGGAGATAAGGAAACAAATAAAAGAGAATCTAGATAAAGGGTTAATATGACCAAGTTCTTAACCATGGGGTTCGCCAGTCCTCTTTTTCAAGAAGATGGATGAGTAAATGTGCTTTTGTATTGATTATCATGAGCTGAACAAAATCATCATAAAGAACAAGTATCATCTTCCACGAATTAATCACTTATTTGATCAGATATGTGGAGAAAAATACTTCTTCAAGGTGTATTTTTGGGTGACAAATAATCATGTAATGCTAAAGAAAGAGGATATCCTCAATACTTATTTTAGTACAAGTTATGGTAACTATGAATTCATAGTAATTCCTTTCGGACTAACTAATTCTCTAGTAATGATCATGGACATGATGAATATAGGCTTTATATATTACCTTGAAAAATTTATGGCAGGGTTTATAGACAATATTATAATATACTCCAAAATAAATTAGAATCAAGAGAAGCATCTAAGAACTATACAAGAGACCTTATAAAAGAGAAGCTCTATAAAAGGTACAACATGTGTGCGTTTTGGTTAAAGGAGGATTCATTCATGGGTTATATCATCACAAGCAATGGGATATCTATGTATCCCTCCAAGAAATATGCAATTGAGGGATGGGAGAGGCCAACATTGGTAAATGATATTAGTAGCTTCTTGGGATTAGCATGATATTATCGCTGATTTGTGAGAAATTTCTCATGATTGTCAAACCCTCCTACCATACTAACTTGAAAGGGAGTCAAGTTTTCTTGGAGCGATAAATGTGAAGAAAGCATCATGGAGTTCATAAAAAATATTATCACTGTGCTCATGCTCACACAACCCACATGTTGAAAAACAATTGTTGTATTTAGTGATGCGTCGAAGAAGGGAAAAGGTTGTGTGTTGTGTAAAAATGACAAAGTCATTGACTATGATTCAAGGAAGTTGATAGTTTATTAGAAAAACTATCCAGCACATGATCTGGAGTTGGAAGACGTAATATTCTCTTTCAAAATTTGCAACATTACCTCTTTGGGGTGATGTCTGAAATATATAAAGATCACAAAATCCTAAATTATATATTCACATAGAAAGAGTTGAACATTCACCAATGATGATGGTGATAGCGGATCAAATACTATGATTTCTCAATCCATTAACACCTTGGGAATGTGAAAAACGTGGAGGAATATCTATGTAGAAAGTTTCCAGTGATTCTATCAATGATGATAATTGAAAAGGATAAAATCTTATTATATTTTATGACGATGGAAAAGGGAATAAAAATTAAGATAACATCATTAATACCCTCAAAAATGATATCTCAACCATCTCTTTAGAAAAAGTTAAGGATGCTCAAAATGATGATGTGGGAATTTATAAGAATGTCGAAACTATCATAAAAGTGAAATCCATAGTGTTTGAAGTTAATGAATAAGGAATTGTAATATTTGGGAAAATACTATGTGTTCCATCAAATTCAGAGCTAAATAAAGAACATTTTAAAGATGCATATAGTTAAAATTTTTCTATTCACCTTGGAAACACAAAGACGTATCAAGATCCCTAAGAGATTTATTGCTGGGGTACCATGAAGAAAGATATTTTTGAGTATACATAAAAGTTCCTAGTATTTAAACTAGTTATGTTTGAGGGGAATAAATCTAAGGGAATGATGAAACCATTACCCATACTAACATGAAAATGGGAGAACACCACTATGGACTTTGTCACCAGACATTCGAAGAACTCCAAAGGAAACAAAGATATCCGGGTTGTTGCGGATCATCTTAAAAAGACTCCAAACTTCATTTCAATTATATAGGATTTATCATTGGATAAAGTTCAAATATATATATTAGAGAAGTGGTATGGTTTCATGGAGTACCACAATTTATTGTCTCTGATTGAGATCCAAGATTCACCTCTATGTTCTAGAAGAGTCTTCCACATGCCGTGAATACTGAGCTGAAAATTTTTAGGGATTATCATCATCAAACTGATGGAAAACATGAGAGGACTATCCATAAACATTATGACATGTTGAGAGCATGCTCAATGGGCTTCAAAGTAGGATGAGATAAACATCTTTATCTTGAGGAGTTCTCTTACAATAACTTGTTCCACTAAAGCATTCAAATGTGACCTTATGAAGAAATTTATAGGAAGAGGTGATAAACACTTGCATGTTGGGATGATGTTGGGGAGTGAAAACTCCTAGGTATGGAAATGGTCATTGAAATAGTGGAGGAGGTTAAGACTATTCAATAGAAAATTAAGGCCTCTCAAAGTCGAAAAAAGAGTTGTGCTAATAATCATCAACGAGAGCTAGTTTTTTATGTTGGACACATGTAATTAATATGTATATCAACATGGAAGAGAGATATGAGATTTTGGATGAAGGGAAATCTTTTTCCAAGTTACATCATCACTTTTGATATCTTTTATCACATTGGAGTAGTGATATATCTACTAGAACTCCCACCAAACCTATCTCAAGTACACGCTGTATTCCATGAATCACTCATGAGTAAGTATATACCTGACCCATTTCATGTACTCAATCTTGAGGTGGTACCATTGGAGTATGACCTCTCCTATGATGATAAGTCATCAAATATCTTAGATCATAGAGAAAAATTCTACGAAATAAGATAATGCTCATCATCATGGTGTTGTGGTGAAACCAAAATTTTGAAGAAGCAACATGGGAACCAGAGGAAGTGATGAGGTTGGGCTACCCACATCTGATTTAGTGTGGGAAAAGAAAAATTTAAGAGAGAAATTTCTTAACGGGGGAATATTTTTAACGACCCAAATTTTGGTTAATGAAAATTCTTCTTCATATAATTAAATGTCTTATTATGTAAAATAGTTATATAAAATATACACTTCTTTGGTTTGATTATTTTATTCTTAAAATAACATTAATAATTGTTACCATTTCTATTATAGATGTTGAATAGTGATCAATGGATTTGTATAAATATTGGTCTTTAACAAATCCTATTTACCCAGACAAATGAAGTGATGAACTCATCTAGTAGAATTGTTCTGTATGGAGTCCATTAGTCCGAGCTTGAATAAGAGGTAGTGTCACCGGGTTTTTCTCATAGACCAAGTCCCTATCAAGCTTCTGAACGTTAATCTTGAATTGAACTGCCTATGGGAGAAGTTAATGTTAATATAGATTACCACTCGAGAAATGTTATCCAATCCACCCCAAGATTGTATCACTATCTCACACCTTAACCTTAGGTCTTATGCTAGTGTTATAAGAGGTTATGTAAAAAGGCCCTATAATTTTCCTTGACCAAATATGATGATAGGGCCATTAAAAACATCATGGATGAAGATTGGACTCACATGGTCACCAAATTGGTAGATCATTTTTCTTATTTCAAACTAATAAAAGTGGTTCCCAAAGATCTATTTTATATGAAATGTTTACGATAGTTTTGAGACCGAATTTTTTGAGAAATCACTAAGACCATGGTTTTGAGTAGCCAAAAAATATTTATATTACTTTTGAGAAAACTGAATTTATTTATACACACCTCTTAGATATCTACACTAAAACTATTTCTCCATTTTGAATAATATATCTCTTGATATGGAAAAAATAGAGTACACAAAATTTGACTTTGTGACGATTTGGTTTCTTGGACATATCTGTTTTTTTGGCCCCCTTGATGAATGGATTAGACATAGATGTCTTCAAAAGAGTCTTATCCTATTGAATTTTGGATCAGTAAAAAATACCATACCAATTGGATGCATGGATTAGTATATTATGAATTTTATACCACATATATTCTAAGGATCTTTTATATTTTGGCCTATTTTACTTCAACATCATCTCAGGCCATCGAAATAATCTTGACATACCATAAAATCATCCAAAAAAGTGAAATTACCTCTTTTAAATGTGATTAAAACAAAATAAATAAGTACACAATTAATAAAAACTTGTAATTAAATTTTTTATTTATTATAAAAAATCAGTTTAACACGTTGGGATAAAGGTTGAAATTAATAGTGAATCTTTACATGATCACACCCAAACAATTTCACACCTAGTAATAGTGATATTTTAAATAATTATACATAAATATATAGTAAAATTCAGGAATAGTTTACATTCAAATTATATTAAATCCATGATATCAATCTGAACAAAGAAAAAATAACACTAAGGAGTTATTCAAAGTGATCATGACAATTTTGTCATTAAAATTGTATCATAATGAAATTTTATGGGATGAATGATAACAATTTTAACAAATAATTTAAAATTTAACAATTTCATTAATTCAAAATGTGTGTATGTGATAACTATTTCATACTATTATTCCCACATTTTATCTAGTAAATAATTTTTTTTATTTTAAAATTGTTTCTTCTTAATTGAATATATCCAACAAATATGGCCTAAATCTTTTATAGTTGAATTTCAATTCCCACTCACATAATAATTATAGGAATTAAAAACTTAATATCTTGACCTAGATATCGTCATATGGTTTATATTTTTTCACTCCTGTCATTTATTAATATTATTTATTATTATTTCTAAATTTGAACATTGAAGAAACCACACACTCATCATTCAACCCTTGTTTGATCACTTCATGACACTCTTTGTAACTATTATGACAAATCAATTGTTGGGGAAGAGTATTTTTAATGAACCTCTCGAGACGCAACCCATATTTCTATGTTTTTAGTATTTTTTAGGGCATACAATAGTTGGATAATATGTACACATGAATTGTTCAATCCAATATAGTAACAAAAATGATCATATAAGGAACACATGTATAAAAAGTCATTTTGAAATGAGAAAACTATTAAAATAACTTATATTTACCTTCCATTATGTTATAAAGTTTCACTTCATGGTTGGGTGAAAAGATGTGTAGAGATATTAAGTTACCTAATTTTTCCCTAAACTACTCACCGAAAGTGTACAATTATTCTCAAAGGGTTCATAATTATACATCTATTTATTTCATTAAAAAACAAAATTTTAAATAGAAAAAATTCCAGACCTCAATGTTAAATTCATACCAAAACACACATTCTATCAGTGATTTTTTTGTTAAAACCACATGAAATAAAGAAATTCTTTAGGTATTTTCAATAATTTCTAGGATTAAGTTATTATCAAACATTAATATTCTAGCGAAAAAGTTAGGGGTAAAATGAGGTTGGGGAGAGTAATAATTCCATTCAACAATAAAAAATACAAAATAAGAAAGCTTATGAAAATTATTAACTAACATAGGAAGATACCCAACCCCACACCTAAATCATGTAGTGTCCTCACTAGAATAAAATCGAATATAGGATGTAAATATCAAAATTGGTGGTTTTCATTGGTATGATGCCTCTTCAACATACAGTTCATCCCGTGGGGACTCTGAAATGGATTTTTGAAAGTACCTCAATTGTTTCTCATTGATTGTGTTGGTTTGTTTTGTTTCTTCATTTTTAACCTAAACAACACCGAATGGATAAAAATTAGTAATAGTGTATAGGAGAAATAGTATGAACAAAGCTTACCTATATTTAACATCATTATTACATTTAAATAGAGAACCTTATTCACAATGTGTAATTGATGATGAAGGACGGGACAATCATGGGTATCCTTGGTTAAATCCTTAAATATCCAAAAGTTATCATAATAATCTCTATGAATTCCCACCATCTCTTGAATATGTAATTTCCTCTGATAACCTTCACTATTAATATTGTAATTTTATTTTTATAATGTACTAGAAGGACTAGTGCCCTATCTTAATAGGTAGGTGACAACTCCTTCCAAAAAACTAGTTGACATGCTGACATGCATGTGGGTGTTTTGAAAGAATTATGGTAATCCTATAATGAATTTTCGAGTCTAGGACTCCAATATTTTTGTATGTTGATTAATTTTTTCAATAATTTGTTTTACCTCTATATCAGACAATAAAACATGACCATTGGTTTTTGGGTGACATGCATTAGAGACTCGATGATCGACCCTATACCGATGAAAAAATGATGCCATTGATCGGTTTCAAAAATGAGAAACATGGTCACTGATGATGGACCAAGGTAATCCAAACCTAGGGAAGGATTGGGTCATCCAAAATTTGAAGACCATTTTAGGCTAATTTTTCATCATGGGTCAGTCCTCTTCCCATTTTTATACATAATCATTAGTCTTAATAATTTAAAAGTTGACCGTGGAAATGTGAAATATCCCAATAAAGTCAATGCCCCAAAAATAAAAGATACCATGGAAGAGAAAGAGTTTCTGTATAATTTCATTTATTTTAGAGACATTCCAAATTAATTGACAATGGGGATAGGCTTTACATAAATCATGGTAATCCTAAATAATGTTGGCCAGAATATACTTGAATTGAGGACCTTGGAAAAATTCCATTGGGGACATAAGTGACTCCCCATAGAAGGAGTGTGGTGAAACCTAAGGGCAAACTGAAAGTCACTATTAGGAATACAACACCTAAAGAATTGATCACTACTTGTTCCCCAACGATAAGGGTAATCACAAATGTACCAATGAGACACATGTTTTAGACAAATGGATTGGTTTTTGGTAAAATTAAACATAATTAAAGATACTACCAAAAAATTAACAATTTCAGCATACTAGGGAATAACATCTTTCACAAGGTATAATTACTTCTCATGAAATATATCATTTTTATTGAATATAGGTGAATTATTCAATGTTCGAGGATGGGAGGATCCTACTGATATGTTCAACTGCCACATTCTCTAGTCATTTTTATCCATAATTAACATATTACATTCTTGAAGTAGAAGCATATAACTAATGAGACCGAGTTTGGATTATAGTTTGAAAAAGAGATACTAGAGGGTTGAGTGATCTAATAACACAATGGATTTTGACCTTAAAATGCATGACCTAAATTTATCCAAGTAAAACACAATGGAATGGAGTTATTTTTTAATTTTGGGGTATTTCTCTTAGATATGTTTCAATGTGTTTTCGAAATAGGCCATGACATATGGAACTGGATCAACCCATTGTGATAAGACTACACCAATTACACAGTTAGAGGAGTCACACATGATCTCAAATGGTAAATCCCACTGAGGTGGTTTGATTAATTTGGGTTATTTAAGACTCTATTTTATTTTTTTAAATTATTCTACACATTTATGATCAAAAACAAATTCGTTTTCTTTTTGGTGTAAGTGAGAGAGGGGGAGTGAAATATTACTAAAGTCAATAATTAAAAAAATATAAAATCTATATTGACCAATGATAGATCATATACCCAACACATTTTTGGTGAATGGTATTGAAGAAATGACATCCACATTTGATTTACCTACTTTTAGACCATCCCCAAAAATGGCATGCCCAATTAATGTACGTTATAACACCATGAAATGGAATTTTATACAAATTAATACAATATTCCATTCAATATAGTGTCATAGGAAATAACCAGGACTAATCAAACACTAATTAAACGAGGAACCATTAATTGAAAAATCATCCATGATTATATCCCTACAATTATCTAGGTGATACAAAAAAAATATTAACCATGCATCGCTATAATGTTCCTGGAGATTTCAAAAGACCAAATCGAACCTTCCTAAATGAAAATTTCCCAAAGGGGTATTTGAAGGTTTTACATTCCTGATCCTTTAGAGAAATATGGATATGAAATCATCATGAATACCCTTCCCGGAAAAATTAACGCGACATCCTCACAATCCTCTCTTGCTTGTATCCAATAAATGATAATGAAAAATGGCCATCCTTGTGTGCTGGTTTAGTCACTAATAGTCTATATAGACACTTCAACTATTCAAAACATGGGTTTAAACCATTTCAATGATATGATTTTTTATTACTGTAAGATCTGATTTGTTCGGAACTACACGCTCTGGACTGACCCTTTGGCTATCAGAGATAGGGTAAATTATTCTATCAACCAATAATTTTTTACATAATTTTTAACAACATAATTTAGGTTTGGTTTCAGTCAATGTTATTCCTAGATCACATGTTTAGCCACATAATTTAATAAAATGTGATGTATAAAAATTGCTGGTCTAATTATAGGAATTTTAGAAAGTGTCCATCCTAATACTAGTTTATAATCTATAAAATGCTAAATCAATCCAATTTAATTCTATGTTAGGAGTAAAAAGTCTCTTATGACAGGTAGCTTATTTCCAATATCATAATAAAAATATTTTAAATTTTGAGGTATTATCTTAATTTTCACCTTAGAAAGAGTTTGGATTGATATGAGTGAATGTGAATGGGGAAGTTGAATGATATATTATAACTTCTCAATGATAACATATTAAGATGAATAATAATATTTCACAAGATTTTCAGTATCATCAACGGTAATGGGATCCTTAGTGCTGAATAAATCCTCAATTAACAAATATGAATGGAATTTTTCTATACCAATACAGCATTAACTACATGATTAATAACATAAAATTTCTATCAATGATTGAATCACAGATATTGGAACATTTGAAAGGAAAAAAATTTCTAGGGAAGGGTGTACATCAACTGAATTAAATAAATGTGAGGAATGGTCCTTCGAGGGGAGATTCATGGAATCAAGGATGTGTAAGAGGAAAATATCGGCACCAAACTCCATAGGTAATGTTACATTATGAACATTAATTATATTTTTCTAGTTTTTATGAAGGGAATCATTAATATAATTGGTTCATGTATATTAATTATATCATATTCCATTTTAAGAACATAAAAATATGTAGGAAAAATAAAAGCTTTCACCACCCCAAGAACATCCTCTAACATACCCACAGGGCTTGAAGTAGTCCAATTTTATTGTTGAAAATAAATTCCAATGGGATTTATTTCCCTAATATAAAATGGGTATAAAATAGAGTGGGGAATCATATTAAATGAGGCACTAAAATCATGCATCGCATCAAAAATGAAATTCTCCCCAATGGTGAACAAAATCTAAAATGTTCTAGGATAATTTAATTGATAGGTTGTTATGTCTTTATTAATTCTATGATTTTCCTCCCCAAACACAAAATCTCATCCGCATGAAGTATCTTTTAGTGTGTACACATCTCCAAGAGAGACATCTCTTATTGTGGAATTTTATTCAGGGCATCAATTATGGGAATTTTAAACTATGGTTTTTTGAATGTTTACAAAATTTATTTACCATGTTTAGATTTTTAGTTTCCTTGGTTGGGTTCCCCTTTAGAGAAATGGTTGTGTAATTACTAGGTTTTATGTTTTATCTAATGAACCATTATTTCATTTGGAATATATTCCCTCGTGATTGTGATTTTTCTCATTTGGGCCCCTTTATGTTGTTAGGATGGTGGTATCCTGATGATGGGATGACTCTAATAGAGTGTTCATTTATATGTTTAGTTATATTTCACTTTAATAGTTTATGTAACTGACATTTACCTTATCCCTAAGCTTGAATTGTGACTGAGAAGGTTGTTTACCTAACCCATGACTTTTTATTTTCCAAACAGTGCTAACAAGTTAACCTAGTTGTGTTATTAGGTTTTGTATAGATGTATGGGTGGTTTTTTGGAATTAGAGATTATTTGAAGCCATTTGTTTCATCCTGTATTCTAGAATGGGATCAGGTTTTAGAGGGGCTTGTTTGAAATGAATTTTTGGTGGTTGAGGATTTCATGGTGGTGGTAGTGGATGACTACTCTACCCTAGTTTGACAACTCCAATGGGTACACTATAATTTGAACCAAATTATTGAGTTTTGTAGGTCTTGTTCTCAATGAGTAACCTTATAATTATTGGGGTTTTACTAACAAGATCACCACATTTAGTTGAATCAATCATGTTTTTATAAATAATATTTAATACATTATAATAATATTATATTGAAATATGATCACTTATTTTGTGGTGTGGGAAAAGTGAACAAAGACTTTTAAATCTATCCTAGTATTCAAGAAGTTCTTCCACTTTTGATTTCCGTATAGCATATATTTCTTTCCTTGTAGTTATAGTTTGAAAATATTGTAAGTATTTTTCAAATAAATTTTTTTCATGTTCACCCATATTCTAATAGGGGAGTTAACGTAATACAACTAATATTTTGTAGTTTTGTATAATGAAAAATATAATTACATAATAATTACTTGTTCTTCATCCACATTACCAGGTTTTAATGTAGAACACAAAATATTGAAATTTTTTATGTGCTTATGTGGTTCTTCTACAATTGGTCCATGAAATTTTGGTAATAAGTTAGTTAAACGATATTTTAGTTCCAAATTAGGTGCTTCACCTTGTTTTTGAATATATAAAAGATGGATCTCTACATTTGGTGGGGTTAGTAATTTTAATTTATAGTTTTTAGCCATATTATTCAATTTTCGTTAACTTTAAATGTGGGTTCGATAATAATAAATAGTATCTATTAAGAGTTTCAATGTTTTGGGCATCCTCCTTCAATGGGTCCTCATGTGTGTCTCGGTGTTACTGATGTAGGATCCTCTATAGTTAAGTTTTCAAAGTTGTTAAATCATATGGATTAGAAAGTTCCATGCATAGAAACTATATAATAAATAAATGAAAACACGAGCATATATATAATGGTAGAAGATAAAAAAATTAGTCAAAACATTACAAAATATATATAAAAAACATGCTCTAGGAACCAAAGTTCTCCCCTACAATGATGCCAAAATTTGACCATATTTCAATGAAAAATAAAATTTATTATGTTTTTAATGATTATTTATAGTACATGGAATATTGTAAGTCAAATTTCATGGGTCATTGGTGGTTTTAATTGTGAATGTTTTTATTAAAAGTTCTAAAAGAGGGGGTGGTTTTGAGAAAAGTTTTAAAAATTATATAAATTAATTAGGGAGGTTAATTGTTGAATAAAGGTGGTGTTTTTTGTATTTTGAGATAAGAATGTTATTTTATCTTCCCTACATATCATGGTTAGTTCATCATTTGAAAAAATATATATGGATTAATGGAATCCTTTGGTTGAGTGTTATCAAAATCTCAATTCCCATTTTACCTCTTAAAATGATTCCCAAAGAACTAACCCTTGAAAAAAAATTATTGTCATGGTTCAGACCTCAATAATATAGTGAGGTATTCCAAAAAACAATGACATCTCATGTTTGTGTTATTTTATTATTATTTTTGTGTTTTTTGATCATAACAACCCAAGATTTCCTCTTGAAATTTCAATCCAATCAGTGTTGGAATGAAATGTGTTTCACTTAGTTAAAAAATAAATAAACTCATTGAAAGGATAATAATGTTAAGTTAAAATAAATATGAAATAAAAAAAAGTATTTAAAAAAAATTGAATAAAAATTAATTGAACTCTCTCCAAATTATGTGTAGATCCCTTGAGATTATTTTCCTCCATTTAGCTCTCCATCGACAAGAGGTGGAATCTTGGTTGGAACTATGCCTTTATCCTTGACCCCCTATGAGGATAGGGTCCTAAAAATGTATTGTACAAGTATAATACTAATTTGAACCTCAAAAATGCTTTATCATTTTTCTTAGTTTGAACTTACAAATGGGGTTCCAAAGGTTCCATTTTATAGGCAATGTGGAAGGTAGTTTTTGGCCCCTTGGTTTCTTGAAATCAATTGGAACATGGTTTTGAGAGGACATAAATTATAATCTAGATTTGGAGAAAAATAAAAATCATTTACCCACCACTTTAAAATACCCACCAAAAAGATTTATCCATTTTGAAAAGTATAGATCGAGATGTAGATGAAATACATAACACATATGTTGACTTAGAGAAGCTTCAGTGTCATAGACAGACTAGATTAGTTGGGAATCTTAATGAACATATTAGGATGTGGTGTCTTCAGAAGAGTTGTATCCCACTAAATTTTAAAGAATATCATATCTTATGAACTGAATTAGATGCACGGATTAGTAGAATTAGGCATTTCATTCCCCGTATGTTCTTGGGATCTTGTGCAGTTTAGCCTATTTTTCATTAAATTCATCTGAGGACCTCCAAATCACCTACACCTAAAATAAAATCACCTAAACAAGTGAAATTACCCTTTCAAATAGTTATTAACACAAAATAATTAAATAAATCACGAATTAATATTTTCTATTAAATTTTGAATTTATGTTACAAAATTTGTTTAACATAGTCGTATAAGGGTAGAAATGAATAGTGAATCACTACAAGATCATAAGAATAAAATATTAATGAGAAAAAATGGAATGTACAACAATAAAAACCTAATAATTCCAAATGAATTGATATTCAATAGTTTTATCTTACTCAAACCACATCAATCACACAAATATCATATCCCAATTATTCCATAAAAACCACTTCACCAGAGCGAATAAGAGGGGATCACTAGAATGAGAATCTAGAGAAAATTTGGAGGTGATAATGACCTTAACAAATACCCATGACCTTCATCATGAATAATTATATGTACCCTTGGGCCTCTTCGTTCTTTTAAATATATTCATTTCACTACTAGTCTCAAATTGGTTAATAATTTCTTGCAAGAAATCCATTTTATCTAAAAAACTAGATCCTCCATCAGCAATGGTAAATTCACAAAGCAGACAATACTTTACTTTAAACCCCTATATCCTCATAAAAAACATAAATAATCAAGTACTTAATCATGGAATTTATGTGATTCATTAATCCAAGACCACCATATCTCTGATTTAATCCAACACTATACATTCTTTCTAGAACACCATTGAATGATCAAACAATGCATCCAAAAGCCTCCTTGAATCCACCATACAAGATATATAGGGAGATTGGTGAAGGAACATGTAGATAGAGAAGCATTTTATATTTAATAGGACCTCAATAGAGAAACGCATCCTTTCTAGGACTACCAATGCAAACTATTGATGCTAACCCTAGTATAATAACCCACTTTTAATGAAACAAAGGAATAAAAAACAACTATGGAATAGTGAACTGGGAACATAAGATGTCAAACACAAGCCATGATCATGGGACACTAATACACCATGACCCACACATCCAAACCCTCCTTGAAAAAACCTACATTCCAGACCATAATAGAGTCAGAAACATGAATACTAGAAGGAAAGAATAGAGGAATATCCATAAAGGGATTCCATAGGGAGGTATGTTCACAAAAATAAATTGAATGAGAGAGATGGAGTGGGGTAATGTAGGGAAAAGGAAATAATATGTAGAGAATAAGAATGTTATAAGGTTGGAGTTAATAAATATTAAAGAGAATATGGTGGATATGATTCCATAGAAACAGAACAAAAACCTCCCCCATCTGAATCACCACTGAGGGAACATTATCTTTGGAGTGTAAAGAGATAAAAGCCTCATAGATTATCTTTTAATTACAAATCATTTTAAATGAATATTGACTAAAAATATATTTTTGAAAAATACATATAACATGATTATTATCATGACACATAGTGATTCTCGATTCTCAAAATCTATGAAAAAAAACCATTTTCAATAAATAAAGTCCCCTCCCCTAAGCATGTCAATTCCCTCTTGTAAAGATTGATTATCACCCCTATAAATTAATCTGTTCTATATTGATGAAGGCTCGTTATATCAATTTATATCTCAATGAAAATTATTTATTCTACATAAAATAAAAATTTAAATAGAGACCTTGATATATATCGTTACCATAAAATAATATTATAATAATTTCCACTTCTCTGATATATTATCCAGTTCATTGTAGGATCCTTCATCAGAGGGTTCTTTTTTTTTTAAAATTTCACTAAAAAATAATCCTATGATGAAAAAGATTGATATATATAGTGAAACCTCTCTATAAAGTATTTGATATTTTTTAGGATATAAAATGATCATTGGATATCCCATCATGGTAAAGACTGAAAATCCAAATAAAATATCATCTTTCTCTTCATGAGGTCATTATAAATACTCAAAATTAGGATAATGACACATTAAATGTTTCTTAAACTAGATCCACACAACATTCAAAAAATTGTCATTCTTGTCAAATGATGTAAAACTGCATGACATGTAGTTCATCATATATATCATTTTTTGAGTGTTCCATTTTTATAACCCTAAACTCCTCAGAAGGTAAATTTCAATATGGAAAAGATCATTAAATTCCACTATTATATTAAATATCTGGATCTACACAGTGGACATTTCTCTATCACTTTATGATTCAAGGGTTATTGTGATATTATTTTACCCTTTTATACCAAATTAATTTTTGAAAATGTATTCTATAATATAATAAATATTTTTTTCTTGATTTATATCCTCAATGTTTATGTAATGATAATATACTTTTCTACAATATTCCTAGAAATTAATCTCAATCAAACCCCCACCCCATCCAAAAATTTTGATCCCTTCATTCATACTATTTTTCCATTAATCCGTTTTGAACATGGATGAGACTAAAAAAATTATAAGATACAGAAGAATGAAAATACACCAAATAAATTTCATAATCATGTGACCATAAACAACACGGATCCCAATTCATTATTTTATAACATTATTTTATATGAAATTATGACCAACCTATATGATCATAAATGGCATAGAGTGTTATTTTTATGAAACAAAATTTTGTGACATGTGTAATTGATCTAGGTATGGGTGACCAACATAGGTTTTGTCCACTAAGAATATCATATTGATAAAATAAACCATTCTCAATTTAATATACTAACTATTATATCATCCTATGATATATAATAACTATATATATCGATTGATTCATAGTATCTATGAATAAATAGATCAGTCTAAATCATATATTTAGGAATTATCTATATGTTATCATCCATATCAACCCATTGCAAGGGAATTGTTCTATTCAATGAAATATCAAGCCTAAATAGTGACAATAACTATTATTGAATATCCTTTTACATAAATAAAACATACGGTAAAATTTTTCTAGGTTTTTTAAAAACCTATTATATAAATTATCAATTACTATATTAAACTCCATGGTCAAATTTATTTGACTATGAATACACACCAATGAAATGGGTTTTCATATGTACCCATGATATATCATACCATCCAATGGAATACGCTTTCTATGTTGAGGATCCTATAATGTAATTATACTACTAAATCATCTTAAAGGTACCTATCATTCAAATATATTCATCGATCATCCCTTAGTTTCCTTTTATACATCACTATATTTAGTGAAATCACCTTGAGTTTCAATTTATGATCTAATCATTCATCTATTTAGAATGTGTTGGAAAACTAAAACTCCATGACTCCCATTTGGGCCATCCTATCATCATTTGTTATATGAACATTGAATTTATACTATTCTTACACCCCATTAGAAAATATATAATAGTATTATTATCTTTATTAAAATCAGGTGCTACCGTGCGTTTATAAGAAAAATTATCTCACTACTCATTTTATCCCAAAATCAACTATTTAATCTATTATCAACTATTATTGAGACAATATAATATTATAATGAACTCTAATAAATTTTTTAAAAACAATCATATTGCATAATCTATCTCACATATTGGTAAATTTTATATGACCTTGATCTTTGTGGTTGTTGATCAAAGATGTAAGACCATTAACTTCATCCCCCACTAGTCTATATAGTAAGAAAAGAAACTATAGACAATTGAAAAATAAAAAAAATCATGATGAAAAACTCTAAATGTCATCCTAGGAAAAAAATAATTTCCCACTCTCCAAGAATTCATATTTAAATAGTTAAGAAATAAATATTATCTCTCAAATATAAATTGAACAAACCTTTTGTGGCTCACTATATAGCCCTAAAAAATCATTGACCATCTCACTAGAACATTTAGTATAGGAAAATTTTATATTGGTGGAATGTCATCTCTTTACCCCATGTTTTGAATCCAAATATGGTGGAATAACCATTAGGGCATTAAAATTCATCATGAAAATAATTTTTTTCTACAAAAATACTTTATTTACTAGGTGTTTTAATAATTGAAATTCTTCAAGGATATAAATAAAAAGGATATTTGAAATCAAGGTACATATCTATTTGACAATTTATTGATTCCCCCAATATGGATATGTATTATAATCCTGAATATGTAATATAAATCAAATGAACCTTCTTCCCAAGGGGATAATCTTATAATTTTCATGTTCCAAAATAGAATAACCACAGAACACATCATTTTGAAATTAACTAATGGAAATTTCCAATATATGTTCTATATCTCATCATTCCTGATCCAAATTTCACCAGTTCTGATTTATATAACAAGTAATGTAACTATTCAAGTGAATTTTTCACCTATTTTTTTACATAATATTTCATATTTCCCATCTTTATAGTATTGATTTAATTTCCTACCCTTGAATATTTATCTAGTCCTCATCACATGATCCTTATCCATATGGAATGATGGTTGAATAAAGGTGATCATAAAATAAATATACAATTTTCTAGGGAATCATGCGACAAAATTGCCCATATATCCATGTATTATTATTTATTTCTCTTCCTATGTAGTTTTCTAAAATCATTTTTCCAAAGCTATCTAATGAATTATTTTAGCATCCTTTGGTCCATGTAATATTTTTTACTTATTCTTTATTTCATTCACTATCAAGGATTTTTAGATCATATCATCCTCCACGGATCACATGATCATGATTTTTAACAGCCGTAGAGGGTTGATTTCCACCATCACAAATAACAATGGTTAATTTAATAGGTTGGAAGGTAGTTTTAGGATTTACTGATTTATATTAGGTATATGTTTCCCATGTTTCTGTCTAAAACAACAAATATTTTAGTCAATTTTTTCCAATAATAAACATCAACAACATTTTACCAGCATTAATGTACTGAAATTGCATGAGTAAAGAGAAATGAAACTCACTAGGTCAATAACCTACAAATAGAGGTTTTGGAGAAAAGTGATGTCTCTATTTGATGTATAAACACAATATGTGATTTAGAAAAAATTGCTGATTTGAAATTGAAAAGTAAAAAAACAATATTTCATAAAAATCTAGTAAATATAGGCCTATTCAATAATTTAGTTCCTAACTAATAATTATCTCATATATGTGGATTAAGAAAAAGATAGGGTTATTAAAAAAATGTATCAATGCATGTGTGATACTAGATATAATCCAAGTAAAAATAAATTTATGCACGTTATGTCCTTTGAACATTGAATTATTTAAAGAAAACATCAATTCCATTACATCTTACAAATCAATAAATATGATATATGTGATACATATGTACCTAATGTTTATGGACTCTTCAACCCACTTGAATATTGTAATCCTTCTTATAAATTCTCCAATTTTTTATCCTTTTCACATTTTTTCAATTAAAAAACTTATCTAAATGAACTAACTCTAGGATTATGATGGTGATATTTATATTAATACCCACCTTCAATCCACACCCAGGAATAAATTATGGATATTAACGGGAATACACTATTTTAATTATGATGAAATTTTCCTAAAACCAATTCATGAGCCATTATTCGGAGGAGAACATTCTGACTCAAGTGTTTATATTCCACAATTGATGTTGTTCATATCCTATTTATATTTAAAAATAGTTTCATGTAATCTTGTTCTTGTATTCAAACATTTCACCTGTTATTATTGATTGATAATGAATGTGTGATGGAATCCATAGAATGAATAATGGTTTAAAACAAATCTGGATTCATTAATTTCCAAAAATGTGGGAAGATGAAAATTTAGAAAACGGAGTCTCTCTTAATGTTGAAAATGCATTAAAAAATATCTGAATATTAGATTTGAGATCCATGATCTAATTTTAGGCTTCATTGATGTTATTTTAAAATTTTATAGCTCTATATCCTTGATTTCTTGATCTAAAATATGATCATCCTCTCTTGAAACTGTATTTTATTCTATGATATTATATTCATCAACTATTATATGAAATTTATCTAGTTTAAATTTAATGATGGAAAAACTATATAAAAGATAGTCCATCTGATGGTTTACACTATCATCTATACACCACTACTTTATTTACACCTATTTATGGTGGGATTCATTGTGGGGGATTGTATATCAATTACTGGCATAATCAGACATTAATTTTTAATGGTGAAGGATTCGTTAGATCACGACCTCCATCTCATTATTCTGAAGGATTTTCTTGATGGTTCTAAAAACATGGTTGTATTAAAATCCTCTACATAAAAGTATAATTAAAATTCCATTAAGATCATGGAGTTTTTTATTTTAATGTTCTACTTTCTAAAAATTATAATCCATCTATCGAAAATCACATCACACTTAAATATTATAGTTCAATAACATTATACTTCCAATGATTTTATATTTTTAATGAAAAAAATTATTTTTTCTAGATGTCAAAAATATTATAAGGAGATGAATATGAAATTTTTATCTTGATTAAAAAATGATGTTTAGTCCATCATAAAAAATCAATTCAATCCAATTTAAGGGCTTAATTAAATTCATCTAATGAGCATTGTTATGTATATTAGATGAATGAATTTTATTCCATAAGAGGAATAAAGTTCATTCCATTAGAAAAAATGATGTTCAGAACATTGGAAAATTTATGTTTAGTGAATAGGATATTTAATGTTTATAATCAAACTAATGAACTTATTTCAACTAGATGAAATATTTTATACCATTGTGATGATTTTAAAAAAAGCAACCATTAGAAGATTTCAATACTGATTATTCTGAGATAATATGATGGATCTTGTCCAAGGATATTGAAACCAAATCGAGAATAATGAAATATAACCATGAGAGGTGTGCCTATAAATATATCTCCATTAAAGGATATAAGAGATGATTATTTTTTAAACTCAACCCATAGGATGTTTACTCAGTCGTATCATATTGTCATGCATTCTATTTAAATTTATAGTGTGTTTTTTCCGTGGAATCTGAGTGTAGATTCTAAATTCTATTGTACATTTTTGATTTGTAAATTTTTATCAAATCTAGTTCGATTGGGGAATTCTAGAGATGTAAAAATTATTGAATTTGATATTTTTTATCGAGGGAATAAGGGGACATAAATCCTGATTAATCAAATCTTTGTGATTAAGAGATTCTAGGGATAGCAAGATTGAGGATATTCGAATCATTACAATCAAGGTCTTATGGGGCTAGAAAGAAAGAGTTTATTCTGATGTTTCTAATTGAGGGATTTTTTTTGAAGAACGACATACCTTATAGTTTGGTGAAAAATATGTATACCATATGTTAATGTAATTGATTACCTTTACACAAATTGTTAAATCATTCATATTTCTTTTATAAAGTAGATGTTACTTTATCTTTGTAAAATTTTTATGTTTTATTTATCTTGTTTTTAAAATTCATTATTTCTAACGTACATATTATAATGAAATTTTAGTTTTCTGATTTTTTATAGACTCTGAATATATAAATTTAATTAGTTTAGATTGAATCTAATTATAACATTGAAATAGTCAAAAATATGTTCCATTTGATAAAATAAAATATGTAATGGTTTATGTTGGTAAAGGTTTTTTCTAGTAAATATTTTTATTAGTTATAATTTTTAGATAATATAATTAATTCCATATTATACCCATTTTTACACTTTAGTACAAAATTTGGCATCAAAAAAGGCTATAGTACTTTATTTTTTTTGTTTTTTATTTCTTTTACATAAATTATCTTTATAATATTTTAGAAAAATTATTATAAATAATCGATTATAGAATTTATATAAACTATTTCACACATTGTATTTTATAAAATGAATATTTTTCATGTTAATAAAGAAGGAAGGTTGAATATTTGAAATCTTTAGAATCATAATCTTAATATAACAATAATTTTCAATGGTATTTAATATGAATATTGGATGTATCATACGAAAAAAATTCTTATTAACACAAAATATGATAATTTTGTTATACTTACTAGAAATCATCAAATACCTAAGAAAGAAGTATCTTCTGTTAAAAATCAAGATATCCTTAAATATCAACTATGTTATTGTGTGATGAAAAATTTGTTGTGTTGTATGAAAAGGAATATATATATATATGATTTTTTTCTATTGAACCCATGGAATTTATTTGGAAGATGTTAGAATTTAATCCATTAGGTATTTTTAATGTTATAGAAACTAGAAAATAAATTCTTAAAATTTATTATCGAATATTTTATTTCTGAATTTGAGAAACTATTATTGAAATTCATTTGATACTATTGATTATTGTTTTTATTTTAAAATATACCAGTGATGAATATCGTATAGATGAAATTTTGGTTGAAAATATCATAGAGATTGTTCCCGGAGAGTGGGAATCAAATATAATAACTCTTGATGATAAAACATATGAAAAGGTTGATATTAGATGATTTGATGGAACCTAATATTGAATTAGGGGATATTAAAAGGATATATTGAAAAGGGAAAAAATGTTATAGTTTTTGCATCTACCGCACCTATTTCAATAAAAGTAGAATTGGTACTGAACGTTTCTAAGACTCTAAATAAAAATAATGTTCATATTGATATAAAGAGTATTTCTACAAAAAAATACAAAATTAGTTAGTTAATATTGTATAGATAATGAAAAATATTATTGGGAAGAAATATTTCAAACATAATTAATAAAATAATTTTAAGAAAATAAATGAGTTGTAGTATTCTTTTGAAATGATATTTTATTTTTGCATGAAACCTAGTCAGATAAGAACAAATTATACCTGGTTAAAGATAAAATAAAATAAATATAGAAATTATGAGAGGAATATTATGGATTTATATAGACATAAGAGTAATAAAAATATAAAAGTAATATACACTTTGAGTTCAAGTAGAGGTGATGGTTCTTCGGATAATTCATTAGATAGTGAAAGTAAATATATGAAAAATGTTGGTTTATTTTCATGAATTAAAAAGATTAACAATTTTTCAAGTATAAGGTGTCTTCGAAACCGTTAACAAAACACACTCAAAATATAAATTATCCAAATATTGAAATTGATAATAACAAAATATCTTTACATTAAGAATCTACTTACCTATAAGATAATAATATTTTACGTATCTTTGAGGATGTTTTTAGATTTTCTAAACTTAAAAAAACCAAAATCCAATGTTTCTAAAAAATAACTCTAGGGTGGAAAAAATTGCTATAGAAAATTTATGGATTTTAACATAGATAAAAATTATATTCTCTCAAAATTGTTAATAAGATATAATATGGGGAAATGTAATTTTTTAAAAAAGAGAGAAAAATGCAATTCTATTACAACTTTTTTTGAGAATGAATTTTTTTTGGGAAAATAAATTATGAAATTTCATGTTGAAAATTTTCACCATAAAAAATTTATATTGGAATAATATATTTCAAAAAAAATATAAAAATAGATTGAACAATATAAGGATTTATTTGTAATTGGGTTTACTAATAAAAACCAATCATTAAATTATGTTTTTTCAAAGAGTTCCACATTTTTTACTAATCATACTATTAGAGGATATTGGATAAATAGTAATTCATTAATTAAAATGAAATATTCAGTCTTTAAAAAACAATATTTTTCAATATATTTAATAACTATTCAACATAATAATGTTTTACATATAAAAATTTTAAAAATTTTATTTTCTAATAATGTTTGACCCAAATCGGTTTGCATTTTAAAATACTAGTCTTTTTTACTTTCAATAGACTAATAAGTGTACCAATAAATATAATAATTGTTACATGGGTAATTTATGTTCAAATAATATGATTGGGAATAAGGATTTCTTCAAGAATATTCTTAAAATTAAAGGAGGTAGAGTCACATTTGTTGGCAATTCTCAAGGAGAAATTATTAGAATTAGTAATATTATTCTTCATGGTAAAGCATTAAATTAAATTTTTTATTTGTAGTATGCATGAAGCAAAAAATTATTATCATAAGTGAATTATGTTATGAGGGTTATATTTTAAGCATCAATAATGAAAAATTTACTTTTCATAGTTAATAATTTAAGTTCAATTTTTTATATGTATATGAGGGATAATTTATTGAAAAATAACATAGAATACAATTGATGCCAAGAGTTTCCTTTCCTTAGTAAAATGGAAGATGAATCTTCATTGTTTCATATTAGGATAAGACATTTGAATGATTTAATGTTTTCCAAAATATATAATAAATGAATAGAAAGCGAACCTAAATCTAATGATTATTTCTTATAAATATTGGAATCCTGCTCAAGATGGAAGGAAACATAGATAAAATTTTAAATCTATAAGTGATGTATCAACTTCTGATTCATTAAATTTCGTTCAAAATGGATTTATTTCATCCTAAAAAAATGAATTATTGGTGTAAAATATTATGTATATGTTTTAGATTTTGATTGAACTAGATATACATTCGTCTATTTTGTAGAAAATAATTTAAAAAGTTTTTTCCCATTTTAAAACATTTATTTCTTGAGTTAAAAACTAAAAATAAATATACCCTTTTAATCAATTCACATTGATTATGGTGGAGAATTTTAAATTTTAAATTGGAATATTTTCATAGAAAAAATTTTATAATACACAACTTCTTTGAATCTAAAACTCTATATAAATAGGTGTAGTTGAAAGAAGAAATAATATTCTTCAATAAACAACTAGAACCATTTTCATTGAATATTAATTTTATAAATTATTTTTGGAGGAAGCGGTTTTTAATTCATGATATAATATAAATCGTTTTCTAATAATACCCTTCATTAATAAATCTATTTATAAGTAATGGACGGGAGGAAGTCCACAAATTTATTACGAAAATGTTTTGGGATGCGATGTATTCATTTTGATTACAATTTATAATATATATAATTTTTTTTCAATTTCCAATGATGGAATATTTTTTCGTTTTTCCACCTCAAGTAAAGTTTATATAGTTTTTTATACAAATAAAATTAATGATATGAAAATTGTCTATGATAAATTTGATAAAACTGATCCTTTTTTTTCAAGAAACCTCAGCTCACATTTTCAAATTCTAATTCAAAAACAAATATTTAACCTATTATTGAATGTTTTTAAGAGATAACAAGTGATTAAATAATTTTATAACTTATAACTCAAGAATAATTTCAATATTTTGTTGAATATAAATGATTTATAAACCATAGAAATTAGTATATCCTCAGGATACATCTTAGTTATTATATCATTGGTGATATAGATCAACAAGTTAGTAATCGATGTTCCTTAACGAGTTAAGTTGAACATTCTGAATTTTTATCAAAATTCAATCGTAAGACACCTAAAGAAGTCTTAGATAATAAATATTGGGTAAAGTATATTTTATATTATATAAATTAATTCAAATTGAATCACGTTTTTTGTTTAGCTGAATGACCTATAGATTCTCTTATTATATGTGTAGAATTTTGGTTACAAGATAAATGATATGTAAATGGATTTATATTTTGAAATAATGTTATAATTGTTACAATAGTTAATAATAAACAAGAAGGAATATACCATGATGAAAAATGTGCTTCAATAGTTAAACTTGAAGCTATCTACATAATTCTAGATTATGTTAAATTTATATATTTCAAACCTTTTCGAATGGTTGTGATGTTTGATTACGTTAATAAATATATAAAGTATTATGTTTCTATAAAACTACAACCAAGTTTGGGAAATCATTCTATATATAATATATTTTTTCTTACTACATCACTTTATAGACTTAAATAAGATCCTAGATCATTGTATGATATTTTAATTGGATTTCTGTTACAAAATAATTTTTAGGGAGTTGATGATCTAACACTTTTCATTAAAAAGTTACTAAAAACAACACTGCCGTTAAAAGTTCTGTAAATGAAATTTTATAAGGATCAATGCAAAAATATTTAATCGATTCATTTATAGATATTATAAAATCAATATTTGAGATTTCAATGATGGGCGTAATTACCATTTTTCTTGGTTTTAATAGTACAAAAAACTAGAAGGATTTTTTTTATCTCAACATAAGTATATAAAAAATATTATTATAAAATTTTGATATGAAAACACTAAAAGTATAAGTACTCATACAAGAAACTCAAATATGTTAGATATTTATTAATATGGGATGCCAATTGATCATATGGTATTTATATAAATGATTGGTTGTAAATTATACCTAGGAGATAGTTATATAGATTTGATCTGTTTTATAGTCTTCTATTTCAGATATCATGATAATACAAAATAATCCCATCTGAAATAAATAAGGAAACATTTTGAGTGGTAGATCGCTTCCTTGATGCGAGGCTAGGGTTTCATTGATGGAAACCTGAAGGGGGAGGCTGTGTAGCCTTAGCACTGAGTTGAAGGATCTTCAGCGTCACCTCCCCCTGAATCTTGCTCCTTGTTCTGGTTTTTTTCTTGTCACTCTCATAGGTTTCAGAATAATTTTATTGTATTTTCTATTAGAATATTTGTTTGATGATTTTGTGGAATTAGAAACATCGTAGTGACCATGTCTATCCTCAATGGTCCCTTCCACTTGTCATGGTTCATCTGATATGGAATCCGTTAATTCTTCTTATGCAGTTTTGATCAGGTCATCTTCAAGCCCAGAGCGTCATTTCTGGATTTGATATGCTCAGTCCCCTTCAATGACGATGCTCCCCTGATGTGATTTCATGTCTTCCTGTCTTGGGCGATGAATATTTGGCTTCACGGTCCTCTATTTTCCTTCTTCATCAGGATGCTTAAGCTGGTTAGATGGTGTTTCATGACTGCGACATTGTTTTGTTTCAACGCCGTGTTGTCCAATTAGGTGGAAGAGCATATGTTATCTCTGATTTGCTGTATCTGTGCAAGTTTTTTGAATGTATGGAAGGATTGATTGCATATTTCAGGACTACTTTTGGATGATTTATGGTGTGAAGTATTTTTGTTGAGTAAAAAGAGGTGATCACTGCTTTCTCCACTTGAAATTATGAATGAGCTGTGAGGGCCATGGATGAGGATTTTGTAACAGATAGGGGTGAATTTATATAAGGAGAGAATGACGATGTTTAAGTTTGATTTTTGGATCGTTTTATTTGGGGTGGTAAATTTTGATTATGGTTTATGGAAACACTTAAAAATTCAATCTAGAACAACTCCAGAGTTGAATCTAGAGCAGTATGTGTCACCATGTTTGGCCACTCTGATTTGGATGTTCGAGGGGGTATGGATTTTCCCATCGGTACTAGGCTCATGAAAACCTTCTCAGGACAGCTAGTTGTGCGGTCATGCAACGGTGGTGACATGTAATAATATTTTTACCACTAGTTAGGGCTAGTTCCTGTATTTTTTATCTGAGATGTATGTTTTTTAATGTTTTTTTGGTTGAAGTTGTTCTAGTTCTCACTTACCCCTTAAAAGTGTCATTTGAAAATACAAAAAAAATGTATTTTCAGTCAGTAAAATGGATTATAAGTTTTATTTGGAACATGTAATTTAATAGAATAATCTTTAGTGTCTTGGTACCTTAAAAAACTATATATCACTTTCCACTATTGAAGTATAATATATGGAAGCTGGAAGTTGAGGTGATCATTTGTTTTTGGATGTAACATACACACACTGATTTTGGATTGAGTTTTTAAAACACCAATTTTATCTAATAACCCAAGATCTATACCTTTATATAAAATCCCATAACATCCCTCATGAGATAATAATATAGATATAAGACACTATTTATTATTGGACGACACACAAAAGGAGATAAAATTTTACAATTCATGATGATATATTTATAAAACCCCTAAATTTCAATAGATTTAAATATATTAAATACATGAAAATTATGGTAAATACAAAATTAAAATTCATATATACTTATCATTTACCAATATCTTTATGTATTAAAATCCTTTTCAAAGTTAGGGTACATATTTTTATTTTTATAAAAACACTTTTGTTTTTCCAAAAATATTACTTTTTATAAAAATTATTTTTGTTTTTTAAGAACATTATAGAAAATGTTGATTGGAAAAAATTTCCATAAACATTATGTCAGATTTTTTTAGAAAAACATTATAATAAAAACATTTCATAAAAATATCATAAAATGATATTTTTTGAAAAGGATATATAGAAATTTTTTATTTAAACAAAGAAGAACTATATTTTGATAAATGTTCTTGTAGAGTTTTAATTTTTACTGCAATAGTTACTTTATTATCTTTTATTATTTCCATAATATATTATTTTATATTATATTATTTTTTTAAAATATAAATTTTATTTTAAAAAATTTGAAGTGTCTATCTTCGAACAAAAAACATCAACTGATGAAATTTTTCATAAAAAACCCCTTAATAGTACATAGAATTTCATTAATATACCAAAAAATATTTTCATTAATATGATCATAATTAGTTTAAATATAATCTTTTGAATCATTATAACATTACTGGTCACCTCTATGGGCCTATAAATACATGTGTCCTTCACCACATCCCATATCGCTCTCATAGTTTGATCACGACTCTCTGCTCATGAAATTATCTTCATGAAACTATTTTATCTCAATCTAATAAAAAATATCTATGCAATTAGAAATATCATTGAAATCATAAATCATAATCTTTTTATATGAATGAAATCCATAAAATATTATGGTGAATATAGAAGTATAAAAAGGATGATGAATTGAAAATTTATGCTTTAACAAAATAGATTTTTTTTCAGAGGATTTCATTATATTTTGAGGATGGGAGATGATCTATATATAATGTTAATACTTTTATCTTCACTTTCTCTTGATGGTACAAAAATTCTATTAATTTCTATTGTATATAATTAAATATAATTAATAAGTTATTACTTTTATTATTTTTAAATAGTGATAAATGTGTGACATTAAACAAGTTATATACTTGGTTAATGTTCTATATGAAAGGTAAGTACATTGAGTTACATATAATCTTCTAGACAATATGTAAATTATTTAGAAATCAAATGATTATAGATATTTTATTATTATTACAAGAGGGTTAGAAATGTTTTTTAGTATCTATGGATACAAGGGTTGGTTCGTTATTTATGTAAGGTTATCAAATCTGATGAAAAAGGGATATATATACTTTAAAATATTCATATATTTGTTTTTGACCATTATTGAAACCTAAAAATGTTTAACATGACCATGTTTCTTTTTCTCTCAATCAATGATGTCAAGAAAGGTTCTATAAAATTAAATATTCTTTTATTTACTTGTTCACTAATTAGATGTTATTTACATTCAAAATCATGATAAAAATAAAGAGTATGGTTGTTTCTATGAGGTAAAAGGATTACTCCATTAATAAGGATACCATTTCGAGAATGGGTTTCTAGAATTTTTATCAATTGAGAACATTTTAAGAGAAATTAGATAAGGATGTGTCCAATATTGAAGTGTTTTAGTTGAAACCAAAAAAGAGAAATTATTGTTATTATCCTTCCAAACCAATGAAGAAATTGAAAACCCTGCCTTGTATAGCTTTTAAATAGTTGACAAAATATAAACCAAAAAATATACTATGAGATGCATGTTATAGTCATTACATGGTAGAGGCTTCGATATTTAAATAGAAGATTGAGGATATTATTTAAAAAATAAAATAAAATTTTATAGAAGAAAATATTTGATTCGTCTCAAGTTGTTGAAAACCTTATAAAAGTGTAAGATAGAAATTATAGAGATATTCACATTTATTTAACAAAAATTATCTCTTTAAATTTATCCATTAAATTTTATTTAATAGATACCTCATTCAATTCCCCAGTCAGTTCAATAAATAGTTTCTCCAATATATGACATAACTCCGACCACTCCATTGGAAGTGGAAATTTTTGAAACTTACAATGTTTTTTTAAATTATAAAAATTTGAAAAATATAATCCCTGGAAGAAGACAAATCATTATTTAACCACGTATATGTTCATGTTCAAGAACCTACGGATAAATCAAGAGATGAATATTTAAGAAGTGACCAATAATTAGAATGTGTTTTGTAAAGATTTAGGATAAGAAAAAGAAGAAAAATAAGAAAAATAAGAAGAAATAGAATGAAAAATTGTTTATGAGACCTCCTCATTCTCATATGACTCCATAAATGATCTATATTTATAGTTTTAGAGGAAGAAGAATGTTTTATAAAGTAAAAAGGTTCCCAAAATTCAATTACTATGAAATAGAATAAGGTTGAATCTGATCAGAATGATGAATTTTTTGAAGTATCTAGATGAGTTGATAAAATAATGAATGAAATAGGTTAAGCTTGAATACATAATGTTTTATATGTTTCATAAAATATAACTCAAACTCTACCTAGAGTTTCCAATCGAAGATTATATTTCAGAATTACATATTTCAAAGAAGTGTTAAAGATTCATTAATCTTCCCTTCCTAATTTTCCATGTATTGAATCAAATTTTTTGTACATTAAGAGTAGGTTAGATTAAATAGAGAGACATGATATTTTTTGAAAACTAGTCATAGATGATGTGAAAAATAAATCATATTTCATATATTTTAGAGATAAATATATTGAATATTGAGGAAGGGTAAAACAGGTTGTTAGATGAATCAAATAAACAAAGATTGATTTTACAATTTTTGACTATAAAATTTAAGGATGTAAGAAATAATATTTTATTATAACAAGATATTTCATAGAATATACTTCTGATGTTTCGAAAATTATAAAATATGTGTATGATCTCAATGTTCTTGAAAAGTCTTAAAAAGAAGAATTTAGTGGACATAAAAACAATTTCTTATCTCTTGAAGATGAAATTTGAAAGTGCCAAAGTAGAACTTCTTTAATAATAATTTATCAATATAGTGAAGTAGAATAGGTGTATACAAGTTTTAGATAAAATAATTTATAAAAAATAATCTCTGGAAATATATTTAGCTATGTTTCATGATGAATTCAAATGAAATAAATTGTGATGAAATTTTGGGGGAAAAAGATCTCTATGAACTCTAAAATATTTTTGTATTTTTTTTGAAGTAATTATGATGATGAATGAAAATTTATTCATAGAATTTTGATTGAATTTCGTCAAATAAAATAGGGATAAATATTCTATCAATATTATTTGGATAAATATTCATTTTTATTAGTTTTTTTGAAGAAATGTTTTTATCTAAATTTTCGGGAACACTTTCTACACCTTATTCCATTGTAAAATATCAAATAGGGAGCACATTTTAAAGGGATGGGATAAGTACTATATTAGTACCCATCTTACAATTGTATTAAAAATTTCATCTGGGCATGTTTTTCTTAAAAAAGTGAGATTCAATGATAGGGGAGAAAAGAAAAGAGCTAAAATACGTAAGATAAAGGGATTGTAATTTTTTATAAAGTTATTAGTTTCTCTCAATATGTTTTGTGTTGTGTACATTAAAAAATGGAGATATTATTGTGTCTAAAGTTATGTATTCTAAAATTCCTATTTTCTATTTTGAAATTAAAATTTCACTTTCATAAATATTATTCTTCTCTAAAATTATACATTCAATAATTTAGAATGTTTTTTAGAAACCACTTATTTTTAATAGATATAGAAAACATTATAATTTTAAAAAATCAAATTATATTTCTCTGAAAAAATGATGTTTAACCCATTATAAAATTCCATTTCACTCCAGAAAACTCATTTTAGTTCATCAGATGAAATCAGTTCCATCCATTGAATTAATTCTGCTCATTCCATTAAATAAACAATGTGAAGTCAATCAGATAAATAATGTTCAATCCATTAGATAAATGACTTTTCAACTATCATACAAATGATTTTTATGTAGTTAGATGATTAAAGTCTATAATTTAATAAATATAATTATTTTTACTAGATGAAATATTTTACAAAATTGTGATAATTATATCAAAATAACCATTAATCAATGTCAATAAAGATCATACTAATATTTCAGTATGGACCTCATCCATTGCCTTTGTATAGATCTTTCAGAATCAAGAGATATGAATGTTGGATATGTTCTTAATAAGATAGGATCATTTGAGGATCATATATATTATTATTTTTTATACTCAACCCATCAAAATTTTACTTTTTTGAAACATCTTAGTACTTGTGATTTTTAAATATTAAAATATTTTTTGTTCTAAGGAATCCGAGTGGGGATTGTTAATTCCTTAGAAAATTATTATTTTAAGATTACTTATTACAATATGGTATGATTGAATTATTATTGGGATATAAATATTGTTAAATTTGATCATTGTGATTAAGTGATTCATGGTCGAGGAAGACATAGGATATTCTGATCATTGAAATCGTGGGATTTTAGGTCTAGAAAGATAGAACTTATTCTAATCATTGTGATCAAGGATTTTTTTCATGAAGAAAGATAGACATGAATGATTATTTACAAATATGGATAACATAAGTCATGGTTAATGACTTCATTTACTGTAAATTTTAGAGTTTTATTATATCATTTTTAGTGTTTCTATTTGTTTTACTTTAGAAAATTTTAGTGATTTATTTTTCATATGTTTAGAAGACATTATTTCATCTTAAAATTTTGTAAAGAATGTTTAGTTTTGTAATTTACTTTTCTTATAAACTCTAATTATATAAATTGTGTTGATTTGGAGTGAACCTAATTCAAAACATGATATCATCAAAAACTAGTTCTGTCTACATGATGAAAATTGGTAGACGTTTTTAATAATAATGTTTTTTGTTATTTATAATTTTTGAAACTAAAATTAACCCCTCTTGTAGTTGTTATTACACTCT
Organism: Viscum album; assembly: GCA_963277665.1. Taxonomy (NCBI): domain Eukaryota; kingdom Viridiplantae; phylum Streptophyta; class Magnoliopsida; order Santalales; family Viscaceae; genus Viscum; species Viscum album. The sequence goes on from OY728164.1 coordinate 91,023,825, forward strand.
CCAATCCAATATCATTCATGATAGGTCTCTTAAAGATATCTAAGAGATCGGATTTCATATATCATCTCATGTGACCCACTGGACAATAAATAGCTTATAGATAACATAATATCGTTTTCAGTCTCTCTTGAAGTATGTAATTTACCTAAGGAACATACATCATAATGATTCCACTTGTAGGGACTCTCAAAGACAGAAGGCCCTAAATATGGGTCAACTCCCACATATCTTAGATGTTTCTCTATAGGATCCATGACCCTTCAATGGAGATTTTCAATTTAGGAAGATTCTAATGGGACAATAAGAATATATAGAATATATACATCAGTTATTGATTCATAAAAATAATTGATGATACTATAATTACTCATTGATTGTTATTTTATGGGACATTGTAACTGGTGAAAAATTCAGCAGACGATTATCATAGTACTGTACCCTATCTTAGATTCTTTTCCATATGCTATCTTGGCCAATAAAAAAAATCATAGATCACTCATAAAAATTGTTTTATCACCAATTATATCCTTTCCTATTAGAATAATTCAATATAATTCTACTCTCACGCATATTGAAGAAAACCTGGGCTTCAGAAGTGGGAGATTCATGAGAAAACATTTTTCCTTGATAACTTTCATGACCATTAGAATCTCAGAGTAATTAACTCTTTTAGAATCCAATGATAGATAGCCGACTAATTAGAGAGTAAAATGGATCATGGTTTTATACAAATGATGAATTTTAGAAATATTACCTCTTAATGGTAATGCTTGAGTAAAGATTCAAAATGAAAATATCATATACGGAATCATCCAATTCAAGAATAAAAAAAGTAGAACAACCCCACCCTTCTCAATATAGATGATCACAAATTATTACATTGTGTCATGGGAATTAATAATTGAGAATATTTTATCAATAATTAATTGGGTCTTAGCCAATGTAATAGTTCCTATAATAATAATGAAGATATATAGGTGTGTCCAAACATCATAGTGGGGTTTGGTCACAACAATTGAATCATCGAATACTTCTGTTGGTGTGATGAATTATGGACTTAAATAAATATTTTATTCATATCGTTATTGATACACGATTGTGGTTTCTTCCGCATATTTATCTCTAGGATGTAAAAGAGATATATCCTAAGGTACTATAATATCAAACTTAAAAAATCTTGTAATGATAATAGTATTTATCATTGATTTATTAATGAAGAATCATTAAAGATAAATATAAAAATTTAATTTTGTAATATATATTATATCCATGGGAAGGGTCAAATTACAATTCATTTCCAAAATTCATTAATATAATTCCTCAACCATTAAACTAATAGAAGTATCAATAGACTATCGTTTCACCAAATTTATGTTATCGGTGTCCCAAATTGTTATTACCCACTCTTAAGCTAGTATAGCGCAAGTGCAGGGTCGATCCATAGGGAATTGGTGAGTGCGTGAATTCAATTGAGCAATGAATTAATTTGGTGAATTCTGCTGAAATTAGATTGGTATTTCCTTAGTTTTGTATTAAGGAACTAGTTTTGATTACTTGAAAATAATTATTAATGATTAAGAAGAAAACGAAAATGGGTTTTAATGATATGGGATGAAAAAGTGCATTTTGGGGATATGGTGATCATGGAGATTTATGATGATTTCTTAAGAGGTTGTATTGTTCATAATAATTCAACATTCTGGATCTCAATTATGACATGATTATCATGGTCTGGTTAATTTTCACATTGAATCGAAGAAGTTGACTCCTTGTTCTGGTAGTCAGTGTTTCACAATTCTTAATTTCAGTTTAGTCCATTTATGAATTGACGTATAACATCAATGATCATGAAGTTGTTCATTTATATTCTTCTTTTAGATCACTGAGAATTCTTTCCTTGGTCTGGTTCAGAATTCCCAGTAGTAGTTAACAATTGTTTAAGAAAAATAAGAAGAATTTTAAAAGAACAAACACAACCAAATAAACCATTACAACAGACAATACTTTATCATCCACAGCCCAAACAAAAGGGTTGTATAGTTACACATATTTGATATAATGAAAATAACACCTTCAAAACAGGATGAGATCATTGAGTAAGACTCAATGAGAGGTGTCAAACGGTGGAAAGACGGAGTAGTGTCACCACGGTGGCTCGGGAGGAATGGCAGCAGAACCCCCCCTTCTCTTCAAGTGTTCCACCTCCCAAAATACATAGGCTAAGGACTCTATTTATAGGAAAATAATGTACATGGCATGTATGAAAAGTACACTCTGTGTAGTAATGTCAATTGGGTTTTGCTTCGGTTTCTCTTTGGTAGGTGGCTAGCCGCACCGACTTTGACTCACACGGCGTCTACGGTCAGTTAGTGGAGGGTACACGACATGTAGTGCCGCCACACATGGTGTACAGTCTCTAGCAGGTGCAACCCACCATATCTAGAAGCTTGTACACAGCATGTAGAAGTACTCTACATGGCGTGTAGTGTCTGGACCAATGACTTGGGCATATAATCCTCCTTTTGATCCATGCCCCCATCTTAATGTACACAGTTTGTACTATAGTACACGCCGTATAGTTTCAAAAATTTCATACACTTCTCCCCATTTGTGTGTTTTATCTATACATAACGTGAAAGTAAACAAGATCACAAAAATCAATTAATATGTCCACGAAGCAATATATATTTACTGAAAAAATGATATTATTTTCATTAAAATCTATGTAAATGTATACACAAATTGGGTACATCAAACTCCCTTATACATAGTCATTTTCATTCCCTCAAGAAAATCTCAACATCTAATTAAGAGAATCTATATTTAAAAGGAATGAATTCAATTGATCACAAGTGCAAATGATACAGTTTTAGAAATAAATTCTAAAGGTACAAAACAGATTCAATTCGAAAGATATTCTCATCATGCCTCATATATAATTTAATCAACTAATTTTGTCCTCTTAAAACAAATTTTTAAACCTTCTAAAAATAAGCATGCCACTTGATGATCTACCTCACCAGTATATAATAAACATACTCTCAAGATGTATTTAATCAAAGGTATGCTCATTCAAAGGTACATACATTCTATCCATAGGTTTTCAAGGAATCTTGTTCTCTAATTCAAAAAATTTGAATTACAAAAATCATGAGGACTTTTCAAATAGTATCAGATGTTTCTATGGCTAAAGTTTGGTAGGAAAAGATGTGAAAAATAACTCTGAGGCTTGAAAAATGAGGCTAAATTGTTTTAATAACAATGCATGATATTCAAGTTTTACTCAATGTAAAAACATCATCAACAAGTTTTATCCAACGATCTTATCACCTTCATCTCCATTAGATAATTAAGAGTCACAAACCAACAAGGGTATATAAGGCACCTTTGTTTGTACCATTTTTTTTTGAACAAAGGGATGCTTTTTGAATTTCTAAAATAATGGTTTGGAACTCTTTTCGCCCCAAAAGATCAAGGGGCTCTCCCCATTACTCAATTTCTTGACAATTATTGAATGTATACCTTGTGTTTCTAATCCCTCATTTTGATCTTAAATAAATAATCATGCAATTTTTTAGGAGAATTAGGGTAGGAAGGGAAATATGCCTGTAATATGGCTCCCTATAAAGGCAATTCATGGTCTATAGGTGCTTCACAAAGATAAGATGTATGGTAGTCTCAAGATAAATGGGTCGAAAAAATCTTATGCCTCAATAATATTAATATAATTCGAATATTCTTCATGATTTGAAAAGAGTACTTTCAAATTTTGGTAGTCATGTATATCCTAAGAATAACTCTAGAAAAGATTTTATTAGAAATAATTACAACGAAGGGCTTTAAATACATCTCCAGAGTAGAAAAAATAAATAAAGGGAAAATCAATTTGTGACATGCATATAAATTATTAGCCTAATCAATGTAATTAACCAATGTTTAAAAGTTCAAAATTAAACTATATTAGCAATCATTTGAAAATATTTAAGAACCAAAATAAGCATGCAACCCTTTAAAATTTTCTTGTTGATAGTTCAATCATTAATAAATATGACTAACCAAAATTTCATCACGTTTTTTAGTAGATAATATAATAATGATGTCTCCTAGATAACAATAAGGGAAAAGACTATGGTGGTAGAGAGAGAGGCTCCACCATAGTTAATACCACACATGGTCTACCAAATTAAATACCAAGGAAAAGGGTGGTTGAATGAAAACGATGGGGAAAAACCGAGGGGAAGCAGTGGAAAAAGTAATCTCAAAAAGATAGTAAAAGAAAAATGGAAAAATACACCCCCCATGAAAAGTGAATCCCAAGGTGCTCCATGGTACTTTTGATAGTTGATGGAAAATAATACTTCAAACAAGCATAATATCACAGAACAGATAATGACAACACAGATATATATGAAAATGGACATGTCATTGTCATGGCGTTGCCTCAGGGGATGGAACGTCCGACACAGGTGGTATGGAAGTAGTGGTCGTAGTAGTGGAATAGATAGGGACCTCAGCCCGTGGGAGGCTCACAGTTGCAGGAGAATATGGAATGTCAAGCTCGGCGAGAGGAGACAGACCAACACCTGTAGTAAAATGAAGGATCAAGTATGTGGCCACTGCAGCGTTAGTAGGTAAGATGGTAGAAGCTGTAGGCATGGAAGAAGAAGCGGTCATCACATGAATGGGAATCCACTTATACCGGAGGAGCAGATCGGCCATCCGCTCAATGCGATTAACACGATGGTCAGTGATATCCTAGAGCTGAATAAGATTAGTTTGTTGGTTCTTGATACAAGTCAGACGGAGTGTGATCTCGGACAGGCGGAGGGTGAGGGGAGGGTCATGGGAAGTTCTAGGAGGGGGACTGGGAAAGGAAGGAGGGATGGGGAATGTAGTAGGAAGGGATGAAGATGGAGGTGCATGGGCATCCTCAGGGGAAAAATGGTCAGCATGGGGTGGTGGGTGAAGCTGGGGAATAGGAGGATCGACAGGAGGTGGAGGCGGGGAATGGGAAATGAAATAGTCCCCCCTTCTTTTGGACTAATCCCATGTGAATAAGTATGAGAATGTCCATCCACTGGGGTTGACCTAGTCGGTCATGCAGAAGGGAAGGTTCAAAAATGCTGAGGTGATGGGAATGGCGAGTGGCTTAGATTCCACCATTTAGGTTTCCCTAATGGCTATTGAACATGGCATGGAAGTACGAGGCTGCAAGGTAAGAAAGGTCCGGGTAGGCCTACATGAGAACACAAGTAAGGAGCTCTATGTCACGGCCAGTCATAACCCCCATATCCTCATGGCGGGGAAACAAGATGACACTAAAGCGCCGGTGAGTGATGCGGGTGAGAGGGTCAAGGATGAGGGTGCTCTTCTGGGAAGTGGGATTATAGCGGTGGTCAGGCTTAGAAATATCCCACCACGTGGCTATACGGCCCAGGCGCTCAAGGGGGAGCATGGGTGAAACTCGGGGAAGGGTGAGTGGAATGGGATAGAACTCGCACCCTCGGCCAAAGTCAGGTAGATAAAGTGAAAAAGGTGTCCCCCTTGTCGAAATCATACTGTCAAGAATTTATCGCTCAGTGTCTCTCGATACTCTAGTCCGTCGAACTCGAAAGATGCAGAAATATCCAAAAATAAGTCTCCGTAGATAGGAGTGCTGACCTAAAATATATCCAGAATTGACGTGTGCCCGAGGAGATCCTCTAACTCCTCCCAGATACCCAGCTGCCGAGGCACAGTGGGGTCAAGATAGAGACTGCTCAACTGAATAGTCTGCCGAGAAAAACGCGGGAGGCGGTCATGGGCCACGTCTGTCACTGAAAAGACCCCACAAGGAAATGGAACACCGGTAGGAGCCGGACTAGGAGGGGCCTCATCAGGGGCTGGCTCTGGAGGTGTAGCGACCTCACTGGATGAAGGGTCGCTGGATGGAGAGACTGCTGAAGGAACAACCACTATAGTGGAGGGCTCAAAAAGTGTGGAAGCCAATGATGAAGCATCGATGGTTCTCAGAGGCTCGAGATTGGGTGGTGAAGGAGTGACTTTGCAAGGCCCAGCCTCTATTGAGGTAGTGGGTGGTGGAAGGATTTCTAATGGAGGGAGCTTGTAGACCGAAGCATCTGGTTCTGGCTACGTCGGAGGCTGCAGTCGAATCCACCAAAAAAAACAGGCTGCTCGCCCTCAGTGGCAGAGGTCGGCCGCTTCCCCCGTGATTGGTCCATGTCTGCCATAACCTTGAAAATAAAGAAAAACAAAAACAAAAGAAAACGAAAAGAAAAGAAAACAATTAAACTCTAAAAATTATGAAAAATAATAGTACATGAAATGTACATCCAGAGTACACTACGTGTATTCAAATTGGGAAAGCAACCAGTGTTCTCTGGATAGACATGCCGAGTGTGGAGAATATTAACCATGTAAAGGTACACAGTGTGTACCGAACATACACGTCGTGTTCATACATTGTGGACATGGTCATGTTTTAGAAACGAAACGGCCATGATTTTATCAGTTAAAATAATATAGGACACGTTGTGTATGTGACTGACACAACGTGTTCTTTATTTGAGGAACATGGTCGTGTGGGGCATAGACACGGGTCTGGTCAAAAGGAATATAGTACACGGCGTGTACTGAACCCACTCATCGTGTATAGGAACATGGGGTGAGTGGCCTTGTCAAATTCTACACACTGAGAGGCCAAAAGAAATGATATACATGATGTATACCAAACACACACACCGTGTATATGAAAATTATGTGGGAGGTCGTGTGAAAAGGGTAGTCGTGCATGATGTTAGAGAGTACACGGTGTGTATCGAACATACACACCATGTAGTTTCAAATTTGAAATTCTTTAGTGTGTGTTAGTGTACAAACATACACGACATGTGTTCTTCATGTGTGCCCGTGTACTGTCAGAAACCAATCTATTAGGAAATCCAAAAACAATCTAAAATCTAGGAAATCGGGTAAATAAGGGGTGAAAAATGAAGTACCTGGTTCGACGAAGGCAATGCAGAATAAATGTGCCCTAAAATGGATGAAAATGAAGGATTTGAAGGAGGGGTGGCCATTCAGCGTCTGGGATAAGAAAATGGGGACAAGGGGAGGAAAGGGGGAGCCGTGCAATATGGTCTGATGCCAGGTGGCATGCAGCTTATATAGACGTGGTAAATGGCGTGTACTTATATACTACACACCGTATATCCCTTTTTTTAATATATATATATATAAGTATAATAATAAACTATATAATAATTTAATAAATTAAAATAATAAAAGCAAAGTAGTTATATATAAATATATATAACATTAAAAAATAAAACTATACATGTAATGTAGTTGGAAAATACAGACTATGTGTTTAAAAATTATAAAAAGAGAAGTACATTCTTTGGTCCGATTCATGGGGCGAGGATCGAACCGGTGATCGGCCGTTCCGAATGGAAGCCATCAACCACTGGGGTGAAGGTGGTATTACTGCCCATATATATTATTTATATACATTTAATCTATACAACCTATTCACATAGGAAAAAATAAATTCACGTAGTGTGGTTTTTAATTTATAAAATAAGGGGATAAAGCATGGAGATTAGCCGAGTTCGAACCCGGGTCTTTTGGATCCAGGGCTGAGACTTTTACAATATTCCAAATACTTACACATGAATTAATTTATATTGAAATGTATTTTTATATATTAGGTTTTAAAAATAAAATAGGTCACACAATCCGTATTTTGGAAGACACGCGGTGTGGTTTGATTAAAAGGGTAAATGATCTAAATGTGGTGGTTGTCAGGATTCGAACCCGGGTCTTTTGGAAACCGGGTTTCGATCTTGGCCAATCGACCCATCCCCATCATGGGTTTTATTATAATAATATATATATATATATATATATATATATATATATAATTTACTACACATTCTGTGTAAGAGAAGAAGGAAGCCCGTGCCGAAGGTAGGTCGAGAGGATTTGAACCGGGGAAGGCTCAGATATACTCTAGTGACCTTACCATAAACCCAGGAATAATCCCTATTTATACTTAGCTACATTATATATTTTTAATAGTTTGATAAAATGAAAATGAAAATGTACATGCCATGTATATAGAGGGGGCGCGACATGTATCCTCTGGGTTTCCTCCCAAGAAGCGCCTTTGTTTTAGGTCGTTGGATCGACCTACATACCATTGCTTACCAGATATTTATGGTGGATAATGATCCTAATAATAGCTGCCATTGCATTCTAGGAATTTCATGTTCTATGGCTCTACTTCAAGGTTAATGTCTAAAATGATAATGTTATCCGAAATAAAGGAACATACCAGATCATCCATTAAGCGACCGTCCACAGTAGTTATCGCAGAACAGTCCTCAAGATCGGGAGATAATGCCTGTTTGATGGACTTGAGGGCATTTTAGGAGACTCTTTCACCCCCTACACTGAAAATCAGCTCTCCCTTATGCACATCGAAGAGAGCCTTCTCAGTGGCCAGGAAAGGTCTTCTAAGTATAATAGGAGTCTCTTGATCATCCTCAATGTCTAGGATAATAAAATCTGCAGGGAGGATCAATCTTCCCACCTTCAGCAGCACATACTCCAATAGACCCTTTGGATATTTAATGGATATGTCATCTTATTAAAGGGAGACTCTGGTAGGCTTCAGATCTTGGAGTTTTAGATTTTGGAAAACACTTAATGGAATGAGGTTGACACTGGACCCTAAGTTGCACATGGATTTCCCAACATCACAGGGTTGAATTGTACACGGAATAGTAAAGATACCTGGATCCTGGAGCATGGGAGGAAAGGGAATGTTGTATGACTGCGGAACACTCCTTTTTCAGTGTTATATTTCCCAAATCCTCCATCTTCCTTTTATTCGAGAGGATTTTCTTCATGAATTTGGCATATTTATGAATTTGTGTCAGAGCCTCTGCAAATGGGATTTTGATGTGTAGATTTCTTAATACATCCATTAATTTTCCAAATTGGTGATCCAACTTCCTTTGATTCATCCTCTCCGGAAAAAGTTATGCAGGCTCTGATGTTTTGTCGATCTCCTTTCCTTTGCCTGGTTGAGCCTCCAGTGATGGTTTTTCGGATGAACAAGGGTCCGAAACAGAAATTTTTTTTTCAACAGGGAGTATAGGTTCAATTTAGTGTGCTAGTTTTTTCTGATGAAGATTCTTACCACTTCATAATGTTTTGACATGGGCCTCCTCCCTTGGGTTTTTATTAGTGTTTCCTAGTAGTGTGCCAGGCTGTCTCCCTGAGAGATACTTTTCTAACTGGCCGATTTGGTGCTCGAGGATTCGAATAGAAGCCTCTTGGTTCTGAAATCTGGTCCCAGCAGTAGATATGAATTTTTATCAATAGTTATTTTAAACTTGAGGTATTCTCTTGCCGAGGTGGTTGTGCAGCTGGTGGATGTTTTTGCTTCCCTGGCTACTACGGACGAGGGTTTTAATACCCTTGAGGATGTTAGAAACCCCGCTAGCTCTGTTGTGGCCTTGGGTATGGGTTCAGATATTGTGGCTGACTAGAGCTGGACGGTCACTGGGGTAGAGGATTCTACTGCTGTTGGCCCCAGCCAGTGTTCTTGTTTTCATGACATGCTGGGTTCTGGTATTGTTGATACTAGTTTGACCCTCTATTTTGAGAAACAAATCTCGCCTCACTTGTCGAAGGGTCAAATGAAGGTCTCGGGCATTCTCCCAGGATGTGGTTGTTACCACAGTCACTATATTATGTATGGTTCGAAGCATGGACTTAAGATGTTCCCATGAGATTCTATGCGTCGATATTTTTGAATACTGCATCCATCTGGGAAACAAGCATGGTAGTGAAATCAATACTATGCATACCTCATTTTTCGGTCCCCTTCTTGGAATGCCACTGGAAGATTTTGGAATACGTATCTTCCAGCAGTTCAAAAAGTTCTTCAGGGGACTTTTTAATTACCGTACCTCCAACTACTATGTCCACTACAGACTTTGTATCCATTGTTAGGCCTCCATAAATAGCTTGCACTTGCATGTAGAGTGGAAGTCTGTGGTGTGGGAATTTACGTAACATCTCCTTGAAACATTACCAAGATTCGTACAACAACTCAGAGTCGTGCTGCTGAATATTGTGGATTTCATTCCGCAAGGTTACCGTTTTTGGGGGTGGGAAATATTTGGATAAGAACACATGAACCAACTTCTCCCAGGTGTAGATAGATATTTGTGGTAACCATTTGATCCAGTCTTTCGCCTTGTCCCATAGAGAGAAGGGGAAAAGTCTAAGACTAATGGAATTCTCAGACACGCCATGGTAACATAATATATCACATATCTCCTGAAAATTAGAGAGATGGGCATTCGGGTCTTCACTGGCCAGGCCACTGAATTGAACGATGTTATGGATCAGCTGCATAATAGCAGGATTGATCTCAAAGTGCTGGGATTGTACTAGAGGATGGACGATGCCCATATCATCTCCATGAATCGATGGTAGGTCGTACTCCATGACAGTACGTCGTGGAGGTGGCTGTTTGGGGAGTGGACACAACATTTACTGCTGCTCTTGAGGGGTGAAGTAGGGCTGTTGAAAGAGATATCACTGCTTCTGGGGATGGTCGTACTATGGAGGTGGTTTCTGTGGTGGTTTCTTGTAGTCCCTCAGGTGGGACTCCATGAAACCTCCAGGTTAGGCCTGCTTCAGTATACTAGTAGCAGGAGGTAGCTAGTCCTGGAATGGTTGTCCAGCTGCAGCTTCAGTGGCTGGTTCTCCCTCATCCTGGTTCGCCATTGGTAATGATTTTTGTTTGTGCATCTCTACCAAAGAACGACGACATCACAACAAGGCTCATTCGATCTCTGGGTCAATCTAAAGACTATCCGATGATTCAGCCTTCTTGGACCATGTGAGGTGTTGGTTCATGCACCTGTGATCAGACAAATACTCAAAACAAAACCCAAGCATAAAAGTGAAAATAAAAGATAAAAAAATGGGGTTAGGAATGACATTTTTGGGAATTTTTATTGTTTATTTTAACAGAATTAATTACTAGAAGAACTAAATTTTGCACTTGAACCATTAAGAGTCCCCAGCAACGGCGCCCGAATTTGGACTATCGTTTCACCGATTTTATGATATCGATGTCCCAAATTGTTATTAACCACTCTTAAGATAGTAGGGCGCAAGTGAAGGGTTGATCCATAGGGAACATAGAGAGTGAATTAATTCAATTGAGATTAGAATTAATTTGTTGAATTATGTTAAATTTAGAGTGGGATTTGCATCGTTTTGGATTAAGAAACATGTTTTGATTACTTGAAAATAATGATTAATGATTAAGACGAAAATGACAATGGTTTTTAATGATATTGGAAGAAAAAGAGCATGTTGGGTCTATGGTGACTATGGAGACTTATGAGGATTTCTTATTAGGTTGTATTATTCATAATAATTCAACATTTTGGATCTCAATTATGAAAAGATTTCCTTGGTCAGGTTAATTTTGTCTTTGAATCTATGAAATTGACTCCTTGGTCCCATAGTCAGTGTTTCACAACTCATAATTACAGTTTAGTCCATTTATGAATCAAAACCTACCTTCAATGATCTTGAAGATGTTCATCGCTATTCGTCTTTTATATTCCTGAGAATTCTGTCCTTGTCCCGGTTTAGAATTCCCAGTAGTAGTTAACAATGGTTTAAGAATATTATGAAAAAGTTTAAAATAACAAATACAACCACATAAATCATTAACACACACTATCCTTCATCATACACAGCCCCAACACAAGTGGTGTTTATTTACACATATATGTCATAATGAAAATAACACATTCGATACCTGATGAGATAATTGAGTAAGACTTGAGGAGATGTGTCGAATGGTGGAATAACAGAGTAGTGGAAACACAGTGGCTCAGGAGGAATGGTAGTAGAACATCCAACTTCTCTTCACGTGTTCCACTTGCAAAAATACGCAGGCCAAGGCCTCTATTTATAGAAAAATAAAGTACACTGTGTGTATGAAAAGTACAAGCCATGTAGTAATGTCAAATGGGTTTTTCCGTAGTTTTTCTTCGGTAGGTGGCCTGCCACGTTGACTTTGAATCACATGACATCTATGGTCTATTGGTGGAGGGTACACGGTGTGTCGTGCCACTGCACATGGCTTGTAGTCTTTGGCATGTTCCACTAACCGCATCTAAAAGCTTATACACGACATGTAGAAGTACTCCACACGGAGTGTAGTGTCTGGACTGGTGACATAGGAATGTACTCTTCCTTTTGATCTCTGTCCCCATCTAAAAGTACATAACATGTAGTATAGTACATGCTGTGTAGTTTCAAAATTTACAAATTCTTCTACTGAATTGTGTGTTTTAGCCCGAAATCACTTGAATGTAAACAAGATCACCAAAATCCACGAATATGTCCATGAAACAATAGATATTTGTTGAAAACAAGTTTTTATTTTCAATAAAAAATATTTAAATTTATACACAAATTGGTTGCATCAATCAACCAATGATTGTATCTTGAATAACTCCTACAAGTTATAGGTTTCCACATAAATGTGCTCTACTAGAATAGGAGATCTTATTCCTCCATTATCTCTATCATTTGAACATGTTCCCAAAACGTTCAAGGAATATATGGATATGTATTAAATAGATTAAATAAGATATAATTCACCATACAACTATTTTAGGATCCAACGAGATCGTGGGTGATTTGAAAACAACAAAAAATATAGAAAATTCAAAGTGGAACATTATAGATACCTTTTCCTAAAGTGCTAAATTCTCATATTTATCATATTTATTGAATATATCATGATATAGTAATCAAAATAGATGATGTGAATATTATGATTTATACTTAATAAAATGGATATCCTTCATCTTATCTTCGATATGTTTCGTTGTATTATCAGGATCATCTTGATAAATAGTTTCATCCATAACAATGATCTGGAATGAGACATTTAGAGAATGTATATATGTTTCAAAAAAACTTACACCACTCATTTTAGGAATCCAAATATTGTATATTGGGTGGAACAAGGTGATTGAAATCTAATCTTATCCCTGATGATGAAAAAATTATTTGATTACCTTATTTTATTTGAATTTGGGATGGTGATGCATTCTGTGAATTATCCTTCTTCTTTAGAATTTCTAATCCTTTTGGTTTTTGAGAGACTATATTATAAGGCCTTTGTATCTATTTCATTCATTATAACTATGAGTCATAAACACCACAGATCTTCTCCTATAGCATTTATGTTACTCACAAATATTTTTTCACTATCTAAGTCAAATTCATGTCTAGATGAAACTGTATCCAGGTTTGTCCATACTCAATTTCAATCCCATTTATGTCATTGTATAGTGTGTTAAGGAATTCATTTTTATTTTATATAATATCTGGTAAACATAAAAGCCCAATTAAATTATTACTATCATATTTTTTCAAACACCACACAAAATCAAATGAAAATATATTTCTTCATAATATATATACACTATATTACAAACCCATTGAGAATATTCACCACATATATTAACTCTACAATGATCCAAACCACCAATAAATTCTCTCGTAATATTATTATATAGGAATTCACTTTGAAGTTTCTAGCTATATTATAATCGATGGTATTGTTAGGGGCTGTATACAATATACTCATAAACCTAATACAAAGATTTATATTCTCATTAAAATCAGTATATATTAATATTATTTCCTTATAATGATTAAAATATACATGTATCTAAGAAACGTTAAACTATGAATCAATTAGGAATTGATAATCTCATTCATGTTTTAATGAACTTTCATCCATCACCATACCACTTGAAATAATCTTCTAATTTAGAATAATACTTTCCCTTTTTAAACATGACCATTTTATTAGTAGAACATCTCTAATACTTGCACTACCAACAAGATTTGGGTTCTTATTTCTATATAATTTATTATAAATTTTTTTACCACCCTTACCTCTAACCAGTAACACTATCACTGAATGAAGGGAGAAACCAATTTATATTTACAAAAGAGAAGCTAAATGGACTGTCCTGTTATCTATTCTGATAAATTTATAGCCACTTTTATTGGATAGACCCTCATTCCTTTTAAAACAATATTAGTATTGAATATTATGTTTATTATGACTTACACATATATAAGGACTATTATGCTATGGATCTTAACAGATCGGTACAATGAATGATTTTATCATGGAATGAAAGGGCCATCAACATTCAGGTGAATATTTTCTTCCATTATGAATTTCACTAAATCGGGTAGATATTTACCTAATGATGGGTTCCTATCAGTATTATCCTATGATAATGCAAGATGAAGGTATATATCATACATGTTCCCTGTTATCAGGGACTCAATAATTATTTTCATTTCATAGACACTAATTTTATCCTCTCTATACACTATATGAATGGTATTGTGGTACTGACTCTATCTTCTAAAGATATCCAGAATTAGGCATTGGATATGATGATTGAATTATTGAGGAACAAAGATAAAAATGTAAACACACACTACTTTCATTTCCTAACTAATTTCCTTGAAACACCATCAGTATAAGAATAAGAATTCATGGTCCCTGCTATGTGATCATTTGAATCGAAGGATCCATATTTTCAACTAAACTAAATTCTTAATAATATTTAATTTCATCAATATATACCCATAAATGTGATCATCTATTTATAATTTTCATGGATATTCCTATATATATTAGATATTATACCAATGAATTTTTCCTTAAAGTTAATTAATCTCATAGATGAACCGTTCAACCATCGATATGTTAGCCCAGGAACACTAATATATCATTTTCACCTAATGAAGTTTAATATATTCCACTAATATAATATAAATTTCTAATTTGTTGATAAATTTAAATCTATACTATGAAAACCAATATGATAATGGATAATCCTGAGGTTTGGCTCCAACAACTGTTAGTGGAATTGGTGATTTCACTAAAGCTATTAACGATAACTAGTATAAATAATCTTGATCATATATTAGCATCATAAAGTTACTTTATGAGAATGTACACTCAATTTCTAGTACATTACTAATATAATTATACTCAAAATAGTGGAGATCCAAAATAAAAAAAATTATGGAAAACCACATGGTAGTTATGTGGTTGTCATGCAATCACCATGTCACATCTTAAAAGGCCACTTTATCTTTGAAAATTGTGGGTGATGACAATGAAGATGAAAAAAATTGCATGATGGTCAATTTAATGGTAAAGTAACCAAGAAAATTTACAAGTGTCATGAAAAAATATTTGAATAGTAAAGTAACCATTCAGAGGACTGAGGCATCTTACCGATCTCATGAAAACATTGTCATCACAAAATAAATAGGAAAAATACAGATCATGATATATTTATCAGATAAAAATATTTATTTATTGAATGAATAAATAATTAATGAATGATATTAGAGGAGATATATATAATGTATGAAGAGATAACCTTTCTCTATCATGTGCCTCACAAGTGGATATAAAACTTATCCGAGAAAGTACCATATTTTCTAGAATAATCCCCTATTTGTCATAATCATAGTTCATTCTAGGGATGATTTGGAGAATCACATTATCTTATGGGTTAAAAGAATAAGAAAGGACCAAATAATCACCCACATACCATATGGTCACACATATAATGTGCACTTTTTGAGAATATACCAAACTGTCTATGGATAGAAGATGTCTTCAAAATACATCAATTCTTCATGAAAAAAAATGATAGAATAACCTCATGAATGTCACTCAATAAATTAATTATTTCAAGGGGATCATCTATTTGGTCCCCTACACTCTATGGTTGTCAATCCCACTGCATTATTTTTAAGTAATGTGCCCCTACATATAGATGATTGGAAGAGCCACAATGTGGATATTCAGGGCTATAGAATATTATCCCCATTCAAAAGTTATTTATATGAGGATTTCTATTAGATAACCCATTCCATCCCTATAATTATCAAAAGATAAGAATACAGAGAAACAAGGCATGAAAGTGAAACTGATAATGAGACCAAGGAATCATCCGTTAGATAATTACGGAGTCCATAATGCTTACAAAAAATTTCCTCCATGAAGATTGTTCTATGAAGTTTGGTTCACCAACATAGGATTCCATCTTTTTCTGTCCATGTGATTTTTATGATCATAAGCATCATGTGAGGTCTCAATGAGAAGAAAAACTGCACTACCCAGTTCATGCATAGCTTCCAATAGAATATCCTTACCCCATTAATATCCTCGGTAGATCGAACCTCCATCATGATATGACTAACATACTACCCCTCCATGTATCCATTTAGAATACCACTCCACCAGTTACTCTTACCTGAACTATTGGACCCATTTTTGAGGTTCCTATGTGGGTCCACCTACTACATGCCTATATAAAGTGTAGACCCATTTTACTGTACAGTTATATCATAAATGAGTCTCACCTAGTACACAGACCAAATGAACTAGGATCCATTGGGGTTTCTAATCCCTTCTTCCGTTCAATAGTTTTTATGAAGAATTTAACCAACCTATGGCTCCCATTTACTTTGGATTCTAAAAAAGTTAACAATAAATCTTTCTCTGATACAATAGAACATACATGATAATTCTACAAGTCATCAAAGAGTTTCCCTCTTTCAATCATGGATTACCTTGGTAAAATGTGTCAACCACATATAATTTTTATTTAATATTTCTGCAAAGTATTTTGAAATCATTCATTCCTAGGATATAGTGTATCCCCATCAATGGTAAATCAAAGGGTCAATCCATAGAATAAGTTATAACAACCTATAACATTAATATATTATTTTGAGTCTAAACGAAAGGATATACTTTTTATTATATTACCTTGATATTTTAGGTTTGTATTTTTATGAAATTAGTAAAAACACATATAATGACATCACATTTAAAACAAATCAATTACACCTATACTGAAAATCCATTTTTTCTATGAACCCAAGATTCTAAAAATTGAAACTCATTTTTCATTGAAAACATGTGTGAGTATTTTTTTGAGGAATCCCAAATAATAATAATAATTTATATTTTACCTACACATTTTTCAATCCCGTGAAAATCATTCAAAAAATATTGGATTGGCATAAAGGATTATTGATGGATATAAAAGGAAAGAATCCCATTAGTCTGTTTTGGAAATCATGAAATCCCATAGAAAACATTATTTTTAAATAAATAATATTGAGAAAAATTATATATTTAAACACACACAAGAAAAATCAGTTCCCAAATCCTTTCAAAAAATATAACATCAAATCATTTTCTTCAAATCACATTTTCATCATTAAATAGGGAATAAACGTTCATTTATAATCTATCAAATTTTATTTCATTGTAAAATAAAAAAATCTTATTGGAAAATAATTTTAAATTATTTAACTGTAATGAACATACGTTGTTACATCATGTTTTCATATCTCATATGATCAGTCTTACATGCACCCATAAAAACGTATTAACATTCTATGTCAATTCTATAATATACCATCTTGGATAAAAAATTATCTAAGGCATTATAGAGCTATATTTGGATCACCTATCATAATTTATAATTTAGTAGGATTATAAATTAAATAAAATAAATAAAATCATCTATTTATATCATATATTATAATAAATTATACCATTTAACACATAAGAAAAACCAATTTTATGCATCCTGTAAAAATGAGGATAAAAAAATTTCATTGAAATATATTTAAAAATTGTCCAAAAAGAACTAATAATATAATATTTCTTAATAATCCATGAAAATTATGGTGAAATATTTTTAAATAATAATCTATATTCAAATGTGAAATTCTGGTCATTCCATATATGGTAAAAAATATTCCCTTCACACTTTTATAACAAATTTAACCCATTTAGAAAATGTTCAAACACGTTGTTTAAGACAATAATAATGAAATCGAACATGAATTAAAATTAATATGTTCATTAATTCAATATTATTAATAAAAAAATTAATCATTTTAATAAACATAGATATGTAGGAAAAAGGGTTGAAAACACTTCATTACTTTTAAAATATTATTTTAAAATAAAATAGCAAACCTCAAATATTAATTTCCTTATTTTTAATTTAATTATTGTATCAAAAACATATATTAATTAGTTAATTTATAATAATTTTTTAGGTGTATTTTATTATTATTAACCCTTTTATTCCTTTTATTATCATGAATTATATAGTTATTAAATATGTTATTTCATATATGACATTTTGAGGACATTCAGTTTATAATTTCAAATCAACATATGTAGGTTGACAAAATTAAATGTGTTGATTGTTCAATATTATCAATGATATTATTTATAACATAATTTTCATTTTTTATATTTAATAAAATCATAGAATCAACAATGAACTAACAACATGAAAAATAAATCACTTCACTTCATATAGTTAGTAGTCGCCACGTATGCAAGTGAAACACCATCATTTTCTAATGAATAGAAGGATCAGAAAATAAAAATATAATATCATCCTAGTGGAATTATTATTTAATTAATATCATATATATTTATTAAATATATCATAATATCAACCATTTTGGCAAGGTGATGAAAAATAAAACATATCACCTTTTATGGTTGGTAGTCAACACATACTCACAATTGTGGTTTTCATTTCCCATATAATGGAAAAGGGGATAAAAAATGATTTTAATGTCAAAATTATAAAGCTTAAATATATTTAAGAAACTAATTTTCTGATATCATATTGGTTATATAATTTTTTAAGTGGTCGAATAATAAATAAGCATGAAACACTCGGTTAAGAATATATATCTTCTTTAGAAAAAAATCTCTTGGAAAAAACCTAATGCCTTATTAGGATGCTCTATTAGGGATACCAGGATATCTAAGACATGGGGGTAGTTTTTTATGGGGATTTGTGTAGGGATTGGTAGAGAAAAATTACTCAATGCCGCTGATGAATTGAATGGAGGAGGTTCACTTTTATAATTGTGTGCAATTGTAGAATAATAATTTTTTAATGTTTAAAATGATATAAATAATTATTATTGGAAAAGAGGAAATAAATATTTTCCATATAAAATATAATATGATATGGGTAAAATCATCACATCCAAAAATATTTTTCATGATATTATCTTCCGTTTCAACTTTTTCGTATCTATAATTAAGCTATTTTACCCTTGACCAAAATGAATTTTTTCTATTGTTATTATTCATAATGAAAAAAACTGAAATTAAACACATTAGTAAAATTTAAAATCCTAATTCCAAAAATAAATTCTATTTTTATGTGATTTAATTTTAATAATTGGATGAAATTAATTTTAATGAATGATTGCCAAACCCAATGAAAAAATGTTTTTTGAAAGATACGGTTTTATGTTAAATAATATTTTTATAATTAAATACATAATAGTATTAATTCATGTGGAATTAATTTGATTATTATAACTCAGAGAAAAAAATAATTAAATAAAACCATCCAAATTATATTTTTACATTTAAATATGGGAAAGAAATAATACTTTTCATAAAAATCAGTATTGTTCACTATTAACCCAATATCCAATCTATCTAGAAAAATTCAAAACAAACACCCTAATGTATATTTGATATGATGATATCAAAATATAATTCCTTTTTATAAAATTTAATTTCTAAAATTTAGAAATTGTAATTTTTTATAAATCTATATAATACAGTAAACTACCTTTATTCAGAATATGAAAAATTCTTTTTCAATTTTTAAAAATCATATTAAATTATTTTAATTAATGTAAATATATAAAATATAATCATAAATAATAATAATTCTTGAAATTTATTAATTATTGAAATTAATTGTGTTTTTAAATTTATACGTTCTTAATGAAATTTAGTCCAAACAATTTTTTCATTATTTAAACTGGTTGAGATATTTTTAACCATAGCGTTCTAGATTTAGATATTACTTCCTTAGTCGTAAAATTCATCCAAAAGAATAGAAATAGGTGGTTTTCCATATTTTATAATTCATTCTATATATTATCTAGAATCTCCATACACTTTTTCTCATTTAAAATATTCTCATCAAAATGTACCACCTCAAGCTTCAGGCCTAGTATTAATTGGGTTCATATTTCCAAAACAATGAAACATGAGCCAAATTATGTACCTAGGATAAAAACATTAATAAGTATACTGAATATGAAATTTATCCATGTTTTTCTAGATTTTCACATGGAATAAAAAAAAATTTATTTAGTTTCTTTATTTATGAACATCATAAAACATTTACAAGGAGATAATTTTATAAAAAATTTATCTCTTACCCCAATTGAGAGATATTTACATTTTTTTTTAATAATTTTTTTTCATAATCTACGCATTCCTCATATGGTGATGACTAAATTTCAGCTTCTCATCCATCTATTGTTACAACTATGGTCCCAACAACATCCTTTCACTGAACTAGTCCCACCATGATGGAGATTAATAAAGTTTTCCCAAATTCCTTATAAATCAACTTATGCATATTAGAATGAATACATTTATTATATGAAAATTCATCCAATAAAATATATTGAGTAAAAAATCATTTTTAATTTAAAAATAAATGAAAAATAATATGCTAAAAAATTTAATTATTCACTCTAACTATATATCATATTGAAGAATAAAAGTTTTACTAAAATTTATTTGAGTATATAATTAATTATGAAGTCCTTCAAAAACAATTAGGTAAATATTTGATCACAATCAGGAAATATATTAAGTGGAACACCATGAAACAAAATTATATATATATGATAATGTATATCATGTTGACCTAAAGACATAATATCATGAATAAGAAGAAATTTATCTTATTATGAAAATCAAAAAACAATAACACAAATACTATTACAACCTCATGATATAATTATTAATCCCACCATTAAATTCATGAACATATTATTTCATTTACATTATATCACTAAGAATGTATGAAGCATCTCCATAGGTAGTTTTTTATTATAATTTACATATTGAAAAGTCACTAATTTCAATGTAAAATCAGTAATATCATTTCCCATTCCATCCAAACAATAACATTATTAAAGTAAATTTTATATCGTACTACTTCCATGATAAATATAAACTAAATATAACCATTAGATTTATTTTATAATTCATATAACTTGAGATTTTAATGTATATTTGTTTCATGTAAGCTTAATATCTATGATAGCTTCTGATACATGAAACCCAGATCCTAAATTATTGTAATTAGACATTGTATTTTAGTTAAACTGTAATATTGTAAATATATTAATATTTCATGGTAAAAATTCAAATTTCCTTTGATGAATATCAATTTTTAACTTTGTCAAAATTATCATAAAATGAATTTTTGAGATTTCCCTGTAGAAATAAGCATTTATAAATAACCATTAATGTAATATATTATAATTTCAAATTTTTTTGAAGAAAAAAATTATTTTAATATTTGTAATTAACAATTAATATAAAATAAATTATATACAAATAAATATAAGAAAATTTGGAGAATAAATTGTATATTTATCTGAAAAATTATTTTTTCGTTTTATAATATATTTTTTATTTAAAACGGTATAACGTATTTCAATTTTAAATAATTAAATTAATATTTAATAAAAACATGTTTTAAATAAAATTTATAGATTATTATATAACTATATTAATTTATGTCAATAAAATTATTATTAAAAATCATATTATTAATAGAATATCATCTTATACTTGGGAAATGAATTCCTTAAAAGTCCTTTTTAGACATGTTAGCTGGTATTATTTTATATTAAATTCTAGTGATTTGGTGAATTGAATTTTAAAAAATTGATTCCATATTTTTAATCAGAAATACTTATTTTATATTAAAATTTAAACTTATTTTTTTATCATAATAAATTGTGAAAATATCAAAAATATTTTTCCATGGATAATGTTAAAATGGGTTTACCAGGGAGTTAAACTATAAATATACGTGACAAAAATACTCACAAAATATGTCTAAATCTTATTTAGTGTAGATATTTTGACCATATATCATATAAGTTTTTATAATGTTCCATTTTTTATCCATTTTTCTTATACAAATGAGGGTATTATTTATTCTTTTAAAATATTCCATTTGTATCTTCCACCTCAATTATAAAAGGGCACTTCATCCCCACACATCTTCACACATATCAATCCATTTATCTCAACAAAAACATATTAAACTCTATAAAAAATAGAATTTCAAAAATTATATTAGCTCTATTATTCCCAAAAATAACAACCCTAGGGTCCATAATAAGAAATCCAAATGAGTTTTTTCCAGGAGAAGGTAATTTTCTTCATTAAGATCATTCTATTTATTTCTTTATTTCCACCTTAAACTATTTATTAACAAATAAATTATAATAAAAAATTATCACTATTATAATAATATGTTATTATGTATATTTAAAGATATTTATCCAACTCAAACTCCATCATATTGGAAACAAATCCATCACATTCTGTATGGTGGATTACTACATCGCGAACCGATGTCATTTCATTCAATCAGGGAATCACAATTATAGTCTTAATAGTTGAAATAATGATTCTATATAATAAATATAACATGGTATTATTCTTTAATATTAATATACTATCAATTGTTTTACCCTTTTACTCATTAAGTGAATGATATTTCCGCTCGTGCATACGTACGACCTACCATCTCCATGAAGCGATGTGACTCATTTTCCCTTTAAAACATTGAAAAATGGTTTTAAAAATAAATACACCCACTATGTATGTTATTTATAATGCTAATATCATTCTTGATATCATGTAACTATATAATATAAACAATAACCAAAATATTAATAAAAAAATACACTTGACAAAACAAGACAATTAACACCCAAAATAATAATAATAATAATAAAATATTGTTAACGAATGGGTGGAAATTTGTTACAATAAGATAGTATTTTTATTAAAAATATAAATATGTTTCATTTTAAAAATAATAACATTCTTTAAAACATTATACATTAGGTTAAATAATGTTCAACCAAAAGGAAACATGTGGTAAGGGAATTCATCTAAATTTACCTTCATTGAGGTATATATTAATGTTATTAACATAATTTCTTTTATATAGTGTATATAATTGCCATTTTACTTGTAAAATCAGGAATAATTAATAATTAATTGTATTTTAAATTGTAATTTGAATTATTTCATTCAAGTGGATTTGAATTTAAGATTACCAAATGGTAATGGATTTTATATCTCAATCTATTTTTATTGAATTATATAACATTTTCATTGTATTTTATATCATAACATTATTTATGTAATTAATTTTAAATTTTCTTATATTTTATTTCAATTTTTCTTTGGATTGAAATTTGATACACCAAAGTGATTAATTGATTAAATACCACTTCAATGTTATACTCATTGCAAGGGTTTCTCATCTCAAATTATATTCTATGAGAGATATGTTATGTTATAAACATATATTATTTTATTATGTGCCTCCACTATCCATTTAAAAATATATATTATTATTCTCTTTATATTTATGGTTTTTAATCCTTCATTTTACGTTATTCCTTTCATGGGGCTTATGATTCCGTAGTTACAAAATTTGTAAGAGGTATATGTTTTAATATAATTTTAATCAAAATTATTTATACATGAATTTACATTGAAGGAAATTATTTTATAATTTTTATTTAACCCCATTAATTTTTTTCTATGGTAATTTATGATGTTTTCAATTAATATTACAATTTTCCTCTTTTTGGTACATAAAATTAATGAGATTTGATTTAATAAATTTTAACATCATTTTTCTCATTGGATGAAGATACATTTTATTCCAAACTCATTTTTTGAAGAAATATTTTCATAAATAATTTAATATAATGGTTTAAATTTATTTTTACAAATAATTTTATTTTTTTATTTTTTGGAAATGAATCAACCTTCCATTTTGAAAATAAATATCTTTAATATTTTTATAAAAAATTATAGATGTATTCTTTATTTTAACCAACTCATCATGAACAAAACATTCCTACTGTAATGAGAACACATTTATTTGAGTCTTCTTTTACAAGTATAAAAAGTTATTTTTAAATAAAATGGTTACCCAGATATTTTATTAATTCATAGTATCTAAAAAAATTTCAATGTTAAAATGGAATTTTATTAATAAATGTTTATAATGTCCTTTTTATTAATCATTGATAACTACAATTTATTTTCCAAATACAACCTTGTGAATATTATTTAATGACTCTATAATTATTCTTTCTCTACATATTATTCAATTATTTTTACTAGGGAATTTATTTACATTCTCTTTCACTATAAATCTTGGTTATCATTAAATTCCTATTAAGATATTAAATTTTTTATGATTAGTAGGCATTAAATTTCCCCAAAACATCCATTATATTAATCACGGATTTGATTATTACTTACGCTCTATAACATCATTTCATTTGATGTTTCATATTGAATGTCATATGATTGAATTGTCATATAATTATATACAATATTATTTATTCAATATAAATATGCATCTATAATTCATATTTCTTGTTAATTAAATAGATCATTAAATATTTTTAGATTTCATTGGACTTTTTGTGATGAGTAGGGCCAAAATTATATAACCCCTTATTACATTGGTATGTTTCATGAGAAAAAATAATTGTGTAAATTTAATTTTATTTCCTAATAGTACTAAAATTTATTGTTAAATGTATTGATATTATAGATATCATGATGTAAGAGATCATGTTTTCCAGAATTAATCATTTCTTTATTATGAATTTAGTAACTATTGTCCATTATATTGTTGAATTAACATTGTCCATGGATGCATTATTTGCTCAAGTTGTTGATTAAATGTAATGTATATTTAGTTATTTAGTTTTCTACATTAAATATTCCTTATATATTCATGATAGTATTGTCATTGATTAAATGGAATGTGTGTTCATATTTTTAACATGCTATATTTATTATGACTGATTAGTTATGCTTTATTTATTCACGATAGATTCTATATTATATAAATAATTCTGAGCATTAGTGCACACCCTTATTTTGTTTCATTTCCAGAGGATATTTATGATAAAATATTTGAATAAGTGTATGTATGGAATATTTTTACTCTCAATATATTTTTTTTTGAAGTGTAATTTACGTCTCATAAATATATCTAGTTCACCATGATTAATAAACTATTCAGCCCTATCGGATATGATTGGGTATATCTAGAACCAATGTGATATGGTAACCAACGACTCTATGATACTAAGGGTGGGGTTTTAATAGTTGGTATTAGAGAATGTTTAATATAATCCTTGGGAACTATATTAATGAAATAATATATTAGGGAAAATAAAACTATTATAGTCTTTTAGGGATATGTATATAATAACATCCTAATGATTTGTTGACGAAGAGATTATATGGTTTTCCTATAAATGAATCTATGTCTGGATAATAAATGTGGATGTGGTTTTATAAAATTTGTACCTATGAGTGAAAATTCACAGTGGGAACATTTAGATTTGACTCTCTTGTTACGTGGTGCATGAAAATAAGCCTTATTATCTACCTTGTTTGACACACCTATGGCATATTCTTTGCATAATTTACATTTCATTTTCAAACCATTATTGTGTATTTTAATAGGTAATGAAAACTAATAACATTGTCTAAACCTAAGGAATATAATATTTAAAAAAGGCTTCATGTTATAAAAATCCTATAAATGACTATATGGTTCTCCAACAATGATTATTTTTTCTCACACTATGATTTGTGGTTATAGTCAATTGATAGAACCCAAAAAAATTGTGTTAACATTGAATACAATGGACAATGTGGTTATTATGAGTATCCAAATAGGTCATTACTACAGGTTGAGATATCATGATTATTCTTATTCAGATATCATGATATATGATTAATATGATATACTTTAACCAACTCTTGGACTCACTAAATAAGAAAATTATTGTGTCCGTTAAGAGCTCAAGTGGTGGAGGCAACATAGGAAAAAGGTTTTTATTTCCTTCATGATAGGAACATATAATCAGAAACCTCTGAGAATGTCTCAAATGAAAAAAAATAGAATATATTATATGTGGCGAATAAGGGAATGTAGTGATGAGTTATTAATAAAAATTATTGAGTTTAGTTGAAAGAAATAAATTTCATTATAGGAATCCATTTACTATTCATTATCATAAATTTTGGGAACCTGGGAATTATTCAATTCAACAAACTTTTTTAAATGTTCACTCCTACATCATTGTATGACCTATGTTGATGTAAAAGCGTTTAAGTATTTATTTTTTAGGATTCAATAATTAAATATTAGAAGTATTTTTATCAATGGAAATTTGTTAATAAAAATTATGAAGCGACTAAAGAATGTGTTAATTTTTCAAAGCATATATATATATTATTGATAATATTAACTCTAAAATTATGACTACCATAATGAATTTATTATTTTATTGTTAATCATTAGTTTAATATCTCGAACAAACTCCTTTAAGGTTTTATGTCACTAGATTTTATTAATATTTGTGAAATTTTCAGATAGATTTATCACAATACTACCCATTGGTTTTGTATATAAAAATTCTTTTTAAAAAATAATTAATTTATAATTAATGTAAATAATATTAAAGGTATTGGTTACCATTAAGATATATATTGTCTTTTATGTTTTAGTAATTAGGTGTCCTCATTATTTTGGAATGTCATAGGAATTATTTTATAAGAGTAAAACATGTATACTGGTAGTCTACCTATCACATATAATGAGGTTGAGGGATTGAACCCATAATGAAAGAGTGATCAAGGTGAAACAACTACCACATTCCTATATGAGGTAATTTTTACTTAATTTTTTTATAGATAATTAATAACATACATATTTGGTGTTATAATTGATGTTTATAGATTATTGTATTAAATTAACTTGTTCTATTCATTCTGGATTGGGTAAATATTTATAAATAGAATAAAAGACGTGGAAATCATTTATGGAACTATTTAAATTTTATATATTTTAATGTACTTATTTTTTCACAATCAAAAAGATTAAATTTTATTGGATCACTAAAAACATGTATTAAATTTTTAGAATTATATATATTATAACTTCTGTGTGTCGATACTAGAATATATAAATTAAATCTTATGCCATAACTTTTGATTAGTTTGGATAACTAGAAAAATAATCTGATGAAATTCATATTAAAATTATTATTTTGTTTATATTATATTATATTTTATATTGTCATGTGATATTTAATTATGTCTTGGTGTTATTTTTAATTTTTTCCTAGATAAAAATATTTGATTCAATATTTGAAATTTTTATTTTTTGTTTAATTTTTTTTCTCTAATAGTTTTTTCCCCGATAAAAATAGATGTATTTTTTATGGAATTATCTTTTCACCAAAAATGTATTAAAAATCATAAAACACGTGAATTTTATAATTATAGTAAATTATGTTTTCTTAAAATCTTTTTATATTTTTCATAATAGAATGAAGAAACATTATGCATGATACTGGGCGAATCTCAAACTAAATTTTTAAAAAATTAGATTTTTATTAGATTTTTCATTTAAAAATTATTAAGTCGGTGGAGTTATACACTGCCCAATTTATTATTTTTTAAAATACCTTTAATAATTTGGGATTAATTTAACAACCATTGTTTAAACCTTCTTTTAAAGAAAATCAATATTTAGTATCCTAATAGAGAAAACAAACACAAATTGTTCATGGTCGAAATAAAAAGATTTGAATTGTTAATTTGACATTTAAGTAGTTTTTGTTTAAAAATCATGATGAGAAATATAATATTAAATTATTTAAAAAAAATTATGATAAAAAATGTTTCAATGAACGATAATTTTGATTATTTGATAGTGATAATATTAATTGATGATATAAAGACACTTCAAAATCAAGAAAGTGCTAAAATGAAAAAGAAATAATTTCTTATGGGATGATATCATGTGAAAACATTTAATGGAATTTTAATTACATAAATATTATCATAAAACCATAAACCACTACTTATATAAAGATGATGAAAATATTCCATCAAATTATTCAATTTCATAGATGTTAATTGATCATCTTATATTTTAAAATAAAAAAAGTCATGCACTCCTAAATGATGGAATCTTATTTGGTGAGGAAACCATGGTCCAAAATGTGTGTCAAGACTATGGTAAGTCTCAATTAAATCAAAATAAAAATATAATTCCATCTCTAATTCCACCAAACGTAATGTGGAATATTTTGTTGAATCACTGGCTCTAAAATATTTTTATGTTCGATAAAATCCCAACAATCATATGGTGTCATCATTTTGAGAGGATAAATGATAATGATGAGTTAGTCCACCATATAGATGGTTTATCATGGAAGTTATTTTTTGAAAAATATATTTATTTTGTATTTTTTCTGAATAATGCCAGGACTATTCTAACATTTGATGGTTTAAATTAGCTTTTTAAGTATTTTTAATTAACATATCATGGTAGTAATTTTTATATTCTTTTATAACCTTCTTACATAGACCATGCCTGGAAAAACCATTTAATTTATTGATAATAACCATATCTATACCTTCCAATCTAAGAAATGATATATACATATATTTTAATCCTTTAATAAAAATGTAAAATAGGATTTTATATAATGCGAGATTCATATATAATGAATTTTCAAAGGGAATATTTCAAATGTGTCTTTTTATTATGTACATTACTTTTTTCCCACATATGAAATTATTTCAAGATGTATAACCACTTTTAATATATTATGTCTTGCTTTAATGAATAGTAATATATATATATATATATTAAATATGTTATTTTCTTTAATTTCATGAAAATTTTATAAATCTTTCCAATGGATAATCCATATAGAAAAAAATGACATATGGGTTGTAATATTGTTAATACTAATAGAAAACTCGTAGTATGCCTAGAAATTATATTCTTAATGAATTGAATGACATAAATTATTATTGTTGAATGGTCTAACAAAATTATTAAATAAGAATAATTTTTCCACTAAATACAATTATAATTGAAGGAAGAAATACACCCCCTTTGATTTTTCCTATTATTAATCCATTATGTTACATCATTCCTTAGAAATAAAGACCGCATAGAAAAATATATGTAAAATGACACACACATTCCATATAAATGACATGATTAATACCCAAAAATTATTATGATATTGGATTCACTTTTTGGTATGATTTTCAAACCAAAATTTCATCCAATTATTTTGTGTCCAAATAACTATAAAATACCATATGATTATTTTGTGATGAAAAAAAACTACATTACATATTAGTGACATTTTATAATTATAATTATTATTTATTAAACGTATAGAATCAACTTAATATAATATGTGTGAAAATGATATAACTAATAATTCATGACTATCACATCCTTATTTATGAGTTGATTTTAATACCAATGTCTCATTTACTATCCAATAATATAAGGGTTATGGTTATTTCATTGTTACATTTTTATAGAGATATATGGGTTAAATGATATTATATTATCTCCATGATATAAATATTGAATTTAGAACCATTATTTATTTTTGATTTTGTGAAAATTTTATCTTTATATTTTTTCACTTTTTTATTGTAACTAAAAATCCAACTTCAAATAAAAATAATCTTTTGGGGACCTATTTATTTTCATTAGATGTATCCTACCTAAATAAATATGAAAATAATGATGTATTAAGTTAAATAAATTACTCAACAATAAAGATACTTTATGAGAAAAAATTTCTCGCATGAATGTATGGATTTATATTCATTTAATTGGGATCATGTGAGAAATATATGAAAATTGAATGGAGTAAATAATGAATGAACTGTATCGAAAAATTAATCCCACTTTTATATTACTTCCCTGAAGGGGTAATTCCTGGATCATATATATTTGATACAATGATAATTTATGAGAGGGATATGTAACACCACACAATCTTTTTTAATGTTTATTTTTTTGATGAATACATCATGCATGTAATTTAAAAATGAACATATTGTCTTACAGTTTTTAATTATTCACATTTAATAAAAATTTAATATCTTATTATATATGTAACTTAAAAAATTATTCATTACCATTAAGAAAGAGAGATACAATGTAGAGACCCGTATCCTGATGTACATGGACATTACATTACTTTTGCAGAATACTTAGCACATAACAAAAACACACACACAAGGATCGTAATAGTTTAGTGTCTTTGGAAACTCGGAATAAAATCTTCTAATCGTGGTGAAAGATCTTCAACATCTCCCATAAAGATCTTCTTTTTTTTTAATACCTAAAACCTTTCTTTATATCCTGGGGAAAAGAAAACATAAAAGGGTGAGCTCAAATGCTCAGTAAGGGTAAACAAAAGAAATATCAATCACATAATTTTCATAAGAACATAACATTTTTGGAAATCTTAACCTGCAAAAGAGAGCATAATTTCATAACATGGGATAAATCATAGTAGTGAAATGAAATCATAACATAAAACATTACTCATTGTGGCATACACACATAATCATAGAGAATCATTTCTTGTTAGTCAAGACTCATTTCCAAGACTATCTTAGTGGACAAAGTCCATTTCTGAATCGAGTAATCCTCGTTTCAGTCCTGTTTCACTGAACCGGTATAACCTACCATTCCAGCCATGTCTATCTCATGAGATATGAAATCTTTACCCAATGCATTGGAGGGAGATATAGGTCCCACCCATCTCTTAATGAATCCTTTCTTATGTGTGCCACAGAATCATAAATCATACATCATTGCATAACCCATGTAATAAAAATGGGATTCTTAAACAACATGACATCATAAAACCATTCATATAAGATAAAGGAATTCATAAACATAATTCCATCACAACATAGTCAAATCAATGTAAAAATATGGATAGAAACAGAACCCTTTATTATCTTATATGGAAAATAATTTTGATAAAACACTTGAATTGAATTCTTGAGGAAAATATCATTTCTTCTTCAAAATCAATTTCTTTTCACAAAACATCATGCAATTTTAAAAGAAATAGATTTTATTGAAAATAGTCATGAAATCTTTTAGAGGAAGCTTCATGAAAATAAGGCTTTATAAAACAGTATAAATCCGTTCGTGCCGTATAAGTAAAAAAAACATTCTTCGTACTTTTGTCGGAAAAGTCAAAAAGTACCTCGTATGAAAAACGACAAAAGATTCTTTTCATATCTTTTACAAAAAACTCACCAAAGGGTAAAATTGGATTTAAAACATTGTAGGTGGATGGAAATAATATTACATATTGAGGAAACATGGATGTGGATGATAAAATACACCCCAGTAAATACCAAAGTATAAACAATCTCGGATAAAAATGAGATTGTGGTATTTCCCTTACCTTAGGTCCAATTTGCTTTGTACGTGTCCGAAGCTCCTGTATAATGGTTTAAATAATGTTATTGACTTATTCCAGAATCATACATATTGATATGATATCATATATGGTCATATTATTAGCTTCTTGTTAGTAATATTTCATTGTTACTTGTTACTCGGGTCTTTATAACTTTTTGTTCTTATGCGTGTTTTGTCGAATAAATTCTTATTCTTATCTTTAGGTTATAGATAATTCATTTCCAGAATGGTATTAGTGTAGTATATACCATATTCATTCATTCAATTCATTTATATAATCATTATGAAATGAAGATCATGTAGAATGAGTCGCATCACATCGTGGAGACGGTATTCCGTACGTACGCACGAGTGATGATATCGTTCTTATGATCGTGGAATTGTATTGGAGTATATATATATATTATTTCAGTATCAATATTACTTAATAATAATCATATATAGTTACTCATTACACCATTATACCCATCCTTGTAAGGTGATGGTGGAAAATAGATTACACCACGGCGTGGAGACGGTATTCCGTACGTACGCACGCGTGGTGATTTCATTTTTCCGTAGGATGGATAGAAGGTGAATTAGGGTTGTTTCATATTTATAATAACATATCAGTATGTAAGTAATACTTATGTTATTACTTTGTCATGAAACAACTAAAGAAGAAAAAGTTGAAGACGAAAGAAATTGAAAAGATCGGTAATGGATATTACCTCTTCTTTGGAAGGCCTCTTTGAATCCTCCACTTAGGGAACTAAGATTGGTCTTTGAAGAAGACCAGGACCTCTAGGATTATTCTAGGGATGTGGGGAGGAGAAAATGGCAGGGGTTGGCCGAGCTTGAGTGCTCAAATTGGTGTGAGGAGGAGGGGGAGAAGGTGTCCTTTTATAGGGGAGGAGAGGGTCACCTTAGGAATAACTAAAAACATTATTTTATATTAAAGTCAAAATCGGTTTATAATGGTTCCAAAGGGTCTTATTTAGAAGATAAGGTGGGGAAGGGTCGAAATCCTCTCATCCAATAGAATTTGGACAAGTTTAGGTTCCTATTTTAACCTTATCATTTAGATTTACCATTAAGTTAAATAATTTAACTTTTACCATGTCTTTTTGTTTTCTTTCACTATATGGTTAATACACTTACTATAACATGCCAAACGAACCCCAAATTGTTTATTATTAATATATATATCCTTATCTAAGTCATTTGGCCGATCCTTAGATTTTTAGGAATAAAATAACAATTAATAATATAATATTTGATTTAAAAACTATTTTGTGTCAATTTTGACACTATTTGATATATGACTTTTGTGAAAGTCATAACAGAATTAAATGTTCGAACCAAGTTGATTAAATCGACACTAATATATCATATTAACCTAGAAAATTAGTGGAATTCATAAAAAGTCTCAAATTACATTTATTTTGGTGTTTATAACATCAATTATGTCAATATTTCATTAATAAGATAATTACTGCATCATCTTTGTGTCATAAATAAATTAAATTATTTGGTGTCTAAAAATTACAAATAAAATACCATCATGTAGTAAATCTTTTTAGCTTTCTAATGAATATTTACAATCGAATTTATCTTATGTATAACTCCATATTAAAAATGTTTTAGTAAATAAACTTTGATTTTAACTCTTTTAACCCTTATTTAAATAAATTAATAATAAATGTCCTAATCTAACCCAAGTGGGCCTAAATGGTCATATATTATTCCTAAGTTTGTTTTTGGTCGAATTACACTTGTCCAATAGAATTAGGACATGTGTTAGGGTAATAGTAATATCATATTTACCCTTAGTTACCCTATTTACTATTAACCGCGGTAAAAAAAAGTAAAAAGTTACTATTCACCAAAAAATTATTTTCATCTCATTGAACCACATTTTAGTCCTTGATATTAACCGTGTCTCTCGGATTTTCGAAATTCCATTCACAGAAGCGGTAAAATTAAGTTTTATGCAAAATTCAGTTTTTTTACCTACCACTTAGTAGTTTCACTATTCATCAAAAATTGATGTTTTTCAGAATAATGCCAAAATTTCATCCTAAGCTATATTTCATATTCCGAATTCAAAAATGAAATCTATTTTACCAAATTCATAACATAGAAGTTGCATTAATGAATTTTATAATTAAATCCCGCTGTTAAAATAAATAGCGTGTTTTTAGGAAACAATATATACCAAAAGATTGACACTTGATTATGTCTTGTTTAAATGTGAAATAACAACCAATGACCAACATTGTATTAAATTGTAAAAATATATTCTAAATATACTTTAAAACCACTCAAATTAGTAATTTATCAATATTAATTATTTTGATTAAAAAAGTTGTTTTTAATTATAATTTAGTAATTTTCACTATTCATCAGAATATGAAAGTTATCCGAAAAGTACCAAAATTTCACCTTAGGCTAAATTCGATACTCCAAATCCAAAAATAAAGTTCATTTTGAAAAATAAGATTTACTGGATTTCAAAAAGTGGTTATTACTATTCATAATGGCTAGTTTTAATAATATTTTTATAGCATATCGTTGTTTAGTGAAACTCGGTATTGCGTATTACACACGCTATCGAGGAAGGTCGCGATTGCGTGTAATGCAAGGCAAGTCAAGGATGCGTGTTGTGCAAGCTCCTTTTGGTGTAGCGTACAACACAAGACATTAATAAAATTAAAAAGAATATTTTTTATAAAATCTTGGGCTGTTACATTCTACCCCCCTTAAAATGAATTTCGCCCTCGAAATTCGTCGGGGTTATAAATGGTTTACTATTCGAAAGTTTCTTTAATAATAACCCACATCGTAAAAAGGAATATCAAAACCAATCTTTAAAAACAAAAGTATGAAACGTAACGGTTACCCAAATAAACTAATCATTGGGTTTCCACATAGGTGAAAATATGGATATGGAAAAGAAATCTAACCATCATGTTCTGATGGAGAGTGGTAGAGAACATGGCTATGGAAAAGCCAACAATCACAAATCCATAAATTTGTGACGATCTAAGGTACCATCCGATTCATCAAGTATAAGAGAACTAGGACAACATTTTTGGTTTTCAAGATCATTTCCCTAAAGTTAAAGAATTTGAATTAGAATAAATACTTACTTTATTTTGGTACAATCTCACTGTTGTTCGTGCCTTTAATAATTTCCACTTCATCTCTTAAATAAATGAAGTTGAATTTGTTATTCGTGAAGTGTTAGCAGATCATGTGATAGAATGACAGGTCATTCCATCTGTCTCAAACAAAAATTATATACATAAGTCGATCTATAGTGAGATTAATCACATATAGTTCATAAAATGGACTTATACTTCATATATCATACTGCTTAATATAATAAAACTAGTTTCTACTAAACAGGGACTTCCTGTAGGCTAGTGGTAGGCGATAAAGGCCAGTCGCACTTTGGTTGTGGGTTCGATTCCTACAGCCTTGTCCGAAGCGATGGGTTGTCGCCCGTCCTGCAGGTTGTCCCTTTTTCTAAAACTACGTTACTATAACATCCCATCAATAATATCGAAAATCTTCTATCCTTAAACAATACTAACTTATGTCCAACATAATCCAGTCTAATCTTTAGGCTTATAATACTGCAGTCCACTCTCATAATATAGTGACATCGATTACCAGAGATTTAATACTGTTGTTGATCCCCACATATCATAAGATATGTCTTGTTGGTCACATTCCAAACATTCAAAGTCCTTAATCGTGTATTCTATTGAATACCTTAGTGAAAACATGAGTGCAGTTAAAAGTTAACACTTTCCACATACCAAAATCCTCAAAATTCTATATACTCAAACCATGATATCACTTAGTCTTTATATCAATCATGAGCTCATGAATACTATTAAACATTTCATTATCGTATTATCCCTTCATTATGCGCATATCATCTACTTTCCAAAAATACTGGTACCATTCATCACATACTTTCAAAACTTAAGGAAAGACAACAATGTAACAATCCTTAGATGTCTCTTTATCCCATAGTACCATGAGATTACTTATACAACATTACACATGATAAACATGTAATCATTCCACTACATTCTTAAACCATTGTCCAAGATTCAACAATTCTTTCATCTCACATATCATTTGTAGTCTCTTCATCATCATCAACATAAATACTTCCCATACGACCATACTGATTCTCTTCATGAGACTTTCCCTTAGGGCATTGGTTTGCATAATGCCCGTACATTCCACATTTAAAACATTTAACCAGTGTTGATGTCGTAGCAATACCATTATCCTCATCCCTGGTGTTAACTGAACCTTTTCCTTTGCACTTACTGGCTTTGTGTCCTTCTTTTCCACACCCAAAGCATCTTCCAGTTCCTTTGAAACATTCTCCTTGATGCCTCTTCCCACATGAATTACATAGGGGAAATTGAACTTTCTTTCCTCTATGATCATCATGAAACTCCATCTTTCTCTTATTAGCCGAGTCAGGAAACTTACCAAATTTTACTTTATTGATCATATTATGAGATTGCTGATTCGGCATAATAATTATGTTTGGACTTCCAAATCCCATTTCATTATGAAGAATATCATTCCATTGTCCATCATATCCTCCATTATCGTGAATCATCTTGTTTCCAGCCATTCTCTAAAACCCAAAAAGAATAGTGTGAGAGGCAAAAATCATGCTAGGGAAAACAACATAATAAAGGGGGAGTACCTTCAATATCTAACATTTTAGGTTTAATTATATGATCGTTAGCATAATTCTAGTACTATAACCTATACGTATACTTATCCTTAGGGACATCCCTAGACATACCTTAGAAATATCTCTAGGGATCTCACTAACGTTTTCGCATCCTAGTTTCCAAAGGTTGACTAAACCTTTCCTCTGATACCAACTGTAGAGACCCGTATCCTGACGTACATGGACATTACATTACTTTTTCGGAATACTTAGCACATAACAAAAACACACACACAAGGATCGTAATAGTTTAGTGTCTTTGGAAACTCGGAATAAAATCTTCTAATCGTGGTGAAAGATCTTCAACATCTCCCATAAAGATCTTCTTTTTTTTTAATACCTAAAACCTTTCTTTATATCCTGGGGAAAAGAAAACATAAAAGGGTGAGCTCAAATGCTCAGTAAGGGTAAACAAAAGAAATATCAATCACATAATTTTCATAAGAACATAACATTTTTGGAAATCTTAACCTGCAAAAGAGAGCATAATTTCATAACATGGGATAAATCATAGTAGTGAAATGAAATCATAACATAAAACATTACTCATTGTGGCATACACACATAATCATAGAGAATCATTTCTTGTTAGTCAAGACTCATTGCCAAGACTATCTTAGTGGACAAAGTCCATTTCTGAATCGAGTAATCCTCGTTTCAGTCCTGTTTCACTGAACCGGTATAACCTACCATTCCAGCCATGTCTATCTCATGAGATATGAAATCTTTACCCAATGCATTGGAGGGAGATATAGGTCCCACCCATCTCTTAATGAATCCTTTCTTATGTGTGCCACAGAATCATAAATCATACATCATTGCATAACCCATGTAATAAAAATGGGATTCTTAAACAACATGACATCATAAAACCATTCATATAAGATAAAGGAATTCATAAACATAATTCCATCACAACATAGTCAAATCAATGTAAAAATATGGATAGAAACAGAACCCTTTATTATCTTATATGGAAAATAATTTTGATAAAACACTTGAATTGAATTCTTGAGGAAAATATCATTTCTTCTTCAAAATCAATTTCTTTTCACAAAACATCATGCAATTTTAAAAGAAATAGATTTTATTGAAAATAGTCATGAAATATTTTAGAGGAAGCTTCATGAAAATAAGGCTTTATAAAACA
Source organism: Viscum album (assembly GCA_963277665.1). NCBI lineage: Eukaryota > Viridiplantae > Streptophyta > Magnoliopsida > Santalales > Viscaceae > Viscum > Viscum album. Next base: position 91,061,335 of record OY728164.1, read on the forward strand.
GTATAAATCCGTTCGTGCCGTATAAGTAAAAAAAACATTCTTCGTACTTTTGTCGGAAAAGTCAAAAAGTACCTCGTATGAAAAACGACAAAAGATTCTTTTCATATCTTTTACAAAAAACTCACCAAAGGGTAAAATTGGATTTAAAACATTGTAGGTGGATGGAAATAATATTACATATTGAGGAAACATGGATGTGGATGATAAAATACACCCCAGTAAATACCAAAGTATAAACAATCTCGGATAAAAATGAGATTGTGGTATTTCCCTTACCTTAGGTCCAATTTGCTTTGTACGTGTCCGAAGCTCCTGTATAATGGTTTAAATAATGTTATTGACTTACTCCAGAATCATACATATTGATATGATATCATATATGGTCATATTATTAGCTTCTTGTTAGTAATATTTCATTGTTACTTGTTACTCGGGTCTTTATAACTTTTTGTTCTTATGCGTGTTTTGTCGAATAAATTCTTATTCTTATCTTTAGGTTATAGATAATTCATTTCCAGAATGGTATTAGTGTAGTATATACCATATTCATTCATTCAATTCATTTATATAATCATTATGAAATGAAGATCATGTAGAATGAGTCGCATCACATCGTGGAGACGGTATTCCGTACGTACGCACGAGTGATGATATCGTTCTTATGATCGTGGAATTGTATTGGAGTATATATATATATTATTTCAGTATCAATATTACTTAATAATAATCATATATAGTTACTCATTACACCATTATACCCATCCTTGTAAGGTGATGGTGGAAAATAGATTACACCACGGCGTGGAGACGGTATTCCGTACGTACGCACGCGTGGTGATTTCATTTTTCCGTAGGATGGATAGAAGGTGAATTAGGGTTGTTTCATATTTATAATAACATATCAGTATGTAAGTAATACTGATGTTATTACTTTGTCATGAAACAACTAAAGAAGAAAAAGTTGAAGACGAAAGAAATTGAAAAGATCGGTAATGGATATTACCTCTTCTTTGGAAGGCCTCTTTGAATCCTCCACTTAGGGAACTAAGATTGGTCTTTGAAGAAGACCAGGACCTCTAGGATTATTCTAGGGATGTGGGGAGGAGAAAATGGCAAGGGGTTGGCCGAGCTTGAGTGCTCAAATTGGTGTGAGGAGGAGGGGGAGAAGGTGTCCTTTTATAGGGGAGGAGAGGGGCACCTTAGGAATAACTAAAAACATTATTTTATATTAAAGTCAAAATCGGTTTATAATGGTTCCAAAGGGTCTTATTTAGAAGATAAGGTGGGGAAGGGTCGAAATCCTCTCATCCAATAGAATTTGGACAAGTTTAGGTTCCTATTTTAACCTTATCATTTAGATTTAACATTAAGTTAAATAATTTAACTTTTACCATGTCTTTTTGTTTTCTTTCACTATATGGTTAATACACTTACTATAACATGCCAAACGAACCCCAAATTGTTTATTATTAATATATATATCCTTATCTAAGTCATTTGGCCGAACCTTAAATTTTTAGGAATAAAATAACAATTAATAATATAATATTTGATTTAAAAACTATTTTGTGTCAATTTTGACACTATTTGATATATGACTTTTGTGAAAGTCATAACAGAATTAAATGTTCGAACCAAGTTGATTAAATCAACACTAATATATCATATTAACCTAGAAAATTAGTGGAATTCATAAAAAGTCTCAAATTACATTTATTTTGGTGTTTATAACATCAATTATGTCAATATTTCATTAATAAGATAATTACTGCATCATCTTTGTGTCATAAATAAATTAAATTATTTGGTGTCTAAAAATTACAAATAAAATACCATCATGTAGTAAATCTTTTTATCTTTCTAATGAATATTTACAATCGAATTTATCTTATGTATAACTCCATATTAAAAATGTTTTAGTAAATAAACTTTGATTTTAACTCTTTTAACCCTTATTTAAATAAATTAATAATAAATGTCCTAATCTAACCCAAGTGGGCCTAAATGGTCATATATTATTCCTAAGTTTGTTTTTGGTCGAATTACACTTGTCCAATAGAATTAGGACATGTGTTAGGGTAATAGTAATATCATATTTACCCTTAGTTACCCTATTTACTATTAACCGCGGTAAAAAAAAGTAAAAAGTTACTATTCACCAAAAAATTATTTTCATCTCATTGAACCACATTTTAGTCCTTGATATTAACCGTGTCTCTCAGATTTTCGAAATTTCATTCACAGAAGCGGTAAAATTAAGTTTTATGCAAAATTCAGTTTTTTTACCTACCACTTAGTAGTTTCACTATTCATCAAAAATTGATGTTTTTCAGAATAATGCCAAAATTTCATCCTAAGCTATATTTCATATTCCGAATTCAAAAATGAAATCTATTTTACCAAATTCATAACATAGAAGTTGCATTAATGAATTTTATAATTAAATCCCGCTGTTAAAATAAATAGCGTGTTTTTAGGAAACAATATATACCAAAAGATTGACACTTGATTATGTCTTGTTTAAATGTGAAATAACAACCAATGACCAACATTGTATTAAATTGTAAAAATATATTCTAAATATACTTTAAAACCACTCAAATTAGTAATTTATCACTATTAATTATTTTGATTAAAAAAGTTGTTTTTAATTATAATTTAGTAATTTTCACTATTCATCAGAATATGAAAGTTATCCGAAAAGTACCAAAATTTCACCTTAGGCTAAATTCGATACTCCAAATCCAAAAATAAAGTTCATTTTGAAAAATAAGATTTACTGGATTTCAAAAAGTGGTTATTACTATTCATAATGGCTAGTTTTAATAATATTTTTATAGCATATCGTTGTTTAGTGAAACTCGGTATTGCGTATTACACACGCTATCGAGGAAGGTCGCGATTGCGTGTAATGCAAGGCAAGTCAAGGATGCGTGTTGTGCAAGCTACTTTTGGTGTAGCGTACAACACAAGACATTAATAAAATTAAAAAGAATATTTTTTATAAAATCTTGGGCTGTTACATACAATCTATTAAAAATGGTTTCATGTAATTTTGAAAACGACTATATAACTATTAATTTTATAAAATAAATAATAAAAATTCATTCAATTTTAGAATGTATATATATATATATATTAAGGATATGTGATTAACAATTTATATTATCTTACAAAAATGAGATTATTGTCTTTTGGTCACAGTAATTTGATTGGTGAATACAATTTATTACTGAGAAATGGCCACATATTTATTATAACTAGGTTATAAGTGATAATGAAAACACAACATGAGGTATTAATGTTAATTTCAATAACAAAATAGTTTTCCAATGTGTCAAATATAATTCCTTATCTACAAAATGTATCATACTATAAAGTATTTGATAAATTTTATATATTAGGTTATAAATGCCACACTCATGTTTCTATAATGAAATTAAATTTATTTTATTTAACGATATGGTAAGAAATAATTATTGATTATCATGGATTTAGAGTTATTGAAATGAGTTGCTTTATTGAAATCAATGTGTATTATATTTTGGTATTAATGGGGAAACTTGTATTTTCATCAAAAAACCAAAATTTATTTTAAAATATAATTGACCCAAATACATATATTTTATAATTTTGGGATGTAATTGGCACTATTTTGTACCCTGTTAATTTGGACCAATATGTTTTATTTGAGGAATAATATAATTTTATTTACAAAATTTAATATGATTCTATGTTTTTTTGCTAATATATACAAGAAACAATATTTTGCCTCAATCCACCATTTCTTTCAAATATTTTGTCTTGGGTGACAGAAGGAAAAATTATTAATTTTTATATTGAAAAAATATATTTTAGTGTATAAGATATATTCATAGAGATTTTCATTTATATTCCATAAAATGGCTCACTCAATTATGAGAGATGTTAGTATATAAATCATTCAATTTTATGGTATTTGAATCTTGTTACGGTCAAAATTAACCGCACTATATAAATATTAGAAGCTAGTTTGTTGGATTATGTCTACATTTTTTCATGTATCATACACATATAATTTAGTACATATTTTCTATATTTTGGTTTATTTAATAACCTTAAATATGTATTCGTAAATATGAAAATCATATAAAGTAGTTATATTCATTTATAATTGATGTTATTATTTACTTTGTTATTTATGATTCTTGACCTTTTTTGGGATATTTATCATTTATAGTTTCTTGAAGAGAAAATATATTTTTTCTTGTAATGATCATATAATATTTAGTTCTCTATCTGTTCCCTAATATATTTTAGTCAAAATCTCACTTTGATAATGGTTCTAATAATCATATATCTTTATTCAACCATGTAATTTTTTGTAATTCTATAAACTTTTTCAATTTAAGTAAAAAAATATTGTGAAATACATAAGAATAATAAAAGGAAAACAAAAAAATTAAACAAAAGGTAAAGAAAAACATCCTAATATAAACCAAATATAAATCTATAAACAAGAAGATATAAAAAAATTGAAAAATAATGATCAAATAGACCAGGAAGTTTCTTATAAAAATTTAAGAACAAACAAAATAAAATATAATAAAAAACATGTGAAACCATTAAAAGAGATAATAAAAATTTAACAAAAATTAAAACATAATATTTTTGAAACACAAATTGAACCATGAATTAACCAAAAAAAGGGAAAAAATATGACAAATGATAAACAGAAATAAAATATATAAAATTAAAAAAATAATACAATAATAAAATAAATTGTCAAATAAATTAATAACAAACAATGTGAAACCTAAATTAATCAAAAAAATGAAACATAAGGGAAAAAATTGAAAAAATAAATAAAATGAGAAAATATACAAATAACTAATAAACACAACAAATATAATTAGTTAAAAAACATAAATAATGAAAATATGTTCAATATGGGACAATGATATAATAAAATATATAATGTTTTAAATATTAATAAAAAAATTAATGATCCAAAAAAATAGAGAATAATTAATAAAAAATAAAATAATTAAAGCACAAAGTAATTAGCAACATAAAAATACAATGAATAATAGACGATGTAAAAAAATATATACAATTAATATAAAAATATAGAGTGTAAAATCACATTAAAACAAATAGATAAAAAACTCAACAATAAAAATAATAAGGAAAATATATATTATTATCAAATAATCATTATAAGTACAAATAAAAAAAATAAACAAAAAACAATGAACAAATATTTTAGTAAGTAAAAAATGTCCAAAAACATATTTGAATAATAATGAATAAATGAACATTATAAGTTAAGGAGAAAATACAGACAAAAAATTTGAACTGAAGAAAAAATAATGAACAATACACAAACAACGAAACAAATAATAAATAAATACAATATAGATTACACAATGAAAAAATAAAAACAATAAAAATGTAGAAAAAAACAAGGATTAAATAAACATAATGAAAAATGCTAGTCATAATGTTGAAAAAGTGTAAAATAAAGAATAAACAAAACAGAAACAAATGCATGATGTCCCTCAATATACATAATATATATATATATATCTTCGAGAAAAAAATAAATTATTATAATATACAATTATTAAATAAATTATATTATCAATAAACAAATAAATAAATCATCCAAAAGTAAGTACAATAAATAAAAAACAACACATAATATAGTTATAATTCTTAAATACATCTTACCCAAATTATTGCGAATCAAATATATGTGATTCAAATCAAACTAAATTTCACTAAAATAAAAAAAATAGTCTTAAACCAAACCAAACCAATACAAACAAAACTATACTCAAGAATAATTTAAACTGAAATAAACAAAAACAATAAAATCCTAACTTAAGAAACCTATCACCGACAAAATTTTACCTATTTGACCATACAAGAAGAGAATAATATCATAACCTTTATTAGAATGATAATTTGTATATAATGATTACGTTATTTCACACCCTTTATGTTTTTTTGTCTTTCATTTAATATGAGTAGATTGTGTTCATTCAGAACCTATACCATAGTTGTTTTAGTTATTTTTATGTCTTCATTATGTGATTTCATCTCTTATTTATTTTTTGGATTACCCATTATTAATGAATTTGTAATTAAATGTATATTTGATTTCTAATGTAGGGAATGAGAAACAATGAAGTTATATATAATAAGACATTATCTAAAAATGATCAATAGGTGAGATATATGTTATTTTATTATTTTCTTGCAACTATGAGAATAATATTTTACTAACTATATCAACTACGTAATATATATTTTTAGTTAATTAATATTTTTGTGAATTATGATTAAAAACCAGAAAATAATATATATTGGATCACCAGCTAGACCAGTTACTGTTGAGATCAACCTAAGTGTTTGTGGGTAGTGGTATAAGAGATTCTTATAGAACTCTTTATACCCTATCAAAACTAAAATATTAATAAATAATATCACAAACTAACATTGGTTTTCCCTTAACATAGAACCAGTGGAATTCCATTTAAAATCCTAATGGGTGAGCAAGATAACTCTATTATGAATACCAGTTCAAGGGAAATAGAGTTTACAAAGGTAATAATTTTACCCAATAAATAATATAAATAAAGAAGCTAAATCCTATATTAATTCTAATATACGACATCCGTTTATTTAACATTAATTAAATGTTAAATAATAAATGTAAGTAAAATTGTAATCAAATTATTCATAACTAAAGTAAACATAAAATAGATTATAGTATAAAAGCAGAGACAATTTGACTTTGACAAGACCACTATCTTGTTAAAAAAATCCCTGCATGATATATCTATATAATCATTTGGTTAGTCAACATCCATATACTGAAACACATTCCATGTGATGGGCCAAATAAAAGTTACTAGAATAGGGTACTCCTTTTAAATGAAGTCTAAAACTATAATGGAAATATAGACTATAGTTACTGAGTGGTGAATATATGGTATTGTCTTAAACGAACAAACGAGATAACATACTAGAGCTCATTCAATTCCTTAAAAAATATTAGTAATTCCTATTTAATTTCACTTGATAAGAGGTTTTTATTATTTTAGAGAATAAAACCACATGTACATTTCCAATTTTACTTTGTTATCCTATATGAATATAAATAAATAATTAAAACATTAATTACATTAATCTATTTTGAAATGTAATTTTCAATAATGAATTTTTAAATTCACATTAGAACCCATAATAGATAAAAATCAACCAACCATAAAATAATATTATATTGAGATAAATATACAAAAGAAAAGAAATTAAATTCAAATTTCAGGGAAAGTCAAATAATCTAGATATTAGTATGATATATAATGATAATAAATAATGGATGAAAGATAAAAATGAAATTGATGTATAATATGAAGGGAATATGTTGAAATAATTCCTATTTGAATGGTTACTAATATAAATAAATAAGTGTCAATATATAAAGTACAGTGAATGAATGATAATGAAGAATTAATAATATTGTGAAACTCCTAAAAATATAGTAATATGGTCCTTGAAATACCCATATCTATCACTTTACTATATATTAATTAATTCAAGGGAAATAATCCCCATGTTTTCACTAACTAGCCTCACATGTAAAAATTTCCGAACTAGGATATATCATACAATAATTGGACACTAGATAGTAGATAATATATATTTGTATAAATACCATATCATATTCTCTCTCTAAAACACCTAGGATACTTATGATGGAAGTGGTAAGAGGTAAGGGTACATTAATCCCAAATAAGTCATATATTAATAAAAAATACAACCCCATTAATGGAGAAACACATTTTTTGAAAAATTATTTATTGAAGGAGTCAATTTCGACAAGAGTATTATGCTATTAATGATGTTCCAAATACCCTTTCAGAAATAATAAAAAATTATTTCTATTTATATGTCTTATTTTTAATTTTCGAAATGTTCCTTTATATTATAATTTGGAAATAAACACATAACATCTCTTTTGAAAAGATTCTTTAAACATCCTACTATAATTTTATGATCTCTTTTAAAAAATGAGAATCCATGTTCCATTTTAAAAACCCACTAGGATCATTTAAAGATAATCATTTACTCAAAATAATCATATATATATGATAATAAATAATGACATATTTAGGAAAAACTGTATGATAAATAGTAAAAAAATAATACATGAATAATTAATAAGTAAATGAAATTATCTCATCGAAAATAATGAATAAAAGTTCTACAATCTAGAAATACCTTAAAGATAACTCAATTCACACGAGGACATTAAAAATAAAATTCAGTATTAAAATACCAAAATATATTGAAAAATACCTTTCATTCATTTTTCAAATAATAATTTACGTAATTACTGAATTTGTACACATAGTAAAAAAATTTAAAAACCCCAATCAATATAGACTCTAGGTATATAAATAGTCACAATCCTTTATTAATTTCAATAAAAATGTTAAATTTAAATGAAATATAATTAGAAAAATTTACACACCATAATAATTTAAATTTAATGGAAATACAATGAAAGATTTACCTCAAATCAACAAAACTAAAACTTTATAGTGTCAGTATGCCATTATGGATTTATCAAATGATGATTTAATCATAATATATTCTATATTTAAGAAATAAATTATCAAATTTTTTAAAATTAAACATTTCAAATATGTATTGATGGCTGTGGAAACAAATTTTATTTCTACCATCATTTTGTCACGATAAATGGAATTATACCAATAGAAAGCCAATATAGTCAATATTAATAGAGATATGTATGAGATAGGATAGAATAAGTTACCATAAAAAGAATATAGAGATATATTCATGTTATACGGGAAAATTATTTCTTAAGGCTTGTTAATTCATAATAAGACCTCGTCCCTGATTTTTATTTTAATTATTTCTACTTTGATCTTATAATTCATTGCACTTGTTTTTTAAATTGATATATTTTTGTGATTATGATTCATATTACGCACCATATGGAATGAAAGTTTGAACACTCCTCTTTAATTTCTTTTCAACCTGAAATCACATATTTTAGGACCCCAACAATCCCCACTTCTATCATGTAATATATTTCATTTTAAAAAAAATACCATTTTCCAAATCAACATAATATAAAAATTATATATAACTCAAAGAATGAGTTTGAAATATAACTCATTCATCCTTTATTAAAATAATATGAAAATACAATATTGTTTGTAGGATGTTCAATGAGTGTAAACCATCAGAAAAAAATGAAAACTAAACATCAATGAAAAATGATTTAAATATAAGTTGGGAAGTAAAAACATTAAATGATATTAAGAAATCATTTTTCTTTTAAAGAAATTATATTCATACCATCCACCACAATTATCAAGTTCATTATCTATTTCTTGATGATCCTCTTTATCACAATTTTTATTGACCCCTAGCTTCTGATTTAGCATTACTGGTGACAAAAACAATTCTAGAATCATATCATAGGTTAAAAAAACAAATAAATACCAATTTAAAATTACTAGATAACTAAACATCATGGGTTACTTTATTACAAATAGTTCATCAGATACATATGTGAGAGTATCACCAATGAAATAAAATGTAGCCGACATGAGGAAAAATTCAATAATTATGGTTTATTAAGCCATTTCCATCCAAACAATATCATACATGCTCTAGTACCTTGATTTAAAATTTAAGAAGAGGATCCTTGATTCACTTTATAAATAAAGATGAAAATAATGATACAAATAGATAGGATAATTGGGATCTATATAAGATCAAAACAAAAAGCAAAAAAACTTAAATTAAAGTAGTAGAAACAGAGTTGTTCAAGATCGTGGTATTCATATCCATGATTGATCCTGAAAAAGTATCCATATATGAAAATATAATAAAAACTTTCAAATTCTACGTGGCTACACCCCTATAATATAAAGATAATAAAAACTGGGTTTATTATATAATTTTTATTTATTTATAATGATAATATGATATATATTTTTACATAGTCATCCATTGATTTCTACCTCCTTTGATATCTCTGAAAATTAAGTATATCATATAACTAAACACAAGTATAGATTTATTCTTTAAGAAACTCTTTTACAAAACCTATGTGGTTCTTGAGTATAATTATATCTTCCAAATTTTCATCATTTGATGATTAGATAAGATCATATACCATAGGTTGAGGAGTGATATATTTCCTCATATTGATATATATATCCCTAATTATATAGTTATAATACTTCTTTCTCTTTTAGAGTATCCCTTATGCTTTTTTCCTCTTTAGATGGGGTTAATAGATCCATCTAAGTCCACTATAGGTTTCATACCTTTCATATAACATTAATTAATTAAATCTATATTGATTTGATATACTTTTTTGTGTATCATGGGTGGGTTAATGAGGATCTCTATTAGCTTCCTGAAACAAATCTTGAGTATAGGAGTCATCCCTTGAGTTAATAAGAGCATCCAAGGTAAAATTATCAAGCCTTTTAGGCGGTTTCATGACCAAATATTCATATATGGGTCATTCATCATTAATTACATTAAAAAATAAAGAGTAATATATAGATATACTATAGGAATGAGTAAATATAATTCATTAACCAACTAATAATTGGTGGCTTATCATTACACTTCCTTAAACCCAGTTACAAGAAACTCATGAACAACAAGGGAATCAACTAGAAAATATACTTCCCTTTTTTAATATATATGTACTTCTACCTAGGGGGATGTGAAATTGGTAATATTAATGTCAATTTTCCAAAGGTCATAGAAGTGTGGTGGCATTTTAGACATTTCATAAAACAATATGAATTATTTTCATAAGTCACTCTTTGTCAAAATCCATCATAAACATTCTTAATAAATATGATGGTTTGATTTTTTAGAAATATCCTACTTTGTAAAAATACTCAAAATAGAGGGACTGTAAATCTTTTAGTTGAAAAAATAAATCATGATAAGAGTGTCAATATAGTTGTAAAATTTTAATAGGAAATCCAAAAAATGGATAAGAAGAAAAACCATTGTATCTTAACCAAATTGGGACTATAGGGGATTTGAAATCATTTTCATGTTCTAAATTCTATTTCATACCCCTATTATGAAATTGATTGAGAATATATTCTATATAGGACAAGAATAAATATATAATAAACCCTCGATGAATTGTGAACCATAACCAATTGACAATTTAAAAACACCAAATCAAGGAAATAAAATAAAATAGTATCAAGAGACCTCATGATAAACATAATAATGTGTTGATGATTGGAATACCTATCAGTAAGATATATGTGAAGGTCTATAGAGTGATTATCCACACCCTTCCTTGAGAAATTGTTAAAAGCATTCCCCTTTTTTCAAAATGAGGATAGAGTTATTTTAGATGAAATATCAAGAACATCTCATAATTTTTTTCTCCATGAAACCATATATGTGAATTTCTGATCAGGATTTAAGGATTATTTGCCTCAATAACCAATTTCTTTGACACATATTCAATAAAATTTCTAATATTAATAAGATTATTAATATACTAATATAAAATATTCATGGAATATGAAAATATATTCTTATGTGTGTGGGTCTTATATAACTATTTATATAAATTAATTATTATTTCATTTTAGAAAAAAATAATATAATATAACTATCATTATTTTTATATTCTCTTTTAATATTAAATTCAAAAGTATTAATTTTTAATTTAATCAATTTGAAAATATTTTTTGGATTTTAAATAAATAATCATTCTCAGAAATTCACCAACATGTAGTGAAATTATTTGTTACTATAAAGTCCCATTTTTTTCAAAGGAATAAAAATTTTATTTTTGGTTTAAATTCCATGGTTTGGACCAAATAATTAAGACTCAGAGTGTCAAGGTGGTTTCAAGAGGGTTTGGTGATTTTTTAGAGTCCCGAAAGATGAAGATTTAGACTAGGCTACACAATTTGGAGAAACTATGTCGCCCAACCCCCATGGTTTCCCTAAATTGTGCATATTTAGATAATGGGGTGATATGGGACATACAGTTCTCTATAAATCTATAACCTTAGGTGAATGTCCATTCATAATTTTAGACATTTGGAAGAAAAAACTTTCGCACCTTTGGCGCATGGTTTGGAAAACCATGCGGCCAAACTGTGCACCCTTATCTATGTCGATGAGTTTAATTTTCATTAATGATACTTATATCCATAATCATAATTTCTCTATTTATCTTCTAGTGGAACAACGATAATCCCAATGCATGAATTTATCCTCCTCTTTCATGGTAGGGATCACCATTACTCTTCGATCTGGACTCCAAATCTACTACTATCAGAAGAATCAGAAATGTTGAGGTTAGATATATAATCATCATACTTCAATTTTTAGTTTCTTCATTTTTATTATTCAATATTTAGGTGTAGGATCAGTTTCTCCATGTTCTGGGAATTTGAAAATTTATTCGTTAACTTTTGATCTAGCATGAATGAAAAGACGAGGATGGATGAGGGGAGCACTATAGGGATAAGATAGGTTGTCCAGTTTATATCCCTTTATTTAATTTCATCCTACATATTGTGTCATTTCCCAAATAAATTATCATTTTAGTGAAACCACTTAATTGTAAAATTCATTAAATTGAAATCCTTGCCTTTCCAAATGTTACCCTTGCTAATAGTGAATCAACTACATGGGTTTATAGCCTTGAATTATGACACCCCAATGGGTGTGCTCAACCTTTGAGGAATAATGTTCCACTTCGACATTATTTATAAATTCCCATGTGGGTGTTGCATTATAATTTGACCCTCTAATCATTAAATTGAATAATGGCAATTTGATGGAAGAATTATTATGATGTATTCCTAGGAGCATATGACCTACCACCATGTCCCTTTCCATATTACATTTTCTAATTATCCATTAAATGACATAGATAATAAATAAAATGTAATAGATTATCTTTATGATAAATGATATGGATATTCTAAACATATCAGGACCTGAACTTGTGCAGCGTTGGGTATAAGGGGTTCCGACTTAAAGACAACATATATATTCTCTTTTTTCCTCATATATAGAAATTGTTAATGAGTTGTAAAAACAGGGCGAGCCAGTAGTTATGATCTGGAAGGTCTCACCATGTTTTTTTAATTGATGATGAGTGACACAATTTACCTAGGGGAGAACCTGTGGATGGGATTAGTGGAATGATGGTTGTAACATGACATGAGAGAGACTTGGGGACCTACATGTGATACCAGGTATCTACTCTGAGGTTAGTTCATGATGTATTTACACCATGCCCCGAGTGAAATTTTGGATCAAATTATTGGGTTATCTTGGATAGAATTGCTTGGATGTGAACTTATACCAATCACCTCAAATTATACTTGAAATTCTTTTCAAATCACCATATATGGGATTAGTGTGACTCTTAATAATTTTAAAAAATTGGTTTATTTAATCAAAACGAATGTGAATGACTTTAAATAAGAAAAAATATTTGAAATTAAAAATGTAAGGATGTTCCTTAAAATCCAAATAACATGCTTATGGACAATCCCTCTTTTCTACATTATCCCACTCACATGACTTTTGAAGGTTACCTCAGTTCAGACCCATCTATCTTAGACTGAAGTATGTAATGTTGGATGGGAGTCCCATGTGGAACCCAATCTAATTTACTTAGTTAATTATTTCGGTCATTGATTTTTTGAATTATGGAACAACCTTTATTTTATATTACAAAATATGGATTTAAAAAGAAACCATTGATGGTGGTATAATGATATTATATCTCCAACCCTTCTTGGGTTTCCTATAGTACTCAAGAAGTCTTCATAGTATAGGTATAGATAAATAAAAGTGATTAACATTCAGTGATTTTTTATTTGTACTAGTATGGGGTCCAAGTTTAATGGATTGAGCATATGCTCACAAAGATAATATTAATTGTTCTTCAATTTTTGTATATTGAAAGCCTGTGAAATATTCTAGTATCCCCTATGCTCGTGCAGTCATTTGAATAGTACATGTCATTCCATAATCATCCTTGGAATTTATTACAACTTATCAACCTCAACCATTTGTTTATTATTCTGGTTTTATTGTTTATTATTATTCCATTTGTCTTTGATTTTTTTTAATTTATTATGTTGTGGTGGGTTACTGGTCATGTAATATAGTGTCTTACTCTACTATTTCTTATTCCATATATGTTTTTCATCTCGATTTTGATCAATGAGTGTATAGTCTATCAACAAACACACCGTAATCCATCACTACTAGTCGGTAGAGGTGTTCTTGAGGTATTGTGGCCCACTGTCTAGGGACCCTATACATGGAATCTAGGTTGGTATGCTAAAGTATGGTATCATAGGTGTTTTCATTTCATTTTATTACCATTTTTTCATTAGACTAGGGACTAGGATACAGTAATTTGGTGATTATCATGTTTTGGGGAGCATCTTACCCACGTATAGGGGAAACCCAAATTACCCAGGATATGTAAAGTCTATTATTACTTGCTCTTGTTAAAATTTCAAGGATTGTATCATTTTGTGAAGAAATTTCTTTTATATATTATTATTATTGATAATCTATAAAAATAATGGGGGTTTTTACCCTATCTTGGATATTTGAGGGAAAAGTATGAAACATGCATCATACTAGGCACCGTAGCATTAAAAATTCATGAATATTCCATGCAATATCTACATTCTATGTGCATTGAATATGTTTCATGTGAATGTTGTGGTGATTTGGATGTTATTTATTTTACTTCTATGATTATTATATACAGAAATTTGATAACATTTATTACCAGACAGAAAAAAACAAGCACTGAATTTTTCTTCTTTAACTTAACATTGTTTTCCAAGAAAGTTTAAATCAGACACTATAAGTAGTCGATTATGGAATTTTGATCCATGTTCAATTGGTTTCATGGGATGGAATGTGTCATGTTTATGATTCAGTGGATTCAAAATTTTAATTTATAAGTTATAAGGTCCCTCATAAATTGGAAATATTAATCTATATCAATCAACCTTTTAAAGGGACTTAAATACAAAAAACAATGTAAAATGAAAATAAATATAATTTTAAATTAATTGGACATAATATATGTGTTACATAGAGACCTTGAAACTGATTCAATCTTAGTATTGGGATGTAGTCCACCCATCCTATGATCATTCTATGCCTTTATATGATCACTCATAACTAATTCCTAGAGCAGGCTAAGGGTTATATCATACATATAGGAATGGTTTTTACATGTACTTTATTTATTAATTTTTTTTAAATTTTATATGAGATATGAAATTTTAAATTATAGAGCTATGAAACTATGAGTTCATCATGTTTTATGCCAAAAAATTGGATATTAGAACACTATTGAGGTGGAGGGCTCAGAGCCTCCCATGACCCTCCTATCATGCCACAAGAAGAACCACCTAGAGATATTCCACTACGAATTGATTATTTTCTTCATTATAGTTTTTTTCATTTCATAGTGTCTGTACAGGGTGTTTCCTTACAAACCCCTACCATGGTAGTGCTGACGTAGGAGTTCCAGCAACAACATCCTCCCACATTCCCGGGAGATGGATATCCTCAAGCGGCTAAGTCATTACTGGAGGAAATGCCATATATCTTCAATCATATCAAGATTCTTCTATAGAGGAGATTCAATATTGTTACATATATTCTACATGACTCCACAAATAATTGATGGGATGTCCTTACTAAGGAAGTTTTACATCAAGGTATTGTATGGAAATAATTCCAATCATCCATCATTGAATACTTCAATCCACATACCATGATACTAGATAGTTCTCAGGAGTTCAAGAACCTTCAACAATGTGACATTTTAGAGATTCAATTTTCATCTTACTTCACCAAATTGCAATATTTTTCACCATCCATGTTCGATAATGATATGAAGATTGTGGTTTGATTCGAGGATGGGATTGTATACACCATATGATCACAATTGAATGTCATTCAGCTGGCCACCATATAAAAAATAATAAACTAGGTCCTCATCAATGTGTGAAACATAAGGGAATATTGATATGTCATCTATGTAATTTCATCTTCCAGGTAGGGAATTGGTTTATCTAGCAGCATGAAACATCGATTCGAGTGTACATTCATGGGAATTACTAGACAGGTGGCACCAAATGAAGGATATGTGGTGTGTCATATGTATGGAATTACATGCCATAATAATCCCTATTGTATGAGGAAAATGATAGAGTGATGTGATTTTGGAAAGAAAGGTCACCTCTAGTGTTTCTATCAATCCATTATTCATGAGACCCATAAATGGGGTTCTGTGCCAACACTTCCTTCTGGTGTAGGGTCAGCGACTCTATGTCAGGTTAGATTTTTATTTTCTATATGATGATTTGGAAGAGCATGTGGTCATGGCTGAGACAGTACGGTCATTGATTTTCAGAGTTAGTAGAGTGGAATTTCTCAATCTACTCAAGAAGCATCTTAGGGTTGTGGTTGAAGACACCATTATGCAGTACATCCCACACTATATGAGTGGAGTCCAGGTTTGTATATAATTATAGGTATTATTCTAGGAGGATACACTTTAGTATCTTCCCTAATTGATATAGATGAATCGCATTCATTTCTATCTGCTACAAATAGAGGATGTTTGGGGCCAGTGATATAGTATTCCAGCATCCTGATTACTCTTGAAATCCAATAGGAGTCAGTGCTAAGGGTATATTCTAGTGAAATGATTTCTCCTCTGAGATATGCAGGTACCATTTTATATTGATTTTCTCTATCCTTATGATGACCAGAATTGGAATCATTCTCAGTATAGAATGACTTCTTCCATATCAATCCTAGGTGGATTTATATTTCTTTGTTTAATTCACATAACCTAAGGGAAACACATAAAACAATAATTGAAAATTAGATATCTAGTGTAGGTGAGATGGACCAAATCATAATTGGCTAGGCGGAGTGACATCCCATATAGAAAGACTCTTTTTGAGTGATTAGGGAATTTAGTTTTTTCAAATAATGCCTTTTGTGGATCATTTTAGTGATGTATTCCTTGAATATATCTCTTCAGTACCTCACAAGAGAAAGGATGATTTCACCATTGAGATATCACATAAACGATGTCCATTACATTATATAGGATTGCATCTACTAATATCCATGAACTAAAGAAGCTACTTGAAGATCTAAGGGATGATGGCTTTATCTGACCCAACACATAACCATGGGGTTAACCTATCATTTTCACCATAAAGGTAGATGATACCCTAATAATTTTAAGGGATTACTACCGATTGAACAAGCTTATAGTGAATAACTATTATCCACTACCACTTATAGAAAAACTCTTTGACCAAATCCAAGGAGCAATGATTTTCTACAACATTGATTTGAGGTTAGGCTACCATCAGGTGCATGTGATGAAATAAAGAATACCATATATGGTGTATAGATAATGTAAAACTTATATGAGTACTTGGTTAAGTTGTTTGGCCTTATGAATGCACCAAAAAAATTTATGGATCTAATGAATCGGGTTTTACACCTATATCTTGATTCCTTTTTGTTAGTATTCATAGACGAAATCTTACCATATTATCACATTATACAAGACCTTGAAAATAATAATGATATCATATAGAATACACATTGAGAAAACAAACTATATGAGAATCTTAAAAAATGCCACATTTGGATCAGTAAGGTTCACTTATTGTGTCATAACATATCACGAGGATAGCTTATTTGTTGACCCAGATAAGATAAGAATCATCGATTCCTAGGAGAATCCCAATAACATATTTTGTATAAAAAATGTCAGGGATGGTTGGATATATAGGAGATTCGTATAGGATTTCTCATTCTCCGTAGTGACACTAAAATTCTTGACTAATATGTGTGTGAAATTTGAATGGATTCAATCATGTGTGAGAAATTTCCAAGAGTTAAATGGATGTATAACTTCCTTGTCAATCAAGATTCATCCATAGTTGGGAAAAATCGACAATATTTACTGTGATGCCTTAGAAATATGGTTTGGGGTAGTGCTGATGCTGGGATATCATGTCTGGAATATGGGTCCCTCCATTTGAGACCTCATATAAATAATTACCCAACACAAGACCTTGATCTAGAAGTTGTGGTTTATTCTCTATGTTATTGGTGGCACTATCTTTTGGGTGGGTGATTTGTCATTTACAGGGATACAATGTCTCAAATTCATCTCTACATAGTGTGAATTAAATATGAGGAAGCGTATGTGGGTTTAATACTCACATTACTTTGACATTGAGATTTCTTATAAACCCAGTAAGGTTAATTTTGTATGTGATGCCTTAAGACTAAATACTCTAACATAGACTATCAAAGAGTATATTAGTGAGTCAAAATTGACTGCTCTATTTTCAGAGATGTACCACGATGATTAGAAGATGCATGGAAAACCTATTTTGGCATATCTGGATATGAAATACTCTCATCTATAGTGGGTACAAATAAGGTAGATATCTAAACATAAGGGCAAAGTCTAGAGAGAGTGTGTCACATGTGATAACCAACCTCTTGGATAGACTACCAATGCGAATGAGATCCTTATATTGAATGATCATGTGTGGGTGTCTATTGATGTACTGGAATAGCCAATAAGAGAATCTCATGCTTCATTCTGGGTAGTTCTTCTTGGGAATATGATGATATATAGAGACGTATGATGTCATTATTGATGGCCAAGTATAAAGAGGAAGATTGGATGTTTTATTAATCTGTTCTCCACTTGTCAGTAGGTGAATGTAGAGCACCAATGTCATGATGAAATTTCATGGCCTCTATCCATTCCTAAGTAAAATGTAATTATATAAAAATTTATTGCATGATTGGATATAGAGATCCTCTCAAGATAGAGATGTATTGCGGGTGGTCATAAAAAGTTTGACCAAGGTTTCAAACATCCTATAGATATGAGAGACCTTCTCTATTGATGAACATGGGTGGTTATATATCTAATACATAAAGTTCCTTCATAGTGTACCCCATTATATCATTTTGGATTGATATTCACACATTAGATCACAAATCTGGAAGGGTTTCCAAAGGATCTATGTTATTCGGTTCTATTAACATCAACATATCACCGTCAGACCGATGGAAAGTCCGAGAAAATGATGTAGGTCGTAGAAGATTTTCATTAGGCCGTCATTCTTGATTTCAATGTTTCGTGGGAAATGTATATCCCTATAGATTAAATTTCCTACAACATCTGATTCTAGGAATAGATTCATATGGATTTATTCCAGTCCCATAAAATTAGTCTAGTATGTTAACTATTTGATGTTATCGTCCAAACCCATCTCATTCTTTCAACCTGGAATAAATTCATCTATAGGTAGATATATTCTATATGTTTTATCTAATATGTATCATTGAATAATGAAAGAAGGATCTCTACGGTTGTACATTTCCACTTAATTGTGTTATGTGGAATAATGGTTTTGTAAAGGACAAGACCTGGGAGTGAGAAGCCGATATGCATGTGCAGTGGCTATAACAATTTCCTTAAAACGTTTTACCACCCTTAGAAGGGTAACTGATGGATGAGTTTTATAAAAGAGGTGAGGTTGCAACATCCTAACTTTCTCAAAGGTACAAATTTTTTTTTAAATAAGTCATTATTTTGGCCCTAATAATTTTTCTTGAAGGTGTGAAGAATGTATTAAGGGTTTCTGGGGATTTTTTGGAGCTCAGAGCCCCAAAATTTGATGGGGAAAACTGGGACACATGGTTTAGAGAAACTGTGCAGCCCATACCACATGGTTTGCCTAAATGTTGTGGATTCAGACATTGTTGTGCTTCGGGATGCAATGTTTTTATGTAACCATGTAATCCCAAGAACATGTAGGTGTTCAATTTAGGACCTTCAGGACAGAGGCCATTCCCATGGATGGCACATGGTTTGGAAAACAGCATAGTTAAATCGTGTTCCTGTGTCTTTGTGGGTGGATTTCCACATTTTCCATTGAAGAATCATAAATTTCTAATATTATTTTCTCCCTTACCCCTCTACCAAAAAAACTCATCTCCCCATGAACAATGCTCCCCCACTCCTTCAAGGTTTGGATCACCATTGTTACTCAATATCGAATCTAAATATGCATCCACAAAAACTATTAGAATGCGTGAGGTAAGATATGAAATCCAATTGTTTCTATAATTATTTTATTCTTTCCTCTCAAATGATATTTAGGAGTAAGAAAATTTGACCCATTTTTGGGTCATTTTAAAACTTCTCTAGTAAAACTCAATCTAGATCGAATCAAAGGTTGATGATGGATAAGATAATCATTACCCAGATAAGGTAGGTTGTCTAGGTTATTTCCCCTTGTCTAGTTGCTTCCTATATCTGATGTCATTGTGTCTTGAGTAGGACATTTCTAATGAAACCTATTATTTTTTGAATAAATTAAACTAAAATCCATACCTTTGAAAATGAGACCCTAGATAGTGGTGAATCAACAATGTGGGATGATTTCTTTGAATTATGCATCCCTAAAGGGTGTTGTCCACCATTGAGGTATAATTTTTTCTTTTTCTATAGTTTTATAAATTACCTTGTGGGTATTTCTTTATATTTGGTTCCTTGATTCAATAAATTGAATTATGGTAATTGGATGGCTTAGTTATTATGACACATTTATCATTCCATATTCCATGACAACATATTATGATCCATATTCCGTGTTGGGATTGTGGATTAAATTAAATTGATTAGTATTTAAAATGATATATATTATTTTGCTGATAAATTACATTGATTTTATAACTTATTCATACGCTAACCTTTTACTTAGGAAGATAAAATTCCTTCTAAATTATAAGAAACGTGGATGGGATCTTTGTACCTTAAGGTTAGAAATTTTTAATGAATTGTAAGCATGTCGGGGTGACACTATCTATGCATGGGATGATATTACCTTGACATTGGTTTTCACCACTATAGATTGACACTTGTCCCTTAGGGGAGACCCATTTAAAGGTGTGGGTGGTGTGATGGTTATACCACTCCATGGGAGATACTTACTCCCCTACATTAGATATTAGGTATAGACTCAAAGGGTAGTTCATGCTATCTTCACACCATGATTGGGGTGACAATTGGGATCACATTCTTAGGATTCATTGGATGGACTCCCTCGACATTGGAAATGTACTGACCCCCTTGAGAGACACTTGAAATTCAATTAGAATTTCTATGCATTGGATTAGGGAGAATATGAATAATTTTAATAAAGTGGTTAATTGAATAAAATGTTAAGTGGATGATTTTAAATAAGAATAAATCGTTGAGATTGGAACATCAAGGAAGTATCTTCCAAGCTAAATCACATGCTTTGGGATAGACCATATTTTTTTTTAAATTATCCCACTCCCATCAATAGTGGTGGTTACCATAGTTAAGACAGACTTGAATTAGGGTGAATTAGGTGATGATGGATGTGTGTCCCAAGTGAAACCCAATCCAATGTATATAGTTATTTATTTATGTATTTTATTTATTATTTATTGAATATTGTTCATTTTATTTACATGTGATGGAATGATCTATACATTAATGGTGGTGTCCTAAGAAAATTTCAACTCACACCATGGTTGGTCTTCCATTCGTACCCAAGAATACTTCATCGTTATATTTATATATTGTGTGATTTATCTAGGTTCCAATGATGGATTATCTGTATTATTATGGAGTTTAAGAGTAGAGGACTGATACTATACTTGAAATTATAATAATTTTTTTACCTTTTCAAATATTGATAACTTGTAGAATATTGTAGTATCTACTATTGATGTGGAGACTTTTTTATAGTACATGACATTCCATCATTAGCTTTTGTATCAATTATTAATTATTTAACATCGAACGGTTTTTTTTCATCCATGGTTTCTATTCTTATTTGTTTGTTCTGTACTTATTTTTACTTCATCCACTACAATGGGTTATTCTTTAGGGAATATATTTTCGGCTTCATCTATTTCATATTAATTTTAGATTATTGTGCTCCACTCTAATTAATTAGGTAATAGTATCTCAATGGAAATACCCTATGCCCTCACTGCAATTCTATAGCCTTTGGTGTTCGAGGAGGTTCACTTGAGATCTTATGGTCCACCGTATCGGGGCAATACTAAGTGGCATTCACGGTGGGATGCTATAGATAAAACCTCTCTAACATTAATATATCCATTCCTAGAAAAATTCATATGGATTTAATTTGGGGGAATTCACATACATGGAAATAGAAAACCCTACCCAATAAATCACGAACCAAATCTTCATTTGATATAATATCAGGATTTCACAACTAGGAGGGGCTCTCCGAACCCTAAAAATGACATAAAATTACTGTAAAAAATATCATAAATGAGATAACTAAACTCATTAAATTAATATAGAATGCATCAAATTGATAACCAAAAATATGAAAAATAAACAACAAAATGGAACCCATTGTAATAGAATAAATTAAACAAAAAACATATCTTAATTGTAATACACAATAAAATTAGAATACCATGGAAAAATAAAGAATCCTAAAATATAATATTCTTTCAAATATAAAAGAGTACTATAAAATCATGAAATATTTACCATATCCAATAAAATGAAAAGTATATACAATTTTAAAACTAATTACGGAAGCGAAAAAAAATTTAAAAAAAAATATTTAGTGGATATTACATAAACAAATTCAACATCTAACATAAATAAAATATTATCCACTTACCCAAAACCATTATTTAAAAAAAACAATAAATCTAAAAATAAATGGTTAATAGAAATACCCATAAATAATTACATTTCACTTCATAAAATGATGAAAATAAAAACCAAATATTGATGATAAGATTAAAATACATTAGACCACATAGATGGAAAATATAAATGATCAAAGAATGAAATAGAATCCTCATTATAATATTGGTTAAAATGAAATAAATCATTTTGACCAAATGATGAAAATTATTTAGTAATGATTAAATTGATTGAAGTCTCATTCCATTTTATCACCTGGTATCATCAATAAAAAAATATGCCTCAATAAATGATAGAACAAATGTTGTTTATAATAATCAATAATGGTTGTATGAAAATAAAATTTTTAAAGTAAAACACATACATCAATTATTTTTTAATTTAGTTAAAATATTTTGCGACATTCTATATATATATTTTTAAAAAACTATATCATCACACCCATTTGAAAATCTAAATGTTCCATATTTTTAATGTTCCAATAAAATTTATTTTTACAAAAAAAAATTCATAATATTGAGGTGATGTTTAATTTTAAACTCTTACATAATATAAGGGAACACATTTTATTTAATCATTATCGCATAAAAGTTCCAAAAAGGTCCTGAATGTATCTTTTAGAATTTATACCATTGAACATATTTTGAAAAATAATTGACCTAAAATTGAAAATTTTATATAAATTTAGAGGAAATTCAAAATTCCACTTTCTAGAAAACAAGATAAAATTTTAAAAAGTGAAAAAAGTTACACACTAATGCTGAATCCTAATATAAATATTCTTTATAAATACCATAAATAATTAATTCAATATATATATTGAATTTATTCTAAGGAAAGTAAAAATGTAGTTAATATCTTTCAAAAAACATTAATAGCAATCATAATCAAACCAAGAGATCAATAAAAATAAATAAAAAGCATTATTAAAGGAAAAAAATCACATATAAACCCTCAAACGAAACACGATACTTGTATATAGTAAATATCCCATAAACCCTACCCACATTATATGTTTGTTACAGTTATAACATAATTTCAAACTAGAATTATACAAATGGAAACTGATAAATTAAAAAAAATATCCATTACCAATATACACTAAAAAAATGAGGTTTTATGGAATGTTGTGATCATGAAACCACTCATGATCTAGATCTCCAGTTACTGTAGTCATATCATATGTCCTTCTTGAATATTTAAATTACATAATTCAAAACCAATCTACGATTCCATTTTTTGCAATCTAATCTAGGTTAATCGTAAATAAGGAAAAAGCACTAGACTATAGATAAACAATATGGGTTTTTCCAATCTCCATTAGTAGCAACACAATGCTACAGAATCAAAGAGTACAGAAGTTGAATTATTTCACCCAAGGAATAATATAAATTAGTTAGTGGATTTATAATATATTTTTTACATGATGCATCCATATATTAAACATCCTTCAAAATTTAATTGAAAAAATGAAGAAAAAATTAAACAATAATGAAAAATTAAATTAAATATAAAATCAGATGAAAACAAAAAATATAGGATAGATTTCTTGTTTAATGAATCAATATTATAAATCTAAACCAAAATTCTTTCTTTATATCTCTAAATTTTCATAGAGGAACTTTCCAAACATAGTATGAAATATATTCCATGATTGTTCTAAAATATAAGAGTTTATATTAGAGAATTAATTGTTACAAAATCTCGAACGTCGAAGAGACACTAAACCTACAGACATCAAGTGTTTCAGCTTGGGTGTGTTATTAAAAAACAATTAGATTTTCACCAAATATTATATTTATTTTTAAAAAAACCCCTATAAACTAGTTTAAAATAAAATATTTTTAGGGTAAATTATTGTTAATTAATGAATGAAAATCATATTTCCATTTCCAAATTTATTTTCAAGACAAATATTCATTGCAAAAAAACATAAAAAATAATATCGAAATATTTTATATTATAATATGATTGAAAAATTAGATTTTAAAATCAACTATATAGACTATACAATAGAAAACACTTATATCATCAAATAATACACCATCAAATTTAAAAGATAGAACCAAAAAATAGAGAATTTAAATAACATAATGATTAAAATATTCATGAAAATAAAAAAAATAACAAAAAATAATAAATAATATATTCTGGATAAATGTATAGTTGAATAAAGATCTAAAATAAAAAAAGTGAAAAAATTCCTTGGGGAAAATGATTATAAAAAATTATTGAGAACTAGAAACTAAAGTTCAGTGAAAAGATGACAGTAATTTATTTATATTCAAGGGAATCTCATAAAAACAATTAGATGATCCTCGGTAGTATATTATAGATTAATATGCTCATTGATTGATCAATTCTTAGACAATAACATTTAGACTTACAACGATTAGCCTCGCTAGTGGAACACTGATATCCAGGGTGAATCCTAAAACTAGGGGACACTAGAAAGTGAATGATCTAGAATAGTATATTATGTATCTCTTAATTTCTCATTGAGAACACTAGTATCCCAATGAATGTATAATAAATTTGAGGATGATCATTTATCAACTGAAATTCTTATATCAATATAAAAAATAAGATTGATTATCCCACCTCTATAAAAATGAAAATATAAAGCCCCTCATTATTACTCTCAACATCATCAATATTCACATGAAATATCAATCTCACATTAACCAAAAAATGTAGGGCATCAATTAAGGGTGGATCACATCATAATAAAAAAATTTGTCAATGTTTTTTACTGGTCCATGAGTTTTTAACTAGTAATATAATCCCTAACACCATTTTAAAAACCATTCAAATCCAATATTATTTTCATGCCTCTGCATCAATGTGTTAAACAATAATTTATATTAATTTTTGGTAATGAATCCATAAAATATATTTTGGAAGAACCCTTTAAAATACCAAATATTATTTAGAAATAGCATTTAAATCATGAGAAATTATTAGCTTCGTTTGAACCCCTAGATCATTTATACATAAAATTTAATTCAATGTCTTTTCAAATTTAGTATAAAAAATAATGACGTATCTTAAACCACCATGTGAGATATCAAACAAATAAACATCATGAAAATAACATAGGGAATGATTTAAATGATCTATTCAAAATATATAAATAAAAATTCTATAATTAAACAACACCTCAAAAACATAAATAAATTTAGATGATAACATTTAAAAATGTCATGCATCATTAAAATACCCATATAACCGGTATGAAATATTACACATTTTTTCAAACGCATAATATACATAATTATTCATTTAAAAAACATAGAAATAAATCCTTATGTTGAAACCCATTTAAAATCAAACTCTAGGTTTTTAAAACCTTAACAGTCGACTAATACATTCAATAAAAAAATTAAATTTATTTGAATTAAATTTATAAATCAAAAACCATTGAATTTATAGTGTAGAAAATGAAAATCATGGAAACACCAACATAATTTTATTGAGAATAAAATTTGAGGTGTCATTAGATGACCAAACAAAATTAGGTTAATGTAATAATCATTATAAAATTATTCTTTACTAAATAAAACCTGAAATTTAGATATAATTACATCCTTTAATAATAATTTTACATTGATTGAAACAAATTTTGTGCTTTCCTTCTTGTCACATAAACAAATCTAATTCCACAATGGTATATTGGTAATATCAACATTGAAGGTGTTATGGATGATAGAAAATATAATACATTATAATATAGTTAAGAGATAGTGAGAGTGGGTTTATAAAAGAAAATAATACCTCAGGGCGTACCTATCTACTATGAGACCCTCTACCATAATTTTGATTTTACGTTTTTTTCCCACCTAATATTTTTACACCCTTTTTCAATTCATTTATTTTTAATTATTTTTTATTATTCACTAAAATGCATTGTGCATAGTGAAACCATCCTCCCAAATATCTTAGTAACAACACATAACTAACATAAGAACCCCCATATCCCCACTTCCATCATTTTAGATATTTTATTTTCTAAAAAAAAAAATTATTTAAAATAAATAAAATATTAATATTATTAATAATAATAAAAACCTTAATAATAATAGTTTGATTACATACTCTATAGTGTAATGTATTGAAATGAAGGTATATTCATATAAATTGAGTATAACATGCATTAGAGAAAATGGTTGGAGATGATGAAATATTATGACTGCTTAATACATTACAACACTAGGAAAGAGAACAAGGTGGTTGAAGCTTTATATCAAAAGGATCATGCTTACATATCTAGGATGAGGATCACAAAAGACACAATATTTTTGAATGTGCAATGGATGGATCTATAAATATTGATAGAAGGGGAAAATTAAATTTTTCTCAAATTAATGTTCAGCCCTCTATCAATGTAATGATTATGGATTCATAGAAGGATGATGTACAATTTCAACAGAATTTCAAAAAAAATTATGATTTTATCATTGATTGTGATTTAGTGATAAGGATTATAAACCGTGTTTGTGTTCCTTCCATACCGAATTTGAAGGATTTGTTAAGGGAATCTCATAGTAATTAGTTCTCTATTCATCCTATAAGTACTAATATGTATATAGACGTGAAATAATAATTTTGGTGGGATTTCATGAAGAGATATATTGAAAATTTTGTATCTGGGTTCTTGTTATGACCATAAGTTATGGATGAAAGGAAAAAATATAAAGGGGTCTTTGCATCTGTTACAGATACCAAAATGGAAATTAGAGAACATCACTATGGATTTTTTTCTTTGGAATACCCAAACCCACTAAAGGGTTTAATTATCTATGGTTTGTAGTCAATCTCTTTAATAATTCAACATAAATAATTTCTATAATTGATGATTTCTCAATGGACTTACTTTCCAGTACATATTTTAAGGATGTTATAAGGTTATATAGAGCACCACATTCTATTGTATCATATTGGGATATGTGTTTCACATTAATGTTATGGTGAAGCATTCAAAAATAAAATGATACTTAATTGAGTTTCCAAAATTTTTATCTTTCTCCAACAAGAGTTTAGTCTGAACGAATAATTTAACCCATAGAGTATATGCTAAGATGTTGTTCTCTAGATTTCATGTGTAGTTGGGATTGTCACCTTCTTCTAGTTGAGTTTTCTTACCATAATAGGATTCAATCAATCATTTAGATGGAAGATCATGAAGACCTCTAGGGAAATAAGTTAACAACTCCATCATATTGGGATGAAGTTGGATAAGGAATGCTACATGGAGCATATATCACTAACTAAATGGTCTAGAATGTTAGAACTAGTCAGTAGCATACCAAGGCAGCTCAAAGATGGAAGAAAATTTATGATGATAACTAACATTATGATCTTGAATATTATGTTTGTGAAAAGGTTATTCTATTAACCTCACCCTAGAATAGATGTATGGTGTTTAGAAACAAATGGAAACTAATCCCTAGGAATATCGATCACTTTGAGATAATTGATCATTTTGGGACGATAGCCTATCACTAGAAACATACTCCAAATATATATCATCTATATTTTGTGTTCCATGAATCTATCTAGAGTAAGTACATTCATGGAACCTGATATATACCTAACTCAGAATTCATATTGCTGGAGAAGGATATTTTATACAACAAACAACCATTTGAAATTTTGAACCATATAGAGAAATTTCAATGAATCAAGACCACTCAACCGGTCAATTATTTAAGAGAAATCACTAGTTTGGTGAATCTACAAGGGAACTTGAGTATATTATGAATCATAAGTAGCCTAATTTTTTAACTGAGTAATGAATTTAAAGGTTAAAAATTATTTTATGGTGGAATAGAATATAAAACCTTGAGTTTTAATAGACATTTTTTTCTCAATTAAATGAAATTTTCATTTATGTCTTATAATGCACTAATTCAAAGATTACATTCACCCAAAAAAAATTTTAATAAATTACCTATAACATTTAATCCACCTATATTAGATGGACCATTTAATTGGCATGTACAATAGTGAATCAACATACATTACACAGAAAACCTACTTTTCTATGAATCCACATTTTACAATTATAAATATTTAAATGACATAATAATGACATAGTCATTAAACATAGTGACATGATTATTAATAACTAATTTAAAAATATTTTTTATATTATCTTATATAAATAAAATTAATTTATAATGAAATATGTAATTTTTAGTAAAGTCCTTTAATATTTAAAAACCTATTTTCTAATATGAACTAGTGTTCATGTCCTTCTGTGAAAAATTATAAAATTATTTATTGAAAAATTCCGAAATATAATTTGATAATATAAAATCCATTTTTAAATTTATAATGTTGGAATTATGTTAGGGTAAATGTATTGTATTTGTTTTTGAGAAAAAAACATATTTTGATTAACAGTGAAAATGACAGATTTTAATTAGAAACTGATTTTAATTTAATTTATTTATAAGGTGGTATTATATTTTAATTTGGATTAAAAGATTAATTAGATAATATGTCTTTCAAAAATAAAAATTTTTATCAATGGAATCAATTTTACATTGTTATTTTATATTAAAAGGTAGAGAACTTTTGATCATTTTTACATTATGGACACACAATGTCATCCCGTCAATGGGGTAATTTTTAAATTAATTTATGCTACATATGTGATTAGAATTGGATAAATGGATTATATATTTTTAATATTAATAATTTATAATGTTTAATATGTTTAAATTTGTTTTTGAAGAAAATGATTAGTGAAGGTGATTAAAATTAATTACAATGATTATTGTTAAATTAAGCTTAATAAGAGATTGAACCATAAAATTAAGGCAAAAATGACCTATGCACGAGATCAAAATCCATTGGATGGACATATTTAAACCCTATACAACTTTTGATCTACTTTTTATCATTATTGGATTAACATTCACCATGAAAAACGTCGGTGGAATTCTCTCTTCAAGTATTAACATGGGTGTCACTCCTTCATTATAAAAGGCCACCACCACTCCATCTTGTTCACACCTCTCAAACAACTTACTACAGGAAATGATTTAACAAATACACTTTACAACATCCCTAACTTCTTCCTAGAAGCCTCCCCTTTTACTAAAATCTACTTATTGAATCTTTTTTTCACAAACCAAAAGGAGTTGCCTGATTAAGAGGTAACATCGTCTCTCATGCTCCTTTCTATTATTTTCTTTCTCCGCCAACTCCAAAATATTTATTACAAGATTTTATAAAATCACAACTATATTAAATATAGTATTATTTATATTCTATGGTTTCTACCAACTCTTTCACACACCTTCATATTATGGGAAATGAACATAATTTTTATGTGTACAGTGAACTACCACCTCACGAAATAAAGATTGTTCATTTTTCACATAATACCTATCATGGATGATTTTTTATAGAAAATATGTTTATTTAATATATTATATTTATTATTTAATTAATATTATTTATTACATTTACAATGCATATATTTTTACTTTCTATTTGGTGTAAATAAGAAAATTTTGTTTGAGGAAGTGTCGACTACTTCCCCCTCAACGCGACATGATTCGTTCACACACTACATTGAATGTATTAATGATGGGTTAATGAACATATATGATATATAAAATTAAAATGAAACATTAATTATATTATATAAAAATATAAAAATATTTAATTTTCATTATTTCAATGGGAAAAAAACAGAAACATCGTTCATGCATACATATGATTTACAATCTCAATGAAAGGTGTATTTTATTTCAAACAAATAAATTATACAGTTTTTTTAAAAAAATAAAATAATATAAATTTTATTTATATCATTTTTTATATTATATAATCATTACATATATAAAAGGACTAAACATATAACAATTGAAGATACATGTACCAAACAAAGAAGATATTACCAGATGTGAAACCTTAACATAGGATTGATAACAGGAGTGTAATATAAGGTTATAATGAAATTATATGTGTTATTAGATATAATAATATTTTTTGTTTAAGAAATTATTGAAAATTTATATTTATTATACATGTGGGTGGAACTGTTACGATGAGAATCAAGAAACAAGGTAAGAGGATTTCATTTCACTTCTTATTTCTATGAGACAAATGCTTTATTAATGACCCATTCCTTTTGTGGGTTGTCTATATGAATCAAGTATGTATTATATGAATATTATAATTAAATTTATGGGTATTTAGATAATAATTTTATGATTTTTTTTCTTGGGGTTTAATTTTCAAAAGTTACCAAATCAGAAAAAATATTTTGACTAAATTTTCCTTCGTGGAGACTCATGTTTTGTAATGCACCTAATTTATTTTTAGGTGTATATAATTCAATTTTAAATTTTATATAAATAATCTCATAATTTTAATTATATTTTAATATTTATTTAAATTAATTTTATTACATGGAGCGTATGATCCCATGTAATAAAGTGGTAAGATTATATTTAAACTATCTCATCATTGTTCTAGATTGTTAATGATTATGATTCTATGTTGAAATATTATAGTCTATATCTCAAGAACACACATCACTTTAATTAAAAATTATTTTTTTCAAGATATATCCATGTATTACTACCATTTTAAAAAAAATTACTTAGTATTATTAAGAAAATCATTCTCAGAAAACCTGACCTTATTTCTCTCTTCGATCGGATATCTATTTTATTTCAAAAACAATGTTTTGTTAAATGTTTTCATAATTTTTTTCAAATGATACGTTTTGATTATTTTCATGAAAATATTATTATAAATTAGTTTTATTGATTTCAAATATTCCTTTAAACTTTTTCAATCTAGTTTAAAAAAAGGTTTTAAAAAAGATTTATATTTTAAAAATCAATTTTCTATGAAGAAAGATATTTCCCTCAATAAATGATTTAAAATGATCTTTCAAAGTTATTTACCATATAATATAACATCCATCAATGTTACTCAAGCATTAATGAGGAAATTTTTCAATGTTTACTTTCATATCCATTCCATTAATGGATTATGATTTCATGGAATTATTTTTGCGAAACTCATTTATCATTCATGTGTTATTTGATTTTGAAACACGTTTCTTTTTAAGAATTATAATTATGATTAAATGATTTTGAAACCTATATTTTTTCAACATTTTTTTATATAAATACATTTTTATTATTCCCATTTCAATTCATGGGTTATGATATTATTATTTATGATCACGTGGAATATGTATGTATGATTTCATTATGAGATGTGTGGGACATATATCTCCCTCCAATTAATTGGGTAAATATTTATATCTCATGAGATGGACTAAGATGGTTTTGGGAATGAACCTTATCTACCATGATTGAAAATGGAGTGAACCATGACAACCATGATGATATGAGAAGTAAACTCATGCTACTAATATGGTCATGGGATTGAACCATGAATAAAAATATGGTACGTGCAGTGAACCTATACAACCAATGTGGTCTTTATAGTGATTCCATGGCTAATATGGAAACCATATTATATGATTATGTGTTCGTCATAATTCCATGATTTATTCCAATAATTTGATTTCATGGATTTGGTTCTTTATTTCCTTCATATTCATTCCTTATGAACTACCAATAATTATTCCCTGATTCTTCTTTATAATCATTGATAAGAAGGTTATGATATTCCATTTTCATGATGATGTTCTCATACCCATATTCTCATGTTTCTGCTTACTTATATCCATTTTTTACTATTACTGTGCATCAGAGCCCACCCCATTTTATGTTTCCTTCCCTAGTTTATGAATATATGTATTTTGTTTTATGTTTCTAGGAAGTGTTCTAGTAAATAGAAACCTAGTGGTTGATAATTTATCATTTTTATATATCAACATTTAGGTTTCCCTGTTTTCAATTGCACTGGACTCGTAAGTATTTGGGCATCTGTTTGTATAATGTTTTAAATATTCTAAAAATGTTATATAATGGTGATGTATTAAATGATAGAGTCTCTATATCTATCCTCTATTATATTGATTTACTTTATGCCCCGTTTTCTTGATTATGCTATGGAGCTATTCTAAAAGAATCCCATTCCTTATTTTGAAATCTTCATCATGTTATTATGATATCTATATAATGGGATGTGGTTTTAGAATTGATTAATTTTATTTAAAACCAATTATTCAAATATTTTAAATTTGTTCCCAAATTTATTTCTAAATATATATTTTGATTTTTATAAAAGGACATTGAAATGGAAAGGTTGATATGAAATGTTCTTCATGGATTATTAATTTTTTAAAAAGTATCCTTGAACTGGATGTATGATTATTGGTTGGTTTTCTGATGAAATTTATAGGTATGAAATACTTATGATTCAAAATGAAATATTTCATTAGTTTTTCATAAATAGAATTTTATTCTGGTTTTTGCAAATAAAGGGATGAATTTTTATGAAATCCATTTTATGATGGGTTTAGAACAACTGGCATTAGTTTTTCATAGAAAATACATTAAGTATTTTTTTTAAATGGAAGGAATTTTTTGAAATTATTGAAAAACGAAATTATTTTTGAAATAGGTTATGAACCAATGATAGCCCCTTGACTTTTTTTATAACATAAATCACCTGGGTGGTACGGTAGTTTAGTGTGAAGAATACATGCTAGGAATGTATTAGATATAGAAAAAATTTATTGATGGTGTAAATATAACAAAACCTACTTGGGGGATTGATTTTTATTCCTTAGTAATATTACCCTTTTCAACCATAGGGTTGTCCCTAATGCATCTTGGAAGTCGTAATTCACAGTGTTGGGTGATAATACTTGGAAATCATACCCCTATGTCTCTTAACCCTAGTACAATGATTTAAAAAAAAATATCCATTCTGTGTTATAAGGATGATTAACTTGTGTTTTTTATGGATATTATAATTCATTCCACTTTTGATAAAGTTTTATTCATGATTATTTGAAAAATATGATTTATCATGCCTGATTGGATTGAAAAAAGATTGTAACTATTTTATAGTTATCATTGAAAGAGTTCATTATAGAATGTTCTGATATGATCTATAAAAAAAATTCTATTCTATTTTATATTTATATTAAGCATAAAAATATTATCCAAAATGGAAGGATTATGAAATTATTTGTGAAATCTTAATATATTTGTATGCTCGCACCCTACCGTTACCTTTAGGCA
This sequence comes from Viscum album, assembly GCA_963277665.1. Taxonomy (NCBI): domain Eukaryota; kingdom Viridiplantae; phylum Streptophyta; class Magnoliopsida; order Santalales; family Viscaceae; genus Viscum; species Viscum album. Next base: position 91,095,406 of record OY728164.1, read on the forward strand.
ATTTAAGATTTATTTTTTAAAGGTCCTGGAAAAGGTAAGGTACCAATCAGAGATCATGGCTGTTCCTAACATGTAGGACATTCAGAATCTAGCAGTACATACTAGATTTTGTGATCTATATATTATGAGGGATTGTATTGCCATCATTGAGACATTATTTGGGTTTTGTGGGCCCATTTTTTCTCATTTGGTGTGTTTCTCAAATTGAATGTTTTTTTATATTATCTTATTGTTTTCCATGATTTATATATCCTATGTTGAAACCATTACTTCATTATTGTTATTTATTCTATAGTGCATTTCACCAGGTTTTGGGGATTTGTAACACCCTTCGAGTCATGTTTGAATCATCTTGGGTACTATTTAAGTGGGTTATATAGGTCTGTTCATGATAAAAAATGAAATTTTATTATATTGTGGGCGTACTTACTATTTTATTTATCTTATCATGAATTATATTTTAATATTTTTGTTTTAAATTCTATTATATTTCCTCAATTTAAAGAGGGTTTGATTAAAGTGTTTCTCTCAATAGAAAATACTTTTCTTGGTCTCAACTCTGATTCCTTTATACATGTTACATGTTATGAAACTAGGTTCCTTTTTATGTTGTTTTATAGATTTTCTGTCCCATTATTTTTATATACATATTTTCATTATAATTAATTTGATGAACTATTCCAAATCAAGTTATTTTCATAAAATGTCATTTGAATAAGGTGTTACCCTATTCATAATAGTTTTAGGTAACTCAATTTTAATTCACAGAGTTATGATCATTCACATGATCTTATTTCATATATGATTAGTTCATTATGACATATTATTGTATTTTATGTTATTCAATCATATCATACATTTGTACCACATAAATACATTTTAAAATGGTTATTTATTCATGCAGTATGTTGACCATAAGTGATAATAAAAACTATTGCTTCATTTCCATGAGTTATATTTCTTAATAAAGAATTTATTTCTTCCATTTTTGGGATCTCACACCCAAATAAATAATAATTTTTTATCTTATAACCCTATTTGGTATAGTTAAGTTATAATACAAATTAATTTTCATATACAATTATTATAATGTGAGTTTTAATCATTGGTATTCTTAAAAATTAAAAAGGGTTTTCCATAAACATCCACATGTTTTCATTTGACTAATCATTTCTATGAGGTAAACATTATGTATTTCAGAGATAATTTATATGAAATTAGTTTTAAAATTAAAAATTTTCAATGGGTTTTTATATCACATTTCCAAATCATACATTTGAATGATTCATGTAAATTATAATTTTACAAAAAGGTTTAATATTTTTTCTTAAATATTATTTATGTTTTTATTTAATTATCTATATCACTTTAAAAAGTACATACCCTAATATTTTAACTTTTTTATGATTTATCCTATAATAAATTTAAATATAAATATATTTATTTATTTATTTATTTGAATTTATAATATTTAACCCCTAGAATTGAAAAAATCAATTCTTGATCCCTTATTTCATGTTAACATTTGATGAATTATTTTGTGATGGTGTTTTTTAGTTTATATAAACACCATTATAGGATTTAGTTATTGCAAAAGGGTTATGAACCTTTAAAACTATACACCTTATTTATCTGGATGGATTATTATAATTTTATTCTAATTTTTAATTACCCATATTATCATTGGCCTATATATTGTGAAAATTACATTGTTACACATTTCAGATTGAATGATGTTCACCATGAAATAATGTTATTATATTGACATGTTTAAATGTATTTGAATTCGGTATATTGGATTATTATTGGCCCGGTGAATATGTATTTTTTGAACATCCCCCTTCTTTTTTTATTTGGGTTTTGTTTATGTTATCCCTTTTATAGGCATGAGAAGATGTATTGATATGCAAGATAATTATGGACTGTTAATTCATATTGATCAGGTATTGAAATTATACATATTTCACTAAATGGATATCCATGTTTTATATAGTAAGAGTTTCCTTAGGGAATGATGTGAAATTCTATGTGACTCTTATGGTGAATACATTGGAATTTTACAAGTTAATGGTGGTGCCTAAATTTTTTTATCTTCATAATGAATTTACAAGTCTCATATGAATAAAAAATTTGGGGTTTGGTGTATAACCCTCCCTATAAATGGATAACTTCTTTGAAAAAGGCATTTCCTATATGTTTCTAATGTACCTAATTATGCATTACATTAGTCTGAGATTAATCTTATTAGCATCCATGTTTAAATTTTTTTCAGGTATACCTAATGCCCTCAGTTTCATGTTGATTATAGATGCATGTTTTCTTCTTATTAATTCAATAATATTTATTCCATGTTTATTCCATTTTCTCCTTAGTTGCATGTTCCCTTATACAGTGTTCTCAACCATTTATATTTTTCTATTTCAATGTTTTATGATAAAAATTAGTACACATGAATGGTTTGGAAGGATAGAATATGTGAAAGAATTTATGGTAGATGTTGAAGATTAATTATAGATTATGTATAATTGTATATAGTGGGAAATAATGTCTCATAGATACAAAAAACATGTGTTATGTTTCATTTTTCTCCCCAAATTCTATAATTCTCTAAACATAAAAAATATTTGAAATGTAAGAGATGAAATAATCCCATTTGATATTGTAATTTTTGAATGATATTCATTGGATTATAAATCTTGTATCAAATATCATATTTAATATATATGTTTATGAGCACAAGAACAAGGAGTGTTGGTCGGTGCCATCATAAAAGGACATATTGAACAATTAATATCAAATGATTGGTAATAATAAAATATAATTTTGTATTTTTATTAAGTCACTTACCAAATATTGGGATATCATTACCATGAAACTAGTCACCTGTAGACATATTAAAGATAAAATCAGTGCTAATGAATATGCTAAGATATGGTTATGGAAATTAACTATATTTAATTTTATATTATTTATATATTTATAAGAATGGATATTTTTTTTGGAGATTCAACATAATTTTATTGATGGTGAATCTATGCGGGAAATATTAATACATGAATTAAGTGGTATATAGAGAGATTATAAGTATAAGTTTCATATTGAATGGTATGATAATATTAGAAAAAATTATATAATATAGTTACCCTTAACGGTAATAAATAAACTTATTACATTTAAAAGATTTCATATTAGAAGAGTAATCAATTTAGTTTATAATTATAATTTATTTATTTTGACTGAAAATTATTTTGATTTATATTTATAATTTAAATCATTAAATTATAATTTTAACTTCTTAGAATTTTATTTATTGAAAAAAACTATTAAGACACATATGCACATATTTAGATGAATGATAGAATTAATTTATGAGATAAACGAGGTATTTATTCGATATGACTGATATTATGAACATTGACTAGAACCTATTTAAAATGATATATGATGTTACCTCAATATTTTTTTTCTTATTATTTGGGCATTAATAACAATATTGAAAATTATTCTCTTACATACATTGAAATTTTGTAATGAGCAGTGTTGAATATTAAAGGTTATGTCCACTGAGAAAAATTGTTCTTCTCACATAGAAAGTAATAATATATGAGTTTTATTAATTAAATGACATAATAAAATAATGTTTGATTAACTACAATATATATATTTTTAACAGTTATTATATACATATTTATATAGTTTAAAATGTCAAAACGATGGTATAATGGATCCTCAGGAGAAACAAGACGAAAAAATCATCTTAATGGTAATTTTCTATATAAGTTTGGTTAGGAGAGAATTGGGAGAGTCCACTATCCACCCCAGAATTATATCTTTCCCAATAAATATTATCACACTTCAAATTAGTAGTAGTAGTAGTAGATTTTCTTACATTTGAATGTAGGATAAAAATCTGCATTTTGTTAATTAAATCAATAAGGGATATGTATATATCAAATCTAAAAAATTATTATTTATTTGTTGATACATGAATGTCAATGTTTTTTTCATTTTATTGTTCCATAATAGATTATTGTAATGATCCTACTGGTGGTCATGTTAATGACCATACGAGTACAGATGATGATGATCTTTTTGTTCAATGATTCTTCTAATGATTATCTTATTGACAATGATAGTGTAAATGAACAACATGACTGTGGTGATTCAAATAACGATTTTTTGAGTGATTTATTTATTCTCTCTATTTATATATTAATATTTATGAAATTTAAATCGTTATGAATAGTATTTTAGCACTATATTTGGTTATATGGATTTTTTATGTTTTTATTTTTTTCTGTAAAAAATGTATTGAACCTAAAATAAATAATATTTTATATTTTGAAAGTGTATTGTAACTTCTTAAATAAATTTTTTTGTCAGTTATTATATATTTTTTATAAGTTGATTTGGGGGAGGGGGTTTAGGATAACTGGGATGTTCTACCTAGTGGATGGGTCTATACAAAGGCTTCTTTGAACAATTGGTACAAGTCATTGATTCCAAAATATCTTATTATCTATTTTTATAATCAAATACTACAGTAGTTATACTAATAATTATTAATAAAAAAATTATAGATCATTTATAATAGCATCATGAACAAATGTTGTGGGGAACTATGGGTATAGGTGATAGCATATGTTTAATGACCTATACCAGATATTCAAAACCATTTGTATATCTCTAATTTCAATTAGTGATTTGAATGTTAGTGGCTGATATTTATAGAAATATATGACTATTCCAAACATAGTACCTCCTCCCTGATACAAACCACCACCATCTACTAACATGATACAAAACACCATAGCAAATATAGTGTCTTTTATCTAATATATAGGGACAACCTTATGAGAATGCCCAGCATCCCCCTCCTAAGGGTAAAATTGGGGTATTTGTTTTACCCAAAAAAAATGTCAAAACAATCACTGTATTGCTCCATGTAATATCACTGAGGTTGAAACTTATTATATTATTTAAAAAATACTCATAAATTTCACAAAAAACATTAAATCTCATAGATTTTATTCATGTACATTTTCACACAATGATAAGCCCTATACACAGATCCTTTTCTCCATCCTTGGAAACACACACTAATTATAGTGGCCCATACATTTCATACATAGATATTATATTTTAATAGACTAATATTTAAAATGTGACACCCAAAGCTTCCACAGTACACTTCTTTTTGATTAATACTCTAACTTGCATTTAATGAAGCTCCCAATTCGAGCACGCCATGAGAAATCGAACTAACCATTTTAAAAGTAGTTCTGAATAGTAATATCCACCTTTTGACATTCTATAGATTTTATTTTTCCAAATGGACTTCATATTTGGATTTGAAATATCAAAATTATCTTAATGTGAATTTTTTTTATTTTTTCAGAAAACATTCATTTTGTGATGAATAGTGAAAAACATTGCATTATTGTTTAATACTGACATTTTATTTAAATAAATATTTTTAATTTACCTTATTTTAAAGTAAAAATATATATATATAACCTATATTTTTCCAATTTAATTCATTAGAGTCATTTTATAATAAGATTAGATATATAAAATTTTATTGATATTTTTAATGTCTATTACTCACCTTCAAGGAACATTTGATAATTTGTATAAAACAAAATTTTAACAATTTTGTGAATTGAGTTTGAAAAATCTAATATAAACTGCTGTCATAAGTATGTAATATGTGGTTCAATAGGGATAATTTTTTTAGTGAATAATAAATTTTGAATTTTATTTACCACGGTTAAAAGTAAATAGGGTATGTAATGGTAAAAAGAATATTTTATTAATATAAAATTACCCCAACACATGTCCTTATTCTATTTGATATGTGTTTTTCGAACAAAATCAACCTTAGAACAAAAATAAGATCATTTTTTATCCATTTGGGTTAGATTAAGAGATTTATTATATTTTGTTTAAAGAAGAGTTAAAAGTGTAAAATTCATCGTGACGTGCGTATGTACGGCTTACCATCTCCCCATCGTGGTGTACTTTGTCATTCAACACTTAATTATTTAGATGGGTATAATAATGAGTATAATTGATATAAATAATAAATATAACATGTTTATTATTTCTTATATATAATATAACATCCAATTACATATTATTTCACAATCAATAGAGTGATATTGTCGCTCGTGCGTACGTACAGATTACCGTATCCACGACGCGACGAGATTTCATTACCCATCATAATGGTAAAATAATGATTTTTATTTTATGATTAAAAAATAATGTTTAAGAACTTAATATATTTCTTTATATGAATCTAATACATCCAATGCATAACAAACATGACTTACATAAAAAACATATAATGTAAAACGAATCAGTTAACACATGAAACAATGATACTACTAAAATATTATTAACAAAAAATTATTAGAGAATCATATATGATATCATATCTATATATGCTATTATTTTATAATTTAATAAAAATTATTTAACCATTATACAATAATTCAATGTACCCTCGACTACGTAAAGATGCATGGTAAGTGTTAATTTTAAAATATCTTTTTTATCTGAGGTTATTTATATGTAAGTATATACTATGATTTATTTATCATACACATCTGTGTTTCTAAAAAAATATTTCAAAACATTTTTACTATTTCCTAGACAATGGGATAAATTCATTAATACCCTTGTTTTTATTTTTATAAATTGCTTTGAATGAAATATTTATGTCGTTTTCAAAACAAGGTACGTTATAACCTTTTTAAAAAATTTAGGAATGAATGTTTTTTATCTTATACATCAGGAGCGACAATTTTATGAAGTTATAACACCGTCTAAACATCCCTTATAATATTATGTGAATATTTTTAAAATAAATGTATTCTTTTATAATTATTTGATTTTTAAAAGATTTCAAAGAAAAATGATATATTTCTCTAAAATATTTTTTTATTTATTTCATCTATATCAACATCTATTATTGGATTTTATGTTTAATTGATGTTGATTTATTATGATAAAATATTCCATATTTTATTCATAGTTTTATGATATGTTCGACTATGGATGTAGTATTTTTAGGTCATTCATTGTTTATGGTTAAATTATTGACATTTCATATGTTAGTTTAAAATAAATGTTTATGTTATGTTTCTCCCTTTTCATATGAGGAATTCATTAAATGTAGTAAGTGACGATCAACACCCACTATAGCTCCTTGATGAATTGGTAGATCTCATGAGGCAAACTAGGGTATTGGAATAAGGCATTTAAAATATTTTTATTTACAGTCTCGGCACGATGTTGTGACTATGTGATTATGATTTCCGTGATTATGCATTCCATAATTATGAGATTATCTATTGATATTAAATGTGAGTATTCGTCTAGTATAATATCCATGTGAATAAGTAAAAGGAATTATTTTATTTATATTTTCCCTATTATGAAGAATGATATATTTAAAAGTCATGTGATTTAGTCATATACATTGGCTTAAATGTTTATGCATATTTATGATAGTTTCCACTATGTTGTTATCCATACTGAGCATCTGAGCTCACCCATTTTTTATGACTAATTTTCTCAGGATGCGCAGTAGTATATAATGAATGACATTCAGGTATATTATAAGGGATATGAGTGTGTTAAAAGGAGACACAATCTTACATTTTCATTTCATAAGTTAATGAAAATCTTATGTATGTACCTAGTACTTATATGGATACTAAACCGATCTTTCTTTTAGGACTTGATCTCTTATTGTCATGCCCAATGTAAAGTAATAAGGCACTGAATCTGGGTATCTAGGATATATGTCTTATAGAAATAATAACATAATGACCCATGCCAAGATTGTATAGGTCTAGTATCTTTGGAAAATTGGATACATAAAAAATATTTTCAATATGAGGTATGCATAACTCCTGATAAGTTCATCATAACTAGAACCTTTTTTATTCATATCAGACATAAAATAATTTTTTTACCTTGAGACGATGAAACAGTATAAATGGATATCTCATATGCCCAGTAAGGGTAAACAAGGGAGATATCAATGGCCATATAATCATAATAAGATATTAAGGGTTTGAGAACCTAAAATTAATATTTGAAACCCATACCCTTAATATCCTAGATCATAATCATGATTAATTGAATAAATATTGGTATTTAATCATTCTTGAATCATAAATGAATCATATAACATAAGACATGAGAAAATAACATTTGAATAAAATGAATATTTATAGAAGAAACCTAATCATATAAAAATATTTCCGTAGTAATCAAGGATCAATGCCAAGACATTCATAGTGGATTGGAGTAACTTCCCATTCCATCATAAAAGTAAAGGTTCACTCCCAAGACAATAATAGTGGAAGGAATCCCTTACTGAACATGGTTTTATCATCATTGTAGTGTTGTTCAACTCATTAGATATCCATATATAAAAAATTCCTTGGAGGGATATATAATTCCAACACCACCCATCACATAAAATGATCATACATATCATTTCCACATAATCGTTAATGAATATTCAAATCACAACCATTGAAAATTAAATGGGTTCCAAAAACATTTTAGCATTCCATAACACCTGGAAAATGAATGGGTTTCATAAACATGCTATGATTTCATCATAGCATTACCTCTTGAAATGAAATAGGATTCGTAATAATATTTTCATAATAATTATAAACCATATAGAGAAAGAATAAAGATGGAATACTTAGGAAATATCCCATGTAAATATTATCTAACATCAAAGGATTTCATCATAGATGAAAATTCCATTTATATGATCACATAAAACATTTCTTAAGGAATTTATTCTATTTTCTTTTGTAATCACTTATTTAAAATCCATTTTTTTAAAATGTGAATGAAAAAAAATATACATTTAAATAACCGTGGAAATTTGTAATGGATTATTCAAATTATTCCTTGGTCTTTATGGAATGAAATTATCTCCATTATATATAAATTAATTCAAAAAATTCTTTTCATGCTTTTATAAAAATTCATATGGGACCAATTTCTGATAACAATAATAAATTTCATTTTTAAAACATTTTTTTAAAATAAATCATGGGTAAAAATGACTCTAAAAATAGTTATATAATATTAATAATATTAATGAAACAATTTTTATAAAACACTTACATGAATGAAAAATTACTTTAAACCAATGAGGGAAATTAAATCGGTTGTCCTTAAAAAAATATTTTGGAATCTTGACTTCATAAAGATTTGAAAATAAATGAAAATAGGTAATATAAATATATAACCATAGAATATTAAAATTTATGTTTTTATTGAGAGTTGATTCATGGGAATTCTTCATCATAAACATAATCATAAACAATAAAGATAAGCAATTAAACTGTAACCTAAAACCCTTACATCTTGTTTTACATGCATAAAAATAGTTATAACCACTTATATCATAAAATAAATTTATTATAAATATCTATAATATTCATGTACATGTATATAATATCACATAATATAAAAATATAAAATTTAAAAGACATTTATTAATACCTCTTTACTAAAATTTTCATTTTCACGTGTGAACTGTTTCATTTTCTCATAAAAATTTCATTTCAGTTGTTTATGTCTTTATAAATTGGTCATGTTTCCATCATATACATAATAAATATCAGGATATAAATATAATATATATTAATTATGTATATATATATATTATTTACATTCATCCATAATATTTATAGATCTAAAAATGAATTACATTGTTAATGGAGATGGTAGGTTGTATATATGCATGATCATTGTTTTTACTTTTCAATAGATGAAAAAAATAAAGGTAAATAATAATTCTCCAATAAATAATAGTTATGATTTAATATACATCATATATATTAATAAAATACATCCTTATTACCATATAGTAAAATATGAGATGAAAAATGAATAACTTCATTTCACGGAGGTGGTAGTCCATACATATACACGAGCGACATTACCATTATACAATAGATTTGTAGGTGTGTAGATATAATTTTATTATTAAATAATTATAATTATATCAAAAATATCACCTATAAATATTAAACATAGCATAATATCCATCCATAAATGATGGTGATGAAAAATTAAATATAACATTACATGGAGACAGTAATCCATACATACACAAGAGAGATACATTAACTTCCCATTTGATGAGAACGAGGGTGGATAATGGTGTTTTGACTAATATAATTACATTTATGTATATTTGGGATAATAATTTTTTTTGTTTTATGATAAATACAATATATTTATAGGAGTTAAAATAATGAGTATAAAGAAATTGATCTATAAAGGTGATTATATATTCTTTGAATGAACAACTTTTTATTATACTTAATGATCCCAGAGTAGATATTTCAGTTCGACAGAAAACTATAGAAATTAAATATATATATATATATATATATTTGTTTAGAATAAATTTTTTTGGGTTTTTGTAGATTGAATTATCAATTTGGTGTAAATAATATAAAGGATGGGTGCCATTTTATAAGTGAGGGATTGGTACTTTTGGAACATATAAAACAATTAAAATACAAAAAACTAATTATCTATCAAAATGATTCTAAATGGCCTATGATGAAAAGATAATGTAGTATTTGGTCTAAATACAATCAAAAAAATAAAAAATTTATAGGTTTATGTAGTTTTGTAAACCCTTTATTTTGGTTTCATCTCTAAGTTCACATCATTTATCCATAACCATAGTAACAACGTTTTCACTATTAAAGGGTTTTAATTTTACAAATATGGAAAAAAATATCATAAGTTGAAAATAGATAATATTTTGGAACATATATTATTAAACTTATAATATGTAAATATTTTTAAGATTTTTTATTTATTTAATAAGATATTATTTTCAGAAAATATCATTTATTTCATTTTTAACAATATAAATTTGACTTTAATGACTCAAATATTTTTCTATTAATTGAAGAAATATTGTGGCTGCATTGCATTAACATTTGAGGTAATAATATAAACAATAGAAATTAAAAATAAAATTCTGTAGTGAAAAATAATTTCATTTCCCTTTTTATTACCATTAAGATTCAATAGAAACATTTTTTTCCCTATATCAACAAAAAAGAGACATATAAAATCAAGAGAGTGTTGTTTTTCATTTTTTATTGATTTAAATATTATATAAGACATTTTCATTTAGAAATGTCGATAAAATAATTAACATTTAATACCTTGGTGATAATGATCGATTTCACAATATCCAATTAGAATTAATATGAGTAATGATGTCCTAAACACTTAGATGGAACCTAGGATAACATTATTTACCCTTTATAGAGGTGATAAATTTTACCAAGATTACTATTAATAACACCTAAAAATAAAATGGAACTACATACCAAATTTTATCCTCCTTTATCCAAATATGGAATGCATTTTTCACCCTACAAATTATATAAGTGAATGAAATTCATTATAAATTCAGGGTGTAAAACATTAATGAAAATATTTTATAAAAAATTACATTTTCAAGGATAAATCTAAATATAGATTCATAATTAATTGCTATATAAAATATTTCTTGAATTTCAAAAAATTTATTGAATAAATAATATATTTATTTCTGTAAAATAATTCATCAAAAGATATCAATTTAATTTATTATGTTAAAATCATGTTGCGCACATGAAAACATTTTTCAAGAAAAACATAATTTTTACGTACAAACGATTTTTATTTTCATTTCTAAACAACTGAAAGAAAATGAATTTATTTTATACATATGTAAATGATATATTTTTTATTATTTTGTTATGACTATTCATTCTCCACAATCTATTGTGTAGTTTATAATGACATATTATATTACCGTTTATTTACACTCAGTGTTGCGTCTATCACCAGCTATCAATATATCAAATTCTATTTATATAACTATTCAAATATGAGGGTTTTACATTATATCCAAATTAAAATTAATTTAACTCTTGTAATTATGTTACTCCAATACAAAAAAACGTGGATATCCCTATTTCATTCATTCTTTGGTTCCCAAGTAGCTTCTTCATAATTTTTATTCCTATAGAGAACATTAACCAGGTTACTAGTCTATTTCCATAACACTTTATCTCTATAATCCGATATTTATATAATTTTTTCAATATAATGATATCATTCTCTAGTGGTATGACCTCTATGCCTATTACATGTGATGGATCAAGCCCATAGGTCCTCATGAGAGATACATGGAACCCATCATGAACATAAGAGTGGTTTAGTGGAAGGGCCATGGGATAAGATATTATCCCTACTAAATCAATAATCACAATGGGAACAATATAACTAAGTATATACCTCAAATTATTACTTTATCTATTAACCATATTCCATTTATAAAGTCACATAAAAACTCTCTCTCAAATATAACACTCAATATCTCACCGATGATTATAATCATAACTTTTTTATCCACTCTAAGATGCATTGATGAGATATTGAATAGATCTAACATTCTATAAAATTTACAAATATATATTAGGTTCAAATGAAATTCATTCAAAAACGTTATTCAAGAATGTTAGTGTTCTGAACTTTTTACTTTGAAGGTCTCTATAAGAATCTATCTAGATGATCTTGTGAATGATATTTTTATAAGAAAACTTTCTTAGAGGTAGGTATTGATATAATATACATTTCAAATACATATAACAGATATCTATGTATCCTTGATGTATTAAATGCTTCACTAAAATGTACTCAATGTCAAATGTTGTTAAGTGGTACTGAAGATCCGCATTTTATCCAGGGAACAGTGAAGGCTTTTCCAGAACATTGAGGTAAACAATATATCCATATTAGATGCAATAAAATATGAAAATACATTAAACCCTAGAACATAAATAATGTATATTATATATATAATCATAATATAAATATTAATTTATATCAATAAAGTGTGCTAAAATTTTCAGTACATCAATTACTATACAACTAGTAGTACGGCCTTTTGACATTTCGGTGAGTCGGACAAAAAATCCATGGTGATGTTTTCCTATTTTTATTCTAGTATATTTAATGGTTTATAACATTAAATTATAACTATATATCTCATACTTAACCTATTTACTTATCAATAACCAAGATAGATACTCTACAATATCTCTATTTAGGCGTTCCCATAATAAATACTCATCCATATCTTTATACATCATTGTAAATAAATTGTGAATGGAGAATGATGAACTATGAGCCTCATCCAACAACTACTTATTAAAATATGGTATGTCCTGAACACATACATAGTTAAAAATCTTTATCATTCCATTATAATAAATTTTTAAATGAAAAATATTTCTTACCCACGTTTTTAGTTATATATAACCATTTTATGCCTTTTTAATCCTCACATGGATAGATAGTAGAACACTCACCATCCATCATTATTTTTTGGCCCAATCTTTGAAAATATATAAATAATATATCTTTTGTGATCCTCATAATATACTAAAGAAAGAAGATATAAGAGAAACTGATCAAAACATTAATTAAAAAATAAGTAAAAAGGATCACCCTAAGGTGATTCAATTGAGAGAATAAATTCCAAATCAATATTCCCATTGAGTTTCTTATATAATTAGTCAAAATTGATCCTTTCCATTATATATGGAGCCTTTGAAATATTTTTTGCACCAGGGATGTGTTTTATTGATAACACATCTTTAAAATTTTGTGGAAGAAATAGAAAATATTCTATGAAGACATCAAAAAACTCCAACAAAATAGGGATAACAACGATGTGAGTTTCTCCCAAACCATCTAAAGATAAACAAACCTTTTCATTATTAATGAAGATATATTAAGTGCATTAATTTTTTATTGTATGTTAATATTAACTATGGAATGAATAGAAGATCATAAATTGGTTTAGAATAATAAATGTGACTTCCCTAATATGGAAATTGATGTGTTATTTATGTAATGAAAGCTTATACATGCCCAAAATAACATCAAATTTAACATGAGGGAGAATAATGAGATTTACCATAAAAAAATTCCTATAATATTCAATCCGAGAAGATTTATATGCTTGTGATTTGATCGTTAAGGCATTAATGGTTTTACTACTAATTTCTCCTATAATTTTTGACTCTATGAATTTAAATTTCATTGTAATTTCCCTGATATACATTTCATAAAACTAATAAAAATGTAACATCAATATTTGGGCATAAATTTTACACCTCAAAATTGACATTATATATTCAAAACCTGTCTAAAACCAAAATTGATGGATTGATCATAACAAATCATTAATCATATTTATTAATCATAGAAAATCATTCATATGATATCTAAATAATGACACATTATTTTCAATCTATGATACTTTTCATTTATCTTTTTTTCGATTATCATTACTAAAACATATGGATGTTATCCTATACTTAGATCTTCACCCAGAGTTTTTACACATGTTATATCATCCTAGTTCTCAATCGTAACTAATTTATGCTCAGTTACCAACTATAGTAATCGATACATTTCATATATTGATATTACATCATCATAATAGAATATTCGGTTCATAACATAATAATACATGATATAAATTTATTGGTCAGGTATCTTTCGAATCATGGATACAAAAAATACATATTCATATAAGGTATGATTAATCATCCAAAATTTTAATTATATCTTGAAACCTTCATAGATATATCATAAATAAGATATTTCTTCATAACTAGGGGAAAAGGAAACATAATAAAGGGATTGATCAAATGGATAGTATGTGTAAACAAGGAAGACATCCATGAGGACTTAAGTATTACATCAGAAATTGGTTTTCAGAACATGGACATTAAATTTTAAAAACCATATCCTAAATATCATAGATCATAATCTTGAGTCATGGAACCAATCTTGTAAGTTCATAAGACATGAATAATAATGGAATTAAAGAACACGGTCAATTTTGTTATATAATTTTCATAAGACATAGAATTTATTCATATGCATAGAAATTGAAAATCATTTACTTATTATAGAAATATCACTTAAAAAACTATCAGGTGCATTGGGTTCACTCCTAGATCTATCTTAAATGTAAAGGTTCACACCCAAGACTATCGTAGTGGATATAGTCCCTTAATGAGCTTTGTTGAATCCCCGATCAAGTATTTTTTATCTCATGAGATACCCATGTATACCCAATACATTTGAGGGAAATATAATTCCACGAACAATCGTCACATAATTTAAATAATACAAATGTGTTCCAAAAGATCATAAAACATTCATCATATCATTAACTATGAAAATAAAACACATTTCAAAAATATTTCATCATAAAATATCATGTGTTAAGAAAGCATGTTTCATAAACATTTCATCATTTCATCATAGAATAACCCATGTTAAAAAAGGTTACATAAACATCATATCATAATAATCGTAAACCATATAAATAATAAATAAGGATGATATAAAGGGATCATATTTCTAGTAAAACATAATAAACATCAAATTATGTAATCTTAGATAAATATTTCCTTTACAATATCACTTGGATAATTTATTTATTAAAGTACCCTTTTCATTTTGATATTACCCATTCAATGTTCTAAAATTCAAAATTTTTAAATAATTAATTTAAATTTTAAAAAGAATTGGAATATTATAAATGGATCTTAAAATCAATTAGTGTTCATTATGGTGGGAAATTATATTAATGTTATATAATTTAAAATAAAAGTATCCTTTAACACTTTGGTATAATTTCAAAAAATTCCTCATTCAAAAGATGATAATAGGAATAAAATTTAAACCACTTTTTGAAAATTCAATCGTGTGTAATTAATAATTTAATCATTCATAGTGGAATTAAAAATATATTTTTTAAAGAACTTTTAGGAAACATTTATATGAAACGAAAATGATTATTGACTGAAGAGTGAAATAAAATCGGTGTTTCATAAAACATAGATTTAGTCTCTTGAGTTCATAAATAGATCCAAATTAAAAGAAAAAATATAGTCTACATAGATAAACAGAGTAGATGATATTTAATGAGTTTCATGAGAGTTTTATCAATAAATTTCATCAAAAAAATATTATAAACAATCGTGATAATGAATGATATTATAATATAAATTCTATACCTCAAATGACACTTAATTTGAAAGAACTCTATCCTAATGTACAATCTATCATTTAGTTCTAGTCCATATACATTGATCTGGGGTCTATCATCTCTATAATATTAATCATCATATAAATATCATATATATTAATTATATACATATATATTTAGAGTCATCCATAAAATTTATAGATAAAAAAATTAATTACACAATTCATGGATACAGTAAGCCATTCATTCACATGAATTCAATATTCACCTTCTAATAGATGGAAAAAAAGAAAAGTAAATATTTATTATTATATCAAAAATAATTATTATATCATATAAATCATACATATTAATCAAATATATCCATTTTAATATCTATGTAAATGCAAAATGAAAAAATAATCACCTCATTTCGTGGAGGAGGTAGTTCACACATACACACGAAGGACATTATTGTTTTTCAACGAATTGAATGGTAAAAAGGTAGATATTTTATTATCATTAAAAAATTATAATTATGGAATAAATAAATAATAAAAACATTAAAACCATCAGGAAACACAACTATAAAAGATAGTTATGAAAAATGGGTTGTATCGCTACTTGGAAATGGTAAGTCACACATACAGACGACTGATACATTTACATACAACATTTATGAGAACAAGTGATTATAATAATAGATTCATAATAATAATAACATTTTTGTATATTAAGTATAAGTAATTTAATATTTTATGATAAATATTACAAATTTATTGGATGTAAAGGAGTAAGTAAAGAGAAAGTTATTAGTTATGGTAATTACATATTCATAAAAAAAAATTTATTAGATAGAATATTAATGATCATAGGATTGGTCTTTTAAAATAAATACATTCTATATATTGTGTTTAAAAATGTTTAAAATATAATTTCATAGGGTTTTTTTCGACCTGTAAAGTTCAAAATGTAATAAATAATAGAAAATATGAGTTTACATTTATAAGTGGAGGGGAAATCTAGAAATTTCTTAAAAGATTAAAATATTAAAAAGTCATTCACCTGACAAAAATTTACAATTTTTTTAGATAATTAAAGATAAGTTAGTATGTTTTTGAAACAACATCAACTAATGAATTTCTTATAATTTTATGTTTTGTTATATACCATTTATTTGGGGTTTTCTCCTTAGTTTACATATTTTTACCTTAACCGCAATAACATATTTTTCACTATTAGAGGGTTATATTTTTAGTATAATGTTAAAATTTGTTCTAAATGGATGATGTATTATATTTTCATCCAAATATTATCCACTTTATCTTCATTTTTTATTATTTATTAAAAAATAATAAAATATTATTTTCATAATATATAATTTATGTTATTGTTGACACTATTCATTTCATTTTAAGGATTCTACGACAAAGAAAGAATTTGAATATAATCCTTTAAATAATCAATAATTGTTTATATTTTTCTATAACCCTTGGAAAAAACTTTTACTGACTCTTTTTATATCACTTGTAGTTTTTTTAAAGTCATTTATTTTATTTTTCTATTCATTGAATAAATATTTTATCAATATTGTTCTATAATTGATGATATTTATATAGTCACTAAAATTTAGAAATAAATTATCATCCTAAAAATAATACTATTATTATCAAAATGAATGTTATGGTTCATTTACAACATGATTTTTCCTTAATTGAAATACTTAATAGTTATTCATAAGTAAGAGAGTAACATTTCATATTTATTTTCATTAAATGTTGTATAGGTAATTTTCGTGGATATGTTTTCGTTAAACAATTAAATATCGATCAGAAGGATATAATGGTAATATTATTTCAATTAGATAATAATTAAGATAAAAAATGGCGACCTTAAGAAATATATTTAGACAATGTAAAAAAAATTACACTTTATTATCATGATAAATTTAACCACAATTACTATTACTAATGCTTAAAAATAAATAGTTTCCTATTATCCAAATTTAGATCTTTTGATTCAAGAAAAAATTCCATTTCCCATAATTCAATTTCAAATTGTGGAAAATGTTCATTTTAAAATATGATTGAAAACCATGATGAAAACCATTTTGGATTTACATTATATATATTCTTATATTATTTCTAGAAGATGTATTATATGAATGTTAATAAATTTATTGAATAAATAATATATAAATTTCATTATAATAATTCAACTTTAGAGTTAAATTTAATTTATTACGATAAAAAGACATTGTGTTAATGAAAAAAAATTCTAAGAAATATATCTTTTAATTAGAAGTGATTTCAATATTCATTTATTACCAATTGATAACTAATGATTTTTTTATACATCTATAAAATATATAATATATATAATTTAGTAATTATTTTTCAGAATATTCAATTTAATATCTAGGTTATAATGGTATACTAAATTATAGTTTATTTAGGCATGGAATTTCATCTATCATAACCTATTCAAGAAATAAAATATTTTTTCTATAAAATTATCTTAAAATCTCATAATGTTGTAAAAACTCCCAATTAAAGGATTAAATTGAACCATAAAACTCACCTTCAAAATAATAAATTCCTATAGATTTTCCGCCACGTAAGCCACAATCAAATAAAAGATATAATCATTTAAAATTTATTGGTTTTATGTAATTTGATTCAAAAAATAATGTTTTTACAATATAAAAAATATATTTTATTTGGAAATTAATTATTTATATCCCCCATTTAATTTTTAAAATCCATTTTCAATTATATACAAGAAGGAATATGACATGTGAACCAATGTTCTACCTTTTTCTATGTACTCACACTCCCCTATAACCCCAAATAAGAAAAATATACATAAATCATATCGATAAAAATAATAAATGAATAGAAACCACTATACAATAAACAAAACACCAAATAACATCAATCACATATCCTTGGAGACTTGAGTGTCCACTTTATATGTGTTTGATAAACCCAATTCTATTTATCTACCTATATTTATACCTTCTTATCTCATATATAAAAATAACTAAATAATAATTAGGAAATTTTAATTCTAATATCATTTTTTATTACCCTTGTCCCATTAATTATGTTTAAGTTAGAGTTCCACATGGAATCATGCAAGCCTTCTCATATGTAAGATTTTTTCTACTAGTGGTGAAGGATAATTTTATACATGAAGGAGACAGTACCAATAATATCGAGTCATTTGAACAATATATAAAAGAAAATGTAAATAAAATAAAAATAGTGTGGTTTTCAAACTGTTTGAAAATATTACAAATCTTGTTACAAATAAATTTTTTTAATATACTTTTTTTAATAATCAATAATTAAAATAATGATCTCTAGAAATGATAGATATATGCATCCCATAAAATAAATAAAATATAAAATGTATTAGTCTCTAAAATCTATTAAAATATATATTTGTATCACATATATACATAGTTGACACCACCAACTCATGTTTCCAATATTGAGACCTTACATTTACCTTGATCGATAGAAATAAAGTCACCAAATGCATCAATTTTTACATTCTAATGGGTTTATTAAAAAACTAATTATACACATTAAATTTGTCTTTAGCATAAGTGTTAAATTATATATGTCAGTGGATGAACTAATAATATCGTACAAATTAATCAAGGATAAACAATTTTAGAGTCATTATATGCTAACAAGGACACGGTCAATCTCGAATATACCTAATGTGATCGACTATATAACCAGGGGATCATTTCATTCCAAGAATGTTTCACCAAATTCAAATAAAGTGGTCATGTGAGGGTGTAACATAACCAACCTCGTGTGTGAGTTGATCCATATTATTATGAATAGTAAAATTCCATGTATATTCCACATAATCAATAGTTGAAAAATAATTAGATCAAATGATAACGTAACACAACAAACCAATCACAAATGAAATTATAGTAGCCAAACCAAGGTATACTTCCTTGGATAACATATATAAAGTGTATATAGGTAGAAGTACTAAAGACAGAATACAATATCCATCCCCTAATACAAGATAAAACAACACCCTCCTTTTGGGTAAGTTCCCACGGAGAATATATACATCATCTCATTATACAGTCATTAGAGGAGACAATAAAACAAATTGATAAAGAAAAAGTAATCAATACACTTATACTATACCCTCATGACAACAATTAATCTATAAAGAGTTAGAAATTGGAAACTAATATAACAAAAAAATAAGAATACATGATACTTTAAATTTTCCAACAACAACCCCCTCTTAATTTAAGGACCTTTTATTTATCACCTACTATATAAGATAAAATAACTTTGGTACCACAAAAATTCTAATGAAACTAACATTAAGCATATATCACAATGGAACATAACCATAAGAAAATTAAATATTCACACTATAGTGTTTCATGCCCAAACTATATTTCACATAATCACCATCCACAAAGAAAATTCTATGAATTATAACACACATGGTCTCCTTGATATTTGGAAGATTAAATCCTGTAAAACCGACAAACCTAAATAAATTAAAGGTCCTATAATCCCATAAAAATTTTGAAACATGGTAACAAAATAACACATCAATATTTTGAGAGTTAACCCACCAATCAACCTCTCTTAATTTAATCTCATTCAACTACATATCAAGAACTAGACCAAAAAACAGTGAAGTTTGATATTAGAGACCATGAATGATGAAAAAATCAATAGCCAACATAAGTAATATTTTAACATGATTAAACATATATATTGATGAAAACATTAATAAAAACACATCAAACAAAGAAGAAAATAGGTCAATAGGATATTTTAATGCCACAACGAAAAAAATGATATTTTGCCATACATGGGCTGGGAGAAGGAAAATCATTTTAGGATATTTCATGGTTAAAATACGTGAAAGATGAAAAATAATATCCATGAAGAACATTTGGTAATTTTTATACCTATATCGGGTGACTAATTATATATCATACACATAAAACAACACTGTCAACAAACTTATAAGGCTACAAGGGATATTGATCCCTTAGACTAGGCACCGTGTACTCAGTACATATACACCATGTTTGCAGGGGCACATAAAATATTAAAATTGAATCAAATACATGAATACCTCTATATAAAATTAATTTTATACTATAATCCACCTAAGAACATAACAAAATATCCATCAAATAATAATACAATTGAAATTATGATTTTTGAGCTATACTATAAAAATTTTTGTTAGTTTTATTTGAACCGACATAGAATCCAAAAACATTATTTATAACATTAAATAAAAATAAGTCACCAATTCATAGGGTTTAATATTATGGATAATTTTGGATAAATAGATACATTTATTAAAAAAACTGTATTATTTTCAATATTGTATTAATGGTAAAAAAATATTTAGGAAGTCATTGAAAACATGGTGAAGTTACCCGTATATGTCATCATTTTCTCATCATATTTTAACTAAATTAATATGAATTTTATTTTTAATTCTAGGTGCATGAGTTTATTTTTTTACTTGAAATTATTTCATGAATTACTTCTAAAAATAGATTTATTTTTTTTATCATTTTTTAATTTTTGATTTTTGTATACTTTTGGAATAACACTAATTCTAATAAATAAATTTTTTTTACACTATTACACATTTCGATAATTCTATTCCCATCAAATAATTTCTCAAATTATTTAAATTATTGGTGAAAAACCATTAGAATATTTGATCCATGATGTGATGGTTCTCAGAGACTCATGATTTCTCCCGAAATGTATAATATATGAGGTTTTGAAATATAAAATTTAGTTTTATTTTGGATATTCACCCTGACTATATCCATTTGAGTAAGGAGAACCATCATATTATTAGCTCCCATGAATTGTTTATGATATTTTTTAACATTAATGAATTTACATTCTGGTGGGATATGATATTATACATTTTTTTTAGATTTCTATCCTTCATCCATATTTATAAAATCTATTAAAATAACTAGTTAATCATCATAACTTATAAAAAGTTCCCCAGTATGGGAATAGATCAATATGAATACATTATATATGAATAATTTACAGAAATTTATGTTAATTCTCTAGTAATATAAATTATAACCCTCTTTTCCTATTTCTTAACTAAGTGAAATAACTAAACCATTTTCTTATATGACAATAAATTCATCAAAATGATTGATTCAAATTTGAATCTATATTATAAAAATTAATATAAATAAGAATGATATAATATTATAATATAATTCATTAAATATTTTTCCTAGTGTCATTCAAGAAATGTTAACTCATAAATGAAATAAAATATAACAATATTTTTAATAATTTTTATAGATTATATTGAAATGTAATTTCATATGATATATAAACATTATTCGTCATATAAAATTTCTTATTTCATTTATAATTACATAAATATTGAATGTGCTATAATAAAATCACAAAAATATTTTGATAAACTATCTGTATTAAGTAAAGGTAAATATGATCTTTTACTATAGTAATAATTATTAAAATTATTTTTTTAGATAAAAATTCAAAATAAGTAATAAATAAATATATACTTAAAATTTTTATTTTCATTCTTATCACATATTTGTCATACAGCAATATAGAAGGCTCAATCGAAGTTATTGTATAGTCGAAGATAACATTTAATATAATCATAAAACCTAAAAATATAAATAATGAACTAGTGAATTTCATGTTATATAATTACATACCCACTAATAAGATTACTAATTATTTAGTGAAGTACATTAATAAAGTATTTACACGAATAAAATTATCATTCTTAGCATAAGATTAGTTATATTGGCTAATGTTTGAGAAATGGATCTGGATATAATACATGGGGATCAACAATAAAATAATGGTATCGATATCCAGATATTTATTATTCCATTAGATAGTGAATATGAAATTATTAATATATATTTTTTGGATATTAGTAAATAAATGAATTAGTTACATATAAAATGATAATGTAAATTGTGTATTAATGAATTAATTTCAAGAATTATCATTTAAATGTGTTCTCAATGATGTATTAAAATTCTAAAAAAATATCTAAATTCGTTATAAAATTAATAATAAGTAAGAATTATATTTGATATCTGAAGAGGTTAATACCTTCAAAAAATATATCCCAGTACTAGTGGAATTAATATTCAATGTTCACTTGATACAATAGAATTATTCCTCCACTAGGTTCATATAAAAGCCTAAAATAGATATTTGATAACTCAAATAGGAAAATGAACCCTTTTAAAAATTTCATACTAATAACACAACAAATATATTACATAAACTGGTATTTTGAAAAAATACCACAAAATATCTTTTTAAATGAAGGTTATTTATTAACATTTTGTAATTCATAATGGTGTATTAAAAGAGTAGATAAAAAATCATGATCTTCCTCAATATAGACTATTGTTCTAGTAGTAATATTAATATGAAACCATAGACTCACTTATAATAGACAAGTGGCTAGATATTATTTCATGACCAGTCCCCAGGGACCCGTGTCGCGACTACCCCAAACCCGCCTTCCATAGGCTAGGGGATGGAGACTAGGACCAAAGGTGTAAATCCCTATAACTGGGAAGGCAATGCCTTTATAACCTGAAAACACACACAATAGAGTACAATATGGAAGAAAAACACTAAGTAAAACTGTATAACAAAAGAGTGCTGAAAAGTAAGGGGCTAGAAAGACAAGACCAACTGTAAAGTACAAGGAAACAGAAAGTACAACTGAAGTGAAGAAAAACTGCCGCTATGTCATCCTCCGAGTTTCTTACATGAAGGGTAGGTACATATCACCTCCTAAGGACTCCAGTTTTGTTCCTCTCCTCCGTGTATCATAACGCCATATGATCACCTCCAAGTCTCGTCCGGTCCGGGTGCTCTCACCGTCAGTCTGCATTGTACGTCGTCTGCATCCAACACAATGAGGTGCGGGCATAGACCGTGTAATAGTGAGTATAACAATACACATTAGGGACCCCGATACCCTAATGGTCTCACAAAATCCAAAAATTATAAACCACCAAGTATGAAATAAACAGATAACCCCATTTTGTTATATGCCCATACATGTACCTATGTTATCAAGTAATCCATATCAATCATGAGGAAAACAAAAAAGTAACTGACTCAGCTCACACAGGTATACAAAATTTGTAGAGTGTTAGAGATTATTACATGTATCCACTTAATCTTCTACTCTATCGAACCCATGTAGGATCCTGGTACAGATATCAGAAATGTCAAACCCACACATGATCCCAGATCAATAGATAGAGCTGTCGAACCCACACAGGATCCAAGAATAGTAGTTAGAGCTTTCGAACCCACACAGGATCCAGGAACAGTCATCATAGTTGTCGAACACACACAGGATCCAGGAACAGTAGTCAGAGCTTTCGAACCCATTCAAGATCCAAGAACAGTCATCAGAGAGCAGCCAACCACATCATTTTCACACATAGCGCGCTTGATTCCAGGAGGGTCTCCTCCACAAGGAAAGTATCTATTCATAAACATCCAATAATTCCCATTTTTATGTATCCAAAATATCAGTCCTTCCTTAAGATACCCAACACGACAGATGGTGTGTCAATTACACGCCCAATCTAAGGATTATTGGCATTTTCGTTCTGATGGTCCGGATTGGTTTACATAAGATCCAACTCGGACGTACACCAACATTGTCCAAAACTCGAGTTGGGTATACCAAAATAACCGCCCTACTCCAAGTCTCCCATCACTTCATACGGTTCATCAAACGGATGCCAGTAGATCAAGCTATGGGTAAAATATTGGAAATAGGACAAACGGGTCCGGGTCCGGACTGGGGTCTGACCTGGTCCGCTAGTCCGACCCGGCCAGCAGGGCGTGGCCCAGCCCATGCTAGGTACAACTCGTTCTAAGGTCATCTCGTGCGAGGCCTACTATTGGAGGCTCGTGGGGTCCAACCTAGCCATGTCTAGGGGGGAGGTCGCGCACCCTGGATTCTTGAACGACTTATCCATTAAAGGGATTACAAAACTGGTTCCGCGTGGTGACGGTATGTGTCATGTGGGACCCAAGTGACCTATCCCACTCCCCCAGTAGGTGGAGCGGCCTTCCGCCTCCTACGCGGTGTGGTTGCACTACGCCTCCTCCGACGACCGATAGAGCCGGCCCCCCGTCCTCCATCGTCGCGACCAAGGCCGTAGACCCCTTTTGCGCAAACGTGCAACACGGTTGCACCATGCCTTCCCGGAAAACCTGGCAGCTGGAACAACCTGTTTTCTCCGCGGTCGGCCTTTCACCGGCCGCCGCTGCACAGCCATGGCCCATCAACCATAGGCTGCTCCTTCGGCGGGGCGGTTGCGCAGACACCATCCACGAGGTATCGTTCGTCAGTTCCAACCGCCGGTGATTTTTTCACAGGTCATCGGACGAGTTCCGGTGGCCCGATTCTCATTCAGAAAGTATCTGCACACTCATCAGGATGTCTCCTTCGATCTTCAATAATTTTTGTAAAAAATCGCTCAACTCGGACTCATTCCATGATTAGCGTCAAAATAAACTTATTAAGGCAGAGGGGTCGGTCCGTGTTCGTTCGGCCCATACCCTCCATGTTAGAGTGATACCATGCGGCTTAGCTTCTTAATCATTGAAGTAAAACAGTTAATATGCATGAATTCACAAAGATTGAACCCCTACCTTTGTTCTTTTTTCGTTGAATGTGTTCACGATGAAGGAGACTACATCATTGGGGATAGTCAGACGTCGATGAGAAGGGAATGACAGTCATTGATTGAAGACATCCCACGTTAGTTTCCTCTGCATGGTGCTTCCGATCCGGCCTGGGGTCGGATTCCTCATTCTTCGATCTCCAGTGGTCATTCTTCGTTGGGAGGAGGATTCTTCGTTGGAGAGAATAAGTTTCTTCAAGTGCTCTTGCAACCCCTCCCCCAATAAATGAATGGCCAATATGAATTAAATTATGTTTTTAATTAACTTTTAATTGCACCATTAATTCAAGAGGTTTTGGCATAATAAATTAAAAGGGGTTGGCACCATTAATGTGGGGGAGTTTAAGAGCCTTAATCCTCGGGTGGTCACCACCACAATAAACAAGAAGAGGAGGTTTATACCTCATGTGGGCCCCACCACCATAACTTCTTATGGGAGGTTAAGGTGTGGGGGTCCCCACCTACAACTCCCAATTGGGTATTTATAATAAAATAAAACATGCATAATTTTATTTTATTATTTCCATGAAAAACCCAAAAACAAACTTTCACTCTCATCCAACTGTCATCCAGCTAAAAGTCTCCTTAAGAAAATACCGGCGCTTCGGGTTCAATAGGGCCCTCAAATTTTAATTTCGAGCACTGGTCCAAAATTTATATAAAACTAGTTGTACGTTCACTGAACATACCTGAACAGAACTTCATAACCTGATTCTGGGCACACTGGGGCTCAAAATCATGCACCGTAAATTTTTGTAGACTTGTAAAATTCCCATTTAATTAAAAAAATTACATGGAAATTCTATCTCTTTAAATTCTCCACACCTTCAGGCTTAACGTCCTCATAAGCCACAAATCACAACTAAGGGAACAAGTGGGGTTTCTGAGCATGAATCTGATCCTCCCGCTTCCATATGATCTCAAAGAAGTTCTTGTGCTGCCAGTGAACGTGCACCAAAGTTATCAACAATCCACAAAATACCCACTCATGTCGATAATAAATCTCCACTGGAACCTTCGTAAATGTCACCCATCGTCGACATCTAGCTCTCCATTATCGATGTTGTGTGAAGGGTCGTGCACATACTTCCTCAGTGGGGAAACATGGAAGATGTTGTGCTCCCATTGCAACTGAGGTGGAAGAGATAAGCGGTATTCCACCTCTCCAACTCTACTGAGGACATGAAAAGGTCCAATTAATCTCGGAGATAACATTCCGGCTCGGCCAAATCTCTGTAGACGTCATCGAGGTGAGACTTGTAGAAAGACTTACTTGCCATATTAGAACTCTAGAGGTCTCTGTCTCTAGTTAGTATATGACTTTTTCCTACTCTTTGGAGTCTTCATCTACTCCAGGATGATCTACACCTTCTCCGTTGTAGATCATACCATCTATGGCCCCACTAGTGCTGACTCGCCAGGCTCAGTCCAACACAAGGGCGATATGCAAGGTTTCCCATACAACGCCTCAAAAGCTTCTATCCCTATGATAGAGTGATAGATGTTGTTGTATGAAAACTCCATCAATAGTAATTGATCCTCTTAGTTGATACATAAGTTGAGGACACAAGCACACAACATGTCCTCGAGGGTCTGAATCGTACGCTCACTCTGTCCATCTGTCTGAGGATGAAAGGCGGTCCTCATATGAAGCTATGTTTCGAAAGCCTCCTAGAACCCCTTCTATAGCCGGGAATTAAAATGTGTGTCATGATCGGAGACAATATAAGAAGGTACTCCATCGATTCAAACAATCTCCTACACATAGAGGCATATCATTCTCTCTACTGATCCCTTCTCTCTAATCAGTAGGAAGTGGGACGACTTGGTGAGTTAGTCAATGATAATCCAAATCGAGTCATGACCCCTGAATGTATGTGGAAGTACTATCACAAGGTCCATGGATATCCCATCCCACTTCCACTATGGGACCTCTAAAGGCTGGACCATGCCTGTTAGTACCTGATGATCTGCCTTCACTTGCTGACAAGTGAGGCACCGAGAGACAGACATTGCAACTGGCTTCTTCATTACTGGCCACCAGTGTTGTCATCAGAGGTCTAGGTACATCTTCACCACTCCTGGATGTACCACTATATGGGATGTGTGAAACTCCCTCAACACATCCTTCTGAAGCGACACTGGTACCATGGTACATCCTCTAAAAAGGATGACGTGCCCCCCACCTTCAGAAAATCAATCAGGTGCCTGACCTGTGGATATCTGAGCACATCGTGTCTCACAGCCAGCATCCCTACGTTGTGCCTCCCTGATTCGCTGAAGGAGTGGGGTTGTGACTATGAGATAATATAGGAAAGATTCTCTACATCTATCCAGAAAGATTATCTACAATGTGGCTGGCTGCTCTGTCACTTTTCCTAGCAGTTGTATACCAGACCTCCTATTGAGTGCATCTGCAACAACGTTCCCATTCCTAGGAGTAAACACTATCCTGAAGCCATATTCCAATAGTAACTCAAGCCAATGATGTTGTCTTATGTTCAGGTGCTTGATAGAGAAGATATACATGAGACTCTTCGGATCAAAGTAAATGGTAAAACACTCGCACATCAGATAGTGTCGCCACATCATCAAGGTGAAGACCAACGGTGATAACTCCAAGTCATGGGTATTATTGTTCTCCACTTGTTGTCATTTCTTTTGAGAACCATATATGATCACTGCTCGCTCATGAATCAAGACACAACCATGTCTGGTCCCTAATGTGTTGTAGTAGACTACGTACCCTATTCCTTCCTCTGGAAGCCTCAATATGGGGGCACTAGTCAGCCTCCGCCTCAGATCTAGAAAGCTCTGCTGGCACCTCTCCGACCACACGAATGGTTGCCCCTTCTTCATCAAGGCTGATAATGGTGCTGCAAATCTGGGGAAGTCTAAAACAAATCTCTGATATTAACCAGCCAAACCCAGGAATCTTCGTACCTCCGTCACACTTCTGGGTGGCTCCCAAGCACGTAATGCATAAATCGTTGCTAGATCTACTACAAATCCATCCTCTAAGATGACAAGCACCAAAAAGTGTACCTCTCGGATCCAAAACTGGCTCTTCGAGAGCTTACCATAAAGTCGGTGTGCTCATAGTGTGTCTAGTACTACCTGTAAATGGTAGATATGATCCTCCTCAATAGTCGAGTAGATCAGAATGTCGTCGATTAAGACTATAACAAAGTGATTGGGGAATGGATGGAAGATCATTTTAATCATTCATATGAACACTATTGGAGTGTTGGTTACACCGAATGGCATAACCAAGAATTTGTAGTGGTTGTAACGACATCTAATGTATGTCTTATGCACATCCTCATCTCGAACTCTGAGCTAATGATAGCCTGATCTGAGGTCTATCTTCGAGAACCCCCGTGATACCTTTATTAGATCAAATAGGTTGTCAATCCTCGGGAGTGGGTACTTTTTTTTCACGGTCACCTGGTTTAGGTGATGGTAGTCGACACAAAGCCCCAAGATTCCATCTTCCTTTTTGGCGAACATAATTTGGGCTTCCATGGATGAAACCCTAGCCCGAATGAATCGCTTTATCCTACAAGTCCACAAGCTATAAACGCAGCTCGTGAAGTTCGGCGGGCTCCATTCGATATGATAGTGTAGATATCGGTGTTTTCCGGGGGTACAGGTCAATGTAAAAGACCACCTATCTGTGAGGAGGTAGACCTGGAACATCAGTAGGGAAAACATCTACGTACTAGTCCACCCCTACAAGATATGTTAGACTCTCCACATCAACTTATCTGAGGGTAAGGCAAGCCACATGATGAGGGATTGGTTGTACTCTCATCCGGGAAAGTCCATCCTACGCAACAAATGCTCCCTTCTTTCCAGTGAAGGTGAAAGTAGTCCTATCCGTGCGGTCATACCAAACATTGCACCTAATACAGTTAATTTGAGCATGGATAGTAGATAACCAGTACATACTGAAAGGGACGTTGTAAGGCCTCGACGCTTCTACTAGAAGATCTAAGCCGTATCTCTCACCTCCTAGAGTAAACTCAAACTACCATTACTAGTGCATAATTGTCAAATCTGCTTCCATAGGAGTCTCTAGCCATAAATATTGAGCCAATGGATTTGTCGGAATCTCCGAGCTCCAAATGAGGGAAGTGGTGATAAAAGAGTGACTGGAACATGTGTCTATAAGAACTGTAGCTATGGTGGAATAGACATAGATCATACATCAAATCATATCCAGAGTTCCATGATCGTAATCCTCATCTATTTGGATCTGAGCTCTCCCTGGTCCACCTACTCCCTGCGGTCAGGGTGGACCTCCTGGTGGTGGTTGTGGAAACAGCTCAAAACGTCATCCACCACCAGCTACACATCCAACTCCACTTCCATGTCTTCCTGCTCCCTGAAAACCACCTCGATCAAACCTCTTCCTTTTCCTAGGAGGTCCCTCAACTGTCTACTGGTCATTCGAATGGCAGGTTGTAAAATCACGAGACATCTGACCCTGCCTACAGCATGTGAAACACTGCCTATTCCTCGGATGACTGGATCTGTCTCGTGTTCCTCACAAAACATAACCCAATTCTTGTGGTTGTCCACTAGATGGTCTAGTCCACTTAGATGTCTACGACATCTATCTGTTTCCAGCTCTCGAAAACTCTACTACGTGATCCTCGGTGGAAGGTCTCGTTGATGGTGACTGCTCAGCAAGGAAACTCTCTACTAAGAGGGATCGCTCCAACACCCCCGCCTGTGTCTGGATGCTGAGGGAGATCATCAAATCCCTGATATCTTGCCTGATCCACTGATCGAAGATCTGGGCCATGAAGAATAGGTCTCAGACCATATCTGTGGAGTAGCGTGAGAGTTCGGTGAACCTCACTGAGTACTATGCGACGATCATGCTACCCTGTTGTAGATGAAGTAGCTCGTGTATCCGCACTTCACGTAGGATGGCTGGGACCAAATCTGCATGTAACATGCTCTTGAAGTCTGCCCAGAGTTGTGTCTCCTCATTATGCTCTTGGAGCATCAGGCACCACCATCTTCTTGTTGCTTCTTGAATGAGACTCATAGCAAGGACCACCATAAGGCCAGCCGGTGTACCTACCAGTCTAAAGACTATCACCACAAACTCCAAAAATCAACAGCTGCCTATGGGACCATCTCACCTCTGAACATGGGCATCCTCTAGCACTGGAACTCGTGCAATGCTCTCAGGAAGCGTGCACTTTCTACTATTGGGGTCGGTCGCATCAGTGGACCTACGGGTAGTGGTACCTCTTGTGCCTATGTTGTGATAGGTCCCTACGTCGAGGCTCTGTTGCTCAATGTGCCTCCATCTCGTTCAACTCTCGGAACCCTAGATCACTGTCTTCATGGAGGCATCCTGAAAAAAAACATGTGTGCCATGGTCAAAAAGATATACCTGGTTAGCTAAAACAAAGAATTCAAGGTAAACTCTTTGAAACACACATGCAACCTGTGTTTTCATGCACTAAGTTGGAAATCAGATTTCAGGGTCCTGGTGTATGGATACATTGTCCATCACACCAATACTGGACTCCCTAAACTGAAACACACACTCAATACCCTTAACACTATTGCTTCATAGAAAGGATCAGAGTCTTATGTTCTATGGTAGAACTAACTCCTCTAATAAAAATTTTTCATGACCCATCACCCAGTACCTATGCCGCGACTACCCCAAGCCCACCTCCCATAGGCTAGGGGCTGGTGACTAGAACCAGTGGTGTAAATACCTAAAACTAGGAAGGAATTGCCTTTATAACCTAAAAAGCACACAAAAGAGTACATAATGGAATAAAAACACTAAGTAAAACATTATAACAAAAAGTTACTGAAAAATAAGGGGCCAGAAATACAATCCCAAATGTAATGTATAAGGAAACCAAAAGTAAAAATAATGAAAAGAAAAATTGATTTTGGGTCATCCTCTGAGGTTCCTACTTGAAGGGTAGGTACAAATCACCTCCTCAGCACTCCAGGTTCATCTTCCTCCTCCGTGTACCATCATGTCATATGTTCACCTCCAGTTACCGTTTGTTCCAAGTGCTCTAAGCCTCAGTCAGCGCAGTCTGTCATCTGCATCCAATCCAATGAGGTGCGGGCATATCCTGTGTAGGTGTGAGTATAACGATACTTAGTAGGGACCATGAGACCATCAAGGTCTCAAAAAATTCAACAAGGATAAACCAACAAGTATTAAATCAATAGATAACCCCACATAGGTATATACCCATACATGTACCTATGTTATCAAGTAATCTATCTCAACCCTGAGGAAAACAAAAAAGTTACCGACTCAGCCCACACAGGTATACAACTTTTGTATAGAGTTATAGATGACTAGATGTGGCCACTATATCATCTATTCTGTCGAACCCACGTGGGATCCTAGTAAATAAATTAGAACCGTCGAACCCACATAGGATCCATGAATTGTAGTCAGAGCTGTCGAACCCAAACATGATCTAGGAATAGTAGTCAGATCTTCCAAACCCACATAGAATCTGGAAACATTCAATAGAGCCATCGAACCCACATAGGATCCAGGAACAATATTCAGAGGTGTCGAACCCACAAAGGATCCAGGAATAGTCATCAGAGAGCAGCCAGCTATAGGGTTTCCACACAAAGCACGCTTGATTCTGGGAGGGTCTTCTCTTCATTCCATGTGTCGACAGATCAACTACAATGAAGTCCCAAGTTAATGAATCCAACAGATTCGTCCTTCCATAAGATACCCAACACTAAATATGGCGCGTCAATTGGACGCATGGTCAGAGAGTTTTTGTATTTTCTGTTCCGGGGGTCTGGTTGGGTTTAGGTACGATCCAACTCATTCATACCCCAACTATGTCCAATCCTAGAGTGGGGTATACCAAAATAACCATCTTCCTATGAGTTTTTTGTCTCAGTATATGGCTCGTCAAACTAACGTCTCTAGCTCAAGTTACGGGAAAAATAAAAGAAACATGTCAAATGGGTATGGGTCTAGACTTGGGTCCGACCCTATCCGTAGGTCCAACCCAGTCCGTGGGTCCAACCCAGTCCATGGGTCTGATAGGGACCGCGAGGGAAGCGCGGCACACATGGCGTGGTCTGGCCCGTGCTGGGTCCGACTCGGCCCGTGGTAGCGGCCCAGCCCGCGTTGTGTCCGGCCCGCACTGGGGTCGTCCTATGCGAGGCCTGTGGGGCCAGCATGAACCATGCTGGGTCCGATCCGTATTGGGCTTGACCTGGACGAGGCCCGTGGTGGGTGGCCCGTGGGTTCCCCTTTAGCTGAGCCAAGGGGGGAGGTCGTGCCCCCGGGATTTGCTAATGGGTTAGATGTTCGGGGTATTGAAAAACAAGCACCACGTGGTGTCAATCCATGTCACGTGGGACCAACGTGATGGGTCCTGCACCTCCTTGATGGCTGAGGTGCCAGCTGCCTCCAGAACGGCACGGTTGCATCGTGCCTCCTCCAGTGACCAGCAGAGCTGGCCGCCCATCCACCATCGTTGCGGCCCCCTTTTTCTCCACCGCTCGCCACAATTGTGACGTGCCTTCCCCCGCAACAGGGCGGCTCGAGCCGTCCGTTTTATTCACGGCCGACCATAATCTGGCCGCCACTACACCGCCATGGCCGTTTGGCAATGGGATACTCCTCCGCCTCTGCGGTTGCGTCGCTGCCGTCCATGTGGTTTCGTTCGTTGGTTCCAACTGTCGGCGAACATTCCGCGGTCACCAAATGAGTTCTAGTAGATTTATTCTCATTCTGGAAGTAGCATCACACTCCTCAAGACGTCACCTTCTATCCAAAATCTTTGTTAATGAAATTTGCTCAACCTGGACACATGTCGTGATTAGCATAAAAATCCACAAATTATTGTGGCGGGGTCGGGTCGTGTTTGTTGGGCCCACACCATCTTTGTTAGAGTGATATAATGTGGATTAGATTCTTTATCCTTAATGTAAAACGAAGAACGTGCAATAATTAACAAATCCTGAACCCCTACCTTTGATCGTTGTTCATTGACGGATGTCGTGAGGTTGGAGACGACATCGTTGAGGATAGACGAAGGTCGATGAGAAGGGAAGGACCGTCATCTATTGAAGACGTCCCACGTTAGTTGCCTCCTCAAGGTGCTTCCAATCCATCCTGGGGTCGGCTTCCTCATTCTTCGATCTCCGGTGGTCGTACTTTGTTTGTAGGAGAGTTCTTCATTGGAGAGAATAAATTTCTCCAGGTGCTCTTCCAACCTCTCTCTCATCAAAGGAATGGACAATATAAATTAAATTATGTTTTTAAATTTATTTGTATTGCACCATTAATTCAATAGGTTTTGTCATAGTAAATATAAAAGGGGGTGTCACGATTAAAGTGGGGGTGCTTAAGAGTCTTAAGCCTCGGGTGGTCCCCACCATAATAAACAAGAAGACGAGGTTTAGACCTTGGGTGGAACCCACCACCATAACCTCTCATGGGATGTTATGGTGTGGTGGTCCCCACCTATAAATCCCAATTTAGTAGTTATAATAAAATAAAACATGCATCATTTTAATTTATTATTTCTGTGAATAACCCAAAAACCAACATTCACTCTTGGTCCACTACCGTCGAGGTTAATGTCTCTTTACTCGAATACCGGTGCTGCGAGTTCTACGGTGCCCTCATATTTCAATTCCATGCACCGGTTAAAATGTTATATAAACATTCTTGTACGTTCACTGAACGTACTAGAACAAAACTTCATAAATTGATTCTGGGCACACTATGACTCAGAATGTTGCGCTGTAAATTTTCACGGGTGTGTAAAATTCCCATTGAATTAAAAAAATTACATGGAAATCTCGGGTCATTACATACTATCACTGGATTGACATATCACACACATGGGAGTACTTAACTTATAGTATATGTACACACACACATCTTTATACACTAGTTTAATGGAGAATAGATAAATAACTGACACCATTTATGCATGCAAACAACTAATCCACATCAGCATAAAATGTGAGTATAGAAAACAAAATAACCAAATATATGTCATTTTAACTGTAAAAGAGTCGAAATATATAATAAAAATGGGACTCCTGTAAGGATGAAACTCATATAACCATCTTCGATATCTCTATATTAACTAACCCCTATCTAATCATGGTCCACATTGGACTCCATCAAAAAGACTACCATCTATATAAGACTAGAAACATGTGGGTGTAGTCCATGTAGGGGTGAGTATAAACAAATATTATAGATCACTCAAAAATCATGATACATAATTAATAAAGTGAGTGTAATATTAATATTATAACGTTTATTGAATCAGAAGTAAATTCAATTTAAGATAGATATTCAGAAAGATAGACAAAAAGTCTCAATGTGTGGACATGTCCTCGTCGATGTAATATGATTATATTTGAGGCTCAAATATCATACTAATCCAGGTTAAACATCTACAGTATCCTTGAAACTGATGGCGCTCATCCAAAATGTCACACCCATCGAGACTTATAGAGATGTAGAATGAACTGAAAATTATAATATATTGGTGCACATGTTAGGGATGAGTACCAAAGACAATGGGTGATACCTTAACAATCTGAAATAACCCACTATGAATGGGATTTCATGTATTTATTTTCAAAAATGTGATACCTAACCCAGCATAGGGATAAATGATAGTGGATAACACTCTGGACCTCAAAAAGGTATACCTGACTCAATCGAAAACAAATACCTAGATGGGATTTCTCATCCCTTTCTCAAGATGGGATAAAACATTTTACTCTCTTATTGATAGAATAAAAAACATACCCATACTAATACAAAAACTAAACTATGGTAATGATTATACACTCTATGTACTTCTATGTTTAGACCTACCCATGTATTACCCACATACTCCAGTTCATAGTAGTGTACTTTTCTCATCCATACTTCCTATGACCGTGATTGAGAACTAAGCAGTGCACATTAGGTCTCTAGATAAAGAGTCTCAAATTTATTGAAAAGATTATATGAAATTTTATATTTATATTCCTGCATTAATCCTTTCCACCATTTAAGGGGGTCCATATGAGATTTTTCTTTTTAACTACACACCGTACTTATCAAATTTTATAGAAATTTATATATTTAACATGCCTTCACCCATGCCACATCTTCTACATATTCCACAATTGATTCTACCATAAAACACTGATATGTGGTTGATTGATCTTGATCAATCTGTAGTTTCCATATTCCACCCACTAATTGATTGTAAATCCACCCATGTCACACAACATAGCCCCAAAATTATAGTCTTTAAAAAGAATATTTGATCCAAAATTGATCTTTCATCATCGACCTTAATCCTATATCACCCCATCAATCCAAAACCCAATCCCCTAGTAATGATATAAATGATAATGATCAATTAAATAATGACCAGTTTCAAGATATAATTGAACCATATGTCAAACAAAATGCTGATGATGAATATTTGAATAATGAGGGGTAAAAATCATGAAACCCAAAAGTGATGAATGATTATTGGAAATAGTTTAGGTGGGAAAACCTTTTTGGAGAATAATTATATAAATAAGGAATAATTAAATAATAAAAATTATAAAATGTTTTCTAGAAAAAAACAAATAATCAGTCTATTAATTTTACTGGTTTTTTGTGTTCACAACATTGAATAAAATAAGGGGGGATAATCCAAACAAATGTCCAAAATCAATATCATATCGATTAGTGATGAATAAAAATATAGCATCATTGTTCTTATTATGATACAAGAACTCCATTGGAGAATATGTTTTCCCATGTGATATTGTTTATGAATTCATTACACTCATCATGGTCTCTATAAATCTCCTTGATCACGCCTCAAGATTCTTCCTAGGGTTGTCCTCTTCTAGTATATTAGGGTTATTCCACTACGCCAAAATATTTTCAAAAAGTGGATAAAAATGGAGCCTAGTTAGTTTTGAAATTAATTTTATATATAAATAAATAAATAAATTTAATTCATTTACATTATCATATATTCACTAGAAATTATTCATTAAATTAATCACTCACTATACAAAAAATTTATGACATTACTTGGTAAAAATCCTCATTCTAAATTTAATGGAGTTCTTCATTTCCACATATGATACACCATTCTAGTGATATTACATAATTTCATAAAAACTATATGTTGATGTTATAATGAATTTTATAGTTTTAGTATATAAACAATGATGATCTACTTGCCTTAGAATCCCACACATACTCTATGAATAAATCTAAAAATATTCTTTAAAATATTCCAAAATAATTACATGGGGAGAGAGGGTGTTATATTATTGCATAATTACGTATCAACTACATGAAGAGAAAAATTATACTAAAAAGGATGTGGTTCTGAAATTGAAGCATATTATGACATCCATAGGTACTCTCTTGAATTTTCCAATTCTACCAATGAACACTCACTAATAGAATCAGTCACTCACAACACATCCTTTCATACTAGTCTTTAATGGTCCCAGGGTAATCTGAGAAGGTAACAACATCGTCAATTTCTATCTTACCGTAGTTAAAAACATATGTTCGGTTATGTACATATCTCCTTAGCTGTCAAAAGTGAATATATTTTACACACAATCTTATGGTGGTAATGTTAATGATTATTACACCTTCTAAACCATGTTATGAAACTATAATGTTAAATAACTCTAATAGATAGCATGAAACCATGTCTAACACTTCATAGTACACATCACTGTGACACCTTTAGGAACACATGGAGTACCTCATTGAATTCCATAGGCCTAAAATTTTGGCTTGTATATAACTTTTGGCTATTATGGTAAGTCCTCATCAACACATGGATGATATAAACCATTATATTCATTAATCATACCTAATTTGGGCCCACTAGTGTTGTCTCCCCAAGTGTCATCCAGCATAAAGACCACCAAAATGGTCTCACATACTAGGCCTCTTATGGTTCCACACCATTGTAAGAGTGGTAACTATCACTATATGATACCTCCACTAAGGGTATATGATCCTCCTATATATGACTAAAATCCAACAAGATCTGACAGAGAATATCCTAATGAACCTAATAGGTCTTCTAGTTTATACCATATTTTTGGAGGTCTAATTCCATTATTAACAATAATTAACTCTCAAAATCCTCTTACAATCATCTTTACAAAAAATGAAATGATGTGTGAATCACTATCTATGTCAATCATCAAGATAACTCCATGAATCTAGATCATTTCCTTCAATTATGGTTATCTTATTCCCTCCAGTGTACTTTTTTATCCATGGGCTCGGAAGTGGGCCTATTTAGGGATATAATATATTATCCCAAAGAGAAAATCATGAAATCTAGATGATCATGGAATACATATCAAGGATTCCATTGAGATACCATTTTAAATCCACTACATTGCCTCATTAGGATAGACCAACCCTTCTAGAACATGGTTCATATATTTTACCTTTTGGAAAGTGAGTCTATTTGAGATAAATCAAAATAACACCTCTGCATCCCTTTCCTCCATAAATTATTCCAAATTTCATGATAGATATTCAATAATATGGGAAGAACATTATAATCAATTTATAAAACTCCCTAATAAATTCTACATGAAGTGTGATGGGTATATGGGTCATCCTCAAAATTGATTCACATGGGCCCCAAATTCAAAAAATTCATCATGAGCTTGTCTAGAAGATATATGGGCATAAAATTCCATTAAATAAATATCCCCAAACTATTCTTCATTGACATTCCAAAGAATGATATAAGTAAGAACCATTGAAAAAAGGTATTTTTTACTATCCATTTCCACTATGGACAATGAAAATAATAATATCTTATCTAATGAATCACCCAACATCCTTGAATTGGATCCTTTAATAAGGGAATATACTACCACATTCCCCTTCCCAAGAGGATAGAATATATTAAATTATTAATTTTATAGGACTTATAACCTTCACCAGTGCCTCAGGTTAAGAACCTTATGAGAAAATATATTCATGAGACCCTTATAGCCCCAATAAATGTTGAATAACTCTCCCATAAGATAGTTCTATCAATACTTTAAGGAGAACATTACTATTACTTGGTCAAATTCATGGGTCATGTAGTTATGATACTTTGGTCTCATCTATTAGGTACCATATGAAACCATTGCCTGCCTATAAATTATAACACATCAATGCCCCACCTCAAAGTGATCAAAAAACACAACATACTCAACATCTTCATCTTGTTGTCTCAATAACAGGTCTCTCATATACCTCTACCATAGATCCCATTATTCATGTAGAATCTTTTTTATGCATGTTCAAGGATTTTCCATTCATGTCAAATCATTCATCGGGTTCTTGATCATGGATAAATGAGGTATGAATCCCTATTAACAGATTACCAACCAAAAGAATCTACACATCTATTTAATTCTCTGGGGTGGCTTTAAATCTACCATGAACTCGATTATGGTGGGGTACACTAATACTCCATCTTCTGATATAAAATGAATAAGTAAGCGATATTTATAATATAAATTTTAAACATTGAGATATTTCCATAAAATGGTTCTCTCATAGTATATACAAGACAATCCTCAAATGTATCGCATGCTCTTATACTGACGTTCTGTACATGAGAATGTAATCAATAGAAACTACCACAAACATTTCCAATAAGGGATAAATGATCCTATTTATTATTATCATGAACACCACTAGGGTGTTTATCATTCCAAAGGGAATAATCAAGTACATTTAGTGACTATATTGACATTTTAATTTCATCTTCTATATATTGTCATCTATAATATAAAGATGATGATATCCTAAAATGAGGTCAATAATCAAGAACAATTTCCATACATTTATCTATTGGAAGAGGTTTTCAATTCCAAAAAGTTGATAATTAATCATGATTGAAACCTGATTCATGTGATAGTAATACCAACCAAACCATAATCTCCCAGCTTCCATCATGTATAATAACATTGGGGTTTCTCAATGAAGAACACCAAGACTAAAAATTACCATCCTATAAAAATACTACAAATATACCCTCATCTCCTTAAAATATATGTGGTATATATAATATTCTGGTGTAGATATTTGGTCACTCCCTTGGTGGGGGTATATGAAGATGTAAATATATTCATGTAGATGTAATAATCACATGTCGTTAAGAAAAACGACCTCATTGTACTATACGACAACACAAAACTGAAATCACAATGAATCTACTACTCTAGGGGTATTACTAGCCAAATAGTGAGTAAACAATTATATCCTCCTATATATGAGACAATCCCACCATTCCTGGGATTTTTTTTCTGGTCAAGGAAACTGTATTCCCATCAACTTGAGTGTATCCCATCCTCTACCTAAAATAGTCGATCTATGTACGAACCATAGTGAGACATTCTATACATATAATGATGTATTAAGGCCTCATCATGGCTATGAGAATATCCCTATATAAAACACTCTCCTTAATTAGTGTGGTCACATTGTCAATATATTTTTTGATTTTTGATGCTTCCCCAGAATAAGTATCCAAATAAAATGGTCAATCCATTGGCTCTACTGGATCTCTATATCACAAGCACATGATGCAGTATGAAATAATGGATCACACATATGTTTATCAAAATTTCAGATTAATTAAAGTGGGATACAATCATACATTGGATCATACCCTAATCCAATGTGTCATAAACCTCCACTGACTTTTGATTTCTATGTTTTTAACCCCCAACCCCCTTATCCTATAGTGGTGCACTTGAAGGTGGTCATTGTGGTGATGATCATAACATCTACGACAACCCACTACACTCTCCACTCATCTTCGATGTCCACCACCCTATGGAACTCCCTTATCTATCTAATGCATATCTTTATGTGTTCCATTGACTATATCTATATTTAATACATTGTGATTCAAAAAATACCCAATCATATGACCTATCTCATCATAGGAGAAGCACTATCTATACCTTGGATAACTATAGACTCAATTGGGGGCCTAAGAATCTAACCCAAGGTCATGATACTACCTCTCAACCCACATTATGCACCAAGACACATGATTATAACATCAACTAATAAATATTGAGGTCTCATATATGAGGTTCCCCTAACATGAAACAAATTTTGATAATTTCTCATCTTTAAATATATCCCAAAATAATGAAAGTTCTCACACTCTAATACATGTTGGGATATGTGGAGACACCACTACAGCCCTGATATTTTGGTGAAGGTTGTGATCAAGGGATTGTGCATCAATTTATCCATAAAAACCCGTATATATGGAGCTCGAAAAGAGTTTAGTGAACCTCAAAATTTACACTATGACAAATATTCTACCATTATGGAGCTCCACATGATCCTAATTAAGTAATTACCTCATTTTCTTTGTATAAAACTCATCACTGAAGCGGTTCTCCAACTCTATCCTTGCAATAGTCTTCTCATCATGCATATGCCTCACTAATATCTACAATCACCTTCTGATTCTATAGAGATGTCTCACTAATAAAACCACTATCTGATTAGGTGGGTTCATAACTATGTATAAAACCCATTCATCTTTCTTAATCCAATCCTCTACAACCTAGAGGTCTTGATTTCCATGAATCGCAAGCATTGTCTATCTCATGAAATTTTGTTGTATTCTTACACTACACACTTTATCTAATAGTACCATTAGTAAAATAAAATTCAAAATGGTTGAAGGATAGAAAAGAGAACCACCTACTGGAACTACCTCCAGCATAGGTCTCTGAACTAAGGCCTCATGGATATGTGGATCATCATTATGATTCTTCTAGAAAACCCTAGTTGGTTATCTTCATTGAAGAATCCTTAATTTTTAAAGAACCACCATAGTTAAAGATAATATCTATGGATCTTATTCAATTTGTAAATGTAAAATAATATATGACGCATGGACTTATTTTTCCCTAGAAACAATCCATATATGTATTCATTGAACACTAAGGTTATCATAGTCATGGAAAAAGGATACGTCTGTCAATGCACCATCATCGATTTCCCAATCCTTAATTATGAACTCAAGACAAATTAACGTTGTTTCCCTAGTTCCAAAAATGATAAACATTGTTAGATTATCTCTAAACATTTTCCTAAGACATTCTAAGCACTGATGCCACTCTATCATGACCTAAACCACCAGTGACCACATGGATGGATGTATCTTGAGTGTGAAACCATAATCAAACCATTAATATTCAGTGGTTTAGAAACATGATTTTTTTTGGAATATAACACACGTTGGACCCCATATCCTAATTCTATATATACATGATCATATATCTACACAATAGTACAATACGAAATGGATAAAAAATTAATACCTGATATTCATACATACAAATAATCCCACAGCAGAGTACGAATGATTTATGAAAAATAAAAATACCAAATACAATATCACCATAATAAGAAAATGGTGTAACCTTCTTAAATAAATGTGTTGTTGTCGTGATATAATTTCATGAAATTATGGCAGTCTATTAAGTGTAACTAATATCTAGCTACTTATGGTCCTCCAAGGACTCTATCAAAATTATTTCCACCTATATTAGACATGAAACAAGCTTGTAGATACCTTTATGAGGATAATAAAAACATTCCATTTTGGTCACCCAAAAATAACCTTACACAATGATTTAATGGGGAGACATTTCAATATCAAAAAAGAGATTCAATAAAAAGGAAAGGATAAAAAACCCAATATATTCTCATAGAGAGACACCAAGTATAAAAGTCTTTCAACATAATCATTGAAATTATATAATTATATCTAAGTATCAATGGTAATATTCATCCAAGGGAAAATTATCATGTCTGAATAAATTAATGGCACAAATCTGAGAGTTTTGACCCATCAAG
This sequence comes from Viscum album, assembly GCA_963277665.1. Classification (NCBI taxonomy): domain Eukaryota; kingdom Viridiplantae; phylum Streptophyta; class Magnoliopsida; order Santalales; family Viscaceae; genus Viscum; species Viscum album. Next base: position 91,138,240 of record OY728164.1, read on the forward strand.
AATTTATTTTATAATGTTTTCATTAGTACTCATATGATATCGATATAGATATAGAGGATCAGTATCAAGGTCTATTGTAGACACCTAAACCAATATTGAATTACCCACTTGGATAGGGATTAGACACCATGAATGTTAGAAATGGCATAGCTAACCCAATCTATGGATGAATGCTTTAGGATAAAACCTTAGTCCGCAAATATAGATACTCCCACTCTATCCAGAACTAACCCATGGATGGGACCACTCATTCTATGCCCATTATGGAATAAAAAATTGTATAATCTTATGGATGATCCAATGGAAAATTTCAATACTGATACCAAAAATGGGACAAGGGGTTGAGGTCCCATCCTACCCAAGAAGGGGTACAAGATATGTATTAATAATACATGACATGTATCACTAAGTATTATTTCACCCTTGTCCGAGCTTGTGTACTCTATCAAGAGCCTATGTAATTTGGTCTGCTTCATTTACACAAAAATTGACCACTTATATGAACTAATAAGTACACACAGGGTCATCATCTAAAGGGTCACCTGGCATGGGAACAGGTCACATGGTGTCAGATATTTATATTCATATGTAAATCCTAGAAGCTACTAATAGGGTCCACATGACATGTGTTATTCTGAAATACAACCCATGTATATCAAGATTTTACATAAATATAAATTTATCTCAAAAATTCATCTGTACTTCCATTTTCCCCAATTCCACCATTTATTTTTTCTTAACACTTATATGTGGTGTCTATCATTCCTGATCTATCACTAGTTGATGAATTATGACCACTAATTTAATGGAAATCACCAAATGTCAAATTATGTCACTATAAAACACTATTTCCCAAAAAAAATAAATACCTTATATCGATCATCAATCAAACACCATTAATATCAAGAATCCTTCACCCTTAACTCCCAAATATAAACCTGTTATAATGATTAATTGTTTCATAGATTGATTTCATCTGATTAGTTACAGGATATTGCTGAATCATAGGTCAAATAAAATGATGATGATGTATTTTTGAAGAACGAGTATGTAAAATCCTGAAACACATAGGCGTGCAATAGAAATTGTCCATAGTTTGGTTTGGAATCTATCTTTTGATAGATAATTAAATGAGTTGGAATGAAAAAAAGGACAAAAAATACATAATATCTAACATAAAAAACAATCCATGATTTAATTTCTCAAGGAGTTAAACCATATTTTCCCTACAGAAAACAATAAAGACTAATAATTAATGAGAAAACGTCTTTACTCAATATAATAACGATGACTATTGAAGAATGATTCTATAGTGTAGTTGTTTGTGAGATATAAAAAGTACATTAGTGAAGTTGTTTTAACATAAGATACTATTAAATAATTCACTATGTTCATTATCATATCTACCAACCTCTTTAATGACACCTGAATCTTTTCCCTGTGGAATTCCTCATCCAATATCGTATGTTTATACTGCTAACCATAGAGATTTTTATTATAGGGAAATAAAAATAGATTCCTCTATGTTTAGACAATAAATTAAACAATAAGTTACTTTATCAATATAATTCATTTATTTTATAAAATAATTGTTATCCAATATAAATTAAATGAAATACCTGATGATCATAATAGTAAAATTTTACATAGGAAAAAACTAATGTTCTAGATTTAATAATAGTGTATATATTTCTAACTGAGAGAAAATTCAGTAGATATTCTATTATTTTGGAAAGACCACATAGTTGTGAAATATTAACATTAATATTTATAATATTTCAATTCCAAGGCCCAACAACCGAAATAATCTACGACTCACTTTTTGGATAACTGTGCTAATATTCATTAAAATATTTAGATGTGTTACATGTAAAAAATAGAGTTTCTTAGAAAAATTAAATTCATAATAGATAAAAAAGATAATAATATAGTGGATATAAGTAATTAAATAAATATGATATTGGAAAAATCTATAATAGGGTGACATTTCTTTCATCCCCTAGACAATGAAATATGTGTAGGTCTCTCCCCTGTGAGAGTGGAGGAACCACTGTCGTACTTCCTGGTATTCTATACACTCTCCTTCATCCCTTTTTCGAATACATATTTTCTTCCTTCCTTTCCACAAATTTATACACTCCCTAACATTACTCACATCATAAATATATTTTTTAGCACTTTCTCTCAGCATTAGAGTTCACTAAGGCCTTATCACTTCATAACATGAATTTGGTTGCTCGATTTAAGCACTGACTCCCATCAGTTGATCTTCTCGATAGATTTAGCTTCGAATCATCCGGTTTACAAGAGTAAGAAACAATCAGCCTTTTGGACAACCGATATCGTATGATTTGGTTTTCTCCCATGGTGGATCTTATTATGGAATGGTGTAGTTCACCCCTGTTTTCTATGGTCATTAATAATTCTATTTCATTTTGTCTTATGAATTCCATTTGTAATGAGACCCATAAATGTTGGTGATTTTGGAATGCTTTCCATAACTGCCCCTTCCATTTCATAACCCCTAAATGAAAAAACTATTAGGGAAATTATTGGGTAAGTACATGTGTTTGAATAGTATGGTTGGGCCATTTTTCACCCTATTCCTCCAAGTATCAATGTTGAGGTTAATTTTGCACAAAATCATGTTGAGTTTTTGGGGTTATTGGTTGGTGAAGAACACTGATATAAAAACAAGTCTATTTTGAGAATTGGGTTGATTTCTACTTCTCATTAATTTTCCGTGGTAGTTGGTTGGTAATTTGTATGTGTGGTTTTTTTATCTTGGATCAAAAAAGAAATCAATGAGGGATATTGTTCTTGCAACAACGGTCATGTGCATAATGCATACTAGCCGGATCTATATGAACCACAAACCTCTTCTTATTTAGAAGCATCCAGTGTTCTAGACTTGAGTGAGGAACCCTGTTTCCTTAAGTAAGTGAATATGAGATAGATGAACCACAAGTTTTTAGATGTGTTCTGCAGGTTGAAACATTATTTTTCCATTCTAGGATATAGTGTTCACACTCTCATGGCGTTAGGGGAAACCAATGTAGTGATTTCAAGTTTCTATACAGAGGTTGTGTTTTCTGGAATTGCAGAAGACCCTAATAGGGTGATTAAAGTAGTTTAAATAGATTTTTAAATGGTATAAAATGGTTTTATAATCACATTTTGGGTCATGATGGTTGATATAAAGTCTAAAACCATTCTACTCCAAGTATGCTATTATCAAATTTAAATTTTTTTAATCATTTCAATGGGTTAGATGCTAAAGATCATGCCCTTGGTCAATTTAAGACGACTATATGTTTAGAATATGTTAAAGCTTAGTATGAAGTTGATTCAAGTGATGATGTCTCTAGATACATTTCTGATGTTTGTGCAAGAAGATAACTCCATAGAGGAAGTCATAGCTCGGTGAGGAAGAACGGAGGAAGGGAAACATGTACTTAGGGAACTACATCCTTGATAAAGTGAATCAAGATAAAGGTCTAAAATTTTATTCTTTTCTCCCCAAACCAACAGTGATATGATCTGCATCAATGTTAAGGGCCAAATAAAATGATAGTGTCTGCATTCCCAATGTGAAGGAACTTAAAGGTGGAATTTATAATGAAAATGTGCTTCCTACTGGGGTTATAGGAGACCCCATCATGAAATAGGGTGACTCATTGGTATAGTATCTTTATATTAGTGTGAATCATATTAGTATGGATGATCTGAAATGAGGGGTAAGGGTCCAATTAGAGGCTTTAAATTCAAAGAAGTCATGTGGGGAGGGTGATATTGACTTAAATCTGATTGTTCATTCAATGGATGAAATGGTGTAGGAATTAATTTTGATTAATTACAAGCATGAAGATAAAGACAAGATGAAATATGGGACAAATTTTGGTGTATACTAATAATGAGAGGACTGTGTGGATTGATAAGAAGAACCTAATAGGGATAACAGGATTCAATGTAGGGATGATGAGCATATAAGAATACATCCAAGCATTGTACAAGTTGGAATACCACTATGAAGACGTTATAAAGGATAATCCAGACCTACATGTAACGTATATTTCCATTATACTATTTATAGAAAATATTACCAATATAATCATGTTGCCTTTCACTAATTTTTTGATTCTTTTAGAACATGATCTGTTTGAGCCATGTGGTTTCTCATTTTTTTCTTATGTGTTTTGATAATAAAAAATTTAATCTTCAGTCAGTTAATATGATATTGATGATTATAAAAATACCATACAATAATTTAATACAAGGAGAATATATATATATATTTATTTATTTATTTATATTGAGGACTATAAAGACAAAATAGTCCTATTTCACTTCTTTTTAAGTGATATGGGTGTTTGATATGTTAATGAATGTTGAATGTTCAGGGATGCTGAGAGATTATACTAAATTAAAGAATTTTTTTATGAAAATATATTATATTTTATCCTCAGATTCGATGATTTTAGTATAGTGTTTTTCTTTTTAGAAGATATATGGTTTGATGAGATATCAAGATTCCACAACAAAAAGAATACACCATTTTTTGGGAACACTCATGGTTTTAAAGAATAATTATGGTTTTAGGGGATGGTTTGGGGAAAGGGTTTTTTATTATATAAAAAACCAAGATAGTGAATACATAACACATTTATTAAACAAATAGTATCACTGATTCTGGTGTTATGTTTTGAAATTGAATTGTTTATATAATGAAGGGAACATGTCATGTATTGATTCCATGGTTTTGGGGAATTAATTAAGAACATCTTATGTTTCATTAACATGTCATGTTATAGGTTAGATAGTTTGGAAAATTATTTTGTATATATTTATATGATTTAATAAAGGGAATCAAAACATACTGTAAATTTTTTGGATCAAGTATTCATAAAAGGAAATATGCATTTTTATAGGACATGACACAGTTTTTTTGGATGAAATATTAAAAATAAGGAAAATAATATAAACCTTATTTATTTTACCTTATAACTTCTTTGTAAAAATAATATATATAATGTGGTTAATTTGGGTATATTTTAGATACAATAAAACTCTATTTATTTATTTTTTCATAAGTTTTTTATAATCATTTCATTGATTTTTCAAAGGAAAAATATTGAGTATAATCTTAGGATGACATGATGAACTCTTCATTTTCTATTTATTTATTGTTATTTTATATCAATGGATAGAACATAGATATTTCTATTCATAGAAATACATTTTTAGAGGAGTTATTTGATGATTTTTTTGGTTTAAATCATAACCTTGATGAGATAACATCAGATTTAAGTTCTCTAATGTATTTATCATTATCATATTTTTTGGATAGATAAATTACTGAAGTTATCTATTTAGTATGACATGGTACATGATAAAGTATAAATATTCATTGGTTATTGATATGTAGTTTCAAAAATAATGATATTATTATATAACCATTATTGTATAAATGTGTTTCAAAATGAATAGGAATATTAGAATGGAAGTTGTATTCTACTTAATTTAATGTGGTAATTAATCCAAGAGAGTTATGGAATATTGTTTTTTATAATATATATGAATATGGGAATGAGAGGAGTATTCAGATGTTGAATTTTGAAAGATGATAATGGATATTGTATCCCAATATGTGAACTAGTTTAATGTTATGATTATATTGAATATACATCATGATAAGAGAGGGCCGATGTATGTTAAATTTTAAATATGAATGGTTTATATAATATAGACTTAAATTTATATGATATGAGGGGAGATTTTTCTTCAATAAATGGAGGGGGAATGTTGTCATGTGATTTTTAATGTATAGACTTCAATATTTCAAAAATGTAATAACACCCAATATATTGAATCAATATAATGAAAATTTATGAATCCCTTAACTTATAAAATAAATAATTCGGGATAATTGAATTGATTTGAATATGTAAAAGTCATATATTCGAATGGATATGTTGTGATATTGATGAGATATGCACCGAGGTATTGTATGTTCTGAGTACATCATTTTAAACATTATTATTTTTCTGATGATTATTATAGTATTCTCTATTATTTATAGGACCACAACCAAATTATAAATATAAAATTAATCTTTTTATAATGTATTGGAATTTTGGTGAACCAAACATCGATGTCATATTTAAGTTAATCTTGTAATCTCTAATATAATTCATATTTTTTTTATACCATAATATGTCACAATTACATATGGATAAATATTTTATAACACAAACACATAATATTTGTTCTATTACCCATATATATTATATTCCCTTTGATGTATATTTTGTGTTAAGAATGATTTTGGGGAACTATTAACATTTTAATTTGGGGATGATTTTTTAAATACAATATGTATTCTGTTTCTGGGAGAGTGAGATTGTGATGGAATCAGTTATGTTATATATACCATAGGAAATAATAGATTATAATTGTTTTTGTTTCAGATATAATGTCTTTATTATTCTTTATAAACAATGTAATAAGGGTTTTGGGGATAAAATTCTATTTTTATAGAATGATCACAAATAATATTCTCAATTTTATATTTTTTAGAATCCAATTAGATATTACGTTATAGATATTATATTTATGAACATGGTATTTATCTATATATGTAGTAGGTACATTGAAATGTTATTTTTCATTGAATATGTTGATGATTCTTTTAAGTTTTATATATATTTTTTGGATTATATTATTATTCTTAGATGAATTTATTATATTTTTTGGTTTGTTTCAATAAGAATTTATATACTTTTAGGTTGTTTATATTTATATTTTTTTTGTATCTACTCTAATATTAAAATATTACTAGAAAAAATTAATGATGTACACATTTTTCTTGTTTTTTTCAAGACCTGTTTAATATGGGATTCTGGGTTAACTCTTGATCTCAAAAATTTCCCTAGAGAATTAATGAGTGGAAATTGATGATAATAATTAATTTAAAATATATATTTTGGATGGATTATAGTGTAAGAACTACTAAAGACAACATTTTGTTGGTATGTAAATAATATATCTATTCTATGGATTGGATGTTTACTGACAAATAAAGTAAAGGGTGTGGTGGCTAAGACATTACCAACCATTAATATCAACTGACCATACCATCGATATAGATTACTATTTTTATTAAACTATTTTATTGTTTAAATTAATTATAAAATACCAAATCAATATTATTTTACAAATTCTATGGATTTTTTATTTATGTAAAGAGAAGATTTGTAGTAAAAATATTACATTTTTTAGGATGATGGCCACTTTTAATTAGCTCTGGATATAGAGGTTTTATAACAAACTCATTTGGATTTTCATGAGTATGTATAGAAGGATCTAAGAATATTTAGTCGTAGGATTGATCCATTTTACAGTGTGATAAGAGAACTATCTAATAATAGTTTTAGTGTTAGACCATGTTGAGGTATAAGGGGTCTGTTTCTAATATTGAAACCATGAATTTTCACATAGAGGTAGAGTATAAATTTAAACTTATTTATATAGATGGTTAGTATTAGATTACACTATAAAGTTATTTATAATATTGAGAAACATAATAGTATTGTATTATTTATTTTGGTGATTTCTATATTTATAAAGATTTGTGGGATAATATTTTCAGTAAGTTCACAAGAGAGTTTATTTAATAAAATCAATGTGTATACTAATATTAGGAGTCATTATTCATTCAATATTTTGGTAATTACATGTGTAAATTTGGATCTCTATTTACAAAACTATTGTATTACTCATTTTTTATACTCGTTATGGAGAATATGGGAGATGAAAATTTTTGGAGTTCTTTATTACCATATATTTGGTTCAGAAATAGTCTATTATTATTGATTAAATTTACATATGTAATGATGAAATAATAAGTGATTTGGAATATTTTATATTGAATTTAGGAGGTTATAGAAGAGATTTATAATAGTTCTCTATAGTTTTGGATCATCTATATGAGTTCTCTTTTTATATGAAACACTTCTTCTGGTTATATTCTTAGATTCCAACCACCAAATTAATATAATGTTCATAGATAATATAGTTTCCATCATTTATTTTGGGTTTCATATGTGATTCAGACATCATTTGTGGTGACGTACAGTTATAGTTTATATACCCTTCTCTTTAGTCAAGCCAATATGGTCCTAGAATTTTGTTAATTGATAAAACCCATTAGTTATAGGATTAATATTATTGTAGTGTCCCTCTAAATAGTATAAATAGTAGTATGATAGAAAGTAGTTATGACCACAAGTGAATGGTTGAGTAAGTATAATAATACTATCGAATATTACAATCCATCATAGACTTCAATTAGAGTGTGTATTAGGTGGATCTAGAAATGAATTATTAAATAATAGAGGATTTAGATATTGATAGCTTTATTCAATGTGTTTTCATTCTCTTAAGAAAATATAAGCCTAAAAAGGTACAATTTTTTATCATTATAATATTTCTTATTTATATTTATTGATATTAGAATATTTGAAAATTTTATTAATGATTTATTTACTATGAATGATGTATTGTTTTTTCTATAATAATATATATTTTTTAGTAGTGGGGTTCTTTTTGATATCGTGGCATAATAGAGGTCAGATGAATATAAAGTATGAATCTTAAAGGTAGTTTCTAGACATCATTAGAAGTGTAAAAATATATCTTGATATATGTTTTGGATTTTTTATGTTAAATCTCAAGAGCATTTTGTTTTCTAATAGGTTGAATTTGAGAATTTATTAATGATTGAGGTGGTTTTCCAATGGGAGTTAACAAATATGTTTTTAGAAATATATAGATTTTTCCATTAAGATGTTATTATAATAGGACCATGTTTATGTATTTCTATATTAAAGCACTTATTACCATACTAAAAAATATAAATAAATATTTTGTATGGATATAGTAATTACATTTCTCTTTTTAGTATCTAAAATAAAATATGATCAATATCATATTATTTAAGGCAGTAAGAATTTATTATATATGATGTTTACAATGAAGTAAATAATATTGGTTGGGTTAATGTGTTGGTGTTGTAAATTTGGAATGATATTAAATAGGATTTAGTAGTCATGGCATCATTGTCGTAGTTAAACCACTCATGACCATGAATTTTAGTCACTCTGATTTCCATGTAAATTTGGAAACATTACCTATTATGTGAATACATGGTTATATTCACTAATAATATGTGTCTATATTATATATTTTCATACCCTCAGTGTTATTTCTTGGTTTTTTCCAACTTTTTCATCTCTGGTTACATAGTCTATAACTAGGTTTATTCAGAATAATTAAGGTTTATGGTCCAAACATAGTGTGGTGAATAGTTTATGTAGTGTTATTAGAAATTTTGTGCCATCCCAATTTAAAAAAATCATCCAAGGATGTAATCCTATAAATACCACATGACGTGGTGAATGATCATCTATTAGGCCGTAACAAACAAAGAGACCTTCACTTATCCTTGTATAGAGGCAACACGAGAACTAGAAGATTGTGAAACCAAAACTGTGTGGCATGTTCGATCCTTAAATTTTCTTAAACTATGACTTTTCTCTCCTAATTTTTAACTCACATAAACTGATTTCATTACCAATTCAATATTGAAAACCGTAGGAGTGTCTATCCCTCTTCATATCCACCTCTTGTGACAAATTCTTATGAGATTCAAGCTTGGTTCATCAATATTTCTATATGCAATCCCCTCTTATCTTTTCATGTTGTCCCCATCATCCCTATTTCTCAAGTTCTATATTCTCCATTTGTTTTGTTTCCATAAAGAGGGTTCAATATGATATATTTGGGTTGAATATTTAAATTTGTGTCATGATTTCTCCTCTATAGGATACCTTATTTCTTAGGATTTGAGTTTCTAACAGGGTTTTTGGGATTTTAACGAAATTATTAGGGGGTTCTATGTTGTGTCGTTATTGGATAATTTAAATGTTCATTCACTAATCTAATGGTTTATAAAAATGTGTATGAAAACATGTATTTAAAGGGTGGTGGTGTGAATAAATATTTTGAATTGGTCAATCACCTTTTGAAATTCTTATGAATGGTATTCTTGGATAGTGATAAAATTAGTTTTGATAAAATAGGGATATTGTGGGACTTATGAAATAAGATAGATCACATGGTATTCTTGGTTACCCAGGATGGAAGGCTATCACTTGTAGCTATACAATCTAATAAGGTTTAGACGTGGTATCCCTAGTATGATTATGATGCATGACTAACTAATTGATGTGACTTTGATTACTACCATTTCACCATGGATGAATCCCCCCCCCCCACCAAATAGCACATGCATGGGAAGGAATATGTTCAACCATAGAGATATGATGATCTTACTCTCCCCTAATATATATACCGTGGGGTTCCTTATAGGGATTATCTCTTGTATTCACATTATTTTGTTTAATGTTTGTTCTGTTTTTCATTTAATGAAAAAACATGTTTCAAACAAAATTATTCATTTCATTTTTGAAAAACAATTACTTTTTCCTATAATTTCTATGAATGAAACATCTAGCGGGATCATAAGACAATACTAATCTCACACCAAATATAAACCCTCAGGTCTGTGTAAACCTTGTTGTTTCTGACTAAATTAAATGAAAGTCCTTCCATGGAGGTGGGAGATGATCAAATTATAAGTGAATTATTTTTGGTATTGGTTGATGGAGGTGACATAGTTGGTGTCGACCCTCATATCACAAGAAGGATTTTTTTAAAGATGGTCCCCTCTCTTTTTTGGATTATTTTTATTCTTGGTTGTAATGTAAATGTAAAATTTACTTTTATATTGTAGTTGTTTTCTATAAATCATGTTTTGGATGTTGGTTATGATGTTATATAAATCTTAAATTTATGTTGGTTTTTGTTATCAAGGGAAAATTGTTCCTAATGGAGTTCATTGATGCCCAGAATCTAGTTGCTAGCCTGTGGGGTTTGGTAATTCCCATCTGGAAATTATGCTATCATGGCCAGGTGTCATTTGGGATGGAAGTGAAAACTGGTTAATGAAAAAGTGTATTAAAAGCTATATTTTTCATTATGTTGTGTCAGGGTATTTGAGAAATAATGTATGTATAGGATATATGTTGTTGTGAATTGAGGTTATGTTTATGAGGTGGGTATCTAGCCAAAAAATTGGATTATAGGCCTTGGTTCACCATGAGAGGTTATGGATTTGGTTGATTCCTCTTTTAAGAGTAATTCAAATGAGGAAGACTATGAATGGGAACTGAGGTAGGGAGGTGTGGTTTATCTTTTTGATTGAGTTTTTGTTTTTTATTTGGGTTTATGTATATTTTTTATTGTGTGTATTTGATTTTTACATGGGATGATGTATTAACTGTTTCTCTCTTTGGTGTTTTGAATTGTTTAATTTCATGCCTCCCCGAAGACCCCAAGTTTTGTCATGGGAGGAGAATAGAGTGAGTTATCCCATGCTGGTTGATTAGAAATTAGTTTTGGTAGTGGTTGGGGATATCCAATCCTTGTATTAAATGTTGATATCTTATATTGTACTGGTTAAGGATGAAAAATTGGGTCTATTAAAGGTCAGAGATTAGAAATTACTCAAAAATAATCCTCTTCTTTTCTAGAGATAATAGATCTCCAATGAGCCAATTATTTTGTGTAAAATACTAGGAGGATAACTGGGTTTACATTGAATCCAAATTTGGTTAAATTTAATTGTGACATGTTTATGATAGATAGCCTTAGTCTCATGTCGCGGGAGTTCATGGTCAAATTAGAGAAGCATGAAAAAAATCACATAAAGGACTTCAAGGTCTTCTTTTATGAGTTTTATTTCCTGAGGCGTTGTTCCTCACTATGAACCAAGAATTTTTGGACCTCTATAAAGTATATAATTCAGTGTTAAAATATTCTAATTATTTTCGTAGATCTTATCTATTTAACTCCCATGGTAGTTTCCAATAAAAAAATCAAACATCATTTGTTTGAAATGGGGTTTTTTATGAAATTAAATCCTAGGTATTAATATTTAATTTTATGATGCATATTGAGGTGGTGGATGAAGATTTGATGGAAGAGATTGACCTAGTATGCTATTTAGGTTTCTATTTTATACTTCTTGTGTTGGGATAGAGTGGATGTTGCATTTATGGAAAGAAGTGGGAGAAGGTGTAGTATGGAAAGAACAATGGTGGTAGCTTTACATATCCCTCCCAAATACCATCATCAAAAAATATAGATAGTTATTCTATTTTATGCCACTAGTGTGGAAAATCTATACATGTATTGTTCACTTGTTCTACTCAACCTAAGAAATGTTATATCATTAGTTGAATGGGTCATCTATAATGATTTTTTATGATATCACCTCTTTAATAGAGTGGTATAACCTCCACATCACCCAGGGGATTGTTAGATCAATTGGATGCATCTAGGTCCATGAGGTCTCATTTTAGTGTTATGGTGGCAAGGATGGATCATCATATGGGCAGAGTAATCTTATGGTATATCTGTAAGTTTTTAATAGATTATAGGAACATACAAAGATAAAGCAACATCCTATTGTGGACAAAGGACTAGTGGAAATAGATAAAGGACCCACGACTGATCAATGTATCATTCATATTTCATCATATATATCTATTGATTTGTTCAAAATAGGTTCTTATAGTTAATTTATATATTATCACCTTCTGGATCCATTGAAACCCTTATCTTATCTTATTCCATATTCCATGGAGACGGTTATTCCCCTTGGTAGGAGGAAAGTGAAATGTTTCAAATTCCTATATTTTGTTGTATTTTTTATAGTTAATGTTGAAATGGGATTATATTCTAGTATATTAATCTATTTGACATGATCCTTGGTAAGGAATAGGTGGATGGATTTAGGGATTATATTAATTTTAGTCATTAATTAGTGACATTTACGTCCCCTGATGGAAGAATTAATGGTTTTAATATTAAATGGGTTTCACAGTTAGGATGGGATGGACCACCAATCCCAGAGTTAGTGGGATTTCTTGACAGGTGGTATCCCTTTTTCTGGATTACTATGGGAAAGATTCATATAGTGATTTTCCTACAATGTTGGATGTTTTTTATGAGGTATTTCATTATAATTTTTCAGGTATATCACTAGAACATGACAGGGATTTCACCATATATTTAGTATTAGGGACATAAATGAAATAAATTCCCTCGTATTATATGGTCCTCATAGAGTTCATTTAATTTAAGATATATCTAGATGATTTGGAATCCAAAGTGTTCATTCACCAAAGAATTCATCCTAAGGTAGCATTGATTCTATTTTCTAATAAGGATAATGGATCTCTCCAATTGTGTATTACCTTTATAAATATGAATAAGTTCACCGTCATGAAAAAATACTCCTTTACTGATATTGATTATCTCTTTCACTAGTTCAAAGGAGATTTTTTTCTATGATTTACCTTTTTTCATATTATTACTTAGTCTGGGAGACAAAATTAGATGTTCCCATGAGAACTTTTCGAATTAGGTATGGCCACTTTGTGTATCTATTATTTCCATTCATATTAAAAAACTATCCCCTGGTTTTTATAGCTCTTATAAATTGGGTGTTACATAGATACCACTTCTTCTTTATCAAGGTGTTTGTGATGAAAATTTTTTCTATACAATATCACAATATAAGTATGTTTAGTAGTATTAAACTATTATATGCAGACACTCACACCACAATCTTTATACTAAGATCTCAAAGTACTATATCTAGATCCAAGAAGTAAGGTTCCTTGCCCATGTGTTTTCATAAGGTTGGGTGTTGTTTTATATAGATAAATTTAAAGATGTGATGTTATGGGAAGATATTAGAAATTTTTTTTTGATTATATTTTTTCAAGTACTTGTATTTTATTATATTAAAATATTTAACGATTTATCTCATATTTTTTTCCTATGACATCCCTAACTCAAAAAGGGTTTAGTTCATTTGGAATTGAGAGGTCATAAAATCATTTGAGGATATTAAGTAGGGGTTTACCACCTACCAAGAATTGATCTTATTAGAGTCTGAATACCAGTATAAATATAATTGTGATGCCCCAAGGATGGGTTTGGGTTCAATAATTATTCAAGTTTACCATATGATAGTGTATGGTCCTAACCATATTTATCCACATTAATGGAACTAGAAAAACCATGATCTCAAATTGGAAATAGTTATGAATTCCCATAAATTTGAGAATCAAAATATCATTGGAGAAAAATTATAATATACTAAACCACAAAATATTGTTCTATATTTTCTCCTAGATGGATTTGAACCTGATGTAGAGGCAATTGATTGAGTAAATACCAAGGTTATAATTCATTATTTTCTACAACATTGGTAATTTTAATGTGGTTTATAATTAATTTCAGTGAATACTATAAACCCTTTCCCTGAACGAGTCTAATGATATGTGATATTTGATAGTGATTTTCTCTAAGATTCACTTAGAATACAAGGAATAAGGTAGTGGAATAATTCTTGATAGCTTGAAATAGATGATTTAGGATGAGTAGAATAATGATGAGTTTATTCAGTGATAAATAATGTTTCTAAATGATGATGAAATAAAACAGATTCAAATATGAATATGATGTCATCTTCTTATCTGACCTAGATATTGATTGATATTGTGTCAGTACCTTCCCCTCCAAAAGGGGAAAAAAGGCATCATCTTTCATGGTGGCTAATCCTAATACCATTATCCCTTATTCTAAACATGATTTACTTCATAACTTCCCTAATATAATGCTCATCCCAAATGTTTCAGACCTATTCAATGGTTTCCCACAACTATCACGCTCATCCAAAATGTTTTCAGATGCCTCATTTCTATCGAATATGATACTTGTGGCTCAATTATAACATCATTGTCCTTCTTTTGACTTGTTTAATAGGTTTTTTTTATATAATTTGGATTATATAATTTAGAAACTATGGGTCTCATTGTCTATAGATATGTCAAGATTCATTTTTCGTTTTAAAGTTATTTGATCCAAGCCTCATCGAGAGCTACTTGTATATATAAAGGATCTATATTCTACTTATTTAGGGGGTATTGGAAGTCAAACATGATACATGATACTCCAACCATGGTGGGAGGGGTTAATTTTATAGAACTACCTCTTCATTGTTTTTGAATAAATTAATCATTCAGATGTTAGGTAATATGGTTGGATGGTATTTACGTTTTTATACTAGAAAAATTTCTATTTTTCTCCCTATATCCCCAAAAATATGATTTAAATTCAATGTTTTAGGTATTATAATAGATATGATAAGATTGCGGTTGGGGGAAGAGATCTATTACGAAAAAAATGGATGTCTTCAAGTCATGGGTTGATTTCATTTCATCATATAAGTGACTAGGGATCTTGATTTTAGTGTGTCGGTGTGGGCTCAAGACTCACATCTAGATTAATGAAAAAAATTCGGGTAGGAGGAAATATCATAATTACAAGGTTTTGATAAAAATTCCTAGTTTAGCCCCAAATGATCAAATATAGATGATTTAAACTGTTTTAGGACCAAGGGCTCTTGAGGGAGTGCATACGTCATGTTCTTAAAACCTAGACATTATCATCCCAAAGAAATCTTCTTATTTAGAGCTCATGATTATTGGATTTTATTATATATAAGAGGAATTGATGAAAGAAAAATGTATGAAAGTTATTTTATTATGAATGCCTCGAGGTAGAAAAATGCATGACTCCCTGACTAATAATGAGGTTTGGGTGAATGAACTGAACTAGAAAAGTCCTAAAAAACAACCATGTGTCTAAATATGAGAAATCATTTTGAAGGACTAGATGTTTGGGATCTTGTTCATGAAAAAGGGGAATGGAATATTGTGGAATAAGTATATTATCCTCTACTATATATTTTCATCTAATACCCTCTTCTTTAGGGGGAAATAGTAATGCTCATGGCCTCTATGTGTCAAATTTTGATGAAGATAGATTCAGTCAACTCTCAGTGGATATTATAGAGGGAATGCATAGTAGAAGACTTCACAACCTAAGAGAGAAGAAGGGTAATAAGGGAACATGAGACTTTGGGAGATGTTTTGTGAATAAGGGAATATATGTAAGGCTCGTAAATACTATTATCAATTTACTAAACCAATCATAAGATGATAATACAAAAAGTGTTTTTCCATCAATGTTTCTAAATGAAAATCCACTACGTAGTACCAAATTTACAAGAACATAATTAATATTCATTATGAAATTAAAATATTAGAGTGTGGTGTTCCTAAGGAATAATATCAGGTTCGTGGCAACATGAAATATATATTTATGGAATTAGGGAATACATAGTAGAGAATGACATGAAATGTGGAAGCAAAAAAATAAAAAGGTGGAACTAATTATACACACTAATGATGAATTAGAAGAAAGAGATTTCCAGATTAATGAAACATAGTAGGATGTTAATAGAATATATGTGATAATGATTCATGATGATCATAATGCGGATCATAGGGTGTGTATTAACAAACAATGCAACATTTTAGAATGCGAATTCAATTAAAGGGAGATAAATTTGGAGATATATATCTAGAATTGGGAAAATATTTTCACTCATTTTGAGGATATTATCAAGGATGATCCAGATAAAAATGTAATTACATTTCAATAGGTGTTATATCGGGTGTTTGATTCAATTAATCATAGTCTCTTATTTAATGATTTTTTGAATTATTATGTGTTTAATGGAATTTTTCTTTGAACTTGTGAGGTTTCCCACATTTTCCACAAAAGTAATATTTGGAATAAATATTTAATTTTCAGTCAATGTTTCTAAATGGTGGATAGTTCATTGTGAATATTCCTTGTATTATAAAGTATTTCTCTATTTCAAGGGATGTTTCATTTTGTATTCATCTTTACAAAATGTTGTGATGTAGGACTAAAATAAATCTCAGTTGGTCATACATCTTGGTGCTTCCATGATGTTTTATGATACAGTTTAAAAGTTCTGGTGGCTATGTATGAGGCATAATGTAGTTGAATTCATATCCCATTTCTACCCCAGTTAATATGTCAAACATGACTACTATATTCCATAAAACTTACATTATCCTCATTCCATTCCATAATGTAAGTTGGATATGGTAATATTGTATTTCATAATTAGGATACCCCATACACCCTGTGGAAGTAACATGATCAATAAGGTTACTTATTATTTGACTAAGTTTTCCTTTTATCTTGTAATGTAATCAAACAATGTGGAAGAATTGGGAATGTTTTATGTTCAAATGTTCACAATGATCCATAGTGTAACCACTTCTATCATCTTAGATAGGTAATTATATTTTAACTCTTATTTAAAAGAAATACATTATAATGAAGTGGGTTGTAGGTTTTGCCTATAATGACATACAATACCCTTACTAATGGTCTTCAAGAGGGAGATAAAATAATTCTAGAAGACATTTTTGAGCCTACATGTTAGATTTTTTTTAGGAGTTACCCTATTGGGTATTTGTAATTTTAATAAAATAATTGTTACCAATCATTGATCATTATGGATCCATTAGAAACATTGTATGGTTGACCATGTAGGTCTCCTCTTTGTTTAATGGAATTGGGTGAAACTTCCTTTCTAGGACTGATCTTTTTTATAAGAGATTCCCAGAAGTGTTCAGTTGATTACATGGAGATTGTAGACATATAAAGTCATTATAAATATTATACTAATAAATGATTTCATGTATTTTAGTTCTCAGTGGGTGACAAGGTTTTTTAATGTAGCACCTCTCATGGGCCATTGCAAGATTTTTATGTGGGGTAAGCATCAGATACGGTATGTAAAACATTTTGAGATCACTAATTTAATTAGAAATGTGGAAAATATATTGGTGATACTTTCTCAATTGAAATCAAATCATTATGTTTTCCATTTCTCTCAATGTAAATGAAATAATCTTGATTCTTCTCATGTGTTGTGTTTGGAATAGATTGAGTTAGCCCATGATATCTCAATAACCAGGAAAAAATTAAAAATAATAGCTTCTGGGGTTTCAGTGACTTGGGTGAAATATTTTACTTTAGTTAAGGTCTTATGGAAACATATTAGTTATGAGTATGAGACATGGGAGTTGAAGTCTTTGGTGGAGGACTATTACCCTCACTTGTCTATGGTTACACCATTGTTTGACATTATGAGGGTGAAACGTTTTTATTGTGGGAAGAATTGACACACCCATATTTTTTTTCAAGGATTTTTTCATTTCTTTTTTCTCATTATTTAGTTCCATATTTTTTCACTAGTTTTTATAAGAGAAAAATATTGTTTTTTGTTCAAATAAAGGGTGGTTCTCTATTAGTATAAATCATGCATAATCCCTCTAAAAATCATGTAGTATAAAATGTGGGTCTTTCAAGAGAAAATAGAGAGGTGAATGACTATGAAATAGACCCAAAAAATCATGAAACTTTCCCTTCTCCATGGATAGAGGAACTGCATAGTTGGTTCCTGGACCAATAGACCAAGTGTCCAAACCATGTGGCCTTTTAGATCATTAATGTTTTTGAAATTAAAATTTTTTCCCTCCCTTGTTTTAACCTTATTAACCCCATTTACTTCTCCATTAGACACCCACATCCATATAATCACCTCCATATATTCCCCTCTCTCTATTAGATTAAATCCATGGGTGATTTAAGCTTGGTTATTCATGTTTTTCTTATGTAATCCCATTTTCTCTTATCCTCATATCCTCTTACTCCCTATTTACTGAGTTATCCCTTACCTAGTGGTTTTGTTTTTTTAAAGAATGTCAAATTTCTAGTATTTTTATTCAGATCTTGATGTGGTGATTTTATCTCTTTTTTTTGGATCCTCATATAATTTTCCAGGTTCATTCCAACTACGTTGTGGTAATTTAAAAGGAAAAGGTGTGTGTTCTGTGTTGTGTCATTAATTGGTTATTTAAATGTTATTTCCCTGATTTATAAGGGTTTTATATATTATGGTGGGAATTAAAATGTATTCTCTCAAGGGTTGTAGTGTGGGTAAATCTTTGGAAATGGGTAATCCACTTATAAATTCGTGGGAGTTGTATGCTTCGGATAGTGATAAAATTTGTTTGTAATAAATGAGGGATTGGTTGGCCCTCATAAAATAAAACAGTACACCTTGGATCCCCGGGTACATAGGTGGGAAGTATAACAAAAGTAGTTACATAATCTAGTTGGTCCCTAACAATGTATCACTAGTAGGATTATGATGAAACCCTATCTAATTGATGTGATGTTGAATTTTACCATTGGACCTTGTGTGTCCCCCCCCCCCCAACACTTGTGCATGGGAAGAAAAATATTCCATTATTGATATACGATGTACCTAATACCAACAAACCTAATACATTGAGGATTCTTATATTGATTATCTCCTGTTTTAACTAGTTTGGAGTTTATATGATCTTGTATTTAACATTAAAATATAAAACATGTTTCAAACGAAATTGTTAATTTCATTTATAAAATCCATCATGTTTATTTTTCATATAGTGGCTAGATACGAACCACCTTGTGGAATCTTTTTGAGAAAGGGACCTTAAAATGTATATACTTCCTTGAGTGTATATAGAACTTATTTTTTCTAACACATGTAATGGAAAGGCCTTATATAGAGGTGGTAGAGGCTTCTATTGCTAGTGACTTCTTTTCTGGTGGGTGTTGATGGTGGTGACATTGTGGTTTCTGAGCATAAAATTTCAAGGAGGAATTTTTTTGTGTAATTGGTTCACTCCCTTTTAGGTTTATTTTTGTTCTTCAATATAATTTAAATTTAATCTTTAGTTTGAACTGGTAGTTATTTTTTAGTCTCTTTATGAATATGGTTTATGATATTTTGTAAATGTTTTTTTGATGATGGTTATTTTTCTCAATGGAAAATATTTCAGAAAGTAGTTATTTGATTCCCATGAATAGGTTTCCAACCCATGGGGATTGAGATACCCATATGGTCATTCCATGGTCTAGTTTGAGTGTCAGGTTAGATGACATCATTGATCGATTCATACCATAGAATTTTATATACTGATTTAAATTTATATAATTATATATTGGTGGGATTCTACCCTGACAATGATTTACTTATTCGATATACTCTATGAAATTTTATTACGGTAACTAAAGTTTTGATTGATATTATCTATAATTATATATAGTATGACAAAATTATATAAGAGTTTATTATAGTATATATTGAATATTTTTAGTTGGATTTAGAAGTTATTTGTGGTACTGTATACATTAATAAGATTGTCTTCAACTCACCCTTATTATAGAATTTGGAAATTTTTTAACTGGGAGACAACAAGGATGGAGTTCAGAAATTGTTAATAATAAATGTGATAGTTTTGGTAAAATAGAATAAAAATAATAATGCACTTTGGTTTAAAACATCTTTTATACAATTTTATATATGCATGATTAATTATAATTATTTTTATTTTGGTTCTTTGTGAATAGAATGATATTAACATCAATAGGATATATATATATACCTTTTATTTAATACAAATATAGGAATCCAATGATAATATTTTTAAGTTCATATCCAATGGTATTGATGTATTAGTCTTATAAGACACAAATTATGCCTGGCTATTAGTTTTTGGGAGTCTACATGTATAAGGACTTCTACTCAGGAAGTTGTCACATGGTGACTTCCAATAGAATGATAACATAGGGATAAACACTCCATTATTAATTACATGTACAATGTATCATTGGTAATTATTATATGTGAGCTAATTTAGTGATCCTTATACATGAGATCTGTAACAATGTATATCATGAATCATGAACATAGATGCATGATATAAGTATTAAAATATATTATCATGGTGAAGTATATTGTAACAATAGATTCAAATTTTGTTTTATTATTAATTTACTGGGAATGTATTTTTTGATTATATGTTTTATAAGAATATATCTCCTTCTATTTGATTGATATAAATGATACCAACATAAATTTATTTCAACTCTGATTATAATGATGTTTATATCAATAATTCATATAATTTGAGGTCAATAATTTTTGGATAATTTAACATGTAATATTATTTTATGATGAGGTATCTAATGATAAATAAATTATATTAAATAGATAGAGTTTACATAATGGATACTATACTTTTTTATGTCTCTATAGAGCTTTGTACATATTTCAAGATAATAATCATAGTACGTGGGTTGGTTTCAATAACACTAAAAGAAAGACCTAAAGGGATGCACACTAAGAGCATCTAAAAGATCCTCTAGTTTTTCCAAAATTGATTTGTTAGAATATAATTGTGCATATTTTAAAAATTAATATATATTCATGTTATATTCATTATAATTAAAACCCAAATTATACTTTATTTGGAATAAGGGATTCAGATTTCTATTTTTATAGCATTTTCTTGTTTTTCGTGTGAGGGGGGTGAATATTTGTAAATTTTATGTGAATGGACCTCATAAGATTAACTGGTCTCACACCACATGTTCAAATAAAATATTAATTATTTTATGGTATTTATTAAATTGTGTCACCTAGATAATTATATATATTTAATAACTAATAAAATTTAAGAATATTGACTAGAATAAGATTCATTTTTATAAAATTTGTTGAAAATTATTGTTATTTAATGATAAATTAAATAATTTTTAGTTTTTTAATGACTTATTAATGAAATGGTAAAGAGTTATAGGTCCTAATTTAGTACCTATTAATGAAAAATATATATTAATAAATTGAATAATGTTCAATTTTATCTAGCATATAAGCGAACTCATATATACATAACTCAAATGTTGAACCCACTTATTTCTCTCTAGTAATTCCCTAATCCTATAAAGATATTGAAATAATTAATTATATTTATCTATGATGAACGTAATGAGGTCAAAAATTTAGTTCTTCATTCTATCAATTGATAAATCCAGATATACAACATGATATTCCTAGAGCTTGTATGGATATTTCAAGAGGGATTTATGTTGGAATCCTTGAGAAGGGAATCCATTGCATAAAAATGGAATCACATAATTTATTATTTTTAATATTAAATATAACACAATAATATATATTAAATTTTTAGGATCAAAGAATCTATATTAAAATAAAATTTAAAATATATGTACCCATCATGGCAATAATCGCTGCTCCTGGATCCTTGCTGTGTTGTCATGGGGGTTACACACAATATTTTTTATATGTATATATTCATTTTTCTATTATAAAAATATATATCTTATTCCCATGTATTTAATCTAATGGTCGACTATGAAAAAAAATATAAATTTAATTCCCCTCGAAAAAGGAAAATTAAAATTGAAAACTGGAACATGATGTTCAGATTATCTATTAGATATGGGTTTCATAGAATTTTGGCCAAGCATTGAATGACCATTAAACTGACTATAACACCCCAATATTATATATAAAGATTTTATTTAAATAATTTTATTTCATTGATCGATTTCATGACATAAATCCCTTAGTCTAAATGAACTACAATATACATTTAAAATTGTATTATTAATGATAATTATAACATAGATATTAAATTAGAGGGTAAGAATAAGAATAAATAATTTATGAAATATATATAATCAATAAACTCGCAGTAAATTTATTGATAAATTCATAGTAAATAATCAATTATTTTATAGTAAATTCAATTTATTCTATGAAAATATCAATTATTCGAAAATATTTTTTTATGAGATAACAATTGTATTATTTAATATCAACTTTATAATATTTTTTTTTAAAAAAATAACATCATTTTTGAAATATCATATTAAAATTATCATAGGATGAATGTTTAGGAAATTATTGAAATGATTTTTTTATAGTGAATAGTAAAAAAGGTCAAATTTATTGAAAAATATATGTAAAAATTTAAATTTTATATAAATAGGGGTTAAAATTAATATAAGTGTTCTTATATTTTGATTAACTAAATTAATTCCATTACAATAAATTATAATTTTTAATTAAATATGAAAACATTTTTATGGGTAAAAGGATGTTTTTAATGAAAACTATTGTTATGAGCGTAATGTGTTTTTAACTTAATAAATTAAATTGAGAACTATTGATGAATGATTTTAAATAAATATATATATTATTTACTCAATATAATGTTTTAATATTCAAATAATTTTTTTTTCTACATCAGATAAGAAAAAATCTTGTTTTTTTCTTAAAAGTAGTATTAAAAAACAATTTTCCAAGAATTAGGGGATATTATATTAAGATTAATTTCATCCACTTATTGGAGATTAATTTAAAAAAAATTATTCCATATTCGGAATTTGGAGGTTCATACTTTTTAAATTTTCTATTTTTATTTCTAGTCAATATGAATAGTGACTATGGTAAAATGTATCACCTGGGAAAAGAGTTAATCGAGTTAATCTTATTTTAAAATTTGTGATGATGCCATAAATTTCGATCATAATTATTATTAGATGAATGAAATCATACCCTTATAACCTTATACGTTAAATATAGTTTTTAAATGGTAATTTTTCAACAATATGAGTTTTATATTATTTAAATTAAATAATGTTACAAAATAGTACTCTTATTGTTTTAATTATATTTCGTGTTCACATGGGGAAAAAACTAGTTATTAAAGAATATTAAATTTAAATTTTTTCTTAATGAAGTTATCTTATATATTGTATTTTAATTTTAATTTTTAGTTAATATATAATTACAATAAATGCTTACATAACAGTAAAAGAACATTTATTCAACTAATGAGAAAATAAAAATAAATGGTTTTTAAAATATTAAAAGTTATAAAATTTGAGTAATTTATACTATTAAATGAATTTTATCTAGGAATAAGGAATATATGTCTTATTTTATAATAATATATTTGAATATATACTTTTTATGTATGTCTTTTTAGTCAAATAAAATGAATAGTGTGAAAATTTAAAAAAATGATATTTTCTCAAAATAGTATTTTATTAGTTTTTTTTAATCATAAAACCAGGAAATAATTAAATTTGGATATGATACGGTCTGAAATTTCATAAATTAGCCATTTATTTTCCATTTTTGGGATTATAAATAAAATTACAACTTTTTACTATTTAAAAATTTGTTACCATAGTTAAAATAAAAATGTCTTAACTAATGGTTAATCAAAATTATAAGGTTTAAAATTACACAAAAATATGTACAAATTATATTGGATGATGGTACTAAACCTCTATAAAACCATATCGATAAATAAAATTACATTTTTAGTAATTTTTCTTGATAATGAATTTAATATAAGTTAATCTTTGAAGAAATAATAGAATGGACCCCCACCTAATTTATAAAAGGGAACCAACTCCATTGATTATTTACTCTATTTTGAGATTTTAGCTCACAAAAAATCAACCAATTTCTCATATAAACATCTAAATCCACATTTTAAATGTTCTGTTCTTCCAAAAATTCCAACCCTAGAGCCCTTTACAGGATGTCTAAAAGAATTATTTCAAAGAAAAGGCAATCTCTTTAGCATATCAATTTTTTTAATACTCCTATTTAAAAAATATAAATTTATAGTATTCAACATAAAAAAATAATATCAGTATCCTAAATATTATTAAATTTTATTATGATTATTACAACAACATTATACAACTTTTTCTTATAAAAAATAAGGGAATGTGTCACTTTTGCGTACGAATGACTTACCATCTCGACATCGAAATACGATTTATTTTTAATCACCCTATTTTATGGGTGGGTATTATGAGGGGTTTACTATTTATATATTATATTTATGAAATAATTATAATTCATTAATAATAATATCACATATACATACTTAACATTCATTATTTTGGGAAACAATAATGTCGTTTGTGTGTGCATGTGGACTACAGCCTTAACGAAGCGATGCAGTGCATTTTATATTTATATTTTATAAGGATATTAATGGGGGATATTTTTATGAATATATATGATATAAATGATATATATGATATAATAATTATCATATATTGTTAAATTAATATTTACCATTCATTCATTCCATATGTTGTAAAATGAAAATAGTGTTATTGATTACATGTGACCTATCATCTCCATTAATAGTGTAATTAGTTTTTCTATATATAATTTTGTTAATGAATATAAAAATAAATTAACTGAATATTTATTATATTTATATCATAAATAAAAAAAATTAACTGATGTATTAATGATCAAAATAAAAGGATCAATACTACAAAACCAGAACATACATGAAAAATGAAGTAGATATCATGGGGAACATTGATTTTAATAAAGAAGTGTTAACAAATAGTTGATAAAAGTATATAAGTAAATATTAATTGGTATGATATATATGATTATAGTTGTTTAATATATTTAGAATAAATATATACAATTTTTTAGTGGAGGAACCAATGTGTACGAAATAATTTGGGCATAAGGTAAGGGATATTTATCACACTTTTAAATTTGTGTGACCCGAGTCATAATCCCCGCTCACATATTTTTAGTGGGGTATATTTTTTTTAGAAGAAGGAAGGATAATAATACTGACTAATATCAGCAGCCATACATAAGTAGAGCCATGAAGGGATATTGTCCAGCCATAGTTGGTTGACATCGAAGGGACCTGAGGCCGCCAGCTGATGGGCAACATTGTTTCCTTCCCTTTTGTTAAAAGAGAAGGTGCAACAAGAGAAGCCTTGGTACAATGAGCAGATTCTCCTGATGATGAAGCCAAAGTCCTGGAGTCCAGTGTCATTTTGGTTAATGGAATTGATAACATAGAGGCAGTTAGACTCAATGATGATATCAGCCCATCCACGTTCCGTAGTGAACATCATGCCTGTAGGGATGATGGAGGCCTCAGCAACAGCAGGTTACCAGAAAGCATGATGTGATTCACATTTTGCTGCAATGATCTTCCCCAGATGATTTCGTGCGAGGAGGCCGAGAGAAACAAGCCCATCCTTGGGGAGAGAAGAGTCTACGTTAATCTTAATACGCCCTTCTGTTGGGGGGGTCCAATTAGGGGGATGGGAGGGGGTGACACCTTACATAATGTGTCCTTTGTGGTCCTTCCAGCCCTCAATCCATGAATTGGATCGTTCAATCCAGAACTCAGGTTGATGATGAGAATGGTGGAAAATTGAATCATTAAGCCAAACCCAAATGATCCCAGTCATGGTACAACAAGAGCATGCATCGGTTGATGAAAGAGAGGAACACCAGCGCAACAGACGATCTGGGAGGTCAGAGACAATGTCTAGTGAAGCATCTGATGTCGGGCCCCATTTGTTCCAAATTTCCTTGGCTCCTGGGCATTGAATGATGGCATTTCAAGGAGTTTTAGGAAAATTTGGGCAGAAAGGGAAGGACTCCACACTGGCCATATATTAGTAATCAAGGAGGCTCCTAGTAAGGAGGGTTACTGTGAACACCGTCCACCAAAATTTGCGTATTTCAGGGGGGGCATTGAGCTTCCAAAGCGCTTTCCATGGTCCCGCATCACGGTCGAGAGAGTGAATTCCATGATCCATTCTATACCCGAATATCCTTTTGTAGTCCTTTGGAACATCATTGGTCCAAAAAATATGGTCGAGGCCAACATCAGGGACATAGGGGATGCTCAGAATAATTCTTTGGTCTCTTTCATTAAAAAATTATTGGATATTTTCCACACACCACCCCAGACCCTAGTCTGAAAAGAGGTAGTTTATAGTGGAATCTTCAAGACCTGGTTGGGAGGGGGCTGTGGCCCGCATACCATCCTTATCGACAAGCCAGGGATCGTTCCAGATGTTGACAGCTGAGCCATTTCCAATCCTCCGGCCCACCCCTTTCTCCATGATATTTCAGGCCCCCCAAATACTTCTCTAGTGGAAGCTAGGACGGGGTCCATGAAAGGATCCAAGGATGTCCGTGTTCGGAAAGTACATGGAGCGGAGTTCCCAGGCACATAGAGATGAAGGAATGTTCAAAAGGTTCTAGCCGTTCTTGGCAAACATTGCATCATTGGGCAAAAAATGATTCTGGAATCCCATCCCTCCCTCCGACATGGGTTTTTAGAGTTTCTCCCAGGCTAACCAGTGGAGATTATTTCATCCATCATTTTCCCCCCATAAGAAGATGGCAGTATGAGAATGGATAAGGTTGACGATGGATGTCGGGAGCTTAAACATAGACATAAAGTAGTTGGGGATAGACTGAATGACAGCTTTAATGAGTGTTCCTTTTCCAGCTTTAGAGATGCTTTTTGGGGTCCATCCTTGATTTTTTTTTCTCAATTTTGTCCACCAGAGCTGCGAATATTTCTTTTTTGGACAGGCCAATCACCATAGGGAGTCCTAGTTACTTTTGGTGTTTGTCGACCATATGGATGCCTGTAGATGCACAATTATCACCAATCTTGGCAGGAGTTACCCCTGTGCTAGTAGAGATTTTTGATATTTCGTGATTGATAGACTTTCCAGATGCCCACTCATATTGCTGGATCGCCTGGCTGATCACCTGGAATTCATTAATAGTGGCTCTGGAGAAAAGGAGTCAGTCGTCGGTAAAGAAGAGATGTGACATTTGTGGGCTCTCATGACAGACCTTTTCTCCATGAATAGACTTAGAGGATGCAACCCTGGATATAGAGTTAGAGAAAACATCAGCCACCACGATGAAGTAAAAATGGGAGAGAGGATCTCCTTGGAGCATGCCTCGGGTTTGAGAGAATCCTCTCATGAGCTCCCCATTGACCTTGATTCTAAAAGAGACGGTCGAGATGCAGTGCATGACAATATCTATCCATTTAGTGCAGAAGCCCATTCTCAACATCACAGCTCTAAAGAACTACCATTAGACTTTATCGTAGGCTTTGGTTATATCATGTTTCCAGGAAATGGTTCCTTTTTCGCAGTGGAGTGCATTTTCAATGAGTGGAACACTTCATGGGCCACAATTACATTATCAGTAATCGGCTTCTTGGCCATGATGGTGCTCTGGTTTTCGGAGATAATATCATGAAGACAAAGACGCAGTCCATTGACAAGGATTTTTGATAATATCTTATAATAAACATTATAGAGGATGATGGGTATAAAATCTGGGATCTCCTGAGGTTTCGTAATTTTGGGGATTATGACGAGGACAATTTCATTGATGGTGGAAATACTTGTGTTCCCTACCGAAATGTTTTTATTCATTTTGCAGATGTAGGGACCGATAATGTGCCAGTACTCTTTAAAAAATAGGGTGTGAAAACCATCCGATCCTAGGGCCTTAGTGGGGTGGATTTGTTTCAAATCCAGGTGAATCTCATTATTATTCACATCTTTTGTAAGCTGCCGATTAATATCATTGGTGATCACGGGTCAGATGCATTCTTCCACTTTAACTGACATGAAAGGATTTCCTGTATAGAAGAAGTTCTTGAAATAGCCTACCAATGCTTCGTGAATGCCACAGTTGTTAGAATAATTGCTTCCATCAAGTTGTGATAAGCACAAGATAGAGTTTTTCTGACACCTTGTTGATGCTTTCATATGGATATTCCTTGTATTAGCATCACCCCCTTTAATGTGGGTGTCACATTCCCATATAGCCCAAAAGCATTCCTTAACACGAAGGGCCTCGTCCAGCTCTCTTTGAGTAGCACCAATACTGGAGATGTTCCCATTGGATGGGGGTTGCCTGGGTAAGTTGTGAAACTTCTTTTAAAGGACATCACAATGCCTGTCAGGTTGGTAGAATTTCTTGTAACTATAAAATCTCAGATCGGATGCAACCTGTTGGAGATTGAGGCCAACATCTTTGTGAGAACTCATCCAACATGATCAGACCACCTCTTTTCATTCCTGGTCTTTTGACCAGATGCTCTCAAATCTGAAGGGTCTGTTGAGTTGTCTCTTTCGTTCTCCTTGCAAACAATCAATGAGAATTGGGCTGTGATCCGGACAGGTAAGGGAAAACAGGCCAACATTAAACATGTTGAACATATTAATTTAATCAGTAAAACCCAGAAATCTATCAAGATGCTCTGTGATGCAGGTGCATTCGATGTTTCCACAGAACCATGTAAATGTATTACTTGTGTACCTCATATCGACCAGGTTCGCCCTATTGACAGTGTCCTTGAAATTAGACATCAAGGCTGAGTGTCGAGTACCTCCACCTATCTTTCCCTTATGGAACATGATCTCATTGAATTGACCACTGAAAAGAATAGGTCTAGGTAGATCATGTCACATATTCCCCAGAAAATCCCATGACTGCACCTTATCAGCATGGGAAGGCCAGCCATAGAATCCCACAAAGGTCTAGTGTGGGTTCAAGTCAGATTGAATAGTTGCATCTACATGGTGCAAGGAGGAAGAAAAAATTTTTATGTCAATATTGTCCTTCCAAAGGAGAAAGAGGCCCCCAGAATGGACTTGACTGGGCACTCGAAAGAAGCCTTGGAAACCACACTTCAGAACTATACCATTGGTGTCCATTTTTCTAGTATGGTTTCGGACAGGAAAACCATATTGGGGTGACTTTGAGTGCA
Source organism: Viscum album (assembly GCA_963277665.1). Classification (NCBI taxonomy): domain Eukaryota; kingdom Viridiplantae; phylum Streptophyta; class Magnoliopsida; order Santalales; family Viscaceae; genus Viscum; species Viscum album. The sequence continues at coordinate 91,167,858 of OY728164.1, forward strand.
ATTGCACTGAAGCATGAAAACTGTTCGTGGGTTTCCAAGCCCACGATAGTTCCAGCATAACACAATCATTTCTCTAGGCGGGTCTGGGTCTCGCCCGCCACCACCTTTGGTTCCTCCAGACATGTTTCTCCACTTTTCATTTTCCATCATTTGGTGGGACTCCTCCCCGATTGGCATGCTTCAGTTAGTATTTTCCTGGCCCCGGGGTTAGGGTCTTCCATGCGATCATCACTTCCTCTACGTTTCACCCTTTTCCACGTGCGACAGGTGATTGGGCCCAGCATTGGAGTTCCCGTAATTCCATGGTCCTCTACTGGTGACATGTCGATTAAGGACGATTATGGACACGGATCCATATTTTATGGTTTGAAGTGCATCGGCTTTGGCGTTGAGAATTGCTGTGGTGGTTGTTTTTGCTTCATCGCCAACCTTGTGGATGATTGAGTTTTGTCCTTCAGGGGGTTATGATGAACTCCAGCTTATCTCTGAGTGGGATAGTCAGCATTAGAGAAATCTGGAGGTCCCAGTATAATGACTTGTTCATGTGTGGGATCCAACTGACTGTTATGCTCCAATGTGAGATGGTCACGGTCCTTTGGTTTCTTCGTCATATGGATGAAAGAAAATTTATTCATTTTTTCACGGAGCCAAGGGCCATATTGGAGGGTGATTTCACATGATCCACTCTTAGGTTTTGTGGTTCACGTTCTTTCCAAGTGGCCATGACGACCACAAAAAAGAAGAAGAGTAAGAGTTTCTCAAATTTGAATGATATCCAGGTGTTGGCGTCTTTGATTCTCAGGAACATTCCCCTCATTAGGGGCTCTGATACCTCAATTTACTCCGTACTCCAAACCTCAAGGCCCCATTGTATTGGGTCTGAGAAATACCATTCAAGAAAGTGGCCTAGATTGTCCCCAATATCCTTCATTATGCGTTCCGTTCTTGCATGGATGGGCATTCCTTTAATTCATATCCAGAAGGGGGAGCAGGTTAAATTCCCCTACTGGACATCATCTCCACCTTTTAATTCTTCCATGAAGAGGATCGGATTATCAAAGGACCACGGTCTTTCACACAAGATTTTCTCTCTATCTCTCTCATTAAAGAAATCGAAGATGACGCGATTAGTTCCCGCCTCTTGAATAGCCACTCTTGCATCAAGTTTCCAGATATTCTGAAGAGTGTTTTGAGAGCACCATGATTAACCAAAATGTTTTCAACGAACTTTCCCACAATGAGGAGATACATGCTTTTTTCCAAGAGTGGGTCTTCATTTTTAGATGCCTCGATCATTGATTTTTCTTTGTTTGTGAGAGACAACCTCTTCCATTGATTAAAAAAGTCACCATCCATAGCGCAAATCAATGTTTGAATGCACTATCCTCCTTAGGGGCTGACACCTTTGGAAATCCCAGACCACCCTTACAACAAAAAAGACCCGGTCCAAGAACCTATGTCATGCGTGTAACACCCTGAGATTTTATGAAAAATATATTTTTTTAATTTAATTAATGTCTTGTGTTGTACGCTACACCAAAAGAATCTTGTACAACATGCATCCTTGAGTTGCCTTGCATTACACGCAATCACGACCTTCCTCGATAGCGTGTGTAGTACGCAATACTGAGTTTCACTAAACAACGATATACTATTAAAATATTATTAAAACTAGCCATTATGAATAGTAATAACCACTTTTTGAAATTTTGTAATTTTTATTTTTTAAAATGGGATTCATTTCTGGATTTGAAATATCGAAATTAGATTAGGGTGATATTTTTGTACTTTTCGGATAACTTTCATTTTTTGATAAATAGTAAAAATTACTAAATTTTAATTAAAAACAACCTTTTCAATAGAAATAATTAATAGTGATAAATTATTAATTTGATTGGTTTTAAAGTATATTTAGAATATATTTTTACAATTTAATACAATGTTGGTTATTGGATGTAATTTCACATTTAAACCAGACATAAACAATTGTCAATCTTTTGATAGTTATTATCTCTTAAAAACACGCTATTTGTTTTGACAACGGGAATTAATTTTTAAATTAATTAATGCAACTGATATGTTTTGAATTTGTTAAAATAGACATCATTTTTGAAATCATAATATCATATATAGCTTAGGCCTAATTTTTTTTATTTTTCTGAAAACATTCAAATTTTGATGAATAGTGAAACCACTAAGTGGTAGTTAAAAAAACTGAATTTTTCATGAAACATAATTTTACTACTTCTGTGAGTGGAATTTAGAAAATCTGAGAGACATGGTTAATATAAAGGACTAAAATGTGGTTCAATGAGATGAAAATAATTATTGGTGAATAGTAACTTTTTACTTTTTTTACCACGGTTAAATTTAAATAGGGTAATTAAGGGTAAAAATGTTATTATTATTACCCTAAGACATGTACTAATTCTATTGGATAAGAGTAAATCGACCAAAAACAACCTGAGGAAAAAAATATGATCATTTAGGCCTATTTGGATTAGATTAGGACATTTATTATTAATTTATTTAATGAAGGGTTAAAATAGTTAAAATCAAAGATTAATAAGTAAATCATTTTTAATATATGTTTATACATAAGATAAATTCGACTATAAATACTCATTAGAAATATAAAAATATTTCCTACATAATGGTATTTTATTTGTAATTTTTAGACATTAAATAATTTAATTTATTTATGACACAATGATGATGCAGTAATTATCTTATTAATGAAATATTGACATAATTGATGTTATAAATACCCAAATAAATATAATTTGAGACTTTTTATGAATTCCAATAATTTTATAGGTTAATATGACATGTTAGTATTGATTTAAGTTACTTATTTAGAACTAATAATTCTGTTATGATTTTCAAAAAAATCAATTACTAAATAGTGTAAAAAATGACATAAAATAGTTTTTAAAACAAATATTATATTATTAATTGTTATTTTATTCCTATAAATATAAGGTTCGGCCAAATGACTTAGATAAGGTTATATATATTAATAGTAAACAACTTGGGGTTCGTTTGTCTTGTTATAGTAAATTTATTAACCTTATAGTGTAAGAACACAAGAAGACACGGTGAAAGTAAAATTATTTAACTTAATGTTAAATCTAAATTATAAGGTTTAAATTGGAACCTAAACATGTCTAAATTATATTGGATGAGAGGATTTCGACCCATCCCCACATTATATTCGAAATAAATTAATTTGGAGCTATTTAAAACCGAATTTGACTTTATAATAAAATAATAGTTTTAGTTATTCCAAAGGTACCCCTCTCCTCCCTTATAAAAGAGCACCTCCTCCCGCTCTTCCTCACACCACTTTGAGCCTTCAAGCTCGTCCAAACACTTCCAAATTCTCTTCTCCACTTCCATAGAAACATCCTAGAGGTTCTTTTCTTCCTCAAAGAGCAATTTTATTTCCCTAAAAGGAGATCTCAAAGAGGTTCTTCAAAGAAGAGGTAATGTCCGTTACCGATTCTTTCAACTTTATTTATTCTTCCACTACTTCTTATTAGGTTGTTTCATTATGAAGTAATAAAATAAGTATCACTCATATACGTATATGTTATTATAAGTATGAAACAACCCTATTTCATCATCTATCTATCCTATGGAAAACAAAATCATCACACGTGCGTACGTACGGAATACCGTCTCCACGCCGTAGTGTAATCTATTTTCCACCACCACCTTACTTGGATGGGTATAATGGTGTAAATAATAGCTATATATGATTATTATAAATTGATATTGATTATGAAATAGTATACATACACTTAATTACAATTCCACGATCATGAGAATGATATCATCGCTCGTGCGTACGTACGGACTACCGTCTCCATGACGCGATGAGATTCATTCTCCACGTTAACCATTCATGAATGATTATAAAGTATATATAATAAGTAATCATGAAATATATGACATAATAATGATACTGGATTTATGTGTATATATATGTATGTCATCTACTTAATTCCATTCAACTCAATAAGGAAAAGAAAACAGCGTTCATGCGTACGTACGGTCTACCGTCTCCATGAACGGTGTATTTCTTTCCATTTACTGATCTATTATATATATATATATTTTCTGAATATATATTATATAAAAATAATGTTTTATATTCCGGAATTAAGTAATCATGATCTAAGTAATCATATGAATAATTACAAGTCAAAACACGGACGAAAAATGAAACGATTTTACCCAAAACGCTCTTTAACATAGAATTTACAAAAGAACGGGTAATATAATGACTAATGTGAACCATATGTGATATCATAACAATGATTATGATTATGGAATAAGTCAATGACATTATGTAAATCATTATATAGGTGGTTCAGACACATACGAAGAAAATCAGATCTAAGGTAAGGGAAAATATCACAATCTCATTTTTATCCAAGATTGTTTATACTTTGGTATTTACTGGGGTGTATTTTATCATCCACATCCATGATTGCTCAATATGTAATTTTATTTCCAAACACCTACAATTTTTTAAATCCAATATTACCCTTCGGTGAGTTTTTTAGTAAAATATATGAAAGGAATCTTTTGTTTTTTTTCGTACGATGTACTTTTTGACTTTTCTGACAAAAGTACGAGAAGAATGTTTTTTTAACTTATACGATATGAATGGATTTTAAAAAAATTATTTCCAAGAAGCTTCCTTTACAAGTTTTCATGTTTATTTTTAATCAACATATTTTAGTTTAAAGTTTTATGACTATTTAAGATAGGAAAATGTTTTTGAAGTAGAAAAGATATTTTCCTCAAGAATGGAGTTCATGTGTTTTATCAAAATTATTTTCCATATAAGGTAATATAGGGTTTTGTTTCTATCCCTATTATTACATTGATTTGATTATTTTGTGATGGAATTATTTTTATGATTTCCATTATCTTATATGAATTTTTTTATGATGTCATGATGTTTAAGAATCCCATTTTTATTACATGGGTTATGCAATGATGTATGATTTATGATTTTGTGGCACACATAAGAATGGAATCCTTATGAGATGGGTGGGACCTATATCTCCCTCCAATGCATTGGGTAAAGATTTTATATCTCATGAGATAGACATGGCTGGAACGTTAGGTTATATCGGTTCAGTTAAACAGGACTGAAATGAGTAGTGAACTCGGTTCAGAAATGGACTTTGTCCACTAAGATAGTCTTGTAAATGAGTCTTGACTAATAAGAAATGATTATCTATGATTATGTGTGTATGACAAAAAGTTTCATGTTTTAAGTTATGATTATTGGGATTTCATTTCACTACTATGATTTATCCCATGTTATGATATTATGATCTCTTTTTTAGGTTAAGATTTTCAAAAGATAGGTTCGTATGAATATGACGTGATTGATATTTCTTTTTTTTACCCTTACTGAGCATTTGAGCTCACCCTTTTATGCTTTCTTTTCCCCAGGACATAAATAAAGGATTTATGTTTAAAAAAAAGAAGATCTTTATGGGAGATGTTGAATATCTTTCACCACGATTAGAAGATTATATTCCGAGTTTCCAAAGACACTAAACATTTACGGTCCTTGTGTGTGTATTTTTGTTATGTACTAAGTATTCTGCAAAATTAATGTAATGTCCATGTACGTTAAGCTTCGGGTCTCTACAGTTGGTATCAGAGGAAAGGTTTAGTCAACCTTTGGAAACTAGGATGCGAGAACCTTAGTGAGATCCCTAGAGATATTTCTACGGTATGTCTAGGGATGTCCCTAAGGATAAGTATAGGTATAGGATATAGTTCTAGAACTATGGTAACGATATTATATTAAACCAAAGATGTTATATATTGAAGTTACTCCGCCTTTTTATGAATTTTTCCTCTCACACTATTCTTTTTGGGTTTTAGAAAATGGCTGGAAACAAGATGATTCACGATAATGGAGGATATGATGGACAATGGAATGATGAGAAACCAAATGAAATGGGATTTGGAAGTCCAAACATCATTATTATTCCGAATCATCAATCTCATAATATCATCAATAAAGTAAAATTTGGTAAATTTCATGACTCGGCTAATAAGAGAAAGATGGAGTTTCATGATGATCATAGAGGAAAGAATGTTCAATTTTCCCTATGTAAATCATGTGGGATGATGAATCGAGGAGAATGTTTCAAGGGAACTGGAAGATGGTTTGGGTGTCGAAAAGAAGGACACAAATCTATTAAGTTCAAAGGAAAAGTTTTAGTTAACACCATGGATGAGGATAATGGTATTGCTACGACATCAACAATGGTTAAATGTTTTAAATGTGGAATGTACGGGCATTATGCAAACTAATTCCCTAAGTGAAAGTCTCAGGAAGAGAATCAGTACGGCCGTATGAGTAGTATTTTTGTTGATGATGATGAAGAGACTACCAATGATATGTGAGTTGAAAGAATTGTTGAAGCTCAGTCAATGGTTTAAGAAGGTAGTGGAATGATTACATGTTTATCAAGTGTAATGTTGTATAAGTAATCTCATGGTACTATGGAATAAAGAGACATCTTAGGATTGTTACACTGTTGTCTTTACTTGAGTTTTGAAATTGTATGATTAATGGTACCAGTATCCATTAAAGGATATTCAGATATTTTTGGAATATAGATGATCTGTGTATAATGAAGGGATAAGGAGAAAATTAAATGTTTGATAGTATTAATGATCTCATGACTGATATAAGGAGAAGGTTATGTAATGGATTGAGTATATAGAATTTTTGGATTTTGGTATGTGGAAAGAGTTAACTTTTGACAGCATTCATGTTTTCACTATGGTTTAATGGGTATTCATTTTTTCAAGAGAATACATGATTAAGGTATTCACATGATTGGAATGTGACCAACAAGATATATGGGGGATAAAGGATGGTATTCACATGCTTGGTTTACGACATTTCAAGTAATCATTTTCTTTATACTATGAGCTTGGAACAAGTTATTTTAGATAAGCCTAATGATTTGAATGGATTATGTTGGACATAAGTTAGGATAAAACTTTTTTTCGATATTATTGATGGGATGTTATAGTAATATAACTTTCGAAAAAGGGAAACTTGCAGGACAGGCGACAACCCATTGTGTCGGACAAGGCTGTGGGAATCGAACCCACAACCGAAGTGCGACTGGCCTTTATCGCCTACCACTGGCCTACAGGAAGTCCCTGGTTAGTAGAAACTAGTTTTATATTATTACGCGGTATGATATATGAAGTATAAGTTCATTTTTGGAATCGTATACGATTAAACTCACCATAGATGGAAATTGTTCAAAGCACGAACAATAGTGAAATTGTACCAAAATCATGTAAGTATTTCTTTTAATTCATCAACTTTAGGGAAACGATCTTGAAAACCAAAAAAGTTGTGCTAGTGCTCTTATATATGATGAATCAGATGGTACCTTAGATCGTCACAAATTTATGGCTTTGTCATTGCTGGCTTTTTCATTTCCATATTCTCTACCACTCTCCATCAGAACATGATGGTTAGATTTCTCTTCCATATCCATATTTTCACCTATGTGGAAACCCAGTGATTATTTTTTTTGGGTAACCGTTATGTTTCATACTTTTGTTTATAAACATTGGTTTTGGTATTCCTTTTTATGATGTGAGTTTCTATTAATGAAACTTTCGAGTAGTAAACCATTTCTAATCACGATGAATTTTGAGGGCGAAATTCATTTTAAGGGGGGTAGAATGTAACACCCCGAGATTTTATGAAAAATATTTTTTTTAATTTCATCAATGTCTTGTGTTGTACGCTACACCAATAGTAGCTTGCACAACACGCATCCTTGACTTTCCTTTCATTACACGCAATCACGACCTTCCTCGATAGCGTGTGTAGTATGCAATACTTAGTTTCACTAAACAGTGATATGCTATTAAAATATTATTAAAACTAGAAATTATGAATAGTAATAACACCTTTTTAAAATTTTGAAATTTTAATTTTTCAAAATGGACTTCATTTCTGGATTCGTAATATCAAAATTATCTTAGGGTGAAATTTTGGTACTTTTCGGATAACTTTCATTTTCTGATGAATAGTGAAAATTACTAAATTTTAATTAAAAACATCCTTTTTAATAGAAATAATTAATAGTGATAAATTATGAATTTTATTGTTTTTAAAGTATATTTAGAATATATTTTTACAATTTAATACAATGTTGGTTATTGGATGTAATTTCACATTTAAACCAGACATAAACAACTGTCAATCTTTTGATAGTTATTATCTCTTAAGAACACGCTATTTGTTTTGACGACGGGAATTGATTTTTAAATTAATTAATGCAACTGATATGTTTCTAATTTGGTAAAATAGTCATCATTTTTGAATTCATAATATCAAATATAGCTTAGGCCTAATTTTTGTTATTTTTCTGAAAACTTTCAATTTTTGAGGAATAGTGAAACCACTAAGTGGTTGTTAAAAAAACTGAATTTTTCATAAAACTTAATTTTACCGCTTCTGTGAGTGGAATTTCAAAACTCCGAGAGACACGGTTAATATCAAGGACTAAAATGTGGTTCAATGAGATGAAAATAATTTTTGGTGAATAGTAACTTTTTACTTTTTTTACCACGGTTAAAAGTAAATAGGGTAATTAAGGGTAAAAAAGTTATTATTATTACCCTAACACATGTCCTAATTCAATTGGATAAGTGTCATTAGACCAAAAACAACCTTAGGAATAAAATATGATCATTTAGGCCCACTTGATTAGATTAGGACATTTATTATTAATTTATTTAAAGAAGGGTTAAAATAGTTAAAATCAAAGTTCCATAAGTAAATCATTTTTAATATAGGGTTATACATAATTTAAATTCGACTATAAATACTCATTTGAAATATAAAAGGATTTCCTACATAATTTTATTTTATTTGTAATTTTTAGACTTTAAAAAATTAAACTTATTTATGACACAATGATAATGCAGTAATTATCTTATTAATGAAATATTGACATAATTGATGTTATAAATACCCAAATAAATGTAATTTGAGACTTTTTATGAATTACAATAATTTTCTAGGTTAATATGACATGTTATTATTTATTTAATTAACTTTTTTTTAACTAATCATTCTGTTATGATATTCACAAGAATCAATTAATAAATAGTGTCAAAATTGACATAAAATAGTTTTTAAAACAAATATTATATTATTAATTGTTATTTTATTCCTAAAAAACTAAGGTTCGGCCCAATTACTTAGATAAGGTTATATATATGAATAATAAACAACTTGGGGTTCTTTTGGCTTGTTATAGTATGTTTATTAACCTTATAGTGTATGAACACAAGAAGACACAGTAAAAGTAAAATTATTTAACTTAATGTTAAATCTAAATGATAAGGTTAAAATTGGAACCTAAACTTGTCTAAATTCTATTTTATGAAACGCTTTAGACCCATACCCACCTTCTCTTCTAAATAAATCATTTTGGAGCTATTTAAAACCGAATTTGACTTTATAATAAAATAATAGTTTTAGTTATTCCAAAGGTACCCCTCTCCTCCCTTATAAAAGGGAACCTCCTCCCCCTCTTCCTCACACCATTTTGAGCCTTCATGCTCGGCCAACCCCTGAAAAATTATCTTCTACACTTCCATAGAAACATCCTAGAGGTTATGGTCTTCCTAAAAGACTAATTTTAGTGCCCTAAATGGAGATCTCAAAGAGGTGCTTAAAATAAGAGGTAATGTCCGTTACCGATTCTTTCAACTTTATTTCTTCTTCCACTTCTTATTCTTAGGTTGTTTCATTATGAAGTAATAAAATCAGTATCACTTATATACTGATATTTTATTATAAGTATAAAACAACCCTATTCCACCATCTATCTGTCCTACAGAAAATGAAATCACCGCGCGTGCGTACGTACGGAATATCGTCTCCACGCCGTGGTGTAATCTATTTTCCACCACCACCTTACATGGATGGGTATAATGGTGTACATAATAACTATATATTATTATTGTAAAGTTATATTGATTCTTAAATATTATACATACACTTCAATACAATTCCACAATAATGAGAACGATATCATCGCTCGTGCGTACGTACGGACTACCGTCTCCACGACGCGATGAGATTCATTCTCCACATTAGCCATTCATGAATGATTATAAAGTATATATAATAAGTAATCATGAAATATATGACATAATAATGATACTGGATTTATGTTTGTATATATGTATGTCATCTACTTAATTCCATTCAACTCAATAAGGAAAAGAAAACATAGGTCATGCGTACGTACGGTCTACCGTCTCCATGAACGGTGTATTTCTTTCCATTTACTGATCTATTATATATATATATATATTTTCTGAATATATATTATATATAAATCATGTTTTATATTCTGGATTTAAGTAATAATGATCTATGTAATCATATGAATAATTACAAGTCAAAACACGGACAACAAATGAAACGATTTTACCCAAAATGCTCTTTAACATGGAATTTACAAAAGAACGGGTAATATAAAGCCATAAGTGAACCATATATGATATCATAACAATGAGTATGATTCTGGAATAAGTCAATGACATTATTTAAATCATTATATAGGAGGTTCGGACACATACGAAGCAAATCGGACCTAACGTAAGGGAAAATATCACAATTTCATTTTTTATCCGAGATTGTTTATACTTTGGTATTTACTACGGTGTATTTTATCATCCACATCCATGTTTTCTCAATATGTAATTTTATTTCCATACACCTACAATTGATTAAATCCAATTTTACCCTTCGGTGAGTTTTTAGTAAAATATATGAAAGGAATCTTTTGTCGTTTTTCCTACGAAGTACTTTTTGACTTTTCCGACAAAAGTACGAGAAAAATGTTTTTTTAACATATACGACATCAATGGATTTTTAAAAAATTATTTCCAAGAATCTTCCTTTACAAGTTTTCACGTTTATTTTTAATCAAATTCTTTTAGTTTAAAATTGTATGACTTGTTAAGAAAGGAAAATGTTTTTGAAGTAGAAAGGATATTTTCCTCAAGAATGGAGTTCAAGTGTATTATCAAAATTATTTTCCATCTAAGATAATAAATGGTTCTGTTTCTATCCCTATTATTACATTGATTTTATTATGTTGTGATGGAATTATTTTTAAGAATTCCTTTATCTTATATGAATTGTTTTATGATTTCATGATGTTTAAGAATCCCATTTTTATTACATGGGTTATGCAATGATGTATGATTTATGATTTTGTGGCATACATAAGAATGAAATCATTATGAGATGGGTGGGACCTATATCTCCCTCCAATACATTGGGTAAAGATTTTATATCTCATGAGATAGACATGGCTGGAACGGTAGGTTATACCGGTTCAGTGAAACAGGACTGAAACGAGGAGTGAACTCGGTTCAGAAATGGACTTTGTCCACAAAGATAGTCTTGGCAATGAGTCTTTACTAATAAGAAGAGATTCTCTATGATTATGTGTGTATGCCACAAAGTTTTATGTTTTATGTTATGATTATTGGGATTTCATTTCACTACTATGATTTATCCCATGTTATGATATTATGATCACTTTTGCATGTTAAGATTTCCAAAAGATATGTTCTTATGAATACGATGTGATTGATATTTCATTTGTTTACCCTTACTGAGCATTTGAGCTCACCCTTTTATGTTTTCTTTTCCCCAGGACATAAAGAAAGGATTTAGGTTTAAAAAAAAGAAGATCTTTATTGGAGATGTTGAAGATCTTTCACCACGATTAGAAGATTATATTCCGAGTTTCCAAAGACACTAAACTATTACGGTCCTTGTGTGTATGTTTTTGTTATGTACTAAGTATTCCGCAAAAGTAATGTAATGTCCATGTACGTTAAGCTTCGGGTCTCTACAACGCGCCCCCCATTCGTCACAAGGAAACACACCACAGTAGGCCTTCGCGACTTCACAATGCCTCAGGCCCTTCACGGGGCAACTCTCCATGCCATGCCAACACGGAATCAATGCCTCAGGCCTTCATGAGCCTAAAACACCTCAGATCTTCGCGGTAAGAACTTCACCGGAGAACAACTTTTGTGGTCACGCTGCTCCTCCAACCTTAGCTGCATGTGATTTTCGAGTTACCCTCTTCGCAAACTCAACTCACAAACCAGCAATTTCGTGCACACACAGCACCTCAGGCCTTCACGGTAGGTGCTTCGCGAATCTAACATAGCACGAACACACAAACGCCGCCAGCATTTGCGGCAGATGATTCGCGAAACCATCTCTTGGTTAATCAACCTCTTCGCGGCAATTGCTTCAGGAATCAACCTCTTCACGAGCAGATGGGTCAAAATTCTCAAATCCGTGATGAAGGAGAAGCTTGAGATGTTTTCAATCTGGAATCATCCTCCCACTGACATATCTGACAACCATGAGGGATGGCGGTGCCGGGAGGGATTGCACTATCCCATGGAAGGCTGGACCTATGCCAATAGGCTATATCGAGAATGGGAAGATTCTGACTCCCTCCGCGGCACATGAGGTTTCGGGAATAGGTGGAGACCCCCAAGGGTCAATCAAAAATAGTTGCATTGCCGCTAGGGTTTGAGGAGCAGCACAGAAGAAGGGAATTCAGACGCGGAAGAGGAAAAACACTACAACCGTGGAAGATCCGAATGAACCGAACCTACTCCAGAGAGCCATAACTCTGAGGAAAGAGATGCAGGCCCTAGGAAAAAACTAGGAGGGAAACTCTTAGCCATGGTGAGAGACATTTTTAACTTGTGGGGTATATATTAACCAAGAAAGTATTTTATTATTATTAAAATGATACTATGTCATCTATATATCTATATAATTTTTTTTTCATAGTTCATATGATTCTAATGTTATTAAATTGGTAACAGATTTTATGTTATAATCTCATTTATTATTAGAACTATTTATGATTATGTTATGATGACTAATATTATGATATACCTCTCAATGAAATCTTGATTTGTTTCCCTTTAATTTATTTCTTGAAAATATATGTTTTACATTTATTTTTCTCACATTTGTTTCTCAAGACATTGAAATTATATATTTAAGATAAATATATTTAATTCTCTATTAGGTAAAAAAATAAATTTTATCCATATGCATGTTTTACAAAAATGATTACAATAAATTTTTTACAATTATCCTATGATTCATAAAGTCATTTTTAATCAAACATGTATCTTTAAAAAATGGTTTGAATGGAATGATCCAATCTTTTTCTAAATAATGCACTTTAGAACATCTCGACCAAAACTATGGAAGGGAAATTTTTATCTTATATGGAATGAATTTATTTTCCCACTATCATGACTAATACTTTCATTGAATACTCATATACAATTTTACAAGTTTTTTTTCAAAAAAAAATAATTTATTATTTAAATTGTTTTAAATAATTAATTTCCAAAACAAAGGGAAAGGATATATCCCTAAAGAATGATTTAATGTTATTTTAGTGGTATGTATATTTATCAAAGAAACAACCATTGATTTTAGTTATGATTTTCTGGGTATTTAATCATATGATACCATCCTTATTCTTAATCTAGAGTCTTTATAAATATTATGACACATTTTTTATGAAATCCATTTCATTTATATGGGTTACTCTATGATGGAATGATGAAATGTTTATGAAACTTGTTTATTTTCCTTGTTCTATGAAATGAAGAAATATTTATAAAAACTACCATTTATGGGTTCTAATATGATAAATTATTTATAATATTATATCCCACATATGTAAAAACTTAATTACGTGTTGGGTAAAACTTATATATCCTTCAAATTAATTATGTAAATATTGATATCTCACGAGATAAAAAATATAGGAATTAGTAGTGAACCTGACTCAGTAAGGGGGTTAGTCTAATATGATAGTCTTTGGAGTGAAACATGACTTCTATGATATGTTTGGTAGTAAAATAATTCCACTCTGATAGTATTGAAAATAATCCTTAACTATTAAGAAAATTTCATTATATGTATATTTATATGTCAAAAACTTATGTCTAATGATAATGTTATGATATCATATTTAATGTTATTTAATTTCTTTATGATTCATGTATTATAAAATAGTAGGATTTATTTCATCAAGATTATTCTTTATGATATATACTGTATTATTTTGAAATTTTATGCTTATTTTCTCTTACACTTATGTTCATGTTATTCTCAAGTGATCATTGATATATCCCTTATTTACCCTTATTGAGAATTTGAAACACCCTTTATTATGATTTGTTTCCCAAATATATACAAAAAATGTATAATTTATGATATTCCTAAGAAGGGTGCTAGTTATGAAGAAATTAGTGGGAGAGAATATAGATATTTTATGAAACACTAGTCTATATGTCTATGTTTCTAAAGGAACTAAACATATACAGCTCTTGTTTAGATAATTATATTATGTAATGAATATTTATCCATTAGGAGGAGATATATATATATATATATATATGAAAATATGGGTCATTATAGTTTTTATTATAGAATGTATTTTTTAACCAATTGAGATTATGATGAGAAAAAATTATTGAGAACCCTAGAGATATATCTAAGAATATGATAATGTACTTATGTTTTGGTAATGATCATGGATGTATTATTTGAAACCTATGGAATCATATATTTTAATGGAGGTGTTATTATATATATATACTATAAATGATTGCTCATTATTAATTGTTTTTCGCACACTATAAATTTTAGTTATAGTTAATGGATGGAACCAAGAGGAATTGTGTTAATGATGATTGAAAATGGAATTATTTTCCTCACAAGTAACCATATGAAATAGTATATGTAATTTAGAACAATTTAATTATTACTAATTAGTTATCTAATTATATTATTAACATTCTAATATTTGGTGAGTTTCCAGAAACACCAAAAATGAGAAATATGTAATTTCATAAAGACCCTAAAAGAATGAAAATTCAACTTCAAACATGTCTAGAGTATGGTAATAATCTATCCAGTGAATGTATTATAGGGATGGTAAGATGCATTGAGTGTGGTAATTAAGGAAAAAATATTGTAATATAGACGAAACATGAAATGATTAATTAATGAAATGGATGAGAATAATGGAGTCCCTATGGTATCTTAAATGGTTTAATGTTTTAAATATAGAAATATAGAAATTATGAAAATATATATCCTAGGAGGAAAAGGATGAGAAAAGAATCAATGATTTTGCCTTTGTAATGGTTTTACTGGTGATGATTTAGAGACTATGATGATTCATGAAAGGTATGGGATGTTTTAAAATTATTTTTTACGTTAAGAGTTATATGAAATATTAAATTAAGGTTGATGAATCTTAATACATGATTCATATTTCATATTGTAGGAAATAATTTTTGTGTAATAATATGACGAATCTTAGTTAATGGGTTAATATGGAGTTGTATTATTAAAGTGTTTATGTATATTTATTCAAGAATTTTGTTTTCTAACTATTTTACTAATGAAATTTGTGTTATAAAATCATGAAATAAATAAGAAATTTTACTCTATAATTTTTATTTAATAATTCAAAAACATATTTTAAATGAAACTAAAAACCAAAAAAAGAAATTTTGTTGTTAAGTGATATTTTTGGAGATCATGTGATTAGGGAGAAATATAACCCTTTATATGTGTCTAATGTTGGGTTAATAATTTTTAGCTTGGATAAAGATATTATGGACATTTATAGTACAGTATTCCATTAATTTTATTGGTGATTTCATAAACATTTTATAAAGTCATCTTAAATGATGTTTATTTTATTTTTGGATTTATATAATATATTCAATAGTTGTGAAATTATTTATGTAATAATTATTGTGTAAATTTTTGTAGGATACATGTTTTCATTTGAGTTTAAATTAAATGTTATAGATATCATAATGGGTTTATAATTTTATAGTTGAATGTAAGTTCAATAGAATCAAAAACCCATTTAAATTTTTTATGTGATGAGATTTTGATTCTACATTTTTGTTTTAGTAGACAATAGTGTTGGAATAATATTGGATGATTAGATAATGTTGAACTATAGGATGGTGGGATTTAAATTATCTTGGTGGTGGAAAAGTGATTCATTGATAATAGGATATTTTCATATATATATTTATGGTCTAGTTAAGGGTTACCTTTCATATTAGTATCTAAATTTGTTTCATGGTATATTGGTGAATATCACTGTATTTCAAGGTTATATTGTAAACATTCATAGTGATAAATGATATTTAATAAATGTTTTACTTGGTTTACATAGACGTAACATTTACGTTTATCATGTGATTTAACATGAAAATAAATAATAAAGAAGAATAAAAATTACATTTGTGTGATCTAAGATGAATGGAATGAGACAACCATTGAGGGCAGTTTTTTTAATTTCGGGTTTATTAAGTTTATTTGGGATTATGGATCATTTATAAAATGATCTAAGTATAGTTATTTTTTTATTCTATTAATGTTTGGAGTTAAATGAATTATTTCTAGCTTTATTCATTTTGGTAATTATATTACCATATTATAACATTTTTGGGTTTCAATAATGCATAAATATATGAGGAAGAAAATTATATAATTTCTCAAAATTTTATTACTTTCTTTTAGTGCTTTGTGTATAAAAAATTCATCACTTATACTCATGGTTTGGAGAAAAAGATTATATTGTGGTGGAAATTGATAAATATATGATATTATACATTTCATGTAAGTATATCTATTTATTTTATTATTATATAAGGTAAATGAATGACTCGGATATATTAGAATTATATTACGACAAAAAAATTCCATATAAACTTTAATTCTGATAAATTTATAGCCTTTTAACTCCTCATTGATTCATGGTTTTGTGGTTTTTAACTTTCTCGTGACCATGTTCTCTACCAATCGTAGATAGTATTTATGTAGTAGTTCTCTCTTCCATGTCTATATTTTATCTTCCCACTGATGCTCTCCTATTTAGAAACCCATTTCGTTGTGATATCCATACTTTCCTTTTTGTCTTTTAAGGGGATATTTTATTAACCCTTTGTGTGATGTGGGTTATCAAAAAAAGAAATTTCAAATATCAAAACATTGATAACAAATTAGAAGTTAAAAATAATTGGGAAAAATTTATAAGGGGGGATTATAATGTAACAACTCATTATTTTAGAAAATATTTCTCTGTATAAAAAATTATTCATTATATTGCTAGCATTACACGTGACACCGAGTTTAAAGAAACTACAATATACTATTAAAATATTATTATTTGTGAAATTTATAACATATTCATTAACTTGGTAGAAATGAATAAAATTAAATAATTTTTTAAATGTCTTTAAATATCAAACACAATATAAATGTATAGAATTTGTTTTAGTAAATAATCATTCAATTGTTAGTAAAATTATTTTCTTCTTCAAAAATATGATTTCCTCAAAAAAATCAATATATTTTTATGAGAAAATGTTATGATTAATTTCTAGAAATTTTAAATTAATTATTTCTTAAAATAAAAATTATTATTAAATCATCAAATTAAAATTAATATTAGTTTAAGTTTTGAAAATTTTCTAAAAACGATTGATTTTCCAATTAACAGTAATAAATAATGATTTCATTAAATATTGAATATAAAAAGTTCCATTTTTTTAAAATTTATTTAAAATCCTTATTAGTTTTAGAATATTTTTCATTATATAATCAAGTCCATTAGAATAAATGTTTTTTTATTTTAAAAAATATTATGTAAAACAAAATTTCATGAATATTCGTTTTTATGTGTGCAAAGTGTTTTTAACTTAATAAAAAAATTTATCACTATTTTTGGAATTATTTTGATAAAATATAAATATTATATACAAAATAATATGTTTGAACATTAATATATTATTTTTCTAGACGTGAGATAAGAATAGATCATGTTTTATGGTTAAAAAATATATTTTTCTTAAAATAGGACTTCATCATATTTTCCACACATATTTTAAAATTAGTCAATTCCACTTATAGGTATTCAATTTTGATAAAATAGAGTCATTAATTTTTGTTAGTATGTTCAAATATGATAATTAGCCCTATTTTATTTTTGGTCAATAATAATAGTAAGTGTTGTAAACTTTATCCCAATGTTAAAGTGTAATTCAATATAATGTAGGATATTACTATGTGATTAGTATATACCATATCATCCCAATTACTATTGGCTAAATATAATTATAACCTTAACACCATAGGCTATAAACTAAGTTGTTTAATGGAAACCTGCCTATGAAATCGAATTGTATATTATTTAAATAAAATATAGTTACAAAATGTCACTCTCTTAGTTTTAAATATCATCTATGCATTCACTTGTGGAAATTAAAATTTTTTAATTTACTATAATAGTAATTTTTTGAATAATTAACTTATATTCATGTGGTTAATTTATTTCAAATTTTTAGGTATTATATAATTACCATAAATACTTACAAAATGCCAAAATTATATTAAATAAATTAATAAAAGAATGATTTTATAAATATTAAAAGTTATATAATTTGATTAATTTGTATTTCTCTATGAATTTTATAGGTAGATATTAAGTATTACTGTTATGTTAAAATTTTATATTTGAATTGAATCTATTTATTTATGTCTTTTAATTAAAATTAAATGATTTTTTTTCAAAAATAACCATAAAGACATTTTATATAAATAATATATTATTATACTATATAAAAATCATAAAAGTATTGAAATAAGAAAAGGTGGATATTATATTGTCTACAATGTCATAACATGGACATTTATGGTCCAATTTCTGAAGTAAAAGTAAAAATTACATCCCATTACTATTGAGGAATTTGTTTCCTTAGTCAAAATTAATTTTCTATGAATGTTGGAGTTGAATACTCTTTTTCTTATGAAATCAATGACCTATTTCTATCTGGTTAGAGAGAGAACCATTACATTTCCCATTGGACCAAGGAAAAGGGGCACAAATTACTAGCCTGAAGGCCTAGTGCAACATCATGCCTACATCACCATCTACGTCATGCCTACCTCACTAATTGTACAAATCACAAAATGAATCATAAATCCCTCCAAGGGGATTTCCCAAATTCAACCCTTGGAAACATGGATGGAGTATAATGGGGTTTACCACTCAAGAACAATAAAAACTGATAAGGTTTATTTTGAAACCAACAATTTTCTAGATTATATTGGTTTATGGGATAAAAACATATCGTAACTTATCTTTTTATACTTATCTATTTGGAGGGATTTTTTCTTTAGAAGTAATTTATTATAATTTAATATTTTGTGAAATTACAAAATATCCCCTCCCCTCAATCATAAAAGGGAACTTTATCCCTAACCTATTTTCTCAACACATAGCCTTACATCTCAACAAAACTATTCTAATTCCCTTATAAAATTCCCTAGAAACATTCTAGAGGTTCTCTTCTTTTTTAAAGATTGAACATTGAGCTATTTAGAGGAGATATAATGAAATTGTTTCAAAGAAGAGGTTATTTCCTTTACTGACCACATTCTTCTATACTCTTCAATTTTTTGATTAATGACAGATATCATTAATGACGAAGGTCAGCAGACGTACAAGTGAAAAGCCATTAAGGAAAATTGTTCAAATAGAGCTGGTTGCCATCGAATGGGCCTGAGGCTGCCAGTTGATGGGCCGCATTGTTTCATTCCTTTTTGGTTAAAGATAAGGTGTATAATGAGAAGCATTGGTGATGTGAGAGAATTCTCCTAATGATGAGGCCAAAAGACTGGAGTCCACTATCGTGATGATTAATAGCATCAATTGCGGTGTGGTAGACAGACTCAATGTTGATATCTACTCAACCCTGGTCCATAGTGAGCATCACACAAGAAAGGATGGCAGTGGCCTCAGCTACTACAAGTTCCCAACATGCATGATTTGGTTCGTATTTTTCCTCAATGATTTTCCCCATATGATTTCAAGGCATGCGACCAAGGGAAATGAGCCTATCCTTGGGGAGAGATGCTTCTACATTAATCGTAAGAGTCACTTCCATTGGAGGATTCCAATGAGAGGGAAAATAGGGGGTAACACTTGGTGTATAATGTTCATTATGGTCATTCTAGCCCTCAATCTATGAGTTGGCCCGTTCAATCCCAAAATCGAGATGACTATAAACGTGATGAAAAATAGCGTCGTTATGTTGGACCCAAATGATCCAGGCCAGGGTGAAAAGTCATCTTGTGTTAGCTGGTGAGAAAGAGGAGCACCAACGCATCTGATGATCGGGTAAGTCGGAGACCGTGGCCAATGGTGAGCCTAGAGCTGGACCCCATTTATTACAAATTTCCCTATCTCCCTGGTAGTAAATGAATGCATACAAAGGGTTTTCTGGAATATGAGGGTAGAAAGGTTAGAAAACGGCACTGGGCATATGTCAGTAAATGATAAGGCTCATGGTTAGGAGGGTACCCATGCACACCTAACATCAAAAATGGAATATTTTTGGTGGGGCGTTGAGCATCCAATTTGATTTCCATGGTCCCTCCACCCGGCTGACAGAGTAGTTTCCAAGAGTGAATCTATACCAGGATCTCACTGTATACTCTCTTGATATGTAATTGATACAGAAGAGATTGTATTGGCCTGTGTCCGAAACCCAGGGAATGATCAGGATAATTTTTTGGTCTCTTTTATTAAACCATTCATGGATCTTTTCCAGGCACCACCCCAGTTCCTGGGTAGAATGGGGGTAGCTGATAGTGATTTCTTCAAGACCTGGTTGGGTAGGGGATATATCCTGCATGCCTTTCTTATTGATCATCCAGGGATCAGTCCAGATATTTATAGATGAGACAATCCTAATCCTCTAGCATATCTCTTTTTCTATGAGATTAAGAACCCCCCAGATGATTCTCTAGGGGAAGCTCAGGCGAGGGACAAGAGAGGAAACAAAGAATTCTGAGTGGGGAAAGTACATGGCACAAAGAACACGTGCCTAGAAGGATGATGGACAGTTAAAAGGGTGACATCCTTTCTTGGAAAACATTGTGTCATTGAAAAGATGATGGTTTTAGAAACTCATTCCTCCCTCTGTTTTAAGTTTGCAGTGTTTCTCCCAGTCCATCCAGTGGGGTCTATTCCTCCAATCGTCCTTCACCCAATAGAATTTGGCAGTGTGTGAATGGATATGGTCGACGATGGCCTCAGAGGGCATAAATAGGGACATAAAATAGATGGGGATGGACTATATGACAGCTTTGATGAGGGTCTCTTTGCCAGATTTAGAAATTCAATTCGGGGTCTAGTCGTGAATTTTTTTTCAATCCTTTCCACCAGAGATGCAAGATTTTTTTTGGACCGGCCAATCACCATGGGTACCCTGAGATAATTCTAGTTATTTTCAACAATATGGATTCCTGCAGATGCGCATAGTTAATCTCTCTTGGAAAGGGGAACCCCTTCGCTGAAGGATATTTCAGATTTTCCATGATTGATTGATTGGTCGGATGCCCTCTCGTACTGATGGATCGCATGGATGAACACCCTACATTCATTAATTGTTTCTCTGGGGAAAATTAGGCAGTCTTCGGTGAAAAAGTGGTGATAAAATGGTGGGATAACACGGAAAACCTTAACCCCATGAATAGAATTAGAGGATACAGACCTGGAATTAAGGTAAGAAAATATATCAGCCACCAAAATGAAAAGAAAAGTAGAGAGTGGATCTCCCTGGCATAGCCCTAGGGATGGGGTCAATCCTATGGTAATCTCCCCATTGACCTTTATTCTGAAGGAGATAGTCGAGATGTAATTTATGACCATATCTATCTATTTAGCGCAAAAGGCCTTTTTCGGCATCATGAATCTGAGGAAATTTTATTCCACTTTATCATAGGCCTTACTCATATCCAGTTTCCAGGTGATGGTTTCTCTTTTGGTGATGGAGCGTGATTTCATAAAATGGAAAACTTTTTTAGCAACAATAAGATTATTATTGATCTGTCTCTTGGCCACGAAAGCGCTCTGGTTTTCAGAGATAATATTAGGAAGCCAAGGTCATAGCCGATTGACAATGATCTTTGAGATGATCTTGTAACTGACATTACGGATACTGATAGGTCTAAAATCTAGGATCACCCAATGTTTCTTGATTTTAGGAATGAGGATGAGGACCGTTTCATTGATGGCGGTAATGCTATTATTCCCAGCCCAGATATTTTTTATCATTTTGCAAATGTCGAGACCGATTATGTGCCAGTATTGTTTAAAAAATAGTGCATGTAACCTGTCTGGTCCCGGGGCCTTAGTTGGATGAATATTTTCCCTATACAGGCGTATCTCTTCATCCATCACATATTTGGTATGCTGCCTATTGATCTCCTTGGTGATCACATGTCTGATGCACTCTTCTACGTCAGTAGATATGAAAGAGGTTCCTGAAGATAAGTGGTTATGTAAATAGCATGTCAAGGCCTCATGGATTCCAATGGTGTCAGAAACGTTTCTTCCATCTGGTTTGAGATGCAAGTGATAGCATTTTTTCGACGCCTGACTGATGCTTTCTGGTGAAAATACTGGGTATTGGCATCCCCTTTTTTAATGTGAGAGTCTCGCACTCGCATTTACCATAAAATAATATTTTTAGTATACTCAGTATGAAAAACAATTATTCTGATTTTGGAAATACCATTATACACCAACATTACTATAAAATGTGCAGTGAAAGTATCACTTGTGCATATATACTTCTAAAAAGCATTGTGTTCGTTGATGTGATTGGAAAGTTAAAATTTGTAATTCACTACTAACAAATATATTGAAGAAATAAGAGTCGACCAATTGGTAAGGATGGAGAGATGTTTTAAGGATTAATTAAATTCAGAACACTACTAAAAACAATGATAGTTAGTGTTCATAAAGAAGGTGAGCAGTGTGAAAAAAGATGGTGTGACAAGAAGTGTTAATGTTTTTAAATATAAATATGTTAAAAATAAGAAAGTTTAAATTATATTATGAATATAAAATCAATTTTCTGTTAATTTTATAATTTATTTATAATGTGATAATCAAAATCAACAATAAAAAACATGTAGTAGAATTATTTTCCAATTAGTTTGACCAAAAACCCGATGATTTTGTAGTTATTCATTTAAAAAAATATTAAAAACATGATGTTTATTTCAATGAGAAAAGATCAAAAACAAAGACATGAAAATTAACTGAATCAATTAAATTTCCCCACACAATTATTCCAAGAGAATTTTTTACAGATAGAAAATACATGAATAAAAATAGAGATATAAAAAATAAAATGTCAAAGAGAGAAGAAATATCATCATTAAATTCACAATAAATCTATTTTCACTTCATCCCCATCTCTACCACCCTAATAAGAAGCATCTGGTGCTCTTAAAATTTTAATCTTCTCTCACTCCAGTTTATTTCTTTTCCTAGAAAAAATTTCATCTAAAAATTAGTGTTTTGGAAAATTTTGTAGTCATTTTCCATACTAGATTATTTTTTGTTTTCACTTTTGATGAATCAAATCAATTTTAGAAATTCTCACTTACCAACAAATGCACATACCAAATAATACATGCAACCAACATGGAGAATTTAATAACTCCAAGTTGTCACCATTAATTTTAATATAGGTGTTATCATCCAATATTTCCTCCTTTAACTCTCATGTTAATATTAGGTAACTACCATGTATGGTAGGGAAACAACTCACTTCTTAGTCAATCTCATGACTGAGCAAAACATAAACCAAATATTTTATCCCCTCATATTATGATTCAAAAAATGTATTTTGAGGTTCACAATCCCCAATATCACACATCCTCCTCAATTCTAATCACCTTGCAGTTTCCCGCATTAAAATAATTATGTAGGTGGTGTGTGAAGTCATACGTGATTGTGATTAGAGTTATGTGGAATGAAGAAGACATTTTATCTCTTTAAAAACATTGAAACTATAAGATATCAATGGTAGTTCATCATTAATTTACTCAGGGGTCTCTTGGTTCAAGATTCTCTATGAAAATAAAAGCTCAGTAGTGCTTCCTTCATTAATCACCATCATGAAACCTCTGTGTAGGCTTATGAGGCGTCAACAGGTTCGTTAAAAATAATGAAAGTGGGATATTGGTGGAATCCTTGTTTCCTCAAGCTCATAGTCATCAAAAGATCTTAGAACCCTCACGATTCCCTCATAACATTGATTCTTCTGTTTTGTGTTTATATTTAATAAGATAATTTATTCTACATGATAATAAAATTAGGATTCATTTTCCAAAAAATGCATGGGGAAGGGAATGTTATATTATGATTCCCTTAATTAACTTACACAGAACTCACAAGATTCTCTTATACACACATGTAATACATCTATAATGTATTTTCTTGACTTTACCTAACAAATGAGCTATATTTTTTATCTTATGTGTGGTGTCAAGGACATGGATAGATATTATTTCATTTATCAAAATAAATCTTATGTGAGAACTAATTCCAAATAAAAAATAATCTATTACAAAAATTAAGAGTTATAATTAATAAATAAATGATAAAACAAAAAAAGATTAACCCCATAAATTAAAAATCTGACATACAAAATTCTAAAAACATAAACACTAACAATTTATTTATTTATAAAAACTGTGAAAAAAAATAAGTAAATATAACAAATAAACTAAATTATAAACATAAAATTAATACTTTAAAAAAAATTTGAATATTGAATAAACAAATAAAATAAAAAATCTCACAATAAAATCATTTACGCATTAAACTAATCATTTTAACATAAAATGAAATATTTTAGTAATTATCAAAAAATAATTCTATATTACTATAATTAATTAGTTAAAATATATTTTAGCATCAAATATACATAGAAACAACAAAAATGATGAGTAAAAATGCACAAAATAAAAGCCACATCAAATTACCTCACATGTAAGCATTTTTTGTCCTCAAAAAATAATATAGTCAATTTCAGTAGAAAATAATATGTCTCAAGAGTCGAAAATTGGATTTTCACAAAGAATTAGTTTTTAAATTAATTCTCTTTAATGAACACTGTCATGTTAAAAAGGATACACCCCCCTTAAAATTAAACTTATGTAGTGAAAAATGGGTTTCCTATTTTACAAAAATGTTTAAAATTGAAAATTTGTGAAAAGAATTAACAATACATAAATTTTAATCTAAAAAGAATTCCAAAAATCTCATTACATAATGATGAGAAAAAAATAATATTTATAAGGCATAATAAATAGACACTTTGTTTAGATGATCAAGATTAATAATTAAAAGTACGATAAACTACCCATATAACAACTTAAAGAATAAGGGATAAAATAATTAATGAAAAGAGGCTCCACCTTGAATATTATTTTTATTTCATTGTTCATTTGGATGCATATCTTATGCGTTTTATTCAATCCAAAACGTTCAAATCCAATTAATGTTTTATAACATTATTCCAAAATATTACTGAAATGAAATTATTTCAAGTGGGAAAAATGTTGTTCTTAATTAAATATATTAATTTGTAGAGACATATAGCCTCAAAGTGGAATCACAACATTGAAATTAACAAAAACATTTTACCAATTGAAAATTTAATTAAAACCTTGAATATTAACTATTTTTTAAAGAATATATTGGTTCATTAAAGAGACTCTCTACCCTACACATAAAACCCAAAAATTTTCCTCAAATTTGAATTCAAAGGTTAATGAAAATAATTAAAATTATATTTTCAATAATATTTCTCAACAAAATAGTAAAATTTAATGTATTAAGAGAAATAGTGAAATTAAACGAAAATGTTTTCCAAAAACTTCAATAACTTTTCAAAATTACAATTTGAAAAAACAAATGATTTTATGTTGTTGTAAAATAAATTATTGTCATTTAAAATAAAAATATAGCAATGTAGTAAATGATTTAACTATAAAATCATGTAGAGTTCACGTTTTTTTAAAGGGATCCCAAAAAGATTTCAATTGATATTAAAAATTATTTTTATCAAATAAAATTTAATAAATATTTTACACTCATTATTTTCATAGAGAATCGATAAATGATTTAAAACTATAAAAACTTTACCCTACAATTGATTACAAATAAAGGATAAAAATTTAAAATAAAACTTCTATGGAAACATGATTAAATTCATATAATTAATGTAATTAATGTAAATTTAATATAACTCCCATGAAAATTGTTTCTATTTTTCTCACTATTTAGATAAAAAATCAACCCTGTTTTGACAATCAAATAGTACATATTCATTAACAGAAGCAACGTCAATGGTCAAACTGAAACAATATTAAGTCTATACATTATGAATCAAAAAAATAAAACAAACTAAAGATGATATTTTTTCAGTAAGAATCATGCAAAGCAAGAAATCAAAAATTTGAATTTTCACTAACCATGATAATGATGGTTTTTATTACTAAAAGGAAAAAAGAAACAAAATTATATAATCATGTGTTGCCTCCCAATTTGCGTTTAATTTATAGTTCCTATCTAGAAACCATAACAAAATAACCATAGTCACATGGTGAATGTGATATTTTACCCATAAACCACCAATTTTGTTTTTCCAAATTATTTTTATTAATAATATAAATTGTATAGGATTGTACACATATTAGACAACACACATCTATCACAATAGAGGAAAATTAACCTATAAAACACCTTTAGTCATATAAATACTACTCCAAGGATACTCTATGTAGAGAATAAAATCCATCATAAAATCTCTCATTCAAAGTTCTCTCAAAACATTTTGAATCAGGTGTAGAATGAGGAACTCCCTTAACCTCTTCCAAGAAATAATTAAGCCCTTGAATATGCAATAAATGATCAAGATCTCCATTGTTCGTTGTGCAATAAAATTATAGAAATAATTCATATTAAATAAATTGAGAATTTTCATGATAGTTCAATAGTGAAATAGGTGTTTCTAGAGGTGAATCGTTATCCTGGAAATTTTCCGAATATAATAAACCTCTAAACTCGTAAATTTTTTTTCAAGGTAGTTAGTATATATAATTAGATTTTAGAATAGGATTTTAAATTTCATTATGAAAATATTTTGGAATATTTGAAATCATTGAAAAATTATATTCCACTTTTATCTCTGATTCAAAATAAAATTCACCAAGAATATAAGTATATGAAAAATAATTAAAGGAATCCATTTCAACCCCCATAAAAACAATCTCTATGGATAGAAAATAAAAAAAATCATTCTCTATCATTGTTAGTGTAAGCGGTTCATCAACCTGAACAAAATGATGATGAATCCCAAGAATTTTAGTAAAGTGTCCATACTACCTTAATTATATTTCCATGAAATTAATTTCTACATGTTTTTCATAAGAATGTGAGACAACAGAATCACTATAAAAGTTGGTAATAAGGTCATTATTCTGAAATTTTATTCTAACTCAGCATCCCAATATTTTATCCGTTGGATGATTTCACGAACCAGTCTACCAAACTAATATGATAACGAAACCATTATTCATTATTCATTTTGGTAGCCAACACAACATCATAAACCTCTAACTCACCAGTCTCAATAAAGACCCTGAAAAATATTTCTTCATGAAGTAACTATCATTTTTTTTTATTTTTTTTATTTTTTTCTAATATTGATTTTTTATAAATCCATAGGAAACTCAATGCACACCTTCTCTGTAAATAATACCAAAATATGATTAGTGGCATGGTTTTTGATGAAATATTGAAATTTATATTTATATTTTCCTACTCAATAATAGATTATGGTAAGAAGGGTTGATCTATCGGGAAGACTATATATATTTTCAAGGGTTTCTTATATATTATATACTGTTGAAAAAAAAGATGATTAGTGATGATCAAGTAGGTAAACAGTGTACCCAATGTTTATGTGGCACGATGTGTAAATTTTTTCATATATAACGTTGTTAAAGATCATAAAATAATATAGTATCAATAGATATAAATTTATCCAAATAACTATATTTCACATTTGAGAAGTGATAATCAAAAAGAAAAAAAACATGTTGTTAAAGTCTATATTGAGTAGTTTGAAAAAAACTATATGATTATATAGTTATTATAATAAAAAAAACGTTAAATTTTTAAATAATGATTAATATTAAAATTAAATATGATAAAAAAATTAAATATGAATAAATGAACTGAAACAATCGAATTTCCCCGCATAGTTAAGAGAATTTCATTTAATATTGAAACATGATCAATAAACTAAGAAAGAATAGATGAAAAATTCTAATAGAAAAGAAATATCATCAATTGAATCAAACTCAATATCTCATATCATTATTTCCATCCCTCCTACCTAATGAAGAGCCTACTCATGCTCCCAAAGAAGCCATCTTCTCTCACTCCACAACATCATTGTTCCAAAAAATGACTTTCTAAAAATTGGTTTTCAGGAAAAAATTTTGATCCATCCATTTAATAATGGAATGTTCCACTGACTTATTATAATAGATTACCATTCCATCATTTTCAATATCATATTTTTTATTTTCCCTTTATAATAGTTCATATATTTTAGCTACACTCA
This sequence comes from Viscum album, assembly GCA_963277665.1. Classification (NCBI taxonomy): domain Eukaryota; kingdom Viridiplantae; phylum Streptophyta; class Magnoliopsida; order Santalales; family Viscaceae; genus Viscum; species Viscum album. Next base: position 91,196,556 of record OY728164.1, read on the forward strand.
CCAAAGAACAAATTTACCAACCAACCCTACCTTCCACCTATAAGGAGAATTTAATTACTCCAATATTCATCATCTTTATATTTTATCCTAGTATCATCCCCATTACTTCTTCCATTTAATCCCATGTTAAGCTCTAGATACCTCCAAATGTTGTAGTGAAATTACTCACTTCTTAGTTAAGGTGAATAATCACAATCACAGTAACCAAATTAGATATTCTATCATATCATGAATCAGGTAATGATGATTGAGGATCATGATCCCAAAAAACCAAAAACATCCATGATTCAGATTGGATTTAGGATTATTTTTTGGAAAATAATCAAGTAGGTGGAGTATGAATTGATCTAATCTTCTGATAGGAGTGAAGGGGAATGATGAGGACATGGATTATTCTTAAAAAACTGACCTTGTAAGTGAGAAAATGAACCTATAAATAGAACCTAGTCAGAAATGAAAATTAATATCGACTATGGAAAACTCAAAATAGATTAAAATCATCCATATTAGACTAAAAAGTATCCTTTAAAACAAAAATTTCTGAACAATATTCTTCTCAAAGACATCCTCTATTCTCCAATATCATTTGTGTCGAATGACATCAGAACCTTAAAACTTCCCTCATAAGCATAATTCTTCTATCTTGTTTTTTTCTCTCATAGGATAAATTATCCCATGTGATAATTATATTAGGATGCCTCTTCATCAAATAATATACGGAAGTGAAATTTATCCTACACTATATCAAATTATATTGCGTAGAACCCCTAATATTCTCTTATGCAGATGTTGAATACTTATATTTTGGGTTTTATAGAAATTAACTTACACGTGAGTTATATTTTTTATTATACATGTGGACTATCTAAAATCACAAAAAATTATTTCATAAAAATATGATATTTATGAAAGAACTTCTAGAAAATAAAAAATAAACAATTGCAAAATTATGAATTATAATGAATTAATAATTAAAAAATATATATTAACACCATAAATTAAAATTTCAAGATGTAAAATACAAAAATCAAATACAAAAAAATATATTTAATTACATATACTAAGATAATGAATAGAAAATTATAATAAATTTATGACTAAATTATAAACAAGAAATTAATATATTAAAATGAATTTAAAAATAGAATAAATAAATAAAATGAAATAACAACACACTATCATTATTTAGAAATTAAATTCTAGATTTTTACAAAAAATTGATATTTTACTAATTCTAAAAAAATCACAATTACTATAATTAATCAATTTAAAATGTATTTTATCAATAAATATTCATTAAAATCAACAAAAACTATGTGAAAAAATGCATGAAATAAAGATAGCATAATTGACTTATGCTCACCACATAGTGATGAAATGGATTTTTCATAATAGCTATAATGTTTCAATATGATATATATGACATAACTATAATTCAATAAATTTAAAATCACATCTACCTAATTAAAACTCAATCCTTTTGGAAATAGTAATGACATTCTTGCCTATGTGTGGACTATCACCTCCACAAAATGATGTGATTTGTTTTTCATTTATATATTACTGGGATGCTAAATAAGAAGAATTTTATGATTATATATAAGATATATATGAAATAATAATGACCCAAAAGGGTGAATTAATATATTCATTTCTTTTGATCCATCCTCAAAAATGGAAACAATGTTCATGCATTTTTACGATATTTTATCTCCAAGAATGGTGTAATTCGTTATTCTATATATATTTTAATGAAGGAATATAGACACATAAACAATGAATATGATTTATATTTATATCATTATTTACCTTGGGGATCAAATGGAACCATGATCAAAACATAAGGACCAAAACTACTGAACTATAATTTGCATGAAAAATATAGAAAATATCACATGGAGTATTAATTTTAATAAAGTGTAAGAAAACGATTGATAAAAGGTTATAAGTAAAACATATATGATATTATATAAATAATTATATTTTTGAAATATATTTATAATAAATCAATGTTTATTATAATGGAGGTTCCAATTCCTACAAAGGAAGTCAGACCTAAGGTGGGAGATTTTTTTTCTCACTATTATTTTAATAGGACACCATTAAGATTCACTATGTTTTCATTATGTGGTTTATGTAATACCCTTGAGTTTATTTTTTGATTATTTTGTTAAAATTTTTGGATAAAAACATTCGTATAATGTTCTTTATTTCTTGGGGATAACAATTCAAATGTTACAAAATGGTTTGGTGTTTTATATTATAATATCATTATTTATAAGGATTATTTCTGATTATGTTCTTTTTTTCAAATATAATGATCTCACTCTCAATAAAATAATTAATTATATTCTCATATTTTTATTTCATTAAAATACGTATTTTGTTTCATTTTCAAACCATTTGTACTCAATAGACATAAAATATAATTTTTAGGAAAATCGACTTCATTTCTCTCTTTAATCAAAAATTTTTTCCTTCCATAACAATGTTTGAAAAAAATAACTGAAAGAAGGTTTTATATATTATAATATTATTTTTTAAAATTCATTTTTAAACATGTTTAAAATTAAAAAAAATAAAAGGAATATTTTGGTAATTTTATAAAAAAATATTCTTTCTGACTTTTTCGTTAAAAGAATAGAAGGAATTATTTTTCTAAACAAAATGGAATGAACTAATTTTCTTATCATCATAACTAATATTTTATTTGAATATTACTTTATAAATTTAAATGATACATTTCAATGAAAATATTTTCTTTTATATTAGAATTGTTTTTTAAATATGTGATTTCAAAAAAATGGAATGGTTTTTTTCCTCAAGATTGTTTTAATGATACTTTAATGGAATTTTAATTTATCTCATACTAAAAAACATTGATTTAAATTATTGTTTACATGGGATATTATCCCAATAAACTATTATTATTATTTATCTATAATGATTACTAATATTATAAAAAAAAATTATGAAAACAATTTCTTTTTCATGGGTTACACAATGATAAAATAATGAAATGTTAATGATACCCTTTTATTTTTTATGGGTTCTAGTATGATGAAATGTTTATGAAAAAAATTTATTTTCATTGATTCTAATATGTTGAATTATATAAGATGTTATGTCACAAATATTTTTATTTTTTATTATGTGAAGTCTGGTACTTATATATCCCTCTAATTTATTATGTAAAATTGATATCTCATGAGAAAAACTTGACTTAAATTGGGAGTGAACCATATTTATTAATGGAATTTATACACTCTAATAATCTTGGTAGTGAACATCGACTGCTACGATGGGTTAGGGAGTGAATCTATTCTACTGTTATAGTCATGGAAATGATCCTTGAAAATAAAGTAAATGATTACATGTGCTTATGTGTATGCTATGAACATATGTCTTATTAAAATTTATTCCCTCAAAGATCATTTTACTTAAATACTTTATGACTGATTTCTTCTTAAATACCATGATTTATGAAATTAATTAAGACTATGATTGATGATATGTATGGTATTATTTCAAATTTTATTCTCATGTTCTCATCCACACATGTTCATGTTATTAGTAAATGATGATTGATATATCTCTTTTCTACCCATAGTGATAATATAAGGTCAACTTTTTTAATATTTCTTTCCCACCATGTTATGAAGAAAATTAATAAGTATGATATTTCATGGAAGTTTTATAGTTAAGAATAAATTAGCGGGAGATGATGTAGATCATTAATGAATCTATTTTTTTAAGACTTATTTTACAATTTCAATTAACCTATATGATTCTGTTATGGATAATTATGTTATGAAATGGTATTCATCTATTAATATGTGATATATATATATGAAAAATATGGTATGAAAAACTATTTAAGTACCTGTGGGACTAAGTTGTACACCAAGTGTATCCTAGATGATTATGCATCCGCTAGTATCTCTGAGCCATGTCCAATTAGCTATTTTTTAATTCTCATTCATTATATATATATATATAATATTTTATGTGTGTATGTTTATATAATGAAATACTATGGAAAATTTTATTTTTATTATAATTTTGAATTCAATTTTTTTTTCAAATTTTAAAAATATAAAATGGGAATTTCAAAGGACCAAAAGTCGAAAAAGTAATATTATTTAAATTTATTAGTTTAATTATATGTATTAATTAAAAAAATAGTTCTTATTGATTTTTTACTTATTCCATTGTGAATGACCATAATCTTGAAATTAAATTGTGTATACTTTTTTTTGATAATTTGAAATTAATTTTTACATTTTTTTAATAATTGTTATATAATATAATGATCATTTGAAATGGATCAATCTGTATTTTATGATTTACCAATAATTTTTTCCAATTTGAATTTTATGTAACCAAATTCCAAATTCTATTTCCCATGTATTTGTGTAAAATTTTAATTGGAGGTGTTTCTATGAGGATGGGTTTTTATATGAGGTTAAGGAAAATTACATAAAATCGGGTTACTATAAAATATATGATCTTATAACTAGAATCATGAGAAATATATGGTGTTTCTTCGAAGGGGTCTTGGTTGGGTTACCAATACATGTTTTACCAAAAATTATTTTTAATCGCATTGATCATTTAATAATATTATATTTTTATATGTATTGTAAATATCATTAAATGGTTAAATAAAAAAATTAACAATCATGCCACGGTAATAATTTACTCTATTAATGATCATTTTATTTTATATTAATAATTACATATATATATATTCTTACATAGAATATTCAACAGACATGAAAATATAGAGAAATTTATTAACTAGATAAAATCACTCAAATAAATTTTTTTCTCAAAACCTATTATCTAAAATTTGATATAGAATTAAACCATGATGTTTACATAGTGAACATACCATTATCATTAATTTTTTTCAGGCACATTTTATAGTGCTTGATTAGAACATGGTCTGGATCGAATAGTGCAAGTTCATGTCAAAACTACGCAACAAATTTTGGGCTTAGAGTGTACGTTCCCTAATTATTCAGGGTTAAAAAAACCTTGAGATTAATTATGATCATGTGTTATAGTTTATTATAGAGGTATTTGTTATGTTTCATTCCTAGTTTGGAATTCATCTAACCGAATAACGCTAGTGAATTTTTCTTATCATGTGTTAGCTTCATGATTGGAGAACATTTAAACAAACTACGAATCTTAAACATGATTACTACCTAAATTTCACCAACAAGATAAATTAATAATCTACCTTCATCAATTTTAATCCCCATGTTTCCAATTTATATATAGTTTTATTCGTCTATGGGGGTCATCCTAGTGTGTTCCTATCCTCCGTTATCCATAATATCAATGGCCCTACCTATTTATTAAAATTTATTTTTTCAAAGGGAGTCCTTTCGTTATCTTTTTTTTCATTAATTTCCCCCACCATTATCTTTAATCACCCTTTAGTTTTCAGCCTCCCTAAACCATAGATGATGCGGATTTTAGATTTACTATTCATGTTTTGTAAAACTATAAGGAATTATTTCATTGATCATGTAAAGGGAATAATCATTCGATATTGAGAATTCACCATCGATGGATAAAGGATTCAGATTGGTTTTTCCTGGTCAGATGATGGTGATTTTGTGAATTTATTTTAAATTTAAACTAAATTAGTGATTAATTATTTTTAAATCATTATTCATTTAACTAATATTATTTTACATTTTCATCCTCGGTTGGATATATATTTCAAGGGATTTTCCACTTGATATCATTGTTTTAAATGGTTCATCATTACTTTATAAAGAGTTGTTTTAATTGAGTGTGTTTTTAAAGGTATATGAGGCCTGATAAATGGAAATTGGATGATTTTGGGAAATGGACCCATTTGGTTCACAAACTGGATAAATTTTTTTTGTATTCTCAAATGTTCTTAAATGAAGTGGTGTTTTATATAAAGTGGTTTTATAAGATGATTTCTCATGAATGTTATTTAAGGTGTGTTTTTAAAGGAATGTTTCAAAATGTGTACATGAATTCATATTCCAATTCACTTGTGAAACCCCCCTTTGGGACCCCATTAGTTTGTTTTTTTAAATGATGTTATCATATTTTTATATCTAGAGTTTTTCTTATGTATTTAATAGAAAATTTTCATATTATGGTATTTTTATTATTTGTAATCATGTATGCATAAAATAAAAATGGTTATTTTCTTGGGAGAGTGTCATTGGTGAGATAACTGTTACTTCAAATCTTATACACTTGTTCTATGTGATTTTTTCACCTCTCATGTTTGATTTATATTACATGGGAATATATGTAAAATGGTAGATATTCTATATGAGTAAAAAAAAATAGATGATCTATAGTTCATTAAAATGTTGGAATATTGGTTTCTAATAACTCCTTGGTGGTTGTTCCCATAGTAGATTTCATCTCTCAATAAATTTTATAGCATGACCAATTCAACAGGAGAACTAGTATAGATTGTTTCTTATAGGATAAGATAGAGTGATACTATCTATTTAATATTTTTATTATATGATTCTTAGATATCTTCCCATTATTTTTAGGACATTGAGTGATTTACATAAGTGAATTCAGTATACATGTCATCATATCTCCTTCAAATATAATTTTTTTTATGGAATAATTTATTTGAGTATTTTTATTATACATCATTTATATACTTGGATCATTATCAAAAATATTTTTAATCCATTTGTGGAGTTCTGGTTTAATTTAAAATATATTTGAATAATGATTTGGAAATATTTTTATATAAAACTAGGAAATGATATGTGAAAAAGGTATTTGATGAATGAATTTGGAAGGATTCAATATTTTCTATTATTATTTTTAGGAATGTAATATATGAACACTCATTTTATTTTTTTTAAATTGTTATGATTTATTTATTTTTGGTCTGATAATTATCATCCATGATAATGGATCCATTTTATAATTTTTTATTGTATGATATTTAGTTTTTATATCTCAATATTAGAAAATACATATTATAGAAATTGCATTTAAATTAATATATTTGAAATAAATTTCTAAAGGAAATTTTACAAACTCATTAGTGAAATCCAACTTGGAATATATAGCTCTCCCATATCATAGAGCATTGGTTCATTGTAGCATTTTCTCTCTCATAAATATGGAAAATTAATGACCTTCAGAACATTTGGCATCTTCGTCAAGTGTTCTGGGTCTATTGGATGAATGGGGTATTGTTTTGGACTTGGATAATGACTAAAGGTCAAAAAAATTCAGTCAATCAGGGGTTTGGTATTTTTTTGGTGTTAGATTCGTTTTGGGGATAGTTAGATATATCATCCAGTTCAACTAATGGTTTTTGTGAATATTTCTTCCATTGTATCTGTATATATTGATCAAACTGTTTACTATTTTTGTGATGTTCAGTTAATGATTTTTTAACCAGTATGTTGTCGAATTTTTTTTCTGAAATTTTATATATGTTAGGATTTCGAATTAATATGGCGTGGACATATAATTGAAGAATTATTAATGCCATATTTCAGGGTGGGATTAGTTTTTTATTATTATATTATGAGGGATAAATTATTCCAATGGTTTGGTTTGTGATACCTAGGTATTAATTTCCATTATGTAGTTTTCAAGAATACCATTTATACCTAGTGGTGATCCTTGTTTGGTGATATATCTGGTTATCATTTGTTGGTTATTAATAAATATTATCTGATCATATGTTCATTGTGAAGGCCAATATTCTTAAATAATGTCTCATATTATTTGGAAATCTAGGTATAATATAAAAAAGAATGTAAAAATATGATTGGTAGTTATAGCATAGTTTTGTGTGCTCTTTATTACCATGATTCCTAAGTAACCATGGGTTTTTCTATTTTTAATCATTTGTTTTAGGTTGTTATTTTTATCATCACTTTTTGGACAATACGATGTGATATTTTCCCATTCATTGATTACATCAATCATTTTTAGTGATCACCATTAGATTTTGACTAAAAATGTTGGAATAAATAGATTTGTATGGTTTCATCACATAGTTTTCCTAACTAATAGATACCCAGGAATAGGTATTTATCATCAAATAACGATGTTATTATAGGGTTATCACATGGTCAACAGATCCTTGTATCCAAACAATGAATTGTTTTTCTCTACATGGTTATAGTTTTCTATATCTTTTTCATTTTAAATGATCATATTGGTTCTCAACATATTTAAATGGTTTATTAAGAGATTTTGTTGGTGGAGTTTTTTTATTGGGTGTTGGATTGACGAACGGTTTGTTCTTGATTAAGTGTTATTATGTTATGAGATATAGGTTTTTATCTTGAAACATAATTTTTTGGGTTAATATGGTGATTTGGGGAAGTTATTTTTTAAATTGCATGTTATGGCATACATATAAAGTATTAATTATTAAAATGAAAAATTATCAATATAATTTATTTATTTAGGAAATTTATTAAAATGTTTTTGAAAAGGGTTAAAAATTTATAGAAACAGTTTGATATTAATGAATAATTTAAAGAGATTAATTGGTTTTCAATTTTAATTAAAATTTCATAATTTTAAATAATGTGCATGCATAGGGTGAAAAAACACATTAAAATCCTCCTAAATGTTGAAAATTTATGGAAATAGATTTTTTGGATGTTTATTTAAAGATGAAGTATTTTATTAATGGGGTTTTTATGGATTTCAAAGCATGTGTGTCTTCGAAAAGTGAATATAAAAATTTTATAAAAATTATTTTAGTTTTAAATTAAATGTAGGTTTTGAAAATGATTCTATATGTTTTCCCATGGTGTGAATTTTCCAATAAATCTATCCCTTATTGTGTATTTGGACTATTTGATGTTGTTGTGAAGTATATATGCGATATATTCATGGTTTATATATTTTTTCCATGGATCCTTAATAAGTAATTTGAGAATTGAATAATATCTATGGGGGTGATGGGGGTAGGGTGAATCATATTTCTATTGGTAGTTTCACTTCATATTGTCAACTTTTTATAGACTATGAATTGCGTATTCCAGCTAGAAATTTATTTTCACATGTAATTTAGGAGTCAGCATCGTTTATTATATAGTTATGAATGATCTTTTTAAGTGGTAATTTGGTAATACCCTATTTATAAATTTAATATCTTCAGTTACCTAGAGTGGGTTTTTATAATTAATTATGTTTGGATCTATAATCATTGAGGATGAAATTGGTTGAGGATATTATAGAAGGATATACTATATATATTCCCTAAGTATTTAAATGTTAGTAAATTATTAAGTGTTGTTTTTTGTGGTGGTTTATGTGCCTCAATTATTTATTTAGTCTCGGGAGGTTGTGTGAGATTCATTGTTTTGGTTTTGGTGGGATTGGATTGAGAATGATATGGTTGTTTTTTATGTGTCAATGAAAAATATGGCCTCAGATTATATTGTGTATATAGATGATTATTTGGATATTCAACGGTTCATTTTGAGAGGGTGATAAAGGTATGTGGTTTTACCTCATCCTACAACTCAATTTTATTCCAAAAAGATAGTGAAAATCTCATTTCCTTATTGAGAAACTACTTTGATTGAGGTATCATTTCCCTTTGATGAGATGTGACATGAAGAATTTGGATTATATATAAACTATTGGTTTAATATTATTTTATGAAATTTATTACCATATTGTAATTATGGTATATAGTGATTTGTTGTTTTGATTTTTTTCCTATTGATGATCCTCTATAGGAAGAGTGTATATCCCATACTCGTCATTCTATGTTAAATATATATGGTGGGGAGACATATACTAGATATCTATATTTTTATGCTCTATTATTGTGATTTATGACAAGGATTTTCATTAATGTATTGTGAATTTGGTGTTGGAAGTGGAAAACTACATGTTGGGTAGTGACCAACTCTGCTAGAATGGAGAAGCCTCTGGGATGTAATTTTCTAGTTTGGGATACAGATTTATGGTCCATGAGATTGCAATGGAGCAGCTGACCCCTCTATGGAAGATCCTTTGGAATCCTGACCTCTCCCCAAATTCAAATTTCTATGGTGGTTGGTTTTCTTGGGGTTTCGTCCAACTCTTGACCTGTTGAAAAGCAGACACTTTGATGAGGAATATTTGTGCCCTTGGTGCTCTCAAAATAAATAAATTTTCATTGTATGATCTCTTTCTATGCCCCAGGGTTGAGGAGATTTGGAAGGAATTATCACTAGTATTTCTGAAGACCATTTACCCCATCATGGAGCTTTCCCATCACTTCAACAAGTGGATGACTTCATCCATGGTCCTTAATAAGGTGGGGAATATTTTTACAATTTCATAGAATATTTTGACATGAAGAAATGAATGGATATTCCTGAAGAAATCTACTCCAAAAATTTTTCTGGTGTACAAAGGGATTTTGATTGGATGAATTGTTGGATCTTGAATAATAACTTTACACCTCATAACAACATGCAGAACCCCTCCTCTTCTTTCCCTCCAACCCCCCCCCCCCACCACTTGAGGGTTTCTTTAAAATTATCTCTTATGCAGCCATTTCTACTAGGTTGAAGGTGGATGTGAGGCTCATTGATTACATGTTGGATGGTCAGGTTGCAAATTACCATTGCATGTCCTTCGATTCCCCATGGAGACTGGTTGTGGTGGAAGCTGTTACGATCATACAAGGTATCATCCATTCTCATTTATAGAGATGGAACTAGGTTCTTTTCAAAATTGGGCTGATGTTTTCAACACCATTTCACAAAGAGGGGTGGACTCACAACAGTTCAAACTTATTCTCAAAAAATATTGGTTCTGTGATGGATCCATTTTGTCATTGGATTTTTCATTCCTTTTGTGTGGGGGTAATCTCCCTTCCCATTAGCTGACATGTTTTTGGATTCCATGGGTTAATCATTGATGGGTGGGTTCCTTTATAAATTTGATTTATATGTTCAGTTCAATTGATCATTAATATATTTTCCTTTTAGAAAGTATGGTGTGATTTATATTTTTATATCAATGATTCATTAATGAAAATTAATGGCATGGTGATGGGGAGCGCATGAAGTGATTTCCTAACCATGCATTTAATCAGGTCCTCTCCTATCACTTTGTCTAATGTGGAGGGATCACCCTTCTATGTATGGGGATCAGTTCAATCCTGTCATGAATTCGAATGATCTTGAGGTTTTCCCTTCAATTTATGTCTATCAGAAATAATTTGGGTTTTTCAATGGTGGTTTATTGTTAGAAATTCATTAGGTATTTCTTAACACTTCGTCGCTACTTGATTCATCAATGGTAGATTGGTTTTCTAGGCCTCACCCATTGTTTGATTATGTCAAGAAGCACATTAATGATGAATATGATTTTTGGAACCATGCATCAGATGGTTTTTTGGATTCATGTAATCCCATTATCCTTTTTTATAGGGATGATGATCTATTTAAATCTTGATCATTGTCAATTTCCTTCATTTGATCAATTTTTATGTAGTTGGGGATAACTCGATTAGGTGGTTACTTCAGGAATAGTCATCCCACAATGAATATATACACCACTCTCCATAGAACCCCTATATTAGAAAAAATAAGCAGCATGGAATGATGTCTTTATCAAGATGAATTATACATTTATACAAGATCTCCTCTACTGAAAACATCTTGTGGCCTTTTCTCAGCAACTAGAGAACCACCTGTTCATCCACTCTTGATAAACAAAATAAAAACATAACTGAATGGTTTTTCATTAAAATTTTAAATTATGAATGACTATTGGATCCATGGTTTTGTGAAATTGTGTATTTCCTGGTGTTTCTTTCTTACTCGAACTCTTTAGATATTCTCTGCCTTCCTACCTTTGATGTAGGTGTCATAATTATTGGTCCATCCAGGATTCAACTTTTTTTAAAGATATTTTGGTTGTTGAATGTTTTATGATGGAGTAATTGTGAATCCATAAGAATGCAATTGATTATATTTTATACTAATTTTAATAATTTTAATTTTGAGAAGTTTTAGTGTTAAATATTAAAAATATATAAAATTCCTTCAATCACCTGGTTTTTTATACATTCTAAGAGAGATAATGTTGTGTCTTGAGTGAATATACCATTCTAATTAATTTTTATTTTACACAGTTTAGAATGCATGGGAAACACAATTGTTTATCATGCTATGCATGTTGTAGTGGACACAATGTGATAAATTTTTTTCTTGGTGTGTTGGATCCTGAAATACACATAGTTGGGTGAAAAAAAATTGGGTTACTATGTCAAAATGTTGTAGTGAAGTTTAGTTATGGTATTTCATTTTTTACTATGTCGCATACCTGGTCCCCTGAATTTTCTGATTGAAAAATTATTTCATAATTATTTAGTTTAACATATTTGATATTCTCATTTCTTGGTCCTATTTATTATTATTATATTAGTGTTTTTAGGATAAAATTTTAAATAGATTTGAAAATTATTTTGATAGACTAAATTATGAAAATAATGAATGGTCTATGTTTTTACAAATTATGTTTAATGAATTATATTTTAGTGGGAAAATATGATTTAGTAACTCTTTCATGATATTAATTAAAATCTTTCCTTTTATGTTTTTAAAAAGTACCATGAAAGAAGTATTTTGGTTCTACCATTTTCTTTCTTAAGAAGGTGTATGTTTTGAAAATTAGTTTTTATCTCAATTTGTTATTATAAAACCATTATTAAAATTGTTTTGAAATTAAAAATTGTGTATAGTATTTTGAATAATAATGAAAGAATAATTTTTAATATTTTACTTGTGATATTATAATCACATTCTGTATACATAATTATTTTTACGTATATCTTATAATATATTCCAGAATATCAGTTTTATATTTTCCTTGGATTTGGTATCTTTTTCATGGGTTATTTGTCGGTTTGACCATAGAGCGATGATTTATTTTAGTTTGGGAGTTGTCTTGGGTCACATGGTGATGGTTGTTAACTGAAATATATTTGTTTTGGTTTTAGTATAATTTTTGGGATGTTAATGTATCTGCTTGTTTAGTTAGGTGATTTCTTAATTCATGATTTAATTTAATTTATTTATTGATAATTATCTATTTTTTATAGTAATGTTAAAAATATTGATTTTATTACAATTGATGTAATATATTACATAATTAGACATTTATGTTATGGGGAGATTTATTATTTGGATGGAATGGATGTAAATTATATGGGTGGATCATAATAGATTTATTGTTGGGATCCTTATGGTGGTTTTTTTATGATGGTGAAATCATTCCCATAAATTCATTTAAGATAACCAAGAAGTTGTTTCAATCCCATGGTGAAATAAAATTACATTCATGCATAGGGTTGATCTAGGTCGAGTAACATGTTGGGTCAGCCATGGCCAGTTTTTTATAATGAGATCTACTCAATATATCCAGGAGTTACAGATTAATATTTTTTTCATATAAAATCTTACCTGAACAACATTTAGTAATAAAAAGTTCCTTAATCTATTTTATGATATAGAATATACATATTCATACCCCCTATAATAATTGATAACCTAGATATTTATAATCTAATTGTTATGCCTATTGATATTTAATTAAAATAATGGGATATATATCTAATTAATAATAAATATTGTCTTAAATTAATAATAAAGATAAATTATTAATTTCCCCTTTGATACTACTATATAAAATGGAATGTAATAATAAAATTTCAATATCACTAAATTTAATTCTTGAAAAATAAAATATCATTAATAAATAAATTATCAAGAAGTGGTACAGGTTATTTCACATTGTGATACATTATTATCATAAGTTGTGTGTAATTGATTTAACTCTACCTTATTATAAATTACTTGGGTTCTTAAAGGGATAGAATCAAGACTCTCATAATCACATATATGATACATATGATTTTAATCAAATCGTGTATTAATTAATTTCTATTAATCTTAATTCATTGTTTTTTACCATGGATATATACACCATGTTGTCACATCCCTTGAAATATTATTTGAAGAAAATGAGAAATATGGAAATATGATAATCAAAAAACTATTCATATTTATATTGGAATATGGGAACCAATATTTTCCTTAATCAATAAAAAGTATATGTATCATAGAGTGATTAACTTAGTTTGGATGCATTCCTATTAAATATCTATCAAAACATCTCAGTATTTTATCTTTAACTCGGATTCGATTAATTTTTATTTATTGTAATAAAATGACTAATATGGATAATTAACTTCCACATATATTGTATTTGGTATTATAAGATAATAAAAACATGAATAAATAAATATATTTAAATCTTCTAGTTAAAATTAATAATGATAAAAAAATTCGATGGAATGATCAAAGAAAAAGGTATATTTGTAATACCATATTAATAATTAAGAGATTATTAGGGATAGAAATGATAATGTGGCTATCTATATTTCATTTTTTGATAAAGGCTATAAAAAAAATAATTATAATGAATAAGAATGAGTATATTTCATTATTAAGAATATTTTTCAGAAAATATAGTCTTTCTATTTTAGTATCTCAAGTATTATATATAACTTTTATTTATATATATATATTTTTCAAAACTAGAATATTTAAAATATTCAATGGTTTCTAGATATTGAGTGGACATTTATTTTATGATGATATAATAAACCATTCATATCATGAGAAGAAGAATATATTATTTTAATTAATTGATAGATTATTTTATTGGATAAATAATTTTATATGCATAAATGTAATAAATCATTTTTGTGTCTTATCTAGAAAAATATTATTTAATTTAATGAATGATACATATTAATAATAGGTTATATATATAAACTCAAATTAATAATACAATGTTAGTTACAATAATTAATTCCAAACAAAAAAACTAATCTTACACCAGATTGTTTTTTATAATTGCCTCATTAAAACAAAAATACTTTGATAAAAATATAACAAGATGGTTATTAAGACCCTTCAGATAATAATGTATTGAAATATGGAATTCCTATTTACATTTTTAACAAACTATGTAATCTTTTAGATATAATGGTGAATGGGTCACAAATCATCTAAATTTAGTTTAAAATTTTATATTGAGACCATTTCAAGATTAAAATGAAGATATATTTTCCAAGGTTGTCACTTTAATTTATTACATTATGAAATATATTTATTTATACTTGATAGATAAATAAAAACATTTATATGATTTAAGGATTGTAAATGTGAAATGGAGAATCAAATAATTAAAATGATGAATAAACTCAATTCAAATAAATATAGATAATATCATTATATTGTCTTGAAAATTTCTACTCAAAAATTAGTTTATAATATATATGTGCATCACATTTAGGAACATTTTATAGTATAAAATACATGTACCACATAACAAAACAATACATTTTTATATTTTATAAATATACAGATTTACATATCAAACACGTGTACACTCTGTAAATTAAATGTACAGGATATGATTAAAAAACTACCATGATTTGAATTTGAAAATTCAAAGAGTAGTGATTTCAATCAAAATAGTAAATCATTAAAAACATATAAAAAATAGTAATATTATTATCATTTTATCAATAATGAATATAGATTCTTGATAAAAATGTAAGTTAAATGTCAATGAAAAATGAGTTATATATATGATTTTTAATATCAACTGACTATTGGAATATTGACTGTCCAATACAATAATAATTGATGATTATAATGATCGTTGACTGTTGTGTATAGTAAAATAACTCATAATAATTATTTAAAATAAATAAGATAAGTAAATAAATATATTAAAACATAATAATATTATTTATTAAATTATATAAATTAAAATAAATATTGGCTTAAATTATAAATAATATAAATTTTACAATATTTAGTAAACTTGTTATTTTAATAATCAAATGTAAATATCAGAATTAAATAATATTAAATTTCATTCTCATAAAATTGATATAGTTTTTCTAATCACCACAACCCGAAAAATATATATTAATTTCTATGTAAATTTATGAAAAAGATGAATTTTTTGTGAGTAGTATAAAATATGTTTTTTCGTATATTTGATATGTTTTCTAATTTCATGATGGTTTAAATTGAGTAAATAAATTAAAATAAAATTCTATATGAGTTTCAAAATATTTAATGAAAAAAATGTATTTTATAATAAATATCATTATTTGGAAACCTAAAATTTAATTTCAAAAATCTAAATTTTATTTCAATCAATTTTGTTGTTTAAATGAATTGAAATAAATATAAATTAAAACAAATAATTTATGAATTTTTTTAAATACAAATACAATATATATTATCTTATCTACCTTATTATCATTCCCATGCATAAATTATTCTTTTTCTAATGAAAAAATTGAAAATTGATCAAGATTTTATTTAAAACTCTCCCATTCATAACCAATTAATATAGCCCACTTCCACTAATTTATATTCACTTCATAAATTCATCCCTATTTAAATTTCGTCCTGAATCCCTCTCAAAATATTCCTTACCATGTTTCTGAAATCTTTTTATAACAAAAATAAAATTCAATAGAGCCTAATTATGAGTTATGAATGAGGTATCCTAAATACAATGTGAATACCTCTCATCCACATATACTTATTTCTATATTTCTCTTAACCCATATATATTTATGTTATAAATATAATAAAATTAAATTTTTTAATATTTATAAAAATATATAATTATTAAATACAATGATTAACAACTTATTAGTATTTCATTCATTTTTTAAAACCATGTTCACATTATAGTTGGTTTAGACTATGTATGTGTAATATTAAATTTTAATTATGACCATTTATAAATGGTTTTCATGTTAATTAACAATTTTAATCATGTTTATGTTTCTTAAATGATTATATATCATGTTGATAAAAAAGTAAAAAAACTATTTATGGGTATTTATAGCTCCCAACATTAATATAGAGGCATATTTTTTATTTTGAAATAAAATTATATTACCTTTTGAATAATATCAAATTGGTTCTAATATAAAGATAGTGACCCCATACCCTTACACTTTTAGAGAGAATAAAACCACTGAAAATACCATTTTCAATTATTAAAAATCAAAATGATGCATCATGTAGTAGTTTATTGAATAATCTTAAATGATTTATAGGGGGAACATTAATCAAATAAAATAAAATTTTATGGAAATAATTGAATTATAATATATTAGATAATAATTAATATGGTTATTTAGTATAATATATATATATATATATATATATTTCTATATTAAAGATGTTAGAAGAACATCCATGAAAATTCAGATTTTCGGTAAGGGTGTTGTTCATATCTCTCAATTGTTGTGTTTTATTGATACGAAATACATTATTTTGTTTTTTATGTCTTATTTTGAGTTATATTAGACTCATCCTTTATACATAATGGCATGTTTCTAATGTATTTAATCATATTCTTAATGTAAATTCAAAAAGGGATTATTGATATTATTGGAGGCGTTTTCTTATAAATAATATTTTTTAAATTCCATGGAATGAGGTGATAAGATCATTTGGAGGGATTTTATAGATGTCGATTATCTCTCACATGATGATAGAGTAGTCCATGAAATAATGGCTCACTGGTGTAGGGCCTCGTCATGTCGGTGCCATGAGGAAGAAAATTCAAATACAAGAGAATCCAACCATCCCCCCAATGTAGTTTCACCATCCATCCAATTGACTATATTCTATATAATAATCCAATAGGTAGTATACTAACAATACAAATTTTATTACCATGTATGAGGTGGTCCTAGGATAGGATCATCGAGGTAGAATATATAATGGTAAAAAATATCACACTTGAATATTTAATTCCACAACATTACCTAAATTAATATAGAATGTTTTGAGTAGCCGTGGATCTTATAAATATACGATAAAGGATGCATGGATTATAAAATAATCTTTTCAAACCCTCCATGATTTAATCAAGATTGTGAATATCCTTGGATTCTATAAACCCTCACATAAAATAGATATTCTTTATTTCCAATTTTTAAAGGATCATAGATTTGTGTCTATCCCTTGGTCTATATTTGTACCTATAATTCTATTTGGATGAAATAATACTTTTTAAGGTATTTTCCCTAATATATATTCCCTTATTCCCATCATCTTATCAATATTCTCTCAATAATTATGTAACAGGCATCTTATCACAATAGGGAAAGCAGGGGATGTGGTTTCTTATAACAATTATTTATATTAAATAGAATTTTTTCTTGGGTATACATTAAAACCAATGTATATAGTTCATGGGTTTCAATTAACACCACATGATAATATTTATTGGACATGCCTCCTTAATTGTGGGGTGGATATGTTGGGGGACCTCATGTACTATTATCAAACTTCTTATCAGTTCTGTTTTAATTCACTTTATATGATTTCTTTACATCATTATAATATAAAAAAGTATTTATCTCATATGTATTTATTATATTCATTATATAATTCTTAAACAATTGTTTAAAAATAATTTAAAAAATTGACAATTGACTAAAATTTACCAATTATCTCAGAATCAATTTCATTATATTAATATCATGATTTTGAAAAAATTAATTAATTTTTTATAGGAATTTGAATTTATTAGTATAATATTTATAACAAAATTCACCCACTATCTTTTCATTTTTCAATAATCTGAAAAAACATTGTATCAATGTGGATATTTTTCTTCAAAAAAAAATATTATTTGAATTTTTTTATTGATTTTCAAAATATTTCTCAATTTTAGTAAATAATTTTAATATCAAGTATAAATATTATACTCTTGATCCTTAATTTTATCTTTAGATTTATTTCTATTAGAAGACTTTCATGTTTATATTACACAGATGCATTTGATACCATATTTTAAAAATGGATATCCATTGATAGACCACTAAAACTGAACACGAAGATAAATGGACTCATCAAGATATTAAATATTTTGAATTAAATGACATATCAATGTACTTATTGCATGTGATTTTAGATATAAATGTGTTCAATATAATATATACTTGTTAATGATATCCTACAATCAAGATATTCTATAAATTCACACATGAAGGATTGAAAAATGTAAAATACTCTAGACTAAATATGTTTAGACAAAACAATGATTTTTTTTCCAATTATTAAAATATATCTATTTTTCCAACTATTGGTGGTGGGTTGGTAGGGTCTTGTGGGGGTGAGGGGAACGTTGTAGGGTCAAGACCCCAACTCTGTGTGTTTACATTAATTTATTTCCTTCTATTGTATTCCATGTAGGAGAATTTAATCAAACTTATATTAACATTAATCTATTTCTGATATATTTATGTGATTTACATACACTATAATTTAATTAATTATTATGCTGATGATTTATATGAATAAGCACTACTAACAAATATTCTATGAGAATAACATTGTTTTTGAACTAACAAAGTCAATATTATCCATGAAACTAATAAAATAAATAATATTCCACATGAAGAACTCATTATCTCCCTAATGAGATATGATATCACAATGAAAATACAAGTGGTTAATGATGAAATAGAATCTATGAAAATAATAATGATCCTAACATTTAAAGAAATCAGAGATGATCATTCTTTTGAAAGTGACTCTGATAAAGATAGTGAAATTGAATTATTGATGAGATTATTGAACAAATCAAATAGAAATAATATTTTTTTCGGAAGATAAAAAAAATAAAAAATTGATATTCTAGAAGTAAAATTCATCTGTTTCAAAAAGAAGGGTAATATCAACCCATATTTTCCCTTTAATATAATGTGTAAATTGAATATGAAAACTAAAATTCATCTAAAATATTTCACATTTATTTTAGTAATGACCCCCTTTTGACCGATGAATCATTTTAATGAACTACTGAATTTCTTATGGATCATGTTGAGGTAGTTGATGAGGTTATTTATCAGTCTCCGTCTTGTTCTTCCTCCCCTTCAAATTTATTTTATTCCCTTATTCATCCTCTTCCTCTTTATATTTTTATTCTAAAAAAGAAATCGTAATTTTTTTCATGAACTTATTTCAAAATATGAGAATCACTAATAATGTATAGAAAATATATAATTAGAAAAAACATCTTTATAATGAGACATATCTTCTATAAAAGGAATTGGATTTTTTGATTTTATAATTAAAAAGTTGATCGAATATTGACGTTTTGAAAACTAAAATATAAGAAAAGAACTCTAGTAAATTAGATATAGTGTTTTGAATTATTACATAGGTTTGAGATACAAGGGGTACCTGTAATGGCCCAGATCTCTCCGGCCCATTCCTTTGTCAAAAAGAAGGTTATGAAGTGTTCTGGAGGGTAAAATAGACTTTTCCCACACCTTCCATAATTTTGAAACTACACGCCGTGTACGCCCTTTCTGGGTATACCCCATGTTGCAGGTCGTGTCCTCGCCGTGTGAAGTAAATGAGTACACACTGTGTAGTTTAACTACATGCTGTGTACCACCTTGCCGGGTATACCCCGTGTTGAAGACCGTGTCCTTGCTGTGTGAAATAATGGGGGCACATCGTGTGCCCATTACTACATGTCGTGTAGTCCTTCCCGGCGTACGCGTTACCAGTAAACGGCCATGTGCCATGTTGGAGCTGTGTCCTTACTGTGTGAAATAAATGGATACACGCCGTGTGTCCAAACTACATGTCGTGTAGTCTTTCCCCGCATATGTGTTACCCTCAATTAGTGTGTTGACCAATCAACGGCCAAGGAGCCATGTTGGAAGCCGCGTGGAGACCGTGTAAAATAACCGAGTACACGCCATGTACCATAAAGTACACGTCGTGTAATTTTCCTTTTCTCACCTATAAAAGGAGGGGTCCCCTCCTCCTTTTGAATTCACTCCTCTCTTCCCCTTTCCTCTAAGAAGATCTCTCCCAAGAGACTCAAAGGCTCCTTTTTTCCATAACTTTTTCGTCTGAGCTCCGATTTACGATCCGTCAGTGGCCACGGGATCGTAACGACGAGGCGGAACTTCTGAGCTTGGATCCATTGTCTTTCCTTCAGCCATTCTGTTCAGACTTCCACCCAAGGAGGTTTTTCCGGGACTCGACAGAAGTGACGGATGCCGACAGATGTCTTCTAAGGTTGATCCGGGGGAGCGTTGCAATCTGAACCTGTTGATGTTGGGATATTACCTTCATATCTCTAGTTTGTGCATTATACGGGTGGGTGTTCTCTTGTTTATGGGAAAAAATTTGAACCAGTTTAATAAAGATAATAACTAGCTTATATAACGGGGTTGGGAAGTTATGATTGATGTTACTTTATATCATGTGATATTATGCTGTGAATTGAATGAGCTTATGCCTACTGAAAATCACGGTCGTTGGGGGCCTTTTCTTGGGAAATTAAATTTTTCCCTATCTTTCTAGACCGTTTGGTGGATGGAATCTTTGTGGAATGTGGAAATTGGTTAATGACGTAATGATGGATGTTTAAAATCGGTAACCCTTGTGTGATCACCCCAGTTGAACAAAATGGAATAATGAAAATGTGGGTGTTGACTTGGTTATGTGGAATGTGATGGGGTTGTTTTGTGGGTTGTTGTGGATTGGGTGAGTAGCGGGGCTGCAGTTGGCTTTGTTGTGGGTTGGTATAAATGTTATGTTGGTGACAGGCAGCGGGGCTATGGTAAATGGTATTAAAGGGATAATGATGTACAGGTTTCAGTGCAGTTGTGGTTATGGTGTTTGTCTTCGGGGCTGCATGGATGGGCTTGTTTATGAATGAACATTGTGTTGTGATTATTAAATAAAAAGTGGAAGAGTTAATAAATGGTGGGGCTTTGTAACGGAACGAAATTAATAATCAATGTGATGGTTGGTTGATAAGAAGGGTTTGGTTGTGGTTCTTGTGTTTTCCTAACTTGATTTGTGGATGGCAGGGATATGTTTTTACAAACAATTCATGCGGTTGGTGGTGGATAGTTTCCTAGTAGTTAAAGAACTATATAAACTACTTCTGCTGAAATGTGAAAACCTAAATGGGGTTGGGGTTGTTTGTTGTATGCATGCTTCGTAGAAGCAGTGCCGAGGCACGTGCTCAGTTTCTCTATTTAGAATCCTTTGGTTGGGATATGTGGTAGGTATATATATTTATATATCTGTTTGTTTTGTGTTTTATCGCACCCCACCCATGTTGAGAACTTAGTGCCGAACACTCCCATTTCATGGGAGAGGGTGTTTTCCCCTTACTAGCTCCTTCCTGCTCCTTCTCCCCTAGGCTGTGATGGATTGAGGCAACCTTACACCTAAGACTCATTGGGTAGGTTTCGACTAGGGTGTCTTTAGACAAAGACTCTTTGGGCAGGTTCTAATTTTTCCCAAGAATCTTCGGGATGAGGCCCAGGTGTGTGCGAGCAGGATACGTGGTTGTGACGCCCCGGTGTGTGCGGGCGGGATAAGTGGTTGTGAGGCCCAGGTGTGTGCGGGTGGGATATGTGGTTGTGAGGCTCAGGTGTGTGCGGGCGGGATACGTGGTAGTGAGGCCCGGTATGTGTGCGGGCAGGGAGATTGTGGAAGCAACAGGACGTTCGCCGTTAGGAAGAGCAGCTCACTAATGGGAAATGGTGCGTGGTACCCAATACTATTGTTTCTTATATACTATTACCTGTTGTGCTTGTCTTTTGGTGAGTGTGGCTAGTGAGGTTGGGTGGATAGAATTTTATGCTAGGTTTCTTCTGTTGTTCTCACGGGACATTAGGATGTCTCCCTATTTATGCACGAGAGCTTTAGGTTTCCCTACTGAGTATACATGTATGCTCACCCTAAGTTTACTTTCAGGTTTCCAGGAGGACTACCAAGTCCATGCCGACCCCTACTAGTCAGACAGTTGGAGTTGTTGCAGTTGTTGTACACATGTTTCTTTTGGTATTGTACTTTGATCTTTCTTGTACTTTCACCATGTTATAAAATTTTTTAAACATGCATGTGGGCTTGGTTTGGGATTATTTCTATACACTTGTTCTTTTCCTTTTTGGTGGTTGACTTGTCTTATTTCCCGATCCTAAATAATAATAAAAAGGTTAATGACTCCCATATTTGTGAAAACTCATACCCTTGGTGCTAGTCGCCACCCCGGGGCCTACTGGAGGTGGGGCTCGGGGATCATTATCTCCCTTTCACCATTGCCAGCTTAGGAGGGGCATATTTGGTGGGAGGGGGTCATGACAGAATGGTATCAGAGGGATGGTTGAGAGATAGGATGTAGTCTGGAGTTAGGAACAGTGATGATTGCATGGGATGGTAGGGCAATAATGTTAGTTAATCTTGGTGTGTGACATTGTCCAGGGAAGACCGGCAAGGACACGGGATTTTAGGGCCCCCCATGATCCGATGCAAGGAATTTGAGCCTACCGAATGACCAAGTGAGACTACATTGATTTCAGGGTAGATACCCGAGGGAAGGTACATGCATCATCATGATTGTGTTTTACTTGATTTGGGTGTTCTGGGAATGAAATTGAAATAAAAATGATAAAATAATATATTGTGTTATCCTTACTACATAGGCTTAGGCGATCCTCGTTTACTGTACAGCTATGGCACCTGGACGTCGTCCTCGGGTGGCTCAGATGGCCGAGGCCCAACAGATTTAGGCAGTCGATCAGATGAGGATTGACCGGGAGGAGGAAGATAGCCACTGGCAGAAGACTCTTCGTTCTTTCCAGCGGTAGACCCTCAAGAAGTACGAGTGTATTACTTTGGATATAGAGACGGAGGGGTGGCTTTAGGAGCCAGGGATCGCTTTTACCTTGATCCATGCTCCGAGGGTGTAATAGGTTCCCCTAGTAGTCAGTCAGCTGAGAGGTGTGGGGAGACATTGGTGGACACTCTACCTCGGAGAGAGGATAGAGGAAGAGGTTCCATGGGCTAACTTTGAGAAAGAATACCGAGAGGAATTCTTTTCTTCCATGATCAAGGAAGAGAAGTGGTAGGAGTTACTCTCCCTTCAGTAGGGGAGTATGTCAGTACGAGAGCTGGGGATCAAGTTCTAGGATATCTTGTGCTTTTCTCCAAATCTCTTTTTGGATGAGGAGTCTCGGGTGAGACGTTTGGAGGAGGCGCTTCGTCCTTCGCTCTAGTATGCTGTCACCCCCTTCACCCTTCCGACGTACATAGCGGTACAGAAGGAGTCTGAGGTTGTAGAGAGGATTCACTCATTGGGAGGTGCACCACGTGAGGGGAACTAGCCTGGCTCGTCGAAGGGGAAAGCAGTCAACAGTAGCTCTCCTACGATGGGACCTTCCAGGTTTAGGCCAGTGGGGAGCAGGCCCCTGCAGTTCTAGTTTAGATCTTCATGTCCTCGTCCCTTTTTCATGTGCCCAGGACTGATGTTATTTTCTTGTAGATGTTTCGGGCACGTTCAGAGTCAGTGACTGACCCGAGATCAGTACGGTGGAGGTGGGTAGGTTCAGCGCCCACCTCAGCAGCACCAGTTGCCGGCGAGGCCCTTTCAGCAGTAGCAGGACCATGCTCCTCTGAGGGCAGACCTTGCGGGAGGAGGCCGACCTCAGGGTGCTCCTCAGGGACTTCAACCAGGGCATGGTTGGGGAGGTGGACGACATCAGAGAGGAAGATGAGTAGGGCATGGACAGTTGCACACATAAGTGTTGATAGCTCCGGCATGACCAGAGGTGGTCCGAGGTACGATTTGATTGTTCAGCACTCTTGTTTCTACTTTGTTCGATTCGGGAGCCTCACACTCCATTGTTTCACCAGTTCTAGCCCATGCTTTGAGACTAGAAGTATAGAGTATTTCCGTACCACTGGTGCTTAGTGCACCAGTTGGAGGCCAAACCAGCGTATCTTGTGTTTTCCGGGGATGTGGGCTGATGTTGGGACCACATCGATCTAGTGGGGACCTTCTTATGTTATATATGAAGCCATACGATGTCATCCTAGGCATCGACTGGTTGTTTTCTATTATTTCCGTTATCGACTGCATCCGGAGAAGATTAGTGTTCTCCGACATAGACGGGCAACGCGTATCTTTTGTTTGCGATAGGAGCTAATAGGTGGGAAGCCGGCATGTGAAGCCTCTCCATTCCTTGTTAGGCGGGTTATCAGTGGTTCCATCTGATACAGAGATGATGGATGTCCCGGAGGTTGTTGGCGAGTTCCTCGATGTTTTTCCCGAGGAGGTTGTGACTCTACCCCCCTACGTGACGTTGAGTTCTGGATAGACTTACAACCTAGTGCCCGTCCGATTTCGATGGCCCCTTATTGGATGGCACCATCAGAGTTGCGGGAGATGCAGATTCAGATTGATGATCTGGTGGAGAAGGGTTTTTTTCAACCCAGCATATCGCCATGGGGTACTCCAGTTTTTTCGTGAAGAAGCCAGATGGTGGTCTCAGTCTATGCATAGACTACCGAAGGTTGAACCAGGTAATGGTCAAGAACCGTTACCCCCTTCCAAGGATAGATGATCTCTTCGACCAACTGAGGGGCGCAAGTTGGTTTTCCAAGATTCATCTACGATCTGGATATCATCAGCTGAGGTTAAAGACAGTGACATATTGAAGACGGGTTTTAGGTGCAGGTATGGGCACTTCGAGTTTGTAGTGATTCTGTTTGGAGTTACAAATGCACTGGCTATGTTCATGGGACTTATGAACTTTTTCTTCCGAGTGTTTTTTGACCAGTTCATCATTGTGTTTATCGATGACATTCTGATCTACTCGAGATCAGAGGAGGAGCATGTTGAGCATCTCAGGGCAGCCTTGGAATTCCTTCGACACCACCAGCTTTACAGGAAATTGTTGAAGTGTAAGTTCATGACACAAGAACTACACTTCCTTGGGCACATAGTTTCTCATCATGGAGTGTCTGTAGACCCATAAAAGGTGGTGGCAGTTGTTTCTTGGGAAGCACCCAAGATCGTGGCAGATGTTCGTAGTTTCTTGGGGTTTGCAAGTTACTATCAGATGTTCATTTCGGACTTCTCTCGAGTTGCTTCTCCATTAACAGCTTTTGACATGGAAGAACCAGGTCTTCCTATGGAGCCAGTAGTTTCAGAAGGCTTTCGATTACATAATGAATAGGTTTATCAGTGCTCCTGTAATCAGGTTTCCAGAGGAAGGGTTGTTGTATGAGGTGTTTTGTGATGCTTCGGGCCTTGGTTTGGGGTGCGTTTTGATGCAAAAGAAGGGAGTGATCTGTTATGGGTCTAGGCAGTTATGCCCTCATGAGCGTAACTATGCCACCCATGACCTAGAGCTTGCAGTTGTAGTGTTCCCACTGATGTTTTGGCGACATTACCTCTTCGGGGAGTTCTTTGTGGTCTTCTCATATCAAAAGAGCCTAGGTTATATCTTCTCCCAGTGTGACCTGAACCTGCGGTAGTGAATATGGGTCAGGTTTCTCCAAGAATATGACTTTGAGATCTCTTACACTAAAGGTAAGGGCAACGTTGTGGCTGATTCCCTGAGCAGGAAGTCGCATCAGGAAGAAGTTCGAGAATCCACTGATGCTTGGAAGGTGATTGGAGAGTTGGCTACCTTGCACTTGGATGCCAGGGTAGAAGGTGTTAGATGCTGTTTTTTTCAGATGACGGTGTAGTCCTCCTTGTTGCAACAAGTGGAAGAGTCTCAGTGGGGGGACTCCGAGGTGGAAGTGATGTGGGATCGTGTCGATCAAGGGAACTCTCCATAAGTATGGTCGGAGGATAGCCGACATCAGATGCTTTTCCATGGAAGGTTGTTTGTCCCGGAGACAATGCGTGATGGAGTTCTCCATGAGTTCCATAGCTCATCCTTGGCGGTAAATCCAGGAGTTTCAAAAATGTACCATGGCCTGAGGGAACAGTTTTGGTGGCCCGGGGTGAAACGGGCAGTGGCAGAGTTTGTGGCTAAATGCCTAGTGTGTCAGCAAGTGAAGGCTGAACATCGTGTTCCCAGTGGTTTACTGCACCCTTTAGATGTCCCTAAGTGTTAGTGGGATGACATCTCAAAGGACATCGTCACAGGACTACCCAGAGATCAGGGTGGTTATGATGCTATCTGGGTGGTGGTGGATCGACTAACGAAATCATCTCACTTCTTACAATTAAGGAGTGGGGCCTGGTGAGTACCTTAGCACAGAGGTACGTAGATGAGGATGTGCGGTTGCATGGAGTCCCAAAGACTATCTTCTCAGATCGGGATAATTGGTTTACCTCACGAGTCTGGAGGGGGTTACAACATGCTTTCGACACCCAACTATGCCTTAGCAATGCTTTCCACCCCCAGACTGGTGGCCAGACATAGCGGACTATCCAGACATTGAAGGACATGCTGCGACGATGAATTCTGGATTTCGTAGGATCTTGGGTATGACACTTTACTTTAGTAGATTTTTCCTACAACAACATCTTACACTCTACAATTGGCATGGAACCGTTTGAGGATTTGTATGAAAGACCATGTAGTTCACCCATTTGCTGGGCAGAGGTTGGTGAGACAGGTGCTCTTAGGCCAGAGGTAGTGCAGACTACCACAGCGAAAGTCCATCTTGTATGGGAGAGGATGAAAGCGGCTCTAGACCGAAAGAAGTCTTATGCTGATCGTCGGAGGAGGCCCTTGGAGTTCAAGGTGGGAGATCATGTGTTCTTGAAGGTTTCCCCTAGACAGGGGCAGCAGAGGCTTGGGAAAGGAAGCAAGCTCTCACCTAGGTTCATCAGACCTTTTGAGGTGCTGAGGCGAGTCGGCGAGGTGGCATATCAGCTGGCCCTGCCACCTCAGTTGGATAAGGTTCATGAAGTCTTCCACACCTCCCAGCTTTGTCGGTACTTACACGACGACTCCCACGTTATTGAATGTGGAGAGTTAGATATGGGAGACGATGCGACCTTCGAGGAACGACCAGTCAAGATCGAGGATCATAAAGAGAAGTTGCTCTGTGGAAGAACCATTCTGTTGGTTCGTGTGTTGTGGAGGCATGGCGACCTCGAGGAGAGAACTTGGGAGCAGGAGACCCAGATGTATGCTCAATAAACGAAGTTATTTTGACTTGTGTTTTTCCATTATTCTTATGAGCTTTGTGTTGATGTTGTACTACATACCCTTGATATATGGAATGCTTGGCTTGTCAGTTGTGAGGCCTTCTGTTTCCTTGTTCCCTGGTAATGTGTAACATGTCCGGATGTGTGGGAAAGGGGAAAACCTAGCCCTTAATCAAGATTCATTAATGCGGATGCGATTGAACCTGTGCGGGTGAGTCAGTGCCGCATAAAGCGGATAATATCTCGACATAGGAGAAATAATTTCCCAAAACCACGTGATCGGGCAGTGTATTGGTTGTGTGGTGTTGGGGGTAGTACGAGTTGAAAAATCCTAATGTATGAATGTGGGAAGACACAATTCTTAATAGAGATGCATTAATGAGGATGCGATTGAACCCATGAAGGTGAGTCAGTGTTGCCTAAACTGGATAATATCTCGACATAGGAGAAGGAATTCCTAACACATATGATTTGGGTTGTTGGTTAGGTTCTTGTTATAACGAGAACCCTAAGAGTTATGTTGTTTGGTTTCCTCTAGGTTGGTTATTAAATTCTCGGGGATAAGAATGTTTTAAGAGGTATCTGATGTAATGGCTCAGATCTCTCTGTCCCATTACATTGTCAAAAAGAAGGTCAAGAAGTGTTCTGGTGGGTAAAATGGAATTTTCCCACACCTTCCAGAATTTTGAAACTACATGTCGTGTAGTTTGAGTACACGTTGTGTACCCCCTTTCCGGGTGTACCCTATGTTGCAGGCTTTGTCCTCACCGTGTGAAGTAAATGAGTACACGCCGTGTAGTGTAACTACATGTCGTGTACCACCATGCTGGGTATACCCCGTGTTGAAGACTGTGTCCTTGCTGTGTGAAATAATTGGTGCACGCCGTGTGCCCAGTTCTACATGTCGTGTAGTCCTTCCCCGCATACGCGTTACCAGTCAACAGCTGTGTGCCGTGTTGGATACGTTTCCATGCCGTGTGCAATAAATGGATACATGCCGTGTGTCCAAAATACACACCTTGTAGTCTTTCCCCACGTATACGTTACCCTCAAACCGTGTGTTGACCAGTCAACGGCCGCAGATCCATGTTGGAAGCTGCGTGGAGACTGTGTAAAATAACTGAGTACACACCATGTACCATAAAGTACACATCGTGTACCATAAAGTACATGCCGTGAACATTTCCTTTTCTCACCTATATAAGGAGGGGTCCCCTCCTCCTTTTCAATTCACTCCTCTCCTCCTTTTTCCTCTGAGCAGAACTCTCCCATGAGACTCGAAGGCTCATTTTCTTCCATAACTTCTTCGTCCGAGCTCCGATTTACGATCCGTCACTGGCCCCGGGATTTTAATGACATAGTGTAACTTCCGATCTTGGATTTGTTATCTTTCCTTCGGCCTTTCCTTTCCGACATCCACCCTATGTGGTTTTGCCGGGACCCGATAGAAGTGACGGACGCCGACGGATGTATTCTAAGGTTGATTCGGGGGAGCGTTGCAATCGAAACCTGTTGAGGTAGGGATCATACCTTCTTCTTTATAGTTTGTGCATCATGTGGGGTCTATGTTCTCTTGTTTATGTGAAACAGTTTTGAACCGGTTTAATAAAGATAATAACTAGCTTATATAATGGTGTTGGGAAGTTGTGATTGCTATTACTTTATATCCTGTGATATTATGATGTGAATTGAATGATCTTCTGCTTACTGAAAATCACAGTTGATGGGGGCCTTTTCTTGCACAATTAAGTGTTTCCCTATCATTATAGACTGTTTTTGGAGGGAAACTTTGTGGAATGTTGAAATTGGTTAATCACGTAAAGTTGGCTGTTTAAAATCTGGAACCCTTGTGTGATCACCCCGGTTGAACAAAATGGAATAATGAACATGTGGGTGTTGACTTGGTTACGTGGAATGTGATGGGGGTGTTTTGTGGGTTTTTTTGGATAGGGTGGGTAGCGGGGATGTGGTTGGCTTGGTTGTGGGTTGGTATAAATGTTATGATGGTGACGGGAAGCGGGGCTGCGATAAATGGTATTAAAGGGATAATGATGTATGGGTTTCGGTGCGGTTTTGGTTATGGTGTTTGGCAGCGGGGCTTCACGGATGGGATTGTTTGTGAATGAAAAGTGGGTTGTGATTATTAAATAAAAATTTCAAGAGTTAATGAATGTTGCTGCATGGTAACAGAATAGAATTAATAATCAATGGGATGGTTGGTTGATAAGAAGGGATTGGTTGTGTTGCTTGTGATTTCCTAACTTGATTTGTGGATTGCTGGGATATGTTTTTATGAAAGATTGATGTGGTTTGTTGTGGATTGTTTCCCAGTAGTTAAGGAACTAAATAAACTACTACTAATGAAATGTGAAATCCTAAATGGGGTTGGGGTTTTTTGTTGTATGCATGCTTCGTAGTAGTAATGTCGATGCACGTGCTCAGTTTCTCTATTTAGAAGCCATAGGTTGGGCTGTGTGGTTGGTATATATATATATATATATCTTTTGTGTTTTATTTCACCCCACCCATGTTTATCACTTAGTGCCGATCACTCCCATTTTATGGGAGAGGGTGTTTTTCACTTAGTTACTAGCTCCTTCTTGCTCCTTCTCCCCTAAGCTGTGATGGATTGAGGTGACCTTACACCTAAGACTCTTCGGGTAGGTTTCAACCGGGGTGGCTTTAGCCCAATACTCTTCGGGCAGGTTCTACTTTTCCCCAAGAATCTTCAGGATGAGGCCCAGGTGTGTGCGGGCGGGATACATGGTTGTGAGTCCCAGGTGTGTGCAGGCGGGATATGTGGTTGTGAGGCCCAGGTGTGTGCGGGCCGGATACCTGGTTGTGAGGCCCAGGTGTGTGCAGGCGGGATACGTGGTAGGGAGGCCCAAGTGTGTGTGCAGGCGGGGAGAGTGTGGTAGCGTCAGGAAGTTCTCCCTTAGGAAGAGTATCTAACTAATGGGAAATGGTGTGGGGTACCCAATACTCTTGTTTCTTATATACTACTACCTGTTGTGCTTGTGTTTTAGTGGGTGTGGCTGGTGACGTTGGGTGGATAGAATTCCTTGCTAGGTTTCTTCTGTTGTTCTCACTGAACATTAGGATGTCTCCCCACTTGTGCACGAGAGCTTTAGGTTTCCCTACTGAGTATACTTGTTTTCTCACCCTACGTTTACTTTAAGGTTTCCCGGAGGACTACCAGGGCCATGCGGGACCCTACTAGTCAGACAGTTGGAGATGTTGCAGTTGTTGTACACTTGTTTCTTTTGGTATTGTACATTGAGATTTCTTGTACTTGCACCTTGTTATAAAATTGCATAAACAAGCATGTGGGATTGGTTTGGGTTTATTTCTATACACTTGTTATTTTCCTTTTTGGTGGTTGACTTATCCTATTTCCCGATCCTAAATAATAATAAAAAGGTTAATGCCTCCAATATTTGTGAAAACGCATACCCTTGGTGCTAGTCTCCACCTCGGGGCCTACTGGAGGCGGGACTCGGGGGTCATTATCTCCCTTTCACCATTGCCAACTTAGAAGGGGCATCTTTGGTGGGAGGGGGTCGTGACAGTACCAAAAATAAGGATTGATCAACTTAGCAATATTGGAAAACTATATTCATGTATGATTCTTATATTTCAATGGAAATATAATAAAATAGAAAATAAGATACATTATTTTATACTAGATATCATTAGTAATATCTTTTTTCATTTCAGGGAAAAAAGTAAAAAATGGTAGAGCTTAGATGATCATTAAGGGATACATACAATATTAGCTATCATGAGTAAATATTTCTTAATATGTATGATTGAGTTTATAATTAGTAAACATGTGATTCAATCAACAACTTTTTTCATTGAAAATCCATGGGTAATACCAATATAAAAAACACTTGGATAATAAAAACTAAATTCTTAAAAAATAAATTGAATAATTCACAAAATTCATGATCAAGTCATCTAAACTAAGATATCATGAACCCTACCATAATGGCCTCTCAAGAAAAATATCATTCCTGTTGAATGGGTAAGTTTAAACCAATACCCATATAATATATAATGTTTCTTTTCTCAGGATATCTATAAATTATTTTATGGGTAAGCTTTCATTAGGCCCCAAACATTACTTGTAAATCCTATGAATTACTAATATTTTGAATGATTAATAAAAATATTTATCAAAATGCTTTATATGTTAAAAATATGAGTATTGAATGAATAATATAAAAAATCAATATTTCATCATCACAAACAATATAAATTATAAATAAATATTTTATCATTAGATCATATCCCCAATAATATAAATTTTTATTTTCATAATTTAAAATACTATTAAAATATCATAGGAATATTTCGTGATGAAAAAATCCTTTTTATTTTCAAATCACTTGTTTAAAATATAATAATTTATAAAATATTGGGAAAACATATTAATTTAAAATAACCATGGACCATTATAATGGATTTTAAATATAATTTGAAGTCATTATGGTAGGTTTTTCCATCCATGTTGTGTATATTAAAACAAATATTATTTTCACACTTTTGGTTAAAAGAACCACATTTGAAAAAACATATTTCATTTAAAAGATTTTTTATAATGAAAAAAGTGTAAAAATGAATTTAATAACTCTTTAGAGAATAGTAAAAAAATTCATCAAATAATTTTATTTAAAATATATACATGGAATAAAAATGGTAGGAAATAAAACATTAAAAAAGGTTTTTAAAATGAAGGTTTATTCTATGTTACTTTCATATTAATTCAAGAACTAAAAATTGAAGAGATGGAAAATAGAAATTTAAACCCAATAATTTACCATAATATAAGATAATATATGTGGTTTGAGATATTTTGATCATATATTTTTTCTTAATGTATACTTGAACAAAAACAATCCCAAAATAAAATGAGATTTTAAAATAAATCCCTTATCATATTTATTAATTACCTCATAATTTATTTAAAAATCACATATTATAAATTAATAATTACAATATTTATATACCCTAACCTTTTATATTCTTATAATTTCATATATGATACACTTATAACATTCTATCAACTATTTATAATAATTATTTTTAAAATTCATTATTTCCTAGTGTTTACAATTTTGTTTTTCATGTAACTTTTTGTTGGGTGGTTTTAGTACATTCATATTTATAGTTATTCCATGATATATTGAATTTTTATAAGTATATAAATATCATATTTATTAATTATATTCATAATTTTAATAATCTATGAATTTTGGGAATGAAAAATAGATCACATCATCTTTTGCATATTTTAGTCCACACATACGGACGTGCAGCGTTATTATTTTTTAACGAGAGGATGGATAAAAATAAAATTATATATTATATCATTAGGGACATAATTATTTCATAAATATAATATATATTAATTAGTTTTATATTAAATAATATCCATGTAAAATAGAGATGAAAAATGAATGACAGTACATTATGAATATAGTAAGTCGTATGTATGAATGAGCAACGTTTTCTCATTCTATACAATTGGAAAGTTGATGAAATGGGTTAAAAATAATTTTAGTAATGTTTAATTATATTTATGACATTATATTCATATTTTAGTATGAGTAAAATCAATTTAGAGGAATTATAGTATGAAATAAATTTGAAAGAATCTGTAAAAATGATTAACACATCTTCAATGGACCTTATTTATATTTCTCATTGAGGACCCGTTAAATGGTATTCTAAGATGACCGTATTATAAAATTAATGTGTAGGTAATTTCAGATTATAATTGTGGTGGTTTTTAATGATATATGGCTCAATGTTTGGTAAATAATTGAGAGGAGGGGTGTTCCTTTATAAGTGGTGGAGGGACACACCTTGAAATTTGTAATGTTCTAAAAATATTATTTATGAAAATTTACAAGAAAATTACCCCATAAAATTTTTTATCTAAATAATAAGTAGATAAGGTTAAAATCATTTCATCAAATATTAATTAATATGAGTAATTGTATCCATATCCATTAGTTTCAACATAGGTTAACTTGATATACCCTTTTACCATGGTAATTATTTTCATGTTTTTAAAATTAATTATGACCGAAATTTATGTTGAACGTATTAAATTATATTAATTATTTTAATAAAAATAAGGTATAAATTTTAGAAAGTTCAATTTATATTATTATAATAAATTTTTTAAATAATACATACAAAATATTCGATGAAAAATAGATTTATGAAAAATGCATATTTAAGTATAAATGTATTTTTTACCGAGATGAAGAATAATATTGTTCCAAAAGATAAAAAAAGTATTTATTTTTAAAATATGAAACTTATGGACCATTAAAGCAATTACAAATAAAAAATTATCTTTGAATATACTGGAATAAAAAATATAATGATCTTTTAAAATTGGTATTTAATGTAATCATTAAAAAATAAAAAAATTTATAAAATTTATAAAACATAAACAAAAAAATAATTTTAAAATATTGATTTAAAAATGAAATTTTTTTATAAAATTTTAATTCTAAAATTTTTATATGTTAATTAATGTAATACCCCAATTGTTCATAGTAATTTATTTTCATTAATTCAATAGCTTGCACTACTAGCAACACTGAGTTTGAGCACACCATGACTTACCAAACTATCCATTCCAAAACATTAATGAATAATACTCACTGAATTTTGAATTTTATATACTCCATAAAATTTTATAATCCATATTTTGTGTTTTATAGACATAATAGAATAACGAATTAATTTTTTCAGATAAAAGATGTATTTTTCAAAAAAAAAAGAAACTGTACCTCCTCTTAATGGAAAACCATTTTTAAAAAAAATATTTGACACTTTTATATATTCAATTTAATGATATTATATTCTTATTTAGAATCATGACATAAAACATTTTTTCGATAAATTTTTTGTATTTTTCTAATATCTTTTATATTTTTATGAATCCTGAAAAATACTAAATTTTAGTTGAAAACAACTTTTTTAATCAAAATAATTTATAGTATTAAATTATGTATTTGAATGTATTGAAAGTATAATTAGATTATATTTTTATCATTTAATACAATTTATTAAATTATAAGTCATTTCACAATAAAATCTGACAGAAACACATGTCAATCTTTTGATAGTTTTTACATTTTGAAAACATGCTTTTCGGCTTTGAAAACGGTAATTTTTTTTATTTAATTAATGAAACTTTTATGTTCATAATTTGGTAAAATAGAATTCATTTTTTAATTCGCAATATCAAAATTAACTTAGGGTAAATGTTTTGTATTTTTTTGAAAACATTCATTTTTTGATGAATAGTGAAAAGCACTTCATTTTAGTTTGAAATAAACTTTTTATTTAAATAATTATTTATTTTTTAAAATTTATTTTAACTCAAAATAGATATATAATACCTAGAAAAGGTCAATATAATTCACTGTAGTCATTTTATAATAAAATTACATGTATAAAAGTTTATTGAACGTTTTACCGTCTTTTACCCACCTCCAAGGAGGATTTTCATATTTACATAAAACATTATTTTACTTCTTCTGTGAGTTTAATATCAAAACTCATGGTTGATATCAGTAAGTAAAATGTGATTTAATAAGATGAAAATATTTTTTGGTGAATAGTAACTTTTTACATTTATTTACCACGGTTAAAAGTAATTTGGGTAATTAAGGGTAAAAATGATATTATTATTACCCTAACACATGTCCTAATTTGATTGGATATGTGTAATTCGACTAAAAATATCCTTAGGAATAAAATATGATCCTTTAGGTCCAGTTGGATTAGATTAGGACATTTATTATTATTTTATTTAAAGAAGAGTTAAATGAGTTAAAATCAATGATTAATAACTAAAACATTTTTAGTATATTGTCATACATAAGATAATTTAGACTATAACTATTAATTATACAGAAAAAAATATTTCCTACATAATTATATTTTATTTATAATTTTTAGACAATATATAATTTAATTTATTTATGACACAATGATGACGTAGTAATTACTTTAATATTGAAATATTAAAATAATTGATATTATAAATATCCAAATAAATGTAATTTGAGACTTTTAATTGATTAAACTAATTTTCTAGTTTAATATGAAATGTTATAGTTGATTATAAGTATTTATTTTAAATTAATAAAGATGTACAGACTACAAAAAATCAATTAATAAATAATGTCAAAATTGACATAAATGAGTTTTAAAACAAATACAATATTATTTGTTAATATAATAATCCTAAAAATCGAAGGATCATCAAAAAGACTTATATAATGACATCTGTATCATTAATGAACCACTTGGGGTTTGATTGTATGTTTATAATACGTTTATTAACCATATAATATAAAACTCAAAAGAGACATGCTAAATGTCAAATAATTTAACAAAGAGATAAATCTAAAAGGTAAATTTAATATTGTAACGCAAACCTGTCTAAAACCAATTGGGTGAGTTTATTTAGACCCATCCCCACCTTATCATTTAAATAATTTTTTTGGATCCATTATAAACTGAAAATGATTTTATTATAAAATAATATTTCTAGCTTTTCCTACGGTTCCCCTCAACCCAGTTATAAAAGGGCACACCCCCTTCTCTCTAATTTACACCATAAAATCCATTATTCTCGGCCAACCCCTACACAAATATCCTCCCAGAGATACTAACATTATCCTAGAGGCTTTACTTTGGTCATAGTTCCAACTTAATGAGCCCTTTTGATCAAATCAAATGAAGAACCACAAGAATAGGTAAATATTTCATCACATCTTTCAAGTTCATTTCATCTTCCACATCCTCTTTCTATGTTGTTTCCATTATAAAATAATAACTCAATTATCTTCTATATACATTGATGTTATTATAAATATGGTACAACAATATTCATTATTCTATCCATCCTTTGAATGACATGTCACCATACGTTCATACGTACGGCTTACCGTGTCCACGTCATGGTGTAGTTATTATTCAATACATTATTATTTGGATGTGTATAATAATGTTGTATAATTGTTGTAAATAATAAATATAACATGATAATTATTCTTTATATATATATGATATACTATCCAATTATATGTTATTTTAAAATCAAAAGAATGATATTGTCTCTCGTGCATATGAACAGATTACCGTCTCCACGAACGCGATGACATTCATTCCCCATCGCATACATTCAAGAATAATTTTCATTTTATGATTAAAAATAATGTTTAAAGACTTCATATCATTCTGAATATTAATAATATGCATCCCATCTATAACAAATATAGATTAAGTAACCAAGCATATAAAGGTGAACGAATCAGTTAACACCCGAAACGACGATAATACAAAAATATCAATATTAGAAGATCATATATAATATAATATTAATTTATATGGTTATTTTATAATTTAATAACAATTATTTCACCATTATAAAATATATTAACGTACCCTCAACCAAGGAAAATTACATGGTAAGGGGTTTTTGATCTCACATTTAATTCCATGAATTTTTCATTATTCGCCTCATATTTATTGCATGTGGTGAATTGTATACTTCCATTTGATATATATTGTCATGAATCTCATTATATTCATTTAATTATATGATTCATTTGGTGGTTATTAACTTTTTTTCATACTACTCAATTGATTACAACAATGTAAGGTTTTTTAATCTCACTTTTTATTCCCTTGAGATTCATACTATATTGGACACTATTTCTTTTCAGAGGAGTATGTACTATCCATGATTGTATTATTGGTGTAATATACATTAATTTATGAGTATTTACAACTTCATTTTATGATCCTTATTTCAAGGGTTTTATGCTTCATAAGTTACCAAATCGGTAAGGGAATTTCAAATTTCAATTTCCACTCATTGGGATTTATGCATACTTCATTGATTATTTTACTCCAAGATTATGTGTGGAATCACTATTTATTATTTGTATTTTAATTTTAACTAATAGTTTTGTGGATATAATTTTGATACACATAATCATTCTATTGTTAATTTCTCAAGTCATTGATATAAACTTGATCTTAAATCAAATTCCATTCATTAATCAATGTCATTGGTGTTTTTATACAAGAATATGTATAACCGTTCTCTTATTAATTTACACTGAATATCCAATCATATGGAGTGTATATAAATATTTCACACATAATTATGTCATTTATTTATCCTTTAACTATGGATACTTTCTTTATAAGGTATTTCATCTCAATTTACATTCCTTTGAGACTTCTTTGTAGTTATGCACCAAATCACTTTTATATGGTGTATATACTATCCTTTGAAATTTTATACAATGAAATCGTTTATTCCCATGGTATTATAAATCTTTTTTTAACTCAATTGTTTGTATTCAAGCGTATCTCATTTTTATATTAACTCTAACTAAAATACCATTTTAAATGTTATAAAATTTTATTCTTCTAAATATTTATCATTAATTTCCATGTTTTAAAAAAGGTTTTAAGGTTTTATTTATATGGACATTAATGTTTTAAAATTAAAATTCCTTTTAAACGTTTCAATGTGGTATGGGACACATTGACTCCAATGTATATTTTAAATGGCTTCTTGACAAATTGTGTGACTTTTAAATGTTTTCAACAAAAGGGGTATATTTCTTTCCAATAGTTTGATGATTATTTTCATCTATGTCAATATCCTTCATTATTCTTGATTGTGGTCAATATGTTACAATACAATCTTCCATATTGTATTGAATGAGTTCTGTTTGATTGTGGATGTTCTATTTTTATACCATTCATGGTTTGTGGATAAAGTATTGACATTTCGTATGCTAGTTTTAATATGAATGTTTATGTTATGTTTCAAACTTTTCCTATGAGGAATGCATTGGACATAATAAGTGATGGGTGTAGCCTACTATAGATCCTCGATGCATCGATAGGTCTCATGAGACAA
The DNA here is from genome assembly GCA_963277665.1 of Viscum album. NCBI lineage: Eukaryota > Viridiplantae > Streptophyta > Magnoliopsida > Santalales > Viscaceae > Viscum > Viscum album. The sequence goes on from OY728164.1 coordinate 91,235,602, forward strand.
ACATGTGTCTTGGCCCAAAGACTTAACAGAATTTTATTTGTATTCTTGGCACAAGGCCTTGACTATGTGGTATGAAGTCTGGGATTATGCATTCCATCACTATGAAAGTTTCTATTGATATTACATTTGATTATTCTACTAGTAGAATATCCATTTGAAAATGTAAATGAAATTATTTGATTTTATCTTTGCCATATTATAAAGAAGTTCAAGTTTAAAAGGCTTTTGTTTTAGTCTTATACATTTCCTTAAATGTTTATGTTTATTTATTAAAGTTTCCAAATTATTGTTATCATTAGTGAGCATCTGAGCTCACCCCTTTCAATATTTTATTTTTCCCAAGATGTAGAGAAGTATATTATGACTGACCTACATGGATAGTCTATGGGATCTCAGTTTTTTTTATGGAAACAATGTTGTTGTTTTTTTCTATTTTATTATGTAATGTAAACCCTATGAAATTATCCAAAACTTCCAAGGATACTAAAATAATCGGTCATTTGAGACGTTATCTTTTGTGATCATGCCAATGATACATAATAATGCACCAACTCTGTGCTTCTGGGGTTGGGGCGTTATAGTTTGTATTCAAGAAAGTTTAGTACCAACCTTGGAATCTAGATTTAGATAAAATATGATTAGATTACATTACCCTAAGATAGAATTTGAGGATTAGTATAGAATAACTTCCTAGAATTTTGGAATTTTAGAGATTATGTGGGTTTTCTAAACAATACATCCATGTCTTGATATGAGAAGGTAGAGGCGGCTTTGGCACAGATGTACCTAGGTGTGAAAAATCTGATGAGGAGTTTCAGGCATGACCTATGGTATCTTGGTACATGACAACGGGCCTTGCTGCACTCTTGGTTACGACACTCCCCGAGGATATGCTTATGATAATTCACATTTTCTTTACAAACAGATTTGAAGGATTTTAATATAAGATGAGAATAAATAATTTTCATTAATCCTAAGGTGTTTTATATTAAAAATAAGGTGTTATGATATTCACTAAATGATTTTAGGACTCACACTATGTTATCTTCTGTTAGTCTATGGCTAGATTCTAATGAAGTCAATGTAACATTTAACATGATGTACAAGGTGGTCATGATGGAGGAAATGAGCAACAAGAATGGAATTTTGATAGGTGTAAAAGATATAATGTTCATGCAGAATTAGTTTTCCAAAAATATGATCAACAACATATATATTAACCAACTCCATGAATCAATAAAAAAGAGATATGTAGTGAATGATAAGATCTCCAACAGTGGAGACGATGGAAAAAATAAAGATCAATTTCCCTCATGCAAGAAATATGGAAAGGGACACCAAGGGAAGTGTCTTAATGGAACAAAAAAATTCATTCTGTGTGGAAAATACGGACATAAACTAAATAATTGTTGAGGAAAAATGAGTAGTATGATGAAAGTAAATGAAAATGATCCCAAGAATTCATTTATAGTCATTTTCCATAAATGTAGGGGACTTGGGAATTACCCGAGTGAATGCCCTATTCTATAGGATAACCCCTTGGTCATGGAAGAACCTATGTAGAAATAAATGGATGGTCAATTGTTTAAATATATTAGTCCTCTTTGTTGATGGGATTACTTTGGAAGAATCTTCTCTTATGTATAACCCTGTAGTTTATTATATGAAAATTCTATTTTTGGATGAATTGTGTCTTTTATTGTTGATATAGTTATAAATAACCATTTAGGTTTATATGATCCTTGAATTTGAGTCAGTTACATTTTATTAAATTCGGGGATGAAAATGCGATGTATGAGATAACATTTGTGGTGAAATTATGTTATAATTATTTTAAATAATTTATCATTTTTTGGGAATGTTATAAAATATAGTTTTTTTTATAAAAAAAATATTACACGCAAACTGTGTGACAAACCGTCATGTCAGGCAAAGCTACAGGAATTGAACCCACAACCACAGTGTGATTGGGATTTATTACCTACCACTGGACTACGTGAAGTCCCTGGTTTGAGTGACTAATTATTTTTAGTTAAATTATTTTATTGATCAATAATAAGTTGATTTGTGATCTTATGTCTTATCAAATAGATATCCTTAGTATAGGAAAATGATTTGGGGTTTAATTGATACATGTTATTTTGGAAGTCATTTTCTCTATTTGGAATACAATATGCCTAAGGAAAATAGAATACTATGGGATTTAATTTGAGGAGTAATGGTTGATTTTAATCTATGTTTTTATTTTGGATTTTTAGAGATTATAGTTATTTATGGAAATGATTATTCTATCAAATAAAATATGTGATTAGGTTAATTACATTTAAGTAAGTTACTTTAAGTGCAGTCGTTGTTTCTTGGAAATACAATTTAACGTAGAACACTGCGTAATCAAATTCATCAATTTTTCTGGTTTCCCTGTTAGTTTTCATTAAATTAATGTATTTTAAGGTCAATTTTTTGTTTAATGGTATTTATTCAACTTCGGGTATTGTTGGATTAATTTTTGAAATTAAGAAAAGTATTTCATTCCCTAAAGGATTATTTTTTTGGGGATCATCTGATCTTGTACAATCCATTTTGGTTTTGTATAATCTCTATAGACAACGTAAATATATATTGTTTATACTTTGTGGATTATGTGATTCTCTTGGAGTAGATTCTAGCGCTTTAGGTGTGACCAAGTCAACTTCAATACTCATCGTTTGAAAAAAATGAGTTTGTGGTATAAATTTATTAAAGGAAGAAACTCGACAAAAAAAGTAATTATATATCTTTATGTTCATATTAAATATCAATAATTTATTCCTAAACATTATGAAATAGAACATAAAACAAAAAATGTTATCCGTTTACTTTTTCTACTAGGAATCAAATGAACGTTTATCTAATCCAAGTTTGTGGTTTTCTTGTTGTTAACTTTCTCCTAATCATGTTTTCTATCACTCTACACTTGAACTTGACACTTATTTTATCCTCCGTAACCATTTTTTCCATCATGGAATCCTAGTGTGGGTTATCTCGGGTGTCCTTTGTACTTCTATTTCTTTCTATTAAATAGAGAGTTATATTGACTATGTTTCTAATGTGGGACTTTAAATGAAGTTCCCAAGCCCAATTTTAAAATTGTGAGGATGCAATTTCCAATAGTGGAAGAATGTAACACCACAATATTTCATAGTAAGTTATTTTATTTAATTCAATAGCTTTCACTACAAACAACACCGATTTCGAGTGCACCACGACTTACCAAACTAGCCGTTCAAAAGCAGTTATGAATAGTATAAATTGAATTTTGAATTTTATATACTCCATAATGTTTTAGAATCCATATTATGTGTTTCATAGACATAATAGAAGAACGAATTCATTTTTTCAGATAAAAGAAGTATTTTAAAAAAAATGTAATTTCAACTCGTTTTAATGAAAACCCATTTTTAAAACAAATATTTGACACTTTTATATATTCAATTTAATGAAATTAAATTCTTCATTAGAATCGGGACATAAAACATTATTTTGGATAATTTTTTGGTACTTTTCTAATAGTTTTATATTTTGATGAATACTGAAAAATAAAAAATTTTAGTTTAAAACAACATTTTTAATCGAAATAATTTATAGTGATAAATTATGTATATGAATGGTTTAGAAGTATAATTAGATTATATTTTTATTATTTAATACAATGTAGGTGATTATATGTAATTTCACATTAAATTTTGACATAATCACATGTCAATATTTTTATAGTTTTTACTTTTTAAAAAACTGATTTTCGGTTTTGACAATCGAAATTAATTTTAAATTAATTAATGCAACATATATGTTTTCAATTTGGAAAAATAGAATTCATTTTTGAATTCAGAATATCAAAATTAGCTTTGGGTAATTTTTTTTTCTGAAAACTTTCAATTTTTGATTAATAGTGAAAAACACTACGTAATAGTATAAAACTGAATTTTTATTTAAATAATTATTTATTTTATCAAAATTTATTTTATGTCTTAGTAGATATAAAATACCTATATATGTTCAATATAATTCATTGGATTCATTTTATAATAAAATTTAATGTATAATATTTTATTGAACTTTTTACCATTTTTACCCACCTCCTAGGAGCATTTGCAAATTTACATAAAACATAATTTTATCGCTTCTGTGAGATGAATTTCAAAAATTCAAGTGACAAGGTTGATATCATTAAGTAAAATGTGGTTCAATAAGATAAAAATAATTTTTCGTGAATAGTAACTTTTTACTTTTATTTACCATAGTTAAAATTAATTAGAGTAATTAAGGGTAAAAATTATATTATTATTACCCTAACACATGCCCTAATAATATTATATAAGTTTAATTCAAGAAAAAAACCATAGAAATAAAATAATATCCTTTGCGTCCACTTGGATTAGATTAGGACATTTATTATTATTTTATTTAAAGAAGAGTAAAAAGAGTTAAAATCATTGTTTAATAAATAAACCATTTTTAATATAGGCTTATACATAAGATAAATTAGCCTAAAAATATTCATTATAAATATAAATATATTTCCTACATAATGATATTTTATTTATTATTTTTAGACATTAAATAACATAATTTATTTATGACATAATGATGATGCAGTAATTACCTTAATAATGAAATATTTAAACAATTGATATTATAAATATCCAAATAAATGTAATTTGACACTTCTAATAAATTACACTAATTTTATATGTTAATATTACATGTTATGATTGATTAAAAGTATTTATTTTTAAGTAATAATTTTGTTAGGACTATAAAAAATCAATTATCAAATAATGTCATAATTTACATAAATGAGTTTTTAAAACAAATACAATATTATTGGTTGATATAATAATCATAATAATATAAGTTTCTGCCAAAATACTAATATAATGATAGGTGTATCGTTAATGAACCACTTGGGGTTCAATTGGAATTTTATAGTATGTTTATTAACCATAAAATATAAAAGTACAAAGAGACATGGTAAATTTAAACCTATTGAAATAACAGTTAAATATAAAAAGTAATGTTAATATATTAACCCAAACTAGTCTAAAACCAATTGTTTGAGTTGTTTTAGACCCATCCCCACCTTAGCCTTTAACTAATTCATTTTTTAGTAATTAGATTCCAAAAATCATTTTATTATAAAATAATATTTCTAGCATTTCCTATAGTGCCCCTCAACACTCTTATAAAAGGGAACTCCCCCTTCTCTCCAATTCACACCATCAAAGCCATTAGTCTCTGTGAACCCCTACACAAATATCATCCCAACTCACCTACCTTCATCCTAGAGGCCTTACATTGGTCAGAAGTCCAACATAATGATCCATTTTGATCAAATAAAAAGAAGAACCTGAAGAAGAGGTAAATATTTCATCACATCTTTCAAGTTCCTTTCTTCTTCCACTTCTTCTTTCTATGTTTTTTCCATTATAAAATAATAACTTCATTATCTTCTATATACATTGATTTTATTATAAATATGGTACAACCATATTCATTACTCTATCAATCCTTTGAATGACATGTTACCATACATTCGTACGTATGGCTTACCGTCTCCACGTCGTGGTGTATTTGTTATTCAATAAATCATTATTTGGATGGGTATAATAATGTTTTATAATTGGTGTAAATAATAAAAATAACATGATAATTATTATTTATATATGTGATATACTATCAAATTATATCTGATTTTAAAATCAAAAGAATGATATTGTCGCTCGTTCGTACGTACGGCTTACCGTCTCCACGAACGGGATGATATTCATTCCCCATCATATCAATTCTAGAATAATTTTAATTTTATGATTAAAAATAATATTTAATGACTTAATATCATTCTGAGTATTAAAAAGATACATCTCATCCATAACAAACATGGCTTATGTAAGCAAGCATATAAAGGAGAACGAATCAGTTAACACCCGAAATGACGATAATAAAAAAATATCAATATTAGAATATCATATAAGATATAATATTAATGTATATGGTTAATGTATAATTTAAGAAAAATTATTTCATAATTATACAAGAGATTAATGTACCCTCGACCAAGGAAATGTACAAGGTAAGGGGTTTCTTATCTCTCATTTAATTCCATGAGATTTTCATTGTTCGAAACATATTTATTGCATGTGGTGTATTGGGTACTACCATTTGATATATATTATCATGAATATGCTTATATTCATGGTATTCGGTGATTCATTTGATGGTTATTAACTTTTTTTCATATGACGCGATTGATTACAACGAAGTAAGGTTTTTTCATCTCACATTTTATTCCCGTGAGATTCATTCTATATTAGATACTACTTTCAATTGTGTGGTGAATGTACTATCCATGATTTTATTCTTGGTGTAATATAATATAATTTATCATTATTACCAATATCATTGTATGATCCTTCTTTCATGGGTTGTATGTTTCATAAGTTACCAAAACGGTATGGGAATTTCAAATTTCAGTTTCCACTCAGTGGGATTTACATATACATCATTGGTTATTTTACTCCAAGAATATTTGTGGAATCACTATTTATTTTTTATTTAGTAATTTTCACTCCCCTTTTTGTGGATATAATTTTGATACACATAATAACTCCATTGATAATTTCTTAATCCATTGATATAAACTTGATTTTATCTCAATTTGCATTCATTGAGTTAAACATCGAAGTCATTTGTGTTGGTTTTAAAATAGTATGTGTGAATGTCATCTGATTGATTTACATTGAATATCCAATCATATTGTGTGTATTTATATTTTTCACACATTATTATGTCATTGGATTATCTTTTACCTATAGATACTGTCTTTATAAGGGATTTAATCTCAATTTAAATTCCTTTGAGACTTCTTTGTTGTTATGCACCAATTCACTTTTATATGGTGTATATAATATCCTTTGACATAGTATATAATGAAATCATTTTTTCTCATTGTGTTATAATGTTTTGATTACCTAAATTGTTTTTATTTAAGTCTCTCTCATTTGGATAGTAACTCTAACTAAAATACTATTTTAAATGTTTTAAAACACTATTCTTCTAAATATTTCTCTTTAATGTCCATGTTTTAAAAATTATTTTAAGGTTTTATTTATATGGAAATTAATGTTTTAAAATTTAAAATCCATTTAAAAGTTTCAAATTTGTATGGGACACATTGAATAAAAAATCTATTCTAAACAGATTCTTGACAAATTATGTTACTTTTAAATGTTTTCAACAAAAGGGGTATATTTCCCTCAAATAGATTTGATGACAGTTTTCATCCATGTCAATATCCTTCATTGTTCTCGATTGAGTTTAATCTGTTACCATAAAATCTTCAATATTGTATTGAATGAGTTATGTTTGACTGTGGATGTGCTATTTTTATACCATTCATGGTTTGTGGATAAAGTATTGACATTTCGTATGCTAGTTTTAATAAGAATTTTTAGGTTATGTTTCAAAATTTTCATATGATGAATGCATTGTTCTTAGTAAGGGACTGGTAGAGCCTGATGTAGCTCCTCGATGAATCGGTAGGTCTCATGAGACAAACTAGTTTTTTGGAACAAGGCCTTGACAATATCTAATTTGTATTCTTGAAACAAGGCCTTGACTTTGTGGTTATGAAGAGTATCATTATGAATTCCATCAATATGAATATTTCTATTGATATTGCATTTGATTATTTAACTAGTATAATGTCTACGTGAATATGTAAATGGAATTATTGGATTTTATCTTTGACATACTAAATTGAAGTTCAAGTTTAAAAGGATTTTGTTTTATTCTTATACATTTCCTTAAATGTTTAGGCTTATTTATGAAAGTTTTTTCTTAATTTTTATACTTACAGAGCATTTGAGATAACCCCTTTCTATGTTTTATGTTTCCTAGGATGCGGATAAGTATATTATGACTGACCTGTAAATTTATTCTATGGAATGTCAGTATTTTATATGGAAAAAATGTTGTTGTAGTTTTCCATTTTATTATGTAATGTAAACCTTATAAATGTATCTTGTACATATAAGGATACTAAACTAATAAGTCTTTCAAGACATAATCTTTTGTTATTATGCCAATGATATGTAATAATGCACTGACTCTAGGCCTCTGGGTTCGGGGCGTTATAGTTGGTATCGGAGGAAGTTTAGTACAAACCTTGGAATCTAGATTTAGATAAACTCTTATTTGAATACTTTAACCTAAGATAAACGGTGAGGATTATTATAGAATAAATTCCTAGAATTTTGGTATTGTATAGATTATGTGGGTTTTCTAAACAATACATCCCTTTCTGGATAGGATCAGGTAGAGGTGGCTCTGGAACATATGTACCTTGGAGTGAAAACGTTGACAAGGAGTTTCGTGCCTGACCTGGGGTATCGTGGTACACGACAATAGGCCTTACTACACTATTTGTTACGACACTCCCAGGGGATATTCTTAGGATAATTCACATTTTCTTAACAAACTTATTTGATGGATTTTAATATGAGATGAAAATAAATAACCGTCATTAATCCTAAGGGGTTTGATATTGAAAATAAGGTTATATGATTTTCTCATAATGATTTTATGACTCACACTATTATTTCATGTTTTAGTATATGGATGGATTACAAGGAAGTCATAGTAACATTGAACATGATGAACAAGGTGGGCACGATAGAGGAAATGAGCAACGAAATGCAATATTGATTGGTGTAAAAGATATCATTTTCATGCCAATTCAGTTTTCCAAAAATAAGATCAACAACATATATATTAACCAACACCTGGACTCATCAAAGAATAGAAAGGCAGTGAATGATAATATCTCCAGTAGTGGAGACCATGGAGGAAAGAAAGCTCAATTTCCATCATTCAAGAAATGTGGAAGGAGACACCTTTGGAAGTGTCTTGATGGAACAATGAAATTATTTATGTGTGGGAAAGAAGGACAAAAAGTAAATAATTTCTGAGGAATGATTAAGAGTACTAGGGGAGAAAATAAAAATGATCCCAATAATCCATTTAGAGTCATTTTCCATAAATGTAGGGGACCTGGGCATTACTCGAGGGAATGCCTTTTTCTATATGATAACCCATTGGACAAGGAAGAACCTATGTGGAAATAAATGGATGGTAAACTGTTTAAAAGTATTAGTGCTCTTTGTTGATGGGATTACATTGTAAGACTTTTCTCTTATATGTAACCCTGCAGTTTATTATGTGAAAATTCTATTTTAGGAGGAATTGTGTTTTCAATTGTTGATAGAGTTACAAATAACAATTTAGGTTCACATGATCATTGAATTTGAATCAATTTCATGTTATTAAATTTTGGGATGAAAATGCGAAAATGAGATAACATTGGTGGTGAAATTATGTTATTGTTATTTTGAGAAATTTATCTCATTTTGAGAATGTTATAAAATATAGTTTTTTTTAAAAAAGGACAACATGCAGACCATGTGATAACCCATCACATCGGACAAAGCTGCAGGAATCAAACCCACAACCATAGTGCGATTGGGATTTATCGCTTACCACTGGACTACGTGATGTTCCTAGTTAGTGTGACTAATTATCTTTTGTTCAATGATTTTATTGATCAATAATAAGTTTTTTTGGGATCTTATGTCTTATCAAATTGATATCTTTAGTATATGAAACTTATTTGGGGATTAAGTGATAAATGTTATTTTAGATGACATTCGCTCTGTTGAGAAAACTATAAGCCTATGGAAAATAGAATACTATGGGATTTCATTTGAGTAATAATGGTGGATTTTAATTTATGTTTTTATTGTGGATTTATAGTGATATGAGTTATTTATGGAAATGATTTACCTATCGAAGAATATATGTGATTAGGTTAGTTACTTTTAAGTATGTGTGTTTAAGAGTTGTTGTTGTTATTTGGAAATACAATTTAACTTGGTAGACTATGGAATCATATTTTTCAATGTTTTGGGTTTAAATATTAGTTTGGATTATATTGATTGATTTTATGGACAATTGATTATTGAATGGTATTCATTGAACTTCATGTATTTTGGTTTAATTTTGGAAATTAAGATAATTATTTCTTTCTCTGAAGGATTATCCTATTGGGGATCATCTAATCTTTTACTAACCATTTTGGTTTTGATTAATCTCTAAAGACAAGGTAAATAAATATTTTTTATCCTTTGAGATTATGTAATTCTCTAGAAGTAGATTCTAGTGCTCCAGGTGTGACCAAGTTATCTTGAATACCCATCATTTGAAAAAAAAAGATGAGTTAGTGGTAGAAAATTATTAAAGGATGTAACTCTACAAAAAAAAAGTAAGTATATATCTTTATTTTCTTAGTCAATCTCAGAAATAAATTCTTCAACATTATGAAATGGAACTTGAATCAAATAACATTATCTATTTACTTTTTCTACTAAGAAACTAATGAACGTTTATCTCATCCAATGTTTGTGGTTTTATTATTGTTAACATTCTATTATTCATGTTTTATGTCAGTCTCCACTAGAAAATGAAACTTATTTCATCTTCTATACACATTTTTTCCAACATGGAATCCTAGTGTGGGTTATCTCGAGTGACCTTTGTACTTCACATTCATTCTTTTAATAGATAGTTATATTGACTCTTTTTCGATGTGGGAATTTCATTGAAGTTGCCAAGCCCAATTTGAAAATTGCGAGGACACAATTTCCAATAGGGGGAATAATGTAACACCCCAATATTTCAAAGTAAGTTATTTTCTTTAATTCAATAGCTTGCGCTACATGCAACACCGAGTTTGAGCGCAACATGTCTTACCAAACTAGCCGTTCAAAAGAAATTATGCATAGTATTAAATGAATTTTTAATTTTATATAATTCATATAATTTTAAAATACATATTATGTTTTTTTAGAAATAATATCAGAATAAATTCATTTTCTTCAGATAAAAGAAGTATATTTCAAAAAAAATACAATTTACCTCTTTTTAATGGAAAACCCATTTTAAAACCAATATTTGACACTTTTTTATATTACATTTAATAAAATTAAATTCTTCTTTATAATAGGGACATAAAACCTTATTTTGGATAAATTTTTGGTACTTTTCTATTAAATTTTATATTTTGATGATTACTGAAAAATAGTAAATTTTAGTTGAAAACAACTTTTTTTAATCGAAATTATTTAGAGTGTTCAATTATGTATCTTAATGGTTTGGAACTATAGTTAGATTATATTTTTATTATTTAATACAATATAGGTGATTATAAGTAATTTCATTTTAAAATGTGACATAAACACATGTCAATCTTTTTATTGTTTTTTATTTTTAAAAACACTCTTTTCGGTTTTGACAACGAGAATTAATTTTACATTAATTAATGAAACCTATATATATGAATTTTTTAAAATAGAATTAATTTTTGAATTTGGAATATCTAAATTAGCTTAGGGTAAATTTTTCTTATTTTTCTAAAAAAATTCAATTTGTGATGAATATTGAAATACACTATGATGTAGTTTAAAATTGACTTTTTATCTATATAATTATTTAACTTGTTTAAAATTATTTTAATTCAAAATAGGAATATAATACCTATATAAGTTCAATATAATTCATTGGGGTCATTTTATAATGAAATTATATGTATAAAATTTTATAGAATTGTTTACAGTATTTTACCCACCTCCTAGGAGCATTTGCAAATTTGCATAAAACATTATTTTAGCACTTCTATGAGTTGAATTTCAAAAATATGAGACACACAGTTTATATAAATAAGTATAATGTGTTTCAATAAGATAAAAATAATTTTTGGTGAATAGTTAATTTTTAATTTTATTTACCATGGATAAAAGTAATTAGGTTAATTAAGGCTAAAAATGATATTATTATTACCATAAATGATGTCCTAATTCTATTGGACAACTGTAAGTCGACCGAAAACAACCTTATGAGTAAAATATGATCATTTAGGTCCACTTGGAATATATCAAGACATTTATTATTATTTTATTTAAAGAAGAGTTAAGAGTTAAAATCAAATTTTAATAACTAAACCATTTTTAATATAGGGTTATACATAAGATAAATTAGACTATTAATAGTAATTAGAAAGATAAAAATATTTCCAACATAATGATATTTTATTTATAATTTTTAAATGTTATATACTTGAATTTATTTATGACACAATGTTGACACAATAATTACCATACTAATGAAATATTAAAATAATTGATATTATAAATATCCAAATAATTGTAATTTGAAACGTTTAATAAATTCCACTAATTATTTAGGTTAATATGAAATGTTAGTGTTGATTAAAATAATTATGTTTGAAGTAATAATGTTTCTAGAACTTAAAAAAATCAGCAATTAAATAATGCCAAAATTGACAAAAATGAGTTTTTAAAACAAATACAATATTATATGTTGATATAATAATCCTAAAAAACTAAGGTTCTATCAATAGACTTATATAATGATAGGTGTATCATTAATGAACAACTTGGGGTTCTCTTGGAAGTTTATAGTAAGTTTATTAACCATATAATGTCATGACCCGACACTACCGGTCTCGAGTCGCAACTACCCAAGTCCGCCTCCATAGGCCGAGGGCTGGCGACAAGCGCCGAAGGCGTAATAATCTCTGAGAGTCTGTTACCTAAGTACCTGTACACACACACACACCTCCCACTCAATGCATAATATTATAGTAAAAAAGAAAACCAATGGACAAACAACAATAACCCAACCACTGTCATGAATCAACCTCTAAATAGAAAAAATTTAAAGTACCGAAAATTATTGACAACATACTGAACAGAAAAAAGGAAAAACATGCGCCCAACCTGAATGGTGCCACAACCTGGCAATAGGTAAACAAAAGTAAACAACTGGTGAGTCTCACACCTGAATGTCCTACTACGACCACTGAACGTAGCGCAAGCTCCTGTGTCCTCTACGCTCCTCCGTAGTCTCGATCGACATGTCTGTCGTCTGCAAGGGCACACCAAGTGCGGGCAAAGAGCAAGAAGGGGTGAGTATAAATATACTCAGTAGGATGCTCCAAAAGCTCTAGGGAGAATCTAGGAGGTACTAAAACAGAGGGAAGTATATAGAACAAAGAACAGTGTAAGAGTACAATAGAGAGAGTGCAGCTCAACCCAACAAAAGAAATGATTTAGACTCATCCCAACCAAGAGGAACTAAACCTAGAAATCACATGGCATACCCTATGTTTCTTCAACCCTCCAAGAATTATAGTAAATAAACCTAAGGATTGGGATGAAATGTATGGTGTATATATATATATTCTCAACAAGAAACCCGAATGAGTGTGGAAGGGGACCTCGATCGCTAGGCTCAGCCCAGGGAAAGTCGCTAATAGTTCTAAGGATATCCATCACTGATGCCCAAACCTCCCACACGTCAAAGATGTCTCATCGCTGAATCACACAACCAAGGATCCCACTCTGGAAACCATATAGAATAGTCACTGACTAGACTTATTGAAAGGGTTGACTCTGAAATAAGTCGTCGGGTAACCCACTGCCCAGCCCAACTAGAGGGTAAACCCCAAAAGGTCGTTGAGTGAACCACTGACCATCCCTGCTGGAGGGTAAACCCTAAAAGGTCACTGGGTACCCCACTACCCTACCGTGATAGAGGGTAAACACTAATGTCAATGGGTATCCCAATACCCAGCCTCATTGGATGGTAATCCCTGATACGCCAGTGGGTAACCCACTGCCTAGCCCTGCTGGAGCGTAAACCCTGAACTACTCCGATAACTCTGCACTGCCCGAACAATCACTGGTTGTCTCTAATATCGCGATAGTGTGTTGGGTTGGATTGCGTCAAGGGAACCTCTGACCAATACCCATTAATGCTTCCAAATTTAATGATATCTCAAAAAAGGTTCTGCATACCAAAATAGATTTCACCATTGTAGTCCTCACGAAAAAAACACACGATATAGACTATTTATTCGCTGGAAACGGACTCCCGATGAAAATGTTATTCAATAACTCTTTATGCCCACAGTGTCTCAGGGGGGCCCACAACTCGGTCCCGAAAGAGTTTGGGAGAACTGTGTCACTGTGATGCTCTCGAAGAAACACGCTGAAATGAATGCTCATTTTCCCCGAACGGAGATTTTAGGAAAAGACACAAAATGCTACTCACAGATTAAAAGACGGTCCATGGGGCCCAATCCTCAACTATGTAATTCATTCCCAAAACTACCCTGGACAACTTTGTTTTGATGCCAGGGTCACAATGCCACTGACGACGCCATAAACAGACTCCAGATGTGTTCGCGCCATCCGAAAGTAGAATCCTGGCAAGGTACCTAACGAATAGGTTGTGACATCAAGAACATGTCCCATAATTTAACCATTCCCATGACCATATAAAAATCTCCATCTCGACCTGAGGATTGCATTTCCGTAGACGGTACACGAATCCGACGCTTGGTTTGCGAGTTATGGCATTTTTAACATCATCAGACGGAGACGGGGTGGGCCTGGGCAGACCCACCCCTTCAGACCTGTAGTCCACGGCTGGGCCACCCAGACCGCCCGATACACTGCGGACAATGTTTCACCATGCGGTCCACCCAACGTCACTCGAACCAGCTCAGCCGTTCTGGCGCTTTCTCCATGAGACCTGCAGAATTCGGGCCTCTGTCTGCTGGTTGGTGTCACAACGACCCCAGTTTCTTGTGCCTCCCGCAGACCGGTGAAGCCAGCCAGCCAGCCCCCCCCCCCATGTAACCCTACATACTCAACCATCCTAGACCTCCTGAATCATGCTGGAAACCCTTGGAACCACCAGAAAACATGGAAAAATGGCTGGAAAACTTCCCAGGGCCACCCCGTGAGCCCCAGGACTCAGATTTTTTATCCGAGAAGAGCGTTAGAATTCTTGGATCGAATCCTATGGAACCAAGGGCTTATCTCTATAGTAAAACATAATTTATACAGTAATAATTTCATTTTAAGAGGTTGTGGAAGTTGAAAATGAAAAAACAAACACACGAGCCTACCCCGTATGGTGTAGCCCTTCGCTTTGCCGATGATCCACCGGAGCCGCCGCACCTTTGAGAGGTGGGAAGAGGATCATGATACTTCTTGAGAGAAATCCTCTATGGAGATACAAGGGGGAAAGGGAGGAGGGGGGGGAGAATTGTTTAAATAGAGAAACACTTAAACTCCCACCAATAGTCTCTATACCCGAACTTTCAGCGGGGTCGAGGTTAATCCCCCTATAGGGTAAAATCCACGTTCTGAGCGTAACAGAAGTCTCAGAATTTTAATATGAGACACTAATCAAAAGTTATAAATGCTCGTGGCCGCTAAATTACGAAAATGCCTCTAGTGGCGTTTTCCACATAAGGGCCTCGCCCATGAATGTTACACCCCTCCTAGGTTATACAGCATGCTCCGGACTCAACGGTGCCCTCAGTGTTCCCATCCATGCAACGATTTAGAAGTTATTCTGTTTATTTGGCATGTCCAGTGTGAACACACATAAAAATTAACTTCAGCCACACCGGGACTCAGAATCACACGCTGTCTGAACGCCCTACTCTAGAATAAAATTAACAGAATTTCAAATTATTACAGGCTCAAAACCCGGGTTCTAACATCACTCCATCATTAAAGATTTTTGTCACTAAAAAAACTACTAGAAAAGATCAAGATACTGAGTCTTCATTTCACTCTCTCATTCCCATGTGCTCTCATCTACCCTCCAGTGCTTCCACATCACATGAACCAAAGGAATGATCCGTCCACGCAATGTCCGCTCCTGTCTTTCCTCAATTGCCACCGGGTTCTCTCCAAAGGTGGATCCATCTTCGATGTCCAACTCTCCCCAGTTTATAACATGTGTGGTGTCGTGCACATATCTACCAAACAGTGACACGTAGAAGACTTCATGCACCCTCTCTAGCTGTGGTAGTAGATCAAGATGGTAGGCGACCTCACCAACCCTATGCATGACCTCAACGGACCCAAAGAACCTCGAGGATAGCTTGCCACCCTGGCCAAACCTCTGTGTACCACACCGCTGAGAGACTCTCAAAAAGACATGGTCCCCCTTCTTGAACTCCAAAGGCCTATGACGACTATCTGTGTAGGACCTCTATCTACTCTAACCCATCCTCATCTGCTCACAAATGACCTACACCTTCTCTGTCATCGCCTGGACCAACTCTTGGGCCACGAGGGAGGTCTCCTCAACCTCTGTCTAGCACAACGGTGACCTGTAGGGTCTCCCGTAGAGGCCTCAAAGAGTACCATGCCGATACTAGAGTGTTAATTGTTGTTGTCCACAAACTCCACCAAGGGTAGGTGATCCTCCCAGCTTAGGCCAAATTCTAACACGTGCGCCCTAATCATATCCTCCAACACCTGGATAGTGCGCTCGGTCAATCCATCCTTATGGGGATGAAAAGTTGTACTCATCCGCAGATGAGTCTTGAATGCCTCCTGTAGGCCTCGCCACAATCGCGATGTAAACCGTGCGTCATGGTCGGAGATGATTGTTGATGGTACTCCATGAAGTTGGACGATCTCCTGAACAAAAAAGTGCCCTAGACTCTCCACCACGATGTACTCCCTAATGGAAAGGAAGTGTGCCTACTTCATGAGTTGGTCCACTATCACCCAAATGGATTCATGGCCCATCGCTGGGCGGAAAAGTCCTGTGATGAAGTCCATAGATATGTCATCCCACTTCCACTACAAGATATCAAGGGGCTACAACAACCCTATCAAATCATGATGCTCTTCCTTCACCTGCTAACAGGTAAGAAACTGAGAAATGAACTCATCTATGCTTGCTTCATGTCCAACCACAAAAACAGCTGTTGAAGGTCTCTCTACCTTTCCCCCAAACAGGGATGTACAGATAAGGCAGTAGCATGGAACTCCCGCATCTCCTCCTCCCTCGTCTCCACTGGAACTACAGCTTGCCCCAGGAACTGGATCTCCTGATTCTCTCTTTCAGAATACCAATCGGGTTCATCGTCCGTGGATATCTGATCACGCAGTACCTCTCTATCGACATCCCCCAACTGCAACTCTCTCACACGCTCATGGAGTGAAGCAATCAACAACATCGACTGCAGAAAATCCGTACCCTCCTGCTCCCCCAAGGTCAGCCGTAGGGAAGCCAAATACTCTGAATCTTCCCACACTAAACGAGCCTGGGACATCATGATAAGGCCATCTAATACTACATTTCCCTTCCCTAGAGTGTAGTCTATCTCGAAATCATAGTCCTGCAGAATCTCCAACCAGTGCATCTGCCTCAAATTCTAATCCCTCCGAGTGAAGATGTACTTGAAGCTTTGGTGGTCTGAGTAGACCACAAATGCTCACCCATAAGGTAGTGTCTCCATAACCTCAAGGAGAATACCACCACTGCCAGCTCCAAATCGTGAGTCACATAATTTTGATCATGGGGCCCCAACTACCTCGACCCATATGCAATAACTTTCCGCTGCTGCATTAGCACGCACCAAATCCCATCTCCTAAATAATCGTAGTACACCATGAACTCAACCCCCTCATCTAGAAGCCTCAACACCGGAGCACTAGTCAGCCTCTATCTCAACTCCTCGAAGGCCTTCTGGCACAGATCGGTCCATGTGAACGATCATCCCTTCTGCGTCAATGTCGACAAAGAGGCAGGAATCTTGGAGAAATCTTCCATGAACCTCCTGTAGTACACTTCGAAACCAAGGGATCTCCGCGCCTCTGATGTATTCATGGGTGGATTCCAAGCAAGCACGCCTCTAATACCACTTTTTCATGACCCGACCCAACTGTCCTAGAGCCGCAACTACTCCAAGCCCACCTCTATAATCTAGGGGCTGACAACAAGCGCCGAAGGTGTAACAATCTCACAGAGGCCTTTGCCTAAGCACCTGTACACTCACACACACATCCCACTCAATGCAGAAGTGCAGAGTAAAAAGAAAACCAAAGGAAAAACAACTATAACCCAACCATAGACATTCATTAACCTCTAAATAAAAAAAGTGCTGAAAAGTATCAACAAGATACTGACCAGAAAAAAAGGAAAAACAAGCTACCAACCTAAAAAGAGCCACAACCCAGCAACATGTAAACAAAATTAAAAAGCTGGTGAGTCTCACACCTGAAATTCGTACTACGACCATTGAATGCAGCCCAAGATCCTGTGTCTTCTATCCTCCTCTGTTGTCTCGATCGACCTGTCTGTCATCTGCATGGGCACACCATGTGCAGGAAAAGCCCAAGAAGAGGTGAGTATAAAGATACTCTGTAGGATGCCCCAAAAGATAGAGGGAGAATCTAGGAGGAACTAAAACAGTGAGAAGTAGACAGAATAGATAACAGTGTAAGAGTACAATAGAGGGAGAGAATCTCAACCCATCAAAATAAAGTAATTACACTCGTCGCAACAAAGAGGATCTAGACACAGAAAGCACATGGCATACCATGTGTGTCTTTGCCCCTCATAGAAGGATAGTAACTAAACCCAAAGAGTGTGAATAAAAGTAGGGTGTATATATATATGCTCAATAAGAAATCTGAATTACTGTGTAAGGGGACATCGATCTCCATGCTCAACCTAGAAAAAGTCACCAACATTTTTAAGGATACCCATCACTGATGCCCAAACGTCCCACACATCAAAGTTGTCTCATCGCCGAATCGCACAAAATATGAGCCCGCTCCGGTAACCATGAAGACAAGCCACTGACTAGCCTCATAGAGAGGGTTGATTCTAAAAGAAATCATCAGGTAACCCACTGCCCAGCCCAACTGGAGGGTAAACCCCAAAAGATCCTCAGGTGGCCCACTGCCGAGCCCTACTAGAGGGTAAACCCTAAAACGTCTTCGGTTAACCCACTACCCAGCTATGCTAGTGGGTAAACCCTAAAGTCAATGTTTAACCCACTACCCAGCCTTGCTATAGGGTAAAACCTATTACACCAGTGGGTATCCCACTGCCCAGCCCCACTGGAGGGTAAACCCAGAAATAGTTCGATAACTCTGCACTACCCGAACCATCTCTGGGTGTCGCTAACATCACGACAATGCATTGGGTCGGAGTGTGTCAAGGTAACCTTTGACCAATTCCCTTTCATGTTTCTACATTTAATTAGATCTCAAAAGTGGATATGTACGCCCAAACAGATTTCACCATTGTAGTCCTCACAGAAAAACACGTGAGATATACTATTTATTCATTGTAAACGGACTCCCAATGAAAAAGTTCATCAACACCACTTAATGCCCATGACATCTCATGGGGACCACACCTCGGTCCCAAAAGAGGTCGGGCGAACTACGCCATCGCGATTCTCTTGGAAAAACACGCTGACACGACTCCTTATTCTCCCTGAATGGATGTTTGATGTAACGTGGAAAAATGTTGCTTACAGATTAAAAGACGGCTCATGGGGCCTATGCCTCAACTCCAACTTCAACACTTGAAACTACCATCGACAACTATGTCGCGACGCTAGGGTCACAATGCCACTGATGGTGCCTTAAACGGACTCTAGTTGTGTTCGCTCCATCCGAAAGAAGAATCCCAGTGAGGTACTTAACGAGTGTGTCACGCCACCGAGCTCCCATCCCATAGTTTAAAAATCCTTGGGACCATATACAAATCTCTGTCTCGAGCCAAGGATTGCACTTCCGTAGACGGTATGAGAATCTGATGCTCGGTTTGCGAGTTATAGCGTTTTTAACGTCATCAGATAGAGACAGACTGGGACTGGGCCGGCCACCCCTTTTGACTGGCAGTCCACGGCTAGGTGGCCTAGACCACCCGGTCCACTATGGCCCATGGTTCCCTGCACGTCCTGCCCCACGTCACCCAAACTGGCTCAGTCGGTCCGGTGCTTTCTCTACGAGACCCGCGGAGTGTGGGTCTCTGTCGCCTGGTTGGGGTCGCGACGACCCTGGTTTCTCGCGCCTCCCGCTGACTGGCAATGCCAGCCATCCCCCCCCCCACCACGTCACCCCATGTACGCCACCATCTCAGACCACTTGATTCCCACCAGAAACCTCTGGAACCATCAAAAAATAGGCAAAACATGTCCAGAAAACATCTCGGGGACACCCCGGGTGCCCTGAGACTCGGATTTTTTATCCGGGAAGAGCGGTAGAAAGCTTGGATCGAATCATACGCAACCATGGGATTCGCTTGATAGAAGAACCAAATTTCTACACTACATATTTCATGTTAAGATGTTGCGGAAATTAAAAACATAAAGAAATACATGAGCCTACCTAGCAGGGTGTAGCCCGTCGCTTCGCAGATGACTTTCCGGAGCCGCCACGCCTTGGAGAGGTGGGGAGACGATCATGATGCTTGTTGAGAGGGATATTCCAGGGAGAGACAAGTGGGAAAGAGGAGGAGGGGTGAGAGAAGTGTTTAAATAGATAAACACTTAAACGCCCACAAGTAGTCTATGTACCTGATCTTTTGGCGAGGTCGGGGTTAAGCCGCCTCTAGAGAAAAATCCATGTTCTGAGCGTAACAAGAGTCTCGGAATTTTAATCTGATCCTCCATTCATAAGTTGTATAGTTCACGCCCGAGGCCTCGAAATTACGAAAACTCCCTTGTTGGAGTTTTCTATATAATGGTCATGCCCGCGAATGTTACACCTCTCATAGGGTAAATGACATTCTCCGAACTCAACGGTGTACTCGATTTTCGCATCCGAGCAACCATTTAGGAGTTATTCTATTTATTTGGCATGTCCTGTGTGAACACACTTAATGTTTAATTTCGGCCACACTGGGGATCAGAATCACACGCCGTCTGAACACCATGATCTGAATTAACATTAAGAAAATTTCAATGTATTATAGGCTCAAACCCATGGTTTTTATATATAATATAAAAATACAAAGAGACATAGTAAATTTTAAACTATTTAACTAACAGTTAAAGATAAATGATAATGTTAATATAGTGACCCAACCCTATCTAAAACATATTTGTTCAATGGTTTTCGACCCATCCCAACCTTAGTCTTTAAATAAGTCATTTTGGATCCATTAGAAACCAAAAATAATTTTATTATAAAATAATATTTCTAGCTTTTCCTAAAGTGCCCCTCACCCCTATTATAAATGGGCACTCCCCCTTCTATCTAATTCACACCCTCAACGCCATTAAGATCAACCAAACCCTGCCCAAATCTCCTTCCAAATCTCCTCCCTTTATCCTAGAGGCCATAATTTAGCAAAAAAGACAACTTAAGGAGCCCTTTTGATCAAATCAAAAGCAAGAACCCGAAGAAGAGGTAAATATTTCATCACCTCTTTCATTGTTGTTTCGAATCTAAAATATTAACTTCAGTATATTACATATACTGTGATGTTATTATAAATATGATACTACCATATTCATTATTCTACCCAACCTTTAAATGACATGCCACCATATGTGCGAACGTACGGCTTACCGTCTCCACGTCATGGTGTAGTTCATATTCAAAACATTATTATTTGGATAGGTATAATAATGACGTATAATTGGAATAAATAACAAATATAACATAATAATGATTATTTACATATGTTATAACATCCTATTATATATGATTTTAATATCAAAAGAATGATATTGTCACTCGTGCGTATATATGGATTACAGTCTCCAAGAACGCGATGACATTTATTCCCAATCATATCCATTCAAGAATAATTTTCTTATGATGATTAAAAATAATTTTTAAGTACATAATATCATTCTGAAACTTAAAAATATACATCCCATACATAACAAACATGGATTATGTAACCAATCCTATAAAGGAGGTCAAATTAGTTAACACCCGAAACGATGATAATACTTAAATATCAATATTAGAAGATCATATTTGATATAATATTAATGTATATGGTCATTTTAAAATTTAATAACAATGATTTTACCATTATACAAGATATTAGTGTACCCTCTACTAAGGAAAAGTACAAGGTAAGGGGTCTCTTATCCCACATTCAATTCCGTGACATTTCAATTATTCGCCACTTATTTATTGCATGTGGTGTATTTTGTACCGCCATTTGATATATATAATCACTATTCTCTTTTTATTCATGGAATTATGTGATTAATTTGGTCGTTATTAACTTTTGGTTGTACGAATCGATTGATTACAATGAAGTAAGGGGTTTTCATATCAATTTTTTTTCCTGTGATATTCATGTTATGTTGGCCACTTTTTCCTTTTCTCTGGCATCTATACTGACCATGATTATATTCTTGGTGTAATATAATTTAATTTATGAGTATTTTACAATACATTGTACGATCCTTATTTCATGGGTTTTATGTTTCATAAAATACAAAATCGTTAAGGGAATTTTATATTTCAATCTCCACTCAGTGGGATTTACTCATACATCATTGATTATTTTACTCCAAGATTATGTGTGGAATCACTATTTATTATTTATGTAGTAATATCCACTCCCCTTTTTGTTGATATAATTTCGATACACATAATCAATGAATTGATAATTTCTCATGTCATTTATATAAACTTGATCTTAGCTCAATTTCCATTCATTGAGTTAAACATCAAAGTCATTGGTGTTGTTTTTACAAGAATATGTATGAATGTCATGTGACTTATTTTCACTAAATATCCAATCATATTGAGTGTTTTTATATTTTTCAAGCATAATTATGTCATTTATTTATCCTTTACCTTTGGATATTGCCATTAAAAGGGATTTCATATCAATTTACATTCCTTTGAGACTTATTTGTTGTTATTCACCAATTAAATTTTATATGGTGTATATATTGTCCATTGACATAGTATATAATGAAATTATTTATTCTAATGGTATTATAATGTTTTTATTACCTCATTTTTTTGTATTCAAGTTACTCTCATTTGGATAGTAACTCAAACTAAATTACCATTTTAAATGTTTTATAAATTTATTCTTCTAAATCTTTCTCATTAATGTCGATGTTTTAAAAATGGTTTTATGTTTTTATTTTTATGGTCAATAATTTTTTAAAATTAAAATTCCATTTAAATGTTTGAAAGTGTTATGTGACACTTTGATTAAAAAATATATTTTTTACGGCTTCTTAATAAATTGTGTGACTTTTAAATGTTTTCAACAAAAATGGGGATATTTCTCTCAAATAGTTTTGATGATTATTTTTATCTATCTCAATATCCTTCATTATTCCCGATTGAGCTTATTCTGTTACAATACAATCTTCCATATTATATTTAATGAGTTATGTTTGACTATGGATGTGCTATTTATATACCATTCATTATTTGTAGATAAAGTATTGACATTTTGTATGCTAGTTTTAATATGAATATTTATGTTATGTTTCAAACTTTTCATATGAAGAATGCATTGGACATAGTATGTGACGGGTGGGGCCTTCTATAGCTCCTCGATGCATTGGTATGTCTAATAAGACAAACATGTGTCTTGGAACAAGGCCTCAAAATCTTATTTGTAGTCTTGGCACAAGTCCTTGACTATGTGGTTAGGAAGTCTAGAATTATGCATTCCATCATTATTTAAGTGGCTATTGATATTTCTTGTGATTATTCAACTAGTAGAATATCCATGTTAATAAATAAATGGAATTATTTGATTTTATATCTTCCCTATTAAACTGAAGATCAATTTTATAAGGCTTTTGTTTTAGTCTTACACATTTCCTTCAATGTTTATTCTTATTTATGAATGTTTATGCATTATTGTTATCCTTACTTGGAATCTGATATAACACCTATCTGTGTTTTATTTTTTCTAGGATGTGAAGAAGTATATTATGACTGACCTGTAGGGATAGTCTATGGGATCTCAGTGTTTTATATGGAAAAATCTTGTTATGATTTTTCATTTTATGATGTAATGTAAACCTTATTAGTGTATCTAGTACTTCAAAGGCTACTAAACTAATCGGTATTTCGAGACTGATATTTTCTGATCATTCCAATGATACGTAATAATGATCCTACTCTAGGCTTCTAGGGTCGGGGTGTTACAATTATAATATCCAAACACCAAATATAGTAAAATAAATTTTAAAAAAATAAAATCATTAATTGAATTTACCTAAAATTGGGTTCTTATCATCTATGAATTAATCAACACATTTTTATTAATTAAAATTTTATAAATATTTATTACAATTGGGTTAATACTACTCATACACGATAATCCAATGGCAATGCGATAATTTTCACATTAAATCATAATATATTAAAAGTATATCATGTTTTGTTTAAACTATATGTTGAATGTAAAGAAAGCTATAAAATATATAAAATTTACTTAAAAAGAAATATATCATAAAATATTATGTGTGTTACATTATCAACCCCTTAAAATTCTATCACTATATTACAAAAAAACTGATGATACTTCTAACTCACTACATCCTTGGGTTCCCATATAGCATTCACATCATTATGTATTTTCTAAAAAAACATTGATCATATCAATGGTCCTATTTCGTAGAACATTTTATATATTACCGGAAATATCGACTAGTTATTCCTCATAAGATAAATCGTTCTATAATGGTATGACCAAAAAGTTCAGTACATGTGAAGGATCACCTTTTTTACATTCCTAGGAGAGATACATGAAACTCATCATGAACATGATAGAGATTAGTTCAAAACACCAAAAAATAATATATCACTGAAATATGTTAAATAACTTCAAATGAACCCATATATCTATATTTTAGCTTCCCCTTATTTCAAAATTTCATATCCTTATTCCAAAGAGATAATCAAAGTAATACCTTATCACCATTACCAAAATCTATATCATTCCAACTATTTACAGCATATTTTTTTTTGTAAAATCTAAGAATCTCTTATCTGAAATTAAATAGATCTAACCTACACTTCTATTTCCTCACCATGATCATGTACCAAAATGTTTCTTTCATTGACTTCAACCAAACACATTTGAGTTCTGGTCTTCATGCCAAAAATGTATTTATAAGGAGTTATATGAATTCTCGAGTGAAAGTATTTGATGTAAAAAAATTCCACTATAGGGTGGTGTTAAAACAAACCGCCTTTAAAATATATCTATAAAGATAAAAACATGCCTTATAAAGGTTGATTGTCCCTCTTTGGCTGAACATGTTTCTGATGATGATAATATGTAATGAAAATCAACACAATATCTAAGGTTGTTGATGACTTCCCCATAACTATGAGGTAATCCTCTAATTCCAATTATATATGATTAAAAAATTTAAATCCATGAAATCCCATAAAATAATTAATATTAATTGATTATGTTGATGAAGAAGGAAATATTATATAGTAGAAATAAAATGTGTGTATTTCATAATGTAAATTAATACTAACATATTAGTACTCTGGTATTTATATGTTTTGGGGTATTCAATATCAAAATATAATGTAATTTTTTCTTATTTAAATTTTTTAATATGTAATGGATATTATTTAAGCTTATAATTCTATCTCTCACCCATAACATACCAACAAATTAGGCCTCATGATATATACTCTGTGATATCAATTTTCATGTTATCCAACTAAAAGTACCATTTCATATCTGTAATTTTATTCAAAACTTATTAACGAATAAGAAAGAATAAATTGTGAGCTTAATCCAAAAATATTCTTGTTAATGTTTATTATTTTAAGAACACATACTGGGTTATTACACCACATCATCCAAGCATGATCATAGTTGAACTCAGTTGCATTCCATACATTTTTTTGTAATTCCACTTCTTCCTTTTTGACTATCAAAATACTTTCAGAGATGGATGGTGGAACATTGATCTAATAATTATATTATCTATCAAAATTCATCAACATTTCAAGATATATATTCTAAAAATACAGAAATATTGAAATCCATCATTTGTTATCATATAAAAAATAGAATGGTTATTCTGATTTAGAGTATAAACCACCTTGTTCTTCAACCTTCACTAGTACTACATGTGTAAATCATAATCTTTGATCAACTCTAACAATATTCACCAGATCATATTAATCTATTTTTGTGTAAATATATACTTTATGATTTTATGATCAATACATATATCACAAAATTCACCATACATATAATTCCTCAATATATTTAATTAAAAAATTACCACTTCCTACTCAAATACTTGAATGGGGTAATTTGGATAAGAATTTTGAATAATAAAAAGGAATAATTTTCAAAAATATCATTATAAATCACGAATTATACAATTTCATTATTTAGTTCATCATTATATAAAAAAAAATTATTCTCCATTGTGGGGTTGATTAATAACACGCATACTGGTCAAAATTCTCATCGCAATTACAATAAATTTCTGTTAAATGGAGAAAGATACTAAAGTAAAATATGGGAGATACCGAGGCCTCTAGATGCATAAAATAATGAACTCTGAGGGCATTCCCTCTATCCAAATTAAACCCCTCATGTTTAATGTAAAAATTTTGGGAAGCATGTGACATTGGAGTCATGATCCACATGTGAAGAATAATGATCTTCAACCTTATTTCCCTCCCACCATATATGGTCCACACTTATATTATTGTTGATGAGATCTTTTCGTTTTTTGATAATATATGATATCAACCCTGGGGGGAGCCTTTCCCAAAAATGGTGTCAGGTAATAATTGAGCTATGTTGATGTTTCCCTGGATACATTGGTTTAACCCATTGAACATTGATTTGGACTCTGCCTCTATGGAATTACCATATCCATAATGAGTATTAAATGCTAGAGTGATATTCCCCCATGGCTCGCAGAAAACCTCTTTTCCTCGTATGACACTCAATATGCAATATCAATCTATATTAATCTTGAAGCTCATGGTGGGTGGGTTCCAAACCACCCATTGGCCTAGAGATCTGGTGGCAGATGGTCGCACTAGTTAAGTACTTACTTGTATCAATCTTAATGAAGGAGCTTCACACCAGTTGCTGATAATACATGCCATGTTAATGTGTAGGTTCCTTGTTATCATAATTATAGACCACATTATGGATTGATACCCCTCATATATTTCTTTGTTTTTGGTCTACCATATAAACCAGCATCTGGTTCATAGAAAAATTGACCTTTCCATCTTTTCCAGTCTTGTAGCTTTCAGACCGTGGATCCAGCTCTCAAAACACAGGGTTTCAAAAAAATCCTGATAGAATAATGAAGTAAACACATTGAAGATGCTCCAAATAGCATGAGCACAATTTCCTTCAAATAAGATATGGTTAGTGCTCTCATCCTAATGGTTTTTATAGAAGTGGCAGCTAGAAACTGTGTTGATTCCATCCTTTTTGATATTGTTATCCATAAGAATGTGTGATTTCTTTTCATCTAGGTGAGAAAGTTATATTTCATTGGAATTTTTTTTCACCATACCATTTCATTCAACATATCCCAGTGGTAATGATATGTCTATATCATTCTGATGTCCTTTATAGTGGATTTCCTTGAGTTGGAAGGATTGAACTCACATTTTTCTAGTTCCATGTTAATGAAAATATCAATGATATCATGATGGTTCCCTCTATAAAATGGCCCTGATAAATTTCATATACAAGATATCACCCTTAAATGAGATTTTTGTGATAGGTAACCTAGGAAACCCATTATAGATCAGTCCCATTTATGGTTTGAGAAGAATTTTTCTCCTTTCACTACTATCCATAATGAGTGATGTTGTAGATTCGGAATGAAGGGGTAAATAATGGACCAGAAGTTGGAGGCATGAGCACTAAAATCCTCAAAGATTATATCACACATAGAAAACATGATTTTTCCCAAGAGAGTGAGTTCATCGATAATATATTAGATTTTATTATGAATGCAGTTGATATTGTTATCAAAACACCTCACATTAATCCCTACATCGTGGATGGTTGATTCCATCATATCCTATGAATCACAGTGTTGCATACCTTCTTAGAGGGAATCCCTAATAAAACATTCCAAAATCTTATATGACCTTAGAATGAATATTTGTATAGGTAAAATTCACTTCTAGTAAATTTGGCATATAGATTATCGTTGTTCAAGTTATTCAGTACAATCCATAAATGATCAAAAAAAATATTTGATCATTGAATATATAGAAATATATTCTCTAAAAACAACCAAAAATTTATCTATGTGATATCTAAAGAATTTATTCATTAAATATATTATGATAAAATGATCATTCATAATTAAAAATGGTATTACTATAATTTCATAATGAATATATCTCGTATATAAATATTTTTTCCGTATATACTTCTTGTTGATGCATATAAGTTGATATCCAGATCAAAGACTATTCTTGACGAAATATTGATTTCCTTGTAATTTATCAATCAAATTATCAATATGGGGAAGATGACACGTATTCTTAATTATGATCATGTTATGTTCCTGATAATCAATGAATATAAATATTCACTAATATTTATTTTTAACAAAAAGAATAGTTTCCCCTGATATAGAAGCACTTGGCTGAAAATATCCTTTTTCTAAATTCACATAGATTTATTTCATCAATTCCATTATCTCAATATGATCCATTTTATATATATTATATGAAGTAAGAGTATCACACAGGATAATTTATATTGAAAAATCACTTTGATGACACAAGGGATGGGTTGGTATGTCCTTAATAAATACATCATTATATTCCAAAATAATAGAATAATTTTCAATACTAATTCATTCCAAAACATTTGAGATAATTATACATCATGAATAGGTAGTAAAACCCATATGATTTAATTATTTTATGTTTGGAGTTCAGGTTCATCCCCAAACCGATAGATGATCATAGGTTAATCCATAATTTCAAATGTAACAACCCTTCCAAAAAAACGGATATGCACTCTATAAAGTGATATATGATCCATGTTTAAAATTACATCAAACTCAATTATAAGAGGTATAATTTCTTTTACAGGAACCATATTCCAATAAACATATACCATAGATGATCAATAAACATGATATGTTCTCATTGTACAATTAGGACTTTTCATTACCATAAAAAAATTTAATCGATGGGGTGTTGATGTTATACTATTAAAAAAATTTATGATATAAAAGAGTGGTTACAAACATAATTGAATAAAATATTTGTAGTTATAATTTAGATGATAATTTTACCTTTCACTACATATCTAGGAAAGTTTATTTATATTGTGGTAATTGTAGAAGATTGTCGATATCCCCTTGTATTCTTTTGTGATATGTTCCATTTATGCATTGGAAATTTTTTTGAATAGTGTCCTATCACATTATAGTTCAATCCTTGGAAGTAAGTAGTTTCTTTTTTTATTGCAATCTATAGCCTTATTAATCCTTTATTCACACCTGAAAATAACTCATTTTCCATTTTTCAACTAAATTTGTGTTTATTTCACCAGTTTTCCTAATTTATAAATTTCAACCTAACTTTCTTCTTATTTAAATCATTTCATTATTCTTGGTTCTCAGTTATCCTCTTATATTATGACATCCCTTGAGGATATGAAACATAGAAAATTAATTTTATTATTGATGTAACATGATACTACATCATCATATAATGAAAACATTTGAGAAAAATGTTCTCTTTATAGAATCATCTAAATTCAATCATTTTTTTAGTATTCTGTTTTATATTATGTATGTAGTCCAAAATATTTCTTGATAGTCTAATAATGTTATCATCATACAATGTCACACCTTATTTGTAATTAGTATTCAAATTGAGGAACTTCTTCTCCATTTCGTCTCTCTATATAAGAAAGATATATTTGGAAAATATTATCACATTATAATTTACACATTCAATTATTTCTATATCATCCACATCCTTAGTGTTATTGATTAATGACTACCACTGATCTACATATCCTTTCCAACAATACACTTTTAGAATATAATTTTCAATTTACATACATCCAATGTATGGATTTCATTTTTAGGGGATTTAAACTTGTTTTCATATACCAATGCATTAGGTTTTTTCGTTAATAGATGTAGGATAATTTGATATGATGTGATCTAACATAGGTGAATAACAAATTATAATAACATGATTTTCCATATATGGTATGTTATTTGCACAACCAGTGTTGGATTCTCTGATATGGAATTGATATTTTCAGTTCCAACCCTATTTTTAGTGGCTTTCTCAATATAGAAATCCCTATATTAAATAGGGGTGTTGATTCTATTTTTTTAGGATCCATATCTAAAAAATGAATCTCACATAGAAAGATTAAAGTAATCATGAATAATGAGAAATAAAATAAGAATAACTATAGTGGAAAAATTCATTAAATACAATTATGAATTTTAATGAGTCATAGTCATGCTTGGTTCAATTAAAATCTAGCTCCCAATAATTCTAGCCAACATTCTCTAATACAAAAAATTACAACCCAAATCTTGTAAGGGAGAGCTGGTGTATTTGTTATTACATTTCTATAACATAGGTGGGATCTCACCATGCATTATCAATCAAATTAGATGTCCTGGAAAACTAGATATTTATATTATTCAAATACCTAATTGGAAATAAAAAAATCGTAACATATGAATCATTATTCCATCCTTTAAATGATTTATAATACCCTTCCTCATATAATAAAGAATGAGAAACCAATAAAGGATGATCTTAGATTTCCTATATGTGTTACATATAGTGGAAGAAATAATGATTAAAAAAGGAATAATAAATTTAGAATATTCGAAAATCAATATGGATTCTTTTCAATCACCAACTTGTGATTGATGAGAATAAATTTATGATATAAACATTGAAAAAATATTGGTAATAAAAAATGATTTCTCTTAAAAATTTAAATTCATAATTTGGGACATTTTTAATCTAGGACTCTTAATAAATATATTATAAAATTTACCTTAATGTCCACTTAATAAATTCATCATTATTAATAAATGAGTACATGTAAAATAAATTCCAATATAATTTGGCCTACCAAATATTTTATCCCATGATATTAATAAATGAATCTAGGGGAAATGTATAACCATTCCCAACCCATCACTTCTATATTTGATGAATTCCACATATCTTTAATTATCAATAAAATTAAATCTAAAAATAGCTTATAAATTAAAAATTTTACTTATCGAATAAATAATATATGAAATAATTATTTGGTCGTCATAAAACAAAATAAAAATTAACAAATATGGAATCATTGGATTATATAAATAGTATCCTCAATGGGTGTTTTCAAATATGTAAATAAATTTTACAGATCACTAAAATAATTTTTGGGGGGAAATTTCCCTTTTCATTTTGTAAAAAAAAGTTAAAATTTAAATATTCTAGAATATTAGGAGATTTATATTATTGAAAAAAATGAAAGAAACATGGAAATGATGTTATAAGGAAAATATAATTAATGATGTAGGTTAAGGTTTTTCATACAGTGTAAGTCAAAATAGATATTCAGTTTAAAAATTTCGTAAAAAACATCTTGTTTACATAATGATCTGAAAAATTTGTTTAAAACATTCAATTGAAGTTCAAATATGAGAATATTGAATATATAAAATCTTTGGATAAATGTAAAAAAATCATGAAAACATTTTAATGAAAATATGAACATATATGAAAAATAGTGGGATTTTTTTTCTAGTCAATATTTTTAAATTACATTTTGTTTCATGTAATTTACTTATCGATTCATGATCCATAAAGAGAATAACAGAAAAAAAACATGTACAGTTAAACATAACTGAAGTATAAGATAATATATGGGGTTTAATATATTAGGATATTATAATTTTATAAAATTAAACATGAACATAGGAAATATTGAAATAAATTGATATTGTAAATGAAATCCCATACCAAAAGTTTAATATGCCACTTATTTTATTTAGACCACTTATATATAAAATTTATATTTGTATATATAAAAAATAGAACCATATAAATTCATATAATATCATATATGATCAACATATAACATTATAACACCCATTTTTTAGTAATTATATATAATAAATCATGAAATTTAGAGATAAATTTCAGATCACATCACCCTACGGTGGTTGTTTTCCACATGTATGCACAAGTGGAGATATCATTTTTAAATAGAGGAAGGATAAAAGAGTAAATGATATATTATATTTCTTCCTTAAAAATTTTGTGGTCAATCTCATATATATTCACTAGTTCCACCATTTTAATAATAAACTAAAATGGTAATGAAAAATTAATTACAATACTTTGTGGAGAAGATAAGTCATATGTATGCTTGAGAGAGGTATTATCATTCCATGGGATGGAAAATTTATGAATAATTATTCCCATACAAATAATAACATCTAAACATATTTATGAATCTATATTCACTATTTTAGGAAGGGCACAACAAATTTTGAGAATGTATAAGAAGAAATAAATCTTAAAGAGTCGATAAAAATGTGTAAGATCCCATGTTTTATATGAGGGACATATCCTTTTAACATTAGTTTCACACCATATTACAACTAACGTTTTTGAATTGATCTAGAAGTTGAGTAGTTAGGTCAGTCTATATGTGTTTGGAAAGGAGGAAGAAGTTGGGTGAAGGTTGGTTGTAGGCCAAGTACACGATGTGTATTCAATACATGACGTGTACTGGTTTGGATGATCCTTTTTAAGGCATGTAATGGTTTTTCCTTGGAGGGTGAAACAAGAACATTATATAGTGTGTAAATCTTACACACCATGTAATTTCCCTAGGATAGTTCTTTAAAAGGGAGAAGGGATAAATATTTTTTGACAGAATCACTAATCTCTCTAATCTTATGTGCTTGAGGTCCATTGTACGAGCTCTCCCTCAAGCCAAAACATGGATTTTGTGTCATTTCATCATCTGAACTCTAATTTGAGGGTAAATCATATCATTATATAATATTTTGTATGTTCTCCAATCCATAGGCTCCTTTTATAAATTTTTATTCTAACGACAATTCTATTTTTGTACAGGATCATATGCCCTATTTTTGAAACATTCAACCATTCATCCATTTTTATACGATCTAGGACAAATCAGTGATTGAGCATGGATGTGTGTTCTTCTAAAAACATTCGGTATATGGTTTATACCATTTCCCTTAAAATTTTTTGTTTATATCTTATTTTCAATGTAAAGAACATCGTATTATTTAGACATTGCATCTTAAATTAATTGAATTATGAGTTAAATGATAAATTCATGTTTGAGGCATCATGTAAACCCCATATAGAAGGTCTGAGGTTGTCAAAATAGACCTAAACCACCAATGGGGTGAGTTTTACTTTTGACTATGTTTATGAAACCCTTGGGGTGTGTTGAGATTTCCCTCCATTTTTTGGAATTGATTATGGGAATAAAGTGGATTTTTAATGATTAAAAAAAACAATTAGGTACATTTTCATTTAATTATCATATTTATAAAATGGATAATCCCTTGTATTTTATTTTATTGTGATGGGATTAATGAAATGATTAATGTGATGGTAAATGAATTAGTTATGATTATAATAGATGTTTTATTATATGGAATCAATAACTGGCATGGATGGCTTCGACATTTATACTCCAAAGATATGATTTACTTGACGTTCTAGGATTCTATTGAAGTTTATTTTCCTTGGACCCCTTTTAATTAACTTACTTGAAATCAATGGAAATTTCTGCTCCATGGATCTGATTACACTAAAATACATAATTTTTTATAATGCATTGAATTTATATACTCCTTGGATCTGATGACTTATTAGGATCGATTAGAAATTTATTCTACTTGGGTCTTATGAATTATTAAGACTCCATGAATTTTTTATCTCATTTGATCTAGATAATATGTTTATTATGATTCCTAGTAAATTAATTCTCTTTTAATCCAGTTTATTCAACATATAAGAGTGTCTTGGACATTTCTATTCCTTAGATCTAACCTATTTGAATATATTGAACATCTATACTGCTTGAATAATATTAAATTGACATAATTATATTACTTATTTCCTTATATTTTTCTACTCTTTTGAACCTTTACCATGTGGGCTTGATAAATAATTGCATGATGTAGGTGGTTGATGTTTCTTGTCATGATTTATATATAGACCATGTGATCTAGTTTCTTTGTCATAGTTAGAATTGATAGATTTGATAGTACCACTTATATTATGGTTACTTGTACACTTATTGTATCGTCAAATGGATTCGTGTTATATGTACAGACTGTACTTATTAAATACACCATTAGTGGTGGCCTACTTGGTTTTATCATACACCATGTTTAGGTCATCATTCGGTACCATACTGTCCACATGGATCCAGGTAATGAGAGGTTAAATCCCCCACTTATTGATGATTGATTGTTTCATAGAAGCAAGGGAGAACATGTTTGTGCTATATATCATGATTATATCTAGTGATAGTTCATTTTTGGACTTTTTTTACTTTTGATACGTATATTATACTAGATGTGTGTTTCTATGTATTTACTTTATTTTTTATAGAATTGCATGATCATAATTTATATATGACTCTTCCGGATGATATTAAAAGGTTATTTATATGATTGATGCTTACTCTTCCATTTTTATGATATTTCATATGATTTTCCTATTTTTATATTGTCATACAACAAAGATACACTCAGATAATGAGAGTATATTCTCCCTGCTATTCGACCATGGAACCTCAGTGCTATTTAGAAGCCTCTGAAATATGGGGTGGAATGATTGAAGCCATGTTTCCCACAAGATCAGGATATCACATACTGGCTCCTGTGTCAGGGTGCATAGTAAAATGAAAAATTTCATAGGACGGGACATGTTTGTAGGGATTATGCTTATTTTTATTTCATTTATTTCACCATTGAAAGATGCGTTTGATATTTTATGTTCCTTATGATTACATAATTTCCCATATTCTATGTATGGAAATAATTCCTAAAAATATGCATCCTTAAAGGATTATCATGATTTATATGTCATGCATTATGCCATGCCACATTTACATAGTGTTTTCCTTTCTTATTGCATGTTTTGGTTCCTTACTTCAATGTCCATGAAATGGTACTATTATTTCATGAAGGGACCTGATAAATAACTGGTTGGGATTAAAAATATTCCACAAATAAATTATTAAGTTGTACGAACCCTTATAAATTGGAAGTGGTGATATATATAGTTCAAACATTTTAATGATAATTGTTATATAAATGATAATTAATTTTATGTGTAATGTAATTATAGATTGAATGGTACCCATTGAATGGAGATTCTAATTTTTATTTAATGGTTGTTCTCAAATATAAATTTCAATGAAAAATAATTATAATATGACCATGGAATTATAAAAGAGAACATGACCCATACCTGTCCTAAGTATTCGGATGTAGGTAGTGACTTTGGAATTTCTTTTTGATCTATATGTCTCCTAAAAGCTTATTTCTAAGAAGGTTTAGGGTTACAACATGTGTTTATAAATGCTTATACATATCCTATCATTATGTCTATGATCATGTTCTTATCAAATATTGTATGAGGTCTTCGATTGGAATTTTTGGAGATATGACATTGTGACAGATTCCATTTGTGCCCCTAGAGGGTTGCGATGAACATGATATAGAGGTGGTGGGCCCTGGGTCACCAATAGAACCATCAACACTACCTTCTCTAGAACCTCCTGTGATACATGGTATGGGTTGTAAGTCCCAATTTTATTACAGATTCCTACGTTTCATCTATTTTTTTTCTAGATCCATGTGTCCTACCCCCGACTATGGAATATTTGATGCATGAGTTTTTGAAACCATATTTACACAAGATTTTATGATTATAGAGGACCACAAGATATAATGTAACAGCCCAAGATTTTATAAAGAAATATTCTTTTTAATTTTATTAATGTCATGTGTTGTACGCTACACCAAAAGGAGCTTGCACAACACGCATCCTTGTATTGCCTTGCATTACACGCAATCGCGACCGTCCTCGATAGCGTGTGTAATACGCAATACCGAGTTTCACTAAACAACGATGTGCTATTAAAATATTATTAAAACTAGCCGTTATGAATAGTAATAACCACTTTTTAAAATTCTGTAAATCTTATTTTTCAAAATGAACTTCATTCTTGGATTCGGAGTATCGAATTTAGCCTAAGGTGAAATTTTGGTAATTTTCAGATAACTTTCATATTCTGATGAATAGTGAAAAATTACTAAATTATAATTAAAAACAACTTTTTTAATCGAAATAATTAATAGTGATAAATCATTAATTTGAGTGGTTTTAAAGTATATTTAGAATATATTTTTACAATTTAATACAACGTTGGTCATTGGATGTAATTTCACATTTAAACTAGACATAAACAAGTGTAAATCTTTTGATAGATATTGTTTCTTAGAAACACGCTATTTGTTTTAACAGCGGGATTTAATTATAAAATTAATTAATGCAACTTTTATGTTATGAATTTGGAGAATAGACTTCATTTTTGAATTCGGAATATGAAATATATCTTGGGATGAAATTTTGGCATTGTTCTGAAAAACATCAATTTTTGATGAATTGTGAAACTACTAAGTGGTAGGTTAAAAACTGAATTTTTGTATAAAACTTAATTTTACCGCTTCTGTGAATGGAATTTCGAAAATCCGAGAGACACGGTTAATATCAAGGACTAAAATGTGGTTCAATGAGATGAAAATAATTTTTTGGTGAATAGTAACTTTTTACTTTTTTTACCACGGTTAATAGTAAATAGGGTAACTAAGGGTAAATATGATATTACTATTACCCTAACACATGTCCTAATTCTATTGGACAAGTGTAATTCGACCAAAAACAAACTTAGTATTAAAATATGACCATTTAGGCCCACTTGGATTAGATTATGACATTTATTATTAATTTATTTAAAGAAAGGTTAAAATAGTTAAAATCAAAGTTTAATAAGTAAATCATTTTTAATATGGGGTTATACATAAGATAAATTCGATTGTAAATATTCATTAGAAAGCTAAAAATATTTCCTACATGATGGTATTTTATTTGTAATTTTTAGACATAAAATAATTTAATTTATTTATGACACAACGATGATGCAGTAATTATCTTATTAATGAAATATTGACATAATTGATGTTATAAACACCAAAATAAATGTAATTTGAGATTTTTTATGAATTCCACTAATTTTATAGGTTACTATGATATATTAATGTTGATTTAATCAACTTGGTTCGAACATTTAATTCTGTTATGACTTTCACAAAAATCATATATCAAATAGTGTCAAAATTGACACAAAATAGTTTTTAAATCAAATATTATATTATTAATTGTTATTGTATTCCTAAAAATCTAAGGTTCGGCCAAATGACTTAGATAAGGATATATGTATTAATAATATACAATTTGGGGTTCGTTTGGCATGTTATAGTAAGTTTATTAACCATATAGTGAAAGAAAACAAAAAGACACGGTAAAAGTTAAATTATTTAACTAAGAGTTAAATCTAATTGATAAGGTTAAAATAATACCCTAAACTTGTCTAAATCTTATTGGTTGATAGGATTTCGACCCATCCCCACTTTAGCTTCGAAATAAGACCCTTTGGAACCATTATAAACCGATTTTAACTTTAATATAAAATAATATTTTGAGGTATTCCTAAGGTGCCCCTCTCCTCCCTTATAAAAGGACACCTCCTCCCCTTCCTCCTCACACCAATTTGAGCACTCAAGCTCGGCCAACCCCTGCCAATTTCTCCTCTCCACTTCCCTAGCAACATCCTAGAGGTTCTGGTCTTCCTCAAAGACCAATTTTAGTGCCCTAAGAGGAGGTCTCAAAGAGACACTTCAAAGAAGAGGTAATTACCGTTACCAATTCTTTCATCTTTATTTCTTCTTCCACTTCTTCTTCTTAGGTTGTTTCATTATGAAGTAATAACATCAGTATCACTCATATACTGATATGTTATTATAAGTATGAAACAACCCTATTTCACCATCTATCCATCCTACGGAAAAAGAAATCACCGGGCGTGCGTACGTACGGAATACCGTCTCCACGCCGCGGTGTAATCTATTTTCCACCACCACCTTACATGGATGGGTATAATGGTGTAAAGAATAACTATACATAGTTATTACAACATCATATTGATTCTGATATATTTTATAATCCACTCCAATTAAATTCAATATTTATAGAAATGATATCATCGCTCGTGCGTACGTACGGAATACCGTCTCCACGACGTGATGAGATTCATTCTCCATGTTAACCATTTAAGAATGATTATAATGTATATATAAGAAATAATAATGAAATATATGACATTATAAGGCTACTCGATTTATGTATATATATACATATGTATGTCATCTACTTACTTCCATTTCAAGACAATAAGGAAAGGAAAACAACGTTCATGCGTACGTACGGACTACCGTCTCCATGAACGGTGTTTTTCATTTTATTTATCTACCTATTATATATATATATATACTGAATATATATGATATATAAATCATATTTTATATTCTGGAAGTAATTAAATCATGATATAAGTAATAATGATGTCAAGAACAACAAGTCAAAACACCTACGATAAATGAAACGATTTTACCCAAAACGCTTCTTTAACATGGAATTTACAAAAGAACGGGTAATATAATGTCATAAGTGAACCATATATGATATCATAACAATGAATATGATTCTGTAATAAGTCAATAACATGATTTAAATCATTATACAGGAGGTTCGGACACTTACAAAGCAAGTCGGACCTAAGGTAAGGGAAATATCACAATCTCATTTTTATCCGAGATTGTTTATTCGTAAGTATTTACTGGGGTGTATTTTATCATCCACATCCAGGTTCCCTCAATATGTAATATTATTTCCATCCTCCTATAATTGTTTAAATCCAATTTTACCCTTCTATGAGTTTTTAGTAAAGGATATGAAAGGAATCTTTTTTTCGTTTTTCGTACGAGGTACTTTTTGACTTTTCCGAAAAAAAAGTACGAAGAATGTTTTTTTTTAACTTATACGGCATGAATGGATTTTTAAAACATTATTTCCAAGAAACTTCCTTTACAAGTTTTCAAGTTTATTTTTAATCAACTTCTTTTATTTTAAAGTTGTATGACATGTTATGAAAGGAAAAAATGTTTTTGAAGAAGAAAGGATATTTTCCTCAAGAATGAAGTTCAAGTATTTTATCAAAATTATTTTCCATCTATGATAATAAAAGGGTTCTGTTTTTATCCCTATTATTACATTGAGTTGATCATGTTGTGATGGAATTATTTTTATGAATTCCTTTATCTTATATGAATTGATTTATGATGTCATGATGTTTCAAGAATCCCATTTCTGTTACATGTGTTATGCGATGATGTATGATTTGTGATTATGTGGCACACATAAGAAAGGATTCATTATAAGATGGGTGGGACCTATATCTCCCTCCAATGCATTGGGTAAAGACTTTATATCTCATGAGATAGACATGGCTGGAACGGAAGGTTATTTCGGTTCAGTGATACAGGACTGAAACGAGGAGTGAACTCGGTTCAGAAAGGGACTTTGTCCACTAAGATAGTCTTGGCAATGAGTCATGAATAACAAGAAATGATTTTCCATGATTATGTGTGCATGCCACAAAGTTTCAAGTTTTATGTTATGATTATGGGGATCTCATTTTCACTTCTATGATTTATCCCATGTTATGATATTATGAGCTCTTTTGCAGGTTAAGATTTCCAAAATCTATGTTCTTATGTATATGATGTGATTGATATTTCTTTTGTTTACCCTTACTGAGCATTTGAGCTCACCCTTTTATGTTTTCTTTTCCCCAGGATATAAAGTAAGGTTTTTAGTTAAAAAAAATGGAAGATCTTTGTGGGAGATATTGAAGATCTTTCACCACGATTAGAAGATTACGTTCCGAGTTTCCAAAGACACTAAACTATTACGATCCTTGTGTGTGTGTTTTTGTTATGTACTAAGTATTCCGCAAAAGTAATGTAATGTCCATGTACGATAAGCTTCGGGTCTCTACAGTTGGTATCAGAGGAAAGGTTTAGTCAACCTTTGGAAACTAGGATGCGAAAACGTTAGTGAGATCCCTAGAGTTATTTCTAAGGTATGTCTAGGGATGTCTCTAAGGTTAAGTATACGTATAGGTTATAGTCCTAGAATTGCGCTAACGATCTTCGAATTTAACCTAAGATGTTAGATATTGAGGGTACTACCCCTTTATTATGTTGTTTTCCCTAGCATGATTTTTGCCTCTCACACTATTCTTTTTGGGTTTTAGACGATGGCTGGAACCCGAAGGAACCGTGTTGATCAATGCAATGGACAATGCAATGATTGCCCTCCTGAACAAACAAATGTTATGGGAGATGGAGTGCAAAATCTTATTGCTATACTTACACAAGCTATGAATCATTCTGGACTTCCAAATGAGCAGAGAAGGGAACAATATTCTATTGAGTCCTTCATGAGGCAACGTCCACCTTCTTTCAGTGGGACTTCCAATCCACTTGTTGCTGAACAATGGATCAGTACCACTGAAAAGATATTTTCAGTTCTTCAATGTTCTGAACATGATAAAGTCATCTTATCAGTATATCGTTTGGAAGGTGAAGCTGATCAATGGTGGAATCTTATCAAGAATACGAGGCCAAGGGATGAAATTGAGTCCATGGAATGGGACGAGTTCAAGAACTTGTTTTTCAGTAAGTACTTCCCTCGTATTCTTTGAACAAAGATGGAAAAGGAGTTTATTGAGCTGAAGCAGAAGGATGATGAATCTGTTGGTATATACGAAGCGAATTTTACAAGACTTGCAAGGTATGCATCTGGCATTATCATCCAACCTGAAAGTAAAGTTGATCGATTTTTCAGTGGCTTAAAACCAAGTCTTCGAAGGGCATTGGCTATAAGAGACTTCAGTAGCTATGAAGAAATTGTGCGTTGTGCTATCAAGGTAGAAATGGAAGTTGGTGTTACATATCCATCTCATGGTTTTGACAAGAAACGAAAGATGGAGTTCAAGGAGAAATCTCATAATAATGGTGAAAAGAAGATGAATGTTTCCTTATGCACAAAGTGTGGAAAGAAGCATGGTGGAGATTGTCTTAAAGGAACTAGAAAATGTTTTAAGTGTGGAAAAGAAGGTCATCGAGCAGCTGAGTGTCGAAGTAATGGAAAAAGGGTTTCTAATGATGTGAATAAAGCAAACACTGCAGAGAACGCACCGCCAACACTTCAATGCTTCAAGTGCAAGGAAATGGGGCATTATGCTAATAATTGCCCTAATCCAAGGGTTAGTGATGATCAACATGAGCAACCACTGAAGGCAAAGGACAAAGGGAAGTCACATGCGATCACTATTGGCGATGTTGAATATGATAACGATGTGGTGGAATGATTAAGCGTTTATGTAATGGGATTCCAAAATAATGTTGTATCATTGAGTATTGCAATATTTATTGATGTGGTATTCAAAGTGATTGAGATATTTTTTTTTGGAAATAAGATGATATGCGCATAATGAAGACGAGAAAATGAAATTTTTAATAGTATTCATGAGCTCATGATTGATATAAGGACTAAGTGATATCATGGTTTGAGTATATAGAATTTTGAGGATTTTGGTATGTGGAAAGTGTTAACTTTTAACTACACTCATGTTTTCACTAAGGTATTCAAGAGAATACACGATTAAGGACTTTGAGTGTTTGGAATGTGACCAACAAGACATATCTTATGATATGTGGGGATCAACGACAGTATTAAATCTCTGGTAATCGTTGTCACTATATTATGAGAGTGGACTGCAGTATTATGTATAAGCCTAAAGATTAGACTGGATTAGGTTGGACATAAGTTAGTATTGTTTAAGGATAGAAGATTTTCGATATTATTGATGGGATGTTATAGTAACGTAGTTTTAGAAAAAGGGACAACCTGCAGGACGGGCGACAGCCCATCGCTTGGACAAGGCTGTGGGAATCGAACCCACAACCGAAGTGCGACTGGCCTTTATCGCCTACCACTGGCCTACAGGAAGTCCCTGTTTAGTAGAAACTAGTTTTATTATATTAAGCAGTATGATATATGAAGTATAAGTCCATTTTAGGAACCATATATGATTAATCTCACTATAGATCGATTTATGCATATAATTTTTGCTAACCTTTTGTTTGAGACAGATGGAATGACCCGTCATTCTATCACATGATCTGCTAACACTTCACGAATAACAAATTCAACTTCATTTATTTAAGAGATGAAGTGGAAATTGTTCAAGGCACGAACAACAGTGAGATTGTACCAAAATAAAGTAAGTATTTATTAAAATTCAAATTTTCAACTTTAGGGAAATGATCTTGAAAACCAAAAATGTTTTCCTAGTGATCTTATACCTGCTGAATCAGATGGTACCTTATATCATCACAAATCTATGGATTTGTGATTACTGGCTTTTCCATAGCCATGTTCTCTACCACTCTCCATCAGAACATGATGGTTAGATTTCTCTTCCATATCCATATTTTCACCTATGTGGAAACCCAGTGATTAGTTTATTTGGGTAATCGTTACATTTCATACTTTAGTTTTTAAAGCCAAGTTTTGGTATTCCCTTTTACGATGTGGGTTTCTATTAAAGAAACATTAGA
The DNA here is from genome assembly GCA_963277665.1 of Viscum album. Taxonomy (NCBI): domain Eukaryota; kingdom Viridiplantae; phylum Streptophyta; class Magnoliopsida; order Santalales; family Viscaceae; genus Viscum; species Viscum album. Next base: position 91,278,386 of record OY728164.1, read on the forward strand.
ATAGTAAACCATTTATAACCCCGACGAATTTCGAGGGCGAAATTCATTTTAAGGGGGGTAGAATGTAACAGCCCAAGATTTTATAAAGAAATAATCTTTTTAATTTTATTAATGTCATGTGTTGTACGCTACACCAAAAGGAGCTTGCACAACACGCATCCTTGTATTGCCTTGCATTACACGCAATCGCGGCCTTCCTCGATAGCGTGTGTAATACGCAATACCGAGTTTCACTAAACAACGATGTGCTATTAAAATATTATTAAAACTAGCCGTTATGAATAGTAATAACCACTTTTTAAAATTTTGTAAATCTTATTTTTCAAAATGAACTTCATTCTTGGATTCGGAGTATCGAATTTAGCCTAAGGTGAAATTTTTGTACTTTTCGGATAACTTTCATATTCCGATGAATAGTGAAAAATTACTAAATTATAATTAAAAACAACTTTTTTAATAGAAATAATTAATAGTGATAAATCATTAATTTGAGTGGTTTTAAAGTATATTTAGAATAAATTTTTACAATTTAATACAATGTTGGTCATTGGATGTAATTTCACATTTAAACTAGACATAAACAAGTGTCAATCTTTTGATAGATATTGTTTCTTAAAAACACGCTATTTGTTTTAACAGCGGGATTTAATTATAAAATTAATTAATACAACTTTTATGTTATGAATTTGGTAAAATAGACTTCATTTTTGAATTCGGAATATGAAATATAGCTTGGGATGAAATTTTGGCATTGTTCTGAAAAACATCAATTTTTGATGAATAGTGAAACTAATAAGTGGTAGGTTAAAAACTGAATTTTTGCATAAAACTTAATTTTACCGCTTCTGTGAATGGAATTTCGAAAATCCGAGAGACACGGTTAATATCAAGGACTAAAATGTGGTTCAATGAGATGAAAATAATTTTTTGGTGAATAGTAACTTTTTACTTTTTTTACCACGGTTAATAGTAAATAGGGTAACTAAGGGTAAATATGATATTACTATTACCCTAACACATGTCCTAATTCTATTGGACAAGTGTAATTCGACCAAAAACAAACTTAGGAATAAAATATGACCATTTAGGCCCACTTGGATTAGATTATGACATTTATTATTAATTTATTTAAAGAAAGGTTAAAATGGTTAAAATCAATGTTTAATAAGTAAATCATTTTTAATATGGGGTTATACATAAGATAAATTCGATTGTAAATATTCATTAGAAAGCTAAAAATATTTCCTACATGATGGTATTTTATTTGTAATTTTTAGACATAAAATAATTTAATTTATTTATGACACAACGATGATGCAGTAATTATCTTATTAATGAAATATTGACATAATTGATGTTATAAACACCAAAATAAATGTAATTTGAGATTTTTTATGAATTCCACTAATTTTCTAGGTTACTATGATATATTAATGTTGATTTAATCAACTTGGTTCGAACATTTAATTCTGTTATGACTTTCACAAAAATCATATATCAAATAGTGTCAAAATTGACACAAAATAGTTTTTAAATCAAATATTATATTATTAATTGTTATTGTATTCCTAAAAATCTAAGGTTCGGCCAAATGACTTAGATAAGGATATATGTATTAATAATATACAATTTGTGGTTCGTTTGGCATGTTATAGTAAGTTTATTAACCATATAGTGAAAGAAAACAAAAAGACACGGTAAAAGTTAAATTATTTAACTTAGAGTTAAATCTAATTGATAAGGTTAAAATAATACCCTAAACTTGTCTAAATCCTATTGGTTGATAGGATTTCGACCCATCCCCACTTTAGCTTCGAAATAAGACCCTTTATAACCATTATAAACCGATTTTAACTTTAATATAAAATAATATTTTGAGGTATTCCTAAGGTGCCCCTCTCCTCCCTTATAAAAGGACACCTCCTCCCCTTCCTCCTCACACCAATTTGAGCACTCAAGCTCGGACAACCCCTGCCAATTTCTCCTCTCCACTTCCCTAGCAACATCCTAGAGGTTCTGGTCTTCCTCAAAGACCAATTTTAGTGCCCTAAGAGGAGGTCTCAAAGAGGCACTTCAAAGAAGAGGTAATTACCGTTACCAATTCTTTCATCTTTATTTCTTCTTCCACTTCTTCTTCTTAGGTTGTTTCATTATGAAGTAATAACATCAGTATCACTCATATACTGATATGTTATTATAAGTATTAAACAACCCTATTTCACCATCTATCCATCCTACGGAAAAAGAAATCACCGCGCGTGCGTACGTACGGAATACCGTCTCCACGCCGTGGTGTAATCTATTTTCCACCACCACCTTACATGGATGGGTATAATGGTGTAAAGAATAACTATACATAGTTATTTCAACATCATATTGATTCTGATATATTGTATAATCCACTCCAATTCAATTCAATATTTATAGAAATGATATCATCGCTCGTGCGTACGTACGGAATACCGTCTCCACGACGCGATGAGATTCATTCTCCATGTTAACCATTTAAGAATGATTATAATGTATATATAAGAAATAATAATGAAATATATGACATTATAAGGCTAATGGATTTATGTATATATATACATATGTATGTCATCTACTTACTTCCATTTCAAGACAATAAGGAAAGGAAAACAGCGTTCATGCGTACGTACGGACTACCGTCTCCATGAACGGTGTTTTTAATTTTATTTATCTACCTATTATATATATATATATATACTGAATATATATGATATATAAATCATATTTTATATTCTGGAAGTAAGTAAATCATGATATAAGTAATAATGATGTCAAGAACAACAAGTCAAAACACCTACGATAAATGAAACGATTTTACCCAAAACGCTTCTTTAACATGGAATTTACAAAAGAACGGGTAATATAATGTCATAAGTGAACCATATATGATATCATAACAATGAATATGATTCTGTAATAAGTCAATAACATGATTTAAATCATTATACAGGAGGTTCGGACACTTACAAAGCAAGTCGGACCTAAGGTAAGGGAAATATCACAATCTCATTTTTATCCGAGATTGTTTATTCGTAAGTATTTATTGGGGTGTATTTTATCATCCACATCCATGTTCCCTCAACATGTAATATTATTTCCATCCTCCTACAATTGTTTAAATCCAATTTTACCCTTATATGAGTTTTAGTAAAGGATATGAAAGGAATCTTTTTTTCGTTTTTCGTACGAGGTACTTTTTGACTTTTCCGAAAAAAAAGTACGAAGAATGTTTTTTTTAACTTATACGGCATGAATGGATTTTTAAAACATTATTTCCAAGAAACTTCCTTTACAAGTTTTCAAGTTTATTTTTAATCAACTTCTTTTATTTTAAAGTTGTATGACATGTTATGAAAGGAAAAAATGTTTTTGAAGAAGAAAGGATATTTTCCTCAAGAATGAAGTTCAAGTATTTTATCAAAATTATTTTCCATCTATGATAATAAAAGGGTTCTGTTTTTATCCCTATTATTATATTGAGTTGATCATGTTGTGATGGAATTATTTTTATGAATTCCTTTATCTTATTTGAATTGATTTATGATGTCATGATGTTTCAAGAATCCCATTTCTGTTACATGTGTTATGCGATGATGTATGATTTATGATTATGTGGCACACATAAGAAAGGATTCATTATAAGATGGGTGGGACCTATATCTCCCTCCAATGCATTGGGTAAAGACTTTATATCTCATGAGATAGACATGGCTGGAACGGAAGGTTATTTCGGTTCAGTGATACAGGACTGAAACGAGGAGTGAACTCGGTTCAGAAATGGACTTTGTCCACTAAGATAGTCTTGGCAATGAGTCATGACTAACAAGAAATGATTTTCCATGATTATGTGTGCATGCCACAAAGTTTCAGGTTTTATGTTATGATTATGGGGATCTCATTTTCACTTCTATGATTTATCCCATGTTATGATATTATGAGCTCTTTTGCAGGTTAAGATTTCCAAAAGCTATGTTCTTATGTATATGATGTGATTGATATTTCTTTTGTTTACCCTTACTGAGCATTTGAGATCACCCTTTTATGTTTTCTTTTCCCCAGGATATAAAGAAAGGTTTTTAGGTAAAAAAAAAAGGGAAGATCTTTGTGGGAGATATTGAAGATCTTTCACCACGATTAGAAGATTACGTTCCGAGTTTCCAAAGACACTAAACTATTACGATCCTTGTGTGTGTGTTTTTGTTATGTACTAAGTATTCCGCAAAAGTAATGTAATGTCCATGTACGATAAGCTTCGGGTCTTTACATATAAACTCAAATATTGAGGAAATTTTCTCAATTTTCATGAATGTTGAGACACCACATTAGAGGATACTGATGCTCTCTATAGATTTTCTTTTGTATTTCACAAAGAGACAGTGGTAGATAATTTCACATATGGATCCTCACCGGGATATAGACAAGATATAATTATAAGCATCCTTATATGTTTATTTATAACTTGAGACATTGAGGGATGATATAACCTGAGTGTTTATGTAAATTTAATAGGGAACATTATCATTAATGGACTATTCATCCCATTTTAATGAGCTCCGTCATTTCATGGCTATTGTATTAGATGATGAGTTATCCAATGCCATGAAATTCACCTATGGCATCAAGTATTACATCTGATCATAGTTGAATGTTTTCATATTACTACCATATGAGAAATACTAAATTTGGTACTGATTATTGAGTGTAACCTGAGGGAAAATGGGGGTGTATGACAGACTTGATCAGTTTGTCAACCAAGTGGATGTGTGTAGGGTGGAAGGAAATGATGTTTTGAGGTATCTCAGGAGGAGTACTAGCCAGATCATGTGTAATGGTAGCATTATTTTCTATCATTAGTTTAGGAGGTATGGATACATCAATATCCAATGTGATAAGAACCTACTGAAATTGTGAGCCAGTGTTAGAAAGGGTTATCTATAGTGGTTTTTTAGGATCATTCCTAATATATTTAGTGACCGAGATTCTATATTTAATCCTTGTTCAAGAGAAGGGTTAGTAACTTCTCAACTAGTAGGGATCTGGATTGTGACTTTACAACTAAATAGATGTGTTTCTTCTAAATTGGGTATCCAAACAAAAGATTTATAACTTTATTAGAGTGAACATAATCATGGTATTCATGTTATCACTAGTAACAAAACCTTTTTTACATCAGTTTTTTTTATTTTTAACGTAGGTTTTGTGGAAATGTTGTGGCAACGTTATTGAGACTGACGTAAAAAATATGTTTTTAAATTATTTTTTACGTCTGTTTTAAAAAAACGATGTGAAAGACCATATTTTATACAAAAAAATAGCGTTGAAACGCTATTTTTAACGTTGGTTATTTAAAAACTGACGTTAAAAGTAATTTTTTACGTCAGTTTTTAAATAAACTACGTTAAAAATGTTTCTCATTTTGTAGATAACTTCCCGATCTTCGATTTGATATGTCATAGAGCTCAAATGGAGCTACAGATAAAAATTTATGACCATTAGAAGTTTGATGTATTTTTTTAGAGGAAATATCGAATGAGCCAACCAAATCTTTTCCTATGAAGGAACTTTAGAATATGAATGAGGTTTTTTAGTTTTACCATGATGCAAATAAGAAATAGTGAATACGAATCATTAAATGGTATATAAATTAAGAAAAATAATGATAACAAAACATAAATCATGGAAACATAATTACGATTACCTTGACGAGATCACAGAATAAAGAAATAGTGGATTCACTTTGAAGATCATATGGGTTGAGTCTGTGGAATGATAATGGTTGAATGAAAGTATCATTTGATTATGATTTGTGTACAATGAAACTATATAAATGATATGGAAAAATAAATCGTGGTATTAAAAATTTATGTGGAAACTGAAAATTTTGAGTCCGCGCTGTGAAAAAAATTGAAATCCCGCGTTGGCGGGATATTAAAATCATTTTTCATGTCGGTTTTTATGATAAACGACGTGAAAAAATATTATAATTTTCGCAGAATGTTCACGTCAATTATATAAAAACTGACGTGACAAATCAATTATCATGACTTTTTTCACGTCGGTTATTTAATAACTAATGTGGAACATGAAAATTTAAGTAAAAATTCAAAATCCCACATTGTCGGGATATTAAAATAATCTTTCACACAGGTTTTATGATAACCGACATGCAAAATATTGAAATTTTCACTGATTTTTCACGTCGGTTATATAAAAACCGACGTGAAGAAATTAATTTTCATGACATTTTATGTCGTTTATTAAATAAATGATGCAATAAATATTTAAAATAATGTAGTTCATTTCTCGAGCTTCGATTTGATAGGTCACGGAGCTCAAACAGAGTTACGGATCAAAGCTTATGGTCCTTTGATGTTGGCCTTCTCTAAGACTTCATTTAGAGATTATCATCTTCCAATGGCCATAACATTGGACATATAACTCCATTTGAGCTCTATGACCTATAAAATCGAATATTACAAAATTAACTACATTTTTGTATTCATTTTTAATGTTGATTTTATAAAAACCGAAGTAAAAAAGTCATGAAACCCCATTTTTTACGTTGGTTATTATAAGAACCGACGTAAAAGTTCAGGTTTCATGACTTTTTTGACTATTTTTCAATAAAAGGCGTTAAAAATGAATAAAAAACTTTAGTTCATTTTGTAAGCTTCGATTTTATAGGTCATGGAGCTCAAATGGAGTTACAGATCAAAAGTTCTGATCCTCTTAAGTTTGCCCTCTCTAAGACTTCATTTAGGGATGATCAGCTTCTGATGGCCATAACTTTTGATCCGTCAATCTGTTTGAGCTCCACGACCTATCAACTCGAAGCTAGGGAAATACACTACATGATTGTGAACATTTTTTACATTTTTATTAAAAAACCGTTGTAAAAAATTCATTATAATTTATTTTTGTTGTCAGTTCTTATAAGAACCGACATGAAAAATCAAGGAAAAACTGATTTTCACATCGGTTATTAAATAACCAATGTAAAAAATAAATTATTATAATTTTTCAAATCGATTATTTAATAACTGACATGAAAAATCAGTGAAAATGGATTTTCACGTCGGTTATATAATAAACGATGTGAAAAATAAAATTTCGGTTATTTTCCCATTGATTCTAAAAACCGACATGAAATGGGTGATGTCAAAAATACTTTTTGTACTAGTGTATATATCTACACTGCGAATTGAGAGAGATGTATATAGTACAACCTATTTCGATGGGGAATTGTGTCAGACCTTCTACGATGATAAAAACTATTATTCTATCCTCTGCGTTATTATCTACTCTTTTTGATATAGATATATCTCATTCCCTTATACATATTCCTATTTTGGAGAGCCATAGGCCTGATGTTCAGTTTTCCTATAGCAAGATTAAACATTATACTCTGTTGGGGATATTATTGTAGTGTGTACTATAGTTCAAGGAGTGACCCTTGGTATAGGTGTGTGTGAGTTTTTATGGGGCCTATTTGTCCAAAATATTGAAGGGTTTGATATAAATCATGGGATGGACTATTTGGATCCATTTCATGTTACATTGACTTTTATCACCGAAGGGTGGCTTTAAAATCACCATAGGGTGGGGTGTTTATTCACAAGGGTTAACGATATGTCTATTTAATCCAAACTGGCCTCGAGCATCATGTCATAATCAGGATGAAAATTATATTTCTATTTTATATTTGGAAGGTTATGTTATGCATCAGAATTATTTCACTCCAGTGGTTGATCATTTGTATGGAATTCTCGTGGATGATTTTTCAGGACAACCTCCCAAGAGACAGTAATTTTTTCTATCAAGATATTTCTAAGTGCTGTAATATTATATATTAATTCTTATAGGATGAATACTACTGAGTTTAATGTGCATATGAATTAGATAGAGGATTTGGAACCAAACGGGTTAATAGAACCCAATACTTATATGTGGGGTTTTATAGTCCGTCTTTCCAAGAAGGCAGATGAAACCCAACTTATATATATGTATTATCCTAAATTGAATCATTTTAAGGTTATGAAAAAGTATCTGTTGCCTCATATCTTTGATCTCTTTGACCATATTTGAGGATATCATATGTTCTCAATGATTAATTGGTGATTGGGTTATCATCAAACGCATGTTCAATTTTTAGATATACATCTTATAGATTTTTCTAGAAGGTATGGTCTATATGAGTAATTGGACATGCCTTTTAGACTCATGAATGCACCATTAGTTTTCATGGAACTTGTAAGAACTTGGTTTTTTCTATAAAAGACTTGGGAATATTCTTGATGATATTCCAGAGCAGCTCCTTCAAACGGCATGCAATTCTGAGCCCCGATGTGGCCGAAATTAAATTTTCATTGCGTTCACACTGGCCATGCCAATTACGAAGAATAAATCATAAACGGTTGCTCGTACTGAAAAACCGAGGGCACTGTTGAGTGCGGAGCATTCCATTTATCGTAGGAGGGGTGTAATTTTCACGGGCGTGGGCCTCCTGTGAAAAATTCAACGTGGGGCATTTTTGTAATTTAGTGGCCTTAGGCATTAAATTTTATAACCTTCAAATGGAAGCATGGAATAAAATTCTGAGACTGCCGTTGAGCTCAGAATGTGTTGATTACCCTAAGGGAGGCTTAATATTGACCCCATCAGGAGTTTCAGGCGTGGGTCATTACGTGGATGATTAAAATGATTATTTAAATGATTATTTATTTCCTTAATCCATAAAGAACTCCACCCTCTCCAATTATTTCACTCTAGGAGAGGAACCTCAAGAAACCAAGTAAATCCCCTCACCAACCCTCTTCCATCCTCTCCTCCCCAAGGTGGTGCGCGACTTCGGCAGATCGACAGTGAAGCTCCGGGCTATGCCCAACAAGGTAGGAGATCTACGATTCATATTTTAACTTTGAACCTCTCTATTGAATTCAATTTATAGCCTCAAAATTATGTTTAATTTCTGAGAAAATCCCGTGAATGTGTATTATATTTTATGATTTTTCCAACGAATGTTTCAGATTTGAATGCTGAGCTCTGAGGCGTCTGCAGCTGTCTGACAAGGATTTGAGGTTGTTTCGGTGTTTTACGGCTGATCTGTCTGGTCTGGTGGGTCACCGACGGTCCAGGTCGGTGGAGCAGAGGCACAGTGGGTTGGCATTAGTTGTTTGGGCAGTATGGCTTATCGGCTGTAGAGGTCGTCTAGGCGAGCGGGCCTTGGCGTGGGCGAGGTGGCTAGGTGGTCTGCTGGACGAGGCCGACGGCGGACGGCGAGGCGGACATGGGTCATGGCGCGTGACCCCGAGCAGGGACCGAGACCACCTTCAGTGGGTCTCCGCGGAAGACCGCGACCTGCCACAAGGTCCGGTCTAAACTGCATGGACCCGGGGTCAATGGATGAGCCGTGGGGCTAGACCGCAGGCCAGCTCTACGTGTCGGGCCGGCCCAGACCAGGCGGACCAGGCCGGTCCAACCCAAGGGGTTTTCCTCATCTATCTTCGGACACCTGTAAGCTTCACTACGGGTGTCCATTTTTCATTTCGTATGAGGCACTGCAATCCTCAGCTCAAGAAGAACTTTTTGATATGGTCTCAGGGATTTTTAATTTCTGAGACGAGCTGCTCGGTGACGTGACACACTCATTAAGATGATTGGAATTTTTCTAGGGGTTCTTGTTTTGGTTGGAGCATGCACATCTGATGTTCGATTTGCGTTTCATCAGTGGTGTTGCGACCCTGGCGTCGAGGAGAAAATTTCCAATGGGTTTTCGGGCATTGAAACTAGAGTTGAGGTGTGGGACCCATGACCATCTTTTAAGCTGCGAGCACCGATTAGCAACTTTTTCATCGGACGTCCTTTCGGGATGTGCAATCAGTCATTTATTGGTGTATTTCTGAGGGCATCACAATGGAGAAATCTGCCCTCTTTAATTCCATACGGTGGTGTGGGGCCAATTAGGGTCGTTTTTGAGTTGGCATTGATTTCCATCATCTTCACCGGGTGTCCTATTTGGACAAGTGAATAGTCAATCTTGTGTCGTTTTCTAAGAAAATCGCAATGGTGTAATCTGTTAGTTGCACTTCGAGACCAGGATACAGGTCCCACAAAGCACCACTTGTTTTTGGAATGGAGAAATGCATAATTTTCATTTTATATCCATTCCATGCAAGTAAACAGTCAATTTGGCATGTTCTCCTGAGGGGGATCGAAATGGTGCGATGCACCCTACTGTTTTTGGGGATGAGGCTCGGGACCACGGGACACCATTCATGCGTAAAGCAGTGTTGAACTAATTTTATGTTAGATTTCCTTTGGAGGTGAAAAATAGTCGATATCACGTGTTTTTTAATGAGGATTACAACGGTGTGATCCATTTGGATGTGTGGAGTCTCATTCGAGATCTCATTAAATGTGGAAGCATGAAAGGTGTACCAGTGGTGGTTCTTCCTATGGTGTTTTTAAGGAAACATTGGCATGTGATCTCCTTCACTTCTATGAGAGTGAAGTTAGTGTTTAAAGAGGAGTGGTTGGTCGTGCTAGGGCCATGGAGGAAGCATGTTGGCGAAGTTACGTTTACACCCTTCGCGTTGACGTTTGGTGTTGTGTGCATGATATCCCCTGAGCTGGAAATGTGGTACACTCTGGGAGTATACGGGAATGCCTGGAGGTGCATGTGGTGGTTTGTACCCAAGGAAAATTGTTCTTGGTTTGGAGATGATTTGGGGCCACATGTCGTGAGTGCCCCATATGCACGTCGTGTTCTGCTTTACATAACTTTGATCACTCACAATATAGAGGGTCCATCTGTTCATGATGGTTTAGACCAGTAGGGTTGAGTGGGTTCCCCTATTTTTGTTCTCAATGGTATGATCAGCGGAGTTGTTAGGGTTCCCCTTTTCCCATTAGTCATGTGGGCTTTTAGTAACACGTCCCTTCGTGTTCCCTAGTAGAGTTTTTGAGGATTCAGTGTGCCCAATATATTACGTGGGACTAATCCTCTACCCAGGATGAAGTTTCCAGTAGGGTATGGAGCCCCCGTGAGCCTAGGCCTAGATTTCCTAGCCAAGTATCGAGATCATATCCTCCTTCCATGATCTACTATGATGTGTTTCCCTGGGCAGATCTCTAGCTATCGGCATGACCCACACTACACGGGTGTTGAACCTCTACTAGGTGAATTGTTCTGGAGTGGGGTGGTTGTGTGACACCCACTCTGTGTTATATTGGAAATTGTTTTACCATCCAGTAAGGATGGCCAGAGCATTTATGGGTTTACCCTTCAGTGGGGTTGGGTGGTGGGTTTCTCATTGACTTGTTTGGATTTACCATCCAGCGTAGCTGGGAAGTGGTTTTCTCATTGATTTTTCAAGGTTTAATCTCTAGCAGAGACTGGGTAGTGGGTTCACCAATGACCTCATAGGGTTTACCCTATAGTAGAGACTGGGTAGTGGGTTACCTGACGACCTCTTAGGGTTCACCCTCCAGCAGAGACTGGGAATTGGGTTATCCAACGACCTCTTATGGTTTACACTCTAGGAGTTACTGGACAGTGGGTTACCCAATGACCTATTAGTGTTTACCCTCCAGCAGGGCTGGGTAGTGTGTTACCCAATGACTTCTTTTAGACTCAGTCCTTTCTACTAGGCTAGTCTATGGATTTTCTCCATGACTACTAGAGCAGGACCCTTGGTTGTACGGGTCAATGATGTGACCGATTTGACATTGAGAATACCTCTCGACTATGTGACAGTGAAGAGGTGTGGTTTGACATTCCACAAAACTATCAACTAGGAGTGGGGCTTTCCCTACCATTAAGCATCCTTATTATGTGACCAAAAACTTTGCGGGTGAGTAAGTGCCGCCCAAAGAGGATAGTGTCAGGGACCGGTGAATTGAGCCCCGTGGCTTGCAATTTAGGGCAGATGTACAGGATGCTGGGCATATATGATGTTTACTTATGGGACTGTTGTCTACTCACTTTCTTGGACTGAGCTACGGGATGGATATCCAATTATGATCTTGTTCGGGTTTCTTGATTGAACAGATGTATATGCATATAACATGTTCCAGTACCCACTCCGTGGGTTTGGCTACTCTCTTTCCAGGAGAGGAGAAGACGCGCGGGGTATGCCACGTGCTTTCCGTGTCTATCTACTTGTGGTTGAATGAGTCTACTCTCCTACAATATGAAGTGAAGAATCAATGAAGAGTTTCATCTTTTCACCGTTTCTTACTTCTTGTGTAAGGACATGTCTACTTCCTTTCTCTTATTGGGTTGAGTTTTTACTCTACTGTAATCTTTACTGCACTTTATGTTGTTCTCCTTTACTATTCTCTGTTCAATCTACTACTCACTTCTTCAGTACCTCCTTTGTTTCTCCCTTGATCCTTCAAGGTATCCTACTGAATATTTTTATACTCACCTCTGGTTGGGCTTTGCCCGAACTTGGTGTTCCCTTGCAGATGACGGACAGGTCGATCATGACGTCAGAGGAGCTTAGAAGTTCTAGAGCTTGGACCACATATGGTGGTCGTAGTTGGGATCTTGTTGAGGGACCCTCTCAGTTGTTGTACTTTTGTTTACCTATTGCTGGGCTGTGGCACATTTTTGGTTGGGTGCATGTTTTTCTCTTTTTATTTTCAGTTTACCTTCAGCATTTAATTAGTAGTGTTTAGAGGTTGATGCACTTTTGTGGTTTTTTATAGCAGTTAGTACATTACTTTTCCTTTTACTATGCACTTCTTCACTGAGTGGGCTATGTGTGTCTATACAGGTACTCAGGAAAAGGCCTTCCCGACTTATTTAGCCTTCAGCACTGGTCGCCAGCCCCTGGCCGATAGAGGAGGGATTGGGGTTGTTTCAGCTTTAGACCGGTTAGGTTCGGGTCATGAAAAAGTGGTATTAGAGTTTTTTTGTTCCTTGGGAAGTTGTTCAGACATCCCTAAAAATGAATTGGTTGGGATCTAGGTCAATAGTGTCAATGTGTCCTGAGAGAAGCTCTTAGGCCAGGGAGTCCAGTGATGGTGCGACGACCGACGTATCCATTCTCCCGGACCCTGATAACCCACTTGTCAACTCTGCATGTTGATACACTCGTTGCAGGGAAATTGGTTTGTGCATCACATTGTATTGAGGCTTGAATGTCCTTCTTGAGTCAAATCCCCATTGTTGTTACTGTTATATACATATATCCTCACCTGACAGCGATAGTCCTTGATAACATTCAGGATGTCTCTGTGATGACATAAATATAGGACACTAGCTTTGGTTCTTGATGAAGACCCAGTGAGAGACAAGGCCTCAGTCCAGGACCAATCACGTGAGTCCCTTTCTCCGGGTGGGCCGGTAGCAGCACCCCCACCTGGTGAGCAGCAGAGAGCTCTAGCAGAGTATACAGAGCATGATTGAAGGTTGATCGTGCTCCGTGAGTTCCGGTGATAGAGACCACTGAGGATCAGTGGTGAGCCATACCCTCAAGCAGCAGAGGTTTGGCTCGAGATAGTGGTTTGCCTCTTCAGGCTTGCGCTGACGCTGGAAGATCATAGGGTGGTTTTGGCAGCCGACATTTCCACAGAGCAGCTAGGCATCGGTGGAGTCTGGTGACTCAGTTACTTGATAAGTCATCACTTTCATGGGGAGCCATTCAGCTGCTGTTTCATGAAGAGTTTTACCCCTCCTTCTTACACTCTGTTTAGATCCAGGAGCTCCTATAGTTTTAGTAGGGAGGGATGAATGTGACTGAGTGCACGACTAGTTTCGGAGACAGTGCACATTTTTACCTGGACTTGGACCATGATGGAAACTTCCACGCACGGATGATTGAGCGGGGTAACCACATAGATATTTGTAATATCATAGTACCCTTGGGCTTTACCACTGTCGAGGTGCTAGATTAGGCACTACTGATAGAGAGCATCCTGTCACATTATAGAGTTGGTGGTGGCAGCAGGCACGATGGAGCCATGACGGCTGCCGCAGCTAGCAGGCGTCAACAGACATAACCTCGACACAGGTGGCCTTCCACCTTCCGGTTTCAGAGTCAAGGTCATGTACCATTGTGGCGGAAAAGAACAGGGGATCAGAAGAGGAGACCCTTCCATGAGCAGTCCCAGGGGCAGGGTCGTACACTATAGTGGTGCCAGAAGGCACTAGGGATTCTTGGAGAGTGTCGGTGCTATGCTTGCGATGGGCGAGATCGCTTGGCACAGGACTGACTGAAAAGTTATGCTGGGAACTTTGGGCAAGCAGCAGGTGCACCACCAAGACAGAGGCTGCGTAGTGATCAGAGTAGTACCTAGAGATCTGGTTCTAGTAGAGGAGCATGAGAAACCGAAAGCGGGGGACGAAATTACAAGGTATTACCATCACCACCAGGCAGTCCACATCAAGCCTCGGGAGATGACAGATGGGACCAGGGACAGCCACAATCATTGGAAGTTTACGATCCTGCAGAGCATGAAGTGGAAAAAGGTACACATTATCGATCTTCTACATTTTTCAGTAGAATTGTTAGACTCTATGTGTGAAATTATTTTTCTCCCTACTCCTTGCTTGAGTTGTTACTAGGGTGAAATTGGGCGTTCGGTGTAACCCTGTGTTGGTATAGTAGGAGGTGTAAAACCTTTTTCCATTAGTCGATGTTGTCGACTCCATCACTTTCTGAGCATGTAAGAGAGTATTGGTTTTGATACATCGACTGTGAAATCTTTCGTGACCAGATATCCTTGGGGTTTTCACCATATCGATATTCTAAAGTAGGGAATCACTTAACTTTATCCCAGGTCCAAATGGTGATTCTAGATGCAGTGTGCGACGTAGAGGTGCAACCAGGGATGTGAGATACCCCAGATATCCTTTGGTCCATTTGAGACCTTGCGAAGGGATGGAGAGGTCCCCACTGCCTTGCCCAAAACCCAAAGACTGGTTTGGGTGCATAACATCTCCCACATGAATCACATGAGAAGAAGTGTGTGTGCACCTATGCATGTCATCAGAGAGGGAATACCCCATGCAAACGGACCAAATCCTTTGGTCCATTCATGGTGACGCAGAGCAGTGCAAGAGTTCTTCAAGTATAGGAGCGCCAGGTGTGGGCTTCGTACCCTGAGTTGTTTCCAAAGTTTATCATTTCAGGGAAGAAAATATTGAAGCATGGAATGATGTAAGAACCTTTTTTTTCTATAAAAGACATTGGAATATTCTTGATGTTATTCCAGAGCAGTTCCTTCATAAGGCGTGCGATTCCGAGCCCCAGTGTGGCCGGAATTAAATTTTTAGTGCTTTCACACTAGGCACACCAATTAAGCAGAATAACTCCTAAACAGTTGTCTGACAAGAAGGAATAGTTAACCGTTGAGTCCAGAGCATCTCATTTACCCTTAGAGGGTTTTAATTTCCGTGGTCACGAACCTCCTGTGAAAAATGCCACCGGGGGTGTTTTCGTAATTTAGCGGCCTCAGGCGTTATATTTTATAAGATTCAAACAGAAGCTTGAAATAAAATTATGAGACCTCTATTGAGCTCATAATGTTAATTTTCCCCTAAGGGAATCTTAATCTCGACCCCGTCAGGAGTTTCGGACGTGGGTCTTTCTGTGCATGATGAAAGGATTACTTAAATGTTTATTTATTTCCTTAAGCCATAAACCACTCCACCCTCTCCAATTCATTATCTTTGGTGTAGGAACCTCAATCCACCAAGGAGATCCCCTCACCAACCCTCCTCCATCCTCTCCTCCCTAAGGTGGTGTGCGATATTGGCGGATCGATGACGAATCTCCGGGTTACGCCCAACATGTTAGGAGATCTTCTTTACATTTTTAACTTCGAAACTCTCCTTTGAACTCAATTTACAACATCAAAATGATGTTTAATTTCTGATTAAATACCATTAATTTGTATTATATTTTCTGAGATTTCAATATCATGTTTTTGATTTGAATATTGAGCTCTGAGGCATCTGTAGCTGTCCGACGAAGAATCGAGGTTCTTTTGGTGTTTTCCGGTGGATCCAACCGGTCCGGCGGGTCACCGGCGGTCAAGGGTGGTTGAGCGGAGGTGCTGCGGGTCGATTTCGGTGGTCTGGGGTTGCGGGCTTTCTCGGCAGTGGAGGTCGGCTGGGCGAGCGGGCCTCGGAAAGGGTGAGGCAGCCAGGCGGTCGGCGGGCCGAGGGTGACGACGGACGGTGAGGCGGATCACGGTCGCGACGCGCGGCCCCGAGCAGGGACTGAGACCTTCCTTTGGCGGGTCTCCGTTAAAGACTGCGACTGGCCACGAGGTCCAGTCTGCGCTCTATGGACTTGGGGTCTATGGTCGGGCCATGCGGTTGAGTTTTGGGCAGGCCGGTGCGGGCCGGCCCAGACCAGGCGGACCAGTCCGGTCCGGCCCAAGGGGTTCACCCCCTCTGACTTCGGACACCCGTAATTTTCCCTACAGGTGTCTGTTTTGCATTCCGTCTACGAGAGTGTAATCCTCGGTTTTTGAAAAAAAAAATTGAGATGAACTTGGGGATTTTTAATTTCAGAGACAAGGGGCTCGGTGACGTGACACACCCGTTAAGTGGATTGGCATTTTGCCAGGGGTTTTTGTTTTGGATGGCACATGCACATCCGATTTACGATTTGAGTTCTGTCGGTGGTGTTGTGACCCTGGAGTTGAGACAAAGATTTCCAAGGGGTTTTCAACCATTGAAACTTTATTTGAGGAGTGGGCCCCATGGCCATCTTTAATGCTGTGAGAATCGATTAGTAACTTTTTAATCAGATGTCCGTTCGGGGCATGGGGGCAGACAATTTTGGATGTTCTTTTCGAAGACATTGCAATATCACAATCCATCTGCTTTAATTTCACATGGCGGTGTGGGCCCTACGAGGGCCGTTTTGGGAGTAGGCGGTGATTTCCATTTTTTTCACGGGTGTCCGATTCGGACATGTGAATAGTCAATCTTGTGTTGTTTTCTGAGAGAATTGCAACACTGTGATCTACTCGTTGCGCTTTGGGACCAAGATGCGGGTCCCATGAAGAACCTCTCATGTGCAGGACGGAGAAATGCATATTTTTCTCCATATATCCATTACACTAAAGTAAATAGAAAATTTGACATGTTTTCTCAGTGGGGATCGAAATGGTGTGATGCGCCCGACTGATTTCGGTGATGAGGCTCGAGGCCACGTGACATCGTTCGGGCGTAAAGAAATGTTGAAAGACTATTACATTGAATGTCTATTGGAGGTGAATAAATAGTCAATCTCACATTTTTTCATGAGGATTACAATAGTGCGATCCATTTGGATTTGTGGAGTCTCATTCAAGATCTCATTAAATGTGGAAGCATGAAAGGTGTACCAGTGGTAGTTCTTCCTATGGTGTTTGTAGGGAACCCTTAGGATGTGATCATGTTCACTCCTGTGAGAGTGAAGTTATTGTTTGAAGCGGAGTGGTTGGTCGTGCTAGGTCCATGGAGGAAACAATATGGAAAAGATACTTTTACACCCTTCATGTTAACGTTGGGTGTTGTGTGCATGATAACCTTTGGGCAGGAAATGTGGTATACTCTAGGAGTATATGGGAATGCCTGGAGGTGCATGGTGTGGTTTTTACCCAAGGACATTTTTTCTTGGTTTGGATATGAGTTAGGTCCACACATCGTGAGGGCCACATATATGCATCGTACACTTATTTCTGTACCTTTGATCTCTTGCGACGTAGAGGGTCCCACTATTCATGATGGTTTAGACCATCAGGGTTGAGTGTTTTCCCTTGGTTCTGTTCTCAACGGTGTGATCGGTGGAGTTGTTTGGATTTCCCTTTTCACTTTAGCGGTGTGTAAATTCATTGTCACGTCCCATCGTGTTCCCTGGTACATGTTTTGAGGATTTGGTGTTGCAATAAATTACCCAGGCACCGATCATCTACCCAAGAGGTTGTTTCCAGTAGGGTACGGAGCCTCAATGAGCCTGGGCGCAGATTACCTAGCCGAGTATCAAGGTCATATCCTATTTCTGTGATCTACCGTGACATGTTTCCCTAGGTAGATCTCCAGGTATCGACATGACCCACATTACACAGGCGCTAAACCTCTACTTGGTGAATTGTTCTAGAGTTGGGTGGTTGTGTGATACCCACTCCATATTCTGTTGGCAAGTGTGGTACTATCAATTAGGGATGGCCATATCAGTTCCAATTTTAGCCTCCAGTGGGGCTAGGAAATGGGTTTCTCATCGACTTTTTCAGGTTTACCCTCCAATGGTGCTGGGTAGTGGGTTTCCCATTGGCTTCTTAGGGTTTACCCTCCAACAAAGACTGCACAGTGTGTAACCTGAAGATCCCATAGGGTTTACTCTTCAGTAGAGAATGAGCAGTGGGTTACCCAATGACCTCTTAGGGTTTACCCTCCAATAGAGACTGGGAAGTGGGTTACCCGACTTTCTCTTAGGGTATACCCTCCATGAGAGATTGGACAGTGGGTTAATCGATGACCTCTTATGGTTTACCCTCCAACGGGGCTGGGCAGTGGGTTACCCGGAAACATCTTTTAGACTCATTCCTTTCTACTAGGCTAGTCTGTTGATTTTCTCCATGAATACCGGAGTGGAACCCTTGTTTGTACGGGTCAGTGATGTGACCGCTTTGACTTGGAGAAGACCTATCGATTGTGTGATAGTAAAGAGGTGTGGTTTGATATTCCCGAAAACTCTCATGTATGAGGTGTGCTTTACCCACCAAGACGTGTCCTTGTGACATGACCTAAAACCATGCGGACGAGTCAGTTACGCCCAAAGCAGATAGTGTTACGATGCGGAGATTTGAGCCCCTTGGCTTGCAGTTCGGGGAAGACAGGCAGGATGCTGGGAATCGATGGTGTTTACTTCTAGGACTGTTGGCTACCGAATTTCTTGGGCTATGCTACGGGATGAAGATCCACTTATGATCTTGTTCGAATGTCTTGATTGAACATATTAATATGCATATACCTTGTTCTAGTACCCACTCCATGGGTTTGGTTACTCTACTTCCAAGAAAGATAATGACATGTGGGGTATGCCATGTGCTTTCCATGTCTAGCTTCTATTTGTTGGATGAGTCCACTCTCCTACTATAGGTATCTAAGACTCAGTGAGAAGTTTCATCTTCTCACCGTTTCTAGCTCCTTGTTTTTGGACGAGCCTAAATCCTTTTTTTTGTTGGGTAGATATTTTACTCTACTGAACTCTTTACTGTACTCTTTTTCATTCTCCTTTACTATTCTATGTTCGATCTACTACTCACCTCTTCAGTACCTATTTTGTTTCTCCCTCGAGCATTTGAGGTCTCCTACTGAGTATTTTTATACTCACCCCTACTTGGGATTTTCCATAACATGGTGTTCCCTTGCTTAAGACGGACAAGTCGATCGTGATGTCAGAGGAACTTAGGAGTTCAGGAGCTTGGACTGCATATGGTGGTCGTAGTCGGGTTCTAGCTGAGGGACCCTCCCAGCTGTTCTACATTTCTTTACCTATTTCCGAGTTATGGAACATTTCTGGTTGGACACGTGTTTTGACCTTATTCTTTTCAGTTTACCTTCAGTATTTAATTTGTAAGATTTAGATGTCGATGCACTTTTGTGGTAGATTATAGCAGTTAGTACTTTACTTTTCCTTTTACTCTGCACTTCTGCATTGAGTGGGCTACATGTGTGTGTACAGGTACTCATGAAATGGACTCCCCATGTTTTTTAGTTTTCATTGCATGTCGCTAGCCCCTGTCCAGTGGAGGGAGGCTTGGGGTAGTTGCGGCTTGAGACTGGGTAGGGTCGGGTCGTGACAGAACTGATGAACCGAGTGTTCCATTCATATCTTGATTCATTTGTGGTGGTATTTATGCATTATATCTTGGTGTTTTATCACACATTACATGACCATGTCAAAAATATTGAGATCATATTGGATAAATTAGAGATCATAATTTACATTTTAATCATGAAAAGTGATCGTTTTGATAGATAATATTCACTTCTTAGTTTATATTCTCTTAGACACATGAGTATCAGGTGACCAATATAAGGTGAGAGATATAGTTATATAGTAGAAACCTATGTAAAATTTGTTATATGGAGATTCTTGGGGTCATCTAGTTAGTATAGGTACTTCATATAATAATTTTCATGCATAGAAGAATATCATAGTATCCTGAATAAGAAGGTTGTGAAGTTTATATGGTTTGAAACTATTGAGACACCCTTTCCTAAGCTGAAATGGTGGATGACTGCACCACCAATCATGATTCATCTATATCTTTATACTTGTTTTACAGTGTATTATGATTCATTAGGTATTGGTTTTGGAGAAGTTGTAATTTAAGAGAATAAATTCCTAGAATATATGGATCATCAATTGAAGCCACATGAGTGGAAATACCCAATTCATGATATTGAGATAGATATTATGGTTCCCATTTTGGGCTATTGAAGGCTTTATTTACTAGGAGAGTATTTTTTGGTGTATACAGACCAAAAAATCCTCAATTATATATGTACATAGTGTGAATTAAAAATTAAGAATCCTTGGTTGGTTAAACACATATATTGTTTTGATTTTGAGCTTTCCTATATTATTTTGTAAGGGAAACGTGGTTATTGATTCTATGAGTAGGAGGACTCAGACAAAGGTGGTTCAGAAGGCTAGTAGTGAGTAGAAGCTTATGGACTTATTTTGATAGATTCACATTGAAATGTAGGGTTTTCATGATATGACGTTTCTCTATCCATGGAGTTTACATCCTATCTTCTGGATTGGATAAGGATGACATAGATGCCATCTTCTAAGGGATTGGTCTTATAGGAGAGTATGGAAGGAGATGAATCACCTCTATGTTGGGTTCTAAATTATAATGAGATATTAAAAAATTCATAGAGGCTTATGAGTTCCTACAAACATCATAATTGAGTTGATTAAAGAGTCTCATGACTATATATGTGATGTTCATCTGAATAGTACCAAGTCATATTGTGACTTTTGTTGTCAATATTGGTGGTCGAGGATGAAAAGTGATATATCTGGGTTTGTTACTCAGTGTTCCATTTGTCATAAGGTGAATCTGGAACACTAATTACATGTTTAGAATTTATATCTCTTCCATATTATTGAGTTTAAATGGGACAACATCACTATAATGCTTATAATGGGACTACCTAGATCTCCCTGTTGAAATAACACCATATGGGGAATGTATAAAGGTTGAAAAAGGTCACAAAATTTTCAAATATTTGAGGAACTCGATTAGTTGATGGGATAAAGAGGCTCCACATTAGTGGGGTCATATGCTTCCAAAGGGTTCCACATTCTATCATAATAGATATAGATTATTGTTTCATATCTTATTTCTAGGTGGGGTTGCAAAGGGCATTGGGTTCACAGGTAATGTTGAGTAATAACTATCAACCATAGACCGACGGTCAGTCTAAGCATGCAATAGAGGTTTTCAAGGACATTATATGAGTTTGATTCCATGAAATTAGAGGTTATTGGTGTAAATAAATACCTCTCATCATGTTTTCTTATAATAAAAACATCCATTAAAACATAAAGATGGATCCTTATAACACCCTATATGGTAGGTCATTCAATTCACCCATGTGCTGGCTATAGGTAGGAGAGGCCATGATAATGGATCCTTATCTCATTCCAGATACTTCATATTATGTTTAGATTATTAGGAATAAAATTTATAAATCATGTTCTAGATATAATTCATATGACGATTTTCACCATAGAGCACTAGATATTGAATTAGGGAGTCAGGTTTCCCTTGGAGTTTCATAAATACTGGGCATAAATAGATTCAAAAATGTGGGAACCTATCACCTTTTAATGTTGGTCACTATGAGATTCTAGATAGAGTCTGGCTATGAACCTATTATTTGTAGCTACCTAAAAGGTATCAGGCTATGCATGATATCTTCCATGTATCTCATCTTAGATGAAATATTTCTCATTAGTCACATGTTATCTAACCATATTTTGTTGAGTTGGAGGTAGATTCATCCTTTGAGGATAATATTATCCATATTTGTGATCAATGAATGAAGGTTCTATAAGTATAATCAATTCCTATGGTTTTGGTGCTACGTAAGTATAGTTTTTTACAAGATGAGACTTGGGACTGGTTGGATTCTGTACGTGCCTAGTGGAACAAGTTTTTCTCAAATAATACTTGAACACCATGTGAAGGGGAATTTGGGTGAAATTTTATTTATGGTGGTACGATTTTAAGATCATGGTTTTTCGATGAGGTATGTATCCTTTTAAATTTTTTTTAAAACCCTTATTGGAAATATCATTTTGGATGATACCCAAAAGATGATCCTTTAGGAAAATTGGTATGTTTTTGGAAAGAAGGGAGAAGGGGTTTTATGTTTGGATGTAGTCGAAGTATATGATGTTTATTTTGAAAACATGACCTGTATTGAACACATTACATGTGTTGGTCTAGATGACCATTTTCACAATGTGTAATGTTTTTTCCATAGTGGGGGAAAACCATACCTTATACATCATATAAATCTTAGACACCATGTAATTGTCCTGGGGAAATTTTTTATAAGGAGTGAATACCTATTATTTTTTATAGAATCCATCACTTCTCTTTTCTAATGCATAACAGGTCTACTATAAGATCTCGTACTATGTCCTAAACATGAATTTGGTTCTATTTCAACATTCGACCTCCAGGCTGAGATAAATAATCTTGTTGGATAGCCCTCGTTATTCTCTTCAGTCATTAGTCTCCTTTATTTTTTGGTCTTTCTGTTGATAATTCTATCTTGGTGCAGGATCATATTCTGTATTCCTTGGGTGATCATCAATTCATCAATTTTATTCTGATCCTAGTCAAATTAGAGGCTTATGATGGATGAGTGAAACTCTATGGGATAAATTTATGTGGACTATACCTCTTCCCTAGAATTTTGGTTGTTTATTCCGTATTTTCCTTGTATCGTACATCAGAAAATCCACGTGTTGATTCTAAAATTAATTTTACCATGAGTTAAATGATAAATTAATGTTTGAGACTTGCTGTAGAACCCTTATAAGAGGATTTCATTTTTTAAACCCAACCTGAACCACCCATGGTGGAGTTATTCATTTTGACTATGTTAATTCCCCCCTTGGGGTGTGTTGAGTTTTCCCAACATCATTTGGAATTTTTTATGGTAAGGTTGTGTATTGTTAAAGGATAAAATTACCTTAATGTTCCCTTTCATTTATTTATTTAAGGTATTATATAGATAATATGTTGGCTTGTATATGATTCTAAAATGATAAATTTGGTGGTACATGAATTGGTTATGATGATAATGGAGGGTACATGGTATGGAACCGATGATCGGCTTTGATTCCCTTGACATTTCTACTCCTTGGATCTTATTTACTTAACATGAATGTATTCCATAGACATCATTACTTCATGGGTCTCATTTAATAAACTTACATGGATTCAATGTTCCTTTCTATTACTTGGATACAATTACAATAATTATTTTATTTTTAATGAATCCTTTGAAATTTAAACACCTTTGATATGGTGACTAATTAGGATTCCTTGGGATTTTCCACTTTTTAGATATGATGGAATATTAGAATGCCTTGGAAATTTCAACTCCATATATCTAGTTTAATTAGCTTATTAGAATGAATTGGACATTTCTTCTTCCTAGATCATACCCATTATGATCAAATAGACATTTGTAATCCAGGGATCCAATTTACCTGACTTATATGGACTATTTAGTTCCCATGTAATTTTAGTCTCTTCGGACCCTAACCCATGTCAGATTGATAAATGATTACATGTAGTGGGAAAATGATGTTTCTAGACATGCTTTAGAGATTGAAATTCTGATCTATTTTCTAAATCACAATGTTACATGATCGACTAGATTGTATCAGTTATATTATTATTAAATTTACTATATTTATATCTATATACTAAATGAGCTTATATTAACATAATGGACTTATTATAGACAACATTGGTGGAGGTCTATTAACTGTTATATTCCTCTCTTTCAGGAAAACATAGGGTTCTCAGACAAACATCATGGATGCAATTATGGACATAAGCAGTTGGTCTCCTGCTGATTATTAATTTATTATTGAATTGGAGAATATGAGTGAAATACCATGTTATGACTCGTGATTATATCTATGGATAGTTCTTTTTTTTTTGTGTTTTTTGACTCATGATACATGTATTGTACTACATGCCTATTTACATGTATTTCCTATCTTTTCTATATCATTCCTTGATAATCATTTGTATATGAAACTATTTGATGAGATTACATGGTTATTAATATAATCATTGTTTATTATTTAGTTGTTTAGATATTTCATAAGCTTACTCTATTATTGTTGTGGCTATAATGGTATGATACACTCTACTCAGGAGGGTATAGTCTCTCTATTGTTCCACCATTTACCCTCACTTCTAGTCAAAATTCACCTATAGATAGGAGGAACACTTGAGTTCATGTGGCCCATACGCTCGGTTTATCGTTTACTGGCTCCCAGGTTAGGACATCACAAAATGATTACCTCTTATTCAGTATACCACCTTTAGAGCACTTCTTGAGGAGACATGTAGTGGAATTATATAATGATAAAAACATATACATCATGGATAAGGATTTCATAATTCTTAAATCGGTATATTTTCATCAATCTTGGATGCCCGATGATGTCTAAAGAAGAGAGAAGAGATGTTTCCTTTTATATGTGGTGGAGGGACACCTTCAATTTTTTTAATTAATTGCAATATTAATAAGATAATTTCGTCGAATTGAGTCACATAAACAATTAAATATAGTGTCTATGGATAATGATTTTTAAATATATTCCTCCAATAAGAACAAATATGAAATCTTGAGCCCTTATCAAATAAATTTATGTTAGGTTTACCAAATATACCCTTTTACCATTGTGATTTTTTACTATATTAAATATTAATTATAAAAAAATTTAATGGAACTAATAAAAATATATTAATAATGATAATTCAAAAATTATGATCCATTTTTTCGTGATACCACATTTATAAGAAGAAGAAATTTATATTAAAATAATTCCATAAAAATTGATGACATGTTTTTTTTATAAAATATATCTGTAAGTGAATATGTATTTTTATATCAAGATAAAGTATAATGTTGATACAACAGATATAAATTTAATTATAATTAACCAAATTAAACTGATGAAACTTTAAAACCAATACATATATGTAGAACCCTATCCTTTTAAAATAAGGATATTATATTTGATAGTGTATACGACACACAACACCAAACATAAACGAACCATAAAATATTATTACTTAAATTTGACCATTAAAACATAGTTATTGAATTAGAAGGTATTAGTAGGATAAAAAATAATCATATATATATACTAATAAATGAAAATTTATTTTATTAATCCTTATTAAATAATCTATCTATTTTTATTAAATCCATTTTATTCATCAAAAATACATTTACATAAAAAATGTTTCTTATTTCCTTTCACGAACAAAAATTAAAATTATTTTGTGATATTTTTTAGAAATTTTATTTCAGAAAATGATAGAATCTTTGATATAATCATATAAAAATTATCTATTGGTGAAATTTTTCATTTTTTCTAAAATTATTTGTTTTTCACAAAATAGTTTAAAAATAATAATTTTTTTTAAAATAATGTTTTTTGATAATGTATTTTTAAGTAAACTTGTACTTTTAATTTGTTGTAACATACTAAAATTTTCCTATTTTAGTTATTTTAAAAAATTAAACACTTTTTATATCTAATGTTACATAGAACCCTGATATTTTAAAAGAATAACATTGTGTTCAATAGCATTTACAACACAAAACAGTGAGCTTTAATGATCCAAAAATATATTAATTATATATGACTGTTATAACCAAGATGTTAAATTGGAGAGTATGAATATTAGTTAATACTTTATGAAAATATATATTTTGTTCCTTCCAAATATAAATCTATTCATAAATTCTCAATGAATAGGTAATCTAATATTAATAATCATATTTTATTCTACCAAAAAATATTTCTTTCAAAAAAGATTTATATAGTTTTTCATGAGAAAATATTATTATTATTAGGATATTTTAGAAATTATATTTTTTAAAAATAATGTTATATTTTAAATCATCATATTGATGTTAAATTATGGTGAAAATTTTCAATCTATCGAAAATTATTTAATTTTTTATCATTATTGAAAAACACTTGTCCTTGGTAAAATATATATTACCTAAAACTAGTTTACAAGTGAATAATATTTCTCTGTTTTAAATAATTATGATAAAACCTAATGGTTAATTATTTTAATTATATTCATAGATTATGTGTCTATAAATATTATATTAAATTCATTTAATTATGATATCGTATCATAATGTTTTTATAAGTTCATCTTTTACGTGAAATATATATTTCTTGAAAAAATGTTTATCCAATATGTTTGTGGATTATTTTTAAATAAAAATATTCCAATCTTATGAATTTAATTTGATAAGGTGGATTCAGAATTATGAATAATCATTATTATTTTTATAAAATAATGTAAATATTAATTTCATTCATAATTAATAGGAAAAATTCTAAAAATATGTTACCATTGTTAATGTTAAACTAAATAGGTGAATGGAATAACATGTTGAAAACATATTTATTTTGGAATATAGAGATTTGTTTCAAAATAATATCTGAAAAAATCCATTATTTTTCAAATTTTATGTCACTTTTCTTGATAGTGACTTCCCATTATGGAATAGTATTGTGTATTTATAAGAATGTCACTCCAACTCCCTTATAAAAGGGACCCCACTCTACTACATTCCACAATTACAAAACCCATTGGTTTGACCAGGAACAAAAAAATATCTCCCAAAAATACTTATAAACATTATATTAGATTCTTTTTTCCAAAATTACAAAACCTATAATCCTTAAAAAGATATCCTAAGGATGTTCTTCTACTTGAACATAGTTGTCTTCACTATGATATAACTTTTTAAATATTCATTTCAACATTTAATTTTGTATTATAAAATATAATATACTAATTAAATTATCTCGAATATAATTATATGTCATAATTTTGATGGAATAATTTTTATTCTTCTCCTCTAACCTCAAATGAGAAACAAATTCATCGCTCGTGTGTTTGGAAAACTACAGTCCTGTGAACCGATTTATTTTTTTTCAATCACAAACTGACATGGGTAGTCAAAATGATAGAAATAATGAATATATAAAATAAATATAACATTATATTACCTACTTAAAACTAACTTACCATTCACACTCATACCCTTTCACACATTAAAGTAATTATATCATCACTCATCTGTACGTACAGGTTACCGTCTCCACAAAGCGATGCGAATCATTTTCTCGGTAAAACATTTAATCATGGTTTTAAAAATTAAAACATTAATTAAATACAATATTTATTACGTTAATAAAATTCAGAAATTTACGGATCTATATATGATTTAAAGGATCCATAACATTCATTAAAAAACATTCATGAGAAAAAAGGGTGATTAACCCCAAAAAAATATTAATATCAAAATATTGCTAACGAGTGTTAAGATATTATAATAAAATCACTTATTATATTATAAACATGATTATTGTTATATTTAAAACAAATAACTTAATTAAAACCATTATTTAGGTTGTTAAAATTCATTCAACCAAACCGAAGCGTGAGGTAAAAGATATTCTCTCAATTTCCTTTTATTGAGGCATATTGTCATGTTATACAACTAACTTCTTTTATATAGTTTACATAAACCAAATTTAAAATGAATAATAATGAATAATTCATAATTTATGGTATTTTATGTTTAAATTTTATTTATTTCATTTAAGAAGATTTGTCTTAGAATTTACCATGTGGTTAGGAATTTCTTAAATCAATTTATTTTCAATAGATCACATTTCTTATTTATTATCATTGATATTATAATTTAATGTGTGTAATTAAATTTTATTAAATTATTCCATATTTTAAAAATAAACTGGCTTAAAATTCAATACACATAATCAATTCAATGATTAATTCTCACTTCAATGATTGGGTCCTTATACGGGTTGCTCATCTCAAATTGTCTTCTTTGGGACATATTGTATGTTATACACCTATCTTATTTTATTAGGTCTATATACATACCCTTTTATATTTTATATCATGAATATATTTTTATTTATGTTATTTTATTTTATTTTTTATGTTATTATTTTAATTGGGATGTCAATTCTGAAGTAACCCAAGTGGTAATAGATTTTTGATTTATTCTCATTTTAATTGAAATTGTGTATACTTGTATATACATTGAAGAACATTATTTTATAATTGTATAATAAAACCAAAAAAATCTTATTATATATTTATTCATAATTTTTCATGTAATAATACCAATTTCCGCTCTAAGTTACTTATAATTATTGAGAAAATGTTTTTAATAAAATCTGACATCAACATAATTTTGGGTCAAAAATAATTTTTCTACAAAACTCAATTTTTTACAAAAATGTTTTGAAAAAATTTATACTAATATTATCTAAATTATTTATTTCCAATAATTTTATTTTTTAATTTTTTTAAAGTAATCTTCTTATCATTTTTAAATCTATTTAATTTTAGATATTCTTTTAAAACTATGATAGGAATATTTTTTCAAACATAATCAAGATGAATTGGAATTTTCAACCGTTATGGTATCTAATTTTTTAAGAATTTTCATTTAAATATTAATATGGTTGTTTTCTAATAAAATTGTATTAAAATTATATTGGAATTATTAGTTTTTATAAGTATTTTATAAAGTAAAAATAGAAATTTCCTCAGGTGTGTTTTTAATGATTTTTATCATTAATGATGATGAAACATTATTTTACATATAATGAACAAATGATATGTTGTAATGTTATAGTCAATATTTCTATTGTGGACATTTTAAGATCGTATTGTCTTGGTAATGTATTTAAATTTTATTTCTTGATTAATTTTTGTAATCATTGACCTTCTTATGAAATATTCACATTCTTCTGATTGATGGACATTATAGTTCTCCTAAATATACATATTATTTATCATATATATATAAATATATATTACTTAAACCATATATCATTTCTACATGTGATTTATTATTTGGAAATTTTTATGATTGAACAGGGAGGTATTGATAAATCCATATTCCTTACTCAATGTAGATAATTATTATTCATGAATTAAATCGATCATTCGATATATAAGGAATGCGCTGGGAATAAAGTTACATGTCTGTTATACCCCTATTTGAATTTATGGTCTCAAGAGTTAAATTAACAAGCTATCATTAAATCGGGATTTACCCATACTTTAAAATTATATTTTGAATGGTAGCGATGATATTGATATCATGATGTCTGAGATCATGAAATCCAATATTAAAAATTTACATATTAAAATATTTTATAATTATTATTAGTCACATTATTTCATAGATATTTATAATGGATTCATTCTGTGATCTTGTTATTGATTACATGGAATGCTTATTCAGATATTAACATTTATTTATTTATTATACATTATTTATTTTTTGGAAATGTTTTTCATTAAATAACATGTGTGTTAAGATATTTATATTTCCATATTGATTATTCCTTATTGGTCCTATTTTATCTATTCATGATTGATTCCACATTAAATAACTCTTACTGATCATATTAGATCTCCCTTATTTTTTTCCCTTTCCCCATGATATAAAAAAGTAATATATGAATGTGTCTAATGATTTAGAATTTATAATTTCACTACTCTTCTTTAATTTTTTGAAATGAAATGTGAGAACAATGTATATATCTTGGTTTCAAATAATACTAATCAATTTAGACCTTAGGTGAAAAGTCATTTCTCTCTTATGCCAATGTAAAAAATTAACCACAGAATCTGGGATATTCAGGTTAGGTTCATTATAGTTTCCATTAAATAATGTTTTGTGAAATCAAGGGAGTTAGATTATGAAATCATTGATTAGGGAAAAAATCCTAGGATATAATCTGAGGATAAGTATAGAATTAAATCATAATTTTTTAGTGGAATATATAATTTAGTTTTCCTTACTAATGCATACCACTCAAGATACTAAAAGTGTACATGGATATGGTACTTTGGTACCTAAGCATAATAACTCTAAAAAGAGAACATTGGTATTTCACTCAATCATAACCTAATGCATGTCAATTGTCCTTACTGGACACAAATTTTGACACTCTTAGGGGATATTCATAGGATAATTCACATTTTCCATACAAACCATTATAAAGGATTTGAAGAGATGTTGAATATTAATTAACTATGTTAAAATATGGTGTCTTAAATTGAAATGTAGGTTTCATGATTTATGTCACAAACCATCCCAATAGGGCCCATGCTGTGACTACCAAAAGTCCGCCTCTAATAGTCCATGGGCTGGTGACTATCATTGAGTAGGAATATCCCAAAAATGAATTGCATTTTCCTTTGTATTTGTACACACACACAAATCTCTAATCACAAAGTTATGAATTGTAAAATAACAAAGTAAACAATGTATGCATACACTAAGATACCTTCCACAATGTATGATAATAGAAAAATAAATGTATGCAGGGATAGAATACAATACCACCAAAAGAAAGAGTTTTTCAATGTGCATGAACAATTTCCTAATACTAATCTGTAAAAAACTCTATTTGAATGGTAGGTGTAGGATAGCTTCTTGAAGTCGTAGGAGCACAACATGTCAATTTGATCACTCTAAGATCCACCTAGTTCGGGTCCACCTAGAACTCTATCCAAGCCTCGATTGTCGGTATAAAACACAACAAGTGTTGGAAAATCCCATTTGGGGGTGAGTAAAACAATACTCATTAGGATTCCCCAAAATGAAGGAGGAATACCACTATGAAACACACTAATTAGACCAAAATTGAAATTCAAGAAGTACACAATAGTGAAATACATGAAGTATACCAAAATTAAATATAATATGTACACCGTAAAAAAATACATGAAGTACATTCATCTTACATAGGTATATGTATAATTATTGAAGAGAAGAATTTTCAGTTTTAGTCCATAGATCATCCATTTTATATTACACCAAAATTATTGATGGTGCACGAAGATTTGTTGGTGCACAGAGCGTCGATAGACCATGAATCATCAATAGAACACTGAGCATCGATGGAACACAAAGTATCGATGGGGCATGAAGCATCAATAGTGCATGGAACTTTTATGGGACATGAAAACATCATGTCATGTTGTCAACAAGTCCTAGAAAGCCATAAGATTCCACTCAAAGAACTCTAGTAATGGGAGAACCTACTCCTCAATAAAATATGCCATATTACAACAATCCCAAAGACTCGCATAGATTATTTCAAAAGGACTGCCATATATCAAGGGTGTTAATTCTACAAACATGTTGTTGAACAAACATATGTTTTAAAATATATGGTTTTTTTAATAAAAAGTCCATACTCAGGTCCAATTAGGGTCCGACCCGACCCACTGCACATGAACCCACCCGCCGATCAACCCGATCATTTCCAAACAACCTAGAACAACTTGGTACGGTCCTCTAGGATTGTCCCACTAGGCTTGGCCACTGGGCCAGTTGGACCCTGCCTGCTGGGATGTTAGAGAGGCCATATCACCCTACTCCAACCCGCATATATCAGGCCAGTTTGTTCTACCAGACGCATCCTTCCATGGACATGGCTTCCTTGTCTACACAGTATTTCTTGACCACATGGATTCCCCATGTCACTCGGTAAATTTGGTATCATGCCGCATTTCACACAGTTAGTTCGCTTCTTCTTCATGCCCTATATCTTTCCATGGAAGGATCCTCTTACGCGGCTTTGAATCACATCCCATCCCTCCACTATGACTTCTTACCGTGGCCCCTGGTCACATCCCGTAGATTTAACCATCATGGTCTCCACACGGTTTGGTCACGTTTCATGTGAATTCTGGTTGCTACTGCCTACTCCTACGGTCATCGCCGTGGGAAACCATCATCCTCCGCCACACCCACATGAGGTCATCACTGTGTGCAGCCACCAGCACCAGATGCCAGTGTCCCTAGTTCTGAATGTCACCTACACTTCTCAGGTGATACTTTTTTGAAAAAGATCTACGTCTACAATCCTCGAGTCATGACATTCATTCCTTTGGGATTTGATCCATCTTTTTATCATTTCGGGGGTCCGATCACATCCAGAGCCTCCTCGTAAATTGAATTATGACCATGAGGGTCCAAAAGTGATGTAAACCAAAATCGATGATATTATGAACACATAGAATTCATGAATAATGCAAATTTTCCTTGTTCATGTATGTCTTGATTCGTTCATGTCGGGAGGTTTAACAAGGAACAAGAAGATATAATCCCAAAGTCTTATCTCCCTTTCTAAACTCCGCAAAAATTTATAAAACCTGCAATAATGGATGAACTATATATTACCCTATAAATGGGTCGGTCCTTATTCAATGTATGAATCTTGGAAGGGAAAGGAAATCACCAAGAGATCAAATACCCTACATCGTGATTAGATTAGTCATTGATAAATAATTGAGGTCGGTGTCATCATCGATCCTCAATCCACTAGTATTCATTTGTGATTCAGTTTACTTCCATACATAAGAAGAATTATAGGGTTCTGGTGATAACCATAAATTCATGAAAAAAATTTAATTAAAAACAAAAACACTACTGCGTCAAAATAAATATTTTTATTCAAATATTTTAATAATGGTTCAGTATAAAATATAATATTCATAGTCGAATCATGATGGTTGATTTTATTCCCTACCTTAGGTAAATTCACTACTCTGAATGAAATTATTCCCTCATATTTTAGACCAAGTCCCCCGTTTAGATGTTATTCCCAGTTTAATGAAATAACCACCAACATGCTTCACAAATAACATAAATTTTTTTATCATATTATTTCAGGAACACCGGGCCTCAGTATCTCATTATGCCTAATTTCTTGGTCTTAGAATTTTTCTTATTAACATATAAAAATAAAAATGTGGAAAATTAGAGTAATTACATTCTCATCACTGTAGGGATTTACATACCCGAAATCTAAAACAAGGGATATTCAACAAAAAGATGAGGGTATTGAGAATAAATCAAATCCTCCTGATACCATGTTCTACCATTTGGATTATTGTGTTTCCAATTAACATGTATTAGAGGAATCGATCACCCATGAAGGATAAACTCCTTTCCATCCTCGATCCCCCTCGGGTACTCTGAAAAAGTCACTCCTTCAACAATGTTCATCTCTCCCTAGTTGGTGACATGGGATGTATCATGCATGTACCTCCTCAACTGCAATAGGTGGATGAAATCATACACCCTGTAAAACCATGGGTTTAGAGTTAGGTGGTACACCACCATGACAACACCTCTCAGAATATAAAAATTGATAATGTATCTCAGATATAACTTGTCTCCCCAGCCAAATCTATGAAATCCTCATCAAGGTGAGACCCAGAGGAACACATGGTATTCTTCCTCAAACTCCAAGGGCCTCCATATCCTATAATAATACAAATAATAATATATATGTTCAGTCCTCTTCCACTCCGAGATGATCTACACCTTCTTAGGGGTAGCCCAAACCAACTATGGACCCATGAGGGCTAACTCTTCTGAATCAGTACAGAAAATTGGTGAACTTCATGGTCACTCGTATATGGCCTCATATGGTGCCATAACAATGATGGAGTGGTAGTTTTTATTGTAATGAAACTACACTATAGGTATATGATCATTCCAACTATGGCCAATGACTAGGATGCAAGAAAGTAGCGTGTACTCAAGAACCCAAATGGTCCTCTCCATCTAGCCATCCATATGATGATGAAATGTTGTGACCATTTGAATCTAAGTCACAAAATACTTCTTTATTCTCTTCCGCAACCATTATGTGAAACAATAATCATGGTCTAAAACAATCTTATATGGAAATCCCTCAATCCGAACTATATCTTATATGTAGAGGCTTCCCAATAACTCTAATAAAATCTTTTCATGAATCTGTAGGAAGTTGGACGACTTGGTGAGTCAGTCAATGGTCACCCAGATGGTATCATGCCCCTTGGACATTCATGGTAAACCCATCACAATGTCAATTTATATCCAATGTCGCATCAACTATGGTGCCTCAAGTGGTAGGGTCAATACAACTAGAACTCGGTGCTCATCCTTCACCTGCTGACATGTGAGGCATCAAGAAATAAACTATACCACTATTTTATTTATCCCTACCCACTAGAACAGACATCGGAGGTCCTAGTACATCTACAACACACCCAGATGTACTATAAAAGGGGATGTGTGGAACTCCCTTAGAACGTGCTCCTGCAACGTCACTAGTATAACTATACACCCACTAAAAATAACAACATGCTCTCAACTTATCAAATATCCATTAGGGTCATTCCCCATAGACAACTGATCATTTCAGGTCTTACAATCGATATCCCTCTGTTGTGCCTCCCTAATTCTTTGTAATATTATAGGGGTGATAGCCATGGACTATAGGTAATCTAATAAATCTCTATCAACATATGATATCTACAACAAGACCAATTTCTCTGACACCTCACATGGAAATTGCAAGCTGGATCTGCTGGTGAGAGACTTTGGAATAATGTTCCCCTTCCCTAAAGTAAAGACAATCTCAAATTCATTGTCCTAGATGAACTCTAGCAATCATTATTATCTCATGTTCAAATACATCCAAGATAAGATATACATGAGGCTCTTGTGGTCATAGTAGATGGTATACCGCTCACCTATCAGGTTGTGTCACCACATCGTTAAAGAAAAGACTACCAATGATAGCTCGAGATCATGGGTCACATAATTCATCTAAATCTTCCTCAACTGGAAAGAACCGTAGACAATAACCACTTTCCCCTACATTATGAAACAACCAATATTGGTCCCTGATGAATCACATAACACTACATACCTGATGCCCTCCACTAATAGTCCTATTATGGGAGCACTCGTTAACCTCTTCCTAAGCTCTCGAATGCACTATTGATGCTTCTCTATCCATTAGAAGGGATTTCCAATCCATGTCCAAGCTATCAAGGGTAATACTACTATAGAAAATTTGTGTACAAACCTCTAATAGTACCCTTCCAAACATTGGGAACTCAACACCTCGTTAACACACTTGGGTGTCTCCGAAGCAAGCAAAGACTCAATCTTCATTGGATCTACAACAACTACAGCCTCTAAAATGATGTGTCCAAAAAATTAGACCTCTAGAATCTATAAAAGACAGTTATATTTATTTCCATAATGATGGTTCTCTTGGAGTGTTATCAGCACCATCGTCAAGTGTATCGCATGCTCCTCCACAAACACTGAGTGCCCCATGATGTCATTAATGAATACCATGATTAACTGGTCTATGTAAGGATGTATAATTCTATTTTTGAGTCCCATAAACACTAAAAGGTAATTTTTCATGAAAAAACACATCAAAAAGTACTTGTAGTGTTCGTACCTACCTCTAAATGTTGTATTTCATACATCATAATCCCATACATGGAGATGGTGATAGACCGACCTGAGGTCAATCTTCAAAACCCCCCTTGCTCCCTTTACTGGATTGAAGAGGACATCAATCATCATTAGTGGACACTTGTTCTTCGCGGTTACCTAGGTGTTCCATGTCCACACCTCATCTCAAGATCCCTTCTTCCTTCTTGAAAAACAAAAATACGCAGGCTATGGTGAAATAGTGGGTCTCATGAAGTTCTTCCTCTACAAGGCCTCTAGTTGTACACTCAAATCATGAAGCTTTGCAGGATCCATCTAATATACATATTTAGATATTAGTTCTGTGGTGGAATAAATGTAAATTCAGATGTATACCTCCCTATGAGGATGTAATATATTGAAATATTAAATAAATAAATCCTTATACTCCGTAGATACACCACACACTTTCACCTAAAAAAGTCAATCTAGGCATAAACAATGGATAAACATTCCATACCAAGAATTACATCATAAGGCCTTGATCCTGACACCAAGAAATCCCAACCTAAGCTCTCACCCCTATATTAATTCTACACTATAGGCACTAGTGTGTAATCATGTAATCTCCCCTCATAAGAGTCTCTAAGAATAAAGATCGAGTTAACAGGTCCACTGGAATATCTGAGTCTCAAACAATGTTTTTATAGACAGAAGAGTGAATTTAAAATGTGTCTATCAATACTGTATGTACAGTGGAAAAGAGATAGATCGTACATCTAACCATATTGGTAGCACCGGGGTCGTAACCCTCCATCGACTGAAGTTAGCATCATCTCTATCCACCAACTCCTTGAGCCTATGGTGGACCACCTAGGGGTTTTGGTGGTCGTACCTCCACCCACCTCCTAATGCCCGAATTTCTCCTCTACCATACCCACCACCGACAAAACACCCTAATACTACCCCTCTTCTTTCATGGGGGTTCCATTACCATCTTTTAATCATTCATATGACCAGTTGAGAAATCTTGAATTAGATGTCCCCAACCGCCACATGAGTAACACAACTTGTCCTTCAACTGACCCAGACTACAATGGGTGATCCTAAACAATAATAATATTTCCATGGGTCATCCCCTGTATTACACGAACCTCTTGGGTACCTATATTTTCTATCGGCTACCTACTTCTAAAGACTCATCTGCATGGTGCCTATTGTTATCTCCCACTACTAGCGTCTACTCTATTAGAAATTTCTCCATGAGTAGAAGTCACTCATGTACCCCATCATATTTAGGGATGATTAAGGATATCATGGATATTCTAATATCATGGAAATTTCCATTCTTGAAGGTTTGGTCCGTTAAAAATGTGTCCCTCGCCATACATATGGAGTAACGAGAATGATCTATATATCTCACTGAGTTCTCAGCTACTGTCTGACATCCCTATAGCAGATGCATGAGCTCTTATAGGTGTATTGTGCATAACTTCGCCAGAAATAACTCCCCTTAATGAGATTCTCAAATTATTCCCATGAGAGAGTCATCTCGTCATGTGTATGGATCACTAAGCTCCACCACTACCCTACTGATCCCTAAAGAAGTCCAGCGGCTTGAAATT
Organism: Viscum album; assembly: GCA_963277665.1. Classification (NCBI taxonomy): domain Eukaryota; kingdom Viridiplantae; phylum Streptophyta; class Magnoliopsida; order Santalales; family Viscaceae; genus Viscum; species Viscum album. Next base: position 91,315,652 of record OY728164.1, read on the forward strand.
ACATCTGGTCGGAAGGCGTCCTCACATGGCCGAAGACGCATATAACATCCTCCAGTTAATCCTTAGATATATGGGGGTCTGGATAACTATTAAACCTAGTAGATCACTGCCTATTTAAATCATTTAATGAACTCAGCATGCATGAATCCTAAACAGGTATCATTGGTAGTAACTATTGCTATATTGGTGGTGGTATCGTTGTTATGCCATCCATAGGTGCTATCTCCGATTTAGGGAGTACCTCAGTCACAATCCCCTATACCAATGCATCATCACCCAGTGGTTGATCCACATGATCATGAAATGGAATCTTGTATGGATTTCTACATGGAGGAATCCTAAAATGGATCTTGATGTACTGCAGTTAATAGATTATACAAGGTGAGATTACTCAAGAAGGACATGAGAAAACACACAAAATCCTATATGATGAAGGTAAAATTTATTCCATACAACCAATGTGTTCATGTGTTGAGTCGAAAATTAGGTTTCCAATGTCTTATTGTATAGATATGTTGGTTGTCGCACCAACACTGGAGTCCATGTCTGGAAAGCTAAACTCAAATCACTTAACAATGTTTCCCCAAACCAACCTCATAGACTCTTGGTCCTTATGTGGAACCGACATGCCACTAATACCACTATTTCACAACCCAACCCAGAGGGGCCCATGTTGTGGCTACCCCATGCTGACCTCTAAAAGGTCAGGGGTTGACGACTAACACTGATTATGCATATCCCAAAACTGAGAGGCATTTTACAATGTACCTATAAACAAAAACACATCTCCAACCCAAATACTAAAATGTAAAATCACTATGTAAATAATGTATGAATACACAAAGATACCAACCATAGAGTATGAAATTAGGAAATTAAATGTAATCAGGGACAGAATACAATACCACGAAATGAATTATTCTGATAATGTGAATGCATATGTTCCTAATACTCATCCGTAGAAAACCCTACATGAATGGTAGGTGTATGAAATCCACCAGTCTTTGTAAGAGAAAAACATGTCCATATGATAACTCTAATAACCACCTGGTCATGGACCACCTAGAACTCCATCCAATATTTACCATCTCCTCAAGACGTGACACATGTAAGAACATCTCATGTAGGGGCGAGTAACACAATACTCGAAAGGATACCAATAAACCCTAAAGGAATACCACTATGAAACACACGAAGTAAACCATAAAGAAATACTATTAATACTCATAAAATAAATACATGAATTGTAGTATAAATAAATACACGTAGTATACCATAAATAAATACACATAGTTCAGTCAGTAAACATAGGTTTAATTCAAAAGAATGAAGAGATTGATTTTCAGTTATAGTCCATAGATCTTTTAGATTCATTGACATGAAAAGTGTCGATGATGCACGAAGCATTGATGGCTCACAGAGAGTAAATGGCACAATGAGCGTTGATGGTACACAAAGCATTAATGGAACATAGAGTGTAAATGATACACATAGCATCGATGGAACAAGGTGCATCGATGGCCCATAAATCATCGACGGTGGATATAGCATTGAGGGTGCACGAACTATAAAGGGAGCAAGCATCGATGAGTCATGCATTCCCCATGTCACATAGTTACCAATTCAAATAAAGTAGTAGGATTCTACTCGTAGTGTACTTGTACCAATGAAACTACTCCTCAAGACAATAGTTCATATTCAAAATTTCAAATAGACTCACATAGTGTATCTCAAAAGAACCTTCTTGTTGCAATAGTACCAACACCACAAATGGATAATCAAACAGATACATGGTTTGAATGATATGGTAGATTTTTGTAAAATGGTATGACTCGGGTCTGGTCAGGGTCCAATCCAACCTGCCAGTTGAACTAACCTAGTCCATCCCAGTATAGTCATTTAGGCTCAGCTTGACGGTCATGGACTGCTTAGTGTGACCCATTTTGCTCAGCCTAGAGGATGATTGGATTCGGCCCATTTGGTCATTGTAGCGGCCCGACCACCCTATTTCATCTTGTAATTAGTGGGCCAGTTTTCTCCACAAGATGTGTCCTACCCCAGTCATCCCCCCTAGTCTATGTGGCACACCCAGACCTCAGGGCTCCCCCATGTCATTCGGCCAACAAAGAACCGGGCCGCGTTTCACGTGGCTGACCTGCCGCCTCAGCATCCCCAAAGACTTGTCCTCACGAGTTCCTCCGACATGGCTTTGATGTGCCACCCATCTCGCCACCCCAACCTCCCACTATAGCTGTAGTCCCCACATGCACTGCCTATGTGGTATTCCATTGTCTCTTACTCCCGCGGTCAACACCATCATCCACTGAACCTACACACAACCTCCACTTTGTGGCATAGGTCTCCATAGGACAACAGTTATGCAGGCTCTACAGGTTACCCTCATTGGTTTAGTGCTCTGTTTTTTGAAACATATCCACATTCACGATCCTCGAGTCTTGATATTCACTACTTTGGGATTCAGTCCATCTTTCTAGAACTCCAGGAGACTAATCCGATTTGAAGCCTCTCGAAAAATTGGGTCATGAACACGAGGGTCCAACGGTGAAGAATTCCATGAATGGGGATACGAAGAAGACAAAGAATGTCTGAAGAACAAGTCATGGACTTTTTCATGTTAGCCATGATATGTTAATGTTAGGAGGTTTAACAAAGGACAATAACATATAATAAAAAAATATATCCCCCCTTTTAAACTAGGTAACAATTTATCAGTCCCAAAAGAACAAACAAACCAATGTTCAACCTGTTCATGGGTTGGTATGAGTTCATTGTTTGAATATATGAAGGGAAAGGAAGTCACTAAGAGACCAAAAACCACACCTCATCATTAGATCAGTCGTTAATGAAGAACGGAGGTCCATATCATCTTTTATCTGGGATCTGATGATGTTTTTCGTTGAGAGATTTTCCTACCACACCTCTGCTGAATTGTAGGGTTATGGTGATAACACTTAATATTTAAAAAAAATCATTAAAAATAAAAACCCTACAGCATTTAATAAAAGAATTTTATTAAAATATATTATTGATAGTTATGCCCAAATTCTATCATTCATAGTCAACCTGTGTCGGTAGATATTAGACCCCTCCTACGATAAAGTAAAAACATTGAATGCACTTTTTCCCTAAGATTTTTTATTGGGGAACCTATTTAGATGTTATCCGGATTTAGTGAAAAACCCACCTAAATGATTTACAAAAAACATATCATTTTTCATGATATTGTTCTGGGATCATTGGGATTCTAAATATAACACTTTCTTAATGCCTAGTCTCATAATTTTTCAAATTAATTTATATAAATATAACTAGGGAAAATCTAATTCATTACTATTTAGACTTCCTATGAATTATTATATGGTTTTCCACCATGATTATGGTCGATCACTCATAATTTTTTTGTTTTATTCAATGAGTGGAAGATGAGGGAATAGAGTATACATTTAATGCGATGGACAATATTTTGATTATAAGAAAACATATGGAATGATGATTGTAGTGAATGATATCATGATTATGCGTAATCATTTATCCTGACATATTATCAACAAACTACACATTAATTAACACTCAAACCCACCAACAATGAGAAGGATGGAGTTTTTTAGTGTTTAGCTAGTGGAGACCATGGATGAAAGAATGCTTGATTTCTTTTATGATATAAATATAGAAAAATACACACATAAGAATATATCAAAGAAACAAAAAAATAATTTTGTTGAATAAGGAACAAGGGTGATGAATTGTTGAGGAAAAGTGAGGGTTTTAAAGGAGAGAAATAAATTTCAACCTAGTAATCTATTTACTGTACATTGTATTGAAAATAATGAATCTAGGAATTATCTAAGTGAATGTCCCCTTTTAATGAATAACTCCTAGAATAATTAAGGGCCTACATAGGTTAATGTACTTATGTATTGGAAGTTAAATATTAAATTTTTATATATTATTATCATTGGTATTTTGGTTATAAGAATCATGAGTCAACTAAATATTTTGATTGTTTTTACCGAATATATTTCTTCTTATAATACTAAAACTAAAATTATATATAACTTCATGGGTTTATGAGTTTAAGGTTGATTATAAGTTCAATATTTTAAACACCCCCTTTATGAGATGTAAATTTATCATGATTAATTATATTTTCAAAGAAATTTTTTGGAAATACAATCCATTGGTTTAATATATGAAAATGTTATTTAAGAAAGAACTCTTGCACATTTTCTACAAATAATATCAATGATATCGGTAAAATTTATGGTTTAAAATATTCATGATTTTTTTGTAGTTATGGTAGATCAATATTTGGTAACATTATAGGGATTATATTATTATAGTTTTTGAAAAAGGAAAACCTTCATGTTTGGTGACAACTCATCGCATATGGTGATGACGTAAGGCTTGAACCCACAATAGAATGATGATAATGGTGCATCTCCTACCACTGTACAATGTGATGTATTGGTTAATATGGTTTTTTTACTAAAATATTATTTTGAATAACTATTAAGTTTAGATTGGGGTGTTACTATTGAGGTTTATATTATAATATATTATATAAACATATGAAACCATTTTGGTTTCGGTAAATTTTAAAAACAAAATAAAATAATTGTAAATAATTTTTTGACTTTATGATTTCTTAAAATTACATTTCAGTCCCTCTAGTATCATTTTTTATATCCTATTCATGGTGTAAAAGATGAAGTGGAAATTTATGGATGTATAGCCAATGTATGAATGTGTTCTTAGGAAAAAAAATGTATCATGTAAGTATCTTTATTATAATATTATATAAAAAATTAACTCTTAATCATTAGTAAAACGATATTGAAAAAATAATTTTATCTTATTAGATTCACATTAGGTGAATCAAATTTCCTTTTAAATCATTTTATAATTATGTCCTTTTGATTTTTTACTTTCTCTTGATCATTAAAATTCTTGTGTTAGAAATATCTATCACTCTCCATTATTATTTAAGATTTTATTCGTTGTCCATATTTTCACTTCCGACCATTGTTCTTCTATATAGAAACCTAGTTATGTGTTATTATAGAATAATTTCATTCTTATTTATTGTCTCTAATAAAGAGAATTTTTTTAACCCTTATCGCAATATGTGATTTCAGAAAAGGAATTTTCAAATATAAATCCCTTGATTTCTGAGTTCAAGTTCAAATTGTGAAGATGAATTTTATTGAATATGATGATAATTTAACACCACATGATTTTACAGTATAATTATTTAAAATAAAATTAATCTCTTTGATAGATTTTTGTACATAAAAACACATTATTTTAAAAGAATAACGTTATATTTGGTAGCATATATGACACACAACACTGACCATAAATGAAATGTGAAATATATTATATAAATATGACAATTATTACCTAGACATTTAATTGGTGGGTATAAATATGATATAATATTTTTTGAAAATTAAATATAGATCCTCACTAATATAAATTTATTTATAAATTCTTAATAAATAAGAATTCAATTTTTAATAAAGATATTTTATTGTATAAAAAATATATTCCTTGAAAAAGGTTTTTTATTTATTTTTATACGAAAATATTTTAATTAATTTTACTATCATTTATAAAGGTAATTTCATAAAATTAAAATAAATTAATAAATTAGGATATCAATATTAATTTATTTTAAATTTTTTAAATTTCTTAGAAAATAATGACTTTTTAAAGAATAGTGATTAATACCGATTTTTTGTAAATTTGGAATTTATTTTTGATAAATTAAGCACTTTAAAATTCATATTATTAATTCCATTTCATTTTAAATTAAATTAAAAATGATATAGTTATATTAAATGTAATTATTTATATTTGAAACAACCTTGTTTTTTAATTTAATATAATTTTAGTTTTCGGCTTCAAAATAAATTTTTTCTTGAAAAATCTTTTATAATACATAATGTTTTTCCATTTTAACAAAGTAAAATAACCCCGAATGAAGAGTTATTCAAATGAAATTATTTGATTTTATATATCTAAATATTAATTTTAAGTCATTTAATTATGATTATATCTCATGTCTTTATTATGGGATCATCTTATTCTTGAAAATTACTTTTCTTGAAAAAAAATATTTTATCGAAATATTTTCCAGTTTAATTTTAATGTAGATTCTTCGATTTTTTTGAACTCAATTTGAAAAAATTTATTACATTTTTGGAATAAGAATAATTAATACTATTTAATATTATCAACTTTATATATATTCATAAACAATAGTAAACAAATAAAAATTATTTACTACGGTTAATGTCAAAAATGATATATGTGGGGAGTTAAACCAAAAAAGTAAATTGAATAAATTGATTATACTTAATGATAGTTTTGTTTTATAATTATATCTCTTCTTATTTATAATCTTCTAAAATCCATTTTTTTAGTCTTTCCCTTCCAAAATATCTCTCCAAATTAATTATCCACATTTTATATATTATGGTCTTCATAAATGCCTAACCATAGGGTCCTAAATAAGACATAAAAATGAGGATCTAGGTTATAGTGATTTCCATCACCAAGTTATTTATTTTGAATTATAATTTTTACACCATTAATTATATCTTAAAATGCAAATATAATAACCCCAATATATCCCATATAATGATATGTTTTATGTTTATGGAATAAGATTTATCTATCTCATCCTCTATCAAATGGGAAATAAATCCATTGATTATGTCTACAACATACTACCACCGCATGAACCGATATACTTTTTTTCATAACTAACTCACATGGTTAGTAATATTGATGAAAATAATTAATATACATATATAATACATATTAAATGGTTTTAATTATTTAATATAAAAATACCATCAACTTCCTTAATATTTTACCCATTAATGGAATGATATCATCGCTTGTGCGTATGTTCCACCTACCATATCCACAAAGCGATGCTGCTCATTTTATATGTACAACTATTAAGAATGGTTTTAAAAATGAATCAAATAATTTAAATATTATATTTATAATATCCATATCATTTTGGAGATGATGGAAATATATCTTATATATAGAAAATAAAAATTTATTTATAAGACATGCATTAGAAAACAAGGTAATTAACAACGAAAATAATAATGATAATATGATGTTATTTATGACTAAGTGATAAGAAGACATAAGAGGATAATATATGATATTTTAATCAAGAATATGGATATGTAATAAATTAATAATCATATTGAATCCATTATAATGGAGGTTAAAATACATTCAACTAAAAAGATGCATAAGGTAGGGCATTTTGTATCAATTTAATTTAATTAAGACATATTGTAATTTTATGCTCCTAATTTATTTTATATGGTATACAAACAATAAAAATTAATTTTAATATCATGAATCTTTCATACATCATGGTATTTTATTTTTCAATTTGAACTAATTTATCTAAGGGGATTCGTGTTGGAGGTCACCAAGTGGTATGGAATTTTATAACTCAATATATTTTAATTGGGTTACATTACTTATTTTTTTCTATTTTATATTTTAATATTATGTTTTTATTGTCTTTTGATTATATTTATTTTATTTTAAAATATTTATGAATATTTACAAAACAAAATACTTTATTCACTTAATAATTATTACTTCAACATTATAATCATTGTATGGGTTGTTTGTCTCAAGATTTACTCTTTGGGACATATTTTATGTTATAAACCTATCTTACTATTTGATTTTTATATACTTCCAATTTTAAATTCTATATAATGAATCTGTTTATATTCATGGTATTTAATGATTCATTTTATATTATTTTCGTCATGGGGCTTATGAATCCAAAGCAACCAAAGATGTAATAGATGTATATTACTATCTCATTTTAATCAGGATTTCTTATACATGAATTTAAATTAAAGAATATTATTTTATCATTTTCTAATTAACCCATTATATTTTATATTTCCTTGGATATTTTTGATGTTTTCATGTAATATTACTATTTTGAAAATAATGTCAGTAATTTTTTTTAAGAAAATGTTTTAAATGAAAAATTAATTCATTTCTCTCTTTGATTGAAAATAATTGTTCTTTAAAATCCATTTTTATCAAAATGTTTTGAAAAATGTTTTTGTATTATGTTTTATAGTGATTTTTACCCATTATTTAATTTTAAAAAATTATTTGGACAGAATATTCTTATTTTCAACTAAAAAAGATACATTTTTCTTTTCATACATAAAATGTGAAAAGAAATTTTTTTATTTGCATAATTTGAATGAATAGAACATTGCCACCACCATGAACAATCATTACATTATTTCTTAATTTATAACTTTTTAAATATTATTTTTAACAAAACTTATTTTCATAATATTCTTGAAATTCATAGCACTTAAAAATTATTGTCACACTGAAATGGTATTTTAATTAAGAATGATTGTAATGATATATTGATATATAAATGACAAGAACCATTTTTTTACATATACTCTACCAGGGATATGTTTTAATCATTCCATCTTTATTATTTATCTAGATGGTTTACAATCATTTTGATCATGAAAGGTATTGAAATTTTCTTTCATTTTTCTTTTTTAATTATTTTCATTCCCTTAAAATATTCATATTTTTTTCCTTCGAGTAAATTTCATTTTCCTTAAATATCAATATTAATTTTCAGGAATGTTATTGTTAAATACATATTATTTTTTACATTTAATGTTATATAATTAACTTGGGACATATTTATATATATGCATTCTTTACTCAATATGGATATTTGCTGATAAGGCACGTTTTTTATAAATTAAATCAATCATTATATATATGTGGAATTAATTATTCTTTTTGTGATAGGTGGGTTTGGAAATTATATAGTCCCTTGACGCATCAATGGTCTTATGAGGTGAATCAGTATGCTATATTTAAATTGATTTTTACCCATAGTTTTAGACCATCATGCGAAGGGTATTAATAGTATTGATGTAATGATGTTTGTGATTAAGAAATACAATATTATTAAATTCATTCATTATGAATTTAGATATTATTATCCATGATATTATTTAATTAATATTATCCATTGAGGTATTTTGTGCTCAAATTATTGATTAAATATCATGTGTGTTCAGATATTTAACTTTCTATAATTATTATTACTTATTTAAAAAATTTAGTCATGTTATTGATTAAATGATATGCGTTTTTTTATATTTAACCCTCTATATTGATTTTGAATTTTTGGTAATGAATTATTTATTCATTATTTCTTCCACATTATGCAAGTCTTAAAAAGCTTCTGCACTCACCCTTATTTGGTATCCCTTCCTTAGGCAATGAACATTGAATACTTGAATGAGTTATTGGATGCATAATTTGAATTTTACTATTTTTTATATCATGTTTTAAAATCAAATGTGAGATTCATGTATATATCTAGTTTTCTAAGTCTAATAAATTATTCGGTCATTTGGGATAAGATAACTTGTATCTTATACCAATGTAAAGAAGTAGACACTGAGTTTCATATATTAGCGCATGGATCTTTGAATTATTTTTAATACACCATTAGTTATTATTTATTTCAAAAAGTCTAATTATTATATTTTAAATTTATTTTATACATAAATTTTATATGAAAACATTTTTACTAAAAACATAATTTTTCTAGATAACACTCTTTCGTCTCATTTTTAGTTTAATGATAAATTAAATTATATCTTCCCATTGTTTTAAATTATTAAAAATGGATTATAAATTTTGAATTTTTGCCCAAATTTAAAAATAACACCCTTTTATTTTTGGACATTTTGAATAATAACCTTATTATTTGATTCTTCCATGAAAAAGGATAAATTTCGTAATTATGGACAAAACTAGAATGAAAATTAGTAAATAATGACCTTCAGACTTGAATTGTTTTTATTAGATGAGTATATATTATACATAATTAACCAAAAGTATTGTATATTGCCTTTTATATCCATTTGGCTTTGATTTCATCCCGCTATATTATTTAATATAAGAAAAATTAAAATATTCATTATCTTTGTTTTATTATCATTAATTTTTTATAATAGAGATAATTATAGGATATTAATGGTTTAGAATATTATTTTTAAATCTAATAGATTTTTTTCATCCTGGTAATTTATATATATATTTTGGGATGGAACATTTTTCAAAAATGCTTATGGAACACTAAAATTATGCATATCTAATTAATAACAAAGGTAGTAAAACAATTCATGAAACTCTAAAAAATTATTATTTGAGTGAGTATTTTTATATTAATTTTTATATAAAATTGACATATTATTGTTGTATGGATTCATTCTATTATTATTCCTTTTATTTCATATAGTTTTAAAATTTAAATTAAATGAATTGTTCCAAAAATGTCATTAATGTAATTTTATAATAAAGAATATTATATTAAATGATTTAAAATTTATAGAAATATTATCTATATATTATCAATGGTTCATTTTTGGGCCTTTTTTCATTTAATAGTCACCATATTAACCCCCTGTGAGTAAAAATACATTGATATCACCGTAATTGTAAAAAAGGTTAATGAAGGGTTTAAATAAATAAATAAGAGTATGAATGTGATCCAATATTGTAAAAATTTAATTAGATGAGATAATATTGACTCATAATCATATTAACATCAAATTGCATCATTTTTGAGCCATTTTGAAATAAAAATTAATTTGTATTAATTCTATGAGTGCCCTTCTCCGATATTATAAAAGGGTATATCTTGTTCTCAAATATTCCCAATTTTAATGCCTTTTCATAATTTAATCCCTAACCAAATCCCTTCATTAAATACCTTATATTTTAAAGGCACTATTATTGGAATAATACCATACATATAGTCAATAAGTTCTAAATAACGCGAGGTTGTCTTTAGAATAGGTATAGTTTTTATGTGAACGTTTCTATTTAATTTCTCCTTTCATCACCTTAAAAAATTCCTTCACCATGATAATATAGGTTCATAAAAATATACCATATACTAAGATGTTATTATGATAAAGTAATAACTTATATCCATATTGGACTATTATAAATGGGAATGGAATCCATCGTTCGTGTGTTCGATGGACACCCACATCATGAACAGATTTGATTCCTTTTCCATCACTATCTCTCACAGTTGATTATATTGATGGATTTAATTGAATTATATGATATTGAATAAAAAATTTCCTTTCTAAAAATATATTATTTCAATTAATTTTTTACATTTCCATACACTGAAAATTTATAAAACCATTCGTTCAAACATGTGAAATACGACCTCCATGAAGTGATGAGTTTATTTCTTCATCACCACATAACATTGATGATATATATAAGTATATTTAAAATTTTAATTTTGTATTTTTTATAAAACTATTATTTTGGCACAATAAAATAATATATACCATCTTTCCATAATGATCATTGAAAATAGAAACATTACTTATGCGTGTGTATGACCCACTGTCTCTATGATTGTAACATAGTTCATATTCATAAAAATTATTAATGATTATTTTATAATTTTATAATTTTGGTATAAAATTTATAATTATTTCATTATGATTATTCTATATATGATTTGGTAATGATATATTTGACCATATTCAACCTACCAAAGTCACTTTGGATATATGTGCCGAATATCATGAAAATGTCTAATGTGAACATAATTAATTTTGTAACTAAATTATAACATGTAATAAAAAAATAATATTTACGAAAATATTTATTAAGATAATAAATAAATAAAATAATTTTATTAGTATAGAATTTCAACAACAAACATGTTGTATTTGACAGAAGTAAAGAAACGTTCTTTTAAAAATCATCTTTTAATGAATGCATTAATTTTTTTATTCAATGTGCATATTTTATAATATTATTTTAAGTAAATATTTATATAAAAATTAATAATCATAAAAGATAATTTATTTCATTAACCGATACATGTCAGGGTTCGAGCTGAAACTACCCTATGACCACCTCAATAGACTTGGGGTGGCGATAAACGATGAGGGTATGAATAACATTGGGAGTAATTTTCCTTAGAACTTGAACACACACATGCACCATACTCAATGAACAATTATAGAGGGAAAAGAAAAAAAGATAGAACACTGCTATTAATGGAAACCAAATTGCATAAAAATCTATTCAGTACAATTATAGAAATAAAAACTGAAAGGAAACTTGGAAAGATTACATGCCCCTCTAGATAAGAGCCACAACCTAGAAGTAACTAAAACATAAAACAATGGAGAGAGCCCCCACTCTTTGATCCCAAGTTATGACCACCATATGAAATCCAAGCAATAGTATCCCTAAGCTCCTCAAAATCCATGATCAACCTGTCTGTCATGTGCATATGGCACAAAACGTATGTGCAAAGTCCATACATGGGTGAGTAAAATAATACTCAGTGGGATACCCTAAAAAGGTTAAGGGGGTTAGTAAAGAAATTTACTAAAGAGGAAATTAGTATATAGATCTAGGTATAGTAAAGAGTAAAACTCATCCAAATAATATAGTGAAATAAAACTCGTCTTAACACAAGGATCTCAACACTATGAGAAGATGAACATATCATCGAGTCCTCTCTATCTATAGTAAGAGAGTATACTAATCCAATCATGAGAATCTAGACAAATAAATTACATGGTATACCCTAAATGTATTTACCTCTGTTGGAGGTAAACTAACCAAGACACAAGGAGTGGGTACTGAAACAGGATATATGTATATATATATATATTTAATAATTCAATGAATCCAAAATAAGAGAGAGTAAGAGGATATGAATCTAATTGCTCAACCCATAAAAAGTGTTGGAAATAGCTCAGAAGTAACCACCAATGATGCCCAACATCCCACATGTATTCCCTAAACAAGAAAGTTAGAGGGACTTAATCACCACACCTTGATACTATCGGCATTGGGTGGAACTATTTCACCTTCACAATTTTAGTTCAACTCTTATGGATGCATCTCAGTGGGGAATGAATCCCTCATTATCTTGAGTCTATGAGTATGTCAATCATTTCCTTGTCATCATACCATATAATTGAGGGTCCTACTCTGGTAGTCACTGGGGTACTTCACTACCCAGCTTAGATGGAGGGTACCACTTAGGATGTTTACCATGGAATTCCACATCCCATACACTATAGTATGGTAAGACAAATGAGTTAGGGAAACACATAGAATATAAAAACGGAATGCCACTACCTGGCCTAGATGAAGGGTAAGCCCATAACTTCCATCAGGGGACACCACGGCCTAGCCCATCTTGAGGGTATGTTCAAAACTACCATTGGAGAACACCACTGCCTAGCCCAGTTTTAGGGTAAGAATATTACTTTAATATCCATACCTACTAGAAGGTAACTCTTGGAAAGCATTAAGGAAATACAGTGGTCATCCCTTCTAAATGGTACCTCTCAGAAAGGTCATCAGGGAATGCCACTTCCTAGCCCAACTGGAGGGTAATCCCATAACTAATCTGGTAATTATAAATGATCACTACCATAATCTATCATCACCTAAAAGGCATCACACCTAGAACATATCTCACAATAATCCAAAAGACACTATAAATAGCATCATTGCATTAAACATGGAAAAAACACTGGATAGGATGCTTGTTTGTCATAATACGAGTTTATAAGAAGAAGATACATGAGGTAGAGGACTCATAATGAGGTATATGATGCATGTGGGGCCCATAGGACATGTGGCCCCACCTCGTCACCTGATAGTGTACCCAGACACACTAGGGTACTTAATTATGCACCATTACCCCTATGCATGACAATGTGCTAATAGAGTACATGGAACATATGGCCATAAAGTCTAACGAGAACACGATGCTCATCATTGTTCTGAAAGGAAAAACATTATTTTACTAGCATGCCTCCTCAAATGTGCATGGATAATGAAACATATAACACCATTGTGATCCTTCCAGAAACATGCACATGATCAACTATTCATTCACCCAGACCGGACACCCTGTGAAAAATCTGCATCTCTCAGCATCATACAAAAACAGTGCTTCATGGGGCACATGCCTCGATCGCAGAACACGTCACATGGATCACATCATTTCTATCCTCAATTAAAAAATCATGGGATTAACTAGTCATTCATCCAAAACAGTCATATAGCATAAAAGAAATATTTCACCATAAATTCCCCAAATTGGACCTCATGTGTCCAACACAACAATTTTTGTTTAAGGAACCTAAATCATTCTCAAAAAATAATAGTCAATTTTAGGGTAGAAATTCCACTAATGGTATGTCAATCGGACATTGAATGCAGAAGTTATGTCTGATACAAGAATACCTAAGAATATCAATTATATTATTATTAGTATATATAATAATTTTAGGAAACTAATTCTTGATCCTAGGACATAAAATTAACAAAACAACCTTAAATGTTTTGTCTCAATGATAGGACCATGTGGCTGCATACACCATGTAAAACAGACTTTTTGTTTAGAAGATATATCAACTTGAATCTGTAATATGAAGACTCTGCCCACTCTGGCATGACAAATATTCCCATGACCTACCAGCTCTCAAAATATGTGCTTCCATCCAATATTCCCATGCACCACTACGCCACCCCAGATACTCCACCCCTTGCACCCACCATTTTCTGCCATCTGTCGTGGTTCCATTGGCCTCCAACTCCTTATGGCCCGCCGAAGGTTTCATTGGCCCCCGCCGACCACCGTGCACCGGTGGTCACTTTCGCAGACCACTAACACCACTGTGATTCTTGAAAAAAAATTGATCATAGATCTAGATACCATGGGAAAATATATTCACATACACATTATCCAGTCGAAGAATTATTGACGTTTCAATGTGACGAAAAGTAGGTGTCTCTTCCACTCTTTATTGGTCATCCGCAAGCACCCGAAAATCAAAATGGTCATATATTTAAAAACCTCGGATAATGACCTTCACAAGTCAATGCTTCCCTCGATGTTTTTATTTCGTTTTAATATGTCAAAAACTTTATCTATGAATAATTTGAATACAGAAATAGAACGGAAGAAGAACACACAACTAATGGCCTCCAAGAATAGATCATTCGATGGTCGTGTTTGTTTGACCATTAACAATCACAGAGGAAACAACGAAAATAATAAAGGATCAATTATGATAATAAATACATCAATAGGAGAATGGATAATTTGTTAGAATAATCCTACCAGGATTTTGAATCCCTCGTTTCATTTATTGTGTTCTAATTTTCATGGATATGAAATCTCTTCATGATCCTCCAAGGATCTGACATCGATTTTCATCAGAAGTTGAGGAGGATAGATTCTACCATCAGTGCGAGAAATAAGCCAAACCATGGTCATTTCCTTAGTGGATTATTTATTGAAAACCCATATGTCACCCCCCAATGGTCGCGGGATGAAAACATCTTGAGCCATATCACTTTAGGTCGTGATTATGTAAAACACACCATTAAGAACCCAACAGTGGTATCATATTTTCAATAAAATTTCCTATTCAAAAGTTATTCAATCTGATGTTTGATATAAAATTATAAAATATAATTATTTTATTTATAAAAACACTAATCCATGGAATTTTTTTACAGAAGATCAGAAAATATAGAAGTTATACCCTTCCTAGGGTAAACTCGATGCTCCGAACTCAATCATGGCTTTAGAATTTGGATTTGATATACTGTTTGAGAGATACACTATTTACTCCACATGAATAGTATAATAATACTTATTATTTTTATAATATTTATTCTGGGCACACCGGGCCTCAGAATCGCATGTTTTCTCCACTCCTAGCTTTGGAAATATATATATACCAATGTCAAAGAAGTTGAATACCGGGTCTCTACGTTATTCCCCACTTCAATCCATTTATCCCCAAAATGAAAAACATAGGAAAAAAGTCGGGATAATGAGCTCACACATGGCTCTCCCACTACCAGGAACTCTCCTGCACATTTTTTTGATACCAAACAATGTGAACAAAGTGGATGGTCCATCCTCATAAGGTCTTATCTTATCAATGATGTGGGTAAGATCATGCACCTATCTCTTCAGCTGCATCACGTGGAATACATCGTGCACCTACACAATTGTTTGTGGTCAGTAAAGGTGATTGGAAACCTCACAATCCTCTGCACAATATCAATCATCCAAAATAAGCCCAGGGATAGATTGCTTTTCCATCCAAAAAACCAACTTGCTAACCCTCAACATATCCTACATCACTTGTATAATGTGCCTAGCCAGCCCATCAATCTAGGGAGAATTGTTGTATTGATCCGCAGCTAGGTCCCAAATTCCTTATGTAGGACTCTCCACAATTATGATATAAAACACATGTCATGATCCGAGACAAACTGCAAGGGTACACTGTGAAGGCAGACGATCTCTCGTACGTACAACGGTCCAAAACATTCCACTGAAATCTATCCCTAACCACAAGGAAGTGTGCCTACTTTGTGTGTCATAATATTATCACCCAAAAGGATTCATGGACATTTTATGTGTGTGAAATCCCTGTGGAAAATTTCACGGATATTTCATCTCATTTCCATTTGATGATTTCATGAGTATGCAACAACCCACTAGACTCTGTGCTCAACCTTCAATTACTGATAGGTGAGGCATAATGAGATGAAAAAAACTACATATTATCTCATTATGGGCCTCTAAATTAGCTACTAAATGGTACATACTTCCAATACTGGTGTGTACATCTATGGGGGAAGCGTGGAACTCTTGCATCACCTCCTCCCGTATCCCAACTGAAACCACTGTATTCCAATGGAATTAGATCTCATTATTCTATCCTTTTGAATATCCATCTGGTGCATCACTTGTTGATATCTATGTACCATAAGATCTCTCAATTGATATATAATAGTTGGGAATCTATCACATGCTCAGTAAGTGAAGGATTCAACACCATCAACTAATGAAATATTATACCCTCCTTCTCCACTAGAAGAAGCCACCAGGAAGCTAACCTCTGTAAAACATCTGACACTAGGAGATCCTGAGACTTCCTACTAATGTAATATTCTATTATGTTGACTTTATATAGAGTATAGACTAACTTGAAGTCATATTATGGCATTAATTTCAACCAACATCATTTTCTCAGGTAAATATCTCTATGGGTGGAGACGTACCTGAGACATAGGTGCTCTGAAAAAACCTCATAGCGGTACCCTAGAATTTAGTGAATTCATATCCTCAATGAAACTTCTACTACTTTTATAACCAGGTAGTGAGTTGAATAGTTTTTTTTATGGGTTTTCCACCACCTAAACCTATTATTGATAACTGTCATATCAAGTTTTATGTTTGGAATAAAAAGGAACCAACATCTAGGGAATGTGAGTAAACTCATCCAATCACAAGAAGTCGGACACAAAATGAATGTGGAATACCCCATTCATATCTGAATATCTTGGAAGGATAGTAACCACAAACCAGACACTCTGTCATAAACACTAGTTGAATTCTGTGAAAACGGACGTCAAGTAGAAGAACTCAATTGGAAATTCCTGGACCTTCTCTGACACTCCACTAGGCAACCCTGCCATGAACGCCCATGTCAGAGGGAATCATCAATAAATCCTCGTTACATTCCTCTTTGGTTGTCAATTACTCTTCCTAGTAATTTTTATCATGTTAAAAAAAGTTTCTCAGTGTGGGAAGGGCACCTATTCCTTGTGCATTCAATGTCACATTGAACAAAACCGCACAGGGTTACACTGATGCCCCATATAACCGTAGTGAAACCTCAAGTATAAATTTTATTGGAAAGAGTACCTCAAGAAATTTATAATAATTTATAATTTAACAATTTAGAAAATACATAGGGTATACCACTTATCCTCTCGCATTTTCTTATATCATAAACATCCAACACATGTATAGACTTGCGGACCCAGCCTCAATCACCGTGAGATTGACATGGGAGCCCTAGTGGTAGACGGACCACATAGAGTCATTTAACTAATTCAACTTCCCTTTCTCCTCTTCCAGCACTACCACCCTGGGGACCACCATATCCCCACCAGAGAGATCCCTGATCATGGTGTTGTCTCTATCGTGGTAGTTAATTTATTATATTCTTTGAAATCTCGTCATGTTTGGTCAGGCAGCCTCATGCCATGCGACCATGTCTATCAGAAGCATAACACAATCGCTACGTGGGATACCTCTGTAATCTAAACTATCCAAGAATAGGTACCTGAGTCTGATCATGGGAAGGACACATGTGTCGAGGCCACTCCAACTAATGTCTTCTACTTGTCGGAGACGTATCAACTTCGTGCTCCCACTACCGGTCCCCGATAACTGGTGTCCCTATAAAAAAATTTATATATGTCACCAATGCCTGCTTCAGAATGTTACCATACATGGGGATGCATAAGTGAACTATGTCGACATGGATCTCTTTTTGGATTCCCTTCTCAATCTTTTATGCTTAGAAGTAGTCGTCATAGATCATGTTTAGTTAGTAGCGAGTAAGGTCTGTGAACCTAGCCACAAACTCTTCCACCATCATCCCTTCCAGCTAAATCCCAGAAACAACTGAATCTGAACAGATCCTAAGAATAAGGGGTAATACTCCTCACATATTAGCCATTTTGAGTCATCTCACAAGAGTCCCAACTCATCACGCATCTATGTAAACATACTTCACCAACTCCCATATTATCCCTGGGAAAGGCTACCTGAAAAACTCAACATCTGATCTGTTAGTGTATGAGAAAGCCCAAAGTGGTTGACCACCGACTCTAGCAAAACCTCTGCTACCTGAGGGTACGGATCACTATGAATCCTCAATAGTCTCTGATGCTAGAAGTCTCAGAGTGCACTCAGCATGCACATGTCCTCATCCTACTCCTTTGGAACTAACATCTACTCAATAGATAGATGAGCTCCAACCTGGCCACCTGGTGGAATGGGGTTGTATGATGGATCCTGAAGTAATTTCTCATTTCTCATAGGGTGGTCCTTAATAAACCAACCTGATATCTTGGATGGATGTTGTCATGAAGGAATATTTTAACATATTAAGTACTATCATAGTCAAATGATCATATATATATATATAACATCCATAATGGGGAGATGACTCAATATGGACATTCAAGGACTCAATCATTTATTATGGATGTGCTATAGTTCCCTATATCAAATGTCTCATCATATCGAGTCGATAAGAGGGTAATTAGGGTCCTAGTGAATGGATATGTCAACTTTTGCACCATCACTGGACTATATGTCCAAGGAGCTGCTCTTGAGACACATTGACGTTATTTCTCAAAACCTAACCATGAATGTTTTATAGAAATTCCTAAACAACATCCCATGGGTCTAACCACCTCCAATACAACATTATCATGAACCGACCCATTCTGATCCTAGATCTGAAACTACCCCAATCCCACCTCCATTGGCCATGGGTGGCGAAAACCATCAAAGGTATGAAAAACTCAGAGATTCCTTTGCATAATAAACTAAACACACACACATATACGACATAATGAAAACCTCCATAGGGAAAACAACAGAAGATACAACAATACAAAAAAGGAAACCAAACATGCATCAAAATCTGATCAGTACATGTAAAAAAAGATAATTAAAAGGAAAAAGGGGGAAAATATATACACAAAAAGTAAACTGACACAACATAGAAACAACTTAAAAAGTAAAACATTTTATGGAGACCCTCTCCTGGATCCCAACCTATGGCAACCATACATAGTCGAAGTACTTGTATCCCTATGTTTCTACGAAGTCATGATCAACATATCCTTCATTTTCATATGGCACAACACTTTCAGTAAAATCCCATATATGGGTGAGTATAAGAATACTCAGTATAACACCCAAAAAAAGACATGGGGGTCTGTAAGAGAAACACTAAAGAGGAAAGTATTAGATGGAACAAGGTGTAGTAAAGACTACAACTCAACCCAAAAATATTATGAATCAAAACTCATTCAAACACGTGAGATTAACACAATGAGGAGATGAAGATCTTGTAAATTATTCTCAACCTGTTGTAGGAGTGTTAACACATCCAACCATGAGAAGATAGACATCAAAACCATGTGGCATTACTGATGTATCCTAACCTCTCATGTAAGAGGTGAAACCAAAAACCAAGGAATGTGTAGTGAAATATGATGTATCTATGGATATATATGCTCAGTCAAAGAATACCAAATGATATAGATTAATGGGATCACCATCTAATAACTCAGCCTATGAAAAGAGTCACCAATAGTTCAGATGTAACCACCAATGATGCCTAGCACCACACACATCTTCCATGAACATGCATGTTACTAGGACTTGATCACCACACCTTGATATATCTCTTTGTGTAGAATTGTCACACCCTTATTGTTTTAGGATGCGTCACTTGGATGCATCTTAGTGGGGAAATGCATACCTCTTACTCGTGGTTCTAAGGGAATGTTAATCCTTTCTTCAAAATAATACATCAATATAGAGGGTCCTTCCCTTGTAGTAACCAAGCAATGACACTGCCCAGTTCAGCTCTAGGGTACCACTTAAGAGATTCACTAGGGAATGCCACTTCCCATAAAATACTAGAGGTTGAGCTCAGTGAGTCATTAGGGTTTCACCTAGAAGATCATCGGGGAACTCCACTGTGTATCCCAACTCGACGGTAATCCTAAATCTACCATCGAGGAATACCACTACCCATTCTAGATAGAGGGTATGTCTCAAACTGCCATTGGGGAATGTGACTCCCCATCCCAGTTAGAGGGTATTTCCCAAACTACATTAAAGATACCTACAATATCGTACCTCTCAGATTGCATTGAGTTACTACACTGGTCATCCCTATGGGATGGTACATCTTAGAAAGATCATCAGGGAACACCACTACACAGCCCAACTGGAGGGTAAGCCTGGAACTTCTCAAGTGAATCTGTATGTTCACTACCATTATCAGGAATCTCCTGAAATTTCATCAATCTTGTAACATCTCACAACATGACATGAAATCCAATAATGATTTAATCATTAGGTCTTACATGGAAAACCAGTCAAGATAGGCTACTCGGGTTCTAAAGTCCAATTCTAGAAGAAGTATATATGAGAGGTAGAATATTCGTAATGTTCTACACTATGCTTGTGGGTCCTACATGACATGTGACCCCACCTCATCGCATGGACATGTACCTATCATAACTTGAGTTCTAAACTTTTCAATTGTACTCATAAGGCTTAGTTTGTACTCATAGAGTACTTGAAACATAAGAAAAAAAGGATGACGAGCACACGAAGCCTGTTGCTGGTTTGAAGGGAAAAAATCACTTTTTATTACACCGCTCCTCAAGTATCCCCAAATAATAAAACATATCACACCATTGAGGTCCTTGTGGAAAATTGCACATGATTGACTATTCATTCCCCCATATCAGAAACATGGGGAAGAAGTTTTATCTCTCAACATTGTAAATGAATGGCTCTTTGTGGGCCCTAAACCTCGATCCTGAAAGACATCACACGAATCTCACCATTTTGATTCTAATGTATGAATGCATAGGATCAACTATTAATTATTCCAAAATGGACAACTGATGAAAAATACACATTTCACCAAAAATGCCTCAAATCGGGCATAATGAGGGCCAGACCTAGATTTTAGTTTAACCACCAAGAATTAGTACTGAAACATCCTTCTCAGTTTTAGGGACTCAAAACCCCTAACAACACATCAATCAGACATAATATGCATGAGTTTAATCCGATACAATAATCCCTTATAATAATTATTATATTATTATTATTATATATAGAAATTTCATGTAACTTTGTCACGAGGTTGGGTGATAAAATTTTTAAATTGGAATCAAAATTCACATCTCAATGATAAGAATTCATGGAAAAAAATGGGACAAAAAAACAGACTCTTTTTAATACATATAATGGTTTGAATTCACATCCTGAAGGCCAGACCCTGCCCAACCACCACAACCCGACCCTCTCCACAGTGGCTCAAGATGCTCTGCATCTTCCCTTCCATCACCCCACCACCATGTTGCTATCATACATACCCTCACTACCCTGCATGCTCTTACACCTATACCTAGCCTCGACCATTGTCCGTAGTGGCTCTCGTTGCCACTGCCACCTCATGGCCCTCTAGCATTGTCGTAGGCTAGCGTTGGATGCCACAGACTGCCGCACAATGTTGGTCCCTTCCATGGTCCATATACAATATTATGGTGTTTGAAATATATAAACGGGGATACATCTGGGAACCTATTGATGATATCTTCTTATAAATATGCTCTGCTCAATGATTCTTCTGAGTTTCAACATGATGAAAGGAAGGCATCGCTTCCGCTAACCGATGCTCCTCCTGTAGTTCCAAAATCATGAAACCATCATAGATTCTGAATCCATAGACCATGAACATCATAGCTCCATGCTTCACTTGATTTTGGATCTCATTTAAAATTTTTGAAATGTTTATTGATAATGAAAGGGATGAACACCAAGGAACATATGAAGAACAAATAATTAATGGGCTCCAAAAATAAATTTTTCAATGTCTGTGTTAGTATGGCCATCAATGAAACATAAGAAAGTGAAAAAAATATAATTTATAAATTATGAAAACAAAAATTTCAATTGGGGGAAGAAAAATATGAATGAAAATCCTACCTACATTTTGGATCGGTCATTGTGTTGTCGACGCTCTGATTTTCTCTAATCAACAATCATGTCACGATTTTCCAATGAACCGATTTCCATTTTCCATAAAAAGGAGAGGATTAGAGCATTATCCTTTCCTGGAAGAAATGATACAACAATTTTTTATTTCCTTAATGACCTATTAACAGAAAAACCATATGTCACCCACCAACGGTTGCATAATTTGAACATTCTACGCCCTCTCACTTTAGGTTTAACGTAGGTAAAACTCCTCATTACAAACCCAAAAGTGGTTTTAAATTTCCAATCTAATTCCCCATTCCAAATTTATTAAATTCGAAGTCATTGATAAAATAATTTAATTATTTTATTTTATTTATGAAAACACCCTCCATAGAGTTTTCTATATAATACTCGCATGGAAATAAGATATACCCCACCTAGGGTAAACAATACACTCGAGAATTAATCGTGGTGTTAGATTTCGGATCTGAGATACTATTTGAGATATATACCATCTATTCCTTGTGAATAGTATATAAATACTTAATATATTTATAAAAAAATTTCTAGGGGCACCTTTCCTCAAAATAACACATAGCCTTAGCTCTTTTCTCTAGAAATATATGTATAAAAATTCCAAAGTCTTATAAGGTGAATACTAGTTCTCTATAATTTATCTCCATTTTGATTTTCATTGCATGGTTTTCAAGAGGTATCATGTTACGTGTTCGGTAAATAATTTTTAGACAAAAAGAAAAAATAATTTTTTCATTTAACATATATAAAAATAACATTCACATCACCATAACAATTATTTGTATTTTTTAAAAATATTCCTTGTTTTCATCAAAAAAACCCTCCTTCCCTATATTATTTATGTTATCAAAAATATTTTTAAAATGGAATTGATACATCAATATCTCGAAATTGTTTCATATGGCTGAATAGAATATTTGGAAAACAAAATGATTTTATGTGTAGTGATTTTGTTATGGTTCATTAGCTCTATTTATGAATAGGGTGGTTCTATTATTAACCTAGGATGTGGGGGTCTGTTATAGGCCTATAATGCATTGGGTAAGATTTATGATTGGATATTGACCATGAGGTTTATTCTAAGAAAAACTATGGTGATTTTTTCAAGTGTAATCATTATTGTTAATCTAACTATAATTGGGATGGTTGTTTGATTTGAACCATTATGATTATTCCATTTATAACCATGAAAATTATTTCATATGTTAGTGTGATATTAAAGTTATATTCCAACTTAACTAAATGTTTTATATATGTTTTCCAAGGGTTTTTAATGAAAAATTTGTTTTTTTCATTGTGGGATAAAAATATTATGTTTAATGAAAATTATATTTTGAATTTTAAGTGTGGAAATTATATCTTTTCCAAAAAGGTGTTTATGTGTTTTTCAAGACTACAAATAAACAATTATAGATTTTTTTTTCAATTACGATATATTATGAAATGTTTTACGAAATACTTTTGGTAGTGATGTTTATTTCATGGGTAATAAAATAAATATTTTGAACCCAAAGGATATTTTGAAAAATAATAATTTTTATATGTATTTATAGACTAATGGTTTCTTTCATTCAATTTTTCTCCCCTACTGTGATTTTTTATTCTCAAACCATTTTTAAGTTGTTTTTCATAAGAATTAATTATTAATAATGGAAAATAAAAAGTAACGTTGAAATTAATTAATATTTTTCATTAAAATAATTTATATTTCATAATGTTTTATATTATAAGAGAAATTGAGGATGAGTAAAAGTTTACACCTTTTAATTTAAGGGTGTTTTATGTAAGATTTATTTTCATAATTCTATAATAATTTAATCTTAAAATATCTTCTAAAATATATGAAATTGAAGTCTATTTTATACTCACTAGGATATATAATGTTTAATTATGGGTCCTTAAAGTTTGTATTTGAGAAGGGTTTTTGAAAACAGTAATGTTTGGGATGTTATTTAAGAAGAAGATAAAATTCTTTTATAACCACTATAGTTTGTATGTTATTGAAAATTATATTTATTTTGAATAAAGAAAAAAATTGAGGAAAACAAATTAAATGATAAATTATTTTTTATCATCCTCATAATATTATTTATTAAGATTTTATTAATATGCTCACTCTAACCTATTTGGTTTTAATAAATTTACAGATCCAGTATGAAGAAAAGTAACAATGCATGTGAAGAAAACTGAGGTTATTTTCTAAATAAAAAACAAAACTAAATGGGTGTTATAAGGAATAATATTATGTCTATTCAAAAAACAGTTATCACATGTTATGAATAACAACAAAAACCTTGGTAAGTTTTGTAATGTATAAAATAAGACAGAAATGAATATCTTTGGGAGTTTATGTGATAAATATAATTTCTGTAAATCTATTCAATGAGCTATTTGTTAGGTATGTGTGAATAAGAACATAGAAAAAAGTATGAAAATAGTGGTGGATGGTTTATATTTTCTAATTAAAGAAATAAAGTAATAATATTACATGAAAAAATAATTCATTTAGTGATCTCCATCAAGGGGAATAAATTTACCCCCAATGTAATCATGAATGTTTTATAAGTCTATATAATGGGAAATTTGAAATTCCATGTCCTTGGGGGAAATCTTAATAATGTGATTATAATGACCATACAGATTAGTATTTTTCAATGCCTAATGATATTAATTTTTGAGATGAATAAACTAAAAATGAGATATAAAAGATACAAATTATATCTTCTCTTATGTGTTGAGTTTTTTGAATCATAGGACATGATTCATATTTTTATTATTAGAAGGACGTATTAAGGAAGAATTTCGAAAATACTAATGAATAAATATTAATTATTAAGGTATATTCATATAGGGATTTAAGAGTTATGATGTAGTGGTATAGTTAATTTTTATCTCATGTTCAAAGTATTAAACACATTTTGAGGTATTATGTGATGAAAAATATTTTGGATACATTTATTGTGTTTTAGTAGTTTTTTAAGTATATGTAACCCTTATGTTTAAAATGTAATAAATTATTTGATGAATAATTCCGTTTTATATCTGTGGAAATAACAGGAATGTTATTTATAATCATTGGGATTTATATGATCTTTGATGATAAAGCTTATATTTTTAAGAGTGTTATAATAATTATATAGTTTTTGAAAAAAGGAAAACCCACATGTTGGGTGAAAAATAGTTACATATGAAAAGGGAGTGGGGATTGAACTCAAATATTAAATGGTGACAGTGGTTCATAACCTGAAACTGACATATATGATGTCCAGTTTAGTATGACAATATTTTTTCTACTACAAATTTTTAATAGATAATATTTAAATTTCTTTTGGGAATATATGATATATATTTTTTAGATAACTATATGATTAAAATGTTTTTTTGTGATTGGTTGATTAATTTTATTTTGGAATAAGTAATATATTTTGGAATCATATATGATAAAGGTAAATAAAATTTTTAGGTATTTTATCTGAGGAATAAGTCATAAATTACTTTTTGGGAGCATATATAATTCTAATGTGCCTTTTATGACGATATTGATGAAAATTATTATTGTATTTTGGATATTAATGAATATGAAATATATATTTTTGGTTATATGAATTCATGATTGATAAATGTTAATTAATGATAAATGATAAGTCAATCATAAAACTGTCTATCAAATAATTTATTTATTTTTAACTTGGTTGATAATAAATTGAATAATTTGATGTATAATTATTTATCGAATGATCTAACGTTCTCTATGGGTGTTGTTGTTGAGTATTTAAAGATTAATGTTTTATTACATAATTTTAATGTTTATTCATTTTTGAAATTATCTTATCTTATGATAATTTTTTTATTTTTTATTTTCTGAAGATATGGTGAATATATTTTTATACTTCTTCAGATTATGTGATCCATTAGAATTTAATAACAAATTCACCGTAAAATCTTATTATTTTGAGAAAAAATTGGGATTATGGTGGAAATTGATTAAAGCATGAAATTGTACTATTCATACAATTATATTTCATTGAATTTTATGTTTATATAGTAAATGAATTTTTTAGAACTAGCGAACTTGATCTTCAAAAAATATTGTTATCCTCTTTTCCATCTATTTCGATGAATTTATAGTCTCTTTAGCCATCGTAGATTTATAATTTTTTGGTCATTTACCTTCAACTAAGGATATTCTATATCACCATCTATCAGTCCTTGGGAGTTAGTTTTCCCTTCCATGTCCTTATTTTCAGTTCCCACTAATATTTTACTGTTTGAAAATAAATAGTTTTAGTGTTATTCTAGATGACATACATATTTTCTTTTTCCATCTTTTTACATGGAAGTTTAATTACAACTTCTTCAGAAAGTATGATTTAAAATACTGTTATTATCACATGAAAAAACATTTATTACCCAGATAAAGTTCAAAATTTTAGGAATTAATTTTTTTAATGGGTTAGAATGTGACACTATAATGTTTTTAAATAATTACATTATTATTGATAGCATACATGACACACATCATTATGCTTATATGAAACAAAAATTAATATTAGTTAAATATGTTTGTTATAAGATGTTGATTTAATAGAAATATATGAACAAGATTGACCATATATATATATAACAGTCTTAATAAATAATAAATTATTTATTAATTATTAGAAATTAATCAATGATTTTTTTGGTAAATCCATTTTATTCCTTAAAATTATGTTTTCTTTAAAAATAGTTTTTATTTCGTTTAATCAGTATATTATAACATAAATTAATATAAAATTTAAATAAAATGGTTTTCTAAAAATTGTTTCATTTTTGAATTTATAATATAAAAAATATCTTATGGTGAATTTTTTATATTTATCTGAAAATATAGATATTTTAATGAAAAGTGAAATACAAATTTTTATTAAAAACTATGTTTTCTTTTAACGTATTTTGGATGAAAAATTCCATTTTGGATCATTTTCAAATTTAATTAGTTGATTTTTATTTAATATAACTTAATTATTTCAATTAGAATTAATTTTATAGTGTAATTTAGTAGAAAAACATTTTATACATAAAAATTCATTTTTTTGAAAAACTGTTTCCCGTTATGTTTTTTCAATTAAATTTTAAATTAAATTATGATACTTCTATGTTTTGAATTTTTCAAGATGTATTCCATATTTAGAATTATTTGGCCTGAATTTAATAAATATTTCTTTTTTATTTTCATACATTATGAATAATAACTTTAGTAATTTATGTTACCATGATAAAGGGTAAATCTAACAATTTTGGTTAAAATTAAATTGTTTTGTACTAACTAAAGGCCCGGACACAGGAATTAGTTTTATTGTATTGTTATATATCATGAATTATAATGAAAAAGTTGAATATATTTTGTTTTTTCATTTTTCCATGATTTTTACCCTTATATCATGTTATATAATGAACAGTAAACAAATCATTTGATTTGTTTCATAACATTTATAATTATAATATAGTAATTAGGAGATGATATTTTAAACTAAAAATATTAATTTTTAACTAAATTTCCATACTTTCATGTTTATTCACATTTATTTTTTAGTCAATAAATATTTTCTTTAAATGATTACGCATGACTCAAAAAATTCTTGTGAAATAAGTAAAAAAAGTAAAATGATATTAAAAACTGTAAAAATTATATTATATGAGATAGAAATTTTATTCAACAATTCCTAAAGATATAAATTACATATTAAAGTATTATGTATTCATTGGATTAAAATTCCATTTATTTATTGTATTTTTAAATTTCTAATTAAATGAATAGTTCCAGAATTTACATTAATGTTACTTTATAATAAATAATATTTTATGGAAAAATTAAAATTTCCAAAAATATTAACCTTTGAAAATTTAAATGTAAATAGTTTATTACATAAAAATTGGTATATTTATGGGCTGTTTTTTCTTTTTTAATAACTATATTAACCCCTTTAGAGTAGAAAACATTGATTTCACCGTAATTGTCAAAAAGGATAACGAGGGGATAAAAGAAAAATAAAAGGGTAAAAATTTGATCCAAACTTGTAAAAATAATTATTAGTGTATTTAAACTATCAATAATATTATAGTCAAATATTATCATTTTCGATCCAACAAGATATAAAAATTAATATATACTAATTCTAAGAGTTTCTCTCCCCACTCTTATAGAAGGAAAATTTTTCACTCTCATTTATTCACCATAAAAAACATCTGGTTCAAGAAATTTCTATCCAAATACATTCCTAATATAGCTAAAAGATCTATATGGGACTTATTTCTTGAATAATACTACTATCAATGGTCTTAATGTGTAAATCAAAGGAGTTTGTTTGAAGAAGTGGTATAGTTGTTAACTACAATTTCTTTTTTACTTATTATTCCATATACTTAATGTCTTACTGAACCATGATAATATGATAACATCATAATCTGATATATATTTAATATTTTAATGGAATAACCTATTTCCTTATCTAACCACTATCAAATGAGAATGGAATCCAACATTCATATGTACGACAGATTAACATTGTACAAACCGATATAATTCGTTTTTCATCACTATCTCTCATAGATGGTTATATTGACATATATAATGTATTTATATGAAATTAATGGAATATATATCGTAATAAACATATATTATGTCATTTACATTATGACCATTCAATTTATTGAAAAATGATACAGTTCTGCATGCGCATGTGAAGGCTACTGCCTATATAGAGGGATGTGAATCATTATTCATCACCACATAACATAAATGATTTATATAATGATATTTAAAAGAAAAAATTATATATTATTTAATGATAATTATAGAAATAAAAATTTATACATAACCTTTTTTCATAATGATTATTGAAAATTGGAAATGTTACTCATGTGCACGCATGCCCTATCATCTCCATTATTGTAACGTAGTTCATTTCTCATAACCAGATTTCATGAATGGTTTTAAATGTATAATTATTGTATTAAAATGATAACTATGCCAATTTTATTAATTTTTATATTATTTAATAAATAATTATTTTACACTAGTCAATATACCAAGTCTTTTTTTATATATGACACAAATAACATAAAATCATCCAATATAAACTTATTTTATTAAGAAATAAATTATAACATGGTAGGCGAATTAATAGATTTAAGAAGGTTATTAATAAATTATATAATTATCATATGTTTATTATTTTTTAAGATAACTAACATAGATAAATATTTGAACTCACAATTGATAACTTTCTTTTACAAATCACATTTTAATGTTTTTCATCCAATTATTTTTCTTAAATGTCCATATTTATTAAATTTGTTTTATATATGTATTTATATGGAAATAAAATAATTATAAATTATGTTTTATATAATTTTTTACGTTCTTTTCTTTGTATTAAAATTTTATTGTTTACAAGTTTTGTATGGAATTTTTTGAAAACGATAAAAAAGTAATGTTCAGTTTTAATGTATATATTAACAGTTAATTTTCCTAAAATAAAAAACCATTATTTGAATTGTTATAATATTTTATGTGTTCCTCAATGAAAAACCCTCATTCCCCTTGTTTTTTGTATTTTCATAAAGGTATTTAAAATGAATTATATATTCCATTATCTGAAAATTATTTCCTATGGTTGTAAAGATTATTTTTAATGTTGTATGTTGTTATGTGTTATAATTATGATAAGGTTATTGGGAATTTATTTTGATGATGTTTAGTTTATTATAAATCATGTAATGGTGTTTAAATGATATACACTCAAGGAATTAAGTAAGATTTATATTTGGATGTTTACCATGAGGGTTATTATAAGTATAACCATGATGGTTATTTTAGGTGTATCAGTGATGGTTACTCCATGTATAACTGTGATGGTTACTAGATGTGAACTATACAGGTTATTCCATTTATAACTACGATTCTTATTCCATATGTTAGAGTGACATGAATATGATTCCCTGTGATACCTATTAGTTTTATCTACAATTTTGTGTTTTATTTAAATCATATATCTTACTAAGGTAATATACTGATCTAATATTTAAAGGAAAGTATATTATAATTTTTAGGGGTCAAAATTATAAATTTGTAAGAAATATTATGAGTTCTTTGTGATTGAATGTTAATATTTATGAGTTTTATTTTTCTGTTGATATTTTTTATAAAATGATTGTTATTATATTTATGAAGTGTAGTTTATTTCTTTGGTAAGATTTTTTTTTATTTTGAACCCACATTTACATTGAAAAAGATGAATTTTTAGAACTATTAATAGACTAACATTTATTTATTTATATATCCCTTACTCATTTTTTTCTCATCACTTTTTTTAGGATTTGTTTCATAGGGTATAAGTATGGGTAATTGAAAATAAGATGATAATTTGAATGTCATTATGATTTTTCCTGAAAAGAAATGACATTTTATTTTTAGATATGTATATTATTGGAAAAGTTTTTACTGATTAAAAGACTCTACCTTGTAATTTATGGGTTTTTATATGTATGAGTTATGACATATTTCAATAAAACTCCAAACAGAAAATATCATAGATAATATGAGAATGGGAATTATATTATAAATTCACTAAACAATATAATGACTAAGCTTGAGTCCTTATAATATATAATTGGGGATTTGAAAATACTATAAAATAATATAAATTTTTCTTTAAAACAAGTACTTAAATAAATTACCCTAAAATAGCCTTTTAAAAAAAAATATAAAAATTATATTCTCATATAATTTTAATATGATTATTTCAAAATTAATATCCTTCTTAAAACAGTAAATTAATACTTGTGATAGAATTTATTTTCAATATTCATCCAAAAAATGAAATAAAACCCATTTTAAATTAAAACATCATTTCAAAGAATAAGTTTTATCTACAGTTAATTGAGTTCTAATATTAATCTAATTTATCAAAAAATATTAATTAAATGTTTATATATATTTTTGCAAAAAAAATTTAATCTTATTAATACACACCAATCAAATGGCACGGAGGTAACATATATGTAAAAAAATAATATATTAATTTTAGATCACATTTTTTTAAACTCTATGTTTCCTGTAAAGAAAAATATCAAAAAATCAAGTTAAT
The DNA here is from genome assembly GCA_963277665.1 of Viscum album. Classification (NCBI taxonomy): domain Eukaryota; kingdom Viridiplantae; phylum Streptophyta; class Magnoliopsida; order Santalales; family Viscaceae; genus Viscum; species Viscum album. The sequence goes on from OY728164.1 coordinate 91,347,593, forward strand.
TAGAAGAAAAATATGTTATTAAATATTATGGTGTGAAATGAAATCAAGGATCCCAAAATATCTCTTTTAAAATACACCAAAGGTAATGAAAATCAAAACATGTACCTCAGTTCTGAGTATTTTAAAAAAAATCACTGATTTTTTAAAAAAATTGTAATCCGTATTTTTTTATAAAAGGTGATTCTCAAAAATAATTTTGGAAAGTATTTTAAAATTTTTTGGAATTTTATTTATGACTATGATTGTAAAATCCCTGGTATAGATGATCAAATTCTTTCTATATTTTATATAATCTTTTTTGAAAATATAAATAATTTTATATTCCTAAATAATTATTAGATAATGTTAGTAGACCCAAAATTGTTTGACAATATCAATTTCTACTAACTTTCAATATTGGACACTAAAGGGTACCCAAAGTCACAATAATTTAATTTTTTTATTGGAATTCACCACCAAGATTCATGTATTTTTCTTATGGTGGATCCTCTATAAAATATTGCATCATATCCCTCTAAAATAATTGATAAACTCTTTCTATATTGAGCACAATAATCAAAAATTATATTCAGGGGAGCATTTATCATTCCATTCCTATGAAATATGGAAATATTTCTTTTATCTACATGGTAAAAAAATTGAGATATATATTTTTTTATTTCTATATGGAACGAAATTTCATTATATATCCACTATCCCTTATCCATTATTTAATAAAATAGGACATTTCATATTTTTAGTACTACTTTCTCTGTAAAAATTTCATTTCACATATATTTTTAAATATTATTTTCATATATTTTTGAAAAATTATAATATTATATTTTTCAAATATTATTTACCCATATATTTTAAAAAAAATTCATATGTATTTCAAAAATTCTTTTTTAGGTTTTGAGATTCACTTCTATCATCATTTTGGAATGAAGATGATATGATCTTGCATGTTTTCTCGTTGATTAATATCAAACGCTCTTATTCTTTCTATCATATGAATTATTCATTCATCACATGACTTATATTCTTATAATTGAATCTAATTAATGGGGAATTAGTCTTGAATGTTATAATTATTTAACTTTTGTGAAATTTATCTATTATTGTATATTACTCCATTACCTTTCTTGTTTTCATTTTGGTAATCCCAAAATTGTTAATGTTTTTTTATTTTTATGGATGAATTCTTCATATTTCCTTGTGAAGATTGTTGTTATTGGTTATTATGTACTATTTGGGGATGGTTTTTTTATGGTGAATATATTTATTTAACTTTTGAACCATGTTGATTGTATTAAAAATCTAAAATCTTATATTTATTTTATATATCATTATCTATTGATATAAACATAATTTATCTTTTTTATGTTGAGTTTATGTGAACATAAAAAGGGGTATATTTTTTTAACTCTCAATATCATAGTGTTTTAATTATTCAAAACACTCCATATTGTTTTTAATGTTATCCATGGACTGATTTTTAGGCCCATAATTATGACATTATACCACGTTTAAAATGGGTCAAATGGAGTTCAAAAACTAACTTCAAATATTTTGTCTTAATCGATTTGAAGGATAATTTATATATGTTATTTTATTTCAATACCTTGTAACGATGTTATAATATATGTATGATGTGTTATAAGTAAGGGGAGGAGCACCAACATGAAGATAGTCCATTAAAATCAACACTAGCAAGCCAATTCCATGCAAATGAATCTCTATAGGCAGCATAATCCCACTAATAACCCAATAAAGATGAAACACCCAGTCAATGGATGATTTTGATTGAAAAATTAAATAGGTAGTCTGCTATCAACTTGGACAATGATACCAAGAATTCATTGGTGCCATGATATGATCTCTGAGGTTGCATATGTGATGGCCAAAAAAGAACCATGTTTTCTCTTTATTGATATATCTCAAACGAAATAATTAGTTTTTTTCTAGTTTTATTATATCCTATAAATATAGGATCAAGGATTCGTGGATTCTATAATCCACATGAAAAACATCACCATAATTGAATCAAGATGTCAAATCTTGAAAGATTTCTCCATGACATACTCTTAATGAGCCATTCTCCCATTCCAATTTTCAACATCACCAACAATAATCATTTTCTATCTATCACTCACTATTTATCCATTTTTATATAGAGATATAAGATAATATTTATAGTTTATTTCCCTTTTAAAATCTTCTCTTTCTCACCCTATCTTCAAAAAGTTTTCATAATCATAAGTGAGGGATGTTATCTCATAGCATGTACTGTTTGGGAAGTGGATTGTTGTTATAATCATTTAAATTAAAGGGATATAGTTTCTTTATACCCATTAAAATAATGGTTTTTTGTTCTAGGATTACCAATAAAGCCACGGGATGGTCTTAATAATATATATCACTAATTGATGTATGGAGACATAAGGAATCCTCTTGTGTTATTTCCAAGACCCTTATAAATTTTGTTTTTAATCAATTTATATTTATTATTATCATCGTTATAATATTGATAAAAATAAATATATTAAATTTGATTGAACTTCATTCCACTATACATTAAATAACATAAAACTGATTTTAATATTAATTAAAGAAATCAAAATTTTCATTTATCACTTAATTGATTTCATTGATTTAATTATTTTATCTTATGGAAATAATTTTAATGTTAATATTGATTCTTCATTTAATTATTAAATTTCTAAATGGAAATTCAACCCCATGCCTTTTCATTTTCTCTTACTCTAACCAACAAAGGGGAATCTTAAAAAATTCATATTTTATTTTTTGTTTATATTTTCTCTAAGTCAATATCATTCATATAAATCATCTAAATTATATTTACTCACTTTTTAATGAAATATAAATCTATTTTAATTTATCTATTTACATTATATTCATGGAATTACATGTTTCTAACAAATCCTAACCCAAATATAATGATTTTGGTAAATAACTTATTTTCTCAATCACATGTTTAATTTGTATGATGTTTCCTTCACATGTATTCTCCCCTAGTGGAAATGTTATTTTTTACTACATACTAATCTCAAGCCTTGAATTCCAATAATTATATATCCCATTATTCTATAAAAAAATTTATGATTAATCTATTGATTTTCCTTTGTAACATTTTTATATATCAACTATTATTCCCACATATTTTTATCCTTTTGTATAGTTTATGTATAATTTTATTTTTATGTGGAATACAGTTATATAAATATTAGGATTTTAATTTTGTTATTAGAAATATAAATTCAACTAATTTATTTTGTATTATTTATTTTTGTTGTGGTAATGTAACAAACCAATTCAGGTCATCATTTGAATAGGTTCTTGACCCGGTCCTTGGAAAGGCCCGACGGGAATTCCCTATCCCCATTGATTGGTACAAGTGCCCGAGTAAAAATAATAGCTTGTGGTAATGATTTATCTGAATTTAAAAGCTTAAAATAACAAAAAATATAAGTTAATAGAAACTAAAAATCATAACTAAATAATACTTTAATAGATTCCAGATACCATGTTAATAGTTTTAAATAAAGACAAAAAAATGATACTACAAAAAGGAAGGGAAAAAACCTATCTCAAAATCCAATACACGTAAATAGGGGCATCACCCACAATCCACCTAAACAACACTACACCATGAAGTACCACTAGAAACCCCAACCACCATATCCAAATGCATTACCCTAACCTGCATCAAATATTACCAAGTCTACATACACCCAGTAGTGTATATATTCCATGAGCCTAAGCCCAGTAGGATTCCACCCAATAAGGACTCCATTTTATAAACATTAAATGATAAATAACATGTATATTTTATAAATAAAAAAAATCTAGGAACTATTTAATGGAAAAATTCTATTAAGGAAATCAACATTAAATAAAACACACATGCTTTTGAAATAACAAAAGAGTCACTCCGTAAGGCAGTGGTAAGTGTGATATAACTAAAGATAACTAGTCATGGGAAACACTAATAGGCAATAGCTAAAATTGATACCCAAGCGACACTGTAACTCAATTTAAAGTTGTATAGTAACTATGAAATCTTATGTTCTCATGCATGAGACACTAGAGTGCAGAAACATCCAAAGTTATAGTGGTCTCCAATCATCAAAAATATATATTTATTGTTTTTATTTTCAATATTTCTAAGTGAATATGGGTTAATTCCACTTCATAATCAGTAGAATACTATTCAAAGTCCACCCACCTTGTCAATTGTGATTCCCTTTGTGCTCAATAATGCTCCAAGTTCACATAACACACCACTTTCACATTTCATAAGAAAAACATTCCAATAAAAATCACAAGCCATCACTTGAACACCCAAAAAACTATTTCAAAATCAATCACTGACCAAAAAAATTTCCAAACATGATTCAAATTACATTATATCTTAATAAACCGTTCTCACGCATTATAAAACACCCTCAAGGTACACAATAAGCCATTACACATGAACACCCCAAATTTCATATGGAAAACCCAAATTTGTAAATCAAATACATATTAAATCCTTTCAAGAACCACTTCTTCATAAAACATAATAATCATAAGGCACCCTGATATATTCAATAAATCCTAATCAATTCATAAAATAATATTTAACCTCAGAATCACGATCCTTGGGTGTTGAAATCCCTTAATAATGGTGATAATCTCCACCCTCACCCAAATTGCACCACAAAAAAATAATATCGAATCCTAAACATGAATATTGAATCCAAAAATTCATCATCGATCCCAAAAAATTTAACCCTATCTAGAGGAGAAGAGTAACCATAAGAAGAAAGAACTAAAACCCTAGAATAGCAGAATAATCAAAGGAATAAGACCTACTTAATTAATTGAGGAAAACCTACCTAAATCTGTCCCTACATCTAGGCCCCAAAGTTTTAGGATGGAGTGGTAGGCATGCATAGGGAGGAGAAAACCACGTGGGTTGAAAATATGATGGTTTATGGGTTAAAATAGGGTGGAGGGAAAAGATAAAACAAATATTTTTATTGAGACGGAAGGGTGTAGGGTTAGTCCACACTGGTTGATAAACCACAAGGAAAACATCATTCCCTCTTTTTCCCAAGTAGGACATACCACACGGTGATCTTGCATGGTCTATTTAACCATGCACTGGTTGTGAGGTAGCTTCTACTTTACCCAGCCCTTACCCCACAATTACCTAGGCATGGGTGCACGACTAATACTAACTGTACACTAATAGCGATCCAAGGTCTATCCACAAAAAATTTTCTATTTTAATCCAAAATACGAAAAGTGATTTTATAGAAAAAGGTAGACAAAAAAATAAAATAAATACCTCAATGGAAATTCACGGATGTGACAATTCTCCCAACTATGAAAACATTACATCCACAGAAATTCAACATGAATCTTGATCAGAAGATAAAAATGGAAACTCTTCCTTAAAACACAACTTCTACTCCCATGTCTCATGAACGTCAATATCATGATTCAAAATGACCCAAACCAAAGTAATAGACTTTCCAAAAATCCCTTTCTCTTGGGAATCAACTATTCATACTGGCTGCTCAATCATAGATAAATTGGGCTCTATTTCCAATTATTTCAAATTAAGAATATTAGATAAATTATGATTAGAAAATTTAAACTATGAGACATGAAACATGTCATAAATTGAATATAACTGAAAATAAAAATCTAACATGTATACCACCTTTCCAATCCACTCTATGATTTCAAAGGGCTCGACATACCTCGATTTATCTTCCCTTGCATTCACAAATGACAGTGACCCAAACGAGGTTCCACATTCAAGAAAACCTAATCACCCATTGATAAATAAAGATCTCAGCACCACTTATATTCATTAGATTTAGGTTTAATTTGATCAATCCTTAAATACTTCTTGATTAACATAACATTCTTAGACATTTATTACACAAGGATCGGTCCAAACTGTGAGGTCTCGTCAAACTTTTCCCAACATAGAGGAGACAGAAATGGACTACCATAGAGTGCCTAAAAATGATCCATTTTAATATAAGATTGGTAATTTCTATTGTAATAAATAATGATGAATCCCAAATGGCTATCCCAGTATCCACTAAAATCTAAGACACATGCATGAAGCATGTATTCTACAATCTAATTTTCCTGCTCCGTCTGACCATCTGTTTGGTATGTCATTATCTTCTTGATCTGTGACCCCAAAACCTTTTGAAGGCCTTCCCAGAACTGAGAGGAAAAATGTGGGGTCTATATAAAAAACAATTGCTGACAGAACTCCATTGAGCCCTACCACTTCCTGAATGTTTAACTAGCCTAGGTCATCTACATATTTTGAGCCCTTGATTGGAATTACGTTGACAACATTGTCCAAACAGCTAATCACCACCCATATGTAATTCCACTCCCAAGTTATATGAGGAAATCCAATAATAAAATACATAGTGACCTTGCCCCAATTCCATGTAGGAATGGGAAATAGTGGAGGCAATTCAAAGGGACTTTGATGCTCTTCTTTTACCTGTAGATCCATATAGAACCATGATATGAAGTCATACATGTCCTACCTCATACCTAGCCACTAGAACTGCTGAAAAACATCATAATTCATCATGGTAGATCTATGATGAATGTAAAACTGATACAGGTTGAAATCCTAGATCACCACCTTCCTTAATGACAACAACACCCTGAAACAAACCTTAAAATATTAGATTCCATAAGGGGACAACAACCAACTACAAGATGTCTCCCCTCCATGAATGAACTATAAAGAGAACTAACACAACTCATCACCAGGATACACTTACTAAATATTCTTTATTAGAGAAGGATCCAACTAAACACTAGCTAAGGGCACACCTCCATTATTCTGTTCAGTCACAAAGTGCATCTGGGCAATGAACCCCATCATGGTCTACTCATCAATGGACTTCCTCAATGCAAGCCCCGACACATTCCTATTAAAGAAATATGACACAAAATTTCCCTTATATAGGGTATATATGATATCAAAGTCAAACCAATATAGATACTCAATCAAATTATGTTGCTTCAGATTCAAATCCTTCTAGGAGAAGATATAGTCTAATCCTTTTCTATCAAAATATAGCAAAATTTTCTCCCAAAAATGATAATGATGCCACTCCTTCATGGAATGCATCGTCATTGATAACTATAAATTGTGTATTGGGTAATTATTTTTGTGTTGTCAGAGTTAGCGAGAGCCATATGCCACCACATGATCATCTTGCATAATCACACAGTCGAGATCCATACCTGAAGCTCTGCAACAAACCACATACCCCTTTCTTAGTTTTGGAAAGATAAAAATGAGAACAATAGTTAGTTGCCAATTCATCTTTTCAAAGGATTTCCCACATTATGTCATCTACTCAAACTTCACCCCTTTATGAGTGAGTTTTGACATGGACGGAGAAAGCCACAAGAAATCCAAAACATAACTCTTATAATAACCTACCAGGGTAAGAAAGCATATGATCTCAAACAAATTATTCGACCGCTCACACTAAATAATTGAAATGTTCTTCTTGGGTTCTACCAAAACCCCATTCTCTAAGATTACATGTCCCAAAACATTCATATACTCAATCCAAAAAGTTTACTTGGAGAACTTTTCCTAGAGAGGTAGATCCCACAAGGTGCCTAGAACAATCCACAAATGATGCACGTGTTCTTCCTCAAATACTATGTAAACCAGGACTTCATCCATGAATACAATAAGAAGGAGTCACGATATGGTTAGAACACCCTACATATGAGTTCCATGAATACCTATAGAGTATTATTCAAACCGAAAGGTGTGACCATGTAGTTGTAATGGTCGTAACTATTTCAGAAAGTCATTTTCAAAATATCTGTCTCCTTTACCCTAACATGGTGGTAACCAGAATAGAACTCTATCTTAGAAAAAAAATTTACCCTATAAACTAATTGAACAAGTCATAAATATGGGGAAAATGATACATGTTCTTGATAGTTACATTATTCAACTTCTTCCAATCGATACATAACTAGAGATATCCATCTTCCTTCTTCACAAATAAGACTGGGGCAACCCAAGGTGATACACTTAAGAGAATGAACCCCTTGGATTCCAAACCTTCCAATTATGTATTCAATTCACACAGTTCTGTGGGGTCTATACAGTATTAGGTAAGAGATATAATTTGTTTCCCTGGTGTCAAATCATTCGAGAACAACACATCCTTATCTAGAGGCATACATAAAATTCATCGGGAAAACCCTCTGGGAACTCTTCCACTACATGAGGTTATCTAAATATAGGATCACTTCTATTGTCCTCTAGCATGAGTGATGATTACTAAAAAATAGGATTTCCCATATTTGGGTGGGGAGGCCTAGGATGGCCTGAACAAGGAACCCATTCTCTATGAAAAACCTATGTACATTCATCCGGATCCAAGAAACATACATACTTCCTATAATAGTCAATGATTTCCTAGAAGCACCCTAGAGAATCCATGGCATGTATTACATTAAAAAGGTCCATATACAGGACCAGTAAATCCCATTCCTAATCACCCATTAAAATAGAGAGTGAACAATATGGTAACCTTAGACCCTTCTCATTCTTCTTACCCAATTGTGTTACCAGTTCCATCACAAAAACCTAAGCTTGGTTGGAAAATTCAGCATGTTCACAAAATATAAAGATATAAATGAGATAGAAGAACCAATATCCAATAAAATAGCATCTATAGATGATTTATTCATAATGATACCGTGAACTGTCGAATTCTCTACATACAAGCCTACTAGTGATTGATCTACCATATGAATATTTTTTTGCCTCAGGTTGAGCCAGAGAAAGACTGATCGACTGAGGCTCTACCCTAAACTGGCGTTGCCGAGAAGAAGATACAACTCTTCTTCCATGATAACTAAATTGATATCTCATTTTTCTAGACAGATCAGAGTGGGATTAAATCCTATAGTAATCTTCTAATCCTGCACTAATATGGTTTGAATACATGGCTTTTCAAAATTACTACATGTTCCCCATCACACCACATCAATGAAAGGATATGGAATGAGATGTACATTTAGGTTGGATATTTACTAACATCCTATATTGGTGGCACATAGTAGACCCTCCATCAAAAGTCACAAATAAAGAATGCCTGGAAGGATATCCAGAACTACCACAACCCTTATTCCCCTGCTCATCATGCTTCATATTTTTCTCAGACGATCTTCCACTACCCACAACCAACACTGATCTAGGGAACCCAAACATTCCATTCTGATCAATCTCAACCACACAAGCATGATAAAAACCATCATCATAGGTATTTAGCATTAAAAGAATAACCTAGCAATTATTATCTGTCTGTAGACCCATCTTGACCCTATGATATTTCATTAGGACATTTGAAATGATCTCAGGTGCATATCGCAATAACTCATCAAATCAATTGGCACACTACATCACTATCGGATTTCTCTAAAAAACAACCATGGACTCCTATAATATAGAATATTACAAGACCTCAAGATATTAATTCTCATTTAAAATGATCTTGAAATATTTCCTACTAATTTTTGTAGCTTCCTAGTCTAAATCAATGATTTCCACCATCTATATCAAGGACCGTCTAAAAAGAAAGATGCACACTTCACCCTAACACCCATATGATTTTCTTGTAACATGAACATTATTTCTATCATCTCAATATACACATCATCACTCTAAGGTTCATCATTTCCCCAGAAGAAAGGAGGCATGTTCTTGAGAAACTCTTGATCCTTGTCCTTTACAGGACATGGTTCAACTTCTCCGATTATAGAAAAAGAAAGACCCACTCCCTATCCTAGAGCCTGAACAACCCATACTAAAACTTCGACAAACCTATGATCAAGTGCTGAGGGTTAAATATCTCTTATTTCTTACCATACATTCAGGGGATGTCTCCATGGAGGTATGTTTCTACAAAAAATAACCAATCTGAAGAAGAACTATTAATACAATAAATACGAAAATTTCTAACAGTAGAAAAATTTAAAAAAAAAATAAAACATATCAAAAAAATGCACGGGCTAAATCCCTTCAACCTACAATGTTCCCATGCATAGTCTTCAGCCTGTACATCTCACCTGAAGAAGAATTCAAACATTAAATTCCAACATCCCATGGTGGCTCATGATCTATCACAATGTGTACTAGCCAGAAACCCTACTCACAACCAGAACATTATGTCCTGATAGTCCTTACTCTAGTCTATCTAGACTCATCCCAAATAACATTTCCCAAAAGATAAACCTACCCCTGATATAATTTTGTTACGAACCAAGTCAGGTCATCATCTAAACCAGTTCCTAACCCAGTCTATTCCAATGCCTAATGTTAAAACCATATGTCGATGGTATGTATGATATATCCAAATATCACTATTCACATGAAACCCCTATAGACACTGGATTTGAGTGAGACCCTAGATACATCGTGTCTTAGTGTAAAGTGGTATCGTATCCAAGAAATAGAACATTATAATGCTAGAGCCACTAGAGAGGTAAAACATAAAACGAACTTGTTGTCTCTAATCATCACAAATAATTATTTTGGGTTGCCATTGTCTATACTACTAAGTGAATCTAGGTTGAAATCACTTAAAAATCACTTGCATACTAGTCTTAGTCCTCCCCCTAGTCACCTAGGATCCCATTTCGTCTAAATATACTTCCATGTTCATATAGCACACCACATTCAAATTTTATAAACCAAAAAATCCAATAAACATCATAAGCTATCACTTTAACACCATAATCCTCATTAAAAATCATAAAAACAACGATATATTTCCCAAACATGATTCACAGTATATGAATAATTTAATAATCCATTTTCACACATAATAAAACACCCTCAAGGTGGAAAATAAGGATTTTCACCTAAACACTGCCAATTTCATATAAAAACACTATTTTTAAACAGAATTCTTGTTATATCATTTCAAAAATGACTTTCTCACCACACAAAATAATAATTGGGCACCCATAAATATTCAAGTAAGCATAATCAATTCATCAAATAATGGATATGCATGAAATCACCTAAATTCGTTGATGTAATCCCATAAAATATGTTCAAATTTCCAACCTCACACCAACTGAACCACAAAAAGAATGGCTTAACACAAAACATGAATATAGAACCCATACATTCATGATCTAACTCAAAAAAAATTCATATTCATTCGAGAAAATTAACTGCAGGAAGAAAGAAAGAAAAACCTAGAATATAGGAATAATACTAAGAATAATGATATATACATGATGAATCAAGGGAAAAGCACCCAAATATGGACCAATATGAAAGCCCTATAGGAGGAGGATGAATAGGTAGGCTTTAATTTGTAAGAGAATACTGAGTATGGTGAGAAAATTAGGGTTTTTGGGATAAAATTGGGATAAGAAATAATATAAATCCAAAACTTTTAATGAGATGGTCAGGAACAAAGTTAGTTTACACGGTTTGATGAACCACGTTGCAACCATGCTTGCCCCTCCATCCCATATAAAGACCTTCCACATGGTTATCACGCACAGTCTATCTAATCGTGCACTGGTTGTGCAGTAGTTTCTGCCTAACCCAACCACCTCCCACATAGTTACCTAGGAAGGGGATCATGATTACTACTAACCATGCACCAACCATGCGCTAGGGCCTATCCACCCAAAATTTTCTTTTTTAATCCGAAATCCAAAAAAAGATATCATAGAAAAAGGTATACCAAAAATAAAATTAAAAACACCTCAAAGGATAATCACGAATGAGACATGTAATATTTATGGTGTATAGATAGGGAACCTAGCACATTATGTTCCATTACCAATGATAACCCACTTATGTTTTTGATAACATGTCATATTTGTGATTTAAATTTTTATAATTCACATGATTACTATATTAATACAATGTCACTGTCCATATTCCTTGTTTATAAATTTTTTTGAAGACCCTAAATGTAACACCCTGAGATTTTGTGAGAAATATTTTTTTTATGTCTTATGTTATACGCAACACCAAAGTAATCTTTCACAACACACAATACTGACTTGGCTTACATTACACGCAATCACGACCTTCCTCGATAGCGTGTGTAGTACGTAATACTAGGTTTCACTAAACAACGATATATTATTAGGGAATAGATGTTATGAATAGTATTGACTACATTTTTAATTTTATAACATTATTATTAATCATACACATTTTCTAGAACATGGTAAGAGAACAAAATAAATTTTTTGGGTAAATTAAGTATTTTTCAAAAAATGAAAATTTTCCGCCTTTTGATGGCGCACCTACATTAAATATAGTTTTTTACATGTTTATAAGTACAATTTGAGAAAATAAATTTCTTCTTCTGAATCAGGATATAAAAATTATCTTTGGATAAATTTTTGATACATTTCCGATAACTTTCATATTTTGATGAATAGTAAAAATACGCTTATTTTTAATTAAGAACAACTTTTATCATTGAGATAATTTATATGGTTAAATTATAATATTTAATGGATTTAAAGTATAAATAGAATACATTTTCACCATTTAATTTAACATATGTCATTAGAATTAGTTTCACATTGAATTCATAGGTAAAAACATTTCAATCTTTGGCAATTTTTAACTTCTAAAACCCGTTTTCATAACAGTGGGATTAATTTTAAATTAATTAATGCAACTTATGTGTTTTGAATTTTGAAAAATGGATTCCATATTTTGAATCATTTTGTCCAAATTATGTTAATAGGCTAATTTTTTATTTTTGGGCATTATGAATAGTAACTACGGTAAATATTATTTACCATAGTTAAATGTAAATCGGGTAATTAAGGGTAAATATAAGGTTATATAATTACCCTAAAACCTGGAGAAATACTATTGGATGACTAAAGGTCGACCCATATCACCAAAGGGTCGGATTAGATTCATTTAATGGACTTTTGTTCATGAAAATAATTTAATTATTATTAAAACAAAAAAATGTGACAACATATGAATTTCTTAAATCTTATAAGTATAATAATTTTAATTTAGTGATAAACATAATGATACTTCAAACATAAATAGTCTCCAGAAATAAAATACAATTATATACATAATAGGAAATTATTTATAATTTTTAGGGATTAAATAGTTATCATTAATTATGACACAATAGTGATGATGAAATTATTTTATTAATTAAAATATCAAATAAATGGTTTTAAAAATATTAAAATAAATATTATATGAACTATTTGATGTTATATAATAATTTTCTAGATACATATGAAATTTATTAATCTATTAAAGCATTTAGTTCGATCATATCTTCTGTATATTTTTTTATTAAATTCAAATAATTGAATAGTGTCAAAATTTACACTATTGTTATTTTATAAAAATTACATATTATGAAATCGTTTAAAAATCACAAAAATATTTAAAAATTATAAAATAAAATTTATATGGTCAAAATGTCATGAAGTGTCAAATTATGGAAAATTCACAACACATATGTAATTATTTATAATAATTTTAAATTTAGAATATTATTACCACAAATAAAATTAAATTGATAAATAAGGATAAATCAAGATGATAATGTTTAAAAGAAAATCCTAACATGTCTAAATTTTATTGATTGATGATATTACAACCCTATATCATCTAATATTTGGATATGAGAAATTTAGGAAGTTTTTGTGTGGGTTTGGGATATAATATAAACTAATATTTCTTATATTTCCAATGGTGCCCCTCTCCTCCCTTATAAAAGGGCACCTCCTCCCTCTCTTTCTCACACCACATTGAGAAATAAAGATCGGCCAAACCCTACCAAATTCTCTTTTACACTTCCCTAGAAACATCCTAGAGGTTCTGGTCTTCTCCAAAACCAATTTTATTTTCCTAAAAAGGAGTCTCAAAGAGGCGCTTCAAAGAAGAGGTAATGTCCGTTACCGATTCATTCAACATTATTTCTTCTTATACATCTTCTTATTTAGTTGTTTCATTATGAAGTAACAACATAAGTATCACTCATAGACTCATATCTTATTATAAGTATGAAACAACCCTATTTCACCATTTATCCATCCTACAGAAAATGAAATCATCTCGCGTGCATACGTACGGAATATCGTCTCCACGCCGTGGTGTAATCTATTTTCCAGCACCACCTTACATAGATTGGTATAATGGTGTAATTAATGACTATATATGATTATTGTAACGTGATATTGATTCTGAAGTAGTATACATACACTTCAATACAATTCCACAATCATGGGAACGATATCATCGCTCGTGCGTACGTAAGGAATACCGTCTCCATGATGTGATGCGACTCGTTCTACATGATCTTCATTGCATAATGATTATATAAATTAATTTAATGAATAAATATGATATATATTACACTAATACCATTCTGTAAAATAGTTGTATGGAAACTAAAAATATGAATAAGAATTTATTCATCAAAACACACATACGAACATAAATCAATAAACACCAGAATAACAAGTAGCAATGAAATATTACTAATAAAAAGCTAAGAATATGAACATATATGATATCATAAAAATAAGTATTATTCTTGAATAAGTCAATGTCATTATTGAAATCATTATACAGGAGTTTTGGACACTTACGAAGCAAATCGGACCTAAGGTAAGGTAAAATCTCACAATCTCATTTTTATCCGAGATTGTTTATACTTTGGAATTTACTGGGATGTGTTTTATCATCCACATCCATGTTTCCTCAATATGTAATATTATTTCCATCCACATACAATTGTTTAAATCCCATGTTACCCTTCGGTGAGTTTTTAGTAAAAGATATGATAGGAATCTTTTGTCATTTTTCGTACAAGGTACTTTTGACTTTTCTGGCCAAAGTACGAGAAGACTGTTTTTTTAACTTATACGGAATGAATTAATTTTTAAGAAATTATTTCGAAGGAGATTCCTTTATAAGTTTTCAAGTTTATTTTTAATCAACTTCTTATAGTTTAAAATTATATGATATGTTAAGAAAGGAAAAATGTTTTTGAAATAGAAAGAATATTTTCCTCAAGAATGGAGTTCAAGTGATTTATCAAAATTATTTTCCATATAAGATTATATAGGTTTCTATTTATATCCCAATTATTTCATTTATTTGATTATGTTGTGATGGAGTTATTTTTATGAATTCCTTTGTCTTATATGAATTGTTTTATGATCTCACGATGTTTAAGAATCCCATTTTTATTACATGGGTTATGCAATGATGTATGATTTATGATTTTGTGGGACACATAAGAATGGTATCATTATGAGATGGGTGGGACCTATATCTACATCTAATTCATTGAGCAAGGAATTATATCTCATGAGATAGTCATGGCTAGAATGGCAAGTTAAACCGGTTCAGTGAAACAGGACTGAAACGAGGAGTGAACTCGGTTCAGAAATGGACTTTGTCTGCTAAGATAGTCTTGGAAATGAGTCTTGACTACTAAGAAATGTCTTTCTATGATTATGTGTGTATTCCACAAAGCTTCATGTTTTATGTTATGATTATTGGAATTACATTTCTCTTCCATGATTTATCCCATGTTATGATCTCTTTTGCATGATATGATTTTCAACATGTTATGTTCTTATGAATATGATATGTTTGATATTTCATTTGTTTACCCTTACTGAGCATTTGAGATCATCGTTTTGTATGTTTTCATTTCCCCGAGGTCAGGAAGAAGGATATTAAGTAGGATATGCCAAAAAGGGACTCTAGATATGATGAAATAAATGGGAGACAATGTAGATGATTTATGAAGCAGTTGTTTATGTTTCTCAGTTTCTAAAGACACTATACCTATACGTTCCTTTCATGGTTTTGTTTTATGTTGTAATAAGAATGCTTCAATTTTGAATTAATCACCATGTATATAAAGTATGGGTCGTTATAGTTGGTATCAGAGGAAAGGTATAGTCAACCTTTGGAAACTAGGATGTGAAAGCCTTAGTAAAATACCTAAGGATATGTCTAAGCATAGAACACAATCTTAGTGTTTTAGAAATGGCCATGAACAACCTATGATAAGACCTTAAGTGTGAAATGTTATTCTTGATTATGTGGTTTGCCTATTATAATTAGTGTTTCTCACACTATTCTTCTTGGTTTCAGTCAATGGCTAGAACCCGGAGGAACCGTGTTAATGCGGAATGCAACGGGCAATGCAATGATTGTCCCCCTGAGCAACCAAACATTATGGGAGATGGAAGGCAGAATCTTGTAGCCATAATCACACAACATTCTCAAGCTATGAATCATGCAGGACATCGGAACGAGAAAAGGAAGGAGAAAAATTCTATTGAATCCTTTATGAGGCAGTGTCCACCTTCATCCAGTGGGTATTCTGATCTATTAGTGGCTGAACAATAGATCTGTACCACTGAAAAGATATTTTTAGTTCTTCACTATTCAGAACATGATAAAGTCATCTTAGTAATTTTTAGTTTGGAAGGAGATGCTGATCATTGGTGGAATATTATTAAGAATATGAGGCAAAGGGATGAAATTGAGTCCATGTAATGGGGCGAGTTCAAGAACTTATTTTTCAATAAGTATTTCCTTCGTATTCTTCGAAAAAAGATGGAGAAGGAGTTTCTTGAACTGAAGAAAAAGGATGATGAATCCATTGGTACCTACGAAGAAAATTTTAGAATACATGCAAGGTACGCTTCTAGAATTATTATCCAACCTGAGAGTAAGATCGATTAATTCATTAGTGGCTTAAAACCAAGTATTTGAAGGGCGTTATCCATAAGGGACTTCAACAGCTACATGTAAATTGTTCGATGTGCTCTCATGGTTGAGATGGAGATTAGTGTAACCCATCAGTCACATGGGTTTGATAAGAAGAGGAAAATGGGATTCAAAGGAAAATCTAAAGACCACACTAAAAAGAAGATGAGTTTTCCCTTATACTAAAATTGTGGAAAGAAACATGGAGGAAATTGTCTTAAGGGTACAAGAAAATGTTATAAGTGTGGAAAAGAAGGTCATCAGGAACTTGAATGTCGAAATAATGGGAAGAAGATATCTAATGATGCAAAAAAGTAAGGGATACACAGAATGAACCTACTACACATCAATGATACAAGTGCAAGAAGATGGGACATTATGCCAATCAATGACCAAATCCAAGTTTTGATGATGATGATTGACGTCAACAAACTCTTAAGGCCAAAGACAAAGGAATGTCACATGCAATTACTATCAGCGATGTGGAGTATGATAATGAAGTGGTGAGAGGTACACTTACCATCCACTCTAAAGTAGCAAATGTTTTATTTGATTCTGGATCCACCCACTCTTTTATTTTTGAATAATTTTCTACAGGTATCACTGTATTACCTCAACAATTAGATGATGAGTTGGTTGTGACAACTCTTAATGGCACAACAGTCGCATCAACAATTTACAATTCTTCTACGATTGAAGTTTGTGGGAAAGTGCTTCTTGCAAATCTTGTGATCATTCCTATAGTGGAATTTTATTTAATTCTTTTCATGGATTGGATTTATTTATATGAAGCTCATATCAATTTCCAAAGAAGGGAAGCCAAATTTCATATTCCAGATCAATCTATGATCTCGTATCAATGCAAGGATGAACATAAACTTCCAGTGGAAATTTCTTCCATCTTATGGGACTCTATTCCACTAAATGAATGTTATTTATATGAAATTGTTGGAGAGAAACTCATGATTAATAATATGCACATTGTACGGGAGTTTTATGATCTCTTTTCGGAGGAATTTCCAGGTCTTCCACCAAATCGTGAAGTTTAGTTTTCAATAGAACTCGTACCGGGAGCTTTGACTATTTCAAAGACACCTCATAGAATAGCCCCAATTGAGTTGCAGGAATTAAATAAGAAACTCCAAGAGAATATTGATAAAGGATTCATATGCCCTATTGCATCTCCTTGGGGAGCACCTGTTTTGTTTGTTAAGAAGAAAGATTGATCAATGAGACTCGGAATTGATTATCGAGAACATAACAAGATCACTATCAAGAACAAATATCATCTCCCACGCATTGATGACCTATTTGTCCAACTACACGGAGCTCAATACGTTTCCACGATTGATCTTCATTCAGGGTATCATCAATTAAGGGTCAAAAGAGAGGATACACCACAGATGGCTTTCCGTATAAGGTATGGACAATATGAATTTATAGTGATGCCATTTGGTCTTACTAATGCCCCTTATATCTTCATGGATCTGATGAATATAGTCTTTAGAGACTATCTTGATTAGTTTTTGGGAGTCTTTATAGAAGAAATTCTTGTGTATTCAAAGAGCAAGGAAGAACATGAAGATCACTTGATAATTGTATTGAAGACCCTGAGAAAGGAGAAGCATTACGCCAAATTCACCAAGTTTGAATTTTGGCTTTAAGAAGTTTCATTTTTGGGTCACATAATCTCAAAAGAGGGGATATCTGTGGATCCAGCAAAAACAGAGGTTATCAAAAGATGGTCGAGACCAATAACAGTTACTTAGATCAGAAGTTTTCTTGTTTAGGATAGATATTATCGACGTTTTGTGAATGATTTTTCAGGATTATCTAATACACTCACCAAGTTGACTCGGAAAGGAGTTAAGTTTGTTTGGACGGAGGAATGTGAAGAGAATTTCAAGGACTTGAAAAGTAGGTTATCCAGTGCACCTGTACTCAAACTACCTTGCAGTAGAGAAAGGTTTGTGATCTACAGTGATGCATCCAAGAAGGGGCTGGGTTGTTTTCTTAAGAAAAATGATATGTTGATAGCTTATGCCTCACGATAGTTGAAAATCCATGAGCAAAATTACCCAACTAATGATTTGGAGTTAGCTACGGTAATCATTGCATTAAATATTTTGAGGCATTAACTTTATGGAGAAATGTGTGACATTTATACTGATCATAAAAGTTTAAAGTATATTTTCACACAAAAGGAGCTGAATATCCTCAGAAAAGATGGTTGGAGCTGATTAAAGATTATGACTGCTCAATTCATTACCACCCTGGGAAAGCAAACAAGGTGGAAGATGCATTAAGTCGACAAGACAGTGCCAGTTTATCAATGATGAGGATCAAAAAAATATCCAATACTTATGGATTTACAAAGGATGGATCATGGAATTATAATGGAAGGGGAACAATTTTATCTTTCTCAAATGAAAGTTCAACCATCTATACACATGAAGATTAAAGAGGCACAGAAAAAAGATATATAGTTACAAAAAAAGGTGAGAAATGATCTTGAATTCAACCTTGTTTATGATGAGATAATAAGATTTAGTAATCGGGTTTGTGTTCCTTCCATCCCAGAATTAAAGAAGGAGATACAGGATGAGGCTCATAGTTCTTCATTTTCGATTCATCCTGGAAGTACAATGATGTATAGGGACCTGAAAGAGTACTTCTGGTGGGATGTCATTAAAAGAGATGTTTCTGAATATGTATCTCGATGCTTGGTTTGTCAGCATGTTAAATCTGAGAGACAGAAGTCTAAGGGGATGTCACAACCATGACATATACCAGAATGGAAATGGGAAAACATCACTATGGACTTTTTCACTGGACTTCCAAAAACATCTAATGGAAATAATGCTATTTGGGATATAGTTTATCGTCTTACGAAGTCGGCACACTTCATTGCTACTAGAGAAGATTTTTCTCTTGATCAGCTTGCCAAGATATATGTAAAGGAAGTGGTAAGGTTGCATGGATTACCACATTCCGTTATATCTGATTGGGATCTGAGGTTTACCTCAAAATTCTGGCGAAGTATTCAGCATACTCTGGATAGAGAGTTGAGTTTCAGCACTTCTTGTCATCCTCAGATAGACAGTCAGTTTGAGAGGACATTTCAAACTCTAGAAGATATGTTGAGAGCTTTCTCTATGGATTTCAAAGGTGGTTGGGATCAACACCTACCTTTGGTGTAATTTTCATATAATAATAGCTTTCACTCTGGTATTCAGATGGCTCCTTATGAAGCTCTCTATGGAAATAAATGGAGGACTCCAACTTGCTGGGAAGAAGTTGGGGAAAGAAAGCTATTAGGACCTGATCTTGTTGATGAGATGGCAGAAAAGGTCAGATCTATTCAACATCACATTAGAGCTGTTCAGAGTCGACAAAAAATTTACGCTGACAACCGAAGAAAAGACCTAGAGTTTGAAGTGGGTGACAAAGTGTTCTTACGAATATCTCCTTGGAAGAGAGTAATGAGATTTGGAAAGAAGGGAAAGATGAGACCTAGATATATCGGTCCTTTTGAAATTTTGGATCATGTTGGGAAGGTTTCTTACAGATTGGTGCTTCCACCAAATCTCTCTCAGGTTCACGATGTGTTCTATGTATCTCTCCTGAGAAAGTACATACCTGATCTTTCACATGTACCCATCTTAGAAGTTGTACTGCTAGAACAATATCTTTCTTATGAAGAAAAACTGATAGAGATTCTGGATCATAGAAAAAAAGTCCTATGGAACAGGACAACTCTCTTGGTGAATGTTTTATGGAGGAACCACCAATTAGAAGAAGCTACATGGGAACTTGAGGATATGATTATAGAGAGGTATCCTCATCTGTTTGTAATGAAGTGAAGAATTTCGAGGGTGAAATTCATTTTAAGGGGGGTAGAATGTAACACCCTGAGATTTTATGAGAAATATTTTTTTAGGTCTTATGTTATACTCAACACCAACAGAATCTTTCACAACACACAATACTGACTTGGCTTGCATTACACGCAATCATGACCTTCCTCGATAGCGTGTGTAGTATGCAATACCAGGTTTCACTAAACAACGATATATTAATATGGACTAGCCATTATGAATAGTATTAACTACTTTTTGAATTTTATAACATTATTATTCATCTTACACATTTTCTAAAACATGGTAAGAGAAAAAAATAAATTTTTCGGGTAAAATAAGTATTTTTAAAAAAATGCAGTTTTGCCGCCTTTTGATGGAGCACCCACATTAAATCTATTTTTTGACCTGTTTATAAGTTCAATTTTACAAAATAAAATTATTCTTTTGAATCAGGATATAAAAATTTACTTTGGATAAATTTTTGATACTTTTCCGATAACTTTCATATTTTGATGAATAGTAAAAATACCATAATTACTAATTAAAAACAAATTTTTTCATTGAGATAATTTATATGGTTAAATTATAATATTGAATGGTTTTAATGTATAAATAGAATATATATTTACCATTTAATATAATGTATGTCATTAGCATTAATTTTATATTGAATTCATAGGTAAAAACATTTCAATCATTGGCAATGTTTTAACTTCTAAAACCCATTTTCTTAACAACGGGATTAATTTTAAATTAATTAATGCAACTTATGTGTTTTAAATTTTGAAAAATGGATTCCATATTTGGAATAAGTGGGTTCAAATTATGTTAATGGGATACTTTTTATTTTTGGGCATTATGAATTGTAACTACGGTAAATTTTATTTACCATATTTAAAGGTAAATCAGGTAATTAAGGGTAAATATAAGATTATAAAATTACCCTAAACCCTGCCAAAATCCTATTGGATGACTAAAATTCAAGTCATATCACCTAAGGGTCGGATAAGATTCATTTAATGGACTTTTGTTCATGAAAATAATTTAATTATTATTAAAACAAAAGAATGTGACAACATGTCACTTTCTTATGTATTATAAGTATAATAAATTTAATTTAGCAATAAACTTAATGAAACATAGAAAATTAATAGTCTCTAGAAATCTAATACAATTATCTACATCATAGGAATTTATTTATAACTTTTATGGATTAAATAATTATCATTAATTATGACACAATAGTGATGTTGAAATTATTTTATTAATTAAACCACAAATAAATGTTTATAAAAATATTAAAATAAATATTATATGAACTATTTAATGTGCTCCACTAATTTTATAGATACATATGACATTTTATTAATATATTAAAGCTTTTAATTATAACATATCTTCTGTATATACGTTTTTTAAAATTTAAATAATCGAATAGTGTCAAAATTTACACTAGTGTTATTTTATAAATATAACATATTATAAAATCGTTTAAAAATTACAAAAATATTTAAAAATTATAAATTAAAATTTTTATGGTCTACAATGTCATAAAGTGTCAAATTATGTAAAATTAAAAACACATATGTAATTATTTATAATAATTTTTAAATTTAGAATATTATTACCACAAATAATATTAAATTGATAAAAAAGGATAAATCAAGTTGATAATGTTTAAAATGATTTACTAAAATGTCTAAATTTTATTGGTTGATGAGATTACAACCCTATATAGTCTAATATTCGGATATGAGTCATTTTGGAAGTTTTTATTTGGGGTTGGGATTTAATATAATCTAATATTTCTTATATTTCCAAAGGTGCCCCTCTCCTCCCTTATAAAAGGAAACCTCTTCCCTCTCTTCCTCACACCACATTGAGCATTCAAGCTCGGCCAGCCCATGTCAAATTCTCTTCTACACTTCCCTAGAAACATCCTATAGGTTTTGTTCTTCTTCAAAGACCAATTTTATTGCCCTAAAAGGGAGTCTCAAAGAGGCGCTTCAAAGAAGAGGTAATGCCTGTTACCGATTCATTCAACTTTATTTTTTCTTCTACTTCTTCTTCTTTAGTTGTTTCATTATTAAGTAATAACATCTGTATCACTCATATACTTATATTTTATTATATGTATGAAACAACCCTATATCACCATCTATCCATCCTACGGAAAACGAAATCACCGCGCGTGTGTATGTACGGAATACCGTCTCCACGCCGTGGTGTAATCTATTTTCCACCACCACCTTTCATGGATGGGTATAATGGTGTAAATAATTACTATATATGATTATTGTAAAGTTATATTGATTCTTAAATATTATACATACACTCCAATACATTCCACAATCATGGTAACGTTATCATCGCTCGTGCGTACGTACGGAATACCGTCTCCACGATGTGATGTGACTCGTTCTACATGATCTTCATTGAATAATGATTATATAAATGAATTGAATTAACAAAATATGATATAAATTACACTAATACCATTATGGAAATGAGGTGTATATAACCTAAAAAGATGAATAAGAATTTATTCGACAAAACACACATACGAACATAAAGGAATAAACACCCGAATAACAAGTAGCAATGAAATATTACTAATAAAAAGCTAAGAATATGAAAATATATGATATCATAAAAATAAGTATGATTCTGGAATAATTAAATGACATTATTTAAATCATTATACAAGAGGTTCAGACACTTATGAAGCAAATCAGACCTAAGGTAAGTTAAAATCTCACAATATCATTTTTATCTGAGATTGCTTATACTTTTGTATTTACTGGGGTGTGTTTTATCATCCACATCCATGGTTCCCCAATATTTAATATTTTTTCCATCCACCTACAATTTTTAAAATCCAATTTTACTTTTCGGTGAGTTTTTAGTAAAATATATGAAAGGAATCTTTTGTCGGTTTTCATACGAGGTACTTTTGACTTTTTCGGCCAAAGTACGGGAAGAATGTTTTTTTAACTTATACGGCATGAATGGATTTTTAAAAAATTTTTTCCAAGAAGTGTCCTTTACAAATTTTGAAGTTTATTTTTAATCAACTTCTTTTATTTTAAAATTGTAGGACTTGTTAAGAAAGGAAAAACGTTTTTGAAATAGAAAGGATATTTTCCTCAAGAATGGTGTTCAAGTGTTTTATCAAAATTATTTTCCATATAAGATAATATAGGGTTGTGTTTCTATCCCTATTATTACATTGATTTGATTATGTTGTGATGGAATTATTTTTATGAATTCCTTCGTCTTATATGAATTGTTTTATGATGTCACGATGTTTAAGAATCCCATTTTTATTACATGGGTTTTGCAATGATGTATGATTTATGATTTTATGGCACACATAAGTATGATATCATTATGATATGGGTGGGACCTATATCTCCATCCAATTCATTGGGTAATTATTTATATCTCAGGATATAGACATGGCTAGAATGGAAGGTTAAACCAGTTCAGTGAAACAGGACTGAAACGAGGAGTGAACTCGGTTCAGAAATGGACTTTGTCTGCTAAGATAGTCTTGGAAATGAGGTTTGACTACTAAAAAATGATTTTCTATGATTATGTGTGTATGCCACAAACTTCATGTTTTAAGTTATGATTATTGGAATTACATTTCACTTCTATGATTTATCCCATGTTATTATCTCTTTTGCAGGATAAGATTTTCAAAATGTTATGTTCTTATGAATATGATATGTTTGATATTTCTTTTGTTTACCCTTACTGAGCATTTGAGCTAACCCTTTTGTATGTTTTCTTTTCCCCCAGGTCAAGAATAAGGATATTAAGTAGGATATTCCAAAAAGGGACTCTAAATATGATGAAATAATTGGGAGACAATGTAGATGATTTAAGAACCATTTGTTTATGTTTCCCAGTTTCTAAAGACACTATACCTATACGGTCCTTTCATGGTTTTGTTATATTTTGAAATAAGTATGCTTCAATTTTGAATTAATAACCATTTATGTAAATTATGGGTCGTTATACTAAACTTTTATGATATCATGTTTTGATTATTCATTAGTATATCTCATTATCATGTCATTAACCTCAAATAATGATTTAAGACATCCATTTTTCTCTTATTTGTATCCAAAAAACATCCCTAGTTGTGATAAATGTTTTATGTGATCTGGTAGAATATTATGATGTTGGAAAAATGGGATTTATTTAATTTTTAACAACATGTAATATATAGATACTCTCATTATGATAATAGACATTTTTGATTTATATGGTTTTATGTATAATTATGTTAAATGTGAGGTAATGATACATATATGAGATATTAGTCTTTATTGTTGGTATCAAAACCTAATCAAATTATTTTGGGGTATTATTTTAGAATTTCAAATATGATATTCATCACAAATGATACTCATTGAATCATTGAAGATCATATGTTATTATATAGAAATCTATTTATGAGTTATTTATTCAAAATTTAGAATTCCATTTTATATGACTATAATTTTAGAATTCATATTCAAAATTATCATATATATTATGAAATTACTATAAATATGAAAAACCATGTCAATAAAAAATATGAAGGAAAATGTAATAATTTGTTGAATGAGATTTATATTATTATGGGACATAGAGTTGAGAATATCATGGTGGTATATTCTCAAAAAAACATGTTATGAATAATAACTGGAACTAATAGGAGTTTCTGAAATCTTTTAAGAGGGATATAGTTTTTGTATTATTTTTTATATAAGATCTATATACCTTTTTAACTTAATCCCATAATTGAATAGGAATTTATTAATTCCACAAAGAAAATTTTTTTTATCCCATAATTCTATAAGAAATATTAGGTGATTTTAATGTATATTTATAAGTTATTGAATAATATTAGTGTAAAAAAATAATTAATATTACTAATAAAAATGTAGAAATAAATTTTTCATAATGGGATGAAATCATGAAAATATTTTCCCAAAATATTTTTTCTCAAAATATCTTATTATCCTATTTTGGAGAAAATAGTTTGTTTCAATTCGGTGTTAGGGAATACAAAAATTATATATGATATTGATTCTA
Source organism: Viscum album (assembly GCA_963277665.1). Classification (NCBI taxonomy): domain Eukaryota; kingdom Viridiplantae; phylum Streptophyta; class Magnoliopsida; order Santalales; family Viscaceae; genus Viscum; species Viscum album. Next base: position 91,373,375 of record OY728164.1, read on the forward strand.
TAATTGTATTCCCTGTTAAAATTTACATGGGTATAAAACAATCTATATTTTTACACTTTTATCGTGAAGTAGTTGATGTACAACTCATTTATGTGTTAATAGAAAAGGTGATTTGGGATATATCGAAAGATGAGTTAACTCTTAGACATGACTATGAGAAGATTCATAATTTTTTCCTTAATTTTATAATAAAAGGTTATTCAAAATTAAAATATTAGATCATTTTCACATAAACATTCATTTATTTAACTAGTCATGAAAAGGAACATTGTAGGATGTAGAGAACTTTAGATAAGAGTAACATGGCTATTCTATCTGGTGATGGTGATCAAGTTGGAGATACACACTCTTAGGGGGATTCTAAATACAATGGTGTCCATTTGAGTCATTTACCTCTTAGTAATACTTTGTTTTTTAAGGTTCTAGGATCAATGGGTTTCATTGATGTCCTCCATGGTTTTAGATAGGTATATATTTATACTTAGGAAATGGTGGTGGGAATTGGAAAAGTACTATATGCATATGGGTACCACCAAGAGGGTTTTTGAATTTTTTTAAAGAATCTTATATGAAAATGGGATTTATGATGTTCAATAATATAGTTTTCAAAATTAAGGTTCCTAAACATCAATATGTTATTTTGGGTTTTTACCTTTGTGATATAACGGTGAGCATAGAAAAGGGAAAATTTTAGTGGTTGGTGATAACATTGATAAGTGTAAAACATGATTTGAAATAGATAAATCCACTAAACTATAGGATTAGACATAATATTTTCTCTAAGGGACACATAGTTAGGTGTGTATTTTTTCTCAACCTAATAAAGTTGGATTGTGATATCTCTATTTTAGGTACTCATAATATTAGGGAGTTGAATAAGAAATTTAAATTGAATAATATTTATGTTAAAGGGGAACACATGGAGGATGATTCTCCATCGATAAATATCTCTTATATGAATTATATTTCAAAGGAAAAGATGAAATATGATGATGGTTTCTCATTGATTTAAATAAATAATCCAAAACTATTGACAGATTTCTGAAATATAAAGACCAAATTGATAACTAGGCATATTCCTTTTTCTAATGGGAAGAATCCATATGGAAATTATATCAGCTATTTTGAAGATGATTAATACTAGGATATGGACTATGAGGTCAATAATAGTCTATATTATGATCTCTAATGTATCTTTATATGTTTTTGATTTTGAATGATGGAATTTTATATAGTGTCTTACCCTATTCTTAACTTAGTGTATGTATATATCATTTCCTAAAAAAGAGCCTGACCCCATCCTTTTTTGTATATATAGTGTGTATAATGTGTTGAAGGAAAGTAAGGGTGATATATTTTTTATTATGAAAAAAATTTCAAAATATTATTATATATTCCTACAGATTTTTTGTTGAATCGTAAAGAAATTTTGGTCAATTATGCAGTGGAAAATAACCTATTGTAATAAATTCATTATTAATTATATAAATTGATAAATATTTGGAATTTATTTTGATAATCCCATCATGTGTGGGTGGAGATTGGAAAATATTAATGATATTTTGAGGTTATTTGTAAAATATTAAGAAATTTTTTTAATTATGGATATTTAGCCAAAAAAATTTATATATGAATGAATCTAAACTTCCCACATATCAATAGTCTCAGGAAAAACATCTTTTGAATTGTATAAAAATAGTGATGAAAATTTTCATGTGGGTAAAAATGATAATGATAATTTATAATACCAATGTATCATTAATAATTAAATTAATAAGATGATATAAAGGATGTTCCCACTCCATCCTTTACCCTTATACATATGAATAAACTCAAATAAAAAGGAAAAATATATAATTAAATTAATTATGTCGTGGTTGATTGAGTATAATTTTTGAGGAAAACCTAAAAATACATGTGTGGTTTAATAAATATTTTATATTAATATTTTAATAGTGGATTATAAAAATAAATATGTGATAGATATACTTTTTAGTAATCTAGGAAATGAAAATGTCTTGTTTTATTCATATTCTATATAATTAGTCATGTCATATATGTTTAGTAGAAATATTAAAACACCACCTCCAAGCAAAGTGGTTGCATTATTTGTTAAAACATGAAGTTGTTGGATCACAATATCTAATGTATTAAATATTTCACAAATTATAATTTTTTGTGAGAAATTATCAATGGAGATCATATTATCCACCTTTTGGTAGAATTCGTTATTATATGAGGAATGAATCAATTTTTCTTTTTCAAATCTAACAACATATTTTTAATGTGGAAAATAACTTCTAATATTATAATGCACACTTTGATTCTAGAAAATTGAATGTATAATTTTAAATCATATTTGGAAAACAAATTATCATATTACAAACAAATTTGAATAGTTGTGTACTATAACATTTTTCATAGAATAGTTGTCTGAAAAACCATTTCTATTTTTTATAGTAACTTGTTTTGTATGTTTTAAAATCATGAGATGCCACCCAATAAAAAATATAGTAGATAACTATTCCATGTAAACTATGAATATCAATTATAAATAATATTTTGAAACTCTATAATAGATATCCATAGTTTTTGGGGAATATTTGTGAAATATCATTTATTATTGAGATGACTCTCATGATTCTAAAACCAACTAACCATGTAACTATAATAAATCATTATTGTTTTTTATAACAATGAATGTAAAAATATCTTCAATGAAAATAAGAAAAAACTAATCATTAAAATTGTAATCACAATACCATCATGTGTGGACTGAATTTTAATATATACTTATTGTTTCATTAGGGTCTATGGATGGGTACTCATAAAAAATATAATGTATATTGGATCACAGTTTCTTTGAGTTAGATGATTCATGTTCGGTTTGATGTAAATTATATTCTATTATGTTTTTGTTAGATGATGAAAATAGAGTTCTATATGTTTAACTGATGAATTTTTAGAAAGATGCATTTGTTTTATACAATTTTATAATTTTGTGGCCATAAATTATTGAGGAAATTATTTATAACCTAAATTTTTTTTAAATATCCTTCCGATTAAAACAAATATAAATGATTTCATAAATAATCATGACCGATAGTGTTTTAGGATATATTATGAAAAATTCACATAAGTATGAAGGTATTTAGATGTCACATTAGATGGATCACATATAGATGTTTATGATGGTTTTGAAGGAGAGGCTTGTGATGAATAATGATTATTGGGATCATAAATCCTTATGGATGGAGAGAAAACACCTCTTTAATGGGATATGAAAATCACATACACTTAATGGGATGTCATGACGTAGTCTAGGAACTAAATAATGTTACATTAATTTGAAATAATGGCATATCAATTTGTTGGAAGTTATTAGAAGATAATTTTATTAGGCTTCATTTTAATGATCATTGCATAAATTTCATAGTTTTGGTGTGAATGAATGAGCATATTTTTTAGAGTTAAGACCATGTAAAATCATCCACGAATAAATTTTTCTCACATAAAATAGAATAGTATAAGTTGATTAAGGAACAAACTAGAGATAAGATTAGTTAAATGTTTTTTATTAATGATTCACGTGATATGGGATATGTTGAAGAGTCTTCATGGCTAGGTTATGTGATCATTGAAACATTTAAATTTTCCAATATCAAAGTAACATGACTAGGGATGAATTATTTTGTTCCTCAAAAGGATTTGGAAAATGTTCCTTATGCAACATGTTTCATCCTGATAAGTTCTTATAAAAGAGATATACACTCGATGACATATTCCTAGGCTCTATTGATTAGTAATAAATTCCAATATTGACACAAATGATTTAAGTGTATATGGATTGGAAACCTAGGGTCACATGATATAGTTATTTATAACTATTAGGAAATCTGTATTATTTATATAGAAAATTTGTTTGACCACTCATGAGGTAAATTCAGAATTTATTATAAAGAATAAGGAACATGTAAGAGTATAATATCATATAATTATTGATATAAATCTTTCAAAATAGTCTAAATGATGAGGAGAAAACCTTCAACTTGTTAAACTAAAAAATATTCTACCATAATAATAATTAAGGGGTCAATATTAGTTATCCCAGGGACAAAGTTACAAATTCCCAAACAACGTGCAAAGGTAGTGATCCCAGATCCTAGAGATCATATAAATATAGTTTTCAACAACTATAAATAGAGAATCATAATAGATTCTAGTATGAATGGTTTAATTATAGTGTGTAGTTAGTATAGTAGACCATAATGGTGAACTAAGTGAAAACTTTTATTTTCCATTTCAATTCAATATTTTTCTGTATGGTGAAGGTAAGTTACAATAATAAAGGTTTAATGAGATCTCAAATATGTGGGAATAAAATCCAAAAAGTAAAGAAAACTCATAATTTACCCCTCCCGAATGAAGGCATCTTGTGGAATAATAACTTTTTTGCAAAAACCTTATGATATTTGAAGGAAAATGAGTTTCAGAACTAAAATGTTTCATATGATCTAAATTTGGAGACTACTATGGCCTACAATCATGAAAATAAGCATTAGAAACTATTTCAAAAGAATGATGAGACTTGTGAGAACTCACATGAAATGGAACCATAAACATCAATCTATATCAATGATTTGAAACACCTCAAAAGTGGTTATTCTTTTATAAATTCATACCAATGTCAAAATACACATAAACAGAGGTTCATCCCCAATATATGATTTCATTTTTCACTATCATTATGTGAAAAAGTTGAAATTCTTCATCTATCACATTCTCAACGTTATGTATTGTTAATAAAATATTCCTCCAATGCATCATCAAATTTAATAATAATAGTTATAGTAGATTCATGACATAATCAAAAGTTCCATTTCAGATCCTTCATTAATTATATGATTATATTGAAAACAAATATCTTATAGATACACATAAATAAGAAAAAAAGAAATCTGTAAATATTCATTTTATTTGGAATATATAATGAAGCACTCTATGTAAGAAAATATTGCATACCTTTTATTATTCATAATCCATTGGGCCTCTTTGGGTGAAAAATCATGTTTAGATCAAACATCCATTATGTCCATACAAACATAGACATAGAAACATGCTAATGATTGCCAAAAAATTATTAATTTCAAATTCGATTCTCATCGTGATACCTATATAAAAAACTCTTTATTAAAATGACTGGTGAGTTTTCAATTATTGATTCTTATGGTATAGTGGTATCATGAAAAAATGTTCAATCCCCAAAGTAAGGTATTTATTTTATCACCCTTCAATTGTACCATGATTTAGCCCCAATAATTGAGAGTAAAATTTACTCATGTATAATGTTCCCATCGTACATGAGACATATCTTGGTTCATTTTAAAAATAATTGGATGCCTTGGGATATTATCATAAAATCATGCATGATGAAGTGTAACATATATATTTTTATACATACCCCTATACTAAGTGGATGTAACCACTCCACTAGGTCAGTTTTATTAAATATATCTATTTAGACTTAAGGTCCAAAAACTCTATACTAACACTCTTGATACAATGTTAAACTCTTAAAATTCCTTCATTGTCTAGAACAATACCATGGAATCCAAATATACTTGGTAATGTCATTATCTACGTTAATAAGTCACTTATGATCATTTATTATTTTAATGATAGGAATATCTATATTATATCTTGATTTGTCTACATTATTATATATTATTAGTATATATTTACAATATAAATATAAAATATATTACATTAAATATAGAAAACAATATCATTTTTTAGATTTTTTAATTCATGAGATTAATGTGGAAATAAATTAAATGATATTTTTAGTGATAAAATACAGTTTAATGTTTATTGTTTTAAGATTCCCAATAAAAATATATATGAAATTTATTATAGGGTGAAATGTGAGGCCTATGAATTTACAATGAATAAAAAAGAATGATTAATCTCATCACTAAGGGAAACAATCAAATCCCTAGACCACCCATGAAGAAAAGCCAACACAACCCCAGGAGATTCTCAGTGTGAGAAGGAATGAAGAAAAATGTATTTTCATGGTATAATAGAGTAGATGATGATTTATTTTAGAAAAATAATATTGGTATGGAAAAATAAGAAAGAGTAATAACATCAAACACAATCATCAAAATCTATATTCTAAAAATTGACTAGTATAACTGATTGTATAAAATGATTAATGTGTTGAACCTCCAATTTATTTTTGATTTTGGTCTAGGATGATTTTTATTTTAGTCTCAAATATTTGGGTACACTCACTATCCAAATTAATATATAAAAAATAATTTTACTTCATTCATCCTATAATCTAATTCATGAACCATCCAACATAGCCTTGTCCTCCCAATCCTTGTTTATTTATGCTAGTAAAACAGTAAGAACAAAACACATATTTCAAAAAAATAGAGATTAATTTATAATATAATAAATGGTTATATTAAATATAGTCTACAAAATCTCACTCACTTTATGATCTCCATTCAATACATTGAGCAGCATGGATAAATTTTCTCTCAGTGTGAAATGAAAAAAAAAATTGTATTTTTTCAATCGATGTATTCTCATATTCCAACATATCATCCATTAAAAACAAATATGTATTGTGAAATCCTATATTATGATCCATTTACCCTAACATGTTATCATTATCCCACCATGATATCTATTCACCATGTGATGTAATGTCGAGCACAAACTCTTTGTTGTTTACCCCCAATATATACTTTGGATGGTTCACTCACTTAAAGAACACTATAAGTCATCATAGTCCACCAATAATATAAAATAACCATGAATTCACAATTAATTATGATGTATTTCTTATCAAAATAAGTTTTAAAATACCTATATTACACTTCCAAAATATCTCATCTCATCAAAATAGGCAGACCATGTTTCTGTGTTGATTATGGGGAGAATGTCTCTAGAGGGAAGATTAGAAAATAATCAGACATGGATAAATTATCTCAACTAATCCATATATCATGGATTTAATCTCCTTTACATTGAAGTACCATGTTATCTATTTAATGATTTAATCCCCTCCTTATAAGTATTACCATTTAATCTAATCCATGCCTCTCAATAATGTGAATTATTGAATGGATTTCTATAATTTTTCTTATAATTATGTTACTTAAATTTCAATATTGGGTGCATATTTTTTGACAACACTATATAAAATCTTCCACATATCTCCTTTAAAAATATTCCCACATTGTAAATTTTCTGGACTCTATGATAGTGGGGTAGTAATTCATGGATATGTTTATTATATATTTTCATGGTATTACCTTGCCTAAAAAATTATCTTTTTTTTTGTTTTTATTAATTTTTTATGAGGAAGTATATAACAACATTAGTCTTTATGAATTATATTTTTCAAAATAAATTAAATTTATTTGGTATTCTGTGTTATAAGAAACACCAATTTTATCTTGTGTTACACGTGACATTGTGTTTTTACACACCACAATAAATTATTAATATTATTATTTAAAGCTGACCAATTTAAAAAATTTATTAAAATTAGATGTATGAATAGTAATAACTAAATATTTAATATTATGTATAATTATTTTATAATCAATATATATTGATAAAATAATGGCAGATTTTTTAGAAAATTCTTTATATGTTTCTAAAATATGATTTTCTCAAAAAAAATTAATTTTTTAGGAAAAAATATAAAATTATATTTTTAAAAGTTTATGAAGTTAAATTGAAAAAATAAACTTTTCTTTTGATATCTACCTATAAAAATTATCATAAGTAAATGTTTTAAATTTTTTTGAGAAGATAATTGTTTTTACGAATACTGAATTTTACTATTTTTTATTAGGAAATGTAATTTCTATCTCATTATCTAATAACATTAAAATAATTTTAATACAATTTTAAAAAGTAAAATTTGTTCAATTAGATATATAATAATCATAAAAATTTACCATAATTAATATTAAAAATATTAAAAATTAATTACCACGGTTGTGGTAAAAATGAGTTTATTAGGGCTTAAACTAAACAAATAAAGGTTGAAAATGATAGGAAACTTTTAAAAAACATATTTTATGGCCATAAATAGACCTTATAAATAATAATATTAATAATTTCCCATTATAGATCCTCACATCATTTAAAAAATGTTGGTACACATTTTTATTTTATAAATTACAAGTATGTCACTCGCCAAACTTATAAAAGGACACCGCCACAACTAAACTACTCACAATTCAATAACCCATTATATTATCCAAAACCTACCAAAATATCATGCTTATGTCTATAATATCATAATATAATCCTCTTTTTATTATAAAGGGAATCTAATTATCGTTTTGTTGTAAACCAAAATAAGTTTTTTAATGAAGTGGTAACATCCCAAACCGAATGTTTTATTTTATTTATTACTTAAACGTATCTAGTTATCATTAAAACATTATGAAAACATATAATGATTTTTGAAATGATTATATATGGTATATATGATATTGTTATAATTTTTGAATTATTATATAAAATATACCATCTTAATTTCTATTCAATGGGAATCTAATAATATCACTCATGTGTACGACGAACAACCGCCTCACGAAGTTATGATATTCATTCTCACTTTACATGGAAGGTAATAATGATGGTTATAGTGAATATATGTGATATATAGGAAATACAAATTATTATATAATTTTAATATATCATTTAACCGTTTTCACTTCATCCATTGACAATGGAAACATTGTTCTTGGATACATAAGACCTACAGTCCCCTATAATGATGTTTTTCATTTTTTGACTATAAGTTTTATTGATTACTATAAAAAAATATATTAAGAATATATATGATATTTATATCATGTTTATAATTCTTTATATTATGGAACCAACATCAAATTAATGGGACCAAAAATAACAAACCAAAAATACAGAAAAAACAAATAGGTAATTACCTAAATTGTGATTTTAAGAATGAATTGATATTAAATAGGTAACAGAAAGTCCTAAGTAAATCATATATATATGGATATATATAATCATGGTTTTTTAATATATTTATAATAAAATTAATTTATTATTTTTTAGGTTTGAATGTGTGTGAATGAGGTTGAGACTTATGGTAATCGATTTCTGTCTCAGTTTTATTTTTTTGAGACAAATTCTATATTGACCTTGTGTTTATTTTATGTGGTGTAAATAATTCGCATGAATTAATTTTATAATGGTTATCCTAAAATTTATTTATATTTATATATAATTGTTATGATATTTCTAATATGGGGATAACGATTCAATGTTACGAATGTGGAAATGGTTTGATCATAGAATCTCATTGTTTATTGGGATTGTTTTTATTATGGTTATAATGATGAAATATTATGATCCATCTCTCACTAAAATCATTAATATTGTTATAAATTTTTTATTTCAAAATAATAAATGATGTTTCTTAATTTTTATCTCTTTATATATTCTATACGTGAAAATAATATTTTTTAGGAAAATTGTCTTTATTACACTCTTCGATTGAAAACCCATTTTCTTACAAAACAATGTTATCTAAAAATGTCTTCAAAAATGTTATCAAAATTGTATAAATGAATTATTAAATAAAATTTTAACGAATTTTTTCTTTTAATTTTTTTTTGAAATGAATTTTCATGTCATTTTCCAACGAAGGATCATTTGGATTTTACAAAAAATGTAAATGGAATCTTTGTTTTAATGTATTCGGCATGAAAAAAATTTCTCAATGCCATTTCCATTTTTTGATATCATGATTAATTTATAAAATTTCATGTTAATTTAAAAATAAATTTATTTCCATAATATTTTATTAATATCTAGATTTAAAAAATTTATTTTCAATGAATGGATATTTTCTCTAGAAACGTTACAAGTGAATCTTCTTTCAAAATAATTTTCCATATAAGATTAGATATTAGATATTATATATTCTATAAATGGTATGTAAACAAAGCATGCCATTATTATTATTTCCCAGATTGTTTTATGATTATATGGACATGATTCTAGTGAAAGAAACTTCTTTTCAATGGGATATAATTTGTTAAAATGAAGAAATGATAATGAAAACTGTTTTTATCACATTATATATTATAATGGAATTTTTAAGAAATCCATTTAATATAATGGGCTCAAATAAAATTAATTTATTATAATATTTTTGAGCACATTTTTATAATTTTCATTAGGTGAATGGGAGAATATATATCTTCCTCAAATGAATTAGGTAAATATGGATAAACCTTGAGTAAATATGATATGTGTTAACCTAAGTACATGTTTAAAATGTTATGGATGAAACTAATTACACATTCACAATGTTATGTATAGACTTATATTTCATGTCCATTTAGATTTTCATGGAACAATATACATTTCCAAAAGATTAAAAAAGGACCGAATTTCATTCCATTAACTAATTCAGGGAACCTATTTAAAATTATACGTGCTCCCAATGTTATGACATTATATTTATGCAATAAATCTATTCCTTATTCTAATATATTTTTATAATGGTCCATGATAATTGATTCCTTTATGATTAATGTCTTATGAACTGCCTTAATTTATTAGATGACTAATGTTTAAGATCTACAATACACATGGAATGGGTTTCAAATGTCATTATCATGTTCTAATACCATTATGATCATGTATGTTGATATATACCATGTTTATCCATACTGAAATTATTTCTCACCGATTCTTATATTTATTATTACTAATTAATGATGAAAGGAATTATGTGTGTGTGTGTGTGTTCATAGAAGAACCAGTAGTTTATGTGTCCATGTTTCCAAGGGAACGAGACTTAAATGATTCTAGTTTAGATAAATATTTGTTGTAATTAATATTAATATATTACTATTTAATATTTTAGTATTATATTTTTTTGTCATTATAATGTATTTTAATCAAGATTCAGTGAATGTATTTTACACATTCTCTTGGTATTTCATTTTTCTGCATTTTATGCTCAATTAACCCTTTATCCCTTTATTGTATAATTTAAATTCAAACGGGATTGACTAAGGTTGACAAATTGATGAATGATGTACTAAAAAATATGATAGATTGTGGTGTTATTTGTCAATCCATTTCATACACATCCTATAAAAGTATGGGGGAGGTAAAACATGTTGTGCCTAAAAGACCTAAAAAGGATCCTTAATCCTTACGATCATAGTTGAGGTTACTGATCTAGAAATGATATTAAGTGGATCATGATATAGTTCATAAATAATTTAAATATAAATTAAATTACCCATTTATATGAAGCAAGCATAACATTCATATATATAGTATCATTTTGAAAAAAAAGCATGACATTTCATAATAAATCACACCCTAAAACATATACTTATAGTGTCACTGGATATGAAATATGTAAACAACTTATTTAAAAAATATACAACATATCCCTCAAATAGTATTCAAAAATAACATCCTTCTCGATATATCATACCTAATTTTCTTATTCATAAATTAGGGAATTAAAACATAAGAAATAGTGATATCATAATTCAATAAAATGATGAACATAAGTGATGTCTGTTAAAGATCATACGTGAGAATATGATTAACATGTTAGAATGGAAACATTCTCTTAAAATATGAACTTGACACATATAAACCAAAAAAAATTAAACCATAATTATAAATAATTAATTACAAAATATACCTTTTAGAATAACATGTGAAATATGTAAAATTAATGTTGATTCATGAGGCCGTTATCATAAACTATGGAAACAGTACATTAGGATACACCATTAACTCTATCATAGAAAATCATTTCTTATATCTAGAATTACTATTAATACCAGTATCAAATTGTTCAACTAGTATCATAAAATAATGGATTAGATTAACACCCAATTCCCATAAATATAGATTATTAGGTTCAATCCCTGATCCCGCATATACTATTGGAACCAAGGTGACTTGAATGATAGATCCAAGGCATAATGACTGAAAAATATAAATTAGGTACATTGTATTCAACTTCCTATATAACACACAACACAAAGTGTGAAAGGGAATAAAATATGCATACAGTTTAAAATATATTAACTATTTTAAATAAACTCGATATATTATATATATTAAAACACACGCAACACTAAGTTAGCTTGTTTTACACACATGAGAGACATTCTTCGATATCTTGTGTTACAATCAAGACCATGTTTCATCAAAAAAATATATATTATTCAAAAAATGTTATTTAATATAATAATATATAAACTAGTAAATATAATTATTATTAACTAAATTATGAAAATACATGGTTTTCACAAATAATTCATCTGTTATAAATTATTTATAAATTAATATAAGTATAATTTGTATATAAAGGGAATATTTTAATTGAAAACCATTTTTATGCTCACAAAGATATATTACACTAATAAATTAAATTAATAAAATTTATTGAGTTATATGGAGGTCATATATATATATATATATTATATTAAATATAATTATTTTTATTAATTTAATATAATTTACTAACATAATATAATATCAAACCCAATTTTACACAAAAAACCTATATTTTTATTAATGCATTTTTACTGCATTTAATGGGTTACTGATTTTAAATCTAATTTTTTTCTCATTTAAAAATCTTATATTTTCTTATAAACCTAATAATTAAAATATAAACACAAAAAATTTGTTAGGTTTATTTTTTATATTTTTTATGAGGTTTCATTTTTAATTAATAGTAAAAACAATGTATTTTAGTTCAAACTGATATTTCATCTAATTTATTAATAAGGATAAATCATATTTTAAATTTGTTTTAAAGTGTAATTACTTCTATATTTTATCAATTAATACAATTTAGGTATTAGAATAAATTTTCTCATTTATATTGAATATAAAAACATAGGAAATGTTTGGACGTTTTTACATTAAAAACACGCATTTTCGTCCTGTATGCGAGATTAAATTGAAATTAATTTCTGCCACTTATATGATTATAATTTTGAAAAATAGAATCAATATTTGGATTCAGCATAATATATAATTTCTAATAAGGCCAACATGTTTTTTTAAAAAAACTATTATTGAAATTAATTAAAATTAATTAGAATGATTAAGGAAAAATTAATATTAATTAGGGACGAAACCTTAATCTTAAGGGAAAAATGAATTATAAAATTTTCCAAGATCCATTTTATGTCAATATTTATACCCTATAAACCCATTAATCTAACTTTTATCATTATTCAATCCACTTTCAATGGGAAATTATTTGTGGATTTCCCTTTCCTAAAAATTACATGAGTGCCACTCCTCCTCCACTATAAAAAGACCTCTTCTTCTCCAATTTCCTCACATCTATAAATAAAATTTAGCTTAAAAAATATCTAACAAAAAAACATTTAGAAATACTCGCCTCATCTTATAATACTCAACTTATGATGAATAAAATTAATCGAAACCCTTTGGTGAAAACCAAAAGGAGTTACTCAAATAAAAGGTAACGTTTTTCCTCAAGTTCTTTTTTTTCCATTATCTATGTCACGACCCGCCTTCACCCAAAGAAGGGAAGGGTCGGCAGATTGTCAGGCCCTTCCTTCTGTAAGTTCAAGGAGATATAATGACCCCCGAAACCCGCCTTCAGTTGGTCCTGGAGTGGATATCAGCGCCAAGGGTATAGAATCACACATTAAATGGAAGGCATTGCCCTTTTTCTTTTAATAGGATCGAAAGATAAGATAGAAAATACCACAACAACAAAACTAAAACTTCAAGTATGGATGAATGTAAACCATTCCCACATGCATGTTCAAAGGTAAAAGATACATGTCACAAAACCCCAATGGAAAAAGGAATACCAAGAAAAGAAACAACAGCAACTGTCCCAAAAGTCCACATTAGTAAGGTCCGGTGTGATCCCCGAAGACCTCCTGGAAACCTGAAAACAGTTTCATATACATAGGGTGAGAATACAAGTATACTCAGTAGGAAAAAACAAAACTCTCGTGCACAAGTAGGGAGACGTACTAACGTCCTGTGAGAAACAGACAACCAACACTATCAATGAGTCTATACATCCCACTCACTGGCCACACTCACCAAATTACGCAAGCCGTAATGTATAATAAATGAACATCGATGTTTGGGTACCTCGTGCCGCTTTCCCACTAGTTATTGAAGACATCCTATGAATCGAACCAATCCCACCATTCTCACTGTAGTCCCAATACCTCACCCCGTCCGCACACACCTGGTCCACATCCTCACACAGTCCCACTGCCAAACCCCACCTAAAAACACCTGGGCCGCAGCTGGCACACGTAACCATGCCTACAAACACCTTGGCCAGAACAACCCCAGCCATGCCCGAAGACACCTGGGCTAGAAGATCTACTCCCATTCCCGAAGACACTTGGGCCTCATACCGAAGACACTTGGGAAACCACATGCCCGCACACACCTAGGCCAATCACCACACTACCCTGCCCGAAGATTCTTGGTCTACTAATGGACCTCAGGCCATCACAGCCTTCCCGTAGTGTCTTGGGCCATTCGGGAAAGGGAGAAGAAAAGGAGCTAATAACCAGCATCTCATAGAAGTGTTGGAAAAAACACCCTCTCCCATGGAATTGGGTTGTTCGACACTAAGTTCTCAACTTGGGTGGGGTGAGAACAAGAAACACAAAACTAAAAGTATATGTATAGATAACAAGCACTCACTGAATTCTAGGTTTTTCTTCAACCAGCCTAAAGTACAGAAACATCACCCATGTCCAAGTCACAACTCTCACCAATCAAAAAACTCATTTGTCTGATTCTTGTTTTCATGTTCGGTAATAATGTTTAAATATGTTTCACTACATACATGGGAATCTATAAAGCATAAGCACAAGCCAAGGGAAATGTACGGTCAAACATTAACCTATACATTCACATCCGTTTATCTTGTAAAATCACAACAACAAAGGGATATGGGGTCCCTCAAAGTACTGGAACCAAGGAAAACCCCCAGGATACTACATATACCTTCTGTGTCCAAAGGGGACTAGTGAGATCCCTCAAAGTAATGGAAGCAAAGGAAACCCCGATACACTGTCTTGTGTCCACCAAATTCTAGGAGCCGACGGTTTCTCAACATCAGAGGATCCCACCCCAATTCGTGATAAAATCAAAGTAACCACCCGACCTTAAATTCACAACTGAAAGCATAACCACATGGGATCCCATCCCCAGCCACATCACCCTGCGACCATCCCATGAAAGGAAATAACCAAACTACTACTACCAACACAATGCATACCCATGATGGTATTTTCATATTTAAAAGATTTAACACACTCCATGATTTCAATCTCAGTGTTCTTTAGCCGAGGTTATCATAGAAAGGGTTGATCATGGTGATTTCAATTTATTCAGCTGAATATACGTAATTAACTAAATTCATTTACACAGTAGAGGTTCACAATCTCAATACAAGAAATTTAAACTTCACCAGAGGTAAGGGTTCATTAGTGCATAGACAACGACCACCAACGACCATGATTTTCAGTAGGCGTAAGCCCACACAATTCAGAAATCTTTCATCAAATCATCATCGATCACACCCCTCCCATTAATTCTTTTGAAATCGTTTATTAACTTAATTAATGTTTCGTTCGTCCGATTCTACAAAAACAAAAGCATAACCACCCCGCATGATATTGAGAAATGAGAGATGAAGGTGAAACCCTACCTGATTGATCGATGATTGGAGTTTATCTTCATGCGCCAGGAACAGAAGATGAGCGATTTGCCGGGGAGTGGCCTCAGGAACTCAAGGACGAGCAGACGAATCGATGGGAGGGTGATCGAGAAATAGAAACCCAGGGAGAACCCTTTTTTTATAAGGTTTGTGGACGGTTGAGATACGGAGATAAGGATGTGAAACTGCGTAAGGAGCGGGGGTCATGGATTGACCCCGTGGACCCACACGTCATTAAAGGGGTCCTCACCTTTGGGGGAGGTTCAAACCAACGCACACACCACCGATCCTCTTAAATATTTAATTAAACTCCATTTAAGGGCGTTACTGGGCATTAAAACAAGCGTAAGGAGGTCAAAATAGGGTTTAAAACAAAATTTGTGCAAAAAGGAGGCACTACTGGAAAACCCATGGGGGTAGCCGAGAGCCACCAGTATCGGAGTGTTACCGGTGGCTGACAGTGACCAGTAGCCGAGAGCTACCAGTGGCTAACAATAACAGGTGGCCGAGCTACTGGTACGCTGCAGCCACTAGTGGGCCGTGCTACCGGAACCTGATAGCCACCAGTAGTCGAGATACCGGTAGGCTGCAGCTACCGGTAGGTCGAGCCACTGGTAGGCTCCGACTACCAGTAGGCCGAGCTACCGGTAGTCCTGCTACTGGTAGGCTAAGGTAACCGGTAGGCCTACCATTATGGAGAAGTCTTGAATAAAAAATTCCCAGACTACCCAGAACACCCAACATCATATTTTTACAAAGTAATAGACTCCAAAAACCCGGGACATTACATCAGATACCTCTCAAACTATTCTCTCCCTCGAGAATCAAAACTACGAGAAGGAAATAGGGGGTTCTAACAACCACCTCTAAATATACCTCTCAGGAGTGAACCCCATTGTTAACTAAAAACACCTTCCTCTTAATAACCAAGAAACATAAAATGTCAAACTGCCCAGTCATGTGGGTTGTGGAGTCTCTTCCCCATGTGAGGATACTATCCTCTTTCGGCGGCACTAACTCTCCCACACAGAATTAATCACATCCACCATAATGCATCTTAATTAGGGGTCATATCCTCCCCTCCCCATTGCTAGGAATTTTCACACACATTCATAGAGGAATGAAAAATCAAATATTTCATAGCCAACAAGGTAAAATGCTCCACTACAACAAGTATAGATAGAACATCACAAATCTCAAAACAACTCTTGGTACTGGGCATACATCTATACTTCCCTCTCCCACATACTCTCCTCAATCCCACCTTGTCTCCATAACACACAAACCAAGGGAATGGTTTTCCCACAAAGCACCTTCTCCTCATGATCCTCGATCATCACTAGTCTTTCCAAAAAGGTCATGTTGTCCCTGGTGTCTATCTCTCCTTAGTTGAGGACGTGTGAATCGTTGTGTAGATACTGATGGAGTTGGGACACATGGAAGACGTCATGTATCCTCATTAGCGGCGGTGCTAACACTAGCTGATAAGACACTTCACCGACCTTCCTCAATACTTCGAAGGGTCCGATGAACCTTGGAGAAAGCTTACTACCCTTGTCGAACCTCCACTGTCCACACTGAGGGGAGATCTTTAAAAACATGTGGTCTCCAACCTCAAACTCCAAGGGCCTTCTCCTGGTATCAGCATACGACTTCTGTCGGTCCTGGGCCTCCATCATCCTTTCCCGTATAAGCTTAACCTTCTCCGTCGTGCTCTGCACCACCTTTAAGCCAAGGATGCCCGCCTCTTCGATTTCGGTCCAACACACAGGTGAGCGGAATGTCCTTCCTTACATGGCTTCAAACAGGGCCATACCAATGGTGGAGTGATAGCAATTATTATAGGTGACCTCTATCAATGGTAAGTGCCGCACCCATGATCCTCCTGAGTCCAGGACACAAGCTTGTAGCATATCCTCGATGGTCTGGATGGTGCGCTCTTTCTTTCCATCTATCTCGGGATGGAAAGCAGTTCTAAGACATAGTTAGGTACCAAAAGAATGCTTCAATATTTTCCAGACTCGTGAGGTAAACCGTGCATCCCTATCTGAGACTATGGACTTCATAAGTCCATGAAACTGCACCACCTCATCCACGTACCATCGTGCCAAATCATCCACTGCACTCGACTCCTTAATCCCCAGAAAGTTATAATATTTCATCAACCGGTCCACTACTACCCAGATGGCATCGTATCTCCATGGAACCTTGGGTAGTCCCGTGACGAAATTCATCGAGATGTCCTCCCACTTCCACCCGTGGACTTCAAGAGACTGCATCAGACCACCTGGAACTCGGGGTTCAGCCTTTACCTACTAACACACTAGGCACTTGGCCACATACTCTTCCACTGCTCGCTTTACTCCGGGCCACCAAGACTGTCTCTTCAAACCCTGGTACATCTTGGAAACACCCGGGTGCACTACGAGGGGTGAGTTGTAAAACTCACTAAGATTCTTTCCATGAATCGCCTCTAAATAAAACATCTTTCCTCGGAAAATAATCTGGTTTTGGCCATCCTCCGTCCATCCTTCCAGAGCATTGCTCTGATCAACTTGGTCGGGCATCACTTCGCACTCTGGGTCTCCCCACTGAGAATCCTCCACTTGCTAAAACAGAGACGATTGCACTGTCATCTGATACAGGAAACCTCCACCTCTATCCTTCCTCGCATCCAGGTGTAAGGCAGCCAACTCCTCCATTGCCTTCCAGGTGTCTGCCGACTCTCGGACCGCATCCTTCTGCGATCTCCTTCTCAAGGAATCAGCCACTACATTTCCCTTCCCTGATGTGTAGGAAATATCGAAGTCATAATCATGGAGGAACTCCATCCACCTTCTCTGTCGCAAGTTTAGGTCCCACTGAGTGATGATATACCTCAAACTTTTGTGATCTGTGAAGAACACAATGCATTTTCCGATGAGGTAATGCCGCCATAACATTAGC
Organism: Viscum album; assembly: GCA_963277665.1. Lineage (NCBI taxonomy): Eukaryota > Viridiplantae > Streptophyta > Magnoliopsida > Santalales > Viscaceae > Viscum > Viscum album. The sequence continues at coordinate 91,392,114 of OY728164.1, forward strand.
ACAAAAATGACCGCTGCAAGCTCTAGGTCATGGGTGCCATAATTTTGCACATGAGGGTGTAACTGCCTAGACCCATAAGAGATCACTCCTTGTTGCTGCATCAACACACATCTAAGGCCTTGCCCTAAAGCATCACATAACACCATATACGCTGCCCCTTCATCTGGTAGTCTCAGTACTGGGGCACTAAAAAACATCTCCTTCAGATAGATGACGGCTACTTCACACTACTCACTTCACATGAAAACCTGGTCCTTCTTGGTCAAGGCTGTCAAAGGGGCTGCATCTTGAGAGAAGTTGGGTACGAACCTCTGATAATAACCTGCCAGCCCGATGAAACTACGATCCTATGCCACATTCTTGGGTGCTTCCCAAAAAACAACTGGCTCAACCATTGATGGGTCCAATGCTACCCCCGTCTTGGATACTTCATGCCCAAGGAAGTGCACTTCTTGCGTCCAGAATTTGCACTTTGAAAACATCCCATAGAGCTGGTGCTGTCGGCTGTCCTCCAAAACCATACTCAGGTGCTCTGTGTGGTCCTCCTCTTATCTTGAATAGATCAGGATATCATCGATGAACACAACTATGAACCGATCCAGGTACTCCTGAAATATGGAGTTCATAAGCCCCATGAACACATCTGGGGCATTCATAACACCAAATGACATGACTACGAACTCGAAGTGTCCCTATCTGAACCTGAAGGACATTTTCGGGATGTCGCCCTCTTTCACCCTCAACTGGTGATACCCAGACCGTAGGTAAATATTCGAGAACCATCCTGCCCCTATCAGCTGGTGGAAAAGATCGTTTATCCTCGGAAGAGGGTAGCGATTCTTGATCGTTACCTGATTCAGCATCCTGTAGTCTATACACGACTTGAGACCACCATCTTCCTTCTTTGTGAACAAGACTAGAGCACCCCACGGTGATGCACTTGGTTGAACATAACCCCTCTTCATTAGATCATCAATCTGAATATGTAGCTTCCATAGTTTTGAAGGTGCCATCTGGTAAGGGGCCATCGAAATCGGACAAGTACCAGGCTCCAAGTCTATCCCAAACTCGATATCATGTCGAGGGGGTAGAGTCGTCACCTCATTAGGAAAGACGTCCATAAACTCACTGACAATTTCTGGCACCTCCACCATTTCAACATCTACTGACTCTACTAATAGCTCGGCTAACATAGAGAGGAGGGGTTCCTCTCGCCTACTGCCCTCCTTACTGCTCCGCTCTCTGGTGAAAGTAACATGTCGGCTACCCAAGTCTGAGAACACATCCATTCCTCAGAAGCAGTCGATGAAGGCCCACAAAAAGAATATCTAGTCGATGCCTAGGATGAAATCGTATGGATGTATCTGTAACAGTAGTAGATCCCTGACCAACTGATGTTTCCCTATCATCAGTCTGCATCCTCGATAAAAATAAAACAAGTCGGTCTGAACTCCAACTGGTGTGCTCAGCACCAGGGGAACAGGAAGTATATTAGAATCTACACCCAGAGCATGGGCCAGATCGAGTGCAATAATAGAGTGCGAAGCTCCAGTATCGAACCAGCCATAAGCAAGTGTACTGAAAAAACTGACCGTGCCTTGGATAACCACCGGTCCCGCTGGAATTGCTACCTCCGTGGCGTGCAACTGTCCACTCCCAAATCCTCTACCCCTCGGTTGTGGGCCGCCTCCTGGACCACGCCCTGGTCGGGGTCCCTAAGGAGTGCCTTGAGGTCGGCCTCCCCCTAAAACGTCTGCCCTCAGAGGAGAGGGAGCTCGCTGCCCCTACTGCTGGTGGTGGAAGGGCCTAGCTGGAAGCTGATCCTAAGGAGGGTGATGAGTCTGTCCACCACAGCTATACTAAACTCGGTCCGGGCACTGATTACGTAGATTTACATGGAAACCACAGAATAAGCACCTTGGTCTTGGGCCTGAAGGGAAAGGGTGAGGGCCGGGGGACCAGAACTGGAACTGTTGTGGCCTGCTCCCTGCGGGTCGAAACCGAGAGGGTACTAATGATGGTGGTCTGGTGCTGACAGCCTTCCTCTTTGATGATCCCAGCTGGATACCCTCTCGTATCACACCTCCTAGTGTGTGCATCCTCTTAACCACTTCGGCCTTCTTCTGGACCTCCATGTACGTCGGCAGGGTGAAGGGGGTAGCGGCATACGGGAGAGATGGTCAGAGCGCCTCCTCTAAACGTCTTGCCTGAGACTACTCATCTAGAAAGAGGTCCAGAGAAAAATGTAGGAGGTACTTGAAGTTGATTCCCACCTCCCATACTGTCATACTCCCTTGATGGAGGGAGAGTATCTTTTTCCTCATCTCCACCTTCATCATAGAAGAGAGTAATTCCACCCAGAACTCCTTCTCGAAATCATCCCATGCCACCTCAGCCTCTCTCCTCTCCCCCAGGTAAAGCATCCACCAATGACGCGCCGCTCCCCAAATCTGGCTGACGGCTAGAGGAACCCAGTACTCAGTCTGGGCCCGAATCATGCCAAAAGCTATCACCAGCTCTCCTAGCCAGCTCTCCGTCTTCATGTCAGAGGTGCTTCTGTCATACTTCTCGAGGGTCTTTCGTTGGAAGGCCCAAAGCGTCTTTTGCCACTGGTCTTCCTCCTCCTCTCGATCATCTCTCTGCCGATCGGCCTAGGTATCCTCTTGGGCCCCGATTTCCCGCACCGCACGTGGTCACCTCCCAGGTTCCATAGCTGCAAGGTAAATAAGGAATGCCTAGGCCCAAGTAGTGCAGAATATTTGTTCTTAAAACTTATTAAACTTTTTATTTATTTTAAATTCACAAAACAACCCATAAACACAAGAACACAAGTCATTATGATGCATGTACCTATCCTAGGGTCTCTACCATGTGATCAGCGTGGCCTCACATGGTTGTTCGGTAGGTCCAGAGTCCTTGCATCGAATCAAGGGGGGACCTAAAATCCCATGTCCTAGCTGGTCATCCCTGATCTAAATCACGCACCAAGGTCACCCAACATTGTCTCCCTACCATCCCATGAAATCCTCATTGTGCCTAACTCTAGAATCCATCCAATCACTCAACCTTTCCCTCTAATACCATTCTATCACGACCCGCCTTCACCAAAAGGAGGGAAGGTTCAGCAGATTGACATGCCCTTCCTTCTTTAAGATGAAGGGGAGATAATGACCCCCAAAACCCTCCTTCAGTAGGCCCCGATGTGGCGACCAGCGCCAAGGGTATATAATCACACACTAAATGGAAGGCATTACCCTTTTTATTTTAATAGGATCAGGAGATAAGATAGAAAATCCGACAACACCAAAACTAAAAGTGCAAGTACGTCTGAAATTAAACCATTCCCACATGCATGTTCAAAGGTAAAAGATACAAGTCACAAAACCCCAAAGGAAAAAAGGAATACCAAGAAATGAAACAACATCAAATATCCAAAAATTCCATGCTAGTAAGGTCCCACTCCATCCCCAATGTCCTCTTGGAAACCTAAAAGCAGATTTATATATGTAGGGTGAGCATACAAATATATTCAGTAGGGAAAAACCTAGACTCTCTTGCATAAGTGGGGAGACATACTAAAGTTCCATGAGAAATAGACAACCAACATTATCAAGGATTATATCCATCCTACCCTCCGGCCACACTCATCATATATGGCAAGCAGTATTGTATAATAAAATCACATCGATGTTTGGGTACCCCGCGCCACTTTCCCACTGGTTATTGAAGACATCCTATGCATCGAACCAATCCCATCATTCTCACCACAGTTCCACTACCTCACCTCTCCCCACACACCTGGTCCACATCCTCATGCAGTCCCACTGCCAAACCCCGCCCACAAACACTTGGGCCACAACTGTCACATGCAACCATGCCTACAAACACATAGGCCAGAACAACCACCGCCATGCCCGAAGACACCTGGGCTAGAAGATCTACTGCCACACCTGAAGACACCTAGACCTCATCCCGAAGACACATGGAAAACCACCTACCCACACACACCTAGGCCAATCACCACACTACCCTGCCCGAAGATTCATGGGATAATAATGGACCTCAGGCCATCACAGCCTTCCCGTAGAGTCTTGGGCCATTCGGAAAAGGGAGCAAAAAAGGATCTAATAACCATCCACTCAAAGAAGTGTTGGGAAAAGACCCTACTCCATGGAATGGGGGTGTTCATCACTAAGTTCTTAACATGGGTTGGGCGCTAACATGAAACACAAAACTAAAGGTATATGTATAGATAACAAGCACTCACCAAAATCTAGGTTTTTCTTCACCCAGCCTAAAGAACACAAACAACACCCATGTCTAAGTCACAACACTCACCAAACCAAAAACCCATTTGTCCCATTATTCTTTTCACGTTTGGTAATAATGTTTAAATAAGTTTTTTCACCTAATTGGGAAACTAGAAAGCATAATCACAAGCCAAAGGAAAAGTACAGTCAAACATTAAATTAAAAATTCGCATCCGGTTCTCTTTTAAAGTCACAACAACAATGGGATAAGGGGTCCCTCAAAGTAATATGACCAAGGAAAAACCCCAAGAATCTATTTACAGGTTCTGTGACCAAAGGGGGCTAGCGAGATCCCTCAATGTAATGGAAGCAAAGGAAACACTGAGACACTACCCAGTGTCCCCCAAATTATAGGATCAAACTGTTTCTCAACAACAGAGGATCCTAGCCGAATTCGTGATAAAATCAATGTAACCACCTGACCATAAATTCAAAACTGAAAGCATAACCATAGGGGATCCCTTCCCCACCCACATCACCTAGTGACCGGCCCATGAAAGGAAATAACTAAACTACCACCACAAACACAAAGCAGGCCCAAGCCGGTATTTTATGATTTAAAAGATTTAGCACAATCCATTATTTCAATCTTGGTGTGCTTTAGTCGGGGTTATCAAAAAAAGTGTTGATCCTGGTGCTTTCAATTTATTCATCCAAATATAGGTAATTAACTAAATTAATTTACACAGAAGAGGTTCACAATCAAAATACAATCCATTTAAACATCACCAGAGGTAAGGGTTCATTAGTGAACAGAAAATGACCACCAACATCTTTGATTTTTAGTAGGCGTAAGCCCGCACAATTCAGAAATCATTCATTAAAGAATCATCGATCACACCCCTCCCTGTCATTATTTATTATTCATTTATTATCTTCATTAAAGTTTGGTTCATCCAATTCTATAGAAACCAAAGCATACCCACCCCACATGATACACATAAAGGAGAGATGTAGTTGAAACCGTACCTAATTGATCGACGATCCACATTTATCTTCACGCACGAGGAATAGAATATGAGTGATTTGAAGGGGTGGGACCTTGAGAACACAAGGACGAGCAGACGAATAGATGGGAGGGTGATCGAGAAAAAGAAACCCAGGGATAACCCTTTTGTTATAAGGGCCATTGACGGTTGAGATAAGGAGATAAGGACGTGAATCCGCATAAGGAGTAGGGGTTGTGGGATGACCACGTAGCCCTACACATCATTAAAGGGTTCCTCACCTTTGGGAGCATTTCAAACCGATGGACACACGACTGAGCCTCTTAAACATTAACTAAACGCCATTTATGGGAATTATTGGGCTTTAAGAAAAGCTTAATGGGGTCAAAATAGGGTTTAAAACCCAATTTGCGCAAAAAGGATGCGCTACTGGAAAACCCATGGGGGCAGGTGAGAGCCACCAGTTGCCGAGAGCGACTGTTGGCTGACGCCAGCAGTAGCGGGGAGGTACCGGTGGCTGACAACTACCGGTAGCCGAGAACGACCAGTGGCTAACAAGCACCAGTGCCCGAGCTACCAGTAAGCTACAACAACCGGTAGGCCGAGCTACCGGTAGGCTGCAGCCACCGATAGGCCAAGATTCTGGTATGCCAAGCCACCAGTAGGCTAGGGCTACTGGTAGACCGAGCTTCCGGTAGGCCGAGCTACCGGTAGGCCAACTACTGGTTGGCTAAGGCTACTGGTAGGCCTACCGTTAGGGAGAACCCTTGAAAACAAATTTCCCAGACTACCCATAACACCCATCATCGGATTTTCACAAAGTAATGGACCCCAAAAACCCAGGCCATTACATCAGATACCTCTCAAACTATTTTCACCCTCCAGAATCAAAACATCCAGAAGGAAGGAGAGGGTCCGAAAAACCACCTCGAAAATAACTCTCAAAAGAAAAACCCATTGTTAACTAAAAACACCTTCCTCTTAATAACCTATCAACATACCATGTCAAACTTCCCAGTCACATGGGCTGGCGAGTCACTTCCCCCATGTCATGATATTATCTGGTTTTGGTGGCACTGACTCGCCCGCACGGGTTTAATTGCATCCACCTTAATGTGTCTTGATTAGGGTTCAGATCCTCCCCTCTCCATTGCCAGGACTTTTTACACACATTCTGATAGGAAAGAAAAACCTCATATTTCATAGCCAACAAGGTAAAATTCTCCACTACAACAATTATAGACAAAACAAAACAAAACTCAAAACAACTCTGTGTACTGGGCATGAATCAGTTCTTCCCTCTCACACGTACTCTCCTCAAGCCCATCATGTCTTCGTAACACAAAAACAAAGGGAATGGTGTTCCCACGAAGCACTTTCTCCTCAAGATCATTGATCATCACTAGTCTTTCAACAAAGGTCATGTCGTCCCCGATGTCTAGATCTCCCCAGTCAAGGATGTGTTAATCTTCGTGCAGATACCGATGGAGCTGGGACACATGGAAGACGTCATGTATCCTCAGTAGTGGCGGTGGTATCACTAGCTGATAATCCACTTTTCCGACCCGCCGCAACACTTCGAAGGGTCCGATGAACCTGGGAGAAAGCCTACTCCCTCTGTTGAGCCTCTATTGTCCACGACGAGGGGAGACATTCAAGAACATGTGGTCTCCAACCTAAAACTACAAGGGCCTTCTCTTGGTATCAGCATAAAACTTATGTCCGTCCTGTGCCACCTTCATCCTTTCCCATATAAGCTAAACCTTCTCCGTCGTGCTCTACACCACCTTCATGCCAAGGATGCCCGCCTCTCTGACTTCGGTGCAACACACAGGTGAGCGGTATGGCCTCCCGTACAAGGATTCAAATGGGGTCATACCAATGGTGGAGTGATATCTATTTTTGTAGGGAACCTCTATCAATGGTTAGTGTCGCACCCACGATCCACCTAAGTCTAGGACACATGCCCGTAGCATATCCTCGATTTTCTGGATGGTGCACTCAGTCTTTCCATCTGTCTGGGGATGGAAAGTAGTGCTAAGATGTAGCTGGGTACCAAAAGCATGCTGCAATCTTCTCCAGACTCGTGAGGTATTCCGTTCATCCCTATCCAAGACTATGGACTTCGGAACTCCATGAAACCGCACCACCTCATCCATGTACCTTCGTGCCAAAGCATCCATTGAACTCGACTCCTTAATCCCTAGAAAGTGAGCAGATTTCATCAACCAGTCCACTACTACCCAAATAGCATTGTATCCCCATTGATCCATGGGTAGTCCCATGATGAAATTCATCGAGATTTCCTCCCAGTTCCACTAGGGGACATCTAGAGACTACATCAGACCGCCTGGAATTCAGTGTTCAGCCTTCACCTGCTGACACACTAGGCACTTGGCCACAAAATCTGGCACTGCTTGCTTCACTCCAGGCCACCAGAACTGTCTATTCAGACCTTGGTAAATCATGGAAACTCCCGAGTGCCCTGCATGGGGTGAGTTGTTGAACTCACTAATAACCATTCCACGCATTACCTCTGGAACAAACAACTTTCCTCGGAAAAGCATCCAGTTCTGACCATCTTCCGTCCATCCTTCCGTAGCATTGCTCAGGTCAACTTGCTCACGCATCACTTCGCACTCTGGGTCTCCCCACTGAGACTCCTCCAATTTCTTAAACAGAGACGACTACAATGTAATCTGATACAGGCAACCTCTACCACCATCCATCCTTGTATCCAGGTGCAAGACATCCAACTCATCCATTGACTTCCAGGTGTCTGCCTACTCTCGGACCGCATCCTTCTACGATCTCCTACTCAAGGCATTGGACACTAAATTCCCCTTCCCTGAAGTGTAGGAAATATCAAATTCAAAATCTCGGAGGAACTTCATCCACATTCACTGTCGCAAGATTAGGTCCCGCTGGGAGAATATATACCTAAAACTTCCCTGATCTGTAAAGACCACAAAGCGTTCTCCTATGAGGTAATGCCTCCATAAATTTAGCGCAAAAATGACCACTACAAGCTCCAGGTCGTGGGTGGCATATTTATTCTCATGAGGGCGTAACTGCCTCGACCCATAAGAGATCACACCTTTTTGCTGCATCAACACACATCTGAGGCCTTTCCCTGAAGCATCGAATGGAAACTCATACTCCACCCCTTCTTCTGGTAGTCTCAGCACCGGGGCACTAATCAACTTCTCCTTCAGATAGCTGAAGGATACTTCACACTTCTCACTCCAAATGAAAACATGGTCCTTCTTGGTCAAGGCTGTCAAAGGGGCTACAACTTGGGAGAATTTGGGTACGAAGCTCTGATAGTAAACCACCAGCCCGAGGAAACTACGATCCTCTAACACATTCTTGGGTTTTTCCCAAGAAAAAACAGCTTCAACCTTTGATGGGACCACTTCTACCCCCTGCTTGGATAATACGTGGCCAAGGATGTGCACTTCTCGCATCCAAAATTTTCACTTTGACAACTTTACATAGATCTTGTGTTGTTGGAGGACCTCCAAAATCATCCTCATGTGCTCCGCATGGTCCTCCTATGATCTTGAATGGACCAGGATATCGTCGATGAGCACAACTATCAACTGATCCAGGTACTCCCGGAGATGGAGTTCGGAAGCCCCATGAACCCAGACGGGGCGTTCGTAACACCAAACGACATGACTACAAAATCGAAGTTTCCATATCTGCACCTGAAGGCTATTTTCAGGATGTCACCCTCTTTCACCCTCAACAGGTGATTCCCAGACCACAGGTCGATCTTCGAGAACCATCCTGCCCTTTTCAGCTAGTCGAAAATATCGTCTATCCTCGGAAGAGGGTAGCGATTCTTGATTGTTACCTGATTCATCCTCCTGCAGTATATGCACAACCTGAGACCACCATCTGCCTTATTTACGAAAAACATTGGAGCACCCCATGGTGATGCACTTGGTCGAACATAACCCCTCATCATTAGATCGTCAATCTGAATCTGTAGCTCCCGTAGCTCTGAAGGTGTCATCTGGTAAGGAGCCATCAAAATCGGACGAGCACCAGGCTACAAGTCTATCCCAAACTCGTTATCACATCAAGGCGTAGAGTATTCACCTCTTCATGAAAGACGTCATGAAAATCACTGATTATTTCTGGCACCTCCACAATTTCATATCTACTGACTCTACTGACAGATCGGCTACTAAAGAGAGGAGGGGTTCCTCTCGCATGCTGCCCTCCTGACTTCACCCCTCGCTGGTGAATGTAACATGCCAGCCGCCCATGTCTGAGAACACAACCCTTCCTTGGAAGCAGTCGATGACGGAACACATAGAGAATAGCCAGTTGATGCCTAGGATGACATTGAATGGCTGTATCTATAGCTGCAGTAGATCCCTGACTGAATGATGTGTTTCTATCATTAGTCTGCATCCTCGATAATCATATAAAAAGCCGGCATGACCTCCGACTAGTGTTCTCAGCACCAGGGGCACTAGAAGTCTCTTGGAATCTAGGCCCAGATCATGGGCTAGACCGGGTGCAACAAAGTAGTGCGAAGCTCCAGTATCAAACAAGGCGTAAGCAAGGGTACTGAACAATCTAATCGTACCTCAGACAATCTATGGTCCCACTAGAACTGCTGCCTCCGTGGCGTGTAACTGTACACGGCCAACTCCTCTACCCCCTGGCTGTAGGACGCCTCCCCGACCATCCCCTAGTCGGGGTCCCTGAGGAACGCCCTGAGGTCAGCCTCCCCCTGCAACGTCTACCCTCGGAGAAGCGGTTGATCGTTGCCCCTGCTTCTGCTGCTGGAAGGGCCTTGATGGAAGTTGATGCTGAGGCAGGTGCTGAGTCTGTCCTCCATTGTCATACTAAACTCGATCCAGGCACTGATTCCAGAGATGTCCATGTCTACCACAGATGAATCACCTTAGTCCTGGGCCTAAAGGGGAAGGGAAAGGACAGGGGGATCAGAACTGGAAATATTGTTGCCTGCTCCCTGCTGGTCAAAACCAAAATGGTCCTAATGCTGGTGGTCTAGTGTAGACAGCCTTCCCCTTCAATGATCCCATCTAGATCCACTCTCATGTCACACCTCCTATATCATGCATCCTCTCTACCACTTTTTCCTACTTCTAGACCTCCAAGTACGTCGGCAGGGTGACGGGCGTAACGACATACTTGAGGGAGGGTCGGAGCACCTCCTCTAAACATCTTTCCTGAGATTCCTCATCTGGAAAGAGGCCCAGAACAAAACGTAGGAGGTCCTTGAACTTTATTCCCAGCTCCCTTACTAAAATACTTCCCTGCTGTAGGGAGAGTAGCTCCTGCCTCTTCTCCTCCTTCATCGTAGAAGAGAGGAATTCCGCCTGGAACTCCTTATCGAAATCAGACCATGGCACCTCATCCTCTCTCCTCTCCCATTGGTAAAGCGTCCACCACTGACGCATCGCTCCCCACATCTGGCTGACGGATAGAGGAACCCAGTACTCTGTTGGGTAGAGAACCAGGATGAAGGCTATCACCAGCTCCCCTAGCCAGCTCTCCATCTTTATGTCAGAGGTGCTGACCTCATACTTCTTGAGGGTCTGTCGCTGGAAGGCCCGAAGCATCTTCTACCACTGATCTTCCTCCTCCTCTCGATCAGCTCTCTGCCAATCTTCCAAGGTAGCCTCCTGGGCCCGTATCGCCCGCACCACAACTGGTTGCCTCCCAAGTGCCATAGCTGCAAGGTAAAAAAGGAATGCCTAAGCCCATGTAGTGCTGAATATTTGTTCTTAAAAGTTCTTAAACATCTTATTTATTTCAAATTTTCAAAACACCCAATAAACAAGAGAACACAAATAATTATGATGCATGTTCCATTCCTAGGGTCTCTACCCTGTGATCAGCGTGGCCCCACTTGGTCATTCGGTAGGTCCAGATTCCTTGCATCGGATCACGGGGGACCCTAAAATCAGATGTCCTAGCCGGTCTTCCCTGTCCTAATTCACGCACCAAGGTCACCCAAAATTTTCGCCTTACCATCCCATGAAATCCTCACTGTGATTAACTCCCAACTCCATCCTATCTCTCAACCTTTCCCTCTGATACCATTCTGTCACGACCTGCCTTCACCCAAAGGAGGGAAGGGTCAACAGATTGCCAGGACTTTCCTTCTTTAAGTTGAAGGAGAGATAATGACCCCTGAAACCCACCTTCAGTAGGTCCTGGAGTGGAAACTAGTGCCAAGGGTATAGAATCACACACTAAATGGAAGGCATTACCATTTTTATTTCAATAGGATCGGGAGATAAGATATAAAATCCCACAACACCAAAACTAAAAGTGCAAGTACGGATGAAAGTATAGCATTCCCACATGCTTGATCAAAGGTAAAAGATACAAGTCACAAAACCCCAAAGGAAAAAGGAATACCAAGAAAAGAAACAACAACAAATGTCCCAAAAGTCCATTCTAGTAAGGACCGGTGCGATCCCCGAAGTCCTCCTGGAAACCTGAATGATGTTTTATATATGTAGGGTGAGCATACAAGTATACTTAGTAGGGAAAAACCAAGACTCTCGTGCACAAGTTGTGAGATGTACTAAATTCCCATGAGAAATAGACAACTGACACTATCAAGGGGTATATCCATCCCACTCACCGGCCACACTCACCAAATAACGCAAGCAGTAATGTATAATAAAAGCACCTCGATGTTTGGGTACCCCGCCCCGCTTTCCCACTAGTTATTGAAGACATCTTACGCATCGAACTAATCCTGCCATTCTCACATTAATCCCACTACCTCACCCCGCCCACGCACACCTGGGCCACATCCTCATGCAGTCCCACTACAAAAAACCTCTTGAAAACACCTGGGCCACAACGGTCACACGTAACCATGCCTACAAACACCTAGGCCAGAACAACCACCGCCATGCCCGAAGACACCTGGGCTAGAAGATTTACTGCCACGCCCGAAGACACCTCGTCCTCATCCCGAAGACACTTGGGAAACCACCTACCCGCACACACCTGGGCCAATCACCACACTACCCTGCCTGAAGATTCATTGGCTAATAATGGACATCAGGCCATCAAAGCCGGCCCGTAGAGTCTTTGTCCATTCGGGAAAGGGAGCAGAAAAAGAGCTAATAACTAGACACTCATAGAAGTGTTGGGAAAAACAAAATACCCCATGGAATGGTGGTGTTCATCACTAAGTTCTCAACTTGGGTGGGGCAAGAACAAGAAATCCAAAACAAAAAGTATATCTATAGATCCCAAGCACTCACCTAAAACTAGGATTTTCTTCAGCCAGCCTAAAGAACACAGAAAACACCCATGTCCAAGTCACAACTCTCACCAAACCAAAAACCCATTTGTCCCATTCTTGTTTTCATGTTCGGTAATAATGTATAAATAATTTTCTTCACCTACTTGGGAAACTAGCATGCATAAGCACAAGCCAAGGGAAAAGTACAGTCAAACATTAACATAAAAATTCACACCTATTTCTCTTGTCAAGTCACAACAACAAAGGGATAAGGGGTCCCTAAATGTACTGGAACCAAGAAAAATCCCCATGATACCACCTACTCCTTCTGCGAACAAAGGGGGCTAGTGAGATCCCTCGAAGTAATGGAAGAAAAGAAAACCCCAAGACACTGCCATGTGTCCCAAAAATTCTAGGAGCTGATGGTTTCTCAAAAACAGAGGATCCCACCCCAATTCGTGAAAAAATCAAAGTAACCACCTGACCTTAAATTCAAAAATAAAAGAATAACCACAGGGGATCCCATCCCCACCCACATCACCCAGCAACCGGCCCGTGAATGGAAATAACCAAACTACTTCCACCAACACAAAGCAGGACCATGCCGGTATTTTCAGATTTAAAAGATTTAACACACTCAATGATTTCAATCCCGGTGTGATTTAACCAAGGTTATCAAAGCAAGGGTTGATCCTGGGGCTTTCAATTTATTCAGCTGAATATACATAATTAAATAAATTCATTTACATAGCAGAGGTTCACAATCACGATACAAGACATTTAAACATCACTAGAGGTAAGGGTTCATTAGTGCACAGACAACGACAACCAACGACCTTGATTTTCAGAAGGCATAATCCCTCACAATTCAGAAATCCTTCAGCAAAGCATCATCGATCACACCCCTCCCCTTAATTCTTTAGAATTCGTTTTTTATCTTCATTAAAGTTTGGTTTTTCCAATTCTACAGAAACTAAAGTATACCCACCCCGCATGATACAAAAAAAGGAGAGACGAAGGTGAAAGTATACCCGATTGATCGATGATCGAAGTTTATCTTCACGCGCCAGGAATAGAAGATGCGCGATTTTCATGGGAGGGGCCTCGATAACTCAAGGACGAGCAGGCGAATCGATGGGAGGGTGATCGAGAAAAAGAAACCCAGGGAGAACCCTTTTGTTATAAGGGTCGAGGACAGTTGAGATACAGATATAAGGATGTGAAACCACTTAAGGAGCGGGGGTTGTGGGTTGACCATGTATCCCCACAAGTCATTAAAGGGGTCATCTCCTTTGGGGGCGGTTCAGACCGACGCAGACACCACCGATCCTCTTAAACAGTTAATTAAACGATATTTATGGGTGTTACTGGGCTTTAAACTAAGCTTAAAGGGGTCAAAATAGGGTTTAAAACCCAATTTGTGCAAAAAGGAGGCGCTAATGGAAAATCCGTGGGAGTAGGTGAGAGCCACCTATAGCTGAGAGCCACCGGTGGCTGATGCGACTAGTAGCCAAGAGCCACTAGTGGCTGACGCGACCGATAGCGGAGTGGCACCGATGGATGATATCCACCGGTCGCCGAGCTACTGGTAAGCTACAGCCACCAGTAGGTCAAGCTACCAGTAGCTGATAGCTACTGGTTGCCGAGCTACCGGTAGGCTGCAGCTACCGTTAGGCCGAGCTACCGGTAGGTCGAGCCATATGTAGGCTATGGATACCAGTAGACTGAGCTACCGGTAGGCCGAGCTACTAGTAGGCTAAGGCTACCGGTAGGCCTACCGTTAGGGAGAAGCCTTGAAAAAAAAATTCCCAGGCTACCCAGAACAACCAACATCAGATTTTTACAAAGTAAAGGACCCCAAAAAACCTGGGAAATTACAATCCACCCCTTAAAATATAATTATTACATGATTATATAAAAAATATAGTATTAATAATATACAATGAGGAATTTACTCTACATTTTTGACCTACACTCACACATACTTCCATCTAATGGGTAACAAACTTAGCATTTATTTGTTCAGTGAATTACCGCCTCACAAGACAATGTTGTTCATTTTTCATTTAACATATATTTTTGTTGAGAATTATGATAAAAAATATATTTATATATGATATTCATATATATATAATATTTATTATTTATTTATTATTATTTAGTTATTTTATAACACACATATTTATACTTTTCATTTTGTTTAAAAATGATAACATTGTCTGTGGAAGTGTGGACTACCACCCTTAAAAGCAATGTGATTTGTCCACATGATACATTGAATATATAATTTATTATTTTATAAAAATATTTGAAAAAAATAATAGTAATGAAATAATTAAATTTTATAAAATATAATATATATCATTTTTTATTGACCTTTCACACACTTAAAAATTAGTAACGTCTTCCGTGGACATGTGGACTACAAACTCATCGACAAAATATGATTCTGTTTACATCACAATAATTCTATATATAATTCTATATGATTAAATAACATTTTACTAATGACATAATGATAATTATGGAATAATTTTTTGTTACTTACCATCTTTCTATAGCTATTATTGTAAAAATATAACATTACTCTTGATTACGTACGACATGTTATCTCCAAAATTTTCAATGTGGGTTCATTTTTCATAACAATATTTCATGATTAGTTTTGTAAGTATAATTGATGTATAAATATGATAATTATTTTATGAATATTATTCTGGAGAATTTATATAATGACCCCTTTCACCATAGTAGACCAATAAAAACGGTTTTTCACACATAAATCAAATTTGGTCAAAAAAACCAAAATAAAATTAATAGATTATGTTGTTATAAGAAACATGTAAATAAGTGAAATAAAAGCAATAACAAACATGATTAATTTTATCAATAATGTAAAAAAATTATGTATGTTTGTTATTCATGAATATAAAGACACACATAACAAATCAGACACAAGTTAAGAGAATTTGATATCACTTTTTACATCTGTGAGAAAAATGTCATGTTCACAACCTAAATCATTCAGGTAGTGTATATACTTACCTTTTTATATATATTATATCATTCATCCATTTATCATAAATTTATTTAAAACTTTAATTTAATGTTATTTCTTCACGAGGATTATAATTTAAAATGACTCATGGTGGTACGTGACAATTTGGAATTTTTGAGGATTATCTTCCTCAAGAGTATTTTTACTGGTCTTACAATTGTATTTCCATTCAAAGAAATTATATAAAAATTGTTCAATAATGCCATTAATATTCTAATTTTATGTTTTTAGATGACATTTTTCCTATAGTAGTAACATTTATCCACTCATTAGTAGTTATAAGTTTTTATGAAAAAAAGATTTCAATTCTCTCTTTAGTTGAATAAAGTTTTTAATTCTGAAGACCATGTTCTATTGAAATTTTTTCAAAAGTGATTTTCAAGGAACATGGTTTTCAAAAAAAAATAAAAAAAATTCATTTTCATAAATAAAAAATTAATGGCCTTTTTATTGTATTTCTATTCATCAAAAACAATAAAAATTTATTTTTACTCAAATTTGGATATATTGTATTGATACCCTCATTACTCATTTTCTACATGTTTTATGATTTATTTGGCCAAGAATAGTATTCACATACACTTCCATGATTCCACTTTTTCCCCTAGAAATATTCCCCAAATATCTATTTTATTTTTTATGAAAATGAATATTGTCTGAACCTTACACCATTTTACAAACTAAGATTAATTTTAATGTTAATTTATTATTTGGGGAAATATTGATAAATATACATCCTTTATTAAATATCAATATTTGATAAGGAATGTTGTAAATTTGATATGAGGAATTCATATGATAAGTAAGATACATGTTGGGGGCCATTTATTGCAAGACTTATGGGTTGGAAACCGGTTACTACCAGATTTACGAGTTGCACACCGGTAAATTCAAGCCCCACGATCCATAAGTATTCTCATGAGACATAATTCATTGGAGAAAAACCCTTTGATTTTTTATAAGTATAATTGATGGGTTTATACATAATATTCTGAAATATACTCGGAATGGTCTTGACAGTACTGGTTCAATGTTATGTTGAAACATGAAATCCAATAATTAAGAATTTCCTTAATTTATATTCGATTATTATTTATCCATGAGATTATTCGTCGATATATCAATGGATTCCTTTTTATAAGATTCCATTTAATCATATTGATTACATTGTATGTGTGTTAAATTATTTACCTTTCCAGATTGATTTATTATTTATTCTTCTTTAGTACACCCTTAATGAGAATATTTGATGAACCTTATTTTGTTATTTTCCCTAGGAATTCAAGAAGTAGGAATTATATACAAGGTCATTCTAGATGGAATAATGTTAGTATGCGTGAAAGAAAAAAAAATATCCTATATTTAGTGTATTGATTTGTTATAAATGACTAATGTATGTATCCGGCATAAAAATACTAATAAAATCTCCAATCCTTCATGATATTATTCCTTTTAACCAATATAATTTAATGGATAGTAGACATATGCTCTGGGTTATTTGGGTTTGGGTTAGTATAGTTAGTATCAAATGATGTTTAGTAGAAACCATGAGAACTAGATTTTTGAAAACATAGTTTTGAGAACATAGAACTAAAATATAATTCGAGGATAAGTATAGAAGAAAAACTTGAATTGTTTTTTAGTTAGAGATTAAGAATATTTATTTGAAATAAATCCATATATAGATACTACAAGTGGATGTGGTTCTGGGATAGATGTACCTAGGAGTAAATACTCTAACATGGTGTCTTGGGCCTGACATGACATAACTTGATACATGACAATACGTTTTACTGTGCAACATGTTTGGAACTCTTAGGGGATATGGTTGGGAAGATTCACATTTTCATTATAATAAATTATAAATGAACTGGATAGATAATCATAATGAATGACCATGGTTAAAACTAAGGAGTTTTAGATTGAAAAAAAGGTGTCATGGTATATATATTTTTTAAATATTATAATGAGTAAACTCCAGTTCAAATAAGGATCTATGTAGAAATAATATGATTACATATTTATGTATTGGGGTTGTATTGAAAACCTTAGTTATAAGTCCATTTAGTGATTAACCTTATTTCAAGGATTTCCATCATATAATTTTAAAATATTACATTATTATTTTTGGAAAAGGAGAACCTATATATCAATGAAAACCAATATGTCTGGAATGTCCAAGAGATATAAACTGCTGACCAGAAAATGATAAGGGTTTCATGCCAACCACTGACCTAGGAAATGTTTTGTTTAATATGTCCTTATTTTTAGTTAGAAAAATTTATGAATAAATTCTAATGAAAATAAATAGTGTATTTTTATGTTGATAAATTATTTTATTAACCATATTGATTTTTTAAAATAATTAAAGACAAATAGTTAGACTTTCTACTCTTTTATTGACATTACGATCCGTTAAATGATTATTTTAGTTCTTCGGGCATCAAATATGATTTTTTGACTGATGAACTAGAATTTGACTAAATCAAAACAAAAGGATTAAATTTTTTATATATAAATATATCATATAATTATATTTCATTAAACACTGAGGTAGTAAAATAACTTCTGATGATTTGGAAAATTAACTGAAATTTTTTCCAAATTAAATCATTTTTTTAACGTGTGATCATATAAATCATTATAAATTTATGGATTTTGGCCATAAAATTTACATTGATAATTCAGTTGTTTGTTATTGATGACATCAGTTATTCCCTTTAAATATTTACACTTTATTTTCAGGTATGTATCTCTACATTCCACCAATGTTCTCCTACTCAGATACCTAGTCATATGTTATTCCACATGACCTTTGCCCTTCCTGTTCTTTATTTTATAGATTATTTTTTATGAACCCATATCAAAATGTGGAATTTTAAACATATGAAAATTTTGAAAAATATATCTCTAAGATTGAGTTTAAATTATTAAGATTCAATTTAATTAAGGTGGGGATAATATGACCCCCAAAAAATATAAATTTGGGACATTTTATTCAATATCATATATGATACAAAACACCTAATGATTATGGGAATAAAATATCCCATTAATTAAAAATATATTTATTTTTTAAAAAAAGACTTTAGATATTATATATATTATAAATCATGAAATACATAGTTATCTTTCATTAAACACAACAGTGAATTATTTTGATTGTTTGTGTTATAAACAAGAGCATGTTTTACTGGAAAATTATATTAGTAAAATATTATTATTTAAGATATTATGATATAAAATATTCTTTATAAATAATATTATCTAAATAATAAAAATTTATTTTTTACACAACTAAATAATTGGATACAAATTAGTTATAAATTATTATAAGTACAAATTGAATAAAAAGGGAATATTTTTTTATAGAAATCCATTTTTATGCTCAAAATGATATTTTACCATAAAAAATAAAATAAATTACTATTAATAAGTTATATTAATATAATATATATATATATATTTAATTTTTAATTTTTATATTCATCTAATAGATTTGATAATCAGATGATAAGAACAAAACCAATTTTACAAATAAAACCGGCGTTTTTATGACGACATGTTTATCCCCGTTTAATGGGAAACCTATTTTAAGTCAAATTTTTTGAAATTTAATAAATATTAAAAATCTGTATAAACATAAGATTTAAAAAATAAACATAAATATTAATTTAGGTTTAATATTTTTTATTTTTCTTTGATGTTTCATTTTTTATCAAATAGTGAAAAATACTGAATTTTAGTTCGAAACATCACTTTCATTTAATTTATTTATAAATATAAATCATTTCTAAAATGGTTTTAAATTTTAATTAGATATATTTCTTAATTAATATAATTTTGATTTTTGTAATTAATTTCACATTAAAATTGATTATAACAAAATAGCATACATTTGGAATTTTTTAATTTAAAACATCTCACTTTCGTCGGGTCCGTGGAATCAAATTTAAATTAACATCATTGAATTATATGATTGGAATTTGGAAAAATAAATTCTATATTTTTAATCAGAATGATTTATACGTTTTAATAATGTAAAATTAGTTTTTGAACAAAAAATATTCGCAAAAGTAAATAAAATTATTTACCTTGGTTAAGGTAAATTTAAGCTTAATAAGGGACAAAAGCTTAATATAAAGGGCCCAGATGACCTAGAAAATTTTCCAAGATCCACTGAATATAATTCTTTAGACCCTATAATCCCATTTAGATAATATTTACAATTATTGGATCCAATTTTAATGTTAATAACGTTGGTGGAATTTCTTTTCCCTAAATTTGCAAAAGTGCAACTCCTCCTCCACTATAAAAATGTCTTCTCTCCTCCCAATTCATCGCACCTTTCAATACAATTTTTCTGGGCCAAAATATTTCTCAAATATATTTTAAAAATAACTCCCCTAATTATATATGAATCACCTTAGTTAAAAATCAATCCATGGAAACCCTTTGGTGAAAACAAAATAGAGATACCTGAATATAAGGAAACATTGTTCCACATGTTCTTTTATTTTATTTCCATTATACGCCACTAAAATATTATTATTAAATTATTATATAAGAAATTAAGTATAATAAATATAATATGATGTTTTTATGATAACTGTTTGACCTTAACTCTCACACACATCCTTCTAATGTCTAATGAACATAAAATTTATGTGTTCGGCGAACTACCACCTCACAAAACAATGTTGTTCATTTTTCTTTTACTACCTCTCATGGATCGGAATTATTATGGACACTATATTTATATACGATATTTACTATTTATTTAATCTTATTTAATTATTTTATAACACATTTCTTTATACTTTCCATTTTTTGTAAAAATGATAATAGTGTTTGTGGAAGTGTTTACTATCGCCCCCTCAAAGCAATGTGATTTTTTCACATGATACATAAAATGTCTTAAGGATTGATTTAATTATAAATGTGTAAAATAAAAAATATATTTATGATATAAATGAAAAAAATCCCATTTCTACAAATATAATATATATCATTTTATTTGTTACCCTTTCAAACACTGAAAATGTGATAACGTCGTTTGGGAAGTGTAGACTACCACCTCCTCCACACAATGTTATTCGTTTTATATCACCAAAATTCTATCTATAAGTATATATGATAAAATAACGTGTTATTTATTAAGTAATTATAATTATATAAAGATATATTTTTACTTTCCTTATATCCATATTGATCATTAAAAAATGGGAACGATACTCATGTGTTTGTATGATCTTCGGTCTCCATGATTATAACATTGGTTTAATTTTTATAACCATGTTTAATGTTTAGTTTTAGAAGTATAATTTATTTATAAATATGATAATTATGTCATGATTATTCTTCTTTTGTTGTTATATAATAACCACTTTGATTATAGATGACCTATATTTTATTTTTTGAAACATAAACCGAATTTCATCAAAACACCCGATGAAAACTTAATTGTTTAAATTGTTTTATAAAACATTGTATTAAGTGATAGAAAAGTATTGATAAAAATTAAAAATATTCTGAAGAAATTCAATATTTAATATAATCTTATTATTCTGGAATATAATGGCACACGATACAAATCATTTCCAAGGTAATGGATTTTCATATAACTTTTCACATATATGAGACAAATGTAAGGATCACCACTTACTTATTTCATGTTGTATATCAAGTTATCCTTTTAATATATTATATAAACTATAATTTTATATTAATTATATTTAAAACATTAATTTCATTTTATTTTTTCTTTAGGCTAATAATTTATAATTTTCCAAGGTTGTATTGGAGACTTTTGAATGTTTAAAGACTATTATACTCAAGAGAAATTTTACTGATCATTTAATAGAATTTACATTCAAGGAAATTATATTACCATTTATTAATAAATACATTTATATTCCTATCCTATGGTTATTTATGGAATTGTTCAAGTATTATTAACATTTTCCCACTCATTTGTACTCAAATTATTTTAAAAAATGTTTATAAGAAAACCCAAATTCATTTCTCTATCTAGCTGAAGAACCTATTTTATACTAAAAAAATATTTTAAAAAATTTTTTCAATAAAAATCTAAACTACAATCAAATTTTTTATTTAAAAAGAGATTTTTTTTCTTCATTTTTTTTAAATATTTATAATTATAGTATTTTTATTCATCAATGAGTACATCCCTTTATTTTAACTCCAATTGGGATATGTCGTATTTATATTATCCTTACTATCCCAATGGAAGGTTTATTAATGATTTGGGCAAGGAAAGTATTCAAATTCACATCCTTGATTCATTTTATTCCCCTAGAAATATTTAAATTTATTTTATTATTTAAATTTGAATTTTCCCTAAATATCCATATATTTTTAATAGATAAAATTATTGTATAATATGTATACGATTTTTCATTTGGGGTTTACTATGAATGTAATTAGATTGTTTAGGGAAATATTGATCAATATGTATCCTATATTAATTGTGGATACTTGATAGGGTATATTTTATATTTGATGTATGGAATTCTAATGACAAGTAATATATGGGTTGAGGATCATTTAAGACGAACTCTATGGGTTGAAGATTGGCTAATGAAACCTATACAGGCCTGGGACTAGTTAACGAAAGCCCCTTGATCCATTGATAGCCTTATGAGATGAAATTAGTTGGAAAAATCCTTCAAGATTTTTTAAGTAGAAAGATGGGTTTCTACCTAATATACTGAACTATCTAGTGAAATTTCATGATGGTTCTAGTTCTGTGTACATAGAAAACATGGTGTCCAATAAATAAACATTTCCCTCATTAACCGTCAGTTATTATTTATCCATGTGATTATTCATCGATATATTAATAGATACATTTAATTGTAAGTTCATTGATCAAATGGATGGTGTTTTAATTTATTTCATTTCAATATTTTTTTTCTTTTCTAATTATTTTAAGGACATGTGTTTAAATTTTTCTTGCCTTATTGTTTATTCACTTCCTTTTCAGAATAATTATTACTTGGACTGTGTGTTCAGTTATTTTCATTTCCATGTTGATTTATTCTTATTGATATATTGTTTCTTCCATTATACTATATCATTAATGATCATTTTATCTCACCCACATTATATTTTATTTCCCCATTAAATCATGAAGTATGTAAGATATACTAGGATATTCTAGACAAAACAAAGTTATTATTGGAAAAAGAAAAAAATATTTTTTAATTAGTGTATCCATTCATAAAACAAGACTCATGTATATATCTAGATTACGAATACTACTAAACTCAATGATCCTTTTGGATTTGATTCGTTGTGATGATGCTAATGTAATGTGTAGAAAACATTGGCTCTACACACTCCAATATAGGTCGCTACATAAAGGGATTAGAG
This sequence comes from Viscum album, assembly GCA_963277665.1. Classification (NCBI taxonomy): domain Eukaryota; kingdom Viridiplantae; phylum Streptophyta; class Magnoliopsida; order Santalales; family Viscaceae; genus Viscum; species Viscum album. Next base: position 91,415,079 of record OY728164.1, read on the forward strand.
ACGGAGATTTGAAATTGAGTTGTGATTGTTGTCATTCTATTTCTATGATGATCAATAAGTTAGTATTATTTTTGATTATATAGATATGGTTTATTCAAGGAATATTTATACAGGAAATTCATAGAGTACATCACATTTAAGAAGATTGTAATAGTTGGGGTAATTTGTGATGAATAGGTATCGGTTGGTTAAATACTTTTTAAGAAGTTTGTCATGGATGGAATGTGAAGAAATCTAGCATAGGGCAGTCCATGAATCACCATGAAGGGTGGAAAGGTAATTTATATTTTTATAGAAAATTCAAAAGAATGTGTTTAAAGACCCTGAATTGTAGTATAAATTTTTTCATTTTAAAAAATTATTATTAAATTGGTACATTTCACAAATAAAAAAATACAATTTATTTCTACATGATGTATCCATTATGAAATTAAATGTCTTTCACTTTAAATAAAATAAAAATGGAACATGTTAAAAAAAATATTCATAAAAACAACACATTAACAAGAAAATTTATTATATTTTCATAAATTAATACGTAAATTTATTTAAAAAATAAGAAATATTTATTGATAAGTTCACATTTCAAATCTAATACTTTCTATATAAAAAATATTTTGTTTATGGGTAATATATTAATAAAATTAAATATTGGTGATTTTTTTTTATTCATGTAATATTGTGAATTAAGAATATAATCTCAATTAGTAATATAAAATTTATCATGAATTTTTTTTAAGTTGTGATGAAAATATATATATGGCCATAAAAAGTAACTGTGAATTATATTTATTTTTTAATAAATATACATAGTGATAATGGTTGAATTTAATAGTGAAATAATATTGATTATGTCATACAAAATTCTAGAGGAATATTATTTTGAAGATATTTTTAAATGATTATCTTTAATATGATCAATAAAATATTAATTTAAGACAAATGTAATAACAGAATTATTATAAAAATATAAATTTGATCAAATTAATTTAATATATTGACTAATTTACCTATAGTGTATATTTACTTTAACAATTTAGAAATAAATTATATAAAATTATAATTTACATGTTCACATTTTAAGCTGTATACCTTAATATATATTAGTATGTATTTGATAATATATTCAGCTGTTAATTATTTCTGAACATTTCAGAAATTCATTAATTATTAGTAATTTGAATTTGTTTAAAGATAAATAATAATAATTGACAAATCAATATTTTAATATTAATTAAACATTTATAAATATAGGAAATATGTTAAATCATATTTTAATTTAAATATTCATTAAATAGATAATATATTTAAATAAAAAATATTTTTAATAATAACATTGTATTTATGATATTTTTTTTAAAAAAAATATACACTAATAGTAATATAATATATATTATGAAATATTAAATATTAATGCATATAATGGAATGTTTTTATAATAAAATTTTTGTATAAATTATATTAAAATGTTATGTTAATAATAAAATAAAATAGGTTATCAAACCCACACCTAGGTGAATTCCAGCTAACCAACTAAAGGGACAATCATCAACCTATAGTATTGAATGCCAAATGGAATCACCAATCCTACAACATGGTAGAAATATGAGGGTATGCTGGTCCACACACATGAGAGTAAGAGTGGATAGCTTAACTCAGGTAGGCTCGATGGAGTTACTAAGCTATACCACATGATCACCAAAATTTTCAATGGTATTTTCATGTGACATCCTCACATACGAAGAAACACTAGACACAAAAGTGTATATTTGAGGCACTATAGATAGTATTTGATAGATGGTTTATATTGGATAGTATTTGATATTATGATTATATTGGTTGAGGTAAATTTAAGAGTTATAAATTTCCATTATTGTTTTTAGTGATTTTATTTTAAGGTGATCATTAAAATAAACCCTTTATAGAACAATATTATCTAAGAATAATTATATAATCCTTTTAGAGATTTTGTGACAGGTATTTAGAAACCAATTGAATGATATTTTATAAGGAAAAAACTTTATGATGTATTTTCTTGTATTTTGTCTGTGGAAAATATTTTTTAACAAATCCTATTTAATTGTAATTAAGAAAAATTTAATTTATTCAATGCTAAATTAGATTATAAATTTTATCATGTAATGATTATTTAAAAATTTAGGGCACAATTTATTTAATGGGGTAGAATATAACATCAAAATGGTATAGTATAAATTTTTATTCTAAAAAAATATTTTGTGGAAAATGGTAATTTAACAAACTAAAAAGTTTATATCTATTTTAACACGAAGTATCATTTATAAAATTAAATTCCTTTTAGTATAATCTATAAAATAATGGAATATGTTAATATAAAATATTAACAAAAATACTATTCACTATTATTTGTATCATGTTTCGAAAAAGTACGATGAACATATATTTATTAAAAATGATGTTATTCTCAAAATGATCTCATTTAAAAAGATTATTTATTTTCTAGAAAATCATATTTTAATGGGTAATATGTAACCAAAGTTAATTATCAGTATTTGGAGTTATTAAATATGAGATAGTGAATAATAAATAATGTTCCAATAAATGTAAAAAATTTATCGAGAAAATAAAAATTTTATTTAATGTGATTATATATATATAATAAGTATTAATCTAGATGAATTATATTAGTTTGAAAATAATTTTTTTTGTAACTGTATAATTCAGTATTTAAATAATTTTTTTAGTGAATTTAAAATATTATTGGTAAACTATATTAGAGAATATTTTTAATGATAAATTTTGAAAGCAGATTAATATTATGGTTTAGAAAATGTTATTTATAATAAATATTATTGGTAAATTATATTAGTATTTAAATATTTTTTTAAAAAATATTCTTTAAAACATATTATTATTTATTTAATCATATTTTTTGTATAAATTCACATTGAACTTATGAATAATAAAATAATTATTAGAGTTTGAGATTTATATGATGGTAATTGATAGTAATTAATAATTAATTAATTTTTATAGAATAATTGTTTTACCAAAATATTGATTTTGTTATGTAAAATATTAATTTAAATTAAAATTAAAAATAAAATATTATTTATTGAAAAAATTTTATTAATATTAGAGTTTTATTATTATATTATATTAATTTTAAATAATTTATTATTTTAGTATAATATGTAATTTTTGGTGTAAAATATTAATATATATAATGTAATGTTTTTATAATTAAATTGTAATAAAAAATTTGTTTGAAATAATAAGTTGATGTTTAAAACAACAGGGCAATATGCCAACATCGAAGAGAGATTAATCAGGTAACACCTCAAGCTACCATGGTACGCTTCTCTTTGAATAATACAGTAGCGTGTGTTGTACGTAACTTCGAGTTCTAACACACACCACAACCAATCAAACTAACCGTTATGAATAGTAATATCTAGTTTTTTAAATTTTATTAATTTTATCTTTCAAAATAGACATCATTTTTGGATTCGGAATATCGAAATTATCTTATGTTGAATTTTTGGTACTTTTCGGATAACTATCATATTTTGATGAATAGTGAAAATTACTAGATTGTAATTAACTGACTGAAAAATATTTTTTATTAATAAGTCCACTTTTGAGGAAGGAAGTGGGAAACCAAAAGTCCAACAGACCCAAATAGCAACAAAAAAAACCATAAATCACCTCATCCAAGCAAAATCAGCGCCGCTCACTCCAAGGGAGAACCACTCAGCGACCCCATGCAAGCATGGTCCCTCCGATCAGCCACCTCCCAAATGACCTGCCAAAGAAGAAGCAGCGTGTTCTAACCCATCCGAGCCGATCAGGCCCTCCAACCATCCACACACAACAAGAACAACAACTTGACAACACATTGGGAAGAGAGAATATAAACAGATTCATTGAAAACAAGTCAAATTCCAAAAGAGGCCGAGTCCCTAACTAGCTTCCAGGATAAGTCACAGACCTGCAACAGGGGGTCCCCCCTTATCAAGGCCTCAAAGGTAGTGGAAAATCTATTCCAATCCTACATGTACTCCACGAGACTGATAACCCCCTTGTTGAATCCTCCAACCAGGATCATATCCTGCTTTTCAACCCAAACATATTGCCCTTCATTCAGCTCCACTTCAAGGTTCTGGCCCATCATTTTGGCTGCATCCTCTTCTGATGCGTTAAGATATAACACCTGTTCTGACACCACATCCTCCAAGATTAACACTAAGTCTGAGGAGGTTTCATGTTGTCCAGGAGAGCTAAGATGACACATGATATCCCTGTCCAGCGCCTCGAATGTTGGCTTTTTAGTTGACCGGGTCCTCATAGGAGGAGGTAAGGAGGAGTAATCCTTCCTACCCCTCCTCCTCCTATTCCTCCTGTAACTCCTTGACTCAGTTTTGGCTTCAGATAAACTTCTACATATCCCATCAAGATCTGCTTCCCCTCCACCATCAACACATTCCGGGAGAACGTGCCCCCTTATCTGACCTTCCAACCCGAGGCCATCAGTGTTCCTCCTGTAGTTTTTATCATCCTCAACCAGAGCAGAAGATTCAACTCTGGAATCCACCTCATCCAGTTCTGCAAATCTGATGCTCAAAAAACTGGAATCCGGGATGGAGCTACACTCTCTGGCAGGATGCCAGAACCCGAACCCTCTGGGTCTCCAATGATGGTCTGAGCCTGCACCTCCGCCCCATTTCCATTCAGCTGACCAGGGGTGTTACCCAAGGCAGGCCCAACCTCATTTCCCCCTTCCTTCTCCCTGACCCAAGCTTCCCCAATCCCAGACCCATCATGTAAAGCTGGTTGCTCGAAACCCCTGCCCATATAATGAGTCTGAGGATTATGAACCTCCCAACCCCTACATTCACCTGGAGGCAGAGAGATCCTCGCCAAGGCCTCATCCGTATGAATCAGACTCTCCTTCCCCATGCTACTGGCCGTCTGGACAACACCTAAGTCCTTCATGAGGCGATCAAACACAGCCTTCACCTGAGGCTCAGAGTCCCTGGAAGTCTCCTTTAAGATAGAACCTACAGATCTCGCCCTCCCCGAGCCAGAAGGATCCACCGTCGAAGCATTGGACACACAGTGCAACCCCACCCCCATTTTACAAGGAGGCCCTTGCTCCTGATCCCCCCAAAGAGTCTCGACAGACCTCAGGATGCACACAGCAGGTTCAAAACTATGGTCGTAGCCTGACCCATCTCCTTCGACATGCACTGAGGCACCCTTATCCACCGCAGAAGTATCAACCACCACAGCCGAATCCCTTTTGCGGATTCCTCCAGACGGTGGCCCTGTCTATGGCAGAAAGAGAAAAACGAAGAACAAGATTCGTAGAACACACTTTGTACATACCTGTATTTCCCCTCGATCACAATCCACACCTTGTTGGGTGGAGGACGGGAGAGCTCTACTTCCACACAGATTCTCGCAACAATCGGGTTCACCATTGCATCCGTTTTCCAATCCGCACAGAGGAAGCGACCCAGGGAGTTACCTATTGAGTGGAGGAGGGCTGGATTCTAAAAGGGAAGCAGAAACCCTAGAAGTTGAATCCAGATCGCCAAAGAGGAAGAGTACCGATTCATGTTCAAATCAAACGTCCAGCGATTAAGATGGAACGGTAACCCTCCAAAGGACCTGCTAGCTCGATACCAGGCCAGCGCCATGTCGTCTTCATCAGCAAGGCAAACAAGGATTTGTCGCGGCCCGAGAAGACCGACAACCGCACGATGACCTAAACCCCAATCCTGATTCACATACCTCTCGGAAACCTCCACCGGAGGCCTACGGCGGGTGAACGTCGCAACCAAGGCTATGGAAAGAAGCGACTAAGCTTCAGAAAATTCCTTGGACAAGACCGGGACCACAGGGTGACCATTACACACTCCATGCACCTTCGGAGCGACCTCAATGTCAGGGAAGAAAGAGCGCCGCCTGAGAACAACATCTCCAGAAGAAGAAACCAGCCCCTCCCCCTGACGGGGAGGGGCCGTCGCCACCGCCATGGAAGCTAGGGTAACCAATTGCCCGTCACCCGTCGCCCGTCGTATTCATATGTTTGATCAATATGGTAGGTACTAGATAGTAATTAAAAACAACTTTTTTAATCGAAATAATTAGTACTAATAAATTATGAATTTTATTGATTTTAGAGTATAATTAGATTATATTTTTACCATTTAATCCAATGTTGGTCATTGGACATAATTTTAAATTTAAACCGGACATAAAGAATTGTCAATCTTTTGATATTTATTATTTCTTAAAATACCATTTCTGTTTTTACGGTGGGAATTTATTTTAAATTAATTTCTGCCACTTATGTGTTTTGAATTTTGAAAAATGGATTCCATATTTAGAATTAGGAGATCCAAATTTTGAACATATATAACTTTTATTTTTAGTCATTTTGAAAAATTATTTCGGTAAATAATTTATTTACCATTGTTAATGGGTAAATCCAGAAAAGAAGGGTAAAAAAATAATATAATAATAATAATAATAAATTACCCTAAAAAATGTCCCAACCCTATTGGATGATACATTTCATACCATTGGCATCTTTGGGGATATTTTGGGACCGCATTGATCCACTTGTAAGTAATAATGACACTTTATATTAATTAAGTTAAAGTAAATACAAGAACGACATAAGCATATTTCTCTTAGAAAAAAAATTTCCCATAGGGTTATATATGTTATATTTTTTAATATAAATATTAATTATAAAGATAGAATGATTACCTACATGATTGAATATTTTTTATAGTTTATAGACATTGAAAAGTTAAATTTATTTATGACACAATAATGAAGGAGTATTTTCCTTTTTAATGAAAGAACCAAATAGTTAGTATTATAAATGTTAAAATAAATATAATTTAAAGTTTTGATTCCATACACAAACTTTATTTCTTAATAGAACATGTTAGGATTGCTTAAATGAATTTTTTTTATAATTAATAATGTTGTTAAGACTGTAACAAAAATCAATTATTATATATTCTCAAAATTGACATAAATGAGTTTTTAAAACAAATATTATATTATTAATTAATATTATATTCCTAAAAATCTATGGTTCGGACAAAGGACTTATATAATGATTGGTGTATCATTAATGGACCACTTGGAGGTCGCTTTGAAGTATATAGTATGTTTATTAACCATATAATATTAAAATACAAAGTGACATGGTAAATGTCAAACTGTTTAACTAAGAGTTAAATATAAATGATAAGGTTAATATAGTGACCCAAACCTGTCTAAAATCTATTGGATTAAGGATTATGACCCATCCCCACCTTATAATTTGAATAATCCACTTTGGAGACATTAGAAACTGAAAAACAATTATTATAAATTAATACATTATGTTTTTTTAAGAGCCCCTCCTCCCCCGAATCAAAGGACACCACTTCTAAAAACTTATTCATACCTTCAACGCCTTTTGGTTCAGCCAAACCTTGCCCAATTATCCTATAAACCTCCCTCACTTCATCCTAAAGGCCTTAATTTAGTTCAAAAGCCATATTAATAATCCCTTTTGATCAAATCAAAAGGAAGAACCCGAAGAAGAGTTAATAATTTCACCACCCTCGTTCATGTGCCTTTATTTTTCAACATATTCATTTTTAATATTTACATTATAAAATAATAAATCCAGTATCTTCTATATACTGTGATGTTATTATAAATATGTTACAACCATATTCAGTATTCTATCCATCCTTTTAATGACATGTCACCATACATTCGTACGTACGGCTTACCGTCTCCACGTCGTGGTGTAATTTTTATTCAAAACGTTATTATTTGGATGTGTATGAAAATGATGTGTAATTTATGTATATAATAAATAAAACATTATAATGATTCTGTATATATGATATAACATCCAATTATATATTATTTTAATATCAAAAGAAGGATATTGTCACTCGTGCGTACGTATGGACTACCGTCTCCATGAACGCTATGAGATTCATTCCCCCATCGTATCCATTCAAGTATAATTCTCATTTGATGTTTAAAAATAATTTTAAAGGACTTGATATCATTCTAGATATAAATAAGATGCATACTATCCTTAACAAACAAGGCTTATGTAACAAAACATATAAAACAAAATGAGTATGTTTACACCTAAAACGATGATAATACTATGATATTATTAACAAAACAATGTTAAACGATCATATATGATAACATATTAAGGTATATGATTATTGTATAATTTAATAACAATTATTTAACCATTATACAATTATTTAACCAACCCTCGACCAAGGAAAAGTACAAGGTAAGGTTTTATTTCACAATCTCTTCATTATCCGATGTTGTTTATATGTAATTATCTACTAGGACCTCTTTATCATTCACATCCAAGTTTCTTAAAAATTTATTTCAAATAATTATTACTATTTATAGACTATGGGTTAAAGTCATTTATACCCTTTTTTGTCTTTTTATAAGAATTTTATAATTGAATCTTTCTGTCATTTTCCAAATAAGGTCCTTTTTATCCTTTTCGACAAAATTAAGAGAAGAATGTATTTTTTTAACTTATACGGTGGGATCCGCTATTTTCCACAGTTAGAAAATAGTCGAAGCTTCCCTTACAAGATTATAATAGTATTTTCAAATTAAAAATTTTCCTTTTATAATAATGTGACTTTTAAATAATTTCAAAAAAAAAGATATTTCTCTCAAATAGTTTTGATTTCATCTATGTCAACAACATTTGATGGAATTTAAGCATATATGAAGTTGATTAATTATGATACAAAACTTCAATATTTTATTTAAGGTTTTGTGATATATTCTATTATAGATGTGTTTTTATACGATTCATGGTTTATGGAGAAATTATTGACATTTCGTATGCTAGTTTTAATACAAATGTTTATGTTATGTTTATACCTGTCCAAATGAGGAATGCATTGGACATAATAAGTCACGGGTGGAGCCCGCTATAGCTCCTAGATGCATCAGTAGGTCTCATGATAAAAACTAGTTTCTTGGAATAAGGCCTTGACAAAATCTTATTTGTAGTCTTGGCACAAGTCCTTGACTATGTGGTTATGATAGTCTGGAATTATACATTCCTTCATAATTAAAGTGGTTATTGATATTGCATTGGATTATTCGACTAGTAAAATATCCCTGTGAATTAGTAAATGGAATTACTTCATTTTATTTCAGCCATATTATGCTGAAGTTCAATTTTAAAATGCTTTTGTTTTATTTTTACATTACCTTAAATGTTTATGCTTATTTATGAATGTTTCCACTATGTTGTTACCCTTATTGGGCATCTGAGCTCACCCCATTCTACGTTTTATTTTTCTCAGGATGTGAAGAAGTATTATATGAATGACCTGTAGGGATAGTATGAGGGGATATGAGTGCGGAGAAAAGATGATTTTGTAGTTTTCAATTTATGATGTAATGTAGGACTTATGAATATATCTACTATTTCCAAGGATACTAAACTAATTGGACATTTGAGATTTGATCATTTGTGACCATTACAATGTTATGTAATAATGCACCGACTCTGGGTAACTGGGTTTGGGGCATTACAGTTGGTATCAGAGGGAGTTTAGTACAAACCTTGAAATCTAGATTTCGATAAACTCTGATTGGAGCACATAGCCCTAAGAAGGACTTTGACTATTAGTGTAGAAGAACATCCTGGAATTTTGGTATTGTAGATATTTTGTGAGTTTTATTGAGCAATACATCCCTATATGTATATGAGCTGGTAGAGGCAGCTCTGGCACTGATGTACCTAGCATTAAAACCAGAAAACACCGCCTTGAGCTAGACTCGAATGAGAACTGGTGCACGACATCAGGCCTTGCTCTACTCTTGGTTAAGAAACTCTCAAGGGATATGCTTAGGATAATTCTCATTTACCTTACAAAACATTATGAAGGGTTTATGAGTAAATAATTCCTCAAAGAAAACATTTTTATGATTATGGATTATATCCATAAACTATTCAACTTATGTTAAGTGTTTTACATGTTTGGATTTATGTATTGCGATTCATAAACTAATCTAGTGTATGCCATTGTTTAGAAATGGTGCCTAGTGGAAGGAATGGAAATCATATCAATGCACGGACTCCATGTAGGGATTTCCCTCATTCTCAAGATAATTATAGTGGAATTTGTGATACAACTGGTGCTGATCAGCTTACCACTATATTGGGACAACTCACTCAGGTTATGAGTAATAACCTTATGTGTATGGAGCACCCTGATCCGCAGCGTGGAGGATCAATGATAGATAGATTCATGAGGCAACAACCACCAACTTTCAATGGGATTACAAATCCATTAGTTGCTGAGAAATGGACAAATTCCATAGAGAAAATATTCCATGCCTTGGGGAGTAGTGAAAGGGAAAAAGATATCATGGCAGTTTACCGCCTCATGGGAGATGCTGATCAATTGTGGTTGTTGATTCAAATAAATAAGGATGATGATGAAGTATCAAATATGGAATGGAGGGAGTTTAATGAGATTTTCTTAGAAAAATACTTTCCTCGTGACCATCGAGCGAATATGGGAAGGTAATTTTTGAGTCTAAGAGAAAAGGAGGATGATAATATCACAAAGTATGTTGTTAACTTTACAAGGATATCGAGGCATGCTACAAATTATATATGTAACCAAAGAAGTAAGATTTATTGTTTCTATGATGGGTTAAAACAGTTTCTCCATTGACCATTAGTCTCACAAACCTTCTCGTCATACAAAGATATTGTATCATGTGCTATCAAGAGAGAAAAATAATTCTCTAAGTCTTACGACCTTCATGAAAATCAAGAGAAGAAGAGATATAATGACCACTTTTGAAATGGAAATAAGGGGGAGAAGGGAATAATTGAATATCCATCCTGTAGTAAATTTTGGAAGAATCACCCTGGTACATGCTTGAAGGGAATGTGAGTCTGTTACAAATGCGGTGAAAAAGGCCATGAAGCTCGTGATTGCATGGAGAAGAAAGAAGCTAACGATGTTCAATGATACAATTGTAGGGAGATAGGAAATTATGAAAATGAATTTCCTAAGATTCATGGAATCTTATCTCCGAAAAGGCCAAGGGATCAAGGCCAAGCGTATGTTATCACTACTGCTGAGGTAGAAGCTTCGAAAGACATGGTGGCATGTAATTTAATGGTTTTTCTCAAGTTTAGCTAATACTTTTTTGATTCTGGATCATCGCATTATTTCATATCTTCCCAGTTTCCTAAGAAAATTAGATATTTTCAATTTGATTTAACAAGGGAGTTTTCAGTCAAAAATCTTAGGGGAAGTATCATTACAACAATGGTTTGTGAGTCAGTCCTTATTAGAGCAGATGAATGTTCTTTATCTACTGATCTCATCGGCATAACTATGACTGAGTTTTATATAATCCTCGGTATGTATTGGCTGTCGGACCATGATGCAATGATTTATTGTAAGAATAACGAGGTTACAATTTTTGATGATGATGATGATAAGGAACACCTTATCAATAGAGCCGAATCGTCACCACCAAATTCTTATCTAGATCCACCCCCAGTAGCTCAAACTAAATTCATTTATCGGGGAGGAAGAGAATGAAATAACTATTTGTGAGGAAATTAATTTCCAAATATAGGATATACCTATTGTGAATGAATATGTAGATGTGTTTCTGGAAGATTTACCTGGACATCCTCCAGAACGAGAAGTTGAGTTTTCCATTGATTTAATTTCTGGTTCAAGGCCTATATTGAAGACCCCTTATAGAATGGACACTATAGAATTAGTTGAACTAAAAAAACAACTAGAGAATTGAGTAATAAGGGATTTATTTGCCCTAGTTTTTCTCCATGGGGATCCCCTATCCCTTTTTTATGAAGAAATATGGATCTATGAGGTTATGTATTGACTACAGGTAATCAATGCTATAACAATAAAGAACAAGTATCCCCTACCTCTCATTGATGATTTTTTGACCAACTGCATGGAGATCAATACTTTTCAATGATTTAACTACAATCTGGATACCATCAGTTGTGTGTGATGAAGGAAGACATTCTGAAGACAGTATTTCGAACCAGGTACGGGCATTATGAGTTTACAGTAATGCCTTTTGGATCGACTAATTCACCCTATGTCTTCATGGATCTAATTAGTAGAGTTTTCAAGTAATATCTCGATGATTTTGTAGTGTAATTTATTGATGATATCATGGTATACTCCAAAATCTATGAAGACCACAAAAATCACTTGCGCATTATCCTGAAGACACTGAGAATACATGAATTATAAGGGAAGTTTAGCAAGTGTGAATTTTTGCTTTGAGAGATTTCTTTCTTGGCCATATTATCTCTAATGATGGAATCTCTACTGATCCTTCTAAGAACAATTCAATCCACGAATGGCCTATAGCAATTATTATAACTGAGGTACGTAGTTTTATTTTTAAGAGGGTTATTATTGACGTTTTGTCCAGAATTTCGCCCGATTTTCTAACCCATTAACGAAGCTCACACGTAAAGGGGTTAAATTTGATTGGACAATAGAGTGTGAAGAATGTTTCGTAGAACTGAAGAGAATATTAGTCACTAGTCTTATATTGACTCTACAATCGATGAATGATGGGTTTGTTATTTATAGTGATGCTTCAAAGAAATGACATGGTTGTTTCCTTATACAAAATGATAGGGTAATTGCCTATGCATCACGATAGCTAAAAATTCATGATAAAACTATCCTACTAATGATCTTGAGTTATCTGTTGTAATATTTACTTTGACGATTTGGAGACACTACCTCTATAGTGAAAAATGTGAGATTTATACTAATCACAATAGTTTGAAGTATATTTTCTCACAAAAAGAACTCAACTTGAGGCAAAGGAGATTTCTTAAACTACTCAAAAATTACGATCTCACGATACACTACCACTTGGGGAATGAAAATATGCTGGAAGATGCTTTGAGTAGAATGGATCATGGAGTTTTAAACAAGAAGAGAGTTGAAAGGGATCCTATTTTCATGGATTTAGTAAAGATGGATATGGGAATAACCATGGCAGGTGAAACATCAATGCTTTTTCAAATTTTTTCTGAACCATCATTACTAGAAAGGATTAAGAGTTCTCAGAACGGTGATGAAGAGTTTCAAAAAAAAGATTAAAGATGTGAATAATGGGAGATTGAGTGACTTTGTGTATGAAGATGGAATTTTGATGTTTGGGAAGAGACACTAGTGCAGAAATCGTTTTTTATGTCACCATTTTTTTACGTCGGTTATATATAACCGACGTAAAAATGTGGCAAGTAGATTTTTCATGTCGGTTATTTTAATAACTGACGTTACAAATCATGCATGTTGGGTTTTTACGTCGGCTATCTTATAACGGACGTAAAAAACCAATGCGCGGGGGGTTTTTTTACGTCGGTTATTTGGAAACCGACGTAAAAAACCAAAGCGCAAGAGCTTTTTTACGTCGGTTTTAAGATAACCGACGTAAAAAAGCTAAAAAATAGTTTATAATGTCGGTTATAGAATAACCGACGTTATAAAACATTTAAAAAAATTAAAGCCCGTGTTCTTTCATTTACGATTTTTTGATTGACAGTCGCCGGCTCGTCTCTCTCTCGCGCGGTAAACCCTAATCGGCTGGTCGATCGCCTACATTAAACTCATTTTGGCTTCATTGTTTATCTTCTTCACTCCTCTCAGATCTATCATCTAAACTCGCGACATTCAAGTAAGCTTGCCACGAATTTAATTTCGTTCGTTTTTGTTTTGATTATTGATGTGATTTTCGTTCGTTTTTGAATCTCATGGAATTTTTTGTTATTGCAAATGGTTATTATGTCCATTCAACTTGCAACATTCAACTCGCAACATTCAAGCATGTGTATTTTGGATAAGACTATTTTTAACTCTTATTCTAGATTTTCATTCTGATATACGCTTTATGATTCTATAGTACAATGAAAAAGTAGATTCATTAAAGCTTCTTAAACCACTTATACTTCATCTTTTCTTATGAAATACGAATCAGTAACAACTCCAATATGATCACTATATTGATCTATCTGAATACCAGCAATGTCTTTATGAGCAACCTCTTAAGTATTTAAATAAATCAATATCTGATAAAAATATTACTATGACCATGGGAACATAGATATTTTACTTCACAACCATTCAAATTATTCAATCATTTAGAAAGAATAATTAATTTTAAAACATTGAGGATTAGCTTCAGCAAAATCTGAAAAATAATGGGTGGTACTGTAACGTTCCATTCTTCCAGCAACATTATTATTTCCTATTTAGATGGAATGTGTCTTTCTGGATGAAGATTGGTAGTACTTATTTTCATAAAATCATATTTTCCATGTGATTGTCCAGAAAATTATTTTCATGAATGAAATTGGACCAGGTACAATCGGTAATACCTATCCTTAAAATATCATTCAACATTCTTACATCATAATATTTTTTCAAAAAATTATGATTTTTAGAACTCCTAGATCATAAAACCATCATCTGTTTTCATCTGCATTCATAAAAATATCAATTCATACCTATTACAATCAAATATTTCATTCTGGACTCATGGTGAGTCTGATAATACAATTCTTCTTTCAGTCATCTCCTAAAAATGATGGACCTTTTCATGCAAAGTGTATCTGATTTGGTGAATACGATGGTATGTCCGATTTTTCACAAAACCAATTGAGGTGATTTCTTTTATTATTAATAATTCATAAAAAAATTATAATACCTAAATATTATTATCATCCTTTTCAGATTTTTCATTATAAAAAAGGTAAAGGGTACTTTCTTTTCATTAAACAGTAAAATTATATTTTTTATAAAGGTCTTTTCTATCTAGGTAGAAATAATTTAACGATAATTAGATTGAATTAGCTATATTATCTTATCTTACCATCCAAACACATTTTTATGTATTAATAATTATTATGTTTTGTAAAAGCAATTATGACCCCCATTTCATTTTTGTTAGTTAATTGATCTAAGAAAGTGTTATAAATGATTTGATGATCACGATTCACCCATATATATGGTTAGTCATTATGTGACATTTGGGTCCATAATATCCTTCTAATGCATTCGACAATGCATTATATATCATAGATCAATATGGGATATAGATGGTTATACCATGTCCAATGTGTTATGTGATGTGTCTCGTAAGAAATATTATAATAAATTATAGGAAAGGTGATTAACATATCCCAATATGAGGTGAATGAAACTATGTTTTCCCTTGACATATGTTATGACTTATATTATTATGTTTTTGCCACACTCTTATGTTATTCCACATACCAATGTTGTGATCTTGTGAATAAGGTTTTTTAAATCATGTTCCCACTATCATATAAATCATGTCTTATGTTATGCTAAAATTTTTATACTTGGACTCAGGTTTTATGATCTATAATTATATAGAACTGTTTCACTTATCATTTTGATCATGTGCTTTGTGTATGCTCTTATACCCCCATAGATATCTTTTTATGAGATTAGATATTATATTTATATATATCATGTTTACCCATAATGAGTATCATAAATCAAAACTTTTATTATTTTCATTCCCTAAGTTATAAAAATAAGTATTTTGTAGGATGATTCAAAAATTTAATCTGTGAGATGAGTTGTTTTATGTGTGAAACCGAGGCCAAACACATATATATTTTTTTTATTGGTATTACATATATATAGTTCGACATATACTTTTTTTTACATTACCATGATATTAACATTACTTTTTCTAAAGAAATATTAATGTCCTTAGATTATATATCGGTCAAAAGGATATAGTAATTCTAATATATAATCAGAATGATTAGATAATATGACAATATTATTAAACATAAAACAAATGGTCTATATTCATATTTCTAACATGACACTTACGATGTATATCTATTTGGTGTTGGGTACTTAAGAAAAATACTACTACATTCAAGATTTTGGCACTTGAAAGTGTTGAGTACATTAGATCATAATGATTGAACAACAATCATGAATAACACATGTTATATCCTCTATTAGGTATTCCTATATTTTAACATGTTTATTAGTATATTGGCATGAGATTATTATAAATGTGTATCATCTGATCATATTCACTTATTCCAGATAAAAATCATTTTGTTTATGTTTTATTGATGAATATTTTATTTGGAGAATCATTAGGCGTCATGATTTTCTTTGATTCAATGAAATTTAAAACTGTTCCATCTACCTATATTTTGTTTTAAAAATAATATTCAAGCATATTTTTTTAAATACCTATAGATTTGTTTTATATTTTAAATTGTTTTACATTCAAATTGTGATTTTTTTCATATAAACATGTATTTGTCTTATCTTAAAAATATATATATTTTTTGATATTTGTTATAGGTAATAATGAGTCGAAGTTGGATTACGGAACATCGAATGAGAAATGAATTTGAGGAAGGTGTTGATTCCTTTTTGGAAATTGCAAAACGAAATGTTCCAAGTAGTGACATTTTTTTCTGTCCATGTCTGAAATGTTTGAATATGAAGAAGTTGAAAAGTAGAGAGATAAAAGATCATCTGATATGTCATGGTTTTAATCCGAGTTATAGCCCTTGGATTTGGTATGGTGAAACTGGACGGAATGTCACTGATGATGATGATTTTCAAGATGGTAACTCCTATGGAATTGAAGAAATGATTCGCGATATTGTAGCAAAACAAATTGAGATAGAACCGACAGTTGCACGTCTATATGGTGATGCTGAAAAACCATTATATCCCGGTTGTACAGATTTTACGGTTCTGTCGGCGGTGTTAAGATTGATTAACCTGAAGGCGAAGCATGGATGGAGTGACAGAAGTTTTACAGAGCTACTACAATTGATGAAAGACATTCTTCCAAAAGATAACGATCTTCCATATTCACATTACAAAGCCAAGAAAATATTATGCCCGATGGGATTGGGATACAAGAAAATACATGCCTGTCGGAATGACTGCATTATATATAGGAAGGAATATGAATTTCTGTCAGAGTGTCCAAAATGTGGGACATCATGATATAAGGTGAAAGAAAAATCACAGGGTGATGTAGAGATTACAAAGATCCCTTCAAATGTATTTTGGTATCTTCCTATAATTAATCGTTTCAAACGTTTATTTGCTAATTCACATGATGCAAAAAGGTTAAGATGTCATGCTGAAGAGCAGGTATGTGATGGAAAAATATGTCATCCAGCTGATTGTCCACAATGGAAGAAAATTGATGCGCAGTATTCTATATTTGGAAATGAAATAAGAAATCTCAGACTAGGGTTGTGCACAGATGGAATGAATCCATACTGAACACTCAGTAGCACACATAGTTCATGGCCTGTTTTATTGGTAATTTATAACCTCTCTCCTGAAGTTTGTATGAAGCGCAAATATTTCATGTTGAGTACAATGATCTCTGGTCCAAAGCAACGTGATAATGATATTGATGTTTACTTGTCACCGTTGATTGTTGATTTGAAACTGTTATGGGCTGATGGTATTAGGGTGTGTGATTATTATAAAATGGAATATTTTCTACTGCATGCAGTGCTTCTGTTCACTATAAATGACTTCCTAGTGTATGGAAATTCTTCTGGATACAGTGTTAAAGCTAATAAAGCATGTCCAATTTGCGAACAACAGACGTCCTATTGTCAATTGCATCATGGGAGGAAAACAGTGTACATGGGTAATCGAAAGTTTTTTCCTATGGAACACCCTTATAGAAGACTAAAAAAGTCATTTAATGGCTCACAAGAATTTGATACTGCTCCAAAACCTTTATCCCCTGATCTGTATTTTGAGAGGGTGAAAAACCTTGACGTGACATTGGGAAAGACACATAAATCTGGTAATTATAGATATATTTGGAAGAAAAGGTCAATTTTTTTTGAGCTACCATATTGGAGGTATCATGAAGTTAAACATAATATTGATGTCATGCACGTGGAGAAGAATATATGTGATTCTTTGATTGGAACATTGTTAGATATTAAAGGATAGACTAAATATGGGTTGAATGCAAGATTAGACTTACTATCAATGGGAATACGTTTGGAGTTAGCTCCCACTCCTAAAGGAAGACGGACATTTCTTCCCCCGGCATGTCATACATTATCGAAGAGGGAGAAAATTAGCTTCTGTCAGTGTCTTCATGATACCAAAGTGCCTCAAGTTTATTCTTATAATGTAAAAAATTTTGTCTCATTAAAGGACTTGAAGTTGATAGGTATGAAATCACATGATTGTCACGTCATGATGCAACAAATTCTACCAGTTGCATTGCGTGGAATATTGCCCATTAGTGTCTGAAAGACTATAATGAAGTTTTGTTATTTTTTCAATTCAATTTGTAATAAGGCGATTGATGTGAATGCTTTGAACATTTTGGAAAAGGATGAAATTTTTATACTTTGTCAATTGAAAATGTATTTTCCTACAACTTTTTTTGATATAATGGTGCATTTAATGATTCATCTGGTTCGAGAAATAAAGCTTTGTGGACCTGTATATCTTCGTTGGATGTATCCTTTTGAAAGGTATATGAAAATATTAAAGGGGTATGTTATAAATCTATATCGACCTGAAGCCTCCATTATTGAAAAGTATATTTCTGAGGAGGTAGGAGAGTTTTGTACGAGCTACTTGGCTGCGGCACAACACATAGGTTTGCCTCCATCTCGCCATGAATGAGTTAATAATGAGGGAAAGGGGATTCGCGGCTTGAAAGTCAAGTCATTGTCAGCTGAACAGATGAAGAAGTTAGAATCATACATCTTGAATAACATAGCTGATTCTCAACCATATATCACATTGCATATTAATGGGTGGAAATAATGTCATCCAAAGAAGAACGAAATGTGGATTTTGAATGAGCACAACTAAACATTTTTTTCATGGATTAAAAAGACTTTTCTTGGTAGATCAGATGTATCAGAGACATTAAAATGGATAGTGGGTGGTCCATGTTTAAATGTGATAACATGGTCTGGTTATGATATTAATGGTTATACATTTCATACAAAAGCTCAGGACAATAGAAGTGAAGTTCAGAATAGTGGTGTATTTGTGTTTGCTGAAGCAATGCATTTTTCGAGTGCTAAGGACAAAAACCCAATTTCTACATCAAATGCATATTATGGAGTGATTGAAGACATATGGGAGGTTGATTACTTTAAAATTAAAGTTCCCGTTTTTAACTGTAAATGGTTTAACGCTAACAACAGTGTCAGACACGATGAATTTGGAATGACACTTGTTAATCTATATAGATTGGAAGACACAGCTGATTCTTTTATAATGGCAACACATGCAAAACAAATTTTTTATGTAGTAGATCAATCAGATATGCAGTGGGATGTTGTTTTACAAAGGAAAAAAACAATATGTTGGTGAGGATGAACTTGATGAATATGCTGATTTATGTGAGACCCCTACTTCAATGGAAATATTAACAGAACATAATGATGATCATGTTGAAGACATAGTTTGTGCCATAAGGAACGATCACGACGAAGGAATTTGGGAAAACAATCCATCTATACATTCCTAAAATTACAGGTAACATATGTTTATTTCTTGTTTACATTTATTTTTTCCATAAATGTTAGATATTGTAAGTTTTTTATTTATTAAAACATGTTTTAAAATAAAATAAGTATATGTTTTTGTTTGTTTTAAGTTTGTTTAGTTTACTTTATCATGTTTATAACCATTACATGAATTTTAAAATTCTTATTTTTGTTCAGTGACAATTACTTTACCATGTTTACAATGTTTACCAGGTTTACCATTTTTACCATTTTTACCATCTTGACCATCTTGACCATCTTTTCCATCTTTTCCATTGTTTAACATGCTTACCATATTACCAATGTTTACTATTATGTAACTTAGTACACTTTTCTATTTTCTAATTACAATAGTATTAAAATATTTTAATTTGTATATTTGTTCACTGACAATTACTTTACCATGTTTACAATGTTTACCAGGTTTACCATTTTTTTCATTTTTTACCATCTTGACCATCTTGACCATCTTGACCATCTTTGCCATCTTTACCATTATTTAACATGCTTACCATATTACCAATATTTACTATTATGTAACCTAGTACACTTTTCTATTTTCTGATTACATTAGTATTAATATATTTGAATTTGTATATTTGTGAACTGAAGTTTTTTTTGAAGGATAATGACAGATAATTCAGATGATGAACCACATGATTCTGGAGAGGAGCATATTGCTGGTCATACCTCTAGGGATGAACATTCACATGCTCCTATTACGGCAAAGAGTTCAATGGTTGGTAAACGTGGGTGCACACGTTTACCAAAATTATCACTTGCCCGTACGCAGGATCAGAGGATAGTAGTTGAGTTTGATGATGATGATATTCCTAGAGGTCCGAATTCCAAAGATTTTAAGAGTTTTGTTGCAACTCAGGCTAAGACCAAAGTAAGCATTCTGTATGATGATTGGAGAGGTGTTGATAAAGCGATTATCTCTCAGTTGTGGGATACGATTTGGGTAAGATCTTTTGTCATTGTTTGACCATTCTTTTAATGTTTCTAGTATATATAATATGTTTAACCTCTTCTTTATCAAATGACATTTGATATTCCTGACACAGGAGGAGTCAGGAAGAAATGCTTATCGTTGGCTGCCAGGAGATGGAGGGATTTCAAATCAACCCTCTCATCTGATTTCATTTATGGTCATTGGAGTCATGACAATCCATGTCGTATATATCCTTTTATAGATGAAGACACATGGAGACAGTTTTTTGAAAGTAGAAAAAAGATTCATTTCTGGTAAGGGCAATGTAAACATTTATAACATTTCTTATATAAATGATTTTATTAATGTTTTTTTAATGATTTCTTATTCTTAAATTACAGCAAACAAGGAAATCTCATCAGGAGATCCAATCTAAAAATGTATACCCTCATAGTTTATCTCAGGGAGGTTATACATTATTGGCAGAAAAAATGATAGCGGAAAAATTTCAACAACTAAGAGGTGAGTCTTCAAGCTCTGGAGAGGTGGCCCCTCCATCCCCTCTATCTAGACATGAAAAATGGAAGAGAGCTCGGAAGGGAAAAAAAGGGAAATATCTTTCGGAAGAATCGAGAATCGTAGCTGAGAGGATTGTAAGATATCTATTTAATTTATTTAAGATAACTTTTTTCTTCATATAAGTTTCAATCATTACAGAAATTTCCAATTAATTAATACAGGACTCTCTTGAGGAGCAGAGTTCAGAGGGGACATTTACAGCTACTGGGAGGGAAGATATTTTATTTGCAGCATTGGGAAGGCCCGAACATCTTGGTCGTGTAAGAGGATATCTGGCAGGTGTATCGGTAAGAAAAGTGTTTCCACATTATTCAACTTCTAACATTGAGGGGGTTTATAAAAAAAATAGAATCCTTGGAGGTTGATGTTCAAAATATTAATGAGACGATGGAAGACAATATTAGAGATTCGGTGCAGTCTATGTTTGTAGAAATGCAAAGAAAATTTCAGACTGCAGCTCCCACTCCTCCACCTCCCCCTGAAGACCCTATTATTTATCCTCCACCTCCGCCAGTAGCTCCCACTCCCCCACCTCAGCCTGCGGACCCCATTTTTTATCCTACGCCTCCGCCGCAGCTTCCTACATATTGCAAGTTGTATGTTGATGATTCTCAACATCATATAGTAGCATACGAGTTGGTATATTGTATAGGAGATACAGTTCATCATCAACAATTAGAGGTAGAGAATCAGAGGGTCACTGTACAGGACATTATAGATAGATCAGCTAGGGTACCAATACCTACAGATGAGGTGGCGACAGTTGGACAGAGTATCCGCCATTTTTTAGTTTGGCCATCCAGACCACTTCGACTCATTACCATAGAGGTATGAATGTTATATATTTTATTTTATTTTTTTATTAAAGTTGTTTTATCAATTGAAAACTACTATAATTCTCAATTTTTTTCACAGGAATACTTCAAAGGTAAAGAAATGCTGTATAGACAACAACAAAGACAACATGCTATGACATCAGATACAGATTCCAGTGGTCTTGACAGATTGTGAAGATATTCACATTTGTTGTTGGGTTTTTATGAGTTTCCAATGGAATATCATGTTTGTGGACGTGAAATAAGTGTGGGGATTACAAAATATGATATTATGGAGCTTGTTACGGGAGATAAGTTGGGCATCAATGTGGTGAAAATGTTTTCCATGTAAGTCTTAACACCTTTTCCCTGCGTTATATTTATTAAAAATGTATACTTATATATGTTTTGTATTAGGTATATTTATAAAATTTGTGAGAGGAATGAACTGACAGAAGTATATGGATTCATGGACCCACAATTGATTTCCCCTGAAGCATATGCATTGACTGAGGTACAAATAATGGTTTATATTCCTGAAAGATTTGAAAAGAATATAATCCAATAATGTTGGATGATGCCTTTTTGTGAGAGGTATGAAACACATTTCTCTCAAAGACTTAATTATCTTTTATCATAAAAAACCACTAACATTAAATTTCCTTTTACCAGTAATCATTGGATGTTAGGGATTTTTTTTCCCAAGGGAGAAAGCTCTTTATTGGATATGATCTGTTCATGGGGATGTGCGGGCAAGTTTTAAGAATATATTGGAAAAGTAAGTTTCAATTTCTCAATATTTTTATATATTATAATGAATTTTAAATTTACCCCATTCGTATTATTTTCTAACAGTGCATGGGTCTGCTTTCGAAAAAACACAAAGAAAAGAAATGGTATGATCAAATATGTAAATGCGAAGGTAAATTTCCATTTATAATTTGTACATTTTGATTTATTACATAAAAATAATATATTGAATTTACACTCATTCAAAACAGAATTTTCATGAACAACAAGGCCTCATCGAATGCGGATATTATATATTATGATTTATGTATGAAATAATAACAACTGGGACAGTTGTGAATTTTGACCTGGTACGATTTCCTCTTAAACATTTCCATCAAATTTCAATTTGATTTATTCATTATACACGTTTACTATCTTCTTTTTCATTTGTATCTTTTTGATGACCCTCAACCCTATACGGATGAAGACATCAAACACGTACAAGCGAAGTGGTCAAATTATTTTACAGTTTTGATTGAATTTTAGTTGTTTGTAATGTAAAATGTAATTTTGAATATTGTCGTTTTAATTGTGTATTTGGTAGTTGTTTAGGTTTGATTTAGTTTTTTTTTTGAAGTTGACAGTGTAAGTTTTGAATGTTATATAAGTGAATGTTTAATTTTGATCTACTTCTTGTTTTGGTCTACTTTTGATGGTTATTCTGATATGGATTTGTGTCTGTGGGGGAGGGGTTCCAAGGGTGTGGGGGTGTGTTCAGTGGTGTTGGGGGTGTCCAGCAGTCTGGGAGGGTTGTCCGGTGGGGTGGGGGGACAGTCCTGGGGGTTGGCAGGGATGTCCAGGGGTGTGGGAAGCCGGTCCAGGGGTGTGGGAGTGCTGTCCAGGGGTGGGCGGGTTGACCAGGGGTGTGGTGGGGGCTTTTAAGTGGGGTGAGGGGGTGAGGAGGTGCTGTTCAGGCGGGTGGAGGGTTGTCAAGGGGTGTTTGGGGGTGTCCGGGGGTCAGGGGGCAGTCCAGGAGTGTGGTGGGGGCTCCAATGGGGTGGGGGAGGGTTGTCCAAGGGGTATACATGAGGGTGGGAGCTCCAATGGGGTGGGGGAGGGCTGTCCAGGGGGTATACATGAGGGTGAGGGCTCCAATGGGGTGGGGGAGGGCTGTCCATGGGGTATAAATGAGTGTGGATGCTGTCTAGTGGGTAATTTTTATATGTTATCTATGTACATGCTTAATTTTAATGTACTTCTGTTTTTGTGGTACGATTTCTTGATTTATTTTCTCGTTGATTCTGGTGGAGAGAAGATCACTGCATTCTATTTAAAAAAAAATTGGGTTTATCACGTCGGTTATTTAATAACCGACGTGATAAAAGGCCTGGAAAATGGTTTATCACGTAGGTTATTTAATAACCGACCTGATAAAAGGCCTGTAGAATGGTTTATCATGTCGGTTATTTAATAACTGACGTGATAAAGGGCCTGAAGAATGGTTTAGCACGTCGGTTATTGAATAACCGACGTGCTAAACGGCCTGGACAATGGTTTATCACGTCGGTTATTGACTAACTGACGTGATAAACCCCCTCCCTCCGGTTTATCACGGCGGTTATACAATAACCGACGTGATAAACCCCCCTCCCCCAGGTTTTCACGTCGGTTTTATATGAACCGACATGATAAACCACGCTCAGCCCGGTTTATCACGTCGGTTCTTCTAGAACGGACGTGATAAACCACCCTCACCCCAGTTTATCACATCGGTTCTATATGAACCGACATGATAAACCCCCTCGCCCCTGTTTATCATGTAATCTGTTTAAGAACGGACGTGATAAACCATTGTCCAGGCCGTTTATCACGTCGGTTCTTCGATAACCGACGTGATAAACCATTCTCCAGGACCTTTATCACGTCGGTTCTAAAATAACCGACGTGATAAACCATTCTCCAGGCTCTTTATCACGTCGGTTCTAAAATAACCGACGTGATAAACATCACGATTTTATGTTTTTGACGTCGGTTTTAAAATAGCCGACATCAAAAACCTTATTTATAACGTTGCACGTATTAAAGTCGGCTAGAAACCGATGTAAAAAATTAAAAATAACCGACCTGAAAAATGTTTTCTGCACTAGTGAGACTTTGTGTTCCTGATATACCAGATCTAAAAAAGGAATTTTAGATGATTCTCATAGTTCCAATTTCTCTATACACCCTAGAAGCACCAAAATGTATAGAGATTTGAATGAACATTTTTGGTGGGACAACATGAAGAGGCAGATTGCTCATTTTGTGTCAAGATGTATGGTCTTTCAACAAGTGAATGCTAGAAGGAAATAGCCTGGAGAAGTCATGAAACCTCTTCCCATACCTGAGTGGAAATGTGATAATATCATGATGGACTTTTTCATGGGAATACCAAAGACTCCTAGAAGGAACGATGCAATATGGGTCATTGTTGATCGTCTTATCAAGCCAGCACATTTTCTTTCTATAAGATAATATCTACCACTTGAACATCTAGCAAGACTATATATTAATGAAGTTGTGAGACTTCATGGAGTACCCCTATCAATTGTTTCTGATCATGATCCACGTTTTACTTGAAGATTATGGAAGAGTCTTCAGAAGGCTTTGGATACTGAACATTGTTTGAGCACTGCCTACCACCCTCAAATAGATGGACAATCAGAACTGATTATTCAAACCTTAGAATACATGTTTTGATCATGATCACTTGACTTTCAGGGTATGTGGGATCAATATTTACCTCTAGTATAATTTTCATATAACAATAGCTTCCATTCGAGTATTCAGATGGAACCATATGAAGCGTTATATGGAAAGAGATTTCGCAAACCAACATATTGTGATGATGTTGGTGAAAGAAAACTCATAGGCCCAAAACTAGTGGAGGAAACGATGGAAAAGGTGAAGACAATCCAAAACCATATGAAAGCATCTCAATGTAGGCCGAAGAGCTATACTGATAACCGATGGAAGGATTTGGAATTTCAGGTAGGAGATCATGTTTTCATGAAGGTATATACATGGAAGGGTGTTATACGTTTTATTAAGAAGAGTATACTGAGTCCCAGGTATATAGGACCTTTCGAAATTATAGAACGAATTGGGGTTGTTGCATACCGTTTGGAAATGCTGGAAAGTCTCTCTAAAGTTCACGATGTGTTCTATGTATCACTGTTAAGAAAATACATGCCTGGCCCAACACATTTACTCACCTATGAGGAAGTAGAATTGGAACCCGATCTGTATTATAGATAAGAACCCGCCGGGATTCTTGAGACGAGATAACAAGTGCTGTGAAACTAGACGACTCGTCTGGTAAAAGTTCTATAGAGAAAACATAATATTGAAGAGGCAACGTGGGAACCCGAGGAACATATGATGAAGAACCACCCAATTATTTTCATGCGGTGGTATTCTAGAAATTTTGAGGATGTAATTATTTGAAGAAGGGGAGAATGTAACACCCCAAGATTCCACAGTACGCTTCTCTTTTAATAATAAAGTAGTGTGTGTTGTACGCAACCTCGAGTTCTAACACACACCACTATAATCAAACTAGCCATTTTGAATAATAATACCCAACTTTTAAAATTTTATAAATTTTATCGTTCAAAATAGACTTCATTTTCGTATTGGGAATATAAAAATTAGCTTAGGGAGAATTTTTGGTACTTTTCGGATTACATTCATATTTTGATGAATAGTGAAAATTACTAAATTTTAATTGAAAACAACTTTTTTAATCAAAATAATTAATAGTGATAAATTATGAATTTGAGTTATTTTAGAGTATAATAAGATTTTATTTTTACCATTTAATCCAATTTTTCTCATTGGAAATAATTTCATATTTAAACCGGAAATAAACAAGTGTCAATCTTTTGATATTTATTATTTTTTTAAAACACGCTTATTTGTTTTGATGGCGGGAATTAATTTTAAATTAATTTCTGCCCCTTTGTTGTATTGAATTTTGAAAAATGGTTTCAATATTTGTAATTAGGATGTACAAATTTTTTAAATAGGTATCTTTTATTTTTATACATTTTGAATAATTACTTCGGTAAATATTTTATTTACCATGGTTAAAGGATAAATTCGGTAAATAAGGGTAAAATAATAATATTATAATAATAATAAATTACCCTGAAACATTTCCTAGCCCTATTGTTTGATACATGTCCGATCTTGGGCATATTTGGGTCGATTTTGGGACCCCATTGATCCAATTGTAAGAGATAATGACACTTTATATTAATTAAGTTAAAGTAAATACAAAAATGACATCAGCATATATCTTTTATCAAAACAAATTTGACATTGGGTTATATATGTTATATTTTAAACTATAAATATTCTTTAGAAAGCTAAAAATATTTAATACATAATGTTATTTTATTTAGATTTTTTATACCTAGAATAATTAAATTTAGTAATAACACAATGATGATGCAATATTTTCTTTATTAATGAAAGAATAAAATAAATATAATTATAAAAGTTAAAATAAATATAATATGAACTTTTTGATTCCATCGACGACTTTTATTGGTTAATTTGACATGTTAATATTTCATAAATGAATTTGGTTCTTATTAATAAAGTTGTTAAGACTTTAAAAAAAATCAATTATTAAATATTGTCAAAATTGACATAAATGAGTTTTTAAAACAATTATTATATTATTAATTGATATTATATTTCAAAAGATCTATGGTTCAACCAAAAGACTTATATAATGATATGTGTATCATTAATGGATCACTTGGTGGTCTATTGTAGGTATATAATATGTTTATTAACCATATAATATAAAAATACAATGTGACATGGTAATGTAAGACTATTTATCTATGAGTTAAATATAAGTTATAAGGTTAATATAGTGACCCAAACCTATCTAAAATATATTGGAATAAATTATTTAGACCCATAACCACCATAGAAATTTAATAATCCACTTTTGATCCATTATAAACCTAATATGAATTTATTATAAATTAATACTTTATGTTTTTCCTAAAGAGCCCATCTTCCCCCTTATTAAAAGACACCACCTCAAACCAATTCTTCATACCTTCAAAGCCTTTCGGATGGGCCAACCCCTGATCAATTATCCTTTAAACTTACCTCACTTCATCGTAAAGGCCTTACTTTAGTTAAAAATCCAACTTATGGAGCCCTATTAATATAATCAAAAGGAAGAACCTGAAGAAGAGGTAATAATTTCACCACGCTCTTTCAAGTTCCTTTCTTCTTCAACCTCATCTTTCTTGGTTATTTCCATTCTAAAATAATAAATCTAGTATCTAATATATATTGTGATGTTATTATAAATATGTTAAAATCATATTCAGTATTCTATCTATCTTTTAATGGCATGTCACCATACATGCGTACGTATGGCTTACCGTATCCACGTTGTGGTGTAATTGTTATTCCAAACATTATTATTTGGATGGATATGATAAGGATGTCTAATTGAAGTAAATAATAAATATAAAATTATAATTATTCTTTATATATTATATACCATCCAATTATATATTATTTTAACATCAAAAGAAGGATATTGTCGCTCGTACGTACGTACGGGCTACCGTCTCCATGAACGTGATGAGATTCATTCTCCATCGTGTCCATTCAAGTATAATTCTCATTTGATGATTAAAAATAATGTTTAGGGACTTGATATAATTCTGGATATACATAAGATACAACCTATCCATAAAAAACAAGGCTTATGTAACAAATCATATAAAATAAAATGAGTAAGTTAACACCCGAAACGACGATAATACTAAGATATTATTAACAAAGCAATGTTAAACGGTCATATATGATATCATATTAATGTTTATGATTCTTTTATATTTTAATAATTATTATTTTACCATTATACAGGAGGTTAACCTACACTCGACCAAGGAAAAGTACAAGGTAAGGGTTTATTTTAGAATCTCTTCATTATCCAAGATTGTTTAAATGTAATTATCTACTAGGACCTCTTTATCATTCACATCCATGTTTATTAAAAATGTATTTCAAATCATTTTTACTATTTTACAGTCTATCGGTTATAGTAATTTATACCTTTTTTTGACTTTTTATATGATTTTTATAAAGGAATATTTCTGTCGTTTTCCAAACAAGGTCCTTTTTATCCTTTTCAACAGAAATCAGGTAAGAATGTATTTTTTTAACTTATACGACAGGTACCGCTAATTTCCACCATTATAAAATCATCAATGCTTCCCTTACATGCTTATAAGATTATTTTTAAAGTAAATATTTTCTTTTATAATCATGTTACTTTTAAATTATTTCAAAAAAATTGATATTTCTCTCAAATAGTTTTTATTTCATCTCAGTAAAAATCCTTTGATGGATTTTAAGCATATATGATGTTGATTTATTATGATATAACACTTCCATGTTGTATTGAAGGTTTTTTGATATGTTTGACTATAGATGTGTTATTTTTATATCATTCATGGTTTATGGATAAAGTATTGACATTTCATATGATGGTTTTAATACGAATGTTTATGTTATGTTTAAACATGTTCATATGATGAATGCATTAGACTTAATAAGTGACGGGTGGAGCCCGCTATAGCTCCTAAATGCATCGTTAGGTCTCATGAGACAAACTAATGTCTTGGCACAAGGCCTTGAAAAAATATTATTTGTAGTCTAGGCACAAGCCCTTGAATATGTGGTTATGATAGTCTGGTATTATGCATTCTTTAATTATGAAAGTGGCTATTGATATTGCATGTGATTATTCAACTAGTAGAATATCCATTTGAATAAGTATATGGCATTACTTATTTTTGTTTCTTCCATATTATGCTAAAGGTTAATTTTAAAAGGCTTTTGTTTTATTTATACATTACCTTAAATGTTTATTCTTATTTATAAAAGTTTCTGTTATGTTGTTATCCTTGCTGGGAATTTAAGCTCACCCCTTTCTATTTTTTATTTTTTGAAGGATGTGAAGAAGTATTTTATGAATGATATTCATGGATAGTATGAAGGGATATGATTATAGAGACAATATGTTGTTGTATTTTTCATTTTATGATGTGATGTAAAACTTATGAATATATCTAGTGTTTCCAAGGCTACTAAACTAATCGGTCTTTCGAGATTTGATCTTCTGTGATCATGACAATGATATGTAATAATGTACCGATAATTGGTAACTAGGTTCAGGGCGTTAATAATCATGCCAAATAGATGGAGAATCATCAACCTCCTACCAAGATGATTATAGTGGTGATGTAAGCTTACACAAGGGTAGGAATCTGCGAGAAAACCGGTCGGTGAACATTATAACAATAATGGTTATCTTTACTTAGGTGGGGAAACTTGAGTGTCCAAATTATTCCATTTACTTCTCATGGATTTAAACGGTGTTTTAATGTAGCCTCCTAGTTTATAAAGATGATCAAGTTCAATAATGTATTTTAAAAAGGGAATAAGACATGATGACACTATAAACCATTTAAAAATTTGACATGTGAAAATTCATTTAAAATGAATACACCCCCATCTTCCTATCCTAGTCATGTTTACCAACCTATTTCTACCTTATATTCTTCTTCCTCTTTTCACCAGCATTACTTGTTAATCACAAAAATCAATCTATAGATAAAATCATGGATTGACTTAAAATTTTTATTAATGATTGTAAATTTAACCTCATGGGATAACAATGATAATTTAATCTAATGTGATTCTTCCTAAACAGAATTATTGGAATAATGATGCATAAAACACGAATTTTCATTCCTCTAATCGTAACAAAATTCTAAACTATAGCGGTTTCAGTAGTATGTCACCACATTCATCCCATAATATAGTTTTTGTGAGTTTGATAGTAGGTTATATATATATATATCCTGGTCATTGGGGAAAACATAGTTTATTTTTATAATAAATTATATATTTGGATGGTTGGAAAATAATGTAACGAGTAAGGGAAAATAAAATGTCTAAAATATAAGTTCTTGTAATGTAATAGTCAAAATAATCCTCATATGTATGAGGAAAAATTATTTTTATTTCATCAATCACAAAATGTTTTATGTAATAAAATCTATTATATAATTCATAGTGGATTTATGGTTATAAACTATTTGTTTCTTCTCTGGTGTTCAACCTTAGATGACATGATAGGATCAATTAGTAGTGGTACACATACATCACATTTTAAAATGGATGGGAAGAATATCATTTATATAATATTTATTTTAAGATTATTATTTGAGGAATAATGTTCAATTATATTTAACTAATAGAACCTACATCAAGAAATTTCAAATTTTGGTCTCAAAAAAATACTCTCTTTTATAATTTATTATGAAAAAAACATCATTATATGGGTAGAGTATAATTAAAACATTTATATTCCTTTTATATAGAAACCTTTTTTGAAATGGTAAAATATATTGATATTATATATTCATAAATAATCCAATCTAAATATTTTAAAATGGAAATTTAAAAAATAATAGCATATTTCAATATTGTTTTTAAATAGTTTAAAATTAACATTTTATGTGTAAGGGTAAAAGGATTATTAAATTCTTATTTTTTTTTGCAAACATGTACCAATTTTTTATGAAATTTTTAATAAAAAATATTTTTTAAGGTGTTATATTTTGAATTTTAAAATATTCATTTATTCCCTAAAAAATAATATTTCATAATCATCCAATATATATATATATATTAAATCAATTTCTATATAATGGAGTATTAATTTAATGAAAATTTATTCATTTTTAGTTATCATTGATGTTTAAAATATGTCATATATATATTTATTCATCTTATAAATATAGTATTTTGGAAAATAACTCCCCTTCGGATCCAATTTAAAAATATATTTTATGGTATTTTTTCTTGAATATTAAGTCTCTTCAAGTTATTACTTTTATTATTTTTATAATTTCTCATTTGTCGAAAAAAACATTTTTATTAAGATGACTAAACATGAATTTATTTATTTCACCCTTAATGATATTTTGACATTAATGTTTATAATTTATAATTTTTTATTTTAATGGATTTTATAATAAAGGTAGGATTTTAAAAAATTATTAAATATTTTTTACTTTTGTACTGTAAATGAAAATGAGGGATAGATAGTGAATCCAAATTATAAGAAACTTTTTCTATATTCTGACAAGTGGGCCCTATATAGTTCATAAATATTTATAGTTGAATAATTTACATTTAAATTCTTGTTAAAACTCGTTAACTTTCATAATATTTTTTTTAGATATTTCAAAGTAAATTCTTGATTTTAAAAAGGGGATATGTTTATTTTAATTTTTTTTAAATTTTTATAAAGAATTTTTTTTTGATATTTTATATATTCTCAAATATTTTTTTAAATCCCCATTTTGATGGGAATTTTCTTCTTATGACCTTATATGATTTTTAAAGTGAAATTTTTCAATACATTATAATGATAAAATTATTTGTTTTTAGAAATCATATTTTTTTATTTTGTTTCTAAAATTAAAAAAATAGTTTTCTAATTTGTTTTAAAAAACCATAATTATTTTTTTGAGACACAAAAGTTATAAAAATATATTTCAATGTGATTATAAATAATCATAACTAACTATGATGTTTTTATTTTCTTGAGTGACGTTGGAGTAATCATTGAATAGTTGAATCAATCGGAAAAGGCCAATTTAAGAGTAATATGAATGATGTTTGATATATAATAGAATTTAAAATTCTATGAAACTATAGAACTAAAAATATCATTAAGAATATATAGACAATATAGGTGGATATAAATTATCATTATAAATTGTTACAATAGGATCACCCCAACTGTATCATAAACATTGTAAAATGAATTAATGATCCCTTGTACCAAACCCTGGTGAGTGGATCCAGGGAGTTACAAATTTCTTTCTAATACCCCATTGATCCATTTGTAAATTATTGATGATAGTTTTATGAAGATATGGGGATTAATCATAAAATAGAGAAGTTAAAGAAGATTGAATAGAAATTTTATGTCCCAAAAGAAGATAATTCCACAAATAATAATTTTCACAATGAAATTTATAGAAGGACGTTATACCAGGTATATTTGTGAATGAGTTTTTTTTGGTGTTTTTTAAGTGAAAATAATGTGTTGGTCAATAAAAGGTGTTCCATGAAGATTTTTTGGAAGCAATTTACAGTGAGTCATGAGTACTTCACGAATGAAAATAGAAGCATGTGATTAACATATTAAATAAAAATCAATCATGAAGGGTATTACCTAAGGATGTTTTTAAAGTCACATTTCATTAATGAAATTTTATAGTTTTTTTCTAGTAATAATGTAGTACATTTAAGTATCATATTTACGATTTCTGGTGAAAAAAACAAGATTATCCTAGTAATATATAAGTGATGTTCTCAATGATAAATATAGAAGAAATACATAAAATTTAGTTTGTGTTGGCGAAGTTGTAATAAGTGATCCAAGAGTGGAAGTAAGCAATTCCCTAAAAAATAAATTAATGTTTTTGATCCTAACTGGTTGTGACTATGAACAAATAATGATAATCAACAAAAACATGTACAACACACATGGTTCTGTTAATAAAAATGCATTATCAGTATATTATTCTTAGAATATTCATTAATGGTGAATTAATAAAAATTTATTAAGTTTTATTTAAGTTGTGTTTATTTTTTATTTTGGGAAATGTGAAACTAAATGTGTTGTGTTTAAAAAGTTCTTACAAATGTGAAAAAAATCATTCAATATGAAATTAAATGTTAAATCCCTAATTCAACACTCCACTCTTATAGTGTATAGAGTTGAAACACATGTCATATCATTATAAATAACACATTAATTAATGAACGATTTTTATATATTATTCATATCCAACCCATCACATAATAAAATCACATTCAAATGTGTGTATCATTATGATAATAATATTCACAAATCAATCAAATATTAATAAACCCATGAGAAATAAATGGGTTTCCTTAAAATTTTCATAATAAATAATCATAATATATATAATGAAATAAATTTTATATTATGAATAGAGTATATCCCTAATTACTAATAAAATACATTAAATAATATTCATATGGATAAAAACACTTGATAACAACATATAATAATTTCTTTAAAAAAATTGTTAGTAATAACCTTTACTTTTTATTAAATTGTTTTTTAAATTGAAAACCTATAAAATATTTTTTAGAAGGTTAATTATAACTAGAAAATATATATATTATAAAAACATAATAACATTAAAATAGATTCCTTATAATTAAAATTGATGAAAATAGTGGTAAATGTAATTGTGTGTGAAAAATAAAAAATGATTCACCTCACAGATTTTTAAAATAATTTCATAGACTACTAAAATTTCCCTTATGATATTATATAATTATTAAATATTAAATTTATGAAGTAATATATTAAAAAACATGGATGGGTAAGGAATATATACTAAATAAAAAAAGAATAGGTACATTCAGTTTCATTTAGATGCATAATTCTAGGTGATTTATATTCCAATGGGTGGGGATATGATTAAAATATATTTAAATGAAAAAAACTAGTGTTGAAGAAAATAAATAGGGTTTTTGATATATATATATAACATATAATTACCATGATGTAAATTTATATGAAAACAATATTTAATTAAATGTGGGATTGGTAAAAAAATACTCACTATTACTCCATTGTTCATCAAGAGCACATTAATATACTGAATAATTAAAATAACAATATTTATTACTTATTTAGGAATAGATTTAAAATTTATATTACAATGTTTACTCTTTAATTGTAATCATTTATAACAGAAATATTAATTTTTAATTTTTTTAATTTCATCTTTAGATTTTAGTATTATTGACTAGTTAAACCATGTTTTGTAATTGAGATGACAATATTTGTTCTTTGATAACAAGTTTATAATTCATATATTATTGAATTTAGTTGATTATTTTCATTGATTTATTAATAGCCATTAATACTTTATTGATGTTATGGGTATGTGTCTTAAGAATAGAGTCTACAACGATTGTATTTCTGGTAATTTACTAATGTTAATGCTTAAAATTTTAATAATCCTTCAATTTTCTATCACCAAAAATTTATCTAATTAATAAAATAAGTATCTTTTTTAATATTTGATATTTTATGTATTAGTGTCTTGATACACATTAATAATGAAAATGATGACATCAGTATAGAGTTGTTGATGTCGGTGGATGAATCGACCCAAGTAAGAACAAGTTATAGTGATGACATGGTAAGAATATAAATATATATATAGTAGTAATATTATTTTAATACCTTTATATGGATGTAATTATAACATAATTATATTTAATAATTAGATTTATTTTTATTTTATAAAATATGTTAACTGAAAAATACATTTAAGAACTCGATACTTACATGGATTCTCTCAATATAGAAAAAGGTTCTTTTATATTGAAGGATTTATGTAACATTATTTTATGAAATGGTTAAAAATTAGTTAATAGTAATTTATTATAGAAAATTTTGGAACTTATTCATGTGGGAATAGAAGTAAAAGTGTCTTTTTGGATATGGCGGTGCATGGTTTATTTTGTATGTGAGTTTTGAGTTTCATTTTTATAAATACTCATTCTAAAAGGTGTTAGGTTGTCGTTATAAATAAAATGTTGAACCAAAGTGAATATATATTTTATGTGGGTCCTAAATTCCCCACATAAATTTTTAGATATAATTCTTTTGATATTTGTGGTTGTCACCCTTTATTTTTACCCTTTTACCTCACTTTTCCATTTTTATGGTAACACAATTTTTAGCTTTGTAACATATTATTTCCAAAATTAAAATTATCCCTCTTAACAAATATTGATATAATAATTCCAATTTTTACTCAATTTAATAGACTTAAATTAATAAATAATATAAATTTAACTTTTTAATGGAAATAAATATTATCTTGAAAAAATTATTTGTGATTTATAAAATACTTTTTTAATAATTAAGTGATTTAAATTTTTATTTGAAATCAATTATATATAATTTTAACAATAATATAATAATTTATACATTGAAAAGTAGTAATATATTATAATTTTCATTTAAAATTAAAAAATACATAAATTAATTTAAATATATATATTAATATGACAACTATAATTTTTATTATATAATGAATTTAATCACATCACATTAATATTATTTATTTATATTTAAAACATTTAATTTTATTAATA
Source organism: Viscum album (assembly GCA_963277665.1). Lineage (NCBI taxonomy): Eukaryota > Viridiplantae > Streptophyta > Magnoliopsida > Santalales > Viscaceae > Viscum > Viscum album. Next base: position 91,451,122 of record OY728164.1, read on the forward strand.
CATTTCTATTATGTTTGTTAACATTTTTTGTAAAATTATTTACCCACTCATTAAAAATAATAATCTAAATCAATCTAGGAAACGATTCATGATGGAAAACCCCATAAAATGAAATATATTAGAATTTAGGTACAAATATAAGAGGAGTCTATGTAAGGTTATTATACACAACCCCATCCAAATTTAAAATATATGGATAAACAGGTTGTCAAAAAAGTTCGAAATAAAAAACAGAACCTTAATACATAATATATGTTGGTATGTTTTGTCAACTATTTCCTCACCCATACTTGACTCATCAATTTATCCCCAGAAGAATGGTGTAACCATGGGTCCTTCATACAACATTTCATGTTTGATATTCCAAATCTCATAAAAATTTTTCATTAATGATATAAGGTATTGAGAAAAATTACCAGTGATATATTCGTGATTGGTCCATTAAAAACCCTTGTAACTGGATAACTAGGCATACTAAGGGAATCTCCATCAATATTAGCCTTAATAAATTATGGGATAGGTGGGATCCATTTAACATATTTGTAATATAGAGTTATCCACGTATTGTAATTAATAAAATGTATCATATAAATTATAAGGTCATGTATGAAATTATACGTCAAACATATTTTCATATTTGAATATTAGAAATAATAATAATAATAAATATAACATAAAAATTAATATGTAATGAATTAAATTTAGCATTTTATCATAAATAATTTATTTTTATAATTGTATTTTTTTTTTAGAATATGTAATTTTTATAATTTATAATTTTATACTAATAAATACATTAATTCAATTCACTTATTCAATAAAAATATATCTCAATAATATATATCCAATGATCATATATCAAAATGACATATAAAATGATCACATAACTCATTTCTATATAAGTAATGGTTGTGTTATATTACCATACATGTCTATATGTACATCTCTAAAATCATTCATCTTATTCTATTTTTTCATTATTAATCTATTTTTCATATTTCTTAGATATTTTATTATTTTCATGGTGGTAATTTTCAGTATGATCATCAATAAATAATGCCATGATGAGAATTTCATCCTTATATTATTTGTTTATAATTTTTGTTTCATTTTTTTAATAATTTTTTTAATTATTATTTATTTAATTATCTTGTAGTTTATTTAATTTTAATTAGAAAATTTTATCATAAAATAGTATATCATCGTTAATTTAGATCTACATGTATTGTGTCAAATTATATTTAAAATACATGATTTATTTAAAAGTTATTTCATAGAAAAATCAAAGTGTTCTAAATTATAACAACAACAAAAGAGTTACTCACTTGAAATTTTATTACACTGATGAAATAATGAGAGTAATTTTGTTTCATTGCATTTTAGAATATCAATATGGAATCCTTAGAATCATAGTTACAACAAAAAACTTTTATCTGGTGAGTGGAATTCTTTCATTACACATTATCTATACAATAAAATAATTCCAATAGTTTTTTCTTATAAGAAATATTATGTTCCAGTTTTACTATCGTAAAATTTAGTACATGTGAGGGGTTATGTATATACTTCTTTAGAAGTTCTATATGTAACACTTTACGAATTGGAGTGTATTTTGGTAGATTTTCAAGGCTATAAGAAATCATCCACACCTCATCATGTTTTTTAATAGGGACAATTTATCTAGAGATCAACATTCCATGTTTCAAAAAACATGTAACCATCTTTTGTTCTGATATTTGAAGGGTTACCTGATTTATAGATTCAAACATCAAATCAAATAAATGAATATTACTATAGATATTCTATCAATTTTATCTTATATTGATGTTTCACTAAAAGTATTGAATAATATAAAACTTTTCATTAAAATTATCTCTTCTTGGAAATTTACGTTATCCAATGTTATCCCAACATGATGGATTTTATATCACTCTTTATATAATTTCTTATTTAGATATTTTTATATCATTGAATTTATCTTATATTTATATGAGTATTATAATAGAGGAATACAATAATACAAACCCTCATTTCAGAAAATAAAAAAATATATCACTATATCATACACAGTTTGAATTTTCCCATGATATTGATCACCAGTATTAAGATTATTTGAAGTTATTAATGATGAATCAATATTAAATGTGTTTTGAATACATGAATTTTTTTTGGTAAAATTCATGTCTTTGTTAGATACAATTTATGGTTCTACTCTATGCAGCCTTATCAATACATTCTTGTAAATATTGAAATGTTTGACATTTAATAAATCTTCTCAAATTGATATGAAATGTTTCAGAATTATATAATGATCTGCAATAAGGAAATGGATGTATAAACATTAAATGTATTTTTAATTCCAATAATTAAATCCAATTTTATATTCTCCCACTTCCATACATGCATGGGTAATGGTTTCATCATCCTGATAGACTTTTGAAAATATTCATTATCTCTTAAGAATACCATGGAGTGAGACATACACTATTAGGTAACCCTCTTCAACTATTCTCATAAGAAATTATCCATGACATATAAATACATATTCATGATTCTTGGATGGATATAGAATAATAATATATGTTCCTCATATAATATATCCTTATTCAATGTTTATATTGGAGGGAGATTTTTTTTTCTTGGCCATATTCTACGATCATATTAAAATATACATTCTATAATATTAACGACCTTATTCTATATGTATATATATATATATACGAATTGTAATCGATGATCTTCAAATTGGTTGATGATTGTGAAGTCATTTCAAGAAGATATGATTTCTTCCCTTCCATTTTATTATCAATTAAATACATTAATAATGAATGTGTATTGGTTAACCTTAAATCCTCATCATGGATAAGGTTTCATGATCATTGGTTTTAAAGGAAACATATGATCCGGAACCCACATTGAGGTGAATTTGATTTTCCCTAATGGTTGATTGTGAGGGGTTCATTTCTTTGAAAATCATTAACATTGGGTCACCATAATTATTATTAATGTAAAATCCCAATGGTTTCATCATCCATAACATGGTAAAAAATTTCTTTCCAAATTTAGGAGGTGAATTGTGATTTCAGACCCAACGATGCATAGGGACTCACATTGGACGACAGGATTAGAGGTCAGGTTCATCACATCCTATTTGGGGGAATTGTTTTCTACTTTGAGACTCTCTAATAGATCTAATTCATTTTAGTGAATCTTATTATAATCTTGATAAGGGACTATATACCCAAAAAAATTATTATAGGTTAACCCATTTTATATATAGAAGAAGGCGGTCTAATAAGTGATCCCATCTGTATTTATCTGAGGTTCTTCATCCATTTTATGGTGATGAATAAATTCTTATATGATGAATCTATATTACCAGGAACCTCAGAATTTACTATCATGATGGTTGGTGTTTAGAATTAGGAGGATGGGATTGAGCCTTTAAGAGGCATCCTGCATATCTTGTTTATTTCAGGAATCAAAATCCATGCTGTTATTTAAACTAGTGTAGTTTAAAATCATGTAGAAAATGCATATGTATGGGCACTGAGGCAAATAAAATTTTAGATCATGTCTTAAGAAGACATACTATGTATCTTGGTTATAGTATGACCCAAATCTATTTTAGTTCGATCACTCCCTTGTGGATAGCCCCATGGTAGATACCCCTATATGGGAGATATTTATATCATGGTTCTCATCATTCTTTACATGATGATATTACCTTTGATGGTGGAGATTCATTATGAGAATTAGATGAACTTCGTAAGTCCCTAAGCCCACATGATCCATGATCGATGTGAAAAACAAGGCATACATATTGGTACTTCACTTATAATGTTTTAATAAAAATATCAGTATTTAAGGATGGTCTCCAACATATCCTAGTTATAGAAGGATTTCGAGTTATCTTTGTTAGATGGCTTCTCAGTTTGCTGATGGACAAGGAAGAATGATCCGGCCATTGGAATTTTTGGGTCTCAATTGTTGGAATTTCAGAGATGGGTTAGGACATACAATAAAGTTTATTTCCATTTGATTTTGAGATCCGACCAAAGGAAGGTTTTATCCATATATTGGTTGGTGGGAATTAGAGTCATCTATGTTTAATTGGTTAAGGATTATACACTGATTTTTCCCTTCTATGAGGGATATATCATATTATAATGGTGGTTGGGAATTATACCCTATCTATTATATTTACACTATATAGGCTTTGGACATGAATGATTTTACCATTGAATCTCCCTAATCCCATGTGATCTATGCTAATTTTGAGAATATGGGGTTGGAAAATAATCAATCTCATTTCTCATGGATTCAGGCCTTATACAATATGGTGGACCTTTGGAGGTTTGATATGGAGATAGAGCCCTTTGAAAGAATCCAAAATATCATAATTATAGAAATAATTAGAGTTATAATTTCTCATTTGATCATGGATTACACCCTATGGATGAAAAATGTCATAAAGTCCTAGGATTCCCTACTGACAATGCCTTCTTGTCTTCCTAATATTTGTGGATTCTCGAGTCTACATTCCCAGATTGTCTTCTTAAAATGTCGGAGGATGTCTTCCTGACATGTGTTAATGAAATTTAATGATCCAATTTACATGTATGAGGGTTGTAGCTTATCTAGGATGGCATGTATAGTGGTTTTCACATAAACAAAGATGATATTTCTAAAAGAAATCACTAGACCCAACTAGCTTGTCCTAGAATCCATCACGTGACATCAGATACCATGTCCAGTTGGTGTTGGGTTATCCAACTAAATTTATATTGGTGTGATTTCAAAATTTGACTAGCATTCTTGGAGGGTGTTACAAGAGTTAATACGACACGTCAAGAAGGTGACACATGATATAGGATGACATGTTTGGAGGGAATTACAAGAATCACCTATCATTCCCATAGGGCATCATGAGTGCTTATTGATATGTCTGGATTCTACTATGAGACTCAGCTGACATGTACTAGTTCCTCTATATGAGTTAGGAAACACTTTTTAAGGACTCTTCTAGGTTTTTATTTTGAGATCTAATGACTTTTTGACACTAGGGTGGCATTCCTAAGGGCACCATGTGACTTTATTTTACATGACTAGTTTACTTCACTAGAGGAAAATAGTTTACCCATGGAGTGTTGTGAGATTTGTGCGATATGCCCCAGTGTTATTGTAGGACCTGGGTAGTTCATCCAAAGAGCATGAGGGTCAGAATTTATGTTCTTTAATTAGGTTTCTCATACCATAGTATTTAGTTCTTACATTTATAGTGAATGCATTATATTTTTTCAGTGTTATCATTTTTATGTCTTGAATTATCTCGAAGATATGTGGGATGTTCTTCTCAGGTCATTCCATAAGACCTTAGTGGGATCTATGATTTATCACATGATGTTCATTATGCATGGTGCATGATCACTCTGGTTGTTCACCGGATCTTACAGGAAGGAAAACTTTCTGATTGTAAGATAAACTACTCTATGAAATCTATTTTTATACCGATGTGAGGTTCCAAGAAATATCTCATTTTCCTCTAAAGAGTAGAGGTCCATTTTACATGTGGGTGTGGCTGATTTATAGGCCTCACTACCACGATTATTCACCACTTTGTGCAAAACCTATCATATGGAACCAAGTTAGAATCAGTGGAGGGACTCGGTATTATGGATCATCATGAGGTCCAATCATGGATCACACAAGGGAAATCACGTGACTTTAAACAACATTAAAATCATCCCATCAACACCCAGTTTATTGGGTTATATCCACTTAATGGGGTATTATTTTATTACACATACATGCTAGGGGAATTTCATATTATCATACCAATATGTCTAAGGACCTTTAAGAGATTATGGTTCCTATTGAAAGGCCATCGTGTGATATCTGTAGACTTATATGCGACATCCCATGAAACAAGGATGGGTTTTCATGGTGTTCTCACAAGACAAGGTGGACATGTTCTTGGGTTCTTGTTGTGTCTTATGGATTACCAGGGGCGTATTAGCTGATGTTTACGACCACAAGAGGCCACCACCTTCTCCACTATTTATTTCATTTGTTTATTTTATAACGTTTGTGTATCTCTTGTGGATTCTTGGATATAGATGACGATAATCACTCTTCCTTTTAGTGATGCATTATGTGACCAATAAAATGTTTTTTTGGAGATTCGAGATAATTTCAGGGAAAATTCCATATGTATTCCCTTATAGAGACATAGGGTGAGAACAAGGTCACTTGTATATGTTCAAGGCTCTTCATGAGATTAGGATGACATGCCATCAATCTTTCACGAGATGATAATTAATTGAAGGTGGGTTCTTTCAGTGTCTTGCATATCATCTAGGTGTGTGTTACGTGATTTTTATGATTGTAATAGTATCCCTCCTTCTAAACTTTTTTATTTCCTTTGTTTATTTCACATACTAAGGGGGTTTCTTTATTTTTCTTTGGTGATGTTAAGTACTATCACTCTCACCATTGGTGATGTGTTGAGTGAGTTTTATGACTTTCAGAGGCTCCTACCTTTTGGACATTTTCCTCATATTTTTCAATTATTTTTAAATGACTCATCATGTGTCTGCCGGTTGACAAGATGCAAGACCTTTGAGAGATTATTTGGATTCCTCCACATAATTAATGATTTTCCAAGGTTCTTTCATAAGAGAACATGTACTTTTAATAGGGAATTTTTAAAGAAGATTCATTGGATCTTTCATGGTCTATTCTCCGTTCTTGACCTTCAGAAGGTCATGCGATCATGTTTCTTCTGGGGGTTCACATGATCCACATGATCATAACCAGATCTTTCTTTCCTTTTACTTATGGGGATAATAATACCAATATTTTGGTATTTATTTCTTTTTTAATTTTCACGTTTCCATTTTGGGGATGTCAATAAATTCCCCAACTTAGAAGTGACATCAATGTGGAAAAGGGCTCAGCTCTGAGAAACATAAATTCCCTCCTATGGTTTGGCTCTATTTCCAATAGATGTATTGGGAGACTCTTGGTATATTATGTGGCATTTGGTATTCCAATGGAATCACTATAAATAGGAGATTGGAGGGGTATTGTTTCACAATCTTCTCATTTATCTAGATCTCTCTTTCCTATCTTCATTCATGCATCGTTATTTCACGACTGTTCTGAAATATCTTCTTGAAAGAACTCATAATGATCCCATTTTAGGACAAATTCTCAACGATAAAAGTTATTTATAGTTTCCTAATCAAATAAACTTAAAAATAAACTTTGATAATTGTTTAATCTTTGGTTGTGGGGATAATCGATCACCCTGAGGGTTTAGTGGAACCTGTTGGCTTGATCGTATGATCCTATTACTATTTTTTGGCTCATGTGACTCTTTCATGGTCATGTTATCAAAATTTCTCTACAGATTCATACATTTTTTCAATATCTTTTGAGTGTATGTGACCCGCTAGTTCTTTAGGATTTATGCAATTCTAATCCCCTTCAAGAGTTTTCTGAATGCCTTTTTTGATTAATGAAATACGCATGATGCTTCTAGTTTATTTCATTATTTTGAAAATATCATATTTTATCAATTTTACAAATTCCATTTACTTTTGTTTATATGTATTCTAGTTCTCATCAATGTTCCTCTACTACAGATAACCAAATTTCCATGATTTATTAACACTGAATTGTTGACCACCCCTATATCATATGAATTCTGATAAAGAGGTCTTCAAGTGGTTCATCATATTTTTTCATTAAAAATATAATTTATAAAACAAGTTTCCCCTATACAATTTTTGATTTCTGGATGATATTTTCATTCCTTATCCAAACATCAATCCATCATCCTATTGGGTGTCAAATTCTCTTGAATGTAGTCAGCTGAAAATTTAGCTAGATATCTTATTGGGGATAGGTTAATACCAAGGGTTGTATTATATTTTGGAAAACTCTAGGTTTGGACTAGATGGTTGTAATCATTCTCATCAACATATTTCTAAAAGTAATTTGAGTATATTTTTCTATTATTTTATGAACTCAGGTGGTGGATGGAGATCATAATGGGATCTCCATCCCAGCTATAATTTTTCTAATGAATGGGTGAGGCTATTATAGGATAAGAAGACATATATAGAATTTACCTACTAATTATATTGGGTATATCTTAATGATGCAGTTGGATTTCCAAATTTACTATTTATTGAAAACATTGTCTTTTTCAAGAATGGATGATTCATTGGGTTCTTAGAACCATCTAATATCATCTATCAATGGGGAGGTGTGAATAATTTTATTGGATTTTTACCATCTAGGTGGGATCCCCAGTCCAAGAGAGATGTACGATGAGTTCTTCCCTATCGTAAATGTCTAGGATGACACTTTATAGACTCTAGTTTTGGTGAGGAACATGATCACGATTATGAAAGAGATGATAAGAAAGGTGCTAAGTATGCCATCTCGTATCACCATTAAATAGTGGATCAATATTTTACTTTCTCACAGTGGGGTTAGGCCAATTGCTATATTCCCCCATTATTTCCCTCCCCTACATGTTCCTTAAAGCGTAGTCTCGTATTGGTATGTTTTGGATACTACAGATCATACATTATGGGTATATCAAGTGATGTTCAAGATATCTTTGAGACTTGGGTTTGAGATCATTATGTCGTGATCCTAAATGGATAGAGTTTCTCTGTAGGGGATTTATGTTATGGAATCTAGGTTAGTACCGAGAAAATTGTTGCAAGAATTGAATTGGGATGACATTATAATCTATAAGTGATGACCCTTTTCTAGATCAACCCAATTTTGGGCCACATTCTAGAAGTCAACATCCCATATAGGATCAATGACATTTTCTAGTTTTTATTTTGATAGATAAAGAATAATTCCAATTTATAGGAATAATATTATTCTACCAGGATTCTTGATGACTCATATCTCTCTAGATTTATGAATATATTTGTGGTTGGGGCTATATCACTAAGCTATGATGAGGTTAGAGATGTATTGATTCAATATTATAGCTTATATTTAACAACCAAACACAAACTAACTTGGCCGATCATTGACCGTCGAAGGGATACCTCAATGAAATTTCATGTATGATATACCATTAGAATATGGTTCTTATAACTAGGATAGAAAATATGATCTTCTATGATCCATGTAAACCATATCGGTTTTCTAGACTATTTGGATTCTCCCTATGGGCCCCCCTTATTCCTTTGGTAGGAATATGAGGAGAGTGAAACCATGGGATCCTCATCCAATTTTAAATGATGTTGTACTTTGAAGACACTGTTAATGAGATAATTATTCTTCACATTGATGCTCCTTCCTTTCTTTATAAGGATAATGCACATGCCTTGTTAGGAGCCTATCTAAGTTGTATTCTAAAATGAAAGTTTCGTTATGAGGAAAAGACACTTAAATCACCATCATGACTATTTGTGAAAAAAATGGAGTTAATTCAAGACTTGGGAGAGACATCAAGGAAGAACCTTCATCCTAGATAAAACTATCTCTATAGAGGGATTGATTATATTGATGAAATCACCCCTTCGACATAGGCAACAGGACATGCATCTATTGAGAGGAGGGTGTATGAGGCCTCCTCTTCGATTTTCATTCATGATCGTATAACTATTAATTATTTTTATATGCATATCACATCAATAAAAAAATCTCAAACTTGTCACAAGTTGATCTGGGAGTAGATTCACAACTTGATTACTAAGACTCCTTATGAAAAATTTGATGAAAAGGCAGAATTAATTATTCATATATTTAATTACTTGGGGTCGGATGGTTGTGATCAAAAAACACTATAGAAATTTATTTATTAAATTATCATAACTCAGTATGATTTGGCCAGCAATAAGAGGGGCTTGAATGACTTTCAAGATGAGGATCCCATTGCTGGAGAGATGGAGGAAGCATTAGAGGTAGTATAGAAGTTTCACAAGTTAATATGTATACAACAATAGCAGAGAGATAGTTGGATGACACAATTATAAATATATGTAGAAATCATAGCTCACAAGAGGCCTAAACATGCAACATCATTATCCTTATTGGAAATATTTAGAAAAATATACAAGGAGATGATTGCATTAGTCAAGACTCTATATCCTAGGGAATATGTAGGAGAGGTGATACAATCAACACTTCAAAATTCAATGGAAATTTCACTCTAGACAATCGATTACATGTTTGGTGTAACCAATATAATATTATTGTATTTCAACTATTTACATGCACATTATTAATGATGATATTCTTAGAGAGACTCCAAAATATGTAGATTACTCCTAATTCACACTATTAATGAATGGATTTCATGAACTTCTATTTCTCTCATTTCTCTTTTATTTGTGATGTGCATTCTTTTTTGTTGATTTGATTTTATATTAATATCCAATGATACCCCACATTTTCATTATATCATGTATGCCTGAATGCTTGGACCTGAATATTTAATTTATAATAGATTTTTCTTAGGAAGTGATCACCAATTCCAAACAACATGAGATTTATTCCTAACATATATTATCTAGATATAGTGAAATTATTTTATTCACAAAAGAAAAATATGTATAATATATGATTGTGATGGAGAGTTTCCCATCCTTTTCTGATCCCGATAAGCTATGTCTGATCATCTTCGTTTTGTCAAGGTCATATGGTGGTCTATGAAATATTTTCTATTCTTGTATACTAAATCATTATTTTTATATAGTTTAGGTTCTTTTATTTAGGAACCTATATCACTGTAGTTTATGGTATTTTATCATGGACGATTTATCTCTATAGTTTTGGTTCTTTTATCTTGAACCATTCTATCGATTTATTTTAGAGTCTTTTAGCTCGGGCCTTCTATTACATTAGTTTAGGGAATTTTAGAAAGGACTTTATATAAATTTAGTTTAGGTTCCTTTACCCTAGGAATTCTATTTCTACAGTTTATGGTCTTTTAACTCATGCCTTTAATTTCATTAGTTTATGGAATTTTAGATCGTACCTTATATTATTATAGTCTTTGTTTAGTTAGCTCAGTCCTTTTGATGCCATTCATTTTAATGTATTGTTGTCATTACATGATTGATTATGATGAAATATTGTTCATATATTCCAGGAATGACCCAAAAAACTCAAGGGTAGTGAGTTTTACTATGGGGTTTCCAAGTCTCACAAGGATTAGTTATCCTTTCCTAAAAAGAGTATATTCCTCTGGTTAGTAGGTCAAATACCTTATGTGGTGATTACATTTCACTCTTTTCCTAGGGTTGTGAATGGTTTATGAGGGTATTATTGGTTATGATAGAAATACTAGGGATTCAAGTATTTTACGAATAGTAGGAATATGGGTGATATAAGTTATATCCCTAAAGGTTTTATTCCTTGAATATGGGATGGGGCAGACATGTCAAGGATGAACCATAACACCCTGAGGTTACATGTTCATTTGTTGTGTTTGCAAGGCTCACAAGGGTTGAATATCATTTCTTTAAAGGAGGATATTATATTATTGGGTGGGTAAAGGACCCTAGGCATTAGTATCATGGTCAAGAAAATTTTATCTCTACTCTTTACTAATGGTCATGAAATATTTTTGAAGACTCAAAAATCTATATGATGAGGTTGGGTAATTAAAAAAAGATATATAGGAAAGGATCTGTCACCCAAAGGTAGTTCATCACTTAACCTTTTTAAGCTATATCCCCATACCATATGGTTCATAATCATGGGGTGTATGACATAAAAGGTTTAGAAGTTGACTGTCACATTCCTGCATCAATAAAGGGTACCAAACAAGGTGAAAAAACATCAAGGATGCTGAATCCACTCAGTTATATTGGAATAAGGATTTTAAATTATGGTCCAAATTCCCAGGTTAAGAGTATGATATGAAAAAATCATACCAAGATTGAACCAAAACAAATTAGGGTGCTAAGTGACTTCATGGTAACATCAGGACTAAAAAGGATCTAAAGCCCTTTTTCTGAGTGAGAAAATTAGTTGATGACCATTGGTGCATTTTTAGGATCCATATGCATACATGCATTGTCATGAAAAGGGTTCCTTGGAGATGGATTTCTTTTTTTAGGTCCATTGAAGGTTTATAGTGATTCGATGTTCTCAAATCATGAAGTGGGATTTGTAGAAAGTGTAATATAATTTATTGGTTCAAGCTCCATAAAATTAATTTCCATGGATATAGAACACATTCCCAATGTGATGAGATTGGAAAAATCAACACCCCAACAATTTCTTGAACTTTTCATTCCAATGATCCGAGTTTTGATTTAACTAGGGCTATATAATAGGCCCTATGAGCTTTATTCCTTGTTTATTTGAACCCTTATTCATGCCTAAAATTTGGAGATTATGATATTATCAAAAGAATACATGACTGATACTTAGGTCAAACATTGCAGGTTTCCATCCAAACAAGATTTATGTCTCTTTACTAAGTAGGAAAATGTCTTGAAATTTGGACCATTATAGGCTACAGTTTGAGATCATATAGCTTTGACCCATAGAGTAAGAAATTTAGGGTCATGAAACGCATGGAACTAATTTGGGGGATGATACCCAAGATCCTAATTAGGTTTCCCATGGTTAAGATTAACCCAAAATCCTTCTGAGTAGGTGATGAAAAGGTTGTAAATAATTGGTCAAGGTTATTAGTTCATGAGTTATGATGTGGGTAAACCATACTATAGATGGCCAAAAACACACTAAAGTGTTGAGATCCGCCACAGAGTTGGTATGGATCACCAGGATTAGAATGAAATTTTTGCAGAGTGATGTGTTTGTTTGATTAACATATGGGAATATATAAGATCCATAGTCATACATTATTTGTAAAACAAAGAGTCCCTTGATGCCAAGTATATTTTATATGGGATATGGATGTTTTCATTAAACCCGAGACACAAGAGACATGAAGTATGATTTATGAATTGATCTGCTTTAAAGCATTATGTAACAACCTATAATATGGCTAACTTTGCTAAGGATCTTATAATAGTTTGATAAGGGAAAAAAATGGGTGATTCTCTGAATAGTTTAGCTTCATGTAGCAGGGAAATGTTATTCTATGTGCAGTTTAATGTTATGAGGAATGGATTATTAATGTTAATTTTATCATTTTCATGTAAGGATATTTAGTTTGGGAAGTTTTAATTTTATGCAATCATGATTTTTTTCCTTTAGATTAATATCATGCGGTATGGACTTGGGAACCGTCATGAAAAAATTGTTCTTGATACATTTCATGAAAAAGCATATCATACATAGATTTAGATCATACAATGTAAAAATGATCTTTTATGGCTCAAAACCAATGCAACTAGGGTGTATTTTGTTCTCTATATTTGTTTTTGATGGACCAAGTATAAATTATTTGGGTGTCACTATGTATTCTCTGATGGTAAAAATGACGCCACATGTTGTTCTTGAGGGATTTTTCCATTGTTGGGTCATGAATATGATGCCAAGAAAAGAAAACACCCCCACAATCACTTTTCAGAAGTAATCAAGCACTTATACAATAATAGAAAGTTGAATGGACCCAAATTGAGTTGAAATTATTTGAAGTAACTTAATGAAAATCAATATTTTAAGGTTTTTAAGTGGCCTACAGACCATTACCGGGAAGGGAACATGGAACAGATGGATCAAAAACCACCATCTATGCATGACAATCCGTGAACCGTTGGCCCATGAGATGATGGCTAGTGAGCAAGGAAACCCATGAACCATGTCTCTAATAGATTTATATGGGTGAGGATATTCTGCATACTGTGTCAGGATCTCATCTGTTCTCGGACAAAGTGAATGGGAAGGGATCCAAGAACCATTGTCGTGAACCAAATCTTCTTGCAAACCCCAATTGACCATGTCTTCCACAGTTAAGGATATTGCTTCAATGGGACTCCACAAACAGTATCGCATGACCAATAGATATAATTACTGTGATGCTAGATAAAAGTAGCATGGTTTAATTATGGAAGACACACACATAGTGGGATATGGACATAAAGAAAGATAGACGGTGAAATCTTGAGAGTGACTTAGAGGATGCACTCCGGCTTTTGTCTTATTTCCTCAATGAAGCTCAAACTGTGAACCACTACCTCTGTAAGAACAGCCAGCCATAAACAATAAAATGTGGGAATTGAATAATAATAATATAATTTTGAACCTAATTGGTAAACCATGAACCAACAAATTCTCCCAAATGAAATCTCTACGAACAATGATCCCCCAGACCCTCCTTAAATATGGTGCTCCATGTAGAGTACTCCTATACGGACTGAAACCAGTTCTGCATACTACATCAGTACGTGAATGGAACCCAAACTGGTGTGATGGTTCACGAAACAATATGGTAAGTCATCACCTATACACATGCCCATGTACCACAGTGGCATGAAGATGCCCCCTCTGCCCACATACCATGATGGTATGCAGATCCTCCCGCATCCCACATAAAAGGTCAGTATGTGGAATGGGTTGTTTTTGGGTATTTTTTCTTCCAGTTCCTACCTCACCCCTCCATTAACGTCTAGTCCTCCATGATCCCTCCACTAGACAGTCCTCCAGCATCAAGCCAAAGCCTCCTCGAATGCCACCGAACTCATATGATCAGACCACCAAGCACATCAGCGCACCCCATTGAGTGTACATACCAATGGTAAGTGGAGTCACGAAAGCCCTCCCCACAAAGGTGCAGGATTCAGGAATTATTGTGAGACTACATTCCCACGATCACCTAGAGCCCAACCTTGGGACGTAGATGTGATCCTCCCCATTCTAGAGATCAAGGCTGATTAATTTATTTTTCATTCAATAAGGAATAGGATACAGTCTAAGGGGTTATGTTCGCTCCCCCATTTGAAAAGATTGAAACTCCTCCCCTTCAAAGATTGTGGTCTGGGGACCTCCCACTGAGGTATGTCCCCATTATTCCAAGACAGGGCTGTGTGACCTTCAATGACATTTCACATTGAATGGTTCATTGCTCAGCGCCCTCACCCATAGTCACCCCAGTCTTTTTTGTCACAATCTCTTACCCCCCAACAATATGGGAGGAGGCATGTACATTTTTGAATAATTCACATCCTCTTGTTTCTCACACTGATCAGGACACACATGGGAATAGGGGTGTGTATGGATTACAATATACACACAATCTGAACTACAATAACTTTGATTGCTATTCAAATCAGGATACATATAATGCCTACCAAAAAGCTTGTTCTCAAAAGGGTTCACATCCAAAGGGTCCACCCAACCATGTCTCTCAAATGGGAATCTTCTATGCATAATCCCCACATGATCTGAACTATGTTGTTTCTGATTCCTCTCTTGAGGATACGTATAACACCCTATTTGTGAGCCCAATCCCAACATCATGTCACGTACCATCGCCTAGATGATGATAAACTCTTGGGTGTCATATAATATGACTCAATTCAATATCACCTCTGAAGCATCAAATATATGCATGATTATGGCAATCCTACAAATGAAGGGAAGCCTTTGGACAACAAACTTCATGAATGATCCAAGGATTCATGAACATATGAACACGGCTTAAATCTATAAGAGAGTCTTGGAACAGGAAAAAATACTCCCCTGGAAGGGAGTGGTGAGCCTGACCTCACATCCTCTCATCCAATAGAGTCTTTAAGTGTCATTGTCCAAATAGTCAGCCAACGGGTGACTACCTTTGGAAAGAAGGTCATGAATCAGGGATACCAGGTCCATTATGTGTTCTTGGATCCATGAATCAACCTGTTTGAGACCATGTGAGGAAATTATGTCTGATAAAGACTGATTGCATGAGTGTTTGACCCCCTGAAATCTCCCACTATGACCAATTATTCCCGTAGAGTTAATTCAACCTTATTTAAATGATATTTACACTGAATGGATCAATACAAAGTAATGGTAAATTCGATGAGAACCCATCTCTATCACAAAATGGATGTGTGATGATCCTCGTTGAACTATTTCTGCACCGCTCGAAAACATGCCACCATAGAGGAAGAAAAAAATGGTGAACCCATCATGAATACTTAACCAAGGTGGCTGTTCTAACCCAATGATAAAGACAATAGGAGACTGCATATCATACCATTTTTTTCCCCAGTACATGAAAAACCTTCCACCTAGGAGGCTGAATATAAATGGTAAACCTTGCCTGTATCCGTAACCAAGGTGGCGGTTCGACCCCCATGAAAAAAAAGACAAAAGGATACTTAATGTAGAACCATTTTTTATGCCATGGTACGTGAAAAATTTTCCACCTCGGAGGCATAACAAAAATGGTGAAAACAATGTAAATGCTTAACCAAGGTGGTAGTTTCACCCTACTCAGGCCCCTTTTCCCCAAAACAAATGAAAATGGGAGGCGACCGAGATGAATCACCAAATATGAATATGTTTAATGGAGTGTATCATCAATGATGTGTTGTGGTCTGTATGTCATCTATGTATATTGATGGTTCCCCCAGAGCAACCTTCAATCCAAATGATATCCCAATGACCCTTGCAGACACATGCATCAGCGATCCCACAGGTGTTCAGGGCCTAAAAAAAGAGCAAGGCCACCATTCCCACCCATCGTCTTCAACTTTACGTATCAAATATGATTATCAAAGTGTACCAAAAATGGTTATATCCCCACACTAGAGGCTCAAGACAATACCTCCACTCTGCAAATGTCTACCAGCTGCCTCTTCAGCTATTGTCGGTACCCCAGGCACAAGGCGACCTTGGTGGTCATCTCAAATCATTTTGAGAGCCTGCCCCCATAATGTGACAATGGGTTCATCATTTAACATAGGGAGGCCGATGAAGTCAATGCTGACAAATACATATCAACTGCACATGGGTCCTACCCATGGTCCCCTACCAAAGAGCATCGTCATTGACACCAGATAACCAGGCCTCCTCCTACCGTGGAGGACCTTATACTGAGGGAACCTGCCAATTTCTAGGAGACCTGGGGCCCTTAGGCTACCCACAAAGTGTGGAAAATATATAATAAGAAATACAATATCACCCTCGTTCCTGAGGAGTAAATCCACCATACCAATGAAGCATCATTCAACTGGAAGACATATGAATCTTCCCTTTACACTCAAGGCCACCACCGAAATAGGGTGGCACAATACAATCACATGCACATTACTTATAATGATCACTGGTCCTGCCATGTAGAGAGAGAAAACAACTATAGGAAAATGCAAGAATCTATCGAGTCACAACAAGCCCACCATCCAAATAGGGTGGCACTCAGTTACACACAGGCACAAACACCTGCTCATGCATTTCAAGAATACGATATAAATCAAGAAGTAACTAGATATACACATGTAAAAATGCTAGCTGATATATATCATGTCTTCCATCTAAATATGGTGATAACTAAATACGAGCAGAGTCAAATTTATGAAAATTCATACAATGCCTCTGAGAAAAATACAGTGGCAAACGAGTAGATGAAAATACCAACTCGTTAATATGAATACCACCAATCAAATATAGTGGTAACCACAGAAGAGAACCGGTGACAGAGTCGTTCCTCTATCCTGATATAAGAGAACTGCCAGTATCTACTAGAAACTCATGGAGGACCGGAGCAAGCACAAACTCTTACTCTGACACCAGAATAGGTCTTCATACCTATTCTAGACAAAGATGTATCTCATCACATCCTAGAAATGATTGAATATAAGACATTGATTCATGTCCATATCCTCCAAACATGACAAGAAATCATTGCATTGGAGCTAATGGTGAGAAATTGGGCCCATGATGAGATTTCAACAAACAAAATGACCCACTGGAAAAATGAGTTAGTCACTATGGAGTAGTAATGCAACCTTAATCTAGTCCAGGAGGCTAAACAGTAATATCTCGTGACATACGGACAACCAGATCAGGAAAAAATACTTGTTCTGACTAGGGGACGCTGGTCCAATGTTGTTGTCGCTCCAGGGTAGGCATATATCCCTTCAAGAAATCATGTTTCTCGTTAGAAAATATTGATGACATCGTGGGACCAAAAAAATATATGGAACCATAAATTAAGGCCATTACCAATATGAGATGGTCCTTATTAACCACAAGATATTTCTAAAAACATAAGAGAGTCAATGGTAACCAAAAAATTAAGAGCACATACATCATCCTTTTATGCATTATTTTGGGGTTCTTAATGACCTCAAACATATATCAACACTTGATCAATACTGTTTCATTCCATTACTAAAATATTGAAGTGGCAGTAGCAGCTGCGAAGGTCCTCCCCAAAATATCACAACCAGAAGCTCAGAAGGTCCTCCACAGAGCACCCATGGGGGCTCACTCCATGGTCCAAGAATGATCAATCACATGATCCTTTCTCTTGATCTGTGTTGGGGTATCCCTCCCCTCAACCAGATGATTATAGAGCAAGAACGTCCTCCCATTATTGTTGTCCCACCAAATGGTCCTCCTTGGGGTATATGCTATATATATTCTTCTCCCTATATTCGAATGTCATGTTATTATGGTAGTCCTCTCCATTATGGAAGTCATTATGAAGGCCCTCCCCACAATTATAGTTACTCGGATGGTCCTACCCACAGTTACAATATGCAATGGGAATGATCTCCCCTCATTTCAGTACATCCTAAAGGCTCTCCAAAAGACGTGCACTAAAGAAATTCTCCCTGCAGCATGATATCAAGTCATGACGGTAGTACTCTCCATGATTAAGGTAATTGATAAGGACCTTCCTTAAATTATAGTTGTTGTTAAGCTCCTACCCTCAGAAACATCTATTATCAATAAGGTCATCTCATTGATACATCCTTTCCTGAACGTCCTCATTAGGGTATACTCTGTAAGGAAAATTCCTATGGTCGGGAATCAAGTTACAATGGTAGCCCACTTCATTGTAGCACCAACCAAAGAGGTCCTCCCGGCAATCAAAATTCATACTGGAAAGAATGTCCTCACCTTTTCGGATCAAATATAAGAAAGCCCTTTTATGATGAGGCATTCAAAATGGAGTCAGACGCATTGGGAACTCCGTCAATAATGAGTGACATTATTTATCAACCTGAGGATGTCCAGGGGCCACGCTCATCTTCTAATCCACCCACGCAGCGTCCGAAAATCAAAAAGGGACCCACCATTTAGGTTTCCTGGAAAAAAATTATTAAGAAGCAGTCAAGATGGTCATATCAAGTAGTAGAGCCTCCAGAAGAACAAAAACATGATAGGTTTCTTGTGGGAAGACAACTAGCTAGGGATAATATATCCGTTTTGTATTTTCCAATAGAAACTTCTCTCATCGACATACCAAGAAAATTGTTTGGGAATGCACGCATGAAATTCACCTCAATATATGTACGAGTCATCCAATTCTGAAAGAAACATTCCTTCCTTAACAAGGCTATGTAGACCATGTTAGCATGATAAGTGAAATTCTCTATCTAATTGATCGGGATTCCCTCTCTTCTGCAAGGAAACATAAATTAGAAAGGTAAAAGAAAAAAATTGAACTGTATT
This sequence comes from Viscum album, assembly GCA_963277665.1. NCBI lineage: Eukaryota > Viridiplantae > Streptophyta > Magnoliopsida > Santalales > Viscaceae > Viscum > Viscum album. The sequence goes on from OY728164.1 coordinate 91,470,697, forward strand.
ACCTCTATGCGCAGCATAAATTGTGTTGCATCATTGGAAACACCTCGGCTAGAGTTCACATTTGTGGATGGGGAGAACATGGAGCTCTACACTTCACACTATTTCACACCCATCATGCCCCATTAGAATTGAGATTCTACAATGTCATCACCCAAATGCAAAAATCAACTAAAACCCCTACTCAAGACATATGGGATACTCAACAAAAACTGGCCCGAAGGAATTCTCAAAAGCATCAGGACCGAAGAGATCAAGTAATCGAAAAGATTCAATGTTAGGAAACTAGGAACAAACAACATGATTCCCACCTTAGGGAATCCATCTAGGAAAAAGTTATCATTTCTTCAAATGACAATAGACTGTGTGCAGTCCCAATGCCACACTCGGCGTACACCCGCAGTGGAGTACGTGATATTGAAATGGTGGAAATAGCGGCGGCTAACACCGTGATATGGGAACAACCCCATCCCATAAGAATGTGATAATTTTAAAATGAAAATTCCCCATAGGAAAAATAAATCCAAGCCACAACGCATTAATGGGAGAATAAGAACAACCCCAACCCATAGTGCTGGGGGCATTTTAACCTCTAATCCCTGCACATCAGACATCTGTCTTCCACCATCTAGAAAAAATAATGGATAGAGGAGTTACGAGTTCCACCTCTTACCATGGTTTGTACCCTCTGAGATGAAGGCAAATTATGAGGTCAGAACAGGGCTCCCTTTGTGTCAATGTTCTCCATGAATCCTGGAGAATACCAAATATTGGAAGGAAAATGTTTGACAAAGGACACAGAGAGACTTCCTACCATTCGACACAGGGTACACCACCCCCAGTACGGTATGCCTCAGTGAACGTGGAAAATGATAACCCCACAAATCTCACAAGAAATCACCTATGGGGAGAGGGCGTGAAGGAATAAGGTTCCCTCCTAGAGGCATCCCACACTGAATCTTATAGTGTGTATACCAGGAACCAGAGGGCTGTCCAAAATCTGGGTTCCCACTCAGTCAATCCGACATTACCTCCCACACAGAAAACCAATAAAGAGAATAATAAATCCAATGATGTATATGAACCTACTCCTCCCCCATGATAATGTGTCCCTCACCCTCGAGGAATGGTTTTCCAATCAGGATGATGAAATGAAAGAGCTCCAAAAAATTAGTGTTGAGCTACATCGGGGGAGCTATCTCGCCAAATGTATTCCCTCTGTGGAACATTAGCAGGTAATCCCAGAAGTAGTTCACATTCGACAAGTACTCATTCTTGTGAATGATGTAAAGTTCATAGGATGGTTAAATACTGCCCTAGAAGGACATCATGACTTCCCCCCTATGGAGGCAGTCCAAATATATCTATGTAAAACAACAAAAGATGCCCTTGGCTGGGTATCCACCCCAAATTCCAATAGAACTGACACGCGCAATCATGGCCCCTGCCGCACCAGCTTACGCTGAAACCTGATAGGATATGAATCGAGGGATCTTAAACACCATTGAAAAACTAACAGCTCGACTAGAATCCATGTAGTGGTGGTGCACTCTGATGTAACTAGAGCGTAAACCCTACACCGAGTGGGTGAGAAATGTTCTGCCACCACCAATCTTCAGTAGCCCCGTATTCCGAATATTCAATGGATTGGGGGACCCAGAATAGAATTTGATGCACTATTCCATGTACTGTGACCCCATGATGGACACTCCAGAGAATCAAGAAGCCATAAAATGGTGGTGCTTCATACGAAACTTACAGGCCTCGACTTTTTTATAGTATACAAGCCTACCATCCAATTCAATCATGGGATGTGAGGACCTTCAGTGACAATTTCTGTTCTAGTTCTGTCTGATGATTCCCAAGGCGACGATCAACAATCTCATTAACTACATGCATCAACAAAATGAGAGAGTCTCAGACTTCATTTCCAGATGGAAGGGCATGACAGATTCCATGAACCAGCCACTCCACTAGGATGAGTTGCTTTCCATGTTCTTCGATAACCATTCTGATAAATTGAGAATGTTGAACATCCTAGTAATGTACACCACTGGGTTTAAAGAATTATCTGCCATTTCCCAAATGATATAAGACTCCTTGAAAAGGACCAATATTATGTCTTGAGTGGCCTCATCAGCCCTTAAGAAAATAATGCTAAAAGATAAAGTGGCTTCTATCAAGCTTAATCCATCCCTAGAACCAGATCTAATTAAGATGCACCCACCAAACTGTGAAGGAACCATTGGATGCCAACATCCACCCCATTCATCGGCAAGATGAGGGACGGGGTGCTTAAATAAATCTATTCAAAGAATGAAGAAATAAGGTTTACTCATTCCAAGACCAACTGGTCTATGGCTATTTCATATCCTCTATGAATTGTGATTTTTTCTAGCTGCCAAAGCCAAAGAGATCTGATGAAGTAGGTCTCAAAGGCCATCTAAATTATTTTTTGTATCACCAGATACTAGGAAACAATATCCAAGAATGTTTTTTTCAAGGAACTCCTACAAAAGATGGTGGATTCTAGGCAAGTAATATTGGTCCCACCGCCAGTTTATGTGGAGCATGTTCTCAAATAGGATGGAAGAGAGGAAAAGGAATGGAGAACTGTCACCAGTAAGAAGAAGAAATAGTTTGAAAATTGTATGACAAGAATTATCCTCAACCAAGTACATGGAATCCTTTTGGTGTAGTTGAAACAACCAATTGTGCCCCCAACATCTCCTAATGTTGCACAACCGTCCATGTTGGTGTTTCAGTCCCCTAATGTTCGGATGGGAAGAAAGTATGAGTAAAAAAGGAGAGCTAACATCGAACCTGAATTTAGTGTTGAGACTTTCAGACTTCATTCAAATAGCCTTGGTTCATTAATGGGAATTTACCCAAAAAATGGTTCAACATGAACCTGTCCACCAAAAGGTACAACGGGCACCACCCTACCAAAAGACACTATCAAAAAAAGACATATAGAAATAGTGTTAGATCAAGAAATGATCGTCAGCTCCATTAATGTCATTCAATTAATGTACCTCTTCTTTGGTAAATACTATGTCCATGAACATGAATTATTTGGGACCAATTGGAGAACTAGAGGTTTCCTCGATGACATGATCATGGAAGGAGTCAACTTCCTGTCCACGCTACAATTCAAACCTTTAACATCGTGGAAACTTGAAGAAGGACCCTCCAACAAAAGTAACAAGAAATTGAGTGTTTTTTCTCCTATCAGAAGAAATAGAATCCCGATTATCTTGGAATATTTATCAGGGGATGAAAAAATATCAAATATTCCAAGGTATACAGTCGGACTAGTTCAGCCAAACGTAGAAAGGACCACAGTACCAATAGCCCATGTAACAGTGGTTGGACCATCTACGTCCAAATATCAGACCCCTAATGTGTCTGTAAAAGAGATACCTCGATTCAGGAAGTACTGACCATTAGAGTAGAGGTATGATATTATAAAGCAGTTGGATTCAGTACCAAAAAATATATCAATCATTGATGACTTGAGTGTATCAGATGATCTTTGGGAGGCACTAATTGAAGCCTTGTTAAGCCCCCAAGCGTTCGAGGCTGAAGTAGTAGTGAATAATGTTTAAAAAATGGAGACTAGTCCCAAAGAATACAACATCGTCCTCTCATTCACATATAGGGATGATGATTCCATCATAAAATGGAACATCAAACCCTTATATGTGTATGACATGATAAATGGATTTTATGTTCATACGATCGTCATTGACAAAGACACTAAAGTTAACCTCCTCCCACTGAGAACACCTCATCGATTGGGATATGGTGAAGATATCTTGATACCCTGCACTACAAATCAGCATGTATTTGAAAAATTTTAGAAGAACCCATTGGGAAGAATCATCCATAAAACATGGCCCATCGATCTCATTTTTGATTCCATGTTCCTAGTCGTGTGAAAAATTAACACCTTTAATGCCTTGTTGGGGATGCCTTGGCTGCATCAGCACACTACAATTTTGTCTTCATACCATCTCTGCATCAAATATTTCACTAATAGAAAATATGGGATGGTGCATGCTGATAAGTCCTCATATGAGTCTTGTGAATTGCATTATATCGAAGCAGGTTTCTATGAGTCGGAAGAAAAACATATTCATGTGGGTGACACGGATTAGATCAATGCCCAGAATGTATTGGAGATGTCTCCCTCCAACCCCCTCATGAAACATGGGGAAGAGTATGTATTACCCATCTACCAAGTTGAATGTGTGAGTACAAGTCTGGATAAAGACTCTATTTTTTACATGGTCTTTGTTATGACCACCAAGTCCAAAGACATGTAAAAGCAGTTTGAATCCCATTTTCTAAAGAAAATACCAATAAATGTTGATCATGGACCATCCTTGGGATATTAAACTACCCTTAACTAACACACTAAGAAAAAAGATGATTCATCATCCAACGTTGGGAAGTTTGTCTCAAAATCCATTCTTCATTAGAAGAGGAAGATGATGAAGATGATGAAGAAGATGATGAAGAGGAAGAAGACCTCAAAGATGCCCCTCATACATTCCAAGAAGGTGTATCCACCATAATTGATGAACTTATGGAGATAAATATGGGTGCTAAATATAACCCATGGCCCACCTTAATCAACGTGGTCATTCTTGTTGAGGAAAAGGAGGCATATACCTCCTTCCAAATGAATAATTGAGATAATTTTTATTATAATTACATAGAAATGCTAGGCCTCATTCTTGAAGTCACCACCCATCATCTTGGCTTACCAGAAGATCATCAGGGCTATAAGAAAGTAGCAAGAAAGAGCCACCTGACGCATGCTTCCAAAATAGAGGCCGAAGTTGGCAAACTGATCAGAGCCAACATTATACATGAGGTCTAATATCCTACTTCGCTATAAAACACAGTCCATATAAAATTAATGAATTGGAATGTTAGAATCTGCAAAGACTTCGGAGACCTTAAATGGAATTTCCCAAAAGATGACTTCCAGGTCCCAAGCATAGAATTGTTGATCGATGTGACAATGGGATATGAGGCCCTCTATTTAATAGATGGTTATTTTAGATACAATTAAATCTAGATGGCCTATGGAGATGAAGAAGAAACTTATTTTATTTCCCATGGAAAGTGTTATGTTATAAATTGAATCCCTTTTTTCAAAAGAATGCCGGGGTCGCATATCAGCATGTCATGCATCACATCTTCAAGACCTTTTTGGTACAATTATTCAAGTGCTATATCGACGACATAGTGGTTAAATCAAGATAGCATTCGAACCACTTGGAAGATCATGAAACTGTCATCATCAAATTCCTAAAACACAATTTAATGATGAATACACTAAAATTTTCCTTCAAAATTACCTTGGGAAAATTCCTCATCTTCTTCATACGCTGTCGTTGCATCGAAGATGACTCCGAGAAGAAAAAATCCATACATGGAATGTCCCCGCCTTGCAACCTCACAGAGTTGAGAGGTCTCTAGGGGCATGTCACCTATATTAGGAACTTCATATCCAACCTGTAAGGTAAATTTTTACCTTTCCAAATCTCTCCAATGATCATGCATCCAGTTGTGGGGAGACTACTCATTTTATACGTAACCACCCTGGAACAGTCATTTGGAACATTCCTCGTACCAAAGATTGATGTCTGTAGCGAGAAAAGCCAATACTCCCTAAGCTAGACAGTGATCGATGCTGAAACTCCATATTAGAATATTGAAAATAATTTCATAGCTTTAGTAGTCCTAGTTCAGAAACATATTCATTACATACACCATCATGAGGTCCACCTAGTATCTCACTACAACCTACTCAAATATTTCATCAATCGTCCCATGATAAATGGGTGTCTAACATGATGGGTGGTTATCCTACAATACTGTGACATAAGGTATGTTCCCCAAAATGCCATAAAAGTTCAGGAATTAGAAGACATCTTGGTCGAGCACCCCTGGGAAGAAATAACACCATTGGATGTCGAACATATGTACGAAGAAGTTTTTTCCATTCGGGAGGACCCTCAAGAATGGGAAATGAAATTTGATGGTTCTTCCTGAATCCCGACAGGGAAAAGGATGGAGGATCCCAATATAAAAAATTTGGGGCTGAGAGTTATACTCATATCTCCAAAAACGATAATTATTCCGTACTATTTTCTTCTTTTGGAAGAGTGTATGAACAATGAAGCAAAATATTAGGCCCTCATTGTAGACCTATAATTTGAACTCCAGGTGAAAGCCAAACACCTAAAAATAAAAGGGTAATTCGCATGCAGTCATAAAATAGGTCAACAATGACTATGCTATCCAGAAATAAGTATTGGTTCCCTTGATGAACCATGTTTTATATCTAATAGAAGAATTCCAATCAGAACCAATGTTGACTTTTCTCCCCCGATCACATAATGCAGTAGCCGGCACATTGTAAAATGCAGCCATAGCCTTGGTCAATCTCAGCCAGGATGAGATATTCATTAGCATTGCTCACCACCATATAGTATTTCCATTCATCCTGAGAAATAAGGAGGAAATAAAAGAAAATTTTCCCATTATTTAGACTTATTGTCACACCATTGGTTGGATGATTCCCATTACATGTTACCTTTGGAATGGGAAACTTCCACCAAATAGGGATGGAAGGGAGTAGGTCTGAAGACGAGAAGTCAACATTTCCTTGTTCAATGGGGTAACCAAAGAAAAATATCTCTAAAAATGAGTCCATGAAGGAGTCCTTCTTAGATGAATTGATGGAGAAGTGACTGTTTCCATCAAGAAAGAAGTGCATGCTAGAGCATGTGGAGCGCACGAGTTAGTAACCAACATCTCTCACAAAATTTGAAGGCATGGGTATTATTGGCCTACTATGGTACTGGCTTGTTCCATATTCACTAAGACGTTCCATTCCTACCAAGTTCATGATAATTTCATACACCAACCCCTGGATTTACTTCATACATCTATGTACACAGGGCCATTCATCTCCCGGGGGTGGATATTGTGGGACCATAACCTCCTACTATACCTATACATTTCAAATTCAGACTCACCATGACCGATTACTTTTCTAAATGGGTCAAATCCATTCCTTTAAAGTAATTTTGGGAGAAAAACTTCGTCAACTTTGTGAAGGAAAAAATTGTCACCAGATTTGGTGTCCCACATACAATCCTGACAGAAAACAACACCAACTTCTTCTTTGATGTGTTGGACATGTTATACCAGGAGTATGGGATTAAAGCCAATTGTTTTTTCCATAACCACATGGAAACCAATGGGTAGATAGAGGATTTCAACAGGAATCTATCAAACATAATTCAAAATATGGTTGATAAGGAAATGAAATTGTGGCCAGATAAGCTCTTTTTTGGCTTTGTGGGCTTACCAGACCACGACCCACATGACCACCCAAGCAACCCTGTACTTACTAGTATATGGGGTAGAGGTGGTGTTACCTATCGAAATCCATGTTCCATCACTTCGTGTGGCCAATTTATATAAACTATCCATGGAAAGGAAATCCCAGAGACAATTTGATGAATTGGAGCAGCTAGAGGAGAAAAGGATACACACTCTGCACCATTTGGAAATCTACCAAAATCGGATTGCACAAGCCTTCATAAAAATGTTCTCCTTAGATATTTACTTGAAGGATAAATGGTGATATTCCTTATAACCCTGATGATACTCAGGAATAATACCCAAAATATTCATCAAATGTGGGAAGGATCATATGTTATACATATGGTCTATTCCAATGTAGCATATTCCACAATATCAAAGGAAAGATAGCTCGTCATGACTCCTAAAAAATTGAAGTTCATGAAGAAATACTACGTGTAATAGAAAATCCAAGGCCCATGCTCTACGACCATAAACTATGGGTTAAAAAATAACCCCCAATGTTGAGGTCCAAGCTCTAAAACCCTAAACTTTGAGTAGGAAAATATTCCTCCATACCATGGTCCGAACTCAGAGACCTTAAACTACGAGTCATCATCCAGACAACATGACATTAAAATTTACGGTATTAGTCCATAAAACATGATATTAAAAACAAATATATGCTTCAATACCATGGTATAAACACAATGACCCTAAACTATGAATCATAAAAACATTCCCCCTAATGTTATGGTCCGAACTCTGATACATTAAACTATGAGTCATTTTCCTTTCCACATGACATTAATCAGTATGGAACTGGTCCCTAAAACATGATAATAAACCACATGATCACTCACAGTACTATATGTGGCATGATCCTTTCCTTCGCAGGATATATAGTGATGCCTCGATCTTCAATCATGGCCCAGTCCCCACCAAAAAATGCCTCCATCACACCCGTATCTACCCATATTTTTATTGGAAACCATATCGTTCCTTTTTTATAACATCATGTATACCTTAAGTAAGTTTATGATTAGTGGTTGAGATTCTCTTACAAAAGTCAACTATGATGAAACATGATGGCCCTTGCCACTATGATAGATATAATTAAAATTCCCCTACCCTTTGGTCTATCGAAACTGGTACAGGGTGTATACAGAACTACGTACAACTTGATTCCTACCCTCGCATGATATGTAGCGATGTCTCAATCCTCAATCCTGTCCCAGCCCCCCCAGGAAGGAAAAAGAAAATTACACCATCATAATATATACCTCCCCGCACTTGAGAAGGAGGCTTTGTGACCACACATTTCTTTTCACATCGAGTATAACTCATGTGTGCATAGGATCAGTGGTGGGGATTCTCTTATATAACTAAGTTATAGGAAAATATGGTAGGCATGGAACCCGTATCAAGTGAAACCAAAATTACCTCACACATCCTCACACATGGACTATGACAAATTGGTACAGGGAACATTCAAACCTCTCTATGGTTTGATTCCATCCTTCATAGGATATGTAGTGACTCATCGATATTTAATTTTGGTCCAGCAATTATAAAAAAAAATTCCCTCAGGTGTCCCTAACATATCAAGAAAACACATGTAGGTATCTTTGAGAAATACAATGTCTTGATTCGTACCCTCACATGATATGTAGTGATGCTCAGATTCAGCATCCTGGCCCTGCCACTAGCAAAAAAATTTCCCTTTCCCCCATATGTAGGTCAGAATTGTATGGGGAGTCCTGGAATGCTCTTATCTCATGATAATAAACTGTGAAGTTCTTCAAGAGTTATGTGTGGCCCAGTACTCAGTATTACAAGATTTCTCACATGCCTATCAGTCATGTGAAGTCAAAATATCATGCTTCCCCCTATACATATGGGTCATAACTATGTGTATGCTCTATGTAGTTCACGGTTAATCATGGTCCGATTATTCTCGCATTCTCAGGAACATCATTTCCGTTTGTCACACTCCATACCTTAGGAAAACTTCGAACCTCATAATCATTCAAGGATATTTGATAAGGCCAGTGTCATACAGAAACCTTTGTTTAACTATGCACATTATTCCCTGGTTTCTCTATATATGTTTTCAACAAAAATGGTCATAAGTTAAAGGCATGTGTGTTCCCAAGAAAGTACTATTCTATCTATATATGCCCAACGGATTCCAATCCCCATGTCATCCCTCCTTATTCATGTTTCCCCCAGGACTATGGTTTACACCTTCTATAATCAATCACATCTATGGGATTCCAGAACATCATAATTACGATTAACATAAAACTATTGATATCTTTATGATAGTATAAAAATCCACAATACATGAATCTAACCTACATAACATCATATCATCACCGCATGATGTTAAACTGCAAGTCCCAAAACATTCTTCTCATACGTTGTTAAACTTTATAACAATGGTTTATTCCCAAAATTTCTCTCTAATGATGATTTTTCTATTCCTATGCAATGACAAAGAATTGTTGTACTCCCATATTTCTCACACCGAGCATAGCTCATGTGAGCATAGGGATTTTAGTGAGAGATCCATGTGGAATTATAAAAAAAATATTATAGGAATTTGGTCCTAGAAGCACGACCCTAAAAGGGGTGTCACAATTTCCTCCCTCAAGAAGAACCCCATGTATTGTACATGTGATGTTAAATAATTATGAATCCCAAATATGGAATGAATTCATCACCCTGCGCACAGGTCTGATCTACATAAGGGACACTTGATTCCATGAGTAAACTGCTGGCCAAATGTCCCCAATATGTCCGAGTACACTTTGGCTGTATTTTAAACTTTCTGTTATCAGTGATATTAAATCTACATATCCTTCCAAGGCCTATGGGGTGGAAGGCCAGTGTCCTGTGGACACCATTGAATGACTATTAATATCATTCCTTAGTGGCTCTGCACTTGTCGCCCACAAAAATGGTCATCAAACAAAGTTAAATTAGTCCCCAAGAGTTTTGTATCCTATCTCAGTACGCCCAATGGCATCCAAGCCTCGTTCCATCCCTCTTGACTCAAGGGCACTAAAAATCATGGTTTACATATTTCTCCTAACACACATCCTAGATATATCGGAATATATGGTTCTGATTCGTCTATGTTACCTTTTCGGGATTCTAATGATATCTCATCTGTATACAAGAAGTTTATCTAAATGAAAAATATGAGTGCCCCCACTCATTTCCATGTTTCCCCTAAGAAGTTCAGTTAAAAAAGGCCCATTTTACTTTGAGGAGCACCCTTCATTGAAGGTTACATACTATATTCAGAATGTTCTCAATAATTATAATAATTAATGTCCATCGAAAATGGATGGCTAGTGTCGTGCTAAAACCATTGATTTACTATGCACATCATGCCCCAGTGGTTCAACATATATTTCCCACAAAAATGGCTCTCAATCAAATAAAAATTCATCCCTGGGAGAGTCCTGTATAGATTTCGTATGCTCAAATGACATTCATGTCTTGTCACACCCCTAGATTGGGAAAACTCATGGATTAAGGCTTGTGTGCCTTTTTCATTTCATATTCCCCTGACATGAATGTGTGGTAACATTTCCCCACTCAAAGTCATAATGATTGTTCCTAATGTTTTTAGAAAAAAATTACTCAGGTCACCCAGCCATTGTAGATCGAAACATAATAATAAATAAAAATTGATTCAAATCCCACATGGCCAACAGAAATGGAAGGTCGATGTCATGTTGACACCTTTGTTTGAATATGAACATCATGACTTGGAGGCTCTACATATATTTTCCAAAAAAATGGAAATTAATCAAAGGAAAATGTGTCCCTAGGAGAGTCATTGCATATCCTTGGACACCTAAAGTGGCTCCCATGCCTCATAAATGTCCATAATTTAAAAAATAAGGGTAAAAAAAAAATCCATAATCCATTTCTGAAGGATACTAGCACATTATTGGCTAACCATCCCAAGCAAGTCCCTTCCATGTTAAGTCTAGTAACTGTTTTTTGACCAAAAACATCAGTAGAGTGTTTGATTGGTAGGATAGTGAACTGCCAGTGAAAATATTCCATCCTTGTTTGAGGAATAATCCAAAAACAGAACCTTTGGAAAAAGTCATGTATGGGTTTGTTAAAAGATGAAAACATTGAGCCATCAGAAAATGCGTAAAGCTTGTTAGGTCGAAAACCGACAAAGGTTGGGCAACGAAAAAGCCCTGTTATACCCACTAAGCCCATACCAAGTAGTCTTAGGAAAAAAATATGGTAATATATTTAAAAATGAGACAAAAAACTTCCTAGGGATTTCCATGAAATGCCAACAATAGTCGAACTACACTGGCTGAGTTCCTTATCTAAGAAAAAAAATAGAGCATGATTCGATTATTTCAGTTTACTAATTCCAAGTCATGGATTAAAATTTATGCTTGATTGAAATTGTGTTGACCTGATAGTAAATAATATAGAAAGAGAATTTAGAGGAAAATCGGTTCTATAATATTCCATACAAATATATCAGGGGAATCCCAGCATGAATCCACTCCTTGCAAGAAAGATGGGGCCTTTACAGGAGATGTTCAGAAGAGTCACAAAGTTTCAAAAATGATTTGTGAGACTCTTCAATGGCTTGGAGAAGCTTCAAAAAATTCACAGTCTCGGATTCTGCACTCTCCCTCAGTTCCTCTTCTTCCCTCATGGATTTTACGTTGGTTCCCTCTCCCTCCTACATTTTCCATCATTCCATCTCAATGGCGGCTATAGCTTGGGCCCACTCTTATTTGAGTCATTCTAGTTTCTATCTCTTTTTCTCCACTCTCTGGTTATGTTCCTCCATCAAAGACTCATTCTCTATGAGTTCATTTATCAACATCACAATAGTACATGAATGATTGGCATATTTTTTAAGGAGAATTTATCATATAGCATCCAGATAATTCATCGACGCTGCCATCGAGAGTCGAGATTCAAGTGCACTCGTTGCTTCCCGAGTAGAAACCACATTGATTACTATGTCATAAATTCCATGATATTTCAATCCACTAAAACCCATGACTACAAATTGGTAGTGTAACTTTTGAAATTTTACTAGAATATCTTCCAATGGAGTCTGAGAGATTAATCCACAAAGGTCCCCCATGAATTTTGCCGAGTGGGATGAAAATTGTTTAGGATATCTATGTCAGTCTCAAAATCAATCCATGACAATGAATTGTAGTCAGGAATGATCGTTACCTGAGAGGGACATGGTTCGGTAGCTACATCATGGTTTGAACCAACAATAGTATTGTCCCTATTAATTATAATAGGTGGAAAGGTAGAGATATCCAACATTGCCAAGGCTTCCAGTTGTGATTCTAAGGATGGAGAAGAGATGATAATCCCTACCACCCAAAGTTGTATCACTATCTAAAACAGGTGACGATGCATCTTCAATCATGGGTGGCACTCTGTGGATTCATGGGAAGACTAAAGACCCCATACCATGCTCGACCAAAATAGTAACCCTCATGATGGCCTTCAAATGGTTATCAGTTAATATGAGGCACGATGAGATGTTCTGTCTAGATAAGGATACTGGTCTTGGAATCCTGGTGCTAAAAACATAACCCATCTCAAAACATGAAAAAACGGCCTGATAGACCACTCAAAATTTTCAGGGGATAGAACATCAGCCTCCCCAATTGCGACTTCACTAGAGACACCATGTGAAGACAAAACATTATTATCTTAAGCGGCTCCCTCTATAGGGGAAAATGTTCGATTGAGATTTATTGAAACCTAAATATTTGAATCCCATCCAAGATCCCGCATGGCCTGGGGATCATCAGGGGAAAAAACCATTTCCATAAATACTACCATGTTTATCTCCTCGATAGTTGGTTCGACACAGTCATTTGATCTTGTGACCAATGTACGTCTTCCCATTGCTAGGGATGAGACTTTTTGAGTGGGGGAAGACACATCCAAGGGGTCAACAACACCCCTTATCTCTTTCAATGGCCCTACATTCTTGTTTTGATCATCTGTGATAGATGGAGACCCTTCCCCCTAGCTAAATGGACAAGAGATATAAATTCCTTAGAGGTCATCATCTAGTCCCCAATAATATTGGCATCAAGGTACATATACATACTAGTGAGATGAAAAGACAAGGGTAGTTCGTTTATCATCATATAAATAGAAAATTACTTGTGATTCCCCATCGAATATGAATGAACAACAGATAGGATTCCTTGCGCTTATTTGACTTCTGGGGGGATGTCTCTTAAATGAAGTCACCAAGAGGAGCATGGGAGAATTCCCATGAAGGGTCTACAAAAACAACTTCAATATCTTCTTGGGCTTCAGGGGATCCTTCCATATTACCCCCTACCATTGAGGTGGCGTACTCCCCAGCTACAATACCTCTGGGAGAATAATTCAGGGAAAAAACTATTTCCCAAGAGCTGGCAGGCCCCTGAAAAATAAGAAGGAAAGGGGGATGATTTCAGAATATTTTCAATAAATTGAATTTAATGCCAAATGTTACAGATAAGACCTATCTCGTCAGTCATGTAAGTACTACCATCAATGCCATATGGTCCGACCAGTAACGCCTGTCCGTAAGAGCATAAACACACCAATCCATTTCAGTTAAGTAAGCTACCTACTCATCAGGCTATTCATTAGATGTAATATAGGTAAGAGTCATGGCTCTGTAACACCCCAATATTCCATGGTACACTTCTCTTTGAATAATATATTAGTGTGTATTGTATGAAACATCGAGTTCTAACACACATCACAACCAATCAAACTAGCCATTATGAATAGTAATACACAGTATTTGAAATTTTATAAATTTTATCTTTCAAAATGGACATCATTTTTGGATTTGGAATATCGAAATTATCTTAGGGTGAATTTTTGGTATTTTTCTAAAAATATTCAATTTTTGATGAATAGTTAAAAAACACTGAGTTATAGTTTAAAACAATATTTTTATTTAAATAATTATTTATTTTATTTAAATTAAATTATGGTCAAAATGGATACATAATTCCTATATATCTTAAATTTAATTCATTGGAGTTAGTTTATAATAATTTTAGATATATAAAAATTTTATGGAACTTTTCACCGTCTTTTACCCATCTCTGAGGAGAATTTGGAAATTCACATAAAACATGATTTTACCGCTTCTGTGAGTGGAATTTCAAAAATCCGAGAGACATGGTTAATATCAAGGAGTAAAATTAGGATCAATAAAATAAAAATAATTTTTGGTGAATAGTAACTTTTTACTTTTATTTACCACTGTTAAAAGTAAATAGGGTAATTAAGGGTAAAAATGATATTAATATTACCCTACCACAAGTCTTAATTCTATTGGACAAGTTTATCTCGACCAAAAACAACCTTAGGAATAAAATATTATTATTTATGTCCACTTGGAATAGATTAGGATATTTATTATAATTTAAGTCAATGAAAATCTAAAAGAGTTAAAATCAAAATTTAATAACGAAAACCTTTTTAATATAGCGTTATCCATAATATAAATTCGATTATAAATATTAATTAGAAATATAAAAATATTTCCTACATAATGGTATTTTATTTATAGTTTTTAGACACTAAATAATTTAATTTAATTATGACTCAATGGTGATGCAGTATTTTCCTATTTAATGAAATATTAAAATAAATGATATTATAAATATCCAAATAATTGTAATTTTAGACTTTTTATGAATTAAAATAATTTTATAAGTCAATATGGCATGTTAATATTTATTGAATTATTTTTTTAGAATTAATCATGCTATTATTATTTTTAAAAATATCAAATACCAAATAGTGTCAAAATTTACATAAAAGTGTTTTTAAAATAAATATTATATTATTAATTGATATTCAATTTCTAAAAATATAAGGTTAGGCCAAGAGACATATATAATTATAGTTGTATCATTAATTGACCACTTGGGGATCTCTTGGAACTATATTGTATGTTTATTAACTATATAATATAAAAATACAAAGAGACATGGTAATGTCAAACTATTTAACTAAGAGTTAAATATAAATGATAAGGTTAATATAGTGACCCAAACGTGTCTAAAATATATTGGTTGAAATGATTTAGACCCATCCCCACATTAACATTTAGATAATCCACTTTGGATCCATTAGAAACCGAATATGAATTTATTATAAAATAATATTTATAGCTTTTCCAAAGGTTCCCCTCATGCCCCTTATAAAAGGGCACTCCCCCATCTCACTAATTCACAGATTAAAAGCCTTTCGGATCGGCCAAAACCTACCCAAATATAATCTGAACTTCCCTATTTTCAACCTAGAGTCCATAGTTTGTTCATAAAGCGATCCTATGGAGACCTTTTTATCAAATCAAAAGGAAGAACCCGAAGAAGAGGTAATATTTTCCCCAACCTCATTCAAGTTCCTTTCTTCATCAACTTCTTCTTTATTTGTTATTCCAATTATAAAATAATAACTCCAGTATATTCTATATACTGTGATGTTATTATAAATATGGTTCAACCATATTCGTTATTCTATCCATCATTTGAATGACAAGTCACCATACGTGCATACGTACGGCTTACCGTCTCCATGTCGTGGTGTAATTGTTATTCAATAAATTATTATTTGGATGGGTTTAATAATGATGTGTAATTCATTTAAATAATAAATATAACATGGTAATGATTCTATATATATTATATAACATCCAATTATATATTATTATATATCAAAAGAATGATATTGTCGCTCGTGCGAACGTACAGAATACCGTCTCCATGAACGCGATGAGATTCATTCCCCATCGTATCCATTCAAGACTAATTATCATTTAATGATTAAAAAAATTCTTAAGAACATTATATCATTCTGGATATAAATAATATACAACCTATCCATAAACAACACAGCTTATGTAACAAAACATAAAAAGGAAAACGAGTATGTTAACACCCGAAATGACGATAATACTAAGATATTATTACCAATGAAATGTTAAAAGATCATATATGATATCAAATTAATGTATATGATTAATTTATAATTTAATAAAAATTATTTCATCATTTTAAATGAGGTTAAACTTCCTTCAACCAAGGAAAAGTACAAGGTAAGAGTTTATTTCACAATCTCTACATTATCCGAGGTTGTTTATATGTAATTATCTACTGGGACTTCTTTATCATCCACATGCATGTTTCTTAAAAATGAATTTCAAATAATTCTTACTATTTTACAGAATATGAGTTAATGTCATTTATACCCTTGTTGACTTTTTATAAGAAGTTTATAAAGGAATCTTTCTGTCATTTTCAAAACAAGGTCCTTTTAGTCCATTTCGACCGAATTAAGGTAAGAATAACTTTTCTAACATATATAGCGTGTGTGGCTATTTTCCGCAATTATAAAATCATCTAAGCTTCCCTTACATGATTATAATAATATTTTCAAAGTAAATGTTTTATTTTATAATTATGTGACTTTTAAATGATTTTAAAAAGAGATATTTTACTCAAATAGTTTTGATTTCATCTATGTCAACATCCTTTGATAGATTTTATTCTTATTTGATGTTTATTTATTATGATACAAAACATCCATATTGAATTGAAGGTTTTGTGATATGTTTGACTATGGATGTGTTATTTTTATACCATTCACAGTTTATGGAGAAAGTATTGACATTTTGTATGCTTGTTTTAATACAAATGATTATGTTATGTTTAAACATGTCATATGAGGAATGCATTGGACTTAACAAGTGATGTGTGGAGCCTGCTATATCTCCTTGATGCATCTGTAGGTATCATGAGAAAAACTAGTGTCCTGGAACAAGGCCTTGACAGAATCTTATTTGTAGTCTTGGCACGAGGCCTTGACTATGTGGTTATGATAGTCTGGCATTATGCATTCCATCATTATGAAAGTGGTTATAGATATTGTATGTGATTATTTGACTAGTAGAATATCCATGTGAATATGTAAATGGAATTATTTCATTTTATCTTTGCCATGTTATGATGAAGTTCAAGTTTAAAAGGGGTTTTTTTGTAGTTATACATTGCCATAAATGTTTATGCTTATTTATAATAGTTTCTTCTATATTGTTATCCTTACTGAGCATCTGAGCTCACCCCTTTCAATGTTATATTTTTTCCAGGATGTGAAAATGTAATTTATGAATGACCTTCAGGGATAGTATGACGGGATATGAAGAAAAGATGTTGTTGGAGTAGTTTTCACTTTATGATGTAATGTAAACTTTATGAATATATCTATTTATTCCAAGGCTACTAAACTAATCGGTCATTCAAGACATGATCTTTTATGATCATGACAATGGTATGTAATAATGGAATGACTCTGGGTAACTAGGTTCAGGTTGTTACAGTTGGTATCAGAGGAAGTTTAGTACCATCCTTGGAAGCTGGATTTAGATAAACTCTGATTAGAGCACATAGCCCAAAGATAGACTTTGAGAAATAGTATAGAAGAACATCCTAGAATTTTGGTATTGTAGAGATTTTGTGAGTTTTCCGAGAAATAAATCCCTGTCTGGATATGAGCAGGTAGAGGTGGCTCTGGAACAGATGTACCTTGGGATAAAACCCAAAAACACCTATTTGAGCTAGACTCGAACGGGAACTGGGGCACGACAACGGGCCTTACTGCACTCTTGGTTACAACAATCCTAGGGGATATGCTTAGAATAATTCTCATTTTATTTACAAACCATTATGAAGGGTTTATGATTATATACTTCCTCAAAGAAAACATTTTTATTAATATGGATTATATCCATAAATAGTCTAATTTATGTTAAGTGTTTTACAAGTATGTAATTATGTATTTTGATACATAAACTGATCTAGTTTATGCCATTGTTTAGAAATGGCGCCTAGTGGAAGAAATGGAAACTGTATCAATTCACGCACTCCACGTATGGATTTCCCTCCAGCACAATATAATTACAGTGGAGCTGTTGATACAACTGGTGTTGATCAGCTAATCACCATATTGGGACAACTCACTCACGTTATGAATTATAACCTTACCCGTATGGAGATCCATGATCTACATCATGGAGGATCAATGTTATATCACTTAATGAGGTAATAACCACCAACATTAAATGGGATTAAAAATCCCTTAGTAGCCGAGAAATGGAAAAAATCCCTATAGAAAATATTTCAGGCTTTGGGGAGTAGTGAAAGGGAAAAAGTTATCATGGCAGTTTATCGCCACACTGGAGATGCTGATCAACAGTGGTCCTTGATTCAAAACACAAAACAAGGCGAGGAAGTATCAAATACGGAATGGAGGGAGTTTAAAGAACTTTTCTTTGAAAAATACATTACTCGTGACCATCGGGCAGATATGGAAAGACAATTTTTGAGTCTCAGACAAAAGGAGGATGAAAATATCACAAAGTATGAGGCTAACATTACAAGGTTAGCAAGGTATGCTGGAGATTATATATGTTTCTCAAGAAGTAAGATTGATCATTTATTTGATGAGTTAAAACCATTTCTACCTTGAGCATTAGTCTCACAAACCTTCTCATTTTACGAAGATATTGTCTCATGTGCTATCATGACAGAAAGGGAATTCTCTAAGTCGTATGAATTTAAAGAAAAGAAGGAGAAGAAGAGTTATACTGATCACTCTGGGAATGGAAATAAGGGGAATAAGGGAAAATTTGAATATTCATCCTGCAGTAAATGTGGGAAGAAACACCATGGTACTTGCTTAAAAGTAATGGGAGTCTGTTACAAATGTGGTGAAAAATGCCACCAAGCTCGTGACTGAAAGGGGAAGAAAGAAGCTACAGATGTCCAATGCTACAGTTGCAGGGAGATGGGACATTATGAAAATGAATGTCAAAAGTGTCAGGGGAACTTACCTCAGAAAAGACCAAACGATAAAGGATAGGCTTATGCTATCACTACTACTGAGGTAGAAACTCCGAAAGACGTGGTGGCAGGTAATTTAATGGTTTCCTCAAGTTTAGGAAATGCATTATTTGATTCTGGCTGATCGCATTGTTTCATATCTTCCCAGTTTGCTAAGAAAATTAGATATTTCCAATTTTATTTAAAAAGGAAGTTGTCAGTTAACACTCCAACGGGAAGTATCATTGCAACAATGTTTTGTGAATCAGTCCCCATTAGAGCACATAAATGTTCTTTATCTGATGATCTCATCACCATACCTATGATTGAATTTGATATTATCCTAGATATGGATTGGATTTCAAACCATGATGTAATAATTTATTATAAGAAGAAGGAGGTTAATATTTTTGATGATGATGATAAGCAACACCTTATCTTTAGGGCGGAATCATCACCACCTAATTCTAACCTAGATCCACCCCTAGTAGCACAACTAAATCCAATTATTGGGGAGGAAGAGAATGAAATGACTATGGGAGAGGAATGTAATGAAAAAAATAGAGGATGTACCTGTTGTGAAATAATATGTAGATGTGTTTTTGAAAGATTTACCTGGACATCCTCCAGAACAAGAAGTTGATTTTTCTATTGATTTAATTCCTAGATCAAGGCCTATATCGAAGAACCCTTGTAGAATGGACACTATGAAATTAGTTGAACTAAAGAATAAACATGAAGAATTGAGCAATACGTGATTTATTCTCCTCAGTGTTTCTCCATGGGGAGCCCCTATTCATTTTGTTAAAATGAAAGATGGATCTATGGGGTTATGTATCGACTACAGGGAGACCAATGCTATAACAATGAAGAAAATGTATCCTCTACCTCACATTGATGATTTATTTAACCAACTGCATGGAGCCCAATACGTTTTTGAAGATTAACCTTTGATCTGGATATCATCAATTGTGTGTGAAGAAGGAAGACATTCTGAAGATATCATTTCGAACCAGGTACGAGCATTACGAGTTTACAGTAATGACTTTTGGATTGACAAATGCACCCTCTGTATTCTTGGATCTAATGAATAGAGATTTCAAGGAATATCTCGATGAATTTGTGGTGGTATTTATAGATGATATCTTGGTATACTCCAAAAGCTTCGAAGATCATGAAAATCACTTGTGCATTATCTTGAAGACTCTGAGAAGACATGAATTATATGGGATGTTTAGCATGTGTGAATTCTGGCTTCAGGAGATTTCTTTTCTTGGACATATTGTCTCAAAATATGGAATCTCTATTGATCCTTATAATACAAAGGTAATCCAATAATGGCCATCACCAAAGAGTATAACCGAGATACGCAGTTTTATTGGTTTAGCAGGTCATTATCGACGTTTCGTCCATAATTTAGCCCGGTTGGCTAACCCATTATTCAAGCTCCCACGTAAAGGGGTTAACTTTGTTTGGAAAAAAGAGTGTGAAGAATATTATTAAGAATTGAAGAGAATATTAGTCAATTCCCATATTTTCACTCTACCATTGGGGAATGATGGGTTTTTTATTTATGTGATTCATCAATGAATGGACTTGGTTCTGTCCTTATGCAGAATGATAGGGTTATTGCATATGCATCATGATAGTGAAAAATTGATGAGAAAAACTATCCTACTCATGATCTTGAGTTAGCTACTGTAATCTTTTCATTGAATATATGGATACATTATCTCTATGGTGAAAAATGTGAGATTTATACTGATCAAAAGAGTTTGAAGTACATTTTATCAAAGAAAGAACTCATCATGAGGAAAAGGATATGGCTTTAATTACTCAAGGATTATGATTTCATGATTCACTACCACCTAGGGAAGGCAAATAAGGTGGCAGATTCTTTGAGAAGAAAAGATCATGGAGTTTTGAACAATATGAGAATTGAAAGGGATCCAATTTTCATGGATCTAGTTATGATGGATATGGGAATTACCATGGAAGGTGAAACATCAATGCTTTTTCAAATGGTAGCCAAACCATCTTTACTAGAATGTATTGAGATTTCTTAGACCGATGATGAAGAATTTCAAAAGATGATTAAAGCTGTGAATGATGGGAGATTGAGAGACATTGTGTTTGAAGAATGAATTTTAGAATTTGGGAAGAGACATTGTGTTCCCAATATACCTGATCTAAAAAGGGAATTTTTCGATGATTCTCATAGCTCTAATTATTCTATAAACCTTGGGAGCACCAAAATGTATAGATATTTTAAGGAACATTTTTGGTGGGACAATATGAAGAGGGAGATTGCAGATTTAGTGTCAAGATGTATGGTATGTCAACAAGTGAATGGAGGAAGGCAACATCCTGGAGGATTCATGCATCCTCTTCCCATACCGGAGTGGAAATGGGACAATATTACGATGGAATTTGTCATGGGGCTACCAAAGAATAATAGAAAGAATGATGCAATATGGGTTATTGTTGATCGTCTTACCAAGTCATCACATTTTCTTGCTTTAAGAGAGGATTTACCACTGGAACATATAGGAAGTCTATATATTAATGAAGTTTTGAGACTCCATGGTGTACCCCTATCGATTATTTCAGATCATGATCCCTGTTTTAATTCATGATTCTGGAAGAGTCTTCAGAAGGCCTTGGATACTGAGCTTCATTTGAGCACTACCTACCACCCTCAAAGAGATGGAAAATCAGAACAAACTATTCAAACATTAGAAGACATGTAGAGATATTTCTCACTTGAGTTTCAGGGTATGTGGGATCAATATTACCTCCGGTAGAATTTTCCTATAACAATAGCTTCCATTCGAGTATTCAGATGGCACCATATAAAGCATTATACGGAAAGAGATGTCACACACCAACCTGCTGGTATGATGTTGGTGAAATAAAACTTGTAGGTCCTGAACCGGTGGAGGAAAAAATGGAAAAGGTAAAGGTAATCCATAACCACATCAAAGTATCTCAAAGTAGGCAGAAGAGCTATGCCGATAACTGAAATAAGGATTCTTAATTTCATGTAGGAGATCATGTTTTCTTGAAGGTATCTCCATCGAAGGGAGTTGTACATTTCAGTAAGAAGGGTAAATTGAGTCCCAGGTATATCAGAACTTTTGAAATTCTATAACGAATTGGGGGTGTAGGTTACCATTTGAAGAAGCCTCCATGTCTCTCCAAAGTTCACGATGTGTTCCACGTATCACTGTTGAGGAAATAAATGCCTGACCCAACGCATGTACTCGCCTATGAGGAATTAGAACTGGAACATGATCTGTCTAATTGCGAAGATCCCATCAGGATTCTTGATACCAGAGAATAAGTGCTGAGAAGCCAGACAACTCGTCTGGTAAATGTTCTATGGAGAAACCATAAGATGGAAGAGGAAACGTGGGAACCCAAGGAACTTATGATGAAGAATCCCCAGAGTCTTTCCATGCGTTAGTATTCAAGAAACTTCAAGGTTGAAATTATTTTAATGAGGGGAGAATGTAACACCCCAATCTTCCACGGTATGCATCTCTTTGAATAATACAGTAGTGTGTGTTGTACGCAACATCGAGTTCTAACACACAACACAACCAATCAAACTAGCCGTTATGAATAGTAATGCACACTTTTTGAAATTTTATAAATTTTATCATTCAAAATGGAGTTCATTTTTGGATTCAGAATATCGATATTAGCTTAGGGTGAATTTTTGGTATTTTTTTGAAAACATTTATTTTTTGATGAATAGTGAAAAAACATTGGGTTATAGTTTAAAACCGATTTTTTATTAAAATAAATATTAATTTTATTTAAATTTAATTAAGGTCAAAATGGATACATAATACCTATATATGATCAATGTAATTCATTGGAGTTAGTTTAGAATAATTTTGGATATATAAAAATTTTATGGAACTTTTTACCGTCTTTTACCCAACTCCTAGGAGAATTTGGAAATTCACATAAAACATAATTTTACCGCTTCTATGAGTGGAATTTCAAAAATCCGAGAGAGACAGTTAATATCAAGATGTAAAATTTTGTTCAATAAGATAAAAATATTTTTTTGTGAATTGTAACTTTTTACTTTTATTTAGCACGGTTAAAAGTAAATACGGTAATTAAGGGTAAAAATGATATTAATAATACCCTAACACATGTATTAATCCTATTGGACAAGTGTATCGTGACCAAAACCTACCATAGGAATAAAATATTATCATTTAGGTCCACTTGTATTAGATTAGGACTTTTATTGTTATTTAATTCAAAGAAGAGTTAATAGAGTTAAAATCAATGTTTAATAACTAAAACATTTTTTAATATAGGCTTATAAATAAGATAAATTCGATTATAAATATTAATAAGAAAGCTAATAAGTTTTTCTACACAATGATATTTTATTTATAATTTTTAGACGCTAAATATTGTAATTTATTTATGACACAATGGTGATTGAGTAATTACCTAATTAATGAAATATTAAAATAAGTGATAATATAAATATCAAAATAAATGTAATTTGAGACTTTATATTAATTAAAATAATTTCATAGGTTAATATGACATGTTAGTATTGATTTAATTATGTTTTTTTGAAGTAATCATGCTGTTATAATTTTCACAAAAATCAAATACCAAATAGTGTCAAAATTGACATAAAAGAGTTTTTAAAGAAAATATTATATTATTAATTGATATTCAATTCCTAGAAATCTATGGTTCTTCCAAAGAACTTATATAATGATAGGTGTATAATTAATGGACCACTTGGGTGTCTCTTGGAAGTATAGAGTATGTTTATTAACTATATAATATAAAAATACAAAGGGACATGGTAAATGTAAAACTATTTAACTAAGAGTTAAATATAAATGATAAGGTTAATTTAGTGACCCAAAACTTTCTAAAATATATTGGTTGAAAGTATTTAGACCCATCCCCACCTTAAATATTAACTTATCCACTTTTTATCCATTAAAACCTGAATATTAATTTATTATAAAATAATATTTCTAGCTTTTCCAAAGGTGCCCCTCACCCCTCTTATAAAAGGGAAATCCCCCTTCTCACTAATCACACATTCAATGCCTTTTTTCTCAGCCAAAACCTGCCCAAATATTCTTTAAAATTCCCTCTCTTCAACCTAGAGGAATTAGTTTGATCAGAAAGCCATCCTAAGGATCCCTTTTGATCAAATCAAATGGAAGAACCTGAAGAAGAGTTAAGGTTTTCACCACCCTCTTTCAAGTTCCATTCTTCTTCAACTTCTTCTTTCTTTGTTATTCGCATTCTAAAATAATAACTCCAATATCTTCTATATATTGTGATGTTATTATAAATATGGTACAACCATATTCAGTATTCTATCCATCCATTGAATGACATGTCACCATACATGCGTACGTATGGCTTACCGTCTCAACGTCGTGGTGTAATTGTTATTCAATAAATTATTATTTGGATGGGTATAATAATGACGTGCAATTCATGTAAATAATAAATATAACATGATAATTATTATGTATATATGATATAACATCCAATTATATTTTATTTTAATATCAAAAGAATGATATTGTCTCTCGTGCGTACGTACAGACTACCGTCTCCACGAAGGCGATGACATTCCTTCTCCATCGTATCGATTCAAGACAAATTCTCATTTAATGATTAAAAATAATATGTAAGGACTTGATATCATTATGTATATGAATAAGATACAAGATATCCATAACAAACATGACTTATGTAACAAAACATATATAGGAAAACGTGTAAGTTAACACCCGAAACGACGATAATACTAAGATAGTATTAACAAAGCAATGGTAAAAGATTATATATGATATTTTTATTAATGTATATGATTATAGTATAATTTGATAACAACTATTTCAACATTATATATGAGTTTAAACCACCCTCAACCATGGAAAAGTACACCGTAAGGTTTTATTTCACAATCTCTTCATTATCAGAGGTTGATTATATATAATTATCTACTAGGACTTCTTTATAATCCACATCAATGTTTCATAAAAATGTATTTCAAATCATTCTTACTATTTTACAGACAATGGGTTTAAGTAATTTATACCCTTTCTGACTTTTTATAATATGTTTATAATGGAATATTTCTATGGTTTTCCAAACAAGGTCTTTTTTAACCTTTTCATCATAATTATGTAAATAATGTCTTTTTTAAATTATACTGCGGGTGCGGCTATTTTCTGTCGTTATAAAATCATCTAAACATACCTTACAAGATTATAATAATATTTTCAAATTAAATGTTTTATTTTATAATCATGTGACTTTTAAATGATTTAAAAAAAAGAGATAATTCTCTCAAATAGTTTTGAATTCATCTATGTCAGCATCCTTTGAGGGATTTTAAGCTTTTTTGAAGTTGATTTATTATGATACAAAATGTCCCTATTGTATTGATGTTTTTGTGATATGATTGATTATGGATGTGTTATTTTATACCATTCATGGTTTATGGAGAATGTATTGACATTTTGAATGCCAGTTTTGACACAAATGTTTATGTTATATTTAATCCTGTTCATATAAGGAATGCATTGGATTTAATAAAAGAGAGGTGGAGCCTTCTATAGCTCCTCGATGCATCGGTAGGTATCATGAGACAAACTAGTGTCTTGGCACAAGGCCTTGACAAAATCTTATTTTTAGTCTTGGCATATGGCCCTGAATATGTGGTTATGATAGTCTGGCATTATGCATTCCATCATTATGAAAGTGGTTACTGATATTGCATGTGATTATTAGACATGTAGAATATCCATGTGAATAAGTAAATGAAATTATTTCTTTTTATCTTTGAAATATTATGATATAGTTCACGTTTAAAATGATTTTGTTTTAGTTATATATTTCCTTAAATGTTTATGCTTATTTATAAATGTTTCCACTATATTGTTATCCATACTGAGCATCTGAGCTCACCCCATTAAATGTTTTATCTTTCCCAGGATGTGAAGAAGTAATTTATGAATGAACTGAAGGGATAGTATGATGGGATATGATGACAAGATGTTGTTGTAGTAGTTTTCACTTTATAATTTAATATAAACATTATGAATGTATCTAGTTATTCAAAGGCTTCAAAACTAATTGGTCTTTCGAGACTTGATCTTTTGTGATCATGCTAATGTTATGTAATAATGCACCGACTCTGGGTAACTAGGGTTAGGGCGTTACAGGATCCCCCCAAACCCATAATATCAATGTGTTCCCTCTAAAGAAGCCTCCATATATCTTTATCTGAGGTTCTCTCCCTCAATTCATCCCAGTCTCTCCAAGCCTCTGGAAATGCGGCCATAATTGGGATGTCCATTATTGGAAGGATGGTACAGGAGAGCGGGGTATGTTTTGACAACTGAAAATGTTTCCCATGATCCCCTGCAAACATAGTATCTCGAGAATATGGATGTTTATGAGATGAGGGGGGAAATTAAGAATCTTTCTCCATAGCAGCCACAATAGGGAATCAAATGATGTCGTCACCCTCCTCAATATTTTTTGGTCATAGAATGATATGTACCCAATTTGAGTACTTATGGTGACCACTTTGAGAGTGGATGAGGGTCTTGAGGTTGTTAATATAGAAACTCACCCTATCTAGATCCTCATCAATGAAATTTCAATTGTTGGTGACATGTAGCCAATGCTAGTAAGGCATACTTCCCTAGTCTAGAAGAGCTACCATAAATCCTAGGGAGACCAGTCACGGGTAGATGAATGACCTTTCAAAAGGTCCCATTTCCACTAGGACACTATAAAATCGGCATAAGACGGAAGGGATGATGGATTTTTTGGAAATAGATCTAGCAACATGTTTCATCTCCCATGATGCCATAACAATATTTCACAACATTCCTAGGGGGGAGAATATTCCTTCAGTGAAATTTTCCCTGTCGAAGGGGTTATAAAACTCATTTTTTATTCCCATTTCCTTTTCCATGGATGCCTTTCATGTTTTCACAATAGGCACAAGGTCATGCAATTGGCTGTCGGGATATGACTTAACCCAGGAATCAACATAATTCAAGGTAAGGAAGGGAAAATAATCCATAGAATCTAGAAGTCTGACCAAGCTATGGGTGTCCTCCTGAGTGAATATTATCAACAATTGGAGAGCTATTATTAGATGTTTCTCCATGTGATCATTGTTAAGAGTAGGAGGGAACAACTTCTGAATATAGTTAAATTGTCAGCTAAATATACAGGGTGCATAACCCCCTCAAATAAGTTCCCCTTCAATATGGGAA
Organism: Viscum album; assembly: GCA_963277665.1. Lineage (NCBI taxonomy): Eukaryota > Viridiplantae > Streptophyta > Magnoliopsida > Santalales > Viscaceae > Viscum > Viscum album. Next base: position 91,498,325 of record OY728164.1, read on the forward strand.
TCCAAGAAGCCTTATCACTGTGAAAAGAATTTCCCTCTATTGATGAAGTCTTTAGATGAATTATTTTTAATAATACCAGTGGGGGAGTCATAACGATGGTAAGAGAAACATTTTTAAACATTGAGATAGGCCATTAAGCCCTACTCATTCTTTTCAGTTCGCTCCTCTTTCTTATCCTATAAATCTTAAGCCACTCTCCTGACCCATCTAGTGATTTGAAGGTAATGTTGATGGGTTAAGTGAAGAATATATAGGGAGTTGATGAAGTAATAACATCCTATGTAGCCTTGAATCTAGCACCAAATAATTTGAAAAGGGCCAACCATCTAGTAGTGTGACCCCACTTTGCGGATTCGGCCCAACAGGCGGTATATATTGGCCAACAGGGGGATAGCCAAATTGATGCATTTATCGATGGACAACTAAGAATCCTTGATAATTGTTGAGGAACTAAAACCAACTTATTCCCGCACTATTTGGATCCATCCTCTCAAGAACATGACCAAGAAATTAACTATTCCAAATAACCGATCAATGTTAGGGATGACCCCCTATCCCCATTTCCAAAAATCCCCCTCTTCTATGGTCGTCCAGTAAGTACCCTCTCGACTATGAGTGAAATGGGTGGGAAATGCCCTGGGTATCCACAGATCATGTTTGAGACCATTATAATTATAAAAATTCCAAAAACATTTGTTAAATGGAATGTCCTACTTCGGATATGGATCACATTCTTTTAGAAGCGCCTTTGCTTGGATAATGAGTTTCCTGGCCAGAGGGGGGAGGGTTCCGTAACATCCCTAGTAAATAATGAATAAAACATTTTCATATTTATTAATATTTAAGAATTAAATATTAATTTTACTTTAAAGGTGATGATTTGTTCGATAGCATACCCGATACGCAACAAAGAGATTCTTTGAAATCTTACGTTGCACACTAGTAATAAAAAATATTATTTTAAATGGTAGTTAACACGTAGCCGTTGTATTGGCGGGAATGAATAGAAATAACTAAAATAGGATTATATATGTTTTTGAACTGTTTTTATATTTATCCAATAAAATATTAAGGCTCAAAATACGAAAAGAATTCAATTTTAGGCATTGATACTCTAATATAAACTAAAAGGTCGAACTATCGCCTTTTGATGGAGAACCATAATTAAATATAGTTTTTGTCTCTCTTATACATTCTATTGGACAAAATAAAAATACTCTTTTGAATCAGGACAACAAAATTTTCTTTGTGTAAATTTTTGGTATTTTTCCGATAAAGTTCATTTTTTAATTAATAGTGAAAACTGTTGTATTTTAATTCAAAACCACTTTTTAGTCTAATTTATTTATATGATTATATTACCTTCCAATTGGTTTTAAAGTGAAATTAGAATATAATTTTACCATTTAATCCAATGTTGTTCATTGGAATTAATTTCACTTTGAAATTGGACTTAAACTACTGTCAATCTTTTGATACTTATTGTTTCATAAAAACACGCTATTTGCTCTGACAGCGGGAATTAATTATTAAATTAAATAATGTAACTTATATGTTTTGAATTATGTAAAATAGACATAATTTTTTAATTTGGAATATAAAAAATAGTTTAGGGTGATGTTTTGGTATTTTTCTGAAAAACATCAACTTTTGATGAATACTGAAACCACTAATTGGTACTTAAAAAACTGATTTTTCGTTTAAATGAAATTTTATCACCTCTGTGTTTTGAATTTCAAAAATCTGAAAAACATTGTTTTCATTAGGAAGTAAAATGTGGTTCAATGAGATTAAAATACTTTTTTGGTTAATAGTAACTTTTATGTTTAATAATCGCGATTAGATGTAATTAGTGTAGTTGAAGGTAAAAATAATGTTTTAATGATATAAAATGACCTAGACACATGCCCTACCCTTATTGGATATGTCATGGCCGACCAATAAAATTAATGGGTCAACTTGGGGACCCCATGGAGCCACTTTGTTAGGAAAATTACATTAAAAACGTTTTATTTAAAGTTAAAATTAAAATGTCACAAACATGAGATGTTTTACTAAATCAATTTTTATATGGGGTTATACAAGTAATAATTTAGACTACAAATATTCATTGGAAATCTAAAAATATTTACTACATCATGATATTTGTTTTATAATTTTTATACATTAAATAAATTAAATTATTTATGACACCATGATGATGCAGCTATTACCTCATTATTTAACGATTTAAATAAAATGAGGAGATAATGTAAAATATAATACCTAAACTTGTCAAAACCCGATTGGATGGATGTATTTAGAACCCTTATCACCTTATACTCAAAATTTATAATTGTGGGACCTTTTTTATCCGAAAATCATTTTATAATAAAGTAACCTTTTATAACATTCCAAGAGTGCCCCTCCTCTCCTCTTATAAATGGCCCCCACATCTACCACCTTACCCACACCTCTCAAGCCTTTTTCTCGGCCAACCCCTTCCAATTTTGTCTCCACACATCCCTCTATTACTCCTAGAAGCCTCAAATTTTGCAGAAGGATTCCCAAGGAAGATTTTGAGCTCAAATCAAAAAGAGTTACCCATTTTAAAGGTAGTGTTTTCTCTTGTGTTCTTATGTTTTATTTTACTTCTCCAACCCCCTAAACTCTTTGTATTAATTTCTTTTCTAACATCTACAGTATCTTCCATATACTAGGATGTTTTTATGAGAAGTATTAGAGCTACACCTACACACTCCTACATCTAATAGTTAAAGATCATACTGATTCCGTGGATGGCAAATTTCTGCCTCATGAAATGATGATTGTTCAACACTCATATAACACCTTCAAAGGTGGCCATTAAGATGTCACTATATTTATATATGATATATAATATGTTTATGTTTTCCTTAAGATTCTGTATTTTTCAATTATTTCATAACTTTATGGTTTCCATTATGCGTAAACGTGATATCTTCATTTTAGAAAGTGCGAACTACCACGCCCTCAAAGTGATTTGATTCGTTAATGCCATATGTGGGATGTATAAAGGATGGATTTAGAGCTATTATACATGATGTTATACTGTAATTATAATATTCCTTTATATCATTATAATTTCGTTGCATTAAAGTATGAGATAGAAATGAACGTAGCGTTCACGCGTACGTACGGCTTACCGTCTCCATGAACGGTGCATTTCATTTCATATCCCTAAATGTAATGTACTATTATAAGTACATATATATAATGGATATATATGATGTATTTTAGATCTAAATTATGAATATAATTCTTGAATTAAAATATACATATCTCTCATTTTTTTTAATTTCATTATTATGACATAGAAATGAAAGTAGCATTCATGTGTACGTACGACTTACCGTCTCCATGAACGGTGCATTTCATTTCTTACCTCTAAATTTTATGTACTATTATAAATACATGTATATGCTGGATATATATGATATATATAATATCCAAATCATGAGTATCATTCTGGATATAATTAACCTTTGACCACATAAACAACATGTAATTGTAAGAAGTCCATTTTGGAATTAGGTAACAAATATCGACAAAACAAACTTTATGAAATTAAATGATTAAATAACATTTATAACATGGAAATAAGTTATAAAAAAGTAATAATAAACTTGAAAAAGGTTATTAAGAAAGTAGAAAATAACTTTATTTTATTACTCAAGAGATTAAAGAGCAATCAAGTCACGTCGGACACGAGGTAAGGGACTTCGTCTCAATCTCCTTTCATTGAGGCATATATTGTTTTATACACAAAATTCATTTATACGGTGTATAAACCCCTTTGAATTTTATTTTTATTCAAGAAGAATCTTTTGATATGAATCATTTTACTAAATGACAAAAAATAATGTTTCTTTTAACGTAGGCAGTGACAACGAACTTTTCTGCCGCCGCGAGTATTATTTGGTCTTTGGCTTCATCAACAAGCCGTAATGTTTTTAAAGCGAAATAAATACCATATAATATTTTTTGTATCTTGGTATTGAAAATGGTTTTTATAATTGATTTGTTATTTCAATATATTTAAGTTATATATTGTGATCAAAGTGTGGAAATGTTTTCTTTCCATTATATTTGTTTTATGTCTTATGATTTTATAATGGTACATGGACATTTGATGGGTGGTTATGAGACAAACCATATGATGGGTGGTGTCGTGAATACCAGGACGGGAAGTTACGTTATAACCTCCAATGCATTGGGTATGGAAGTCAACCGTATGGCTATTCCATTAAGTGATATGTATGGAAGTCGAACGTATGGTTATTCAATTTAAGTATGGTTATGTCCCAAGTTACCTCTATATGTTATGTGTTCTTTATATGGGTTATATGGTAATCTTTTGGTTACAAAAGGGTAAGTATTTATATTTTATTCAGTGAAGAATTTTTACTACTTCATAAAGGGGAAAAGTATTACTTTGATAAAGTATACATGGTTTACTTGTTGTTTTGAAAAACTAACAGTTTCCATTCTTTATGTTTCTCTTAATGAGATTTTATACTCACCCCAAGTTTTTTGAAATGTTTTTCACAGGACTTAATGTGGAATAGTGTCAAGGAAGGGATCAAGGGAAAGTCATGCAAAATAAAACATGGAACATGGCATGTTTCTTTTGAAGAGTTTTTATTTTATGGAAACTTAGTAGAAGTGTCTACTTTGTAATCTTTTGAGATGTAATAGGTAAGATCTAATTCTCTAAACTTGAAAATATCCTCAATGGTAATTATTCTTTTAATTCAATGTTATGTAATGTTTAAGGCTGGGGCCTTATAGTTGGTGTCAGAGCTCGGTTTCGAAAAATTTATGTGTTAGAAAATTCTTAAATTATTAATTCATTGTATGATTGAAATGATAAAGCATTTAAAGATTCCCATGTTACATCACCTAAGATATTTATATGATAAGAATGGTTTTACATAGAGTAAATAGAGTAACTTTTCTATGAAGGCATACAGAGTATAATGACCTTTCGAATCAGCAACTAGAGATGGTCGGAATCAAAATTGAGCAGTTTACTGCACTGATGGCTCAGTTGAATCAAGTGATAAATGATGGTTATGTTTATTGATGAAATTTTGGTGTTTTCTAAAAGTAAAGAGGTGCATGAAAGTCATTTAAGGGTTATCTTTCAAACCTTAAAATAAAAGAAACTGTATGGAAAATTCAGAAAGTGTGAGTTTTGGTTACGACAAATTTCTTTCCTTGGTCACATAGTTTCAAAAAATGGCATAACTGTTGATCTTGCAAAAACAAAAGTTGTTGAAGAATGGCCAAGACCCACAAATGTAACCGAGATCCATATTTTTATTGGTTTGGTAGGTTACTACCGAATGTTTTTCAAAAGTTTTTCACGGATATCTAGTCCAATGTCAAAGCTAACTCGGAAGGGTGTTAAGTTTATCTGGACAAAAGAATATGATGATTGTTTTATGGAGTTTAAAAAAAGATTGGTGAATTCTCCAGTTTTGGAACTTCCTTCCAGGAATGGTGAGTTTGTAATACACAGTGATGCTTAGTTTAATGGACTTGGTTGTGTCCTTATGCAGAATGATCAGGTAATTGCATATGCTTTACATCAGTTGATAACTCATGAGGTAAATTACCATACACATGACTTGGAATTAGCTACTGTTGTTTTTGCTCTAAAAATTTGGAGGCATCATTTGTATGGAGTGAGGTTTGAAATATATAATGATCACAAAAGTTTAAAGTATATATTCACTCAGAAATAATAGAACATGATGATGTTTAAGGTATCAGTGAGATCATCTATATCAGACATAATTAAGCAAGCGCAATGGAAAGATAGTGGGTTGCAGAAAAAGGTAAAACTGGTTCAGAAGGGTAAGTTGCCTGAATTTAATATTGATAATGATTGTGTTTTGATGTTTGGGAAGAGATTATATGTTCCTGGTGATTCACAATTGAAGAATGTGTTGTTATGTGAGGCTCATAGTTCCCCGTTTTCAGTTCATCCTGGAAGTACTAAGATATAATGAGATCTACGGGAGTATTGCTGGTGGGATGGAATGAAATGAGATATCGTTGATTTTACTATAAAGTGTTTGACTTGTCAGAAGGTTAAAGAAGAGCGGTAGTTACCGAAAGGGATGCTTCACCCTTTACCTGTGCCAGAGTGAAAATGGGAAAATGTATCTGTGGACTTTGTTGTGGGATTACCGAAGACATCTCATGGTAATAATGCAATCTGGGTTATTGTTGATCGCTTGACTAAATCTGGTAATTTCCTTCTTATTCGAGATACTTTCTCTGTAGATCAACTTTCTCGATTGTATCATAAAGAGATATTCAGGTTTCATGGAGTTCCCCTATCCATTGTATCTGATCGTGATCCCAGGTTTACTTCTAACTTTTGGAAGGGCCTTCAGAAGTCGTTGGGTACTGAATTAAATTCTACTATAGCTTTTCATCCTCATTCAGATGGGCAGTCAGAACGAACAATTCAGACTTTGGAAGATATGCTATATGTTTGTTCGATGGATTATCAGGGTAGTTGGGACCAACATCTTTCTTTGGTTGAATTTTCATATAATAACAGTTTTCATTCTAGTATATAAATGGCACCGTTTGAGGCATTATATGGGAAGTGGTGTGGAACTCCAGCTTTTTGGGATGAAGTGGGTGAAAGGAAGCTGATAGGACTAGAATTGGTAGAAGAGATGGCAGAAAAAGATTAGTTGATTAAGAAACAAATGAGAACAACTCAAAGTAGACAAAAAGGTTATTTAGACAACAGGAGGAAGGATCTATCTTTCAAGTTAGGTGATCATGTTTTTCTCAAAGTTTCGCCGTGGAAAAGTGTGATGCGATTTGGTAAGAAATAAAAGTTGAGTCCAAGGTTCATTAGACCATATGAAATTCTAGAGAGAGTTGGATCAGTTTCTTACCGTGTGGATTTAACCCCGAGTTTATCTCAGGTACACAATGTATTTCATGTTTCAATGTTGAGAAAGTATATGCCAGATCCATCTCATGTTTTGATCCCAGAGGTAGTTCAGTTGGAAGAAAATCAGTCTTATGAAGAACAACCAGTCCAGATTCTGGACCGAAGAGAGCAAGTGTTGCGGAATAAGTTAATTCACCAGGTAATGGTTTTGTGCAAAAAACCATATGGTTGAAGAGGCAATGTGGGAATCTGAAAATTTTATGAGGGATAAATACCCCAACTTATTTTGATAAGTGAATAAAATTGTGAGGATGCAATTCCCAAAAGGGGGGAAGGATGTAACATCCCTGGTAAATAATGAATAAAACATTTTCATATTTATTAAAATTTACGAATTAAATATTAATTTTACTTTCAAGGTGTTGCTAATTTTGATAGCGTACCCAATACGCAATAAAGAGATTTTTTGAAATCTTACGTTGCACACTAGTAATAAAATAATATTATATTAAATGGTAGTTAACACGTAGTCGTTGTATTGGAGGGAATGAATAGAAATAACTAAAATATGATTATATATGATTTTTAACTGTTTTCACATTTATCCAATAAAATATTAACGCTTAAAATACGAAAAGAATTCAATTTTAGGCATTGATACTTTAATATTCACTAAAAGGTCGAACTATCACCTTTTGATGGTGAACCATCATTAAATATAGTATTGGTCCCTCTTATACATTCTATTGGAACAAATAAAACTATTCTTTAGAATTGTGACATCAAAATGTACATTGTGTAAATTTTTGGTATTTTTTCGATGAAGTTCATTTTTTAATGAATAGTAAAAAATGTTGTATTTTAATTCAAAACCTCTTTTTAGTATAATTGATTTATATGATTAGATTATTTTTTGAATTGGATTTAAAGTGAAAATAGAATATATTTTTACCATATAATCCAATGGTGGTCATTGGAATTAATTTCACTTTGAAATTAGACTTAAACTAGTGTCAATATTTTGATACTTATTGTTTCATAAAAACACGCTATTTGCTCTGACAGCAGGAATTAATTATTAAATTAATTAATGCAACTTATATGTTTTTAATTTTTGTAAAATAGGCATCATTTTTGAATTGGGAATATCAATTATAGCTTAGGGTGAAGTTTTGGTATTTTTCTGAAAATCTTCAATTTTTGATGAATAGTGAAACCACTAAGTGATACTTAAAAAACTGATTTTTCGTTTAAATGAAATTTTACCACCTCTGTGTTTTGAATTTCAAAAATCTGACATACATGGTTTTCATTAAGAAGTAATATGTGGTTCAATGAGATTAAAATAATTTTTTGGCGAATAGTAACTTTTATGTTTATTAATCGCGATTATAGGTAATTAGTGTAGTTTAAGGTAAAAAAAATGTTTTAATGATATGAAATGACCTAGACACATGTCCTACCATTATTATATGTGTCATGGACGACCAATAAAATCCATGGGTCAACTTGGGGACCCCATGGAGCCACTTTGGTAAGAAAATGACATTCAAAACTTTTTATTTAAAGTTAAAATTAAAATGTCCCAAACATGAGATGTTTTACTAAAATAATATTTAAATAAGGATATACAAGTCATAATTTTGACTATAAATATTAATTGGAAAGATAAACAGATTTCCTACATTATGATATTTGTTTTATAATTTTTATAATTTAAATAAATTAAATTATTTATGAAACTAGGATGATGCAGTGATTACCTCATTATTTATCAATTTAAATAAAATGAAGAGATAATGTAAAATATAAGACCTAAACTTGTCAAAAACCTATTGGATTGGTGTATTTATAACCCTTATCACTATATCCTAGAAATTTATAATTTTGGGACCTTTTTTATCCGAAAATCATTTTATAATAAAGTAACCTTTTATAACTTTCCAAGAGTTCCCCTCCTCTTCCCTTATAAAAGGCCCCCACCTCTACCACCTTACCCACACCTCTCAAGCCTTTTTATCGGCCAACCCCTACCCATTTTGTCTCTCCACATCCCTCTCTTACTCCTAGAAGCCTCACATAGGGAAAAAGTCTTCCCAAGGAAGCAATTGAGCTCAAATCAAAAAGAGTTACCTGTTTTAACTGTAGTGTTTTCTCTTGTGTTCTTATGTTTTATTTTGCTTCTCCAACCCCCTAAACTTTTTTTATTCATTTATTTTGTAACAAAACTAGTATCCTCCATATACTAGGTCGTTTTTATGATATGGGATAGAGCTTCACCTACACACACCGACATCTAATGGTTAATGAACATACTGTTTCTGTGGATGGTGAATTTCTGCCTCACGAAAGGATGATTGTTCAACACTCATATAACACCTTAAAAGGTGGCCATTAAGATGTCACTATATTTATATATGATATATTATATTTTTATGTTTTCCTTAAGCTTCTTTATTTTTCATTTATGTCATAACATTATGGTTTCCATTATGGATAAACGTGATATCTTCATTTTTGGAAGTGCGGACTACCGCCCCCTCAATGTGATTTGATTCGTTAATGCCATATGTGGGATGCATAAAGGATGGATTTAATGTTATTATATATTATTTTATACTGTAAATATAATATATCTATATATATTTATTATTTCATTCCATTAAAGTATGAGATTGAAACGAAAGTATTGTTCATGTGTACGTACGGCTTACCGTCTCCATGAACGGTGCATTTCATTTCTTATCCCCAAATGTAATGTACTATTATAAGTACATATATATAATGGATATATATGATGTATGTTACATATAAATCATGAATATAATTATGGAATTAAAATATAAATATCTCTCATTTAGTTTTAATTCAATTAATATGACACAGAAATGAAAGCAGAGTTCATGTGTACGTACGGCTTACCGTCTCCATGAACGGTGCATTTCATTTCATACCTCTAAATGTTATGTACTATTATAAATACATATATATTCTGGATATATATGATATATATGATATCCAAATAATGAGTATCATTCTAGATATAATGATCCTTTGACCACATAAAAAATATGTAATTGTAAGAAGTCCATTTTGGACTTAGGTACCAAATATCGACCAAACAAAATTTATGAAATTAAATTATTAAATAACGTTTATAACATGGAAATAAGTTATATAAAAGGAATAATATACTTGAAAAAGGTTCTTAAGCATATATAAATTAACTTTAGTTTATTATTCAGGAGATTAAAGAGAAATCGAGTCACGTCGGACATGAGGTAAGGGACTTCGTCTCAATCTCCTTTCATTGAGGCATATTTTGTTTTATACACAATTTTCTTTTATACGGTGTATAAACCCATTTAACTTTTAATTTTATTCAAAAAGACTCTTTTTATAGGAATCATTTCACTAAATGACAAAAAAGAATGTTTCTTTTAACGTACGCGGTGACAACGACCTTTTCCGCCACCTCGAGTATTATTTGGTCTTTGGCTTTCTCAACAAGCCGTAATGTTTTTAAAATGATATAAATACCATATAAAATTTTATGTATCTTGGTATTGAAAATGGTTTTTATAATGGATTTTTTATGTCAATATATTTATGTGATATATTATGATCAAAGTGTGGAAATGTTTTCTTTCCACTGTATTTGTTTTATGTCTTATGATTTTATAATGGTACTTGGACATTTGATGGGTGGTTAGTGATAATCCATATGACGGGTGGTGCCGTGAATAACAGGACGGGTGGTTACGTTATAACCTCCAATGCATTGGGTATGGAAGTCAGCTGTATGGCTATTCCATTAAGTGATATGTGTGAAAGTCGACCATATGGTTATTCCATTTAAGTATGTTTATGTCCCATGTTACCTTTATATGTTATGTGTTCTTTATGTGGGTTTTATAGTAATATTTTGGTTACAAAAGGGTAAGTATTGATATTTTATTTAGTGATGATTTTTTACTACTTCATAAAGGTGAAAAGTATTACTTTGATAAAGTATACATGGTTTACTTGTTGTTTTCAAAAAATAACAGTTTTCATTCTTTTTTTTCCCTTACTGTGCTTTTTATGCTCACCCCAAGTTTTTTTGAAATTTTTTCCACAGGACTTAGTGTGGAACAATGTCAAGGATGGGATCAAGGTAAAGTCGTTCTATATAAAACATGGAACTAGATATGTTTCTTTTTAAGAGTTTTTATTTTATGGAAAGTTAGTAGAAGTGTCTACTTTGAAATCTTTTGAGATGTAATAGTTAATATCTAATTCTCAAATACACTAAACCTGAAAAGATCCTCAACGGGAATTATTCTTTTAATTCAATGTTAAGTAATGTTTAAGGCTGGGTCCTTATAGGTTCTTTCCTTTTCATCCTAAATAGTGAAGGGAGAAAGAAATTCATTGTACATATCCCCAATAATAGGTAATCCCCAAATCAGTTAAATGCCTCAAAGGATGATGTCGGCCTCCTCATGGGTTAGATTGAAAGTGTTGGTTTCAAGAATCCACCTGCTTAAGAGTTGTGAAATAAGGGTGGTATAATGATGGGTGTATGTCTGAGAAACCTATACGGCCTCATAAAGTCCAATAGTCTCTAGATCTATTTGGAATTCTTCACAACTCTGGAAAACCCAAATGTTCCACCCCTAGTCCAATACAAATGATCCTCCAAGTCGAAGCTCCCGTCAAGATGACCAACCATGCTACCCATTCGTTTGAGCCTTCCAAGATATTCTCTGGTAAAATTGGGCCATCTGATTAGGCTTTCGTTGCACCCCCTCTAAGGTTTGAGGTACGTAGTACAGTAAAGGCCTAGTGGTAGTATCTCCCTGAAATTACCTTCCTTTTGATGAAATAAAACGCTTCAGAATAGAAGTATTAATTAACCAAGAAGTGGGATGATCAGCCGAGTTTGGAATTGAGATCACTGTGTCATAAAAAAATGCCAAACTCGTAAGAATGAAGCCTATCTGAGACTGAATACTCCCATTGACGCACAATGAGAAGATTCTCAAGGTATTGGTGAAACAGAATGACCAATGTTTTGTGATCAAAAAATGACACCATGTCCTTAGATCATTCATTAATCGTAGAAAGAGGGGATGCAATAGTATCCTTAGAAGTGGCAATGCCATCAGCAGATGCATGTGAATCAACCATTGTATCCAGCGTTGGAAGATCAAGAATCCGATGAAATGTTTTTCAAATAAAAAATTGTTGGATAAAGGCTATGGAAGAGTGTTTAAAGTACTCAAAACATGTCCACATAATGTTCCCCTTGTGGATTCTAGAAATTGTATCTGGTAGCCAGATTCTATGTATTTTATGATAGGTATCGTTAATCCCACCTAAAGATACGGTACGCTATCACGTTCTACCGCATATATCCATGGTACGCGAACCATCCACGAGACATTGAACACAGATCATTGGTAGGAAAATAGAAAGGTTTAGGAAGGGTGGCTCGTGAACCTTGGCATTGATTATGTTCATGTTCAGTAGATACATATTAAAGTTTACGTTCATATGATTAATATTCATAAATGACTTTTTTTGTCAATCCATGTGTGGTAGGCGGAGAAGACAGCTGCGTAGCATTATCCTAGAAAAAAATCAAGATTTTACATCTTAAATTTCCATATCCTCATTTGCAGATTACAAAATGTGGTATGCAGACATAGAAATGGTGAGGAAATTGGTTTGAAGAACATACAGAATAGTTCGCAATCAAGATTTTCTCAAGGATCATGCTACATGAGAGAAAAGGATGCTGGGAAAATCGAAGTACATTTTTCCAATAGAAATATTAAAATTCAAATTACATGGTCCCCTATATATAGGTGTGGTCCCCTCTTACCGGGTCCATCTGTTCTACAACAAACGATTTCAGTTCAAGACTGCTTCTACATCAAAATAGTCACTTTTTCATTCTAAATGGACTCTTTTCTGATTAGGGGAATTTTTTGGGTCCTTAAATTCTACCAAGATGAGAAAACACCCCCACAATCACTTTGTTGATGGAATCATGAACTTTTAATAGGCAAGCAAAGTGAAAGAACTCAAATTGAGTTGAAGTTATTTAAAGGAACATGAAGGAATTTAAGATTTCATGTTTTTAAGTGGCCCAAGTACCATCATAGGGAAGGGTATGCATAATAGATGGATCGTGAACTTCTAGGTAATCATGATGATCCACGAACCACTATACTGTGAGGCGATTGACAATGAATAAGGAAAACCAAGAACCAAGTTGTTGATGGATTAATATGTGTGAGGACCGTCCACATACCATTATGTGAACTCATCAGTTCATGGATGAAGCGAATGGGAAGGGATCTGCGAACAATTTTCACAAACCAAAGCCTTTTAAAACCCCAGTTGACTGACTCTTTTTCGGGGTAAGGATACTGCTTCAATGGGCCTCCAAAAATGGTGTTGTGTGCCCAAAAGATATGATTTCTCTGATGCTCGATAAATGGAGCAATGTAGAAGTATAGAAGACAAAAACAAAGGGAGATAGACATAGGGAAAGATGGATGACAAAGGCTTTAGGTAGACTTAGAGGATGCTCACAGGCTTCCATCATGTTTCATTGGAGTAGCTAGAAATGTGAACCACTCCCTCTAAATGTACAATAGAATACGAACCAAAAAATTAGGGAATTGAATAATAATAATTGATCCATGAACCTAACTAGTGAACCATGAACCAAATACTACACATGGATGAACACATCATGATCAATCATCCCCTAGACCCTCCTTAAATATGGCGCTCCATGTAGCATACCATTATTCAGACTGAACCTGACACCGCGTATAACATCAGTACGTCGATCGAACTCAAATAGGCATGATGAATATCATACCCTTATGTTACGTGGTTGCTTATACCCATTCCATTATACTGGAGTGGTACGCGGATTCCCCCTCTACCAGCATACCATGATGGTATGCGGAGCCTCCCCCATCTCGCATAAAATGTCTGTATGCGGGATGGGGTGTTTTGGGTATTTTTCCTTATGGATCCAAACTCACCCCACCATTTCAGTCTATTCCTCCATGATCCCTCCTCTAACCAGTCATCCGACATCAGGCCAAAAACTCCTCCAAAGCCATCCGACATATATGATCAGACCATCGGGTGCATCAGCACGGCCCATTGAGTCTACATACCCATAGAAAGTAGAGTCACAGAGGCCCTCCCCACAATGTTGTGGGATTCGGTAATTCCTGGGAGGCTACATTCCCACGGTTACCCAGAACCCAACCTTGGGTCGCTGATGTGAACATTCCCATTTTGGGGATCATGTGTGATTACTTTATATTCCATTCAATGAGGAATAGTGATAAGTGAAAGGGGTTATGTTTTCTCCCCCCATTGATGAGGAAGAATGTCCTCCCCTTCCCATTACGTGCTCCAGGGCCTTCCCACTGTGGTAAGTCAACAATCTTCTGAGCCAGGGCCATATGAAATTCAATGTCATTTCACATTTAAAGGTTCATTTCCTCACGCCCTTTCCCACAATCTCCTCTTCCTCTTCCGTCATGGGATCTCCCTCCCCCGCTAGTAGGGGAGGAGGCATGTGCATTGCTGAATCTTTCAGATGATTTTGTTTCTCAAACTGAGCATGACTCATGTGGGCTTAGGGGTTTGTATGGATTACAACATCCACACAATATGAACCATGAGAACTCTAATTCTTACTCTAATTAGGATACGTAAGATGCCTAACAGAAGGCTCGAGATCCAATGGGTACCCATCCAATAGGGTACACATCAACCATGTCTCCCAAATGGGAAAATTCTAGGCATAATCACTACACTATCCGAACTATGTGGGATATGACTGCTTTCTAGAGGATATGAAGGATGTACACTTTGTGTGTCCGATCCCAATGCCATGTCACCTTCCATCCCCATGTGTGACGATAAAATCTTGATCAAATTATAATATATCTCAAGTCAGCATCACATTCATAGCATCAAATATATGCATTCGTATGAAGCTCTTGCAAATGAAGGGTACCCATGGACACACTATTCAAGAATGAACCAATGATTCACGAACATTTGAACATGACTTAAATCTATAAGGGAGTCTCGAAACATACAACAATCACCCCCACCCCCGGAAGGGCGTGGTGATCCTGGCCTCCCGTCCTGTCGACCAATGGAGTCATTATGTGTCATTGGCCAAATCATCAGGAAACGAGCACACTCTATTGGAAATCAGGTCCATGAATCATGGATAACAAGGTCGTTGGGAATTCTTGGCTCCACAAATCAACCTGTTGGAGACCATAAATGTATTTATAACTTAAAAGGACTGATTTCATGAGTGCTTGAACCCCACACAATAGCCTACTAGGACAAATAGTTCTCATAGGGTTAATTCAACCTTCATTAAATGATAATGATTCTAAACATGTCCAAACAAAGGAATGGTAAATTAGACGAGAACCCATCTCTATTGAAAATTGGATGGGTGTGACCATCGTCAAACCATTACTACATAGCTTGAAAATGAACCACCATGGAGGTAGAAAAAATGGTGAACCCAACGTGAAACCATAACCAAGGTGGTAGTTCTACCCCAATGATAAACGACAAAAGGATAAAACATGTCAGACCATTTTTTTCACCCTAATACATTAAAAATGTCCCACCTCGGAGGAGGAAAAAAATGGTGAACCAGACATGAATCCTTAACCAAGGTGGCAGTTCTACCTCAATGATAAATGACAAAAGGATACTACATGTTAGAACATTTTGTTTCCCCGGTATGTGCAAAACTCACCACCTTAAAGGTGAAAAAACAGTTCATGGACATGCTGTGAGGGTGTGTGTTTTTTGAATTGGAATTGTAATATTGTGAATGGGTCCATGAATGGAATTATGGTTGTCCCTATGTATCCCATGGTGATAGGAATCAATCCCCACAGAGTTTATAAGGATGATCCATGCATAGGGCTTACTCATATGATGAGAGCGGGTGATTTTTATACTTATTAGTGATGAATGGGTCTAGAGTTGGAGGTTCAGTGGTCACTATGTATCATGTGAGGATAGGAATCATGTCCCATGTAGTTTTTGAATGATAAATTCTCAACACAGTTGTATCCCATATGAAAAGGTGGGAATTTTTTCCATTGATTTTTGTCATTGTGCCGATGATTGACGATCATGGAGCCACTATGTATCATGTGATGACAAGAATCAAGCCAAACAATGTTCTTGAATGATAAATAATCTAAGCAGGTCTAACCCAGACATAGTGTTTGGGAATTGTTTCAATTGATTATTGTATTTGTGCCAAGGATCAATGATCAAGTTGTCCCTACACAACCTCGGATGATTGGAATCAAGCTACACATAATTCTTGAGGAACTATGTAGTTTAACATCCTACAAAAAGGACGTAGACTTTTGGATGGAAAAGGGAAATTATGGCTGGACCAAAGGATGGAAATATAGGCATCACTGCATATCACGTGATGTTATGAATCAAGACACATGTTGTTCTTTAATGGAGGTGAAGTGGGAGACCTTCACCAACAACAGTGGTCCTCTCGAATGAGGTCCCTAAGCATGTGTAGTTTTATGTCATCGAAGGTACATCAACTATATAATTTAAATGTCACATATAAAGGTTTCATGGAATGAAATTTAAGGTTTTTAATTTATAACCATGATGAGAATTATATGAGATTTTATGCCTAATTTGTGGGGGGGATCCCATAGTGAAATTCCTAAGCTCGTATGAGCTATTCATAGTGTGAGAAACATATAATTTCATGGGATCCTCCCATAATTATGAGTATATTTACTATAGGATATGTGTATTTTTATCAAGTGTTAGCTAGACCAAGATATGGGATCGAGGCATCCCTAAATAGCTCCTTGAAAATGAGAATCAATCCATAGGTAGATATATTTAAATCATGATGTTTAATGTAGTGTTGTATGTGCATGATTCACATGTCAAGAAGGAATTTATTTTTCATGGATCTGTGTAGTTTTATTTCATCTGGTATGGTATTATACCATATATTTCAATGTCATTAATCTATAAATAATCCATATAGTTATTTTTCATGTGTTCTAGATGAGGCATAATGTGCACTTTAACATCTTACTACCAGGACTTCAGATGTTGTTCAGTTTATCATATTGCTTTTTGGAAGAGAGATGTCAGGTTGTTCAACAAATTTTTTATAGGAAGACTTCACAAATATTATGTTCATGTGGTTAGGAAATCAGGTATCATGAAATTTTAAAGTCTTACTTTTAATAAATGAGGTGATTTATAGTTTATCATATTTCGTCTAGGATGAGGGGTGACTTATTGTTAAATGTCTAGCTACCATGACAAGAGACACCATGAAGTTTACTATCTTTCTGACATGACCTCTCTGTACAATTAAATATAATTTGGTCAGGATGATTTTGGATTGATGAAATCTGTCAAAAGTATTTCTTGAAGAACCTAACCTTGGTGGGGAGTGTTACATGCTCATTATACATTGTGGATAATGAGTACTTTCTACTGTCATAGACCTTATTTATGATGTAAGAACCCTCCCATTTGGGTTAAATCATTAGAGGCTTCTTTTATGGTATCATTAGGGTCCTAAAATTGAACACCTGCTCACCTCTGATTAATAAATGTAGATGAGCCTTCTAATTAAAGGCTTGTGTGATATGATTATGATGAACTTTATGGTTGTTCAATATATTCTACCTATTATCATCAGGCCACTATAATTCATCTAAACTATTTTTATATTTATCATCATCTAAGAGCTATTCAAAATTGGATATTCTGAGCAAAGGTAGCTGGATTTATATGAGTAATACTCCCTCAGTCACATATACCAATGAGTATGTAATTTCTGGTGCATCCACACACGTGGTTGTATGACAATCCTATAAAGAATGGGGGAGATTTTATATCCAATACATCTTATCCTAGTTCAAAATATTTTTGATTAAATAAGAAGGATTTTTAAGGCCTCTATATATACATTTGTTTGTTGATGATAGAGAGATTAGGAATTGGAATTGATATTGTACTCCAAGTACAATTTATTCAACTCTAAACAATAGAGTTTGGTGTGGTTGTATGTTAATATGTTGTGAGGGACACCTAACCTAGAGATGATATGGGGCATTACAAATTTGATGAGATTTTCATTCTGAGATATTTGTGGGCCATTTCCTTGTCCCGTTTGGAAAAAACATCTATAGAATTAAGGATGTAATTTTGCTTCTTGGTTGTGGATAGAAGATATGGTTCAACAAAATCCATTCCCCAAATGGAAAATGGATAGAAATTTTTTTGTATGTTACAAATTTGGGGGTTGATGGATCATGTTTGAATGGATATAGAATTCATGAAATTTCCTAGGGAATTCAAAATAGTCTTATATCATGATTTATCGTCCTAACCAATACTCCTACTTTCTTGGGAGATAATTTTCCTATATTAATGAGTACTAAAGGCACCTATATGGACTTATTCCATGATATAGAAAATATCTCTTTCCACTATCCATATGAGGAAGAATACATCCAAAACCTAACTTGTAGATGTATTATTGTTCATTCATTCCATTATTTAGGGTTTGGTTTTCTACACGGTGTTAAATAAATTCCCATCTGGGCAATTTTGTCAGGAGAACACCGTTATGGAGAAAATATATTGTGGGATCTATCCATTCAAGGGTGGATACTGGTTCATCGTGCTCTATGGTGGTGTTGAACTGATTTATTTCAACATTATCATAGGCAATGATTAAAGAACCATCGTTTAGTGCATGATATATATTATTGCTTCCTCATAATCAAAGTTGGCCAAGACTGTCAGTACATCAGACAATGAATCATCATTAGAATACTATGATTTGTGGAAATGATGTAATATGGGATGGAAAAGGAAATATTCCATAATTCCCCTTATGTAGCCAATGAAGTGGGATATTTATTAATTTTTTATTTCATATTTTCCCTTGATCTTCTTTATAACTAGATCAAAATCTCCTTTCATATTTAGGTAAGATATTTTTAGTTTTAAGGCCAGTTCAAACCTAGTGAAGTGGGGTTGGTATTATACCACATTATTCATGAATGTTTTAGATGGTGATAAGGAGTAGGGAAAAAAATTCTAGAGAGACAAAAAAATCAATAAACCCAACTGGTCAAATATCATGTTTTCTATTCTTTTTCCTATAGGACATAAGCAGGGGAAATCAAAATACATCTCTAATATTTGAGGAGTGTCATGGGAATTGAAGACCTCCTCATCTAGAAGCTCTATGTGCACTAATTTATTATCAAAGGATGGATGTGCTATATTGAAATCATCCAGGGCATGCCCTTTCACCTATTTCTATTTGA
The DNA here is from genome assembly GCA_963277665.1 of Viscum album. Taxonomy (NCBI): domain Eukaryota; kingdom Viridiplantae; phylum Streptophyta; class Magnoliopsida; order Santalales; family Viscaceae; genus Viscum; species Viscum album. Next base: position 91,517,678 of record OY728164.1, read on the forward strand.
TGAACTGAATATCGTATTACTACAGAATGACCACTCATTAATCCATTCATGAAATTAACATAGGATGACTATGTATTTACATGATAATGATAATATGATAGACTAGATTAACTTCATGGTGTGGTATGTATTACCCCAAAACATTCACTACAAAGACGAGTGCATGGAAGTCCTTCTCCAAATTAGAGTATCACGTCACAGTACCTAGAAATTTTTGTCTGAGTTAGTAGAGACAATTCTCTATCCCTTATTGTTTTTTTGTGAAGAGGAATTACAATGAGTATTCCATGGAGACCATATATATGAATAGTGGCATCCCTTCCACCAGAGGCATTTATAACTGTTGAGTGAAATAGATAATGCTTGAGAATTTTGAAGGATTATTTCTAGTATTTGTCCCATTTATTGGAAATTCTATTCATCAATAGACTGATGAAGGAGAGATTGTTTCTGGGAAGGTTGGATATGAATCACCTAATATAGGCGAGGTTACATTATATCCACATTAGTTAATTGAAATGTCAAGGTGGTGACACTTCAAAAATATAACTATTATTCTATGAGTCAACCTCGATACTTCAGTGGAATACCATAATGATAAGGAACTTCCAAGATGTTATGCCAAAAAATAATTTGAAAAGATTCATATTCAGAATGTGTTGTCTTATCTTGATAAATATTTTTTGAAGATCTGTGAACTGACTATATTTCTATCAAGATTCAATAACCAGGTCCTCGAAATAACATTCATCTATTCTTTCAAATAATTACTTAAATGTATGTGTGGGGATTACAAATAAGTGGTACTAGAATTATTTAATACAAAGGGACAAACATGATAGCAAAATATCACTTGAGGTTCTATGCAGATAGTTTATTCTTCATCTTCAGGGTCCATATTTATCTAATTGCACCCTAATAGTCAACCATTAATGAAGGGGCATGAAATCCAGTAGTTGCATCGATCAAGAGTTCTGTGATCAAAATTTGGAAATCATCCATTGGGTAGTGACACATAAGATATCTAAAATCAACGCATAACAAAATATTACCATTATTTTTCTTGATAGGAATGATGTTATAGATCCATCATGGGTATTGAATTTCTCGAAAAAATTCTATATTTAAACAATATTTCAAATTTCACCCATTCATTGGTGGAATGAGAAGGGTGCATCTTCTTGGATGGCTTCCGGAATCCTTTATTGTCTTTAGGTGAGCTGATGGTGGATATACATATCTGGATAAAAGATAGAAATTTATATATAATTCAAAGAGAACAAGTGTTATTTTTTCTTTATAAATGTGATGTACACCTCTTTCAATTCATGGGGTATGGAGACAGTAGTCATTGTAGGTAGTGGGACTTCTTCTATTCCTACATTTATTTTCATGAGTGCAGAAATGGTGGAGGATATTCTATCATCGAATATGAGAGGGGATTTATTGTGGTCAACCTATTGTCTTTTATATTTGATTATGTAGTGGAATTCTTATCTAGAGGTGAATATATGGGGGTATCTCTATCACTATCGAGGTGTGAGGGCCAATGATAAGAGAAATTATCACCCCCCATTGCTTGAGTAGATATTAAGAGATGCTAGTGCTAACTTTCTTTTTCATTGTCACTGTGGGAAGAAGGGAGTTCGACCTCTGGGACTATATTTATTTTATCAACTAGATTTTTGGGGAAGACACAGTCACTATTGAGCATACTCGAAGGGTTTACGTGGGAGGTACCCAATCCATTGGGGGATAAAACATTTATATCATCATCCACCATTGGTTTCTTGCCTCCCCATTTATTGAAATATAACCCACCATATGTGGCTCTCAAGGTCTCAAAGGGGGCATTGTCAACTTGTATTAGTCTAAACCTTTCATAAATGGGGTATTTTACGCATTGGTTGAATGATTATGTTATCACTAAAAGGCTATGGAGATGGGGCCTTCCATGTATGCAATTTTATGTTGTGTCTCAATGGATAAAAATAAACTCATCATTAGATTTGAGATTCCCAAATTTAGCTTTGAGATTGAATTTCCTAATAGGTCTCTGCTCATTCACATCATAACTTTGAATGCAGAGCTTTGTGGGAGATTGTCCCCTTTGTAATATCTGAAATTTATAAGTATTAGAAATAGGATGAGGTTGTTCCTAGAACCATGATTAATTATATCCCTTTAGACATAGATATTATTGAGTCTTCTCGATTCATATAGGGACATGATGTGCACTTGGATGTCCTCTTCCTGATCCTGGTTAGTGAATGTGATGATAATGAGGAATTCAAATGTCATGGTATCCACTTGATAACAAATTCCTACAATGACTTATATCCCGAACTTCTATAGTATCTGAATGGATTAAGTGAGTTCCTCTCTGAGTAATTTCTAAATATAGAGCACATCAAGGATTGAGATCATGGATGGGACAACCGCTAACAATGTTAGATTGTCATACTTGTATGAAAATGATATGAACATCTATATTCGTGGATTTTTATTTGATATGTGGCTCAAAAGATGCGCCATTTTAGGTGGATGGGATTAGTTCTTGTGTAGAGGTCGATGGACCATCTTCTACCTATGTTGCAGGTGATGATGACTTTCTCTATTGTCTAGGAGTATTGGAAATTCAAACCCACCCTAGGAACTCATGTAATAAAATTGGATGTGGATAATCTATAGAGGGTTCTAGGACACCTCTATATATATTTTTTGATTTATGGTGTTATTTCCCATGATTTTCAACTGCATATATTCCCTATGTGGGGTTGTGACTAAAATATTGGGACTAACCACACCCGTGATGCCCACGTTTCCTCAGTTCTAGTGCATATAATCTCTTTCCCCTGATTTTGTGAAAAAATCATTTATTCTAAAAAATATTCATCATCATGGAATGGGTATACCAAGTGTATCATGTTGATATAACCAAATATAATCTCTTCTTCTGATGAGGGTTCTATTTGGTGGGCTGGTGCTCTTACTATATATATTTCAAGGATGAAATCTAAAAGAGTTATATCTTAAATTAGAGAATAATATGTCTCATCATATTTTATTTTTTTTGTACATCTAGTTATTGTGCATACCATTGGTAGAGATATCAAATAATAACTCCTTGGGTGGTGGAGCTATATTGGGTCAACATAGTTTTTCTCTTCATGTATCGTGGTTTTTTTCATATGTTCTATGAGTAGAAGTGATTTCCACATCATTGTAGCAATTAGTAAAACATTGTAGTAAGTGGGTGATAGACCGTGATAACCTAGTTACTAGAGTAGGTCAATGTATTGGACAAACAATTCTACTCATCAATGTCGGGCCTTCAATCAATTTATAAATTTTAAGGGCCTTTCAATTATTCTTATTGGTGTTGGGAGGTTCGGGACCTACCTTGTTTCTATGATGGGAACTACTAATTGATTGAGACTGATAGTTTATGTTTCTCCATTTCCTGGTAGTTTACCTTATACATATGGTGTGAGTTGAGATTTAGATTGTGTTTGTTGAAGGAAATAATCCAATATTTGTGCAATTTCTGCTAACTCATTGAACCTACTTGGATACTTCATTGGGATCAGGGGAATATGAAAAAAATCCAAAATATTTTTAGCCCATAGCTCAATAAATGTGTCTTGGAAGAGAGGGATGCTAAGTGAATAGGTTAAACCTTTTCATATGTATATGAAGTCATTCACCCTATCATTTTCACATTATTTGGAGTTTTATCATGTTGATGATTTTCATTTTTCATAGCATGGACAAAAAGTAATAATGGAATTGATGTCAATGATCTTCCCATCCTAAAATAGAAAATACTGGTATAATGTTGTACCAAATAAAGGCTATCCCTATCATAGTTTGTACAAAACACATTATTTTCATTTCCTCTGGCTGATCATGAGGTCCCATCATCATCTCACATTGGGATTTTATGTGTCTGAGATGTTTTCCAGGATAATCTACACTATAAATGTTATAGAATGTGGGATTTATAAAATTGTATTGGGGAATATTTTCATCCCCCATTTTGTATAGGGATTCATTTTAGACCTCACAGGTGAAAATATCCCATACATGGATTTAGTTGAGATTTCAAGGACTCTGTGACACTATGTAGCTCTCAATGAACTAATGACTAAGCCATCTCTTATCTATAGGGAGTAGGTGGGGATTCATGAGGTATTCATACCTTTGTGTCCTACTTATTCTTGAATCTTCATATCACTGAATTATCTCCCTAGAAGTGGATAAGATTTCATAACAATATAGGGAATTCATGGTCATTTTTTGAATACCTTATTTATGTATATATGATCCATATATTTGGACTCAGTCTGAGCCTCAGATACTTCTCTTGCTATAAGATCAACTATAGGAAGAAGGATATTCATCTCTACCTGAATATGATACCCAATGGGAATATTCCCCTTGAGTAGCTCCACACTGAGTTGTCTGAGATTTTATATTTCATTCTCATATTGAAAAAAATGGTCCTTTATGGAAGGTACTTGGAGCCTTTAGGGTGGTGAAATGGATATTTCTATACCCTTCTGTTTTTATTTGGTTGTGTTCCACTAGAGTGGTAGAAACTCAATATTCAGAGGTGTGAGGTTATAGTTCCCTCTCAGATTCTTTCTGTGTGTATCCTCAATTGGTTCATCTAGAACCCCATCCTCTCATGGTAATTTTTCCATGTTCATACCTATCCTTTTTTTTCATGTTCAATAATTCATGTCATGTTTATAGTAATGAAAATCACTGAAGCATATTAGCTTATTTTAGTTGTTCCATTACTATATATTCAAAAGGATGATTTAACAATAACAACATCAGGGTAACTATTAGAACCTATGGCCATATTATGTTGTTCTAAATTGACTCACTGATGAGTTCAGATCTCATTTTCAACGTGTTTTTCCCATCGTGGTCTATGAAAATTGACTTTAAGGTTGTTTAAAACCTTGATTTCCAAATTACCACTAAATAGAATAGGTTTATCTTTCAACAGGAGGAATTGATGAGATGTAAACCGTCCATTTTTACCTCAAAACCTGGAGAAGACTAATTTTATCTATGGTGATGATGATGATGATAAAAATTCCTCTATCCCTATGTTATAGTGGTTATTCAGGGCCATAATTGTCACTGAATGATCCTATTATTGAGCATCCAACGAATCTAGTCAAGGATTTGATGTATCCTAAGGCATACATTAAGATATAAATTCCCCTCGAAAAACAAGATGGGGTTTATCTATAATCACCATTTAATTTCCTAGGACCCTGTCATGTGATGAAAACATAGTGATGGTGATTGAGATATAAATTCCCCAGTCCAGTGGGTTGGGGTTTGTTTATAGCTACTGCAAATATTTATAGTATCTTCAGGGGAATTAATGAATTTAATGGTAGATGAAGGGGTAGATATTCCCCCAGCCGGGTGTGGTTAGTTATTTCTTGGATGGATGTTATGGTAGCATCTACTGCGGCCTATTTTATCTAGAATAGTTGTGCTCATGTCAGATCTGGGTGCGATGGTCGCCCATGAGGGGATTCATTATTTAGGGGAATTTTTATTGTTGATCAGAACATTAGACACCATGTCTATGGTGTATTCCTATTTAATTGATGTTACTGATAAAAAGGTATGATGAATATCCTATCATTTTTTTGTGATTTTAGATCATCATTGAAGTAGGTGAATTTTGAGGTAGTGACCAACTATGTTAGGAATAACCCGGGCCTCTAATTTTTTCAAAGAAAATGACATTATAAGATGTAGTATCTAAAGGGTTTTTCTATTCCAGGGACATAGTGAAGAGTAATAATCCATATTCCTCCCATATTCTAATATTTATATTTGTCTATTCTCACGAAATCAGTTAGTATAGGGTTGTCACGATGCATTGGAAAAGAATGTGTAGGCATTTGTTATGCTATTTCACTCCTAGGTTCCATTCTATGTAAAATGCATCTATATCTGGATGAAAATAGAGTGTATAAATGAGATGAAAGTGATAATAATATCCTAAAAGTGGATAAGTCTATCCTTTAGTAGTTAATTAGTATCCATCATATTTTTTAATAGATATTGAATGCACTCCTTTTATAGATCATCTGGGACCTCATATTCATATGTTGGAAGTGGATATAACATGTTGGGGATTTTGATTTTGGATTAATATATATATATGGAAATTATATACTCCTTTTCATCAGACATACATGCCTTCATCCGGTCAGACTATAGAAGATGATTCCAAGGGCCTCCAACTAACTATAGTAGGGTGCTGATGGATGTTGATGGTGAACTATAAGCATTTGAACCTTGAGATTTCTAGAACCTTTATATACAAATTCTTCTGAGTTTTAGACACCTATATATATGAAGGTGTCTGGGAATGTATAGGATTCCCTTTCCCTTGGGAGATATCATCATTGGGAGGATAACCACAATGGATTTTATGAGAAGTGTCCCTATGATCCATATCCACACTTCCATAGGGAGAAATATCATGGTAATGATCATATTATACTCCATATAAATAGTTTTACGGCCCTTGTGGTGTTGAGAATGTGTCTCGAATGAACTCAAGAACACATGAATTTAGAAGATTGGGAATATGGGTCTTGTTTTTACAGTGTGGAAAAAAATATGCCGACCTGCCTTTTGGAATTTGTTAGGGATATGTGCATGCTCTATAATGTTTTTTTGATAATTATTCATAAGCTTCTAGTGATTTGGGAGTATGATCATTCTTCTAAGATGTTTCTAGAATATTCCATATATATTCCTCATTTTTCATAAAAATATGAGTCTATCATGAGGAATGTTCCATTACCACATAGTGATCCTTGTATAGGCCTAGAATAAGAACCATGTCTTAGTCTTTTGGAATATTCCTCTAGTCTATTGTAGTAGGAATATGATCCTGACCTAAGGCATGTGCCAATATCACTTGGTAAGACCTTGAAGGAACATGAATATTATCCTTGTCCAAATATTCATTCCTTGATGAAATATGTTGATGGAGCTCCAGAATGGGAGAAGTGATATGAGCCTCATCATATAATTCCTTAGAAGGACCCCGGTGTAGTTGTTTATTGGTGGAAGATGGAATATGTTTCTAGATTCTGTGATACTATTTAATATTCCAGATAATATCTCTAATAGGAATATGACATTTTCCTAGTTCATGACCCTTTATCTCATGTTTATCCCTGGATAGAACGGGGATGTAACCCTGGTCCTAGTCCATTGAAGTATGCCAATAGTCTTCCACGATGGAAATATTAGCCTATCTTGAGGAATGTCCATCTTTCCATTGGTGATCCTACTCTAGAATGAGGTTATATTACTGATCCTAGGCCTTTGTAACATGTCGTTGAACTTTTCTGATAGGCATGTGGCCATATCCTAAGGTATGTTCCACTCTCACCTAGTGAGCCCTAGTTTTTAGTGGAATATGAGACCAGTCGGAAAGCTCTTCCATTACCGAAATATGATGCTAATCATCATTGTTGTGAGAAAGAATGTGATATTTCTATCAAAAAAGCAGTAATTCATAATGATCAGAGTATTGAGCTGCCATGGTTATAGGGATTTTAATATGAGCCTTTCTTTGTATCTACACTATTGTTAGAATATCCTGACGGTACTCTTCATGATTAGCTAAAATGTATTTTCATTTTATAAATGTGTATGCAGATATATATCCCTGCATATTTTTTTATCTCCACTATATACTGGATGATATCTTATATTAATGTATGGATACAATCTCCATTCTTTCCTCTTTCTGTCATTGGACAACACTGATGGGAATCATGCATGGGTGTAGGAATATGAGCCACCCCCATGCCTGCTGCATGAATATGTTGATAGACTTGTTCTGAGTGAGTAGGGATATGAGTATTATTTTTGTTACTGTTAGAATATTTTATAATACTCTGTCAGTGGGAGTTGGGAAATGAGACCACTCATAGTTATCTAGCGACTTTCTCACCTGATGTGTCTTCCATTCTTCCTATGAATGGTAGTCATAGGTGGAAGCATTTTAAGTGGTACCCTTATTAAGCGACTGTTGGGTACTGGTGGTATGGTGCTGGAGAAGATGGTTGACAGGATCCCTCCTCGATGAAACCTAAACTATGAGAGATTCATATTTGACTCCTAGTTAACCATCATTAGAAATTGAAGGTTGTGATTATCAATCTCTAGGGATAAGCTCATAATTTATTTGGCTATGGAAATGATGGCTAATAGATTTCCTGCACATTAAACTGGATGATGAAGACTCAATGACTATAGTTCTTAGAGACCCTCATGAGAATTCATAAGGAGCAGGTTTGTACCATTATGATTATACACATAGACTATCATGTTTCACAGCTGATGTTGAAGTTGTCAAGAAAGTGAGATAATTTTATTACCTGTGGGGGTTTCATCCATAAATGACTAGCTAGAAAAATCACTAGATGATGCCATTATCTTAGATTCAGATGCTATTGTTGAAAAATATATCTAAAGTCAAGAATATAATAAGGAACGAGTTCACTGATTAGTGAAATATTATAAGCATGATCTATTCTCAATCAGATATGTATGGTTTACACAATTTTCCATTCATTCCTTATCCATCCATTTTACTCATGAGGACATTTCAAAGTGAGGATAGACCTATTTCATGGTAAAGCTGATTTCTAGAGGATCAGTGGTATGATTTATTCTAGGATTTTCATCTGTTTTGGCATGCCAAAAAGTGGCATGTTGTATGGTAAATTGACTATCATTATATATTAGAGTTTCATGTCGGGTTCACCATTTTTATTTTTTTGTAGTTTTAAAGAACAAACGAACAATGGATAATAACCCAATTATTTTATTTATTTTATAGATTCACGGTGGGTTCACCATTTTTATTCATATAGTGTGCATGAAAATGCCATTTTGAATAATCACAGTATCATTTTTTTATTTGAGATATTTATATCTTGTTCAACATGTTTATTTCAAAGGCAAAGATATGAATTGGAACCCTCATTGAGGTGAATTCAGTTTATCCTGAGGTTTTTGTTAGACCCGTCCTCGAGGTCATGCCGTGAGTACCCAAAGCCCGCCTCCCATAGGCCAGAGGCTGGTGACTAGAACCCATGGCGTAATTCCCGATAAAAGGGAAGGTATTCCCTTTATATAAGAAAACACACACCACAGAGTACGCAAGCCAAAGTAAACACAAATTAAACTGAGTACACAAGTAAGTGATGGAAAGTTAATGGGAAGTAATACAAACCCAACTGAATGTACAGTACAACTGAAAAGAAAGTACAATGGCAGTAAAGTAAAACAACAACCACTGAGTCGTCCTCTGGCTATCCCACCTGAAGGGTCAGTACAGATGGTCTCCTCAGATCACCAGGTTCGGTCGTCCGCTCCATGTATGTTCCGCCTGATAGTCCACCTCCAGGTACCGTTCCACTCCCCATGCCTCAACCACGCTCAGTGATGTCTGTCGTCTGCATCCAACACAACATAGTGCGGGCATAGCCCATGCAGGGGTGAGAATACGATACTCAGTAGGGACCCTGAGACCCCCGAAGGTCTCCCAGAATCTACAAAGGATAAACCACAAAAGAAGGACATAAACATGAAGTATCAACCAAATATACTTAGTTATATTCCCATACATATACCTAAGTCATCATTTCCAGTTCGTCTCCAACTCACAAGCCCATGTACAACCCAGTCAACACTGGAATACACAACCCAATTCAGACTGGAAAGCAAGTCAATCATATCGATGATAATGATTGGAAGTCAAGAATCATCTCACACAGGTATACTAATAACAAAGAGGGGTGGAGATGATTAGATTTAATCTCTGAATCATCCTCTCTACCGAACCCACATAGGATCCATGTATAGAAGTTGTCGCTACCGAACCCACATATGATCCAAGTACAATAACCATCGCTTCCGAACCAACGTAGGATCCAAGTACAGTAGTCATCGCTGCCGAACCCACAGAGGATCCATGTACAGTCGTCCTCGGTGCCGAACCCAAGTAGGATCCAAGTACCGTCGTCCTTGCTGCCGAACCCACGTTTGATCCAAGTATAGTCATCATCGTCATCGTGGTCGTAGCCAGCTCTAGGGTTCCCGCACACAGCACGCTCGATTCTGGGAGGGTCTTCTCCATGATCCAAGAGGTTCGATAAATCAATTTTCATGAAGTCCAGAGTTGATGTATCACAATGTTCTGTATCATCAATAGGAACACAACATGACAGATGCCGCGTCGATCGGACGCCCGGTCTAAGAGATATTAACTTTTCCGTCCCAGGGGCCCGATTGGTTTTTAAGATAAAACAAACCCGACCATACTCCAGCTGCGTACAAACCTCAAGTGGAGTAATCCAAAAGAACCTTGTCACAAAGAGTAATTCAACGTAATTGACGGCACATCATGCGAACGTCTGGTCATTAAGTTATAACCATTTCCGCTCCAAGGGCCCGGTTGGTTTCGGGTTCGAACCAGCCCTGTTGTACCCAATCTTCGCCAAAACATCTAGTGTAATATACCGAAACAACCGTCTAGATCCAAGTATCTCAACTCAACTGAAGGTGCATCGATCAGAGGTCTATAGCCCACGATATGGCGTTTTAAAGAACCTATCTGAAAATAGGGGGTTTGGGCCCGGTCCGACCCCGTCCAATACCCCCTGGGTCGGACCGAACCTGGTCGACCCGGCCCAGGTCATGCCTAGTTGGGCACGGCCCGACCTAGCCTAGTAGGTTGCAGCCCGTCCCGCGGCTGTGAGTGGCCTGCATCCCGGCTCAGAAGCCGGTTGCGGCTCGACTTGCATCTGAGCGGGGTGTGAAGGGGGTGCAGCCCCTTTTGTTTTGGAAATGGCAGCCCCATCACGGTGGGGTCCGCCCAAGGCAAGTCCGGGCAGTTACGCCCTCAGGTTTCTTCAGAAATGGTTGTCCATAATGGCCGACCTGTGTGAGCCACCGTGGGACCCATGGGGGTCCCACCTACTAGAGCGTCGACGGCCGGCCGAGCCCAGTTTCCCCTGCTGGTGACCGCCGCGGCCTTAGGCCGCAACTCCCATCTGACCGGCGTAGCGCGACTGCACCGCACCCCACCGCAATGGCCCGCCCTGGCCGCGGTTCATTCGGCCTCACCGGCGGGGCACGACGGCGCCGCGCACCACTACAGCAGCTCGCTCCGGCCGTGGTTCCCTTTATTCTCGTGTGGTGTGATGGCACCGCGCCGCCATCACCTCATATGTCATTGTTGATAAACAATAAAACAGGGAGGAGAAATAGGTCGTGTTAGTGCGGTCCGATCTCCTCCCGTTATATTGATAACATTTGGACAAATTAATCAATGGAGACCGTTAAATTAAACTTGAATGAAGATAACACCTACCTCGATAATCAATGTCGGTTGCCGAAGATGTGGAAGATGGAGTCGCGGGGTGAGGTTTTGAAGATGGAGTTGGCATGCATCCAAGGAGGGAATGGCGTCTCACACTAGCTGCAAGAGACGAAGGAATGGCACATCGTCCCTCCATGTGATGACGGCGTTCTTTGTCGAAGGGAGTCATTCTTCGTGAGAGGATGAAGTTATTCCAACAAAGCTCAAGCTCTCTCTCCAATTCCCCAACACAACAAGCTAACCCCAAAATAAAACATGTCTCACCTTATTTTAATAATTCATGACATGCATTTAAATTTTAATATTAAAACACATAACTCTCTCAATTTATTAAGTGTGTTGGCATGATTTAATGTGGGGAAGGTGGGGAGAGGAGAAGTAACCCACAAAATTACAAGGTGGTTTAACAAGTTTAAAGGGGTAGAGTTAAGGGTTTAGGGAATGTGAAGGGTTGGACTCATGTGGGTCCTACCTCACCTTTATCCTATCAAGGGTAGTTAATAAATAGTGGGTCCCACACCAACTCTCACACTTAAGATATAACCACTTAGAATAAAGAAACAAAATTGTAACACAATTTTATTTTACTTTTCATTTAATCCACATTTTTTTACAACTCCTCCCGAGCAAAAGAATCCTCAGTAAAGGTCCTCTTATGCAATTACGAGTGTTGCGGTTCCATCGGTGCCCCTAGATTTCAATTTCGAGCACCAGTTCAAATGATAGAAAAATCCCGCTCGTTTGTTCACTGAATGTACCCGAGCTAAACTTTGGAAATTGATTCCAGGCACAATGGGCCTCAGAATCAGGTTCCGTCAAGTACTGCGTACTCGTAAAATCCAAAATAATTTATGAAAAAAAAACTTCCTTGAAATTTATAGGTCTTTACATTACTACCACCTCAGGGGTTTACGTCCCCATAAAGATACATCATAATCTAGGGAAGCAAATGAGGTTACTGTGCAAGCATCTGAGCCTCCCTCTCCCATGAGCTCTTCTGGAGGTTCCCGTGCTGCCACCTGATGCACACTAAAGGAATCGACCATCCATGTAGGTCCCACTCCTGTCGATCATCGATCTCCACCGAGACCTCCACAAATTTCGCCCCGTCATCAATGTCCAGCTCCACGTGATCAATGATATGTGGCGGGTCGTGTACGTATCTCCTCAACTGAGATACGTGGAAGACGTCGTGCACCCGGTGCAACTTAGGTTGAAGAGCCAGGTGAAGAACCACCTCACCTATCCTGCTGAGAACCTGGAATAGTCCGATGAAGCGCAGAGATAACTTGCCTCCCCAACCAAATCTCTATAATCTACATCGAGGTGATAACCGTAAGAAAACGTGGTCGCCATCCTCAAACTCTAATGGTCTCCACCTCCTGTCAACATAGGACTTTTTTCATCTATGAGCAGTCCTCATCCACTCTTGGATGATTTGTACCTTCTCCGACGTGTCCTGGACCATCTCTAGTCCTACAAGTGCTGACTCACTATGGTCTGTCCAGCACAGAGATGATCTGCAAGGTCGGCCATACAATGCCTCATATGGTGCCATCCTGATGGTGGAGTTGTATCTGTTATTGTACACAAACTCCACCAATGGTAGGAGATCCTCCTAGTTGCGACCAAAGTTAGGGACACATGAACAGATCATGTCTTCGATAGTCTGAATGGTCCTCTTTATATATCCATCTATCTGAGGGTGAAAGGCGGTACTCAGGCTTAGCTACGTCCTGAATGCCTCCTGCAACCCCTTCCGAATCCATGAAGTAAAGTGAGTGTCTCGATCCGAGATGATAGACGATGCCCCACCATGCAGCTGTACGATCTCTTGAACGTAGAGGTGTCCCAAGCTGTCCACTAAGACCTACTTTCTGATGGGTAAGAAGTGTTCCGACTTGGTGAGTTGGTCTACGATCACCCATATGGAGTCTTGTCCTCTTGATGTACATGGATGTCCCGTCACAAAATCCATAGATATCTCTTCCCACTTCTACTCCGGGCCCTCTAAGGGTTGTACCATGCATGCTGGTACCTGGTGCTCCGCTTTCACCTTCTGGAAGGTGAGGCATCATGAAACGAACTCCTCCATAGCCTTCTTCATACCCAGCCACCAGTGATGTCGTATGAGGTCCTGATACATCTTTGCTACTCTAGGATGTAACTCTAGATGGTATGTGTGAAACTCACCCAGCTCCCCCTTCTGTAATGTAGCTGGTACCATGGTACGTCCCCTGAGAAGGATGAAGTTCTATGCTTTTACAGAAATTCGATCAGCTGCATTTCCTGAGGATAACTGTGCATGTTGCATCTCACAGTCAATGTCCCCACGATGTGCCTCTCTTACCCGCTGAAGTAGTGGTGGAGTGACATTGAGTGACTGTAGAAATGCTGCTCCATCTCTATCCACGAACGATATCTGGAACGCGGCTAGCTGCTCTGTCGCCTCTCCAAGTAGCTGAATGCCCGACCTCCTATTGTGAGCATCAGCTACTACGTTCCCCTTCCCAAGAGTATAGACTATATCAAAGTCATAGTCCTGGAGGAACTCAAGCGAGCGCCACTGTCTCAGGTTCAGGTCCTTCAGCGAGAAGATGTACCTGAGACTCTGGTGGTCAGAGTAGACGGTAAAGTGCTCGCCCATCAGATAGTGCCGCCACATTTTCAAGGCGAAGACCACTACTGCTAACTCATGGTCATGGGTAGAGTAGTAATGCTCATGTTTCCTCAACTGTCATGAACCGTAGGCGATCACTTCTCACTCCTACATTAGGACACACCTGAGTCCGGTCCCTGATGCATCATAGTAAACTATTTATCCTACTCCCTCCTCTGATAGCCTCAAGATGGGTGCACTGGTCAATCTCTGTCTTAGCTCCTGGAAGCTCGGTTGACATCTATCCGACCACATGAAGGGTTTACCCTTCTTCATCAAAGCTGAATGTGGTGTTGCAACTCTGGAGAAGTCTGTCACAAATCTCTGATAGTACCCAACCAGACCTCGGAAACTCTGAAACTCTGTCATGCTCCTAGGTGGCTCCCAAGCTAGCACTGCCTCGATCTTTGCAGGATCCACCGCAACTCCCGCCTCAGAGATGACGTGCCCTAGGAAGTGGACCTCTTGAATCCATAACTCGCACTTCAAGAGCATACCATAAATCTGGTGATCTTAGAGTGTGTCCAGTTCAACCCGAAAGTGGTAGGCGTACTCCTCCTCAGTAGTCGAGTAAATCAATATGCCGTCGATGAAGACTATGACAAATCGATAGAGGTAAGGCTAGAAAATCATGTTCATGATACTCATGAACACTGCTAGAGCATTGATTATTCCAAAAGGCATAAACATGAACTTATAGTGGCCATATTGACACCTGAAGGCCGTCTTTTTCACATCCTCATCTCTAACTCAGAGCTGATGATAGCCTAACATGACGTCTATCTTCGAGAACCAGTGTGCTCCCTTGAGATGATATAAGAGATCATCATTCCTAGGAAGTGGATAATTTTTCTTCATAGTCACCTGGTCCAGGCGACGGTAGTCGACACACAGTCGCAAGCTCCCATCTTCGTTCTTGGCGAACAAAATCGGGGAAGCCCTCTGTGAAACACTGGGTCATATGAATACCTTTCCTGGAAAGTCCTCCAACTGTACCCGTAGCTCTCGAAGCTCAGCGGGAGCCATACGACATGTTGGAGTAGATATCAGGGTTGTCCTGGGAATAGGTCAATATAGAAGTTGACCTCTTTGGGAGGAGGTATCCTGGAACGTCGTGAGAAATAATGTTTGCATACCGATCCACCACAACATGAAAACTCGGACTCCGCACATCAATTGCTCCTAGGTTGAGACTAGCCAACTGATTAGTGATCGGTTGTCCTCTCCTCTGTGTGAGTCCATCCTACGCTGTAAAGGCTCTCTTGTTACCGCTGAAGGTGAAACTGCTCCCATCGATGCAGACACACCTCACCTTGCACCTAATATAGTCGATCTGATCATGGACCGTAGATAACCAATCCATGCCCAAGATGACATCATAAGGCCTCGACACCGCTACAAGAAGATCCCAGCCGAAGATCTCGCCTCCTTGAGTAAGCTGACACTACTGTAACTAGTGCGTAATTGTTGAGTCTTCTCCCATAGGAGTCTCTAGATGTAATGATCGAGCCAACGGATCCATCAGAATCTCCGAGCTCCGAACAACAGTAGCTGCAATGAAATAATGACTTGCTCGTGTTTCTATAAGAACTAAAGAAAGGGTAAAGTAGACACAAATAGTAACTCGAGTCATCTCAGGTGCGTCGTGGTCATAGGCCTCCACTGCCTGAAGCTGAGCATGCCTCTACCCACTAGCTCCCTGTGGTCGGGGTGGTCCTCCTGGTGGTGATGGTGGTAGAGCCCCAAAGAGTCTTCCACCACCCGCTGCTCACCCATCTCCCCTAACTCGTCCTAATGCTCCCTACGAACCACCATGGTCAAACCTCTGCCTCTGCCTGGCTGGTCCATCAACCGACTGCTGCTCTTGTGCATGGCGGGTCGGGCAGTCACGAGCCATGTGGTCCTGACTGCCGCATGCATAGCATTGTCTTCCACTCGTATTATTGGCTCTACTGTGTGTGCCCCGCACCTCTGACCCAGTATCCTGAGGTTGTCAACCTGATGGTCTGGTCTTCTTGGACCTCTGCGACATCTGACTATTGTCGGCTGCAGAAGACTCCTCTATGTGTCACCCTGTATTAGTTCTCACTGCTAGTGTAGGCTCAGCAATAAAGCTCTCCACAAGAAGGGCTCGCTGCTGTACTCCTGCTTACGTCGGAATGCTGAGGGAGATCATCAATGCTCTGATCCCATGTGTTAGTCCCTACTCGGAGGTCCGAGCTCGGATGAATGGGTCGTGTACCATGTTCGCGGAGTAGCACGAGAGATCAGTAAATCTCAACGAGTACTGGGCTACTGTCATGCTGCCTTTCCGCAGCTGTTGTAACTCCTAGATTCACACCGCACAGAGGGTGGCTGGAATGAACTCTAAGTAGATGAGGATCTTGAAGTCCATCCAAAGTAGAGATGCCTCGTCGTGCACTGGGAGCATCAGGCTCCACCATCTACCTATTGGTGCATGTAGGATAATCACCGCAAGGATCACCATGAGGTCTGCTGGTGTCCCTACCAATCTAAAGACTCGAACATCAGCCTCCAACCAATCCTCAGCTGCATGAGGGTCCATCTCACCGCAGAACCTGGGCAGTCTCTGATGCTGAAACTCGTGTAGTGCACTCAGGCGATGTGAATTCTCAGCTGCTGGGGCTGGTGGAAACAGTGGCTCAGCAGGTAGAGGTACTGCCGGTGCCTCCGTTGTAATGGATCCCTGCACCGAGGCCTCATTGCTCGATGGGCTTCCATCTCTCACAAAGCTCGGAACCCTAGCTGACTGCCGTCGTGGGGATATCTTGAAAAGAAACAGGTGTTCCACGGTTAATACAGTATACCTGGTGAGCTGACACAATTTACTCAAAAGTAAAACTTTACAAACACAGATGCAGTAAAAATTTTCGTGCACTGAGTTGGAAATCAAGAGTCCGGGTCCTTGTGTATGGATACGTCGGACGCCGCACCAACACTGGACTCCTTGTACTGATAACCACACTCAACACCCTTAACACTATTTCTTCACTTAGAATAAATTATCAGAGTCCTGAGTTCTGTGGCAGAACCGACTCCTCTGATACCAATTTTTCATGACCCATCCTCGGGGCTCGTGTCGTGACTACCACAAGCCCATCTTCCATAGGCCAGTGGCTGACGACTAACACCCAAGGCGTAATTCCTAATAAAATGGAATTAATTTCCTTTATATGAGAAAAAAACCATAAAGAATACACAAGACTAAGTAAACATTAAGTAAAATGAGTATAAAATTATGTGCTAGAAATTAAATGAGCCAGAATACAAACCCAACTGAAAGTATAGTACAACTAAAAAGAAAGTACAGAGGTAGTAAAGTAAAACAGCAACCACCGAGTCTTATTCCGGCTATCCCACCTGAAGGGTGGGTACAGATGGTCTTCTCATCTCCTCGGGTCCAGCCATCCACTCTGTGTACATTCCGCATGATATTCCACCTCCAGGTACCATTCTGCTCCACAAGCCTCAACCACTCTCAGCGTTGTCCGTCGTCTGCATCCAACACAACGTAGTGCGGGCATTGCCCATGCAAGGGTGAGTATACGATACTCAGTAGGGACCCAGAGACCCCCGAAGGTCTCCCAAAATCCACAAAGGATAAACCAAAAAGTAAGGATACAAACATGAAGTATCAACCAACTCAACTTGGGTAAATTTCGATACAAATACCTAAGTCATCATTTCCAGTTCGGCTCAAACTCACAAGCCCAAGTACAACCCAATCCACACAAGAAAACAACACCCAATCCACAAAGGAAATCAAGTCAATGATATCGATGATAATGATTGGAAGTCAAGAATCAGATCACAGGGGTATAATACTCATGAAGAGGGGTGGAGATGATTAGATGTAATCTCTGAATCATCCTATCTGCCGAACCCACGTAGGATCCAAGTATAGAAGTCGTTGCTACCGATCCCACGTCGGATCCAATTACAGTAACCATCACTACCGAACCCACATAAGATCCAAGTACAGTCGTCATCACTGCCGATCCCATTGAGGATTCAAGTATAGTCTTCCTCGCTACTGAACCCACGTAAGATCCAAGTACAGTCGTCCTCACTGCCGAACCCACATATGATCCATGTATAGTCGTCATCGTCATCGCGGTCGCAGCCAGCTCTAGGGTTCCCGCACACAGCACGCTCGATTCTGGGAGGGTCCGCTCCATGAGCCAAGAGGGTTGATACATAAACTGTCATGAAGTCTAGAGTTGATGTTTCAAAATGTTCCGTCTCATCAATAGGAACTCAACGTGATAGATGGCGTGTCAATCAGATGACCGGTCTAAGAGATATTGGATTTTCTGTTCCATGGGCCCGGTTAGTTTTTAAGCTAAAACCAACCTGACTGTACACCATCTGCATCCAAACCTCATGTTTAGTAATCCAAAAGAACCGTCTTACTAAGAGAAATTCAACGTAATTGATGGAACGTCATTCGGATGATCGTTCGTTATGTTATAAGCATTTCTGCACCAAGGGCCCGGTTGGTTTCAGGTTCGAACCAACCCGGCCTTACCCAAACATCACCGAAACATCTTGGGTAATATACCTAAACAACCGTCTCGATCCAAGGATCCCAACTCAACTGACTCTATGTCGATAAGAGTTATGTAGCCCGAGATATGGGCATTTGAACGAACCTGTCCGAAAATAGGGGGTTTGGTTCCGGTCCGAACCGGCCCAATAGCACTGGGTCAGCCCGAACCGGGTCGACCTGACCCGGGACCGGGTCCATCCTGGCCTGGCCCAGCCCGCCTGGGCGTGGTCTGCAGCCTAGCTCAGAATCCGTTCGTGGCTCGACTCGTGTCCGAGTAGGGTTCGAAGGGGGCGCGACCACTTTTGTTTCGGAAACGACGGCCCCCTTCCAGTGGGGTCTGCCCTAGGCAAGTCCGGGGGGTCACGACCCCCGGTTTCTTTGAAAACTTCCGGTAATAATGTCTGGCTGGTGTGAGGCACCGCAGGAACTGCAGGGGGTCCCGCCTACTGGAGCGTCGGTGTCCGGTCGAGCCCAGCCGCCCCTACTGGTGACGGCGGCGGCCTTAGGCCGCGACTCCCATCTAAATAGCGTGGCGCGACGGTGCTGCTCCCCTCCTCCATGGCCCTCTCCAGCCGTGAGCTCCCTCGGCTTTTCCGGCGCGGCGCGATGGTGTCGCGCACCTCTGCCGTGGCCCGCCCTAGACGTGGATCCTTCGGCCTCACCGGCGCGGCGCGACGACGCCGCACACCACTACCGCGGCCCGCTCTGGTTGTGGTTCCCTTCATTCCCGCGTGGTGCGATGGCACCGCGCCGCCATCGCCTCATACGTCATTTTTGATAAACAATAAAATGGGGGGGAGAGAAATCGGCCATGTTAGTGCGGTTCGATCTCCTCCCGTTACGTTGATAGCATTCGACCAAATTAATCAACAAATAATGTTAAATTGAAATTGAACGAAGATAAACCCTACCTTGATAAATGATGTCGTTTTCTAGTGACGTGGAGGATGGAGTCATGGGGTGGGGTTTCAAAGATGACTTTGGCGTGCGTCCAAGGAGGGAACAATGTCTCACACTAGCTGCGAAGAGAAAAAGGAATGGCATGTCATCTCTCCTTATGGTGGTGGCGTTCTTCATCGAAGGGTGTCGTTCTTCGTGGGTGGATGAAGATCTTCCAAAAAATCTCAAGCTCTCTCCCCAATTCCCGAACACAACAATCTAACCCCCAAATAAAATATCTCTCACCTTATTTTAATAATTCATGACATGCATTTAAATTTTAAAATTCAAACACATAACTCTCTTAATTGATTATGTGTGTTGGCATGATTTAATGTGGGGAAGGTGGGGAGAGGAGAAGTCAGCCACTTAATTACAAGGGGGTTTAACAAGTTGAAAGGGGGAGAGTTAAGGGTTTAGGTAATGTGAATGGTTGGGCTTGAATGGGCTCCACCTCACCTTTATCCTCTCAAGGGTAGTTTGTAACTAGTGGGTCCCACCCTAACTCCCACACCTAGGATATAACCACTTAGAATAAAGAAATAAAATTTTTACACAATTTTATATTACTTTTCATTTAATCCAATTTTTTTTAACAACTCCTCCCTTGAAAACACATCCTCGGTAAAGGTCCTCTTAAGCAATTACCGGCGCTGCGGTTCCATCGGTGACCTCGGATTTCAATTCCAAGCAACGGTTCAAATGATAGAAAAATCACACTCGTTCATTCACGGAACGTACCCGAGCTGAACTTCGGAAATTGATTCCGGGCACACCGGGCGTTGGAATCATGTTCCCTCAGAAACTGTGTACTCATAAATTCCCAGAGAATTTAAGAAAAAAAATCCTTGAAATTTATGGGTATTTACATGTTTATCATGAGGGGTTCATTTCATGAACAATCATTATCATCGGGCCACCATAGTTGTTCTTAACTGATTCTCTTAATGGATCACTCATTGATTAATGGGTATAGACCTGTTTTCCAAATTTAGGTGGTAAATTGGGTTTTCAATACCAATGATGCTTAGGGACTCACATTGTTTGATGGGATGCGAGGTTGATCTCATCACACCCCGTTAGGGTGAAATATTTCTTATTTTTGGGTTCTCTTATAGATTGAAGATATTTTCATGAATATCATTCGAATATGGATATAGGACAAGTTACCCTATCAAAATAATTATAGGTCAATCCTATTTATATCTAGAAGATGGGATCTTGTTTGTGAATCCTTTTTTATATATCCACGGTTATTCATCCATTTCTCAATGATAAATAGTTGCTTATATGCTTAATCCAAATAACTTGGCACTTCATAATTTGATCCCATGTTAGGAAGTAGTTAATATTCCATGGAGGGGATTGAGCCATAAAGAGGAATCCTTTGTATTCTATTTATTATATAAATAAAAACCCCCATATTTCATTAAACCCATGTAGTTTAATTTCATGCGGAAATGACATTTGTCTGGATACTAAACCACAAGAAATTTTAGATTGAATAATGATGATACATCCAAAATATCCTAGTTATAGTAGGAGTAAAAGTTATCAATGTTTGATCACTCTACTTGGACTCATCCCATGGTTGAAACCCTTATTTGGAGGATATTTATATCATTCCACTCATCTTGCATTACATGTAGATACTTCTCTGGAAAATGTAGATTCAATATGTGACTGATATTGTAGTTGTAACTCCCTAATCCCACATGATCTATAATAAATTTGAGGGATAATGGATAAGAACTAATCAGTGTAACTATATATGGATGTTGGGATTACATATTTGGATGTCCCTTGGAATTTTTTAATATGGGGCTCAGACCATAGGAATACATCCTATGTATCCTGGTTATAGTAAGAATTAGATTCATCATAGTTTTGATGGCTTCTTATTCTACTAATGGAAGAGAAAGAATGGTCATACATTGATAATGATTTGGTCTCAATGATTGAAATGTTGGAGAAATTATGGGACATACACTAAGTTGGATTCACATGTGAGTTTAGGCTCGAGCCTTGGGAAAGCATCCTATATATCCTAGTTGTGGTGGGAATCAGAGACCTTATAGTTCAATTGGTTAGGGAAAACACACTAACATTTCAATTTCTGTTTTAGATTCTTATGAGGAAAGTGATATGATCATTAAAACTCTATAAGAACATGTGATCGATCCTCATTGTGAGAAACTAGGTCTGAAAAATAACTAGTATCATCGCATATGGATGCCGAACATATGCACTTCGATGAACCTTTAGTGATTTGAAATGGAGATCGAGCAGTTCAAATTTTCACACATATCTTAATTATGGATGGAATCAGTGTTATAATAGTTGTTTGGATTTAGTCTTACACATTGAGAATGAATAGGGTTATCAATTACTAGGTTTCCCTATTGACCTGGCTTACTTGTCTGCCTAACATAAATTTGTTATCTTCTCGATAATCATTGATTATCGGTATGAAATTTTAAAGGATGTCAAATTGACATTTCTAAATATGATCTCATGATCTATTTTACTTGAATAATGGACATAACATATATTGGATAGCATGTAAGAGGGTTTTCTCATTATCACAACTGACTTATCTAGATGGCATATTAAGACCTGACAGTCGTGTCTTAGAAGCCTTCACGTGACCCCGACTAACATGTCCCAAGGGCTTCACATGATCCAGCTAATTTCCCTTGATGAAATTGAAAAATCTAGCTGACATGCTTGGATAGTGTCATGAATGTCAATACGACATGCCTGCTGGGTTACACATGATCCATGTTGACATGTCTAGAGGACATAATGATATCTAGATGGCATGTCTGGAGGTTGTCATGGGAGCCAGTTGTCATGTTCAAGTGCTACCACAAGACTCATCTGATATGTACTAGTGCTTCTACGTGAGTCAGCTGAATCTCTTAAAGGACACTGCAATGTTTGGATGGAGACCCTGAAGGGCTCTGTGAAAATAAGGTGGTGTGCCTGGGGTGTTATGTGACTTTTGTGGACATGTCCAGAGGACTTCACAGGATCCAAATTGAATACCCATAGAGTATCATGGGATTTGGGAAACATTACCTATTATTGTTTTATGACCTATGTGGTTCATGTGAAGTACATCAGGATCATATTATTTTTTCTATACTTAATTTTCACATCCCTTAGTATTTTTTCTAGAATTTTATTACAATTTCCATACATACTTTCAGTGTTGGAATTATTTATTTCTCATGTGATCAAGAATATATGAATCATTTTCTCCGCATGTCCTATTAGAAATCCTTCACATGATATATGAGTGATCATGTGAAGTGATTTTTTCATGATTCATGATCACCTGGTTGTGGTCCAAAATATACCTGATGGAAAAATTCTTTGTTGTGAGATCATCCACATTGGGAAACCCACTTTGTTGCAAATGTGAGGTTCCAAGAGAAATCCCCTTCACCACCAGAGACTATCGTTGAGTTTTTCATGTTGGGGTGGATGTTTATAGGCCTCTCCACCCTGATTTTATCTGCTTTTCATGGCACGTATCATGGGAATCATGGATGGAATCCTTTGTGGGAATATACATCACAAATCTTCACGACTTACATCTTTGGATCACTCGTGGGATGTTATAAGATTTTCTGTGACTGCAAGACCATCAAATAAATTTCCCCTTTTCTAGGTTATAAACAATTAATGGGGTCTTGTTTTCTCATGAAAAAATTACATGTGACTTTTTTTTGTATCAACATGTCCAAGTGTCATAGTGAGAATAGGGTTCATGCCAAAAGATGTTTGTGTGACCTCAGGTCACTTATCTAGGCCTTATAACAAGACATAGATGTCATGTCAGGGTGTTCTTGTGAGATGAGGGAGACATATAGTTTGGTTTTTGTGGTGTATTTAGGATCTCGAGGGGTTTTTTGTGTGATTTTTTCATCCAAAAGAGGATCCCACATTCTTTATCATTATTTAATATTTTATTTTATAATTTTAGGGTATATTTCAAGGTTTCATGGTTGTTTTGAAAGACAATAACTCTACCTCTTGGGGAATTTTCACATGACCAATAAATGTTTTCTGGAGGTGCATGACCATTTCAAGGAAAATTCCATATGTTTGTATTTATGGATCCAAATGCGGAGCATGAGATTTCCTAGACATAGTTTAGGATCTTTGAGAGAGAGTAGGATGACATGCCAATGAGAATTTGTGAGATGAGGCAGACATGTCTCTATGTTAATGAGGTGTCGTGTAATTTAGCTGAGGGTGTGTCGTGTAATTTTTATTAGCCCAAAAATATCCATACCTACCCACTTTTTGTTTCTTTTTTTGATTTAAAAAAGCCATGGGTTTTCATGATTTTTTGTGGGTGTTATCAATGAAAATCACTCTTTCCATCAGTGATGCATCATGTGAGTTTTATCACCATTATAGGCTCCCATCTTTTGGATATCATCTTTCTATTTTACAATTATTTCTGGATGGATTATCAAGAATATGTTAGTTGAAAAGCCGCATAACCTAGGGGAGGATAACTGGATGTTTCCATGTGATCATTTCATGTATGGTGTGCCTTTCCCATCGAATATGCATGAACAACTGAGAGGCTTCCTTGTGCTTATTTGACTTATGGGGGGATGTCTCTTAAATGAAGTCACCAAGAGGAGCATGGGAGAATGCCCAGGAAGGGTCTACAAAAACAACTTCAATATGTTCTTGGGCTCTAGGGGATCCTTCCATATTACCCCCTACCATTGAGGTGGCGTACTCCCCAGCTACAGTACCTTTGGGAGAATAATTCGGGGAAAAAACTGTTTCCCAAGAGCTGGCAGGCCCCTGAAAAATAAGAAGGAAAGCAGGATGATTTTGTCATATTTTCAATAAAATGAATTTAAGGCCAAATGTTGCAGATAAGACCTATCTCGTCAGTCATGTAAGTACTACCGTCAATGCCATGCAGTCCGACCAGTAACGCATGTCTGCAAGAGCATAAAGACACCAATCCATTTCAGTCACGTAAGCTACCTACTCATCAGGCTCTTCATTAGATGCAATATAGGTAATAGTAATGGCTCTGTAACACCCCAATATTCCATGGAACGCTTCTCTTTGAATAATACAGTAGTGTGTGTTGTATGAAACATCGAGTTCAAACACACACCACAACCAATCAAACTAGCCGTTATGAATAGTAATACACACTATTTGAAATTTTATAAATTTTATCTTTCAAAATGGACTTCATTTTTGGATTCGGAATATCGAAATTATCTTAGGGAGAATTTTTGGTATTTTTCTGAAAATATTCAATTTTTGATGAATAGTTAAAAAACACTCAATTATAGTTTAAAACAAGATTTTTATATAAATAATTATTTATTTTATTTAAATATAATTATTGTCAAAATGGATATGTAATACCTATATATTTTAAATTTAATTCATTGGAGTTAGTTTAGAATAATTTTTGATATTAAAAATTTTATGGAACTTTTCACCGTCTTTTACCCACCTCCGAGGAGAATTTGGAAACTCACATCAAACTAAATTTTACAGCTTCTGTGAGTGGAATTTCAAAAATCTGAGAGACACGGTTAATATCAATGAGTAAAATTTGGTTCAATAAGATAAAAATAATTTTTGGTGAATAGTAACGTTTTAATTTTATTTAACATGGTTAAAAGTAAATAGGGTAATTAAGGGTAAAAATGATATTAATATTACCCTTCGAGAAGTCTTAATTTTATTGGAAAAGTGTATCTCGACCAAAAAAAACCTTAGGAATAAAATATTATTATTTAGGTCCACTTGGACTAGATGAGGACATTTATTATTATTTAATTCAATGAAAATCTAAAAGAGTTAAAATCAAAATTTGATAACTAAAACCTTTTTAATATAGCGTTATACATAATATAAATTCAATTATAAGTATTACTTAGAAATATAAAATTATTTCCTACAAAATGGTATTTTATTTATAATTTTTAGACACTAAATAATTTAATTTCATTATGACTCAATGGTGATGCAGTATTTACCTAATTAATGAAATATTAAAATAATTGATATTATAAATATCCAAATAAATTTCATTTGAGACTTTTTATGAATTAAAATAATTTTATAGGTTAATATGACATGTTAATATTTATTTAATTATGTTTTTTAGAAGTAATCATGCTATTATTATTTTTAAAAATATCAAATACCAAATAGTGTCATGATTTACATAAAAGTGTGTTTAAGACAAATATTATATTATTAATTGATATTCAATTCCTAAAAATCTAAGGTTAGGACAAGAGATATATATAATTATAGGTTAATCATTAATTTACCACTTGGGGATCTCTTGGAACTATATATTTTGTTTATTAACTATATAATATAAAGATACAGAGAGACATGGTAAATGTCAAACTATTTAACTAAGAGTTAAATATAAATGATAAGGTTAATATAGTGACCCAAACATGTCTATAATATATTGGTTGAAATGATTTCGACCCATCCCCACCTTAAACTTTAGATAATCCACTTTGGAGCCATTAGAAAACGAATATGATTTTATTATAAAATAATATTTATAGATTTTCCAAAGGTTCCCCTCACCCCTCTTATAAAAGGGCACTCCCCCTTCTCACTAATTAACACATTAAAATCCTTTTGGATAGGCCAAAACCTACCCAAATATACTCTCAACATCCCTCTTTTCAACCTAGAGTCCATAGTTTGATCATAAAGCCATCTTATGGAGCCCTTTTGATTAAATCAAAAGGAAGAACCTGAAGAAGAGGTAATGTTTTCACCAACCTCATTCAAGTTCATTTCTTCACCAACTTCTTCTTTATTTGTTATTCCCATTCTAAAATAATAACTCCAGTATCTTCTATATAATGTAATGTTATTATAAATATGGTTCAACCATATTCGGTATTCTCTCCATCATTTGAATGACATGTCACCATACGTGCATACGTACGGCTTACCGTCTCCACGTCGTGGTGTAATTGTTATTCAATAAATTATTATATGGATGGGTATAATAATGATGAGTAATTCATGTAAATAATAAATATAACATGGTAATGATTCTATATATATTATATAACATCCAATTATATATTATTATATATCAAAAGAATGATATTGTCGGTCATGCGAACGTACAGACTACCGTCTCCATGAACGCGATGGGATTCATTCCCCATTGTATCCATTCAAAACTAATTCTCATTTAATTATAAAAAAATGCTTAAGAACATTATATCATTCTGGATATGAATAAGATACAACCTATCCATAAAAACACATCTTATTTAACAAAACATATAAAGGAAAACGAGTAAGTTAACACCTGAAACGACGATAATACTAAGATATTATTACCAAAACAATGTTAAAAGAACATATATGATATAAAATTAATGTATATTATTAATGTATAATTTAATAAAAATTATTTCATCATTATAAAGGAGTTTAAACTTCCTTCAACCAAGGAAAAGTACAAGGTAAGAGTTTATTTCACAATCTCTTCATTATCTGAGGTTGTTTATATGTAATTATCTACTGGGACTTCATTATCATCCACATGCATGATTCTTAAGAACGAATTTCAAATCATTCTTACTATTTTACAGACTATGAGTTAAAGTCTTTTATACCCTTGTTGACTTTTTATAAGAAGTTTATAAAGGTATCTTTCTGTTGTTTTCCAATCAAGGTCCTTTTAATCCATTTCGACTGAATTACGGTAAGAATGTCTTTTTTAAATTATACGGCAGGTGCGGCTATTTTCCGCCATTATAAAATCGTCTAAGCTTCCCTTACATGCTTATAATAATATTTTCAACGTAAATGTGTTATTTTATAATTATGTGACTTTTGAATGATTTTAAAAAGAGATATTTCACTCAAATAGTTTTGATTTCATCTATTTCAACATCCTTTGATGGATTTTAAGTTTATATGACGTATATTTATTATGATACAACACTTCCATATTGAATTGAAGGTTTTTTGATACTTTTGACTATGGATGTGTTATTTTTATACCATTCACGGTTTATGGAGAATGTATTGATATTTCGTATTCTTGTTTTAATACGAATGATTATGTTATGTTTAAACATGTTCATATGAGAAATGCATTGGACTTAAAAAGTGACTGGTGGAGCCAGCTATATCTCCTTGATGCATCTGTAGGTCTCATGAGAAAAAATAGTGACCTCGAACAAGACCTTGACAGAATCTTATTTGTATCTTGGCACGAGGCCTTGACTATGTGGTTATTATAGTCTGGCATTATGCATTCCATCATTATGAAAGTGGTTATAGATATTGTATGTGATTGCATGACTAGTAGAATATTTATGTGAATAAGTAAATGGAATTATTTCATTTTATCTTTTCCATATTATGATCAAGTTCGTGTTTAAAAGGATTTTTTTGTAGTTATATATTGGCTTAAATGTTTATGCTTATTTATAAAAGTTTCTGCTATATTGATATCCATACCGAGCATCTGAGCCCACCCCTTTCAATGTTTTATTTTTTATAGGATGTGAAGAAGTAATTTATGAATGACCTGCAGGGATAGTATAATGGGATATGAAGACAAGATGTTGTTGGAGTAGTTTTCACTTTATGATGTAATGTAATCTTTATCAATATATCTATTTATTCCAAGGCTACTAAACTAATAGGTCATTCAATACTTGATCTTTTATGATCATGCCAATGTTATGTAATAATGGACCGACTCTGGGTAACTAGGTTCGGGTTGTTACAGTTGGTTTCAGAGGAAGATTAGTACCAAACTTGGAAGCTAGATTTTGATAAACTCGGATTAGAGCACATAGCCCAATGATAGAGTTTGAAAAATTGTATAGATGAACTTCCTAGAATTTTGGTATTGTAGATATTTTGTGATTTTTCTGAGCAATACATCCCTGTCTGGATATGAGCAGGTAGAGGTGGCTCTGGGACAGATGTACCTAGGGGTAAAACCCGAAGACACTACATTGAGCTAGACTCGAACGGGAACTGGGGCAGGATAATGGGCCTTACTACACTCTTGGTTACGACACTCCTAGGGGATATGCTTAGAATAATTCTCAATTTCTTTACAAACCATTATTAAGTGTTTATGAGTATATACTTCCTCAAAGAAAACATTTTTATTATTTTGGATTATATCCATAAATAGTTCAATTTATGTTAAGTGTTTTACGAGTATGGAATTATGTATTTTGATACATAAATTGATCTAGTTTATGCCATTGTTTAGAAATGGCACCTAGTGGAAGAAATGGAAACTGTATCAATTCACGCACTCCATGTAGGGATTTCCCTCCTGCTCAATATAATTACAGTGGTGTTGTTGATGCAACTGGTGCTCATCAGATAATCACCATATTGGGACAACTCACTCATGATATGAATTATAATCTTACCCGTATGGAGCTCCATGATCCACAGCGTGGAGGATCAATGTTATATCACTTAATGAGGTAATAACCACTAACATTAAATAAGAGTAAAAATACCTTAGTAGCTGAGCTATGGAAAAATTCCCTAGAGAAAATATTTCAGGCATTGGGGAGTAGTGATAGGGAAAAAGTTATCCTGGCAGTTTATTGCCTCAATGGAGATGCTGATCAATGGTGGTCCTTGATTCAAAACACAAAACATGGCGAGGAAGTATCAATTATGGAATGGAGGGAGTTCAAATAACGTTTCTTTGAAAAATACTTTACTCGTGACCATCAGGAAAATATGGAAAGGCAATTTCTCAGTCTCAGAAAAAAGGAGGATGAGAATATCACAATGTACGAGGCTAACATTACAAGGTTATCAAGGTATGCTGGAGATTATATACATATCCCAAGAAGTAAGATTGATCATTTATTTGATGGGTTAAAACCATTTCTACGTCGAGCATTATTCTCACAACCCTTCTCGTTTTACGACGATATTGTCTCATGTGCTATCATGACAGAAAGGTAATTCTCTAAGTCTTATGAATTTAAAATAAAGAGGGAGAAGAAGTGTTCGACTGATCACTCTGGGAATGGACATAAGGGGAAGAAGGGAAAATTTGAATATTCATCCTGCAGTAAATGTGGGAAGAAACACCCTGGAACATGCTTAAAAGTAATGGGAGTCTTTTACAAGTGTTGGGAAAATTCCACCAAGCTCGTGACTACATGGGGAAGAAAGAAGCTACATATTTCTAATACTACAATTGCAGGGAGATGGGATATTATGAAAATGAATGTCATAAGTGTCAGGGGAACTTACCTCAGAAAAGACAAAGTGATAAAGGATAGGTTTATTCTATCACTACTACTGAGGTAGAAACTCCGAAAGACATGGTGGCAGGTAATTTAATGGTTTCCTCATGTTTAGGAAATGCATTATTTGATTTTGGATCATCGCATTGTTTCATATCTTCCCAGTTTTCTAAGAAAATTATATATTTCCAATTTGATTTAAAAAGGGAGTTGTCAGTTAACACTCCAAAGGGAAGTATCATTGCAACAATGTTTTGTGAGTAAGTCCCCATTAGAGCACATAAATTTTCTTTATCCAACGATCTCATCACCATACCTATGATTGAATTTGATATAATTCTCGTCATGTATTGGCTTTTGGACCATGATGCAATAATTTATTGTAAAAAGAAGGAGGTTACTATTTTTGATGATGATGATAAGGAACACCTTATGTTTAGAGTGGAATCATCACCACCTAATTCTAACCTAGATCCACCCCAAATAGCTCAACTAAATCCAATTATTAGGGAGGAAGAGAATTAAATGACTATGGGTGAGGAATGGAATGATCAAATAGAGGATGTACATATTGTGAAATAATATTTAGATGTGTTATTGAAAGATTTACCTGGACATCCTCCAGAACACGAAGTTGATTTTTCTATTGATTTAATTCCTGGAACAAGGGCTATATCGAAGAACCATTATAGAATGGCCACTATGGAATTAGTTGAACTAATGAAAAAACATGAGGAATTGAGAAATAAGGGATTTATTCTCCTCAGCGTTTCTCTATGGGGAGCCCCTATTCATTTTGTTAAAAAGAAAGATGGATCTATGTGGTTATGTATCGACTACAGGGAGACCAATGCTATAACAATGAAGAATAAGTATCCTCTACCTCGTATTGATGATTTATTTGACCAACTTCATGGAGCTCAATACTTTTTTGAAGATTGACCTTCAATCTGGATATCATCAGTTGTGTGTGAAGAAAGAAGGAATTCTGAAGACAGCATTTTGAACCAGGTACGGGCATTATGAGTTTATAGTAATGCCTTTTGGATTAACTAATGAACCCTCTGTATTCATGGATCTAATGAATAGATATTTCAAGGAATATCTCAATTAATTTGTGGTGGTATTTATAGATTATATCTTGGTATACTCCAAAAGCTACGAATATCATGAAAATCACTTGTGCATTATCCTGAAGACTCTAAAAGACATGAATTATATGGGAAGTTTAGAATGTGTGAATTCTAGCTTCAGGAGATTTCTTTTCTTGGACATATTGTCTCTAAAGATGGAATCTCTGTTGATCCTTATAAGACAAAGGAAATTCAAGAATGTCTAGCACCAACTAGTATAACTGAGATACGTAGTTTTATTGGTTTAGCAGGTCATTATCGACGTTTTGTCCATAATTTTTCCCGGTTGGCTAACACATTAACGAAGCTCCCATGTAAAGGGGTTAAATTTGTTTCGAAAAAAGAGTGTGAAGAATGTTATGAAGAATTGAAGAGAAGATTAGTAAATTCCCTTATTTTGACTCTACCATTGGGGAATGATGGGTTCATTATTTATGTGATTCATCAATGAATGGACATGGTTGTTTCCTTATGCAGAGTGATAGGGTTATTGACTATGCATCATGATAGCTAAAAATTCATGAGAAAAACTATCCTACTCATGATCTTGAGTTAGCTACTATGATCTTTTCTTTGAATATATGGAGACATTATCTATATGGTGAAAAATGTGAGATTTATACTGATCAAAAGAGTTTGAAGAACATTTTCTCAAAGAAAGAACTCATCATGAAGAAAAATAGATGGCTTGAATTACTCAAGGATTATGATTTCCTGATTCACTACCACCCGGGGAAGGCAAATAAGGTGGAATACACTTTGAGAAGAAAAGATCATGGTGTTTTGAACAATATGAGAATTGAAAGGGATCCAATTTTCATTGATCTAGTGAAGATGGATATGGGAATTACCATGGAAGGTGAAACATCAATGCTTTATCAAACGGTAGCCAAACCATATTTACTAGAAAGTATTATGAGTTCTAAGACTGATGATGAAGAATTTCAGAAGAAGATTAATGCTGTGAATGATGGGAGATTGAGAGACTTTGTGTATGAAGAAGGAATTTTAGAATTTGGGAAGATACATTGTGTTCCCAATATACCTGATCTAAAAAGGGAATTGTTAGATGATGATCATAGCTCCAATTTTTCTATAAACCCTGGGAGAACCAAAATGTATAGATATTTTAAGGAACATTTTTGGTGGGACAACATGAAGAGGGAGATTGCAGATTTAGTGTCAAGATGTATGGTATGTCAACAAGTGAAAGCAGGAAGGAAACATCCTGGAGGATTTATGCAACCTCTTCCCATATCGGAGTGGAAATGGGACAATATTACGATGGACTTTGTCTTGGGGATACCAAAAAATCTTAGAAAGAATGATTCAATATGGATTATTGTTGATCATCTTACCAAGTCAACACATTTTCTTGCTTTAAGAGAAGATTTACCACTGGAACGTCTAGCAAGTCTATATATTAATGAAGTTGTGAGACTTCATGGATTACCCCTATAGATTATTTCTTATCATGATCCCTGTTTTAATTCATGATTATGGTAGAGTCTTCAGAAGGCCTTGGATACTGAACTTTGTTTGAGCACTACCTACCACCCTCAAACAGATGGAAAATCAGAACAAACTATTCAAGCATTAGAAGGAATGTTGAGATCTTGCTCACTAGACTTTCAGGGTATGTGGGATCAATATTACCTCTGGTAGAATTTTCCTATAACAAGAGCTTCCATTCGAGTATTCAGATTGCACCATATGTAGCGTTATACGGAAAGAGATGTCGCACACCAACCTTTTGGGATGACATTGGTGAAAGAAAACTTGTAGGCCCTGAACCGGTGGAGGAAACAATGGAAAAGGTAAAGGTAATCCAAAACCACATCAAAGCAGCTCAAAGTATGCAGAAGATCTATGTCGATAACTGAAGGAAGGATTCGGAATTTCATGTAGGAGATTATGTTTTCTTGAAGGTATCTCTATCGAAGGGAGTTGTACATTTCAGTAAGAAGGGTAAATTTAGTCCCAGGTACATCGGACCTTTTGAAATTCTAGAACGAATTGGGGGTGTAGCTTACCATTTGGAATAGCCGCCAAGTCTCTCCAAAGTTCACGATGTGTTCCATGTATCACTGTGGATGAAATACATGCATGACCCAACACATGTACTCACCTATGAGGAATTAGAAATGGAACCTGATCTGTCTAATTGCGAAGATCCCATTAGGATTCTTGATACCATAGAATAAGTGTTGAGAATCCAGACGACTCGTCTGGTAAAAGTTCTATGGAGAAATCATAAGATGGAAGAGGAAACGTGGGAACCCGAGGAACTTATGATGAAGAATCACCCGAGTCTTTCCATGTGTTATTATTCTAGAAATTTCAGGGTTGAAATTATTTGAATGAGGGGAGAATGTAACACCCCAATCTTCCACGGTACACATCTCTTTGAATAATACAGTAGCGTGTGTTGTACGCAACTTCGAGTTCTAACACACACCACAACCAATCAAACTAGCCGTTACGAATAGTAATACACACTTTTTGAAATTTTATAAATTTTATCTTTCAAAATGGACTTCATTTTTTGATTTAGAATATCTAAATTAGCTTAGGATGAATTTTTGGTATTTTTTTGAAAAAATTGATTTTTTTGATGAATAGTGAAAAAAATTATGTTATAGTTTAAAACCGAATTTTTATTAAAATAATTATTAATTTTATTTAATTTTAATTAAGGTCAAAATGGAAACCTAATTCCTATATATGTTCAATGTAATTCATTGGAGTTAGTTTAGAATAATTTTAGATATATAAAAATTTTATGGAACTTTTTACCGTCTTTTACCCACCTCCTAGGAGAATTTGGAAATTCACATAAAACATAATTTTACCGCTCCTTTGAGTGGAATTTCGAAAATCCGAGAGGGACAGTTAATATCATTAAGTAAAATGTGCTTCAATAAGATAAAAATATTTTTTTCTGAATAGTAAATATTTACTTTTATTTAGCACGGTTAAAAGTAAATACGGTAATTAAGGGTAAAAATGATATTAATATTACCCTAACACATGTCTTAATCCTATTGGACAAGTGTATCATGACCAAATACTACCTTAGGAATAAAATATTATCATTTAGGTCCACTTGTATTAGATTAGGACATTTATTATTATTTAATTCAATGAAGAGTTAAACAAGTTAAAATCAATGTTTAATAACTAAAACATTTTTAATATAGGCTTATAAATAAGATAAATTAGATTATAAATATTAATTAGAAAGCTAAGATGTTTTTCTACATAATGTTATTTTATTTATAATTTTTAGACGCTAAATAATGTAATTTATTTATGACACAATGGTGATTGAGTAATTACCTAATTAATGAAATATTAAAATAATTAATAATACAAATATCAAAATAAATGTAATTTGAGACTTTATATGAATTAAAATAATTTTATAGGTTAATATGACATGTTAGTATTGATTTAATTAGGTTTTTTTGAAGTAATCATGCTGTTATAATTTTCACAAAAATCAAATACCAAATAGTGTCAAAATTGACATAAAAGAGTTTTTAAAGAAAATTTTATATTATTAATTGATATTCAATTCCTATAAATCTATGGTTCGTCCAAAGAACTTATATAATGATAGGTGTATAATTAATGGACCACTTGGGGGTCTCTTTTAAGTATTTAGTATGTTTATTAACTATATAATATAAAAATACAAAGAGACATGGTAAATGTCAAACTATTTAACTAAGAGTTAAATATAAATGATAAGGTTAATATAGTGACACAAACCTATCTAAAATATATTGGTTGAAATTATTTAGACCCATCCCCACCTTAAACTTTAAGTTATCCACTTTGGATCCATTAGAACCTGAATATTAATTTATTATAAAATAATATTTCTAGCTTTTCAAAAGGTTCCCCTCACCCCTCTTATAAAAGGGAACTCCCCCTTGTCACTAATCACACATTCAATGCCTTTTGATTCAGCAAAAACCTTCCCCAATATTCTTTAAAATTCCCTCTATTCATCCTAGAGAAATTAGTTTGATCAGAAAGCCATCCTAAGGATCCCTTTTGATCATATCAAAAGAAAGAACCCGAAGAAGATGTAATGTTTTCACCACCCTCTTTCATGTTCCATTCTTTTTCAACTTCTTATTTCATTGTTATTCGCATTCTAAAATAATAACTCCAATATCTTCTATATATTTTGATGTTATTATAAATATGGTACAACCATATTCAGTATTCTATCCATCCTTTGAATGACATGTCACCATACATGTGTACGTATGGCTTACCATCTCAACGTCGTGGTGTAATTGTTACTCAATAAATTATTATTTGAATGGTTATAATAATGAAATTCAATTCATGTATATAATAAATATAACATTATAATTATTATTTATATATGATATACAATCCAATTATATATTATTTTAATATCAAAAGAATGATATTGTCTCTCGTGCATACGTACAGACTACTGTCTCCACGAATGTGATGAGATTCCTTCTCCATCGTATTGATTCAAGACAAATTCTCATTTAATGATTAAAAATAATCTGTAAGGACTTGATATCATTATGGATATAAATAATATAAATGCTATCCTTAACAAACATAACTTATGTAACTAAACATATATAGGAAAATGTGTATGTTAACACCCTAAACGACGATAATACTAAGATATTATTAACAAAGAAATGTTAAAAGATCATATATGATATACAATTAACGTATATGATTATAGTATTATTTAATAAAAATTATTTCAAAATTATATACGAGGTTAAACCACCCTCAACCATGGAAAAGTACAACGTAAGGTTTTATTTCACAATATCTTCATTATCAGAGGTTGTTTATATGTAATTATCTACTGGAACTTCTTTATCATCCACATCCATGTTTCTTAAAAATGTATTTCAAATCATTCCTACTATTTTACAAACAATGGGTTTAAGTAATTTATACCCTTGATGACTTTTTATAAGATGTTTATAATGGAATATTTTTATGGTTTTCCAAACAAGGTCTTTTTTAACCTTTTCAACATAATTATGGAAAGAATGTCTTTTTTAACTTATACTGTAGGTGCGGCTATTTTCTGCGTTTTAAAATCGTCGAAACATACATTACAAGATTATAAGAATATTTTCAAATTAAATGTTTTATTTTATAATCATGTGACTTTTAAATGATTTAAAAAAAGAGATATTTCTCTCAAATAGTTTTGAATTCATCTATGTCAACATCCTTCGAGGTATTTTAAGCTTATTTGAAGTTGATTTATTATGATACAAAATGTCCCTATTGTATTGATGTTTTTGTGATATGATTGACTATGGATGTGTTATTTTTATACCATTCATGGTTTATGGAGAAAGTATTGACATTTTGAATGCCAGTTTTAACACGAATGTTTATGTTATATTTAATCCTGTTCATATAAGGAATGCATTGGATTTAATAAAAGACAGGTGGAGCCTGCTATAGCTCCTCGATGCATCAGTAGGTATCATGAGAAAAACTAGTGTCTTGGCACAAGGCCTTGACAAAATCTTATTTTTAGTCTTGGCATAAGGCCTTGAATATGTGGTTATGATAGTTTGGCATTATGCATTCCATCATTATGAAAGTGGTTACTGATATTGCATGCGATTATTAGACTAGTAGAATATCCATGTGAATAAGTAAATGAAATTATATCTTTTTATCTTTGAAATATTATGATATAGTTCAAGTTTAAAATTCTTATGTTTTAGTTATACATTTGCTTAAATGTTTATGCCTATTTATAAATGTTTCACTATATTGTTATCCATACTGAGCATCTGAGCTCACCCCATTCAATGTTTTATCTTTCGCAGGATGTGAAGAAGTAATTTATGAATGAACTGAAGGGATAGTATGAGGGTATATGATGACAAGATGTTGTTGTAGTAGTTTTCACTTTATAATGTAATGTAAACTTTATGAATGTATCTAGTTATTCAAAGTCTACAAAACTAATTGGTCTTTCGAGACTTGGTCTTTTGTGATCATGCTAATGTTATGTAATAATGCACCGACTCTGGGTAACTAGGGTTGGGGCATTACCGGATCCCCCCAAACCCAGAATATCAATGTGTTCCCTATAAATAAGCCTCCATATATCTTTATCTGAGGTGATATCCCTCAATTAATCCCAGTCTCTCCAAGCCCCTGGAAATGCGGCCATAATTGGGATGTCCATTATAGGAAGGATGGTACAGGAGAGAGGGGTATGTTTCGACAACTGAAAATGTTTCCCATGATCCCCTGCAAACTTAGGATCTCGAGAATATGGATGTTATTGGGATGAGGGGGGAAATTAAGAATCTTTCTCCATAGCAGCCACAGTAGGGAATCCAATGACATCATCACCCTACTTAATATTTTTTGGTCATACCATGGCAAGTACCCGATTTGAGTACTTATGGTGACCACTTTGAGAGTGGATGATGGTCTTGAGGTTGTTAATATAGCAACTCACCATATCTAGATCCTCATCAATGATATTTCAATTTCTGGTGACATGTAGCCAATGCTAGTAAGAGATACTTCCCTAGTCTAGAAGAGCTACCATAAATCCTAGGGAGACCGGTCACAGGTAGATGAATGACCTTTAAAAAGGTCCCATTTCCACTAGAACACTATTAAATTGGCATAAATGGAAGGGATGATGGATTTTTGGCAATAGATCTAGCAACATGTTCTGTCTCCCATGATGCCATAACAATATTTCACAACATTCCTAGGGGGGAGAATATTCCTTATGAGAAAGTTTCCCTATCGAAGGGGTTATAAAACCCATTTTTATTCCCATTTCCTTTTTCCATGGATTCCTTTCATGTTTTCACAATAGGCACAAGGTCATGAAATTGGATGTCGAGATATGACATAACCCAGTCATCAACATAATTCAAGGTGAGGAAGGGAAAATAATCCATAGAATCTAGAAGTCTGACCAAGCTATGGGTGTCCTCCTGAGTGAACATTATCTACAATTGGAGAGCTATTATTAGATGTTTCTCCATGTGAGCATTGTTATGAGTAGGAGGGATCAACTTCTGAATATAGTTAAATTGTCAGCTAAATATACAGGGTGCATAACCCCCTCAAATAAGTTCCCCTTCGATATGGGAAACCAAGAAGCCTTATCACCATGAAAAGAATTACCCTCTATTGATAAAGTCTTTAGATGAATTATTTTTAATAATACCAGTGGGGGAGTCATAAGGGTGGTAAGAGAAACATTTTTAAACATTGTGATAGGCCATTAAGTCCTTCTCATTCTTTTCAGTTCACTCCTCTTTCTTATCCTATAAATCTTAAGCCACTCGCATGACCCCACTAGTGATTTGAAGGTAAAGTTGATGGGTTGTGTGGAAAATATATAGGAAGTTGATGAGGTAATAACATCCTATGTAGGCTTGAATCTAGCCCCAAATAATTTGAAAAGGGACAACCATCTAGTAGTGTGACCCCCCTTTGTTGATTTGGCCCAACAGGCAGTATATATTGGCCAACACAGGGATAGCCAAATTGATGCATTTATCGATGGCCAACTAAGAATCCTTGATAAAGTTTGAGGCACTAAAACCAACATATTCCTACACTATTTGGATCCATAATCTCAATAACATGACCAAGAAATTCACTATTCCAAATAACCGATCAATGTCAGGGATGATCCCCTCTCCCCATTTCCAAAAATCCCCCTCTTCTAAGGTGGGCCAGTTAGTACCCTCTCGACTCCGAGTGACATTGGTGGGAAATGCCCTGGGTATCCATGGATCAAATTTGAGACCATTATTATTAGAAAAATCCCAAAAACATTTGTTAAATGCAATGTCCTACTTCGGATATGGATCACATTCTTTTAGAAGCGCCTTTGCTTGGATAATGAGTTTCCTGGCCAGAGGGGGGTGGGTTCTGTAACAACCCTGGTAAATAAAGAATAAAACATTTTCATATTTATTAATATTTACGAATTAAATATTAATTTTACTTTAAAGGGGTTTCTATGTTCAATAGCGTACCCGATACGCAACAAAGAGATTCTTTGAAATCTTACGTTGCACACTAGTAAAAAAATAATATTATTTTAAATGGTAGGTAACACATAGTCGTTGTATTGGTAGGAATGAATAGAAATAACTAAAATATGATTATATATGTTTTTGAACTGTTTTTTCATTTATCCAATAAAATATTAAGGCTCAAAATACGAAAAGAATTCAATTTTATGCATTGATACTCTAATATACACTAAAAGGTCGAACTATCGCCTTTTGATGGCGAACCATAATTAAATATAGTTTTGGTCTTTCTTATACATTCCATTGGACCAGATAAAACTCCTCTTTAGAATCGGGTCATCAAAATTTACTTTGTGTAAATTTTTGTATTTTTCCGATAAAGTTCATTTTTTAATGAATAGTGAAAACTGTTGTATTTTAATTAAAAACCACTTTTTAGTCTAATTTATTTAAATGATTATATTATTTTTTTGAATTGGTTTTAATGTGAAATTAGAAAATACTTTTACCATTTAATCCGATGTATGTCATTGGAATTAATTTCACTTTGAAATTGGACTTAAACTACTGTCAATCTTTTGATACTTACTGCTTCATAAAAACACAATATTTGCTCTGACAGCGGGAATTAATTATTAAATTAATTAATGTAACTTATATGTTTTTAATTTTGTAAAATATACATAATTTTGTAATTAGGAATATCAAATATTGTTTAGGGTGATGTTTTGGTATTTTTCTGAAAAACATCAATTTTTGATGAATAGTGAAACCACTAATTGGTACTTAAAAAACTGATTTTTTGTTAAAATGAAATTTTACCACCTCTATGTTATGAATTTAAAAAATCCAACATACATGGTTTTCATTAAAAAGTAAAATATGGTTCAATGAGATTAAAATATTTTTTGGTTGAATAGTAACTTTTATGTTTATTAATCGCGATTAGAGGTAATTAGTGTAGTTTAAGGTAAAAATAATGTTTTAATGAAATGAAATGACCTAGACACATTCCCTAACCATATTGGATATGTCATGGCCGACAAATAAAATCCATGGGTCAACTTGCGGACCCCTTGGAGCCACTTGTTTAGGAAAATTACATAAAAAACATTTTATTTATAGTTAAAATTAAAATGTCACAAACATGAGATGTTTTACTAAAACAATTTTTAAATGGTGTTATAAAAGTCATAATTTTGACTATAAATATTCATTGGAATGCTAAAAATATTTCCTACATCATTATATTTTTTTATAATTTTTAGACATTAAATAAATTATATTATTTATGACACCATGATGATGCAGCGATTACCTCATTATTTAACGATTTAAATAAAATGAGGAGATAATGTAAAATATAAGACCTACACTTGTCCAAAACCTATTGGATGGGTGTATTTCGAACCCTTATCACCTTATACTCGAAATTTATAATTTTGGGACCTTTTTTATCCGAAAATCATTTTATAATAATGTAACCTTTTATAACATTCCAAGAGTGCCCCTCCTCTCCTCTTATAAATAGCCCCCACATCTACCACCTTACCCACACGTCTCAGGACTTTTTCTCGGCCAAACCCTGCCAATTTTGTCTCCCCACATCTCTTTATTACTCCTAGAAGCCTCAAATTGGGCAGAAGGATTCCCAAGGAAGATTTTTAGCTCAAATCAAAAAGAGTTACCCGTTTTAAAGGTAGTGTTTTCTCTTGGGTTCTTATGTTTTATTTTGATTCTCCAACCCCCTAAACTATTTTTATTCATTTTCTTTGTAACAACTCCAGTATTCCATATACTAGGATGTTGTTATTAGCAGTATTATAGCTACACCTACACACACCTAAATCTAATGGTTAAAGAACATACTGTTTCCGTGGATGGCGAATTTCTGCCTCATGAAACGATGATTGTTCAACACTCATATAACACCTTCAAAGGTGGCCATTAAGATGTCAATATATTTATATATGATATATAATATGTTTTTTTCCTTAATCTTATGTGTTTTTCAATTATTTCATACCTTTATGGTCTCCATTATTGGTAAACGCGATATCTTCATTTTAGGAAGTGCGGACTACCGCCCCCTCAAAGTGATTTGATTCGTTAATGCCATATGTGGGATGTATAAAGGATTGATTTAATATTATTATACATGATTTTATACTGTAATTATTATATACCTTTATATCATTATTATTTCTTTGCATTAATGAATGAGATAGAAATAAACGTAGCGTTCACGCGTACGTACGACTTACCGTCTCCATGAATGGGGCATTTCATTTCTTATTCCCAAATGTAATGTACTATTATAAGTACATATATATAAGTAATATACATGATTTATGTTACATCTAAATGATGAATATAATTCTTGAATTAAAATATACATATCTCTCATTTAGTTTTAATTCCATTATTATGACAGAGAAATAAAAGTAGCGTTCATGCGTACGTACGACTTACCGTCTCCATAAACGGTGCATTTCATTTATTACCTCTAAATGTTATGTACTATTATAAATACATGTATATTCTGGATATATATGATATATATAATATAAAAATCATGAGTATCATTCTGGATATAATTAACCTTTGACCACATAAACTACATGTAATTGTAAGAAGTCCATTTTGGACTTAGGTACCAAATATCGACAAAACAAACTTTATGATATTAAATTATTACATAACGTTTATAACATGGAAATAAGTTATAAAAAAGGAATAATAAACCTGAAATATGTTCTTAAGCAAGTAGAAATTAACTTTAGTTTATTATTCAAGAGATTAAAGAGCAATCAAGTCACGTCGGACACGAGGTAATGGACTTCGTCTCAATCTCCTTTCATTGAGGCATATTTTGTTTTATACACAACATTCATTTATACGGTGTATAAACACCTTTGAATTTTATTTTTATTCAAGAAGAATCTTTTTATACGAATTGTTTTACTAAATGACAAAAAAGAATGTTTCTTTTAACGTACGCAGTGATAACGGACTTTTCTGCCGCTGCGAGTATTATTTGGTCTTTGGCTTCCTCAACAAGCCGTAATGTTTTTAAAATGAAATAAAAACCATATAATCTTTTATGTATCTTGGTATTGAAAATGGTTTTTATAATGTATTTGTTATGTCAATATATATAAGTTATATGTTGTGATCAAAGTGTGGAAATGTTTTCTTTCCATTATATTTGTTTTATGTCTTATGATTTTATAATGGTACTTGGACATTTGACGGGTGGTTACCAAATAAACCATATGACGGGTGGTGCCATGAATACCAGGATGGGTGGTTACGTTATAACCTCCAATGCATTGGGTTTGGAAGTCAACCGTATGGCTATTCCATTAAGTGATATGTGTGGAAGTCGACCGTATGGTTATTCCATTTAAGTATGTTTATGTCCCAAGTTACCTCTATATGTTATGTATTCTTTATATGGGTTTTATGGTAATATTTTGGTTACAAAAGGGTAAGTATTGATATTTTATTCAGTGAAGAATTTTTACTACTTCATAAATGTGAAAAGTATTACTTTGATAAAGTATACATGGTTTACGTTTTCTTTTGAAAAACTAACAGTTTTCATTCTTAATGTTTCCCTTACTGAGCATTTTATACTCACCCCAAGTTTTTTTGAAATTATTTTCACAGGACATAATGTGGAATATTGTCAAAGATGGGATCAAGGGGAAGTCATGCTATATAAAACATGGATCTAGACATGTTTCTTTTTAAGA
This sequence comes from Viscum album, assembly GCA_963277665.1. Lineage (NCBI taxonomy): Eukaryota > Viridiplantae > Streptophyta > Magnoliopsida > Santalales > Viscaceae > Viscum > Viscum album. Next base: position 91,560,550 of record OY728164.1, read on the forward strand.
GTTTTTATTTTATGGAATCATAGTAGAAGTGTCTACTTTGTAATCTTTTGAGATGTAACAGTTAAGATCTAATTCTTTAAATCTCTATAACCAAAAATATCATCAATGGTAATTATTCATTTAATTCAATGTTAAGTAATGTTTAAGGTTGGGGCCCTATAGTTGGTGTCAGAGGTCGGTTTACAAAACTTTAGGAGTTAGAAAATTGTAAAATTATAAATTAATTGTATGATTGAAATGATATAGCATTTAAAGATTACCATGTTACTTCTCAGAAGATATTTCTATGATAATAATTGTTTTCCATAGAGGAAATAGAGTAGATTTTCTATGAAGGAATACAGAGTATAATGACCTTTCAAATCAGCAACCACAGATGGTCGGAATCAAAATTGAGCAGTTTATTCCACTGATGACTCAGTTGAATCAGGTGATAAATTGTGGTTGTGTTTCGTGATGATATTTTGGTGTTTTAAAAAAGTAAAGAGGTGCATGAAAGTCATTTAAGGGTTATATTTCAAACCTTAAAAGAAAATAAACTGTATGGAAAATTCAGCAAGTGTGAGTTTTGGTTACGAAAAATTTCTTTCCATGGTCACATTGTTTCAAAAAATGGCATAATTGTTGATCTTGCTAAAATAAAAGTTGTTGAAGAATTGCCAAGACCCACAAATGTAATCGAGATCCGTATTTTTCTTGGTTTGGCAGGTTACTACCAAATGTTTGTGGAAACTTTTTCATGGTTATCTAGTCCAATGACTAAGATAACTCGGAAGGGTGTTAAGTTTATCTGGACCAAATAATGTGATGATTGTTTTATGGAGTTTAAAAGAAGATTGGTGAATGCTCCAGTTTTGGCACATCCTTCCAGGAATGGTGAGTTTGTTATATACATTGGTGCTTAGTTGAAGGGACATGGTTGTGTCCTTATGCAGAATGATCAGGTAATTGCATATGCTTCACATCAGTTGATAACTCATGAGGTAAATTACCATACACATGACTTGGAATTAGCTGCTGTTTTATTTGCTCTAAAAATTTGGAGGCATCATTTGTATGGAGTAAAGTGTGAAATATATACTGATCAAAAAAGTTTAAAGTATATATTTACTCAGAAATAATAGAATATGAGACAGAGGAGATGGGTATAATTAATCAAGGATTATGATTGTACAATTCATTACCATAAGGGAAAAGCAAATAAAGTGGCTGATGCTTTGAGTCGAAAAAGTAATGCTTCATTAACCATGATACATTTGGAACGAGATCATTTGATTTTTGATTTGATGAACTTTGTCATAGAAGTTGTTGGTGCAGGAAGTTCTTATGTTTTGTTTCAGGTATCTGTGAGATCATCTCTATCAGAAATAATTAAGCAAGCACAGGGGAAAGACAGTGGGTTGCAGAAAAAGGTAGAACTGGTTCAGAAGGGTAAGTTTCCTGAATTTGATATTGATAATGATTGTGTTTTGAGGTTGGGGAAGAGATTATATGTGCTTGGTGATTCACAGTTGAAGAATGTGTTGTTATGTGAGGCTTATAGTTCCCCGTTTTCAGTGAATCCTGGCAGTACTAAGACATACAGAGATCTACGGGAGTATTACTGGTGGGATGGAATGAAAAGAGATATCGCTGATTTTACTGTAAAGTGTTTGACTTGTTAGCAGGTTAAAGCAGAGCGGTAGTTACCGAAAGGGATGCTCTAGCCTTTACCAGTGCTAGAGTGGAAATGGGAAAAATGTGTCTGTGGACTTTGTTGTGGGATTACCGAAGACATCTCAAGGTAATAATGAAATCTAGGTTATTGTTGATCGCTTGACTAAATCTGGTCATTTCCTTCCTATTCGAGATACATTCTCTCTAGATAAACTTTCTGGATTGTATCATATAGTGATATTTAGGTTTCATTGAGTTCCCCTATCCATTGTATCTGATCGTGATCCCAGGTTTACTTCTTACTTTTGGAAGGGCCTTCAGAAGTCGTTGGGTACTGAATTAAATTCTAGTACAACTTTTCATCCTCAGTCAGATGGGCAGTCAGAATGAACAATTCAGACTTTGGAGGATATTATACATGTTTGTGCGATGGATTATCAGGGTAGTTGGGACCAACATCTTTCTTTGGTTGAATTTTCATATAATAACAGTTTTCTTTCCAGTATACAGATGGCAGTGTTTGAGGCATTATATGGGAAGTGGTGTGGAACTCCAACTTTTTGGGATGAAGTGGGTGAAAGGAAGCTGATGGGACCAGAATTGGTAGAAGGGATGGCAGAAAATGATCAGTTGATTCAGAAACAAATGAGAATAGCTCATAGAAGACAGAAAAGTTACTTAGACAATAGGAGGAAGGATCTATCTTTCGAGGTAGGTGATCATGTTTTTCTCAAAGTTTCACCGTGGAAAAGTGTGATGCGATTTGGTAGGAAAGAAAAGCTGATTCCAAGGTTCATTGGACCATATGAAATTCTGGAGAGAGTTGGATCCATGGCTTAACGAGTGGATTTAACCCTAATTTTATCTCAGGTACACAATGTATTTCATGTTTCAATTTTGAGAAAGTATATTCCAGATCCATCTCATGTTTTGAGCCCAGAGGTAGTTCAGTTGGACGAAAATCTCTCTTATGAAGAACAACCAGTCCAGATTCTTGACCGAAGCTAGAAAGTGTTGTTGAATAAGGTAATTCACCAGGTAAAGGTTTTTTTTGCAAAAAACCATATGGTTGAAGAGGCAACGTGGGAATCTGAAAATTCTATGAGGGATAAATACCCCAACTTATTTTGATAAGTGAATAAAATTGTGATGATGCAATTCCCAAAAGGGGGGAAGGATGTAACATCCCAGGTAAATAAAGAATAAATCATTTTCATATTTATTAATATTTACGAATTAAATATTAATTTTACTTTAAAGGGGTTGCTATGTTTGATAGCGTACCCAATACGCAACAAAGAGATTTTTTGAAATCTTACGTTGCACACTAGTAATAAAATAATATTATTTTAAATTTTAGTTAACACGTAGCCGTTGTATTGGAGGGAATAAATAGAAATAACTAAAATATGATTATATATCATTTTTAACTGTTATTACATTTATCCAATAAAATATTAAGGCTTAAAATACGAAAATAATTCAATTTTAGGCATTGATACTCTAATATTCACTAAAAGGTCGAACTATCACCTTTTGATGGCGAACCATCATTACATATAGTTTTGGACACTCTTATACATTATATTGGACCAAATAAAACTCTTCTTTAGAATTGTGACAACAAAATTTACTTTGTGTAAATTTTTGGTATTTTTCCGATAAAGTTCATTTTTTAATGAATAGTGAAAAATGTTGTATTTTAATTCAAAACCTCTTTTTAGTCTACTTTATTTATATGATTAGATTATATTTTGAATTGGATTTAAAGTGAAATTAGAATATATTTTTACCATTTAATCCAATGTAGGTCATCAGAATTAATTTCACTTTGAAATTGGACTTAAACTGTTGTCAATCTTTTGATACTTATTGTTTCATAAAAACATGCTCTTTGCTCTGACAGCGGGAATTAATTATTAAATTAATTAAATTAACTAATATGTTTTGAATTTTTTAAAATAGACATCATTTTTGAATTCGGAATATCAATTATATCTTAGGGTGAAGTATTGGTATTTTTCTGAAAATCGTCAATTTTTGATGAATAGTGAAACCACTAAGTGGTACTTAAAAAACTGATTTTTTGTTTAAATGAAATTTTACCACCTCTATGTTTTTAATTTCAAAAATATGAAATACATGGTTTTCATTAGGATTAAAAATTTGGCTCAATGAGATTAAAATAATTTTTTGGTGAATAGTAACTTTTAAGTTTATTAATTGCGATTATAAGTAATTAGTGTAGTTTAAGGTAAAAATAATGTTTTAATGATATTAAATGACCTAGGCACATGTCCTAACATTATTGGATGTGTCATGGCCGACCAAGAAAATCCATGGGTCATCTTGGGGACCCCATGGAGCCACATTGGTAGGATAATGACATTAAAAACATTTTATTTAAAGTTAAAATTAAAATGCCTCAAACATGTTGATGTTTTACTAAAATAAATTTTAAATTGGGTTATACAAGTCATAATTTTGACTATAAATATTAATTGGAAATATAAAAATATTTCCTACATTATGATATTTGTTTTATAATTTTTATACATTAAATAAATTAAATTATTTATGACACCAGGATGATGCAGCGATTACCTCATTATTTAACGATTTAAATAAAATGAAGAGATAATGTAAAATATAAGACCTAAACGTGTCAAAAACCTATTGGATAGGTGTATTTCTAACCCTTATCACCATATCCAATAAATTTTTAATTTTGGGACCTTTTGTTATGCTAAAATCATTTTATAATAAAGTAACATTTTATAACTTTCCAAGAGTGCCCCTCCTCTCCTCTTATAAAAGGCCCCCACCTCTACAACATCACCCACACCTCTCAAGCCTTTTTCTCGGCCAAAACCTGCCCATTTTGCCTCTACACATCCCTATCTTACTCCTAGAAGCCTCACCTAGGGAAAAAGTCTTCCCAAGGAAGCATTTGAGATCAATTAAAAAAGAGTTACCCGTTTTAAAGGTAGCGTTTTCTCTTATGTTCTTATGTTTTATTTTGCTTCTCCAACCCCCTACACTATTTCTATTAATTTATTTTGTAACAAGAACTGTATATTCCATATAGTAGGTTTTATTTATGAGAACTATTAGAGATACACCTACACACACCTACATATAATGGTTAAAGAACATACAGTTTCCGTGGATGACGAATTTCTACCTCACGAAACGTTTATTGTTCAACACTCATATAACACCTTCAATGGTGGCCGTTAAGATGTCACTATATTTATATATGATATATGATATTTTTATGTTTTCTTTAAGCTTCCGTATTTTTCATTTATTTCATACCTTTATGGTTTCCATTATGGGTAAACGTGATATCTTCATTTTAGGAAGTGCAGACTACCGCCCCCTCAAAGTGATTTGATTCGTTAATACCATATGTGGGATGTATAAAGGATGGATTTAATGTTATTATAAATTATTTAATACTGTAATTATAATATACCTTTATATAATTATTATTTATTTCCATTAAAGTATGAGATAGAAATGAAAGTAGTGTTCATGCGTACGTACGGCTTACCATCTCCATGAACGGTGCATTTCATTTCTTATCCCCAAATGTAATGTACTATTATTAGTACATAAATATAATGGATAAATATGATGTATGTTACATATAAATGATGAATATAATTATGGAATTAAAATATAAATATCTCTCATTTAGTTTTTATTCAATTATTATGACATAGAAATGAAATTAGAGTTCATGTGTACGTACGGCTTACCGTCTCCATGAACGGTGCATTTCATTTCTTACCTCTAAATGTTATGTTATATTATAAATACATGTATATTCTGGATATATATGATATATATGATATCCAAATCATGATTATCATTCTAGATATAATGATCCTTTGACCACATAAACAACATGTAATTGTAAGAAGTCCATTCTGGACTTAGGTACCAAATATCGACAAAAAGAAATTTTTGAAATTAAATGATTACATAACGTTTATAACATGGAAATAAGTTATATAAAAGGAATAATAAACTTGAAAAAGGTTCTTAATCATGTATAAATTAACTTTAGTTTATTATTCAGGAGATTAAAGAGAAATCAAGTCACGTCGGACACGAGGTAAGGGACCTAGTCTCAATCTCCTTTCATTTAGGCATATTTTGTTTTATACACAACTTTATTTTATACGGTGTATAAAACCCTTTGACTTTTAATTTTATTCAAAAATAATCTTTTTATACGAAGAATTTTACTAAATTACAAAAAATAATGTTTCTTTTATCATAGGCGGTGATAACGACCTTTTCCGCCGCCTCGAGTATTATTTGGTCTTTGGCTTCCTCAACAAGCCATAATGTTTTTAAAATGATATAAATACCATATAATATTTTATGTATCTTGGTATTTAAAATTGTTTTTATTATGGATTTGTTATGTCAATATATTTATGTGATATATTATGATCAAAGTGTGGAAATTTTTTCATTCCATTATATTTGTTTTATGTCTTATGATTTTATAATGGTACTTGGACATTTGACGGGTGGTTACGTGATAATCCATATGACGCGTGGTGCCATGAATACCCGGACTGGTGGTTACAATATAACATCCAATTCATTGGATATGGAAGTCATACGTATGGCTATTCCATTAAGTGATATGTGTGGAATTTGACCGTATGGTTATTCAATTTAAGTATGTTTAGGTCCCAAGTTACCTTTATATGTTATGTGTTCTTTATATGGGTTTTATAGTAATATTTTGGTTACAAAAGGGTAAGTATTGATCTTTTTTTAGTGAAGAGTTTTTACTACTTCATAAAGGTTAAATGTATTACTTTGATAAAGTATACATGGTTTACATGTTGTTTTAAAAAACTAATAGTTTTCATTCTTTTTGTTTCCCTTACTGGGCTTTTCATGCTCACCCCAAGTTCTTTTGAAATGTTTTCCACAGGACTTAATGTGGAACAGTTTCAAGGATGGGATCAAGGTAAAGTCATTCTATATAAAACGTGGAACTAGAAATGTTTCTCTTTAAGAGTTTTTATTTTATTGAAACATATTAGAGGTGTCTACTTTGTAATCTTTTGAGATGTAATAGTTATGATCTAATTCTCTAAAACACTAAACCTGAAAAGATACTCAACGGGAATTATTCATTTAATTCAATGTTAAGTAATGTTTAAGGCTGGGGCCTTATAGGTTATTTCCTTTTCATCCCAAATAGTGAAGGGAGAAAGTAATTCATTGTACATATCCCCAAAAATAGGTACTCCCAAAATCAGTTAAATGTCTCAAAGGATGATGTCGGCCTCCTCGTGGGTTAGATTGAAAGTTTTGGTTTCAAGAATCCAACTGCTTAAGAGTGGTAAAATAAGGGTGGTAGAATGATGGGTGTATGTCTGAGAAACCTATAGGGCCTCATAAAGTCCAATAGTCTCTAGATCTGTTTGGAATTCTTCACAACTCTGGAAAACCCAAAATTGCTACCCCTAGTCCAATACAAATGATCCTCCAAGTCGAAGCTCCCGTCAAGATGAACAACCTTGCTAATCATTAGTTTTAGCCTTCCAATCTATTCTCTGGTAAAATTGGGCCATATAATTAGGCTTCCGTGAACCCCCTCTAAGGTTTGAGGTACGTAGTGCAGTAAAGGCCTAGATGTAGTATCTCTTTGAAAGTAACTTCCCTTTGATGAAATCAAACGCTTCAGAATAGAAGTATTAATTAACCAGGAAGTGGGATGATCAATCGGGTTTGGCACTGAGATCACTGTGTCATAAAAAATTCCAAACTAATAAGAATGATGCCAATCTGAGACTGAATACTCCCATTGACCCACAATGAGAAGATTCTCAAGGGATTAGTGAAACAGAATGACCAAAGTTTTGTTATCAACAAATGAAACCTTGTCCTTAGATCTTTCATTAGTTGTAGAAAAGGGTATGCAATAGTAGCCTTAGAAGTGGAAATGCCATCAGCAGATGCCTATGAATCCGCCATTGTATCCAGCGTAGGAAGATCGAGAATCCGATGAAATGTTTGTCAGATAAAAAATTGTTGGATGAAGGCTATGGAAGAGAGTTTAAAAGACTCAAAACATTTCCACATAATGTTCCCCGTGTGGATTCTATAAATGGTATCTGGTATCCAGATTATAAGTATTTTATGATACGTATCGTTAATCCCACCTAACGCTACGGTACGCTGTCACGTTCTACTTCATATAGCCATGGTACGCAAACCATCCATGAGGCATTGACCACAGATCGTTGGTAGGAAAATAGAAAGGTTTCGGAAGGGTGGCTCGTGAACCTCGGCAGTGATTAAGTTCATGTTTAGAAGATACATATTAACGTTTACGTTCATATAGTTAATATTCTTAAATGACCTTTTTGTTGATCCAACTGTGGTAGGCGGAGAAGACAGCTGTGTAGCATTATCCTACAAAAAATCAATATTTTACATCTTAAAATTCCATATCCTCATTTGCAGATTACAAAATGTGGCATGCAGACATTGAAATGGCGAGGAAATTGGTTTGTAGAACATACAGAATAGTTCGAAAACAAGATTTTCGCAAGGAGCATGGTACATGAGAGAAAAGGATGCTGGGGAAATCGAGAGTACATTTTTCCAATAGAAATATTAAAATTCAAATTACATGGTCTCCTTTATATAGGTGTGATCCCCTCTTACTGGGTCCATCTGTTCTACAACAAACGATTTCAGTTCAAGAGTGCTTCTACATAAAAATATAACTTTTTCATTCTAAATGTACACCATTATGATTAGGGGAATTTGATGGGTCCTTAAATTCTACCAAGATGAGAAAACACCCCCACAATCACTTTGTAGATGGAATCAGGAACTTTTAAAAGGCTAGCAAAGTGAAAGGACTCAAATTGAGTTGAAGTTATTTAAAGGAACATGAAGGAATTCAAGATTTCATGTTTTTAAGTGGCCCAAGTACCATCATAGGGAAGGGTATGCATAATAGATGGATCATGAACTTTGAGGTAATCACGATGATCCAAGAACCACTATACTGTGAGGTGATTGAAAATGAATAAGGAAAACCAAGAACCAAGTTGCTGATGGATTAATATGTGTGAGGACCGTCCATGTAACATTATGTGAACTCATCAGTTCATGGATGAAGTGATCGGGAAGGGATCTGCGAACAATTTTCGCGAACCAAAGCCTTTTAAAACCCCAGTTGACTGAGTCTTTTGCTGGGTAAGGATATTGCTTCAATGGGCCTCCAAAAATGGTGTTGTGTGTCCAAAAGATATTATTTCTCTGATGCTCTATAAATGGAGCAATGTAGAAGTATAGAAGACACAAACAAAGGGAGATAGACAGAGGGAAATATGGATGAAAAAGGCTTGAGGTAGACTTAGAGGATGCACACTGGCTTCCATCATGTTTCATTGGAGTTGCTCGAAATGTGAACCACTCCCCCTAAATGTACAATAGAATACGAAACAAAAAATTATGGAATTGAATAATAATAATTGAACCATGAACCTAACTAGTGAACCATGAACCAAATTTTACTCATGGATGAATACATCATGATCGATCATCCCCTAGAACCTCCTTAAATATGGCGCTCTATGTAGCATACCATTATTCAGATTGAACCCTGCACTGCGTATAACATCAGTACGTCGATAGAACTCAAATAGGAATGATGAATAGCATACCCTTATGTTACGTGGTTTCCTATACCCATTCCATTATACTGGACTGGTACACATATGCCCCCTCTGCCAGCATACCATGATGGTATGCGGATCCTCCCCCATTGCGCATAAAATGTTTGTATGCGGGATGGGGTGTTTTGGGTATTGTTCCTTATGGATCCAACCTCATCTCACCATTTCGGTCTATTCCTCCATGATCCCTCCTCTAACCAGTCATCCGACATCATGCCAAAGCCTCATCCAAATCCATCAGACATATATGATCAGACCATCGGGTGCATCAGCACTGCCCATTGAGTCTACATACCCATAGTAAGTAGAGTCACAGAGGCCCTCCCCACAATGGTGTGGGATTCGGTAATTCCTGGGAGGCTACATTCCCACGGTTACCCAGAACCCAACCTTGGGTCGCTGATGTGAACATCCCCATTTTGGGGATCATGTGTGATTACTTGCTTTTCCATTCAATGAAGAAGAGTGATAAGTGAAAGGGGTTATGTTTTCTCCCCCATTTGATGAAGAAGAATGTCCTCCCCTTCCCATTACGTGCTCCAGGGCCTTCCCACTGTGGTAAGTCAACAATCTTCTGAGATGGGGCCATATGAAATTCAATGTCATTTAACATTTAACGGTTCATTGCCTCACACCCTTTCCCACAGTCTCCTCATCCTCTTCCGCCATGGGATCTCCCTCCCCTACTAGTAGGGGAGGAGGCATTTGCATTGTTGAATCTTTCACATCATTTTGTTTCTCACATTGATCATGACTCATGTGGGATTAGGGGTTTGTATGGATTACAACATCCACACAATATGAACCATGAGAACTCTAATTCTTACTCTAATTAAGATACGTAAGATGCCTAACAGAAGGCCTGAGATCCAATGGCTACCCATCCAAAAGGGTACACATCAACCATGTATCCCCAATGGGAAAATTCTAGGCATAATCACTACACAATCTGAACTATGTGGGCTATGACTGCTTTCCAAAGGATATGCAGGATGTCCACTTTGTGGGTCCGATCCCAACACCATGTCACCTTCCATCCCCATGGGTAACGATAAAATCTTGATCACATTATAATATATCTCAATTCAGCATCACCATCATAGCATAAAATATATGCATTCGTATGAAGATCTTTCAAACGAAGGGTACCCATGGACACACTATTCAGGAATGAACCAAGGATTCACGAACATTTGAACATGACTTAAATCTATAAGGGAGTCTCAAAACATACAACAATCACCCCCACCCCCGGAAGAGCGTGGTGATCCTGTCCTCCCATCCTCTCGACAAATGGAGTCATTATGTGTCATTGGCCAAATCATCAACCAACGAGCACCAGCCAATGGAAATCAGGTCCATGAATAATGGATAACAAGGTCGTTAGGAATTCTTGGCTCCACAAATCGACCTGTTAGATACCATAAACGTAAATTATAACATAGAAGGACTGATTTCATGAGTTCTTGACCCCCAGACAATAGCCTACTAGGACAAATAGTTCTCATAGGGTTAATTCAACCTTCATTAAATGATAATTATTCTAAACATGTCAAAACAAAGGAATGTTAAATTATACGAGAACCCATCTCTATAGAAAAAGGGATGGGTGTGACTATCGTCAAACCATTTCTGCATCGCTTGAAAATGAACCACCATGGAGGTAGAAAAAATGGTGAACCCAACGTGAAACCTTAACCAAGGTGGTAGTTCTACCCCAATGATAAACGAAAAAAGGATAAAACATGTCAGACCATTTTTTTCAACCTAATACATTAAAAATGCACCACCTCGGAGGAGAAAAAAATGGTGAACCTGACATGAATCCTTAACCAAGGTGGCAGTTCTACCTCAATGATAAAAGACAAAAGGATAATACATGTTAGAACATTTTGTGTCTCCGGTATGTGCAAAATTGACCACCTTAAAGGCGGAACAACAGTTCAAGGAAATACTGTGAGGATGTCTGTTTTTTTAATTGAAATTGTAATATTTTGAATGGATCCATGAATGGAATTATGGTTGTCCCTATGTATCCCATGGTGATAGGAATCAATCCCCGTAGAGATTAAAAGGATGATCCATGCATAGGACTTACTCATATGATGAGAGAGGGTGATTTTTATACATATTTGTGATGAATGGGTCTGGAGTTGGAGGTTCAGTGGTCACTATGTATCATGTGAGGATAGGAATCATGTCCCATGTAGTTTTTGAATGATAAATTCTCAACACAGTTGTATCCCATATGAAAATGTGGGAATTTTTTCCATTGATTTTTGTCATTGTGCTTATGATTGACGATCATGGACCCCCTATGTATCATGTGATGACAAGAATCAAGCCAAAAAATGTTCTTGAATGATAAATAATCTAAGCAGGTATAACCCATACATAGTGTTTGGTAATTGTTTCAATTGATTATAGTATTTTTTCCAAGGATCAAAGATCAAGATGTCCCAACACAGCCTCGGATGATATGAATCAAGCTACACATAATTCTTGAGGAACTATGTAGTTTAACATCCTCCAAAAAGGACATAGAATTTCGGATGGAAAATGGAAATTATGGCGGGACCAAAGGATGGAAATATAGGCATCACTGCATATCATGTGATGTTAGGAATCAAGACACATGTTGTTCTTGAATGGAGGTGAAGTGGGAGACCTGCACCCACAACAGTGGTCCTCTCGAATGAGGTCCATGAGAATTTGTAGTTTTATGTCATCGAAGGTACATCAACTATATAATTTAAATGTCACATATAAAGGTTGGATGAAATTAAATTTATGGTATTTCATTTAGAACATGATGAGAATGATATGAGATTTTATGCCTCATTTGTGTGGGGGATCCCATAGTGAAATTCCTAAGCTCGTATGAGCTATGTATAGTGTGAGAAACATATAATTTCATGGGATCCTCTCATAATGAAGAGTATATAAAGGATAGGATATGTGTATTTTTATCAAGTGTTAGCTAGACCAAGATATGGGATCGAGGCATCTTTAAATAGCTCATTGAAAATGAGAATCAATCCAAAGGTAGTTATATTTAAATCATGATGTTTAATGTAGTGTTGTATGTGCATGATTCACATGTCAAGAATGAATATATTTATCATGGATCTGAGTAGTTTTATTTCTTCTGGTATGGTAGTATACCATATATTTCAATGTCATTCATCTATAAAGAATCCATATTGTTCTTTTTCATGTGTTAAAGATGAGGCATAATGTTCACTTTAACATCTTACTACCAGGACTTCAGAAGTTGTTTAGTATATCATATTGCTTCTAGGAAGAGAGATGCCAGGTAGTTCAACATATTTTTGATTGGAAGACTTCGCAAATATTATGTACATGTGGTTAGGAAATCGGGTATCATGAAATTTTAAAGCCTTAATTTTAATAAATGTGGTGATTTATAGTTTATCATATTTCTTCTAGGATGAGGGGTGACTTATTGTTAAATATATTTCTACCATGACAAGAGACACCATGAAGTTTACCATCTTACTGATAGGACCTCTATGTACAATTAAATATAATTTGGTCAGGATGATTTTGGATTGATGAAATATGTAAAAAGTATTTCTTGAGGAACCTCACCTTTGTGGGGAGTGTAACATGCTCATTATACAATGTAGAGAATGAGTAATTTCTATTGTCATAGACCTTATTTATGATGTAAGAACCATCCCATTTGGGTTAAATCATTAGAGGCTTCTTTTATGGTATCTTTATGGTCCTAAAATAGAACACCTGTTCACCTCTAATTAAAAAATGGTGATGAGCCTTCTAATTAAAGGCATGTGTGATATGATTATGATGAACTTTAAGGTTGTTCAATATATTCTACCTATTCTCATCAAGCCACTATAATTCATCTAACCTATTTTGAGATTTATCATCATCTAATAGCTATTCAAAAATGGATATTCTGAGAAAAGGTAGCTGGACTTATATGAGTAATACTCCCTTAGTCACATATACCAATGAGTATGGAATTTCTTGTGCATCAACACATGTGGTTGTATGACAAGCCTGTAATGAATGGGGGAGATTTTATATCCAATACATCTTATCCTAGTTCAAAATATTCTGGTGTAAATAAGAAGGATTTTTAAGGCCTCTATATATACATTTGTTTGTTAATGATAGAGAGATTAGGAATTGGAATTGATATTGTACTCCAAGTACAATTTATTCATCTCTAAAAAATAGTGTTTTGTTTGGTTGTATTTTAATATGTTGTGAGGGACACCTAACCTAGATATGTTATGGGACATTAAAATTTTGATGAGAATTTCATTCTGAGTTATTTGTTGGCCATTTCCTTAGCATGTTTGGGAAAAACTTCTGTAGAATTAAGGATGTAATTTAACTTCTTGGTTGTGGATAAAAGATATGGTTCCACAACATCCATTCCCCAAATGGAAAATGGATAGAAATATTTTTGTATGTTGAAAATTTAGGGGTTTATGGATCGTGTTTTAATGGATATGGAATTCATGAAATTTCCTAGGGAATTCAAAATATTCTTATATCATGATTTATCGTACTAACCAATACTCCTAATTTAGTGGGAGTGAATTTTCCTATATTAATGAGTACTAAAGGCACCTATAAGGACTTATTCCATGATATAGAAAATATCTCTTTACACTATCCATATGAGGAAGAATACATCAGAACCTAACTTTTAGATGTATTATTGTTCATTCATTCCATTATTTAGGGTATGGTTTTCTACACGGTGCTAAATAAATTCCCATCTGAGTAATTCTGTTAGGAGAACACCGTTATGGAGAAAATAGATTGTGGGCTCTATCCATTCAAGGGTGGATACTGGTTCATCATGCTCTACGGTGGTGTTGAACTGATTTATTTCAACAGTATCATAGGCAATGATTAAAAAACCATCGTTTAGTGCATGATATATATTATTGCTTCCTCATAATCAAATTTGGCCAATACTGTCAGTACATTAGAAAATGAATCATCATTAGAATACTATGATTTGTGGAAATGATGTAATATGGGATGGAAAAGGAAATATTCCATAATTCCCCTTATGTAACCAATGAAGTGGGATATTTATTAATTTTTTATTTCATATTATCCATTGATCTTCTTTATAACTAGATCAAAATCTCCTTTGATATTTAGGTAAGATATTTTCAGTTTTAAGGGTAGTTCAAACCCAGTGAAGTGGGGTTGGTATTATACCACATTAATCATGAATGATTCAAATGGTGATAAGGAGTAGGGAAAAAAATATCTAGAGAGACAAAAAAATCAATAAACCCAACTGATCAAATCTCAGGTTTTCTATTCTTTTTTCCTATAGGACATAAGCATGGGAAATCAAAATACATCTCTAATGTTTGAGGAGTGTCATGGGAATTGACGGCCTCCTCTTCTAGAAGCTCTTTTTGCACTAATTTATTATCAAAGGATGGATGTGCTATATTGAAATCAGCCAGGGCATGCCCTTTCACCTATTTCTATAAGATGACCTGAATATCGTATTACTACAAAATGACCACTCATAAATCCATTCATGAAATTAACATAGGATGACTATGTGTTTACATGATAATGATAATATGATAGACCAGATTAACTTCATGGTGCGGTAGGTCTTACCCCAAAATTTTCACTACAAATATGAGTGCATGGATGTCCTACTCCAAATTAGAGTATCACGTCACAGTACCTAGAAATTTTTGTCTGAGTTAGTAGAGACAATTCTCTATCCCATATTGTTTTTGTATGAAGAGGAATTACAATGAGTATTCCATGGATACCACATATATGAATAGTGGCATCCCTTACACTAGAGGCATTTATAACAATTGGGTGAAATAGATAATGCTTGAGAATTTTTAGGGCTTATTGTTAGTATTTGTCCCATTTATTGGAAATTATATTCTTCAATAGACTATTGAAGGAGAGATTGTTTCTGGGAATCTCACCTAATATAGGCGAGGTTACCTTATATCCAAATTTGTTATTTGAAATGTCAAGGTGGTGACACTTCGAAAATAAAACTATTATTCTATGAGTCAAACTCGATGCTTTAGTGGAATACCATAAAGATTAGTAACTTCCCAGATGTTATTCCAAATATGAATTTGAAAAGATTTATTTTTAGAATGTGTTGTCTTATCTTGATAAATATTTTTTGAAGATCTGTGAAGTGACAACATTTCTATCAAGATTCAAGAACCAGGTCATCGATCATCTATTCTTTCAAAGAATTACATAAATGTATGATGTAGGGATTACAGATAAGTGGTACTAGAATTATTTAATACAAAGGGACAAACTTGATAGAAAAATATCACTTGAGGTTCTATGCAGACATTTTATTCTTCATTTTCAGGGTCCATATTTATCTAATTTCACACTAATAGTCAACCATTAAGAAAGGGGCTTGAAATCCAGTAGTTGCATCAATCAAGAGTTCTGTGATCGGAATTGGGAAGTCTTCCATTGGGTATTGACTCATAAGATCTCCGAAATCAATGAATAACCAAATATTTGCATTATTTTTTTGATAGGAATGATGTTGTAGGTCTATAATGGGTATTGAATTTCTCGAAAAAAAGCTATATTTAAACAGTATTTCAACTTTCACCCATTCATTGGTGGAATGAGAAGGGTGCATCTTCTTTGATGGATTCCTGAATCCTTTTTGGTCTTTAGGTGAGCTGATGGTGGATATACACATATGGATAAAAGATTGAAATTTATATATAATTCTAAGAGAACAACTGTTAGTGTTTCTTTATAAACGTGATGTACACCTCTTTCAATTCATGGGGTATGGAGATAGTAGTCATTGTAGGTAGTGGGACTTCTTCTATTCCTATATTTATTTTCATGAGTGCAGAAAAGTGGTGGATATTCCATCATCGAATGTGAGAGGGGATTTATTGTGGTCATCCTATTATTCTTTTATATTTGATTATGTAGTGTAATTCTTATCTAGAGGTGAATATATGGGGGGGGTATCTCTATCACTATAGAGGTGTGAGAGCCAATGATAAGAGACATTATCATCCCCCATTGCTTGAGTAGATATTACGAGATGCTAGTGCAAACATTCATTTTCATTGTCACTTTGGGAAGAAGGGTGTTCGACCTCTGGGACTATATTTATTTTATCAACGAGATTTATGGGGAACACATAGTCACTATTGAGCATACTCGAAGTGTTTACGTGGGAGGTACCCAATCCATTGGGGGATAAAACATTTATACCATCATCCACCATTGGTTTCTTGCCTCCCCATTTATTGAAATATACCCCAGCATATCTGGCTCTCAAGGTCTCAAAGGGGGCATTGTCAACATGTAATATTCTAAACCTTGCATAAATGGGGTATTTTACTCATTGGTTGAATGATTATGGTATCACTAAAGGGCTATGGAGACGGGGCCTTCCATGTATGAAATTGTATGTTGTGTCTCAATGGATAACAACAAACTCACCATTAGATGTGAGATACCTGAATTTAGCTTTGAGTTTGATTTTCTTAATAAGTATCTGCTCATTCACATCATAACCATGAATGCAGTGCTTTGTGGGAGATTGTCCCCTTTGTAATATCTGAAATTTATAAGTATTAGAAATAGGATGAGGTTTTTCCTAGAACCATGACTAATTATATCCCTTTAGACATAGATATTATTGAATCTTCTTGAATCATATAGGTGCATGATGTGCACATGGATGTCCTCTTCCTGATCCTGGTTAGTGAATGTGATGATGATGAGGAATTCATATGTCATGGTATCCACTTGATAACATATTCCTACAACGACTTATATCCCGATCTTCTATAGTATCTGAATGGATTAACTGAGTTCCTCCCCGAGCTATTTCAAAATATTGAGCACATCAAGGATTGAGATCTTGGATGAGACAACATATAACAATTTTAGAATGTCATACTAGAATGAAAATTATATGAACTTTTATATTCATGGTTTTTCATTCATATGTGGCTCAGAAGATGAGCCATTTTAGGTGGATGGAATTAGTTCTTGTGTAGAGGTCGATGGACCATCTTCTACCTATGTTGCAGGTGATGATGACTTTCTCTATTGTATAGGTTTATTTGAAATTCAAACCCATGCTAGGAACTCATGTAATAAAATCGGATGTGGATAATCTCTAGAGGGTTCTGGGACACCTCTATATATATATTTTGATTTATGGTGTTCTTTCCCATGATTTTCAACTGCATATAATCCCTATGTGGGGCTGTGACTAAAATATTGGGACTAACCACACCTGTGATGCCCACGTATCCTTGGTTCTAGTGCATATAACCACTTTTTCCCTGATTTTGTGAAGAAAACATTTATTATAAAAAATATTAATCATCATAGAATCAGTATACCAATTGTATCGTGTTGATATAACCAAATATAATCTCTTCTTCTGATGAGGGTTCTATTCGGTGGGTTGGTGCTCGTACTATATATATTTCAAGGATGAAATCTAAAAGAGTTAGATCATAAATTAGAGAATAATATGACTCATCCTATTTTATTTTTTCGTAATTCTAGTTATTGTGAACACCATTGGTAGGGATATCAAATAATAACTCCTTGGGTGGTGGAGCTATATTGGGTCAACATAGTTTTTCTCTTCGTGTATCATGGTTTTTTTCCTCTCTTCTCTAAGTATAAGTTACTTCCACAGCATTGTAGAAATCACTAAAACATTTTATTAGGTGGGTGATAGACCATGATAACCTAGTTACTAGAGTAGGTCAATGTATTGGACCAAAAATTCTACTCATCAATCTTGGGCCTTCAATATATTTATAAAGTGTAAGGGCCTTTCAATTATTCTTATTGGTGTTGGGAGGTTTGGGACCTACCTTGTTTCAATGGTGGGAAATACTAATTGATTGAGACTGATAGTTAATATTTCTCCATTTCCTAGTAGTTTACCTTATATAGATGGTTTGATTTGAGATTTGGATTGGGTTTGTTGAAGGAAATAATCCAATATTTGTGCTATTTCTGCTAACTCACTGAACCTGCTTGGATACTTCATTGAGATCAGGGGAATATGCAAAAAATCCAAAATATTTTTAGCCCATAGTTCAATAAACGTTTCTTGGAAGGGAGGGATGCTATGTGAATAGGTTAAACCTTTTCATATGTATATGAAGTCATACACCCTATCATTTTCACATTATTTAGAGTTTTATCATGTTGATGATTTTCATTTTTCATAGCATGGAGAAAAACTAATAATGGAATTGATGTCAATGATCTTCCCATCCAAAAATAAAACCTACTAGTATAATGTTGTACCAAATAAAGGCTATCCCTATCATAGTTTGTACAAAACACATTATTTTAGTTTCCTCTGGCTGATCATGAGGTCCCATCATCATCTCACATTGGGATTTTATGTGTCTGAGATGTTTTTCAGGATCATCTACACTATCAATGTTATAGAATGTGGGATTTCTAAAATTGGGGTGGGGAATATTTTCATCCCCCATTTTTTATAGGGCTTCATTTTAGACCTCAGAGGTGAAAATATCCCATACATGGATTTAGTTGAGTTTTCAAGGACTCTATGACACTATGTAGCTCTCAATGAAATACTGACTAAGCCATCTCTTACCTATTGGGAGTAGGTGCAGATTCATGATGTATTCCTACCTTTGTGTCCTACTTATTCGTGAATCTTCATATCACTGAATGATATCCCTAGAGGTGGATATGATTTCATTACAATATAAGGAAATCATGGTCATTTTTGAATACCGTATTTATGTATATATGATTCATATATTTGGACTCAGTCTGAGCCTAAGATACTTCTCTTGCTATAAGATCAACTATAGGAAGAAGGATATTCATCTCTACCTGAAAATGATACCCAATGGGAATATTACCCTTGAGTAGCTCCTCACTGAGTCGTCTGAGATTTTATATTTCATTCTCATATTAAAAACAATGGTCCTTTATGGAAGGTACTTGGATCCTTTAGGTTGGTGAATTGGATATTTCCATACCCTTCTGTTTTTATTTGGTTGTGTTCCACTGGAGTGGTAGAAACTCAATATTCAGTGGTGTGAGGTTATAGTTCCCTCTCAGATTCCTTCTATCTGTATCCCCAATTGGTTCATCGAGAACCCCATCATCTCATGGTAATTTTACCATGTTCATACCTATCCATTTTTTTCATGTTCAATAATTCATGTCATGTTGATAGTAATGAAATTCACTGAAGCATATTAGATTATTTTAGTTGTGCCATTACTTTAGATTCAAAAGGATGATTCAACACTGACAACATCAGGGTAACAATTAGAACCTATGGCCATATTATGTTGTTCTGAATTGAATCACTGATGAGTTAAGATCTCATTTTCAATGTGTTTCTCCCATCGTGGTCTATGAATATTGACTTTGAGGTTGTTTAAAACCTTGATTTCGAAATTACCACTAAATGGAATAGGTTTATCTTTCAACAGGAGGAATTGATGAGATGTAAACCGTCCATTTTTACCTCCAAACCTGGAGAAGACTAATTTTATCTATGGTGATAATGATGATGATAAAAATTCCTCTATCCCTGTGTTATAGTGGTTATTCAGGGCCATAATTGTCACCGAATGATCCTTTTTTTGAGGATCCAATGATTCTAGTCAGGGATTTGATGAATCCTGAGGCATACATTGAGATATAAATTCCCCTAGAAAAACAAGATGGGGTTTATCTATAATCACCATTTAATTTCTTAGGACCCTGTCATGTGATGAAAACCTAGTGATGGTGATTGATATATAAATTCCCCAGTCCAGTGGTTCAGGGTTTGTTTATAGATACTGCAAATATTTGTAGTATCTTCAGGGGAATTAATGAATTTAGGGGTAGATGAAGTGGTAGATATTCCCCCAGCTTGGCGTGGTTAGTTATTTCTTGGATGGTTGTTATGGTAGCTTCTAGTGCATTTTATTTTATGTAGAATAGTTGTGCTCATGTAGGATCTGGGTGTGATGATCTCCCAGGAGGGGATTCATTATTTAGGGGAATTTTTATTATTGATCAGAAAATTAGACACCATGTCTAAGGTGTATTCCTATTTAATTGAGGTTACTAATAAAATGTTATCCAGAATATACTATCTCTTTTTTTGTGATTTCTGATCATCATTAAAGTAGGTGAATTTTTTTGTAGTGACCAACTGTGTTAGGAATAATCTGAGCCTCTAATTTCTTCAAAGAAAATGATATTATAAGATGTAGTATCTAAAGGGTTTTTCTATTCCAGGGACATAGTGAAGATTAATAATCCATATTCCTCCCATATTTGAATATTTATATTTGTTTATTCTCATGAAATCAGTTAGTATAGGGTTGTCACGATGCATTGGAAAAGAATGTGTAGGAATTTGTTATGCAATTTCACTCCTAGGTTCCATTCTATGTAAAATGCATCCATATCTGGATGAAAATAGAGTGTATTAATAGAGTGTATCCATCATATTTTTGAATAGATATTGCATGCACTCCTTTTATAGATCTTCTAGGACCTCATATTCATATGATGGAAGGGGATATAACATGATGGGGATTTTGAATTTGGATTACTATATCTATATGGAAATTAAATACTCCTTTTCACAGGACATACATGCCTTCATCCGGTCAGACAATAGAAGATGATTCCAAGGGCCTCCAACTTACTATAGTAGGGTGCTTATGGATGTTGATGGTGATCTATAAGCAGTTGAACCTTGAGGTTTCTATAACCTTTATATACAAATTCTTCTGAGTTTTAAACACCTATCTATATGAAGGTGTCTAGGAATGTATAGGATTCCCTTTCCCTTGGGAGATAACATCATTCGGAGGATAACCACAATGGATTTTTTGAGTAGTGTCCCTATGATTCATATCCACACTACCATAGGGAGAAATATCATGGTAATGAACATATTATACTCCATATGAATAGTTTTACGACCCTTGTGGTGTTGAGAATGTGTCTTGAATGAACTCAAGAACACTTGAATTTAGAAGATTGGGAATATGGGTCTTGTTTTTACTGTGTGTACAAAATATCCCAACCTGCCTTTTGGAATTGTTTAGGGATATGTGCATTCTCTATAATGATTTTTGATAATTGTTTATAAGCTTCTAGTTATTTTGGAGTTTGATCATGCTTCTAAGATGTTTCTAGAATATTCCAAATATATTCCTCATTTTTGATTAAAATATGAGTCTATCCCGAGGAATGTTCCATTCTCACATAGTGATCCTTGTTTAGGCCTAGAATAAGAGACATGACTTTGTCTTTTTGAATATTCCTCTAGTCTATTATAGTATGAATATGATCCTTCCCTAAGGCATGTTGCAATATCACTTGGTAAGACCTTGAAGGAACATGAATATGATCCCTGTCCAAATATTCATTCCTTGACGAAATATGTTGATAGAGCTCCAGAATGGGAGAAGTGATATGAGCATCCTCATATATTTCCTTAGAAGGACCCTGGGGAAGTTGTTTATTGGTGGAAGATGGAATATGTTTCTAGATTCTGTGATACTATTTAATATTCTAGATAATATCTCAAATAAGAATATGACCTTTTCCTAGGTCATGACCCTTTATCTCATGTTTATCCCTAGATAGAACGAGGATGTAAGCCTGGCCCAAGTCCATTGAAGTATGCCACTAGTCTTCCACGATGTAAATATTAGCCTATATTGAGGAATGTCCACCTCTCAATTGGTGAGCCTATTCTAGAATGAGGTTAGATGACTGATCCTAGGCCTTTGGAAGATGTCATTGAACTTTTCTGATAGGCATGTGGCCATATCCTAAGGTATGTTCCACTCTCACCTAGTGAGCCCTAGTTTTTAGTGGAATATGATCCCAGTCTGAAAGCTCTTCCATTACCGAAATACAATTCTAATCATCATTGTTGTGAGAAAGAATGTGATATTTCTATAGAGAAAGTAGTAATTCATAATGATCAGAGTATTGAGATGCCATGGTTATAGGGATTTGAATATGATCCTTTCATTGTATCTACACTAATGTTAGAATATCCTGATGTTGCTCTTCATCATTAGCTGAAATGTATTTTCCTTTTATAAATGTTTATGAAGATATATATTCCTACACATTTTTTATCTCCACTATATACTGGATGATATCTTATATTAAAGTATGGATACAATCTCCATTCTTTCCTCTTTCTGTCATTGGAAAACACTGTTGGGAATCATGCATGGGTATAGGAATATGATCCTCCCACATGCCTACTGCATGAATATGTTGATAGACTTGTTTCGAGTGAGTAGGGATATGAGTATTAATTTTGGTTACTGTTAGAATATTTTATAATACTCTATCAGTGGGAGTGGGGAAATGAGACCACTCATAGTTATCTAGCGACTTTCTCCCCCGATGTGTCTTCCATTCTTCTTATGAATGGTAGTCAGAGGTGGAAGCATTTTTAGTGGTACCCTTATTAGGAGACTGGTGGGTACTGGTGGGATGGTGCTGGAGAAGAAGGTTGATAGGATCCCTCCTCGATCAAACCTATAGTATGAGATATTCATATTTGGCTCCTGGTTAACCATCATTAGAAATTGAAGGTTGTGATTATCAATATCAAGGGATAAGCTCATAATTTTTTGGCTATGGAAATGATGGCTAATAGATTTCCTGCACATTAAACTGGATGATGAAGACTCAATGACTATTGTTCTTAGAGACCCTCATGAGAATTCATAAGGAGCATGTTTGTACCATAATGATTATACACATAGACTATCATGTTTCACACCGGATGTTGAAGTTGTCATGAAAGTGAGATAATTTTATGTCCTGTGCGGGTTTCATCCATAAATGTCTAGCTAGAACAATCACTAGATGATGCCATTATCTTAGATTCAGATGATATTGTTGACAAATATTCCTAAAGTCAAGAATACAATAAGGAACAAGTTCACTGATTAGTGAAATATTATAAGCATGATCTATTCTCAATCAGATATGTATGGTTTACACAATTTTCCTTTCATTCCTTATCCATCCATTTTACACATGTGACTTTTTAAAGTGAGGATAGACCTATTTCATGGTAAAACTGATTTATAGAGGATCAGTTGTAAGATTTATTCGAGGATTTTCATCTATTTTGGCATTCCAAAAAAGTGTCATGTCGTATGGTAAATTGACTATCATTATATTTTAGAGTTTCATGTCGGGTTCACCATTTTTATTTTTATTTTGTAGTTTTCAAGAACAAACGAACAATGGATAATAACCCAATTATTTTATTTATTTTATAGATTCACGGTGGGTTCACCATGATTTATTCATATAGTGTACATAAAAATGCCATTTTGAATAATCACAGTATCATTTTTTTATTGGAGATATTTATATCTTGTTCAACATGTTTATTTCAAAGGCAAGGATATGAATTGGAACCCTCATTGAGGTGAATTCAGTTTATCCTGAGGGTTTTGTTAGACCCGTCCTCGAGGTCGTGTCGTGAGTACCCAAAGCCCGCCTCCCATATGCCAGAGGCTGGCGACTAGCACTCAAGGCGTAATTCCTGATAAAAGGGAAGGAATTCCCTTTATATAAGAAAACAAACACTACAGAGTACGCAAGCCGAAGTAAACACAAATTAAACTGAGTACAATAGTAAGTGCTGGAAAGTAAATGGGAAGGAATACAAACCCAACTGAATGTACAGTACAACTGAAATGAATGTACAATGGATGTAAAGTAAAATAGAAACCATCAAGTCGTCCTCTGGCTATCCCACCTGAAGGGTCAGTACAGATGGTCTCCTCAGCTCATTGGGTTCAGTTGTCTGCTCCGTGTATGTTCCGCCTGATAGTCCACCTCCAGGTACCGTTACACTCCACAAGCCTCAACCATGCTCAGTGATGTCTGTCGTCTACATCCAACACAATGTAGTGCGGGCATAGCCCGTGCAGGGGTGAGAATACGATACTCAGTAGGGACCACGAGACCCCTGAAGGTCCCCCAGAATCTACAAATAATAAACCAAAAAAGAAGGATACAAACATGGAGTATCATCCAAATATACTTAGGTATATTCCCATACATATACCTAAGTCATCATTTCTAGTTCGTCTCCAACTCACAAGCCCATGTATAACCCAGTCCACACATGAATACACACCCCAATTCACACAGGAAAGAATGTCAATCATATAGATGATAATGATTGGAAGTCAATAATCATCTGAAACAGGTAAACTACTCACGAAGAGGGGTGGAGATGATTAGATTTAATCTCTGAATCATCCTCTCTTCCGAACCCACGTAGGATCCATGTATAGAAGTCGTCGCTGCAGAACCCATGTAGGATCCAAGTACAATAACCATCGCTGTCGATCCCACGTAGGATCCATGTACAATAGTCCTCGCTGTCGAACCCACGGAGGATCCAAGTACAGTCGTCCTCGGTGCCAAACCCACGTAGGATCCAAGTACAGTCGTCCTCGCTGCCGAACCCACGTTGGATCCAAGTACATTCATCATCGTCGTCATGGTCGTAGCCAACTCTAGGGTTCCCACACATAGCACGCTCGATTCTGGGAGGGTTTGCACCAGGAGCCAAGAGGTTCGATAAATCAATTGTCACGAAGTCCAGAGTTGATGTATCATAATGTTCCGTCTCGTCAATATGAACACAACGTGACAGATCCCGCGTCAATCAGATGCCCGGTCTAAGAGATATTGACTTTTCCATCCTAGGGGCCCGGTTGGTTTTTAAGCTAAAACCATCCCGACCGTACTCCATCTGTGTACAAACCTCAAGTAGAGTAATCCAAAAGAACATTGTCATGAAGAGTAATTCAATGTAATTGACGGCACATCATGCATACGTCTGGTCGTTAAGTTATAAGCGTTTACGCTCCAAGGGCCCGGTTGGTTTCGGGTTCGAACCAGCCCTGCTGTAACCAAACATCGCCAAAACATCGAGTGTAATAAACCGAAACAACCGTCTCGATCCAAGTATCTCAACTCAACTGACATTGCGTCGATTAGAGGTCTATAGCCCACGATATGGCGTTTGAATGAACCTATCCGAAAATAGGGGGTTTGGGCCCGGTCCGACCCAACCCAATACCCCCTGGGTCGGACCGAACCAGGACGACCTGACCCAGATCTAGGTCTGGCCCAGTTTGGCACGGCCCGGCCTAGCCTGGTGGGGCGCAGCCCGTCCCACAGTTGTGAGCGGCCTGCAACCCGGCTCGAAAGCCGGCCGCGGCTCAGCTTGCGTCTGAGCGGGGTGTGAAGGGGGTGCAACCCCTTTTGTTTTGGAAATGGCAGCCCCATCCCGGTAGGGTCCGGCCAAGGCAATTCTGGGCAGTTACGCCCCCGATTTCTTCAGAAATGGTTGGCCATAATGTCCGGCCGGTGTGAGCCACCGTGGGACACATGGGGGTACCGCCTACTAGAGCGTCGGCAGCAGGCCGAGCCTAGTTTCCCCTGCAGGTGACCGCCACGGCGTTAGGCCGTAGCTCCCATCTGACCGGCGCAGCGCGACGGCACCTCACCCCACCGTCGTGGCCCGCCCCGGCCGCGGTTCTTTCGACCTCACCGGCGGGGCGCGACGGCGCCACACACCACTACAGCGGCCCGCTCCGGCCGTGGTTCCCTTCATTCCCGTGTGGTGCGATGGCCCCGCGCCGCCATCGCCTCATACGTCATTGTTGATAAACAATAAAACGGGGAGGAGAAATAGGTCGTGTTAGTGCGGTCTGATCTCCTCCCGTTACGTTGAAAACATTTGGCCAAATTAATCAATGAAGAACGTTAAATTAAACTTGAAAGAAGATAAACCCTACCTCGATAAACAATGTCGTTTTCCAGAGATGCGGAAGATGGCGTCACGGGGTGAGGTTTTGAAGACGGCGTTGGCATGCGTCCAAGGAGGGAACGACGTCTCACACTAGCTGCGAAGAGACAAAGGAATGGCACGTCGTCTATCCTTGTGGTGATGGAATTCTTTGTCGAAGGGTGACGTTCTTTGCAAGAGGATGATGTTATTCCAACAAAGCTGAAGCTCTTTCCCCAATTACCCAACACAACAAGATAACCCCAAAATAAAACATGTCTCACCTTATTTTAATAATTCACGACATTCATTTAAATTTTAAAATTCAAACACATAACTCTCTCAATTTATTAAGTGTTTTGGCATGATTTAATGTGGGGATGATGGGGAGAGGAGAAGTCACCCACATAATTACAAGGGGGTTTAACAAGTTTAAAGGAGGAGAGTTAAGGATTTAGGTAATTTGAAGGGTTGGACACATGTGGGTCCCACCTCACCTTTATCTAATCAAGGGTAGAAAATAACTAGTGGGTCCCACACCAACTCTCACTCTTAAGATATAACCACATAGAATAAAGAAATAAAATTGTAACACAATTTTATTTTACTTTTCATTTAAACCACATTTTTTTACAACTCCTCTCGAGCAAACTAAACCTCATTAAAGGTCCTCTTATGCAATTACCAGTTCTGCGGTTCCATCGGTGCCCTTAGATATCAATTCCGATCACCAGTTCAAATGATAGAAGAACACCGCTCGTTCGTTCACTGAACGTACCCGAGCTAAACTTTGGAAATTGATTCCAGGAACACCGGGCCTCGGAATCAGGTGCCGTCAGAAACTGCGTACTCGTAAAATCCAAAAGAATTTATGAAAAAAAAATTCCTTGAAATTTATTGGTCTTTACATTACTACCACCTCAGGGGTTTACGTCCCCATAAAGATACATCATAAACTATGGAATCAAATGAGGTTACTATTCAATCATCTGAGCCTCACACTCCCATGTGCTCTTCTAATGGTTCACATCCTGCCACCTGATGCACACTAGAGGAATCTACCATCCATGTAGGACAAAACTCCTGTCGATCATCGATCTCCACCGGGACCTCTGCAAATGTCGCCCCGTCATCAACGTCCATCTCCACGTGATCAATGATATGTGGTGGGTCATGTACGTATCTCCTCAACTGAGATACGTGGAAGACGTCGTGGAACCGGTGCAACTTAGGTTGAAGAGCTAGGTGATAAGACACCTCGCCTATCCTGCTGAGAACCTGGAATGGTCCGATGAAGCGCAGATATAACTTGTCACCCCCAACCAAATCTCTGTAATCTACATAGAGGTGAGAACCGTATGAAAACATGGTCACCATCCTCAAACTCTAGTGGACTCTGCCTCCTGTCAGCATAGGACTTTTGTCAGCTCTGAGTAGTCCTCATCCACTCCTGGATGATTTGTACCTTCTTCGTCATGGCCTGGACCATCTCTAGTCCTGCAAATGCTGACTCCCTAGGGTCTGTCCAGCACATAGATGATCTGCAAGTTCGTTGGTACAATTCCTCGTATGGTGCCATCCTGATGGTGGAGTTTTAGCTGTTATTGTACACAAACTCCACCAATGGTAGGTGATCCTCCTAGTTGCGACCAAAGTTAGGGACACATGAACAGAGCATGTCTTCGATAGTTTGAATGGTCCTCTCCATCTAGCCATCTATCTGAGGGTGAAAGGTGGTACGCAGACTTAGAAATGTCCCAAATTCCTCATGTAACCCCTTCCAATGCAATCAAGTAAAGTGAGCGTCTCGATCAGAGATGATAGATGATGTCCCACCACGAAGCTGTATGACCTCCTGAATGTAGAGGTGTCCCAAGCTCTCCACTGAGCCCTACTTTTTGATGGGTATGAAGTGTGCAGACTTGGTGAGTCGTTCTACGATCACCCATATGGATTCTTGTCCTATTGAAGTACGTGGATGTCCCGTCACAAAATCCATAGATATCTCATCCCAATTCTACTCTGGGACCTCTAATTGTTGTACCACGCATGCTGGTACCTGGTGCTCCGCCTTCACCTGCTGGAAGGTGAGGCATCGTGAAACGAACTCCGCCACAACCTTCTTCATACCCGGCCACCAGTGATTTTGTATGAGGTCCTGATACTTCATCGCTACTCAAGGATGTAACGCTAGAGGGGATGTGTGAAACTCAGTCAGCACCCCCTCCCGTAATGTATCTGGTACCATGGTATGTCCACTGAAAAGGATGAAGTGCTATCCTTTTACAGAAAATCGATCAGCTGCCTTTCTTGAGGATATCTGTGCACGTCACGTCTCATAGTCAACATCCCGACGATGTGCCTCTCTTACCTGCTGATGTAGTGGAGGAGTGACTGTGGGTGACTGTAGAAATGCTGCTCTATCTCTATCCACGAAAGATATCTGGAACACGGCTAGCTGCTCCGTCGCCTCTCCAAGTAGCTGAATGCCCGACCTCCTGCTGAGAGCATTAGATTCCACGTTACCCTTCCCAAGAGTATAGACTATCTCAAATTCATAGTCCTGGAGGAACTCAAGAGAGCGCCACTGTCTCAGGTTTAGGTCATTCTGCGAGAAGATGTACCTAAGACTCTAGTGGTCAGAGTAGAATGTAAAGTGCTCGCCCCTCAGATAGTGCCACCACATTTTCAAGGCGAAGAACACTGCTGCTAACTCATGGTCATGGGTAGCGTAGTTATGCTCATGCTGCCTCAACTGTCATGAACTGTAGATGATCAATTCCTACTCCTTCATTAGGAGACACCTGACTTCGGTCCCTGATGCATCACCGTAAACTATGTATCCTACTCCCTCCTCCGGTAGCCTCAAGATGGGTGCACTGGTCAATCTCTATCTTAGCTCCTGGAAGCTCTGTTGACATCTATCCGACCACATGAAGGTTTTACCCTTCTTCATCAAAGATGAAAGTGGTACTGCAACTCTGGAGAAGTCTGGCACAAATCTCTGATAGTACCCAGCCAGACCTCGGAAACTCCGAAACTCTGTCACGCTCCTAGGTGTCTCCCAAGGTAGCACTACCTTGATCTTTGCAGGATCCACCGCAACTCCTGCCTCAGAGATGACGTGCCCTAGGAGGTGGACCTCTTGAATCCATAACTGACACTTCAAGAGATTACCATAAATCTGGTGATCTTAGAGTGTGTCCAGTTCAACCCTAAAGTGGTAGGTATGCTCCTCCTCAGTAGTCGAGTAAATCAATATGTCGTCGAGGAGGACTACGACAAATCGATCGAGGTAAGGATATAAAATCATGTTCATTAGACTCATGAACACTACTAGAGCATTGGTTATTCCGAAAGGCATAAAAAAGAACTTATAGTGGCCATACTGACACCTGAAGGTTGTCTTCTGCACATCCTCATCTCGAACTCAGAGCTGATGATAGCCAAACATAACGTCTATCTTCGAGAACCAGCGTTCTCCCTTGAGCTGATTGAAGAGATCATCAATACTCGGAAGTGGATACTTGTTCTTCACGGTCACCTGGTTTAGGAGACGGTAGTCGACACACAGTCGCAAGCTCCTGTCTGCCTTCATGGAGGAAAAAATTGGGGAAGCCCTCTGTGAAACACTGGTTCATATGAATACCTTGCCTAACAAGTCCTCCAGCTGTACCCGTAGCTCTCGAAGCTTAGAGGGAGCCATCCGATATGTTGGAGTAGATATCAGGGCTGTCCTAGGGTGCAAGTCAATATAGAAGTTGACCACTTTGGGAGGAGGTATCCTGGAATGTCGTCAAAAAAAAGTTTGCATACTGATCCACCACAACCGAAAAACTCAGATTCCACACATCAACTGCTCCTAGGATGAGACTAGCCAACTAACGAGTGATCGGCTATCCTCTCCTCTATGTGAGTCCATCCTACGCTGTAAAGGATCCCTTCTTACTGGTGAAGGTGAACCTGCTCCCATCGATGCAGACACACCTCACCTTGCTCCTAATACAGTTGATCTGAGCATGGACCGTAGATAACCAATCCATTCCCAAGATGACGTCGTAAGGCCTCGACACTACTACAAGAAGATCCCTGCCGAAGATCTCACCTCCTTGAGTAAGCTGACACTGCTAGAACTAGTGCGTAATTGTCGAGTCTTATCCCATAGGAGTCTGTAGACGTAATGATCGAGCCAACTACTCCATCGGAATCTCCGAGCTCCGAACAACGGCAGCGGCAATGAAAGAATGACTCCCTCCTATGTCTATAAGAACTGCAGAAAGGGTAAAGTAGACACAAATAGTACCTCGAGTCATCTCAGGTGCATCGTGGTCATAGGCCTCCACAACCTGAAGCTGAGCCTACCTCTACCCACCAGCTCCCTGTGGTTGGGGTGGTCCTCGTGGTGGTGGTGGTGGTAGAGCCCCAAAGCGTCTTCCACCACCTGCTGCTCATCCATCTCCCCTACCTCGTCCTAATGATCTCTATGGACTTACATGGTCGAACCTCTGCCTCTGCCTGGGTGGTCCCTCAACCGTCTGATGCTCCTCTGCATGGTGGGTCAGGCAGTCACAAGCCATGTGGTCCTGAATTCCGCATGCATAGCATTGTCTTCCTCTCGTATGACTGGCTCTGTTGCGTGTACCCCGCACCTCCGAACTAGTATCCTGAGGTTGTCAACCAGATGGTCTGGTCTTCTTGGACCTCTGTGACATCTGACTACTTCCGGCTGCAGAAGACTCCGGTACGTGTCGCCCTGCAGTAGTTCTCGCTGCTAGTGTAGGCTCAACAATAAAGCTCTCCACAAGAAGGGCTCGCTCCAGTACTCCTTCCTACATCGGAATGAAAAGGGAGATCATCATAGCTCTGATCCCTTGTGTTAGTCCCTTCTCGGAGGTCTGATCCCGGAAGAATGGTTCGCGTACAATGTTCGTGGAGTAGCACGAGAGATTTGTAAATCTCGCCGAGTACTAGGCTACTGTCATACTGCTTTGCCGCAGCTATTGTAACTCCTAGATTCACACCGCACGGAGGGTGGCTGGAACGAACTTTGAGCGGAAGAGGATCTAGAAGTCCGTCCAATGTAGAGATGCCTCGTCGTGCACCTGGAGCATCAGGCTCCACCATCTACCTGCTGGTGCGTGTAAGAGAATTTCCGCAATGATCACCTTGTGGTCTGCGGGTGTCCCTGCCAATCAGAAGACTCGAACATTATCCTCCAGCCAATCCTCAACTGCCTGAGGGTCCGTCTCACCGAGGAACCTGGGCAGTCTCTGACGCTGAAACTCATGCAGTGCACTCAGCTGATGTGAATTCTCAACTGCTGGGGCTGGTGGAAACGGTGGCTCGGCGGGTAGAGGTACCGCCGGTGCCTCCGCTGTAATGGGGCCCTGCACCGAGGCCTCGTCGCTCGATGGGCTGCCATCTCTCAAAATGCTCCAAACCCTAGCTGGCTGCCATCGTGGGGATATCTTGAAAAGAAACAGGTGTGCCACGGTTAATACAGTATACCCGGTGAGCTGACACAATGTAATCAAAAGGAAAACTTTAGAAACACACTGGAAGTAAATATTTTCGTTCACTGAGTTGGAAATCAGAAGTCCGGGTCCTAGTGTATGGATACGTCGGACGCCGCACCATCACTGGACTCCCTATACTGATAACCTCACTCAATACCCTTAACACTATTGCTTCACAAAGAATAAATTATCAGAGTCCTGAGTTCTGCAGAAGAACCGACTCCTCTGATACCAATTTTTCATGACCCATCATCGGGGCCCGTGCCGTGACTACAACAAGCCCATCTTCCGTAGGCCCGTCGCTGCGACTAACACCCAAGGCGTAATTCCTGATAAAAGGGAATTAATTACCTTTATATGAGAATAAAATCCCCACAGAGTAAACAAGCATAAGTAAACATTATGTAAACTGAGTATAAAAGTAAGTGCTGGAATGTAAATGAGCCAGAATACAAACCCAACTGAAAGTACAGTACAACTGAAAAGAAAGTACAGCGGCAATAAAGTAAAACAGCAACCACTGAGTCTTCTTCTGGCTATTCCACCTGAAGGGTGGGTAAAAATGGTCTTCTCATCTCATCGTGTCCAGCCGTCCACTCCGTGTACGTTCTTCCTGATAGTCCACCTACAGGTACCATTCCGCTCCACAAGCCTCAACCACTCTCAGCGCTATCTGTCGTCTGCATCCAACACATCGTAGTCTGGGCATCGCCCATGAATGGGTGAGTATACGATACTCAGTAGGGACCCAGAGACCCCCAAAGGTCTCCCAGAATCCACAAAGGATAAACCACAAAGGAAGGATACAAACATGAAGTATCAACCAACTCTACTTAGGTAAATTTCCATACATATACCTAAGTCATCATTTCCAGTTCGGCTCAAACTCACAAGCCCATGCACAACCCAGTCCACACAGGAAAACAAAACCCAATCCACACAGGAAATCTAGTCAATCATATCGATGATAATGATTGGAAGTAAAGAATCAGATCACACAGGTATACTACTCATGATGAGGGGTGGAGATGATTAGATGTAATCTCTGAATCATCCTCTCTGCCGAACCCACGTAGGATCCAAGTATAGAAGTCGTCTCTACCGAACCAACGTCGGATCCAATTACAGTAACCATCACTGCCGAACCCACATAGGATCCAAGTACAGTCGTCATCACTACAGATCCCATAGAGGAACCAAGTACAGTCGTCCTCACTTCCGAACCCACGTAGGATCCAGGTACAGTCTTCCTCGCTGTAGAACCCACGTATGATCCATGTATAGTCGTCATCGTCGTCACGGTCGCAGCCAGCTCTAGGGTTTCCGCACACAGCACGCACGATTCTAGGAGGGTCTGCTCCATGAGCCAAGAGGGTCGATACATAAACTGTCATAATGTCCAAAGTTGATGTTTCAAAATGTTCCGTCTCGTCAAAAGGAACTTAACGTGATAGACGGCGCGTCAATCGGATGCCCGGTCTGAGAGATATTGGCTTTTCTGTTCCAGGGCCCGATTGGTTTTTAAGCTAAAACCAACCTGACTGTACACCATTTTCATCCAAACCTCATGTGTAGTAATCCAAAAGAACCGTCTCACTAATATAAATTCAACATGATTGATGGCACGTCATTCGGACGATTGGTCGTTAAGTTATAACTGTTTCCGCTCCAAGGGCCCGGTTGGTTTCAGGTTCGAACCAAGCCGACATTACCCAAACTTCACTGAAACATCATGTGTAATATACTTAAACGACCGTCTCGATCCAAGGATCCCAACACAACTGACGCTGTGACAATCAGAGGTCCGGAGCCCGAGATATGGGCATTTGAACGAACTTGTCCGAAAATAGGGGGTTTCGGCCCGGTCCGAACCAGCCAAATAGCCCTGGGTCGGCCCGAACAAGGTCGACCTGAACCGGGACCGGGTCCGGCCCGTTCTGGCCTGGCCCGCCTGGTCACGGTCTGCAGACTGGCTCAGAAGCCGGCCACGGATCGGCTCGCGTCCGAGCAGGGTTCGAAGGCGGCATGACCACTTTTGTTTCGGAAACGGCAGCCCCCTCCCAGTGGGGTCTGCCCAAGGCATGTCCAGGGGGTCACGCCCCCGGTTTCATTGTAAACTGCCGGTAATAATGGATGGCTGGTGTGGGCCACCGTAAGAACCGAGGGGGTCCCGCCTACTAGAGGACCAGTGTCTGGCCGAGCCCGGCCGCCCCTACTGGTGACGGCGGCAGCCTTAGGACGCGACTCCCGTCTGACTAGCGCGGCGCGACGGTGACACACCCCTCCGCCGTGGTCCGATCTGGCCGCGGGCTCCCTCAGGTTTTCCGGTGCGGCGCGATGGCGATGCAAACCTCCGCCGTGGCCCACCCTAGCCGCGGATCCTTCGGCCTCACCGGCACAGCGCGACGACTCCGCGCAGTGCTGCCGCAGCCCGCTCCGGTTGTTGTTCCCTTCATTCCCGCGGGGTGCGATGGCACCGCGCCGCCATCACCAAATATG
This sequence comes from Viscum album, assembly GCA_963277665.1. Taxonomy (NCBI): domain Eukaryota; kingdom Viridiplantae; phylum Streptophyta; class Magnoliopsida; order Santalales; family Viscaceae; genus Viscum; species Viscum album. The sequence goes on from OY728164.1 coordinate 91,594,839, forward strand.
TCATTTTTTATAAACAATAAATCGGGTGGGGGGAGAGAAATCGGCCGTGTTAGTGCGGTCTGATCTCCTCCCGTTACGTTGATAACATTCAGCCAAATTAATCAACAAATTATGTTAAATTGAAATTGAACGAAGATAAACCCCACCTTGATAAATGATGTTGTTTTCCGATGACGCGGAGGATGGAGTCATGGGGTGAGGTTTCAAATATGATTTTGGCATGCGTCCATGGAGGGAACAATGTCTCACACTAGCTGTGAAGAGATGAAGGAATGGCATGTCGTCTCTCATTGTGGTGATGGCGTCCTTCATCGAAGGGTGTCGTTCTTTGTGGGAGGATGAAGTTCTTCCAACAAATATCATGCTCTCTCCCCAATTCCTCAACACAAAAAGCTAACCCCCAAATAAAATATGTCTCACCTGATTCTAAAAATTCATGACATGCATTTAAATTTTAAAATTCAAACACATAACTCTCTTAATTGATTAAGTGTGTTGGAATGATTTAATGTGGGGAAGGTGGGGAGAGGAGAAGTCATCCACTTAATTACAAGGGGGTTTAACAAGTTGAAAGGGGAAGAGTTAAGGGTTTAGGGAATGTGAATGGTTGGGCTCGCATGGGCCCCACCTCACCTTTATCCTTTAAAGGGTAGTTAGTAACGAGTGGGTCCCACCCTAAATCCCACACCTAGGATATAACCACTTAGAATAATGAAATAAAATTATAACACAATGTTATATTACTTTTCATTTAATCCACATTTTTTTAACAACTCCTCCCGAGCAAACACATCCTCGGTAAATGTCCTCTTATGCAATTACCGGTGTTGCGGTTCCATCGGTGCCCTCAGATTTCAATTCCGAGAAACAGTTCAAATGATAGAAAAATCCCACTCATTCGTTCACGGAACGTACCCGAGCTAAACTTTGGAAATTTATTCTGGGCACACTGGGCCTTGGAATCAGGTGCCCTCAGAAACTATGTACTTGTAAAATCCCAAAGAATTTAAGAAAAAAAATCCTTGAAATTTATGGGTCTTTACATGTTTATCGTGAGGGGTTCATTTCATGAACATTCTTCATCATTGGGCCACCATAGTTGTTCTTAACTGATTCTCTTAATGGATCACTCATTGATTAATGGGTATAGATCTGTTTTCCAAAGTTAGGTGGTCAATTTGGTTTTCAATACCAATGATGCTTAGCGACTCACATTTCTTGATGGGATGCGAGGTTGATCTCATCACACCCTGTTAGGGTGAAATATTTCTTATTTTTGGGTTCTCTTATAGATTGAAGATATTTTCATGAATATCTTTCAAATATGGATATAGGACTAGTTACCCTATCAAAATAATTATAGGTCAATCCTATTTATATCTAGAAGATGGGATCTTGTTAGTGAATCCTTTTTATATATCCACAGTTATTCATCTATTTCTCAATGATAAATAGTTTCTTATATGTTTAAGCCCTACAACTTGGCACTTCAGAATTTGATGCCATGTTAGGAAGTAGTTAATATTCCATGGAGTGGATTGAGCCATAAAGAGGCATCCTCTGTATTCTATTTATTATATAAATAAAATCCCCCATATTTCATTAAACCCATGTAGTTCAATTTCATGTGGAAATGACATTTGTCTGGATACTAAACCACTAGAAATTTATGATTGAATAATGATGATACATCCAAAATATCCTAGTTATAGTAGGAGTAAAATTTATCAATGTTTGATCACTCTACTTGGACTCATCCCTTGGTTGAAACCCTTATTTGGAGGATATTTATATCATTCCACTCATCTGGCATTACATGTAGATACTTCTCTGGAAAATGAAGATTCATTATATGAATGATATTGTAGTAGTAACTCCCTAATACCACATGATCTATAATAAATGTGAGGGAAAATGGATAAGAACTAATAAGTGTCACTATATATGGATGTTGGTATTACATATTAGGAAGTCCCTTGGAATTTTTTAATATGGGGCTCAGACCATAGGAATACATCCTATCTATCCTGGTTATAGTAAGAATTAGAGTCATCGTAGTTTTGATGGCTTCTTATTCTACTAATGGAAGAGGTAGAATGGTCATACCTTGATAATGATTTGGTCTCAATTATTGAAATGTTGGATAAATTGTGGGACATACACTAAGGTGGATTCACATGTGAGTTTAGGCTCGAGCCTTGGGAAAGCATCTTATATATCCAAGTTATGGTAGGAATCAGAGACCTTATAGTTCAACTGGTTAGAGAAAACACACTAACATTTCGATTTCCTTTTTAGATACTTATGAGGAAAATGATATGATCATTAAAACTCTATAAGAACATGCGATTGATCCTCATTGTGAGAAACTAGGTCTGAAAAACAACTAGTATTTTCGCATATGGATGCAGAACATATGCACTTTGATGAACCTTTAGTGATTTGAAATGGAGATCGAGCCCTTCAATTTTTCACACATATCATAATTATGGATGTAATCAGTGTTATAATCGTTCATTGGATTTAGTCTTACAAAATGAGAATGAACAAGGTTATATATTACTAGGATTCCCTATTGACCTGGCTTACTTTTCTGCCTAACTTAAATTTGTTATCTTCTCGATAATCATTTATTATCGGTATGACATGTTAAAGGATGTCAAAATGACATTTCATAATGTGATCTCATGATCTATTTTACTTGAATAATGGAAATCACATATATTGGATAACATGTAAGAGGGTTTTCTCAATATCACAACTGAATTATCTAGATGGGATATTAAGACCCGATAGTCGTGTCTTAGGAGCCATCACGTGACCCCGACTAACATGTCCCAAGGGAGTCACATGATCCATCTAATTTCCCTTGATGACATTGCAAAATCTAGCTGACATGCTTAGATAGTGTCATGAATGTAAATACGACATGCTTGTAGGGTTACACATGATCCATGTTGACATGTTTAGAGGAAATAATGATATCTAGATGGAAAGTCTAGAGGTTGTCATGGGAGCTAGTTGTCATGTTCAAGTGCTACCACAAGACTCATCTGACATGTACTGGTGCTTCTATGTGAGTCAGGTGAATCTCTTAAAGGAAACTGTAATGTTTGGATGGAGATCCCGAAGGGCTCTATGAAAATAAAGTGGTGTGACTGGGGTGTTTTGTGGATTTTGTGGAAATGTCCAGAGGACTTCACAGGATCCAAATTGAATACCCATGGAGCATCATGGGATTTGGGAAACATTACCTATTATTGTTTCATGACCTGTGTGGTTTATGTGAAGTACATGAGGATCATATTATTTTTTCTATTCTTAATTTTCACATCCCTTAGTATTTTTTCTAGAATTTTATTACAATTTTCTTACATACTTTCAGTGTTGGAATTATTTATTTCTCATGTGATCAAGAATATATAAATCATTTTCTCCGCATGTACTATTATAAATCCTTCACATGATATATGAGTGATCATGTGAAGTGATTTTTTCATGATGCATGATCACTCTGGTTGTTGTCCAAATTATACCTGATGGAAAAATTCCTTTTTGTTAGATCATCCACATTGGGAAACCCACTTTGATGCCAATGTGAGGTTCCAAGAGAAATCCCCTTCACCACCAGAGACTATTGGTGAGTTTTTCATGTTGTGGTGGGATGTTTATAGGCCTCTCCACCCTGATGTTCTCTGCTTTTCATGGCACGTATCATGGGAATCATGGATGGAATCCTTGGTGGGAATATACATCACAAATCTTCACGACTTCCATATTTGGATCACTCGGGGGATGTTATAAGATTTTCTGTGACTCCAATACCATCAAATAAATTTCCTATTTTCTAAGTTATAACCAATTAATGGTGTCTTGTTTTCTTATGAAAAAATAACATGTGACTTTTATTTTCTCGTATCAACATGTCCAAGTGTCATTGTGACAATAGGGTTGATCCCAAATGATGTTTGTGTGACCTCAGGTCACTTATCTAGGCCTTATAAAAAGACATAGATGTCATGTTATAAGGCCGTTCTTGTGAGATGAGTCAGACATGTAGTTTGGTGCTTGTGGTGTATTTAGGATCTCTAGGGGTTTGTTGTGTGTTTTTTTCATCCAAAATAGGATCCTAAATTCTTCAACGTTATTTAATTTTTTTATTTTATAATGGTATGGAATATTTTAGGGTTTCATGGATGTTTTCAAATACAATAACTATACCTCATGGGGAATTTTCCAATGACCAATAAATGTTTTCTAGAGGTGCATGACCATTTCACGGAAAATTACATATGTTTGTATTTATGGATCCAAATGCTGAGCATGAGATTTCCTAGACATAGTTTAGGCTCTTTGAGAGAGAGGAGGATGACATGCCAATGAGATTTTGTGAGATGAGGCAGACATGTCTCTATGTTAATGAGGTGTTGTGTAAATTAGCTGAGGGTGTGTCGTGTAATTTTTATGAGCCCAAAAATATCTATCCCTATCCACTTTTTGTTTCTTTTGTTGATTTCAAAAATCCATGGGTTTTCATTATTTTTTTGGGTGTTATCAATGAAAATCACTCTTTCCATCAGTGATGCATCATGTGAGTTTTATGACCATTAGAGGCTCCCATCTTTTGGATATCATCCTTCTATTTTACAATTGTTTTTGGATGGATTATCAAGAATATGTCAGTTGACAAGCCGCATAACCTAGGGGAGGTTAGCTGGATACTGCTGTGTGATCATTTATTGTATGTTGTTCCTTCCCAAGAGAATAAGTACTTGTCAAAGTTACTTGTAAAATGGGATTCATAGGATATTATATGGGTTATGTGTTGTGCATAACCATCCGAATGTAATGTGATCATGTGACTTCTAGGGAGTCATGTGATCTACGTGATCATGAACATAGCCTTCATCATTTACCATTATGGTGAAAATTATATCCACATTTAGGTATTTATTCCTTTTTGAATTTTCCAAATTCACATTTCATAGAGATCAAAAATCATTACGACATAGGAAACATGCAACCTTATTTTCATTCCGTTGGTGGTAATGTATTGAGTAGTCGTAGTCCATGATCAACATAAACCATATTAATTAGATCATGTAAAACTAATTTTGTGATAATATATACTTTAGTATCTTTTGATAAGTCTATATTTCATATTTTCACACATGAAAATAATTTCATCCAAATCATTAGTGCCAATATTACATATTTTATATCTGAAAACGTGTAATGCGATTTAACCATGAACCATTATTTATTGTGGGGAATTTACTAGCACCGTATAATTTATGTAATACACATCTTAATCCCCTATTTGATGAATATATGTATATAAAAAACCAATCTCCACAACAGGTTTGTATGATTACCGATGTTGTGACAAACCTTTTCTTGATCTCTATGATAATTTATTCACATTCATATATCTATAGGTACATGATTTCCTTTGTAGAAAACATGTATATTAAAATTAATAGCCATGACCATTTATGATAGCTCAATGAAAACTAGGAATTTAACCATGGGTGTGTGAACCAATGTGAAATATTTTGTGAATAATATGATGCGTGTGAGAGCCTTGGTGTGTGAACATGACATAATAAGCTAGGTGAAAAATAATTAATAGTAAAAATTGAATAGTTCTTCTCTCACCCATATTTATGCCTTCATCTATTCATACATATTCATTTCTTAATTTTTACAATAACTAATTTATCTCTCTATAAAATTGTTCTTTATAATTGTATTTGTAATCATTGATGATTCTTAGTAAAATAATGGTATCCCATATCGATGAGATGGTTATGAACATTGATCATGTGTATGTTTTAAAATTAAAACTTTATATATTGTTCTTTAGTAGACCCTTCTAGATAATCATCAGATCTACCCACTATAATACATTCCAATAATATAAAACAATGTTATATTATTTATTCTTCTATCCAATGACTATACCATAAAATTTAATATTTTGTTTTTACTTTCTATTAGAGTTTAGAATGGTTAAAAAATTTGTTGATGGGATCTTTTATGAGATATGCTTCTATGGATCTAGTATCCATATTTTTGTATATGAAACCACCCAAAAAATAAAAATCACATTCTATAGCCTCAAATTAATTAATAAAAATCCATATATAACTAGGAAATTGCTGATCATAATTATTATTTCATCAATAGTCAAGACCCTCACTCAGTAGGCGCTTTTGGTCTGGAGGAGATGATGTAATATTGTTTTAGGATGACTTGTGCAATGTTATATAGCCAAAAAATGGTATGGAAATATACGAATCAATCTAAATATCAAATATATGTTCTTATAATAATATATATTGTAATCCCTATATTCTAAACCATTATGGAAAAAGGGTTATTACTATTGACATGGTACATCGTGATGTAAGAAATAGTTTGAAAAAACATATACATTATCTCCAACATAGTGATCCTCAAAAATATATATGATTAATTTCTCCCAAAAGAGTCTACATATTGATATACTAAATGGATACTATCTATAGAACACACATTTATATGTGATGCTGAGAAATCTATGGGGAATGGAACACAACAAGGAATATACAGTTTTTTTGAAAATTAAAAATATATTCTTGATTAAGAATTGAGTCTTTTCAACATAAAAAATCTAATCATTTTTCACATATATGATTATTTGAGAAAAAATAGGCAGTTACCAACCTAAACAAGAGCATTGTCAATTACTAAATTTTAGCTATTGTATTAACCTTAATATTAGTACTCAAATCATTCTCAATTGTTTTTTGTCAAGGTAGTGTAGTAAATATATGTTTATATCCCTTGATTAAAATGTCATAATTAGAAAAACAACATTTTTAATATCATTATGATTGGTGAAATTAAATATCTTGAGTTTAGATATAAAATTTTGAATAAGCTGTATTGATTCCTATCACACCTCATTCCTGGGATGTCCCCAATTCACATCTATATTCCATTCTTAGTGTAAGGGTGCAATATTTTTTCACACGTGAAATATTATGAATTTTGAAATACATTTTAGATCATCAGATATAGGATTACATTGTAAATTTTACCAATTAATGGAATTAAATAACATCTAATGGATAATCTAATGATTTTCAATATGGTAAGGTCACACTATGAGTTCGAATTCATTCCATATAAAGAAGTTAAAATTAGAAAAATAATAGAAAATTAACATGGTGGTTATAATGGAATAATATATGTTATTTATCTAAAGGATTTCATTTTTTTGTTTGGTTTTATTATTATTTCATTAGTTAGATACTCCTTATTGATTCACTATAATGTTTTTAAGCGATAGTTCACAAAGCCATTCATTGATGTAATAAAGGTCGAACATCCATTGATGGCAATGTAGTTATTGTGAATGATTGAATCATGATTCGTTGAAACAAGGATTATTCTACCCTCCTCATATGATAGTATTATTATACCATCTAAATTTTCATGTTCCTGGATATTATTTTATCAATGTAACATGTTAACAAAAAATTTTACCATGTTTAGTTGTTCAAAGGATGATATCAAAGAAAAATGTTTACCAAGAAATCCTAAAAATGAGTGGGATATATTTGGGGCATTATATAATCTAATATGGTCATGAACATATTATTTTTTATATATTATTGTCAAGGAACCAATATTTCATTATTTTTATATGAGGCCATCTATCTGGATGTTGCAGAATAGTGCCCCATTATATGTTATAAGTCTAAGAATGAAATTAATGATTAGGGATAATAAAACTACACTCATTAATAAAGTATTAGTCAAATAATTCATTTAATTTTACATTTATATCAATTAATATAAATTATGGCATAAAAATAAAATAGATGATAAACTGTAGGATATAGGGGATATTCATCAAGGTTTATAAATGTTATCTATATCTGAAATTTGAAGGTCCTTTCTAATGATAATATCATGAATAATGTATCCGCTGTTGGAAAAATATCTCATGTAATTAGAAATTATCTTTCACACAATTGAAAATAACAGCCTCAACAGAAGGTGTTTATATAAAATGATATATCATGGTTAAAAAGAAGGCTTAATTAGTAATTGGTTAACCATGTATGTGATTTAATTGTTAATAATGAAGTTTTATTCCATAATATTTTAGTTTGAAACTCCATTACAAATTTTAATTATGGATAATATATCTATGATTTGGTGTGGCATAATGAGGTATACAAAAACATGTTTCCCCAAAATGTTTTGTGATTATCACCCCACTCAGAAAATTGAAATATTGTCAGTAAAACTAATATAAGAAGATAAATATCAATATTATAGAGTCATTTATATTTAGATGGTGATACCAACTATATACCATTTTAGTTTTCAGATAGTTTAACCAAAAATAATGAAAAATATCCCTATAACATTTATTATACGTAATTAAATACCGATAAAATGGCCCCAAATATTCATATTGGAGAAATTGTATAATCATAAAAAAGTTTCTTTTCATTTATACACTGATATTCTCATTGTGGTCCTTTATAATTATATCATCCCTATTTTCATAAAAGGGTCCATGTGATTTAGTCTTAGATGATCAATAGGTATGTAAATGTGTCCAACTAGGTAATGAAATCACCTATGAAAAACTAGACCAAGATCCCAATCAAAAAAATCAATAACATTTCTATTTTAGATATTGAAACTATATGATCAATTAATTCTAGTACTTTACCCATGGTTTTGAGATTATTAGGAGTCAGAAAACCATGGTTCTATGAACCAACAATGTGTTGAAGTGGGTAACTCAATAATTTGAATAGAATTCCTAGAATTCTAACCTAAATCTTTCATTATATCCAATGAGGTTTTAACATCAAAGGATCAAACCTATAATTTTGGTTATGGGGCCTTGATAGCTAAAGAGGGAGCCCCATGAGTAACCTTAGAGTCTCTTATAATGGGGGATAAAAATTATCCTACATAGTAGGGGTCCCTAATTTATATAGAGACCATGTTGGTAGTTGTTTTTCTAGGAAAGATAGTGATTTATTAGAATAAATCGTGACTATGTCATTAAATACATTAGTGAAAAATTATTATGTCCTCAATCACCCCCCTATAACATGACCATTATAACATGTTGGGATGGCATAGATGGGGAATGTGGTAGGATATTTCTTGAAACAAACACTATAGATTACTCTTTATAACTATTATAATTTAGTTATTAAAATGTTGACCTAATGTAATTTAAAAAGTTTTACCAATGCTTCCTTTATTGATAATTTTTTTTATTTCAAACACTTTTATGGAAAAAGCGAGAAACCATGCATCAACCACAAAAAGAAAGAACATAGTCATTAAAGTATAATTTAAGCCTACCATAATTGTTTTCTTTATACAAGTTCTAGGATATGGTGGTTACCTGAGTGCATGGTACTTCCTTTAACAACTCATCAAAAGTAGATGTCAGCTTATCCTAGACATGAATATACTATTCAATGCTGTTCTTCCCCTTGTTCAATCCCCCAACAAGAATCAGATAATGATAATCAATATAGGTGTATTTCACCTCAGTTAGAGAAAAGTTTATTGACCTCTCCATCATTTTGTCTGCTTCCTCATCATAAGCATTGATTTATAGAACTTTCCCAACCATTTATTCATCTAAACACATTATTACAGCCATGTTTGGTACACCCGGACTTCCTGGTTTTTGTTGAATAATGATCTCATTGTCCCTCTTCTTTTTCTTTTCTTTTGTTAATAACTGAGTAACTAGAGGGGGTGGTAGAGAGAAGTAATCCTACCTACCCTTCCTCCTCCTGGTTCCCTTATTTACCCTCAGACGTGGAGCTTCATATATGGAATGGTACTAATCCAGATCATTGGGTTCTTCTACATGGACTCTGTCATCTATGTCTGTATGCCCATAGCCCAATCCTTCCAATGCAAGACCTTTAAATCTATTTCATAGTTGAATTGGAGACCATTTCTTTGGAACAGAACCCCTTGATGTACCAATATGGATATCCACACCCCTGGAATACCCCATTCTACCTGAGTGCAGTAGCCCAGTACCCTGACTATCCCCCGCCACATAAGAAATAACTTCAACATCCTCTTCTCCACACGCCACATGAAACGCAGCAGTAACACACATAGTTGTTTGAGACTCCTAATGGTCAACCTCTTTCTGAATAGATTACATGCACCCTCCGACATAAGAATTTATAGGATCACAACTAAAAGAGGGGTCAACCAAATCCTTTCTCAAACTAATAAAGATATTAGAAACCTTGGGGTTTTCCTACATTTCCACTTTCTGTTTCCCGTATTTCATGTTGACATAGGAATATAGATTTTATATATTTCTTTATGGATTATATTTCAAGATAAATACATCACTGATAACCTATATCTCACATAACATTTTGAGTTAAATTTTATATAATAAATAATTTAGGGTTGCGAGTATAATTTTTATGATTTCTAGAAACTTACATGATGATCATGAGGGGGAGATAAATTTTTTTCAATTATTTAGAATGACGAAAACATAACAGAAAAGAAATAATCTCCAATGAATAGGTCGATTAGATCAAAAATTGGCGATGAAGATGGATGATACTCTCATCAGACAATTCTATAAAAAATGGTACTGAGAGTGGTTGGAATCATTGATTTTGTAGGTGAAAACTGACACCACTCTCTTAAAAACATATCATTTTATTATTCATTCTTATAAGTTTTCATGGGACTTGTTTAGTGGTACACGTATAAATTATAATGAGAAAATCAGATTAGGCTTCTACAGAATTGTACCGTTCACTAGATATTATATATATGCTTAAAATTTTTTATGTACCCTTTTAAATTTAAGGCCATAATAATTCTCAGCATCCCAAGTGGAAAACTATTTATATCATGTGTAACTTACTCTTTAATGATCTATGAGATAGTTGATGTGGAAATAAATATAGAATTTTATTTCAAGACATCATATGGGGAAGGAAGGATATAATATATAGAATATTAAATATATGTTAATATGTTGGGATTCAATGGGTTTTACTATCCTGAAAGAGATATAATCACAAATAGATATTTAGATGAATGAGGGAGGGAATAAAAGCACTAACTATACCTATAAATGATTGAAACTATATTTTTTCCCTTATATATCTAAGAAGTGGTTGTCTAGGAAAATATGAAGAGTCTATGCATATGGTTGAACATCAAAAATTAGATGATTATATTATTTTTTTACCAATCCTACATCAGTAAGAGCTACCTGATGTAAAAAATAAGATTAAATAGGACAATAATTTAGCAATGTTTTCCACTAAAGTATAAATAAATTTTACAGTAAGTCACATAATTTTGTCTTCTTAATGGATAATGATCTCATAAAATTAGATGGTCTGGAAAAAACTGTGGATATCTAAGAAAGATTAGTAATGAAACATTACAAATATTTAAATGTTCTTTTATAGTAGTATTCATGTTATACTCTCTTCTCATTTTTATTTGTTGTTAATATTTATAATTATCATTCTTCATTTATATAAAAAAACAAAAAAAATTATCATTGGAAACCACATTATTTTAAACATAATTTCTTAATAAATCATGAATACTCATAAAGAATAATAAAAAATTAGTTTGGTCCATCTAAATATTGAATCAATATTTGATTCTTTAAAATCAAAATTAAAAAATAATTATTTCATGGAACAATGATTTTCATCATTACATTATCTTTAATGAATGTTCTCTTAGATGGATATTTATGGTAAGGATATGAATTTTTTTAATGAATGTATGAAATGGTTATGGTAGTGCATAAAAGTAAAAAAGGCTTGAATTTTGTAACGTATTGTTCTCTTGGATAGATATAGGTGATTTTTATATGCATCAAGCATAAAATACCCTCATTAAAATGTTAGTCCACATAGATTTGATAGAGTGAATGACACAATGTAATTAGAATGATGAATGGTATTTGAATGGATGAATCCATTCTCCTAAGGTGTTGAATTAAACTATAATTAAACCATTATGACTTTTTAGAAAAAATATAATCCAATATTAAAGAGGAATATAAATATTATATAACATTTATTTATATCTGTAAACCCTGTGAGCCTAGATTATGTTTTTTCTAGGTCAAAATTTGGGTACATACAAACTTTATTCCATTTTATTTTCAATATCTCAATATTTTCTTAATCCTTAAAGGGGGTTTTAGGAATAATTGAAACATTGTTTTTTCTAAAAATTATCACTATGGGATTTGAACATGAGAGGTTATATGCCACATTATTTTGTTTTATAGTATATTTTTTCCCTAATCCATGAATGAAATGGCCCTGTTTGGAAAAACTTTCCTTTCTCATATGATTCCCTATGGGGTTTTCCTACTTAATGTTTTCCATTTCACATTACATTTAAAGCATTAAGTCATCAAATTTATAAAAATTAGGGATGAAATTTATGTATAGAAACCACTAGTAATATAGGATGTCCATATAAAAAATAATAAATGATAAAAAATTGTAAAAATATAAATATATTTCAAGATTCAAAATTATTTTTACACCATTTAAATTAGGAATAGTGGGAAATGTAAATAGTATTATAAAGAATTTGAATATGGGAATGATGAAATAACAATATATAGTCTTGAAAAATCATTTAAAAATTCAAATGGTTAGTCAGTTAGCATTCAACTAAATTGTTATATTGAGGATAATTTTTAATATTATTAAAAAAAATATTCCATTGTAATTTTTTATAAGGGCCATAGGTTAAATAGATCTTCTTACTAGAATGAATACAATAAAATTGTTGGTAATAGTAGTTTCATATATATGTGTCACAAATTACATTACCAAGAAAAGATTTCATTAATAATTAGATGTACTCATCAATAGTGGTTTGTGAAGATTTAATTACTAAATGCACTAATTATAGTATAAGGAAAAGTATTACATAAAATATATTAAAATTACCCAATTATAAAAAGTCAAAAATTAGATTATTATAGATCATTGAGAAGAAATGGAAGATGGTATGATTTTGTGTTTAGTTCCATCAAATGTAATCTGAGCATAACTATATATCCTATAATTACCAGAATCATGTCACACATAGTTATTAGGAGAAATATTTGTCACTAAAACATAAGATCAAATATAAATAAACATGTAACATTAATGGAGAGGCTACACACTAGGAGTGGTTTAATGGTTATGATTTTAGGGATTATCCAATGGCATAATATTTGGGATTCTTATGTATCTTATTAGATTGGGAATCTATCAAAATGTTGTTACATAAATTATGGATTTTATCCATATCTATCTTTTGAATAAGAGAAAATAAAATGCAGATTTTCTTATCATAGTTATAATATATAAATATCTAACATGAATGAATAAGTAATATATTCTAAGTAGGATAATGAGATGGTGTGCATTGGTTTTATAGTGAGACGATAAAGGTTGTAACACAAGATGAATTATAATATTTCTCAAAACTAATGTCAAATATGGTTTGGAGTGTAGGTAAAGGGTCAAGACAAGTCCCAAGATACGTGGATTGTATTTCACTATATATCCATTAGAAATATGAATAAATCCATACCTTTTTACCCCAGAGGATGAATTTCATGATTGCATAATGCAATTCTAATTAAGAAGATCTAATTTTACATAAAATTTACTTACACTTGGGGTAACTTATATAGATCATGATATTGGGTAAAGGGGTAAATTATTATTGGATAAAGCACTCCATGAGTTTAAGTTCATGTAGGATGTACGACATATCATGCGGATTATCATATATTGAGAAGAAACATTGGTGAAATTTCATTTAGTTCCATGTAATAAGAATCATAGGATATATAATTTATTTGAACTTTATCTAATGGTATTCCATTAACTTTTTTTAGAAGTTGATTATTGTAGGAAATACAAACATGTACTAGAAAATAGTTGATGGATGATATGGTCTAATGACATCAATACTTATGTAAAAAATGTACATTAGTATTTAATGGTGTGAAACAAATTCAATGGTTCAGGAGTAAAATTTTCAGGTATATGAATTGAATGAAAATTTGTGCTAATTATATAGAGTTAATCATCATCCGTTTCTAGAAATACCTATGTCTCTTAATAAAATGGAACATTTTTGTCCCCATTTAATGAGAACCATGGGCATCCATATGGACTTTGGAAAGGACAGTTAGGGATTCTCATTCATCAATTCATCTTATGTAAAACCTATAAAATCCACATTAATTGAGGAATATATTATTTTCATTCATTTAATAATGATTAAAATTGAATACAAATCATTGTATTTTTACCTTATCTTTCTCTATCTTGAGAAAGATCCCCACTATGAAGATACTCTACTATGGAAGACCTATCTTTAGTTATTTTATATCTAGGATAGTTGAGTACTAACCTTGACCTATATTAATATAAAGTTAACTACTTTATTTAAGATACTTTTTAGCAAAGGAAGATACCACCCTTCAATGGGTGGTTTGGATGACTATATATATATGATATAAATCATTATGGACATCTTCCATATTGGCTAATGTATTTTTTTGATCATAGTGTAAACAAAAAATCTGAGATAATTTTTTTATGGTAATTATGACATCAATTCGTGAACATATTCATGTAGGGTTATCAAATCCTAACAGATGACTGAATAAACTCCCTTGATTTCCTTAATTTCCATAATCAAATAATAATATATATTTTTTCCAGTAAATTTTATTATTAAGGGTAATTACAAACGTAAAATAACTATATAGTACTCAGATTCATTATTGGTACTTCACTCCACTTAGAATAAGGTTTTGGTAAAAATTTAATTTGATAGAGATATGAAGACAATAACAATTAAAACTATTTAAGGTTCTGTTCCCCCATCAGTTTCATATTAAGACATCAAGAAGCACCATCAAAAGTATTCATCCATGTATTATATGTTTGATCGATCATTAATATTTATATATTACTAAGTTCCATATCCATTGGTAATTCTCATAGTGTATGAAATGATTCTAGGAAATCATTTATCAATTTAATTTTCATCACCTTTTGGAATACAATATATATGTTTAATCAATATATGACAATAACACATATTTTTAATATGTTCATTTTAATTGGATGAAACTATTTTATCTATGTAGATCTACAATATTTATAATTTGTATACTATAATTATAAAGAAAATACCAATTCATTTTCAATGTGAATATCCACACAATATGATTTATTTCAATGTTAGTGTTTAAGGTATTAGATTATAAATTGTTTATACTAAGATAGTTTCATATATTCTTCTTTCATGCATAATTTCATTAAGAAGGGGTAACCAACAAATAAATTAATAGTTAACAAAAATATGATATGGGGAATTCCTTCTATTTGGTTAAATAAAATAATTGGGAGAAGAAGATAATTATTATAATAGTTGTAAGAGGTTTTAAATTCATCATCAAATTGAAAAGGATTCCCTTTTTATGTCAATTTAATATAGGTAAAACATTTTCTTATTTGGTTTTCAATGATAAAATTGATGTTGGAAAGGTTCCACTAATGTCAAATTAACCATAAAAATTTTCACGATCATATGGTTGGAATATTTTTTTCTTTTAGTTCATTATTATTATTATTATATTTTATTATTATATGGTAATAATTTTATTTTGTATTTAGTTTTATATGGTTTGGTAAATCATGAGTGTAATCTTCCAACTTTTATGAATGTGACAACTTGAATTAATTAAATGAAAATATTTTATTTCATGATTAGGGAAATTATTTTTTTAACATTTTAGAGTAAACATACATAGTGGAATTTGTTGTGGAACACCAAATTAGAAAATTAGTGCCAATAGAAAAAAAATATAATTATCTCCAAATTTCTTTGACAATCCAAAAATTTAACCACCCAGTGTTTATAATTCAAATTAAAATTTCAAATAAATAAATTCCTTTATTATGAAATAAAAGTATAGAAAATAAATATAGTACTTTTTTTTATTTTAAACTATTATATGTTTTATCCTATAATATTTAAAAGACCATTAAAAAACATAACTATTGATAACATAGTCAATGTACAATGAAAATTATTATTTGTATATATTAAGGTTTATGATAAACCCAGTGGAATAGAAGAGAGAAGGGTTGACCATGACTAGTATGATCCTACCAATTAAAAACCATTTATCAGAGCTTTTGAGGATTAAGGAATCATTGAGATTTTTTCTTGTCCAATACTAGGACAATGTTCGATAACAAAAATATGAATAACATCGTTTAGGGTATATGTTCAAGTTTGCCGATATCACGATGCAAACCATGTTCACCGAACCCCAATATGATAGTGTCACCATATCACACCTTACCCTTAAGGAATATGTTGCTGCAATAATATGTTAGGTTTCTAGACCCTAATAGTATGTTTTATATATTATTATTTTTAATTAAATAATAAAAATAATAATATTTTATTATTAGTAATATAAAAATTATTAATTAATTATTTTGATAAAAATTATATATTGATATGATTAAAATATTATTTTAGATTTTGGGACATATATAGATTCAATAAAGATAATATTTTTTATGAATTCAAGAATTTTTTAATTAAATATTATTTTAACAAAATTATATTTTTTTATATTATTTATTTAAATATTAATGATAATATAATTATATTATTTAAATTGAAATTTATATACGGGTCACAAAACTATTATTGTCATATAAATAATATTTTTCAATAAAGGGGGATTTTAATTTAAAATTTTAAATGCCCATATTTATAAAATTATTGGAAAAAAATAAGTATTATTTTTTAAATAATCAGGTCAAAATTAGGTTGTGGTTAATTTTTCTGAATATGCTAAGAGATTTTATTCTTTGGAAAAAATTTATATTGTTTTAATATACGGTAAGTATAATGACATCATAATTTCCCAACAATGACGTAATAAATACTATAATGGGTATTTGAGAAGAAAATTAATTTTCCCCATTAATATAATGTTTTTTATGTTCTATAATCAATTTTATAACCCCTTAATGAATCCTTTGAAACATATATTATATTTTAATTCTTTAAAATTAACTCTTTAACAAAATGACTCCCATCCACATCACAATGGGTTTTATAAAAATGATTTCTGTTCATAAACAAATAATATATTTACAAACATCCATATTTTCTAAAAACATTGGAAATGCCATGTTAATGTTTCTGGTTTTGAGGATTTTATCATATATATTCCAAAACCTATATTTAGAAATTAAGAAATAATTACCCTCTGTTTTGCTATAAAAACTCATCTAATACCCCATACAACTTAACTAAAAACCCTTAATAAATAATTTTACTCAAATTTCCCACTTTATATTCTTCCAATTGTCTACCCAAAAAACTTAGGGAGCTCCCTCAGAGAATTTATAATCCCTCTATCAAGGTAAGGGATCATATCCATCTCCTCTTTATTTGAGAACCATATTTATATTATGATTTTTGATTACCAATTTTCCATGTTATAATTTATTTTTATACTTACCTATTATATTCATTGTTACTTTTATGTGAGTAGAGAACCAATTAAATATCATTAAACCCATCTATGATTATTTATGTACACTTATTATGGTACCAAAATTATCCTGTGATTCTTCCATGCCAAACATTTCTGTGGTGAATAACCATCCCCATTTCCACTCAATGGTATTAAAATTGGAATGATTATACATAATGTATCAATGAATTAAAATTATATAACACATATTATTTAATAATGGGTTAAATGTTATGTAAAAAATTATTATATTGTATAATATATGTGACACAAAGATGAATTTATGTGATATGAATGTGAATGGTGGTCCTAGAATTACATAGCTCTCTGATACATTCAGTATTGTTTTTATCTCATGAGATGCCATTTATTATGTGTAGGATCTATGTGATGATGTAGATGATCAATATATAAGACGATGTTAAATTTTATTCTTTAAAAAATTACTTTAGAACTTTCAAAGATGATAATTTTTAACAATGTTAAACATGGTAAATTCATAAGACCTCATATTTCTACAAACATGCATGATTACAGAAATATGGTTTTAGAAATGAAAGATCACCAAAGTTTAAAAATATAATGATTCAACCTTAAATCATATAGAATCTTCCTAATCAAAGTAAAATTCTAATAATGTATAATATAGTTATACATTCCTTAACAATCAAAATACAGCAGATAAAAAACATGAAGCAATACAAGTGACAAGTAGTAAATCTTTTATCCCAAAGAATATGATATCCAATAACCTTGGTTAAAGGTCCTTTAATTTATACTTTCAAGAAAGTCTGACTTACCCACACCAGGGTAATCCATCGATACGAGTATAGGAGTTTGTCTTGCTATCCCCCAAGCAATCGAACATAATGGTATTTGGCACCCTTATCATCCTATCCTCAGAAGACCTTGATTTTAAATAGTAACAATTAGAGTCGCACAAAGCAATCATGAACAAGATGTTCAGTACACACTAAGAATTTGAGTTTCTCTCTAGAAATCACTTCAGCAGCATGTAATATCTAGAGTCATAGAACAGTTGTAGAGATCGTTCAAATGAGCTCCTATTTATAGGCACATCTTCAACAGTTGGATCCCTCCTCAAATGTTCATATTTTTCCAGGAATTAAGATGGGACATAGACACATGTCACTCAAACAGTGGTTAGTTAGAAATAGAATTCACAAAATCATTTCATAACTAAAACAAGTGTAAAAACAATATAGTTTCTTAACAAAATAAATTTATCAGAGTCTAAGGAAAAAATAAAAGTTCGGAGTCTAACAAAAAAATCTTTCAGTGTATATAATACATGAATATTCGGATTCTTACATCAAAAGAATTTGGAACCTGAATTCTATAGAATTTCGGAGTTTAAATTTCAAGGAAATTCAGAGTCTGAATTCAGAGAATTCAGAGTCTGAATTCAGAATGTTCAGAGTCTAAATTTAGAGAGTTCGGTGCCTATAATCGGATCCTGAAAACAGAATGATCTATATCATAGAATATACAAGATTCTGAGGTTTTAGATACAAAACCAAATTTTATACATAGAAATAAAATGAGTTATATTATAACATGAACAATAAAAACATGGTAAGGATAAATTTTCCTTGGGGAAGGAAAATGTTCCTTATTAAGATAATTATTATAGGAAATTAAATTTTCTTTAAGATAGACTATTTGTGATTTTCAAAACATTAAGTAATGTAAAATTCATAATGAATCTTTATTAACTCAATAATGTCCCCCTTCTTGGAAAGCACAAACATACATACAGAAAAGAATATAAGGACTTTGAAAATATTTTTCTGGCCTTTGAAAATAAAACATATCACCCTTAACATATGGGTAATAAAAATTATGACTAACTCCCCCGTAAGCTATTGAAACACTAAGGATCGTATTATTTATTTCTAGATCGAGACTTATCAATATATTGCAAATGAAAATCTACTTGGAAAATAACTCTTGCTTATATAAACTCCCCCTTACTTAGGGAATTTTTTTCTTTACTTACTATTCTTCTTAACATTTGTTTCTCCCCCTTTTTGATTTTCAAACATGTATACAGGTTATGGAAAAGAAAATAAGGTACCATAAATTTTAGTACAAGACAACATAATTTATAAAGAGCAACCCAAAATTTCATTATGATTGGAAAAAATTTATACACGGAATAAATATAAAAAAACATTGGAATTGAGAATGTCTATCCTTCTCCTTCGACATCGACTACTTCACTTTGATTTTCAAATTTTTGAGTTCCCTGTGATCCTCCTATGCATGTTTGAGAAGCGGATCCTAATCTTCTGTTTTCTTCACTAAGGCATTGATTTTTTCTTCCTAAGACTTAAGATTCCCTACTTGAGCATTCAACACACCTTCTTACTTAGAAATTTTTTCATAAAGTTTGATTCTATGATCTCTTTCCCACATACAACATTGAGAAACTGAAAACAAATTCCCATTCAGATCATTTACTTCTTTCTTTTGAGTGTTTTCTTCAAGAGATATCTTTTCATAAAATGATTGGGGGAGATATGTGAAGTTACTATCTTTGGTTTCAAATTCATCCTTGACATTATGTTGAAACTCATCCATAATTCTCAGGTCTTCTACAGTTTTCATTGACCAGCTAGTCATCATTTTGAAAGATCTTTTGTGGGCTTCATAGTTTATGAAATTTTTTTTGAAATTAGCCTTAAGTTTGATACAATTATCCATCACCATGGATACAGAATCTGAATTTTGATTTATGGAATGCTGAAGCATCTGGAATCTTGAGTCTATGATTGGGAATAAATTGATAGTTCCAAAAAGATTTTTCAAAGACTGGAATAAAAAATCAGGTCCACGAGAGGTTGATTCTGAATCATAGATTATTCTTGGTGAGGATTATTTTTCTAACTCACCAAGTTTCCTCTTTGATTAAGAACCCACTTCCTTCTTCTTCACCACTACTCTTCTAGGTGTATCAAAAACCACTTGTTTTCACTTATCAGATTTAGGAATGATTTCTTCTTGATTGGGTGATTCGTTTTCCTATCAGATAGTTTCACAATTATATCTCCATCTACCTTTTCCTTCAACGATCCTGCCTCAACATCCTATAGCTGAATGAAATCAGGGTTCCATCTTTCTTCTTTAGACACTTTGTCCACGTATTATCCACATTTCATGTCTTTTTCTGGGGTAGCATGTTTTGAAGACTTGGATTCAGAGATTCATAATGATAAATTTTGAGAATGGATTTTCTTCTCATGAAAATCATCATCTTTCTTTATCAAGTCTTCAGTATCAACACTACATTCTTATTCTTGTTCTTATACTTGTTTTTCATGGATTTTTTCTAGAGTCAAAAACTTCCTTCCCGGATTCTCTGGTAAAGGATCTATCAGAAAGGATTCTAGTACATGAATATTATTAGACTCTTTCTTAGCATCCTTCAGATGTGATCCTACAATCTCTACCTCAGACAATTTTTCTTCTTCTTCTTCTCTTTTCCTTGCTTCTCAAGCTCTTCAGCTGACTTTTCCTTCAAATATTTTTCCTCAGTAGGGTCCAGGCTAAACATAGGCTCCCCTTCCTTCTAATTTTTCTTATATTTTCTCCACTTAGCGAATAATTCATCAGGATATACTTATTGTTTGTTTGGAATTGGAGGTGGTGACTGAATTTCCTTAGACACTAGGGTTTTTTCCTTCTCTTATACATCGTTCACCTTCCTCTTCCTTCAACCCTTTTTAGTGGTTTCAGCCACCTCCAATTTCTTTGAAATAGTTTCATCTTCCTCTTAAGGAAAATCATATAATTATTC
This sequence comes from Viscum album, assembly GCA_963277665.1. NCBI lineage: Eukaryota > Viridiplantae > Streptophyta > Magnoliopsida > Santalales > Viscaceae > Viscum > Viscum album. The sequence goes on from OY728164.1 coordinate 91,616,306, forward strand.
ATATTATTTGGAAAACCCAATTTTTATTCTTCTCAAAGTATCATCACTCGACAACATGGATTTTAAATTCCTCCACTTAGAACTGCAAGGAATTTTGAAAGATTCTAAACACTGAACAATTATCATTGACAGAATGGATTGATATATAATTATTTGGGATTTCGAATTCCTATTCTTGATATTCTTAACTGTAATCAGAATGTACATAACAAAATTTATCTTCCATAGATACACCAAGAAGTTCAAAATATAGGTTTCACTCTTCATTAGAGTAACTTTATCACCTTTTCTTGGAAATAATGAATCCTTGAACCCACAATTAAAAAATCCGAATGTTTGTAGACATGTGAAGAATCATAGGATTCTTTACTTCTGAAAGAACAAAAAAATACATATATTTTTCCTTATGAAAACTTCATTGAACATCAGGTAGCTTATGAGTATAGAACTCATATTCCCCTTCGTAAGGAATACCGACCAAGCATGCATCCTCAGTGTAAGAAAGTGAATATGTCTTTCCATAACACTTTAAAGAAAACTAAATCCCAGATTCATCCTTAAACAATGTTACTGAATCCTTGAACTCTGCTAACAACTCCAGATATACCAAATCCTAATCTTTTGGTTTTCAAATACATACACTCTCCCAGCAATTGATTTTGATATTCTTGGAAATGATAGCGTCATATTTGGCATAAAACATTTTCTCAACTAATGTTTATCTCTATACCTAACATTTATAGATTGACTTGACAGTCAACATTTCTTTCTGGGAAGAGACATCAGCAAAAATTCGAATGTAAGAAAGATATGAGAAGTTCGGAACGAGATTTTGTACGAAGGGAAAATCTTCAGAATGCATGAGATTTGATATCGATGTGGGTCCACCATAGGGGGGTCCTTTATATAGGTGTTCAAGGTTACATTTCATCTTCCAAACTCATTGCAATATTTTCAAAACATTCATGTCTAGATCTAACGGCTAAAAAGATTATCGGGGAATTATTTTGATAGATTCTTATCTATTGTGGTTTTTAAGGAAAACATTCAGATTTAAGGAAAAGTGAATACAAAAAATTTAAAAACAAATGAATATTCCATCACGTAAAAAATTATTAAAAATTTTTAAGAAAGAAAACATACCTTTCTAATTGCTAGAAAGATTATTTATAAGGAGGAAAAATTTTCTTGATTAACTTTAGATTCCAAAAATTTGATTATGAAAACTTTGACTACGAAAAATTTAAAACTGTGAAAAATTTATAAAAAAAATAAAAATATAACTATGAAGATTTCCATTATGAAAAAGTTTTACTATGAAAAATTTTAGAGTAGGAATAATTTTTTAGACTATGAAAAAAAATTACACAACAAAAAAAATTTAGACTATGATTAAGAAAAAATTCTATACTACGAAAATTTTGAAAAAGAAAAATTTCTAGACTACAAAATATTATTAGACTATGAAAAATTTTTAGACTACGATTTTTCTTTAAAAATATAACAAAAAAATGTACTCCCCCTATGAAAAATAGTTCCTTACTGTAAGGTAATTGGTTTCAATAGGAAGCTAACATGGAATATCACCTTAGAGTTATCATTCCTAATTTATGTTTTATGTATTCAAATCTGTCGAATGATAAATATTTTGTGAAAATATCAGAAAATTGATATTGTGTTCCAAAAAATTGAAGAATGATATCTCTTTTTGTCTGTGATTTCTAAGAATTTGATGCCTAATATCTACGTATTTTTAGGATAGTGATGTGTATGGTTTTTAGAAAAGGAAATGGTACTAGTATTATTACACAAAATTTGTGTTTTGGTAAAACTCAAACCACATTTTTTTAGTGTGTGTTTCATCCAAAACACTTGAGCACAACAACATCCAGCTGCTACAAATTCAACTTCAGTATTCTGAAGTGTTACTGAGTGTTTCTTTTCTTCATGACCAAGAATCCAATGACTCTTCTAGAGAATGACATGTTCTTGATGAACTTATTCTATCCATTTTACATCCACCAAAATCAGCGTCCTATTTTTTTTAAAAAAAATAATTTTTGGAATTATAAAAGTGTCATAAATCCATGTTTGCCTTTAAGTAGTGAAAAATTATTTTTACATCCTTTAAATGATATTCCTTAGGATCTACTTGATATCTTTGATGTAATAATACTAAAAACATTATGTTTGGACAACTATCTGTCAAGTATAGTAGACTTCTTATCATAACTCTAAAAGATGTTTTATCTTCTGGTTTCCCAGCATCATCCAGATCAAGTGAATATGAGGTACCAATGGGAGTACTTACACTCTTAGAGTTGTAATATCCCTAAAATTTAAGAATATCTTTAATATATTTATGTTGGGATATATATACTCCTTCAGGTTTTTGAGAAATTTGAATACCAAGGAGAAATGTTAACTCACCCATCAGACTAATTTCAAACTCAGATTTTATTAGATCTGTAAAGGAATTGTTTAATGATTGCTCAGTTGAACCATATATAATGTCATCAACATAAATTTGAATAGTGAAAACATTTTTCTTGTCTTTATTTATAATAAGGGTTTGATTAGCATTTTCCTTAACACAATTATTTTGTAGAAAAAATCTTGTATGTCTATCATACAAAGCTCAGGGGGCTTGCATAAGTCCATACAATGCTTTGGAAAGTTTGTAAACATATTCAGGATGTTTTGAATCTTTAAAATCAGGATGTTATTCAACAAAAACTTCCTCTTGTACAAAACAATTAAGTTAAACACGTTTAAAATCCATTTGGAAGGGTTTGAAATTGAATAATGCTGTAAAGGCAAGCAGAATATCAATAGACTCAACTCTAGCTACTGGAGCATATGATTTTTCATAGTCTATTCCTTCTTGTTGACAATAGACTTTAGCAACCAATCTAGCTTTATTTCTTACTAGGATTCCATTTTCATCACATTTATTTCTGAAAAATTATTTTACCCCAATAACAGATGTTTCAATAGAAATTTCAACCAAGGTCCAGACATTATTCCTTTAGAACTCTTTTATCTCATCTTGCATTGCTTTAGTGGAATAATCATCACCAAAAGCATCATTAGTTATTTTTTGGTTCTAATTGGTAATGGAATGCAATATGTTCTACTTCATTCCTTAAGTATCTTCTAGTCCTTACAAGATGATTTACATCACCAATGATACTATCACTGGGATGATCCATTAGAAACAACTAATTTGGGTTTTCAAAAACATGTTCATCAACATAGGGTAGGAATTATTATGGGGTAAATGTATCATAAATACCTCCTGGAACATTTTCCTTATCAAAAGGATCTTCTAACTGGGGTTGATAATCAATTTTTGAAAACACATTCAAAGATGTAGGTTGAGGTTGTTTGAAAACAAAAGGATCGGTTTCATGAAATTTTACATGTACTATTTCATCAACTGTATGACTATTTTTATTGAAAACTCTATAAGACAACGAAGTTGTGGAGTAGCGTAAGAAAATTACTTCATCAGATTTTGGTGAGAATTTGTGTAGATTATATTTAGTATTCATAATGAATACCTTACACCCAAAAACCATGAAGTAGGAAAGTATTGATTTTATAAAATTGCATTACTGATAAAGAGTTTTATTAAGAAAATGTCTAATCAAAAAATGATTTATAGTATAACAATCAGTACTTACAGATTCAGACCAAAAATGTTTATCTACCGAATATTCACTCAACATGGTTCTTGTTATCTCTTGAATAATTCTATTTCATCTTTCACCAACACCATATTTTGAGGTGTTCTTGTTGTAGAGAAGTTATGATTAATACCTATTCTAATAAAAAATGTTTCAAAATAATAATTTTTAAATTCACCACCATGATAACTATGAATCATTATCAAGGGAAGGTTTTTCCCATTTTTAACATAGGCTCTAAATGTTTTGAAATAAAAAAAAGCTTCAGGTTTCTTTGCATGAAAATATACCCATGTAAATCTAGTGTAATCATCAACTAAAAAAATAAATAATATTTTCCTCCAATTCATCTAGTTTGTGTTGGACCAAAATGATCCATATTCACCAACTGTAATTCATCAGTGGTTAAGACGTCACAAATAGATTTAAAACATGATTTATGTTTCCTTCCATATTTACATGGATCACAAACTTTTTAAAAATAAAATCTATGCTCTAGTAGATCATTAAATAATCTTTTCTTAGAGGGTTTGCATAGGTTCCTAATGTTACAGTGTCCTAAAATTCTAGGCCACAACCAAGAATGATGTTTCATTGCACTAATTCATGGTAGATCTTGGCTTCTAAGGCTTCAACGTTTAGTGTGTAAACATTCTCTTTCCTATTGGTAGAAATAAAAAACTCTTCAATAGAATTCTGTACTAAGCACTTGTCTTTCCTAAAAATCACAAGGTTAACTTCATCACATAATTGACTTATTCTAATGAGGTTGTGCTTATGACTATTAAAAAACATTTTAAATAAAAGTTTTTTCAAGAAGAACAATATTAACTATACCAATAATTTCTCCCCGATCATTATCTATGAAAGTTACATTTCCTTCTTTCAATCATGATAATATTTTCAAAGATGTTTTTGTTACCAGTCATATGCTGGGAACATCCATTATCCATGTACCATGTATTGCTGTTGGTACTGTCATTATTTTCTAGAAAATAAGAGTGTTAGACTTTCATATCACGATTTTTATTGGATTTGGAAACTTCAGAATGAAAAATTTTAGGAATCCACATTTTCTTTGAAAAAATAAGCTTTATGAAAACCTAAAGACTATGTTTTGTTTAAGGAACAATTTCTTTCCCAATGCCCACCACACTGACATTTAGTCCAGAAAGGATCACTTTGAGGAACAAAGTAATTGTTACTAAAAATCAGTTTTGAACTAGTATAACCAAAAACAGAATTATTCCGTAGAGGTAGAATTCGGAAATAAATCTTATCAAAGTTTTCCATACATAAGGTATTGTATTAAAAACACTTCCATATGACAAATATTTCTGATTTTAGTCTAACAACTATGTTTTTATCCTTAAAAACATCAGTTTTAGCACTAGAGTTAAGCTTGAAAAAACTTTTCTTAGAAATTACTTTTTCTAGATCCTTAGAAATCTTATCCTTCTTAGAACTATTTTTCTAATGGGTTTTTTAAATACATTCAAAATCAATGGTTTTCTTATCAAGATCATTAAAAAGATCTCATATTTCCTTAGTAAGGATAGAAATCCTAGAATTTTTCTTATCAATCTTTTTCTTGACTTTAGAATTTTCATTCTCAGAGAGCTTAACAAACCTATAAAATTCTTCATAAGTAGATAATGTATCATATTCATCATAAAAGGATTCTTTATCCGAGTATTCATAAAATTTACTATCACTATAATTATTATTCATGGATACATTGGTTATGTATTAGGTATTGTGTACCTTATCTATTAAACAATGATTTTCAATAGGTAAATTTGTATGTAAACCAAGATTCTTCAATCCCGAAGATTCATAATCTGAGGAATCAACAGAAATTCCTCCACCACTGGAACTCTAGGTGTCATTATCTTTCAAAACATTCTTATCCTCATCTTTGTAGTATTTCTTTCTATTACATTCATATTTATTTTCATTTATATCGTTTCTCTTAAGAATATGACAAGTTGGCCTTATATGTCTATCTTTTTATCATTTATAACAAGTGACTTCATAGTCTTTCTTGTCATTCAATTATTTCTTTTGGTATATAGATTGAAATTTCATCCGTCCAATAATATTCTTAATCCTTCAGGTATGATAAGATAGTTCATTTTTTGAAGATTCACTTTCACAGGATCCGGATTCAATAATGACCTTCTTAGACGTAGATCTTGTAACTCTCCCAAGAGACTTGGATTTCATGTGATTCAAAGTAGTTATAAAATCATGAATTCTATTTCCATTATTCTTATTATCATTACCATAATATATCTTCATTCTAGTCTCATGTTGAAGAAGAGTTCCAAATATTTCCTCAAGAGAAATCTAAGTAACTTTCTTATTTTCATCTATAGTTGTCCTCTTAGATTTCCATTCGGTAGGCATGATTTCTGTGATCTTGTCCACATGAGCTTCATAATCTTATCCTTTCTCACCCATAGATTGTAAACAATTTACAAAAGTCATGAATATTTGTTGTGCCTTACATATGGGTTCCCCATAATGGAAGAAAAACTATGATATTTAGCTATGAGCATGGCTATTCTAGTATCAATAACATGGTGAAGTTCCAAAGTGAGTTATTTCATGCTTCTTATAAATTAAATTTGCTACTTCAAAAGATGAAATGTCGCTATATATATTTCTAGTCATGGAACAATATAAAGTATCACGTACCTTATAATTTATTTCATATTCATTATTTTCATGGTTGGTGAAAGTACTAGCTTCCTTGTCAGTAATTTTATATACTCCAGTAAGCATAACAAAATTTTCTACTCCAGTATTGAAAACAAAACACATCATAAGATCTCTCCAATATTCATAATCATTACCATCAAATAAATGTGGTCTAGTTATATTTAGGTTTTCTATGGAACCAACATTCATTCATGTCATCTTAATGAAAATATCTTCCAACAATAACATGTTAGTAATAATGTTTTGTAAACAAGGGAAAAAATTCTATGAAAAAAATATGAACAATTAAAACTGAGCAAGAAAAATTATATGTGAATAATATTATTTCCGAGACCTCCTATGATACCAACGGTAGGATAAAAATGACGATTTAGTTGGACAATATAAAATATGGGTGAATTTTATACTTTAAAATTTTCATTTGAAACATTTAAAGATGGTAATGTTTTTCAAAGTTAAACAAAGTAAATTCACAAGACCTCTTAGTTTTAAAAACATGCTTGATTCTAGAAACTTGGTTATATAAATGAAACATAACAAAAGTTTACAACGATAATGATTCTACCTTAAAGTGTATTGAATATTAATAATCTGAGTACAAGTATAAGAAAGTATAAGATAGTTATACATTCCTTAAAAACCAAAATGCAGTGGAAAACAAACATAAAATAATACAAGTAACAAGTAGTAAATTTTTTAACCCAAAGAGTAGGGTATCCAACAACCTTGGATAAAGGTCCCTTGATTTATACATTCCAAAAATTATGTCTTACCCACACCAGGGTAAGCCCTAGATATGAATATCAGAGTCTATCTTTCTATCCATGCAAGCCCTCAAACTTCAAGGTAATCGGAACCTCGGTCTTCATATATCCGGAAGCCCTCGATTGTATACAACAACAATAGGAGTCTCACAAAGCAATCCTAATCAAGATGTTTAGTACGCACTAAGAATGATAGTCTCTCTATAAAAATTACATCAACTACATGAAATCTATATAGTCATAAAACAGTTGTAGAGCTCATTCAAATGAGCTCCTATTTATAGGAACATCTTTAATGGTCGACTCCCTCCTCCAACGATCATATCTTTCCTTGAATTTCAGAGGGTCCGTTACACTTTTCACTCAAAAAATAGTTTGATAGTAATGAAATGCACGACATCATTTAATAACTAAAACAAGAGTAAGAAAAATATAGTTGCTTAACCAAATCTAATTTTTGTAGTCTAAGGAAAAATAAAAGTTTAGAGTCAAACAGAAAAACCATTCGGTGTAAATAATAAATGAATATTCAGATTATATATTAAAAATAGTTCGGAACCTGAATTATATAAAATTATGTAGTCTGAATTTCAATGAAATTTGGAATCTTAATTCATAAGAATTAAGAGTCTGAATTCAAAGACTTCGGAGTCTGAATTCAGAATGTTCGGAGTCTGAATTCAGAGAGTTTGGAGCCTGAACTCATATCCAAAAAACAAAATTATCTATATCTATGTATTTATAATATTTCAAGGTATTAAATATGAAACCGTATTTTATACTTAGAAATAAAATGAGTTAGATTATAACCAGAACAATGAAAATATGGTAATGATAAAATTTCCTTGAGGAAGGAAATTTTTTCATTATTATGATAAATCTTAGGGGAAATGAAATTTTCCTTAAGATAGAATTTTTGTGATTTTCAAAACATGAGGGAATGGAAAATTCACAAGTAAACCTTATTGAATCCATATTTTGAACAAGATTTTTGAATAATTTCACAATATTATGATTTATTAGATGTTATCTTTGATTTATTCTTATAATTTAGGTTTTATGTTATTGTTTCATTCCTTTATTACCTTATTTTTATCATCTTATATGATTCATTGGTTATCATGATTATGATTTTTACCCCTTATATCTTTCATTGATATTCCTCTTACCTAAAATGTATTAGTTTCATCATGTTGGGTTCTTATTTTTCCTTTACTAGACTTAATATTTCACAACATTATTGTGTATTCCCCTAGTTTATCCGATGTTATGGAATATCATCAAAGGATCCTAATGAAATCTTTTTGAATTATTAGATAATTATATTGTATCATTATTCAAGTTATTATATAATCTACCTAATTCACAAAATAAATAATTTCTTACATTCATTTAGCATTTTATTATGTGTACCTTTATGTAATAAATCATGAATCACGGTGTATAAAATACATGGGTTGTCATTTTTTGAATCAGAGTCATGTCATGTTATTATTTGGATCAAATATAGAAAACCCTAATGAAATACCAAGATATAAGGAGAAACATATAAAAACATACCTAAATTTTATTAATTTATAGAGTAAATAGTTTCCATTAAAATAATATATGTCTGGATACTACAATTGGATGTGGCTCTCTCGTAGTTATAGCATGTTTTAATGACCTTGAAGATGGTGCATTGATCTTGAATCAGTCATCACCTAGTGAATGAAAAAAAGTTTGTGCTACACACCTGGTTTGAAATACTCAAGAGATATTATTTTTTATATTTATAATTTCCTTTAAAAAAATTATGAAGGGAACCAAAACTCCAATAATATTTTATTTTATCAAATAGATTATCGATAATTTATATTAAAACCTAAAATTCATAGGCTAAGGAATATATTTCATTTACGAGTTCTTGTAACATTTGGGAATCAATTATTGTCGGTGAAAATAAAATTTGAATAAAAAAATAATTAGATAAACATTATTATATTTCATAGCATAAAATTATCATTTTATAGGATGAATATTATTTTTTAAATTGGTCAAAAAATCATAGAATGAATTTTGGAAATTTTAATGTTGAAATAACCATTTATGAAATATTAAAATTATAGTATTTAGAATTTCCTCATTTTTTTATAATAATTTGTTATAATATTTATAAATTAAAAATTTATTAACTAATAATTTTATATACATAAATATAATATCATTTTGATATACAAATGTGTATTTTTTTTAAAAAAATATTTTTCTTAAAATTGTTTTTTGTTTAAAAAGGAATAATGTATATCAATTTTAATTAATTAAAATAATATTTAATGATGAATTATTTGAATTAATTTTTTTATTATATATCTAACTATAAAAATTTAAATAAGTGTAATTATGATTACAAGTCATATACTTAATATAGTATATTTTTGTTCTTGATAAATGAGTTTTTGGATAACCTATTTATCGACAAGAATTTCCAGTTTTTTTCAACTAAATTGTGCTACATATGTGAATTAAATTTAATAAAATGTTTCAAATTTTTTTAGTCATCATAATTAATATTATTTGATATATTCAAAAAACAAAATTCGTTATAATTACTATTATAAAGTATAAAAAATTAATTATTGTTGTTATAATAAAAATGAAATTTTACGCTTTACATGCGACTATGTTTATAATAATTTTTCACACAAAAAATAAATTTTTTATGAAAAATTGAATTTTATATTTAAAATTAGTTGGTAATAATTATTTATTATTTATCATATTGTTTTAGTATTAAGTGATTGATTACCTAGGTTTGAAAACTAGTTACCGTCGTGAAACATAAATTGGTAAAAGTAAGTAACCTAAGAGGATAAGAGAATAACATGTTTAAAACACATTTACTTTTATTTTTAAGGTGTTTCATTACCATTACATCACTAAAATACATTATTTATAAATATTGGGGGCACATGGGTTGAAATTGAATTCCAATTATTGAATAATTATGTGTATTTTAAAAAATTAATCTCTTCCTCAATTTTAAGTGGGAACTCACTCCCCTAACTTACTCACACCTCTCAAGAATTTGGCCTAAAAAACAATACCAAAATTTATACCCAATACCATTAGACACATTCTATATCTATCTTTCTTCCCAAAATAAAAAACCAATAGTCCTAAGAAGAGATCCAAATGAGGTTTATCTAATATAAGGTATTCATTTTAATGAATCAATTTACTTTTATTAAATCTTTTAAAACCATAAATTATTTACTAGTACATAAAATAAAATAACAAAATTATCTTCCTTATATTTTTATGTTATTATGTTTATTGAATAATAATTATCCATATCATTCTCTCTCAAATGTGAAATAAATCCATCACTCGTTTGTACGATAAACTACAGCCTCATGACCCAATGTAATATGTTTTCCGTCCCAGACTAACATTGATAGTCAATGTAATGAAAATAATTAATATATAAATAAAATATATATAATGATATTAATTATTTAAAATTAATATATCATTCACTTCGTTATCCTTTCTCCCATTTAGGGAATGATATCGTTGTTGGTCCATACATATGGCCTACCATCTCCATGAAATAATGTAATTCATTTTCTATTTAAAACATTCAATATTGGTTGTAAAAATGTATAAAATGATTAGATAGGGTATTAATAACATTTATTTATTTTTATGTGGTAACTATATCCTATACACAATAACAATAATTTTTATGGAAGAACATGCTTTAGAAAAGAAGGAAACTAACACCTGAAACAATTGTAACTATAGTATATTTTTGAAATTAAAGGTGATAATATGTTATAAAATAATCATTTATGATAGTATAAATAAGAATATTGATCATTTATAAATTAAAAAAAATTAAAAAAATTATTTTATAGTTGGTTGAATCATTATCAACCAAAAAGAAACATAAAGTGAATGAGTTTGTCTCAATTTCTATTTCATTGAGATATACCTATTAATATACACCACTTCACATCAATGTGGTACAAATACTGATACATTCATGCATTCTCATGAATAAATACTTATTAATTATGGTCAATGATTCAACTAATATTTATTCTTTCATGGGATTATAGTTCAAAATTGTCTGAATTGGTAATAATCTATTTATAATATCACTTTCTTTTGAGATGGATTTTTTTTTGAACTAACATTATAATTTATCCTTTATAATATCCAATGACATTAATATCCTTTATGTATATATAATGAGTGTTTATATTTTCATTCAATTTTATTCTCTTTGGAACATGAATCAATCAAAAATATATAAAGAGGATATGATTTTATTTATCAATAAATCATATATATTTTTCCCTTGACAATGATTTTGAAAATTGTTTTACCAAAGATATATTATTTAATGAGTTGATATATCAAGTATATTTTAATGTACCCTATAATTTTAACAATAATTTTTATGAAAACATTATATAGTTAGTCGAAAGAGTATTTTTGGACAAAAAGTCAAAAGGAACATTTTAAACATATAAGATGATAACTTACATCCCAGCTACCATAACCATTTTATAAAATACATATTTATATACAGTTTCAAATATTTTTAAAATTAAATCCCTTTTATTGAATATTATTTTCATCGTTCACATCCACTACCATTATTATTCCTATGTAAAATCATTTTAATTCAAAAATATTCATTCTCGGAGAACCGTTGGTCACCTCCCATCGATTGAATAATTATTTTATTTTTATCAATATATTGAGGAAATCAATTTCTGATGGTAAATTTTTATTAATATTACATTTTTATTAAATATATGTGTTATTTTTAAAATGGATATGATTATTTTCTAAATAAACAACTACTTATACATACGGTGTTTAATTCGAATGATTGTTGATAAACTAAGGAAATATTTACAAATATGTATTCTTTACACAATATATATATTTATTGATAATCAATATTGTTCATGAATTAAATAAATCAACTGATATATGAATTGTTCATTTAATATGAATTGATGTGTGGGGCCTAAAATTTTATATCCCCTCGATGCATACGTAGGAATCTTGAGTCAAATAAATTTCCCAAATTAAAACGGTGGTTTAACTGTACTTTTAAAATTTCCCATGAAATGTCTTAAGTGTATATATATCACGATGAATTAGATCATAGAGTCTAAATTAAACAAATGTATTTAAATTATAAATTTTTTATTTTTATCCATGATATTATTTCATTGATATTATCCATTGATGTATTATGTGGTCAATGTATTGATTAAATGACATGTGCTTTTAGATATTTACCATTACATATTGATTATTCCTTATCTATTAATGATCATAAAGTTATTGATTAAGTTTCATGTGTATTAAGTTATTTTACTTTCCATATTAATTAAGATTTAATGATTTATGGTATCTTCCATTGTATGTAACCCTTACTGACGAAGTTAGCGCACCCTTGTTATCTTTCCTTTCCCTAGGATATTAAGAATAGTTTATTTAGTGGGTTAAAGGATGTCGATTTTTTTCCACTACTGTTTTTTATATTTTATTACCAATGTATACTGGGTATCATTTATTGTTCTATTTCTCTTGGACTATTAAACTGATTTGTACATTGATATTTGACCACTTTTTTATGCCCATATAATAATGTAACCAGAATCATGGGGATATTGGGGTTGGGTTTGTTACAATTGGTATGAGATAAATAATAGTAAAACCTTGTAAAATATATTATAGAAAAAGATATATTAGGTAACACAACACTATTATATAAGTTTATGATATGTATAAAGAAAGAAACTAATGTTTTTTAATGATTATAATATGTGACTTTTCTAAGAAATACATCCTTGTATGGATACTACAACTGGACATATTTATATAGTTGTTTTACATATGGGAAATAACTCTGAAAAGGGAAAATTGGGATCTGACTTGATCATCAACAAGTGCACAAAAATGGGCCTCATGGTTTGACACTCTTGGGGCATATGATTTGCAAAACTCTCATTTTCATTACATACAATTATGAAGGATATGAATATAATGATATACCCAAATAAAGAAATTTTATGAACCCATGATAAATAATTCATAAGTTTAAATTTATGCAATGTGTTACACCGTATCTAGAATTATTAATTTTTATTTTAAATTAATAATTTTATGAAATAATTAAATATATTACAGTTTTAATAAATTAAACTTAGTAGATGGAATGGAAACTATAATAGTGAATGTAATATATGTAGGTATTCACAGAAAGAATATATTTCACTAGAACCTTAAGAAGACAGCTTTTAATAAAAACCCCTAGTGTGAGTCTCACTATAATAATGATGTGTCATGTAGTTCTCATTATAAAACATAATCAAGCTCTATTTGTAGATATTATTATCATACCTATGGTTGAATTAAATATATAATTGGAATGAAATGAATTCTAATATATTATGAAAATATTTATTTAAAGGAGAAGTAAATCATGATTCATTATAAATATGTGGAATTCTATATCTATAGAGTGAATACATCATCATATAGGTCATGTCTACATCCACCTCAAATAGATCTTATAATTGAGATTCTTGGTGAAGAAGGGAAAACACAATAGGTTGATAGATAAGGTAATCAAAAATAGATGAATTATTTATTGTAAATGAATACATTGATTTATTTTCCTAATAATTACCTTGACATCAAAATTGAATTTTATAATGTTTTAATCCCTAGTACAAGACCGATATCAAATAATCCCTTTAGAATGACTGATGTGGAATTTGTTTAATTAAAGTTATTTATTCAATATAACAGCTAACCAAGAATATCACTTATTATCCTCATTAAGAATAAATATTTATCCATGAGATTGTGCATTTATTATAGGGAAATCTATGCTATTTCGATAAATAAAAAGTATTATTTTATTGATAATGATGACTTATTTGATCAAATTCATTGAACATAATTATTATCAAATATTGATCATGATTATGGAAATCATAAATTATGATTAATGAAGGATTATATTTAGAATACATCATTTCATATCATGTAATTTAATTAATATTTTATAATAATTACACCTGGTTTAACTAATATACAATCAGTTTTTATGGATCTAATGAACATATGAATGTTTTGTAACACCCAAAGATTTAAAAATTTGAAAATTATGTTCATTAGAATGTTTGAAATAATGAACCTATAGTATAACAGAATATAACACCCTGATACTTTCTAGTATATTTCTTTTTAACAAGTTAACTCAATTTGATTTCTTTCGATGCATGAAACACCGAGTATAAATAAAACATGACACTCTATTAAAAAGTTATTATTTAAACATGACCATTATGAAATATCCATTAAATTGTTGTATATGAATATTAATAACTAATTAATAAATATTATATTGTTTATAAATGTATAAAATAAATTCAATGGTTATTTATTGACTAGAAAAAAATAAGAATCATTTGAAACGAATAGAAATTTTTTCTAAATAGTTTTATTTTCCTAAATGGAGGTTTAGTTTCCCTTTATTCACATGATTTATAATTATTTTTTTCTTATTATATAGAATTTAACTTAAAAAATGAATTTATTTTTTGAAAATATATTGAAAAATTTATGTAAGGGTGAATGTTTTGGTTTTTTTGAAATGTTTTATATTTTAATGAATAGTAAAAATACTGATTTTTACTAAAAAAAATATTTTCAATATATTATTTTTATGTAAAATTCTATTTTAAATTGGCTTTAAAATAAATTTAGTTATATTATATATCTATTAATCCAATTTAAATCCTTGGAATCACATTATTTATTAATCTATATATAAATATTTTGTAAACTATAAAACAATTTCTCTTTGGAAATTACTCCGTTGCGTCTATGAGAATAAATTAAAATTACAATTTTTAACATTTGTTATAATAGTTTATAAAAATGGATTCCATATTTGGAATCATAATATATAACATTATTTAATAATTTCAACTTGACAATTAATCATAATTAATAGTGAAAAGTAAAAAATAATTAACGTGGCTAAGGTAAAAATAAGATCAATATGAGGGAGGTTAAACATAGAATATAAGGGCTAAAATGACCTACCAAATTGTATGAAAACAATTATACAGAAATATTTACACCCTATACATAACATGTTATAATATATGGTCATTTTGAAGCTTTTTTCTTTCTAATGACTATCATTTTGGATTCTTTTGGGAATTTTCCATGTAATTCCCAAGACCATTCATTTTCCTCACTTATAAAAGGTAATTACCCCTCCTCGCTTATTCACACATATAAATACATTTATATTAATAGAAACAATAAAAATATATCCCAAACATCATTTTACATATTATAGAGCTACCAGTCCTCCCAAAATACCATCTGTAGTGTCCTTAAGAGTATATCAAAAAGATGTTTTCTCATATAGAAGTTATTTATCTTAACCAATCTCATTTATTTTCGTTTTTCTTTTTCCAAATTAAAATATTTATAAATCATAAAATATAATAAATATAGTATATAAAATATATATATATATATATATATATATATATACATTATTATTATTATGGAATAATATTTACCCCTCTCCGATTAAATCAAATGGGAAACACAATCATCGATTGTGACTATGGAGGATTGTTGCCTTGCAAAACGATATAGTTCATTTTCTATAGCCTCCTTTCCCGGCTAGATATAATGATATATTTTAAAAAAATATTATTTTAATGATATTATTATACTTATGTAATTTAAATTGATCATATACCTTTTTACCTTCCATTATGTTTCAAATACAATAACATTGTGAATTTTTACTGTGGAATACTACCGCACGAAGCGATGCAAATATTTTTTCACTTACAATTTATATTGAATATAATAAGGATAAAATTAATGAATATTTGGGGTAAATTTAATATTAAATTTTTTATTTAAAATTAATATACCACTAACATCCTTAACCATTCACTCACTAAAGGAATGATATCATCACTCATGGGTACATATGACCTACTGTTTATACAAAGTGATACAATTAATTTTAACTATCCAAATTTCATAAATGTTTATAAAAATGTATATAATGAGTAAATTTGATATTTATAACATTTTTATTATTTTTTATATCATATATATACATCCTATTCACAATAAGCAGAAAATTTATAAAAAACATGTATGAGAAAAAAAAGACAATTAACACCTGCAACAATTAAAATAATGAAATATTATTGACAAAAAGGTGGTAAATTGTTATAATAGGTTCATATGTGATATTATAAATTTTATTATGGTTTTATTATGAATTAATATCATTCTTAATTCCAATATACAATATATATGGACATTTACGAAGGGAATCAGGCTTGGCTAAAGGGTTTCTCGACTCACTTTTACCTTCATGATATAGATGAAATATTCCACACTTATTTACTTTGTGTATTATATAAAATTCCAATTTGATATTTCATATCATGAATTTTATTTATCTTCATGGAATTTATAGTTTTATTTGATGTAATTTCTTTTCTGGGACTTACTATTCAAAAGTCACCAAAGTGGTAAGATTTTATTTCATAATCTGATTATTCTTCCATATTTTTTTGTTTACATAAAACTGTGTGGAAATAATTGATATTTATCTCTTAAAATAAATCTTATTTATTCCCCTTTTCCTATTCTTTATTTTTTCAACTAATAGTACCTTTTCTAACTCTTTGATAGTTAAAATTAGTAATAATTGCTTTTATTAAAACCCAACTATATTTCTCTATTCGGGCAGAAATACTTTTCCATAAAAAACTATGTTTTCTCAAATATATCAAAAATGTTTTCAACCTTTTTAAAAAAATATTTATTAAATTATATTTTTTATTTACTTTAACTTTTTAATTTTTTTATTGAAACTTTATTTAATTTTCAAAATAATTCTCCTTTTGATTTTACTGAAAATGTGAAATGAGTCTTTTTTTAATGTGTATGACATGAATGGAGTATTCCTCCATCATGACTAGTCAATGTTTTAGAGAATATTTAAAATTATGATTATTTTTCAAAATGTTTTATGAACATTTCCTTTTAATATTTTAATTTTAATGAAAAATTGTTATTTTCCTCAAAAATATTTTTGATGGAATTTTTTTGATTTTTTATTCTTAAATTATATTTAAAAATTAATTATAATTGTAATAAATTGGGATTATGTAGTAGTGAATTAATCATTATTAATTTAATGGATCTTTTATGATTAGTTTTATTGAGTATTTACAATCGTATTACCATTCACTGTGTTACTCAGGATGGTTTACGATTATGTTTATTTGATTTGGGTATGTATTAAAATTTCATATGTTTGTTTTTCAATATGAATGTTTATCATAGGTATTGTTCTCCCATTTTATATGAATAATTTATTATAATTATTAAGTGACTAGTGTGTCCTCCTATATCCCATTGATGCATTCGTAGGTCTGATGAGATAAACTAGATTGGGTTTTAGATGACGACATACACATTTATTTAGATATATTAACACAATGTCTCAATAGTCTATTGAATATGTATATAATTATACATTCCATAATTATGATTTTAGTTATTTATTTTCAATAGCATTATTTGATTATTTAGAATATATATGGTTAATTTTTCTAGTACATATGATTATTTATATGGTGTTATTTATTCATCATTTATTCCTTCCCTATTATGATCGTGTTTTTGATTAAATGGAATGTGTCTCGGTTATTAATTATTACATATTGATTATTCTTGATTTATTCATAGTTTTATCTATATGCATACCCTTACTGAGCTTCTGATCCCACACATTTATTATGTTTTATTTTTTCAAGGATACCAGGGAGTGTTTTGGGATTGATATGTTGGGATATGATATGGGGAATAATAGAATTATCATGTAAAATAAATTTTATGTTTTATGTTTTAAAATGTAATTTTAATTTGAAGAATTTATGTAGTCTATCTATAACAAACCATCTCATTAATACACACATAAACAAGATTAATTACATAAAATCGCACTTACAACAACTCTGAGGATTGAGAGGTAGAGTATCTTGAATAATTAAGAACACTACATGAAAAATAAATAAATAAAATGCAATATCTTTATTGATAACATATTTTACATTTCCACAAATTTCCTTCATTCTTAGCATTGAATGGGATATCCTCGATACATACAAAAGAAAAGGGTTAGCTATAAATCCTAGTAATGGATTAATTAAGGAATAACATGAAATATACAATACAAGTTAGTAAATAGTCATATCAATTGATAATAGAAGAAACATGAACATAAATGCATGATATAGAATGATTATCATAACATGGATGTGTGACAACAACATTTAACATGATATAAGCATGAGCCAAGGAATATTACACATGGAGCATGAGTAAACCCTCATTTTAATTGAATTAGCAAGAGTAAATCCTCATTTTATTTTAATTATCCTGAATAAACCCTTATTTCTCTTGACATTTCATGATACTAAACTTTACCCAATGCATTGAAATTCTATTAGGGAACACCCTTTATAAAAATTTCATTTTATTCATAAGTGGGCCACATAGATCATAAAATATGGATTCATTAAATGTAGTAATTTATTCTATGAATAAGAGATGTGGAATACATAAATTTTTTTCCTCAATCAAGTTACATGTGCATAATGGTGAATTCCCTTGATATAGAAATGGGAATGGTATTCACTTACCTGGTCATTTTGGCATGGAAATGTTTGGTGTAACTTTGACAGCATAACGATGTCAAATAGAAATCGTAAAATGTGTTGATGAGATAAAATGGGATATATCATAATATATACAAGAAATGGAATGTAAGGGGGTCGTGGCTCATAATATCCCAACATATTTAATGGAATTTATATGCATAATATAAAATAATTTCTTAAATGTAAATAAGGAGAGAGAAATCCCTTACAGAATTTCTGCATGCTAACGACTGTACATGGGAGAAATTAATGAGATATAAAATTGTATATATCATTAAAACATAATTAGGGAAGTATAGGAGAGGTTATAAATCACACCCCAAAATTTTTAATTAAAAATTAAAAGGGAATTACTATATAAGCAAACCTAGACATAAATAATCAAGGAATGAAATTGAGGACACCTTACTTGGAAGTGTGATCCCAAAGGCATTAGAGAGGCTTGAGAGAGGCTTCTTGGAAGATAGAGGAACCTTTGGAGGATTATAGAGAGTGGATAGAAGAGGTTTTTCGAGCTCAAAATGGATTAAGGAAAGAGTAATGGGATATGGAGTGGATTTATATAGGAAACGAGAAGAAATTCTTTATTATTTTGGTTTTGGGAACTTCACATTAAACTAATCAAAACCAAAAACCATCCAATGGTTTTTTACCGTGGAATATACTAAAGGGTATTGGAAAACCATATTTTATTTGTAAAATGGACTAACTTATTTAAATATTAGGCTAAATAATGTGTATGTGAGTCACACACTCAAGTAAATCATTTTAAAAAGATAAAATATTTTATATGTCACGGTGGGTCCAGAAAAGCACCATGAAATTAATAAAAAAATGTAAAATATTATTATTATAAATTTAAAACATATATTTTCTATATATCCCTTTTATAGTATTTTATATCATCACTATCGGGTCATTATGATTTCATAAAACAAATTATATATTTAAACAGTATTTAATTTTTACCCAAAAATTCGGCTGTCTTAGAAAATTATGAAAAATTCATTATTATATAATTTTGATTTCTCGAATCCAAAAATAATATTCATTTTATCTAAATTATTATTCAAATATGTGAATTGTCTCATTTTTAAATAAAAACTAATATTTACAAAAAAAATCATTGGTTTTGACAAAAACAGCTTCGAAAACATAATAAAAATTACAATTTTATTCATAAAAAATATGTGACAATTTATATTTAATAAAAATTGATTTATTAATAATATATTATTAAAATATATTTTAATTCAAAAATCCATTAATTCATCAAAATATAATTCTTAATTGAATATTATCTAATAATACTATTTGTGCTTTAAAACCATTTAAAAAGTAACAATATATAATTGAATGTATATTCTTTTTAAAATAATAATGCACGTAATCATAGTTCTAGGATCTTTTTACATAACCCCTTAAAACACTCGTATATTACCTAAGGGTAAGGTGCACGATGGTGACAAACTTTTGGGGTGAATCAGCTAACATAGCTCAAGTTGTAATCTCTATTACATTTCACTTCTCTCGTAGCCAATTCTTTTTAAGCATACCATGTTGAAGCTTGGCTTCAGATTGATCCTGATCAAAGACCAATGACACTACCTCTTTTTCGAGATCCGAAATATGGGCTTCATAAGGAGTAATTTTACTACATGAGGCCATCGCTTCCTTTTTCTGAGTAAATTGGATTTTTTAAAACCATATATTTATACTAATCATGTGGTCACTATTCAATGGCTATATTAGAAATGGTTAAAATTCTTAAATTTACTTTAAAATCCAAAAACATAAAACCAAGGATGTGCATATGATTTTTATAACTATTACATAATATGTAGTTTAATTAGATCAAGAGGAATTTTAATTAATAAATGTTTATATCATTATAATATTATCCCATTAAAAAATTTTTCCACGAAATTTACATTTCCCACAGTAAAATAGATTAGGGTAACTCTGCATCATCACTTCCTATGATTCCCACGTTGCCTTTTAAAACATTTGGTTTCAACACTACACCTTAACGAGGGGAATTGTCTTATTTCATAGAACTTTTTTCCTATGATATAAGATCTTTATTGGCTTATCTTTATATGACATGTCATTCTCCATTGGTACCACCTCTACATTGAAAACATATGATGGGTCAGACATGTACATCCTCGATAGTGATACATGGAATACATCATGTAATTGAGATAGGTTTGGTGGGAGTACTAGTCAATAGGCCACTACACCAATGCAATCAAAGAACTCAAAAGGGTCGATCTACCATGGACTAAGATTTCCCTTCATCCAAAATCTCATAACTCTCTTACAACATGATATTTATAGGAATTCAATGCATCCAACATCAAACTCTAGGTCTCAATAATTTTTGTTAGCATAGATCATTTGTTGAGTCTGAGTAGCCTTAATGTGCTTCTATATGGTCTTAACCATCCCCACCATTTCATAAACCATTTTTGGACCCAGTATTCTCCACTCCCCAAATTCATAAAAACATGCCAGTGTTATGTACCCCATCCCATAAAGGGATTTATATGGATAATGTTTTGTGCATGAGGGGAAACATTTTTTTGTAAGAGAACTCAACCAGCAAAAGTTGTTGATCCCCTACTCTTTTGAAGTTCATTGCGAATGCTCACAACATTTTTAATAGTGTTTGGATAGTATACTCATATTAGACATCATTTGGTGGGTGATAAGTCGTACAAAAGTTTAAATCATTATTCAGAGCATTTTGGAAACTCTTCAAGAACATAGAGGTGAATCATGGATCTCGATCAGATACAATTGATAGTGGTACTCCATGTAGCATTACCACTTCTCAAATGTATATATATGAAAGTTGATCCAATGGGAAATCTTCTTGAATTACAGTGAATTGTGCATTCTTTTAATATGATCCATAATAACCCAGTTAGCATTGTTTCTTTTGGATGTCTTCAGAAGTCTAGGGACAAATTCCATTGTTATGTTCTTCTATTTCCATGTTTGTGGGGGTAATGATTTCATCATCTTCTTATAATTTCACATCTTAAAATTCATTTTCTGACATCCCGGAAATTTTTTTATACTCAATGATATACTTCTTCATGTTTTTCCACCAATAATTCTCTTAGAGATCTTGATACATCTTTAATATTTCTAGGTGAATAAAGAAATTTGAACAATATGCATCATCCGAAAGGTAATTCTTTAACTCAGGATTTTATGGAAACATAGTCTTTATCAAAATATCACAATTAATTCTTTATTAACATTGAACTCTCAGTATTTCCCTTTTCTAATAGTATCAAATTTCTTATGAATTCCCACACCATCCTTTTGAGAATCCTTTAACCTTTTGAAAAGAGACAATTGAGAAATCATTTGTGAAAGGATTTATGATCTTCCCATGTTTATGATTCTCATTCCAATCTTCATCAAATATAAGAAGATTGTATCCTTTTCAAATCTCATCAATGAATGAGTTTCTAGATCCATTATACATAGAGCATCATCCACCTTTTTGTCTTTCCCCGAATGGAAGTGAATTGAGTAGTCATGGTCATTTATTACCTATAACTATCTCCATTTCTGTATAATAATCTTTTTTTGTGTGAATATATAATTGAGGCTTTTGTGATCCGTATATATTTTACACCTCACAAAAAAGAGGTAGTTTGACCAAATTTTAAAAGAGAATATCCCTGTATCCAACTCCCAACCATGTGTTGGATAGTATTAATCATGAACATTTAATTTCCTTGAATCTTGGGTAACAAATTTCTCATTTTTAATCAACAGAAAGCCAATAACTTCTTCAAAACATCACTAAATACCACAAAAAGTTCTCCAATTGTGGTTAGTATGAGCACAAGAGTAGTGATAAGCCTCCTTTTATACTCCTTAAAGCTATATTCGCATTCATCACTCCAATAAATCTTTAATCCCTTCAAGGTTATCTTGGTAAGAGGGTTATACAATCGTGGGAAATTTATCCCAAATCAGTGATAATTTCTATCTAACCATAGGAAGCTATGGATATCCATTAGTGATCTTGGGGATATTGTCCTTTTTCACCCATACTTGGTAATATCCCAACCGCAAATCCATCTTGAATAAGTATTGTGTTGCTCGTATCTAATCAAACAAGTCATAAATTCATAGAATATAATACTTGTTCATTATCATGGTTTTTCTGAGATCATACTAATCAATGAAAAGGTGCATTGACCCATCCTTCTTCTTGATGTAGAGGACTGGTGGACCCCATTGTGAAGCACATGGGTGTATAAAACCTATATCCAGATATTTTTGTAGTTGTTTCTATTGCTCCTCAATCTCTAGAACATCCATTGTATATGAAGTCTGTGATATTGGAAACTCTCCATTTATATGATCAATCAATAATTCAACGTCATTTCTAGGAAGAAGAAAATAAAATTCCTTGGGAATCACTTTATCCAATTCCCTCTTAATAGGCCCGTCTTCAAGGATGGTTTCTTCCATTGACTCAATAGTCTGAGAAATATATATAGGCTCGTTGGGAAGTAATATCCATGCTTTAGATGATATTTCTAAAAAATATTCATCCTCCTCCTTCCACTAGGACAAAATCTGGGGTTGATTATCTATATGGAGAGTGATTTACCTATCACAAGGATTTATGATTAATCCATATTGGTAAAGACAATCAATGCCAAGAATTGCACCAACCTTTACCAGGGGGAATAAGACAAGGTTCCCAGGTATTTTCAATCCAAAAATTGTGAAAATGGAAGAGTTTTATTCATGGGATGCAATGATTTCCCTATTTCTTCTTATCACTGACATATATACTTCCAGGATTTTTGGTGGTGTTGGGATCATTCTAACAAAATTTTGAGATATAAATGGATGTATAGAACTAAAATAAAAAATTACATTTTCTATACATGAATGAATAACAAGTGTATATGTCACCACTACTTTTTTGGGGTTTCCATTAGTGGTAGTGATAAAAAAATAATTCCCTCTCTACCTTAGAGTTTTTTGGTTGCCTCTAAAACCCCCGGGCTTAAGGAACTGGTTTACCAAGTACCATGTTTCTTTGCAGTTGAAGCAATAAACTGTGTCTTGAGGGTCAAACTAATGGTTCCTCTCCTCTGTCGAATCAACGGGTTTTTCATGATGATAGTTAATGGATAGGTTCCCTTCTCATGCACACCTAAATCTTTTCCTCACCCCTTTAGGTAATCTTTGAGGAGATTTTTTCCACACCTTTAGAAAGTGGGGTACTATAATTTCATAGCACCATTGGATTTGTCCATCAGACCTCCAAATATAAATTCCTCCTTCCACCTCTTACCCCTGTGATACCCCAGATATTCTCTGATATCCATTTCGACTATGAGGGAACATTTGACAATTTCTTCATAGTTATCAATGTCATAGATCACTAGGTCTTTCTATAGGCAAGGTTTTATCCCACCAATGAAGTGGTCAACCATGAATTCAGGGGTAACGACACAAATGAAGGCTTATATTTAAAGCCTTGTAAAGTTTTCCCCATATGTCGCAACAGATTTTTCATCTTTTGTTATTGAGGGAAAGGAATTCCCATTCAATATTAAGATAGAGGGTGCATGGAAAATATATATTGAAAACATTTTCTGGAAATCATTCCATTTCAATGCCTCAATATCTTCCTCAGGCTTCAAATTTTTTATCAATGTCCACAATTTATTAGGTTCACCCTCCGTATGATAAGAATCCAAAAGAAATGACTCTTGTTCCAAACAATAAATGATGGACATGATCTTCTTAATAAAGAGGATTCATTGTTTGGCGATTGAGGGGTAAAATGATCCATTAAAATTAGGAGGCCATTGCCTAGTAAAAATCTCAATTGCGGCTTGTACTTTCTTTAGAGGGGGAGAGTGTGAAAATTCCTATTGACCAATGATTCTATTAAAAATGTGAGTTAACTAAGAGAGTATCATGACAAAGTTTTTGATTTCCACTCCCATTGGATTGGGCATCCCATTAGAACAATCATCACATTGATTTTTGTGTCCTTTATTTGCCTGAGTCCTCCTATAATCGGCCATTGTCTAGAGTAAAATCAAAGTTATGGGTAACAAAAAAAAGGTAAATCCAATGAAAACAGGGGTTACATATGAATTACATTTTTTTTCTATAACTTATGAATTTTTAGGCTTCTATATGTGTTATCCATGATCTGCTTCCCAACATATATTCATAGGACAATTTTTTTATTCCCTTAATAATAGTCGATAATAATCTTATGAATTTACCAAAGAGTATCCCCAGTGAGTTTGGAACCATCAGTGAAGCAAGGCTCTTTTTTATGCACCATTTCCAATTCGAGTCTAGCTCAAATATGTGTTTTTGGGTTTTACCCCTAGATATATATGTATTAGAGCCACATATACTTGTTCATATCTTGATAGAGATGTATTTTCGTGATAAACCATTTAATATATACTCACCAAAATATTGGTATGTTTTCATTATACATAGTATTATACTTATGGAATTCACTATGGTTTATAATCTTAATCCTGAAAAATGAATAAACCTATCCCATAATACCAACTATAACAACCCATTGAATTATTACACACATAAATATGATCTATTACATAAACTGACACTTAATACAACTCCTAGGATTGAGAGGTCATGTTTCTTAGTAAATTAAGAGCACTACATGACAACATAAGACATAAAATACAACATATTTATTGAAAAATTATTTTACATTACCACAACATTCCGTTCATATTTAGAAATGAATGTGATAACGTGAGGACATACATAAGAAAAGAGTGATCTATAAATCCCATTAAGGGAATAAACAATGAATTATATGAATAATCAATTAAATGTTAATAAATAGACATATAAGTGGAGAATAAGAGAAGCCTAAACAAAAAGGAATGATATAGCATGATTATCATGACATGGAAATGTGGAAACAACTTTTTAGATGACATTAGCATGTGCCAAGGATCATTTCACAAGGAGCATGAGTAAACCCTCATTGCACATGAATTATCATGGGTAAATCCCCATTATACTTGAATTAAAATGAGTAAAACCCAATTAAACTTTATTTGTAATTATTCTATTCTTTAACCAATGCATTGGAGCACTCTAAGGGCTCACCCTTTTTAAAAATTTCATTTCATGCATAAGTGTGCCACATATATCATACAACATGGATTAATTAAATGTCATAATTTATTCCATGAATAAGAGATGTGGAATAAATAAATATATATACTCAATCTAGAAGTACATTTTAATAAATTTTAATACCCTTGATTGAGAAATGGGTATGGTTTTCACTTACACTATGATTCTGGTAAGGGAAATTTTGGTCTACTTTCGATAACATAACAATGTCAAATAGAAATCTTAAATATAGTCAATGAGAGATAAAAGGATATTTAATAATTTATTCCTGAAATTTAATGTAATGGGGTCATGGAACATAATATCCCAACATATGTAATGTAATTTAGATGTATAATATAAAATAATTTCTTCAATGTAAATTAGGAGAGAGAAATCCCTTAGGGAATTTCAGTATGGTAAAAAGTGTACATGGGAGGCATTAATGAGAGAGAATGGGGTGTCTCATCATTCAAAGATAATGAGGACAATATAGGAGAGATACGAAATCATACCCTAAAATTTTTAATTTAAAATTAAATGTGAATAATAATAAATGGAAACATGCACATAATATAAGGAAGGAAGGGAGGTGAGGATCCCTAGTGTGATCCCAAAGTCTTAGATGAGTCAAGAGAGAGGATTATAGGGGGATTTGGTTGCCTTGGGATGATTATGTAATGATTAGGTTAGGGTTTTGTGAGATCCAAATGGTTTGAGTGAATATGAATGGAATATTGAGTGGGTTTATATAGGAATGGAAGATGGATTTATTTATTATTTACGTTTTGGAAATTACACATTATACTAATCAAAAGCACAAACCATCCCATGTTTTTTGCCCATGTTTTTTATTGGATATTAGAAAATATTATTTTATAAGTCTAATGGACTAAATTATTAAAATATTATGCTTTCTTATGTTGAGGTAAGTCACACTCTTATTGAAATCATTTTAAAAATTTAAAATATTTTATATGTATTGGAGGGTCTACTAAGGCACCATAAAATTTATAAAAAAAAATATAAATGGACATTATTTTTAATGTAAATCATATATAGGCCGAATATACCTTTTAGAGTACTTCATTACATCACTATTGGGTCATTATTTTGTCATAATACACATTATAAATTTAAGTGGTATTTAATTTTAAACAAAAAATTCAACTATCTCAAAAATTTATGAAAAATTCACCTTTAGATAATTTTGATGTCTTGAATCCAAAAATAATATTAATTTTATCTAAATAATTTTTTAAATATGTTAATTTTTATTTTTATAAATAATAACCTATATTTATCGAAAATTAAAGGGTTTGGACAAAAATAACTTCCCAACCATAAGAAAAATTGCAATTGTATTCATAAAATTATATGATCATTTATATTTATTAAAAATAAATTTAGTAATAATATTTTATAAAACAATTATTTAATTCAAAAATCCATTACTTCATCAAAATATATTTTTTAATTGAATATTAACAAAAAATATTATTTTTTCTTTAAAAACAATTTACAATGAAATAGTAATAAAATAAATGTATATTCTTTACAAAACATAAATCACATAATCATATTTCTAGGGTCTTGTTACATAACACCTTATAACACATGAATAATAAATATGGGCAACGTTTGTGATGGTGACCGTCTCATGGGGCAGCTTAGATAACTTCGCCCGGGTGGTAATCTATATTATCTTACATTTCTCCCATTGGTGATTCTATTCAAGATTAACATGTTGAAGCTCATCATGGACTTGGTAAAGAGAGAAGCCTAGTGACACTACATCCTTTCTGATCTCTGAAAAATGGGCTTCGAATGGAGATATTGTACTGAATGAGGCAATCACTTCCATTGTTTGAGTAAATTGGATATGTTAAATCCCTATATTTATATTAATACTGTGATCATTGTTCAATGGATATATTAGAAACTGTAAAAATTCTTAGTGGTATTTAAAAATAAAAAAACATAAAACCAAAGATGTTCATATGTTTTATATAACTATTTTAAAAAATAAGATATTTAATTAGATCAAGAGAAATTTTTATTAAAACAAATTTGGGTCGTTACACTACCAATTATAAAAAAATATTCATCCCTTTAGGATGTGATTTATTGTATCTTTTTCTAATGTAATAAAGTAGACACTAGCTATGGTTTATTGGGGTAGTGGTTACAACATTTGGAATTATTGGAAGTTTAACAGAATCTTTGGCAACTAGATTAAAGAAAACTTAGATTAGGGGGAAAACTCTAGGATATAATTTGTGTATAAGTATACAATAACATAATAATGTTTTGGTAAGTAATATATTATGTTTTTTCCTATAAATACATCTCTTTCTAGATACCAAAGTTGATTTTGTTGTAGCACAGAGGTACCTTGGGGTAAGAACTCCAAAAATGGTGCATTGGGATTGAACTAGTCGCCACTTAGTGCATAAAATGAGTCTTATTATGAACATGGGTTAAAAATCCTTGTTTATATTCTTAGGATAATTTAAATTCTCATTAAAAACCATTATGAAGAATTTTAAAATAAATACATCTCTAGAGAAACTATGTTTACGATTATGATATTAGCTATGTATAAAATATATAATTTATGTTATGTGTTTAAATAGGTTTGATATTATACATTCTAATTCCGAATTTTATGATCTAATTTTGTGTATGAAATTTCATACAAATTCTTCACAGTGGAAGTAATAGGACATGTATTAATGAACATAATCCAAAGAGTAATAATGATTATTTCATTGATGGTATTCATCCAATATTTCAAAGTGAACTTGACAAAAAAAATTCTCATAAAAATAGGACATAGTATAATGTGATATATAGTACGAGAATTAATTCTCTATGTATTATGGATTTTAAGGGATGTAAGAGATTAAAAGGTTGATAAAGAAATATTAGATAATGGGAAGGATATAAAGAATGATTTTCTAACAAGTGATACTTATGGAAGGAAACAACATGGTACATACTTAAAAGTAAAAAAAGAGTTTTCTCCAATAGTAGACATAATTTCTATTATGATCATGATTAAATGGAGTTTAAATAATCTTAAAATGTTCAATTACTCTAGTGTAGGTAGTTGGGTAACTAAAAAAATTAATTTTTCCACTTTTCAAGGGAATTTAATACAAATTATGCTAAGGGGTCGAGGTCAAGCTTATAATATTACTACAACCAAAGTGAAATGATTACTCTGTTTCTATTTGGATTCTATAATTATGTTATAAAATTATTTTAATCAATGATATTTTGGTAATAAGATATATGATATTTATAAGTATTATATTTCTATATTATTTCATTAATGATTTGAGAGCATATGTTGAATGATACTAATGATATAGAAATGTGATTCAGTGAAATGTTAATATTACAGGAAAAACCATGATCAAGGGAATATAAACATTAATATATTATCTATAATTATTACAATGATGTGTGTTTTGGATAATATTTGTGTCCATTAAATTTTTAAGCGGGTCAATGGTTTATGTTATCATTGCTACAGTTTACAACAAGTATTTATTTATGGAATATATTCAACAACCTGAGATTTTCTATATATAAGAATTCATGTTTTAATTATGGTTCTATAAATATCAATGTATTAATATATTTGAAATGTGACATTAAGTGAAAAATTATATTTTTTTGGGAAAATAATTTTGAATTAGATACATTATTTCAAAATTTAGTCAGGCATTCTTTTGATGATCTTTAAGGTTAACAATTTATGTAATGGATTAATTTTAACATTGGGTGTTATTGAATAAATTTAGATAACCAAAATATTTTATTAAAAATAATAGAAATATCATTTTACTCTTTCATAGATCTTATGATCTATTAAAACATAATTTTAGTGCTTCATCCATAATGAATATTATTGGAAATTCATTTATTGTATTAAAAAATGAAATGGAAATTGATCGATGAAAAAATGATGAAATTGGGAATTAAAAAAACATATCAAGTAATTATATTTTTATATATTCTCATTATAGATGGTAAATTATTTCCTAAAATATAGGCAAAAGATAATGAAATAGAATCTTATCCTAATAATGTAAGTTCCTAGTCAGGATGGATGCATCACTGAGAGGGGAGGGGTGAATCAGTGATAGTTTTTATTTTATTTTTCTTTTCATTTGAAACAATATAAGACTCCTATTAATGATTTCATTCCCTACTGAAAAAATATCAATTACAAGATTAATTATTAAATAAGAATATCTACATCCTTGGTATGGTATGGAAATGATCTAATTCTAAAAAATTAACTAGAAAATAATCCTTGGATTTTCAATGAGTAAGTTAAACCCTTACAATTGTGTAGCACTATGTAAAAAATTCCAATAGTGTGTGTGTAACCTCTTATCATTAATATGATAATACTAAATTTATATAATAACTGATGTTACCATTTCTTATTTACAATACCAAAAATGTGTTCAATTGAAGTTACATCTTCAATTTCATAACCATAAGATGGTAATAACTTTGTAGACCATTTCAAGGAAAACATTGTTTGGTTTTTCAACTACAATTTTACCTGTTCGATTCCACTGAATAGGATTCTCCTCAGTGTGATACTTGTAGGTGTGATTCCCCCGTGTATAAAAAATATAGCATTGACAGAATATAATAGGGATGAATTATAACCACTTTAATTCTGATTATGAAAATGCCAGCATGATTCACCATGTACAATTATTACTCAATCAAGATATTTTAGTTTGAAAATTCCAAATCTGATTATTCAAACTGATAAGACATTAAACTAAATAATATTGACAAAATGAGTATGGTAATTAGCTGAGTATGATTATCACTGAGTAAGATGATCAACAGAATACAACATTGGGATCTTGTTTCTTCTCTTTCACTTCTCCATCTAAACATCTTCAAAACAAGTGAATATGGAAACTTATTCTTCTCTCTAAAAATCATAACTTCTCTATCTTCTATAGTGAACAGTTCATCGGTCATCAGAAAATTATAGTGCACTTTTTAATTAATGTAGATATCCTATATGTGATTTTGAGTGAATCCCAAAATCTATCAAGATTACTTATATTCACCCAAATCTAAATTTCACCTAAAACCATGAGTGAATTTTTACTTCATCAATGCTTATAAATTAATTTCGAATCTTCTAAAATAATTACTGCATCAATATAATTTCATTCTAATTTCTAGAAGGATTTTAATTCCTGAGTCTGATTTTTTGAATCTTATTTCTTTAATAAAATGCTCGGTATCAATTGAATATTAATGTATGATGAAATTGATACCACTATAAATGTTAAACACAATCATTCTTATAAATTCTTATCCCCCCATTAAAAATTTATTCAGAAATCTTCACTTTCAAACCACTTTTAATTCTTCACTTATTCTCTTAACCATGTTGGAATTATAAAATAATTTATCTCTGTTATAAAGTCACTTTTCTCAAATGAAATACATAAATATCCCTAATTTCTTCACTTTTTCTATACACCAAGTTGATAAAACTCATGTTACGATAGAAAAAAATAATTTAAATTTATAAAAACTATATGAAGTCATTTGAAAACAAATCTGTGTTCATATATATATATCCCTTTAGTAATTCAACCAACTATTTATCTCATCTTGAGTACGACATTCAGAGTATGATATTTTTTAATTCGATTGTCCTAGATGAAATCATTTCTCGATATGAACATTTTGAGTATGATAATTCTTGTTCTGATTTTCCGAAATACTATCAGCATGAGTACAATATTTCAGTGTACAATCCCTTTTCAATCGATAGCATCTCTTTCATCTATTCCACTCAGATACTACATATCTAAGAGTGATTTGGAATTCCTCTTCTCCCTTTTAATCCCCCAAACTTGCATCATATGTTCTTTAAACAACTTATGATACATGAGAAATTCAAATCATAAATGCATTGTCAGGTCTATTTTATCATAGTAATATAGACTCAGATTTCCATCAAAACTAAAACATCTATCACTCCAAATTTAAGGTGAATCTGATTACCATTTACATTCATCAAGATTCATTCTTAATGTGAAATGTTCTCTCATTACAGATAATAATAACATCCTCATTACAAAATTTTCATGTACTAGAAATATGGTGAGTCCGATCAGAATCAAATCCACTTCTTCTCAAAGCCCTAAACTTTTCATAAACTGACTGATTCTGTTTCTTTTTGAAACAACCATCAATAGTTTATTCACCAAACACCAAGTGATGTGATTTTAATTCTTTATAAATATTTCATGATAATAAAAGACATCTTTTGAAAACACACACCTTCCTCTCAAGCTTGGTCCTAACAATATCCCACATTGAATTTTATTATCAACCATACTTTATAAATCAATGAACATTGTATCCTTAAAAAATAAATAAATTCTCTATAATTTTATGACTACGCGGGAAAAATCATTATAGTAAACAAGAATCATTAACAACAAAATTATGATTTCAAAAATTTGTGATTATGAAGACCATTTTATTTTTCATTCCATTAATCTTCTTTAATATCTACTTTTCTTTATCTTACCTAGAATACAAAACAATTTATTTAACTACAAACACTCTAAAAAATAGTTTGTATAGTTCAAATTCTTACAATGATGAATTTATAACTCACCCACAACTATTTATTTTTTAATATAAAAAGTTTGTATTAATGAAACAATTCTCCGCCATGAAAATAAAATAAAAAGGTAAGATTAGAGAGGGAAAAGAAACACATACCTCAACCATTATGATAAAAATGTTGGACACCTATATTCAACCTCAATTTAGATACTGATCCATTCAGTATAGGTTTTGTTAAATTTTCAACAAATATTTCTAATGTTGGATCATATTCTATATTTAATTCATTCTTATCCACCTTCTCTTTAATGAAATTATATTTGATATCAATATGTTTTGAAATAGAATGTTGAATAGGATTCCAGGGGAGATTGATTGTGTTTGGATTTTCACAACCCAAGAGAAATGGTAACATCACATCATCAATTAAATATTCTAATTATGTTTTCATCTACATAATATGAGTTGTGGATTGATTGGAAGAAATAAATTTAAATTTATTAATACTAAGACTTACTAAATTATATTTATTTTAATTCCATAAATCCCAATTTTTTCCCCGAATGAATACTCCACCATATGTGGATCTTCTATAATATACATTTTATGCCCAATAAGCATTTGATTACCCATAAAATAAATGCTATCTTAATTTCCATAACTGATTCCAAATTATATTTTTCCATTGATGTATCTGATAATTATTTTTAATGAAATTAAGTTTCATTTTTTAGATAACTCTAAAACCTTGCACATATGGTAACAATATAAACAATGTCGGGTCACGAGTTTGTTAAATAAAAAATATCAAATCATCTTTCAAAATTCTTTCTAGTCAACAACTTTTCCTTCTTAATATTTAGAAAAATAAATTTCACACTAATATTTGTGTGTAAAAAGGTTTTGATTTTCATATTCCAAACCTCTTAATAAGATTCGTATCATACTTGGCTTGAGAAAGAAATATGTATTCCTTCCTTTGATGTAATTGTAAACCAAGATAGTATTTCATTTCCACCTACTTGGGATTTTCAAATACCTTTTCCATTTCTTCATAAATACATTCAAAACAACTTTTATAATTCCATGAAAATATATTTTCATCAACACAAACAATCACAATGAGGGAATACGATTAACTTTATCTGATGTAGAGATTGTTATCCCCTCTTCCTTTCTTTAAATTCATAATCATTATGATTGTATCCAATTTCAAATACCATTCCCTCCAATCCTATTTTAGGACATATAAAACCCTTTTCAATATACATAAATAACATTAATCTTTCCCTACAACAAATCTAAATGTTTGTTAAATATTAAATTTTTCTTAATGATCACCATTAAAGAATAACGATTTATCATCCATTTGAAAGATCTTATAGGCTCGCCGCACATCAATATAAAGAAATAGTATAATTGTTTTAGGTCTTTAAATTAGAGTGAAGCTCTAAAAAAAATAAATACCCTCAATTTTTTAATACCCTTCGCATACTAATGTTTAATTTTTTCTTATCATTTCCCTTCATCATTCAGATTGTTCCTGAAAACCCACTTTTTGAAAATAAGGTTTTAGTTTTAGGGAATATGTATGAGTTCACATGTATAATTATTATCCATCTGATCCAATTCTTCATCCATTTACCATACTCATTCTCGATACACAAAATATTTTATCACATCATCAGGATCCACTTTTAAATACAAATAAGTATGTTAAATTTCAATTTTTTCTTCTTGTTTGAACATTCCGATTTTGATCACCAATTATGTTTGGTGCTAGAACTTTCCGCCTCAGCATAGGATGATATTTTCAAATATATTCCTCATCACTAGAAATGGATGAGTCTGATTCCTATTTTTGATTAAGAATATAGTGGTCTATATCCTTATCAAATTTATTTCTTCGACTTGCTCAAAATCATTTTTCTTCTTTAACATGTTTCTCCTTCTCACCTCTTTCAATTAATTTCATATCAACATAATAAACATTTATTTTTTCTTCTAAACTAAAGAATTATATCATCTTCCTTATATATCATATAAAATAAATATTACATCTTCACCGTTATTCTTCTACATTCCATTGTTTCTACCTTTCTTCTATATAATGTATGGACTCCTAAAAACATTAAAATGATTCCGACATGGATTTTTTTACATAGAAATTCACATGGAGTCATATCTAAATAAGTATTTTAGAGGCAAAAATTCTAGATACAAACATCAATAATAATGTCTTGTGTCCAAAATTAATGAGAAATACTATATTTAAATAACATGGTTCTTACCATTTCCACCAAACATTTGTTATTTCTTTCAGTGGCCATATTTTGATAAGGACTGCATGGGGAACTATTCCAATTCTAAATTCCATGATTATCAAGTTAAATTTTGAATTATTCACTTCTATATTCCCCACCATTATTTATTCTCAACATATTCACTGAATACTCATATTCTTTCTCAGCCTTCCTTCTGAAACTTTTAAACATTTTCAAAGCATCTGATATAGGTTTCATATACATTACACAAGTAATGTGAGTAAAATAATAAATTAATGGGATGAATTAATTATCTATTTTTAAATTGTTTTATCATCGGCCCAATACTATCAGAATGAATCAACTCTGGGCATTGTCTTTTAAAAATTTCAATTTTGATATACAATGAGTTTTTAATCATTCATTGCTAAAAAAAGTGAAAAACCGATCTCTTTTTTCTTGAAAAAAATGAATTTATCAGATACTATCTCTTTTACATAACTTTCTAATGTTTATTGGATAAAATTCTCCATGCCTTTTATGTCCCCATTAATTTTACTCCACCATACTCATTCAATAAGATTTTTTTATTTCTCTAATTGGAAAAAAATTTCTTTTTATTCATTGTAATCATGTTAAAATCTTTCTATATTATTTATTTTTCAAAAAAAAATCCCATATTTTCAGAATTTATATTTGTTACCCTCATCAAAAAAATTGAAATACTTATAAAATTGTGTTTTATCCCAAAAGAATACAAATGTATCTTTATTTTAAACTTTTATTTTCTGATGATGGATGATTCAAAACCTTTGATTCTTAGGAATTCATAATTTCCAAATATCAATATTCCTTATTTAAAATCTTTCACATCATTTAAAAAATTAAAATATTCTGTTGTATGAGAACAACAACCTCTATTAATATTTCATGTTCATTATCCTTTTGTATCTTTCAAAGTGGTTTCAATAACAAGATCTATTTATTATTACTTTACTTTATTTTTCATTGGCCTCTGATAATTGTTATGAATATTTTGTAGTTCCAGAACAATATCATGGAATCCTTTTGTAAGGTGTCCAGGTTTTTCAAATATTTTACAAATATTTTTCAAAGGTTAAACCCAATTTAATATTTTACTCCACCTTTCTCAACCTTATCAAAATTCTTCTTATTAGGGAATTGAATCCCTCTAAACCTATACCATTCATAATATATAGAATAATAGTAATGTTTTTTTTGAACAAATACATATTTTTGGAATATCCAAATTGATCACAATACCAAAAATATATGTAAAAATTGCATTTGTCTCTAAAACATTCATATTGATTGGAACTGTGAATACGTTTCTCATCCACATTTTTCTATTTCATTTTCAAGATATCCACCTTTATATTATCAATTAGATTCTTCCTTTTCTTTTCTTATTTATCAAAAACAAAAATACGTAAAAAACATTTATTGACTCAAGGTTCTTTGAGTCTTCTAAATTCCCAACTTTGTTGGGCTGGGCCATATTCATGACTTTCCCAGCATTCATAAAAACAATTTTATATTTATTCTCACCCTTGGAAGGTATATTTTGTCGAAAATTCTCTGGATTCAAATTTAATTAACAATAACAAACAATTGTGATATTTTTTTTGGAAACATGTATTTATCAACTGAACATTTGAGAGTTTTTTTGGTCGTTTACCACACTACTTCTTTTTTTCCTTTAGATTCACCTCCAGATTTTCATTAATTTTTTTTCTTCTTCATGATATTTACTCAAATCATCAATCTTGGTTACTACCTTCACATTATTTAAGGATTACCATGATAATATTTGGGTAGTATTTATATATGATATTCATATAAGATCTAAAAATAAATTGGAATATATGGTGAATTTGAATTCAATACTAAAATCCGTTTGGAAATAAAAATTATTCATGAATTAGAGTCTATGAGATTTTTGGATAGAGAAAATAAAATTCATGGGGAATGTTATCACCAAAAACGGTTATTTATGGAAAATTCAAAAAAAAGAAATTTATGGTTGGCTAAAAATAATAGTTGTGAAAAAAAAAAGTGTTATTTGGATTAGGTGGTTACTATAGTATTTTGTGAGAATATTATTTTTATTGTTAAATAAAATAACTAAGATAACATAGAACAAAGTCAATTTTTAGACTGATAAATGTGGGGAGAGATTTAATGATTTATAGAAAACGATAATCACTACACTGGTTCAAAATTTACCCACCAGTGAGGAAGGATTTGTGTTCTAATATGATGCATCCAAAAAGGTATTATGTTGTGTACTCATGAAAGATGAAAATGTTATAGCCTATAACTCCTATTAATTAATGAAATGTAATTGAAACTACTGAAACTATGAGTTGGAATTGGATGTAATGTTCTTCAAATTTAATATTTCGAGTTATTATCTCTACAGGGTGTAGTGTAAAATATATTCAGAAAATAAGGGCCTCATATTTGAATTCACACAAAAGGAGCTCAAAATGTTTGATTAATTGTGGTAAGAGCTAATCGGTTATTATGATTGTTCAATACGTTACCATCATTGAAAGGAGAAGAAAGTGAAATATTATACTATAAAAAATTATCCTCCAACATTATCAATGAGGAGTATCACAATTGATCCACTCATATTAGAAATACAAAGGATGGTCATTGGAATAATAAAAGGATCCACATACAAACTTACTCAAATAAATGCTAAAAAGTTTATTCTTGAGAAGTACAAGGAGGTCATAAAAATGGGATTAATTGATATATAAAATGGAAAAACATATTTAGTAGTACAAAATTTTTAAATATTGAGTTATGAGGTTTGGTAATCCGATATGTACCCTATCATAATAAGAGCACAAAAGGGAACTTCTGGATGTTGCACATACCTCATCATTCTATATTCATATAAAATTCACTAAAATGTATATATTTTTTATGTAAATATTTTAGTGGGATAAAATTTTGAGGAGTATTATTGAATTTTTAACTTGATTCATTGTATTCCATTAAGTCAAGGATAAATGATAGAAGTGAAAATATATGATACAAAAATTTCATATACAACTATGGAAATTAGAATACATAACTATGGATTTCAGTGAAGGACTCCAAATAATATATAAAGACTATAAATCATTCTAGATGATAGTCGAAAATACAACAATGTTCGTGAATTTCATTTTTATCATGGAAATAATACCTCTTAAACAACTCACCAAGACATACATTTAGTATGTACAATGACATATGGGAGTTTCACTATAAATTATATCTAATTGAGAGACCATGTTTACCTCAAGGTTCTAGAGAAATGTATTGAAATATTTGGATATTGTTTTACATTTTACAACTAATTATAACCCGCTAATGGATATACAATCTTAGATAACCATTAAAACTAGATAGGAAATTCTGATATCAGGTTCAATGGATTTCAAAGGATTTTTTGATTAACACCTTCCCCTGGTGGATATCCCATATAACAAAAAATTATATTCTAGCATTCAAATGGAACCTTTGGTTTATATATGATATAAGAGGTTTCAAAATCATATATGACTAGATTCTGTTAGAGGGAAAAGATTATTGGACTTGATATAGTCCAAAAGATGATAGAAAGGTTAAAAACATTCAATAAAATATAAAATTTGTACAAAATATAAAAAAATTTACAAAAAATATTTAATCTGGTATAGAGTTTATGGTTAGAGATAATGTTTTTCTTTGAATATTTATATGTAAGAATATCATGAGGTTTATGAAGAAGGTAATGGATAGTCCAAGAAACATAGGTATTATTCAGATCATTCACTACAACAGATATGTGGACTATAGACTATAACTTACCCAGAACATGTCGCTAGTACATGATGTGTTCCATATATCCCTCTATACGAATTATATACTAAACCCCTCACATGTATCGTAAATACCTGGAAATTTCAATTAATTTTTTCTTAAATACTTTGGAATTTTAGGTGTCTTCGGTTTCTAACGGCGCTTGATTCTGAGGCCCGATGTGCCCGGAATCAATTTATGAAGTTTTGTTCGGGTACTTTCACTAAACGTATGTCTGAGTTTTTCTATCTTTTGAATCATTGCTCAGAATTGAAATCTGAGGGCACTGATGAACTCACAACGTCGGTATTCGCTTAAGGGGACATGTACCCCAGTTGCGTTTGGTCGAGAGTAGAAGTTTTAATTTGGGGATTCGTAACAAATAAAATTAAAAATTTTGTGTTACCTTAAGTGTACACAATTTTATTTAATTTATTCAGTGGTGCTTATTTCCTACAAGGGGATCCTCTCTCGACGAAGAACACCGTTATTCAACAAAGAATATCTCTGATCAACAACGTGAAGAATTTCTTCCAATGACGCTTCATTCATGACGCCCAACCTCTGCGACGCTCGTCTTCCACGGCTCTTCGACGTGCAACATTCTTGAAATTGATGTAGGGGGTTTATGATTAATTTTTAATGAATTAAATTAATCTCTTGTTTAATGATGTTTGATTTATTCAAATGGTGGCCTTTGTTATCAATTAACGCTGAGGGCGCGGGCTGAACAAACATGGCCTGATTTCCCTCTGTTGGTTTATTGATTGTTTGTCGAAGGAGGCAGCGACGTCGGCGTGTAAAGGTAATGGTGGCCGCACGTTGGCCGTGTGCAGAAGGGAGACCACAGACCACAACTGCGGGTCGCTTGGCTGAAGAAGTACCCGCCTGCTAAAGCCGGCCGGGCAGGGAGAACTGCAGTGCCTCTCGGTGCCGCGCTGCAGAGAACGGCGGCCCGCATCTGCGGGCCGCTTCTGTGGGCGAACCTGGCGGGTTGAAGAAGGCCGCGGCACCCGAAGGTGCCCGTGGGAGAATAGTGTCACGCCTATGCGGGCCGCTCATGCCGGGGAAGACTGGCCAGCTTTAGTCGGCCGGGCAGGAGGGGCGGCGCCGCATGGCACCCCGATTTCATGAACCCCCCCCCCCCCCCCTCACCGCACCGCTTGGCTAGCAGGCCAAGCCGCGAACAGCTGGCCGCCCGACTAGGTCAGACCCACCAAGCCAGGACGGGCCGACCGGCCAGCCCACCAGGCTTGACGGGCCGGGCCCATTTCTTTTAAATGCGAATATCTTCTAGACCGTGAGTCTGTTCGATGCGCCATCTACGGCAATGGGATCCTCGTGACAAGATGGTATTTTGCGATAATCTAAGTGATTTTTGGGCAAATTTGGAAAACAGATGGGTTTGGAACAATCGTAATTCCAACCAGGCCCCAGGAATGGGAAATCCAATAAATCTCAGATCGGGCATCCGATTGACGCGCCATCTATCGCGTTGGGTTCATTTTAATGATACATAACATTGGGTTACATCAACTATAGACATCATGAAAGTTGATGTATCGACCCCTTTTCCCGAGGACCGGACCCTCCCAGAATTGAGTGTGCTATGTGCGGGAACCCTAGAGTTGGTTGCGACTGCGTCGACTACTGTATTGGAATCCTCCGTGGGTTCAACAACGACGACTACTGTATTGGAATCCTTCGTGGGTTCGATGGCGAGGACTTTTGTTTTTGTATCCTGTGTGCATCTGGAAGTTTGACCTATGTATTTTTATCATGTGTTGGTCTGACAGAGTAGTTGGTCCTGTATCCTATGTGGGTCAGACAACTTAGCTGGTCTTGTATCTTGTGTGGGTCCGATAACTTAGATGAATCAGTGACTACATCTGATCATCTCTATCTTTATAGAAAATATGTATACCTATGTGAGCTGAGTCTTGACTTTCAATCATTATCATCAATGTGATTGACTTACATTTCTGTGTGGACTGGGTTGTTCTTGGGCTTGAGAGTTGGATCCGAAATGAGATTGATAACATCAGTCACTACAAAAAAACTGGGTTTAGCGGAGGTTTTGTGGTGGCGGTTCACAAAACCGCTGCTAAAAATTTTCGGTGAAGGTTTCGCGGTGGTTTTTAATAAACCGCCGCGAAACCAAAATTTATCCAGAAACACCGCGAACCTTTCCCCCTCCCCGACCGCGTTCCCCAAACCCTCCCCGATCCCCCCCGGCCTCGGCGAACACTTCACCCCCGCACCCTCCGGCGACCCCCACACTCCCCGCACCCTCCAGCGAAGCCCTCCGGCAAAACCCGCACTCCCCGCGCCCTCCGGCGAAACCCACACCCCCCTGTGCCCCCCTCGACCACTGGTGACCCCTCGAATATATATTATTGTTTTTAGTTTAATTATTAACCATTGATCTAGTTTCCCTATATATTCATCATGCTTAATTAGGCACTGCATGTTTTTTTTGTCTCATTCCACGGAAACATGGACCTCTGATTTATTGAGTGGTTATTTTATATTTTTGTGTGGAAGTCTTAAGTCTTAATTTTATTTATTTTGAAAACCAATTCCCATGAGTTCCTATATGATTCCTTAAAACTAGTATCTAGACTAATTATATTAAGAGTGTGCCTTGGGTATGTCATGGTCCAACTCTAGTGCCCAGGTCATTGGTGACCCAATGTTTGTTCAAGAAAAAATAGTATTACAACCTAGGTAATTAATCGATATTATGTACCAAGATCCCATTTGATATTTGTATAGTAATTATAGGTTATATATATAGATTTAATAAAATTATAGGAAGTTGTGGGGGGTCCCCATGAGATCTTTCTCATTCACTTGGGATATACTTCTTTATACCCCCCCTGATTTTTCCATTATATGTTTTTATTATTTTATTTTCATAAAAAGTTGAATTTATAGATTTCTATGAAGTTTTATATGGTTGATAATATTGATGTGATGATTTTGGGTGAGGTCTTAGACATTATTTAAGATTCAAACTTTAGTGTGGGATCTTTATTTGGTTAGACTAGGATGACATAAATCTAGATTAACCATTGGTGTGTCATCTCATTTGGTAGGGTTTATAGAAATGGTTGGGTAGTTGGACTACTCAAGGGTAAGAAGTACTCATGGTTGAAATCATTTTATAAGGGATCCCTTAGTCTTTTTTAAAAATGGAAGGGTTTTTATGGTGTTTTTTATACAAATGGAAATGTTTATATATTTGGAAACAGTTAATGGAAAATATTGAATATTTATTTAATTTTTAATATCTATATTTTGTTTTAGGAAAATTCCATGTTTTAGGTAATGTTTTATAAAATGAATTTAATGTTTTTGGTTTATCATTTATATGGGGTACATGATATTTTTGAGGGATATCCTACTTTTTTCCTTTAATATCCCCTATATTCCCATATTGGTCAATATGTAGACTATATACAACACAAAAATGTAAATACAATACCTCCTTTTTTACATGTTCTGAATCATAGTCTCATATGTGGAGCTATAAAGGAGGTGTAGCTATCCGGTGGTTGGTTGGATCTTGGATTTTAGGAGAAACATGGAGGTTCTATTTGGGTGATTTATTAGATAGATAAATATTTAGTTGGGAGATCTTTAATCCAATGGATTTATAAATCTGAGTGTGTCTACATAGGGTTATCCATTTCTTTTTACCAATATTGCAAGAGTGAGTTATTGATTTTATATTATCTATTATAAATTAGATCATGTTACTCTTAATAATTGGTATCCTTTTCTATGAATTTATGATTTATTCAATCAGTTTAGAGGTTCTTTATGGATTTTGAAGACTGTTCATCGATTAGGTTATCAGCGGTTAAAGGTTTGAGCTAATGGTGTGTCCAAGATAGAATTTCAAACACTATATAGTAATTTTGTGTTTTTGTTAATTCTATTTAGGGTAATGGAGAAACAATATTTATTTATAACATTGATAAACCATTTTTTATCCTTTTTTTCATTCGGGACTATATTTATCAATGATATATCGGTATGATCATGATCCTATGAGGAGCATGAATAATAGTTGGTTATGTTCTTAGACACATTGAGATATCATCATTTATATGCCAATATATTGAAATGTTATTTCTATAATCAATAGGTGACATTTTTTGGTCGTGTGTTCTCTAAATCTAGGATATTAGGAGATATTGAGAAAGTAGAATCTATAATTTATTAATAGATTCATACTAATATTGTTGAGATTCATATTTTCATTGGTCTTGTGGTTTCTTATTCTTGCATTATCTTGGATTTTTCTCACATATTAATTAAAAATATAGTATTGACAAGGAATAGAGTGAATTTTTAGTGGGATGATAAATAAAAAGATTCATTGTATGAGCTAAAAAATATATTGACATCTACACTTATTCTTATTTGACCAAAGACAAGGATGCATTATAAGGTGAATAATGAGGCCTCCAATGTGTTTTTAAGATTTATGTTGATATGGGGGAATTAGTTTTAGTAAATTGTTCTTGAAACATATAATAAAGGTCATGTAATTATAGAAATATTGACCATCATTTTATCTTTATTTTTTTATTTAAAGAAGGTATGATTTCATATTATGTGTATTGGGTTTTCCATGAATGGTTTTATA
Source organism: Viscum album (assembly GCA_963277665.1). Taxonomy (NCBI): domain Eukaryota; kingdom Viridiplantae; phylum Streptophyta; class Magnoliopsida; order Santalales; family Viscaceae; genus Viscum; species Viscum album. Next base: position 91,659,875 of record OY728164.1, read on the forward strand.
GTATGGATTTCATAACTAGGTATATTCTTAGTGAGAATTCTCTATTGTATTTTCATGGGTGTAATTTTTTTATTGACCCCGACACTCCCCATGACCCCCCTGGCCTCCGGTGACCCCCACACCCCCCGACGCCCCCTGCGACTCCTTTTGACTTTTGTAATTGTTAGTTCTTCCTCGATTCCTTTATTTCTTCTCATAAACGACGGATAAGTCATGCATAGTAATTGTGGATTATTTATTTTTGTTGTTTATATATTTCTCTTACATTTATTCATGTATTCATTACTAAAAGTGAGAATATCCATCCACAATTTGAGTAATTTCTTGGAATTTATATTGAGAAGTTGGTTCCTTTGGAATATAACTTAATATTATTTACACCTCAACTCTTTCCAAGAATATAGATATCATCAATAGATTAAATCCCATCCTATAGACCAATTTAAATTCCAATGGTTTATTTTACAAAAAACTATGTGACTTCTCTCCCGTGTAAATTTAGTCCATAACGATATGTCTTATCATGTATAATGAATTAATTAGGTGCTTCATGTTCTGTAAACATATACCATTGGAAACCATAAAAAATAGTTGGGTAGATTGTGTTATGATAAGTGTGTAACCCGATATTCTTATTTATCCTAAATGAGGTGTTGACGCTGTCTCTTATGGACCAGACTTGTTCGGTTGGTCTGAAGTGGTAAATGTGATCAATGAACCATCTTTATTATATTATGCATAATTTATGATCAATGGTTCATCTTTATTATATTATGTTTCTGTAATCTTACACTATCGTATATTTTGTGTAGGCACATTGTGAAATACATGGATAAAAGTTAGATCACATTACCGAGGAACACACCTCAATATGTTAAGGGTTTGAATGAGTTTTTAGATTATGCAATTTCTAATCGATCCGTTGAAGGGAGAATAAGATGTCCAAGACCTAAATGTAAATTTAGAACATGGTTGAAGAGAGATGAAGTTTATGAACATTTAATTCTGAAGCAATCCCCTGATCAATATTTGTGTTGGATTTGGCATGGAGAATCAAACAATACAGAAAGATTGAGGACTGATGTTAATCCACAGAATGAGGTCCCAAGTTTGTCGCCAATGGAAAATGAAATGCAAAACCTCATAAATGATGCATTCGGCACTGCAAGACACCACTATGAGCATCAAAACATATCAGAACATCCAGAAGAGGGTGGTACAAATTGCAACGTGACAAGTGATATTTTTGAGACTGTAACACAAGCAGATCAAGATTGTAACATATCATTGGATCCTCCTCTTGATTATGTGGAGCCAAATGTAAGGGAAAACTTCAGTGAGGAAAATGTGTTTCATGATTTATTTGACGATGGAAATCAAGAGTTGTATAGTGGGTGTTTGAAATATTCAAAGCTTTCATTTCTTCTGAAGTTTTACGATATCAAATGTCTATGTGGAATTATAAATAAGTCAATGTCCATGTTATTGGAATTGATTCGTGATGCATTTCCTGAAGCAAAATTCCTAGAATCGTTTTATGAGATGAAAAAAGTTGTAAACAAGCTTGGTCTGAATTATACAAAAATACATGCGTGTCCCAATGATTGTATGCTTTACTGGGGAGAGGATTCAAGTAGACAGAATTGTAGTAAATGTTCTTCTTCTAGATGACAGTCAAAAGGTGATGTTGGATGTATGACTGAACATAATTTCATGGAGAAGAAGAAAAGGAACACACCTTCAAAAGTTTTCCGTTACTTTCCTTTGAAGCCTCGATTACAAAGATTATTTAGGTCATCAAAAACCGCCGAACACATGAAGTGTCATTTTGTAGATAATAACCATGATGGGTTAATGAGACATCCACGAGATTCCCCATCGTGGAAGACATTTGATTCATTACATCCAAATTTCTCAGCTGATCCTAGGAATGTTCGATTGGGATTGGCTGCCGATGGATTCAACCCATTTTGGACCTGTTGACGACACATAAACTCAATCTCAAATGCATCAGAAATCAAAAATATTTCCCGCTATTGGCCGATCAGTTGGGAGGACCTCATACGCGACACTGACAGAATTGGAGTTATTACAGGCACATAGATATGTGATACTGAATAGTGAAATTGCAGATCCATTTATTAATGAGATGAGGATATAAACAAAGAGACGAATGAGAGGCCGAACACGAAAAGAAAAAGATATAACTAAAGCTGTGAATAAAGAGCTGGTAGAATGGTTTGCACGACGTGCAAATTTATAAATATTGCAATAAATACGAATATTAGTTTGACACATACAATTTGCAAATCTATTAAATTATATTTTTATTCTTCAGATCATGAATACTGATACTCGAGAAGACTTGTCATAAGATTTGATGTTTCTTGCTAGAGGTCCTATAAAACAAGTTAGAAAGTTTGATGCTTATAATGTGAATGGTTTTTGATTTCGTATAGTCGATCGAGAAATGGGTTTGAAAACACAGAATAGTGGTATATTTACATTTTCTGAAGTGGAATACTATGTAATGATGCATGATATTATTGAATTAAACTACCACGGGCATTTTTCTGTTGTTTTATTCAAATGAAAATGGATCGATATTATCAGAGGTGTTAAAAGAGATTCCTTGCAATTTACTTTTTTAAACTTCTCTCGCTTGATGGATGTTGGTGATCGTGAACTGCATGATCCATATATCTTAGCATCACAGGAAAAAATGGTATATTATGTGAATGATGTTTTGGATGAAGGGTGGAGTGTAGTTACTCACGTAATACAAAGAGATTTGTATGATATGGGTGATGAAGTGGAATATTTGACCTCTGCAATTGAATTTCATCAACAACAGGAAGCAGAATTATTTGTCCATTATGATATTTAAAAATTAGTCTAGCAAGGATGAATGAAGTGGATGAAGCAATGGAGCAGGAAACCGACAAGATTGAAGGGGAAAATGATTGTATGTACAATTATGTATTCATTCAGCAACCACTTGTTTCATTTCTGTAGTCATTCATTATCATTGTTATATATATTTTGTTTGTTAGTACTGGGCATCTATTATCATTTTTAATTTTTTTTTCTCCATAAATTTTTTTAAATATATATTCTGAACTTAATTTTATTTGATTAAATGACAGGAATGCCAAGGAATAAGCGGTGCACCATTTCATCTACTTCTGCGATAGATGACGATCCATCTGTCCCCACAGCATCTGAGGCAGCAGCGGCCTACATCCCTGCATCATCTCCCCCGGCACCATCTCTGACACCGTCAGTGGATGTCTAATTAGAGGATGAGTCATCGCCTCCCCCTACAGGATCCTCAGCAGCGGGGCAGCGACACGCCCCTTCTAGTTCATCACAGACATTTTGGAGGGTCACAGTCATAGGTAAAAATTTTAATTAAATTAATTTTTTGCATTTTGTTTATAGTAATTGTTTGCTAATTGCAGATGAATAAAATGAAACCGTCGAAAAACACTTAAAAATTTCTTGATGTTTGGAACATGAATGGCGAGAAGATAGTGGTGCCATTTGATTCTTATGGGGTCCCGACGGATGACGCCGCATGTTAACTTGTTCAGATTATAGGTCAGCTTGCAGCGGAGCCCACTTCCCTGCCTATTTCATATGATGATTGGAGGAATATGCCTCCAAACTGTAAAAATGAAGTTCTTGATTCTCAGATAAAGGTAATTTTATTACTTTATGGTTTAATTGAATGTCATGTTACTAATATATTCAAAATGAATTTCTGTATACAGATGTTCTTCCACTTTACTGTTGCTGATGTGATAGCACGGAAGTGGACATTGAAAAATCTTGGAAAAAATGGAAAGATTTCAAATGGAGGTTGTGGTGTGATGCCAATGATACTTGGTTGACCGTGCATCAGATGTATGAGAAGCTACCCAGTGGGGTACCGAAAGAACTGTGGAAAGTTTTTGTCGATAGCCATCGTGATGAGAAGCGGATGGTATTGAAATATATATTATTATATTATCCTCATTTTACATTTATACATGTACATGAAGAGGAGATAGACATTGAATACATTACTGTTAAATTGAATTTTATTTATTTTAGGATCTCTCAAGACAGAATGCATCAAACCGGGCAAAACAAGTCATCACGCACACTGCGGGCTCAAAAAGCTTTTCTAGAAGCCGAATGTCATTGGTAATTTTTTAATTAGTTTGAATATTTATAAGAAAATATTATCTATTTAACATATTTAATTGTTGATTTATCTTTGTTTAATGCAGTCACAGAGTTTAGGGCATGACGCATCCCGAACAGAATTGTGGCTGGATGTTCAAAAAAAACAAATGGAAGTTTTGTTAATGAACCTGCCAGAAAAGTCGGGGTATGAAGTCAATTATTTATTATAATAACTTATTATCATTTTTACTGTGTTAATATATATTGATATTTGATTTATAGGTAATAATTAAAGAAATATGGGATGTCAATCCTAAGCAATCCTACTCAGTCTTCCAGGATGACCCGGTTGGTAAAGTCCTTGGGAAGGAGCATCCTGGTAGAGTGCGCGGGATGTGTTTTGGACCCGTACCATCTGAGGTATTTGGCAGGCCATCAGGGATTTCAGCTACATCTACTCCTGGTTCTGGTCATTTCATACCTGAAGATACTCAGTGGGAGATGACTTCTCTACGAAACACAGTTCACTAGCAGGGGGATCAGATATCTGCTTTGCAGAAAGAGTTGCTTGAAATACGTCAGCATATGAGCACATATGCCCCCGGTGGTAGTGCATCGGCTAGTGGTGAGAAGGTAAATCACAAAAAATTCAAAATAATTTAGTTTTCACACTTTTATTGGTTTTAAATTTAATTATAAATATGCAACAATATTTAATTTTCAGTATAATGTTTTTATAGGTGGCAGCAGGTAGTGGAGATAAAGTGGAGAGGGGGACGATGCAGCATCAGATGATGAGTATTAGTGTTGTTGATGTGTTGAAAAAGTATGAGAACGGTTGGTTTGTATATGTAACATGTATATGGCACATAGTTGCCACCAAACATTTCCATGTCCTAACATTTTTTTGATTTCTCATGTTTACTTCTATGCATTTTATTTATTTATGATGTTTCATTTTATGTCTTGATTTCTCGAGTGTGGTATACATCATTCCATTTAGGCATGTGTTTGAATTGGTACCCCATCCATTGAGAATACCATATATGTAACCCATATTCATACCATTTCTACTATATAGCAGCATTCGGGTAGCCCCATTGTGTAAGCTCGATTCATACCATAACTGATTCATATAAGTACCTAGGCAGTCCAACTGTGTAAGTCCCATTCATATCATTGTTGCGCCATAGCAGCACCTGGGTATCCTAGCTGTGTAAGCCCAATTCATACCATCACTATCAAGGCCCAATGAGCCATAACACATTACACAGGCATGACGAAATTCCCACATGACAGGCTAATCTTAGACTATACAACCATCATACCAATTATGCTGATAAAGAACTCACGCTCTTACTGACATGGAAAGAGTGTATCTTGGAAGCCTCCCACAATACCTATCTTTGACCGTTATCAGTATAACATGTATCTAAGCATGTATACACCCTATTAGAACACCTAATATGCATCATTACAATAACATCCAAATAATCATAGTTTAACTTAACTTATCCCCCAAATAACCATGTCAATTATTCATGTTAGACATAACAAAACACAAGCACCACCCATGCTTTTACATTCACAATACCAAATACAATGATATTACTAACTGAATACCAAACCACAATCCACCTATATACCATCACTATAGAACAAAGTGTCTAAACTTACTTTCATTTTTTTAATGAACTCATAGACCTAGGATAAGTCCTCTCTTGGATTACATACATAGAAGAAAAACCTCATCAGGTGGAAATGAGAATCGCTATTTCACTTGATTAGAACACCCCAATCACCAATATCCCAAGATACATCTCAATATTAATAGTCTCTCTCAACACTAGTTCACATGTCACATCCAATATAGGATACAACTCATGGAGAATCATCTATGAACCCATCTCAAATATCACGAGGAAAATCATAGGCCAATATACCCACTCGAGGGTTCTCATGCATATCACAAATCCCATACCCAATCCAACTATGAAATCTAGGATACTAATCCTAACTAGAAGTTGACACACCATACTTCCCCTGAAGGATACAGAACACATACATGCACATATATATTAATGACATTATCTTATGATAATAACTATTGTGAAAAATAAATATCATTTGGTTTGGTTAAGTATAATTCCCCCAATAAGGTATTTATGAAAACATTAGATAAGTTGTTGAAATTTTAAAAAACTCAAACCTATTTTCTTTAACGAAGTCAATAACAAATATATCATGATGCATCCCATACAACCTGCAACATGATGACCATCTTGGGATGTATACATGAAACCCTTATCTCATATCCAATGACATAACTCAAATCCTCAATAGTAATCATATATAACCTACAAGATCATAAACAATACTCTCTCAAGCACCATGCACGGTTAGCGTGTTGTCCAACCTAAAACACACGCCAATTCACAAGTTACCCATTTTCTATGGTAGGCATTAACAACCAACCCAAAACACACAACAAACCATACCATAACATACATTCTATAACTACTCAAACATCCATATTTGGAACAAATTATATACCCATATAAACATAATTTTTTGTATCCCATAAGACAAATCCATTGTTAAAAAAACTCAACCCATATCACAATACACCCATGAATGTTATATAGGACAACTTAGAGCATAACCAATTAAATATCATTACACATCACCATGGTTAGCATGATCACATAAATTGTATCAAAATTCATAACAATTTATTATATAGAGTATTAGTATCCATATAATATAAATCAACCCTTCTTAAAACACATAATAAATTAAAGAAGCTAAAAACACATATACATCTTGGGGGTCACATGGATTGGTTACTCACCAAATTGTGATACATACCTTTCCTTAGGTTGGACTCCATAACATGCAACAGTTGCTCATATCCTATTTTTTAATGAATACTACCATGTTATTTGTTTGTATGGTGTCTCTTGTTCAATATTCTGGTTTGATTTGTCTTCCAGGGCAGTAGTGTGGTAGGAGCAGAATTATTTTTTTTCCAGGTCAACATTTCGCGGCAATTTTAACCGCCGCTAATTCCTTACTGGTAGTCATTTAGCGGTGGTTATAACCGCCACTAATGGCTTATTGGTTAGTATTTAGCGGCGGTTATAACCACCGCTAAATGTATTATGTTTAAATTTAGCGGCGGTTTTCACCGCCGCGACATAGGTGCATCAAAGGACAGAATATAGCGGTGGTTAAAACTGCCGCAAAAAAAAAGTATCATCTACGCATAAAACCGCCGCTAAATGGTCAAAAACCGTCGCGAAAAGAGGCATCTACGACGCTTTTCTTAAACCGCCGCGAAATAGTAAAAACCGCCGCTAATAGATTGCCGAAGCACAATTTCGCGGCGGTTTTTGTAAACCATCACCAAACCCTATAGCGGCGGTTTAAACCGCCGCTAGGGGCCGGTTTTTTTGTAGTGGGTATATGTATGTTCATATACCTAAGTAGGGTTGGTTGAAACTTTTTGGTTGTATTTTTCTTCTGTGGTTTATCCTTTGTGGATTCTTGGAGAGATTTGGGGGTATTGGGGTCCCTACTGAGTATCATTATACTCACCCCTTCACGAACTATGCCCGCACCTCGTTGTGTTGGAAGAAGATGACATACATCGTTGGCAGAGGCAAAGAGCGTACCAAGACCAGACGGTACATAGAGGTGCACCACATAGTGAGATAGTACATGGGGCGTACTGATAGACGTGGAGTGCTGAGGGGGACATCCATACCTACACTTCATGTAGGATACTCGGCAGACATTCTAGGAGATTCCCTTTTCAGCAGTTGCCCATTGTTCAGTTGTACTTGCTTTCCACTGTTCTTGAACTTTACGGTTGGGCTTGTATTTCTGGCCCCTTTACATTCAGCACTACTTTTTGTATATAGTTTTCACACAATGTTTACTTCATGATGCATACGTTGTTGTGTTTTTTTACTTTCATAAAGGAAATTCCTTCCCATCTTTGGGATTTAAACCTTTGGTGCTTGTCGCCAGCCCCTGGCCTATGGAAGGTGGGATTGGGGTAGTCAGGGCACGGGCCCCCCGGGCTGGTCGTGAAAAATTGGTATCAGAGGAGTTGGTTCTATCGCATTACAGAAGACTCTAATCATTATTTTATATAATGCAATAGTTTTAAAAGTATTGAGTGTGGTTTTCAGTACCAGGGAGTCCAGTGTTGGTGTGGCGAATGATGTATGCATACACCAGGATCCTGAACTCTGATTTCCAACTGAATGCACGAAAACACGGATTGCATGTGTGTTTCAGAAGTTTTCTTTTTGATTACTTTGAGTCAGCTCACCAAGTATATTGTTTGACTGTGGTGCACCTGTTTCTTTTCATGATGGCCCTTGAAGGCAGCCAGCAAGGGTTCCGAGTTACGTACGATATGGTAGCCCACCGAGCAACGAGGCCTCGGAGTAGGTCCCCATGAAAGTGGAGGAACCAGCGGTACCACTACCCGCTGGGCCACTTATACCACCAGCCCCAGAAGCAGAGAGTGCACACCGCCTATGTATGTTACATGAGTTCCAGCAAAAGAGGCTGCCCAGCATCCATGGAGAGACGACCCCACAGGCAGCTGAGGACTTGCAGGATGCAGTCGTCAGAGTTTTCAGATTCGTAGGGACGCCAGCTGACTTTATGGTGATCCTTGGCCCGAGTAACCTGCACGCAACAGCAGATATATGGTGGAGCCTGATGCTCTAGGTGTCAGATGAGGAATCACTACTTTGGATAGACATCGAGAGTATCTTCAACTCGAAGATTGTTCCAACCACCCTTCGTTCGGTGCAGATTCATGAGTTACTTCATCTGCAGCCGGGAAGCATGAAAGTAGCCCATTACTCAGGGAGGTTTAGTGACCTCTCACACTACTCCACAAATATGGTACGAGACCCATTCTTCAGGGCCCAGACCTTCGATCAGGGACTCATACATGAGATCAGGGCTTCGATTATTCCGCTCAGCATCCTAACGCAGGCGGGGATGCTGGAGTGAGCCCTTCTAGTGGGGGGTTTTCCCGCTGAGAAGACACTAGGGGCGAGACCCACCATAGAACGACTCATGGAGTAGTCTTCTGCAGCTAGCAGTAGACAGTTGACAAAGAGGTCCATGCGGACCAGGCCATCAAGTGGATGACCTCAGGATTCAGGTTCAGTTGTACGAGGCACAAAAAACAGAGCCATCCATGCGAGGAGCAGGCAGTGCTATGCATGCGGCGGGCAGGGCCACATGGCATGTGACTTCCCGACCCTCCATGCAGACGAGCAACAGACAGTAGAGGGACCTCCCAGGTTGAGGCAAAGGTTTGACTGCGGTGGTCCTCCGGGAGCTGGAAAACGAGGCAGAGCAGCTAGCCGAGCAGCGGGTGGTGGATGACGTTTCGAGGCACTACCACCACCACCACCAGGAGGTCCACCCCGACAATATGGAGCTGGAGAACAGAGACAGGCTCAACTCCAGGTAGTCGAGTCCTACGACCATGATGCACCTGAGATGATTCGAGGTACTATTTGTGTCTACTACACCCTTGCTGCAACACTTATAGACACGGGTGCAAGTCATTCTTTTATTTCCACTACCCATGTTCAGAGCTCGGAGATTCCAATGGAGCTGTCGGCTCGATTCTTACGACTAGAGACTCTTACAAGAGATGACTCGACTATTACGCACTGGTGCCGGCAATGTGAGCTTACTCTAGGAGATTATAGCTTCGGCTGGCATCTTCTTTTAGTAGCGTCGAGGCCTTACGACTTCATCTTGGTTATGGAATGGTTATCTACATTCCATGCTCAGATCGACTGTATTAGGTGCAAAATGTGGTGTGTCTGCATGGATGGGACAAGGTTCACCTTCACCGGTGAGAAGGGAGTCTTTGTAGCACTGAATGGACTTACACAGAGGAGAGGGCAGCCGATCCCACATTGGTTGGCTAGAATCATCCTCAAAGTGGTTGATGTGCAGAGTCCTAGTTTTCTTATTGTGGTGGATCAGTATGCTGATGTTTTTCTAGACGTTGTTCTAGTACTACCTCCGCATAGAGAGGTAGAATTCTACATTGACCTGGACCCCGAGACAACACCAATATCTACTCCAGCATATTAGATGGCTCTCGTAGAGCATCGTGAGATATAGGTACAACTGGAGGACTTACAGGGGATGGTTTTCATCTGACCCAGTGTTTCACCATGGGATTCTCCTATTTTGTTCGCCAAGAAGGCGGATGGGAGTATATAACTATGTGTCGTCTCCTATCGCCTAAATTAGGTGACCATGAAGAACAAGTACCCACTCCGGAGGATTGAAAACCTCTTTGTTCTTCTCAAGGGAGCACAATGGTTCTCAAAGATAAACCTCAGGTCAGGCTATCACCAGCTCAGAGTTCGAGACAAGGATGTGCTGAAGATGGCCTTCAGGTGTCGGTATGGCCATTATGAGTTCTTTGTTATTCCATTCAGCATAACCAACGCTCCAGTAGTGTTCATAATTCTCATGAACAAGATCTTCCATCCTTACCTGAATCATTTTTTCATATTCTTCGTCAACGACATACTGATTTACTCGACTACTAAGGAGGATCCCGCCTAACACTTGTGGGTTTTACAGGATACACTCCAAGAGAACTATCATTATAGAAAGTTCTCGAACTTCCATTTCTGGATTCAAGAGGTTCACTTCGTGGGACATGTCATCTTAGAGGCAGGAGTTTCAGTGGGTCTAGTGAAGATCATGATAGTACATTCTTGGGAGCCAACCATGAGTGTGACTGAGGTGTGGTCTTTCTTGGGCATGGTTGGGTAATATCTGAGTTTTGTGCCAGACATCTCCAGAGTTGCATCATAGCTTTCCGCAATGAAGAAGAATGGGAAACCCTTCTTATGGTCAGATAGATACCAAAAGGGATTTTTGGAGATGAGGCATAGATTGACCAGTGATCCCATATTGAGGCCACCAGAGGAGGGTGTAGGGTACGTAGTTTACTGCGACGCATCAAGGACCAGACTTGGATGTGTCCTGATGCAGGTGCAAGCAGTGATCACCTATGGTTCACGACAGTTGAGACAACATGAGCAGAACTACGCTACACATGACCTGAAGTTAGCAACATGCATCTTTGCCTTAAAGATGTGGTGGCACTATCTGATGGGCGAGCGCATTACAGTCTACTCTGACCACGAAAGTCACTGGTATATCTTCTCATAGGAGGACCTAAACCTGAGGCAACGACGATGGCTTGCGTTCCTCCAAGACTATGACATCAAGATAGTCAATTCTTCTGGGAAAGGGAACTTTGTAGTAGATTCTCTCAGCAGGAGATCATGCATTCAGCTGCTAGGAGAGCCAACATAGCATCTGGCCGCATTGCAGATATCCTTTATGGATAGAGATGGAGAATCCTTTCTTCAGTATATCATAGTCTCTCCTCCACTTCTTCAGCAAGTCAGAGAGGCACAACGTGGGGATGTTGACTGTGAGACGCGACGTGCTCAGATATCCACAGGGCAGGCACCTGATGGATTTTATAAAGGAGGGGAGTGCGTCATTATCTTCATGAGACATACCATGGTACCAGTTTCATTATAGAAGGAGGTGTTGGGAGAGTTTCACACTTCCCCTCTAGCGGTATATCCAATAGTGGCCAAGATGTGTCTGGATCTCAGATGATTGCACTGGTGTCTTTGTATGAGGAAGGCTATAGCAGAGTTTGCATCGCGATGCCTTACTTGTCTACAAGTGAAGGCGGAGCACCAGGTTCCAGCAGGATTAGTTAATCCCTTAGAGGTCCAAGAGTGGAAGTGGGATGGGATATCCATGGATTTCGTGATGGGGCTTCCACGTACCTCTAGAGGACACGAATCTATTTGGGTGATCATAGAACAACTCACTATGTCGGCCCACTTCCTAACGAACAGAGAGCAGGGCTCAGTATAGAGTTTGGGACGCCTTTAAATTCGTGAGATTGTACAACTTCATTGTGTGTCATCGACTATCGTTTCCGATCGAGATGCTCATTTCACTTACCGGCTATGGAAGGGGCTACAAGAGGCTTTTTGGTTGTAGCTTCACTTGGTCACCGCCTTCCATCCTCAAAAGGAAGGTCAGACTAGGAGAACCATTCAAACATTCAAGGACATGCTCCGTGCATGTCTCCTTGACATTGGTTACAGGTGGGAGGATCACTTACCCCTGGTGGAGTTTGTGTATAGCACCAGCTACCACTCCACCATCGGGATGGCACCTTACAAGTCACTGTACAATCGACCTTGCAGATCACCTCTATGCTGGACTATCCCAGGCGCATCAGTACTTTTAGGACCAGAGCTAGTTCAGACTACGACGAAAAAGGTGAATATCATCCAGGAGCGGATGAATGTAACGCCCTGACCCCAGTTACCCAGAGTCGGTGCATTATTTTGATACAGTAGAATGATTACAAGGATTCAATTCCCGAAGGACCGACCAGTTTAGCCGTCTTGGAAAATAGATTACATACATGAATGTTACATTACAATTTATAACAAAACAACATAACTAATCCTTTATTAACACCATTATTCCTTTGGCCTAACCCTGCATATCAATCACAATAAACTTCTTGGAATCCTGGGGAAAATAAAACATAGAAAAGGGTGAGCTCAGATGATCAGTAATGATAACAATATAGAAGAAAATTTCATAAATAATCATAAACATTTACGGAAATCAATAACTAAAATAAAAGCCTTTTATACATGAACTTCAGCATAATATGGAAAAAATAAAATTAAATAAAGCCAGTTACATATTCACATGGATATTATACTTGTCGAATAATCACATGCAATATCAATAACCACTTTCATAATGACGGAATGCATAATTCCAGACTATTATAACCACGTAGACAAGGCCTTGTGTGAAGACTACAAATAGGATTTTTTTCAAGGCCTTGTGCCAAGACACTAGTTTGTCTCTTGAGACCTACCGATTCATCGAGGAGCTATAGCGGGCTCCACCCATCACTTACTAAGTCCAGTGCATTCCTCATATGGAAAGGTCTAAATATAACATAAATATTCATATTAAAACTAGCATACGAAATGTTAATACATTACCCATAAACCATGAATGGTATAAGAATAATACATCCACAGTAAAACATATCACCAAACCTTCAACACAATATAGAAGATTTGTATCATGATAAATGAACTTCAAGACAAGTTTAAAATCCATTAATGTATTTTGACATTGATGAAAATGATTTGTGAAACTCTTTGAGAGAAAAACCCCATTTTCATGAAAACATTTACATGTCACACAATTTGGAAAAGAAGTCATTTAAATACATTTTTAAATAAAAGTGTCCCATATCACTTTGATCATTTTAAAGGAATTAACATTTTAAAAACCTTCATGTCCATATAAATAAATCCTAAAAACCCATTTTGAAGACATAGACATCAGTGAGAATGATTTAGGCGAATAAATATTTCAAACATTTGAAATGAGGTTTTAGTAAAAAGTCCCTTAAAAGAATAACATTGAATAATATTTCATAAATCATGGACATGGGTAATAAATATGTCCCTGTAGATACTTACGTAAAAACAACCTTTGATAATAAAGAGATTGTGAAATTTACCCATACCAATTTGGTAACATACGAAACATACACAACATAAAAGAGGTATCACACAATGAATATGTAAATACACATAAATTAAAGTGTATTACATAATGAATAAAATTATGGGCATAACATACACCACACAAATGGTAATAGTGGCAATATGGCATGAATATCACGGGAATAAGGAGTGAGATGAAAACCCCTTACCTTGCACTTTCCATTAGTCGAGGGTACATTTAGCCTCCTGTATGAAAACTATAGTATGTTATTAAATTATACCAGAACCATATTAATATTTACGATATCATACATTATTCATTTATGACTTTATACTACCCATATAATAATAATAATTTCCATGTTATATTAATATTTTGGGTAATAATCGCTTTCTTTATCGTACGTGTTTTAAATTTTTACTCTTGATTGAATCACATAGATCATGATTTAAATACATAAAGAATATAAAACATGATTTATTTATCATAAATATTTAGAATATAAAAATTCATAATAGAGGTATATATGAAATGGAAAACACCGTTTATGGAGACGGTAGTCCGTACGTATGCATAAACGATGTTTCTATTTTTATATAGTATTGAACCGAAGTAATTGAATAAGATATATATAAGTATATAAATACTTATATATATAAAGATATATATCTCCAGTATAATTTTTTTGTCATATATTACATACATTTTAGTAATAAATATTTTTATAATCGTCGATGAATGGTGAACTTGGAAATGATTCTCATCGCGTCGTGGAGATGGTAATCTGTACGTATGCACGAGTGAAAATATCATTATTTTGATATTAATATAATATATAATTGGATCATATATAATATATATATAATCCTTATCATTTTATTCACATCATTATTATACCCATCCAAATAATAATGTATTGAATAACAATTACACCACGACGTGGAGATGGTAAGCTGTATGTACGCACGTATGGTGACATGTCATTCAAAGGGTGGATAGAATAATGAATTTGGTTGTACCATAATTATAATAACATCAAAGTATATAGAATATATTGGAGTTGTTATTTTATAATGGAAACAAAAAATAAAAAGGATGTGGAAGAAGAAAAGAACTTGAAAGAGGGTGGTGAAATCATTACCTCTTCTTCAGGTTCTTCATTTTGATTTGATCAAAAGGGATCCATAGGTTGGCTTTCTGATCAATATATGGACTCTAGGTTGAAGGTAGTATATGTTAGAGGGTATTTGGGTAGGGTTTGAACGAGAAAAATGGCTTAGAAGGTATTAATTAGAGAGAAGGGGGAGGGCCCTTTTATAAGAGGGGTGAGGGGCACCTTAGGAAAAACATAAAATATTATTTTATTATAAATTAATATTCGGTTTCTAATGGCTCCAAAGTTGATTATTTAAAGTATAAGGTGATGATATGTCGAAAAAAACTCAACCAATAGGTTTTAGACAAGTTTATGTTTCCATTTTAACCTTATCATTTTGATTTAACTATAAGTAAAATAATTTAACTTTTACTGTGTCTTCCAGTATTCTTACTCTATATAGTTAGTAAAAATACTATATACTGTCAATTGAACCCCAATTGGTTCTGTAATGTTATAGATATTATTATATAAGTCTTTTGGACGAACCTTAGATATTTTAGTACCATTATATCAATTAATAATATAATATTTGTTTTAAAAACTATTTTATGTCAATTTTGACACTATTTGGTATTTGTTTTTTGTTAAAATAATAACAGCAAGATTAATTCAAAAAAAAAATACCTTTAATCTATCCTAACATCTTATATTCATGTGTAAAATTCGTGTATGTCATAAAAACATAGAAGTTTTATTTATTTTAATATTTATAATACCCTTTATTTGATTCTTTTTAATGAATAAGGTAATTACTGCATCATCATTGTGTCATAAATAATTTTTTATATTTAAAGTCTAAAAATTACAAATAAAATACCATGATGTAGGTAATATTTTTATCTTTCTAATAAATATTTATAATCGAATTTATCTTATGTAAACCCTATATTAAAAATGTTTTAGTTTTTAAACTTTGATTTTAACTCTTTTAACTCTTCTTTAAAATAAATAATAATAAATTTCCTATTCTAATCCAAGTGGACCTAAATGATAATATTTTATTTCCTATGGATGTTTTTGGTCGATATAAACCTTTCCAATACAATTAGGACATGTGTGAGGGTAATATTAATATCATTTTACCCTTAATTACCCTATTTACTTATAACCGTGGTAAATAAAAGTAAAAAGTTACTATTCACCAAAAATAATTTTCATCTCATTGAGCCACATTTTACTCCTTGATTTTAATCATGTCCCTTGTATTTTCTAAATTTAACTCACATAAGCGGTAAAATTATGTTTTATGAGAATTTTCTAATTCTACGAGGAGGTGGGTAAAAGACGGTGAAAAGATAAATAAAATTTCTATATATCTAAAATTATTATAAACTGACTCCAATGAATTAAAATTATCTTATATAAGTATTATGTATCTATTTTTACATAAATTAATTTAAATAAAATAAATAATTATTTAAATAAAAAAATCGGTTTTAACCAATAACTCAGTGTTTTTCACTATTCATCGAAAATTGTGGTTTCTCAGAAAAATACCAAAAATTCGGCCTAAGCTATATTTGATATTATGAATTCAAAAATGATGTCTATTTTACCAAATTCAAAAGATATAAGTTTCATTAATTAATTTAAATAAATTCTCGTTGTCAAAACAAATAGAGTGTTTTTAAGAAATAATAACTATCAAAAGATTGACACTTACTTATGTCCAGTTTAAATGTGAAATTATGTCCAATGACCAATATTCTGTTAAATGGTAAAAATATATTCGAAATATACTTTAAAACCACTCAAATTCATAATTTATCACTATTAATTATTTATATTAAAATGTTGTTTTTAATAAAAATTTAGTAATTTTCACTATTCATCAAAATATAAAAGTTATCCGAAAAGTACCAAAACATCACCCTAAGCTAATTTTAATATTCCGAATCCAAAAATTAAGTTCATTTTGATAGATAAATTGTATAAAATTTCAAAAAGTGGGTATTACTATTCTTAACGGCTAATATGATTTGTTGTGGTGTGTTAGAACTCAAAGTTGTGTATAACACACGCAATTGTATTATTCAAAACGAAGCGTACCGTGAATTCTTGGGGTGTTAAATTCTCCCCTCCTTCCATAAATTTAATCCTCGCAATTTATACTCGTTATTGGAAACATGGGGTTGACATTTGAAAATATCATAGTTGAAATCCCACATCGAAAAATGGATTAATGGGGCCTCTATTTAAAATAAAGTGTGATAAGTATGAAGGATGCCGAAAATAACACATAATAGGGTTCCTTGTAAGAAAATATGGATATGGAAGAGAAATATAACCATCAATATTTGATATATAGTGGTAGAGAATATGGCTATGAAAAGGCTAACAATCCCAAAGCCATAAATTTTTGATGATCTAAGGTACTATCTTGGTCAACATTTTTGTTCAATGATGTTTTCTTAATGATGAGGAATTTATTTATGAGATTGGATAAGATCAGAAGGAGATATACTTACTTTATAATTACAGTTTTATCCATTAATAAATTTCTACCACAAACTCATCATTCACCCCAAAACATAATACAACTAAAAAATACTCTATTTATCCTAATCGTATAGGGTTCCAAATATAATGAATTTATAATTCACATATCAGACCCTTTAAAAAATAAATTATACCATCCAGGAACTTCACGTAGTCCAGTGGTAGGCGATAAATCCAAATTTCACTATGGTTGTGTGTTTGATTCCCGCAGCTTTTTCCGACACGACAGGTCGTCACACGGTATGCGTGTTGTCCTTTTATAAAAATCAAAAAATAACCTTTCAAACATAATCCATTCCAACCTTTAGTCTTATCTAAAATACTTCTGTAAACTCTCAGGCCAATATTTATATGAAAGGTAAACATAATTTAGATCCTTTTTACCCTGTAATAGCATGTGAATACCTTCATCATGTAATCTTTTGAAACACTAAAACATCTTGAATTACCATAAAACCATATTGATTACAATCATGCCCCCTTATTCCTTATAAAATTCTAGATATACTTCATCCATCCAAATATGATGTAAACTCCAACATTGATGGAATATACAAATCATTATTCTATTTCAATGCAGTCAAGAATATCCAATATAATTTACCCAAATCAACCATATCTTATTCCAAAATCAGTACCTCAATATTAGGACCATATTATGGTTTATCTTTCCTTCAACCGTGTAATTTCCAAAAGGTTTAACTTGCTGTAGAATCACTTTTCTAAGTACCATAAAATCTCAAATCCTCAAGGAAATAGTACTGCAATACAATCCTTATTTATTTCTAGTACATCATTGATACGACACTATAATGAAAAAATTACAAAATAACAACATAAGAACACTAGTCATTCCTCTTCATCTGTGGTAGTATCATAACTTGATTATTATCCAATAGCATAATTTGTGAAATAGTCTGATGACTAAGACATTGGTTCGCATAGTGTCCAAACTCCTTGCATATGAAGCATTGTACATTTGAAACCTTTTTCTTACCCTAGAAGTCATGTACTTGGTATCCTTTTTCTCCACACTTATAACATACTCCCAGTCCCTTCAAAAATCTTCCAAGGTGATTCTTTCCACAATTATCACATATGGGAAAATTCTTCTTTACCTTCTTCCCTTTATATTTCCTTATCTCTGCCATCATTTCCTTCTCTAGATTCCCTTCAAAGCCATATGACTTTGATAATTCATTTCATATATTATCAACACATGAAACTATTTCTTCATATGATGATAATACGTGGGAGCCTATTTCCATTATAAATTCTGGCTTAAGACAATGAAAGATATGATCCTTCTTACTCTTGGGATCATGTGTGTTGTTGGAGTTATTGTTCCTTCTACTGGGAGACATTTATAAACAATGTCATACACTAGATTAGTTTATGAATAGAAATACATAATCCCAAACTTGTAAAACACTTAACATAAATTCAACAGTTTATGGATATAATCCATAATCATATAAAAAATTCATTGAGGATGTATATACTCATAAATCCTTCATAATGTTTTGTAATGAAAATGAGAATTATCCTAAAAATATCCCCAGGAAGTGTCATAACCAAGAGTGCAGCAAGGCCTGTTGGCATGCACCAGTTCCCGTTCGAGTCTAACTCAAAGCGGTGTTTTTGGATTTTACCCCTAGGTACATCTGTGCCAGATCCGCCTCTACCTGGTCGTATCCAGAAAGGGATGTATTTCTCGGAAAACACACAAAATCACTACAATACCAAAATATTAGGAAGTTCTTATATACTAATCCTCAAAGTCCATCTTAGGTCTATGTGATCTGATCAGAGTTTTTTTAAATCTAGCTTCCAAGGTTTGTACTAATCATTATCTAATTCCAACTGTAATGCCCCGACCCCAGTTACCCAGAGTCGGTGCATTATTTTAATACATTGGCATGATTACAAGGAAACATGTTCCAAAGGACCGATCTGTTTAGAAGCCTTGGAAAATAGATTACATATATGAATGTTACATTACAATTTATAAAAAAAACAACATAAATAATTCTATATGAACGCTATTATTCCCTTGGCTTAACCCTGCATATCAATCACAATACACTTCTTGGAATCCTAGGTAAAATAAAACAAAGAAAGGTGTCATCTCGGATGCTCAGTAAGTATAAAAATATAGCAGAAACTTTCATAAATAAGCATAAACATTTAAGGCAATGTATAACTAAAATAAAAGCCTTATAAACCTAAACTTCAGCATAATATGGACAAAATAAAATAAAATAATTCCAATTACGTATTCACACGGATATTCTATGAGTCGAATAATCACATGCAATATCAATAACCAATTTCATAATGATGGAAGGCATAATGCCAGACTATCATAACCATGTAACCAAGGCCTCATGCCAAGACTACAAATAAGATTTTGTCAGGGCCTTGTGCTAAGACACTAGATTGTCTCATGAGACATACCGATGCATCGAGGAGCTATATCAGGCTCCACCCATAACTTACTAAGTCCAATTAATTCCTCATATGAAATGGTCTAAACATAACATAAACAATCATATTAAAACTAGCATACGAAATGAAAATACATTACCCATAAAACATGAATGGTATAGAAATAACACATCCACAATCAAACAAATCACAAAACCTTCAACACCATATGGAGGATTTGAATCATGATAAATAAACTTCAAAACAAGTTTAAAATCCATTAATGAATTTTGACGTTGAAGAAAATTATTTGTAAAACTCTTTGAGAGAAATACACCTTTTTTCATGAAAACATTTACAAGTCACACAATTTAGAAAAGAATTCATTTAAATAAATTTTTGAATCAAAGTGTCCCATATCACTTTAAGACTTTTTAAAGGAATTAACATTTTAAAAACATTCATGTCCATATAAATAAATCCTTAAAATCCATTTTGAAGACATGGAAATTTTTGAAAAATATTTAGAAAAATAAATATTTAAAACATTTGAAATGATGTTTTAGTAAAAATTCCCTTCAAATAATCCCTTTGAAATCTCTTTCATAAAACATGGACATGGATAATTAATATGTCTTAGTAGATACTTATGTAAAAACAACCTCAGTTAATAAAGAGATTGTGAAAGTAACCATGGCCATTTTGGTAACTTACGAACCAAACACCCCATGAAAGAAGTACCATACAATAAAAATGTAAATACAAATAAATTAAAGCTTATTACATAAATAATACAATAATGGGTAGTATATACACCACAAAAAAAGGTAATAGTGGCAATATGGCATGAATCTCACGAGAATAAGGAGTGAGATGAAAACCCCTTACCTTGCACTTTCCTTTAGTCGAGGGTATGTTTATCCTCCTGTATGAATAATATAGTATGTTATTAAATTATAACAGAACCGTATTAATTTTTATGATATCATACATTATTCATTTATGACTTTACACTACGCATTTAATAATAATTTCCATGTTATGATAACATTTTGGTTATTAATCGCTTTCATTAAAGTACGTGTTTTAACTTCTTACTCTTGATTGAATCACATAGATCATGATTTAAATAAATCCATAATATATAACATAATTTATTTATCATAAATATTATGAATATAAAAATTTACAATAGACATATATATGAAATGGAAGACACTGTTTATGAAGACAGTAGTCCGTACGTACGCATAAACGTTGTATCTATTTTTATATAGTATTGAACTGAACTAAGTGAATATGTTATAGGTAAGTACATAAATAATTATATATATAAATATATATTTCTATAGTAGAATTATTATGTCATATATTACATACTAATTATTAATATATATTTTTATAATCGTCGATTAATGGTTATCTTGGAAATGAATCTCATAGCGTCGTGGAGATGGTAATCCGTACATACGCACGAGCAAAAATAACATTCTTTTGATATTAATATAATATATAATTGGATGGTATATAATATATACATAATCCTTATCATGTTATACACATCATTATTATACCCATTCAAATAATAATGTATTGAATAACAATTACACCCTGACATGGAGATGGTAAGTTGTACGTACGCACGTATGGTTACATTTCATTCAAAGGGTCGATATAATGATGAATTTGGTTGAACCATAATTATAATAACATCATATTATATATAATATACTGGATTTATTATTTCAAATTGGAAACAACAAAGAAAAAGGAAGAGGAAGAAGAAAGGATCTTGAAAGAGGGTGGTGAAATCATCACCTCTTCTTCGGGTTCTTTATTTTGATTTTATCAAACGGGCTCCTTATGTTTGCTTTTTGATCAAAATAATTCCTCTAGGTTGAAGGTAGGATTGTTGAGAGGGTATTTGGGCAGGGTTTGGCCAAGCCAAATGGCTTAGAAGGTGTGAATTAGAGAGAAGGGGGAGTGCCCTTTTATAAGAGGGGTGAGGGGCGCCTTAGGAAAAACATAAACTATTATTTTATAATAAATTCATATTCGGTTCTAAGGGCTCAAAAGTTTATTATTTAAAGTATAAGGTGATTATAGGCCGAAACAAATTCAACCAATATATTTTAGACAAGTTTAGGATTCCATTTAAACCTTATCATTTAGATTTAACTATAAGTCAATTAATTTAACTTTAACTGTGTCTTCTTGTATTCTTACCCTATATGGTTAATAAACATTCTATATACTACCAAAAAATCCCCAATTGGTTCATTAATGACATATATATTATTATATAAGTCTTTTGGCTGATGCTTTGATATTTTAGGACCATTACATATAGTAATAATAAAATATGTTTTAAAAAAACTATTTTATGTCAATTGTGACACTATTTTGTATTTGTTTTTTGTTAAAATAATAGAAACATGATTACTTAAGAACACATACATTTAATCTATCCTAACATGTCATATTAACCTTGAAAATTCGTTGATGTCATAAAAATTTGAAAATTATATTAATTTTAATATTTATAATACCATTTATTGATTCTTTTATGAATAAGTTAATTACTGCATCATCATTGTGTCATAAATAAATCTGTTTTTTAATGTTTAAAAATAATAATTAAAATACCATGATATAGGAAATCTTTTTATATTTCTAATGAATATTTATAATCGAATGTATCTTATGTAAAACCTTACATTAAAAATGTTTTAGTTATTAAACATTGATTTTAACGCTTTTAACTCTTCTTTGAATTAAATAATAATAAATGTTCTAATCTAATCCAAGTGGACCTAAATTAAAATATTCTATTCCTAAGGTTGTTTTTGGTTGGGTTAAACTTTTCCAATATAATTAGGACATCTTTTAGGGTAATATTAATATCATTTTTACCCTTAATTACCCTATTTACTTATAACTGTGGTAAATAAAAGTAAAAAGTTACTATTCAACAAAAGTTTTTTTCATCTCATTGAACCAAATTTTACTCCTTGATATTAACCATGTCTCTCAGATTTTCAAAATTCAACTCACAGTATTGGTAAAATTATGTTTTATGAGAATTTTCAAATTCTTTTCGGAGGTGGGTAAAAGACGTGAAAAGTTCAATAAACTTTTTACATATCTAAATTTTTTAGAAACTGACTCCAATGAATTACAATGATCGTATATAAGTATGATGTATCTATTTTGACATAAATAAATTTAAATAAAATAAATAATTATTTAAAAAAATCGGTTTTTACCAAAAACTCATAGTTTTTCACTATTCATTGAAAATTGATGTTTCTCAAAAAATACCAAATATTCGGCCTAATATATATTTGATATTATGAATTCAAAAATGATGTCTATTTTACCAAATTAAAAACATATAAGTTCCATTAATTAATTTAAATTAATTTCCATTGTCAAAAAAATAGCGTGATTTTAAGAAATAATAACTATCAAAAGATTGAGACATACTTATGTCCAGATAAAATGTGAAATTATGTACAATGGCAAATATTGTGTTAAATGGTAAAAATATACTCTAAATATACATTAAAACCAATCAAATTCATAATTTATCACTATTAAATATTTCGATTAAAAAAATGTGTTTTTAATTAAAATTTAGTAATTTTTCCTATTCATCAATATATGAAAGTTATCTGAAAAGTACCAAAATTTCACCATAAGATAATTTCGATATTCCGAACCCAAAAATGAAGTTCATTTTGAATGATAAAATGTATAAAATTTCAAAAAGTGGGTATCATTATTCTTAACGGCTAGTATGATTGGTTGTGATGTGTTAGAACTCAAAGTTACATACAACACACGCTATTGTGTTATTCAAAGAGAAGCGTACCGTGAAAGCTTGTGGTGTTACAATGAAGACTGAATGGAACATACATAAGACCTATGATAATAGGAGACGGATACCACTGGTGTTTAAAGATGGCAACCACGTATTCATACGAGTCTCACCTTGACGAGGTCTACAAAGATTTGGTCGGGGCAGCAAGTTATCTCCACGGTTCATCGGACCATTCCAGGTCATTAGCAGAGTAGGCGAGGTGGCTTACCGCCTGGGCCTTCCACCTCAGATGCATCAAGTGCACGATATCTTCCACGTATCTCAGTTGATTAGATAAGTGCACGACCCGACCCACATCATCGATCATGGGGTGCTGGACATCAATGATGGGGCGAAAATCACGGAGGTCCCAGTGGAGATCGAGGAACAACATGAGTGGGTCCTACGTGGATGGTCGATTCCTCAACTGCTTAATCGCTGGTAGCACGGGAACCTCCAGGAGAGCACTTGGGAGCGGGAGGCTGAGATGTGTGCTCAGTACCCCCATTTTTCCCCTACTGTGTGTTGTAGCTTTACGGGGACGTAATTCCCTGAGGTGGTGGTAATTTAATGAACCAGAAATATTAAGGAAATTTTTTTCGTAAATACTTTGGAATTTTATGAGCCCTCATTTTCTGACGGTGCCTGATTCCAAAGACCGGTGTGCCCAGAATAAATTTCTGATGTTTGGTTCGGGTACGCTCTATAGACCTACGTAGAGGTTTTTCTATCTTTTGAACCAGTGATCGGAATTGAAATCTGAAGGGCACCGATGAACTCGCAGCGGCGAAATTCTCTTAAGGGGACCTTTACTGAAGTTGTGTTTGGTCGAGAGTAGAAGTTTTAATTTGGGGATTGGTAACAAAATAAAATAAAATTGTGGTGTCACGTTTAGTGTATACAATTTTATTTAATTTATTTAGTGGTGGTTATTTCCTACAAGGGGAAGATAGAGGTGGGGCTCACACCCACATAACCTCCCATGTGAGGATAAAGAGTGGTGGGGCCCACATGATATCGTAACCCCTCAACTCCCCCTTGAACTCCCATTAAACCCCCCTTATTAACTCCAAAACACTCCCCCTCCTCTCTTTGAATTTTAATCATTTCACCTCCATTATCACTTAATTATGCCATCCTATCTAATTAATATCTTCACTAATTAATTGGCACTTTTTATTTGAATCAATTTGAATTTCATGGCAATCATATTAAAATTGGGGATCCATATTATAATATTTTCTTGGAAAATATTTCGGTGGGGAAAAATCTGGAGAATTATAAGAAAGGTGACCCAATCTTGACAAAAAAACCGTTCTTAAACGAAGATCATATCTGACGAAGAATGCTAAGAACTTCATCCAACGACGCCTCTTCCACGATCCCCGACCTCCGTGACACTGTCTTCCATGGCTTTTAGTTGTGCAACGTTCATGAAATCGAGATAGGGGGTATATGTTTAATTTTGAATGAATTAAATTAAACTATTGTTCATCGATGTTTTCATTATTCAAATGGTGGTCTTTGTTATCAATTAACGCGGAGGGCGCATGCCGAACAAAGACGGCCCGACGTCCCTCCGTTGTTTTATTGATTGTTTGTCGATGGAGGCAGGGATGTCAGAGACCAGAGGTAATGGAGGCCGCGCACCGGATGCATGCATAAGGGAGACCATGGCCCACAACCACGGACCGCTCGGCCGAAGAAGAACTGGGCGGCTAAAGCCAGTCGGGCTGGGAAAACCGCGGTGCCTCTCGGTGCCGCACTGCGGAGAACCGCGACACACTTCAGCGGGCTGCTTCGAAGGGTTAACCAGCTGGAAGGAGGCTAGATGGGTTGAAGAAAGTCGCAGCACCTGAAGGTGCCATTTGGGAGAACATCGGCCCGCCAGTGCGGGCCGCTCGCCCCGGGGAAGGCCAGCCGGGCAAGAGGGGCATCGCCGGTCGGCGCCACCATTTCAAGAAACCGACCCCCTCCCCCCCCCCCCCCCCGCACCTTTCGACAGCAGCTGCCCGGGCCAGGTTGGGCGGACCCCCCAGTCGGGTCAGACCCGTCAATCCAGTACGGCCCGACCCGCCAACCCACCGGGCTTGACGAGTCGGTCCTGTTTCGCTTAAATGTGAATATCTTCTAAACCGCGTGCTCGTTCGACGTTCCATATGCGGAAGTAGGATCCCCGAGACGATAAGGTACTTTTGAGAAAATCTAAGTGGGTTTTGTACAACTTTGGAAAATGGCCGGGTTTGGAACATGCGTAATTCCAACTGGGCCCCTGGAACGAAAAAGCCAATAACTCTCAGACCGGGCATCCGAATGACGTTCTTTCTGTCGCGTTGGGTTCATTTTGATGAAACAAAACATCAGGGTACATCAACTCTCAACATCGTGATAGTTGATGTATCGAAACCTTTTCTTGAGGATCAGACCCTCCTAGAATCGAGCGTGTTGTGTGCGGTAACCCTAGAGCTGGCTGCAACTATGTCGACTACTGTACATGAATCTTTCGTCAGTTCAACAATGATGACTACCGTACTGGAACCCTCCGTGGGTTAGATTGAGATGTCTACTGTTCATGTATCCTATGTGGGTCCGGCAGTTTAATCTCAGTACTTGTAACCTCTGTGGGTCTGACAAAGTAGCTAGTCTTGTATCCTATGTGGGTCCGACAGAGTAGCTGGTCTTGTATCCTCTGTGGGTCCGACAACTTAGATGGTCTTGTATCTTGTGTGGTTCTGACAACTTAGATGAGTCAGTCTCTAAATCTGGTCATTTCTATCGATATAGAAAAAATGTAAACCTGTGTGAGCTGAGTCTTGACTTTCAATCATTATCATCGACGTGATTGACTTACTTTCTGGTGTGGACTGGGTTGTGTTGTGGCTCAAGAGTTGGATCCAAACTGAGATTGATAACATTGGAATACGTATGGTCATGTACCAAAGTAGAGCTGGTTGATACTTCATGGTTGTCTTTTTCATTCGTGGTTTATCCTTTGTGGATTCAGGGAGACCTTTGGGGGTATTTGGGTCCCTAATGAATATCGTTAAACTCACCGCTGCATGGGATATGCCCGCACCTCATTGTGATGGATGCAGATGACAGACAACGTTGACAGAGGAAGAGAGCGAGCTAGGACCGGATGGTACCCAAAGGTGGACCACATAGCGAGACGGTACATGGTGCAGGCTGATAGACGTGGAGTACTGAGGTGTACATATTTACCTACCCTTCATGTAGTATACTTGACCGATGTTCCATGAGCTTCCCTTTTCAGCTGCTACCCCTTTTTAGTTGTACCTTCTTTCCATTGTATATGTACTTTACTGTTGGTCATGTATTTCCAGCCCCTTTACTTTCACCATTACTTTTTTTATACAGTTTTCACTTAGTGTTTACTTCCTGTTGCGTATTCTATTGTGCTTTTTTACTTTCATAAAGGAAATGCCTTCACAGCTTAGGGATTTAGGCCATTGGTTCTAGTCGCCAGCCCTTGGCCTATTGAAGGTGGGCTTGGGGTAGTAACGGCACGGGCCCCGAGGATGGGTCGTGACATGTGTTGAATTCATATATGGTAGCACTAGATAATAATCTTATACCATTGATAATTTAGTCATTTGTTAATAATTTTATCTGATGAGATTCTATCCATGGTGAATAACAGGTTATCTTAAGCTATCATGAACAGAATCTTTGATACCCTCCAAGATACCAGCAAGATAATTCTAACCTCTACTACCACCGCCAATTGGATAGGGGATAGAAATAATAATAAAGACGTCATAAACTGAAATAATATAAATTAACCAAATTTACAAACATGAACACACACTACGGTATCCTTGATAAATTGAAATGTTACTATAAAATTCATCAACATCTAGAGTATAATCATGCCTAAAATATCATATATGGAAACATTACATTATAAATATATAAATCTAATGTATAAAGTGGAAAAATAAATTCCCAACCTGAAATGATGTCCTAACCTAAAAAAAATTGGATAAAGGGAAAGGTGGAGAGATCCCAAATCATATCCCCAAATCAGACCACTAAAGGCAGTAAATGCACCCAAGTACATCACTGCTCGATAGAAGTCACCATTAATCTATATGGAATCTATATAAGACATTAAACATTAAAGTAAATAGTATGGGAAGTCAATTATAAACATAACCAGTAGGAATCCATGAAATAACCAAACATAGAGGGAGAAATATAATGATACAATAGTCAAATCAAAGTAATACCCATATATTCTCAATAAGAATTATTAATAAATAGAGAAAAGGAATATTAAAAATTACAAACTATAAAAGGATAATATGTATGACAAAATCTCCAAAGGTCCATCTCTTATACCCATCATCAATCATAACTACATAAGAATCTGTATAGAGACCCACACCTCACCACTATACTTCACAACCGTGGGTGAACTATCTCATAACAATGCATCTCATGTATCCTCTCTAGAATCTATATATAAGGCCCTTATCTTGACACTATGTTTCATATAACAGGGGAATAATCTCTATTGGAGGACCCACACCATTATGGGTTAGTATGTTTTCACATGATTGGTAGATGACCCATGTCTTAGTGTGTCGCTGTTTTTTAGTTAGTTGATAGAGGGTGTGCACCCGAGTGTATCAGGGGGTGCCACTCGATTTATAAAGAACTCATTACCTAATACAAGGGGGATAAACAATACATGTAAAGAGTATGGGGGTACCATTACATTGTGTGATAGGTGGTTTCAAACCTCAATAACATTTTATGATAAAAAATATTCATTTCTAATATTATAGTGAGTATGGTGGACCTTCTTCCTGAGGTGATAGCAGGTTTAAACCATGATGATGCTCTGTGGGTCAATATTAATCACATCCATCATCTATGTGTCACTATGATAATCATACCACTATCATAATCTCACACAATATATTTTATTTCAAAATAAATGCCAATTTTTTCTTTTATGATGAAACACTTTAATTATTGGCCACTGAAAAGACAATGTATGAGTCCTAAACAGAGAGATACGAGAGAATGAAGATCAAGGGATCCAAATAGATATAAAAGAGAACACACTATGTTAAATAATAAAAACTATGTGTCTCTCTAAAATTGGAACATTCCATATCTCACAGTCTTATATTTCATGTCCTCTTGAAGATATGTGGCATGTCCACTAAGGATACATGGCATTTAGTGGTCAACATTGAACTCGATGTTCTATCTTGTAAGACCCATATAAAATTTCATATTCCCTTGCACATAATATGTAAATATTCCATGTTTATGTTCTTTTTAAAGTAGGCGGTGTGCTTGTGACACCACATGGTGTGTAAGAGCTGATCTGGCACTCAACATGTTCTATATACGCATTACCTAGTACATTGTTCATGATGGAGTACATTTTAAATCACATTTAATGTTCAACACATCACAAGACATGAATAGTCCACCTTGGATCCTAGGCTTGTATACACTGTTCACACTGAGCCATCTCCCAAGGGTTAAATGGCATGTAACATGGAACCCACGATGTGTAACACAACATAGACTCATGGGAGTGTACTCCCTGTACATTCCAAACTATAATGCTAAGGGTTACCTTTCATGTTTACACACTACACAACATGTGGAAGTTATCCTCCCATGAAAACCCTAGATGCCACACTTAGTGTTATTCATGGTGTATGTTATTGAACTACAAGCCATGAATTTGGGATTTCTCTAAATATCCAGAACCTTCACATAGTTCCAATCGCACCTCTGATTCCACTAGATCCAAAAATTTTCCCATAATGAATCATGAATGTAGTTTTACTACTCATTACCCATCAGTTGTGGATGAATTTGGGCCACATCCTACAATATAAAAATTCCAATCGAACCACCAATATAAGATGTGGGAAAAAACAGGGGGTCCCCACATTCGATCGTAACCTAAAATAGTAGTTGTGAACCACTACGATGACATCGATACAATACTGATCCCATGTTATCAGTGAATTTCACCAAAATGTATTTTCCCAGTGATCTCTAACCAGGTATTTATCGAATATCCTATCAAAAAAACAACAATGATAAATATATTATGAATAGAGGGAGGAAATCATGTGTTAAAAAAAGAGTAAGGAACCTCACCCTTTGTGTATGTTATAATTAATTGTGTCTTCATAATGTAAAAAAAAACAGGTACAAATAAAAAAACAAAATTTAATGTTTTTGAATTACAATCTATAATAAGATAAATAAATAACTATTTATTTACCATAAATCTATGAATCAATCTTATAATAACCATTTATTTGTGATCGACATGGGATAAGTAACTGGGGATAAAATCCTTACATAAATCTTCTTTTTGGATTTTTGATCAACCAATGACAAAGAATTATACTATGTCACATTCACTGGAGAGATACATATACTCTACTGTCTTATAAAATCATAATAATA
Organism: Viscum album; assembly: GCA_963277665.1. Lineage (NCBI taxonomy): Eukaryota > Viridiplantae > Streptophyta > Magnoliopsida > Santalales > Viscaceae > Viscum > Viscum album. The sequence goes on from OY728164.1 coordinate 91,690,114, forward strand.
ATGATCAATTGGACAATAGTCTATCGATTACATGATGCACTCCTCCACTGCTCCTCTCAATTCCCTTGTGTAATCCTAATGACCCTATAATTTTCCCACAATTAGGTTTTAAATGTTGGAGGTTAGGACAAGATAAAAAAATAAATAATTTTAACAAATTCATTTACTATTCCTATAATGAAAACTTTTTAACTTACCATCGCACACTGGAAATGTTTATGTCATTATTACTATATAAATCTCGTTTCATATTTAATAAAGGGTTTACATTTCTGATCAATGAATCTGTTAAATATTTAATTGATTATTTTTGAATAATTGTGTGTGAGTGATATAAAATTTTTAAAATTTTAACTTCACCATACCCAGGCTTTCCGAGTCGTGGAATTCCATATTGACTCAATGCATAGCTTCTGAAATATTTCATAAAATATTCAGAAATATGATAAGGAAAAATGATTAATTACATACGAAAACTATGTCACATTAACTTTGAGGTTTGCCTTGACATAGGCTTGTGATGTCATGTTTAATTTTTTTGCAACAATACTATGTCGACCAGATGTTATAATCTTATATCATTCTATGATGATTATATTTATGATTCTCACCCCATTTATTCCACAGTGATATGAATCTTGAATGTCAGGTTTTCCTTTCAGTATGTTTTATATTGATCATTCCATTATCTGTATTTATATCTCCCAATTTCTTATGTACATCCCCAAGTTATCACTTTAATTTTTAGAAGGTCAAAGGAACCTAAGGGAATATTATTGAATTCTGAAATAATGATTTTGAATCCTGGTTCAATTTGTTATGTTATGTAACAAATTTTCAAAAGATACTAGGTCTCATGATCTTCTAGGAAAGTATAATGAGTAAATTTATGTAATAAATCCTAAATTATGGTATATAAAAGATTTGGGTTTTCATAAACATGCTCGAGAATTAGAGGCTACTCCTATTACACCACTCAATTTTTTTCAATGCTATAATTTATCATGAAACTAAGTAAATAATGACAACTTTTCCATCAACTAAAGATATAAAACAATGATAACGTATCCTAAAGAAAGTCACTGAGATGTTTTCTAATTTAAATATAACTACACACAAAAATATAACATGGTGTTTAACTTTTAAAATATGACATTTAAGAATAATAATTTTATATCATGCATCCAAGTTAATATTATGAATCACAACAAGATAAAAATTGAATAAAAGTTTTCTCATGTTTTGAAACTTTTTTTTGAAAAATGAATTCATCAAACATCTATTTTAATTGATTTCAAATATTTCCCTTATTATACTCCTAAAAATTTGTAGTACTAGAGACATGAACCAAGACATAATACTCATTCTCAATATATAAAATTACGACAAAAAATTCCCCCAAGTTCCTTACTGCATCAAATACATATTACCTCTAGCATTGAGATTACATTTTCCATTAATGTTTTCTATATTGATCAGTTAACACACTCAATATATCATTCCCCATGAATAGATAATTAATTTTAGAATCATTAACACACAGATATTACAAATGTTTTAAGAATAAAATTTTATGGTAGTTAATTTAATCTTTACTACATGTGGAAAAAATTTATTGTTCCATTTTACCAAATAGATTACCTTGTATATTTTTCTTAAGTAAATTTAGAAATTACAAATGGAAACATGCACAATGAGTATTATATGTGAGAGAGGGTAATATTTTGGATCATGAGATTAGGAATCAAATTAAATCATTAACTATCATGTAAATGAGATTACCCCACCACATTGACTCATTCATGGATTTCACCGTGGCATGATCATATAAATTGGAATTTGTATGTAATGTTTTAGAATATGAGAATGAAATAGTAGAGAAATATTATTCTTTCGAGGCCTAATTACAAATTATTTGAAGGGGGAGTGTCTCTTGATATAATAAGGGTATGCATGGGGATTATTATACTATAAGATATCATCTACATTAGATATGACACAGCCATGTTTCCTCTTAAGATAACTATTCCATACTCTTATTTTTTTCACATTTTTTTCATTTAAATATAATTTTCAACATTATGTACTATAATATTAAATTGTTTCATTATATTTTTTCGAAATTAATTATTTTTACTTCCTATGAATTTCTTGAGTTGTGATTCTACTTCTATTAATAATTCATGAATAGTAGTAAGTGGTATGGTATTCTTTGAGTTTTAGTGATGGGTGGAATTTTGAAACTCACCCAACCATTGGTGAAACATGTTGAATCTATTAATCCACAGCTAGTGGTTTTCTTACTACATGGGAAGAAGGTACAAGATATTACATCCATAAGGATTGAATAGTATAATAATTATTAGAGAATATATACTTACATGATTGTCACAGTTCATTTCAAAACATTATGTAAAACCTAAATTTATAGTGATAACTTTTTTTATTTCAACATATGTATCCCTAGAATCATTCATAGATCACTTCATGTTATCCTAAGGAAGGTGAAACACAATAAATGGTGAGATCAAATTCTCAATATGGGTAATCATAGAAGATATCAACAAATGATCATATCTGAGCTTATATATAATGTAACGATAATATGATCATAACCTGATAATGTCAGTACAAATTAGTCATAGATCTTAAATTATGAATAATGGAAGTTGTTTTTTTATAAAATACATAAAAAATAAGAGGGAAGAATCATCAATAAACAATCATTATCCATGAGAACGTATCATTTTCACAATAAATAATATTTTCATATACACCTAATAAAAAAATCATTTCCTTAGTCAAGATACATTTTGAAACTATCATAGTGGAATGGGTTCACTCTATGTTACACATTTTATTTTCTAGGGAGATGTCAATATTTACCCAAAGCATTGTAGAGATATAATGAACCCACTCATGTATAGTTTAAAATGAAACCAAAAATTCTTGTTTTATAATTGAACAATCATCCTTGGTTTATAACAAAATCATATATCCCATATGGAAAAATATATATATGTGAGCCCCAAGATCATGAAACATTCACCATATAATCATAAAATAACACATGTTAAATAAAATCTTTATTAAGAATACACTAATAAAAATCATAAATCATCGAAATAAATATTAATTCTATCATATTTGTACCATATTGTGAACCCTCGAAAATCTATAGTAGGATCATTGTATTGGATGGGTTGAATGAAACAAAACAGCAGGTGCACAATGGAATATAAAATCCAGATAATTCAAAATATATTTACTATTTAAAATATATTCATAATATTTTATATCTTGAAATTTATGATACACCTAGTTAACATATGATGCATTCAACACTGATTTTTCTCAAAGGCTTGCATTAAAAACAAAAACACATATTATCGAACAATTAAATAGTAATAAAATATTATTATTTAATATAATAAGTTATAAAAATAACTATTAAATTAGTGATTATGAATCAGATTATGTAATTTTTTGAAATTTAACGTTTAAAAAAATGTCAAACAAATTCATTGATTAATAACAAATTGTAAATTAATATAATAACCAATTAAATATAAAGGGAATATTTTTGAGAAAAATATTATTATACTCACAAATCCATTTTATCATAATTAATTAATGACAATCAGTGGGTGATATTAATGTAATATATAAATATATACATTATTCAATAAAATATTTTTGATGTTCATCTAATATATTTGATCATCATATGATAAAAACTATTCCAATTTTACACATAAAAAGCAATATTTTTATTAAGTCATTTTCACCACCTTTTGATGGAAACCCCAATTTAAATACCATTATAGGTAGTTTTTAAAAAAATTATATTTTATAATATAAATAACATTTTAATTGGAATCAATAATCTTAGTTTAGTGTTAGTTTTAGGTATTTTTATAGGAAGATTAATTTTTTTAATGATTAATGAATAATACCAAATTTTAATTCAGAAATTATTTTTTATTTAATTTTGTCTATAAGGTTAAATAATAATATAAATTGATTTTAAAATATAATTAGATCAATTTTTCTCAATTAATCGTATTTAGTTCATTCTAATCAATTCCACCATGAAAATTACAATAAAAACATAACAAACATTCAAATATTTTTACCTTATAAACACGTATTGTCGTCCCATCTGCGGAATTATATTTAAATTAATTTCTGACACATACATGATTAGAATTTTGGAAAATATATTTCATATTTTGAATAACCATAATTTATAATTTTTATGTTTTCCAAATTAATTTTTCACCAAAAATGTTAGTGATTGTCGTAAAGATTAATTTCAATGGTTTTGATGAAAATAGTTCTTACATGAGACTTAACCTTAAAATTAATGGAAAAAATGACCTATAAAATTTTCCATAATATATTTGGAGGAAATATTTATACCTTATAATCCCTTGTGCTGAATTTGGGCCATTATTGGATCCAATTTTAATATCAAGCCACTCCTCCTCCACTATAAATAGACTCTTCTCCTCCCACTTCCTCACATATCTCAATCCACTATTGCTTGAAAAATATCTTCCCAAATATATCGTCTTGATTTCTCACCACATCCTATAATAATACCATTGGGAAAAAATCATTCCATGGAAACCCTTTAGTACACTCTAAAAGGAGTTTCATTATTAATAAGTAACAACATTCCTCAATTTCTTTAGTTTAATTTCTATTCTACACCCATACAATATCATTATTCTAGTATTATATAGAAAAAAATTATCATAAATATAATTAGATGTTTTTATTCTACATTTTTCACATAAAATTAATCATAGTTCAATCTAATGGGATATGAATATACTGTTTATCAGAATGACGAACTCCCACCTCACAAAATAAAGATTATTCATTTTCCATTAGCACCTTTAGTGGTTATATATTATGATGGAATATATTTTTGTATATGTTATATATTATATATATCATTAATTTTGTAACACCCCAAGATTTCAGAGTGTGTTATTTCTTAAAAATAATTCAATAACTTGCACTACACGCAACACCGAGTTCAATCACACCATTAAAAGAGGTCATGAATAGTATTAACTACATTTTGAACTTTATATAATCCTTATAATTTTAGAATCCCTATTATGAGTTTCTTAGTCATAATGCAAGAACAGATTCATTTTCAGTATTTCACTTTTATCAACTTCTAATAGTGTAACCTTTTTAAATACAATATTTTAAACTTTTTGACTAAATGGGGACATCAAAAAAATTTAAAATGAAACATCCCAAGCTTCCACGGTACGCTTTCCTTTGAATAAAACAGTAGCGTGTGTTGTACGCAACTTCGTGTTTTAACACACCACAACTAATTAAACTAGCCGTTGTGAATAGTAATACCTACTTTTTGAAATCATATATATTCTATATTTCAAAATGGACTTCATTTTTGGATTCGGAATATCAAAATTAGCCTAGGGTGAAATTTTGGTACATTTCGGATAACTTTCATATTTTGATGAATAGTGAAAATTTCTAAATTTTAATTAAAAACAACTTTTTTAATCAAAATAATTAACAGTGATAAATTATGAATTTGAGTGGTTTTAAAGTATATTTAGAATATATTTTTACCATTCAATTTAATGTTTATCATTGGACATAATTTTACAATTAAACCAAACATAAACAAGTGTCAATCTTTTGATAGTTATTATCTCTTAAAAACACGCTTTTTGTTTTAACAGCGGGAATTAATTTTAAATTAATTTCTGCCACTTCTGTGTTTTGAATTTAGGAAAATGGATTCCATATTTGGAATTAGGATTTCCAAATTATGTAAATAGGTAACTTTTATTTTTAGACATTTTGAATAATTACTGCGGTAAATATTTTATTTACCATGGTTAAAGGGTAAATCCGGTAAATAAGGGTTAAAAAAATAATATTATAATAATACAAAATTACCCTAAAACGTGTCTTAACCCTATTGGTTGATACATGGTCGACCATGGGCATCTTTGGGTCTATTTTGGGACCCCATGGATCCACTTGTAAGTGATAATGACACTTTATTTTAATTAAGTTAAAATGAATACAAAAATGACACAAGCATATATCTTTTAGAAGAACAATTTTTACATAGGGTTATACATGTTGGATTTTCGATTATAAATATTCATTAGAAAGACAAAAAGATTTCCTACATAATGATATTTTATTTATAATTTTTAGACAATAAATAAGTTATTTTATTTATGACACAATGATGATGTAGTAATTACTATAATAGTGAAAAATTAAAATAATTGATATTATAAATACCCAAATAAATATAATATGAAACTTTTAATGAATTAAACTAAATTTCTAGGCTAATATGATATATTAGGATTGATTTAATGGACTTTGTTCGAAGTAATCAATCTGTTATGAGTTTCACAAAAATCAACTATTGAATAGTGTCAAAATTGACATAAAAGAGTTCTTAAAACAAATATTATATTATTAATTGATATTAAATTCCTAAAAATCTAAGGTTCGGCCAAGAGACTTATATTATGATAGGTTAATCATTAATGGACCACTTGGGGGTCGCTTGGATGTATTTAGTAATTTTATTAACCATATTATATAAAAATACAAAGAGACATTGTAAAAGTGAAACTAATTAACTTAGAGTTAATACTTAAAGATAAGGTTAATATAAGTACCCAAACCTGTCTAAATTCTATTGGATGAGTTGTTTTCGACCTATCCCCACCTCATCCTTTGAATAGTCAACTTTGGAGCCTTTAGAAACCGAATATGAATTTATTATAAATTAATATTTCTAGCTTTTCCAAAGGTGCCCCTCACCCCTCTTATAAAAGGGCACTCCTCCTTCTCATTTCTTCACACCTCTAAAGCCTTTTGGTTCGGCCAAACTCTGCCCAAATACTCTCCCAACATCCCTCACTACAACCTAGAGGCCTTAGTTTGATCAGAAAGCCAACCTAAGGAGCCCTTTTGATCAAATCAAAAGGAAGAACCCGAAGAAGAGGTAATGATTTCACCACCCTTTTCTAAGTTCATTTCTTCTTCCACTTCTTCTTCCTTTGTTCTTACCATTCTGAAATAATAACTCCAGTATCTCACATATACTGTGATGTTATTATAAATATGGTACAATCATATTCAGTATTCTATCCACCCTTTGAATAACATGTCACCATACGTGCGTACGTACGGCTTACCGTCTCCACGTCGTGGTGTAATTGTTATTCAATATAATATTATTTGGATGGGTATAATAATGATGTGTAACTCATGTAAATAATAAATATAACATGTTAATGATTCTGTATATATGATATACCATCCATTTATATATTATTTTAATATCAAAAGAATGATATTGTCGCTCGTGCGTACGTACGGACTACCGTCTCCACGAACGCGATGAGATTCATTCTCCATCGTATCCATTCAAGTATAATTATCATTTTATGATTTAAAAATGATGTTTAAGGACTTGATATCATTATGGATATGAATAAGATACAACAAACATGGCTTATGTAACAAAACATATAAAAGAAAATGAGTAAGTTAACACCCGAAACGATGATAATTCTAAGATATTATTAATAAATCAATGTTAAAAGATCATATATGATATCATATTAATATATATGATTCTTGTATAATTTAATAACAACTATTTCACCATTATACAGGAGGTTAACCTACCCCAACCAAGGAAAAGTACAAGGTAAGGGTTATTTCACAATCTCTTCATTATCCGAGGTTGTATTATACGTAATAATCTACTGGGATCTCTTTATCATCCACATCCATGTTTCTTCGAAATGTATTTCAAAACATTTTTACTATTTACAAGAATATGGGTTAAAGTCATTTATACCCTTGTTTGACTTTTTATAAGAGGTTTATAAAGGAATCTTTCCGTCGTTATCAAAACAAGGTCCTTTTTAACCTTTTCAACAGAATTGAGGTAAGAATGTTTTTTTTAACTTAAACGGCGGGTGCGGTTATTTTCCGCCGTTATAAAATCGTCGAAGCTTCCCATACAAGCTTATAAGAATATTTTCAAAGAAAATGTTTTATTTTATATGGATCTTAAATGATTTCAAAATAAAAGGAGATATTTCTTTTAAAAGAATTTTGATTTCATCTATGTCAACATCCTTTGATGGATTTTAAGATTATTTGAAGTTGATTTATTATGATACAAAACTTCTATATTGTATTGAAGGTTTTGTGATATGTTTGACTGTGGATGTGCTATTTTTATACCATTCATAGTTTATTGTGAAAGTATTGACATTTCGTATGCTAGTTTTAATACGAATGTTTATGTTATGTTTAAACCTTTTCATATGGGAATGCATTGGACTTAATAAGTGACGGGTGGAGCCCGCTATAGCTCCTTGATGCATCGGTAGGTCTCATGAGACAAACTAGTGTCTTGGCACAAGGCCTTGACAAAATCTTATTTGTAGCCTTGGCACGAGGCCTTGGCTATGTGGTTATGATAGTCTGGCATTATGCATTCCAACATTATGAAAGTGGTTATTGATTTTTGCATGTGATTATTCGATTAGTAGAATATCCATGTGAATAAGTAAATGGAATTATTTCATTTTACTTTTTCCATACCATGTTGAAGTTCAATTTTAAAAGGCTTTTGTTTTAGTAATGCATTGCCTTAAATGTTTATTCTTATTTATGAAAGTTTCCGCTATATTGTTATCCTTACTGGGCATTTGAGCTCACCCCTTTTCTATGTTTTATTTTTCCCCAGGATGTGAAGAAGTAAATTATGAATGACCTGCAGGGATATTATGAGGGGATAGTAGTGTGGATTATGGAGACATTATGTTGTTGTAGTAGTTTTTCATTTTATGATGTAATGTAAAACTTATGAATATATCTAGTGTTTCCAAGGCTACTAAACCAATCGGTCTTTCGAGATTTGATCTTTCTTGTGATCATGCCAATGTTATGTAATTAATGCACCGACTCTGGGTAGCTGGGGTCGGGGCGTTACAGTTGGTATCAGAGGAAGTTTAGTACAAACCTTGGAAGCTAGATTTAGATAAACTCTGATTAGAGCATGTAGACCTAAGATGAACTTTGAGGATTAGTATAGAAGAACTTCCTAGAATTTTGGTATTGTAGAGATTTTGTGAGTTTTCCGAGCAATACATCCCTGTCTGGATACGAGCAGGTAGAGGCGGCTCTGGCACAGATGTACCTAGGGGTAATACCCGAAAACACCGCTTTGAGCTAGACTCGAACGGGAACTGGTGCACGACAACGGGCCTTGCTGCACTCTTGGTTACGACACTCCCGGGGGATATGCTTAGGATAACTCTCATTTTCTTTACATATCATTTTGAAGGGATTATGAGTATATACATCCTCAAAGAAAACATTCTTATGATTATGGATTATATCCATAAATAGTTCAATTTATGTTAAGTGTTTATAAGTATGGGATTATGTGTTTTGATTCATAAACTGATCTAGTTTATGCCATGGTATAGAAATGGCGCCCAGTAGAAGGAATGAGAACTCCAGAAATACACATGATTCAAAGCGAAGGAAGGATCATATCTTTCATGGTCTTAAGCTAGAATTTATAAGAGAAATAGTCTCTCATGTATTATCATCATATGAAGAAATAATATCATGTGTTGATAAGATAAGTAAAGAGTTTACTGAGTCCTATGGCTTTGAAGGGAAGCAAGAGAAGAAAAGGATGGAAGAGAGAAAGATGGATAAAGGGAAGAGGGAAAAGAAGAATTTTCTCATATGTGGTAACTGTGGAAAGAAACACCCTGGAACTTGCCTGAAAGGAATGGGAGTTTGTTATAAGTGTGGAGGAAAAGGGCACAAAGTACGTGACTGCAAGGGTAAGAAAATGGTTTCAAATGTACAATGCTTCATTTGCAAGGAGTTTGGACACTACGCGAGCCTATGTCCCAGTCATCAGACTATGCCGCAAATGATGTTATTGGATAATAATCAAGTTATGATACTACCACAGATGAAGAGGAATGATTAGAATTCTTATGTTGATTATGTCAATTGAGTGTTGTATCAACAATGTACTTGTTATAATAATTATGGAGTATATAAGGATTGTACTGCAGTACTATTTCATTAAGGACTTGAGATTTTGTGGAACAAAGAAAAGTGACTCAATAGAAGGTTAAATTTTTGGAAAATATATGGTTTAGAGAATGATAAATCATAATATAGTTCTGATACCGAGGTAGTGATTTTGGAATAATACATGATTGTTTTGGATAAATTATATTGGATATTCTTGACTACCTTGGAACTGATTAATGATTTGTATATTCCATCATTGTTGGGGTTTAAAACATTTTTGGATTAATGAAGTATATCCAGCATTCTATATGGAATAAGGGAGCATGAATGTAATCAATAAGGAATATGGTAATACATGATGAAGGTATTCATATTCTATTACGGGGTAAAAAGGATCTACATTATGGTTACCTTCCTTATAAATGTTGGACTGTGAGTTTGGACAGAAGTATTTTGGATAGTTCCAGTTTGGATTATTTTGGATTGCCATAAAAGGACAACCCGGAGGTCGGGCGGCAACCCGTCGCGTCCGGCAAGGCTGCGAGACTTGAACCCGCAACCGAAGGGCGACAAGGGTGTATCACCTACCACTGGCCCACGAGATGTCCTGGATTAAATAATGTAGTTTTTATTAAAAGATCTTGTAGATGAATTATAAATTCCTTTATTTTGGAACCCTATACGAATAGTGTAAATAGAATTTTTTTTACATTCTATTATCTTTTAGAGTGAAAGATGAGTTTGTGGTAGAAATTTATTAATGGATAAAACTCTAATTATAATGTAAGTATATCTCCTTATGATCTTAGCCAATCTCATAAATAAATTCCTCAATATTAAGAAAAGCAACTTAGAACAAAAATGTTTTCCTAGATGGTACCTTAAATCATCACTAATTTATGGATTTGGAATTGTTGGCCTTTTCATAGACATGTTCTCTACCACTCTCCATCAGATAATTGATGGTTAGATTTTTCTTCCATATCCATATTTTCCTACATGGAACCCTAGTATGAGTTATTTTCGGTAATCTTCATACTTTCGACTCTTTATTTTAAATAGAGGCCTCATTAATTCATTTTTCGATGTGGGATTTCAACTAAGATATTTTGAAACGTCAAAAATGTGTTATCCTAATACCCTATTTTTTGTTGAACCGAAGGTATTTCAAATCATCATAGATTGATGAATTTAAGGACCTCAATTTTATACTTGTTTGTGATTGATGACCTCAATCACTACCTATAAATATTTACGTTTTTCCTCCAATTATATGTCTCTAATTGCCACCAATGTTCTCCTAATCGAGATCGTAATTTGGTGGTGACCCTTTCATTTCTCTTTTCCTCATATTAAGACTAAATTTTAGTAACCCAATTTCCGATGTGGGTTTTCCCACAAATATATCTTCTATTTTCAACCTTTTATTTTCGAAGAACAATTTCAAATTGCGAGGACGCAATTTATTGAAGGAGGGGAGAATGTAACACCCCAAGATTTCAGAGTGTGTTATTTCTTAAAAATAATTCAATAACTTGCACTACACGCAACACCGAGTTCAATCACACCATTAAAGGAGGTCATGAATAGTATTAACTACATTTTGAACTTTATATAATCCTTATAATTTTAGAATCCCTATTATGAGTTTCTTAGTCATAATGCAAGAACAGATTCATTTTCAGTATTTCACTTTTATCAACTTCTAATAGTGTACCCTTTTTAAATACAATATTTTAAACTTTTTGACTAAATGGGGACATCAAAAAAATTTAAAATGAAACATCCCAAGCTTCCACGGTACGCTTTCCTTTGAATAAAACAGCAGCGTGTGTTGTACGCAACTTCGTGTTTTAACACACCACAACTAATTAAACTAGCCGTTGTGAATAGTAATACCTACTTTTTGAAATCATATATATTCTATATTTCAAAATGGACTTCATTTTTGGATTCGGAATATCAAAATTAGCCTAGGGTGAAATTTTGGTACATTTCGGATAACTTTCATATTTTGATGAATAGTGAAAATTTCTAAATTTTAATTAAAAACAACTTTTTTAATCAAAATAATTAATAGTGATAAATTATGAATTTGAGTGGTTTTAATGTATATTTAGAATATATTTTTACCATTCAATTTAATGTTTATCATTGGACATAATTTTACAATTAAACCAAACATAAACAAGTGTCAATCTTTTGATAGTTATTATCTCTTAAAAACACGCTTTTTGTTTTAACAGCGGGAATTAATTTTAAATTAATTTCTGCCACTTCTGTGTTTTGAATTTAGGAAAATGGATTCCATATTTGGAATCAGGATGTCCAAATTATGTAAATAGGTAACTTTTATTTTTAGACATTTTGAATAATTACTGCGGTAAATATTTTATTTACCATGGTTAAAGGGTAAATCCGGTAAATAAGGGTTAAAAAAATAATATTATAATAATACAAAATTACCCTAAAACGTGTCTTAACCCTATTGGTTGATACATGGTCGACCATGGGCATCTTTGGGTCTATTTTGGGACCCCATGGATCCACTTGTAAGTGATAATGACACTTTATTTTAATTAAGTTAAAATGAATACAAAAATGACACAAGCATATATCTTTTAGAAGAACAATTTTTACATAGGGTTATACATGTTGGATTTTCGATTATAAATATTCATTAGAAAGATAAAAAGATTTCCTACATAAGGATATTTTATTTATAATTTTTAGACAATAAATAAGTTATTTTATTTATGACACAATGATGATGCAGTAATTACTATAATAGTGAAAAATTAAAATAATTGATATTATAAATACCCAAATAAATATAATATGAAACTTTTAATGAATTAAACTAATTTTCTAGGCTAATATGATATATTAGGATTGATTTAATGGACTTTTTTCGAAGTAATCAATCTGTTATGAGTTTCACAAAAATCAACTATTGAATAGTGTCAAAATTGACATAAAAGAGTTCTTAAAACAAATATTATATTATTAATTGATATTAAATTCCTAAAAATCTAAGGTTCGGCCATGAGACTTATATTATGATAGGTTAATCATTAATGGACCACTTGGGGGTCGCTTGGATGTATATAGTAATTTTATTAACCATATTATATAAAAATACAAAGAGACATTGTAAAAGTGAAACTAATTAACTTAGAGTTAATACTTAAAGATAAGGTTAATATAAGTACCCAAACCTGTCTAAATTCTATTAGATGAGTTGTTTTCGACCTATCCCCACCTCATCCTTTGAATAGTCAACTTTGGAGCCTTTAGAAACCGAATATGAATTTATTATAAATTAATATTTCTAGCTTTTCCAAAGGTGCCCCTCACCCCTCTTATAAAAGGGCACTCCTCCTTCTCATTTCTTCACACCTCTAAAGCCTTTTGGTTCGGCCAAACTCTGCCCAAATACTCTCCCAACATCCCTCACTACAACCTAGAGGCCTTAGTTTGATCAGAAAGCCAACCTAAGGAGCCCTTTTGATCAAATCAAAAGGAAGAACCCGAAGAAGAGGTAATGATTTCACCACCCTTTTCTAAGTTCATTTCTTCTTCCACTTCTTCTTCCTTTGTTCTTACCATTCTGAAATAATAACTCCAGTATCTCACATATAATGTGATGTTATTATAAATATGGTACAATCATATTCAGTATTCTATCCACCCTTTGAATAACATGTCACCATACGTGCGTACGTACGGCTTACCGTCTCCACGTCGTGGTGTAATTGTTATTCAATATAATATTATTTGGATGGGTATAATAATGATGTGTAACTCATGTAAATAATAAATATAACATGTTAATGATTCTGTATATATGATATACCATCCATTTATATATTATTTTAATATCAAAAGAATGATATTGTCGCTCGTGCGTACGTACGGACTACCGTCTCCACGAACGCGATGAGATTCATTCTCCATCGTATCCATTCAAGTATAATTATCATTTTATGATTTAAAAATGATGTTTAAGGACTTGATATCATTATGGATATGAATAAGATACAACAAACATGGCTTATGTAACAAAACATATAAAAGAAAATGAGTAAGTTAACACCCGAAACGATGATAATTCTAAGATATTATTAATAAATCAATGTTAAAAGATCATATATGATATCATATTAATATATATGATTCTTGTATAATTTAATAACAACTATTTCACCATTATACAGGAGGTTAACCTACCCCAACCAAGGAAAAGTACAAGGTAAGGGTTATTTCACAATCTCTTCATTATCCGAGGTTGTATTATACGTAATAATCTACTGGGATCTCTTTATCATCCACATCCATGTTTCTTCGAAATGTATTTCAAAACATTTTTACTATTTACAAGAATATGGGTTAAAGTCATTTATACCCTTGTTTGACTTTTTATAAGAGGTTTATAAAGGAATCTTTCCGTCGTTTTCAAAACAAGGTCCTTTTTAACCTTTTCGACAGAATTGAGGTAAGAATGTTTTTTTTAACTTAAACGGCGGGTGCGGTTATTTTCCGCCGTTATAAAATCGTCGAAGCTTCCCATACAAGCTTATAAGAATATTTTCAAAGAAAATGTTTTATTTTATATGGATCTTAAATGATTTCAAAATAAAAGGAGATATTTCTTTTAAAAGAATTTTGATTTCATCTATGTCAACATCCTTTGATGGATTTTAAGATTATTTGAAGTTGATTTATTATGATACAAAACTTCTATATTGTATTGAAGGTTTTGTGATATGTTTGACTGTGGATGTGCTATTTTTATACCATTCATAGTTTATTGTGAAAGTATTGACATTTCGTATGCTAGTTTTAATACGAATGTTTATGTTATGTTTAAACCTTTTCATATGGGAATGCATTGGACTTAATAAGTGACGGGTGGAGCCCGCTATAGCTCCTCGATGCATCGGTAGGTCTCATGAGACAAACTAGTGTCTTGGCACAAGGCCTTGACAAAATCTTATTTGTAGCCTTGGCACGAGGCCTTGGCTATGTGGTTATGATAGTCTGGCATTATGCATTCCAACATTATGAAAGTGGTTATTGATTTTTGCATGTGATTATTCGATTAGTAGAATATCCATGTGAATAAGTAAATGGCATTATTTCATTTTACTTTTGCCATACCATGTTGAAGTTCAATTTTAAAAGGCTTTTGTTTTAGTAATGCATTGCCTTAAATGTATATTCTTATTTATGAAAGTTTCCGCTATATTGTTATCCTTACTGGGCATTTGAGCTCACCCCTTTTCTATGTTTTATTTTTCCCCAGGATGTGAAGAAGTAAATTATGAATGACCTGCAGGGATATTATGAGGGGATAGTAGTGTGGATTATGGAGACATTATGTTGTTGTAGTAGTTTTTCATTTTATGATGTAATGTAAAACTTATGAATATATCTAGTGTTTCCAAGGCTACTAAACCAATCGGTCTTTCGAGATTTGATCTTTCTTGTGATCATGCCAATGTTATGAAGTAATGCACCGACTCTGGGTAGCTGGGGTCGGGGCGTTACAAATTTAATCTTGTGTGATTTTTTAAAATACAACTCTTTATACTTTCTATTTTGTGTAAAAACAATAACATCATTTCTAGAAACATAGACTATTGCCACCTCAAAGCGATGTGATTTGTTCAAATGATAAATGGAATGTATAAATGATGATTAAAATTTAACATATAAGACAAAAAATATATTATATTAAAGACATAATTAAATTTTTGGAAATATAATATACACATCATCTTCATTATTACCTTTTAACACACTTAAAAAGTTATAATGTCATTTGTGGGTCTGTGGACTCTCGCATCCTTGATATAATGTAATTACTTTTAAATAAAATGAATTATATATAATTATATAAGATTAAATAATATATTATTTAGGATATAATGAACATTATTTAATGATGTAGGGTTACTTTTTTTCAGTATAGAATGATTATTGAAAAATGGGAACGTTATTAATGTGTATGTACGACCTACCATCTCCATGATTGTAAATTTCTTTCATTCTTCCAATACATATTTAATTATTAGTTTAAAATGTGTAATTTTTCTGTAAATATAATAATTATTTCATGATTATTATTATATAAATGTTATATAATGATCCATTTGACCATAGTTGACCGAACAATGTTATTTTTTATCACAATAACTGAGTTTGTTCTAAATAACTGATGTAAACTTAATTGATAAAGTAGTTGTATTAAACACGGTAATAATTGAAATAAAGTTATAGAAAAAATGAAAAAGGTTACAAAGGAAGTGAATAATTAACATAGGTTTTTTATTCATCAATATAAAGATACATTAGGCAAGTCACACAAATTTTATGTTATTTTATCTCAATTTACATTCTATTGAAACATATTAGTTGTTAGCAACAAGTGAATTTTATATGTTTTATATACATCCCTTTACCATGTTATATCATAGATATCCTTATTATCATGATATTAAAACTTTTATATATGATATTGCTTCATGAATTTTATGATTCAAATGTTTTAAAGTGGTATGGGACACCCTGTAAATTTTAACGATTATTCTCCTAATGAAGGTTTTTAAGGATTTTATTTTCAAATCACTTATTTTTGTGATGTTTAACATTATCTGGAGAAAAAAATTATTTTTGTGCACATAATTTCTTATATATAGTTTAAATACTTCCACATTGATTAATAATATCATGATTCATTCATTTTTATGATATTTGGAGTTTAAATTTTTATTATTTCATTTAAGTGGATTTGAGTTAAAAGTTATCATGTGGAAAAAAATATCATATCTTGATTCCTTTTCATTGAGTTTTATTACTTCCTCATTATCATTAATATTATAAGATTATATTTGAATTAATTTTACCTATGTATTTATTTTTTCCACTTATTTTATGTGGATTTACATTTTACACACATAATCGATTCATTGGTTGAGTTTCACATCAATTTTATAGTTATTTCATGGATTTATATTACAATCTCACATTCTATAGGATTGTTTAGACTTGAATTCCTATTAGAGTAAATTATTTGATCATTGTCTTAATAATCCTTTAATTTTATTTTCCTTGGGATATTCATGACATTTTTCTACTAATAGAACCATTTTCAATTCATTTGTACACAAAATGATTTAGAAAATGGTTTTTAGAAAATCCGACTTCATTTATCGCATTATTAAGAGAATTTGGATTCTTCTAAAAACCTTGTTTTTATAAAATATTTTTGAAAATTTTATAAATAAATGTTTATTAAAATGTCTTTTCAAAATAATGTGATAGTTTCGTCAATAGTGTTTTTTAAATATTACTTTATCGTATTTTTATTCATCAATGATAATAGCA
Organism: Viscum album; assembly: GCA_963277665.1. Lineage (NCBI taxonomy): Eukaryota > Viridiplantae > Streptophyta > Magnoliopsida > Santalales > Viscaceae > Viscum > Viscum album. The sequence goes on from OY728164.1 coordinate 91,707,613, forward strand.
CTTTATTTTTCTCAACCTTGGATATATTTTATTAATAATATCCTTATTTCTACTCTATATGGATTATGATTGATTTGGAAAAGGATAGTACTGATATTCACATCCATGATTCATCTATTAGTCCCTTTAAAATATTCAATCTCTTATGTTAATTAAACATTGAAGTTACCATAACATATCCATTCCATTTATCATATACATTACAATTTCCTAAATCATAATCCAATTTACATAAGGTTTCTATTTCGATAGTTACATGAATATTTTATGATATATTGATAATTATGTAATCATTATTCAATTTCAATATTTGATAAGGAATATTATTTATTTTTTTAATATGAGGAATGAATAAGACTAGTAATTATGGGGGATCCATAATTTATATATACCCTCAATGAATTGGTCGATTCAAGTAAGAAAAATAAGTTTGGTAAATTTAATGGGTTCCTATTCGTAGTTTTAAACCACATTATAAATGGAATTGATGTTATATATTTTCATGTTCTTTATACATGATGTCCAATAATTAAGCATTGGATTCATATAGTTTTAGTTGTTATTCATCCATTTTATTTTTGAATGATATATCTATGGATACATTTCTTTTTCAGTTCATTGATTAAATAGATTTTTTTTAGTTTTCATAACATTCTATATTGAATTTTCTTTATCTAGTTAGTTTAATGGATTTTGATTCTCATTATTAACTTACCATATTGTTTATGCACTTATTTATCAGTTTTATTACTATATTTTAAATGTGTTCAGTTATTTACCATGCCATAATTATTATTCTACATAATTAAATTATTAAATCCTCTATATTATTCCCTTACTGGTCATTTTATATAACCCTTATCATGATTCATTACCTTAGGAATCCAAGAAGTAAGAACAAAATGAATGGATATTCTAGATGGAAAAAAGTTATTATACTCGAAATTATTTATTTATAAAAAATATATGTTGTAATTAGTGTATTTATTTTCGATATAAGAGTCATGTATGTATCTTGTTTACCAGTACTAAGAAACTCTTTAATTGGTCATGATTTGATTAGTTTTAATCATGAAAAATTATTGGTAGTAGACACCGTATATGGGATTTGTGGGGTCGGGTTTCTATAATTATTATTAGTGGAATTTTAATAGAAACCTTGTGAACAGGATTTAGGGAAACATAGACTAGAGAACATAATAATTATGTTGAAATTAATGATAAGTATAGAATAACATCCTAATGTGTTGGTTAGATAGATATTATGTTGTTTTCCAAGAAATAAATCCTAGTCTAGATAATATGGGTGGATAATGTTATGGAATAAATGTACCAATGAGTAAAATCTATGACAAGGTGTGTTGGTACTCCCTCAGTGTAACCTAGTACATAAAAACATTCCTAACTACACAACTAGTTTAACGCTCATCGGGTATATGGTTAGTATAACTCGCATTTTGTTTACAAATCATTATAAATGATTTAATTATATAATGAGAATTAATAACCAAGGTTAAACCTATTATGTTTTTTATTGAAGATAAGGTCTTATGATTTATAATTCCAATATAAAATACTAAGGATAAACCCTAGACCAAGGAAGGGAATATGTCAAAAAAGGACTAATTTTATATTTATTAATATTTTCATGAATACCTTAGTTCAAAGGATATTTGTTGATTAACATTCGTTCAAATATGTCCATAAAATTTATTTTGAAAATTAAATTTTTTTTATAAAAGTAAAAAAAGTATGTCCAGTGACAAGCAATCAAGTCTGATAAGGTCATTGGTCATGAACCCATGACTGAAGGATGATAAGGGTATCATGAAGACCACAAACCTACATAATGTCTTACTTAATATGTTTTATTATTATTTTATGAGTACATATTAATAATTAACCAATAGTATTTGTTTTAAGGATTAATGATTTATGTATTTACCATATTGAAATTTGTGAATTGTTAGAGAAAAATAGTGAAATATGTGATTATTTTATGGGCCTGAATATCCTTTAAAAATGTATTTTAGTGCAGTGAGCATCAAAATTAAATTTTGGATGAATTAGAAATTTGATCAGATTAGAACCTAAGGATGAAGTTGTTTTTATAAAAATATTTCAATTATGTATTTTTACTTATATTATTAGGAAGTAAAATAATTACTCTTCAATTGAAAAATGATGAAAAAATGTTCTCCAAATACCATTTTTTGAACCAATGTTCTGTTAAATAAATACATGTTTATAAATTTGAGGCCATCAACATTTTATTGATCATTAAATTGTTTTTGATTAATAACCTCAATAACTCCTTATTAATATTTACACTTTTCCTAAAAATATGAATATATACTTTTCACTAATATTATATTATATAGAGACATTGATATATATTAGTCAATGTGAACATTTCACATCCTATTTTCTCTTTTTTTAGATGTTGTTTTATAAACCCTTTGAATGATGTTTGATTTCAATATATAAAATATCAAACAATAAATCAACATAATCATATTTAAATTGCAAGGAGGAAAATTAAACTATGTGTGAAGAATGTGATGATATGAAAATATAATGTTGGAACATTGTATTCGATAGCATATATGACACGCAATACAAAGCACGTAAAAATATTATTAATTAATATAATAAGGTTTTACAAACCCATTAAATTAGAGGTTATGAATAGGATTAAATTTTTTTTTAACATTTATGATATATAAAAATATAAAACTAATTTATTGATAAATAATTAATTAGAAATTTATATAAGATGTTATTGAATATAAAGAGAATATTTTTATGAAAAACTATTTTTATGCTCACAAAGATATTTTATCATAATAAATTAAATTAATTACAATTAGAGAGTGATATTATATGTAAATATATATTATATATTCAATCAAATATATTTTTTATTCATCTAATATATATTTTAGACATAATATATAAACAATTGCAAATTTACGCATAAAAACCTGTATTTTTATTAAGGAATTTATAGTACCTTTTATTAGAGCTCCTATTTTAAAAACATATTTGGAACTTTTAAAATTATGAAAACATTAAAATAAATATAATATTTCATATAGAAGAAAAAATTTGTGGTTAGTGTGAATATTTTGTATTTTCTTGTAATGAATCTTTTTTAATAAATAATGAAAAATATTAAATTTAAATTCAAAATTCCTTTTCATTGTGATGTTGGATTATATTTTATATCAATTTTCATGTTTAAATATATCCAGGTTTTATCAGTTAATCTAATTTTGGTAATTGAAATCTACTTCACTTTGAAATTGATAATAAAATTATAGCAATATTTCGAATTTTTTTACTTTAAAAACCAACATTGTTGTCTCGTCTGCAAGATTGAATATAATTTTCTTCCACTTCTGTGATTGGAATTTAGATAAATTTATTCCTTAATTGGAATAATAATAATTTATATAGAGTAACAATGTAAAATATGTTTATTAAGAAAAACATTAGTGAATTTAATTAAAATTTATTACAATGATTAAGGTGGAATTAATTTTAACATGTGACTAAACCTTAAACATAAGTGCCAAAATGACCCATAAACATGTCCAAAATCCATTGTATGGACATAATTAGACCATAAAATACCTTAGATATAATTGTAACTATTATTATATCCACTTTCATGGGAAAATATGTGGGTGTAATTTTCATTCAAATCATTCACAAGAGTGTCACTCCACCCCCACTATAAAAAGACAACTGCTCCACCAATTTTTCACTCCAATCAAGACACATTTTCTCAACCAAAATCAATCCAGATATCTCTTAAAAACCTATCATAGAATCTTATAATACTCTGATTGAGAATAAATCCATCAATGGTGTCCCTTATGTGCAAACCAAAAGGAGTTCCCCAATTTAGAAGTAATATCTATCTTCAATATATTTAGTACTATTTCTAATATACACCACTATAATCTAATAAATAAATTATTATATAGAAAAAAATTATCCTAATTATATTGTAATGTTTTTATTTTATGTTTTATATATACATTTACACACACATACATCTATTGGGTGACAATGATATTATTTATGTGAATGACGGACTACTGCCTCTTGAAACAACAATTGTTCATTTTCCATTACCACCATTCATGGTGTAAATTATGATATAAAATATATTTATATATTTTATATATAAAATTTATTAATTCTATAAGTTTTTTTAATTTTTTTTAAAAATTGTTCTTTATACATTCCATTTTGTGTAAAAATGATAGCATTGTTTCTCAAAGCGTGGGATACCACTCCATCAAAGATTTGTGATTCATTCACACAATACATGGAATAAATTAATGTTGATAATAATGAAAAAAACGATACATATAGAAAATATAAATGTTCTAAATTTCATAATTACATATTTGTAAATAAAATATATATATACATATATAATTTTCTTTATTACGCATTCACACACATAAAAAGTGATAAGGTCGTTCGTGGACGTCTGGACTACCACATCCTCAACATGATTTGATTCCTTTAACATAACTAGAATTATATATAATTATATATGATTAAATATAATGGTATCTATGTTAAAATTATAATCCAAGAAATATATATATTTACATAACTTTTTACATAACGATAATTGAAAAATGGAAACATCACTCATGCATATATACGGTCTACCCTCTTCATGATTGTAACGTTGGTTCATTTTTTCCATAAATATTTAATAATTGGATTTAAAAAGCATAATTGATGTATAGATATGATAAATATTATGTTATTATTATTCAGGAGAAGTTATATATTGACCCATTTGACCATAGTTGAACTACCTATGTTATTTTTTAACAAATGAACCTTATTTGGTAAAAAACACCCGACATAAATTTAATTATTTATGTAGTTTCTTACAACATGGTAATAAGTGAATAAAAGTTATTACAAACACGAAAATGGTTATTAATTATTTAAATAATTAACAAAATTTTATTATTTAGGAATATAGGGACACATGAGGCAAGTGATATGAAAGGCAAGGGATTTTGTCTCAATTTACATTTTATTGAGACGTATTTGTTGTTATGAATGTAGATTATTTTACATAGTTTATATAATAAAATTTAACATGGTATATCATGAATATAGTTATTATCATGATTTTATAAGTTTCATTTAATAAAATTCCATTAGGGATATTATGATTTAAATGTTTCAATGCGATACGGGTCACTTTGGAACGTTTAAAGAATAATATTCTTAAGAACATTTTTAATGATTATATTTGAAATATCACTTCCTTTTATGATTTTTAAATTTCTCTTAAAACAATAACATTATTTTTTCAACTAATTTCTTATATAGGGTATAAATAATTCCAATTTGACATATAATATCATGATTCACACATTCTTTATGATATTTTGATTTTCAATTTGAATTATTTCATTTAATTGGATTTGAATTAAATGTTTCAAAGTGGAAAATAATTTCATAACCTGATTCATTTTTATTGAGTTATATTACTTCATTATTTTAATTAATATTATAAAATTATGTGTGTTATAACTTTTCACTATCTATTTTTGTATTTCGACTTATTCTTTGTGGATTCACATTTGACACACATAATCTATTCATTGGTTGAGTTTCATATCAATGTTATGTCCTTTTCAAGGGTTAACATTACAATCCCAATTTTTTTATGATTTTTTACTCATGGATTTCAATCTGAGAAAATAATTCGACCAATGTCTAATAAACCCTGTAATTTTATTCTCCATAGGATATTAAGGATATTTATAAAGTAATAGTGCATTTTCCACCATTTATCACTCAAAATATTTAATTTTTTTTCAAAATGTGACATCATTTGTCTATTTATATGGAAAAAATGCTTACTTCATAAAAAAATATTATATTAAACAAATAAATATTTTTTAAGGAAAATGTTATTTAAAAAAGTATATTTTTCCCAAAGGAGTTTTTAAAAGATATTTTATAGTAATTTTATTATTCAATGACAACAAGTATTTATTTTACCTCACAATGAATATATTCTATTCATAAAATCCTTATTCTTCTACTAGATAGTTCATGATGGATTTGGACAAGGAAAGTATTCAAATTAACTTCCAAGTTTCATTTTTTTGGTCCCCTAGAAATATTAAATCCTTTATGATCATTGGACATTGAATTTCATGTAACTTATCCATTTTATTTTACATTGATATTAATATTTCCAAAAAAAATATAACATTTTACACATGGTGTCTACTTAGAAAATTATTTTATTATTTGTGGAAGTATTTATTATTATGTATTCTTTATTAAATAATGATATTTAATGATTCATTTTTTTTATTTTGATTAATATGAGTGATTCTCTATACTAGTAATTATGGGTGGGGACTAGACATCATATAGTCCCTCGATGCATCGATAAGTTCTCATGAAACAAATAACATAAAAAATTTAATTTGTTTCTGTACGTTTTTTTAACCATTTAGGGAATGGTCTTGATGGTATATGATTTCATGTACCCTAGACATTTCATATAATAATTAATCATTTCATTCATATATTTTTAGTCATTATTGATAAATGATATTTCTTTTAGACATCTCTAAGGATACATTTGATTTTCAATCCATTGATTAATGACATGCGTTTCAGTATTCATATCATTTGATATTGAATTTTCTTTATCATGTTATTTGAATGAAATGTGTTTCTAGTTATTACCTTTTCATATTTTTATGCCCTTCCTTCACTATTTTTTGATTATATGGTATGTGTGTTTAGATATTTTCCATTACATAATTATTGTTCTGATTTTTTTCAATTATTTCTTCCACTATATTGTTTCTTTACTAAGAATTTGATATCATCCTTATTATAATTCATTTCCGAAAGAATCCAATAATTAAGAAATAAATAAAATTATATACCAGATGTAATAGATTAAATATCATCGAATTTAATTATTTATAAAAATATATCTTTTAGTTATTTTTTAATTTATAATTCAAGACTCAAGTATGTATCTGGTTTTCCTAGAGTATTATACTCTTCCATCCATCAAGATTTTATTCTTTGTAATCATGAAATGTAATGGTATTATACTCTGGATCTGGAATTTCTAGGGTCATGTCACTACACATATCCCTAAAAAACCATATGTTATATCATAGGATGGTATCATTACTAAAAGATTCGTTTAAAAGACTTGTGGAATAAATATTGTCGAAAATTCCACCTACACACCTTTTCTAAAAACAATAAATTTCTATAAATATTTTTGTATAATTATATTTATATATATTCATATAAATATATAAATAAATCATAAAAAACACGATGGTCAGAAAATACAATCAAACAGTATATAATAAAAAGATAATTCATTAATCAATTTTGTATGAATGAAATAATGACATGTTTGAAAACCCATTCTCTAAAAATATTCCTTTTAAAATATTTTAAATAATGTAAAATTTAATGAAAATGAAATTTTTAAAAATACTTCTTATATAGTTAAAAACATCAAAATTTTTTTTAAGAGCATAGACATGGATGGAAATGTTCATCAACCTGAGAGGAAATTATTTTGACTTATTTATGAAAACATTTTATGAATATTTTAACATCAAATGAAATTAAAATAAGAACAAATAATAATAGTAATAAGAATAAATATATTTTAATAAAATTTATTATTTTTAAAATATAATCTTCATATAATTTAACTCCATATAAATTTATCAAATAAATAATTAAAACAAATTAAATTATGACATAAACATTTACCACATTAGTAATATTTGATTTACTATCTCAGAATATAGAGAACAAGATTTGGATTTTTAAATACTAATATTTTTTCATGAAAATGGTCATAAATTACATTCATGTAAATTATATACACTACATAAAAGAAATAAATTGTTAATATAGAATATGTATCATAGAAATTAATGTTCTATGAGAAACCCTTACCTCAACTCATGTATTACCATATAAGTCATGAAACCACATATATAATAATTTTATATTTATTTTAAATATATTTTTGAAACAAACTAATAATTTAAATTAAATATATTATTTACTTATAACATCATTTCACTCATTTATTAAAAATTCTTTATTAAAATAACAATTAAAGGAGATGATTGTTTCATTTTTTATGCATTTCTTGGTTCAACAGTTCATATCCTTATGTATAGTTCATTTTTTAACAATCCACATAGTTTTAAAATATTTATTATTATAATATTTGTTCATTATATACACTTATAACAATTTTTATATAAATTGGTGATAAAAAATTATTGACAACACATCGTGGAGATGATAATTAATATACACACAAGAGTGATGCTTCCACTTTTTAATGGATGGAATGAAATAAAAAAAATAATTATGAAAAATTAAATAATTATTAGTATATCATAAATATCATATAAATTTGTTAAATCAATACTTATTAAAATCCATATAAATTGTAAATTAAAAAAATTTCTTTAGGGAGGTGGTTGTCCACACATATGAATGATAAACATTATCATTTTCCAATGGATGTGGTGGTACTAAAAATTTATAAAATAACATAATTACATAAGAATAATTATTTAATAAATATAAAATATAAACATTAATTCCATCATAATTACCATCCGTAAAATATGGTGATGGAAAATGAATCATATATATATGTGGAGGTGGCAGTCCACACATACACATAAGGATAACATTCATTTCCCATTTTATGGAAAGGATGATACAAATAGTGGTACCATAATCCTAATAAAAACTCATTATATTTATGGTACAATATCCATCATGTTAATATAAATAAAATTTATTTTTTATATCTATAATAAGATATAAACCTTGTATGAGTAAGGTTAAATGATTACATTATCTTTTGGTGACCTCATTTTGTGTTCACATTAATCCTTTGTATGATGGTATTTTTGGAAGAATAATAGATCTATGAAATGTATAAAGAAGTTAAGAAGTAATTAGTTCATGGATATTCCAAATTAATGTGATAATTTTTTTGAGTAAATGAGAAGAGGGGGTGCCCTTTTTTAGTGGGGGAAGCACACATTTGAAATAATGTTAAATATTTATATATAATATATACCATAATCACACATAGTCACACATTCTATGTTAGGATATTATAAGCTCATAATAACTACATAAATTAAAATTTATACACATTATGTTAAATTTTAAACCATATATTTATTTGACCCCATCATTAAATCGTTTTAAATGCAACTGCTGTAAATCATTTTTAAATTTTATGAGTCAAAAATTTATTTATAAGGTGAAAATATGATAAAAAATGTTCCATGGATGAAAATTTTGACCATTTTCCATCCATCTTGTTATTTAAATATTTTTTTATTATATTAAAATAAATTAACCATATATTTGAAATCATTAAATATCACTAAAGTCATTTTTTTACAATTCATTTAATTTTTCCATAAAAGACCCCATGAAGGAAATGGAATAATAATATAAACACATTTAAAATAATTTAAACTACATAATTACATATTTAGTTCTTCTAATACCATAATTCCTCAAAATCATAATACTTTTTTTTAATTCATTTTTTTTACTTTTTCAATTGGATGCACATGCACTACATAGATCATGCATTAGAGTTTAATGTAATTATATAATTAGTAAAAATTATGAGAAAAACCTCATCACAAAAATAATTTATTTTTGTTAAATATGAAATTTTTTATTCATTTTTTACATCTTTTATCCATATGGGAACATATAAGATAAATTAAAATCAAGAAAGTGACATTTTTTTAATTATAATTCTCTTACAAGAATATAAATGATATAATTAAAGGAATTTGAAATGAAAATGACACATTTTTTTAACTAGTCATTATTTTTGTAAAACAAATATTCTATTAGGATAAATTCAATGGTTAATAAGTTTTTTTAGGATAGGTATCATTATTTTAGCCTCGTTTTAACATTTTTTCCCATACTGATGTGAATTTTTTTCATTATTACTGTTTATAATGAATATAAATAGAAGGGTTCTATTTTTTAATTTTAAACCATGTTATTAAAAATATTAAAACATAATTTTTATCATTAAATTTCAATAAGTTTATTAATTCAATTTTAATATAAATATATAAAATTAAATGAAGGAGAGTTTTTAGAAAACTAATTTCTTAATCATATAAATTAGTTATATCGAATACAAATAAAAAGATTACTTCTATAGAATTTATTATATTATGTTTATTAAAATGGATCTTATTTTACACTATAACTATGAAATATATAATGGCTTCTTCAATTACTTGATTTAATGAATATAACTGGAAGTTTTATAGAAATTGCAATTTTCATCATTCAAAAAATCATCTTAGAAGAAATATACAGAAGAAGACTAATATAATATTGATACAATATTAAAAAATGATATTTATTCACTCAAATAGAATTTATAAAAATATTATAAATTCATTATAATGTAAACTGAAAAAAGTTAATGAAGGTAATTTATGAAGAAAACATATCTTTGATTTATAAAATGACTTTACTGAAAATTGTGTATAAATTAATGATGAAATATTAAATATATTTTTATTATACAAAATATATTATATATATTTTCCATAATCTTGTTATTCTTATTCACATCACTAATTTAATTGTTACCTTATAATGGTTATATTTTAATAATAATATTTTTATTGTATATCCCAATTCTCTTAAATCTTATTGTTTTTAGGTATTTACGATATCAAGAATCATATTCTTTTAAAATATTTTTTTAGGAGTTCATTATCCCATATTAAATAAATTGCATCTTTAATATTTTCATATGTGTAGTCAATTGTTCAATATTTTTATAAATATGTCTTGAAGACCCACACCTAAATGTTTGAAATAAACTAAATTCGAAATGTAGAAGTTTGAATCATAATGGGTGCCTAAAAAAGGAATAATCAGGTTCTTAGATAAGGATAACATTCGAGGGAAGTGAATATGTGGACATAAAAGATAAAACGGACATTCCAATAATAATAAAAGGTTACAGAGAACACCATATTGAGAATGATAATGATCGCATTTAATATATTAGTAAGTGATTAAAAATACCATCAATTCATCCAAAGTAAAGGTAAAAGTATAAAATTCATATTTCAACATCATTTTACATAAATTGAGAGGTTAATTTTCTTTTAATATAAATAATAGATGAAATTTTTTTTACCAGATTTCTTTACTTTTTATAAGAAGAATTTTATTCTTATGTAGGGATTCAATCAATTTCCACATCTATCGAAATTCTCACTCTATAAAAGGATAAATTAAGATGATATTTTTATTCATGTTGAAGTAAAATTTAATTTTAATGAATCCTAATATCCATAAAAGAATTTAAATATACTCCATCTATATTTGAATATTTTATAAAACTAAACTGTTTAGTTCATGTTATCCAATATGAATAAAACTTTTTTTGATGGGATAATACATAAATATTTAATTCCTCAACAATAACACCAAAGGATTATTTTAAACTATTCAATTAATAATTATAATTAAGGCTCCTCAAAAACATGTCTAACTCAATTCGAAAACTACAAATTGTATATTATTTTCCAAGATCAACTTAAAAAATTATCCCTAAATAACTTAAATTATATCATTATCTCGCATACAAAAAAACATGAATACCATCACAATATATTCTCTAATAATATATTAATACATTACCAAAATAAAATAAATCACTATAAAACAACAATGAAATAATATATGACTCTAAAAAATAAATCAATATTCATTTATCAAATTATGTATACCTTATTCATATAATTTTTTCAATAAATTTAACTAATTCCAAAATAAAATTAAATCACTCAGCCATAATTTTAATTAATAATATCATTATCTCCAAGATAAAAAAGTGGTTCCTAAAATATGGTATCACTTATATACTAATAAACTATATTAACATCAAAAACCATATTAAAAATGAAGGTTATCAATGAATTTCAACTTTTGTCTAAAGAATTTGAAATCATTATTCTTAAAATAACTTTTCACGGAATCTAATACTGAAAAATATTTGTATTAACATATGTTTCTCTTAAAAAATAATTAATATGATTAAAAAACCCATATTATAAAACATAAAATGAGGTATCTATGCCTTTAAACATATAGAAAACCTTATACTTATTACCCCATGACACTTTTAGTTAATCATAAATAAATAAGGAGTATCATAAGTATCCATTGTTTATTTATTATCATTAATTACAATGGTCCAGAATAAAAATGTGATTTAATATAAGAATATCATTCAAGTGTTTCTAGATATTTTTGCAGTGTTTGGAATACTCATAATTCACCAATAAAGATCATGATATTACATAATCCAACCCTTTTAGAGTTTTTTCACCCTAGGGAATCTATTACAATGATGAATCTACTTTCCTATATTCAAACATGGATGCATTTTATAATAAAATCACATAATCACTACAATACCAATGTTTCAAGATATAACTATATAAAATGAATTATCATGAGAATTAATCATAGTGTAATGTTCTCCAATATATGTTTTCCAAAATATATTTCTCAATGGTCCTAGTAGACTTCCATTCATACAAACTATAATACCTATACTAAAGAAACCTAGAACTGATGGTTATTTTACTAAATTTCAAAAAGATACAATATATCATATCTTGAAGGATCAAATAAGTAACTAGACCTTTGATACTATATAAATACCATATTCGAACATTATATTTTAAAACGTGAAATAAAAATTAAAATTCTAATGAGAAAATTATTATTTCGTATAGTATATCCTTATAATAATTCATATATCCCCAAAAGGTTCCTTAGGGAAAGGAAAAATTACTAATGTACGATCATAGATGGTAAGTGTGTGCTAAAATATGATACATGAAAAAATGATCATAAGGTAGTATAAGAATAATGTTTTTTGAAAATGATCATAATGTGATACCCAATCAGTCATAGATCATTAATCATCAGACATGGAATGTTTTTTTCATACAATACATATAAAATAAGACTATAGAATCATCTATAATAAACCTTGATCCATAGAAAAATAAGAATGTTCATATGAAACAAGTTTGTCGTATACACATAATCATAGAAAATAAATTCCATAGGAAAGGCTTATGGAACAATATATCATAGTATATTGGGTTCATGTTCTATTCTTGTCCTTATTATCTTATGAGATTCCATTATTTACCTAATGTTTTGGTGGGATATAAAGGAACAAACCATCTATAGTTTATAACATTACCATCCATACATAGTTTATAATGAAACCACAGATCCTTATTTTATAACATAAAGACCCATCTTGTAATTATAACAATATATAATTGTTAAATAAGATTATAAAACCTTAATTATATCATCATTTCATAGCTAGTGGATAATATACATGTTTAATAATCACGACATCATATAAATCATAAATTATCCCGATAAATAATAATAATGGTATAATTGGATCATAAACATAGTAAACAATAAGAAACATCAAAGGATGTTATCATATATGAAAAATTATTATTAAATATCACTAAAATATTTATTTAAACAAAATACCAATTTCATTACATATTTAAAATCTAATAATATTCCAAAATACTAAGAAATGATTTTATTTAGTGATTTTATTATAAAAATATAATGTAATTATTAATTAGAATAACATAAATGATAGTGAGAATCCTTTATATATATATATAATTGAAAAGAGAACATTATTTTGAATCATTTATTAAAATTTTAAAAATAATGGTTCAAAAAATATTTTCATTAAAAAACTATCTTTTTAAAAATTATAGTTAATTAAAAAAGACATTAAAATGAAATTTTTTAAAATATATCATTCCTAGTTGAAGACATCTATTAAAAAATATTCATGATTATTTCCATGAATGAAAACATTTATTGACAAATGAGGAAATAAGGTCAAATTTTCATTTAAAACATTTTCTCAATCATTAAAGGTACTAAAGAAAACACACATTAACCAATACATAAATATTACATGAATAAATAGGTTATAAGAATATAAATTTTTTTAAAGGATAATATACATGTAATTCACATCATTGAATATTTATGATGATTATCTCAAAAGAAAATGAGATTGTAACAAAAATATTTAGTGTGTCAGTAATCATTGAGTCACATTATCATGAGATAGAGAAACATAATTGGATTTATAAAAAATTATAATTTTTATTAATGAAATATTAAAATTCATTCATGGTTAGTATATAAACTACAAAAAATAATCAAGTGTTGAATATTTCATATGACTCAATGAATTAAAAGTGAGATAAAAATCCTTTACCTCATTGATAATACTACTTAGTATGGGTTCAAAACCCATATATAATAAAAATATATTTATTACTAGTATTATAAATAACTATATTCATACATATTATATAATATATGACATAATTATAACATATTTACTACCATTTGTTAACAATTCTTTATCAAAAATCGCAGTTTTGTGTGATAACTACTTTATTTTCTGTGCATGTTTCGGTTGATCAGCTTTAATCCATGTACGTTGATCAGGTTTCCATCAGCTGTTGAATTTTATTTCTATATTTATTATACTATTTTATAATTATATATTATTTTATAACTATTAATTAAATTTAGTGGTAAAAACTGGATTATATCACTTCAGGGAGAACACATTCCATACATACATATATGTATTTCTTTTAAATTTCGACGGATGGGAAAAAGAAGGGTAAAAAATAATTAACCTATTTAAAATAATCAATATATCATAAATATCTTAACAACCTATTAAATTAATCATTATAACCATCCATGTCAATAGGAAATGTAAAACAATCCACATCACTTCCAAGATGTGGTTGTCCACACATAGGTATGGTAGTTTTATTAATATTACAATGAATGGAATGACAAGAAGGTTGATAATATATTATAATTTAAAAAGACCAATTAAATCAAAAATATCAAACATAAAAAATAAATCCATCATAATTACCAACCATAAAGTATGATGATGGAAAATGAATAAAATCTATTTGTGGAGGTGGAAGTCCATAGGTATGAATAAATTATACTTTCATTTCCCATTTGATGAAAAGAAGGTAAAGAACTATTGTCCAATAAAAATAATAACATATATTAATATTAATGATACTAGATTCATCATGTGATGATTGATACTATATATTTCTAGTAATTAGAAAAAAATAAATATAGAATGAGTCATGCAAGATGAATACATATTCTATAAGATACATCCATCGACATATATGTTTTTCCTCCCTATTATGGTCTTAGGTGGATTCCCGAAGATTTTGGAATTTGATATATAATATATGACAATATTTGGGTAGGTATTAGATGAACTATTGAACTAAAATATTGTGAATAAAATAGAATATGATTTTTTTTGTAATAAGTGAGTGAAAAGAAACACTTTGAATTACATAAAATATTTAAATGTGATACATATCATAATCATTAACTATTGTACTAAATGTCATAAATTTTTATTTTAAAAATTTTAGGTCAAAATCCATTCATACAATAAAATTTAGACATGTTTATGTCAAATTTTAAACCTTATCATTTGGTTTAACCCCCTCGTTAACCCTTTTTTAACCACAATCATAATAACACATATTTTAGAAATTAAGAGTTAACAATTAACTTATTTGTTGAAAAGTTGATAAAATATTTCCAATGGATGAAATTTTAGACCATTTATCATCACTATTGTATAATTTTAACATTTTTTTAATATATTTTAAGTAATTTAATGATATATTATTTATTATAAAATATAAATTTTCTCATATTTTAGACTACTCATTTAATTTTACATTAATGATAACATGAAAAACAAGAATTTTATTATAAATACATTTAAAATAATTTATTATTTGAAATTAAATATGATTTTTTTTCGTATCCTAGCTTATCAAAATCTTATTAATTGTATTTTTTTTATAATATATTACCTTAATTTTTATAACTATTCCACAATCATTGTATTTTCATTTCATTAGCATTTAGTGTAATTATATAATCCCTAAAAAATAAATATAAATTAAAATCATTAAAAAAATTCTTTCTGTTCAATATAACCTTTTAAATTTATCCGTATATTTTTTATACCTATAAAAACATATCTAATATTTCAAAATCAAGAAAATGAAATTTTATATCTATCTTTAAATTAAAATATTAAAATATTAAAATAAAATTAAATTGGAAATAAATTTACATACTTTTATATTTAATATTTTTTCAGTTGAGAATTAAAAGTAAAATTGGACAGGGGAAGGTGTTGGGGATATTTTAGGCCTTATCACATTGTTTTACCCTATTTTTACTTATTTGAACCATACTAAGGAGACAAATTTTTACTCGAGTTTCTATTAATAATGACTAAAAATAAAGGGAATCCGTTTATCAATACTGAACCTCATGATTCTAAATATTAAATCCATTTTCTAGTATTCGTTTTCTATAATTTTCATGAATAAATTTGTATAAATTTTTTGACAATATAATGGAAAAATATCTTCAAAAAATTGGGTTCCTAAGAATAAAAATGAATTTATAAAATAATTATATAATGCCAATTGCTAAAAAATAATTTAAATTATTTTTCAAATAAAAATTAATATTATGTTAAATTATTAATATTTACTAAAAATAATTTTATTATTTAAGAATATTATTTAAATTAAATGAATTATAGTTTTAAAAACATTATTTATTTTTCACTATTCAATGAAAAATAAATATTCTCAAAAAAATATTGAAAATTTCACTATAATATAATATCTATATTATGATATCAATGATGATATTAATTCCATGAAATAAATTATCAATATAATTTTGTTGTTAATTATAATGTATTTATAAAAAATAAAATAAAAACCATTATGAATAAAACATATTTTTAAAGAACTAAATAAGATTAATAAGAATTTAGAACATTTTTTCTATGAATTAATAAAAACCAAAATTATACAAATCCCTCATAAATTTTCTTCAAAATGTTATTATTCATAACCATATCAGTAAATTAACTAGTATGATATAATTTTCACATTCAAATGAAATTGTTTTAATAGTATATTTTAGATCACATGTTACTCAATATTGTGTGTTAAGAAACGAGTAGAGTATATTATCCCTTTGAACTAATTTTTTGGGGTTTCAAAACTGCACATATGATCATTTTTAATAATATTTGACCTATTATAGTAGGGTATATAATAATATTGTACATATATTATGCACAAGTGGTGGGTAATTAATGAACATTATGGTAGTGCAGTGTTTAGTGACACATTTCACATGTGTATTGAAGTCAACAACTATCTAGACATGACTATATCAAAATGAACACCCAAATTTTTGAACAAGTGGTGGGAAAATAGTAATAGAATTTTATTTTTTTGATTTCATTTATTATTTTATTTAAATAATATGGGTACGTTCATTCTCATTGGAAAGTCTTAGGGGTCTTGTGAGATATTATCTATTGGTAAGAAATTTTAATTTCTCACTTTCTATACCTGGTCCTTAGAGAATCATAGTTTATTTTGGTCAAATTATATTTTACATAAACATGAAGTCATATATATGTTGATGTGATCCCTAGTAATAATTATTAGTTTTTAATATTTTATCTTGAATGTTTTGTTATATTTTCTTCCACATTTTTATATTCCCCCATTTTAGTGTGGTTGATATAAAAACCAAAAAATTAACCTTGTGATCCACACATATCCATATGTATATAACCAAATAATTAATAGTATTTGGATACATTGAATATTATTATTTTATAATTATATAATAGATACACATATATATAAAAAAATAGTCTAGTTGATAGGTACATGTGACTTAGTCTCATGTGTTTTATAGGAAAAGCATGAAAAACATCTAAAACTAAGTAAATTATAAAAATGAAAAAAATTAAATATTAATTAATAAAAATTGTATTGAATAAATTATTGACATCATGATTATTATATCTATTATATATATGTATATATTAATTTTATATCATTGAGAATCTTTTAAACTATTTATTATGATTTTTAGAAAACATGCACACTTGGGTTAAGAGATATGAACTGGAACATATGTAGTATATGTTATATCCTTGGGAATATATTCTGGGAATGTGATGTATCAATATTATTTCTTATAATGGAGAATGATGTGCATGGTGTTAAATATAATATGGAATCCACACATGATGTGAAAATATACAATAGAAAACATTAAGAATCCCAATATGTTAACCCCGCTAAACAACCCCCCTCCCTTAAATATAATCCCATGAATACAAGAAGACTTAATGATTTTTTAAATACATTATATATGGGGATATAAATGGGTATGTTTTAATTTATATGTAATATTTTTATTGATAATATCCTTGAGAGAATAATTATTTCATTTTTGTACCATGGTGTTAAGAGTAAAACCCACAAATTTTTATTCATACAAATGACACCATATACACCATAAAACACTGGATAGTTTTAATTTATTTGTGACTAGAAGTATTAAAAACATTTTAATGTTGAGAGGAAACAAAATAGAATATGTAGATTTTAATTTTATAAATTATAATTTAATTGTTTTTAAATAATTATTTTTTTACACTAAATGGATTCATGATTATATTCAATAGAATTAGAAATAGGAAAACCAGATTGGAGTTATTAGAGAACACATGGAATTTAATGAGGTGTATTGGATGGTTTTATTCTAGTATTCCTTTAAATTTATTTTTAATTTCATTTTATATCATTCTCTACATTTCCTATCATATTTTTATATTGTTTATGAAGTGAGAATAAATTAGGGGGTGAAGTGACTGTATATAGTATTTTTGTGTGAGAAATATAACTTTATAAATCTTATCAATATTAATATAGGAGATAAAATATCTATATAATCATTGAAATCATTAATAAATCTGGTTTTATAAATTATAGAAGTAAATAATTTAGATGCGTCATAGTTTAAAAATATTTCCACCTAAGAATGGATCTTGATCAAGGGTGATTTTATTGATGTGAAGAAGAAAATCATTAAAGAGTTAGTATAAATAATATTTATTTTTGTTATATGAATTGGTGTATAATGAAAAATCAGGAGCACATTAGAGGCATATTATGATATTTTGAAACTGGGTGTGTGTATAAAGAATCAATATTATCTATAAGAGTTTTAATATAGCGAGAGAGTTGTCTACCCGTTCCAAAAAATTATTCCATGATTATTACAACTTGTAATTTGGTATTCCTTTTATATCAAATGGTTTAGATCCAGGTGGTTTTTACACTCTATATAAGTAAAAAATGTAAATTCTATGGATTAAAAACAACAACCATAATGAATTTAAATAGATATTGAGAGATATAAATAGTGTGGTTAATATAGAACTCATTCAATGAAAAGACATACATATTAGAAGAATAATATATATTTTCATCATGGATGAGTGAAATGGATCAGCAGATGAAAATAATAAGAGAAGGATATTTATTAGGGTTTTTACTATTTAAACTTCTATTCAGATAATTAATTACCTTTTAATATTTGTTAAATGGAATCTAAATTTTTTTTGGGATAAAAAAGGGTGAGAAATTTTTATGAGATTTGTTACTAGATGGTAATCAATACCTTAATTGTTTGGGAACTTGTTATTTTAATTTCTTATGGTTTTATGATTTTTAATAGTAGTATTATGTTTTATTTTTTGGTTATTTCAATATTTTTTATATATTGTTTTATTTTTTTTATGAAATCTTGTCTATAATAATCCAACATGGTTGAAAGTAACGAGTTTCATTGATCTTCTAATATTCAATGAGTTAGAGTACTTGTCTATGATTTTTTATTTTTTGGTCTTAATTTTTCTATTGAAATTAACTATAGATTTTTTTTTAAAATTAGTGGTTGAAAAAAAATCTATGTGACCACCAATGTTACATAAATAGGTCAACACACTCAGAAATTAGATTCTAAGATTATCCCACTGACTAAACATATGGTCATGTATTATAATTACCTTATGTTTAAAAAGAATTGGAAATAACTCAATTGTATAATGATATGACACTATGTTAATATAATCTAGTAGAAGGCTCCTAGAAAGGGTTCCATGCCCTGGAATCCTCATGTTTTAGCCTAATACAGAACTGAACTATTGAGAATGGTAAAAAAGCCTAACAATTCCACAAACAATACATGAATAAAGTTACCCAATGATTAAGATGAAGTTACTCTAACATGACCAATATTGTGATACTATATTTCATGGAACATAGAATGCCTCAATGATGTTTTCTTTTGCAGTTACAATGAAGCCCCTCTTAAGCAACTAATAATAGAAAACACTAATTGAACCATGAACCTCTGCATGAAGTCTATTTTCATTCAAATTTTGGTTCTCACCAAGGATCCTTATGTCATCAGTGCCTCAATTATATATTATGTCACGACATGAAATTATATTACCCATCCACATATCATGCATTAATTTTTTAAGAGTCTAATCATATTTAGCTTCTATGATTCACATTTTCATTATTCATTTATAACTATAAACATGTGACACCATAGAAATATTGAGAAGAAAATATAATAGCCGTGAATAATATCTCTACTCCATATGGAAAACATTAATTTTTTTGGGGGGGGGATATTCCCATGTATGTATTGATAAACTAAAGTGGTCAATGGTTGAAATTGAATTAAATTTAGAAGAATATATATTAAAGAGGGGTAGTATTGGATAACATGTGGTTATTAATTGAAATAAATCCTTAAAAATGAGGTAAATATTATTCACATGTGGAAATGATCCATGATTTCATTAAAAAATTCCATATAACACAAATTAACTAAGAAATAAATGTATTATCAATAGAGGATAAAATATAAGTATTAATGGTTGACCTAATGAGCATAAGGAAAAAAACAAACGTGAGAAATAGTTTTCCTTAACCCATGGGGGATTTTTAGGTAGTGGATAATATTGGTGGCGATCATAACCAATTAAAAGGAGATGCTTAATATCCCTCTCGAGATCATGTAACCATGAACATCTTCTATTATCATTTCTATATTGGATTGTGATGTTATTATGGTTTCAATATATTGTTTAATTAAAATATATTATTATTACAAAATTTAAATTTTTTTATAAACTATTATTGTTTTTTGTGCCAGTATGTCTCCAAATAAAAATTAATTTATTTAAAATAGTGGATGGTTATTATGAAATCCCAGAACCGAAACTTTTGGATTTGGTGATGAAATCAAACACTTTACATTTCTATCATTGATAAAAATAATTGTAACCCAATTTTTTCATTCGAACCTTGAAAAAAATGGAAACATTGGATCACTTAACTTTAAGGAACACATAGGTTTAATGTTCAAGAAAATGAGGAAAATATACTACATAAACAATTAACATGGCAGAAAAGGAGAATTTCTCCCACAAAACTTATAATTTATTTTTCACATTAATACATGATCTTTATCGATATGAAATCCCTTCTAGACATAATTTTTCAACCTCATTATTTATAAACTAGGGAAAAAAACATAATAGGGGTTATCTAAAATACTCAGTAAGGGAAAACATATGAATTTACAAAATAATTTCAACAACGATCATAATAACAGTTTAAGGGTTTGATGAAAAAATAAAAGTGAATTATTATGACATATTAACATTTATAAACAAGAATTCTAGGATTATCAAATAGGGAAACCTGAAATGTGGTATTAACCAAGGATAAATTCATAGGGATTATAAAACATGTTCCTTGTGATATCATTAATGATCAAATAAAACATCATAAAACTATAAAAATAATAAATAAAAAATTATGGTATCTTGGAACATCATCTAATAGAACCCATAAAAATCCCTTACAGAACCAATAAAATTGTATTAACCATACATCCAACTTCTAATATAATTATCTAGATAACATAATAATTACCCAAATAATTAGAGTACCCTATGTGATCACTCATCATATAATCTATAATGGGATCACCTGACACTATCTATTCCCCCCTATGATTAAGCTATAATAGGATTACTCAGTGCTATCTGGTCCATCACATGTTTAAATTGTAATAATCTTACCCAATTGTATTTGGTCTACCCTATAATAAACATTAATAATCCTATATAATGTTATCTCGGACACTCCATTTTTATATGATGTCTAAGAACCAAATCATGATTAACGTACATATTTATTTATAATCTCATATAAATAATCATTATTCCTTTTCTAACAAAATTTACTAATAAAAAATATATTTGTTTAATTTTAATCTCTATAACAAATGATTAACCCGTGGAAATGAATGGTCTTTCAGAATATCCTATTTGAAACATAGTTAACCCATTGAAAATAAATGGTCTTTATATCAATTACGTTGAAACAATATTAATCCATCCAAAGAAACAATAGGGATGGAATCATTAAGAAATATCCCCATTAAAGGATCACTAAAATTAAGGTCCTTGATATTGGTGAATGTAAATTCCATTAATATATCATTCAAAACATTTTTGTCGAAAAAATCCTTATCATTTTGAAAATCATTTTTAATAAATTAAACATTTTTAAAATAATATCACTGAAAATGATTTTTGATAACAAAAAAATACTATAATATTATGAAAAATGTTATTTAAAAATAACCTTTCATACGTTCAAATGAATGCTCAGTTAAATTGGTATATACTGATTGGAATATCCGAATATGTTGTAAACGTAAAATGAACATTGATTTAGAAATGTAATGATTATTGAAAAGATAACTTGATCAGAAGTAGAAAAGAATATTTTTTTAAAGGAAAATTGGATAAAAATATCTTCTATAAGTCATTTTTATATCATTAAAAAAACATTTGAAAACATTTTTTTTTGAAAACCAGGTTTTGGTGAATGAAGTTTTTTTTTTATAAAAACACATTCATGAGTTTTAAAAAAAGAGTGTAAAAATTGAAAAATTACCTGAAAATATCATGTGTAACCATATTACAATATAATTCATGATATTTATAAGATTTAAACATTGAATACATAATCATACACAATCCCCATTAATGATGAGATTGTAACAAAAGACTCTTACGACCTTTGTAACTTGAATCATAGTCCCTATGAAGTATATCATTAAATGACAGACATAATTTTATTAAAATAATTTTTTTCAATATATAACTTATATAATTTCACTAATATACACCTCTTAATATAATATAGGTTTAATACATAACTTACATGTCAAATAATGAAAATTGTTAAAAAAACATATTAACATTTTAGTAACTCATAAACAGGAAACTCATTAAAAAAGAGATCAAGAAATAGATATTTCAATCCAAATAAGTTTAATGATAATAATCCTAAAATAAAACAAAGGTAATTATAAACTCTAATCATCAAAATAATTGGGGAACATGTAATACATCTCATATAAATTAAAGCGAGATAAGAAAAACCCTTACCATGAGCCTGATTTAACACACTTGTTCATTATGTTCCAGAATAAGAAATTTATGTTAATAATTTAATTTATTAACAAAAATTTACATTTTTATTATTAATTTTATTAAACTTATATAAAATTTATATATAATTACTTAATTAGTTATTTTTAAATCTTATGTTTTGACCATATTTGTCTTATATGTCTAAAATGACATTGGTATGTTGAATATGGTCAAAAAATTTATTATTTAAAACACAAAAGAATAATAATCATGAAATAATTATCATATTTATTCATAAATTATACTATTAAAATAAATAATTAAATATATTTATGAAAAAGTATCCAACATTATGTTCAAGGAGATAATATGCTTTACGGACACATGAGTATTGTTTCAATTTTTCAATGATCATTATATAAATAAAGTATGAAATATTTTATCTTTCTATAATGATAATTATATAATAAATTCCATGATATTTATGTATATATACTTATATATACCATTCATTTTATGTAAATGGGATCACATTGCTTCAAGGAGGTCGTGGTCCCCAAATCTATGAACAACATCATCAGTTATTTATTGTGTGAAAAGGTAATAAAAAATGTCATATTATATTTAAAAAAGATTATTATGTCATTAATATAATAATTATTTTATTTATATAATATATATTACTTATTGATACCCTTGATGCCTTTCTTGTATCACGTTAGTTAAAAATGCCTTGTATCGCTTTGCGAGGTGGTAGTCAGTAAAACACACAAGATATGTTATTATATCCCCTAAGAAATGGAATGTAAAATGGTTATATTCGATAAAATGAATTAAAATGTATAATTATGTTCTAAAACTAATACATAAAATTTATATCCAAAATTATTCTTGACTTTTAGAGTTGTTCATGGAAAAATTAAGGATATCAATTCGCAAAGCGGTATCCCACTGTACATATGAATGATGATTTCATAAACCATTTGATGGATGAGTTTGTGGTTTTAGATAAAACCATAACATAACAACATCTTATATATAGGATATTATATAATTGTGGTAAATAATAACTTAAGGGTGTGTATAAATAAATAAAACAAAAATTCATGTTGATGAATGTTTTCTCTTCTTTAGGTTACCCCTTTTCTTTTGAACTGAATTCCTTCATTGGATTGATTTATTCAGAATGTGAGGCTTATAAAATGAGAGTATATAAGTTTTTAATTGATGTTAATAGATTATTCATGATCCAAATGGCTTGATATGTGTGAATAATTCAGGGGAGTGAGTTCTCTTTTATAGTTGAGGAGGCCTAGAATTCTTAAAAAAATTTGAATTAAACACTATTCGGAGGCAAAATTTAAATAAATCATAGAAAATTGATAATTAATGGTGGGGATGTATTATATAGTTTATAAAAATCTCCACAAAAAAATTAAACACAATTTTTTTATCTTTTTTTTCCATAACTCCTAAGTTTCTGTATTTTTTTAATTTTGTTTTTCATTAAGGTAACTAGTTTTCTTCCCAAATGAATTTACCAAATATTAATAAGTTAAATTGTGAATTATTTGAGAATTTTTAAAAAATGAATTTTATTTACTAAATAAAATATATTAAATAAAAATATTATATAATTTTATAACTGGTTTAGCACAATTTCAAGTAATGTAAACAACAATATTTTAGCCTCAACTACCCTAAAAATGTTATTATTAATTATGTGGTCAATATTTTCATTATAAAAGATATATTATCCCATTAATATACCATATTTAATATTTATTAATATTTAAAAATCACATGGAATAATACATGTTTTCTATTCCTTTGAAATACCTAAATAAAATATCATTTATTATATAATAATATTAATGTTGATTTTTGATATTATTCATTTAAATAAAATTTACAAAAACAAATATAGATATTTAATTTGAATTTTTTTTAGAACTATGTAACATGATATATTCTTCTAAAAAATTATGGAACCCAATTATTTACTCAATTTACTTCACTTTTAATATTTTTAGAAAAATTTATTTTATTTAATTCCTATCTAAATAATTACCATGTTAAAATTTATTAAGCATTCTAAGTAATTATTTCATATATAAAAATTAATGATAAATTATTAAGAAAAAAATAACTTATATTTGACATTCATATCTATAACTAAACATATGTTTCTAATATCCTAATCCCAATTATTTATAAAAATTAAAAGGAATAAAATGATTTTGTGTCTATATAATTAAATAAATTATTACATGGACTACCTTCCTCTAATAGTGTCTATAAAACAAAAAAAAATATACTCGAATGTAATAATTTTATATATATGTCTATAAAACGTGTTTTCTATAAGTGTCTAGTTCATTTTCCCTCTAATATTAACTCTTAATTCTTCAGTAAAAATGTTTTACCTTAATCATGGTGATTAAATAATTTTTTTCACTAATAAACTTGGTCAAAAATTATGTGGGAATTATTAGAAATTATTAATTATTTTTATTCTAAAAAAAGAATCCAATTTTTCAAATTAGATTCAGATAAGTGGTAAAATATAATTTAACATTAATATTATAGATTCTATAAGGCTGCGGGGTTTTAAACATTGTATTTTGTTAGAAAAATGTTATTTTATATTAACAAAATGATTAATGATAATTATATAAAACAGATTAATATATAACTATATATAATTTATATATTTCAATTATAAAATTTCCCACTATGTTATTCTATATTAATTAAAAATATGAAACATTATGCATTTTCATAACTGTTTTTAGGAAATCATTTTTTTAATCCCAAAAACAATCTTATATAAAAACAATATAAATCTGATTCAAATTTAATTAAATATATATAAATAATACATATTTCTCTTGAAAAAATATTGAAAAAATATTTTTTATATGAATTAATGTTTTGAATAGAAAATAATTTTTAAAAAATTTGTGTCTTTCATAGATTAATAGAAAGTTAATATTTTCCAAAAAATCCCAAAAATTTTACCCAAATTAAATTTTTATATTCCAATTCAAAAAATGATTTTCATTTTATAAAATAAATTATATTAAATTTTAAAAAATTGAATATCATATTTTTTTCCATGAAAATCATTAAAAACATTTTTGATGAAAACTAATTTTTCTAGAATAAAATTACTTCACGAAAAAAAATATTGATTATTTACTATATTTTTTGAATAAATTATAGTGAATAAGACATGTAAATAAATAAATATATATATATCCTAACTTAGTTAATACTATTAATATTTTCCAATTTAACGGCTAGTTTATATAGTAATATATATCCTGGGTTGTTTAAGATTGGTGTTGTATATTAAATACACTATAGAATATAAGAATATTAGGGTTCCCTATAATACAAGATAAAATGAGTGTTTAGTGTGACTAAAGATGAACTCAATATTATATTTTCTTCATAAATAAAAGTATAATGTTCTTATTTTACAATCGTAGGGTGTCACAGATATCTATAAGTTTGAGTGATTGTGAAAATTTAAAAACTCACATTACCACTAGAAATATGAACACTTTCTATATGTAGTGGAAATGTGTGTGTGGTTAGATCAAAAGGGTTCACTAACATTAGGAACATTACAAAGATCATTTTATAACATGGTTATGGGAATAAATTTCATGACACTATGAAATTGATTGATGAGTTTCTACACATAACTAGATTAGAAAAATATATATTAAGCACCTAAAATAGTGGGAAAATTTAATTACTAAACCACTAAAAAGTGAATTCATTTCATTTCATTCAGAAATTAATTAAAACCTAAGTGAGTTTTTTCTTATTTG
This sequence comes from Viscum album, assembly GCA_963277665.1. NCBI lineage: Eukaryota > Viridiplantae > Streptophyta > Magnoliopsida > Santalales > Viscaceae > Viscum > Viscum album. Next base: position 91,735,123 of record OY728164.1, read on the forward strand.
TAAAGCATGAAGATAGATTGATTGAGTATCCTTGGGTTGGGTGTCATGGTTCCCCAAATACCTTTTTTGATCATCAGGATGTCTTAGGGTATTTTAGTTGATAATCATTTTCCCTATTAGTAAAGGACCATCCAATTAGAAGTAATTCGTAGTTTAAAAATATGTTTTTAGTGTATTTTATACCTTTTACCATTCTATCCTAACAAATCCTCTTTTAATATTCAACCTATTTTCTAATTTGGTTATAAAAACATAATATTATAAGTATGATCAATAATAGTACCTATGGAGATGAATCAAAACATACTGGTGATGTTGTGTATATAATGGAGTGATTTCATTATACACCACTATCACATTATACTGAATAGGGTGATAAAAATTACTATTTTTTTCTTGGTAATGACTTTGATTCAAGGGTGAATAAACATGAAACCTAGAAATATCATTAATGTGATCCCAATCATGGGTTATTAGGTTTAGATTTAATTAAATATATTAATTTTTTGTGAACACATCATCATGGTCAATAAGGTGATCATGAAACTAGTGAGACATGACTCCCAGTGAATATATATAACATTAATTTTTTATTTAAAAATAGATATAATGGTATTTTTTATTTAATGATGAAATGTTTCATTTTCATTTGTTAAGATTAATGTAGTAAATTGGTAAAAATATACCCCACGGGTATGACCTTAGGAAATGAATTATTCATTCATAGTGCCCATTCAAATTTTATTTTATCAAAAATATACATCCACTAATAAAATGGCATGAACCCCACATTTTCCATCTATTAGTTGATGTTTGATAACTTTTGGGAAGTCCTGTTATCTAAAATAACCTTTCTAATATAAAAAATAAATACTATACTTGACATTATAATTTAATTTATAAAGTTAAAAGAAGTTTGGAATAATGTTAAGATATTATAGTTTCTATATAAAATTCACATTGATAATCAAATCAAATTTTTTTATCACATATAGACTATGAGGTGGTTACATCCTCATTGCTTCCCTGTTTGTGGCCATGTTGGTTATTTAGTAAACAGAACATGTGAAAAAAGACGAAGGGGTATAACACAATAATTTCTTTATAGATACATGTGTGAAAATACTAATATTAATTTAAAAATGTGATGCATTTTTTCTACAATTATTAATTCATAGTTATATAGATAAATATCTATCAGGTGTACTCTTTAGTTAAAAAATTCAACAACATGATTTCTTAAAAGTTGCCTGGAAAACATTACAAAAATTCATGTGAGGTATCTAAAAACCCCTCCTCCATAAAGTAATCTGGATTATAATAAGTATTAAGATATTTAAATTGAAAATATATTGTTTAAAATATAATATTTCTAGTTATATCAAAAATATATAAGGGTTCATCTAGGCCAACTAATACCTTGGTAATATAGAAGATGGATTCTAATACCTTTATCACTCATTAGTTCCCATATCAAAAGAATAAAAAATACTTCATTGTATTTATCATATAACAATTAATCCTAAGTCCAAGTAGATATTCCCATTACAAAGATCAATATAAAAATATCCATCGGAATATCTCTATTCATTGATAGATGTAGATCAATGTATACATCTTCCTACCATCATATATAAGAAAGGTGATTTTAGGATATACTTTTGTTTCCAACATCAATGAGTACATCCCTATTTATTTTATTATCACATTTATTTGGTCAAATAGATGAAAATATCTATATCTAGACCATTATATTTATTTATTAGAGTTTATTATAATCTATTTGGTGTATTAATTTTTATTTTATTATCTACTAATTGATGATCAATATTCCCTTGATAGTATCATGTGTTAATGTATTATTATTTTCAATAATTAATTATTGAGTTTCCATTATATAATAACCCAAAAATCCCATAAAAGAATTAATTTTGGCACTATTTATAATAAATAGATGTATTTAGATATATTTGGAGACAAGAACTTCCCAATATAACATGTAATGATGTATCCTAGAAATCAAAAATAATATTTAAATTATATACACCTCAATCAATCAATAATTTATTTAAAATAATTGAAATAATGTAAAAAAACACAACTGCCAGAGGAGGGGGAATCACTGAGTTCTATAGTAGTGAAGAGAGAGGGCATAAGATTGTACGAATTGAACCCAATAATAAGGAAAAGATCTAAGCCTAGATAATATGGAGATCCACTCACTAATGGTCGCCTTAGAAGCCAGGAAATCAGCAATAGTATTAACTTCATTCCAAGTATGGAGAATGATAGAATGATTTTTTAATAGTCTCTTAAATCATATGATGTATTATACTATGGACCAAGGGGTGGTTCCAATACCAAGAAATGCATTGTGAATGATCAGTGAGTTAGTCTAAAATTCTTCAAGGGGAATTTTTGTTATCACATAGCTACAACCCAAAGAGAATTGGAACTTCTTCGACTTAGAGAGAGACACGCCAACAAAAATACACTGAAACCCCCATAATAATAGAGCCCTACTGGTCCCTAATCACCCCTCCACCACACATAATCCCCAAAATACTAGACCGATTGATATTAAGTTTGAGTCAATGACATGGAGGATACCACCAAACCCATCATCGGTGTCCCACGATGCTGGCCAAACACTAGATGAAGGATGATTCGTAAAAAGAACTGAGGGATAGTAAATCCACCCATCCCCAACATAGTCAAGTCCGGTCAAAAATTATGCTCTTAGTTTGGAGGATTATACATGTGTTGGTTGCCAAAAATTCTTCATGTCTTGTATTGTTCATAGAGGACCATATACTCTAACATCCTGGTGCAAGGAAAATAAATCTTGCCTTTTGCTCAAAACCCCAACTACCTGCCCCATGAAACCATTGCTAAAGAAAGGTCTCGACATAAATATCGTGCCTTATCTACCCTATGAAATTTCCAAACTCTCCCTCGATCATAGATGCCCAGTAGCTCCCCAAAAAAGGTGTTCGATGGTCTCAATTACCAGCTGCCTGAAGCATTTTCACCTAAATTCCATGTTGATACCCATCCGTTGAACGTTCTCCTTAGAAGACAATGCCCTGTTCTTGACCCTCCACACTGAAACATTTAATTTCAACGGGACATCCTTGCACTACAACATCTCTCCCCAAACATCCAAGTCATTGTGATCAGCCTAAAAATGGTGAAAGTATCTTTTAGAGAACTAACTTGAAGAGGAACTTGTGAAGATTCATTTTTCTGGGTCATTGATTAGCACGATGTTATCAAAAGAACCCTTATTGTTTTCATCCTTGGTGGCATGGATGAAGCTGGGGTGGAAACTAGCCTCCCTGAACATGATTTCTAGGGAGGGAAATCCTGTAAAACTGATAATATATCCCACTAAATTATGATTCCAGTATTATATTTCACCCATACCAATGATCCATCGGGTATGCTGCTGTAGGAATCCAATATGCGGTAGATGATTTTTTGCATGGTTGATTTTCTATCACTCTAATGTTTCATGTCATGTCCAAATGTTCCTCGCATTTATTTTCCCCAAAATTACTTCCATTTAATCATATCTCAAGATAACATTGCATGAAGACCCCTCGTAGTCCAAAAAAACTTTTAAGGATGATTCCCCCATTCGAGATGGTTCTAGTCAGCCTCTCCCATGACACCCAATATTGTTTAATATCCAAATGATTGTCCCATGGAATGGTCTCCACCATACTAACCAAGTAAAAAATCAATACTTTGGGTACATTCTGCATGGAAAGAACATGTAAATTCAAAAAAGAAAGTACATCGTTGATCAAGGTGATTCACCCACTGAATAATATAACCATGTTCTTCTTATAGAGGATCTTAATCATAATATGATAAATAATCTTACCAAATGATGAATACAAGGTTTTTTCGAAGGCATAGGTCCACCCCGATAATCCCTAAGAATGGTACCTCTATTCATACCCAACATGATTTCCAAGGAGCTTATCCCTTTGTCATGTAATTTAATTGGTGCAATGAAGACATTCTTATCCCTATTAATGACATTCCCACTCCAAGTGAAGTAATCTTACAAAACACCTTTGACCCCTTGAATTGATCTCTTGCATCCACTAACAAACAAGATGGAATCATCCTCAAACCAATGGTGGGAAAATCCACTACCTGAGTTCCATGTTTGATAAGAAAGAATACTTATAGAGCTATAGGAATGATGAATATAATGGCTCAACACAGACTGGGCCAAAATGAATAAGGTGAGACGGGATCCCCCTATCTTAGTCTGCAGACAACCTTGAATAACGCATACTACTTACCCATGAAGGATATTTTCATACAAGATGAAATGATACACCAAAAGAAAAGATCAATATCTTATTAAAATAACGCCATGAAAAAAGAAATTTGATAAAAAAAACTCCACATGACCCTATCATAGGCTTTGTTCATATCCGATTTGATGAAAAAATTTCTCCCAAATGTCATCAGATTAATCTAACTAATCATCTCATGAGCTAACTCCAAATCCCCTCGGATCATCTAGCCTTTAATGAACCCATGATTCTCTTCCTTTATCTAATTTGGTAGATGAATAACAATTTCTGATTGATAATGCAAGTCATCACCTTGTAAGGGACATTACACATGCTGATGGGGCGGTACTGATCTAGTGTCTGTGGGTCCTTCACATTAGCTGAAAGTACAATCTCCATTGCAAATTCACTATGAGAGAGACGCCCACACCAAAATTAGAACATGTGTGTGGTAAATTCATGACCAATTTTCCATTGTAGCTCTATTAAATATGAAAATGTTGATATTTTTATATATATTTATTTGTAAGATATTCACCTATATAGTAAATTTTTCAATATTAATACATTATGTATATGGTCACGTCATATTTAATGGTCTCATTTTTATAAAATTATGTTTTTATATGGAATTAGTTTAAAATTATTTAGGGTTTGAAATATTTTTAATGAGATATCCTCAAAGTTCCTTATAGTGGTGAAGATCTTCCAGAAATGAATACATAGTAGACATTATGGGAAAATGATTCAAATCAATGTAATTTTAACATAAAGTCCTATGGATTTCACTATGTGGATTTTTTATTTCTTATGGTATGGTAGAATGAACTGGATATGATAAACGTGATTGACCGTGATCAAAATTTGTGGGTTGAATTTCATTCTTTATGTGGGGTTGAGATGCCCTTTCTAAATTATCTAACAAATCATATGATTTTCTATTTACTAGTTTTTCAACTAGTATGGACATGTTATAACGAGAAATGGAATATTGAAGATTATATTGATTTACTTTTGGAGATATTTTTAGTATAATATTGTTTGATTCAGATATAAATAAACGTTTTTAGGGATAAAAGTAACGATATGTTGTCAGAGTTGAGTTTGTATCCCTAAGAATCAATGACCCCAACAAGACTATCAGTGTGGAACGTGATTTTATAATTGTTTTATTCATACCTAAAGGGGTATTTATAAAGGATAATGACAAAAGAATAAATTAATTACTTCACATCCATGGAATATGATGTTTTCTAGAGAAATTACCATCCCTTCAATGATGTTATTAGATAATATAGTTTTCTACCAACAAGTTTTATTTATTTTAGTGGATTATCTTTGGGTGATTTTATTTTTTATGTTGTATGTGTCAATATTAAGAATAAGATGATATTACATCCTGAATTTAAGATATAATAAATGTAAAAATTGGTGTATTATATATATCCAAAGATATTGTAATTTTACGGTTGACTGATGTTAATGTTATGTAGCTCTCTATAATTTTTGAATATTTTTCTAAGAACTCATTTTATTCAATTTACTTTTCTATAAACAAATAGACACCCATAATACATGATACCGATATTTTTCTATATTTAAACTTCCTTAATCAACCTTTATCTAGAGAATTTCTTTGATTGTGAGGTAATCATTGATTTCCTTCACTAATAGTTGATGGTGTTGTAATTGGTTGGGACAATCATTTAACACCAAAACACTAGTATTCTAATATAAATAATTATAAATAATATATATTACAAGGAATTAATAAAACCCCATAGAACATACTATTTATTAGGTCATTAAACTTTTATACTATTATTATTGAAATTAAAATGCTTATTATCTTTTCTCAAATCCTGTGTTATTTTTTTTGGATGTTGGAGTTGATTATATTACATAGAAAAAGAGACCACATTAATTTTAGAATGTTAGCTGTCTAAATATGTAATTAAAACTAGTTTGAGGATTATATGTGTTAAAACAAAGATTCAATAATAATAAGTAAAAATCTTATTCAAAATAAACAATAACACAATGCATATTTTATTACCACAATATATGAAAATCCTAAAATTTGGAATATTAATATGATAAAATTTCCTCTTTTGATAAATCCATTTATAAATATATTAGTATGAATTTCTTGTGTTTTTTTATATATTATTGATTTTTTTGTGTACATTAAAAACTACCGTCATAATGTTTTTTACAAATTTAATGATTTCATAATGAAATAAAAAAATATATAAATAATTAAAAACTTATTTCTTCAGAAAATATTTATTTTGGGAGAAAATTAAATATCTAAAAAATGTTAAGTTTAATTAAAAAATAAATAACTGACATTTTGGAAATAATTTAATATTGTATTCTAATAAAAAAATATATTATCTCATTTTATGTTAATTATATAATCCCAAGGTTTCTTCCAGTTTTGGAATGATTCCAAAGTCAAAAAACACTCTCTTTTATAGAAAAATCTAATTAATTTTATGGTAATCAATAGTGTGCAAGATGGTGAAAATAAATTATTATGTATAAAGGAATTTTTCTTAAAAATAATTTTGTTATATTAAGAATACTTTTAATAAATTTAGTTTTTTACCGTAATTAATTATTTATTATTAAAAATTATTTTTAATTTGGAAATCAACATGTATATATTTTTATAATTTCATTTATTTTTAAGCACCAAAATAAGATACTGAGGTAAAAAGTGAGTTCTTTTAATAGAATATAATTATGCTAAAAATTAAAATATTGAGTAAAATAACTAGAAAACCTAAAACCATAGCTATTATTTATGTTGTTAAGAGATGGATTGAGAAAAAATCAACCCTTATTAATTTTTTAACACTTTTGGTGGAAAATTCTTTTTGAAAGTGACATAAAATTAATATAAATTAGTGATTATTTACAAAAAAAGTAACCCCTTATAAATTTTAAATTGTTCCCTTCACTACCCCACATTTTCTCTTAAGTAATGAATATTAACATGAATATAATATTAAAAAACACATCCCATATATCTTTTTCACAAAATATTGGTTATGTTATCATGAAAATTTAATATAAAGAAGGATTAAGGAGTGGTTTAAATGAATATATGAAAAGAATTGTTATTTCTCATAACTGATTCCATTCATGACTCATTAATATTTCCATGAAATTTTATATGACCAACAGAAAATATTTAAATCCATATCAATATTTTACTAAAATGTAATAATTTTGACAGAAAAATAATCATAAATCTCTCTCCCAACTATTGGAAAATTAAATCATTGATCATTATTTGTGCTTACATACACTCTATGAACAACATATTTAAATATTAATCACCATAATTTAAGGATATTAATGAAATATATTTAAATTATTAATATAGTATCTATTTTATTATTATGGTCATATACTGATATATTTTCCATTATGTTAATTATTTTAATGATAAATTGTGTTTTAAAATTTTTTAAAAAAAGAGAATACCAAAGAAAATTTTATGTAATAACTACATGAAATTTCCACTCATTTCACTTATTTATCAAAATATTATCTAAAATTATTTAATAAAAATAACATTTTTAAAACAATAATATATTTTAAAATTCATATTACCATTGTTAATTCCCATGTTCTTTCATACTGTACAATTTTTAAACGAACATATTACAGTTACCTTTACCACCTATATGAATGATGATTCAATGATTATTTCATGAATGAATACTGATTTTAAATACTGGTTATATAACTTAATAAGGTCTATTTTATTATGTTTTCTGAATTATTGAATGGTAATATTTTCTTTCTTCATTAAATGAATTCATTGATTGAAATAATTATTTCTAAAAAAATGGATATATTTAATAATTTCATGAATACCAATCCCATAGGTTCCATTAAATAACTATGAGACTCTAGAAGTATATCTATATTATAATAGAATATTTATTCAACATTCTACATATAAATAATACAAAACAAAATTTCTTGGACCAGAATTGTCGAACTAAAACATTTATTGAAAATGAAATAGTTAACATAAAAAAAGTTGTCTGTAATTAATAATTATAAATAAATTGGTAATGAGGAATTATATGTAACTGATATATATTAAAAAATAATAATTATTTTTCTAATATATATTTTTAATATTACTAAATATGTTATGTAGGAGGTTAGAGAATGTTTTATTTAACAATTTTTTTATATCCAATGTATATTTTACAATAATTATTTTATCAGTATTACTTAGGTTTAAATATTTAATTATAGAAGATTAATGTTATTTATTTCCAAAAAAAGATATTTTTTATTGTCCAATTTTTATTTATATGACTTTTAATTTTTTGTTTCAATATTTTATCTAAATTGTAAAAATCTCAATCAAAACAGTGTTTATTAGAAATGTGTCCCTAATTTCTACTTTTGGGTTCAGAAACATTTTTCTCAATATCTAAATTCATTATATTTATTTAAAAAGATTCTTTCATATATTTTAATAATTTTTAATGTTCAATTTTTTACTGTATATTTTTAGTGAATACTTTTTAATTTAATCAATTTTTTCCATGAAAGTCATTTTTTCTCTCTTTAGAAATGTGAAAAAAAACCCCTTCTTAATGTTCTCAATATAAATTTATTTTAAAACCATTATGACTAATTTTTATTATTTATTATTATTTTAGGTTTTTTATTTTATAATATATATATACCACTATTATTATGTGAATCTTTTGTTTTTTTTTTCATGAATGAAATGATATAATTTTTAGGAAGACTGTAATAAAATAAATTTAACTAAAGTATATTATTATATTTTCCTACACATTTTCATATTTATATATATTATTAATTTTATATTCAACAAATGTGATATATTTAACAAATATTATTTTAAATGTCTCCTTGAATCATTATTGAAAGCATATTGGAAGTAATTTTTATCATCTTTTTTTTAGTATGATACAAAACCATTAAGAATGATCTTTTCCAAATTTAAATTCTATTTTCCCCCATATTTATGAAAAATAAAACATGTATTATAAAACCATAATATTAGATTTATTTATGATATCCTTTAATCCCTCACTAATTTATGACTTCTAATTTATTTTCACATGAGTCTTGTTCTCAGTTAATTTATTTTATTGATGTTCTTTTCTATTTCGCTCTTCATCATTCTATTAACATTTAATCACCATTATGTATATGATCTATTAAATTATGTAACTTCTAAATATAGACTCTATGTTTTCATAACTACATACAATTTTTTTGTATATAGTACTAGTTGATGGATTTTTACTAAAATTGTTATTTTAATAAAAAGGGCATATTGATGTCCATTATACTTGATACAATTGAGATATTTATTAATTAATAAATTGTATTAATAATGTGTTTTACAATCCTCTCAATATTTTTGGGAATTTTATTTTTTAAAATTCTATAATATTTAAGTATATATTTTTAATTAATTAAATATTATGTTGAATAACGGCATTCACATGGTATAGTTAACTGAAACAAAAACCAAAATGCATTTACCTAAATAATATTATTTCTTTTAACTATAATATTCTTAAATTAACTAAAGAATATAAAAAAATAACCAGATTTGTAAAATATATGAAAATGGAAAATAAATAGGTAGTTTTCTATGTAAAATCACCAATAACATTTACTTAGTTTAGAAAAATATTTTATAATATCATTTTATAGTTAAAAAAATATTTTCATAAAAATTTAATTTTATAAACCATGAAATTTTATTTCATGAATCAACATGTACTATGTTAACATAATATCATTTAAATGAATAATATCTTAACACCAAATAGTAATTTATTGAAAATAAGATTACAGAAATTTTATATAATAAATTTTTACTTGTATGAAAATTGTTTTTACATTATTTTTTATAATTTATTTAACTGTTTAATTATAAAATTTTAGAATTTTTAAATGAGTATATTAAATTACCTTTTGTTTTTTGTATAAAATATTATCATGGTATTAATTTTGGGGGTTCTATATAATATATTATTTTTATCTTAATATGAAAAAAATTGTCTCTATTAATATTGTAGATATTTTAACTTTATCATGATCTAAGAATGATTAAAAAAATTAATTAAAATTATTTCATTACCCTGGAGAGATTTTGGGAATAAAAAAATTATCTTAAAAAACTATGTTCAATTTAGAAAACTTGTGTTTATCAATTTGAAATTTAGGTGTTATTTTACTTAAAAAATATATTTTCATCATATTCAATAAATATGATATCATAATGTATAATTGTGATTTGGATAGAAGTATTTTTATAATTAAAATTATTTATTTAATATAGAACTTATAAATACTAATTAAATCAATTCTAATTTTAATTAAATCCTAAATATTATTATTATCTTAAAAATACACATTTTGTAAAAAGGGTTTTTTCACGTTTTGTGAATTAATATTAAAACTAATTTTAATCAAATATAGAAATAATATTCACAATTTTTTTTATATTTGGAATCATTATGATTTTTTTATTCATGAATTTACATGTTATTTTTATACAGAAAAAATTATTTCTTTAGTAAATATTTATTACCTCAATAATGGTAAATTAAAATAAAAATGGTTTATTTGTGGGTAAAAACCCTATTTCATGTTACCAAAATGCCATAAAAAGTGAATATGGGTGTTTAATTGACCTTAACTCATACACTATCCACTATTGTCCATTATAGGTTACTTTTGACTAAATTATTTTTACATTCCATTTTTTTGTAACAAAAATCCACTCTTGTCACATATAAATAAAACCATTCACCAACCCATTAATCCATAGATTATAATGAAATATATTGAAATTTCACTTCCATTGTATTGTTAAACTATTTTCCTACTTCTTGGAATCCAAATTCTTACCAAATGACTATGATAATTATCCTTAAGGTGTCACCTAAGAGAGAACATGCAATGGTAGAGGTAATGTTATCAACCAAGATCTCTTCATTATTTTCATCCTATAAACTCTTAAATCCATTTTATCTATAAAATTATGATAAAATAATTATTATTAATATTCCATAATTATATTTTATTAATGTAATATCACATTTTCTACCATCCTCAAAAACTATTCAAACACCAAAGACATGTCATGCGTACGTGCAGACTACCGCCTTTATGAACAACATGTTTTATTTTTTATAACCACCACACATGACCTATAAATAATACTAGATTAATTAAAAATATAATATTTGTGAAATAATTAATTTTCTTAAATTACAAATACATTATTTTTCTACCCCTCTAATTCTATGAAAAATGAAAGTGTCATTCATGTGTATGTGCAGCATACAACATCCATGGAATGAGATATTTTTTTCATCCATATTTTTATAAAATGGATGAGGTAAAAAATGATAATAATAAATAAAAATTATAATAATGACAGTATTAATATTATTTATATACAATATTTTAAAATAAACAAGTTATATTAATAATAAAATATCATAGTAAACATAATCTCTCAAAATGAACATATAAATTTTCCGTTCATGATTAGAGTATATTTTGGGAAAACCTATGGAATTATATTAATTTTTTCATATAGAATAAAAAATTTAATAAACCTATAATACATTTGAAATTATGTAGTTACGTTACAAGAAATTTTACCATGGTTAATATGTGAAATACTTTTCAGTGAAATTTACTGAACCGCCTTATGTAAGGATATAAGAAAACCCTATATAATAAATGAATAGTGAATCATAAAAATCAGAACACAGAAAATCAAATACAGAATAATTTATATCCATCAAGTTCTTAAAAACTATAATTTAATTATTTTGGTGGTTATGTGTATGCTTAGTGTGAATTGGGTCTCGAGGTAGGGGTTTTGGAATCTATGTTTTTCTTTATTAAGATATGATTTATATTCCACACTTTATTCTTTTTTGTGGTGTATATATTGTACATGGATTTATTTTAGCCTAAATTTTCAGGAAATATCGGTGAGTTAAAAATTCAAATATTTTTTTATATTTTATTAGATTTAAATTTGAATGATAATGATGATGTAAGTGTTTCATTGTCTAATGTTCTAAATTTACGAGAGTTGATTTATATTTCACACCATATATTAATTTATATGGTTTATATTGGACTATTTTGATATGTTCTATCATTTAATATCTTTTATTAATGTTTTTTATGATTTATATTATACTCTTTCTATAAAAGTTTTCTAACTAAAATTTTATCTTGTGGTACAAGTTTCATCAACAATATAATTTAATATCAATTTTTTTGAGGACAATCCGTATAAGGAATTTTTACACTTTTCTCTTTAAAACCCCATCATTTTATTTTATTATTGTTAATCATGGTATATTAGAAGTCTTTATTTATTTTTCCCTTTTCTATATTTTACCCATTGAAATAGAAATACATAACACCTATTATTTTTGGTTGGGTATCATCCTCTTATATTTCTATATTAATTGTATTCCTCTCCATATGTCATTATTTATCACGCAATTAATTATTAAGGTCATTTTATAAAAATTTTAGTTTTTTTATATTTGTTTAAAGTAATTATTAACCAAAATTTTTGTTGTTAATTTTAATTTTTTAAATAGTTCCCTTAAAAAAATCAATGAGAACACAGATTCAACTTTTTGGTCTATTTCTATAAAATAGCCCCTCTTTCTGTTCATTGTTTCTAAAAATGAATCTTATACTACCAATTTTATATAATATTTTTATTTTAATAATAGTTTTAAAAACATAATAGATATTTATTATTTCAGAATAAATTTTCTAAAAGAACCTAAAATGTGTTTTTCATATAATTATATATCTTTGGACATATTTCATTCTTGATGAAAGCATTATTCAATGGATTTCAACCACAATATTTTATTGTATGACCTATTAAATGATGTTTTCGATTATAAGTATGATCGATCATATCTATAATCATGCATAATCATTTCACATTTATATACATGTTGTTCTTCTAATTACTTTACAAAATGAATGACCAATATTACATTAATATGTTTGAAAGAGTTCACTTACAAACTATTAAATTAATTTGTTTTTTGAAATCGTTGAACAATTCACATAAAATTTATCTATATTGTTTAAATTAAATAAATATCATCATGTTAATTGAATAATATATATCAATAATGTTTTTTAAAATCATTGGATACACAATTATTATACATGGAATTATTATTTTTTTATTATTAGTTGAATAATAAATGATTGAACTATTGTAATCCATTTCAAAGGGATATTAATTTCATTTGTAACATGTTTTGTATGATATGATGGATGATTGATTTCAATTAGCACTCATACATATGTATATAGGTGGGTGGGGTCATATATCACCATAAAATGCATTAGTTAAAAGTTAAAATCTCATGAAATATGTATAAATATGCATGATTTAATATTATCACATGAATGGTAGCATGTTTTTGGGTCATGAATGTGATGTTACCCAATCATAATTTTTGTATGAAATTTAAAAGGTATTTTGATGTGATGATATCATGGATCATGTTAATTGACTAATTTTTCCATACTATTTTGATTAATGTATGATGTGAGGTCAATACTTATTCCATGCGTCATTATTTCATTATCTATGTTTTTTTATTATGATATTATTATATTATGTATGTGTACCATGATCATACTTATATTCTCATCTTATTATAATTTATACATTTTAATTTTTCTCAATTTTTATTACCCCTACTTAACATTTGGGATCACTCCATTTATTATGTTTCAAAATCCCTATGGAATAAGGGTGAGTACAATTTATGAGTTCTACAGAATAGAATCTCATGATATTATGTTATTGAGAAATGATCACGAGTATTTCAAAATAAATTTATCATATATTTAGTACTCAAGAAAATAACACCATCTATTTATTTTATTGTGTGGTTAATTATTAGATATAAGGTATAACTTATAGAAATGATGTAAAGTAAAAAATTGATTTAAAATGGGTTATTTAAAATGGTTTTGAAGACAATGTTTAATGACTTTTTTTTATCACTAGATCTAGTAGTGTGGGTTTGGGGAACAATAGTTTGTATCAGGCAATGGTTTAGTTATTTTGGGTGATTAGTTTAGTTTTTTGGGGATATTTTATTTTAATGGATTTTTATCAGATATCCTTAATGAAACCCCCATGGATAATTCTAGGTATATGATGAAATCCTCGAATATTATTATTCTTTTGATAATTTAGTTTTTATATAAATGAAATCCCTATCTAGATATTGGACTATTGATACACATATTTCATAGATGAACCTAAGAGTAATCATTCTAAAATTATTAGTAGTGTATCATCCTGATTTTCACTAGGTGTATGATTAGTGGACCTATACAGTACACATAAATATAGAATTTATGGAAATTTGATTTTTTCAATACAAATTAACTTTATGGACTATTATAAGGGTGTTTATCAAATTTTTATGGTATGGTTGAATAACCAAATAAGAAAATGAGAATTGATAACATAGGTTAAACAACGAGTTATTGGAGGAACTGAGTGTTACATAGTTGAACCATATGTATCATAGTTTTAAATTATGGTCTCATAGGAGGAAATAACATAAAATTTACCTTCCATATTAATATGATAATTTTTCTGTGATTTTATCTAAAATTATCATAATTATTGTTTTTAAAATTATTTTTCATAGAAGTATCTTAATAATGAAGTTGATGAATATATACCATTATAAACTAATAAGAAATATATATAGTCATATATGTAATAAATGGTTTAGTGTCATATTATATTCCAACTATCATTGAAATAACATGTTATTTAATCTTTTCTTTTATAGTAGAGGTCTAATCTCATTAGATGATATATCTTGAGTCGTGATAATCTTTTAGATATAATTATGTAAATTAATTTGTATGTGTTAATTAAAACTAATAGGATTGAATTTAGTTGGGTTGGATAATTTATCTCCCCATGATTTTTGTATATATGTTCTTATAAATAAATAAAATGTTGATTGATTCTATCATAGGGACCAACAAACAAAAAAATAACCATGATATATTTTAATTGTAATAATTTTTTACTATTTTAATATAACTATAATAATTAAACTGACGTGTATAAATAAATTTTAACCCATTTTTATAATATAAATATATATTATTATAATGGGGAAATTTTTCTAAACAATTTTCTCATAATATTAATGTTGTATAACTAAATGTCTAAAAGCTAATTTTATGATTTAAAATGTATTATCTGAAGAATTTATATTTTATGAGCTATGAATTTTAATATTAATAATAAAATATACTATTATTACAATGTATTTCTAATATTAATAATATATTAACACATATTATAAACTGATTGGAAATAATAATTGTAATAGTTAATATTTTTAAAGATACTTTCCAATGGATGAATTTTTCAATAATATTTCTATGGTCTTTTGTAAATTTTATATCATTACATTTTTGAATAAAAATATGAAAAAAAAATTAAATTCAGTTTTATATTAAGAATAATAATGTTACCTTATGATGTATTTCTAGTATTTTTAAAAAATAGTCGATATTTAAGAGAATAGTGAAAAACATACGTTTTATTAACATTGTAACATCATCGACATTATCTTGATTTAAGCATGACTCCAAAAATTTAAAAATCATTTTACATGATGAATAACATGTTTAAAGAATAAAATTAATAACTTTAACATAATATGTTCAATTTAGAAACCCCATGATCAAAATTTAGAATCCTAATTTATTTTTTATTCATTTTTTTTCTTTTTCATTATTTATAATATCACGATGTAGATTTTTTTTATTGATTTTAATCCATATAAAACTCATTTTATTAAAATAAACTTAGTAATTTTTTGTAATAAAAAAAATTATAATTTCTTCTGGGATATTATATTTTCACTTACATAACTCTTTTTCTAAATATTGGTTTTTACAACATTTGCGGGCTAATATTATATTTTATTTTTTTGACCCATTTAAATATTATTTTCTAAAATAGAATTCATATTTTTTATAATTAGGTATGAACTATGTAATATATTAAAATTAACTATTAATCATAAAAAATGAATTCCATAGGTAAAATGTAGTTACCACAATGACGGTAAATTAATTGAAAAGGATTTACTAAAGAGTAAATAAATAAAATCATGTTTAAAAAAATCCTAAAAATGATATTATAAGATATATCTCCTCATAAACTCATACCTTATCCATTATTTTCTATGATTTTATCATTTTTTTTATTTTATATCGAATTTATGTTTATATTATTGCAGTAATTCCACTCATCTCACTTATAAATTCCATCCTTCACCACCACATTTCTCCAATTAAGATAATACCTTATCTTGAATAAATTTCCACAATATTATATTTTCCAATATCTCCCCATGTCCTATAATACTTGGACATTGTAAAAGTCTATGATACGGATCTTGAATTTTCAACCCAAAGGAGAACATCCAAATAGAGGTCTAATGTTTTTAATCGAGCTCTCTTAAATTTTGTTATACCCTATCAAATATACTCCATAAATGAATGTATTTTAACAAAAGTATTATTAATGTGATTAAATTTTATTATATAAGTGTAATATAAATATTTTATCTTCCACCGTAACTATTTAGAAATAGAAAACATCACCATGTATATGTGCAGAATACAACCTCCATTAATGGTGTGTTCTATTTACCATAAATTCCCAAAATTTCTAGTTTTAAAGAGCTTTTTAATGAAAATATATATTATTTAAAATCTTATTTTGATTATAAAATTATAATTATTTAATATTCTACCCTTCCCAATCTATGGAAAATAAAAGTGTCATCCATGTTTATAAAATGAATAGCACCTCCATAGAAAAATGTATTTTATTTTCCATCTCCATCCAAAATAGATGAATATAAAAAGATATTTGAAGTGTAAAAATTATATTTATTAAACTATTAAGTAAAATTATAAAAGTTATATAAAGAATAAACAATCATATTAAACATAACTACCATAAATTAATTTATCATCTCACCATTCATTATTTGTGTCAAATTTGGAAGAACCAATAGACCTATTTGAATTTATTATCAATTAATAATAAAATATGTAAACCTTTAATATTTTGGAAATTACTAATATAGATTATAATGAGATTTAATATGTCCAATTTATAGAATAAATTAATGATAAATTGAATTAGCCACATTATGTAATTGAAAAAAGTGAAAACTATTAAATAAAATAATAAAAAAATGAATATACAGTCCTTATAAAATGAAATATAGATGAAAAAATATTTTATGAATGTTTTTAACAAATTTAATTTGGTTATTATGAATATTTTTCATTGGATGAGCGAATTAAGACCCAATGTAAGGGGTTTTGAAACATAATTTTGCTTCATTAAGATAAGACATTTTTTTAAAACTTCATCCAATTTTATTATGTATATATTGGAAATGGGTTTATTTTAACAAAATATTTCAAGTAATATATAGTATTTAAAAATAAATCTCATGTTCTTTCATTCACCAGTTTTCAGTTTGAATGATAATAATTATGCGAGGGTTTTATTGTCTCAACTTTAAAATCCATGACACATGTTTAATATTACACAAAATAATTTCTTTTATATGGTCTTCATAGTACCCATTTCATATTTCATATCATACATTAATTTTTCATGTCATTTTATGTTAAATTTAATTCTCTATTTTAATGGGGTATAATTAAAATGTTATCAAGCCATATAAATTTAATCTCTAATCTCATTTAAAAATTATTGTGGGTTTTCAAAGATAACACATCGACATATTTTATACAAATTACTCTATAAAAACATTTATATTAATTCAAATATGGTCTTTATTGGGGTATTTCATGTCTTCTCACTATATAAATTTCCCCTTGGATCATAGTTTACCTATTATAAGAGAAACCAACCACATCTATTCTTTTCAATCTGGAATCATTCAATTCATTGTCTATATTTATTATATTCTCTTTTAAATATCCTAATTTAAACCTGAATTAATTTTTAAGGTTATTTTATACATGTTGTAATTTCTGTCAAATGTTTTGTATAATTTCTTGAAAAATTATCAATTGTTAATTTTTTATAATGTGTGAAATTAATAATTTAAAATGTTTCCATATGAACACATCATTATTCTATTTAATAATTTTGTAGTATAAATCTTCTACAAAATATTATAGTTTAAAAACGATAATATTATCTTCTTAAATTTATGAAATATTTATATTTTAATAAAAAAATCAAAAGATTATGAATATTTATTTTTTTGAAATAAATATTAAATGATCCTAATAAATGTTTACAATTTATATCTAAATATATATATATATATATATATATATTTATACTTGATCAATGATATTCATAAAATTATACAATCGTCCTTAATTCACATGATAGATTGTGAATTGTTTCTCTCTCTCATAAGTACGTTCAATCACATATTTTATCACTCTAACTCATCAATCAATTATAGGTACGTCTCTCTATAAATTAAAATCCTCTTTGAATATAGACTATTACATTTCCATGGTTGAGTGACATTCACATTAATACCCATATATAAGTTTATTCAAAAAATTAACGACTAAAATAAAAACATTTTTATCTATAAAGTGTAAACAACACATACCTCATCATATTTATTGAATGGTATTTACCAAAAATATCATTTAATATCATTATAAACCCATAAATTTCTACGGTTTTAACATGTTATAATTATTTTTCTAATTATGAATATTTTATTTATCAAGTCATTTTTGAAATTAATATGAAAGTAATTTCATACCATAGGTTCATTACAATATGATAAATGATTGATTTCATATGTCACTCATATGAATTTATGATGATGCATGGGGTTTTATATCTACTTCCAATGCATTGGTTATGATTTTAAATCTCATGAGATATGTAAATTCTGGAAAATTTATATTTTCTTACACACAAGGGAACATGTTTCTAGCTCAGGATTAGTTAGTTTTAATATTTTAATATTTTTGGAACATTTTTATGGTTTTATTATATTATGATCCAATGGATCAATTATATTTAAAAAAATCGCACACTTCTGGTTCATTTATTTTTTTTGACAAGACTTATTCAGCGAGTCCTGAATTCTTTATATTTTTTGTACTATTATCTAATGTTATATCCATGTAAATTATTATATACATATATTAGTATTATTCTCATTTGTGAACTTTAATTAGTATAAATATTATTTACACTTATTTTGATATTGAGATCAAGCCTTTTATAATTTTTTCATTATTTCAGGTCATAAATAATCAATTAAATTATGAGAAGTCATAATGAAATATAATTTGGTTTGAAAATGGTAAATTATTCAAAAGAACTATAAATTGATATTATAATGTGGTCGGTCCAAAAAAATAGTAAACCTTTGATTCATAAAATTTTGTGATTATATATGATAAGAAATGTTTATATTATGGAAATGATGTAATATAAAGGTATGTTTAACTAGGGTGATATCACATGGTATTAAGGATAGGGTATAAAAAATGTGTTTTAACAAAAATTATTATAGTAGGGGTCTGGTATGCCTCATTGTCCAAGACTAGTAACATGTGGTTACAAAAATTATATGGCCCCTCAATAAATTGTAATTGTTTGATGAATCTATCTAGTTAGAATACCTTACTTAGTATTTGGATATTTGGTGAATGTCTTCCAATTTATTAAAAATATCCTTCTGTAGGCCATGATGATAGTATTATAATGTTCAACATTATACAATACCTAATTGCAATATATTTTTTTTATTTTTCATTTGATTATTATATTGTTAATATAGATATATATATTTTATTATAATAATATTTATTTTATAAAACATTTATATATAATAAACTATACCATATTGTTTATTCTTTATGTATTCATTATAACCTCTACTATACAATACCACTTATTGGGAATCTAAGCCCACCATTTATTCTGTTGTTCTCCCTAAATGGTACAAACAATAGATCATTGATTTAATTCAAGGTTATAATAATAATAATAATTTTTTTCATGAATTTTATAAGTTATGATTTATGTTTTAAATGTAAGATCAAAATTTAAAATGTATTTAGTCTCCCAATAATACTGAAATCTTCCATCATGTGTGATATGTCTTTATTTATCATATATCAATGTACTATATTAAAAAATAGCTCCATGTAACATTATTTGGGGTTGTTGGGGTTGGTATCAGAGTAAGTATTGATGTTACCATGGGAATTAGATTTTACATGATCATATCTGGCACATACACTATGATAAACCTCTCAAATAATAAAAACCATTCACTTGATTAGAAATTATTACATATCAAGATTCTTAATGTTATATTTTACAAAATTTTATTACATTGTTTATATATTTCACCTAGTGGAAGGAATGGAAAATTTATTAATTCCCAAAATTAATTTATGGATGTTCCTCCTAAGCCTGTCAAAACCACTAGTGTTGCTGTTTAGAATATTATGGATATATTTGGATAGTTAAATCATTTCATCACTAATAACCTTGAACGTGTGAAATAAATAATTTTAAAAAATATTTTAAATGATTTTGGTCCACTTTATGCCATATAAAACTAAAACCATAAATGAAACTACTAATCTATTCATAAAAGAACAATGGATCAGGCTGACCAAAAATAAATTTCTACATTTTTTTATAAATAAATGAGAAAATGTTATTTTAAATCTATAATTTTTAATGGGAGAGGATGATAAGTGGTATTCAATGATACAAAATACTATGGTGGTGGTCCAGAAAGAGATCATAGAATAAAATAATTTTATGTTGATATTCCATAAGAAATATTTTATCTCATATTACTGTTCGTATATAAATAGACAATTATTTAATTCAAAGATTATAAATAGGAATGTTTTTATTTTATTGAGGATTGCGTTTAAATATAATAATATCATGATGTAGAATATGTACACAATCGATAAAGAATGATTGACTGTTTTTATTATGGGTTTATGGTGATCCTCTATTTTACACTAATTTCTCAAAAAATTCATCTTATGATGATATAATATCATGTTCTATAATGGAAATTAAATAATTCTCAATGAAAATAATTTTAAATGTAAATGAAGAGATGAAGAAAAAATGATAAATTAGGGGGGATATGATGAGGAAGAAGAATTTCTAACTATAAAAACCAACATGTGATAATTCTAGAAGGAAACACTATGGTACATGGTTAAATGTAATTAAAGTACATTATAAGTATAGGGATAATGTCCATAAGGATCATGAATTATTGTGTATGAAATAATATTTCAATATATAGTGATTCAACTATATAAAGGTGGTCACTATTTCAATCAATGCCCAATACATTAGGTAAATCTACCTCAAAAGAGGCTATGTGGGAATGTCCAAGATTCTATGATTGGGAAAACAATATTTTAAATACCTAAAGAATTAATAGTGGGTAATTAGATCAAAAAATAATAGTATGATACTTTGTCATTTTATTCCATATGTATAAATTGTTTAATATATCACATGTTTATTGACAATATTAAATAATCTATTACATCCTTAGGAAATGATTTTACAATCCAGAAATCCAATGGAAATAATTTTTTTATGATGATATGTTAATGAATACCAATAATGATGAAAAATCATACAATAATTTCTAATAAGACTATTATATAGATTATTGACTATGATATAATCCACACTATAATGTGGATTTAATATTAAAATGTAAATATAATATTTTAATATAAGGATATTATCACATTAGGATCCTTGGAATTACATATATATATATATATGGAATAATCTATTACATTAGTCATTTGTTTATCCATATCCATTAAGCCATCTTAATAATATTTATATAGAATATCATCACAAAAAATCTGTAGATATAAAAGGAAACCTAAAAATTGACAATATACCAATTATTAAAGAATACGTCAATGTGTTTTCTAATGAATTAAAATGACATACAGCCAATAATTATGTTGAGTTTTTAAATGAAATCATCCCTATATAAATACTAATATCAATGATACCCAAAATATTGGCCCATCTAGAAATCACGATGATAAATAATTAACAACAACATTTGTGTGATAAGGGATTCATTCACCCTTGTATTTCATCACAATAGGTCCCCCTTATTTTTTCACATTGAAGGATGATTCCATTAGGTTTTTAATTTATTATAGAAAAACAAATGATATTAATATAAAAAAATTTACGATCCACCATGCACTGATGACTTTTTTGATTAACTTCATGAAGTTCTATATTTTTAATGATTGAGCTTAATTCTGAGAATTATTAATTTTAAGGGATGTTATATTATGTACCAAAGGTTGTATTTTTTATGAGCTATCGATAATATTATTTTATATTAATTATATTTGGGTAATATAATTACCCCTAATGTTTATGGATATTTGGAACAAATTATTAAAGGATTATATGTACAATTTCATTTATGATATTATTAATAAAATATATCTATAATGTGAAAAGGTATGAATATTATATGAATATTTTTTGTATGATCCTTATGTATATAAATTGAATATATTGATATGTGACATTTAGTAATTCAATATTTTTTCTCAAGAAAGTTGTTGTTAATGTCCATATTATCTCAATATGTAGAAAATCAATAGATTATTTTATGAAAAAAAGTCAAATAATGTACAATGATGATGAATATTAGTAAGATATGTAGTTTTCATGGATAATAATGTTAGAAATAGAAATTTTATGAATGTTTTGACAATATTAGAACATCTATTATGCGTGTTGACACAAAAAAGTGTTATGTTCTTATGTTCAAAAAAATTGATAATTTTTTTGTGGAATTATTTCGTAGATTATTCAATAAACATATATTGATATTAATAACTAGAATGGATTTATTTAAAGTATATAGTAATGTACAAAAAATGAAAAGGATTTGTTATTATGACTATTGATAAAGTTTCTACTTACACATAAAGGCAATTAAAGGCCATTGAATATAATTATCCTACAAAAGATCTTTAGTTTGTAGACTTTGTCATTCCCCTAATGATAAAAAAGAAACTATATCAATGATTTGATATATGAGATATATATATATATAGATATAAAAAAATTAAATTTATATTCATACAAAAATAGTGAAATATTATCCTAGGAGATAGATGGAACTATTCATGTAATATGATTTTTCAATACACTACCTACATTATAAATAAAATTTAATGGTTGATAGATTCAGTAAGAATTATTTCTAATTTCTATCCAAACTATGGATAGAAAACTATCATATATTCATTATTATTTTAATGATGGTTATTGGAATTATTATGGAATGGGAATATTTTTTTTCAAATTATTGTTATACCATATTTAATAGCAAATAAAAATGTTGATACTGGATAAAATGTGATTTCTAAAATAAATTTGATTTTTAAATGATAGAATGTTGGAAGACTTCATTTCTAATGTGTGTATATTGTAATTTGAAAATATATTACATGTTCCATCCTTACCTAATATTTAGATGGAATTTCTAAATAAATATTATATCTCAAATTCCTATATAAACCTCCGTGTTAGAAAACATTCATAGGATTAAAGAGAAAATAATTTCTTGGATGATATAATGTATGAATTTACAAAATTTGTTCCATTATTTTTGGTTTCTCAATAATAAAATTATGGGAGTCAATATCCTAAAGCTGTCATAAAACATCTCCTTATAATAATGTTGATGTGTTATGATATTTCTAGGGAATTTATCACTGGGCCACCAACTTCTCCTTGGTGTAGTGATATTATATTTGTTATTGTTGACCACCTTAACTGGTTTATAAACTCTACCCTTGTAATTGATTAACTACACACTGAGGGACTTTAATGACTATATTAATGATTTTTTGGGAATTCATGGTGAACCTCCTTCAATTATACCTCCTCAAGACCCACATTTCACAATGAAATTTGGGTATAGTATTCTAATTACTCTTGAAACTAAGATGCATTTGTGAACATCCTATCATCCTCTAACTGGTGGCCAATATTAAAGGACTATAAAGACATTTGAATACATAATAAGATCTATTTACCTTGAATTTCATAGTACATGGAATCAATATCTAACATTTTTATAATCCAAAGTTGATAATAACTTCCATTTAAAAATTAATATGGAATCATAATAATTATTGTATAGTTAGAGAAGCCATAATTAAAATATTGGGAATAAAGATAGAGAGAGGGAACTTATATGCCCAAAAATCATTGAGGTGAAAACTATGAATGTGATAACTATTCAAGATCATATTAATACATATCAAATAAGACCTAAGATCAATACAGATAATTAGAGAATGAGTTTGTAATTTCAGGTGGGAGATTAGGTTTTCTTCAATGTTTCCCCAAAGTAGGGATTAATAAGGTTTGGTAATATATGAAAGTTAAGTCCTAAGTCTATCTAGTCATTTGAGATTTTGGAATCAATTAGGGATGTGGAATATCATTTAAAAATGCCACCAGTCTCTCAAAATTGAGTGATGTTTCCCATATATCATTATTGAGGATGTGCATCCAAATATAACAAACATACCATCCATTGAGTAAATAGTGTTGGAATCTGATTTTTCATATTTTTACATTTTTCTCTATATTATTGTCTATATATAGAATGTATTGTGGAATCAGATGAGTTAGCTGGTAATATTGCCTTGAAAAATATATAAGAAAATGAATGAAATTTGGAAATTGGGGAATACTTGATGTGGAACTGAAAACCATTTTTTATGAGATGAAATTTTTAAATTTTCATGGAGAAACTATTTAAGGGGAAGAATGTATGACCTGATATTACATTTAAGTAAACATTTTTTAAATAAAAACTATAGCATAGTGAAGATATTATTTGTATAATATGAAACTTTTCTAAATTTATGAATTTAAAACAAATAACATAAAAAATTGTTTTTTTGAGTTTTTCATTTTAAAATTAGATTAGGGTGAATTTTTGGGATTTTTTCTAAATTTTTTATTTTATGTGAATAGTGAAAAATACAATTATTACAAATACCATTATATTTTAAACTTTATAATTATATGAAAATGATTTATAAATTTATAAAACCAATGGATAAAATAAATAATTAATTTATGAGAAAAATGAAGCATTAAAAATATATATTTTTTAATTTAGAAATATATGTTTATCATTTTCATATATAAATGATTTTTATGTAAATAGTGTTACACTTTTTTGGTTATTTTACATTAATTTAGTGTTCATAAGGTTCCATTAAATTTTTTCTTAATTTTTAAATCAAAATTTTAAAAATTTATTAATCATAAACCAATATATATAATTAGAGTAAATACTATATATTATTACTATGTCAATTCATTTTAAATATTAAAAAACATATTTATCTATAAAATCTTTGTGTGTTTGTTAAGAATAAATTTATTAAATAAAACATTTAACACCTCTATAATTCTAATAATGAAAAAAGGATTCCATTTTTTGATGTAATTTTTCTAAAATTATGTTATATGATAAATTTTATTTTTTAGAATAAAATTAAGTTATTGAGGTAAAAACAATTAATATGTAAAATGTAAATTATAGTAAATAAATAAATAAATTGAAAAGGTCATATAATATCTTAAACCCTATACCTAATTTATTTTGATAAGGGGTTCACATACTATAAATTATCCCATGAGCATTTTTTCAAATTTTGGAGATAATTTCATTTCAATGTTACATGGAATTTAAATAAAGTAAATATTAACTAAAAAATTCCACCCTAGTTACATATAAAAGGATCTCCTTACCACTAACTCTTCCTCACACAACAAAAATAGTAGCTAAAAAACACAACCATAACCCCTTTAAAATATATTTCTTATATTATAGAGGTTATCACAAATTCAAAATATCAACATATTAATTTTTAATGAGTTTTTTAATAGATGATATCCAATGAATATATTTGTTACTTATAAAATAATTATATTTTTTGAAAATATGATTTTTTTCATTATTTAAATATTATTAAAAAAATGTTCATCATAATATTTCACTATAAAAAAGGGAAATATGATTATAATAAGTAAGTGATAACTTTTTACAATTTTCATTCATTTATATTATTCATATAGGTATTCATAAAACTGGATTGAAAATTTAATTAAATATTTTTAGAATAAAAAATATTATATAAAACACACATTATCATGTAAAATAGTATTTTCTTACTCATTCATTTTTATAACATTCTTTTTTGTTGGTAGGTTTTACCGCTATATGAATGATGTTGCGATGCATATGTCAATAATGATTAAGTAATATTTAATATTTATAATATCATATATTGTTGATGAATTTTTTATTATTAATTAATATAAAACATTAATATATTAGTGTATGTTGGTTAGTATAATCAATTATTTTTAAGAAATTACATTTTTTTTAAAATGATAATTTTAAGCATTTAATGAAAACTGTTACTGTAAGATCTGTAAAATGACCATGTGACTCTAAAAAATATAAAAAATTTATTAAATGATAGCATTAACAATGTATATATGATTAATCAATGAACACATTTCTCATGCTAGAATCTATAAACCAAAAAATGTGTACAAAATGGAACAGTTAAGTCAAAAATATTGAATTTATCAATGAATTATTAATAAACAATAAATTAAAAATTAAAAATGAATATTATATATTTTGATATGAATAAATTTTATTTTGAAACATATGTAAAATAAATTTCAATTTATTAAACATTATTTTGGAGTGTCTTCGACCAAACCTAAGTTAGAGTTCGAGTATTATTTTATAATCTCACTTTTTATTTGGATTATTTATCGTTTGTTTATTTTTTTATTTTTTAAAATTTATTTTCATTTTCCTTCTCTTTTATTATTAAATAAACAAAATTATTATTTAAAATGTAATTTAACCTTCTTTATCTTTTATAGATAAGAATCATTTTCCTATATATTCATATTAATTATATTTTACATGAATAATAATTTTTATGATTTAATTATTTTTTATGGTAAATTTTTTTATTTTTATATTTTTATCTAAATTTTAAAATGGATATTTTTAACATTTTCATTACATGATGTTTTTGGTTTAGTTTTTGAAACTTTAAAAAAATATTGTTTTAATGTTTTTTATAAAAACATATTTTTAAAACATCCGGATATTTCTAGTTTTCTTATATTCCATAAAACATATTAATTGTTTTCGAATGTAATATAAATTCACACTATTCAATGAATTTTTCATTTTTTGAAAAATAATGAAATGATATTATTTTCTTCAATATTTTTAATAGTGATTTTAATTTAATTATAAAATTATTTTTCTTATGTTCCATAGTTTTTTATATAAGAATATTGTTTTTAAAATATTCCATTAATACAAATTATTTACTAAATATTTTTTAACATATCCTTGAAAAATCATGGAAATAATTTTGGTACTAACTCTTAACATCATTTTGTGTCTATGTTACCAAAGATTCCAAAATGTATTTTTTCAAAATATCACTTCAATTTTCCCCATTATTTCCAAAAATAAATGCCTTTTCTACAAATCAAATAACTTTTATGAAATCATGGTCTAATTTAACTGCTTAATAAATAATGGGTTTTAAATTTTTTTTATGCAAAAGGATTATTATTAGTTCAAACTGTTCCTTAAGGTTATTTTCCATATCACAATCAATCTTTCTCTTGAAATTAAATATCAAACTCACGTCCATAATTTCTAGTACCATAGATATTATTAATATCATAATTTACATTTTTAACTACATACCCATTTCAATACATGTTTTTAGTTGAATTAATATTTTTAAGGATGTTATTATATTGTTTTGGGAATATAGATATTTAATATACTTTATTAAAATGAAGATTTATTAATTACCAAGGAATATTGATTATATTTTTTATTAGTAAGTAAATATATAAATAAGTAACCGAATTTGTTTTGTGATGGTTGGGGATTATAATTATTTATCTATTTTTTGTACTTTGTGGGTCTCAAGAAGTAATCTAGTTAGAAAGAAATATTATTTTCGAATATGGTGTATGCAATCCCATTTATTGAAATTTTAGTATATGCGGCCCAAATAGTAATATTGTGATTTATTGAATTATAGATTTCATAATTAAAAAATTACTTAATAATTTATACATCACTATTAGGTTCCAATTATACATATTTATGTTTAATTATCACCGTATTAATTATATAACCCATTTTTAATTGTAAAATCATGAATATTGTTTATGCCTTATATATTAAATAGAGATTTTGTTTTACACAACACCTTTCTAGAAAACAGAGATCAGCCATTGTTTTTATTCTATTTCATAGTGTTTTAAGAAGGGATATTAAAATTAATTCAAGGATGTTGTAAATATGATAATAATGTTTTCATGATATTTATAAGATCTAATTTATGTTTAGAATGTAATATTAAATCAAGTACTTATATAGTCACCTGATATGACTAAACTGCTTGATCAGGTGTGATGTGATCCCTTATATATTATTCCAGTATGCTATTTTAAGCACTGACTCTAGTTTTCTGGATTTGGGGTTTTTAAAATAGTTTTGTTTAAATTCCATACTAGACTAACTATTATTTGATGATAAATTGCATCAAGGCATTGTGTTTTTGAGTCAAAAAGAGTTTCTCATCCATTATTATACAACGACGAATTTCAATAACAATCAATATTTCTTCATCATATAATTACTATTTTTTATCTCATTGATTCTCTACAAAAAAATCAAAAAACATTTGTCATGGATGTGAAATACTCAGGGAGTAATGTCAACACTTACACCAGGAAATGTAAAACAAAAAAGTCTTAGTTTGATGCTTCTTGTATATGAATTGGTCACATATTCTATTTATTCTTATACTTCTAATAAATATATAGAGTAATTTTCATTGGTGGTATTCCCAATAAGAAATATATTTGGATACAAGATTTTTCACACAATAAAAATGAATGTCCCTTTACTATATATAAAATCACTCAATAATATCCACTTAAAAATACTCTATAGATCAAAACATTAGACCACAATGAGATGATATATATATAACATCATTCATTAAATATATCATTCTTTTTAATTTTTATGATCTAGGATTCTAAAAGTGGGGCTAACAATGTGTTTTATCCTACCACTTAGGTATAGATTCTTATTCAATTTCAATAGTTCTAGATTTCCTTATGTATCCTCTATTTAATTAGCATGATAGTTCATAATTTTTTTAATGAAAACCCCCTTTGAGAATAAATTTTCTCTTGTTCATTCATCAATGCTTGATATTATTGGATTTCTTATACCCATATATTGTAATTCTCTAATATTATCCTTAGATGATATTTATACACTTATTCTTATTACATTCCTATTATGTGGTAATTTGTTTACTCATCTAGTAAAAATACTTTGTGTAAAAATTAATAAATCATAGGTTATTATGATAGCATAAATCATACCTTGTTGGTTGGGTAGCCCGCTCTTACAAAATAATTCTACAAATGGAGGCATAACTATTTTAGACATACACTTTCACTCAGTGGGTGTATTTACCTAGAGAACCTCCACATTAAGTTTTATATATTTTACTCTAATAGAATAATATTCGAAATTATTATCCTCAATATAAATTCTTAAACTCTATCATGTGGTTGGTGAGTACTAGTTGTTTCAACACTTCTAACAATTTCATTGTCAGGAGGATGATATGTAAGAATAATATGGGTTTTAAGAGGACATAAAACATATTTTGAAATAAATTAATATTTAGTGTTAACACAATAATATATTATATTAGTTTAAATTATATTATTATCAAATTTATACATATTATCAGTCTGTTTTATATCAGTTTCATGCTTCATGATGTTATCATTGTTTTTATAATATGAATTGACTATTGAGAAAACCATAGTATGATTTATATTCTCATATGAATCAAATTAATATAAATATTTTTTAAAAATAAAATATCCTTTAATCCAAAAAACATAAACTCCTTGAAATTTCTCTTTTCTAGATGATCACATTGATTTTTAGCCAAAATGATGTTTTTACCAATCCTTTAATTATTCACATAGAGATGAATTAAAAACCTGTGGACTCCTGTTCTTTTATATTTATTTTATTTTGGATTTTTTACTTATTTTTGTTCTTTTACATTGGTTTCAGGGAGTTATGGAGGGCCTTACAGATGTTGTACTATGGGAAACATTAGATTTCAATAGTTATTATTGTAAATGATGGTTTCCTGGAATGAAACGAGTTAATAATTTTTTCATGAATATTTTATAAAATTATTCTCTAAGATAGGTTGAATCAATTATTATTGTAAAATATAATTTCCAAACATGATTATTTAGAAAAAAACATCATTAAGACAAGAATTTTCATTCCCTCTATGAATACAGTTGACCCAATGTTAATATTGGGAATACCACATTTCCCTTTCTTGATGATAAACTTTTTTGGGTCTTTTTATCCATCTATTTAGACAAACATAACTCCTTGAATCACATACTTGTTTTATATATTCCTTCATGGTGGATGCTATGAGTTTCTTCGCATTGTGATCTTGTGTATTCATTGTATGATCTCTTCTTCTCTCCCTAAACGTACAATCCACGAAATCTGAATCTAGGTTATATGTTAGGTCTTACATTGGGTATTTTTTGGTTTTATGGTTTTTTTAGATCCCTCTATGTATTATAATGGTGTTTGGTCTATATCATGGTTGAGTGCCTTATAATACATTTAATGAAAATAGATTTTAGGAAGGTGTCTTATACATAACTCTTTAAAAATTGAATAAATATTTCTACTACATTAATCATGGATGTTCATTACTATTAATGATATTGATTCAATTTAGGTATCCATATAAATGTATGGTAAATTAAATGTGTTTTAAAATAATTGTAAACCTAGATTTTTTTTCTTATGAATCGATCATTAAAAATGTTTTAATATACCAATCCTTATTTTCGATATTGAAATATCTAACTGATTCTGTGCTAGGTGATTCTGTAAATAATATAAATGATGATTTTTTATTTGGTGGTAAAAATGTTATCTTTTTTACTCTTGGGTTATTATACAATGTGGAAATGAATTATAATTATCTATTTATGAATTAATCAATTGATGAACTATTAGTTAGTTTTCCAAATGGGATATTCATTAATTTGTAATTAAAGCATTATTCTGTTGGATGGTTGGAACTTTAAATGATTTAGTATATATTAAAACCTATAGTAATTTCTCCTTTATGTGATGGGGATTATTGATTTTTCACATATTTTAATGAGTATCCTTTTTTTGGGGGATATTTTTTACTAATACGGTATTGTAATGACATAAAATTATAGAATAAGAACATTGTATTCCACAGTGTGTATGACATGAAACACCAAGTGCATACGAGAAAATAATATCTTCAAAATTTACAATAAAATTAATATTTACAATAATTTCAATCTATGATATAGCTGGATGTTAACACAATAATGAGATATCTTTCATTATACATAACAAATACTTTCTTCTATAGCTGTGTTATAGAAAAAACTGGGTTACACCAAACAACAATATAATATTAAAATATTGATATTTAGTAAAGAAGATATAACCTACCCATTAAATTACTAATTAGGAATAATATAAATAAATTATGAGAATTTATATATTAAATTACCAATAAAATATTTTCAAAATTCCAATATATTTTAAAGGCATAATATAAGAATAAGCCAAATCTTATACACAAAAAACCATAATTTTTATAAAGGCATTTTACCGCCTTCAAATGGAAAACCTAATTTAAATAATAATTCTTTAATATTTATATATTAATATTTTAAAATAAACATAATTTTTTAAATTGAAATTTAAAAATAAGTCTAGGGAAATGTTTTGGAATTTTTTTGAAATATATCATTTTTTGATGAATAGTGAAAAATTCTGAATTTTAGTTCCGAACAACTTTTTCATATGATTTATTTATAAGGTAAAATTATGTTTTTTATTAGTTATAAAGTCAAATTACATAAATAATAAATAATGTAATCTATTATAGTTAATTTTTGTAAATTTCACATTGAAATTATATATAAACACATCTCAAACATTTGAATGTTCTTACTTTAAAACCTTGTACTCTCATCTCGTATACAACATTTTTTTATATTAATTTATTCCAATTATGTTAATTTAATTTTAAAAAACTGATTAAATATTTTGATTTATAATAATTTATAATTTCTAAAAAGTTAATAATATTTTAATAATAATAATATAAGTGAATTTGATTAAAATAAATTAATTAGATTAAGAGAAAATTTATCATAACAATGGAATAAGTCATGAACATAAGAGCCATAATGACTTATAAAATTATACAAAATCCATTTTATTGACATATTTATAACATATTAGCCATTTTTTCTAATATTACAATTATTGGAGGCACATGACATGGGAAAATGATTGGTGAAATTCAATTTTAAAAAATTTATAAGCACACCACTCCACCATAAAAAGGCACTCACCCCTCCCACTAATTCAAACCCTCAAAGAACATTGGATATAAATAATATGAAAAAATAGCCTCCCAAAATAACTCCTATAATACTAGAATTATAACTTTTGGAATAAATACAACCAAGAATCCTTTTGATATAAACCAATGAAAGTTAACTGAAAAAGATGTAACATTCTTTAATGATCACTTTTATTTTATTTCCTTAACCACCCACATAAAATATTATTATTCCTTCATTATAGAATAAAATCAGTATACTCAAAATAAATTTTTGTTTTTATTATAGGGATTTTACAAACACTTATCACATATTCATTTAATTGTTAATGAACTTACTGATTCATGTTGGGTGAACAAGGGCCTCACGAAACGATGTCATTCATTTTTCATTTATCGCCTCTCATGGTTGGTAATTATGATAGAAATTATATGTATATATGTCATATATGATATATATAATTCTTTTATGATTCATTAATTATTTTATAATACATATTATTTTCATTCCATTTTATGGGAATACAATATCATAGTTTGTGGAAGTGATGACCACCGCCTCCTCAAAAAGATATGATTCATTCATGAAATTCAAGGAATTTATAAAAGATTGTTTTAATTAAATATTGATATATATATATTATAAAATTATCAGAATATAATTATAATATACAAATATATATATAACATTTACATTTCATTATTTTAAATACAATAAAGAAATAGTGCCAATATTCATGTGTACATACGACCTACTATCTCTATGAATGGTGCATTTCATATTCTATCTCCACAAATAATGGGTTACTAAAAATAAATATATAATATATATATATATAGAATTTTTACATAATTTTTTAATATCTGTATATGATGAAATAATGTTCTTTGTAATAGGAACAAAAAGTAAAAAGTCAAAAAGTATTCCAAGAACTAGATAATTAACACACAAAATAGTGAAAATAATGAAATTTCATTAAAAAAGGTATTAATATGTCATAAGAAGTTTATATATATCATTATTAATATTATTATGGTTCCTTTATATGTTATAAACATGTTTAAAATCCTTATATAAGAGTTTAAAGTTTGTTCACCATGAAGGGTAACGTAAGGTGAGGGATTCATGTCACACTTTTCTTTCCATTAGGCATACACCATTATCATCACTCCATTATTTTCTTTGGTGTATATATTAACCCAATTTATATTTTTATCATGAATAAATTTATCTTCAATTTATTTATAGTTTCATTTGAAATTATTTATTTCATGGCGATTATAAATCAAAAGTTTCCAAGAAGTAAGGGACTTCGTCTCAATTTCCATTATTTGAGGTATACTTGGTTTTTATACATATAATTTAATATATATGGTGAAATGACTACCAATTTTACATGTAATATCCTGATTAATTAATTATTCATTCTATTTTTATTTTAAATTTTAATTATTTCATGTAAGGGAATTTGAATTACTCATTTCCAAGTGGAAAAAAATTCATAACCCAATTTTGTTCCATGTGATATATTATTTCCTTGTTGTAATTAATATTATATGATTATTTATTTCATAAAGGTATAACATATATATTTTTACTTAAACATTATTTACGTTGATTTACATTTGACACAAATGTTATATTTATTGATTGATCAACTTTTTGGTATTTTCAAATGATTACGTCCCAATCTTCTTTTCTTTTGAATTATTTACACTTGATTTACCATTAAAAGAAATTATTTGATAATTGTTTAATAAATCCATAAATTTTATTCGATTCTGGTTATTCAAAACCTTTTTCTTATAATAGTACTGTTTTCCAACTCTTTTGAACTCAAAATAGTTTATAAACTGTTTTTAAGAAATCTTGAAAGTCATTTATGTCCTTAGTTAAAGAACCCTTTTTCATCTGAAAAATGAATAACTAAAATGTTTTAATTTTATTTAACCTTTCCAAAATTATTTATTAATGAAAATTTAACCTTTTTCATTTAAAAATGTTTTTTAATGGAAAATTAGTTTCTATTTCCTAACAGAAAATTTTTATAACTATTGTGTGGTGAAAAAAGAATGTTCCTTTTAACTTGTAAATCATGTTAACATTTACCCATCATCATTTCATCAAATATTACATTTCTGGTTTAAAAGTTTAAATTTTAAATATAATGTTTTAAAAAGATTTTTTCACGGAAATTATTTTCAAAAAATTTCTCAAAATAAAATTTATATTTGTCAAAATAATTTTTTTAAAATATCTTTTTATGGTATCTCTATTAGTAAATAACAATAATACTTTTTTTACTCCTCATTGGATATGTTTTATTAATGCAATCATTATTCTTCATCCATATGGTTTATTATTGATTTTTTCAAGGATAGTATTGATATTCACATTATTGATTCCTTTGTTATTCCACCAGAAATATTTAATTTATTATGATCATCATATCCTGATGATCCATATCATTTATCATAGATATATCTATTTCATAAATTGTATATCATTTCTTCATATAGTGATTAAATTTATAGTTATTTTGTTATCAAGGGTATTATTTGTAAAATTATATCCTTTATTCAAGATGGATATTTGATAAGGCATATTTTTTACTTTTATGTGAGAAATGATTTGGATATTAAGTGATGGGTGGGGACCAGACATTATATAGCCCCTCTATGCATATACAGGTTCTCATGAGATAGTTGATAAAATTAAATATGTTTCTACATTTAGTTTTAAACCTTCATCTAAAAGGTCTTGGATGTATATGTTTTCATGTACCTCAGAAATCAAATCCAATAAATAAGAATTGCCTTCATTGAGATTTTAGTTATTAGTATTATCCAAGACATTTTCACTATGATAATGTCTATAGAGGCATTTCATTTTCATATTATTGAATAAATGAGATGTTTTTTCTGTTATTTACCTTTCCATATTTTTTATGAACTTCCTTACAAGTTTATTTATTATATAAAATGTGTGTTGAAATATTTCCTATCTATATTGATTATGCTAATTGATTCATTATTCCTTCCATTTTACATAACCCTTACTAATCATTTGAGCTCAACCTTATTTTGTTTTCTTCCCCATAAATCTGTTATATGTACTTGGAATGATATGCAAGGACACACTATATGGTATA
The DNA here is from genome assembly GCA_963277665.1 of Viscum album. Taxonomy (NCBI): domain Eukaryota; kingdom Viridiplantae; phylum Streptophyta; class Magnoliopsida; order Santalales; family Viscaceae; genus Viscum; species Viscum album. Next base: position 91,771,388 of record OY728164.1, read on the forward strand.
ATGTAATCCTAGAAAGGAAATAATTATGTTGTAATTTGTGCATTCATTTTTAATACAAGACTCATGTATGTATCAGGTCTACCAAGGCAACTAAACTGATCTGTCCTTTGGGATTTAATTCCTTCAAATATTGATAATAAAATGGTAACATGAAACCAACTTTGTGATTCTTAGGTTGGGGTAATATAGTTGGTATGAATGGTTGTTTAGTTGAAAATTTTGGAACTTGATTTAGGAAAACATTAATTAGAGAACATAACCCCTGTTTGGTATTTAGGGATATGTATAGAATAAAGACATAATATATCAGTTAAATGATATTACGAGGTTTTCATAAAAATACATCCCTACTTGGAACTACAAGTAGATTTCATTATATCACAAATATTCTTCTGGATAATAACTTTGAATATGTGCTACCATCCAGACTCGAGCATATCCCGATACACAACAACAGGCCTTTATGTGGACCTTTTTTGACACTCCATGGGGATTCACATCAAATAAATAATAATTTATTTACAATCCATTAATAATAATTTTAAAATATAATATGATTTAATGACCTAGGATAATCATTACTCTAAGGATGGACCTATGTGGAAATAAATTTGTTAATGTTAATATGTTTCAGGGTTGAATTGATAACCGTAGTAAAAGAGATATTTAATGATTAAATTTTAAGGATGTCCATTATATTTATTTTGGAAATTATATTAATATGGTTTTAGAGAATTAAAACATATATAGTATGTGACAACGCATTAATTCGGGCAAGGACAAAAGACTTGAACCCATGAACGAAAAATGATAATGTTTTTCACCTACAACTGGCCTACATGAGGTCTTGGTTATTATTTAAAATTATTTAGTTAAATAATTTTATGATTACCAATTAATAATGAAACTATAATTTCACCTTTTAGTTTTATATTTTAATGAATTAACCATATTTATTTTGTGTAATATTAAGAGAATAGTTAGTTATATGTGTCACTCTTTTATGGGCCTTAAGATCCGTTAAAATGGTATTTTACTACTTCAGGCATATATATTCATTTTCGGATATCCATTTCATGGAGTAATGGATTATTTTTTAATTGATTTATGAATAAAAAAATTATGAAATTATGTTTATAGAAATATATCAACTAATTAAAATTTTATATATACTTCAGTGTTAAAATAATTACTTATAATTTGGAAATACCCCGAAATAAGAAAAATGAATTAATTATTATTGAATCAAATGTAATTTAAATCATAAAATAATTATGGATTTAAAGCCCTAAAATTTATATTGATCATTCAAAAGTTTTTTTCCAATGAAATCAATCTCCCCTATAATTAATTATTCTTTTCCTCCATTGTGTATCTTTAAACTGCACTCATATTCTCTTTCTTATATAACAAGTTATATGTTAGTACATGTGACTATGTTATTAAATTATTTTTTCTATTTGTTTTAATGTTAAATTCGATCAATATTACATCATTAAATCTAATATCTCCCACTCGAAAAAATTTCACAACGAAATGGGATTTAAAAACATCCCACACTTGTGAACATTTTTACATTAAAAACCCTCATTGTCATCTCGTTTGGTGGATTAATTTTAAATTAGTTTCATCCAATTATTTTATTCGAATTTGGTAAAATATATTCCATATTTTGAATAAGAATAATTTTTAATCTATAATAAATGAAATTATTTTTTTCCCAAAAAATTTAGAAGATTTTATTAAAATTAATTACAGCAATTAAGAGAAAATTTTCTTACCAAGGGACTAAACCATAATCTTGAGAGACAAAAGGAACTAGAACCCTATCAAAAATTTATTTGATGGACATATTTTGAATATATATAAAATGATATCAACTATTTTCCATTATTAGAGCCACTAGACATGAAAAAATGTGGGTGGGATTACATTTTCAAAGAAATACAATAATGTACTCCTCCTCCACTATAAAAAGGATCAAAACCCTCCCACCTATTCACACCTCTCAAGCCATTTGGATCGCCCAAAATAAACCCTAATAAGCTCCTGAAATCCATGCCCACATCATCTAAGAATCCATTTTAGAATTAATCCAACCAATGTTTCGTTTTTTATAAACCTAAAGGAGTTACCTGTAAATGAAGTAACATTCTTCGACAATCACATTCAATTAATTTCCTTATACACCCCATCTAATATTATTATTTCATGCTAACATAATAACATATTTATCCTAAATAAAATAATAATGTTTTTCCATTATAATGGTTTTACTGACACTTACACACACTTCCATCAGATGGATAACTAAAATATTGAATCATATAGGATGAACTGTCACATCATGAAATGGTGTCATCCATTTCACTTTTACCAACTTTCATGGTTGGGAGTTATGATGAACAAACTATTTAAATATTATATATATTATATTTATAAATTATTTATGATTCTATAATTCTTTTATATTACATACCTTTATGTACACCATTTTTTGGGAATGCGATAGCATCGTCTGAAGAAGTGTGTTTTCATGAGTATGTATGACCCACCATCTCCGTGAACTGTCCATTTCATTTCCTATCTAAAAATGTAATTTATTACTCTAAATAAATATATAATGAATATATATATAATTTAAATTATACTTCACATGTTACCTAAGATCAAATCATGATATAATTAATATGAACATCAAGTAACAACTCAAATCGTACTAAAAAACATAGACAATTAACACTCGAAATAGTGAAACTAATGAAATATTATTAAGAAATATATAATAACAAATTATCAGAAGTAAATATATAATGTAATTAAAATAAATGTAGATATTTTATAACATAGTAACATGTTTAAATCCATTATGATGTTATAGGTCATTCACCCAAAAAGTAAATGTGAGGTAGGAGATTCATGTCTCAGTAATCACTCCATGAGACATACACCATTTCAACCACATAATTACTTTGTGTGGTATATACACTACACCTTTTTTATTTTATATTATGAATAAATTTAACTTTATGTTATTTATAGATTCATTTGAAATTATTTCTTTATTTGGGATTTTATTTAAAAACATACCATGTAGTAAGGGACGTTGTCTCAATTTCTATTCTTTGAGGAATACTTTATTTTTGTGCACGTAACATTCTAGATATGATTCACATACATACACATTGAAATTTAATGTCACTATTCATTAATTATTCATTATATTTTGAGTCAAAATTTTGATTATTTTATATATGGGTATTTAAATTAAGAATTATCAAGTTGAGAAGAATTTCATAACACATTTACTTCTATTTGGGTTGTATTACTTTATAGTTGTCATTAATATTCTATGATTATGTGTGTAATCAATTTTTAAGGTATATATTTTTAATTTCAACTTATTTATATGTATTTACATTGGAAACAAATAATATATTTATTTATTGATAAAATTTATGTTCCATTCAAGGGTCTACATCCCAATCTAATTTTATCCAGAATTATTTAAAATTAAATTACCATAGAAACAATTATTGGTTAATTATATAATGAATTATTTTATTTAATTATACTCAATTTATTAATTACATTTTTCATGTAATAGTACCATGATTCCTCTCTTTTTTATTAAAAATATTTTATAAAATATTTTTTAAAAAAATGACTTCATTTCTCTATCTATTCAGAGAACCAGTTTTTTTAAAAAACCATGTTTTTTTAAAATGTTATCAAAAATATTTTTAATCATTGAAAAATTATATATTAAAATCATTTTTACCCTTTTTACTTTATATATATTTTTCCAAATTAACATTCTAATATCATTCCAAAAAGACATTTTTTGAAACTTTTTACCATAAAAAATGGAATGTTCTTTTTACCATATATGACATGTATAGATTCACACATCGTCATTTATTCAAATATTCCTTTGAAATCTTAAAAGGATACATTTAAAATAAATTTTATTTAAATTTTATTTTCTAATAAAATTATTTTCAAAAAAATCAAAGAGGAAAATATATTTCCCTCAAAAATGGTTTGAAAATATTTTTTTATATTATTTTTAGTCAAATATTATAATAAACCATTATGTTTACTCAAATGGGGATATGTGTTACTGAAACCATCATTATTATTACTCTGGATGGTTTTTGATTTATTTCTCCTAGGATAGTATTGATATTTACCTTTTTGATTTCTTTTTTAGTCCCCATGAAATATTCAATTTACCACAACCATCGGACACTGAATCTCCATTAATTAACCATATCATTTATTATGAATATGTTTATTTCTTAAACCATAAATAATTTTTTGATAAAGTGTTTACATTTATAGTAATTTGATTATCTAGGTAAATATTGATAAATATGTATCATTTATTTAATAATTCTATATGATAAGTTGTATTTTTTATTTGATATGATTAAATTTTTTGGAACAGAAATTATAGGTGGAGTGCAAACATTATATTTCCCCTTGATGAATTGACATGTTCTCATGTAAAAAATAGGTTGTGAAATTTAAATAGGTTTCTACCCTTATTTTTAAATTTCACTATGAAAGGTCTTAACTTTATATGTTTTCATGTTACTCGTATGTGAAATCGAATAATTAAGAATTGAATTAATTGAGAATTAATTTTCCATTATTATCCTTGATTTCTTTACTATGAAAAAGAATACAAAAAAATTTCATTCTAAATTTATTAATTAAATGGAATGTGTTTTTAGTTATTTAACTTTCCATATTTTTTATACTCTTCCTTCATAGTTTATTTATTATATCGTATGTGTGTTTACTTATTACCTTTATATAATGATTATGATCGTTGATTCAATATTTCATCCACTCTACTTAACCTTTACTTTCCAGTTTGGGTTCACCATTATTTTATATTCTTCCCCATGATTCCATAAATTGTAGCAGGAAATATTTTCAAGGATATTATAGATGAAATTATTTTACCTCGAAAGAAAATAATAATGTTGTAATCAGTTTATTCATTTGTAATACAATATTCTTATATATATCTATTTTACCAATAGTACGGAATTGACTAATCATTCAATATTTTATTCCATATAATCATGCCTATGTAATTGTTTCATAAAACCAACTCCTGGATTCTATGTTCAGGATTCTACATGGATAATATGTGATTATCCAATTTGGGTGTTCTATGGTTTGAGTGATAGAAATGGTTTTCTATTATATACTTATGGTATGATTATTACATTGAAATACTAACATTATTTTATATATAAAGTGAATTATTGATTTCTTTTTAGAAATTCTAACTATAAATTTTAACCAGTTTATAATTATTCTCTATGTGGTGACCCTAGGTTACGGCATAGGTTATCCTATGGTTTATTTCTCCTCAGTTAGGCATGGAAGGGTAACACAAGGTGTTTATGTGGGTTGATGGATGTGTTGATTGTTATCTTATATGGAAAATTTACTTCAGTAATAACCAAGGAATCTCTATTCATGTTCATTCCCATCATTCACTGTTGGTATCATAAAAGAGATATATTTTCCATAGTATGGTTTTATTCATATTGTAAAAAATTATTTTTGGTTATTTATTGGTTTATCTTAAAACTATTGTAACTAAAATTTATAAATAATTTTTTAAATTAAATTATATTGTGTTTTTATTTAAAATGGATCTTAGTATTATGAATGTGGGGTGGTTCTAATGGTATTTTAAATTATTACTATTTTAAGTGAGAAAATATGTGAATATAATTTTTTATTCCTATCTGAAAACCAGTATGAAATGGAATTATATTTTATTAGTTATGTTCTTGGTTAGGAAGTTGTGACTAACTCAAATGTTTTACTAAATCCAATATAATAAATTTTACTAGGACACTTGGATATTGGGGATGTTCTCAGATCTCGTAAATTTTTTACTAAGGAGGTGAAATCAGGGATTCATTTTTTGAATAGGGAAACATGTTTCTGGTGTGTTTGTTTTATTTTATTACATTATTTTTCATTAATAGAATAATTGTCCTTTTATTCTTGAATATCATATTGTATTAGTTAATATATTAAATATGAATTCATATTTTATTTCCCTATCAGTGTAGTTAATGTTATAATTATTCATTTATGTATCTCCTTCATTCGAAAAAATAATTCCAAATGCATTTTTGTGGCCCTTATTCTTATCATTAGCCTGTGGGGATTGAAAATACCCTTTGAGCCTTCTTATGGTCCTACTAAAATCCCTAGTTTTGGGTTGACCTAGTTTGGTTCATGATATATTCGTATCAAAGTAGTCTTGTACTATTAATTGTTGAAAATTTGTATATATGATTTAATACATTCATAACATGGGATGTTGATCAACAATAGCAGCATGACCACCACCTTTCATGATAATACCTGATTTTCTAGAGGTTTTCTATAGACTATTTTCTTTTTATTTTCCTCGGATATGAGATTTTATTTGAATTCAGTTCTCCAATTTTTATTTATTTATGAGCTTTAATGAATTTAATTGATAAATCTGGGTCATGCGATACCTATATAGGTTTTGGAATTCCATGTGCATAAGATACGAACTATGTGAGATCCATTAGGATTTGTATGTTTAGAATACAGTTTTCCTAACCATAGTATTAATTTTAGAGTTATCAATGGTTTTTATCACAAAATTATTTTCATTCATTTTTGATTTCGAGATATTTCCATTTTAATAATGTTGTAGCTATAGTGAAATTTGTTATTTTATTAATGTATATGTTGTTTTAGTATAAATTTAAACTAAAAATTTTATTTTTAATATTTGAATTTTATTTTGAATAAGAACTGATATTATGAGAAAAATTTATATAAATTCAAGATGATATTTAATTTTGAAAATTTTTTCAAAATGGTTTGGATTTAATGTGATGTGTTCTTTTTTGAACATTTGATAATAACATAGATAAAAATGATTCTTCTAATTATATTTAATTATTTCATGTGATGTTAAGGAAATATAATTATAATATTTTAAAGAGTTTATGGTGGATATTATATTAAAATATATGGTTGTTTAAATATTTTAATGTCAATATTTTTTTCTAATAAAACCATCAAATGTGTTTAAAATTTTTTCATAATGATTTATTTTTTCTAATGTGTTATGTAAAAATAATTTCAAAAAAATTTATTTCAGTTTTATTTAAATTTTATTTTGAGATCACATATTGAATAATGATATATAATATAAGTTTGTGTTCTTGAATTTCTTTATAGAGTTCGGGTTTATTGTTTGTCGATTACATGGCCATTCAGATTTAATGGAATCTTATGAGGAATCTTTGAGAGGATCCCTCTCCAGCCACACATTGTTTGATCAACGTTTTTATTGTATAGTTGTTCCATTTTATCTAATAACATATCATAGTCTTGATTCCCTATCTCCCCATAACGAGTATCTCATTTTAGAATTCTACAACATGAGTCCTTCTCATTTCATCTAGAAGAAGGATGATAAAGAATCTATGGTATGGATACAAAATGTTGATGATATTTTCATCCTACTTGAGAATACAAAATATATAAAGGATTTATATGAAACCATCATGAAATAGGATTAATGTTTAAAGTTGTAGAATTATATTATTTCATCTAATCAATATAAGGTTCACTATTAATAATTTTTCGAGCCACATAATGTTCGTCAATTATTTTCAAATGGAGTGAAGGTATAAAAGGTGATAAAATTTTATGTCCTCGTATAAGATGATAAAATAATGTTGTAGTATGAAAATTGATATATAAATTTGTTTACAAACCCTTTGGATTTTTCATTATATGATTCAATGATTTCTTTTTTTTTAAAAGTAGGTATTTGACTAGATCCATCCCATGTATTGTCTTCCTCCATCCTGACCTCATATAGACTAGGGATAGAGCAAGTTTCAATGTTGAATAGGGATTAGTAGGTTCACCAGATGTGGTACGGGACATTACTATTTTCATGTGTGGTGTAGTAATCTTCTACATGGGAACAATGAAGTGTTTGAATTCAAATTATATGGGTATGAGTATTACAATTACAGGTTTTTTCTTCTCGCCATTATATCCTATAAGTATGCACATAGTATGCTAATTTTGTATAATGATAGAACATAAGAAACCTACATGTTATATAACTCATAAAACCTATAATTATTATAGTGGGTTGGGTTATATTAAATGGTTTTTTAGAAGAGTTTCTCCTAAAAATGGATCTGAATCTATCCTTCCTAAATATTGCATAATTCAATCTATTCACATGATATCGATTTTATGACCTTGTGAGTTTTATATTTATAAAATATATTTTCTACTATCTGTCTTGAGATGTTGATATTTATACAATGGGTTTTTAGAAGTCAAATAATAACATTTCATTTGATGGAGTCTATCATTGTGATGTAAGAGTCCAGTTTAGATGGATTTTCTCAAATTTATTCTTTTTTTGACTTCTCAGTTTTGGTAATTCGATAAGGAAGAGTATGTATATAAATATAATTTTAATATGCATTTGAGAAACACATTATTTATTTTTTCTTGTTGACTAATTATATATATTTTTTATCATGGATTGGTGTGTATGTCTATATGGATGATGAATAGAATTATATTTCCCCACACCATTTTTATTTAGTCATTTGTAATCCAAAAATGAAATTCTTATATAAATAATAATAGTATTTTTCTATAACAATATACTCCTATAATCTTGTTTTCCCTTTTCATTTTATGTTTATCCTCTGATATTTAGAGGTTTATCATGCATCTATTGTATTTTTCAATAATTTGATGGGTCCTCTAGTTTTTAAAGATTGGATTTTCGAATTAATCCTTATTCTTTTAATTATTTGGGTTCTTCCTCTACTCGAAATGGTTTCACACTTATTATAGTTTAAAACCTCTATATTTCCAATTTTATGACAGTTGTGTGGTAATAGGTTTTCAAGGGAGATAATTCTATTTTTAATTTTTAATTCATTTTGGAAATAAAGAAATAGATTCATTAGGATGTTGAATCCTTTAATTTGGTTGGTATGTGATTTAATTTCTGGGGCATTCCTTTTCTTATAATTTCTGGGTTATTGGTTGTATTGTACATTCGCAGGCTTGAATATTTAGTTCTTTTGTCATTTATAATATCATGTTATTTATAATATGTCTGTGTTATTGACTTATTGTACACTGGAATATTTTTGTAGGTGTTGGGTGGATTTGGTACCAGTGATGGTTTTACTCTGATGTTTTGTTGAATTCACCGAGATCTGAGGTTTTATAAGCATAGTATCTAGTTACAATCACATATCCTATGTATGTACTATGTAGTTCTTGTTGAGTAATTTCAAATTCATTTTTTACTATATATTTTTGTATATATATCTTTGTTTATATTCATGAATTGATGAATCATTGGGATATCTTTTCTTGTGTGGTGTATATGGTGATCATGTGTATTGTTGTGGGATGTGACTGAGACTTCAAATAATGTGATTAACATTGATCATTAAATTTAGGAACCATTATCTAGATCATGAATAATTTTTTTAGGGGAATAACTTTCACCATTTCAATAATATTCATTGTTTATAGTTTCTTTGTTTTTTGGATTAGTCATTGAGTCTTTAAGGTTTTAACTTGGTTGAATTTTTGCTAATCTGATTTATATTTCTCCATCCTCTTGATTAACCATTGACCTCGATTCATTTTGGGGATAAAAGGTTCTATATTCGTGAAAGTTTCCATAACCTGACCTCTTTTTCATATTAATTTATTTATTTTGGATTTATAAATGATTTCATTCTTATGACTTGGTATCCAAGATCTTGGGACGGTCAATGAGAGGTGGAAGTGTTGAAAACTAGAAACTATAAACATATCATTACATAAAAGATGGAATTATGTAGTGGACCACTTTTACGTTTCTCTTGTGAATCTTATCTCAAATTATTCAACACATTGGGTGAAATATATTATCAAAATGAGTGAGAATATCAACACATGAATATTTAGGGAGGATGTCCATTCTTATTTTGAATATTGACTCACTCCATGAATATGGTCTTCCTAATATTAATTATGGGTCATTATCATTGTTCCCCTACTTGAGATTAACCAATTTTCATAGTCTTTCTCTCTCCACGTTTTCACCCATAAATCCCAGAAGCATATCCTTGGTTTATCTTTTCCTCTATGGTGGATCCATTGAGATTATTCATATATTCAGGTTGGTTATTCAAGGTAATATATCAAATTTCCTTCTCTATTATTATTTTATACTCTATAACACAATAATAAAATGCACATTAATTTCAGAACCATTGTGGCTCACAATTGGAATATATTTATATTTTAATGTTTCTTTTTGATTATTCAATGTTTTGTAAAGAAGATAGGGTTGTGTCATGGTTTATTTTCTCTATATTCATTAAAAAGAATGAGATTTGAGTTAGGTGTCCCACGAAAGTATTTTCAAGATTTGATCAAATAATTTCTTTTTCTTTTACCCTAGGATATCAACATCTTTAATGTAACAACTAATAATAAGGTTTCAATACCAATGGGTTCTTCTTTTCATGATTTCTTAACCAATAAATAAAAGGGTGTTTTTTATATGAATTAATTTTGAAAATTTTATAAAGATTTTAGACATATTTTGTAAATTGATATTCCTAGTTGGGAAATTGATAATTACATATATAAATTATATTATATATTAATTTCCAAAACAATAATATTTTATTACTAAGATGAAAAGTTTTTAGATAATTATGAGAAATTATTTTAAAAGACGTATTTATTTATGTAATCAAATCGTGAATTATGTGTTTGGTATTACAAGGTTTTATCCATTTATTTATCCTTAAAATTTATTACAACAAAGATTTGGAATTGTTGATGATTACATAAAAAATAAAAACACATAAGAAAAAACCATTTATATATGTTTAAAATTATGAATTTTTTAATTCATATAATATGTATCTCTATTGAGGTGAGTTGAAATGTTTTTCAATGATTTGGAAAATGTAATTTTTGAATTTGGGGGTTCAGAAGTGTGTGCATGATAATTGGTTATTTACAAACATGATTATATATAAAGATTATTATATTGAAATGATCACCTTATTTTACATATTATGAGAAGTGCTGGTTGGATAGGTGTGAAGTACACCAACACATGTACAATAATATAGAATTGTGAACTATCAAGTTCCCTTTATTTGTGATATCATTTAGATTTTGTTATTTTTCTATATTATTAGGCCCGTATGGATAAGAATTTGGTTTTTAGTAGTTCGACTAGTTTTATTAATTATTACTATTTATGTGATCATTTCATCATTAATGACCTTGTTATCTATGTTCTTACTTTTTTTGATGAACAGTAAGGATTCTAGAACAATGATATTTTTTCTGAATTTTTGATAAAAGAGTACTGCTATAATTTTTTTTTCAAGGATTTTTATAAAACTAATGTATCCATAATTAAGGAATTATGTTTTCAGTGGAAAATATTTTGTTATTTTGTTGTGGTTGAATCTCATAATTTTAAAAGTGGAATTTTTTTCAAGGGAAAGTATTATATGGTTATTATTAATGATAAATTCCTTGAATACTATTTTTTATATATTTTTTAAAAATATCATGAAATGTATTTTCCTTTTAATCTTTTTTTTTACTTTAGAGGAGGGATACTTATTAGGTTGTTTAGCTCAAGCCATTATATTATAGCTTATAAGGACACAAGTATTTAGTGAATTTAAATGGATCTATCGATTCTTCTTTGATAGAGGTGAATTTGGTATTTACTTTCATGAAATTTGAAATTTAATTTTTGTTGATTTTTATTGCATTGTATTTCCTTATTTTACGTTATATCATCCATTAACCTTGAATTTATGGATCTCATTATATTTTATTTTACTTAATATATACGAGTTTTGTGATTTATAACCTTATATTTCTTTACATATTGTGATTAATTAATTGATTATTTTTAATTTGAAAACATCATTCCAAATATATAATTTTTGATCCGATGAACTTATCGCTAACAGGTGTGGATTGAGAAATCTCTTTGGTCCTTGTCATGGGTTAGCATAACTGCCTATTTCCTGGGTGGCCTAGGTTTTTTTACATGAATTAATATATTTTTCTTAGGGATTTCTATTTAATAATCTTTTCAAATTTCTAGTGAACAAGATCCCAATGTATGTTGGGGAATGGAGTTTTATTTAAAACCAAATAATGTTTGTTGTTGATTTATTGATTGGCTATTTTTTTGAAAATATATGTGTTATTGAAAAATATATTTAATTTCATGTGGTGGTGATTATTAGATAATTTTTATGGAATCATTCAATCCATTATATATAAGATTGTGTATTTCATTGTGTTCTTCTCAATGGATGTAAGTTATTCTGATTTAATATGAATGATTTTGTTTGTAATTATGGAATAGTAAATATAGATGGATAATAAATTATGCAAGGATATATACTAGACATGTCTCTATGAAATTAATTTTATATTTTATGATCAATAAGATATATACATTATGAAATCAATGGAATCTGAAAATCATCTACATAGTTATAGATAAAAATTTATACTACATTATAAAAGTTGGTATAAGATAAAATCACATATGTGAAAATACACTATATTTGGATATATATCAAATTATATACAAAGATCGAGACTACATGAATGATTGGATATTTGAACATGGATATGTAGAAACATCTGATATGTGGATTTTGATATATAAAAAAATATTCTACATGAATTTGTATTGGTATATTTCTATTAGAAAAAATTTCATTTCATTTTAAGGCACACATAAGGGTTTTGTGAAGTTAATAATTTAAAAACATTCAAACACAATATTGTCAAAGATTCCACTATGGATCTGTTGCATAAACTATTGCAGGCCACGATTGATTTCTGGGAGAAATTTCAAGAACACTAACTACCATCATATTCATGATGGTATGTGGTTATTATTAAATTTAGGGTTGAATATATTTAATGAAATATTTTGTGATAATGGTTCATAAGGAATTCAAAATTGAAGACTGTGATTGAGGTCTCATTTTGATACTAGTTTCCTTATTTTATGGATGTTCATATTGAAATATAGAGATATTATTGGTGGATATAATATTATTAATTCTTGTTATTCTATGTGATAATATCATAACCAATAGATAGAGAAAATTAATTTGATAATTATGACTCTAAAAATAATAGTGGTATACATTATGTTCTCTGTATTTTTTTATTAATAATTATTTCATTCAGATATAACCTGAGAGACTTGGGAAACATAGCATTATCCAAAGCAAGAGAATATTCAATCACATACATTTTATTGAATGGAAAGACAGTAATTCCCTAGAATAATTCATGCATTAGTTTTATATAATTACTCTAAACATAGTTCATATTCAAGATCTACTATTCAGAGGAATTATAATGTGTAGTTCCATATTTGGAGCTCGAGTCATGATAAATTAGAATCATTTAAGATATATCAGTAATAGAATAATTATTTTCCTTATTTCAAAGTGATTTTGTTCGATAATTAATATATAAAGAAAAATATGTTCTATCCAGTAGAGGATTTTACTAATAAAAAATAATAAGTTGTTTGTTTTTTCATAAGAAAAAAGTAATTTTTAGTGATATTATAGAATGAATATGGTGTGGAAAATGTGTATTTTGTAGATTATATTAGAGTATAAAAAGGGACATCAACAACCCATTTATCTAAAGAGATGGATGAATTACATTCTAAAGATGCTTTAGAATAGAGCTATATGTCCAAAAAAATTGGAAGGTGATTTTTCCACTAATAGTGCATCATTTAAGGAATGAGCAATTGTGTGCCCCCTACAACATAGTAATCTATACCTAAATTATATAAATAAGTGAGATTGGGAATAAGATTTTCCTAGAAAAAATATCTTTAATCTATGATCTTCATAGAGATATTAGTGCGTGACATAATGAGGATGCATTCCCCTTGGATAATTCCCAGTAACGGGGAACCATGTAAATGTTTATTTGCATATTTAAATTTAAAAAAACAAAAAAAAATAGATTAATAAATCTAAAAAATTTATTCTTAAAGCTAATAAAAATGACTTTCATATTTGAGAAATTAAGATCCATAAATGGGAATATAGACTTAAAAAGAGTAAGATTTTTAACATAAATTTAAAATGTATTCCCTAATTCAACCCCCATTTTAAGGTATTGCCACATTATGTCAATTTTTTTATTTCTACCAACAAGTATCAAGGGAATATTTTTATTTTTGGATTTTTTATTAGATTTAATCGATTTGATTTTGTGTTGATGATGACATCAAAAGTTAATGATCCTATCATTTATAGAACTAATTTCTACAATTAGAAAAAATATTTCCCCCAATACATAAAAGTTTTTTTTGGTGTTTCTTGAGAAATGGTATAAGGAGGATATGTTATTTTGAGGAAACATGGAGAAATATTGAGAAATTTATCAAATAAATTTCAATTGATGATTTCGTAAAGATGAATTAAAATAAAATATGGAGGAAGACTTGAACAACTATGTGAATCCTCAAATGTCCTCTATATACATGTTGTTGCAATTATAACTATTTTTTTGGGAAATAAGTTAATTCGAGTGAGATGTTCCTTATAACAAAAAGGAAAAAGAAAAAAAATAAATTCATCCTAGAATTAATTCTCTTTATCTGAGGAATAATCAAAACCTAAAAATAAATAATATAACCCTCATGTAGAGAAATAATGTTAAATTTAAGACTCTCTCTTAGAGATGAGAAGGTGATGTGATTTTTTTAGAGAAAATAGATACAATATCATGTTATTATTTGATGTAATTGTTATGAAATTATTAAAATAGTTCAATAGAGTAGATTTCATGGAATATACAATTCTATGGTAGAATATTTAACCTTTTAAATTTATTTGTTAAAGTTTTAAGTAGTGTATTTGAATACCAGCGCTCATAAAATAGGTATAAAGAAGGAAAAAAATTGAAATGTGGCTGAAGATATTTTCCATGAAATTAAAATTAAATTGGCCTCAAATTATAAATTAAAGGAAAGTGTTCTTCCAAAATTAACAAATCTATATAAATTAAATGTGTTATAAGATATTCCCACTCAAATATATAAATTTTGGATAAAAATATTGATGAAACTAACAATAAGATAATAAAACATAATGAGTGAATTACCATATAAATAAATAATTTGAGGTTCCCTCCAAAATCTTTAAATACTTGTGAAACAACAAAAATAATTCTATATCTAAAATCTATATGTAAAGAATCATTCCATTAAAAATATGAAATGGGAAAATATGAATTATTAAATGTTATTATATTGTGGAGGATTTGGTAACTTCATGGCTATATGCATCAAATTTAAGAAGCAAAAAGTAGTGATAATATCTCAACATGTTCCTAGATATTGATAAAATATATACTAAAATGGATATGATTCTTATAGAATAGGTTTCATTTATTTTGAAATTTGTTGTAGGGAAATGTATTTCAGTCAAGGATACCCATAAAACAATAATGAATCCATATAGATTCACTACACTCCAATTAATTACATGAGTATTTCTTATCCTAAAAGGAATATATTATGGAAAATATATTTAATGTTTTCTATAATAAAAATGATCTATAAAATTGGTGTCTTATGAATCTAAATCTGTAAACTCGTAACAAATTTCTTGTATGAAATTAAGGGAAATATAGATTAAAAAACATGTGGTTGTTCCTACTATGATGAAGATAGAAGAAAAAAGTTATGTTTACTCTACTAAAGAAAATTTATTATATAATGGAACAGTAAGAATCCATTTAATGTTTTCCAATGTGGTCATTCACAAACCAAAAAGCGGAAAATGAATATGTTAAAATGAAGAAATCTAGAGGTGAGATCCAATAGTGATGTAACCCATGAACATAATTATTCAACTATAATAAATTCCATATTTATTAGAGAGACCAATCCATGTAAGGGAAAAAAGAACAAATCCATGAAAATAAGTGTGTAATAGGTATCAAACAAATGAGATCCTTTGTATAGAGGTTGAGTTTTCTTTCCATGTGTGATGAGGTGACTTCCTTCCCTTCCTAAAATTTAAATATAGGAAAAAATGAAAATTTATATTGATGTATGGGTTCATCCTGAGTAAACATGTTCTTAATATTGAATAAATTTGATGTATACCTCTGATTCTTGCTCATATTTCCCCAAGAGAAGAAGGTAAGACGGTCCTTGTAGTTTATCTTGGGTTGTCAAATCCTTAGAGACCTAAGAAGTAACCTATAGACACGTACATTCTATGGACTGTTTTTGGATATGAATTGTCCAAAATGGGTTGATTTTAGATGGGTTTAATGGAACTCTAAGAGACTTAAGTGAATTAAATTTAAAAGTATGAGTTGATCCTAGGTTATCGCTCCGGGTGGATTGGACGTATTTCCTTTTTAATGATTTTAATTTCTTATATTTGATATGGGTTCATTTAAGGAGATAAAACAACATCATCAATTACTGGTTTAATGCCTAAACCCTATAATACTAATCAACTATACACTTGAAGGATCAATGTTTTGAGCACTTCAAGGTAAAGATTCGTATTAGCACTTGAAGTGTGTGGCCTTAAATTCAACAAGGACGATGGAGTTTCAAAAACATCAAATAAAAATATCAATTAAAGAAGTGATTATTCATTAATTATGTGATAAATAAAATCCAATCCATCCCCTTTCTACTCCCTTGGATCAAACCATAAGATGGTTAGCCCTCCATTGATCCCATGGTTTCAATGGAAGCAGAAAGTAGACATGAGGGAGGAAATGGAGAAGTAAGAAAACAACAAAAATAAAATGATCACTCTACCGTTGTGTGAATAATTTCACAAGGTTTTGTGTGAATAAATTCACACATTTCTCCATGGGTATCAATGTGATATTAATACAAAAAGAATAAGAGTAGAGGAAGAACTTTTATTAATAAACTGAAGCGAATTGAACAACATACATGTGAAAGACAAATTTGAGACAACAAAATTGCATCATAACATTACAATTGAACAAAGCATAAAATATTCTCAACTACTCCACCACCACTTCCTTAAATAGGAATTTCGGAAGTCTTGGGACAAGCCTCCAACAGTACAAATCATTCCACTTGATTATGGTAGTCCTAGGGTGGTGGAAAGCTTGTGGAACATAGACTTTTCCACATTTGACCCGAGGTGGCTGCCAACTTTCATCCACCGAACAGATGCACTTTGATGACCTTTTGATGGCCAAATCAGAGTGGGACATAGAAGAATAAAATATAACCCCACATTTCCCATAACCTCTTGTATCATTTGGGCCCATTTAAAGTTTTATATTCGAAGATATGATCAGATTACTGGGCTTTTTTTTCTGGCCCGCAGAATCTGGCCATAAATTTTATTTCTAAATTTGGCCGCCTAAATGGACACCATGGAGGCCGAAATAGCATTGGATCATGATAAGGTATTTGTTCCTATACATGTCTTCTAGAACCCCAAAACATTTGGGATTCATTGGGCCAGTAATTTGATCCACACAGTCTAATTAGTGAGCTGGTGTCCAATCTGACTTCTCTAGAATTGCTTCCTTTCATCACAAAATATCCCCATCTTCATCCATGAATACCACATTGTTCCTGAAATGAAACATGTTCATATTTAAGTGTAGATAAATTCCCCAAAATATAAAATTAAAATATGGATAATTATATTCCTTAAAATCAGATTAATCATTGGGTACTTTAAATGATGTTGAAAAATGCACCACATAATAGTGCATTTTAAGAAGTAATTACAATCATAATGTGAAATGATGTTCAAATTGTAAAATGCACTAAAATGGTGTCTGTGAATAAAAAATAACATGAATATTATGTATATTAACAATGAATATTAGCCTCATTTAGTGACTAATCACACCCCCTAACTTGATTTTTTCTAGTCCCGAGCAAAATATATCTCAACAATATGAAATTCGAATTCCCTTTTCCAAAAAAATTTTAATACACAATTATCACCAGAAACCCATATACCAAAAAATCATGAAACCCATCAAAATATTTTAATACAAGATAGTTTCATATGAAGATACCAATCCCAAGCCCATTCCTTTATTCAAATTCATTGCCATATTTCATCCAATATCAATTAAGTATGAGGATATGTTCTGCATCACAATAGACATGGGGGTTCATCATTATTCAAGGGGAAAATTATGGAAGCTCTAGGTGGAATCACATTTCAATATTAAGATGAGTATTCTATTTTTTTGTATTGTTTTTTTTTCATTTTGCCATGGTAATTGAATTTGCACACAAAAGAGTCAACCCCTGTAGCGCGACATTGCGGATGACTCTGAGGCCCAAAGACCTTAGGGCACCAAGTGAAGCCCACATACTCGGGAATCATCTTGAGTTAACTCAGTCAGAAACAAACTCAAATTACCATAAATAGAGATAAAATTACTATCTCTGTGCCAGACAACTATGGAGTCACGATCCCCAAGTGCCGAAAGCCACATATTAGGTCATTTCATTGCTCTACGCGCAACTTTTTTTTGAATACTCATTTTAAACTAATATTATCACCAAACCTATGCTATTTATTTAGGGGACCCCATGAACTCAATCTAATACCCCACTATCCAAAGGACATGCATTGTGATCTTTTTTTTATTTGGATGAAAATATAAACGATGAAATATCACATTGGACAACCACACTTTCCAAAATCAATGCCCATGAAATTATACAAGGATTAAAATCAGAATCAGGTATTCTAAATTATTTGATATTCATTTTCAATGTTTGAAATGTGTATTACCATGTTTAAAGTTAAAGTAATTTTTCCTTCCATTTTCAACTTTTTTTTGTTTCAAATCATTTATCAATTTTTTTTGATGCAAAAGTATTTTTTATTTTATCTCCCCCCCACCTTAAAATATCATTGTCCCCAGTGTTTAATGAAATGAAAATTTAGATGGGGGTAGAGGTAGAGAATGAAATTTTAAAAAGGAAATTGAAAATGAGGGTTATGGAATGAAGTCACCTGGTGGTTGAAGTTTTAAGTTCTTTCTGCTCCAATTTAGTCCTTTGATATCCATGTCACTTGCAGAGTTCCCTAGTTGAAAAAGGAAAACAAACAAACAAAAAAAATACTATATATATATAAGTAAAATATAAGTATATATATAAAATAAAATAAACGGATGATACATTTTCTTCTTTTTAAATTTCTGGGTAAGGTATTTCTCAAGGATCACACCACAAGACACAGATGAATATGGTGCTCCCCTTTCATACCCATCCAAACTCATAATAGAATAACATGTCAACAGTCTATTTTTTTAAATATAAAAATGATTAATTAAATATAAATGTTATTAAAACAAAAAAATGATAGGAAAATTAAAAACCATTGGTTGACTCCCATGTAGCGCTTTTTTTAACGTCGTTATCTCAACTTGAACCCTAAATATATCAACTTTTTGATGGTTCATAGGTTGGCTCAGTAACTCAACCTCTATTTCATGTTTAAGGAATGATCCAATGAATGGTTTTAAACTTTGACAATTGACCTTGAAAATGTAACCACTTGTGGGATCTTGAATCTCTACTTCCCCATGGGGGAATACATGATGCACTATGAAAGGTCCTAACCATCTAGACCTTAACATTCCCGGGTGTAAATGATGTTTTGAACTATACAAGAGCACAAGTTTTCCCGGTTCAAAATGCATGACCTTGATATTCCTAGATTGGTAGGCTTGAAATCTAGCTTTATTGATCCTTGAATTTTCATAAGCCTCCATCCTTAGTTCCTCCAGTTCTTTGAGATCTAATTTCTTTTTTGTTCCGGCCAATGAGAGGTCATTATCCATTTTCTTAATTGCCCAAAAGGCCTTATGCTCAATTTCAACAGGTAAATGGCATGATTTTCAATAAACCAACCTATATGGGGACATTCCTAAAATGGTTTTATCTATGGTGCGATAGGCCAAAAGAGCATCTAAGAGTTTCTCAGACCAATCTTTCCTAGAGGGGTTGACAGTTTCTTCAAGAATTTTATTAATCTCCATATTTTCTAACTCAAATTGACCATTAGTTTGAGGATGGTATGCAGTGGAAACTTAATGAGAAATACCCTACTTGGACATGAGTGAATAGAATGGGTGGTTGCAGAAATGGGTTCCTCGATCACTGATTATAGCCCTTCGAATTCCAGATCGAGAAAATATGTTCTCTTTTATAAATAGAATCATAACATGATGATCGTTGGACTTAGTGGGAATGGCCTCAACCCATTATGAGACATAATAATCAGGTAAGATTATATAGAGGTATCCCCTAGATTTTGGGAAGGTACCCAAGAAATCAATTCGCCAGTAGTCAAAGATTTCAACCACTAAGATGGGAGTGAGTGGCATTTTATTCCTTTTTGTGATGGACCCTACTTGTTGACACTTAGGACCGCTTTGAATAAATGTGTAAGAGCCCCTTGAGAGGTTGGGCCAGAACAGACCACATTGAAGAATCTTAGACGATGTTTTCTTAGAAGGAAAGTGACCTCCACATGCCTCACTATGACATAATTTAAGGATGGACTCTTGTTCAGATTCTGGGACACACCTCCTAATGACTTGGTCTGGGAATAACTTATAGAGGTATGGATCGTCAAACACATAGTGTCTAACAACAGAAAGGAATTTCCTTCGAGCTTGAGTCCATATGAATTTTGGAATGACTCATGTAACTAATAAATTGGCTATGTCGGCATACCAAGGGTAGTCACTCACAGAGAATAGGTATTCATCAGGAAATGAATCAGACACAGAAAGGTGATTGGAGTTATCTTTGAATTCCATTCTAGAGAGGTGATCGGCTACAACATTTTCAACACCCTTTTTATCCTTGATTTTGAGGTCAAAATTCTTGTAAGAGAAGGACCCACCTAATCATTATAGCATTATCATCTTCTTTTTTGAAAAGGTATTTTAGTGTAGAATAGTCAGTGAACACAGTGATGGGAGATCCTAAGAGGTAGGACCTAAACTTCTCTAAGTCAAACACAATAGAAAGTAACTTTTTTCAGTGGTGGTGTAGTTGATTTTGTCATCATTTAAGGATTTTCTTGCATAAGCAATGACATAAGGAGTTTTATCACAATGTTGTCCTAACACAACTCCTACAGCAAAGTCACTGACATCACACATATGTTCGAAATGAAGCTTCTAATTTGGAGATTTAATGATGGGGGTAGAGGTGAGAGAGTATTTGAGGGTTGAGAATGAACCCTCACAGCTTTCTATCCAAACAAATGGAGCATCCTTTACTAGGACAACACAAAGGGTACGGGATATTGAACTAAAGTCGTTGATGAATATTCTATAGAAAACATCATTTCCTAAGAAAGACCTCACTTCATTGACAGTTTTGGGTGATGGAAGGTGACGAATGATGTCAACCTTGGATTTATCAACATCAATCCCCCTACATGAGACCAGATGGCCTAGAACTAGTCCCTATTTAACCATGAAATGGTATTTTCCCCGTTTAGGACTAGATTCCTTTCTTCACATCATTACAAAACTCTCTCTACATTCCATAGACATCCCTCAAATGTATCCCCAAACACAGAGAAGTCATCCATGAAGACCTCTATAAAATCCCCTACCATGTTTGAGAAGATTCCCAGCATGCACCATTGGATGGTTCCAGGAGCATTGCATAAACCAAAGGGCATGCGTTTGAAGGAAAAGGTACCGAATGGACATGTGAATGTAGTATTCCCATGATCCTCTAGGGAGACCTTAATTTTATTATACCCCGAGTACCAATCTAAGAAATAGTAGAACACATGACCTGCCACTCTCTCAAGGACTTGGTCAATGAATGGTAAGGGGAAATGGTCCTTCTTGGTGATTGAGTTTAGCTTCCTATAGTCAATGCAGACCCTTCATCCACTACTCACCCTTGTTGGAAGAATATCTCCATCCTCATTGGTTATCACTATGATTCCAGCCTTTTTTGGAACCACTTGGATTGGGATCACCCATTCACCCTCAGCTATGGGATATATGATACCAGATTTTAACAATTTCAGAAGTTCTTTCATTACTACCTCTACGATATTAGGATTAATTCGTCGTTGTGGTTGAAGACATGTCTTTGAATCAGATTCCAGAACAATCCAATGAGTCCCGTTAAGTGGGCTAATCCCAGGAATATCATAATGGGTCCAACCAATGGCTTTCTTATACTTCCTAAGGACATCTAAAAGCATCCTTTCATAATTGGATTCAATAGAAGAAGAAATGACAATAGGATGTGCTTGATTGTCCCCTAGGAAATCATACTTGAGTGTAGCGGGAAGTTCCTTCAATTCAAGATCAGGTTGGTTCAGAATTTCATAATAATATTGGGACATTGGATCATGTTCAATTTCTTTTTTTAGAGTTTCAGATAGGATTTATTACCCACATGTAGAAGTTTCAGCTCCTAGATTGGCTTGATCAGATTTAGGGAAGGAATTTGGAGTGGTCTCCATGAAAGTGGTTTCATGAAAGGTTTCACTGAATGTTGGACCTAAGACTTCATCATAAGAGCAATTTGAAAAAGATTCAAGCCAAGGAGATAAACATCCTTCATATGAACAACAGAAATCAATATCATCCTTACTTAAACATTCATCAAATATTCCTTTATGTTCCATGGATTCATTATCAATGTTTCCTATCATGTTTACTTCATGAATGTCCTCGTCATCCCCTATTTGTGTGCTTTCATTATAGATGTTCAAGTCAATACTCATGTTCCCAAAGGTGATGGTCATGTTCCCATTTCGAACTCGGATAACAAAGTTGATTGTTGTAAGGAAAGTATGACAAAAAATGATTGGGGTTTGTTACTTATTTCCTAAGTATGGATGATTGTTAAGGATAATGAAATCCGCAGGGTAGATGAAGTTTTCAACCTTTACTAGAACGTCCATCAAAATCCCCTTTGGAACCCTAATGCTACGATCAGCAAGATGAAGTGTGATAGATGTGGGTTGGAGTTCTTCTAGGCCTAACTGGCAGTACACAGCATATGGGATGAGATTGACGCTAGCACCTAGGTCACACACGACCTTGACAACTTTTCTCTCTTCTAGTTCAACATTGATGTAAGGGCAACCCGGGTCTTTGAACTTAGGAGGAATGGTCCCTTGAATGGTGGTACTCACATTAGCAGCCAAAAGGAAATGGTTTTTATGTGAAAATTTTCATTTAAAAGTACACAAGTCCTTAAGGTACTTTGAGTAGGCAGGTATGTTTTGGATTGCATCGAGAAGGGGTATGTTCAACTTGACTTGTGAAAATATTTCTCTCAACGTTTCACTCAGTTCAGGCTTGGTTTTCCCCCTCATGCGTTGAGGAAATGGTGTAGGCTATTGGGTTGTTTGTTGAAGAGTTGTTTCCTTGAAAATGTTATCAGTTTCCTCAGTTTGATCTTGTGGTTAATTTGAATTTTCATCCACGTTTGAATCTTCAGGTGGGTTCTGAATTAGTTTTTCAAGTTTCTCAATTAATTTTCCACTTCTTAAAATAGTCACAGCCTTTAGTTGTTCATGAGTTGTTTGATCACAACTTGACTCTCCCCTTGAAGTTGAGGATGGAACCACTTTAGTAGGAATGGGTACCTTTCCAGTTTTGATGGTTTTAAGTTCGTGTTTTTGGGGAGATACCTCCGAGTTCATCCTCTCCATTTGTTTGCATAGTTTTTATAGAAGGCTTTGTGGAACAGTTTGGGTTGGTGCTTGAGAAGATTGGTTTATCCTGGGGGGATATTTTGGAAGTGGGATGGTTTGTTGAAAATGGACCGGTGGCTGTTGGTATTGGATAAGTTGGGTTTGGAACTAGTTATGGGATTGGTAGTTCTGATGGGGGTAAGGATTTTGTCCCTGTGGTTGGCTAGGTTGTTGGTTATCTTTCCAACAGAAGCCCGGGTGGTCATTATACCTTGGGTTGAAGGTGTTTTGGTATTGAGGCTTCTGACTGTTCAAAGCATTTACTTCCACTGGGGGTCCTCCTAAGATAACATCCTTGATGGATGGAATGGTTGGGAAGTTGTCTGTCTTATGGTCATGTTTGTCACAAATTGTGCAAACAGGGTCAACAGTTTGGATTTCATGGACTTTGATAAGGTCTATCTCTTCATCCTTCCTAGAAAGTGCTGCGAGTTTAGCCCTAAGGATTTCCTCTTCTCTAAGTGTATGAGTTCCAGTAGTTATTTGTGGCTTTTCATAATAAGGTGAAGTTCCCCATGTTTGGTTTTGTTCAGAAAGGATTTCTAGATACTCGTAAGCATCATTTTGGGATTTGTTTTTTAATGTTCCATTACACATTATGTCAATGAATTGTTTGTTCCCCGGACCCAACCCTTCATAGAAAATTCTCACATGTTCAGGAATAGAATAACCACGGTGTGGAACCATGTTTAGAATGTCGTTGAACCTTTCCCATGTTTCATAGAATTACTCTCCCTCTTTTTTAAAAAAGTTATGGATACTCATTTTAAGTGAAATTGTTTTGTGGTGGGGAAAGTATTTTTTGTAGAATTCTCTTTGTAGTTGGTCCCAAGAGTTGATGGATGATGGTCTCAAATTTTTTATCCAATTTTTAGCTCTACCCTTTAAATAAATAGGAAATAGCCTCATCTGAGCTGATTCTAGTTGATGTGTGGGACACATGGTTTCTACAATGTCATTGAACTCCTTAATGTGCAGGTATGGCATCTCACACTCCATTCCATGGAATGTGGGAAGGTGGTTTAGGACATAGGGTTTAAAAATGTAGTTATAATATCCTAGGGAATTGTGTCTAGTGAATGAGGTGGTGTTGGTCCTAGAAGGTTTGAGGTAGTCATTCATGGTTTGATCAATTTCATTCCCCAAGTTTGGGGCTACCTTATTTGGGTCTCCATTTTGGTCCCCACCTGGGTTTATGAGTTGGTTTCCTTGAAGACCTTCCATTGAAATGGGCTCAATTTTTGACTCGGGGGTGTTAGGAATATTAGTATCTAATGGGAAGAGTTCCCTTTGTGTACTTGACTCCCCAACCCCATGACTCTCCACCTTAACTAGACGGTCTGATTGATCGCGAGTGTAGGCGGACATGCGTCAAAAGAAAAAAAAACGAGAAAGGGACAAGACAAGAGAATTTGGATGAGAAAAGAAGAAATGGGGGAGAATAGAATGGGTGTTTATATGACTTACATGGGTCCCCGGAAACAGCAACAAAATTTGATTCTCGCTCAAATTTACCCAAGAGAAGAAGGTAAGACGGTCCTTGTAGTTTAGCTTGGGCTATCGAATCCTTAGAGACCTAAGAAGTAACCTATCGACACGTAAATAATATGGGCTGTTATTGTCTATGAAGTGTCCAAATTGGCTTGATTTTAGATGTGTTTAAAGGAACTCTAAGAGACTTAAGTGAATTTTATTTAAAAGGATGAGTTCATCCTAGGTTATCGCTCAGGGTGGATTGGATGTATTTCCTTTTTAATGATTTGAATTTCTTATAGTTGAGATGGGTTCATTTAAGGAGATAAAACAACAAAATCACTTACTAGGTTAATTCCTACACCCTTTAATACTAATAACCTATACACTTGAAGGATCAATGTTTTGAGCACATCAAGGAAAAGTTTCGTATTAGCACTTGAAGTGTGTGGCCTTAAATTCAACAAGGACGATGGAGTTTAAAAATCATAAAATAAAAATCTCAATTAATGAAGTGATTATAGATTAATGAGGAGATAAATAACATCCATTCCAGCCCATTTCTACTCCCTTGGATCAACCCATAAGTGGGTTAGCCCTCCATTGATCCCATGGTTTCAATGGAAACGGAAAGTAGACCCATGAGGGAGGAAATGGAGAAGTAAAGAAAACAACAAAAATAAAATGATCACTCCACCATTGTGTGAATAATTTCACAAGGTTTGGTGTGAATAAATTCACACCTTGATCCAAGGTTATCAATGTGATATTTAGAACAACAGAATAATAGTAGAGGAAGAACCTTTATTAAGAAACTAAAGTGAATTGAACAAATTACATGTGAAAGACAAATTTGAGACAACAAAATTGCATCATAACATTACAATTGAACAAAGCATCCAAGATTCTCAACTCCTCCAACAAAACTGCCTTAAATAGGCTTTTTTGGAAGCCATGGGTCGAGCCTCCAACCTTAAAAAGCATCCCACTTTATTATGGTAATTCTAGGGTGGTAGAAAGCTTGTGGAAGTTAGACTTTTCCACATTTGACCCGAGGTGGCATCCAGATTTCATCCACTGAACAGATGCAATTTTATTACCATCTAGATGTCCGAATAAGAGCAGGTGATAGAAGAATAAAATGGAGCCCCGCATGTTTCCTAACCCTCTGTAAATTGTGGGCCAATTTAGTGTTGTATATCGGGATATATGATCATATTAGTGGGATGTTTTTCTGGGCCGTAGAATCTGGCCCAAATATTTATTTCTAAATTGGGCCGCCTAAATGTACACCATAGAGGCCGAATTAGATTTGGATGATGTAGAGTGATTTGTTACTATACAGGTATTCGAGCCTCCCACAAAATTTGGGATTCATTGGGCCTGTATGGTGAGCCCCACAGTCTCATTAGTGGGCTGGTGTCCAATCTGACTTTTCCAGAATTGCTTCCTTTCATCACAAAATATCCTCATTTTTTTCATGAATCCTCCATTGATCCCTAAATGAAACATGTTCATATTTAATTGTAGATAAATTTTTCCAAAATATAAAATTAAAATATGGTTAATTATATGCCTTAAAATCAGATGAATCATTGGGTACTATAAATGATGTTAAAAAATGTACCACATAATAGTGCATTTTAAGAAGTAATTACAATCATAATGTGAAAAGATGTTCAAAGTGTAAAATGCACTAAAATGGTGTTTTTGAATAAAAAGAACATGAATATTATGTATATTAACAATTAATATTAGCCTCATTTAGTGACTAATCAACCTCCCCCATAATATTTTCATTGACCATTTTTTTGTGAATATGTGTAAAATTATGGTGGAGATATAACCCACGGGGGGATGGATCCAAAAAATGAAATGAATGATTGTTCATGAAATGAAGAGGAGGGTAGAGATGAATGAAAATGTAGATAAACAGTAATGTTCAAGAAAATGGTATGTTTATGGATAATTTACAATCTAAAATCATAATGAAATAAGGCATGCATGGTTTTCAATAAATATTTTATCATGTTTTTTATTTGAATAAATGGAAGAAGATTACTAGTAAATAAGAGAATCTATAAAAAAGAATTTTTTTTATCAATATATTTGTTCTTATAAATTTTCTTGGGTATCATATAATTTAGAAGGATATCCAAAATATGATAAGTTGGAGGAGTCATTATTATGGGTGTTATACTAATTTTTTGCACCAAAATGTGACAATAAAAATAGTGTCACGAGTTATTGTGATATGGGTATTTTTGAAGAACATTAAAACTTATTAATACTTATAAGTAGATTTTAGAACTAGTGATGATATGAAATGAACACAATTAAAATTATATCATTTGGATAATGTGAACCACTCTGGTAACTAGTGGTGTCAAATGTCAATCATTTATTATTAATTACTTTATTGTGTGGTATGATTATGGAAAAAATGTACATAAATATTATTTACTAATTGTTTGGTGTGAAGTGATAGTCAAAATGTGATGTATTTTGAAAGTGTATATGAAAAAACATTTAGGTGTGTTTGTGGTTATTCATGTGCGGAATTTGGAGCCTTTTTATTGCCAATAAGAGCATTTTTTTCTTACACTAAGCTTCATCTTTGTTGTCTTAGAGGTTTTATTAACCTCAAAATTGAAAAGTGGTAAATATATTTTTTGAATATTTTGATAAATTGATGTTGTAAAGGTTGTTGTCCTATTTTACTTATGGTGTCAAATATATTTGATAATCAAAAATTGGATTATTCCAATCAATCAAGATAATATGAAATAGGGTTAAAATTTATCCTTAGGTGGAGAATACACCCACAATGAGGTATTTGAGAATTCATTGAGACTTTCTCTATTTGAATGGGGAGAAATATAGAGTTTTTGATGTACCCTAAAATAAATATGATTTGTAATAGAGTTGCATTCCTTGTATTTAATGGAGAATGTTTGAAAAAAACATTTTATCATAAAAAATAATATATTGTCATAGGGGGTGAAAATTATTGAACCACTAGATATCTTTCCTATGTAATTCTAATATCCAGTGGAAGTATAAACATATGGAATGAGACAATTTTTTTATTTACATGGGGGATAATTGAAAATGGGGGTTCACTCAGTTTCAATGTGTTATTATTAATAAGATATTGGATATTGTCAATTATTTCCGAGGGGGCGATTTTTGAACCCCAAATGATATATGGAGTGTATTTTATGATAATTTTATACAGTGAAAATATTTATGGTATTGGAAAATCTCAATGAATTTATTTAGGTGGGATTCATGTTGAATTTTGATGCATTCATTCAATCCATAAAATTGAAGTTTATGTAGTTCATGGGATGTTTCATAAAGGTTATTGGTTCTGTAGATTTATTCTCAAATAATTTGGGTAAAATCATTAAATAGTGTATGTTTATGGATATTTAATTTCATATGTATATATACAATATATACCACTAAAATATTATCTATGTTATTTCATATCAATAAATTGGATTTGTCGGAAAATCATCAATGTAGGAAAATCAAATACCTCATTGTGGATTCACATGTTAGCCATGTGAGAAAATTGGATACATGAAAAATCATTGATGTGATAATTAAACACATTTGGATATTTTTCCATGTAATGACACCAACTTTAGGAACCTAGAGCTAGTGTGTTACATTATTATTTTTTCATAAGATACAATTAATCACATCCTAAAAGATCAAATAGTTTAGTAGTATGGGTAAACTAGATACATACATGATTCCCATAATATATTTGAAAACAAAAATTATAAAAATCATTCTTTCCAATAATAAAATTATTCTTCATAATATATCCTTTCATTATAATCAGGTAAACTTCATGGTTTCTTGGTAAAATTAACAAAATAAGGGTGATCTCAAATTCTTAGTAAGGGTTATGTATAATAGAAGTTTTTATGAATCAATAGGCATTGTAAACATTAAAAGTTAAACAACTAAATACACGGTCTAGTTAAATCACTTTACCATCATGAAAAAATAAAATCATAATCAATAGGGAATAGAATATAACTAAAAACCCATGTCATTTATTCAATAATCTATGAATAAAATGCATCCATATGTAATATCATTATGAAAAACTCTTGGATAATAATAAATGTATTTTTAATGAATGAAATGATAAATTATTGGACATCATGTCCCAGTTTTATTATACATATACTATCAAGAACATTAAAGAGAAAACTTAAAACTATAGTTAATAACAATTTTAATATTATCTTACTGATCTATCTCATTTTACTTACTGATGCCTCGAGGAGATATATAATATCGGTTCCCAACAATTACTACTCTTCTAAAAAAATATTAAAATATAAAATGATTGATTTAATTCATAAATCAATATACCTAAACATTAAATATTGATATTGAAGAAATAATACACATTATCAATATTTATCTCATCAATTGAATAACATTCCATGTATAAAAATCATATGTTGAAATGAGATAAATTTAAAGAAATAAGAATATCCAATATATATATTAAAAATATTATGGGGAAATTTAATTCATAATGATCCTATGAAAGTGAATAATTCAATGGAATTTTTTTACTAATAAAATGAATGAAGAAAGTAAATGTAAATACATTCATTGGTAAAATGATCACACACCATCTATAGATACAATATGGATGGTGTCAATACAACATGTACCCAATGCATAATTAATGAAGGGTTGTTTTCTATGGTGAGTTGAAATACTATTAAAAGATATATAAAAACATTCTTGATGGTGTTATTTATTTATTTTTTAAAATAAAATTTTAGAACTAAAATTTAACAACACGTTTTGAAAATTAATATATTTTAAAATCACCATTTAAACATATAAAATGTTTTTTTTAAATTACTTTGGCATGATGGAAGTAAATTATGTACATGCTGAGTAAATTAAATCAAATTTTCAGTTTAAATTTTCAATAAAATAAAACGATTACTTTTTTAAAAAAAGGCCTGAATATTTCTTTCAATTTTTCAAAAAAATTAAGAATTGGTAAAAATATTATTATTAAATCATTTGGAAACGGGTTTAAAACATTTTTAAAATAATTTATTAAAAATAGAGTTTTATTAGAAATTAAAATTCTAACCAAAGATAAAAATGAAGTTATGTTTTATTTAAAACATTTTCTATGTTATTTTAAGTGCTAAAGAGTCTAAAAATGGAAGCATTACTTAAAAATAACATGAATTTAAAAAGGAGTATAAAATTATATGGTTGCATAAGAAAATTAACATATTCATTCATTAAAATTTAATTCAAGAATAAACAATCTCAATTGGAGTGGGATTGTAAAATAATCTATTATAATGATCATAATGTTGAATTGAGAAATAAAAAAAAATATAAATTATGTGTATAAAATGTAATTCCACATAAAAAAATTGTAAATAAAATAATATAATTTCAAAATTAATTACATCAATAATCATATAATATCAATGAAGGTGAAGGGGTAATATAACCCAATAAAATGAAATTGATTTTTGAAAATCTTTACAACTTGGTAACATTTATGTCAAAAATCCATAGATGAAATAATTCAAATTGAAACTTAAAATTAAATAAATTATCATGAAGAAATGATCATCCATGTATAGAAGGAATTATATACACTATATAAGTGAAATTAGGTTTATAGCATTAAAATATTCCTTTATGAAAGAATATTCAGTCAAAATCAATTACCTCACACTTCCTTTTACTTGAATATAATTTAACCTCTTATATTGCGGTTTAAATTTTTTAATAATTTATTCCAAAACCATATTAATATTTATAATATCATGTTTGTGCCTTTTATTTTTGGGACCAAGTTGGAAAGAAGATATTTTTGGATGCTGAAAGTTTTTTTTACTGAATGTATCATATTTTCATGTTATATAGAAATACATCAATTTACATTGAAATTTATGGTGACCAGAATCACCATCTTAATCAAAAAACCAAACACAAAATGATTAATAAATTCCATTACATTTTAAATAATTAATCTAAGAGATATGGTTAATAAGACTCACCATATGCCTGAGATGAATGTTTCTATTGAAATGTGTAAATGTATTAGAGTTTGAATAGATCCATTGGTAAATATGATGATGCATTATAGATATTGAAGTTCTGTATAATCAAAAGTTGTCTAAGAAACATTTTATCGAATCCTTATTAATTAAATGGATAGAACAAGTGATTCCAACCAATTTGAGGTTTGGTTGGAATGGAAGAAGTTAAGGTAAGACTAAGAAGTTATAATACATTAAATATATTTAAAATGATCTTATATTGATACTAATTATTCTTAAAATCATGAGGAATTTGAGATTGAAAGAATGCGTTTTTGAAATAAGTAAGTTAAATGTTTTATGGCCTTTATTAATTAATATGAGATAATTATATGAAAAAAATAAGGATATGATTTTTTATTAAAATATGAGAAGATGAAGATTCTAGATTTTAGTCAGAATAATAATTCGCAAGTTATAAATTTTCAGAACAATAAATTTTTGAATGTTGGAGGAAAATTTTAACATAATTTGAAAAATAAATAATTTGATGAAGCCAAATTTTCTGTAACAGGTCCATTGTAAATGGATTTTCACAAATAAATGGATGTATAATTATTTACATTTTTAGTTTTTGAGACTAAAAAGAATGTATAAGTTGTTGGGATGGATGAAATATGGGATTCAAGATCAATAAAAAATGTGGAAACCATCAATTTCATGATGATTTATTTTGTTTCAATTCTATCAGAAACACAATATTAACCCTAATATGTTATCAAATGTGTCAAGATTCATTGGAAAATATGTGGTGCTAACTCATCAGACTAGAGGTGACATCAGTCAATCAAAATGAAGAAGATACTGATCATTCTGATATAGAAACCAATAAAACTCATTAGATATTAGACTTTATCAGATTTAGGATCAATGTTCTGAGGAAAAGAATAAATAGAAAAAAGTTTAATTTTTTTTTAAAAAATTGTTGAAAATGTGTTATCACGTGTGTTTGTAGGAGGTGTTGAAGTGTTTCAAAAAAAGTGCAAAAACAATAAATGTTATGATTATGTTTATTGGAAAAATCAAATAAACCAATTTTAGATGAAGTTGTAAAATTATTTTTAGAATAATTAGTTCAAACTCTATATCTAATAATTGGTATAGATCATTGGAATGAGTAGTTTTTTCAGTTGATAATTAGAATAGTAATGAGAATTTGTTTCATTTTTATTTGTTTAATTGGTATTCAACAAAAAATTCAAGAATATGCTATTGTATATATGACTTCGTCATATTAGAGAAAATACGAGTGATAATAGAAATCTAATTTAAGAACAATATAGAGTCTGAATTAATATGAAGATGTGAGAATATTCTAGAATGTTCATGTAGAGTCAAGAAAACCTAAGAGGTGATGAAAAGTCAAATATTTTTTTTGAAAGGAAGGATAATTTATTGTTTTAAGAACTTTTGTGAAGATAGAAACTAATTATATTCCCCCTAAATAATTTTTGGCACACCTATAAAAGTGGTACAATACTTTTTACTTCATGATGGATCTGAACAATGTTCACATGTGGAGGATGATATATAAGATCTAATGTTTTTGTGAGTATGAATTTCTAGACTTAGTTTTCCTGAGGAAGATTACTGGATAGATAACGAATATAGAAGATCATATTCAGTGGCTACTGGATCAAACCAAGAAATCATAATATGATTTTTGGATATAGAAATAAGAAGTTCAGAATTGTTTCAATTGTATTCTGGTAGAGTTATATTTCTAGGCTGTGCAATCAGACTGATGAATTCAATTGGGGTATTAGACTGATTAACATTATGGAGTCTAAAGAAGTTCTTACATGCGGATGTGTATCAAAGTGTATAATTATTTAATATATTTTATTGGTGAATGTTTACAAGGTAGAACATCAAATTGTTTTGAATAAATTGGTGGATATTTCAAAACAAAATACAGAAATTTTAAATACATCATTTCATGCTACCTTAGGAACATGTAATTTTTTATTAAACATTTTTCTACACACGTTTAAGGCTATATCCTACTTGTTTTATCCACAAAAAAAGTATTATTTTTCTAGTGGGTTTTGTGTTATCAGATTGTCTCCAAACCATACCGATGATGTAGATACTATTATTGAGTAGTAACCCTCTAAATTCGTGTTTCCTATTCATGTGTGATTGTTTTTTTTAATAATGTTATAAATCTTTAATGGGGGGTAATGGATGTTTCAAAAACCAGGAAACATAAAAGAAACATATATCATAAATTCACCCCTCGGCCTCTAAATGATATATTATTCCTAGCTATAAATATTAATTAATATGAAAGAAAAGGCTGACTTCGTTTACTATTTGATAAACTCATGAAGATAATTTGTGATGGAAAATATGAATTCTGTAAATAGTTTTGGGATTCTATTATTATATGGAATGGACTATCATATCTAGAAATATATAATGTTTCCTTGTAGTTTTTATCTTTATTATGATGTTCGTGAAGCTAAAACCAATGGATTTACTCTTATTGATGAATGATTTCCTCGAATGTATTTTGACAAGAGGACTCTTATTAACGAAGGAATATAATATAATGAATTACTCTTACCACTTTGTGAAAGTTATTTTCTATGAGTAAATGGGTTTTCTATATCCAAAGATATCTGAGATAATATTAAGAAAATTTATGAATGAAATAAAAAATCTATTAATGAATACTTATAAATTTGTTGGCAAAATAATGAAGATCTTAAAATTTGTGACTATGAATATATTGAGGTCATCTTTACTAGGGTAAATGATATTTTTAGAACTATTAGATATTATGGTGAAAATTTATTACATTCAACTATTGTTAATCAAATATTGAGAATACTTTTAGGCATGTTTGATGCCAAAAATTCTTTAATAGAATATACATATCCAAAAACATTATCTCTAGAAAATTTTCATAATACTCTCATCACATATGAAATGATAAAGAGAATTTTATGAAAGTTAAAAAAAATTAAAAAAATTTCATTATATTCTTCCAAGAAAGAAAAACCTAAAAATATTTTTGAAGAAGAAAAAGATTGAGATTCTGATTCTAAAAATAATGTATGTGGAAATATTGAGGAATTGTTGTCTTTGCTTTATAAAAAGGGGAAAATAGCTAAAGTCAAATATAAAAAAACGTTTTATGATGTGTTTTCAATATTTATATACAGGAAACATTGTAGCTAATTTTTCTCAACTAAATAATGAATAGGATAGTGATGAAGATGAAATAATGACTAAAATATAATGGATATATATCATGATAATGATTAATTAAATTCCAAAATTAAAGATAAAAAGTTCTCCAAATCTAAAAAGTTGTTTTTTATCAAAATATTATGACTAATTAGATATCCATGATCACTCGAAAAATTCTACAGAGAATGCTAGAGATAAAACGTTCACTATAATAGTAAATAATGAATAGTTCAAAAGTAGCAAATCTAAAGAAGAAGAAACTCACTTATGATTTCATTTAATATAAGAAATGAAATAATTTTTGATAAATAATGTAAGTATTGAGAAATAATTCATAAAATTAAAAAAAATCATATTTCCTCTATAAAAATTCATGAATTTGTTTCTGGTGAGAATGTTATGATGCTGAAAAAGTTTGATTATTTGAATAAATCAATTGATAAATAAAAAAATTTAGAATGACCATTTGGAAGTAAAGTTAATGTCCAAAAAATAAGAGTTGTAACTTGTCCAAAAAAACATTCTAAAGATGCACAGATGTTTCAATGTTTCAAAAACTCTATTTCTCATGTTAGTAAAGGTTCTAGAAAGGGTAAAACTATGATCAATGATTTATACCTTTAAAGGTTGATAAGAAATATGAATTTTTTTCTATGAATGAAAAATTATAAAGTTATGTATGTGTCCATAATAAACAAATTATAGAAGTAATAAGTTTCTAAAATTCTGATCCCAAAAGATTTTATACTCCTTTAGGTTTCACTAATGGTAAAAAGAAATATGGGTTGAAAAATAAGATTCTAGTTTATAATTGAATGTTTGGATATGGGTGATAGTATAATGTTAGGTGGTCAAAAAGTATTGATGATAATGATTAGAAGGATATTGAGAAACATGCTAACAACTCCAAATTGTATGATAGTTACATAGGAAAATACCCTTCCAATGGATACTGTTGGTATTGTGGTGGATTTTGGAACATAGAAAATTTGTGTTGGATTAATAAACATCATTAAAAATTTTATAAAAATTTTATAAGGAAAAGATTTAGGTGGATTCAATCCAATAAAAGGTATAATTATGAGAAGGAGTTTTTGAAGAAATATAATAAAATGCTCTCAAATTCAAAAATCGGTTCTGACCACTTAGAACTATTTATAAATGATATAAACAAATTAAAATCTTGAAAAATGATGTTTTTCATCACCAGTAAAAAAGGTATTTATAAATTCTAAAAATACAGATGTAATGAAACAAAATGGGAATGAAAAATATCTTGTTTTAGAAACTTCTCTCAATTTTGATAAGGTTGAAATACCATTGATCTTGGATAGTGGGTGTTCTTCTCATGTGAAAAGAGATATAAAATTTTTTAACAATGTGAAAGACTTCACCGATTAAGTATTTACATTTTTAAATGATGAATCTCTCATAATTAATTATTATTAAAATATGAATGATCCAAATTATATCTCATGGTAGTGTCAAACTAAGAGCATAGTATGGCCCATTGTCTTGTACCAAGGGAAGATCAGGTGAATCCAAAATTTCTATTTTCAGCATTATTATCCCTTAGTACTTCTATTCCAAAATCGCATACACTTATAGTATCCAAAAACAAATATATTCCAAAAAATACAACATATTATCTACTTTACCAAAACATTTGGATTCTATTCAATATTTATCTTCAAAATATATCCTAGGTTTATGATCCTAGATCTATGTTTTCCTAAATCTAGTTCCCAATGATTCTAATATATTTATTCTGATACTGACTATAATTCTAACATCCCAAGTAAGTAATAAATAATATCTATTTTTATCTATGTCTATTTTTTAATTAGATAGTTTTTAGAGGCTTAAAATGAGAATAAATCCAATCTTAAGCATGAAATAAACTAATATTTTTAAAAGATTGTTTTACTGCCTTTTGATAGAAACCCATTTTTAAATCAAACATTTGACAATTTTATAAGCTCTATTTGTCAAAATAAACTTATTATTTATTATTCGGACATTTAAATTTACTTTGGATAAATTTTTGGTATTTTTCTGACAATGTTCATTTTTTAATGAATAGTGAAAAATACTGCATTATACATCAAAACAGCATTTTCATCTAATTTAATTATATGGTTAGATTATATGTTTAATTAATTTTAAAGTGTAAATAGAATATATTTTTACCATGTAATCCAATGGTGGTCATTGGGATTAATTTCACGTTGGAAATGGGCATAAACAAGTGCTAAACTTTTCATAGATATTGTTTCAAAAAAAACCCGCTATTTGTTTTGACAACGAGAATTATATTTAAATTAATTATTGCAATTTATTTGATTGGAATTTGGTGAAATTGATTCCATATTTGGAATCATAAGGTCCAAATTATCTTATTAATACTCTTTTGTTTTTGGGCATTATGAGTAGTAACGACGGTAATTATCTTTAATTATCTTGATTAATTAGTAATCAGGTTGTTAAGGATAGTAAAATAATATCCTAATAATAAAAAATGACCCCAAAATGTGTTTTAATGATACTGTTTCTGTCATGGACGACCAAGTGATTCCATGTTCCAAACATAGGGACCCCATGGAATCACTTTTTTGTGAATTTGACACTTTATCTTTTTATTTTTAAAGAAAATAGAATATCACTAAAGAATGTATTACCTGAGTAAAACATTTTTAATTTTGTTTAAATAAACGATCTCTTGGACTATAATATTTCATTGGAAATATAAAAATATTTCCTACATCATAGTATTTTTTTTATAATTTTTAGACATTAAATAAATTAAATTATTTATGACATCATGATGATGCAGCGATTACCTCATTAATTAACGATTTAGATAAAATGAAAAGATAATGTAATATGTAAGAAATACACTTGTAAAAGACCTATTTTATGAGTATATTTCGAACCCTTATCACCTTATCCTAGATCTATATCAATGTGGTACCTTTTATATCCGAAACTCTTTTTAAAATAATGTAACATTTCTTAACCTTCTAAGAGTGCCCATCCTCTCCTCTTATAAAAGGCCCCCACCTCTACCTCCTTACCCACACTTCTCAAGCCTTTTTATCGACCAATCCCTACTCAGTTTATCTCTCCATATCCCTCTCTTCATCCTAGATTCCTTACCTTAGGCATAAATCTCTTCAAGAAACCATTTAGCTTCAAACCAAATAGAGTTACCCGATTTAAAGATAAAGTGTTCTCTAATGTTCTTTTGTTTTATTTTGCTTCTCCAACACCCTAAACACTTTTTATTCATTTATTTTGTAACAACAATAGTATCTTCAATATACTTGGATGTTTTTATAATAATTATTCGAGCTACACTTAAACACACCTTCATCTAATGGTTAAAGAGCATACTGTTTACGTGGATGGTGAATTTCTGCCTCACGAAACGATGATTGTTCAATTTTCTTCTAACACCATCAAAGGAGGACATTAATATGACACCATATATATATATGATATATAATACGTTTATTTGTTTCCTTAAGCTTTTTTATTTTTCATTTTTGGCATACCTTTATGGTTTCCATTATGGGTAAACGTGATATCTTCATTTTAGGAAGTGCGGACTACCGCTCCCTCAAAGTGATTTGATTCTTTAATGCCATATGTGGGAAGTATAAAGGATGGAGTTAATGATATTATATATGATATTATACTAGAATTATAATATACCTTTTTATCATTATGATTCCATTCCATAAAATACGAAATAGAAATGAAAGTAGTGTTCATTCGTACATACAGCTTACCGTCTCCATGTACGGTGCAATTCATTTCATACCTCTAAATGTAATGAAATATTATAAATGCATGTATATACTGGATATATATGATATATATGATTTCTAAATCATGAATATAACTCTGGATATAATGGATACTTGAACAACTTGTAATTATAAGGAGTTTGTTTTTGACTCAAGTGCCAATGATCGTTAAAATGACCGTTATTAACATAAATAATTACATAGTGTTCATGACATTGTAATAAGTTATATAAAAGGAATAATGAACTTTAAAAAGGTTCTTAAGTAATTATAAATTAACTCAATTTTATAATTCAGGATATTAATGAATGGTCGAATAAAGTCGGATATGAGGTCAGGGACTTCGTCTCAATCTCCTTTCATTGAGGCATATTTTGTTTTATACACAACTTTCTTTTATACAGTGCATAAACCCCTTTGACGTTTATGTTTATTCAAAAGGAATAAATTTTATATGAAGCATTTACTAAATGACAAAATGGAATGTTTTTTTTGTCGTACGTATGCAGCGACAATGACTTCTCCGCCACCGTGACCATTGTTTGAGTTTCAGCTTCCTCTACAAGCCATTAACTTTTTAAATGAAAAATAAATACCATGTTTTAACTCTGTATTATTTTGGTATTGAAAATTGTTTTGATATTTTTTTATATCAATGTGTTGTATTGATATCTTGTGATTTAAATCTGGAAATGTTATGTTTCCTTTATGCATGTTTTATGTGATACGATTATGTAATGGTTCATGGGCATTGTTATGAAGACGGGTGGTTTCGTGATAAACTAAGGGCGGGTGAGCACGATATAACTCTCCAATGCATTGGGTAACACAAAGGGGTTAAACATTATGGTTTCTCGGAAGAGATTTAGCAAGTATACTATGATGGGTATTCCAAACGTAACCATGAGGGTTACTCCCTATGTAAGAATGTTATTAATGCCTCAAGTTACCTTTATGTATTATGATTTCTATGATTTATTATTTGATGAGATATTTAAAAATTCTTATGTTTTATGAGTAAAGTATAATTTCATACATGGACTAATGTTTTCATTTCACACTTTTATATCCCTTTCTGAGCTTTTTATGCTCATCCCATGTTTTTGAAATGTTTTTCACAGGTCAAGGGAAAGGTATCTGATATGATGATAGTGTCAAGGATGTGTCAATAAAGATTTTGTGTTTTATTTTAAATATGTTTCCGATTATGGGAATAATGAGTACTATCTTTTATGTAACCACATTGTTTAAATGTGGAGTGTAATACATGATTTATGATCTAATTCTCTAAAACTCTAAACCTAAAAAGATCCTCAATGTGTAATCTTATAATAACTCGAGATTAAGAAATGTTTAAGGCTGGGGCCTTATAATAATGACCCCAAATCATGTAAACTAGAGTCATGGTCCTAGTTTATCACATTGGTTTATGATTTTATGAATCGAATTCTAAAGGACCAAATAGTGTAGTAATCTTGGTATATTAGATACATACATGATTCCCATATTATATTTTACAACATAAATTACAACATAATATCTTTGAGAATATAATTATTACCAATTGAATATACTTTCATATCAATCAAATTTCAATTCTTGTATTCAAAGAAAAATAAATAACTAATGGTGAGCATAAATTCTCATTTTGGGTTACAAACAACAGAAGCTATCGAGAATCAATAAGCACACAAAAAAATAAAGGTAAATAACTGAACACACATTCCATATAAATAACATGAATATAAAGATAAGATAAGTCATAATAAATATGTAAAGTTAAATAAATGAAAATATATTTTATTAAAAAAATTATAATGAATTGAATCCAGAGATAATATCATTGTAAAAATATTTTGGATATTAAAATTTTAATTATAATTGAAGGAAATGGTTAATTATTGGACGTCATGATGTGGGTACATGATACCAATACCATCAATACCATTCACAACACAAATTTTAACTACATTTGAAAACCTATTTAATGCTATATTATTTATTTGTATCATGATACCTATAGATGAATAAATGTGTTATAAAATACTGATCCACAAATACAATTGTAGGTCAAAATAATTCCTTATATCTCAAATGATCGATTTAATTCAACAATAAATATTCCTAACCATTAATTGTATGTATTGAAGAATGAAAATGTATTATTAATATTTCTCTAGTTATTCAGATAACATTCAATGTAAAATATCATATGTTAAAATTAGAAATGAATTAATCAATAAGAATAACAGTGATAAATAATATAGATACTTATAATAAATTTAATGTCTAATGAACATGGTAATGTGAATATTTCAATTGAATGTTAATGAGTACAAAAATTAATCATGAAACTGAATATCAATAATTTTACTAGTCAAATGATTATATATAATCCATTGAAATAATATTTTTGTAATCAGTACATCATATACTCATTGGATTTATCAGAATGTTTTTTAGTGTTTATTAATTGAAATACTATAAAAATATCAACAAAAACATTCTTGAGGTGAATTTACATTCCATTTTGAAAATAACTTTTTAAAACAGAAAGTTCACAAAATATTTGAACATAATTTTCTTTAAAAATAATCTCTAAAACATATAAATTAATCTTTAAAACAATTAGTGGTCATGGTAAAATAAAAATCCATTCATTTTATGTACATTAAAACAAATATTATTCTCTAATTTTTGGTAAAATCCAAAAAGGTCCATGTTTTAAAAAATACATGAACATTATATTCTATTATTTTAAAAATAAAGTAAATAATGTGTTAAAATTAAATTAATATATCTTTTTAAAAAATGGTGAAATAACATTATGAAAACCTTTTTTGAAAACATGGTTTTGTAAAAAATGATTTACGAACCTAATAGAGAAATAAAGATATATTTTATTTTAAAAAAATTCTATAATTGTAAGTACGAAATAGTGTACAAATGGTATTATTACTAAAAAATATCATAATTAACCATACTATAATAAAATTAAATTTTTTATTATAAAGTGATCAATTAATTTCCTTCAAATTAATTTCAATAATAAATAATCTTTACTAGAATGAGATTCTAAAACAATCCCTTACAATGATCATAATGATGATGTTAGAATTAACAAATGATTCCATTATTTAGGTAAAATTAAAATCTATACAAAAAATTTGAAATAATACAATAAATAGTCCACATTAATTACACACATAATTTTATAATATCAATGAAAATAAAGAAGTAATATAACCCAATGAAATGAGATTGAGTTTTGAAATTATTTAACACATGGTATCTTGTATGTCAAAACAATTGGATGAAGAAAATAAAATTGAAAAAAATAACAGTAATTTTAAATATCTCATCATATTACTAGTAAAATGGGAATTATATACACCATATAAAATAAATTAGGTATATAACATTACAATATTCCTGAATAAAAATAAATTGAGGCAACAAATATTACCTTGGGCTTAATTTTCATTGAATATGTTTTATAGTTATGTATAGTGGTTCAACAGAGTTTATTAACTTATAATATATCCATATTAATATTTATAATATCATATATTGTCCATTTAAAATATCTTATCACCCATTTATTAATTATCATTTATTGTTTTCATTGTTTTGGGTGTTAATTACCTTGTTTTATAATTTGTGTTTCATCGTGAAAAAACCAGTACATGTGTGTGATATTTATTTTAATCATATAAATAATAATAATAATGAAACAATTATCATATTTATATAAAAATTAAACTTTTATTACCAATAATTAATGATATTTTTAAAAAAATGAAATACTTTATTATCATTGAGATAATAGGTTGTACGCATGCATGAGTAACATTTTGATTTTTCAATGATAGTTATGGAGTTTTGGTAACAAATATTTTATAATTATTGAAACAAATTTCAGTTATAAATTATTAATTATTTAAATTTACTTATATATATCATCCATGTGGTTTGGGGATGAAAAGATAGTCATGTCGCTTCATGGTGGCGGTATTCCACATGTACAAGAAAGATGTTATCATATTAATGTGAGTGAAATGGTTGAAAAACATAATATATTATATTTAAATAATGATAACTATGTCATTTATATCAATATTATTTCATTTTTATCAAATATATTCAATAAATTTATCCTTACTATGTTCAATGTAAGGCATTAGTTGAAAACGAATCACATCACTTCGTGAGGAGGTAGTTCGTCATACACATGAGTGACGTTGTAGTATTCTATACAGAATAGAAATTAATTAAATTTTAATAAAAAAATTAAATAGGTATTATTATTTTATAAATATCATATATATATATATTATATATCCATCATCATACCCAACCATGAGAGATGGTAGTGGACAAACGAACAACATCAGTTCATGAGGTGGTAGTTTGGCATACCCACGAATGATGATTTTGTATCCCATTTGATTTATGTGGTGATTTTTGTTGGAAATAACCTTAAAAGGAAGAAAAATAATTATATTTGTTTTATAGAGCTTATTAAATCATCATGGTTTAATAATAATCGAATTATATGGAGGAATAAAAAATATTGAAAAGCTCAATGAAGAACGTTACCACTTCTTCGAGTAAAGTCCGTAGTTTTGCACCTAATGGATTTATTGATTAATTTTATAGAAAAGTAATTCATAAAGGATTAGTGGATGAAATATTTTAGGTTATTTAGTAATTTTTTGGTCAGTAAAATGGATTTATAGGTGTAAACATGTGAGGGAAGTGAGTTCTCTTTTATAATAGAAGAGTGAAACTTTTGTAAATACCAAAAGTATTTAATAATTAGAAGCCACTCTCACATTATGTGGCTATAAAATTCATAGATAATGGATAAGAAGGATTATATAGTCTATAAAACCCACCATCATAAAAAAGGAATGTCTTAAACAAGTCATTTTGTATACTTAATATGTACCTTCATTTTACAACTTTAGTTTACACCACAGTAATTAGTCTTTTAACTTAGGTAAATAAATCATCAAGTCAAAAATAAAATTAAAATTACTATATAATATAAAAATTATTGTTATATATTTGAAATAAATTTTATAAAATAAATATACCATGTTTTCTTAAAATTAATTTTA
The DNA here is from genome assembly GCA_963277665.1 of Viscum album. NCBI lineage: Eukaryota > Viridiplantae > Streptophyta > Magnoliopsida > Santalales > Viscaceae > Viscum > Viscum album. The sequence continues at coordinate 91,815,022 of OY728164.1, forward strand.
ACAGAAGTTCATGTAATGTGGAAAAACAATATTTTTAACATTATGTGCAGTACTTAATATTTATTCTCTTTACTACTTATTATGAATGAAAATTAATTTTATATTTTTTCTGAATATATATTATTATTATAAAAAACATGGAATAAATTTTATAAAATTAAATTCATACAATTTTTTGAAATTAATTTAAGAATAATCCCGCTGACTCAATCAGAAAGCTAGTTTTCAATGAGTAAATGTTCCAAAGTTTACAATGTTTTTATATGAGCATTTAATAAAAAAATATTCCAATTACCTAAATTTAATTAATAGGTATATTTTTGAAATATTATTATTTTAAAATAAATTAAATATATAATTTAACATTAGAAGTTATTTAAAATAAAAACTATTTTCTTATTAATTTTCTGTAATTTCCACTTTTCATCAAAAAATGAAATATGGTCGAAAAATCATACAAATTCACCCAATTATAATTATGATATTATTATTTAAAAAGTTAGTTTAAAAAATGTTTCTATAATTGGTGGAAATTAATTTTAAATTATGTATTTAAATGGTAACTAAACAATCATTTATAAAAATACAGTCTTTTAGAAACAATCCCTTTTTATATTAAATTATTGTTATTTTATTATAATTGATAGATAAAAATAGATTTCATAATTTAGTTAGTAATATTTGAACACACTAATTTAGTGGTTATATTATAGTAGAATAATATATTATGGATCAATTATACATGGGGTTATGTGTTCTGCAAGATATCGATGAGATTAAATTTAAAGAAATATATTTCATGGGTTATTTATGCATGGTGTTTCATGTCACATACTATATCAATTAAAATTTTATTATTTTAAAATATCAGGAGATTACATTATAATATGTTGTGTAGATATTGTCAGATTTGATGTATGACCACATGAATATAGTTACATATAAACATCCGTTCTGTGCATGATATGATCCTTTTATTTGGAAACATTTAAATAAAAACTACATGAATTTGGTTACATAGATCATGTTTAAAAAATGTCATATATAATTTTTGGATTCCCTGAGGGTTAGATTCAGTTGAGATTGTGAGATTTCTCATATGATGGAGTGTCAAATATTTAACATTGGAATTGTTGGCTACACCATTATAGACAATTCATGATTTATTAATGAAATTGTTGGATAACTATCTATAAAAAATATAGTGAACATGTATAGTTAACATTAAATAGATGAATGATTTTAAAATGATATAACAGTACTCAATTATATTAAAAAAGTAATGAATTTGTATAGTTACTCTTAAACTGGGGGATAACATTAGTTTAGTGTAGTTTTTATGATGGTGGGTCATAAAGAATTTAATCCTGGAGACCATGGTCATGTTTCTTAGAAGATATGGTTTTTCATATTTTATAGAATTTCATGTTAGATGATAGAGATATTATAGAGGTAAATTATCATGATCATTCATATCTTTCACAGTTAATAATATCCAGTCTGTGACACATTGATTATTTAAGAGAAATGTTTGACTCGTAAAATTATAGCGGTGCACATTCATTTCTCCATGTATTTTATATGGAAATATTTCATACATATACAATCCAAGACACTTGGTACACTTGTCATGATCTGGGGAAATGGGAAATTCAAACCCAAAAACTAAATAATATGGGGAGAGATGAATTCACTATAAAACTAAATATAGTACTTTCGAAGAAATATTCTAAACGGAGAAAATAATCAAGATCTATATAGAAAATGAAGAATACATCAATGAACTAAACAAGGGGATTATATTTATTGTAGATCCTTACAAAGATTAAGTTGTACTCAATGCTTATGTAATAGTGATATTATTCCATATTTATTCTTAAATGAAGAATCCTTGGAATCTAGTGAAGGGTTTTACAAATAAGATAAGAAATGTGGTTATATTACCTACAATGAGGAGAAGATGTTACAAATATATTTTTTAAGTAAAAAACTTATTCTGAGTTTTTATGATAGTTTTTGAAGTAGCAAAAAAAATTAATATATATAGAATCTATATTAATTGAAGGATGAATTCCATTCCAGAGAGGCTGGAAAAGGGACCAACATGTCTATAAACTCTATAAGGGTTATCACTTCCACCACAATAGATCCAACGATAGAAAATTTGAGGTATTGAACCTTAGGATGTATTTATATTTCCCTAAACCTTATAATGCAGTGAACCTAGGAATATTAGATACCTTGTATGAGCCTTTTTAATTAGTGATACTTATAATGATTTTTGTGCAAGGAACACCATTTATGAATTCTCCCTGGTCAAAGATTAGTGACAGTCAGATAAATATATAATCCATTCCATATGAACATTATACACACATTCCAAAACAGATCCAAAATCCTAATGATGATCCTGTTAATTAAAATAAAAATTTTCCCATAGGTTTAAAGGCTCATGATAATTGAATAGAATACAATAATTTAATGGAATAATTGTTTTAGTGTTCATTGATAGAGCATGCCCAGATTCACCCCACCCTCTCATGGAAATCCCACACTATGTCTATTTTTTATTACTAAAAAATTCTAACGGACTAGATTATTGTATCATCTCTTCCAAGGTGTTTTCTATAACAAATAAAATTTATCTCTTTACATAACGACATAAAAAATATATCAATACTTCTATAATAAGGAATTTCTTACATCATGGAAATGATAAATTTATTCTTTTTCGTGTTTGGATGTCATATGGGTTTTGGAGGTAAAAATTACTTAATTTTATGTACTAGGTTTACCAAAATACTAAAATTGTAATTATTTTCATATATTTATACACTTAACATCCTTGTAAACTAACATGATCTATGTGTAGTGTATTCTCGAGATATTCTAAATGAATGGTATTTATTACTGATAGAGGCTCAATGTTAATATGATTTATCCACATATTCATTTCAATATATTTTAAATTTTGTTAATATGGTTATGGAATCACATTGATCTCAAACCCCCATCGAGTGTGATTTTCAAAAAAAATATATATAGGTTTTTGTTATACTAAAAAACTAGAATACCTATATCACTGGATTGATTCATGTTTTGAGACTATAAAGATCCTTGTTCCCATATTAGGATGGTCTAATTCACCATTAAGGAAGGTAAAATGTAATACAATAAATTCCACCCATCTCCTGATTAAAATATATGGGTAGGAATCTTAGTCAATTTGGGAATGTTTTTTGTGTCTTTTTATATAAACATATGGCAGTCACTCATGATTTTCTATTTAAATTGAGTCTGATGACACTAGAATATTTGCTATGTCAACATTGAAGATTTTTTAATATGGTAGCATTATTTGTTTACCATATTATTCATATATAATGTTTCTATTTTGAGGAAATGGAATTGCATCCATACATTTCAATGAAGATATAGTATTCACTTATCCCCAATTATATCCATATTAACATTGTAGTAAGTGGAAATTGGCCCAAACATGAATGATATCATTTCATTGATGAATTATTTCCACATAATGTTGATTCCTTTTTCACATCCACAAAATGGTATCTTGACCTATTCAGCCTTGATATGTGTGTTTTTGATATATTTCTCTCTGATTTCAACTCATTTATAATTTTTTTTTATAACTGATAATAACAAATGATATAGTGGTTGAACAAAATATTATCATTGAATCTACAGACACATTTAATTTGAAGTGAAATATTTAAATGAATTTAGAATTACTTATTGTTTTAGCCTTCTATCTGGGTGTGCCTCTTAGAATGATGGACACATTAAGATAATTGCGATAGAAGGATGATATTTTTGATATAGAGATGTATCATCTTGGGTAATACCATTATGAAAAGAAGCATATAGTGGACACCTATGAAAAGCGATTTATTTTTTAATTGTATGGGATGGGAACCCATTTTGGTCATCGGCATAATCCCCATTTTAAGTACATTAAAAATTATTTCTTATTTGGATATTGATATGGTAAGTATATGTATTTATAATTTTTTTTTATTACAAGGAGTAACTCATTGACAAACACTCTAGGGAGGACATCTACAGTTAATATACTATTTATTGGATTTCTTAGTAGGGACCACCCCATTAGATAATTATCATTTAGTATGAAGGTTATAAATAATTTTAATAATGATGTGGACTTTCATGACTTATATTTATTGAATTTCCATAGGGACAGACACTTTTATTGACTACTTATTTATTGTTCATATAGGGGTACCTAAAGATCTATTATATTCTAATTGTATATTAGTTGATTTTCTTAAGGGATATAAGGAAGTGATTTTTCTATAAGGTGATATGCTGTAAATTGGTGAATTATTACATTTTGGGGAGGACATAAAAAACTAATATAAATTTATGGACTTCCATGATTAGTGAAAATAGAATTACTATTTTTTGGATCTTAATGGTTTTCATTTTATTGATCACTATGTGGAGATACTATATTGTTATTTCATATCAATTTATCGTCAAGAGGACCTTTATAGAAATAATTATATTATTTCATGTCAGAACTTTATAGTGGTAAATCTACATAGGACCACTTTTTAGATTTTCTGTAATTGATAATGGGGATATAATTATTGGATGTGAATTTTTTTGTGGTATCCATTAGTTGGACCTCTATAGGAGAAACTCTTCATTTCAAAGATAGTACCTGTAAAATGAGTGTTATATGAGGACCTCTATAACTTTTTGATAAATTATTATAGGGATTAAATATGAAATGATTTTTTTTCTTTTACAGGTGAATTATTTCAAAAGGTTCCCTAAATAATGTTCCATGATATGATTTGAGGATTATTATTAATTGAGACATAAAATTATCTTAAAATCACCATCCAAATATGTAGTTCTATATCAAGTACATTGGATGCTATAGAGGTAGGAAAATACTATTATGTCCTGGTTGTTCATGGATTATGTTAGAGTATCCTCCTTGGTTCGTAGTCAAAGTATATGGAGTAGTGATGAAATTACCTATATTCTCATAATTAATCAAGTAATAATAAGGACATATTATGCCACGGTTAATAAGATACATCCAATGTGGCTCTTTGGGAAGCTATCCAGATATGGCCGGTGTACTCCTCCACCATCTTGAGCTATGAATTTTCTGAATTCACTACCTTTATAGATTAACTCAATATGTCTTTTAATGAGGAAACATTAGTGGGATTCCCCTAATTAATCCATCGCATATATGAAATCAAATATGGATTCATCTCTTCTATACTTCCAACAGTATTTATGGACATTAGGATAATGAAATTATAATTTTATTTTTGTACTATAGTATTTGATATGTTGTCTATATGGAACTATTTGTGTAACAATGTCTACTTTGGTTATTGAAACAAACATTCATATTTGTGGAAATTTAAATTCATAATTCCATTGACTAATGATTCACAAAATATTTCGATAACCTATGGTTTCCCCACTACTGGTTAGGGGTCTTAATGGGTTTTGGTGAGCTCATTTTAAATTATCATTGGATATTATGGGAAATATAGGGGAAAACAAAACAAAGGAATTGGTTTTTTAGGAATCACATTTAAGAAGGTTATTGTAAATATTTCATGTTTATATGATTAAGATTTAATGCATACATGAATAATTAGGTTCTATTAAAGGGTTTGAATCAAGGACTAATGATCCTCCTTTTAAGTTCATTCTATAAGGACAAGTTATATTTATTCTATAGTTATATAATGGTGGATATAATGTGTTTTAGATTATGGTCATGTAGGGATGACTACTTTCAAGATGTTTACATTCTTGTGGAATAGAATAATGGTTGAAATTCAATGGAATGGTTTAGTGTGATACTTATGCATGAGAAAACCTTTTAAATTTATCCCATTAGGATAGTACGGTTAATGATATTTGGGAAATTAACTTGGTTCATTTTTGTATAATTTTTATGCCTAAAAACTAATCCAAGATGGTAGACATGATTGTTTGGAAATATATAAAAAGGATTATATTGTCTATGATAAATGTCTTGTCTTCCAAAATTCTCCTAAATTTTCTCAATTATATTTTCCTCTTTTTCAAAAAAAATATATGATAGAATATATTTGATGGATTAAATATATCGTGGATATTAAAGAGTGAGTGATGTATTATGAGATATCCAATTATAATTAAAATATAAAAACTTGATCATAAGAGAGAATGATAACATATATTATGGCCAAGTTGTGTAAATTGATTATTTTTTATAGATGATTTGGTGAAGTAAAATATTAATGAATTTCATCTTGGTGAAAGTGTTCTAGTATATTATTATCAAAATTCGGAATGAATGGGTATATGTTTACAAGTATAAATGACCACTTTATACTTGGATCCCATATTTGAGGGACGAGTTAATAAGGAACCAATAAATTACTATTTTAGGATCATAAATTTCCGTTAGAGTTTTGCGACCAATGAATTAAAAATTAATTCCATGGGTGTACTGATGCTACCTCATATTGGATATTTATAAAAATTGGTTTCTACTTATCACCTAATATAGTTTGATTTAATCATGTTGGTGGAACATAAAGATTTTTTTATAAATGGAAATCCTTATAAATAAAGTATTACCCAAAGTATAGTTCTTAAGAGAATAAGTTCCCATATATTAATATAGAGAGATAGAGTAGGGTGTAGATTCCATTTTTAGGAAAATATAACGATCTAAATTTCACCATCATACATAAGAACAATTTTAATTAGTGTCCACCATCCTAAATTTGATGATTCAAAACTAGAGAAATGGGCTATAGGCATTTAAACAAAGTATATTTCCATGGTTTTATAAGAAATCCATGAAAATATGGTATATTTTATAAGGTTATAGCCATGGTTCAGTGAAAACGAGTCTATATAGTTTTTTCAGAAATTATAGCCATGGTTATGTTAAACCATGGATACATAGTGTTTTTTACAGGGCTATTGCCACGGTTTTTGAAAAACTGTGGCTATAGAGCCTTTTTTCTAAATAAATAGAAACATTTCATGTAAAAATTTGGCTATATATTGTTATTTATAGGGATAAAACCATGGTCTATGTAAAACCATGCATAAAGAGTGTTTTTTATGGGGATATATCTATGGTTTACTAAATTAAGGGAACATATTATATTTTCCATTTTTTTATAGCAACGGTTTGTCAAAATTGTCGTTATAGGTCTCCTACACATGCATGGGGAAAAATAACTCATGAAATAATAGAATTGGAAGGGCTATATCCATGGTTTACATGCTATATAATTTTATTTAATAATATATATAACAATATAAATATATATACACACTTACACAACTTCATCCGTTGTGTATTAGATAAGTGGTCGGTGCACATATCAGAAGTATATAGAAAGAATCTAGCTAGAAACATATTATTCTGGTCCTATATCCATGGTTTATATGGGATATTTCCATTGTTTTATACCATGGTAATAACTCTCTTACCATATTGGGAAACTGTGGCTATAGCCTAACCACCATGGTTGACAACAATGGGGGTTATTGTCACAGTTTGGAAAATTTTAAAAATATTCCAGAGAACAATGGATATATTTTTTAGATGTATCCATTTTAATATGTTCTATATATATCTTGAAACATGGATATATCTTTTACCAACATCTTGATCCCCTATATCTATTATTTTGGGCCATGGATATACGAAAAATTTATATTTGTTTTTATCCATTTGATATGGTCACTATAAATTTTTTTTATGTGGTAAATAAAAGAATGACACAAATATCTCTTCTAAATATTACATTATATTATATTTTGATTAAAAATTTATTGATATAAAAATTTTAAGTTCAGAGAATGGATTGTTTCATTGTGTTCCAAAATACTAATATTCTCTAATACGTTCCTAAATATAGAGGCTTATAAAGCCTTCTATAAGATTATGTGTTGTAAAACCCCTTGATCTACAATTATATGTTCTATTAATGCATAATTGTTTTATGGATTTCTTTAAATTAAACATCAATCCAAAACAGATCATCATAATTATATAACCGTTAAGATATATTCATAGTGTTGGTTAGTAGAATTTGATACAAATACATTATGAAATATATATAGAAATAAAAAAAATTGTCATTATTATTGATAATACAATGATAAAATAATTTTTTACAGCCAAATAATGAATAAGACTAGTTTATGATTTAAAATATAATATTAAAAAAAATTGTTTTTATTTTTTTCCCTAAGAAGCTAAATATATCTTTATTATGAATAAAATATTAAAAATAATTAGATTAGTTATTGATATAAAAAAAGAATATGAATAGTTGATATTGATATAAATGTTTTTCTATGAAAAAAATTTCCATTATATATTTTTGGTTTTTATTTGAATACTAAATTAAAATATTTTATAAGAAAATGTATCCTGAAGTATTAATCGATTTAGTAGTATTGGTAAATAAGATACATAAATAAGTATTCTATTAAAAAAGAAGACACTAATTAAAACATAATTTTTTTCATTCGAGGATAACATTTTTCGATCAAGCATATCCTTTTATATCATTATTAAGACACTTTTTGGTATCCTGGGGAAAGGAAATAAAATAATGGTGAGATCAAAGGAAGAATAAGGGTATTTTATGATTGAAAAAAAATTAATCAATGAGAATAGAAAATATTGAAATAGAATAACTAAGTACACATTGAAGGAAATCAATAAACTAAAATGAATGTGATTTAATATTGTAGAAATGTAAATAATTGAAAACAAATTCAATTTAAATAAATGGATTAGTAAAAATCAATAAGTAAAGGTAAGAAAATAAAAATATGTTCCATTTAATCCATTAACCTAGAATGAAATTAATCTATATAATTTTTAATACTGAATGTATAATGGTTAATAAATAATGAATAAAAATAAAGGAAAAGATTAATTATAGGGTGTCATACTAGAGGATCATGAAATCCTATACTATAAATAACTTTCTCGAGATGGTTTAAAACAACAGGTAGAATCCTATTTTAATTTTTCAGCTAATTTTTCTCATGAGAACCTTTCAATGCATATATGGGATGTATAATGTATGGGCCATACATATCTCTGTCTATCCAAGTCATTCCACACATTGAATAAACAATATGTCTAATCAAATATCCGTATTGAATAAAGAAAACAAATTTATCAATATTTCCCTAGATAATAAAATAACTATCAAAGTAAACATTTGTATATAAAAATGTTATGTGGTTTAATACATAATAATAGTAAAACATAAAATATGTTGATAATTATGGGAAATTTAATATCTAATGACCATTGAAAATTGAATATTTCAAGTGGACTATCCAAGGAATCAAGGAATTGAATTTCAATACTATTCATGGTTAAAGGAATAATAAACCATCCAAATAAAGAATAAGGATTATATGAGTAAATATATCCCAAGTTGTTTAAAATAAATTGTTCGAGTAATTGATGAATGAAAATAATATAAATATATCTTTAAAAGAATATTTTAAAAAATAGTTTTATTTTTTAAAAATATTAAAATTCATTTTGTTGAGATTTAATTTTGAAAATTTTTTCTTCAAAAATTCCCCATTTAAACTTGTAAATTATTATTTTAAATAATTATGGTTAGTAAATCCATACATCTTGTACAAGGTAAAAAAGAATATTCCGTCTACATGGTATAAAGGATAGAAAATCATGATTTTCCAAAAGAGACTACATTATTCCTTTTAAAACATATGTGAATGATGAAAATGGGTAAAACAATGTTTAATAAAATATTTTGGAAAGGTTAAAAAAATTATAACATTTTAAGAAAATTTTTATATAAGAAAATAGGTTCTCTAACTAAAGAGAGAATAAATGTCAGTATTTCTTAAAAACATTTTTAGAACCAAATAGTATAAAAATGTTGCTATTTATTGAAAAGGGTCATTAATAACCATAGGATAAATAAATGAAATATTTTATTGTACTATGATCGAATAATTTTTCATAATGTAAATCCAAATGCAAATAATCCCAAACAAAATAAAATTATAGTGTAAACCCTTGAAAAGACCATAACATTGGTATAAAAATCAATCAATGAAGATATTATATGAATTAAATATAAATAAACATACAAATTATAAATAAAAAATAGATAGTAAAAATTGATTACTCACAATATCTTTAAATGTTAAAGAAAATGAATATGTAATATAAACCATTGAAAAGAAATTGGTATATATAATTCTTTTCCACTAGTTAACTTTTAACTCCAATACCCTTAGAAGAAATAATTTAAATTGAAACTAAAAATTCCATGAATATAAACTAATTCATGATATAGTATAACCAAATGTGTAGTATATACACCACATAATATAAATAGGTGTTTATAATGGTGTATTCCCCTCGGAGAGAAACGTGAGACAATAATTTCTTACAAATATGGTAATATATGATTCAGAAGATCCAAATGTAATAATAAAAAAATGAAAACTTGAAGTTAAATTAATATAAAATAATTCATTATACAATACTGAAATATTTATTTAGGTACACCACACCAATGATTCAAGTGGTTAATATGACATTTATCTCATAGATGTAAAATTTGAGATGAAAATCCTTTACCTTGTGTTTCCTTCATGGTGAACATCCTTTATCCACTTGAGTAATGTTTTTATAAAAATTAATAACATATTAAATAATCATTATAGTATTTATAAAATCATATATTATCTTATTATAATATCTTTTTACTCATTTGATAATGGTCGTTCATTAATGTCACTGTTTCATGTGTTAATTGCCTAGTTTATTTAGTAAGTTTTGACTTTTTATTTATTGATCCTATTAAATAGATCATGAGTTATTCACATATATAAGTTAAAACATTATTTAATTTCATTATATATTATTTATATATGTATTTTAAATAATATATATGTTTTCTAGATAATAAATGAAATGAAATATTCATGGAGATGGTTTGTCGTCTGTATGAATGAACAGTACTTCCCTTTCTTTATCGCATTTAAGAGAATGAAAATTAAATGATATATATGAACATTTAAAATAAATTATCATATATATATATATAATATTTCATGTAGTTTTATTAAAATAATACCCTAAAACATTTTATGTCTAGCGTGAATGAATCACAACGCTTTGAGAAGGCAATGTCCACACATCCACAAATGATGTTATCATGTTCCTTAAAAGTAGAAAGCATTAAGGGATGTGTTATATAATATTTAATGAAGTAAAAGATATTATAAATTTCATATATAATATATAAAAATAGTTTTTCCATCATAATTCTCAACCTTAATAGGTGGTAATAGAAAAATGAAGGACATCATTTCGTTCGCTAGTAGTTCACCATACACATTATTTGTATGTATGTTACCCATTAGACGGAAGTGTGTGTATGTATAGGTATAAATCATAAAATAAAAACAAAAAATTATATTTAAGATACTATTTTTATAACATAATTATATAATAAAAATAAATGATGTTGTTGAGAATGAAATTAAATGTAAGTGATCGTTGAAGAATCTTACCTCATTTTCGGATAACCCATTTTGGTTATTATCAAAATACATCATTGGATTAATTTATTCCCAAGTGGAGTCCTCTAGGATTAGGGGTGGGATGTCGAGAGATTATTTGATCAGTTTTGCATGATATAATGAGATTTATAGGTGTGAATAAGTGGGAGTGGTGAGTGTCCCTTTATAGTGCATGAGGAGTGGCATTTTTGTAAATTTTTGAAATGGGGATTCCACCCACGTTTTCTATAAGTGAATTAAATCCAATGATTAAAAAAATTAAATAGAAGAGAGTATCAGGTTGAAATATGTGCATAAAATGGATTTTGGACAAGAGTCTAGGTCATGTTGGACCTTAATTTTATGGTTTGGTCCCTTATTAAGCTATGTTTCCTCTTAATCATTGTAGCTACTTTTAATTACATTCACTAATATTTTTAGTGAAAAACTATGTTGGTCATATCATAATTTATAAATTGTTATGATAAAAAATATGGAATATATTTTTAGAAATTTTAACCAAATAAGTGCCAGATACTAATTAAAACTAAATCCTGTAGACGGGACAACAGTGAGGGGTTTTAAAGAAAAAATGTTCAAAAGTTTACTAAGTAGTTATATCAAATTTCAAAGTGAAATTGATTCAAAAATCCTAAATTAGATTATTTAATATAAAAATGTTCTCTAAAAACATTAAAATCAATTAAAATTTTAATTTCATCTTAAAAATAAATTTGTGTAAAATGGATTTTTTGAATTCAAATTCGGAATTTTTCATTATTCATTAAAAAAGATAACCTCAAAGAAAAATACTAAAAATACTCCATATGATAAATTTTATGTTCTGATTTCAAAAAATAAGTTTATTTTGACATATAAAATTTATAATAATTCCAAAAAAGTTGACATAAAACTTTCTCTCCAATTAAAGGTGTTAAAACAAACTTTATAAAATTATTAGTTTTTATGCGTAAAATTGGGTTTGTTCTCATATTATACTAATAAAAACAATTGGATAAATATAAAAAACTATTTTTTTGAATATATAACATTTATGATTCATTAATATCCTTCAATAATATAAATTAATTAAATTTTATTAATGTAGAAATCTTTTGTGAGCATAAAAAATGAATTTCATCATTATATTAAATTGGTTTATATTCTCTTTTCAAATTAATTAGTAACCTATGAATTCGTTTTATTTTTTTTATAGTCCATATATTTTCATAAGTCAGATAAAATTATTTATAATCTCAAATTTAATGGAATTCTATATCTAATTATAGTGAAGAATAATATTTTATTAATATATTATTTCTGGGTAAAACTCATTCTTACATGTAACACAAGATGTCAAAGAATGTATTTTTTCATGTAACAAATGAGAACTCAGTATTTCATGCAATGAAAACTATATAATATATTGAATTTAAATAAAATATTAAAAATATTGTAAGGTCCCAGGATATTATATTCCGTTATGTTTTTGGTGTTGCGTGTTATACATGCTATCGAATATAATGTTCTAATTTTAGAATTTTTCAGTGTTACGTTCTGTCATCCTTAAATAAATTGTGTCCTTGAAATTTAATATCGATCTTTGTAATAGATTTTTTTAATATTTCCTATTTTGAAACCTAACATCATGATAATGATTCATAAAACATCTTTTAGAAAAGAGTTAATGGGAAGTACAAAGGTTACTTGGACTAACATATAACTAGGTCTTGAAGTAGGGGAACATTATTGGAAAGTGAAGATACATACATGGAGAGAAAGCATAGATATTTATAAGGAGTTATTGAGGTCATGAATCAAAAAATGTTAAATAACAATTGAATGATTAGGTCCACAAACCCATAAGTCTGTGATCATTTAGAGGACCACTAGTTAAAGAAAATTAGGGTATTTGGAAAATATTTTTTTATAGTTTTCCTAATGTTTAGTAATTATTTTATAACATAAGAATATAAAAAATTATACTTACTTGAAAAATGTTCAATTTCATATGAATAATTCCAAATTGTGTTTATTCTTCTATAAAACAAAATTGCATCCCTTACTCTATGAAATGGATATCCATGAATGAATCACTTTTTAGGCTCAAAAAATTTCTTTTAATGGTTCGTGATGCTCATAAAACAATTCATTATATTATTCCCTAACTTTTTTCTAAAGCCAATATGGTTTATAGATCAATATCTAAAATTCAAAAAAATACAATTGGTTCATAATTAATATTTAATCATAAATTTTTTTAACTAAAAGTAATCACACATTAACCCGAACATCACATAGGTCAGTGGAAGGAATAAAACAATATCGTCCTTTTGTTATAGGTTCATGTCCTGCTGCCTTGTTGTCATTGATGGGCTATCACCTGACATAAATGTTGTCATTTTCTAGAACCAAGATAATATTATTTAGAAACAAATATGGGGGACATCCTTGAAATAAGGTTGATCACTAAATATCTTTTTAAAAAGGTTTTCTATACAAGCCTAATGCATAAATAGTCCATCGATTTATTTCCACATAAGTCTTTCCTTGGTTTAGAATTTATCCTATATAATTATGAATTGAATTGAGTAATTCCCATGTTCTCAATATATATTTTAATGAACTACAAATGGATCATTAGGAATGATTTTTTTACATCATTTGTACAATTCGTTCTCTATGGAAATACATTGATTTTTTTCCTTCATTCCCACACATAAAGAATTTCCTCATTCCATTATGACACTTTCCTAGGTGTATCCTTCCTCATTTCATTCATTTTGTAAATCGAGATTTCAATTATCCATGGTCTCCACCACTATATCTCTTAGTAAACTATATCCTTCTTTTCTTTGATGAGTTTAAAAGTTAATTAAGGTCAGATTTAGATAAAATTTATTAGGAATAATAACAATATATTTCAATACTATCATCACCGCACTTGGTTTCTCGTTGTCACCACCTTATACTTCAGGTTCTATAAAAACATGACTATTTTGGGTTAAATCCATTAAAAAAACCATAAATCATAGTGTGAGTAAAAAATTCATGGTGAGAAAATCATTTTATCATTTACATGATATCAAAATCATGAAACCTTATTTCTAATCTAAAACAAAATTGGTTTTATCTATATTATTCATCATCTTAATCTATTCAAATATTTCAATATGTTTTTAATGAAAATAGTAATTATCCTAAGCATATCCCCTAGGATTTTCAAACCTGGTGCATTGTGATGATCATTATCGTATACCAGGTTATTCTCGAGTCAGGACTGATTGACCGTTTCAAATTTGGTACCCCTGTGTAAATCTATTAAAGAACCACATCCACTTGTATTATCATGATATGGATGTGATTTTAAGAAAACCCACATAATATCCACCTTACCAAAATTATAGTATATTATTATATAATCATCCTCAATGTTAATCACAGGTTTATGTTCTCTAATCTATGTTTTTCAAAATTCTACTACCCAAGATTTATACTAAACATACATTGATACCAACTACAGAAACTCAACCCCAGAGATCCTAGAGATGGTGTCTACTACCATTTCATTTGCATGATTACAAGTAAATGCAGCCGAAAAGGCAAATAAATTTAGTATTATTTGTAAACTAGTTACACACACCTGTCTTGTAATACCAATGAATATAGTAATTACAACATAAATTTTTTATATTCAAGGATAACATTATTCCATTTAGAATATACTTTTATAATATTCTTAGTACAATCCTTCGAATCTTATGGAACGGAAATAAAATAAGGGTGGTATTAAATGCCTAGTAAGGGTAATGTAAAACATAAAAAATAATAGCTTAATGAGATTATAGAATGTAGAAAGGTAATACCATGAGTCACATTCCATGTTATTCAATAATATAATAAAAAATGAGTAAATAACATGGGAAGCTAAATAACTAAAAACAGATTCAATTTAAATAACTTTATAATGAAAAATCAATATGGAAAGGTAAGAAATTGGAAACACATTCTATTTAATCATTAATAAATGAATCAAATGCATCCATAAGTTTTTTCATAGTGAAATTCTCATGGATAAAAAGTTAGAATCAAAATGTAATAAATGATTAATTATTGGATGTCATGTTTGAGGCACATGAAAAACCATACCATCAATACATTTCACAAGATAGTTTAAAACTACAAGTATAAACCTATATAATTAATGTAAAAAAATTTTCTCATGAGGAGTTATTATTTCATCGAAGGGATTTATAAATTCTTGTCCCACCAATCACTACCTGTCCAAATAATTCATTATATTGAATAAGAAATATGCCATATCAAATATAAATATTTTTTTAAATGATATAAATTTATCAATATTTCCCCAAATAATCAAAAAAATGTGAAAGTAAACACAATATATAAAAAATGGAATAAATTTTAGTAAATAATAATATATATGATAAATGATATGAACAATTAGTAGAAATTTAATGTATAAACATCATGGTAAATTGAACAATTTCAACAGGACTAACCAATGAATAATGGTAGTGAATGTAAATACTATCCTTGGTCAAAGGAAACATAAACCATATAGAGGAATTATAATAATGTTATCAATAATATATATCCAATATGGTGTGAAATAATTTATTTTTTATTTAAGATTGAAAATACTATAAAAAAAACTGTCAATACATTCTTACGGAAAATATAATTTTATTTTGAAAAAAAATCTCTGAAAATAAATTTAGAAATAATTTTATTTTAAAATCAACATTTTATACATCTAAAAAATTATTCAAAGGATTGATGGTGTGTAAATATATACATGATATTAATGGTAAAAAATATTCCTTTTTCATGTTAAAATGGTTAGACAAATTACTTGTTCAGAAAGAAAAAGAATATATCATTGAAAAAAAATTAAAAAATGTAAAATTTTATTTAATAAATAATTTTTTAAAGGATAAAATGATTTTAATAACTCTTTGTTGTATATATGTTTTTTATTAGAAAATGGGTTCTCTGACTAATTATATAAAAACTATTAGCATTTATTAGAAAAATTATAAAACAATTTGAGAACCAAAGAGTTAAAAAATATAACTATTATGGGAAAAAGGTCATGAATAAATAGAGGAAAATAAATGTAAATGATTTAATATAAAATGAACATATAATTTCTTCTGATTAAAATTTAATTGTAAACAGTCCGTAAAAATGATATTGTCATTTCAACCACTAAAAATACCATAACATTGATGTGAGAATTAATAAATTAATAGATTATGTGTGTACAATTTATATCCACATATAAAAGTGTATATACATTAATATAATTTAATAATTTATTAAACACATTATGATATGATATAAAAAACAATGAGAATGTAATATAACCTAATGAAAAAAATTGGGTTATAATTTTTTTTTCAACTTTGTAACTTTAAACTCAAATCCCCAAAAATGAAATAAAAAAACTCAAAATACAATAAATGTACAATATTTAATGATATAATATTTAAAATTTTTAGTATATACAACACATAAAATAAATATGTTGTGATTGTGTCATATGCCTAATGGAAATAAATGTGAGTCATGAGTACTTTACAACTATGGTAGAAAAATAATTGATATACCTAAATGTAATAATAATAAAATGAATCATTTAAATAAAATAAAGATAAAATATTTCATGTCATAATATATCAAAATGTTAAGTAGGTACCTGGAACAAAATAATTAAGTAGTGAATATTCCATTAATCTGATAAATGTAAAAAATGAGATGAAAATCCCTTACTTTATATTTCCTTTTGGGTGAACATAATTTAAAATCATGTATAAATTTTTTAATAATGTTAATAAATTATTATAGAACCATAATAATATTTATATTATCATATATTATCTTCTTATAATATGTTATTAACTATTTGATAATATCCATTCACTATTTACACTATTTCCAGTGTTAATTGCATAGTTCCTCGAGTAAGTTTTGACATGTTATCTATTAATCATATTAATTAGATCATGATTTAAAATTCTATTTTTTTTAAAAATATTTATTTATCATATATATTAATTATATATGAATTTATAATTATCTAGAAATTTTGGAGAAATAAATTGAAATACACAGTTCTTGGAGATGATAGGTCGTATGTACGCATAAACCCTAAATGCATTTCCTTGTCATAATTAAAAGAATGAAATATGAATGATATATATTTATATTTTAATTAAATTATCATATATAATACATATATTTTACATAGGTTTATTAAATTAATTCATTAATACATTAAATTTTTTGCATGAACAAATCACATCGTTTTGAGGAGGTCGTAGTCCACACCTCCACAGTCGATGATATTGTATTCCCAAAAAATGGAAATCATGAAGGTATGTATTATATAAGAATTAAATTAGTATAAAAAGATATAAATAAAATATATAATATATAAGTATATTTTTTATTTCATAATTACAAACCATGAGAGGTGGTAATGGAAAAAACAAAAGGTATCATTTTTTCAGGTAATAGTTCACCTTACACATAAAATGCAATTTCATTACCCGTTTTATGGAAGTGTGTGTATGTGTATGTAAAACACATAACATAAAAATATAAAATTACAGTTATTATACTGGTATTTTTATATATTCATGAAATAAAAATAAATGATGGATTTAATAAAGGAATAAAATGAAAGTGATCGTTGAAGATTCTAACATTGTTTCTGTGTAACTCTTTTTGGTTTATAAAAATCGACTTTCTTTGTTTTTATTACTCCCAATTATAGGACTCTATGATGATAGTATGGATTTTGGTATCACATTTTAGCATGTTTTTTTAGTTAATGGTTTTTAATGGTATCAATAAGTGCGAGGGATGAGCGCATTTTTATAGTGGATGGGGATTGGCATTCCTGTAAAATATTGAAAATGAAATTACACAAATGTTTTCACCATTTGATGTGGCAAAAATAATGACAAAAATTAGTTCCAATGGGGTATATTGTCTAAATATGGTAATTAAATGGATTATATATAAGTTTCTAGGTCATTTTCCCCTATGTTTAAGGTTTTGTCCTTGTTAATTACATTTTCCTCTTAATCATTGTAATAAATATTAATTATTTTCACTAATATTTTCGGCAGAAAACTATTTTGAATATATTATGAATTATTAATTATACTTATTATAAATATATAATCCATTTTAAAATATTTTAATCATAATAGTGGAAAAAATTAATTTAAATTTAATCTCCTAGACAGGATGACAATATGAGTTTTTAAGGTAAAAATAATCAATAGATTTCTATGTTTTTGCATCCAATTTTTATTTTATATTGATTTCAAATAAATAATTTGGATTAATTTATACAAAATTTATCAATCTGTCTTTAAAATCAATAAAAATTTAATTTTCCCTTATAAATATGTTAGATGAAAAAAAGAGTTTTGAATTAAAATTTAGTATTTTTCACTATTCATAAAAAGATGAAGCCTCCTAGAAAATACCAAAAATAAACCCTAATATAATTTTAATGTTATTATTTAAAAAATGATGTTAATTTTTACATTCAAAATTTATAATAGTTCCAAAAATCTGTTTAAAATAGGTTCTCCATTAAAAGGAGGTAAAACGACCTTTATGAAAATATAAGTTTTTATGTGTAAAAGACATTTTGTTCACATGTTATGCATATAAAATCAATTGAATGACTATAATTTTTATTAATATAGAAATTATATATTTCATTAATATCACTCAAAAATTGAAATTAATTTTATTTTATTTGAGAAAAAATACCATTATTATCATAAAAATAAGAAAAGTAGAATTCATCATTATAGTCTCCTAGGTATATAAGTGGAATTCATAATTTTAGACACACATGGGATGGTTTTTCAAGGTATGAAAGGTATAATTAATCATAATTCAAAGGAATATTGAAGAAAATGGAAACTAATAAAATGATGAAAATGTGTAAAAAGGAAATAAAATGTTATCAATTGTTAAGTAATTATACTTAAAGGAGGTTACGTATGGGTCAAAATGTTAGTAGTAATATTTTTTGAAATGGGAAATGTTCCTTGGGTTATATATTTGAATGGGATAGAAATAGTTTGAAATGATTTCCAATGTAATATTTCATACCATTTATGTTTGTATAGATGTCTTATTCATGGCCCTCAGTAGGGATGGTTGAGGGTAGTGTTTGGGATGTGAGGATGACAATTGGGATAGTGTATGTAATGAATTTTTTTACTAATAGATAACCTTATTTATGTTTAACTATTTAATATTTATTTTATTTGTTTTAAATCTCATATTTTAATCATTAGAGAAATAACACCCTGAAGATGTGTTCCGGAAGGAATACAAGAGGATGTTTCAAAATATTAGCCTCCAGGAGTGGATCAAGAGAATGTGGTCATATAGGATACAATATCTGGGATGTTCTATGAGAACATTTCTTGGTTTATGAAAATGATGGAATGGGCCTCAAGGCTAGTTGTGTTGGGAATGTTTGAAATAATCTGGGTGTTTCAGCATTAACACCCTACTACCTTTACCGAAGAGGGTGGGATAGAGGTAGATGAGTTATGGATAGATTAAATCTAGAAATTTTTTGATCATATATAGAATTTATCTAATAAGTGATTCAAGTTGTATCAACCATTTTGTGAGTTCAAAAAAAGCATTGGTGGGACATCATGGTGTAGACCAAAAAAGTTGTATGAATGTTATAAAATTTTTTCCAGGAAATGAATCTAGATATTTTTTATCCACTGAACCAGATGATGGTAAATGTTATGTATTTTATGAGTTTTACAAAAGGTGTTATGTCCGTGATGGATTATGATATCTATTTCACTGATTTTCAATGCTTTGTTTCACCCTTGGTAGGAGAAGAGGAAGTTGTGAGAAAGGCAATCACAAAATGGGCTTAGGAATTATATCAGGTCCTATATGAATATTTTCTTTTTGAAATGGTTTTTTGAGGCAGTGTATTAGTCCCTTATCTAAAAATGGAACCTAAAGGGAGCATCAACTAGTGGAATTGAGGTACTAGTTGGGTGGGTGAGTGGAATGGCCTACAACGAAAGTAACCATCATTTTGGGTGTTTCCATTAGGGTTGAAGTGCGCAGAGTAGTCTAAAGAGGGGTTCAATCACTTAATGAGGAGATAAGGTGTTTTTCTATAAGTGTGTTACGTTGTAGAACATGTGTGGTTATCATCCCCAACCACCATTGGAGTGATGGAATTTTGAAAAAATGGGGCTTGTATTGAAGTTCTATAGGAACCCTCGACTGTTAGGCATGGATGGTGTTCAAATAGAGATGTCGAGTGTAGGAAGGGGGTCAGTTACCCCATATTATGTATGTAGTTGGAGTTACATGGGGCATACTAGTAGGGGTGTTGGATGTGACACTCCAGGGTGAGATCATTTATACTAGTACGGTAGTGTAGTTTTGGGTACTCAGATCAGGTCCTATGGTAGTGGGGCAGGTTAACTTCACACAGTTAAGTCTACTCTAGGAGGTGGCAAGGATAGATCATCTATAATGTGAGGTATTATTCTTGTAGATTCTGTGATTTCTAGTTCTTTATTCAAAATGGTCACCGCATTCTCTTTTATCTCTACTACGTTTGTAGTTGTGTTGGGCCTACCAGTGTAATGTCTGTGTGGAGTTATGTCGATTGCTACTCTGCTGGGGGTGCGAGCTGAGGATATTAAGAAATTTAAAGTCTAAAATCTATAAGTTTGAGTGAACCAGTTTCAATGGGACATTTTAATCCTTGTTATTAATGTTTTTTATCATAATGGGTATATATTGGTTGGGGTTGTGACAGGACCATATCTATTGTTACATCCCCTGGGTAACCTTCACATACTTGATAGAGGAACTCATTTTCTTCCTGGTGAGTGATAGGTTTGATCGAGGCTTAAAGGGACCATTTTTTATTATGTGGGATAACTAATAGCCCATATGTCTTCTCTTATGTTAGATTATGTAGGACACGAGATGCATGTATTTCCCCCTGTGGTGGATAAATTTCATGATTTATTACTTGAGTAATTCTCATGGATGCTACCTGAAAGGGATGTTGAGTTTATGATCGATTGGTTACACGGGGTGGATGTAGTTTCCATTACACTATATATAATTTTTCATTAATAAATAAAAGAGATTAAGTTTTAGTTCAAGACTTTGGAGAAGAAATAGTTCATTTACCATAGTATGTTGCCTTGGGGATCTGCAATGTAGTTTTCCAAGAAGGGTGATGGATCGTTGAAGATAAGTAATTATTATTGGAAGTTGAATCAAATGAATCATAAGAACTGATACTATATTCCTCAAATAAAATATCTATTTTAACATTTGAGATGTGCTTTGGTGATTTCTATGATCTATTTAAGATCAGTACATCACCATCTTAGGGTGAGGTCTTCTGATATATCATGAACTACCTTCGGGATCATGCACAAGTTGTATGATTTTTTAGTGATTCTTTTCAGGTTAAGAAATGCATTATCTATGTGTATGTATTTAATAAACCTAATATTTCACCCTTATCTGGATTAGTTCTTTTCTGTCATCATTGATGAAATCTTGGTGTACATAAGAGCTCATGACGATCATGTGAAACATCATGACAACATCATGACTGCACTAAGAGATATTAGGATTTACTAAAAGCTATATAAATGTAATTTCTAGATAGTTAAAATGAATTTATTGGGTCACATTTTCTCCGAGGAAGGTTTGTCAGTGGATCTTTATAATGTTAAGGTTATTATGTCCTAAGAGTAGCCCAAGAATTCCACTGATATTTTTGTGTTTTTTGGGAATGGCTGGTAATTACCAAATATTAATTAGATATTTGTCCCATAATGAAGTTCCACAATCAAGAATAACCAATAAGGGAGATAAGATTGTGGTGTGAGGAATGCAGAAAATTCCATTGTAGAGTTTAATAAGTTGTTGAAAACGACACCAATCCTGATCTTACCCAAACATGGTAAGAGGTACACCTTATTATATGATGTGTTAGATGTTAGAATTAGGGAAATATTATTGAAAGATGGTGGGTTTGTAGCAGGTTGGTTAAAATATTTTTGGAATCATGAAATTAATTACCTTACATAGGATCTCGAGTTGGTCACGGTTGTGTATTCCTTAAAGTGTTATAGGAATTACTTGTTCAGAGAGCAATTTAATGTGTATACCAACCATAAAAGTATTAAATAAATCTTATATCCACATGATTTGAATCATTAGTAGTGAATATGGGTTAAATATATGATGTAATTTGACTTCGAGTTGGTTTACATATTAGGAAAATGGAATACTATTGTGGGTTCTTTGAGTTGGATGAATCAGAATCAGGTGGTTCAGGAGTCTAATTCCAAGAGGAGATTGATTTTCTAGTTTTTTGTGATGCACGTAGAGGTGTATGATGGGATGTGGAATATTAATCTTGTGTATATACTAGTTGATTCCATTCTTCTGATTTGAGTCAAAAACATAGCTTGATGACCCAGAGTGTTTAGCTATGAAGCAAAGTCATAAAGCTGGGGAGTCGCCTTCTAGTTGGACTGTTAGTAATGATGGGGTTGTCATTAATTGTGGCAGTATGATTGTGTTGGTGTGTATGTGGTAAATTTTAATTCATGAATTCCATTATTTTATGTGATCTATTCTTAATGGTTTAACTAAAATATATCATGATATTTGTATGTAGTATTGGTTATTGGGAATGAAGATAGAGGTTTCAGGTTTTATGGCTTGTTGTGTCACCTTTTAGTAGGTTAAGACTCAACATCAGTGCCCATGTGGTTTCTTATATCCATTTCACATTCTCTAATTTTAGTGGGATTATGTAATGACATACTTCATAGTGGGTCTTCAAAGGACACCTCAGAATAATGACTCAATTTGGGTAGTTTTGGATCAGTTGATTATGGTAATTCAATTGATTTCAATTTAAGAGACTTTCATTGTTGATCATATGGGTGAATTATATGCATGCTTAAAAAATAGTTTTGTTTTATGGTGTGACGATAATTAAAGTTTTATATCATGATCTTAATTTCACATTATTATTCGGGAAGTAATTACAAAAAGAGCTTTATACCCAAGAGTTCTTTAGTACGGATTATCACCCGCAGACATACGGGTAGTAAAAGAATACAATTTAGGTGATGAAATACATTTTGAAGTCATGTGTCCTAGATTAATGTGGTTCATGGGAGAAAAAATATTGAATATTGACTTTTTTGATAAAAATATTTTTCGAACAGTTATTCAGATGGATCATTTTGCGGAACTCTATGGGAGACCATGTGGATTAATGTTTTCTTAGTTGGAAGATAGAGAGTCCAAGTTGTTGGGACTAAGTCTTGGGCAGGAGACCTCATAAATGGTTCAATAGATTCAAAATCACATGGGATTGGAATTGAGTAGACATAATTCATATGAAGATTGTAATCAAAGACCTCTTGAGTTTATGGTGGGTGATAGTGTGTTTCTTCATGTGTCGCTAAGGTTGGGTAACCGTCGGATTATAAAATAGGGAACGTTAGAACCCGGGTATATGGGGATGTTTGAGATTCTAGAAAGGATAATATCATTGGATTACTAATTGGATCATCCAAAATTTTATAATGGAATGAACTATTTTTTCATGTTTTAGAGGTTCAAAAGTATAGCCCTGAACCATATCATATGACTAATGTCAAGGATGTAGAGTCTGATGTAGATGCATCGTTTGAGGAGAACACGATACATATCATAGATTGTAGTGACAAAAACATGAGAGGAAAGTATGATCCTTTAGTTTAAGTATTACAGAAATATGGAAGTGTTTAAGAAGATTATATTGAAAGGGAGTTACATATTCAGGCTAGTGGTCCAATCTTTTCTCCATGGATGCTTAGTGATGATAAGGATGATTCACTCGAGGACAAGATGTTATAAGGTGGGGTGGTTATAAGACCCCAAATATCATTGTGGTATGTACTTGATTAAAATTTTATTTCAATTTATGGTTTTTGTTAATTAAAAGCTTCTTAGGAGTATGAGGAATCTCATGGGTGTTCTGATGGTTCTTTGAAGGAGATGAAGGAAAATCAGGCCCATCTGTGTAAGGTGTATGGTTAAAAAAATAGTGCAGACTACATAGGAAAAGCCTGAAACCATGGATATAGTAATATCACATGGTTGGTTCATGGTTAGTGAACCCATGAATAACATCAAATATAACAGCGTTATCTAACTCCACTGGGATCGTTTCATGCACATGGTTTGGAAAATTTTGCAGGTAAACCGTGAAGCATAGTAAAGTTGAAAAATTTACAAACTTTCTACTATGAGATTTTACGATACCAATAATTTTTCTTCTCCATTTCCTCCCTTTCATATCTGGTGACAAACTCTAGAGACCAATACTTTCCATGGGTGACTCTCCTTCATCACTAGGCCATTTAGATCACCGTCAGTTGGAAATTGAAGCTCTGAGTATGTCTAATGCGTTAATTTATTCTCTTTTCTCGATTTGGGTGTATATCTTGATAGTTAATCTTCTAAAACCCAAAAATACTCTTTTTTTATGGAATCAATGATATGTATTAAAATGGGTTTGGATAAAGATATGAGGAAATTATTTAGATCCTGTTTATCAATTTATTCAATATAGGTGGTCTACAAGTTATATCGCATAGTTCGTGTGTTAATTAGTGCGTGTTTGGATGTGTTCATGGGTCCTACTATATCACATTGAATAAATATGGTGAGGTTTGGTAAAATGAACACATAAATTTCGATTTAAACCCCTAGTGATCCCCATAGGATGCACATAAGGTGACTTGACTGATTTAGGTATGCCAATG
Organism: Viscum album; assembly: GCA_963277665.1. NCBI lineage: Eukaryota > Viridiplantae > Streptophyta > Magnoliopsida > Santalales > Viscaceae > Viscum > Viscum album. The sequence continues at coordinate 91,840,533 of OY728164.1, forward strand.
GGGTGTGCTGACCCCCCCCCAACATGGTCAATAAAAACATTAGTGGTAAATTGGACTTGTAAATTTGTAGATCCCAAGTAAAAAAAGTAAATTGGTTAATTTTATTATTAAAAAAGGTAAAATAGATAATTTTGTCTAGATTTTCATAATGGATAATAGATTTTTTGTCATGGAATGTAAATATGTTTAATGGGATTATTGAGATTGTGTTAAATAAGTCTTGTCTTGTACTTGAAATTCCAAAGTGGACTAAGCGTGTGAATGAAGAATGTGTTAAGTGAATTAACATAAGGGAATGGTTTTATGTTCTAAATGGTTTAGTTTTGTGGAACTAGTGTATATGATTAGTGAGTTAGGCATAAGAAATCAGAATTGGGCTAAATGACTATGTGATAATTAATGTAAACTTGTAAATGTATTGTGGAAAAATATTAATTCCCATTTTGGTTTTCCTGTATAGTGGTATTTCTAAACGTATTTTATTTATGTTGTGATTTTGTATGTGTGTAGTGATTGTATTTATATAATAATGTGAAAATGTCTCTATAGTGTGGGGGTATTTACATGAAGTTCTATGCCCACATGTTGATTTAGGTTGTTGCTCTAAAATGCACCCCAAAATTTATGTATTCAGGGAGGGGAGAGGTTGTATTTCACTAATGTTTGCATTCCATGAGACGACATGGACCAAGGATTCATGTTGAGTGTGTTTTATATGTTCTTATGCAGTTATCCATACTAAGATAGGGAACTTGACTTATTCTCCTTATGGTTAACAAGAACAACAACAATTTTTATTTTTTTTAAACATGGGAGCAAGGTCCTAGAGAAAGAATACAGCAAGAATTATAAATACAAGGTAACTATGGAGGTATAAAATAGTGAAATCCAAGAGAATCCACCTGAACGAGATCAACACATTCTGAAGGATGACTTCCCATATTAGAGAAAATAATCATATAATCATTTTGATCACCCTTAGAGGCTAAAAAATATGCCACTTTATTGCCTTCATGCCCTGTATGTTGGACTGAAACACCATAATGAATTATCCCCTTATACATTGAGATTGTTGGATATGCCTAATCAATTGAACATGTGATGAAAGTATATTGAGTAATAAATATGGTATAAGTATTTAAATTGGAAATATTTCTATGAATTACTTAAGTGACCCTTGTAAACAAATGGAACATGAATTTTATTTTATTTACTTGTGTTTTATTTAGTACTTTCACTCACTATCAATTAATTGAATATTTTAAAGACAAAGTTGGTGGTAGAATACTCAATTTTACTCTCATCCTCCTTAGACCTCCACTGGGTACCCAACTAGACTTATTACATTCGGGCTAGGATAAGGGAAATCCCTATGCTTGGGAGTTGATTCGGGTGTGGGATGTACATGGTTGAGTTTCTAGACATGGAGTTAGAACCAATTTGGGGGTTCCTCTTTTTGTCCTTTTTTTGGGTTTTTTCACATGGAAATGTTTAGAATGTCATCACATAATTACTATTATAAATTTTTTTTACCTAGCATAGGGTCATGTTTGTCTATTCATGTTCATTGGTTATTATATTTTTCCTTCTATTTAATATATTTTCAATTGTTTCGTACTCTGTTAAAGAGGGTATAGTCTCTCAATGTGACCTTTTCGATTTTCACTCCTAATCTGCAACCTCTAGTATATGGGGAGGCATTCTTGAAGTCATGTGGCGACCAAGCTTGGGGAACCAATTTAGTTTCTCCTGGGCCTCCCAAGCTGAGGTCATTACAAAAAAATATTAAAAATATTCAGAACTGATTTGATGAGATTTTATCAACTACATCTAATACCTCAATCCATGATTTTCCATTTTATAGAATCATTAAATGAAAAAAATATTCTCCATCTATATTTGGTTAAATATTTCAAAAATGATATTCTCACCACATAGAAAAGGGGGATCTCTCCACACCATCAAATTCAAAAACAAATAATTTTTCTTCTTAAAAAAACACCCTTCTTACTTTTTATAGAATAATATTTCTGATTATTACACTTCTCATCAAAATATCATACCCTAATCCCTCTATTTCCACGTAGTCCTCTATGGAAAATCTCCATTCCCCAATGTATGTTCTAATTTTACAAAATTATATTAATTTTATATGTTAATTCTCCAAATCCGTTAGTTTAATTATTATATAATTACATAAGTTTTTATTTTATAAATAATATTAGTATTCGATGGGAATAACCATTAACCACTTTTCCTCCTTTCCCTTAATGAAAACAAAAACGATGTTTATGCATGTATGCAGATTACTACCTCCACCAAGTGGAATGTTTTTTTCCTTACTCACCATACACATATGGTTCGATTATTTAATTTAGACAACAAAAATGTTATTTATATCATATTGTAGGTTCTAAAATGATAAAACAAAAGATAAATTTCTATCATTCTATGGAAATAAAATCATTAACCATGTGTATGTGTACACAACCAAATCCATGGAATGACTGTTTTCTATTTTTTTATTTTAATGTATCCTGATATGTTTTGTAATAAATATTTGGTTAATGGAAAAATAATTTTAATGATGTTATTAAGGTTCATTAAATATAAATTTGACCACCTATTGAAAATGGGTGGATTAATAAACTAGAGAAATGTCACACATCCCTAAGAGATTTCTAAGAGAAAAATTTTATTTATTCATACTAGCTAATAACATCATATGGGTTATATTCCGAATCTATATTTTTAAAATTAGTATTTATTATAAAATATAATAAAAGTCATTATTATTCTATTTTAGTGATATGAAAACTAAATAAGTTCATAATAATCATTTAATTGGTGTATATTCTTCTTTTAGTCGGTTCAACCAACTAATACAACAATGACATAAATTTATATCATGGATGATCATAGTTATTTTATTTCATCAAATAAACTATATAAATAAGAAAACAATGTTATTTTTTTGGATTGGAAAAAATAATATTTAACTAATTTGATAGGATATCGACATCTATTCATGAACAATCCTCCATCCATGCTCATAGATTGTAGATAAAATTCCTATCTAAAGAAATTATAACATTATAAATAATTATAGAATAAGAATTATAGTAACTTGTATTTCTAGGTAATGATTATTTTCAGTATTTAATTGATTAAAAACCCATTATTATAAAACTAGTTAAAAATAATCTTGATTACACACACACTATATCAATAGTAGATAATAACTTACTAAAATTCATGAATAGAATAATTATAAATAATTATAAAAAAAGTTTATAGATTTTAAAAAGTTTCATAAATGGGTGATTAAGATATTGACTTTGGTAATACATGGGTATAAAGTGCAGTTTTACTAATTGGGAATTAGTGTAAGGGGTTTGTTTCTGACACAATCATCGAGGATCCTACGTCCATCTATTCAAGGACAACGATGCTATTTTTTGCCCCACATTCCTTCTTTCCAAAGGCAGGAAGCATCTGTTTCTTATTGTGGGATGTTTTCTCCTTGATCGAAACGGGATGATGGGATGTCTGTTCTTCCTTCTGCAAGTTCTTCCTCGGAACTCATCACCTAGTCTGGGTCTCCCATATAGACTTAAGATGTTGTTCGTGAAACTATACCCATTTACATATCTTCATTGATACTAGTTAATTACACATCTTCTGTTAGGACTGTAAAGACCTGTAAATTCCAAGGAAATTTTATTCTTAAATTTCTTTGGAATTTTACAAGAACGCGGTTTCTAATGGCACCTGATTCCAAGGCCCGGTGTGCCCGGAATCATTTTCCAAGGTTTGGCTCGGGTACGTTCAGTGAACAGACGAGCGGTTTTTTCTAACTTTTGAACCGGTGCTCGGAATCGAATTCTGAGGGCACCGATGGAATCACAGCGCCGATACTTTCTTAGAAACGCCTCTTCCGGAGTTGCGTTTGCTCGGGTGTGGTTTTTAATTTTCGAGATTAATGTTAAGAAATAAAATAATTGTACGACAAACTTTATTTTATTTCACTTAAGCCACTTGGAAGCTACTTGAAGCCACTTAAAGGGGCTTAAGCTGAGTTGATCTAGATAGGGTGCTATCCAAAATTATCCTACCCTCTTGGTAGGATATTTGTGGGGTGGGTTCCACACGAGCCCCACCGTTCCTTTTCCGCTAAGTAACGCACCCGTGAAAACCCGTCATTATGAAAGTCAACTGACGTGTTTTATTAATTTCTTAACGCACCAATTAATTGGGTGGTTTATTTCGTTAAATTAATTTTACGAATTAATGGGTCGTTACTTATCTCTTTTCCATTTCTTAACCGGATTGAAATCAGTTGGCGTAGTAATAAAATAAGACCAACGCCACATCTTGAGGATGACACATTGGGAGGCTTTTTACAGAATTCTTGTGCCTTCACCCTTCTTCGCGAAGAACGCAAAGAACGCGAAGAACGCCGGCCTCCGACGAAGAATGCAGAAACCGCGGAAATCGATGACGTGACTCCGTGTGCCGCGACGACGACGTTTCCTCTTTCGCGATGTTCTTCTGCGACGTTCCTTCGTCTGCAATGAAATCATCCATCTTCTGTTTGAGGTAAGAGTTTTCGGGTTTCTTTTAAAACTCCTTTGTGGTTTTTAACAACGCACGGATTTAATTATTAAAATTAAATCTGTTGTTCTTGAACCTCGGAGTTTACCAGCGCGCACCGTCTTCCGCGACGACGCGACGCCCTGCCGCAACGATGCAACTCCCTTCCGCGACGACGCGACGCCTTCTGCGATGCAACGATCGCCTCCTTCCGCGGCGATCTAACCCGCGAAGAACCCGCGTGCGAAGACTTGACGAGGTAGGGATTTTATTTGGGAGCTGAGACTTTTGACCTTGTGTTTACCTCATGATTGAGATGAGTCACTTGATAACTTGGGTATATGTATGGGCATATAACTGGGTAGTGGTTATCCATTTATTCCACAATCCTTGTGTTTCCTCATGATTGAGTTGGGTTACATGATAACTTAGGTATATGTATGGGCATATACCTAAGTAGAGGTTATCTGTTGAGATCTTATTTGTGGTTATCCTTGTTGGTTTACTGAGACATTGAGGGTCTCGGGGTCCCTACTGAGTATCGTTATACTCACCTCTGCACGGGCAATGCCCGCACCTCGTTGTGTTGGTTGCAGACGACGGGCAGTGCTGACGGAGGCCGAGTGTTCGACGATGAGTCCGTACTCGGAGGTGGACTACACGACGAGTCAGTACCCGAAGGTGGACTACACGACGAGACGACACACAGAGGAGGTTGACGGGCGAGAGCGTGGAGGAGGCTATCTGTACCTACCCTTCAGGTAGGATCCATGGTGGACAACCAGGAGCTGCGCCATCTGTACCTACCCTTCAGGTAGGATCCGAGGAGGACGACCCAGGAGCCACTTCCGTCCTTCCAGCTATTATCTTTTCTATTGTACTTGTTCAGTTGTAGTTGTACTTTCTTTTGGGTTTGTATTCTGGCCCATTTACTTTTCAGCACTTCTCTTGTACTTAGTGTTTAATTTTTCCGCTTGCTTACTCTGTGGTGCTTGTTTTCTTTTATAACGGCAATGCCTTCCCAGTTATCGGGATTTACACCTTTGGTGCTAGTCGCCAGCCCTTGGCCTATGGAAGGCGGGCTTGGGGTAGTCACGGCACGGGCCCCGAGGATGGTTCATGACAAATTGGTATCAGAGGAGTTCGGTTCTACCGCATAACATATAACTCTGATGTTTCTTTCTGTGAAGCAATAGTGTTAAGAGTACTGAGTGTAGTTTTCAGTTTAGGGAGTCTAGTGTTGGTTCGGGTGGCCGACATATCCATACACCAGGACCCTGAAAACTGATTTCCGACTTTGTGCACGAAAACACTGATTGCGTGGGTGTTTTCCAGAAGTTTTATTTAAATGTCAACTCAAACCAGATCAGCTCACGAGGGATAATCTTTTGACCGTGTCACGTTGTTTCTTTTAGGATGCCTCCCCATGGATGACCATCTAGAGCCCCGAGAGTGGTACGTACTGACAGCCCACCAAGCGACGAGGCCTCAGTACAGGGCCCTATCCCAGTTGAGGCACCAGCGGAGGCACCAGCGGTACTACTAGCCGTTGGGCCACCGATGCCACCAGCCCCAGCAACAGAGGATGCACGTCGCTTGAGCGCATTGCATGAGTTCCAGGGCCAGAGGCCACCCAGGTTCCAGGGAGGGACGGACACGCAGGCGGCTGGGGATTGGCTGGAGGTTGTGGTGAGAGTCTTAAGGCTAGTGGGGACGCCGACAGATTTCATGGTGATCCTTGTTGCCAGCCATCTTCAGGCAGAAGCAGGCAGATGGTGGAGCCTGATGCTTCAGATGCATGATGAGGCGACACTTCTATGGGCAGACTTCAAGAGCCTGTTCCGGGCTGAGTTTGTACCAGAAACCCTTCGAGCGGTGCGTATACAGGAGCTACTTCAGCTGTGGTAGTGCAGTATGTCAGTGGCGCAGTACTCAGCGAGATTCACAGACCTCTCGCGCTACTCCACAGAAATGGTACGGGACCCGTTCTTCAGGGCCTGAACCTTCGAGCAGGGGCTCAGGCGAGAGATTAGAGCTTCTGTTGTTACTCAATGGATTTCGACGCAGACAGGGGTGTTGGAGAGAGCCCTCTTAGTGGAGAGTTTCCTTGCTGAGCAGTCTCCAGCAGCAGGACCCACCACTAGCCGGCTTGCGGCAGAGTCTTCTGCAGCAGGCAGTAGACAGATGATGCAGAGGTCCAAGAGGACCAGACCTACCGATGGCCGACTGCACGACTCAGGTTTAGTTGTGCGGGGAAACCGGGGTGGAGTCAAATCCAGACATGCCAAGAGTGGATAGTGTTACTCCTGCGACGGAATTGGTCACATGGCACGTGACTGTCCGACCCTCCATGCAGATGACCAGCAGTTAAATGAATAACCTCCGAGGCAGAGGCAGAGGTTCGATAAGGGCAGACCGCAAGGAGGATGCAGCCATGGCAGAGGATCTGGTCGTGCAGCTGGAGGTGGACGATGCTTCGGGATGTTTCCACCACCACCACCAGGAGGCCCACCTCGACCGCAGGGGACAGGAGGACATGGAAGAGCTCAGCTTCAGGTAGCTGAGGCCTACGGTCAGGGAGCTCCGGAAGTAGATGGACAAGAGTGGGACTAGCTTCCGACCTAGTGGCTATTAATCATGTTGCTTCTAGTTTTGTTGATGATTGTCTGTAGTTGCTTTGTGTATTTGTACTATGAGCTGCAATAATGAAAAGACGCTTATCTTTGTAAAGTTTGCTTTCCTGTCCTTTTTGTTTGGTTGATACTGAGTGGTCTCGGTTAAGACTGTTGACTTGACCCTCACTTTCGAGTTTTCTACTGAAGGAGACCTAGTGAACACACAATAATGTAGACATTGTGAGTTGACCCTTGGAGGCGAGAGTGACAGTTGGATCTCTTGGTAGTTAATTCGAGGCCTTACGACATCATCCATGACATGAATGCATCATTCATGACAGGATTGACTGTATTAGGAAACGAATGTGGTTCATCCAGGGGATGAGACCAGATTTCTCTTATTGGAAAAGAAGAAATCATAGCATCTCTTGTGAGACTAGAGAAGGCCCAGGTCATCCAAGAGAGGATGAGGATAACACAGGGCCGAAAGAAGCCTTATGCTGACAGGACATGGAGGCCTCTAGAGTTCGAGGATGACAATCACGTCATTATACGAGTCTCAGCTCGACGAGGTTTACGGATATGTGGCCAGGGAGGCAAGTTATCTTCGAGGTTCAACGGACCTTTCCAGGTCCTCAGCTGGGTAGGTGAGGTGGTTTACCACTTGACCCATCCACTTCAGTTGCACTAGGTGCACGGCATTTTCCACGTATCTCAACTGAGGAGATACATTCTTGACCCTCCGCATATCATTGACTATGGGGAGCTGGACGTTGATGATGGGGCGACTTTTGCAGAGGTCCCAGTGGAGATCGAGGATTGACAGGAGCGGATCCTAGGAGGATGGTTGATTCCCCTTGTGTGCTTTCTTTGGCAGCACGGGAACCTCCAGGTGAGCAAATGGGAGCGAAATGCTCAGATGCATGCTCAGTACCGCCTTTGTATCCCTAAGTTTGTGGTGAAGCTTTACGGGGACGTAAAGCCCTGTGGTGGGAGTAATGTAATGACCCGTAAATTCCAAGGAAATTTTTTTCTTAAATTTATTTGGAATTTTACAAGAACGCGGTTTCTGATGGCACCTGATTCCAAGGCCCGGTGTGCCCAGAATCATTTTCCGAAGTTTGGCTCGGGTACGTTCAGTGAACGGACGAGCGGGTTTTTCTAACTTTTGTACCGGTGCTTGGAATAAAATTTTGAGGGCACCGATGGAATCACAGCGCCGGTACATGCTTAGAGACGCCTCTTCCGGAGTTGCGTTTGCTAGGGTGTGGTTTTTAATTTTCGAGCATAAAGTTAAGAAATAAAATAATTGTATGACAAACTTTATTTTATTTCACTTAAGCCACATGGAAGCCACTAAAAGCCACTTAAAGCGGCTTAAGCTGAGTTGATCTAGATATGGTGCTATCCAAAATTATCCTACCCTCTTGGTAGGATATTTGTGGGGTGGGTCCCACACAAGCCCTGCCGTTTCTTTTCCGCTAAGTAACGCACCCGCAAAAACACATCATTATGAAAGTCAACTGACGTGTTTTCGTAATTTCTTAACGCACCAATTAATTGGGCGGTTTATTTCGTTGAATTAATTCTACTAATTAATGGGTTGTTACTTATCTCTTTTTCGTTTCTTAACCGGTTTGAAATCCGTTGGCGTAGTAATAAAATAAGACCAACGCCACATCTTGAGGATGACACGTTGGGAGGATTTTGATAGAATTCTTGTGCCTTCACCCTTCTTCGCGAAGAACGCATAGAACGCGAAGAACATGAAGAACTCCAGCCTCCGACGAAGAATGCCGAAACCGCGAAAATTGACGACGCGACGCCGTGTGTCGCGATGACGACGTTTCCTCTTCCGCGACGTTCTTATGCGACGTTCCTTCGTCCACAACGATATCTTCGATCTTCTGTTTGAGGTAAGAGTTTTCGGGTTACTTTTTAAACTCCTTCGTGGTTTTTAACAACGCACAGATTTAATTATTAAAATTAAATCTATTGTTCTTGAACCTCGGAGTTTGTCGACGCACACCGTATTCTGCGACGATGTGACGCCCTTCCACGACAATGCGACGCCCTTCCGCGACGACGCGACGCCTTCCGCAACGTGACGATGGCCTCCTTCCGCAGTGATCAAATCCGCGAAGAACCCGCGTGCGACGACTTGACGAGGTAGGGATTTTATTTGGATGTTTTACATTCCTGTGTTTGTTTCCATTCAAAATGAAGAACCCGGTTCATAAAAACAATTTTAATTCATTAAAATTGTTTTCGGTTATGTACTCATGTGTTGAATAATTCTCCCGTTGTTTTTATCTATCGCGGAGGGTGCAGGCCAAACGAACACGGCCCGACAACCCTCCACCCTTCTTCGTGGTTGTGCGGATTTGGCGGGCGACGACAAAACGTGACTCAAGGGAGATTTGATGATTCCGCAGTGAAGAACGGATCCCGAGAGGAACAGCGGAGCAGACGGAAAGGAAAACGGACCACCAGAGCAACTCCGGTGGCCCGCGGAAGCTACCGGCGGCGCCCCTGCGCGTCGCCGAACAGGGCCACCGCGGCTTAAGCCGCGGAAGCGGTGGCCAACGGACCCGTGGCCGCGCGGGTCCGTCTCGCACACACGGGAAGCGGTGACATGCCACGTCCCCTGGTCCAGCACGGCCCGTCGAGGGTCGCGGCTTCCTCAACCCGCGGGGGCGGCGCCCCGCGGCTGCGGCGCTCGGCCGCTCGGCCGAGCCGAGCCAGGCCAGTCCAACCGGCCGGGCCATGCCCTGGCCGGACCGGACCGGGTCCAGCCGGGTCGGACCGGGTCGGGTCGACCCAGTTCGGCCGACCTAGGGGGGTCGGGCCGGTTCTGCCCGGGCACAGTCCCCCCGTCTTCGGACCGTTTTCGGTCTTTTGGCCGTAACTTGAGCTACGGGCCTCCGAACGACATGCCGTCAGCGGCGATGTGATCCTTGGATTGAGGTGGTCGTCTCAGTATATTGCACTCAAGGTTTCGAAAAACATTGGGTTTGGCCAGGTTGGTTCGTACACGAAACCAACTGGGCCCTCGGAGGGGAAACGCTCAAATCTTGAGCTCCAGACGTCCGATTGACGTGCCATCGACTTTGGTGGATTCCTCTAAGTGAGACGGAGATCTTCAGCAGTTACGGTTTCGATAATGAAAATCCTGGTTTAAGATGAGACTTTTGACCTTGTCTTTACCTCATGATTGAGATGGGTCACTTGCTAACTTAGGTATATGTATGGGCATATACCTGGGTAGTGGTTATCCGTTGATTTCACAATCCTTGTGTTTCCTCATGATTGAGATGGGTTACTTGATAACTTAGGTATATGTATGGGCATTTACCTAAGTAGAGGTTATCTGTTGAGATCTTCTTTGTGGTTATCCTTGTTGGTTTAGTGAGACCTTGAGGGTCTCGGGGTCCCTACTGAGTATCGTTATACTCACCCCTGCACAGGCTATGCCCGCACCTCGTTGTGTTGGTTGCAGATGACGGGCAGTGCTGACGGAGGCTGAGTGTTTGAGGACGAGTCAGTACCCGGAGGTGGACTACAAGACAAGTCAGTACCTGGAGGTGGACTACATGACGAGACGACACAGAGAGGAGGTTGATGGGCGAGAGCGTGGAGGAGGCTATCTATACCTACCCTTCAGGTAGGATCCGTGGTGGACGACTAGGAGCTGCGCCATCTGTACCTACCCTTTAGGTAGGATCCGAGGAGGAAGACCCAGGAGCCGCTTCCGTCCTTCCAGCTGTTATCTTTTATGTTGTACTTGTTCAATTGTACTTGTACTTTCTTTTGGGTTTGTATTCTGGCCCATTTACTTTTCAGCACTTCTCTTGTACTAAGTGTTTACTTTTTCCGCTTGCTTACTCTGTGGTGCTTGTTTTCTTTTATAAAGTCAATGCCTTCCCAATTATCAAGATTTACTCTTTGGGTGCTAGTCTCCATCCCCTGGCCTATGGAAGGCGGGCTTGGGGTAGTCATGGCACGGGCCCCGAGGACGGGTCGTGACAAGGACATTCCAAGTGGTTCGATCAGGGCAGTAACCTTCGGTCGGGGGAGTAGTCATGTTAGACATCACTGGCATGTCTAGACGTTGGAAAAATGGCGCGTCTAGATTTCTTCCACTAATTATAGGGTTTATTAAGGGAGAAGAAGCCCAAGGAATCCCACATCAGATGTGGGGAATTATATTCCATAGGCATTTATCTAAGGTTTTTTCCTCAGCATCCTATGTTTAACACCAGGTATGTCACAATTTTAATGTCTAGCAGAGATGGATTGGATTGATTGGAACACTAACTAGAGATTATTAGGTGGGGACAACACCTGGAAAGAACACTGATGTTGGGACTAACACATGGTTAGCTACCTGATTACTACTAGGAGTAGTGGAGGGATGAATTTTCATGATCTCACTCGGATGTGGAGGCCTGTGTAAGATTCAAATTGGAGGATGGATAGTTATGTGAAGTGGGTGGAGAATGAGATGGAGGAAACTTAAGGATGATGTTGATGTTGGGAATGAGTCTCGAAGAGAACTCCTACATATCTATGTGGTAGGGAATCAATGTCCTTGTAGTTCATCTGACAAAGCCTTACCGTCGATTGGGGACTTCAACAGATTACCACTGAATGGGGTCGAAAACGAATTACCACTGAATGGGGTTGAAAATGGCTTAAGGCTAAATGGGGTTGACAATGGCTTACCTTTGAATGGGGTCACATTGGTTTACCACTAGATCAGGTCACAATGGCTTACCGCTGGATGCGGTCACAATGGCTTACCGTTAGATGGGGTCACAATGGATTACTACTGGATTGGGTGACAACAGCTTACCGTTGTATGGGGTAACAACAGCTTACCGCAGGATGGGGTTGAACCTTAGGGTGGATTCCTACATACCTTATGCAAGAGACAAGAATCCAAGACCACATAGTTCGGGATGGTGGATGCAGTATAATGTCGTGCATGACGAATGTGGTCCGGTGTGAAGATATTTGGGACTAATAGGTTGTTGGTCTTGAACCATATGGATGATAACTATGTACCATCCCTTTAAAAGAATCAAATTCCCTGTAGTTTAGAAGATGGGTTTGGGAATTACACTCTAAGGTGGCCTAGAGAGGATTCCATGGTCGATGCTTGCTCTAAGCTCACGTGACTCATGCTCAGTGTGAGAAACAAGAGGAAGCAAAGAACTAATTATCACATCGTGGAAGGAGCATCCGTGGGAAGTGGAATGGGGGATTATGCGTGGTTAGCAGCCCAAAGGGGAAACTGGGGCTTACGAGCGGTTCAAGGACTGGGGAGATGGAGATTGGGACTAACTCCAGGGTGAAGGCTTGGGTGGTGACAAAGCCTAGTGGGAGAGGAATTTAGCGCCCCGGAAGAGAGGAGGAGTAGGGATACTACCTCCGGCAAAAATATCTAGGGGCTTACACCAGGGTGGTTTCCCTTTCCCCATGGACAGACGCCACTCTAATAAATAGGATGTCATTCCATGTGAGGAATGACCACACTCCCGTAGAGACCAGTGGGCGTGCCAAATTTCCAAGGTGGGGGAACCCCGCGTCCGACCCATGGGGCATGGTCACAGTTTAATGTCATGGGCTGAGGACAATGGTGCTTGGTAGGTTAACATCCTGCAGCTCAAATGAGGTGGGTTCTCTCCTCACCCCTTTAACTTAAATAACCAATACCCACTCACCCATGAGGGAGGTAAGGAATCGACAACGGCATTGTTGGGGGTATTGTGGAGAGGTCCATTTGTGGGGTCCATGTTAGCATGGATATGTGAAGGAGAAATTGTCGTTAGCATTATAGTGCGAAGAATAATGAGGCGAATAAATGAAATAGGAAGCATCGCCCAGGGGAACATGAAATTTATTAGTGAAAACCATATGGGTCGCACGGGAAAAGGAGTTGCGGAGAAAACGGGTTGATAGGTGGCATCCTTGTGAGGATCTGGAGCTCTAGGAAGTGTAGGGGCTTCGTGAAGGGATCTTCTTCATGAAGTTAAGTCTCCTAGACTAGGCATAGGGAATTGGTGAATATGGAAGGTTCTTTACGAAGTGAAAAGGCATTCATAGAGAAATTCCTCGCAAGGAAAGGCTTCCTTGCAAAGCATAACATTGTCCTGCAATTTGTTTCGCGAAGCCCATTGACCATGCCTTATCATGTGGGTCACATGTGTATGAAGGGTACTTCACGAAGCATAAACTCTCTATGACTACCTGAGTCCCCTTGGGGATCTCCTTTTTTCGCGGAGGATCGTGGGATCCATGATGTGAATCCCTATTTGACGAGAGGTGGAATTAATGCAAAGGGGAAGGAAATTCGTGATGAAAAAGTACCTTGAAAATCTCAAGGTTCATAGAGCAGAAATTGATTTGCGATGTGGGAGATGAAATGGAGAAAGTCTGGAGGATTCTTCCATTGGGCTTGAGGGGAGCCTAGCATTTATAGGCAAGAGGCACCGTGAAGCAGAGCTTTCTCTATGTGAAGATAGAGCTTGCTCTACGGTGGGTTCATGGATGTCAAAGGGGTTTGCGGATCATCTCGCCTCTTAACTCTACGGTGGGTTTGCATATGTCAAATCAGGTCATGGAGCATGCTGCCTCTGTTCTCCACGGTAGGTTCTTGAATGTCAAATCGGTTCACGGAGCATCCCAACTATGTGATCAGTGGTTGGTACGTGAAGGGGGAGCTCATTGCTGGAAACAGAGATATAGGGGCTCTGCGACTGGTCTTCGTGAGGCATCCCCTAATGATTTCCTTTTGATCATGCATTTCATTTATTTTGGAATCAGCAAATGCCCCCATGGACTTTGATCTGAGGAGAAAATGAGGTTCAAAGCCAGAGGGTCAACATCCAAACATCCTCATTCAATCGCAAAGGTGAACGTGAAAGGGGCTTATGAGGTGGAGCATTGTGCATGGGCTGGCGCGCCGAAAAGCTCATCGCGGATCAGACACTTTAAGAAGAACATTGACGCCTCACCTATAAATTGAGGATATGACATCTCTTTTTTCCTTTCTATTCTCCACATTTTTGTCATGTAGTGATCTCGATTCGCAAAGCTCTGTATACTCCGTGATTTCCCTACGTAAATCGAGCCTTCTACATTGTGGCACACACTGAGTCTTTTACATCATGGTAGAGCGATTTGCATCTTGCACTTGAAGGCTGGGGTAGGGCTCCACGAACAGCCTTCGCGAAAGGTCTATGTGAACTTACACTGCGAAATATATTTTTGAACCAACCCCAAATAATGCCCAAATTTTATAAACTGAATGTATTACCAAGAGGCTACTAGGGGTACCTTGCAGACACTTCCTGGAGGGATTATATGGCGAATAGCATCGGTCTAGAGGAGCTGATAAGGATCCACTCAGACTATAATTCACTGGTGGATCTGCTGTCAGAAATCAAGAGGAAGTATCTTCTATGTAGGAGGATTCTTTTCTATGGATTTAGGCTGAATGATGAATTCTTCATCCCTGGAGCAGGTTGGGATGAGCCAGCTTACTGGTTTAGGAGCATGTCGTGCTAGCCCCAGTTGTTCAGTGTGGCTGGTGTCCAAGCCTGGGAGGACTTCACTCCTGTTATTACCAATTTCCTATAAAACCATATGAAAAATGTTAATGGGAAGGAATTTTTGTCATAGAAATCACCCCCCCCCCCCCTCTGTACCGGTCGATCATGATGGAGGCCCTGAGGAACCTGGGGAAGGGATGATATGATGAGTGGGATTTATGCCAGGGCGAAAACTGCACCGATGATTGTGTCTGGCCCTACTAGGTAGGTGCCTCGTGGAAAGAGTTTAGGGAATATCTGAGGAGAGTAGGCCAGTACGATGTAGCTTGGGCCTCCCAATTTCATATCTATCAACCGAAACAGCTGATGTCGGAGTTGTTGAGAAGGTGGTCATTGAGGACCAATACCTTCCATTTGGACTATGGGGAGGTTGGCATCAGTTTATGGGACATCCACCAGATCTAGGGGGTCCTAATACTGGGGAGATTTATGATGAATTCCCCCTATTATAAATGTGTGGGAGGATCCGGAGTAAATGTAGGTGCTCGTGATGGCACTGATGGAGCTGGTACTGGGAGAGGACAAGGAAGCATTGACGAACTTCCACTTCAAATACTGGTTCAAACAGTTTCTGAGCTTCCTGGAAAATAGACAGTTTCTAATGAGGCCTCTTACCCACCTGAAGGGGGATCAATTGGGAAATGAGCACTCGTACTAGTGGCTCCTGGAGGACAGCTAGTGGAAAACAATGCGGTTTAGTGTCAGTACTGAGCAGCAACCCATAGTCAGGTTGGCGGAATTCCTCGCTGCTCTCATAAATTGCTGGATCTTGCCGGTGAGGGATATGAACAAGGGCATACGACCAAGAACATTTATAATGGAATCCTTGTTGGGAACATGAGGGTGGGTGAACCTCGGTATATTGATGCTCTCCAAGTTGTACAATATGTTGTGGCATATCAGCGAGGGGAAGAGGCCACAGAGTATATGAAGACCATTCCACTTTCTATATGGGTGGATAGCGACGCAAGTCAGGGGGGGGTAATGAATATCTGAACCCCATTTATCCTCAATTATTGAACATCCTCCAATCTATTATGAATTTTGTAGAGATATTTCAAGCCAATTTGTCTATGCAAGTGGTACTAAACCACGTCTGGAAGATAGAGGAATTAAAATTTAATATGTTCCCACTTCCAACATGTGCTTTTACTAATGATGGACAATAAGCAGATGAGCACTGGTCCTATCTCCTGGCCTTTCGTGGTGGAGTCCTTGTGGAAAGTGTGGAATGTGATCCTCTCTACGAGTCGTGCACCCCACACCAATTCTCCAAGCAATTTCGGTGTATGTTGTAGCTGACCCCACCGGTCTATTTAGGTGTGTGCCATGAGGAACAACTTTGTGTGATGAGGCAGATGTGGTTCATGTTCACATTGTAGGATGGGAAGATGCGTAACCAATTGCCTCCACCCATGACCATTTTGGGTTGGTGAAAGAGTATGCCAAAATTTGGGTGGTTGCCTACCGGGGGGAGATACTGAAGCATCCAACCATTTGGGCCAGTGATGACATGCCTCCCCAACCTCTAGGTCGTAGTCGGAGGGTGGAAATGACATCCTGCGGTGGCGAGCATGTCATGATGGTGAGGCCCTTACCGACTGAGGGGGAGGTAGCGGCAGTGGATCCAGGAATGGCAGGGCACCTGGTGATCCAAGAAGAACAATGTTATCCAGAGGGTTGGCCACCAAGAGTATTATGTAGAATATTCACCCATTCATTGGGGAAGCAGCTGCACTATATAGGAATGCCAGATAATGATTCCTTACCAGAGGCCTGGGACATCTGGGATTTCAATATCCAATTCATCGGGACATATGAGATGTGGCAACACATGAACTATCTAAAGATGGACTTGTCATTAATTGTCCATGTTATGGCCGACTATGCAGTATCCCCTGAGGAGGTGGAGTGATACCTAACCGATTTGGAGTATTTCTCCACTCCCAGGGTGACCTACGTCTAATGACAGACTGGGTGAAGGTGTTTTTGGATCGAATGACCCCTCCACAGTTATAGGCAACTGAACTGAGAGAGCCCATTACTCTGTCGGAAGAATCGGATGAGTCCTCCTGGGGGGGTGGAGGCCAGTAGAGGGATCCTATTGTATGAGGGAGCGTAAGTTGATCAAGGCTCAGATCTTGAGAAATTAATAGAGGCCCTTAAGGTATCATCCTAAGACCCTACCTCAGGGTGTATTTCTAGGTCATTTTGAATTCCTTACCAATATTTGAACTATGCAGAAGAAACTCATACATCGAACCTGCTCCCTCCCTACAACTGATGCAGATGTAGGGCCTTCAGGATCCATGCCCTCTAATATGGTGATTAGTGCACTTGGTGGGGACATGGAACCATTGATGGCTCCCCCGGAGTTTTCATACATCCCTATAATATAAGGAGGGCCACGTATCAGGGTCCCCATAGCAACAAATTAGGAACAAGATAGAGAGTTTGACCACTGTAAGTTTCATTCAGACAATTAATGACTGCCACTCATTGACCAGGGTAACTACATTTTTTCCCTTCTTGGTATGCACAGTTCTTCAAATGGAAAGGGACACCTTAGAGAGGTTGTTCGGGAAATCTGGCAGTGCATTTCCTGGTGGAATGACAGGGATCAAGGAGGCGGAGATCCAAACCAACCAAGCGGCAGCGCTCACAATCACTGGTGGGATCATTAGTGGGGCTGAACTTGAGATCATTGAGGTTGGATCCGATGACGAGGATTGATCTAACATACCAGGACCCACCATACCCAATCAAACACCTGATGTGGACCCTGATGACAAGTTCTTGGGGGGTGTTCTTCACATTTTAGCCTTCAAACCATGCTGACTGGGACGAGATGACCTTGGATGAAGAGTATTGTAAAATAGGTTGTCACCGATCATTAAAGCTGATCAAGAGCTTCATTGATGACACCCCCCAAGAGTAATGGCTGGATGAGAAGTATATACTTCTCATTCAGCTGCATGAACTTTGTGCTATGGGAGTGGATTCCTAGCTTCTCCACATGCCTATCTGAGATCTTGTGGCAGAGAAGATTTGGGAGTATGATCATGTCCCCTGTGTGGGTTGGCAGTAGAAGAAAGCGGTGAACATTAAGAGGCTTCGTGAGGTTAAAAATGAGGTCCAGTGGCTGCAGGTTGAGGTATATGTGATCCCAACCTCTCTCATTGCGCAATCATAGCTAATATTATGATTGAAGTCCCAACTGGATGAGGCCGAAGAGCGCATGATGCAATACACTGCAGAAATGACCGTCAACTAAACCAATGTAGAGCAAGCCCAGATTGTGGCCGACAAACATCTACCCATTTTTTCTGAGGAGGATTGGTATCTTAAAAGGTGACAGCATGTCCTGGATGCTATAAACTAGATGGTGGTGGAACTACAATTTTCTTATGATGGGATTAACCCATCCATGGGAGGGATCGACCCTCAGGTACTGTAATGATTAAAAACCCTCAAACACGATTTCATGCTTTGATTGTTTTATTCTATATGAATGCATGTGTTGTGATATTTTTACTGGTTTATTTCATTCTCATCATATTAATAGAGAATCCAGTGATCAATTCCAAAGCTCACATGGGCCAGGCCCGGTGTGAGAAACAAGGGATTGCCACCTTATTATTCAGCCCAAATGTAAGAGTGAAAACCATGTTTCAGGAATCTAAGGCTTTTGAAAAACCAATCTGGATTTTTTGGAAGAAATGGAGAGGCCCGACTGGAAGATTATGACCTCAAAATAGTCGAATCATCACTATCCTAGTGTATACTACTACACGAGTAGGGTCACTCTAGGAGAATTGAAATTTATCCGAACATAGGGTAGTGGAATGTGTGAATCATGATACCCAATATTCATAACATTATAGGATGGCATGACAATAAAGAATAACTATTGAACATGTTCGAAACATAGTATCCCTATTGAGTTATCCTGAAATGGGGATAAAAAATGAGGGTCAACTACTAACCATGTTCAAAACACAGGGCCCGACTCGAAAATCCATTCATTTGCCTTCCAGAACATTGGACCCAGATAGTAGGTGATCCATAAGCCATGCATTTATACTGTTAGGGGGTTCTGTTAGGCGTGAAAGTGGATGAGGGTCTGAATTAAGGGCACGAAAATCATGGAGTTTGATTGATGGGTTGTTTTAATGGAGTCCAACACTCTTGAAATCACGCTGTCATGATGAAAGGACATTAGGTGGGTGTATCCATTTGATCATGGATCAAACATACTTCCGAGAATGACCACTTTATCAAGGGTTCTGGTGCATCCCATGATTAACATGGGGCATCCTGAACTTGTTTAGGGTAGAATCGCAGTTTAGTGTCATGTGTTGAGGACATATGGACTCGTGTAGTTTAACATCATATGATATGACAGAGAGCGAAAGGGAAGATCCTAGGAAGGGATTATGTGGGGTAGTAGCTATAAACCCGACGTGAATGAGCACATAAAGATTTGGCACCACATCATGTATCCCTGAAAAAAAATCATTAGGTCAAGGGACCAAAAGTAAAAGTTAGGCTACTCCCAAAGAAAAGTGTTCGAGAATTCCTATATTCCCCGTGGAAATGGGAATCAAATCGTACGTAGTTCTGTGGGGCTAGTTAAATGTCATGTGGGGAGAATGAAGGCATGTGTGACATGGTTGAGCCAGTACACGTCCTACCAGAACTACTAAGACCATGTGAGTCATTCTCATTGTGGGAAACAAGAAGTTGTGATGGGACATTCTTGACATAAGAAGTAACATGTTAAGGGAAATGGGACACTATGTGAATGATGTCCCAATGATGTTAACTTGCCTATACAACGCACCAAGATCAGTGGAGGAGTAACGATGAGTATGTTGGAATTACATTTGAACATAAGAAAGTGGAAATATGTGAATCAGGATGCTCGAGACCCAGACCACAATGATGGTGGTGTGATGATAGTGGACAAATGTTGACCATGTTTGAAACATAGCATACATATTGTGTTAGCCTTGAATGGGGAAAGACAAATTAGGGTCGACCAATAACCATTTTGGAAACATGGGACCTTCCGTAAATGTCATCCAAGGTCCTCAGGGATGTTGGCCCAAGACAGTAGGTAAGACAATGTGTCATGAGACCAGGTCGAAAAGGGGGTCCTTTCAGACGTGGAAGAGGAAGTGGATTCAAATAATGGGCTCCAAAATCTTGAACATGGAATGAGGGAATTTCCATTAAAAAATTACACTCTTCGGGCACTACCATTATGCATTGGAATACGATAATAAGACGTATCATATAGAGGGTGTCGAGTCCCCCTCCATGTACAAGGGTCTTGAGATTCCATGCTTCCATCTTAATGATTGTAGGATGAGCCATTAAGGCTGTTTGATTTAATGAACTGGGAAAAGGGTGGTGAATTACCTAAACCCAATGTGTAATTATTACAGGGATATCGTAGTTTAGGGTCATAGAACTCCTACCATGTTGGGAAAAGACATGGGGGCACATGGTATGGCTATTGAAAACACCGGCGTGAATGAGGACCCATGAGGTACTCGCTACACAACATTTTCCCAAGACGGTTCGGGCTGAGTGGCCGAAAGAGAGGACAAGAATTTAGATTCGTGGGGCTAGAACCAGATACAATGTGTTTGGGAATTCCTATGTATCCCATGAAGATGAAAATCAAGCCATACGTAGTTCTATGGGTGCCATTTAACATCATCCAGGACGAAGGAAGGCATGCGCGACATGGTTACGCCAGTACACGTCCCTCCAGAAATACTAAGCCCACACAATTCATGCTCAATGTGGGAAACGTGATGTAGTGATGGGAATTTCATCATGCAAGAAGGAACTTGTTAGGGGTGATGGGACACTAGTTTAAAAATGTCCAAATGATTCTGACCCACCTATATAACGCACTTAGATATGTGGATGAGTGAAGCCGAGTATGTTGGAATTCTACTTGAACATAGAAAGTGGAAATTTGGGAATCATGATGCTTGTGATCTATACAATAATGATGATATCATGATGATATGGGATAGTTGTTGACCATGTTCGAAATACATAATCAATATCGTGTTATCCTTGAATGGGTATAGACGAATGTGGGTCGACCACTGACCATGTTCGAAACATGGTACCTGCCGTAAATGTCTTTTGTGCTCCTCTGGGATGTTGGCCGAAGACGGTAGGTTTGCCAATGTGCCATGAGACTAGGACTCAAAGTGGGTCTTTTCTGTTGTGGAAGAGGGTTAGGATCCAAATAATTTTCTCACAAATCCTGAACATGGAATGAGGGAATGTCCCTATAAAAATTCCACACTTTGGGTACTGCCACAACCCATTTGAGTACGATAATAAGACGTATCATATAGAGGGATTCGGGTCACCCTCCAAGGACAAGGGTCTTGATATTGCATTCTTCTAGCTTAATGGTTGTAGGATAAGCCATAAAGGGGGATTTATTTAATGAACTAGCTGCAGTGCAGTGAAGTAGACGAACCCAACATGTAGTTCTTATAGGGATATCATAATTTAGGGTCACAGAACCTGGAGTAGTTTTGGAAAATACATGGGGGCACACAGTATGGATATTGAAAAAACTGAACGTGAATGAGTATCCCTGAGGTACTCGCTACACCACTTGTTCCCAAGAGTGTTCGGGACGAGGGGCCGAAGGAGATGACATGATTTTAGAATCCTAGGGCTGGGCCCAAAGACGGGATGTCTAGGCTTTCCTACATATCCCATGGGAATTTAAATAATGTTGTATGTAGTTTGGGGGGCGGCACGGTATGATACCAGTGCCATATATAATAATGTTGTGTCATTCATTCCCTTGCACGAAAAGAATGGTATTTGATAGATCTTGTTTTTCCTTTATGATGAATGATGGTGGTCTTTTTTGGAACGATGGACCTAGGATAGAAATTTTAGGAGTCACCACAAGAATCAAGTCATGTTCATGCATTGAAAAATTGTATGGTGTGTGATTGATACCATACATGATGTCCCCTCTTGTGCGGACACCACAATGTAGTGCCATTTTTCATCGTGTGGCTGGGAGGATAATGTCATAGTTAAGAGTCATGTGAGGGGATGACCATTCATTTTAATGTCATGTGGTATAGACATAACATATTAATGTCATGTGGAATTATTCATCATAGTTTAAAGCCATATGGATAATACATATACAAGAGAGATGAGGTTCTAGAGGGAATGTGAATGGCATGATAAAGCATACCCGATGTGAATGAGGACGAGATCCACATCATACCATGCGTGATTTTGAGTAGCAAACCTTGGGCTGAGGGGCCAGAAAAGGTTAGATGATATGGGACAAGAGTGGTTATCCCCTAGTTGAGATGGACCAAAAGACGATATGTTTGGGTGTTCCTACCTTTCCCATGGGAAAGGGAATCATGCCACACATAGTTATTGAAGGTTCATTTTAATGTTGTGTGGGACAACATACAATTTAATTCCACGTGGGATAGGAAGTAGTGGGGGCTAACTCCAATAAAGGGGTGTACATGGTGTAGCTATTAAAATCTCGACATGATGAGGGAATAAGTCCACATGTGCCACACCCTACAGTCCTATACGATTCTGAGGCAAAAAGGAAGAACAGAAGAGGTAAATTAGTTGAACTCGATCTGACCCAAACCTGATATTTCTAGGCGTTCCTACGTATCCCATGGGAATAGGAGTCAAGCCATACATAGTCCTAAACAAGATCCTAGTTTACAGAATTAGTGCTTGGACCAAAGAGATGTGGAATCCTTACATGTAAGTGAAGAATTCAATCTGATCCCTAAGCCCACGTGTGTCAAAATAAATGTGGGAAACAAGGGCAGAAGTGGTTTTTTCAATACCTGGAATGCATGCCAAAGGGAAGTCGATGAGGAGCCCTGAATTATGCCTTTCCTACAGCTTTTGTACTCTTAAGATGAAAATGTGCACTGAGGGAAAGTGAAAGGAGTGTTAAAATACCATTTGGACATGGAGGGGTGGAAAATAATGTGAATCATGTAACCATCATTCATGGTTTGAAGGGGATTATATGATAATGGGGGATAATTTTTGATCGTTTTCGAAACACAACATCCATACCGTGTGGGATAAAATGGGAAGAAATGAGCATTGACCGCTGACCATATTAGAAACATAGGACTTGTATCTATTTTTTGTCTAAAACCCTCGAGTACGTTGTCCTGTAATGGTAAGATATAACTTAGGCCTAGCATTCATGCCATTTGGGGGTCCCTTTGGGTGTGAAAGATAATGAATGCCCAAATAAAGGGGAACATGAAGCCTGAAAAATCTGTGAAAGCATGTCCAGGTAGATTCTAACACATCAGGTTCTAGACCAGAGCACTCGTGGGAAAATAGGTGAATCACTGAAGATGGCCAAGGGACTCGACCTAAGTGTAGCTGACTCAATGAGATGAGGGTGGTGAATGGGATTATAGGCCGCTCGAGGGAGAGTGTGTCTTGCGGCATGGTAGTTATAAAACTTAATTGATTAGGGATATAATCCCATACCACATCGTATACCCCTCTTCTAGAAGAATGTGGTCCAATTGGCCAAAATGATAAGGTGGTTTCTAAGAGATGGGGCTAGACCTGAAGACCAGACGTTTGGGTGGTCCTATGTATCCCAAGAGTATGAGAATCAATCCATACGTAGTTCTAGGGTAAATTATGACTCAAATAAGGGCAAGATACCCCAACGAGGGGTTTGTATGGAATGGCTAGTAACCTGGCATTAATGAGGACATAATCATGGACCACACCGTACAACCGTAAGTGAGATCTTGGGACAAGGACCTGAAAAGGCCAAGGTGCCTAAGGCTTGTCCATGGACATAATGTCATGGCCATCTAGTAGTTTAACATCTTGTAGTGGGGATGAAGGGAGAGACAATGTATCTCATATAGGGAAGTGTATAGCACAGAGAGTAACCCAACGTGAATGAGGACCTAATCCAACACCACACCATATAACCCTAAGTGATAACATGATCCATGGGCCTGAAAAGGCTAGGGGGCCAAAGGCTGGGTCACAGATAGAATGCCATGGCCATCTTGCAGTTTAACATCTTGTATTGAGGAATAAGGTGATCTTAGTTTAGGGTTATAGATCTCAAACCATATATTCCCAGTTTAATGTCATATGTGTGGGATAGGTAGGGAGAATCATCGCACCTATGGGAGACCAAAAAGCGGCAATGATGATAGAAGAAAATTGTTGACCAGGTTTGCAACAAAGTATCCACCCCTGTGTGACCAGAAGGGGGGGAAACAATTTATCATTGATGGTTTACCATATTTACAACACATGACATGTATCAATTTTCCACCCACAATACTCGAGGGCGTTAGCCCATAATGGTAGGAGATCCCTTGTTCTGAGCATTCCTGCCAGTCGGGGGGCCCTTTTGGATATAAAAGATGATGGAAGACCGAATGATGGGACTCACGAAGCATGGTAGGGCATGTGTCCACGAGATTGGTGAAAAAATGAAGGGAGGGATGTCTCAAGGGGATATGTGTGGCATGGAGAAATAGCCTGACGTTAATGATGACATGAGTCCATACCGCACCACACACTCCTATATGAGAACATGGGCTAGGGGCCTGAAGGGGTCGAAGGACATGAGGCTGAGATTCCCGAAAAACATTATCCATATGACCCCAAATGCGGGCATTTCCTTCCTAGATCCTAAGCCCATTTGATCAATGCTCGGTGTGGGGAAAAAGGAGTAGGACTAGGCTATCCACATCACATAATGGTCTGACAGCTAGAATTACACTCTCGCTCAAAGAAGACTGAGATTTGGAGAGATGGTGAGGAAGAATGAACCACTGCACTCCATATTTGGGACATATGGGGGTGGTGAAAATAAAAATGTATAGCTGTTGACAAGATTTGAAACACAACATTTATATCATGTAACCTGAAATGGGAAAAACAAATGAGTGTCAACTGTTGACCATATTCGCAATGTGGGACTCATATCTAATTGTTGTCTAAAACCCTTGAAGGTGCTAGCCCTAAATGATATGAGATCGCTTAGTCTATGTATCCTTGTCATTCGGGGGGGGGGGGTTCCTTCGTATGTGAAAGATATTGGGAACCCAAATGATGGGGTATGTAGAGTATAAATGCGTCCGTGCAATTTCAAATAAAGTTAGTTGGTAGAAGAGATAATGATCTTCAGGGGGAGGGATACAATGTATGTTCATGATGATCATGACGTGAATGAGGGTAAAAGCCCGAACCACACCATGTGTTTCATCTGAATGGGAGGTCCCGATGTTTGGGGTTGGGCCAAAGGAAGAGACTTCTGGGAGGACCTACATATCCCATGATAATTGGAATCAAGCCACACGTAGTTCTAAAAGGGTCCATGTAGTTTATCATCATGTGGTATGGACATAAGAGGATTAGAAGTATGAAGTAGAGAATATGGTGAAATCATCATAACCCTAACATGGGTGGGGCCATAAAGCCTACACAACACCATGTGAGATCCTCGAAAAGAACTATTCCCATGAAGGGATATTCAAATAGGAAGCTAGGGTTGGACACAGGACGAGGAATCTGAGAATTCATACATATCCCATGGGAATGGGAATCAAGCCGTATGTAGTTATATAGATGTAGTTTAATGACGTGTAGGACGATGCAAAATTTAAGGTCATATAGGACTATAAACTTTAAGGTCATGCAGGAATGTCATGCAGTTTAGGGTCATGTGAGACTGTATAGTTTAAGGTCATGCAAGACAGTACAGTTTAAAGTTGTGAAAAACCACATTGTTTAAAGTCATGCAGGACTGTACAGTTTGAATTCGTGCAAGATCGTATAGTTTAATGTCATACAGGACCATATAGTTTAACGACGTTCAGGACCATAGGGACTTAGGATAAATATTTATTGAGAAACATGGAATTGGTGGGAGGTGTTATATGTTCACCATCCATTATAACCAGCTACTGTTCTCCATTAGGGTAAACCTTGTGAATAATGTAAGGTCCTTCCCATTTTGGTTCCCACATGGGTGGTTTTCTACCAGGAATAATTGGATCCCTAATCGCCAATACCAAGTCTCCTTGCAAGAAGAAGAGTTGGTGAACATTCTTGTTGAAAGCTCTAGCTATCTTGTTCTGATGCCTTTTCAGATTGTGTAGGACACAAATACTATTCTCGTCGAGTGCTTCCAACTCATCTTGATATATTTCGGCTACTTTATCTGGTAGTTGGTGATCATAGACGGATGTGGGAAATGGGGTAAATTGAACCTCTATGGGTAGAATGGCCTTCGTCCCATATAACGGATAATATAGGGTTACCTTGGTGGAGTTACAAGTTGTCGTCTGGTATGCCCAAAGGGAATTGGGGAGCTTTTACTGTAATTTATTATTATTTTGACCATCCATTTTCGGCAGAATGTTAGAGAGGGTCTTCTTGAAAACCTTGATATGCCCATTTTATTGCGCATGATAGTTAGTGGTGTGGTTAGAACGGATGATGTACTTATCTTACAATTTCATCAGCTCAACTGCTTGAAAGTTCATGTTGTTATCAATGAGGATGGTGTAAGGGACTCCAAATTATTAGATGATGTTGGAACTCACAAATTCAATGATGGAATGTGCCTTGACATCCTTGACCAGAAATACCTCTTCCCACATGGAGAAGAAATCCGTAGCAGTCAGGATGAATTTTCACTGGCGAGTTATTGCCGGTGGATATGGTCCCACGACATCAAGTCCTCAAGAAACAAATAGCCAAGATTACGTGGTGGAGTGGAGATGATCTGGAGGCCGATACATAATGTTAACATGAATTCGGCACAAATGGAATCTATTGGAAAACATGATGCAGTCATGGATGATGGAGGGCCAAAATTCCCCTAGTCTCTGGATCTGGTGAGATAGTTTCTGCCTAATATGATGAGCCTTGCAGGAACCAGCGTGAACCTCTTGCATGACCTAAAAAATCTCAACTCGATGAATGAAATGGAGAAGAACACCATCAAACCCATTCTTGTATAGGATCTTCTCATTGCTAGGGTCATCCTGGAGGGTGAACTACAATGTGCAGTTTCGGATTCATTCGCGCTCGGCCCAATCAGTTGAAAGGTAACCGTTTTTTATATACTCAGCAAAGAGGGATATCTAGTAGGGAGTCACTTCAATAATTGCATCCAGGGGGCCCGAGGGTCCAGACGGGGAGGCTCTGGCGGTAAATTGGCTCACCTGTAGATCGTCATTGTCATATGTGGTGACCTGTTCAATGACTCTCTAATGTTCCATGTGGATAATCAGATCATTCTTCTCGAGTTCCACAGTTGATATAGCTAGTTTGGATGAGGCGTCATCTCGACCGTTCTGAAATCGAGTAACAAGTGTATCTTCTGATCGATATGGGAACTGGGCCATCAACTGGAGAGTGAATTCAAAAAATAGTATGAGCCATGGATTTCTAATGACGTGTTCACCATTGATCTTCTTGATGACTAGTTCAGAGTCCCCTTTCACATGAAAATGGGGCAAATCAACCTCAAGGGCCAGCTCGAGGCCAGTGATGAGAGCCTGATACTCTGCCTCATTGTTGGTGAGGCCTTCCGACAATAGGAATAAGTATGGCATGATGGCTTGTTCATGGGTAATGAAGACGATGCCCAGGACTACCCCGTTGAGCCAAGGGTCATTGAGCCTTCTACCTATGGGGCTCTGGGAAGAACCATCGATGTGAATCTGCCATCACGACATGGATTGGACCACCACGAGAATTTCTTTATCATGGAAATCGAGGTACAAGGACTGGTCTGCAAGAAATGGATGGGAAGCAAGGAAATCTGCCAATGATTTCCATTAATATCCTTATGAGATACAATCCTGATGTAAAACTACAAGAGAATTACAACCCACTAAGATAGACAACCTGTCAACATGGGGCGATTCATGATATACATTAGTGGGTCTACTCAGTACAGAAGCTGTATCTCGTGGTGCTGTGAGTAATGTTTCAATTGTTGTACTGCAAATACAAGTACAGGGTAGCTCTTTTCGATGGGGGAGTATCTTTTCTCTATCTCAAGGAGCAACCAGATGAGTTATTAAAGGTTGTTCTTCATCCGTTCATTGTTCTTCTGGGAAAAAATGGTGTTGAGAGATCATTCACGGGCAATCAAATAAAGGACCATTGGATTTCCGGAGATGGGTGGAATTAATATCAGAGTCTATAGAATATACTTCTTGATCTCTTCAAAATAAATCTAACACATTTCATCCCACTCATAGAGTGTACCTTCCTTCATGAGCCAATAAAAGGGATTACACTTGTTAGCAAAATTCATGATGAATCGGCATATGTAGGATAGGTGGCCTTGGAATACTTGAAGCTCTTGAATGTTTCTCAGAGGAGACAACTGGATATTCACCTTGATCTTATCAGGGTCGATCTCAATGCCTCTATATCTGACAATGAAGCTGAGAAACTTTCCAGAGGTGACACCGAAGGCACACATCAATGGGTTCATCTTCAGGTGGCAGGAATGGAGGAAGCAGAAAACTTTCTCAAGGTCTTTGAGATGGTCCGAATGCTGGAGGGATTTGACCATCAAATCATCCACATAGCATTCCACTAACATTCTGATGATTGGATTAACTATGAGATACACAGCCTGCTGGCATGTGGAATCTGCAAGAAGGGAAATACCTGGTAACATAAATTACCTTGTGCTGACATGATGGTTGTGAACTCCTCGTCCTCGGGGGATATTCAGATCTGGTTATACCTAGAGCTCCCATCTAGGAAAGGGAGGACTTGAAATCCAACTATATCATCAATCAACAATTCTGTCACAGGAAAGGGAAAATATTCCTACAGATAGTGACAACTGAGATCCTCAAAGTCGATGAAGACCTTGATATGTCCGTTCTTTTTCTGGACTAGCACAATATTGGCCATCCATTTGGGGTATTGGACCTCCTTAACAAAATTGGATCTGATGAGCTTGTCAAATTCGGCCTCAACCATGGCACCATGGGAAGGGTGAATCTTTATGTGAGGCTACTTGTACACATGTTGACTTTCTAGGAGACTAAGGCGGTGGATGACTACCTGAAAATTTAGTCCTGGAAACATGTCACAATTCTAGGAGTATTCATCGCGGTGTTGTTTCATGAAGTCTATGTACTGTTCTCGATCCTCGAGGGGCATTGAATAATTGATTAATGTGGGTTTCAGGTCTACCTTACTACCGAGATTCACTTGTACCAACTCGTCATCCATAGAACAGATGCCCTCTTAAAAGGTGGGGTGATAATCCTCTAAATACTCTTCTTCACTTATAGAAAATGGATCCTCAATGGGTGGAATTGATTCTAAGTTGGATGATCCCGACAGGAGGCTGGTACCAGCCTAAACGGCAATGAACACTGCGTTGGGGAACTCATGTGCTGTGGCGACCAAAGAGATAAAGGTTCTTGATCCAATCCCATCTAGTCTTTGGGCCAAGAGCCCACGCCTGATGATATCGAAGCAATATTTGTTCATTGGCTTGATCTGGTTAATCTCTTCCCAACGGAACAAGCAAGTATGGCATATTGTTGGTTCCATCGGGTGGACATCCTGATACCTTATGGGAGTATGAGGCTCCGGGATCACTTGGGCCTGATTTTGTATAAGAGTACGAGGTGATCTTCTGGTGTCGGTTAGGCCTGGGAATGCCCCCCCCCCATTCTAAAATCAATGAAAAATTGTCCCATGTTTGGGGACGTGGCCTCCAATAAGTGGATTGGATAGTTGTAGTCATTATCTAGATCTGTTCACAGGTCGGTCGCAGCTATGGAATGTTCAACCTTGTTAGCTTGAATCTACTTGTATTTGCACTTATAGTAGTTGGCATCCAGATAGCGGGCCTCACAAGAGGAAAAGGGAGACGCATCACCTTGAATCATGCCCATAAGACCGTTGACGGAGTACTTGAGGCATTGGTGATATGATGAGGGAACATCTGAATGAAGGTGGAGCCATGTCCTTCCCATCAACGCATTGTAGGTGGTGTCCTAGGAGACTACCATAAATTTGGTGCTGGAAACTAGGCAACCCAACTAGGTCTTCAATCATATCTTTTCGAAAAGTGTCTGTTCCATCATGTCATAACATTGGATTATTATGTTATAGGGACTCAAATCATCTTCAGATAATCATAGTTTCATAGTGTCCAAGTCGGGATTAGGTTTATTCTAGAGCCTGTGTTGACTAGACAGCGACGAACCTCCACGCCATTGAACTAAATAGTGATTTATATTGATAGAATTTTCCTCTATATGGGAGAGGCTTAATATTCCCTAATGAACGAGATAATGGCATGTCATTCCGCATTCTTGACCGCCTCAGCATGAAAGGCTTTCACGACTGCTACTTCCGTCTCAAACTGGAGGGGGCTTTTAAAAGTCTCAGTGACGGACTCACACATATATGATGACAGGCTAAGTATAAGGCTTCGACCTTAAACATTACTTAATATTGAATTAAATGAATAATTCACATTAAGTATCTTTTCAGGTTTAGAGTTTTAGAGAATTAGGATATAACTATAACATCTCTAAAGTTTACAAAATAGACACTTCTATATAGTTTCCTTTTTTTACAAAACATGAACTCTTGAAAAAAGAGATTCATGTCTAGTTCCATGTTTATGACAGTATGAATTTTCCATGATCCCATCCTTGAACCTATTCCACATTATGACCTATAAAAAACATTTCAAAAAAAACTAGGGATGCGCATAAAAAGCTCAGTAAGGATACACAGTGAAGGAAAACTGTTAGTTTTTCAAAAGAAACAAGTAAACCATGAATACTTTATCAAAGTTATACAGTTCACCTTTATGAAGTAGTAAATAATATTCACTGAATAAAAGATCATTACTTACCCTTTTTAATCCAAAATATTACCATAAAACCCATATAAAGAACACATATCATATAAAGGTAACTTGGGACATAAATATACTTAAATGTAATAACCATACGGTCGACTTCAACACCTATCATTAAATGGAATAGCCATATGGCCGAATTTCATAGCCAATGCATTAGAGGTTATAACGTATCCATCCATCCTGATATTCACGGCACCACCCGTCATGTTGTTTATCACGTAACCAACCATCAAATTTCCAAGTACCATTATAAAATCATAAGACATAAAACCAATATAATGGAAAGAAACCATTTCCACATTTCGATCACAATATTTCACATAAATATATTGAAATTAAAAATCCATTATAAAATCCATTTCCAGTACCAAAATACATAAAAGATAATATGGTATTTATTTCATTTTAAAAACATTACGACTTATTGAGGAAGCCAAATACCAAATAACACACCCGGTGGTGAAAAAGTTCGTTGTCACCGCGTACGTTAAAAGAAACATTCCTTTTTATCATTTAGAAAAAATATTTGTAGAAAAATATTCAATTTGAATGAAATTTAATGTCAATGATGTTTTATATATCTTATAAACCAATTTCTTGTAATAGAACAAAATATGCCTCAATGAAAGGAGATTGATATGAAGTCCCTTACCTCGTGTCCGACGTGACTCGATTGCTCTTTAATCTCCTGAATAATAAACGAAAGTTAATTTCTACTTGATTAAGTACCTTTTTCATGTTTATTATTCCTTTTTTATAACTTATTGCTATGTTATAAACATTATGTAATCATTTAAGTTATCAATGTTCATTTTTTCGATATTTGGTACTTAAGTCAAAAATGGACATCCTACAATTACATGTTGTTCTTGTGGTCAAAGGTTCATTATATCCAGAATGATATTCATGATTTTGAGATCATATATATCATATATATCCAGAATATACATGTATTTATAATAGTACATAACATTTAGAGGTAAGAAATGAATTGCACTGTTCATTGAGACGGTAAGTCGTACGTACGCATGAACTCTACTTTCATTTCTATTTCATATTTAAGGGAGTGAAATCATAAGGATATAAATTTATATTATAATTATAGTATAATATAATATATAATATCATTAACCCCGTCAATTATTCATCCCATATATGGAATTAACGGATCAAATCACTTTGAGGGGGCAGTAGTCCGCACTTCCTAAAATGAAATTATCGTGTTTTCCCATAATGGAAACCATAAAGGTATGCCATAAATGAAAAATACAGAAGAATAATGAAAATATAAACATAATATATATAATATATAAATATAGTGACATCTTAATGGCCACCATTAAAGGTGTTAAAAGAAGATTGAACAATCACTGTTTCATGAGGCCCTAATTCACCATCCACAGATACAATATGTTCCTTAACCATTAGACGGAGGTGTGTGTATGTGTATCTCTAATACATCTCATAAAAACATAATAGTATAATTTAGAAACATTTGATGCTACAAAATGAAAGAATATATACAGTTTAGGGGGTTGGAGAAGCAAAATTAAACAGAAGGACATAAGAGAAGACATTACCTTTAAATCTGCTAACTCCCTTTGGATTGAACCAAAAAGGTTTCTTGAAGAGATTTATTCCTAAGGTAAGGCTTCTAGGATGACTATAGGGATGTGGAGAGATAAAATGACCAGATCATGTCTGATCCAATGTCTTGAGAGGTGTGGGTAAGGTGGTAGAGGTGAGGTACTTTTATAAGAGGGAGGAGGGTTACTCTTGGAAAGTTATAAAATGTTACATTATTATAAAATTATTTTCGTATTTTAAAGGTCCCAAAAGGATATATTTCGAGGATAAGGTGATAAGGTATCGAAATCCACCCATCCAATAGGTTTTTTTACAAGTTTATGTTTATGATTTTACGTTATCTTTTCATTTTATTTAAATCATTAATTAATGAGGTAATCGCTGCATAATCATGGTGTCATAAATAA
This sequence comes from Viscum album, assembly GCA_963277665.1. NCBI lineage: Eukaryota > Viridiplantae > Streptophyta > Magnoliopsida > Santalales > Viscaceae > Viscum > Viscum album. The sequence goes on from OY728164.1 coordinate 91,873,330, forward strand.
TTTAATTTATTTAATGTCTAAAAATTAAAAAACAAAATATCATGATGTAGGAAATATTTTTATCTTTCTAATAAATATTTATAGCCAAAAATATGTCTTTTATAACCCCATGAAAAAATGGATTTAGTTTAACGATACATGTTTGTGGCATTTTTATTTTAACTTTAAAAAAAGTTATTAATGTCATTTTCTTACCCACGTGGCTCCATTGGGCCCCCAAGTTGACCCATGGATTTTTTTGGTCGGACATGACACATCAAATAAGGGTAGGACATGTGTCAAGGTAATTCCATATTATTATAACAGTATTTTTACCTTAAAATACACTAATTACCTTTAATTGCGATTAATAAAACTTAAAAGTTACTATTCACCAAAAAATTATTTTAATCCAATTAAACCAAATTTTTCTTCCTAATTACAACCATGTATGTCGGATTTTCGAAATTCAATTCATAGAAGAGGTAAAGTTTCATTTAAACGAAAAATTAGTTTTTTAACTACCGCTTAGTGGTTTCACTATTCCCAAAAATTGAAATTTTTCAGAAAAATACCAAAAATTCACCCTAAGCTATATTTGATATCTAGAATTCATAAATGATGTTTATTTTACAAAATTAAAAACATATAAGTTGTATTAATTAATTTAATAATTAATTCCCGCTTTTAAAACAAATAGCGTGTTTTTAAGAAGCAGTATCTATCAAAAGATTGACAATTTTTTAAGTCCAATTTCAAAGTGAAATTAATTCCAATGATGACCATTGGATTAAATGGTAAAAATATATTCTAATTTTACGTTAAAACCAATTCAATTGATAATCTAATCATATAAATAAATTAGATTAAAAATAGGTTTTAATTTAAATACAACATTTTTCACTATTCATTAAAAATGATCTTTATGGGAAAAATACAAAAAATTTACACAAAGTAAATTTTGATGTCCCAATTAAAAAGAAGAATTTTATTTAGTCCAATAAAATGTATATGAGTGGAAAAAAATATATTTAAATAGGGTTCTCCATCAAAAGGCGATAAGTGGACCTTTTAGTGAATATTAGAGTATCTATGCCGAAAAAGGAATTCTTTTCTTATTTTAAGCCTTTATCTTTTATTGGATAAATGTAAAAACATTTAACAAACATATATAATCATATTTTAGTTATTTCTATTCATTACCTCCAATATAATGACTACGTGTTAACTACCATTTAAAATAATATTATTATATTACTAGTGTGCAACTAATGATTTCAATGAAACTCATTGTTGAGTATCGAGTACGCTATCGAACTTAGCAACCCCTTTAAAGAAAAATTAATATTTAATTCGCAATTATTAATTAATATGAAAATATATTATTCTTTTTCTACATGGGATGTTACATCCTTCCCCCATTTTGGGAATTGCGTCCACAGAATTTTATTCACTTATCAAAATAAGTGGGGGTATTTATCTTTCATAGCATTTTAAGATTCACACATTAACTCTTCAACCATATGGTTTTTCCAAAAAACATTCACCTGATAAATTACCTTATTTAAAAACACTTTCTCTCTTCAGTCAAGAATCTGGACTGGTTGTTCTTCATAAGAGAGATTCTCCTCCAACTGAACTACCTCTGGGCTCAAAACATGAGATGGATCTAGCATATACTTTCTCTACATCGAAACATGAAAAACATTGTGTACCTGAGATAACCTCGGCGGTAATCCCACTCGGTAAACAACTAATCCAACTCTCTCCAGAATTTCATATGGTCCAATGAACCTTGGACTCAGCATTCCTTTCTTACCAAATTGCATGACACATTTCCATGGTGAAACTTTGAGAATAAAATAATCACCTACCTCAATATAGAGATCCTTTCTCCTATTGTATGAATAACTTTTCGTCCTGCTCTAAGCTATTCTCATGTGTTTCTGTATCAGCTGAACTTTTTCTGCCAACTCTTCTACCAATTCTGGTCCCATCATCTTCCTTTCACCTACTTCATCCCAAAAAGCTGGAGTTTGACACTGCTTCCTGTATAATGCCTCAAATGGATCCATCTATATATTGGAATGAAAACTGTTATTATCAAAAAACTCAACCAAAGAAAGATGTTGGTCCCAGCTTCCTTGATAATCTAGCGAACAAGCACGTAGAATATCCTCCAAAGTCTGAATTGTTCATTCTGGATGCCTATCTAATTGAGGATGAAAAGATGTAATAAAATTTAATTTAGTACCCAACGACTTCTGATGGCCTTTCCAAAAGTTAGAAGTAATCTTGGGATCACGATCAGATACAATGGAGAGGGGAACTCCATGCAACCTAACTATCTCATTAACATACAATCCAAAAAGTTGATCTAGAGAGAATGTATCTCGAATAGGATAGAAATGAGCAGATTTAGTCAATCGATCAATAATAACACAAATTGCATTATTACCTCGAGATGTCTTCGGTAATCCCACAACAAAGTCCATGGATATATTTTCCCATTTCTACTCTGGCATCGGTAAAGGCTGAAGCATCCCTTTCGGTAACTACTGCTCTTCTTTAACCTATTTTCATGTCAAACACTTCAAAGTAAAATCAGCAATATCTCTTTTCATTCCATCCCACCAGTAATACTCCCCCAGATCTCTGTACATCTTAGTACTGCTAGGATGAACTGAAAACGGGGAACTTTGAGTGTCACAACAACTCATTCTTCAACTATGAATCACAAGGAACACATAATCTCTTCCCAAACCTCAAAACACAATCATTATGAATGTTAAATTCATGCAACTTACCTTTCTGAACCGGCTCTACCTTTTTCTGCAACCCACTGTCTTTTTTCTATGCTTGCTTAATTCTGTTAGATAGAGATGATCTCACTGACACCTGAAACAAAATATAAGAACTTCCAACACAAAAAACTTCTATTCCAAAGTTCATCAAATCAAAAACCAAAGGATCTCATTCCAAACGTAGCATGTTTAATGAAGCACTACTTTTTCGACTCGAAGCATCATCCACTTTATTTTCTTTTCCCGGATGGTAATTAATTATGCAATCATAATCCTTGATTAATTACAGCGATCTCCTCTATCTCATGTTCAATAATTTCTGAGTGAATATATACATTAAACTTTTGTGATCAATATATATTTCACACATTACACCATACAAATGATGCCTCGAAATGTTTAGAGCAAAAACAACAGTAGCTAATTCCAAATCATGTGTAGGGTAATTTACCTCATTAGTTTTCAACTGACGTGAATCATAAGCAATTGCCTGATCATTCTGCATTAGAACACAACCAAGTCCTTTCAATGAAGAATCACTGCAGGTAAAAAAATAACCATTCCTGGAAGGAAGTGCCAAAACTGGAGGATTCACCAATTTTCTTTTCAACTCCTGAAAACAATCATCACATTCTTTTGTCTAGAAAAACATAACACCCTTCCAAGTTAGCTTAGTCATTGTACTAGATAACTGGGAAAAAATTTCAACAAACCTTCGGTAGTAACCTGCCAAACTATGAAAACTATGGATCTCAGTTACATTTGTGGGTCTTGGCCATTCTTCAACAAATTTTTTTAGCAGGATCAATAGTTATGCCATTTATTGAAACAATGTGACCAATGAAAGAAATTTGTTGTAACCAAAACTCACACTTGCTGAATTTTCCATAAAGTTTATTTTCTTTTAAGTTTGTAAGTTAACCCTTAAATGACATTCATGCACCTATTTAATTTTATAAAACACCAAAATATCATCAATGAAAACAACCACAAACTTATCCAAGAACTCATGGAAAATTCTATTCATAAGGTCCATGAATACTGCAGGTGCATTGGATAACCCAAAAGGCATAACTAAATATTCATAATGGCCATATCTATTACGAAACGTAGTCTTCGGAACGTCTACTTCGTTTACTTTCAACTGATGGTACCCCGACCTCAAGTCAATCTTCGTAAAATACTAATCTCCCTAGAGCTTATCAAACAAATCATCGATATGAGGCAAAGGATATTTGTTCATAAAAGAGATGTTATTGAAGGTTCTATAATCAATGCAAAGTCTCATTTAACCATCTTTCTTTTTAACAATCAATACAGGATCACCCCATGGGGATGTTCTAAGTCTAATGAAACTTTTATCTAATAAATCCTGTAATTGCTTCTTTAACTCTAAAAGTTCAACTTGAGCCATTAGATAAGGGGGTTCTGAAATTGGCTTAGATTCATGAACTAAGTCAAAAATAAATTCGACTTCCCGATCATGAATAATACCAGGAAACTCATCAGGAAAAACATCAAGATACTCATTTACCACTGGCGCATTATTAATATGAAAAGTTCCTTTATTTTCAACACTATGTGCAAGGTAACATTCACTTCCATCTTTTACTAGCTTCTCAACATCCTGATATGTTATCAAAAGCAAGGGTTCATTATTGTACACAAACTGAAAATATTTCAGAAAATAAACCTCTTTAGCTCTGCAGTAAATCTTAGAATGATAAACAGAATGCCAATCCATGCCAAAAATATCATCAAACTCTACTAGAGGAAAAACAATAAGGTTTGCAGGTAGATTATTTCTGCACACAGGGATATGAAGTTTCTTATAAATTCTTTTTGTCTCAACATTCCCTCCAGGTGTTTTTACCATAATTTCATGATTCATATCTTGAGATGGAATTCCCAATTTACTAGAAAAAATCTCAAATATAAAATAATGTGTAGACCCTGAATCAAACAACACATTGGAATAATTGAAACAAACAAACAGTGTACCTCATACTACTTCATTCGATGGACCAACATCTACTGATGTAGTCGCAATGGATTTCACCACCCCTTTCTTCTTGTAGTCTGGCTTCTTTCCCCCAGTTGAGTTATTCATCAGACACTCATTTGTATAATGACCAATTTCATTGCACTTAAAACAAATTACCACTGGCTTTTCATTGCCTTCTTGATCATCTTCCTTATAGTTACAAGCAATATGACCAGACTTACCACACCCAAAGAACTTTCCAGACTTGGATAAAAATTCTTCAGAATGCATTTAATCACACTTCTCACAGGATGGATATTTGGTTTTCATACCTCCTTGCTTCTATGATGAATTCTTCCCCTTTGCCTGCCAATTAGACCTCTTATTCAGTTGTTTTTCAGAGAACACATGATCATCGACAAACTCAATTTCCATATTCTCCGCACATCGAACAAGTTTTTCATAACTTTTGAACTCACGAGAAACTAAATCCCTTCGATACATTGGCTTTACCCCAGAGTAAAAATGGTTGATTTTACTATCAAGATCTTGTATGAAACTTTGAGAATACGTTTCCAATCGAGTGAGATTTTCTTCATAAGCAAACACTGAGTCATCCTCCTGCCTCAATTATAGGAATTGGTTTTCCATCCTATGAAAAACCAACTTAGGAAAATATTTCTCACGAAACATACCTTTGAATTTGTCTCAATGAAGATCATCAATCTCATCACTATCCCTGTTATTTTTCATCATAGAACACCACTGATCAGCTTCACCATCAGAACAGTAAATGGAAAGACTGTCCTTTTGATGTTCTGAACACCCCATGAGATCAAAAATCTTCTCCAGTGCTTTAATCAACCATTCAGCTAGCACAGGGTCATATGATCCTCTGAATGATGGGGGGTGTTGCCTCATGAATTGTTTCACCACTGAAATGTTCCTCTGCGGTTGATCTGGATGATCTCATGCATGGATACTACCACCATTTATAGCCTGAGTCAATTGTGCCATCACTGCAACAAACTGTTCAGTTCCGATTTTGACCTTCTCAGAATACTTATTTCGAAGGTTGTCTTCCTCCTGATGTTGTCCCAACATAGATGCCTTATTTCCTCTGCGGAAAACCATTCTGAACATAGAAATATCTTAGGATAAGCAACATGGTAATCTTTAAATGCTATATCATTTCAATCATACCATAAATTAATTTATAATTTATCAATTTTCTAACTCCTAATGTTGTCTAAACCGACCTTTGATTCCAACTATAATGCCCCGACCTTAAACATTACTTAATATTAAATTCAATTAATAATTCACATTGAGGATCTTTTCAGGTTTAGAGTTTATGAGAATTAGGACATAACTATTACATCTCAAAAGTTTAAAAATTAGACATTTCTACATAGTTTCCCTTTTTTACAAAACATGAACTCTTGAAAAAAATTATTCATGTCTAGTTCCATGTTTAAGATAGCATGACTTTTCCATGATCCCATCCTTGAACCTATTCCACATTATGTTCTATGAAGAAAATTTCAAAAAAAAACATGGGATGAGCATAAAAATCTCCGTAAGGGATACACAAAGAAGGAAAACTGTTAGTTTTTCAAAACAACAAGTAAACCATGAATACATTATCAAAGTAATAATTTTCAACTTTTGAAGTAGTAAAATCTCTTCACTGAATAAAAGATCATTACTTACACTTTTGTAACCAAAAGTTACCATAAAACCCATATAAAGAACACATAACATATAAAGGTAACTTTGGACATAAACATACTTAAATGGAATCACCATACGGTCGACTTCCACACATATCACTAAATGGAATAGCCATATGGCCAAATTCCATAACCAATGCATTGGATGTTATAAAGTAACCACCCGTCCTGGTATTCATGGAACCACCTGTCATATGGTTTATCCTGTAACCACCCGTCAAATGTCCATGTACCATTATAAAATCATAAGACATAAAACAAATATAATGGAAAAAAAACTTTTCCACGTTTCCATCAAAATATATAACTTAAATATATTGACATAACAAATCCCATATAAAAACCATTTCCAATACCTAAATACATAAAAGAGTATATGGTATTTTCATTTTAAAAACATTACATCTTATTGAGGAAGCCAAATACCAAATAACACTCACGGCGGCAGAAAAGGTCGTTGTCACCGCGTACGTTAAAAGAAACATTCCTTTATGTCATTTAGTAAAATGATTCGTATAAAAATATTCCCTTTGAATGAAATTGAAAGTCAAAGGTGTTTTATACATTGTATATAAGAAATTCTTGTATTAGAACAAAATATGCCTCAATGAAAGGAGATTGAGACGAAGTCCCTTACCTCGTGTCCAACGTGACTCGATTGCTCTTTAATCTCATGAATAATAAACTAAAGGTAATTTATACTTTCTTAAATATTTTTTTCATGTTTATTATTCCTTTAATATAACTTATTTCTATTTTATAACCATTAGTAATCATTTAAGTTAATACAGTTCATTTTGTCGATATTTTGTACTTAAGTCAAAAATGGACTTCATAAAATTACATGTTGTTTATGTGGTCAAAGGTTAATTATCACCAGAATTATATTATGATTTGGATATCATATATATACATCATATACATTTATTTATAACAGTACAGAACATTTAGAGGTAATAAATGAAATGCACCGTTCGTGGAGATGATAAGCCGTACGTAGGCATGAACAATACTTTCATTTATATTTATTATTTAATGGAGTGAAATCATAATGATATAAAGGTATATTATAATTATAGTATAACATCATATATAATATAATTAACTCCATCCTTTATATGTCCCACATATGGCATTAAATAATTAAATCACTTTGAGGGGCCGGTAGTCCACACTACCTAAAATGAAATTATCTTGTTTACCCATAATGGAAACCATAATGGTATGCCATACATGAAGAATAAAGAAGAATAAGGAAAACATAAACATAATATATATCATATATAAATAGAGTGACATCTTAATTTCCACCATGAAAGGTGTTAAAATAATATTGAACAATCGTCGTTTCGTGATGCAGTAATTCGCCATCCACAGAAACAATATGTTCTTTAACCATTAGACGGAGGTTTGTATAAGTGTGGCTCGAATCCATCTCATAACAACATCCTAGTATATTTTATATACTTTTTTTCTTACATAATAATGGAATAGAAACAGTTTATGGGGTTGGAGAAGCAAAATAAAACAAAAGGACATTAGAGAAGAGATTACCTTTAAATCGGGTAACTCCCTTTGGTTTGAAACAAAAGGGTTTCTTGAAGATATTTCTACCTAAGGTAAGGCTTATAGGATGAGTATAGGGTTGTGGAGAGATAAAATTAGCATATCTTGGCCATTCCAATGGCTTGAGAGGTGTGGGTATGGTGGTAGAGGTGGGGGACTTTTATAAGAGGGAGGAGGGGAACTCTTGGAATGTTAAAAAATGTTACTTTATTATAAAATTATTTTCGGATTTTAAATGTTCCAAAAGAATATATTTAGAGGATAAGGTGATAAGGGTTTTAAATCCACCCATACAATAGTTTTTTTATAAGTGTATGTCTTATATTTTACATTATCTGTTCATTTTATTTTAATCGTTAATTAATGAGGTAATCGTTGCATCATCATGGTGTCATAAATAATTTAATTTCTTTAATGTCTACAAATTATAAAAACATTTCATGATGTAGTAAATTGTATTATATTTCTAATTAAAATTTATAGTCAAAAAAATGACTTGTATAACCCCATGTAAAAATTCATTTAGTTAAACAATACATGTTTGTGACATTTTTATTTTAACTTTAAATAAAAAGTTGTTAATGTTATTTACTTACCCAAGTGGAACCATGGGGTCCCAAAGTTGACCCATGGATTGTTTTTGTCGGCCATGACACATAAAATAAAGGTAGGATATGTTTCAAGGTAATTTCATATTATTATAACATTATTTTCACCTTAAATTACAGTAATTACCTTCAATCACGATTAATAAAAAATAAATGTTATTATTAAAAAAACTATTTTAAAGCCATTGAACCACATTTTACTTCCTAATGAAATCCATGTATGTCGGATTTTTGAAATTCAATGCATAGAAGTGTTAAGGTTCCATTTAAATAAAAAATCAGTTATTTAACTACCACTTAGTGGTTTCACTATTCATCAAAAATTGAAGTTTTTCATAAAATTACAAAAAATTCACCCTAAGCTATATGTGATATTCAGAATTCAAAAATTATGTCTATTTTAAAAAATTCAAAACATATAAGTTTCATTAATTAATTTAATAATTAAATCCCACTGTCAAAACAAATAGTGTGTTTTGAAGAAGCAATATCTGTCAAAAGATTTACACTTTTTTAAGTCCAATTTCAAAGTGAAATTAATTCCACTGACCACCATTCGATTAAATGGTAAAAATATATTCTAATTTAACTTTAAAAACAATTCAAAAGATAATCTAATAATATAAATAAATTAAATTAATAAGAGGTTTTTAATTAAAATACAATATTTTTAACTATTCATTAAAAAAGGAGCTTTATCAGAAAAATACCAAAAATTTACACAAAGTAAATTTTGATGTCCCGATTCTAAAGAAGAATTTTATTTAGTTCAAAAAAATGTATATGAGTGACCATATTACCACAGCTCTGTCGACGCTAATGATGGATGGAGGCATTGGGAGGATTTTCCTGGTACTCCTCATCATCAAGAATCATACATGGATTTACCATCTTTATGGTGCTAACATAGGCGTACCCTTGACCTTCACTCGAGGATTCGTCCACTAGTGGATGGATTCTGGGAAGGATCACCATTTCTAGGGGAATTCTGTCACATAGATTATGAGATGAAGATGACATCAGTGGGGTACTTTGTTTTCACTTGCATCGCCAGTGTTTTCTCTTTTTGGAAGTGGCCTGCTGAGACAACAATGAAGATGCAGTGGCTATAGCTTCTGATGGATCTGGGTGTTAAGACATTCAAAAGGACACCATGGGAAAATGAGACTATTTTTTGGGCCATCGAGTCTTCATACTCTTGGGACCCATGACTGGAAACCTGATTCCACTCACCCTCATTGTCACTGTTGCTTTCAGGCCTCATGAAGGTACATGCCACTTATGCCCGAGATGGGCCTTACCATACTGTTGTTATCTACCTAGTCTTAAAACCAGTATTTGAACACATAGCATTGATTGAGAGTGTTCCCCAGGATTTGGAGATAGGGGCAGTAATTGGGGCGATCAGTGAGGTTTGCTCTTCCAGCCTTCTGCACTTAGGGAAACATAGAATCCTCTACTCCAAGGCACTATGGATGTAACTGGGGACCTGTTACTCCTTGAACGAGTAGGTCTAGTTTCTCTTGTCCATAAAGGGGTCCCTTAGAGCATAACCATGATAGGGATTTAGATGATCATGTCGAGGTGGTGGAACGTGGTTATCTCACCTAGGTGATGGTGGTGCGTTGCGTGGGGGAACCTGCCGATTATGTGGTGGGAGCTGCTGGGCCAGTGGTCATGCCTGAGCTGGAGGGCCTCTATGAAGCTGTGGGGGGCGCTCCATTGGTAACAACTCTAGTTGCATGGGGCCTCTATTTGAGCCACTAATGTAGGCTCGTCCCGGGTGTCCCTTATCACGGGAATTGCTGGAGGCAACGAACGTGCCTACTTAGCCTATTATAAGGCTTCCTCTATGAGCTGAGCCTTATCATAAAAGTCTTTCAATCCCACGGGATAGTTCTGGGTGATAAGATAGGGGACTATATCCGACTTAACATTCCTTACACACATCATCAGTAATTTCTTTTGGGTCAGCCGCAAGTCAAGGGAATAGGTGAGTCCTTTCAACTAAGAGACAAAGCCAGCAATGCTCTCATCATGCCTCTTCTTTTACATGAAGAGGTCCTCAATACTCATATTTCACATGGTTTAACTTAACTGGTAGATAAATTACCTACGGAGGTCTTCTAAACTAGCTACTAATTTATAGGAAGCTAGTCCTTCCAGACAAACACAGACCCTTCTAATATCTGTACGAAACATCTGAGCATGGAGGCCTCCTATTGCTCTAGTGTTCCAAACATTGGGCCACAACTTAAGATAAAGTGGGAAACATGTTGTGGTGGGTCCCCTACCCCATTGAAGGGGGAAAATGTGGGATTCCCAAAACCTTAGGGTGATGGAATATCATCCACCATGCCCGATAAGGATAGCCATTGGGCGAGAGCACCACCTGTCGCATCTCTAATGCCTCTAGACACAAAATGAGTGCTACTATTGGATCATATGGGTGGGGATTCGTGTCTTGATAGGGATCCCTAACTACCAGTGTGTTGGCTGGTTCTCCATCATGATAAGGCGGCCCATCATCTCGTGGAGTGGCTGTTTGAATGACCTGTGGCGGTGCTAGGGGAATCCAAGCTGGGTCCCAAGGATTTTAATATCGTTCTAGAGTATTGGGTGAGACATACCACGCCCTCCTACCGTAGGTTCCATCCTCGACCCTGTAAGTGTGGGAAGGATGGTTAGGGTCAACTTGAGGCAATTTTCCGAGGGAAAGTTGTTCCTGCCCCTGATGATCGGTCCTATAATCACCGTATTATGGCCATCGCTCTACAGCGTGTTCAGCAACAAGTTAGTCAACCACCGTCTTCTATTCGGCAAGTTGTTAATGCAACAAAACTTTTTCTGTTCCATTTTATACCTTCTGCACTGAGCCAGACAGGTCGGAGGGTTTGACAGCTTTATGCAGTTTCTTTCCCTTGTTGGGATTTATTGTGAGGACTAGTGCCTCAGTGGGCACAAGAAGACCTAGTAGATTCCTCTATTGATGACTAACCCTTACTGATAGGTCCAAGAAGTGTGAAGCTCCCTCAGGGGGGAGGACCTCTCCAGGAATCTCTATCTTGTTCTCACCCTCTGGCAGGTCCTCCGTGTTAACTGTGACCCTGCCTAGAGGCATATCATCAACTTCAATTAAAAAATAGGGTTGACTCTAGATAGGAATGAAGAGTATGGCAGCATAATTCCCCTAGCTGTGTATCTGTACGTGGCGAGAATCCTCTTTGGTAATCTTAAGGAGTACCCTGAAGCTCTGAACGCACCATTGCTGGAGGGCCCTACGATGACCTGGTGACTCAGGGCGCTGGCCCATTGGGATTACTACCAAATAAAGCAGATGTAATTGTTCTCCAACTTCCCCAAAATTCTCTTGGATATTAATTTAATCTACTCGCTGATGACGAAGACGAAAATGATTCATTGAGAGTGTTTGGAAGAAACACCCGACTTCCTCTTAGGTGAGGGATTCTGAAGCATAGAAATTCGGTGTTGCTACCACCCAAAACATCTTAGGGTAGTGGTCTGCTGTGAGGATTTCCCATAAGATCATAATCTTAGATTCAGGGTATGACCCTTCATTTACCAACTCATAAACTAAAGGCGGCTAGGGAACGAGTTGTGGTACCTGAGAGGTTCACTGAGACGGTAGGACGGCTGGTGGAGAATACGACAAGTGAGTTGAGAAACCGCTGAATCGTAGTCTATCCTCTGAAGAGTGTACTGGCTTAGCCATGACATCTTAGTAATACGGGATGACAACTGTATTTTATGGCATGGGGTCCATGACAGCTGGCGATGGAACACGCTGATGTTCGACCACCATTAGAACTCAGAATATCTCTCTGTGATCTCTAGTCGAGGTAGAGTGTGCTTCCAATGATGATGGTGGTGATTTCACGGCCGTAACCTAAAGACCTGCAAAATTTTCGTCTTCCTGGATATACCTGTGGAGAGAGGCGGGAATCCGATGGACCTCACATTACGGTAGTACTAGGCGGATACGCCTTGTTCCTGCCCCATCCCTCAACACAGAGGATCTAGGTGAGGGTTCCATCACTGAGTCGTATTTAGCTACGGAATCTGAGAAGAAACTGGTTTGATCTCAGTCTGAATCTTCTCAGTTTTATTTTTATGGTGGCGATGACCCACCATCCTGCCCCAGGATAGCTCTTCAGGATAGGGTATATTTCTATCACAACGATAACCTTCGGCCATACAGGTGTTGGGGTGGAGAAGACATATGCCTAAGTGTGATGGGGTGTGAGGAGCATATGGGATGATATCAAAGGGTACAAGGTGAGTACATCTATTGAAAGTGATGGAGTGGGTTGGACCATCCCTCGAAGAGAACTGGTAGGACCTCTATGCTTTTTTTCCCTGGTGACATCAGTGTGAGGAAGGTCCCCGTACTGTTTGAGCTGATCATGGGTAGGACCTCCATGTTGGGTGATGTTGAAGTGAGGCTGGCCTTCACCCCTCTAGAAATTGATGATGAGAATATCAACTCATGGAATGGGAAACAATATAAGAGGAATATGTCGAATCAAGGAGATTAATGGAGTTTTTTGGTGTATCTCAAATCATGGTACTTCATTAGAGAAATGTGGGTGCGCATAAGGGTGTAATGGAAAATACAGACACTCAGCCCTGAAAAGTTCGATGTGAGCCTCTCCAATTCATGTGGGTGTCAATGACAGTATGGAAGGGATTGGACCATAGTTCCAAGGCCTCAGGCCTACATTGAACCTGAGTGGGGGTGTGGGGGCACAACCCCCATGGAATGGATTGCTGGGTGTAAAGGTAAGAGATTCCCAATGGATAGATCTTCACAAAGTAGCATCCCAGAGAAAAGTGTCTCATGGGGAATGGGGTATCACAGAGCATCCTTTCAAAGGAACGGTGCTCACAGACCACCAAGGTTTACCTATGGTTGGGATTGAACAACATGGAGGTTTCCTACATACCCTGTGTAGATGACAGGGATCAAAAACCACACAATTCGATGGGGTGATGAATTAGTGTGAATACAAAGGACAATGATCCGGATGCATGCATGGGCTTATGCATGGAAATTGAATCGTCATAAGATGGAATATCTTGGGTGGATGGTTATGTTTATTATGGGGCTTATGCATGTTTAGCTTCCCAGGTGCCACAAGAAGCAGTGCTGGGATAAATCGCATGATCTCACTGGGATGTGGCGGCCCGGGTAAGAATCAGGATGGATGTTGGAGAGTTTAATGAAGTAGAGGGGGAATGAGATGGAGATGTCATGAAGGTGATGGTAATGTTGGGATTGATCCTCGAAGAGACTTCTTATGTATCACCATGGTAGGGAATCAATGTCCTCATTGTTTGGTTGGACGATGGATCACCTGAGGAGGCAGACTGTGAGAATGGACGCATGGATGGGATCTAGAGGAAATAAAAACTCTAGGTTTTGGGATGATCTTCCCAAAACACATGGGATCGAGGGATAGATCAGTTTGAGACATGGGTGATGGTCTTGAACCTCATGGAGGCTTCCTACATATACCCTTGGTATGGAATAAAAGTCCATGTTTTTTATCTGATGAAAACTTACCGTCAATGGGGGACTTCAACGGTTTACCGCCAAGTGTGGTTGAAAAAGGCTTACTAATGAATGGGATTGAAAACGGCTTACCTATAGATGATATTGGAAATGGCCTACTATTGGATAGGGTATTGACAATGGCTTACCGATGGATTGTGGACAATTTAGGGTCATGAAGGACAAAAGGGGAGTACAGTTTAACATTATGGAGGATGGGGGTGGACCGACGTCGAGTGGTCGGGACTCATGGGAGTTGGGCTTTAACTTCCGGGAGGATTCCTATGTACCATTAATAGATATTGATCAAAGTCAGCATAGTTCATGAAGCGAGTTTATTGAACCTATGTAGCGATGTTATGGACCAATGGATGGTGGTCTTGAACCTCAGGGAGTCTTCCTATGTACTTTGACTTCTTAAGGATCAAAGTCCACTTAGTTCAGGTTAGTGGGAACTAACCTGAAGAGGGGTTAGAACCAATGGATGGTGGGATTGAACCTCGGGGAGGCTTCCTATGAACCTTTCCTTGGCGAGGATCAATGTCCATGTAGTTCAGAATTACGTTTGGGGAATATACTTGAGGATTCCTAGGGAGGATTTTATGGTTGATTCTTACTCTAATCCCACATGATTCGTGGTCGATGTCAGAAACAAGAGGAAGAAAAGGCCGGACTATCACTTCATGGAATGTGCATCCTTGGGGAGTGGAATAGGGGAGCCTACGTGTGGTTAGCGGCCCAAAGATAAATCAAGGTCTTACACCTAGGTAGTAGCCTAGGGGGATGGATATTGGGACTAACTCTAGAGTGGAGGCCCAGGTACCACTGTGGAGCGGCAATGGTGAATCGGTCTTACACAGGAAAGCTACCCGGGTGCTGCTATAGAGAGGCAATGGAAAAATGGGATTACGCAAACGAGTTGCATGGGTGTCGCTATGGTGCGACAAAGGTGCATGGGGATTACCAAAAGAAACTGCCTAGGTTCCACTATGGAGCAACAATGGTGGAGGGTTCTTAGGCAAGGAAACTATCTGAGTGCCGCTATGGAGGGGAAACGGGGGATGGGTATTATGCAAGAAAGCTACTCAGGTGATGATATGGAGCAGAAATGGTGGATGGGGCTCACACAAGAAAGCTACATGTGTGCTGCTATAGAGCAGCAATGGTGAATGGGGCTTATGCAAGGATGCTGCTCAGGTACCCATATGGAGTGGCAATGATGAATGGATCTTACCAAAGGAATCTTCCCATGTGCTGATATGGAGCGATAATGGGGAATGGAATTTATATAAGAAAACTACTCAGGTGCCGCTGTGGAGAAGCAATGGTGAATGGGGATTACACAGGGAAGTTGTCCAGGTGCCGATGTGGACCAAAAATTTTGAATGGGGCTTACAAAAGGAAGTTACTTGGGTGCCACTGTGGAGCGACAATGGGGAATGGGGCTTACAAAATGAACTTCCTCAGGTGCTGCTGTGGAGCGGCAATGGTGAATGGGGCTTACCAAAGAAAGTTGCCCTGGTGCTCCTCTAGAGTGGCAATGGTGAAAGGGGCATATGCGAGGAAGTTTCTCGAGTGCTACTATGGAGCGAAAATGGTAGACGATGCTCACGTAAGGAAACTGCTTGTCTGCTGCTATGGAGCGGAAATTGTGAATGGGGATTATGTAGGGAATCTTCCCGGGTGCCACTATGGAGTGGTAACGGTGAATGATTCTTATGCAAGGAAGCTTCCCGTGTGCCACTATTGAGTGGCAACAGTGAATGGGGCTTATGCAAGAAAGCTGCCCTGGTGTTGCTATGGAGTGACAATGGTGAATGAGGCTTACACAAGGAAGCTGCCTAGGTTCTCCTATGGAGTGGTAAGGGTGAATGGGGCTTATGCATGGATGATGTCCGGGTATTGCTATGGAGTGACAACGGTGAATGGGTATTAAGCAAGGAAGCTTCCTAGGTGACACTATGGAGCAGAAATGGTGAATGAGGGTTATGCAAGGATGTTTCATGGGTGCCATTATTGAGTGGAAACGGTAAATTGGTCTTATGCAAGGAAGTTTCCCGTGTGTCGCTGAGGAGTGGCAAAAGTGAATGGGGCATATGTAAGGATGTTGCTTGGGTGTCCTCCCCATGACTAACCATGAGGGAATCAGAACACAGTGGTGGGTTGAGGCCTTCACCGTTGCACTATTTCATAAGAGGGATTGTGCCAAGGGCATTGTAATCAGTCCAAAGAAAGGGATATGAAATGTTTGTATCACCTGCCCGACATTTAGAATGCATTGAGGTTGGTGTGACAATGAAGGATAACATTTGACTGTGTTTGAAACACAATATCCATTGGAGTTATCCTGAAATGTGGAAAAACAAATGAGGTTCGAATTCTGACCATGTTCCAAACACCGGACCTCACTCAAAGTGTTGTTGAAAGTCTAATAGGGCATTGGCCCAGGATGGTAAGTGAGCTGATGTGGCATGGGAACATGCCATTAGGGGGTCCCTTCAGACATGTAATTGGATGATTATCCGAATGAAATACACATAAATCAGGCTGTGGAGTGATGAAATGTTTGAACGGATTGCAATGGTACTTTTTAAAGAATTTATCTTTTTTTTGAGTTTTTCATATACGTTGAAAATATTCAATTTTTACACTTGGTTTGTTATCAAAATAAAAAATAAACATTATTTATCTAGATAGGTTATGATAATTATATTCAATTTATGAATTGGTGAATGATTCAATAGTCAATACACTTTTTCTCAATGAATAGAAGACTATTAAATTCTACATAAGGTGAATTATATGTTGGCACCCTGTATATTTTTTATTCCAATAACAATGATTATTATAATACTTGATAATGTATTGTTTATTAATTTTCTCATATGATTTATGAATTATACATAATTAGTTATGGGTGGTTCCTTTTTATAGATGAAAGCATAAGGAATTAATGGGTCTCATGAGATAAGCTAGGTTTGGTATATTATTGTACGCCTATCCAAAACAAATATTTCTTAAACACAAGGTATTTATAGTAAGAGAATAATTTATTATCGTAGGTAAAGTAATTATCCTTCATTAATTATGAAATTGATCACTATGGAACCATCTAATCTTATACATGGGTTTGTTATGCTTTCAGATTCATTTTATTATATATATTTTCCAGCGATATTATTTATGCTCACCTTATTTTCTCTTCTAATGTTTTATTTTCATGACATAAATATATATTAAAGGAGAATGTGGGATCCCCCATATTATGTTTCCATTTTCCAATGTTTTTGAAAAAATGTATTACCCATGATTATTCCAATATAAATGATTTTGGGAAGAATGTGTGGTAGATGTTGAAGATGTATTATGGATCAAGTTGTTCCTTATATATTGTTAAAAAATTATCATTAACAAATATAGTAATTGTCTTAATTAATTTATGATTATTTATAATTCTCTATATCTAAAAATTTTAAAAGACATGTGAATGAATGAAAGTAAATATTTTTATTATTTATTTATAACTATGGGATAGTTATATCAAATAATCACTATTTTGTATCGAATCTTGTATGAAATGTACGTGTTTTAAGAATAAAATTTAGGAGTGAGGGGGTAGCACACATTATGGATATTAGTTTCCACCTTACATGTTTAGGCACTGAGTTTATTTTAAATAGTTCTTGAAGTTGTGGAACCCACGAATATGGAATATGTACCAGATGATTGAATTGGTTCTATAATATTTGGTCTCCCAAGGAAAACATTTATTCCAAAGGAAAATGAAATAGGTGTATAGAAAGAGTTACAATGTAATCTATTGACCTGAAAATATTTGGTTTCATTACAAAAAAATTTGGATTCCCATTATCCCCAATTTTGGGAGCTATGAATTTAAATTAATAGACACCCACCTCAAAATGATAGGTAGATCAGGAATTATAATGTTGTAATCCCTAAAATATGATCAATTTATATATGAAAATTTTATATCGTATGTAACGATTATTTTAATTAATATGAATACATGTAAATTAACAGTGATAATGCTGAAGTAACACCTTCTATTTATGCATTGGTACACAAAATTTCTAAATAATTCACTAATGATCATGAATAAACCCCTATAAAAAACTAGGTGTGGAAGAACCAATAGCTATGAAATCCCCTCAAAATAATATAAATTAGTTAAGTGTTCTAAATTAACACCCATGATAAGATGAAGATTTTGGGTCACCAATGTAATTTCCTTTTTCTCATTGCCCACAAAAAATAAAAATTTAAAAGGGGAGAAAATTTTCTGATCCCTCTACCCACCATGTACGTGATAATTTTGAGAAATTAATATCTAGGGAAGATTTTACCTAATGTAAATATGATACCAAAATACTCTTAGGAATCAATATTTCTCTTTGGTAAGGTTTATTCCCCATATACCAATGATTTTCAAGAAAAATATAAGGCACCACCTATAAGAAATCCGACTATTTTTGATGAGAATTATCTCCCAACATAGGTGGAACAAACCCAAATAATTCAATATAGTCTATATCATCAATTCAAATTGAATTTATCCACTATATACCACAAAGTGATTCCCTCATTTATGTATCAATGAACATAAACTTAGGAAAGTCACCAAGGATTTACCCAATTGTATGTAAAAGTAATTTTATAAAAAACATCAATTCATTCATATATCAAGTGCAATATTTAGAAACAAATAGTCCGTAGGTACGCACGAGCGACAACATCATTATTTTGATATTAAAATAATATATAATTGGATGGTATATCATATATACATATTCATTATCATGTTATATTTATTATTTACATGAATTACACATCATTATTATACCCATCCAAATAATTAATTATTGAATAACAATTACACCAAGACGTGGAGACGGTAAGCCGTACGTACGCACGTATGGTGATTTGTCATTCAAAGGATGGATATAATACTGAATATGGTTGTAAAATATTTATAATAATATTACAGTATATAAGAGATACTAGATTTATTATTTTAGAATGGGAATAACAAAGAAAGAAGAAGTGGAAGGATAAAGGAACTTGAAAAGGGTTGTTAAATCATTGCCTCTTCTTCAGGTTCTTCCTTTTGATTTGATCAAAAGGGATCATTAAGTTGGATTTCTGACTAAAGGAATGCCTCTAGGATGAAGTGAGGGAATTTGAGAGAGTATTTGGGCAGAGTTTGGCCGAACCAAAAGGCTTTGAAGGTGTGAGTTAATGATAAGGGAGAGTGCCCTTTTATAAGAGGGGTGAGAGGCACCTTTGGAAAAGCAAGAAATATTATTTTATATTCGATTTATAATGGCTCCAAAGTGGATTATTTATAGGTTAAGGTGGGTATGGGTCGAAAACCACTCAACCAATAGAATTTAAATAGGTTTGGGTTACTATATTAACCTTATCATTAAGTATTAACTCTTAGTTAATTAGTTTCACTTTTACAATGTCTCTTTGTATTTTTATATTATATGGTTAATAAACATACTATATACATCCAAGAGAACCACAAGTGGCCCATTAATGATACACCTATCGTGATATAAGTCTTTTGGCCGAACCTTATATTTTTTGGAATTTATTATCAAATAATAATATAATATTTGTTTTAAAAACTCTTTTATGTCAATTTTGACACTATTCAATAATTGATTTTTGTAAAAATCATAACAGAATGATTACTTAGAACAATGTTACTTAAATCAATAATAATATGTCATATTATCCATAAAAATTAGTTTTATTCATTAAAAGTCTCAGATTATATTTACTTGTGTATTTATAATATCATTTATTTTAAATTTTCACTATTATGGTAATTACTGCATCATCATTGTGTCATAAATAAATTAAATTATTTAATATCTAAAAATTATATATAAAATATCATTATGTAGGAATTTTGTTTTTCTAATGAATATTTACAATCTAATTTTTCTTAGGTATAACCCTATATTAAAAATGTTTTAGCAATAAACATTGATTTTAACTCTTTTAACTCTTCATTGAATTAAATAATAATAAATGTCCTAATCTAATCCAAGTGGACCTAAATGATAATATTTTATTCTTAAGGTTTTTTGGTTGAGATACACTTGTCCAACAGAATTAGGACATGTGTTATGGTAATATTAATATCATTTTTACCCTTAATTACCGTATTTACTTTTAACCGTGGTAAATAAAAGTAAAAAGTTACTATTCACCAAAAATTATTTTCATCTCATTGAACCACATTTTACTCTGTGATATTAACTGTGTCTCTAGTATTTTCAATATTCCAATCACAGAAGCGGTAAAATTAATTTTAATGAAAAAATCAGTTTTTTTACTACCACTTAGTCATTTCACTATTCATCAAAAATTGAAGTTTTTCAGAACAATGCCAAAATCTCACCCTAAGCTATAATTGATATTATGAATTCAAAAATGATGACTTTTATACAAAATTCCAAACATATAATTTTCATTAATTAATTTTATAACTAATTCCCGCTGTTACAACAAATAGCGTGTTTTTAAGAAATAATATATATCAAAAGATTGACAATTGTTTATGTCCAATTTCAAAGTGAAATTAATTCTAATGAACACCATTGGATAAAATGGTAAAAATATACTATAATTATACTTTATAACCACTAAATAATATAATTTATCAGTATAAATTATGTTTATTAAAAAACTTGTTTTTAAGTATTTTTCACAATTCATAAAAATTGGAAGTTCTCTGAAAAGTACAAAAAAATCAACTTAGGATAATTTCGATATTCTGAATCCAAAAATGAATTCCATTTTAAAATATAATGTATATATAATTTCAAAAGGTAGGTATTACTATTCCTAATGGATAGTTTGATTGGTTGTGGTGTGTTAGAACTCGATGTTGCGTACAACACATGCTATCGCATTATTCCAAGAGAAGCATACGTAGACTCTTGGGGTGTTACATAGTATAAGTAAAAGGACAACAAAAAAACATAAATTGAAAAATAAAAAATTTATATCCCACCTAGAGTCACATAGGGCTGAAGTAGTGATGCCTGAGCACATTAGCTCTAACACGATTGGCCCTCTCAGAAGGAAAGGTCCCAAAACATGAGAAATAATAAATACAATCACGTTGAGTCACCCTAGAATCATGTAAATCAGAAACTACATTCTATTCACACAATTTTTTGAAGAATATCCATGTGTTTTATCATGATACCCCTACTTCTTTGGATAGTATGAGAAATAGACCATGAGTCGTTACATTTCAATGTCTGGAATTTAAAATATTTCGTGAGTCGGTCTCTACTACTACAAGGTAAATTTTCCTTTGATTACATAAATAGAGACTAGTCAAAAAATCATGGGCTTCAGATTAAATTTATCACCTATTACAATGGATGTATACAAAGATAGAAAGATCAAGTCTCACTTTCTATGAGTCACCCCTCCCCCCCAACAGACACATGACCACCAGGTTAAAAAGGCCATCAGTGTTCAATTTCATTCCCATATGATGGGGTTTCCATTGAAACCAATGCCCATGCCCCGATCTAGTTACCATATTAAGGTCTATACTAGGAGTATGATACATCCTAAGGGTGGTGGTGGCCTCCCAATAATTTCAAGCCTAATGATATTAGTTAAAGTGATTTTATTTTTGAAAATAATTCTGATGCAGATACCAGTGATATTTTTATGCCACACGTTAATCCTTATTTTCTAGATTCACGAGTAGTCTACACAAATTATAATGGACCTTAATATTTTATCTTATATGATATTTATCACACATTAAATCCATAAGTTGATAAATAGTATCATGTGTTTATGAATCCTAAAATAATTGATGACTAAATAAAATAGTGGAGATATGAATTTGGGAAATGGAATAAAACTCCATCGAACCTGAGTTTTTTCATTGTTTAATCATATCATCAATAAAATACAACTTGAAATAATAGTTAAATACCAAAAATCCTAATATTTAGGGTTTCAATATACATTAAAATTATAATTATTTTCCCTAAAAATGTGAGAAACTATTAAATAAATATTTTAATTAAAGAATATAATCTATAAATTTATAGATTATTAGAATGTAATTTTTAATACCCAATGAGTTAATATGACCACGGTGAATACCAAACATATTGATGATGATGGAATGTGGATGGATGTATCAAATAAAAATTCCATTAAATGTGGTAATAATATTGCCCAAAATTATATTTATTAAATCATTATATAATTTGTGACTAGATAACCAAGAAAATTGTGACTTTAATTCTCTATATATAACATAAAGAGACATCATTAAAATAAAATTATTCTCAATATCAAAATAACCACTATCGATGTGCAATAGATCATGAGTTATGACCTCAAATGTTCTATAAATTAGTCCACACCCATATTCATTTCCATCATGAATACCTATAAATTTGTTTTTCTCAATGTGAGGACAAAATATATCCTCATGTTGTATTAGGATTTAGAAGATTCATTTCCATAGAACTCCATTTTTTCGTATAACTCACTTTCATGATAATGGTGTCATCAACCACATGTGTTACATGAAGGCTAGGTATTCCCTCAATGGTAATGGAAATTATATATGTAAAAAATTACAATAGTTTTGACAAACCAACACATTTATTGAGTTACATGATAAATATGGAATAAAATAATCGATTTCTGTGGGAATCCAAATACGAAAAAGGCATGGGTTTCACAAAAACTGGTTATTTCATCTTCCGAATCAATATTTCATGATGTTGGTGGAATTAAATGACCTAGTACTCTAGGAGGCCAAACAACCTTCAAATAGAGAATAACCTCCCTTTTTTTAATCATCTATGGAATTTGAAGACTCACTCCCATAATGAAAAAACGTCTCCTTTTTGACGTTCAAACATCATGAACCTCCCTTTTATTCTCATAGGTATGGTAGTAGTGAGAAAACCATCTCATATTACTTAAATATCTTTATAATATTTAATATATTTATTTAAACAGTATCCCTTCATGTGAAGATTAGTTTGAAGAAGATCAAATCCCTTTGTAAAACTCTAGGCCTCATATAACCCAAAGGTTTTGTGAAACTATGCCTCCATTATCCATGAACTCTTCTTATGATAGAAACATGGATTAAAACAACTTAAATGATTTAAAAAACTCTAAATTTGTATTTCACAACCATAATATCATCTAATGAACATTTATTTTAACGAATCATAATTACATGCATGTTGAGTGAACATATGGCCTACACCCATTCAAATCAAGTTTATTCGTGTGAACCTTAAATACATGTCCAACATCATAAATTCATATTAACAAGACCTATTATCCATGAATAGTATGGGAAACATCATTATCTTATACTTCTAATAATATGAACCATTACCTTATGACCATATCTTACCACCTGAAATGTGCATTGTCTTTTCCTTTTTCTATACAATATAATATTCACAGTGTATATATAAGCCCCAATGGAAGAATAATAAGGGGAAACCAACCATGGATCCCATTGACGAGTTCATGAAATCTCCCTAGATCATATTTTCACCCACCATATCTGAAAATGTGAATACATTTTAATTCGACAGCCTAACGGCGTCACTTCAAAATTTAGAAAATGAGTTGATGAGAGATAAAAAGGGTATCTCATCACCTGGACATAAAATTCACATCAATAAGGATATATAAGAACATATCCCAACGTAATAGTATGTGAATTAAAAGACATAAAAAAAGTCTTTTAAAATAAGGAGGGTGAAAGGTTCCCTTATCGACTTGGGTAACTTTCGAAACATACACCCCAACGAAGAATGGGATAAAATAGGGTCTCTCATAATATAACAATAAAATTTATAGAAATAGGAATATAAAAGACCATCCCCCATCATAACAAAGAGGAGCTTAAAATATGTGACATAATGGAGAGTACTTAAAAAGAAAGAGAGAGGTTAGATCTCTTACGAAAATTCGGCAGCCTAACGGTGCCACTCAAAACTTCCAAAATGGATTGATGAGAGAAAATAGGGTCTCTCATCAAATGAACATAATAAGTAAAGTAGGAGTAATATAAAATAACATCCCAATCAAAAGAAAGATGAGATTAAAAGGAATGACATAAACGAGTGTACTTAAAAAGAAACAGAGGGGTAGGATCCCTTACCTCGTGTCCGACATGACTCGATCATTCTTTAACCTCATGAATAATAAAATTTGGTCAAATTATAATTTTTTAAATACCTCCTTTAAATATTATTATTCAGTTAATATCACATATTATAATGTTATAATAATTTGTTAATAAAGTGAGTTCATATCAGACATTTTTGTCGATGTTCGCTACATGAGAAAAAATTGAACTTGTTGGAAAAAAAATTTCATGAAGTCATAGGTACATCATATCCAGAATAGTATTGATGTTATAAATATCATATGTATTCAGTATTTATTCATTTTATACTATTCCATTACATTTGGAGATAACAAATTAAAAGCACCGTTCATGGAGACGGTAGGCCGTATGTACGCATGAATGGTACTTTCATTTTTTGTCATATTAATGGAATTAAATCAAAATGAGAGATATATATATTATAATCAACGAATTATATCCATCATTTAGATGTAATAAATTACATATATATCAATTATATATATGTACTTATAATATTACATAACATTTGAAGATAATAAATGAAATGAACCGTTCATGGAGACGGTAAGCCGTACGTATGCATGAACGCTACTTTCATTTCTTTTTTTTTGTATTCAATGAAATTAAATAATAATGATATAAAGGTATATTATAATTCCAGTAGGATATCATACATAATACCATTAATTCCATCCTTTATACGACCCACATATGAATTAACGAATCAAATCACTTTGAGGGGGCGGTAGTCCGCACTTCCTAAAATGAAGATATCGCATTTACCCATAATGAAACCCATATAGGTATGCCATAAATGAAAAATACAGAAGCTTAAGGAAAACATAAAAATATAATATATCACATATAAATATAGTGACATCTTAATGGACACCTTTGAAGTTGTTAAAATAATATTGAACAATCATCGTTTCGTGAGGCAGTAATTCGCCATCCATAGAAATAGTATGTTATTTAAAAATTAGACGGAGGTGTGTGAAAGTGTTTCTCGAATACTTCTTGTAAAAACATCCTAGTATATTTAAGATACTGATGATATTAAAAAAATAGGTAATAAAAAGAGTTTAGGGGTTTGGAGAAGAAAAATAAAACAAAAGAACACAAGGGGAGACATTACCTTTAAATCGGGTAACTCTCTTTGATTTGATCTCAAAGTCTTACTTGGAAAAGATTCTGCCCAGAGTGGGGCATCAATGATGAAGAGAGGGATTTGGAGAGATTAAATGGTCAGGGTTTGGCCGAGCCAATGGCTTGAGTGGAGTGTGTAAGGTGGTAGAGGTGGGGGCCTTTATAAGAGGAGAGGAGGGGCACTCTTGGAATGTTATAAAATATTACATTATTATAAAATTATTTTCGGATTTAAAAGGTCCCAAAAGGATATATTTCAAGGATAAGGTGATAAGGTTTTAAAATCCACCCATCCAATAGGTTTTTGATAAGTTTAAGGCTTATATTTTACCGTATCTTCTCATTTTATTTAAATCGTTCATTTATGAGGTAATCGATGCATCATCATGGTGTCATAAATAAATTAATTTATTTAATATCTAAAAATTATAAAAAAAAATATCATGATGTAGGAAATCTCTTTATATTTCTAATGAATATTTATAGTAAAAAATATGACTTGTATAACCCCATTCATAAATTGTTTTAGTAAAAACAACTCATGTTTGTGACATTTTTATGGAAACTTTAAATAAAAAGTTATTAATGTAATTTTCCAACCAAAGTGGCTCCATGGGGTCCCCAAGTTGACCCATGGATTGTCTTGGTAGGCCATGACTCATGAAATGAGGGTAGGACTTGTGTCTAGGTCATTTAATTTTATTAAAACATTATTTTTACATTAAACTACACTAATTACCTCTAATCGCGATTAAAACATAAAAGTTTCTATTCACCAAAAAAATTATTTTAATCCCATTGAACCAAATTTTACTTCTTAATGATTACCATGTATGTCGGATTTTTGAAATTCAAAACACAGACGTTGTAAAATTTCATTTAGACGAAAAATCAGTTTTTTTAAGTACCACTTAGTGGTTTCACTATTCATCAAAAATTGATGTTTTCCAGAAAAATACCAAAAATCACCCTAAGCTATATTTGATATTATGAATTCAATAAATGATGTATATTTTACAAAATTCAAAACATATAAGTTACATTAATTAATTTAATACTTAATTCCTGATATCAGTGAAAATAGCGTGTTTTTATGAAACAATAAGTATCAAAATATTGACACTAGTTTAAGTCCAATTCCAAGATGAAATTAATTCCAACGACCACTATTGGATTAAATGGTAAAAATATATTCTAATTTCACTTTAAAACCAATTCAAAAGATAATATGATTATTAAAATAAATTAGATTAAAAAGAGGTTATGAATTAAAATACAACATTTTCACTATTCATTAAAATATGAACTTTATCAGAAAAATACCAAAAATTTACAAAAGGTAAATTTTGATGTCCTCATTCTAAAGAATATTTTTATTCTTTATCAGAAAAATACCAAAAAATTAGAGTGCAACGTAAGATTCCCAAGAACCTCATTGTTATGTATTGGGTACGCCATCGAGCATAGCATCCCTGTTAAAATAATATTAATATTTTACTCACAAATAAGGATAAATGTGAAAATGTTATATTATTCATTTACCTGGGGTGTTAAAGTATGTCACTTGAAAACTTTTGGTTCCTCCAGGAAATTCCATTAAGGTAAAGGTAAGCATTATACTATTGTGTTAGATATTTGATCTAGTTTATTTGAATTGACGGTTCATTCTAACTTGAGAGAAAAAGTATTCCTCAGGAATTAATAGAAGAAATACTCACATTCCCCCTCATTTGAAACACTAATACGACCTACTAGGTCAGATGATTGTGTGGATCATAAATAGAATCCCAGTATTCACCAACAACCAGATGATGCAAGATCATATTTTCCAAAAACATAGCTGATGTTATCCATCCAATGGTGGATCACAAAAAGAAGAATTTTGTCCTTAATGACTAAATTGACTAATCCAAAAAAAAGTCATATTAAACAAAAAAAATCTAGTATTATAATATTTTCCCCTTGCATGGACGTATGACATGATAAAACACCATTCTAGTATGAATGCAAGAATCATAATCCTTGGTGAACTCCTCTTATAGATGGAGTTACAAGGGGCCCTAATTAAGTCATACAAGAGACCAATCTAGTTCAAGAATGACACAGTTATCATTTTGACCTATGGAATAGAGGAAAATAAACATAAAGAGAACCAAGTCACCATCTCATTCTTTATATAGGATGAGGGTGCCACTAGTCTAGTGCACATACACCCACATTATGCCCCTATCTAGTTAAATGGTGTGTAAATGCACTTTTAAGAATAAAAAGGCTCTGAGACCAATCATATACTATCTTATTCACTAAATAATCTATTGATTATTGGGTAAGATTTGAAACTATAAAAACTAATGATTCATGTATATGATAAAAGTGATCAAAATGTGCACACAAAGATTAGACTATAAACCAAATTTTGTGACATTCCATCAATCAAATTGTTTCTAGTTATCCCATAAGAAACAACCCATAATTTCATAATGGGAATGTATTGGATCCATTTTCACATGTATTTTCCCTATTTATATCCCATGTGACACAATTTCTCCCTCAATGGTCGATTATGGGTTATCCATGGAGATTCTACCACCTAATAAGCATTTGAATCTTGTAACCTGGATGATGGACATTACCAAAGGGTGGGTAAGAAGGCCTATGTTGAAGAGGATGATCACATAAATTCTCTTAACATATTGATGGATACCATATATAACCCATGGGTTGATTTAAGGAACATATTTTTCTTATAAATCCACTAGTAGGAAATAATGAAACGAGACTTTGGGAACTATTTTTTGATCCCCATGAAGAAGGAATACACGCATATTTCCACGAATTATTAAAAAGTATATGTAGTTATAAAATTTTAAAGTCCTACTCCCATTTCATATTGGATGTAATATAACATCAATACCTACACATAGTATCATTCCGACTTTTGGAGTGCAGGTCTGATGTGATGGACATTGACCCATTATTATTTATTTGACATCAGTTGTGGATCTCTCCATCAAAAAAAAACGGGTCTGCCCCCATTGGATTTTCCTCTATGGTATCTATAGTAAAGGAATCCATAATAACGGATTAATCCCCTACTAATGTATATAATAACATATATTCATGACCTCTATATATTGGAATTATTCAAATCTAACGGTCCTCACTTCTCCAACAATGATGATGATGTGGACAAAGACCTTCCTATATTTTAGGATGATATATCAACCATTCATGACGAATTGACTTATGTGAATACAACTATAATGAAATATAAGGACAAGTATAATTTTTACGGTCATATATATAGAGTAGTAGAAGAAATACATGACTTTCTATAAGATACACTTTAGTATGATTTTTGAGAATAACATGATATTATCAGGGAGAAATACCCATGATGATGGCCACTACTATGGCATTACCATTATCCATCATGGGTTCATACAAACTCCTTAAAAGATGCATCCCATCCATGGTTCTGTGTTTTAGGATGACTTATATAAGCTCAATTGAAATTTCCCAAAATGATGATTTCAATATTCATGTGATAGTGTTTTTACTTAATGAAACCACTAAATTCTTGTATCTATCATTTGTTGTTAGATATTCTAGGTATAGTCAAATTTGGATTGCCCCCAAATATTTAGGATTCACCACATAAAGGTTTCCCCAATGAGTCTTTTACTATTGATTTAATTTATTTGTCTTAGATAATTTTGTTGCAACCGATAAAAACATCATGCATAAAATATTCATCCCTCATAATAGGACATTGGTGGAGAGATATGATGATTATTCAGTATTCAATTATATCCATCATTAGTACCATCACATGAACCTTGTGAAATAGTTAAACCTTCTTCACGTCCACCATTTTAAAATTAAACCCTTGAAGAGTGAATTCAGTGTTACCTTTAGGAGGATCCGTAATGTTATTATTAGGTATTGAGGAATCTAGATTAATCCAAAGAAGATAAAATCCATAAATAATATACCATTCTTATGAAATATCAAGTTGTTTCAACGGCTCCAAGCCCACCAAGCCCACTTAAAATGTTTTCTCGCTAACCTTTCTATAAAATCTAATCCTTTTTCAATGATAATATATCAATGTATCACCTATCAATGGGATAAGTAATTTCATTCCACATTTGAGGGAATAAATTAGTATCATGTCTATCCTTTTTCTTGGCTTCACACATCCCATTTAAGACTCTATTAATTTATGTGTCCACCATAAAATGATCCATTAGTTACCTACTAACATATAATAACAAAAAAATAGAATAGCATGTACTATATATTTCATATATTTCTTAACAAAAAGACCATAGATTCTCCCTTAAAGTAGAGTATTCTTTCCCATGTATTCTTATTTAGAAATTCGGGCACTACCTATAGCATCATGTGAAACAATTAGTATTCCATGTAATCCCACTAATGTATATACTCAACCACCCAATGAATACTTGGTGATTATCATAGTGGGAAGTAATTCTATTTTAATTCAAAAAATAGAATCATCTCCTCGAAATATATAAAGGTTCAATAACTAGATGATTTCTTGTTCGCTCACCAAAAATCATAAGATATTACTTTGTATTTGAAATATCCATATTATTCCATTATAATTTTTGATCATGTTGTGTTGTTTATGAATATTAATTTCAAAAGTTCCTCCCATAGCCCGACCAAGAGAAAACGTGACAACCCTAATCATAACAGGGCTATACAAGGGATCGTATTAATCACTCACGTGCATTCCCTCACGTTATAATCATTAATTTTTTTAGAATAATGAACCAAAAATATGATAGATATATGAACCATCCTTACATTGATACTTTAATATATGTTAGATAGGTGAAAAATCCTTCCATTGATACTTCATTTATAAGACCTCAAAATTCCCATGTGCTGGAGGATACACCTCAATGTGTGACTATTTTAATTTAGTACCTCTAGCAAAAGACTCTTCGATCAAACTGGGATGAGCGTGCATTGAGATTTTTCCTTATAGAACTTATAAACCATGAAAGGAATTTCTATAAGTGTGGCTCGGATGGAAACTCATCCATTGCATCCTAGGTGATACATTGAATTCTCCATGACGTTTTATTCATTGTATACATGTGATAAATTCATACCTCATCCACTAGATATCCTATATTCTACAAATTAATCTTTCAAATTTTATATTCAGGGAATTGATGCGGTGGGCCTCAATCCACCAATGATGGATCATAAGTATATATTTAGTCTCACTTTCACTAACTAATTAAAAATTCTTTCATAATCCATTCCCATTAAGAATAAAAATACCAGATTTTTGATTGAGTTTGTGAAAAAACACATTATCCACCAATAATGGAATACTAACAAACAAAAGTACCATATTTAGGGATTCTATATAGAGAAATCTATAAGCCATGTACAATTTCAGGTCCATCTATACCTTCTGATATCACATGAAAGAGAATTATAACATTGAGGTGATAATCCAAACAATATCTATCATCATATAATATATTATAGTTCAAAATCATTATTTCGTGACAAGTTTTCTAATTATCTATTAGCGCATCAGATGAAAACTAAGAACTCCAACTAGGATACCCAATACTCTCTAGTCTATAAGATATAGGTAGTATTAGCCATAATGGTTCATCCTCCACCACTTAAGATGGATATTTATAATTATCAAACACAAGAGAAGAGTGATATTGTCTAATTGGATGAATTTTAATCCCATGAAGAGATAATACTCCATTATCTTCACAACCTCAATGTTCATTATGATCAGCTAGTACAAATATTCAATAAAAGGATTCAACTTTGATCCTTCCTTCATGGTAACATGGTGTTTGAATTTGTGAAACCAATGAATCTAGGGAGGAAAAAATGAATAAAAACCCATGTGGGAAGGACCATTCATAAATCATAATGTTTAATCCAATGTTCAATACATACTGGTCTCCATGGATGGAGATAACTTCAAACATCACAACAGTGTTAGGTTCCCTGAAAGATACTTTTTTTACCCGAACTAGGATCCATATGACATGATGTTAAAATATAGGATAATTTCCTTAAAATATGATGATAAAATATATGATGCATCATATTTATCATATATTGTTAAACTGTATTTTTGAAATACTCTCCTAATAGATTAAACTTCATGGAACACATCCCCGTCAAATTATGTAAAGTTGTGTGATGCACTATCCCTCACTTTATTTTACCTCCCATTCTTATGTCAATATCCTACTACAATATTTTATACAAATACATAGTTATTGATTCTAAATTTCATTGGATACATAGAGATGCCCGAATGTCATATCACATAACCAATAAACAACTCTAGGGCTACTTGCCTTAAGAATATGTTTGACTCTCACTCACCGATACACCCATTCAATATTTCCGTGAACAATGTGGATTATATCTCATATTGTTGATATCTTCCTAAAACTCTCCATATGATATCATCTACACATAAATCATTAAATTGTTTAGATCCTCCTCATCATCTTGGTAAGAATATTCCCCCCATAGGTGGTGGTTCATTGTTAAAATTGGATCTCTTCCAATCTAAGGAACACACCGTGAGGGAATTATTGCGAAAAGTTGTTGTTCTTGTGTTTTGGACATGGTCAACTGTTGATCCAAACTATTATATCCCCATTATTGGTGGTTGTTTTTTTGGAACCGGTGTTTCAAACATGTTTAAATTTCATATAAGAAACATTTTTCATCCAACATTCATTTTTCTAATCATGGAATTTTGGTATTACTTTCTTTATACCTCCCTTTGTATTGATGGTGTTTTAACACCCTTAGTGTTTCCTATCTGTGAATTTACACATCAGGATTTAGAAAACCAGTACTATTGGAATTGTCTCAAGAAAAACCTTCATTCCAATTTCATATGCTCTCATGTGACAAGAGTTACTACTCACCACTCCATGTTTCTCCCACCAAGTATTTATCATATGGGCTTAAGATTCATGGTAGGGTCTTACAAAGAATGTCCAATACACAAAAACATTCCCATGTAGGGAATCCCCAAGGTCCTAACATCATGATAGTAAACAATGGAAACCTGTATCATAGATTTTAATTATTTCAAATCATCTATGGATCCCCCTATATGTAGGTTTAATAATCTCTTTTTTAAATGTGTAATTAAAATAAATAAATCACATTGTATGAATACCATGTTCTTAAAATGGATGTATCCACCTAGTCTGATCTATATGACAATAAACTAGCAGAAACCCCCATAGCCCAGGACCCATGACTTTAAACTGATCATAAAACATTGGACAAATATGTAGAACCATAAAGTATATGCATATAGTCTATAAATTACATCCCTAAGATAGCTATATTCCCCTTAAATAAATACATGTTTCTATACTTTCTGTCCATTTACACCACATTCACCTTGGGATTGAAATTTATTTTTTTGATGTATAAAACAAATATCTCCTTTACAATATGTCTAAATGATTTATAACTAAATATTTCATATCCTCATCACATGATTTAAAACTCCATGATTACCTAACACTCACAAGAAAGGAATTCCCCTTCTAGTTCTGGTCTCCTACTGCCACTAGTGTAGAAAACGTTTTTTACGTCACCATTTTTTACGTCGGTTATATAAAACCGACGTCATAATATGTAAAATGAGGTTTTTTACGTCGGTTATTAAATAACCGACATAAAAACATGTGTTCGGTACACCTTTAACGTCGGTTATTTTTATAACCGACGTTATTAATCGCGCGGCTTCGTTTTTTACGTCGGTTATACATTAACCGCCATAAAAAACAGAAGCGGGGGGTGTTTGTTACGTCGGTTATTCAATAACCGACGTAAGAAATCGACATATGTACGAGTTATTACGTCGGTTATTCAATAACCGACGTAAAAAACGCGGTTTTTGAAGGCCTTTTTACGTCGGTTATAAAATAACCGACGTAAAAAAAGAATCTGCAGATGTTTTTGACGTCGGTTATGGAATAACCGACGTAAAAAACGCGGATTTTGAGCCCTTTATAACGTCGGTTATAAAATAACCGACGTAAAAAAAGAATCGGAGGAAGGTTTTTACGTCGGTTATTGAATAACAGACGTTATAAATGTTTTTAAAAAAATTATAACGTCGGTTATTGAATAACCGACGTGATAACTCATTTAAAAATTTACCCAGACCCGTGGATTGTCATTTGCGAGTTTACCTTCGACAGTCGCGACTCGTCTCTCTCACGCGTAAACCCGAATCAGCTCGTCCATTTCGTTCGTTTAGATTTGTTTTGCGATCATCGTTTCTCATATTTAATCTCCTCGGATCAATCATCTAAACTCGCAGCACTCAGGTAATCCTCCCACTCGTTCGTTTTTTTTTTCGCGGATAGTATATATATATGTGTTGTGATTTTTTTGTTGAAACTAGCTAAGATTCTTCGATTGCGAACGCTTTTAACTCGTTTTGGCACCATAATATTATTTATCATCCCTAGATCTATTAGTTAGACTTGCAATATTGACTAATTTTATGATTTCACTAATTTTTCATCATTTTCTATAAATCCCCGAGAGGGTTGGGGCATGTCCATTTGGATGGGTTTCCCTTTTACAGTTGTTACTACTTTATTCACACACAACCATGGCATAGGTGCATGGATTTGGGATCACATCACCATTTTCACCCCCTGCAAACAATGTTTCACGAGGAGGACTCGCCAGATTTCCCCTCGGAATGTTAAAAATTTTAGATACCCTCTTTTCAGCATGTAAAAAACTAACTAGTTTTTTCTTCACTACTTATCCTAAACAAATAAAACCACCATTCTTTCTAGAACCTCTACTAGATCCACTGCATCCATCAACATACATATTTGGATCTGAAAGCATCCCTTAAGCCTTATGTTCGATGCTAACATCCTTTACTGATCTATAGAAAATATGATGGTCTGCTAAGCTCTCCATTTAAAAGTCAAACCCCACCAATTATTCATCCTCATCATGAGAAAATGGCACAACATCTGAATTTCTGATTCAATCTCTTGGGTCACTGAACAAACATTAACTCCTTCAAATCCACACCTGGAATAGACAACCTAATGTCGAGTTCCTTCTCTATCTATTGAAACTCGGTTCTTCCTCCACACCTAAAAACATTCTTTGAATGACCCAACTTCTTGTTATGGTAAATTTTCAGTGATTCCAGGGGGGTGGGAGGGATATCAAGAGGGTTGGGTGGTGTCAAGGGGGGTGTCCAAGGGGGTAGGGTGTGGGGGGTGGTGTCCAGGAGGGGTGGGGGGCTGTCCAGAGGGGTCGGGGGGTGTCCAGGGGGGTTTACAAGGGGGTGGGTGGGTGTGGGGGCTGTCCAAGGGTGTGGGTGGGTGTTGGGGGGTGCCCAGGGGGGTGTCCAAGGGGGTAGGGGGTGGGGGTGGTGTTTAGGAGGGGTGGGGGGCTGTCTAGAGGGTTGGGGGGTGTCCAGGGGGGGTGTCCAAACAGGTAGGGGGTGGGGGGGTTGTGTCCAGGAGGGGTGGGGGTGCTTTCTAGAGGGGTCGGGGGCTGTCCAGAGGAGTCGGGGGGTGTCCAGGGTGGTGTCCAAGGGGATGGGTTGGTGTGGGGGCTGTCCAAGGGGGTGGCGGCCTGTCCAGAGGGGTCGGTGGGGTGTCCAGGGGGTGTCCAAGGGGTTGGATGGGTGTGGGGGGCTGTCCAAGTGGGTGGCGGCCTCTCCAGAGTGTATTTGGGGTTGTCCGGGTGGGTGGGGGTTGTCCAGAGGGTTGGGGGATGTCCAGGGGGTGTCCAAGGGGGTAGGGGGTGGAGGGTGGTGTCCAGGAGGGGCGGGGGGCTGTCTAGAGGGGTCGGGGGGTGTCCAGGGGGGTTTACAAGGGGGTGGGTGGGTGTGGGGGGCTGTCCAAGGGTGTGGGTGGGTGTCGGGGGGTGTCCAGGGGGGTGTCCAAGGGGGTAGGGGTGGGGGTGGTGTTTAGGAGGGGTGGGGGCAGTCCAGAGGGTTGGGGGGTGTCCAGGGGGGTGTCCAAGCAGGTCGGGGATGGGGGGTTGTGTCCATAAGGGGTGGGGGTGCTTTCTAGAGGGGTCGGGGGCTGTCCAGAGGGGTCGGGGGGTGTCCAGGGTGGTGTCCAAGGGGATGGGTGGGGGTGGGGGCTGTCCAAGGGGGTGGCGGCTTGTCCAGAGGGGTCGGTGGGTTGTCCAGGTGGGTGTCCAAGGGTGTGGATGGGTGTGGGGGGATGTCCAAGTGGGTGGCGGCCTCTCCAGAGGGTATTTGGGGTTGTCCGGGTGGGTGGGGGGGGCTGCCCAGAGGGTTGGGGGATGTCCAGGGGGGTGTCCAAGGGGGTAGGGGGTGGGGGTGGTGTCCAGGAGGGGTGGGGGGCTGTCCAGAGGGGTCGGGGGGTGTCCAGGGGGGTTTACAAGGGGGTGGGTGGGTGTGGGGGGCTGTCCAAGGGTGTGGGTGGGTGTTGGGGGTGTCCAGGGGGGTGTCCAAGGGGGTAGGGGGTGGGGGTGGTGTTTAGGAGTGGTGGGGGGGGGGGGCTGTCTAGAGGGTTGGGGGGTGTCCAGGGGGGTGTCCAAGAAGGTCGGGGGTGGGGGGTTGTGTCCAGGAGGGGTGGGGGTGCTTTCCAGAGGGGTCGGGGGCTGTCCAGAGGGGTTGGGGGGTGTCCAGGGTGGTGTCCAAGGGGATGGGGGGGTGTGGGGGGCTGTCCAAGGGGGTGGAGGCCTATCCAGAGGGGTCGGTGGGGTGTCCAGGGGGGTGTCCAAGGGGGTGTATGGGTGTGGGGGGATGTCCAAGCGGGTGGCGGCCTCTCCAGAGGGTATTTGGGGTTGTCCGGGTGGGGGGGGGGGGCTGTCCAGAGGGTTGGGGGATGTCCAAGGGGTTTCCAAGGGGGTAGGGGGTGGGGGTGGTGTCCAGGAGGGGTGGGGGGCTGTCTAGAGGGGTCGGGGGGTGTCCAGGGGGGGTGTTATATCTTACTATATTTTGTTTAAAAAATAATATTCAAGCATATTTTTTTAAATACACATCGATTTGTTTTATATTTCAAAATTGTTTACATTCAAATTATGATTTTTGTCATATAAACATATATTTGTCTTATCTAAAAAATATATTTTTTTTTCTATTTGTTATAGGTAATAATGAGTCGAAGTTGGATTACGGCACATCGAATGAGCAATGAATATGAGGAAGGCGTTGATGCCTTTTTGGAATTTGCTAAACGAAATGTTCCAAGTAGTGACATTTTTTTCTGTCCATGCCTGAAATGTCTGAATATGAAGAAGTTGAAAAGTAGAGAGATAAACGATCATCTGATTTGTCATGGTTTCAATCCGAGTTACAACCCTTGGATTTGGCATGACGAAACTGGACAGAATGTCACTGATGATAATGAATCGCAAGATGGTAACTCAGATGGAATTGAAGAAATGATTCGCGATATTGTAGCAGAACAAATTGAGATAGAACCGACAGTTGCACGTCTATATGGTGATACCGAAAAACCATTATATCCTAGTTGTACAGATTTTATGGTTTTGTCGGCGGTGTTAAGATTGATTATCCAGAAGGTGAAACATGGATGGAGTGACAGAAGTTTTACAGAGCTTCTACAATTGATGAAAGACATTCTTCCAAAAGATAACGATCTTCCGGATTCACATTATAAGGCCAAAAAAATATTATGCCCGATGGGATTGGGATACAGGAAAATACATGCCTGTCCGAATGACTGCATTATATATAGGAAGGAATATGAATTTCTGAAAGAGTGTCCTAAATGTGGGACATCATGGTATAAGGTGAAAGAAAAATCACAAGCTGATGTAGAGATTACAAAGCTCCCTTCAAATGTATTTTGGTATCTTTCTATAATTCCTTGTTTCAAACGTTTATTTGCTAATTCACATGATGCAAAAAGGTTAAGATGGCATGCTGATGAGCGGGTATGTGATGGAAAAATACGTCATCCAGCTGATTGTCCACAATGGAAGAAAATTGATGCCCAGTACCCTACATTTGGAAATGAAATTAGAAATCTGAGACTTGGCTTGTGCACAGATGAAATGAATCCATACCGAACCCTCAGTAGCACACATAGTTCATGGCCTGTTTTATTGGTAATTTACAACCTCTATCCTGAAGTTTGTATGAAGCGCAAATATGTCATGTTGAGTATCATGATCTCTGGTCCAAAGCAACCCGACAATGATATTGATGTATACTTGTCACCACTGATTGATGATTTGAAACTGTTATGGGCTGATGGTATTAGGGTGTATGATTCTTATAAAATGGAATATTTTCAACTGCATGCAGTGCTTCTATTCACTATAAATGACTTCCCAGCATATGGAAATTTGTCTGGATACAGTGTGAAAGGGCTTAAAGCATGTCCAATTTGCGAACAACAGACGTCATATTGTCAATTGCATCCTGGGAGGAAAGAAGTGTACATGGTTCATCGAAAGTTTTTGCCTATGGATCACCCTTATAGAAGACTAAAAAGGCATTCAATGGCTCACAAGAATTTGACACTCTCCAAAACATTTATCCCCAGATTTGTATTTTGAGAGGGTAAAAAACCTTGAATGTGACATTGGGAAAACACAGAAATTTGGTAATGATAGACATATTTGGAAGAAAAGGTCAATATTTTTTGAGCTACCATATTGGAGGTATCATGAAGTCAAACATAATATTGATGTCATGCACGTGGAGAAGAATATCTGTGATTCTTTGATCGGAAAATTGCTAGATATTAAAGGAAAGACAAAATATGGGTTGAATGCAAGGTTAGACCTACTATCAATGGGAATACGTTTGGAGTTAGATCCCACTCCTAAAGGAAGACGAACATTTCTTCCCCTGGCTTGTCATACATTATCGAAGAGGGAGAAAAGTAGCTTCTGTCAGTGTCTTCATGATATCAAAGTGCCTCAAGGTTATTCTTCAAATGTAAAAAATTTTGTCTCATTGAAAGACTTGAAGTTGATAGGTATGAAATCACATGATTGTCACGTCATGATGCAACAAATTATACCTGTTGCACTGCGTGGAATATTGCCCATCCGTGTTAGAAAGACTATAATGAGGTTGTGTTATTTTTTCAATTCAATTTGTAACAAGTCTATTGATGTGAATGCTTTGAACAATTTGGAAAAGGATGAAATTTTTATACTTTGTCATTTGGAAATGTATTTTCCTCCAACTTTTTTTGATATGATGGTGCATTTAATGATTCATCTGGTTCGAGAAATAAAGCTTTGTGGACCTGTATATCTTCGTTGGATGTATCCTTTTGAAAGGTATATGAAAATATTAAAGGGATATGTTAAAAATCCATATCGACCTGAAGCCTCCATTATTGAAAAGTATATTTCTGAGGAGGTAGCAGAGTTTTGTACGAGCTACTTAGCTACGGCACAACACATAGGTTTGCCTCCATCTCACCATGAACGGGTTAATAATGAGGGAAAGGGGATTCGTGGCTTGAAAGTCAAATCACTGTCAGCTGAACAGATGAAGAAGTTAGAATCATACATCTTGAATAACATAGCTGATGTTCAACCGTATATCACATTGCATATTAATGAGTTGAAACAATGTCATCCAAAGAAGAACGAAATGTGGATTTTGAATGAGCACAACAAAACTTTTTTTCCATGGTTTAAAAAGACCTTGCTTGGTAGATCAGATGTATCAGAGACATTAAAATGGATAGTGGGTGGTCCATCTTTAAATGTGATAACATGGTCCGCTTATGAAATTAATGGCTATACATTTCATACGAAAGCTCAGGACAACAGAAGTGCAGTTCAGAATAGTGGTGTATTTGTGTTTGCATAAGCAATGCATTTTTCGTGTGCTAAGGATAGAAACCCAATTTCGGCATCAAGTGCATATTATGGAGTGATTGAAGACATATGGGAGACTGATTATTTTAAAATTAAAGTTCCTGTTTTTAACTGTAAATGGTTTATCGGTAACAACAGTGTCAAACACGATGAATTTGGAATGACACTTATTAATCTGAATAGATTGAAAGACACAACTGATTCTTTTATAATGGAAACACATGCCAAACAAATTTTCTATATAGTAGATCAATCAGATATATGCAGTGGGCTGTTGTTTTACAAGGGAAAAAACAATATGTTGGTGAGGATGAATTTGATGAAGATGATGATTTATGTGAGATCCCTACTTCCATGGAAAGATTAACAGAACATAATGATGAGTATGTTGAAGACATGGTTTGTGCCATAAGGAACGATCACGACGAAGGAATTTGGGAAAACAATCCAACTGTACATTACTAAAATTACAGGTAACACATGTTTATTTCTTGTTTACATTTAGTTTTTTCATATAATGTTAGATATTGTAAATTTTTTACTTATTAAAACATGTATCAAACCAAAATGATAAAACAAAAAAAACCGTAAAGAGGAGAAGTCCTGGGCGCACCGGCTGGCCGGTGATGAGCCAGCGGCCGGCCGGTGGTCCAGACAGAGAGGAAGGCTCTCTTTCTGGTCCACCGGCCGGCCGGTGGTGATCCAGTGGCCGGCCAGTGATCCAGACAGAGAGGAAGGCTCTCTGTCTGGTCCACCGGCCGGCCGGTGGTGATCCACCGGCCGGCCGGTGACACCAGGCAGTGGGCAAGTCTACTGCCTGGGTCCTCCGGCTAGCCGGTGAGCTCACACCGGCCGACCGGTGGACTCAGTGAGTCCACTTTTCAGCTTTCTTGGGCCAACTCCTTGGCAACCTTTTGCCTATCAACAAAAACACTTGAAAACAAGTTAGAACATAATAAGAGTGATTGTGATCATTAAAATACAAGAGAGAGGGGTACAACAGACTGTGTTTACCATGTTTATCATTGTTTAACATGCTTACCATATTACCAATGTTTACTATTATGTAATTTAGTACACTTTTCTATTTTCTGATTAAGTAGTATTACAATATTTGAATTTGTATATTTGTGAACTAATGTTTGTTTTTTTGATTTGAAGGAAAATGACAGATCAATCAGTTGATCAGCCACAGGATTCTGGAGATGAGCATATTGGTCATACATCTGGGGAGGAACATTCACATGCTCCTATTACGAAAAAGAGTTCAAAGGTTGGTAAGCGTGGGTGCACACATTTACCAAAATTATCACTTGCCCGTACGAAGGAGGAGAGGATAGTCTTGGAGTTTGATGATGATGATCTTCCTAGAGGTCCAAATGCTAAAGATTTTAATGGTTTTGTAGCAACTCAGGCTAAGAGCAAAGTAAGCATTCTCTATGATGATTGGAGAAGTGTGGATAAGGCGATAATTTCTTAGCTGTGGGAGACCATTTTGGTAAGATCTTTTGCTATTGTTTGACTGTTCTTTAAATGTTTCTAGTATATATAATATTTTTAACCTCTTTTTTATCAGATGATATTTAATATTCCTGACACTGGAGGAGTCAGGAAGAAATGCTTATCGTTGGCTGCTAGGAGATGGAGGGATTTCAAATCAACCCTCTCATCTGATTTCATTTATGGTCATAGGAGTCGTTAGAATCCATGTCGTATATATCCTTTTATAGATGAAGACACATGGAGACAATTTTTTGAAAGTAGAAGAAAAGAATCATTTTTGGTAAGGGCAATGTAATCTTTTATAAGCTTTATTATATAAATGATCTTATTATTGTTTTGTTAATGATTACTTATTCTTAATTTACAGCAAACAAGGAATGCTCATCAAGAGATCCAATCTAAAAATGTATACCCTCATAGTTTATCACGGGGAGGGTATGCATTATTGGAAGAACAAATGTTGGCAGAAAAATTTCAACAACTAAGAGCTGAGTCTTCAAGCTCTGGAGAGGTGGCCCCTCCATCTAGACATGAGAAATGGAAAAGAGCTCGGAAGGGAAAAAAGGACAATATCTTTCGGAAGAATCGAGACTCGTAGTTGAGAGGATTGTAAGATATCTATTTTATTTATTTAAGTTTACTATTTTTGTCATATATTTCCAATCATTATAGAAATGTTCAATTAATTATTACAGGACTCTCTTGAGGAGCAGAGTTCACAGGGGACGTTTACACCATCTGGGAGGGAAGATATTTTATCTGTGGCATTGGGAAAGCCCGAACATCCTGGTCGTGTAAGAGGATATCCGGCAGGTGTATCGGTAAGAAAAGTGTTGCCACGTTCCTCAACTTCTAACGTTGAGGGAGTTTATAAAAAAAATAGAATCCTTGG
This sequence comes from Viscum album, assembly GCA_963277665.1. Taxonomy (NCBI): domain Eukaryota; kingdom Viridiplantae; phylum Streptophyta; class Magnoliopsida; order Santalales; family Viscaceae; genus Viscum; species Viscum album. The sequence goes on from OY728164.1 coordinate 91,915,211, forward strand.
AGGCTGAAGTCCATAATATTAATGCGACAATGGAGGACAAGATTAGAGCATCGGTGCAGTTTATGTTTGCAGACTTGCAAAGACAATTTCAGGGTGCAGCTCCCACTCCACCTCTCCCAGTAGCTCCCACTCCCCCACCTCAGCCTGCGGACCCCATTTTTGATCCTCCTCCTCCGCCGCAGCTACCTACTTATTGTGAGTTGTATGTTGATGATCCTCAACATCATATAGTTGCATATGGGATGGTATATTGTATAGGAGATACAGTTCATCATCAACAGTTAGAGGTAGAGAATCAGAGGGTCACTGTATAGGATATTATAGATAGATCAGCTCGGATACCATTACCTACAGATGACGTGACGACAGTTGGACATAGTATCGGCCATTTTTTACTTTGGCCATCCAGACTTCATCGACTCATTACCATAGAGGTATGGATGTTATATCTTTTCTTTTATATTTTTATTAATGTTTTATCATTTGAAAACTAATATATTTTTCAATTTATTTTTACAGGAATACTTCAAAGGTAAAGAAATACTGTATAGACAACAACAAAGACAGATAGCTATGACATCAGATGCAGATACTAGCAGTCTTGACAAATTGTCAAGATATTCAAATTTTTTGGCGGATCATTATGACTTTACAATGGAAGCTCATGTCTGTGGACGTGAACTAAGTGTGGGGATTATGAAAACTGATATCATGGAGTTTTTCACTGGAGATAAGTTGGGCATCAACGTGGTGCAAATTTTTATCATGTAAGTATTAACACCTTTTCCTTGCGTTATATTTATTAAAAATGTATACTTATGTCTGCTTTGTATTAGGTATCTGTATAAAATTTGTGAGAGGAATGAGCTGACAGATGTATATGGATTAGTGGACCCACAATTGATTTCCCCTGAAGCATGTGCATTGGATGAGGAACAAAGAATGATTTATATTGCTGATAGATTTGAAAAGAACGTAATCACACAGTGTTGGATGATTCCTTTTTGTGAGAGGTATGAAACACATCCCTCTCAAAGAGTTAATTATCTTTTAACATAAAAAACCACTAACGTTAAATTTCCTTTTATCAGGGATCATTGGATGTTAGGGGTTTTTTGCCCTAGGGAGAAAGCACTTTATTGGATATGCTCTCTCCATGATGATGTGCGAGAAAGTTTTAAGAATATATTGGGAACGTAAGTTCCAATTTCACAATAGTTTTATATATTATAATGAATTTTAAATTTACCCCATTCGTATTATTTTCTAACAGGGCATGGGTCCACTTTCGAAAAAGCGCAAAGAAAAGGAATTTCAAGATCAAATATGTACATGCGAAGGCAAATATCCATTTATAATTTGTACATTTTGATTTATTACATAAAAATAATATATTGAATTTACACTCATTCAAACAAAAATTTCATGAGCAACAAGGCATCATCGAATGCGGATATTATATGTTAAGATTTATGTATGAAATAATAACAACTGGGAAAGTTCTGAGTTTTGACCTGGTAAGATTTCCTCTTTCTCATAATATTTCAATTTGATTTATTCATTATACACGTTGACTACTATCCTTTTCCTTTGTAGAATTTTGATGACCCTCAACCCTTTACTTCTGAAGATATCAAACACTTACAAGTGGAGTGGTCAACTTATTTTACAGGTTTGATTGACTTTTAGTTGTTTGTAATGTAAAATGTAATTTTTAATATTGTCAATGTAATTGTGTATTTCGTAGTCGTTTAGGTTGGATTTAGTTTTTTTTTGAAGTTGACAGTGTATGTTTTGAATGTTATATAAGTGAATGTTTAATTTTTCTCTACTTCTTGTTTTGGTCTACTGTTGATGGTTTTTCTAGTCTGGATTTTGGTATGGGGGGAGAGGTTCCAAGGGGGTGGGTGGGTGTTTGGGTGGTGTCCAAGGGATATGGGAGGGGTGTCCAAGGTGTGTTTGGGGCTGTCCTAGGGGTCGAGGGGGTGTAAATGAGGGTAGGGGTTGTCCAAGGGGTGGGGGTGTCCAAGGGATATGGGAGGGGTGTCCAAGATGTGTTTGGGGCTGTCCAAGGGGTCGGTTGGGTGTAAATGAGGGTGGGGGGTGTCCAAGGGGTGGGGGGGTGTCCAAGTGGTGGGGGGGGGGTGTCCAAGGGATATAGGAGGGGTGTCCAAGGGGTGTTTGGGGCTGTCCAAGGGGATGGGGGGTTTCCAAGGGGTCGGGGGGTTTCCAAGGGGTCGGGGGGGTGTCCAGGGGGTGGGGGGCTGTCCAAGGGGTGGGGGTGTCCAAGGGGTGGGGGGGGGGGTGTCCAAGGGATATGGGAGGGGTGTCCAAGGGGTTTTTGGGGCTGTCCTAGTGTTCGGGGGGTGTAAATGAGGGTGGGGGGCTGTCGAAGGGGTGGGGGTGTCCAAAAGGTGGGGGGTGTCCAAGGGATATGGGAGTGGTGTCCAAGGTGTCTGGGAGTTCTGTCCAAGGGGCCGGTTGGGTGTAAATGAGGGTGGGGGGGCTGTCCAAGGGGTGGGGGTGTCCAAGGGGTGGGGGGTGTCCAAGGGATATGGGAGGGGTGTCCAAGGGGTGTTTGGGGCTGTCCAAGGGCTCGGGGGGGTGTCCAGGGGTCGGGGGGGTGTCCAAGGGGTCTGGGAGGGCTGTCAAGGTGTGGGGGGGTGTCCAATGGGTGTTTGAGGCTGTACTAGGGGTCTTGGGGGTTTAAATGAGGGTGGGGGGGGGGGTGTCCAAGGGGTGGGGGTGTCCAAGGGGTGGGGGGTGTCCAAGGGATATGGGAGGGGTGTCCAATGGGTGTTTGAGGCTGTACTAGGGGTCGTGGGGGTGTAAATGAGGGTGGGGGGGGGGGGCTGTCCAAGGGGTGGGGAGGTGTCCAAGGGTTGTGGTGGGGCTCCAATGTGGCGGGGGAGGGCTGGCTAGGTTGTTAGGTGGGTATAGATGAGGGTGGGGTTCAGTTGGGGCTTGGGGGAGGGCTGGCATGGTTATTTTTGTTGTTTGGTTTCTGGTTGGTTTTTGGTGAGAGCAGTGCAATTATTTTAAAAAAATATATATCGCTTTCACGTCGGTTATTTTATAAATGACATGGTAAATAAATCGGTAGGGGTTTATCACGTCGGTTTTTTCGAGAACCGACGTGATAAACCGTTCCCGGGCCTTTTATCACGTGGGTTCTTAATATAAACGACGTGCTAAAAGGCATGCGAATCGATTTACCACGTCGGTTATTGGATAACCGATGTGCTAAAACGTTTCCCATGCCTTTTTATCACGTCGGTTATTTATGAAACCGACGTGATAATAGGCCCGGGGAAGGGTTAATCACGTCGGTTATGTCATAACCGACGTGATAAACGATATCCCAGGCGTTTTATCACGCCGGTTTAGAAATAACTGACATGATAACCCCCCCCCCCCCCCCCCCCCCCGCGCATATTTATCACGTCGGTTATTATATAACCGACGTGATAAACCCCCCCCCCCCGCGGTTTATAACGACGGTTATATAATAACCGCCGTTATAAATCCCCATCCCCCATCATTTTTCACATCGGTTATTAATGAACCAACGTGATAAACACCGTGATGTTAGGGATGTTACGTCGGGTTTTAAATAACCGATGTAAAAAACATTATTTATAACGTCGTCCGTATTAACGTCGCCTAAAAACCGACGTAAATAATGAAAAATAACCGACGTAAAAAATGTTTTCTGCACTAGTGTGCACACATTCGAGAATTACTCATGATTGTTTCCTATTTTCATGTGGTGACCTATGATTTATGGATCACATATCTTAGGCCCAACTTCAAATAATCCCAATAATTACACTAAGTATGTATAACACATGAATGAAATATGTCTATCAATTATGACGATAAACTATGTTTTACCATCCGAGGAATGATTTTGGTGAAGCTGACGCTCCTATGATATCTATTCACAATAGGTTTATACTACCTTATATTACATACAACTAGTACTCTGCCCGTGAAAATGCACGAGACTATTAAATTTTCTCTCAAATCATTTGGTTCAGCGTCATTCAAAAAAAATTAATGTCATTGTACTCAATATATTGTTTAGAATAAAATGATAATAATGAAGTTAATGGGGTGTCTATGACATGAGAAAATGAAGTAAAGACTAATTGTGATGGAGATGGAACATGATGGAATGGAAGAGTTAGAGATAAGAGACATAGATGAAGCAAAATGTGGAGGTGAAGGTGATGTTGGAGGAAAGCGGCGAGATTGTGATAAATGGTGGAAGGAATCCTAGAGAGAGTTTCATGGTTTCTGGATTTTGAACAGAGATGATGGGCTTGAGAAGACGTTGGGGTGAGGATTAGTGTGAATCATTATTTCACTCAGTTTTGTGTCTTTTAACGGTACTATAAATTGGAGTTCATATTTTTAATGTATCATCATCTTAAATAAATTTCACTTTATGATGAAAATATTATAATACACCCTTGATTTAATATCATAATAATTTTTAACTTTATATATATATATATATATGTCGTTCTATCCAGAAGAATGAAAAAATAGTCCAATTACAGGATTATTAGTCGGTACTTGAATCATGATATCATCCATGAAAACAAATATATATTATAGAATTCATAAATAATTTTGATAACTCATGAGTTCTTATCCATGAATATTTATGTGTCTTTGATGAACATTGAACCTATGATGGTGGAAATATTCTATACTATTTTGATCAATTCTCTCTAACATAGAATCATCTAGAATATCTATGTAATAAGAAATAAAATTACTATATGGTTTATATATATGGAATATTTCTCCTAAAAATACCACTCAGACAATGGATTTCATGATTTTATATTCCATAAAATATGATGAAAATTATGCACTACTGAACTAAAATAGTGAATAATTATTTTTTCGTCTCATATTTATCCTATAATTAAACATAAAAATATGAAATAACAATGAAGAAAATTAATCATTTTCCACAATTGTAACTAACTACAGAATTCAATATGAATTATCATAGCCTTAATTAAAAATTCCTAGAACATGATACATTCATGAGATGGACACTTTTTTAATACATAATTAAATTTCTTATATTCCCCCACATCCATGGCCACGTGACTTAAACTATAAATACCCAATCAATGAAACCTTATGAAGGTATTGCAGAACATAGACATGTTTTGTTAAGGGGAAACCGCTAAAATGTGTAGAAAACAATATATCGATGCTAGAACATCCTTGTAGAATCAAAAGTAGACCAAAATATTCCCAATAATCTGCATCTATTATATCATATCCCTAAAAATGAAAAAGGTAGAACATGTGTAGTAAAAAAGGGTCTATTTGTGCCATATATGTATTTTACCCATTTTGTGTAGACTTTAACAATTATGTGTGACATGTGGATGTAAAAATCATGATGATCAAACTAAACACATTTCAAGAAAATATATCCCTTATTTTACCTAGAATTTAATTTCTTAATAATTGGTAATAATCCAGTATCTCACCACCAAAAACTCATCCAACATGTGTATCTACAGATTCAAAAATGATTAAAATTAACTATACATACTAATCAATAATGAAATATCCAAATTGAAAGTTCTATTGATAGAAAAGTGATAAGAATAAATATTAATGTATGTATGTTATGTACTAAAGGAATGTATTGTTTTGTGCCTTTCTGTTTACACTCATTTTATATAATCAATTCTGTCATTAAGCTCCAATGTGTGGTCATTGATAAACATGTATTTATTTTTATATGTTTTATGGAGCATCAATGAACTATTTTGATGCTATTATATTGGTTACATCCCTTGTACCTTGGTTACAACTATACATTAAGATGGTACTGCAGAACATAGAGTTGTTTGGTTATGGGGAAACAGTCCAAATGAGCAGAACACACCCCTAAAAGACAACAACCTACAAATGTCACATAAAAACACAAAAAATACTAATGTTTTATGCATGTACATCAACTGAGAAATATGTATTAGTATCAAGGTGAATGATAATTTCATAAAAACATATCTATCATCCAATCAATTATTACTATTACAATAAGAGAACTATCTAGTAGAAAGTCACTAAGAAATTAATAATATCCATATAACAACTATGAATGGTTTTAATTTCCAACCCATTGACATGATTACCATCTATGACATGAAATCATTATTCTTAGAATGAAAATATAAAATTTTGATATACAGTTTCATAAATAGGATATAAGAGTTCTCTATTGTTTAATTAGTTTACAGTTTCAGAGATTTTAGTTATTGGAAATCAAGTCTACAAAAATAAATACAAATATAAATAGTATAATAAAATATGTCTCTATTAATACATATCGAAAAAACCTGATTTTCACACAATCTAAAGAAGTATTGATAATTAGAATTATTAAACACATATCCACCAATAACCGGTTCAAATTTTTCATGGGATACAATAACCTGCAATAATAACTTGAATCCTTTCTAAATAGAAAATTCATTCAAATCATAATGAAAATGGAAGAAAATCACAAACATATGAATTATGAGGCGTGCACGATTCAAAAATTACTAAAACTATAGTAAAATATATGTTTTAAAATGGAAAATGTAAAATAATTAAAAGAATAAAAAACAGGAAATTTACAAATTAAACAATTTTTATTAAAATTTTAATATACATAACTAATTGATAATCTACACAACACATTAAATTGATTCAGTTGATTATAGTTTACACATTACCTGTACTATGTGGCGACAGTGGTGATGGAAGAAGGATGATGTTAAGAGTTGGGCGAGCTTACATAATAGATTGAAATGTGATTAAGAACAATAATTGAATAAACAAATAAATCAAATCTTAACAACCCAATGGAAAATTAAAATTAATATGAAAATGGAAATGGATAGGAACCAGTTGAAGTGTCAACCTTATTCTCAATCACATCAATCACTCTATTGTCAGGACACTTCTCTAGCTACTTCACATGGCAACAATCAAACCCAAAAGATCCTCCCCCTCATTTTTAAATATTATCTGATTCTTGGGCATCACCATGTAAAAATATAGTCATACCACAATTAGATTTAGATATATAATAATGGTTGATATATATTAGTTCCACTATATCTATTGAATTAACGCTTAGTATAGTAGAGTGATATGACTCTAAAATAAGTGGAGGAGTACACCAACCTGATTACATGCAACTCAAGAGTGGGTTATTCTAGTTAGTCCAGGTTCCTTGATAATAAATCCTGAAATTCAGGTATCTCTCTCATGCTTCGTGGAATCCAAAATATTGATAACTGGATAATTATACATAAAATTAAAAATCCAATATCACCATATGTTATATGCCAACTCAAATAACCTAATATATTAACAGAACTAAAAATGAATATAAAACTCACGAAATGCTGCCAAAAACATAAATAATAGACAATATCATGTAAAAATTATAAATTAGATATGGATAAATATCAGCATACATTGGTGGATGAAAATTGCTGACGTTCATAGTAGAGTTAAAATTGTAGTCAATATTGTAAATTGAAGTTACCATCACTGGATCAAGGTGATAATGACATCTGGGGTCTTCTAAGCATGATTCTTGTATATGTTGGTCTAGATGGAATAATATTTTGAAGAAATTTTAATCCTGTAAAAGCTAAATTATAGACAATATTTACCATTTTATAATGAAAATAAACAGAATTGTTTAATGTGAACAAAATTAAAATAACACAACCTATTTTTCATTATTTTCTGCGTTGTATTTTTTGATGCCTTACCTCTGTACATGCCAATCGTGCTTGCATGTTTGTATTGTTTATATATTAATATAATTTTCAAGGAGTTGAACATAATAATTTTATGAATTACTATGATGAGAGTACATAAAATATATCTTTGAAACCTAAATAATATGTCTACAGTGCATGTAATCATTGAAAAATATAAGGAAAAAAATGAAATATATATTAAATATACACTAATGGAACTCATAATAAAAAATATGAATGAAATAAGACTCACATACCCAAGAATATAGAAGTCTTTGATGCAATAAAGAAATAAATAAAAACCCTTCTAAGAATGATAGTTGAAGAAACAATAGCCGAGCAGATTAGGGGTTTGGTGAAATTGGGCACCATAATAGGAGATGTATACTATTAATGATTCAGTAAATCATTTTTGACTACAATTAAATTAGGGAGGACAATAGGAAGAATACATAGATGATATATGGAATACATAACTACAATGCACTCAATCTGTGGAAGTATTGATAATTATAAGTATTAAACACATAGCCACCAATAACCGGTTCAAATTTTTCTTGGGATACAATAACCTGCAACAATAACATGAATCCCCTCTAAATAACAGACTCTTTCAAATCACAATGGAAGTGAATGAAAAAATCAAACATACAAATTATGAGGCGTGCACTAATGATCCAAAAATACCTAAAAATACAGTAAAATATATCTTATAAAATGATAAATGATAAATAATGGCAAGAATAAAAAACATAAAATTTACAAATTAAACAATTTTAATTTAAAATTTAATATACATTACTAATTGATAATACACAGAAATCATTAAACTGGTTCAGTTGATTATAGTTTACACATTACCTCTACTATTTGGAGATAGTGGTGAAGGAAGAAGGATGATGTTAAGAGTTGGGCGAGCTTACATAATAGATTGACATGTGATTCAAAACAATAATTAAAAAAAATAAATGAATTCTTTAAAACGTGATGGAAATTTAAAATGAAATAGAAAATGGAAATTGATAGGTACCGGTTGACGTGTCGACCTTATTCTAAATCACATCACTCAATATATTGTCATGACACTTCTCTAGCTACTTTAGGTTGCAACAATCAAGCCCAAAAGATCCTCCCTCTTATTTTTCAATGGTATTTTTTTCCCGGGCATCACCATGTACAAATCGAGTCATGCCAAAATTTTATTTAGAGATATAATAATGGTTGATATATATGATTTCCAACATACCAATTGAATTAATTCTTATTATAGTAGAGTGATATGAATCTAAAATAAGTGGAGGAGTACACTAACCTGATTACATACAAATCAAGAGTGGGTTGTTCCAGTTAGTCCAGGTTCCCTGATCATAAATCATGACATTCATGTATCTCTTTCAAGATTCATGGAAACTAAAATATTAATAAACATGAAAAGATACATAAAATTAAGAATAACATATCACCATTTGTTATATTCCAACTGAAATAACATAATCAATTAACAGATCTAAAAACAATGATAAAACTCATCAACTGCTTCCAAAAACATAAATAATGGACAATAACATGAAAAAATTTTAAATTAGATATAGAAAAAGTTTATCATACAATTGTGGATGAAAAGATATTAATTTCACAATAGAGTTAAAATTGTAGTCCACATTGTTAATTGAAGTTACCATCATAGGCTCTAGGTGATAAGGACATCTAGGATACTCTTAGTGTTCTTCATGAAGGTGTTGGTTTAGATGGGATTATATTTTTGTATACATTTTAATCTTGTAAAATTTAAATTATGTAAATATTTTACCGAGGCTGAATGAAAAAAATAAAATATTTTAAGGTGAACAAAATTGAAATAACACAACTTGGTTTGTATTGTTTTCTAAGTTTTATTTTTTTAATCCCTTCCTTTGTACATGTTGATGGTACTTTCATGTTTGTATTGTTTATATTTTTGTTTAATTGTTAAAGAGATGAACATCGTAATGTTATGCATTACTACGATCAGAGTACAGATAATTTATCTTCAAAACCCAAATAATATGTCTACTGTGCATGTACTCTTTGTCAAAAATAAGAACACCAATGAAATATATATTAAATATACACAAATGGAACTCGTAATCCAAAATATTATTGGAATAAGATTCACCTTCACAATAATATATAAGACATTGATGCAATGAGGAAATAAATAAAAACCATGCTAAGAGTGATAGTTGAAGAAATAATAGTCGAGAAGATTAGGGTTAGTGTGAAATGGGGCACCATAATATGAGATATATACTATTAATGCTTTAGTAAATTAATTTTAACTGCAATTAAATCAAGGAGGATAATAGGTAGAATACTTGGACGACGTAAGGAATAAATACCCATGGAGTAGGTCTCGATGTGTATTGTCATTGAATTAGGTATTTCTAATGGTAATAGGTTTACGGATTACCTGTCGGCGTCGTCCACGTCGTTGTTTCGTGAAGTAGAAAATTCAACGGTATGCGGTAGCAGAATCGAAGGACAAGACGATGGAAGTCACGAGTTGGAAGAGTACTAATTAGAGAGACTGATAATAGGAATACGAAGGAGAAAGTCATCGAGGATTTTATAGTTAACGAATGAAAATATGGAGCAGTAGTTTCTTATCAAGAACCTGATTGTGACGATAGATGGGTTTGGGAGAAGGGTTTCATAGGTGAAGGATATGTTGGAGCCCATAATGTAGGACTCCTTCACTGATAACCATTCTTTGTTGCTAAATGAATGTGAAGACAGGGGGAGGAGATTGACCTAACTTTTGAAGAAACGAATGGAGAGTTGATATTCAGATGGAACCCTACAATGTCGGATGGCGGAGTAGAAGAAGGTGCTCGAAGTGGAAGAAATTATCGGAGGAATTGGTTTTCACGGGTAACTCGTTAATGGTATTAGACATTTGAAATGTAGGTGGATAAAGAGTAAGAAATAATCGGAAGTGAACATGGACATATTAAAATCTTGTTGAAACCTTAGAAAATCGATAGGCTAAGCACGAGTAGGGGAGGTATGATGTCGAGGGAGAGGAGGAGTAGTGCAGAGGAAATTCACGAATCAGGTCGATGGAAATTAGGTTGTAGGAATTGAGGTTGGATATGCGGGTTAGGAGGAATGAGTTGTGGGAGTGACACATGTCCTGAAAGAATCCATCTTTAGTAAATATATAGATATATATATTACTCATTTTTTAATGATTTATGACCATAAACACTATCACACTTGTGGTATTAAAGGAATTACAGTAAAATTTCCATTTAAAATGCACAAATTACTGTTAGGTAGATAACGTACAAAGGGAAGCCAAAGAAAAAGGCTTCATTTTCCGACCAAGTCGTACCTAGGACTAGTTAAAATATAAGGGTGTAAATGGAAATGGTAAAAAACTACAATACTCACCAAGGGAATATAAATGACATTTTCATACTCATTGAACTAGCATGTTACGAAAATAATTAAATCCAATAATTCACCACTTTTTCCACTGATTTTTATCAGCATATGACGTCAAACGATGTGTCTAATGTCTAATACTCAAGGCATTATGCTTCATATATAATGTCCCTATCTCATGATTTAAAAATACATGATTTTGTGGCCCTCACATAAGAGGAAATTCCCTCTTAGTGTTGGTAACCTACCAATACTCTTTTTAGAACTATGTGTGACTTGACTACCATGTGCAGGATATATAGCTACACCTAGACCTCTTATCCTAGGACAAGTCATGAACATAATTACCATCATTGAGGTTTCTTGTGATGGTGTTGGATGATCCTACATCCTCCTATTCACATTAGGCTTTCTGTTCCTCGACCATTAATCTCACCTCCACATGGTCCAAGCTGCATGACCTTGAATATATATACCCTACAGTCCTTCCTAAACTAATTTAAATTATTGTGATCCCATTGTTCTTGGATCGACCTTGAAAGTAACACCCTTTAGTAAAATGTATATTAAGAAAAATTATGAATCTTGGGGGCTTCCAATATTCTATTTGGAACTTGATCGAGAATCTATCTCACGGGTTCTTATGTGTGCCTCACTAGAATGCATACATTCCATATATTTTGTATGCTCTTATCGGTATGCCTAATGAATGACTGTGAAACCATAAGAGAGATTTAAATCTTCTTGTGCATTCTAATCCATCGTCAAAACACTTTTCTTATACATTATCTGGGTCAAAAACCATATTTCATCTCAAAAAGGTATCCCCTATAGTGAGGGGGAAAGCCAAAAATAGGCTCACCTCCCATGTAAGGAAGACACCACAAAGGATCCAAATGCATTATCTCTAAACAGAATCTTCTAAGGAAATGGTTCATATCTAAAATAGGATCACCTTACATGCAGGGAACACATCTCGAATGAAAAAACGTCAGAATAATTGTTTTGGAACCAATGTTTTGATGATGTTAAATGGTATTCCTTAACCCCCATCTATCATTCTTAGATAGTAGTTATGGAGTTCATAAGATAACTTATCTTCATCCATCCCCAATGCTATTGTGGAATTATAAAACCCATTATGTTTCACGCTTGTGCACCCTACACATCATTATAGATTATATAAAACACCTATAATCACTCCATATTGATTCCCAATGAAATGGGTCTCAAAGGTGGTCGATGAATCATTATGATCCCAACCCATCATCCCTTTACCAACAGACTCATAAAAATTATGATCTTTCTATTTTTTCTTGCTTAATATACTAAGAATGAATTAGATATCCATATATCTTTATAGTTATATTTCATGATAATATGATGGTCATGCAATCTAAAAGACACATATAATAAATTAAGTGAAAAAAATTTATTACCATCAATAAAATAGATAAGGAGGACCATACATAGGTTGGAGAATATCCAATTATTAAGAGAATGATAATATGGATTAGCCTATGAAAGGGACAAATACAACATTCCCTTCCTTTCCCTAGTCACCATGAAGGCCTATTATCACATTGATTACTCTATAATCCCCTCAATATCTATAGAATGAAACTAATCATCCAGGACTTTTAGTTGACCTTTTTCTGATCCTATATGACACTGCTAAGGATACCTCTTCCCCTACCTCACCCTGATCTATTTATAAATGACCCATTAGTTGTCTAAAGATCTATTTCATAAAATAAATGATAGACTTATGTGGTTTCATTCATTCACAAAATAGATCATGCTATGGTTCAATTGTAAAAAAGATCGTTGGTACCTTTAATGGTACACTCATATTGGGTGATGAAAAAATATTCACATTCAGTGAACAGTCACCCAACCATGAATCCCAAGACCAATGCATGGAGTTCATTGTAGTCTACACCACTGGTCCCCAGATTCACTAACCACTCGTGGAGGATCCAATATGACCTATTTGGCCCACCAATGCAGATTGGGTGATGATGTTATGGATAATCCTCCATCAATATAATTGAAACACACAATTCCACTAGAGAACATCAGACCCAGAATCATCATGATGGTAAGGTGGTGTGGCCATGTACTTGGGGAATGCTGTTAGTACGTCACCAGTGGTATATTCATTTGAAACCCTTTTTAGATCAGATGAGATCCATGTCAAGGGGATATTTACATCGCCCAAACCCTCACCCTAAAAATATTCTTCAGTGGCCTAAGGTTTTTTTAGCTCCTTCATCATAACCACTATAATGATAGGTGGATTTTTTTGAAATAGTGATGGCTCCTTCAAAGCAGATAGCTCCTCAGGGCCTAACATAACGATTACAAAAAGATCCCGATCCCTGAGCTGCTTGGGTTTTCATGGAAGAAAATTGGTGGAATCCACAAATATAATTTCAAATAAAGATAAATTGTTAGAAAAATATGAAATAATTTATAGAGTTAAGGAAACTCATATTATTCCATATTTACATGTCATAAATGTATGGATTTCATCCATCTCAATCACCCATTTGATAACCATATCATGAGAGGCTACTTCCCTAAACAATATCTCCAGACTCAAGGATTAAAATATGAGTTCCAACAATGAATACTCCTATCCACTTTTAGACACACCCACAACTAAAGTAATGACTTTTAGGGTTGAATTCCTTTGAGATTTACAAAATTAGTACTGAGAAGATAGTACATCAAATTAAATAAATCACCAATGATAACGAAAAACCATGGGAATATTTTTTTTATTTTTTCTGGGTATTCAATGAAATATTGATGATTATTAATCATTGGTAGAATGCCCTACTATTAATAGATAAAATCCAGTTGACTAAATGGGTCTTCCATAAATGACCATGAGGATGGGATGGACCGGTGCCTCCCCTCAAACTTCCTCTATAGACACTTCCACTGATACCTCATGGTTATAATTTGATGTGGGGTCATTAGTACCCATAGATACACTGTCCCCAACATTAATAAAATTATATTGGTCATATTTTAATGGTTACTTCATATATTAAATGGATGAATTATTGATACTAAAGGAGGATAAATTTAATTATGGAAACCACCTCAAGAGTCGGAAGCATACCTGACAAAAGAGGACCTCAATCAAACATTCCATGGGGTGACATTCTAACTATACAGAAGAATTTTCAACATAGAATCAAAAACATAGGATACTATAGATCAATGGTCTTACTCATTAGGGTCATGAATCTATGTATACATAGTTAAATATTCAACATTGTCTTCCTTAACATGATCCCATCCTAGAATGGCTTCTACCTGAGAAGTGAAATGATTATCCTACCCATACAAATGAACCAATAAATCAATGTATTGTTTGTATATTAATATATACCCTTAGACCAATAGGGTGGAATTATTGGAAATCAAAAAAATTCTGTAGCTCAATTGCATCTCTGTTAATACTCCTCGATAGCTTGTCCTTTATATATAACAGTCACATAATTTCTCATGTCTCTCTGATCTTGGTGTGAAGATTTTATCTTTTGTATTCTACACTATGTAGAATAACCACTTTTTTGTATCCTCTTGAGATCTTCTAGACGTAACCATAGAGATTTCATCTTTCTTTGACAACCATTTATAGGTAATCCATGCGCCATAAGAGGTTCCCTCTCTAGGGTCCTGATAGTAAGTTAATCAAAAGGAGGCCCCTAAGATTATTCTAATTCTTTTTCCCATACTAATACCACCACGATTCTTAGTTACAACCTTAAATTGTAACTCATAATTCAAATTATAATTTTTGGGGATTGTCTGATGGAGCTAGTTGCGTCATCCGTTTTCATAGGACTACATCTATGTATGCCTCCACCTAGTGGTTCACATAAATTTGGATATGGTCTATATTGGAATTGTATGGGATTATAATTATAGACTCGTAATATCCCTAACTAATGAAATTCCCCCACAATGGGTTAAGGATGTGGGGTTCCTCTTGAAATAAACCCTCATGTAATCTTTCATGTTTATATATTAGATATAATTTGACTTCCAATAGAATATAGATGGAGTGTACCATTCATTGTAGACATATTTTTCAATCCTAACAACCAATATGCTACCTCATAAGTCGTGAAGATACCATCTCTGATCATATTTTCATTTAAGTTCATGTTCCATTTCTCTTAAGGGTGTTGAGAAGGGCCTAATGTTAAATTTGGAGATATTTCCAATGTATACCATATCCTAGAACTCTTTTATCATCATGGGATGAACCCTGATGATGTTGAGGAGAGTGAAATGGAGGTCAAAATTCATAGGGTACAAGAATTTGGGAACTCATACACCTAGATTTGTTCCATGATCCACCCATGAAGAAATTGGAATGAATTATTTCTGTTTCTAGGAATATCTCCCCCTACTCATGTCTTAGTTGTTTAAATATACTAAATAGTATGGGGACATCGATGTTGACATTGTTTCTAGAAAATAAGATTGCTATCATAACCAGGTTTCCTAGTTCCATGCCCATTAATGAATCAATGACTTGAAGTAGGCACCTGCTCACGAAGATCGATGGGAATGACACATATCTAACATATGGGTGTTTGATTTTCATTCTAATGACCAATTCCTCATATTACCCCCCTCTAAAATAATCTTTTATTACCCCATAATTTTTTTTGTGCTTGAGAACTTTTATGAAATCGCTGATGTTTATTCCTCTATAATTTTAATAATCATTATCAAGAATTCGTTTAATGGAATGTATTAGTAGAATAGTGGGTTATGTTTCCTGATCTCTATCAACTTCTCTTATAGAATTTTAACAGTAACTGATATCTAGTTTTTCCCCTATGATTTATCAACTGAGAAGAAGTCAATATACTATAAATGAATCAATGAGATACCACTGATGTGATGAAGGTATGATAATCTAATTCCTACCTCTCCATGATATATATTCATGGTGTTTCTTTTTAGTGACAGAAAACATTGAGGATCTGATAGTAGATACAGTTGGTGATAGACATGGAACTTGAATGTCCACACTACATCGTATAGCCGGATATGATGTATCTCTTCCACGTACTCTTCTAACATATAAAGCTCCTATTAAGGCTTTCCCCATTCATCATTCATGTTTCCTCCAGGTCATTAGACTCAATATTCTTATCACCACATCTTAAAGTTCGATATTATGGTTGAAAAAATGCCTGAAGAGTGGGAGAATAAATCATCCTCCATCATCAGCTCCCGAGTGAATGTCATCATTCTTTCAATAATGTTTTACATGGATGCATCATTTCATTCCTTTATCGATTGGTCCATGGAAATTATATTCCAAAATTAAATATTATTATGAAATAAGAATAAATAACCATGTGCATGAATATACTTATTTAGGAAGACCACATTTTAATATAGATCGAAGTTATAGTGAACTTGATTATTATGAGAATATACCCACATTGTTAATTAGTTTTATCCACAATATTAATCATTTTTGGGAGATACACATTCTCAACTATGTGATTTTGGGGTTTCCATCAATTTTACCCAACTAGCTATAGTACTTCTGTTGGTGGAAGCATTGAAAGAATGATTAACCATTTCTATATAGGTATTAAAATTTAATAAATCCATGTCAGACAATTGTTTCGTACATTTTGAAAATGGAAATATTTAATGAAACATCCTGATGGATCCTGGAAAGTGTTCCTATAGAAACATAGAGCTCTAGATAATGAATGTATCTTCACTAATTTTTTTTTGTATAAGTGTGGAGTTACTTGAATGTCATGACATGAATCACCTGCCTTCATACAAATGGTTGAGTTCCACACATGAGAGAGATACTATAGAATGGGAGACACACAAGTCCATAATAGGGTCCCTCATCCAATTTATGGGAATTAAATCACATTGGTTTTTCATGGGGGTAATGTGGTTATGAGAGCTAGAACCTACTTATAGAAAATAGTGGAAAATTACTAAAATTTTGTTTTTCCTTAAAATTCAACCCCGGTTTCCACATTAGATCCAATCATATGTAGGGAGAAAATAAGTGAAAATTTTCCTTTAAAATAAAAAAATATTTATCCCATCTAAAAGATAAATGGAAGCATGAGGACTATTCCAAATCAAAACAGTCATTTGTGTGCATGTTTTAGAATTTTCAAGAAACTCTAATGTTTTCCACATAACTCAATTACACTTGGAGACATAAACCACCATGATTAACATAGAGGATTATTAAACCATAAAAAAAGAACTTTTTCATGTTAATCAGTCGAAAAATACTTGTGAATCCAAACATGTTGTTAGTTGTATTGAAATTGTGATGTTAAATGGGCGAGTTCCATAGATTGCCTCTAAAAGCATATTCATTGGTGTCACAAAACCCATAGTTGTGAATACCTAAATTTTTTCCTAAATCAGGTGATGTTGTGTGAAATAGTTACCCAAGTGGAAAAAATTTCTATTAATAGGGAATCACATCACATTTTTGGATGAAAATATTGAAGATATGTAGTCACATTTATGTTCTCAAACCCATATCCTTCATGAATCTCACAAAACTAAATCATCCAATGAGTTCCAATATATATATAATTTTGGAGAAAAACCTCATAAATAAGTTAAATAAATTTTCATTATATTATTGATTAATTCATAAAACTTCCCTTGATGTCTATATGAGTTTTAATAAGTTGACGTTCCTTCCTGAAAAATCAGACCTCACACATCCCCAAAGGTTATGTACAACTATACATTACAATCCATGACCATTTCTTATTTTATAGCCCATAGTTAATGAAACATAAAATATTCATTAAAAAAATATTGTAGTCATAACAGACATTTCCTGGACTTTATTCCTTATTTTTCTAATCATAGTTTCATGCAATATGGGTTCTTATGTACCCTATAACCATTCAAACCAGATTTATCTATGAAAACCTTATCTGCATGAATAGTATCATCGATCATGATGCATATTACATTTTCAATCAAAAAATATGATGGTAAGTCTCACTCTCTTATTCTCAAAAGCATATGAACTATAACATAATAACCCCATTTTTCCTCTTGAAATAAAAATTTTTTACACCCTTTTGTACCCAAAATAACATGTGCAGTGCACATGTAAGTCCCACTAGAATTTCTACAAATGGAATGAAAAAATAATTTCCTTTGAAGAGAATATATAGGAACCCTAGATCCTACTCTCATCCCAACATAAATAATATTGGTTATCCCCATGTGTAAGACCCATCAATGTTTTAGCTACAAGATATTAAATTTTATGCCAAAAATTCATAATCACATTATGTAAAATATAATGAAAATGTCCTTTTCACAAGACTTCAATCTATATGACAATTTCCTTAGTTTATGATGTTAAAAAATGAAATTACCATGGGTGATAAAAACATGATACTTATTTTTATGTGGAATAAATGATACACCATCTTATGGTATTCATCCACATAGAATCCCCAAAACATCCCATTTTGTGGGTCATTTCACAATGCAAGATTCTCTATTGTGTGTTGTTAAACTTCATGAACTGGTCTTATCACATAAATTTAAAATCTAATGTTGAAATGCATTTGTTTTGATCCATGTGTCATAAAAGGGTACATGGGACTTCTCCATGATTGTTAATCTGAAAAATTAGAAGAATACCACAACTAATTCTTCCCATTTGGGAGAAAAAACTCCACAATTTGGCCACCTATTGAGAATATACCCAACCTGTAACCTCATAAACATGAGTTACCCATTGAGCCATTATGTTTACATGTAATTTCAACCATTATATCCTAGTACATGATGGAAATACAAGAGAAACCTACCCAGTATATCTTAATCTTGTGATCAACCATACACGACAACCATATACTGAATAGTCCACAATGGATTCCATATATGTAAAGCACCCCATTCAACATTAAACCTATTACCCATCTTGATGAATAAAAATACCAGCCTAAGGTGATGAGACTAGGTCACATTAGTTGGAGAGGTTATTATGTTTATGTGATGAGTATGCAAACTAATTCTTCTATTTAGTTGATGATCCTAAATCCCTACCTCATGTGATGGGAAGGAAATGAATTTGGTGACAAGCCTATAAATATTTATGTGATTAACATAAGTTTTTTACTGTGACCGACATAAAATTACTCATTTTACAAATAAGAAATTTCATTTTACTTGTTTAACGATCATAGGATGAATTATGTTATGTGTCGTGGATTATTAATGAACAGAATGATTGTTTCGTCATAGTGACCATAAGAATCCTTATGAAATTCACTAGAGATAAATTATGTGATAATAATAAGTTTCCAGGTGTAAAGAGATTTAGATTATTGACCTAAAAAATAACCAACTTGATTCTCCTTGTGAGATGAACAAAGGATACCTGATGTGATGAGAATTTGATTCCTTACATAATGAATGTAAATTTCATCATTAAAAATATGAGATGCCTCGGGGTTTTAATATAAGATGATTTATATAATATGCATATGATTCCCTCCAATCATAAATATGGTATACTAATATTGATTCTCGACACACCAAAAATCCTTATCAGATCTGACCATAGGTGGACACCTTATCAAATCATTAAATTGAATAGTCATCCAATATGCACTATAAGATGGCTCTGAGAATGAGATTCAAAAAAAATTCATATATCTATAAGGGGAAACTATAATATGATATTAACTCCAATGAGGTATTTATAGATAAATGAGCTGACATCTCCTCATCTCATTTTGATCTAGGATATGACATCATCATCCATGGTGGTGGAGGCCTCTTCCTTTGGAAATATAGAATGTAGTGAAATGAGTAGCCACAACAAGTCCATGTATTAAGGACACTCTAAAAAATAACTAAATCATTCCCCAGTGGAAGTGAAATAAAACATGGATGCCATTAACCTAAATATGGGAGGGTGTTAACCCACCATAAAATAGAACAATATTAATAAAATTAGGATATGTTTGCTCTAGTCAATTTAATATAATTTATATACTTTTATAAAGTAGAAGAATACTTATACAGGTTTCAATACTCTCATTATGTACATGGATGTTGGATTTGATGTAGGAAGAATTATGTCATGGCATATTTTTAGGTTTTGGTAAGATACCATTTTATTTATATGGAATAGTCTATAATAATTTATACACAACTATCATAGCATGAGAAAAATATTAATCCAAGTAACTTAAAGGACTTTCATTCTATAATTTGTTTGGTTACTATGAATTCATGTTGTAATTTTTATTCCATTCTAAAATCAAAATTGGTCTCATTTCTTATATCCCAAGTGAAATAAATATCCATCACCCAATAATTCAAGGTTATCTTCCACAAAACACTCTAATCATGAGTATCCTCATCTATAGGATCTATCTCATGGTTGAAATCCTAAGACACTAGACTATAAGTATATCGAATCAAATATAATTTTTATAGTTTCAATGAGACTCTCAGTATGGGGTGCACTATATTTATCAAAATAACATAATAAATCCTTTCTATAATATCTAATAAATATAATATAGTTTGAGGTAGTGGTGGTCACGGTTGATTACTATCATCAAATGAATGAATTTATTAGTGACTATGTGGTGGTTTCTTTCATAGAGATAGATCTATGGTCCTTGAAATAAGGAAACATATGTACCCTCTATGTCTCTAGTCAGTAGAAATAATTGGATGTTTTCAAGATTTTTGTTGATAATAGTTCCAAGATTACTCACATTCCATCTAAAATCCTTTTAGACCACAGATTAATGGAGACTAATATTAGTCCAGCTAGGCTATATGTGTAGATATATGAAAAAATATAGAAGAATATACAAAAATATATCATGTTAGGAAACCAATTTGAGGATCTAATTTGTGCCAAAAAATTCATTTTTTTCATTGAGGCTCCAATGTTTAATTATATACTCGATTGACCATATATCAATATATATATTTTAAGTCTATCATTATTTTTAAGATTTGTATTGTTTATATTTTTGTTATTAATGATTTATTATCATAAATTAATTATTTATTGATATAATTACTATTTAAAGTATATAATTATTATAATTATTTTTATAAATTACTATTTATTATATATTATACCTATATTATTTTTATTATTATTTTTATTCAATTTTATTTAATTATATTATTTTTATTATTTATAAATATTATATATATATATATAGTATTAATGTTTATTTTAAATTTGTAATTATTTATATATTTTTTCAAATTTAAATGTTTCATTCTATATAATACTGAATTATTTAATATATTATTTTATTTATTTAACAAATTTTTTGTAGATGCAACCTACTATAGATGTAACACCCCAAGATTTCATAGTGTGTTATTTCTTCAAAATAATTCAATAACTTGCACTACACGCAACACCGAGTTCAATCACACCATGACATACCAAAGGAAAAAGCCATTCAAAAGAGGTTAATAATATTATTGACTAAATTTTAAACTTTATATAATCCTTATAATTTTAGATTCCATATTATGAGTTTCTTAGATATAATGCAAGAACAAATTCATTTTCAGTATTGCACTTTTATCAACTTTTAATAGTGAACCCCTTTTAAATACAATATATTAAACTTTTTGACTAAATGGAGACATCAAAAAATTTAAAATGAAACATCCCAAGCTTCCACGGTACGCTTTCCTTTGAATAAAACAGTAGCGTGTGTTGTACGCAACTTCGAGTTCTAACACACCGTAACCAATCAAACTAGCTGTTATGAATAGTAATACCTACTTTTTGAAGTTATATATATTTTATATTTTAAAATGGACTTCATTTTTGGATTCGGAATATCAAATTTAGCCTAAGGTGAAATTTTGGTACTTTTCGGATAACTTTCATATTTTGATGAATAGTGAAAATTACTAAATTTTAATTAAAAACAACTTTTTTAATCAAAATAATTAATAGTGATAAATTATGAATTTGAGTGGTTTTAAAGTATATTTAGAATATATTTTTACTATTTAATATAATGTTGGTCATTGGACATAATTTTACAATTAAACCGAACATAAACAAGTGTCAATCTTTTGATAGTTATTATCTCTTAAAAACACGCTTTTTGTTTTGACAGCGGGAATTAATTTTAAATTAATTTCTGCCACTTCTGTGTTTAGAATTTAGGAAAATGGATTCCATATTTGGAATCAGGATGTTCAAATTGTGTAAATAGGTAACTTTTATTTTTAGACATTTTGAATAATTACTGCGGTAAATATTTTATTTACCATGGTTAAGGGTAAATACGGTAAATAAGGGTTAAAAAATAATATTATAATAATACTAAATTACCCTAAAACGTGTCTTAACCCTATTGGTTGATACATGGTCGACCATGGGAATCTTTTTGTCAATTTTGGGACCCCATGGATCCACTTGTAAGAGATAATGACACTTTATTTTAATTAAGTCAAAATGAATACAAAAATGACACAACCATATATCTTTTAGCAAAACAATTGTTACATAGGGTTATATAAGTTGGATTTTAGATTATAAATATTCATTAGAAATATAAAACGATTTAATACATAATAATATTTTATTTATAATTTTTAGACATTAAATATTTTATTTTATTTATGACACAAAGATGATGCAGTAATTACTATAATAGTGAAAAATTAAAATAATTGATATTATAAATACCCAAACAAATATAATATGAAACTTTTAATGAATTAAACTAATTTTATAGGATACTAGGATATATTAGGATTGATTTAATTGACTTTTTTTGAAGTAATCAATCTGTTATGAGTTTCACAAAAATCAACTATTGAATAGTGTCAAAATTGACATAAAAGAGTTTTTAAAACAAATATTATATTATTAATTGATATTAAATTCCTAAAAATCTAAGGTTCGGCCAAGAGACTTATATTATGATAGGTTAATCATTAATGGACCACTTGGGGGTCGCTTGGATGTATATAGTAAGTTTATTAACCATATTATATAAAAATACAAAGAGACATTGTAAAAGTGAAACTAATTAACTTTGAGTTAATACTTAAAGATAAGGTTAATATAAGTACCCAAACCTGTCTAAATTCTATTGGTTGAGTGGTTTTCGACCTATCCCCACCTTAAACTTTGAATAATCAACTTTGGAGCCATTAGAAACCGAATATGAATTTATTATAAATTAATATTTCTAGCTTTTCCAAAGGTGCCCCTCACCCCTCTTATAAAAGGGCACTCCTCCTTCTCATTTCTTCACACCATCAAAGCCTTTTGGTTCGGCCAAACTCTGCCCAAATACTCTCCCAACATCCCTCACTACAACCTAGAGGCCTTATTTTGATCAGAAAGCCAACCTAAGGAGCCCTTTTGATCAAATCAAAAGGAAGAACCCGAAGAAGAGGTAATGATTTCACCACCCTTTTCTAAGTTCATTTCTTCTTCCACTTCTTCTTCCTTTGTTCTTACCATTCTGAAATAATAACTCCAGTATCTCACATATACTGTGATGTTATTATAAATATGGTACAATCATATTCAGTATTCTATCCACCCTTTGAATAAATGTCACCATACGTGCGTACGTACGGCTTACCGTCTCCACGTCGTGGTGTAATTGTTATTCAATATAATATTATTTGGATGGGTATAATAATGATGTGTAACTCATGTAAATAATAAATATAACATGTTAATGATTCTGTATATATGATATACCATCCATTTATATATTATTTTAATATCAAAAGAATGATATTGTCGCTCGTGCGTACGTACGGACTACCGTCTCCACGAACGCGATGAGATTCATTCTCCATCGTAACCATTAAAGCGTAATTATCATTTTATGATTTAAAAATGATGTTTAAGGACTTGATATCATTCTGGATATGAATAATATACAACCTATCCTTTACAAACATGTCTTACGTAACAAAACATATGAAAGAAAACAAGTAAGTTAACACCCGAAACAACGATAATACTAAGATATTATTATCAAATCAATATTAAAAGATCATATATGATATCATATTAATGTATATGATTCTTGTATAATTTAATAACAATTATTTCACCATTATACAGGAGGTTAACCTACCACAACCAAGGAAAAGTACAAGGTAAGGGTTATTTCACAATCTCTTCATTATCCGAGGTTGTTTATATGTAATAATCTACTGGAATCTCTTTATCATCCACATCCATGTTTCTTAAAAATGTATTTCAAAACATTTTTACTATTTACAAGAATATGGGTTAAAGTCATTTATACCCTTTTTTGACTTTTTATAAGAGGTTTATAAAGGAATCTTTCCGTCGTTTTCAAAACAAGGTCATTTTTAACCTTTTCAACAGAATTGAGGTAAGAATGTTTTTTTAACTTATACGGCGGGTGCGGTTATTTTACGCCGTTATAAAATCTTCAAAGCTTTCCTTACAATCTTATAAGAATATTTTCAAAGAAAATGTTTTATTTTATATGGATCTTAAATTATTTCAAAATAAAAGGAGATATTTCTTTAAAAAGAATTTTGATTTCATCTATATCAACATCCTTTGATGGATTTTAAGATTATTTGAAGTTGATTTATTATGATACAAAACTTCTATATTGTATTGAAGGTTTTGTGATATGTTTGACTGTGGATGTGCTATTTTTATACCATTCATAGTTTATTGTGAAAGTATTGACATTTCGTATGCTAGTTTTAATACGAATGTTTATGTTATGTTTAAACCTTTTCATATGGGAATGCATTGGACTTAATAAGTGACGGGTGGAGCCCGCTATAGCTCCTCGATGCATCGGTAGGTCTCATGAGACAAACTAGTGTCTTGGCACAAGGCCTTGACAAAATCTTATTTGTAGTCTTGGCACGAGGCCTTGGCTATGTGGTTATGATAGTCTGGCATTATGCATTCCAACATTATGAAAGTGGTTATTGATTTTTGCATGTGATTATTCGATTAGTAGAATATCCATGTGAACAAGTAAATGGCATTATTTCATTTTACTTTTGCCATACTATGTTGAAGTTCAATTTTAAAAGGCTTTTGTTTTAGTAATTCATTGCCTTAAATGTTTATGCTTATTTTGAATGTTCCGCTATATTGTTATCCTTACTGGGCATTTGAGCTCACCCCTTTTCTATGTTTTATTTTTCCCAGGTAGTGAAGAAGTAAATTATGAATGACTTGCAGGTATATTATGGGTTTATAGTGTGGACGTTGGAAACATTATGTTGTTGTAGTAGTTTTTCATTTTATGATGTAATGTAAAACTTATGAATATATCTAGTGTTTCCAAGGCTACTAAACTAATCGGTCTTTCGGGATTTGATCTTTCTTGTGATCATGCCAATGTTACGAAGTAATGCACCGACTCTGGGTAGCTGGGGTCGGGGCGTTACAGTTGGTATCAGAGGAAGTTTAGTACAAACCTTGGAAGCTAGATTTAGATAAACTCTGATTAGAGCACGTAGACCTAAGATGAACTTTGAGGATTAGTATAGAAGAACTTCCGAGAATTTTGGTATTGTAGAGATTTTGTGAGTTTTCCGAGCAATACATCCCTGTCTGGATACGAGCAGGTAGAGTCGGCTCTGGCACAGATGTACCTAGGGGTAAAACCCGAAAACACCGCTTTGAGCTAGACTCGAACGGGAACTGGTGCACGACAATGGGCCTTGCTGCACTCTTGGTTACGACACTCCCGGGGGATATGCTTAGGATAACTCTCATTTTCTTTACAAATCATTATGAAGGGTTTATGAGTATATACTTCCTCAAAGAAAACATTCTTATGATTATGGATTATATCCATAAATAGTTCAATTTATGTTAAGTGTTTTATAAGTATGGGATTATATATTTTGATTCATAAACTGATATAGTGTATGCCATTGTTTAGAAATGGCGCCCAGTAGAAGGAATGAGAACTCTAGCAATGCACATGATGCAAAGAGAAAGAAGGATCATATATTTCATGGTCTTAAGCCAGAAATTTTAAGAGAAATAGTCTCGCATGTATTATCATCGTATGAAGAAATAATATCATGTGTTGATAAGATAAGTAAAGAGTTTACTGAGTCCTATGGCTTTGAAGGGAAGCAGGAGAAGAAAAGGATGGAAGAGAGAAAAATGGATAAAGGGAAGAGGGAAAAGAAGAATTTTCCCATATGTGGTAACTGTGGGAAGAAACACCCTGGAACTTGCCTGAAAGGAATGGGAGTTTGTTATAAGTGTGGAGGAAAAGGGCACAAAGTACGTGACTGCAAGGGTGAGAAAATGGTTTCAAATGTACAATGCTTCATTTGCAAGGAGTTTGGACACTACGCGAACCTATGCCCCAGTCATCAGACTATGCCGCAAATGATGCTATTGGATAATAATCAAGTTATGATACTACCACAGATGAAGAGGAATGATTAGAGTTCTTATGTTGATTATGTCAATTGAGTGTTGTATCAACAATGTACTTGTTATAATAATTATGGAGTATATAAGGATTGTACTGCAGTACTATTTCATTAAGGACATGAGATTGTGTGGAACAAAGAAAAGTGACTCAATAGCAGGATAAATTTTTGGAAAATATATGGTTGAGAGAAATATAAACCATAATATGGTTCTGATACCGAGTTAGTGATTTTAGAATAATACATGATTGATTTGGATAAATTATGTTGGATATTCTTGACTACCTTGAAACTGATTAATGATTTGTATATTCCATCATTTTTTTGGGGTTTAAAACATTTTTGGATTGATGAAGTATATACAGCATTCTATATGGAATAAGGGAGCATGAATATAATCAATAAGGAATATGGTAATTCAAGATGTTTCAGTTTATTAAAAGAATACAAGATGAAGGTATTCATATGCTATTACGGGGTAAAAAGGATCTATATTATGTTTACCTTCCTTATAAATGTTAGACTGTGAGTTTGGACAGAAGTATTTTGGATAGTTCTAGTTTGGATTATTTTGGATTGCCATAAAAGGACAACCCGGAGGTCGGGCGGCAACCCGTCGCGTCCGGCAAGGCTGCGAGACTTGAACCCGCAACCGAAGGGCGACAAGGGTGTATCACCTACCACTGGACCATGAGATGTCCTGGATTAAATAATGTAGTTTTTATTAAAAGATCATGTAGATGAATTATAAATTCGTTTATTTTGGAACCCTATACGAATAGTGTAAATAGAATTTTTTTTACATTCTATTATCTTTTAGAGTGAAAGATGAGTTTGTGGTAGAAATTTATTAATGGATAAAACTCTAAAGTATGTCTACCTCCTTATGTTCTTAGCCAATCTCATAAATAAATTCCACAACATTAAGAAAAGGAACTTAGAACAAGAATGTTGTCCTAGATGGTACCTTAAATCATCACTAATTTATGGCTTTGGGATTCTTGGCCTTTTCATAGCCATGTTCTCTACCACTCTCCATCAGATAATTGATGGTTAGATTTCTCCTCCATATCCATATTTTCCTACATGGATCCCTAGTATGTGTTATTTTCGGTAATCTTCATACTTTCCACTCTTTAGTTTAAATAGAGGCCTCATTAATTCATTTTTCGATGTGGGATTTCAACTAGGATATTTTGAAACGTCAAAAATGTGTTATCCTAATACCCTATGTTTTGTTGAACCGATGGTATTTCAATTCATCATAGATTAATGAATTTAAGGAACTCAATTTTATACTTGTTTGTGATTGATGACCTCAATCACTACCTATAAATATTTACGTTTTTCCTCCGATTATATGTCTCCAATTTCCACCAATGTTCTCCTAATCGAGATCATAATTTGGTGGTGACCCTTTGATTTCTCTTTTCCTCATATTAAGACTAAAATTTTAGTAACCCAATTTCCGATGTGGGTTTTCCCACAAATATATTTTCTACTTTCAACCTTTAATTTTCGAAGAACAATTTCAAATTGCGAGGACGCAATTTATTGAAGGAGGGGAGAATGTAACACCCCAAGATTTCATAGTGTGTTATTTCTTCAAAATAATTCAATAACTTGCACTACACGCAACACCGAGTTCAATCACACCATGACATACCAAAGGAAAAAGCCATTCAAAAGAGGTTAATAATATTATTGACTAAATTTTAAACTTTATATAATCCTTATAATTTTAGATTCCATATTATGAGTTTCTTAGATATAATGCAAGAACAAATTCATTTTCAGTATTGCACTTTTATCAACTTTTAATAGTGAACCCCTTTTAAATACAATATATTAAACTTTTTGACTAAATGGAGACATCAAAAAATTTAAAATGAAACATCCCAAGCTTCCACGGTACGGTTTCCTTTGAATAAAACAGTAGCGTGTGTTGTACGCAACTTCGAGTTCTAACACACCGTAACCAATCAAACTAGCTGTTATGAATAGTAATACCTACTTTTTGAAGTTATATATTTTTTTTTTATTTTAAAATGGACTTCATTTTTGGATTCGGAATATCAAATTTAGCCTAAGGTGAAATTTTGGTACTTTTCGGATAACTTTCATATTTTGATGAATAGTGAAAATTAATAAATTTTAATTAAAAACAACTTTTTTAATCAAAATAATTAATAGTGATAAATTATGAATTTGAGTGGTTTTAAAGTATATTTAGAATATATTTTTACTATTTAATATAATGTTGGTCATTGGACATAATTTTACAATTAAACCGAACATAAACAAGTGTCAATCTTTTGATAGTTATTATCTCTTAAAAACACGCTTTTTGTTTTGACAGCGGGAATTAATTTTAAATTAATTTCTGCCACTTCTGTGTTTAGAATTTAGGAAAATGGATTCCATATTTGGAATCAGGATGTTCAAATTGTGTAAATAGGTAACTTTTATTTTTAGACATTTTGAATAATTACTGCGGTAAATATTTTATTTACCATGGTTAAGGGTAAATACGGTAAATAAGGGTTAAAAAATAATATTATAATAATACTAAATTACCCTAAAACGTGTCTTAACCCTATTGGTTGATACATGGTCGACCATGGGCATCTTGTTGTCAATTTTGGGACCCCATGGTTCCACTAGTAAGAGATAATGACACTTTATTTTAATTAAGTCAAAATGAATACAAAAATGACACAAGCATATATCTTTTAGCAAAACAATTGTTACATAGGGTTATATAAGTTGGATTTTAGATTATAAATATTCATTAGAAATATAAAACGATTTACTACATAATAATATTTTATTTATAATTTTTAGACATTAAATAATTTATTTTATTTATGACACAAAGATGATGCAGTAATTACTATAATAGTGAAAAATTAAAATAATTGATATTATAAATACCCAAACAAATATAATATGAAACTTTTAATGAATTAAACTAATTTTCTAGGATACTAGGATATATTAGGATTGATTTAATTGACTTTGTTTGAAGTAATCAATCTGTTATGAGTTTCACAAAAATCAACTATTGAATAGTGACAAAATTGACATAAAAGAGTTTTTAAAACAAATATTATATTATTAATTGATATTAAATTCCTAAAAATCTAAGGTTCGGCCAAGAGACTTATATTATGATAGGTTAATCATTAATGGACCACTTGGGGGTCGATTGGATGTATATAGTAAGTTTATTAACCATATTATATAAAAATACAAAGAGACATTGTAAAAGTGAAACTAATTAACTTTGAGTTAATACTTAATGATAAGGTTAATATAAGTACCCAAACCTGTCTAAATTCTATTGGTTGAGTGGTTTTCGACCTATCCCCACCTTTAACTTTGAATAATCAACTTTGGATCCATTAGAAACCGAATATGAATTTATTATAAATTAATATTTCTAGCTTTTCCAAAGGTGCCCCTCACCCCTCTTATAAAAGGGCACTCCTCCTTCTCATTTCTTCACACCTTCAAAGCCTTTTGGTTCGGCCAAACTCTACCCAAATACTCTCCCAACATCCCTCACTACAACCTAGAGGCCTTATTTTGATCAGAAAGCCAACCTAAGGAGCCCTTTTGATCAAATCAAAAGGAAGAACCCGAAGAAGAGGTAATGATTTCACCACCCTTTTCTAAGTTCATTTCTTCTTCCACTTCTTCTTCCTTTGTTCTTACCATTCTGAAATAATAACTCCAGTATCTCACATATACTGTGATGTTATTATAAATATGGTACAATCATATTCAGTATTCTATCCACCCTTTGAATAACATGTCACCATACTTGCGTACGTACGGCTTACCGTCTCCACGTCGTGGTGTAATTGTTATTCAATATAATATTATTTGGATGGGTATAATAATGATGTGTAACTCATGTAAATAATAAATATAACATGTTAATGATTCTGTATATATGATATACCATCCATTTATATATTATTTTAATATCAAAAGAATGATATTGTCGCTCGTGCGTACGTACGGACTACCGTCTCCACGAACGCGATGAGATTCATTCTCCATCGTAACCATTAAAGCGTAATTATCATTTTATGATTTAAAAATGATGTTTAAGGACTTGATATCATTCTGGATATGAATAATATACAACCTATCCTTTACAAACATGTCTTACGTAACAAAACATATGAAAGAAAACATGTAAGTTAACACCCGAAACAACGATAATACTAAGATATTATTATCAAATCAATATTAAAAGATCATATATGATATCATATTAATGTATATGATTCTTGTATAATTTAATAACAATTATTTCACCATTATACAGGAGGTTAACCTACCACAACCTAGGAAAAGTACAAGGTACGGGTTATTTCACAATCTCTTCATTATCCGAGGTTGTTTATATGTAATAATCTACTGGGATCTCTTTATCATCCACATCCATGTTTCTTAAAAATGTATTTCAAAACATTTTTACTATTTACAAGAATATGGGTTAAAGTCATTTATACCCTTTTTTGACTTTTTATAAGAGGTTTATAAAGGAATCTTTCCGTCGTTTTCAAAACAAGGTCATTTTTAACCTTTTCAACAGAATTGAGGTAAGAATGTTTTTTTTAACTTATACGGCGGGTGCGGTTATTTTACGCCGTTATAAAATCTTCAAAGCTTTCCTTACAATCTTATAAGAATATTTTCAAAGAAAATGTTTTATTTTATATGGATCTTAAATTATTTCAAAATAAAAGGAGATATTTCTTTAAAAAGAATTTTGATTTCATCTATGTCAACATCCTTTGATGGATTTTAAGATTATTTGAAATTGATTTATTATGATACAAAACTTCTATATTGTATTGAAGGTTTTGTGATATGTTTGACTGTGGATGTGCTATTTTTATACCATTCATAGTTTATTGTGAAAGTATTGACATTTCGTATGCTAGTTTTAATACGAATGTTTATGTTATGTTTAAACCTTTTCATATGGGAATGCATTGGACTTAATAAGTGACGGGTGGAGCCCGCTATAGCTCCTCGATGCATCGGTAGGTCTCATGAGACAAACTAGTGTCTTGGCACAAGGCCTTGACAAAATCTTATTTGTAGTCTTGGCACGAGGCCTTGGCTATGTGGTTATGATAGTCTGGCATTATGCATTCCAACATTATGAAAGTGGTTATTGATTTTTGCATGTGATTATTCGATTAGTAGAATATCCATGTGAACAAGTAAATGGCATTATTTCATTTTACTTTTGCCATACTATGTTGAAGTTAAATTTTAAAAGGCTTTTGTTTTAGTAATTCATTGCCTTAAATGTTTATGCTTATTTTGAATGTTCCGCTATATTGTTATCCTTACTGGGCATTTGAGCTCACCCCTTTTCTATGTTTTATTTTTCCCAGGTAGTGAAGAAGTAAATTATGAATGACTTTCAGGGATATTATGGGTTTATAGTGTGGACGTTGGAAACATTATGTTGTTGTAGTAGTTTTTCATTTTATGATGTAATGTAAAACTTATGAATATATCTAGTGTTTCCAAAGCTACTAAACTAATCGGTCTTTCGGGATTTGATCTTTCTTGTGATCATGCCAATGTTACGAAGTAATGCACCGACTCTGGGTAGCTGGGGTCGGGGCGTTACAATAGAAATATTGAAATTTGTAGTTTCTTGAAGTCGATGGAATATTACCATTACTCCACCTGGTGGTATCAAAATTCCATTCTAGTATAATATCATATTTGTAACATACCAAGTAAGTAATGAATAATAGATATTTTTATCTATGTCTATTAATGAATTAGATCGTGTTTTAGAGGCATAAAATGAGAATAAATCCAATCTTAAGCATGGAATACACTAATATTTTTAAAAGATTGTTTTACTGCCTTTTGATGGAAAACCATTTTTAAATCAAACTTTTGACAATTTTATAAGCTCTATTTGTCTAAATAAACTAATTATTTATGATTGGGACATTAAAATTTACTTTGGGTAAATTTTTGGTATTTTTCTGATAAAGATCATTTTTTTAATGAATAGTGAAAAATACTACATTTTACATCAAAACTGTTTTTTCATCTAAATTATTTATATGGTTAGATTATATTTTTAATTTGTTTTAAAGTGAAATAGAATATATTTTTACCATTTAATCCAATATTGGTCATTGGAATTAATTTCACTTTGAAATTGGACTTAATCTAGTGTCAATCTTTTGATACTTATTGTTTCATAAAAACACGCTATTTGTCATGATAGTGGGAATTAATTATTAAATTAATTAATGTAACTTATATGTTTTGAATTTTGTAAAATAGACATCATTTTTGAATTTGGAATATCAAATATAGGTTAGGGTGAAGTTTTGGTATTTTTCTAAAAAACATAAATTTTTTATGAATAGTGAAACCACTAAGTGGTACTTAAAAAACTGATTTTTCGTTTAAATGAAATTTTACCATCTATGTGTTTTGAATTTCAAAAATCTGACATACATGGTTTTCATTAAGAAGTAAAATATGTTTCAGTGGGATTAAAATAATTTTTGTTGAATAGTAACTTTTATGTTTTTAATCACGATTAGAGGTAATTAGTGTAATTTAAGGTATGAATAATATTTTATTAATATGAAATGAACATGAAACATGTCCTACCCATATTGGATGTGTCGTGGCCGACCAAGAAAACCCATGGGTCGATTTGTGGGACCCCATGGAGCCACTTGGGTAAGATAAAGACATTAATGCCTTTTATTTAAATTAAAATTAAAAATGACACAAACCTGAGTTGTTTTAATAAAAAAAATTAAATGGGGTTATACAAGTCATATTTTTGACTATAAATATTCATTTGAAAGATAAAAATATTTCCTACATCATGATATTTTTTTATAATTTTTAGACATTAAATAAATTAAATTATTTATGACACCATGATGATGCAGCGCCTACCTCATTATTTAATGATTTAAATAAAATGACAATATAATGAAAAATCTAAGAACTAAAATTATCAAAAACCTATTGGATGGGTTGATTTAGAACCCTTATCTCCTTATCCTCGAAATATATAATTTTGGGTCATTTTTTATACGAAAATCATTTTATAACAAAGTATCTTTTCTTAACGTTCCAAGAGTGCCCCTCCTCTCCTCTTATAAAAGGCCCCCACATCTACCATCTTACCCAAACATCCAAAGCCTTTGGATCGGCAAAACCCTGCCCATTTTGCCTCTCCACATCCCTCTATAACTCTTAGAAGCCTCACATTGGGAAGAATTCTTCCCAAGGAAGCCTTTGAGCCCAAATCAAATAGGGTTACCCGATTTAAAGGTAGTGTCTTCTCTTGAGTTCTTATGTTTTATTTTGCTTCTCCAATCCCCTAAACTATTTTTATTCATTTCTTTTGTAACAACAACAGTATCTTCCATATACTAGGTTGTTTTTATAAGAATTATTAGAGCTACAATTACACACACCTACATCTAATGGTTAAAGAACATACTGTTTCTGTGGATGGAGAATTTATGCCTCACGAAATGATGATTGTTCAATATTATTTTAACACCTTAAAAGGTGGCCCTTAAGATGACACTATATTTATATATGATATATAATATGTTTATTTTTACTTAAGCTTATGAATTTTTCATATATGGAATACCTTTATGGTTTCCATTATGTGTAGACACGATATCTTCATTTTAGGAAGTGCGGACTACCGCTCCCTCAAAGTGATTTGATTCATTAATGCCATATGTGTCTAAAGACCTGTAAAATTCAAGGGAAATTTTTTCTTAATTTTCTTTAGAATTTTACAAGAGCGCAGTTTCAGACGGCACCTGATTCCGAGTCCCGGAGTGCCCGGAATTAATTTCCGAAGTTTGGCTCGGGTACGTTCAGTGAACGAACGAGCGGGAATTCCTAACTTTTGATCCGGTGCTCGGAATTGAAATCCGAGGGCACCGATGAACTCGCAGCGCCGATATTCTCTTAAAGAGACCTTTTCGGAAGTTGCGTTTGTTGCGGGTTGAAAGTTAGTTTTTGGGCTTTTAGATTAAGTTAAATAAAATTTGTGAAATACAAAATTTATTTAAACTTGTGGGTTACCTTCTCCCAAAGGAAGTTAGGGGTGGGACCCACACCCACTTAACCTCCTTTGAGAGGATTAAGTGTGGTGGGGCCCACACGAACCCTAAACTTTTCAAGTTCCCTAACTCCCCTCTCTCCCTCTTAAAGGCTTGTCAACTTAACTTCTATTTAATTATACAACTCATGTATATTAAATAAGTGAGTTTATTTTTTTTGGAGTTATCCATTTTGAATTTCAAACCTTTGAAATTCTTTGTTAAGTTTGTGATTAAATTATGCTCTTCTCTCTTTTTGTTGGGTTAGAACTCTTTAGCCAACTTGAGAGTTTTTGAGAGATCCTCCTCCTTCTTCTTCAACTTGACGAAGAACGCTCAACTTGACGAAGAACGCTCAAGTTCCGACGAAGAACGCCGCTCCGCTCTTCTTCGTCTTCCGTGTCAACAAGAGGGAACGCCGCTTCCTCCTCGGACTCCCTTCGTCGACATAAGAAGTTTCGCCATCGACGTATCTCTTCGGGCGTATCTCTTCGTCATCGGATTTGACGAACGACGACCGCGACGCCCGACCTCCGCGACGTTGTCTTCCGCGGGACGTTGTCAAATCTTCAAACCTATACCCGAGGTAGGGGTTGTTGATTCTTGTTTAATTATTTTTTATTCTTGCTCGTGGTTCGCATGACTAACGTAAGGATTTTGAATAATTTAAAGTTGTGTTATTATTTAACGTGAGGGGGACGGACCGCATGAACACGGCCGATCCCCCTCCATCGTTCTTGTTGATTTTCTTTGCGGGTGGAAACAAGGTGGCGTGGTGCCATCGCACCACGCGGTTAATTGGGCGTTTATATTGCGCGGCGCCGTCGCACCGCGCCGTGGAAGAATCATCAAGAACGTGACGCCGTCGCGCCGCGTCAAGGGGAAACGAAGGCGCGTTGGAGGGGCGCGGTGCCGTCGCATCGTGCCGGACGACGAACACCGCGGTCGGTTCTGGGCCGCGGCGGGATGAGAATACCGGCGGCCGGGCCGCCGGTGTCGGAAGCCGAAGAGGGGACCGGATTTTCCGGTCCCGATGGAGAAAACCGGCCGGCCAGCTGGCCGGCCGGATGGCATTAAACCGGGGGAAATTAATCCCATGTGAAATACCTGATATATCTTGATGATTGTAGTGTGAGTCAACACACATAGAAATAAATTAACATAATTATAAAAATGATGATGTATAGCTTTATTTACACACAATGTAATAGGATATTCCATGTTAATATGCTGTCTTATTTGAATAGAACATGTGTTATATTAAATTTTTAGTTAATTAATTATTATTTAATTAAATAGATTCAAGGAATGAATTATTGTGGTGAACAATGTGTGCTTAATAATCATTTCTAGATGTATACAATGAATATATTCAAGGTGTATATGGTCATCATAAAGACTCTACTTACTATGTGGATTGGCCCATCACAAAACACACCATGCATTGCATGTCACACCTTATAGATATTCATGTTTTTAAGTACATTATAAAAAATCCATGATTCATGTTAGTCACGTGATCTTCCTTTTGACAGAACTTTTCCAATAATTGTTAAACACTATAAATGTGTTTAAGGAAGATGAATAATGATTCAAATCATGTTTCACGTATTACACATTATGTAACTATGAAATTTTAGAATCAATATATTTCTTTATTTAAAATTAATATGGATGGGATCCCAAGTTCATTTTGGAATATTAATTAAGATAAAAAAAACAATTAAAATAATGAGTTAATTCATTTAATTTGGGAAATTATTCAAAATAAATAGTTGTTCAAACTGAATTCTAACTGGTTTAAATGTGTAGTTTTTTCATGTATGGACGATCCTATGATTGACTGACCAATGTATGTACTGAAAATTATGATCAATGTATCATGTCTATATCCTTATTATGTATATACCTACATGTAAATAATTCATTTTATGAATCCCCAAACACATAGTTCCCCAAACCAGGATTTAAAACATGAAATAGAAGGATATACAGAAAGGATGAAACTATTCCAAACTGATTTGAGGTGGAACCTGCAAAGAGTAAAATAATGTAAAGTAGGTGTGTGGAAACATGAGATCAACTCAGATCATTGAGTTATTCCCCTAGGGTAAAGGTTTAGTTTTTCATTTTCTCAGTAAACAAACTATTATATAATGCATAGAGTCAAGAAACATGATTATTTTATTTTCTCAAAATCATGGTTATTTATTTATATATGTGGTGGGATGTCTAATTGAAAATTTAGTGTGAAAAAATAATATAAATGAAATAATGACCATGAAATGAAAATATAAAATAATTGGATTATGTGTAAATTATTTTATAAATATGTGTTTAATTATTTATCTAAAATACATGTTATATTGATAATCATGTAAATGAATAAAATCTAGAAGGGTTCAATGAAGGTCGGTTCAACATACATAAGAACTAATCTTCTTAAAGGTAGGCCTACAAATGAAGATCTAGGGGGGTCAACGTATGTTCATACATCGTTGGCCTGGGCTCTGGGTGATGGAAGACCCATTGACTAATTTTTTTTGTTTGGTGGAGTCAATGATTGCAAAAGTGATGCGTTTTTTAATGGTGGGGCTGTGGATGATTCTAATTTGTCTTTTTAGATGGATTTAGCTTCACTAAATGGGTTTCATATCCTTTTAGGGATATTCATGTATGCATTGGAATATTGTTTGATGATTCCATTTCAAAAGGTAAAAAATATCATATTTCACATCCTACTCATGAACACAACACTTCCAGATCTGATGGCAGGAGATTCACCATCATTGATAATCCTCTGGTAATAAAAGAGAGGTAGGATTCATGCATGTTTTCGCTTATTGGGCATTTAATTCTGTCTACGGGTTATAAACCAGTGAACACGGAGGAGTTAAAATCCATGATTTCTTTGATTTGGTTCATTCCAAACAAGTTGATTGTTCCCATTAGAAGGGGATATTTTCATCTTAGTTTTTCATCTCTTAATGATAGATTAATGGCCTAGGTGATGGTTTCTTCTCATTGAAACTAGGTGTTTTTCGAATTTCTGCATTGGAGTTTAATTTCAACCCCTAGTCATAGAAACACTAAAATTCACATATTTGGGTTAGAATCAACGGCTTTATGTGGACGCTTTGGCGTCCTATAATTTTGAATGATTTAGTATCTTGGATTGGTTCATATGTGAATATGGATGAAAGGAATATGGAATGAAAAATTTGTTATTTATTCAGGGTCTTAATGGATATGGATATGTTGAACATTCTTCCAGACTATTCCTTTTTGATGGCCAACGGTGACAGAATAGAGGTTGACTTTTAATATGAATTCATCTAATCATTTTCTAATTTATGTAGGTTGGTGGGGCATAATTTATATGATTTCATAATTTTTAGAAAATTCAGTTGATGTTGGTGGGAAAAATTCAATTGAAGTTGGTGTACATAAATCATACATATACTAGCAATCTCTCTAGGGACATGAATCAAGATGCAGGAAACCCTAAGGTATTAGTACAATAGTCTTCTATCACTAATATCCAAGGAATGATTCTGAATGAGTAGGTCACATTGGATATACATCCTGACCGATATATATCTGAGATGGATCCTTTTCCTATGGCATTTGACACTGAGGTAAGCCACAGCTAGGGAATATCATTTAATGATGCTCTTATTGGGGACAAAAAAATGATTGGTTCATTGAAGGATATCAAAAACTCCACTGGGGATGATGAGCATGAGGAAAGGCTGTTGTTGGGAGGTATGTATACCTTGAGTCAACCAAGAGTAAGGGAGTACTCACTTATTCTGGATGAAATTATTAAAATATGTAATATGAAGGGTGGTTTTTTTCAAGATTTAGGAAATATCTAGGGCCCTTTTGGGGGATCCTCAGGTGTTAAGCCTAGAAAAGAAAGTGATATTGCTGATTTTAAGGATGGTGCATATCAAGATGATTTATTGATTTAGGTTGACATTGGGGGAAATTAATCTCATGATGAGGAAGTTTCATCGGATGATCATGATGAAACATGTAAGGCCCCTAAGTAACGAAAGAGAGGAGAGCACTTGGCTCAGAGTGGTACTCGAGGGAGGGGTGTCAGGTATAAAGGATAGTGATCATTATTTGAGCCTTTATTTTATTGTTGCATTTTATGCACTATGTTTTTAGTATTTCCATCTACATTGAATGTGTAATTTCCTTTTATAAAAAATATTTGGGACCATAGGTTTTAATCTATGCTTCTCACCATTTATCATAATGTTTTTTTGATTAATAAAGGCATTGTCTCACATAGAATAATTTTTGGAGGAAATACATGTTATTTTATAAGATTGATGCGTCCAACCAATTAATCAAGGACCATTAAGTTAATATAGATAGATATTACTCACTTCCAAAAAACCATTGAATATATTGGAAGGCATGAGTCTAGATTATATGAAAGGAAATATGGATTATTTCAATTAGAATATACACATGATATGATTTTCTTAATCCTATGGATGGGTATACTAAGAATTAATAATATATTGGTAAAATAATAAAATAAATTTTTTTATCACACTTTTCTGTAATGAAAATTAATTAATAAAAACATTCTATAATTTTTTTTAAAAAGAAATTCAATTCACATGACCAAATTATTAACCATTTCACATATCATAGATAAAGTCAATCTTTTAACTTATTTGAATATCAAAGAGTCGTACATGTTCTTGTGACTCATACTATTCCTATAGTTGATATTTTACATGATAGAGTACGATGTTCCAAAAGAACCTCATATTGAGTATCCTGATGGGGGGATATTATTATCATTAAAAATATGAATTATACATTAGATAGTGATGAACACATACAATCATCAATGTCTAGTGAGATCTATAAGTTTCTTAAAGACATGGATGCATTCAACATGTTATCACATATCTATTGTTTTTTTGAAAGAATGAAATAAAAAAAGGACAATGATATTAAAGGATTATTTTATGTTCAACCATAGATAATGTGAACCAGTTGAATATTGTACAGTCAATATGATTGAATATATTTCACATCTAGATATTCTCTATTTTCTACTACAAAATGAAATTTTTCCAATCCTCATACAGACCTCAATATTATTGAGTATCTCCTATTTAGTGTTTAAATATAATATAAAATAAATAACGAAGAAGAACATGGATCTCTTTAATCTAATTCACTAGGTGGATAAGGACATGAAAAATTTCATTATGGTGAACAATAAGAAGGGAATAGAGAAATGATCCATGACTAATTCCAAGTATATAAAATCATTTATCCTCCCTACAAATATGTGTAATGACAAAAGGAAATAAAAATAAGAATATCCATATTTATTAGAATCTGAAATAAGAGGAATTAAAATAAAATATATGTATCATTTAAGAAGAAAGGGAATCTTAGAATTCATTTTTTGTCGAATGTAACATCACAATTTCTTCAAACTGGGTATTAGGTACATCTTGTGGTGAAAATATTTGTATCTAGATACATGAAACAAATATATTAATAATGGTTCCCTAAGTTGAAGGGGGTAATTGAGCTTCCAGTAAAATAATACTTGCATTACTATGTAATGAAGACTACCATATTGAATTATTAATATGATTTATTCTAGTTATAATAAATTTTTATTATTTTCCTAATGTAACTAAATAAATTATATACATTCATTGTTGAGAAATAAATTTATTTCTTTTCATATTTAGAAATTAAAGAACCATATTTTATATTGATAACATATATTAAGGTATGAAACAACTTTATTTTGTTTTAAAAAGACTATAATATTGAAATCAAATAGTGTAAATCAATAAGAAATCATGTTTTCATGACTTATATCATGCCAGGTTTTGGAATCACTATATTAATCATGTAATTATGAACAATTTGAAATAAAAATATAATTAAGGTTATTTAGATTATTTTGAAATAAAAATCACATGATATCTGTTATGATTTTTTTCAAGGATAAATGACCAATGAATTATTTAGAGGAAAGGGTGAAGGGACAAAAATCCTCATGAATTTTTTTTATATAGACATGTGTGGATATTTTCTTGTTCAGGAAAATTGTTTATACTAATACAATATATATTTTATGTATAACAATTATAGAAATGTATTTTTCTAGTTAAGAGGGTATAAGTCCAAATATTCTGGGAAATATTTTGAATTCAATAAAATAGAAGATAATAATCATGTTATGAAGATAAATAATCATAAATCAGACCGAGTTATAAAATATCACAAAAATAGAATTCATCAATTTTCCAAAGGTTATTTGGATACTACCTCAACTCTCTTTTCATCATAAACCATAGTGGAATGGTTTTAGTTAATTAAGGAACCTCACCATGTAATATAGAGTGAGATTGATGATATATCATATAATTCATCTAATACCTTTCTTGAGAAATTATTTATATAATATATCACATTTTCTAAATCTAGTGATAACTAAATCATCGACTAGTATTCTAAATGATGTTTGTAACATGAATAAATGTTTATAGTCTCCCACATGAGTGTGTAGTTGTGATGAATTTTATATGTTTATCACTAGAAGGAAACATACCTCTATATAAATAATTTTTTTATTAGATATTATAAGGAAACTAATATATATTATATTTCTGACACCTCCAATAAGAAGATCTTGATTGAAATGTGTATCACCATTTTGAGGGGATCACATTTCAAAAATAAATACCGGTGGATTATTGACATAAATAAAACCAATGATCACGATATACATGAGTTGGAAAGGGAAAATAGTCTATAATTCTTTATGGAAGAAGTTTTTTTAGAGACAAAAATACTATATAGGATCATTGGAATGGTTAGTGAACCATGGATAAATGGTTTTCTACTCTCTAAGGATGATAAATGATTATTAATTTATTATGATTTAACTGTATAATTCATGGAATCAATAAGATGCTTAAAAAATCATGGTGGAAAGAAGCCTGGAATCCTGAAATATATTCAAAATATAAAAACCATGACATGATTTTTATGGAGATTTAGGTTCTTGAAAATATAATTAGGTGAAATTGAGTTTTCAAACTGAAATGAGACATGGATGTTATGGTGGGAACCTATAATAAATAGATGATTTTTGAAGTATTTTATATATGAAAATTTGTATATTATAATGAGACGTTTTGACTAGTATATATACAAAAATCCATTAGAATTATTATTTCTATAATAGTTTAGCCAGATTATAAAATTTTGAAATGTATTATGTAATAGAATTCTATAACTACATCTATGTATAATACATCTATTAGAAAAAATAAAATGGTGTGTATTTCCAAAAGAAGATAACAATATATGAAAGTTATATAGATTCACTTATGGATTTATATAAGAATAAAATTTTTGGAACATTTTTTTGGATAAAGTGATAAAAACTTTTTTCATAATGTTTGAATTTAAGACCTATATAAATAATTGGTTTAGTGTGTGGGTAGTTTTTTTCTTTGTTGTATATACAGATGATATTATACTAATGTGAAATATGATACTAGTCTTATAGTTATTTAAGATATTGTTAAATTTGTCATTCTATTTAAATGAATTTGGAGAATCAGTCTAGATTCTTGGGATGAAAATCATTTAGGATCGATCTAAGATATTTTTTATAATATGTTAGGGTACATACATTGAAATGGTGTTGAAGAGATTCAGTATAGAGATCCAAGAGTGAATAAATTATAATATCACATGGTCTACATATCTCTATCAAAATTTTTAATTAGAAAAAATATAAGAGATAGAGGAGGATAAATATTCCTTTCAAAACAATAATTAGATCTATTATATATGTCACACAATGTAAATGGATTAATGTTTCCAACACCTTATCATGAATGGATTAAATCATGATTTCCTCTATGAATATTCTTGGAAACATGTTAAAAATATCATAAAATATTATAGGCATACTAAAGATATGACACTTGTTTACAGTTGAGAAAATAAATATTCCCCATGGAATATAAAAATTATAGTAACTGGATTATCAAAAATGATGTCAAATCACAATGGGTATATATTCTCTTACATAATAGAGATCCATGTCCCAAGATATCTCAAAGGAAGAAAGTAGATATTAAATCTACAATGGTGTATGAGTATTTTTTGGCTTCTAATGTATCCAATGATGTAGGTTTTTATAATATATTCTCTAATAGTTATATATGTTCATTAATAATAAAAATTTTATTAAAATTTATATTTATAGTATATAAGTGATGGTTTTATCCAAGGATACATTTTCAAATTAATAATGGTAACATATATTTCAAAAGTATCATCTTTGGAGATATTTTTCTCTGAGAGGTGTTATCATCAATGGTAAACATTCTTCAAAAGAGAAAAAGGATGTCTTGTTGAGTAAAGTCTTATTTCTATAAAATTATGATTTTCATGTGAGAGTTTATCGAATAATTATTGTTCATAGTTATATTTAATGAATGTGGGAGTTTTTTTACCTAAAATGAACATAGTTTTTTCATTAGATTACATTTATATTGAAAAAAATGAATATAATTAAATATATTATCACATATTAAGTGTTATTCTATGTGAATTTATTTTGAAAATGTTCTTAGAGTATTTTTCACATCAGACAGTCATCACCGTTCAATATTGTCACGAGAACATTGAAGTGGCATAACCGTTTTACATAACATATTACTTGTGACCGTGATGAAATTTATTAATACAATGCATATTATATTTTCAATCTCAGTTACTAGGGACTCAAACGTCATTGGGACATGTTTTTCTAAATTTAATGCTTGGTAATCTCTTTGATGGGAGGTTTTGATAATATAATATATAAAATGGATTCCATAAATGTTATATCTCTTATCAGATATTCTGGTATGTAGATGCATGTATTTTTATTTGGACATGAGATCATAATTAATTGAAATCATTTAACATATAATTTGATGAATTCATGAATCATTTAATGACATATATTCATGGTAGGTAGTATATGTTTAGTGAATCATAAGTAC
Organism: Viscum album; assembly: GCA_963277665.1. NCBI lineage: Eukaryota > Viridiplantae > Streptophyta > Magnoliopsida > Santalales > Viscaceae > Viscum > Viscum album. Next base: position 91,959,161 of record OY728164.1, read on the forward strand.
TCTGACATTAATTAATATGTAAATAAAATATTTTTCCCAAAAATTTTAATTGAAGTATATATCTTAGGACCTTTATAAGAAACATAATTATTTTATTTTACCCATTTTCTGGGTAGTTTATCAATTAGTAAAATTGAGGTTTCCTATGAATGATAACTGATCATAACGTTTGATGGAATAAGTTTTAATCCTTCATTATGAGATATAAGAATAAATATATTATATTACATAGTAAGAATCTAATTGATGTTTTGGTGGTTGTCACATTTCCAATATTCTTATTGGATACCTTAACATGTTGCCAGACACTAATCTTGTAATTTTGGCAAGACCATCCAATGCCATTGAGAAAGTTGGTTAATAGGTAACACACTTGATGTATCATGATGTTTATTTAGATCTATTTCATTTTAATTTATTATTATTATTATTCTCTAGATCAAGGATGAATATATATTCACATTTTTTGAATAAGGAAAATTCTTACACCTATTTTTTTTGTTTGAAATATATTTGTGTTTAATATTAAATAAATATTTATTTACCAGTTTGGGAATAAAATAAGTATTTATTTATTTAATATATAATATATTATTGTTAATTAATTTAAATAAATATTTTTAATTAAATAATAAATTAATTATAGTGAGGATAAACTAGATTAGTTAAGGGTTTAGATTTGAAATGTATTTTATTTAATATCATTTAAAAAAATTACAAATTATTTATTTATGAAATTATATTTAAATTTATTTGAGTTAGTAGAAGTAATGGAATAATATTAAAAATATTATTATTACTAATTAACAAGTAATGTTATTTATAATTATCAATTATAAGAAGGCCTATGTGCAATTATAAATTAAGAAACCCTATGTGTATTAACCTAATATATATCTTTATGAGTGTTAAGAGTCTTTTTTGATGAATTAAAATCTATCTATAAAATTATTCCTAATATATAAAGAGAATATATCATGAATGATCATAATAATTATATGTGATCTCTCTCCTCTTCCTTCTCAAGCCAGAGAGAACTATATGGAAATATTAAAGACTAATGAGATTCTTGTTGCATTCCATGATGAATGGAATAAGTTGTTTGGATCTATAGTTCTATCTCCCATATTTCTAAGGATTATTTTTATAGATTTATAGGAAACATGTGGATATCACTAGATAACTTCAAATTTAGATACCTTATAATGATAGTGGTATGATAAGAAGAAAAATAGTTAAACAAAATATTATATGTGATCAAATGAGTAAATTCTTTTTTATAAATTAATTTTCAAATAAATTTGAAGATATAGTATATATGAATTTTTTTGTAGTTTTTTTAATGTTATGAAGTCTTAATCCAATTAAATTTATGAAGAAGTATATTTTTTAAAGATCCAAAAACATTCTTTTCAACTTATTATTAAAAATACTGGGGGTTTAAAAACATTGATGGAATCTATAATTAGAAATATCTACATGCAAAAAAATTCTAAAAAACATACCTATCATAGATATGTTGTAGTATGAGGATATATGGGGGAATAATTCCATATAATGATATATTATAACCGAAACATATTATGAGCATTACATGCCATGATTAAAATTATCCAAATTACCTTTTCAGTAATTTATTTTCTGTTCATCCTTATTGAAAATCATTAATAGATTGAACCATTCCATAAAAGGGATGTATTCTTGAAGATTTTATCCCCTATTAAAGTTTTTAAAAATTTGTATCAGTTTCTAATTCTCCAACTCTATATCATGATTAAGATTCCATTAGTTTCATGGAATGGGATATAATTTTTATACATTTTTCAGAGTATATGGTCTCCATAGTGATTGTGAATTTTCCATAGACGAGTTCGAACTATGAATATATATTGTATAATATTTTTTTATAATGAATCAAATCAATGATGAGGTCAGATATCATCACTATGTGTATATATATTGTATACTAATTACCCAAAACTACTTTATATAATCATATATTTTTAAGTCAATCCAAAAATGAATTATTATTTTTTGTGAAATAATATATTTCATACCAATTCAATAATTTTTTCACATTTAATTTTTTTTATATTATTTCCAATAAAAAGACTGCAATTAATGTTGGAGGAGCTAAATAACGTAATGTTTTTTTGATAGCAGGTTAAAAAAATTTCCGTTTTAGGTGGGTGACAATGGATAGTAATTAGGATGGACTGATAATTGTGGAGGTCCCTTAATGAAAGTGTATTCATGTGGTAATATGTTTCATTAAATTGTTCTAGTATAAGATATAAAACAAGGGATCTATGAGTTTTTCCTAAGAGGTGGAATCAATATATTATATATATATGTTTGAATCTTTATATTATTGATGATTCTCTGATCACAATTTCTATTTTTGTTATTTCATCATGAAATTTGATATTATTTAATCATTTATTGAGGAAAGATTGAATGGAGTATAATTATCATTGAATATGATTATTGTACACCTTTTGGAAAGTGTCCACACACCAAATTATGTTGACACTATTTCAACTTGTTATGTAAATGGGAGAATATATCGAATAAAGCATCAAGAAAGTTCAAAATTATAAAAAAATATCGAATGAATAATTATTGTGTAATAATTATCTTTTTCCAAGGAAATTAACATATTTTATATCTACTATGATGGAATAATAAATTCCACCCTTTTTATTGACTCATTATTACACATTTAATTCATTACCTGAATTCTATCATGTGCACAAGGAAAATATAGCACAAAAATTTATATTACTAGTATTTTAATAGAACTAAATTAGGCCATTGAATGATCCATCCCAATTATATATATATATATATATGAATACATGTTCATTATTCTTCCCTAAATCCATACCAACAACACCATAATACCGTAAAACAATTTTTTCCATAAAATATGGCTATTATCATACTAAGTGACAACAAATATGGGGGCGAGAGAATTTCTCTAGGTCAAAAGGTGACAATATAAAAAATAATATATCAAATTTTATTATCCATATAATTACTAATGTAATTCAAAATAAACTCCAAAAATGATGATTCAAAAATGAATACTAAAATAGAGGTGTCACTAAGAACAATTCATGTCAAGGATTTAGTGTTTCCAAATAGAGGTGATACCGATAAATTGTTAGTCTAATGACATTAAATATATGAAAATAGGATATACACAAGGTTAATGATTCTTTGTGTCCAATTGAGGTTCTCATATTGAAAAAATACAACAATATTTCCATAGATATGGTATGAGGAACCACTGATCATTGGTGTTTCAAACTTTTATGAGGTTTAAGTGAACCTAATTATAGTACCATTACATCAGCTCATTTATGATGAAAATTTCTCACACATCCTGAATTTTACACCCTAACAACTATAATTCCTATTAATACCCTAAAGGACACGTATTCATAGGGTAAATGAATCAATTGTTTCGAAAAAGGAATGCAACGCTATCGAAAATACATTCTTGTATCCCTATTATGAATAATATATTATAATGAAAAGTCATATCACAAATATAATACAATTATAAAATCTTTCATGTGAATACGTACCTAATTAATAAATACTATATAGTTCATTTCACAAATTATCATGTTCCTGACACCTGCCTCATCATGATACCTATGCATATAGATCATTTTAAAAACAACTAATGCGATTTTTATCAACCCCCCAAGGCACTTTTTCCCCACATATACATATATAAACCCCCATGGATGATTGCTTCCTATCATGATTCTATAAAACCACTCCCAACCCCAAATGAATGTGGGGAGCCTTTTCTTTTAAAAATTATATCTATCACAAATGATGGTTATTGTTTTAATTATATATATAATGGATTTAATTTGGTTGTAAGAGGTAATTATCACTTGATAATTTATTAATTTTACATTATTATGAAAACCCCTCTACAAAAATAATTTAATCACTCTCATAGGTCACATAGCCATGAAAAAATTGTCCCTCTAATACTAATAAACCAAATGAACTTATTAAAAAACCTTTTCCTATGTTAATCCTTGAATAATCTTAATTATAATTGGCCATATCAAAATACAATTAATGTAAATGATCAATTATGAATCTATATTAACATAGACCTTACTATAACATATACCATTGATTATGGGAATTTTTTAGATTTACTCCATAACTGATTAAATCCATAAGACATATCCAATCAGTTATTCCTTTGATAATGAGGATATATACCCTTAGAAAAATAGAGGTTTCTTTACTATCTGAATATAAACATCTCAGATGATTTGAATCAATCTCTATATCTCTAAATCACCTAGTTAACCTCTTTATGAAAATTTAATGCACCAAAGGTAAATGATGGTTGTTGATCCGGTGTAAGAATCATATATTACTTCACTTCATTACACTACCCACTCTTCCAATAATCCTCCACCTCATTTCAATTAACCTACAATAATGATATGCATATAAATGGGAGTCCTACCTAGAGTAGTACATAACAATAATGTCCCACCAATTCATAATTCCCACGTTAAGCAATTTATTGGAACCATTAAAATATAATTCTACTCTGTTTGACATTAAACAAAATGAATATAGTCCTTATCATATGACCATTAAATACATATGCAATGGTAATGGTATTATGACCATAAATGAAACCAAAATGTTCCTTATCACCTGACCATATAATGTGTGACATGACTAGTTATACAAAATTATATTAAAATAGTTTTAATTTCACTCATAGGTATACTTACTAATAGTATATCATGTGACAAATACATCTACAATAAAACATAGATAATTGGGTACACTATAATAGAATTTAATATGAATACTATATGTATATATAATATTAAATAATATTATTATGGTAAGCCAATAAAAATAGGCGCAGTTCCGTTTATTAAAAAAATCAACATCAATCCATATTAGATAATAATGTAGTAACCTATCTCGCAGCTAGTGGAAAACAACTGAGAAATCAACCAGTTACAATATGATGATGTTGTTCAAGTATTAATATAATAATGAATACCAGGTTTTATAAAGACTATTTACAAGATAATTTAAAAAATGATTGATCATATTTTTATATCCAATAACTATCAAAAATGAGTTCAGCATTAGAGATTTACATGTAGGTGGTGAAATGAAAACAATTAAATTAGAGGATGTTTGAAGTTGTAATTCTTTTGAATTTTATTTCAAAATTTGACTATTTTCTTATATTGAATAAATATTAAATGGTACATTGAAAATATTTGGGAGGTGATTATAAAATGGTTGAAGGTATAATATTTAGATACATTAAAAATCATTGGTGATCATGGTTGAAAAGATGTATTTTTTTTATGAAAACTAATCATCATCTGTAATATATTTACATAGCATACTTCTCTATATGTTTCCATTTTACTCTCAATTTTATTTGTATGAATGAATTATATGTCAACATTCAAATCATTGTTACAATATTTTAATGTAGTTATAAAAATAGAGGAAATTTTTTTTGACCTTATATGAGTAGTTACCATTCCCTAAATATAGTAACAATGAACTACTGAATTATTAACCATTATAAAAAAATGGATATGTTCTCATAGGATGTATTCAAGTACAAGTAAACCAGGTAAAATCATTGTATCCCCTAATATTCTATTTACACATGTTTTTTGTGTTGTTTGATTATTGTGAAGGGGGTAAAGTTGTATCACAATAATAAAGATAATATTTGATTGATAATAATATAAGGATAAATTTATAACACCCCTATTCACCCCCTTTGGGTGTAATTGTAGTCCATGGGTTACAATAACACCACATACCCATATAATGTATTCAAAACCACAGAATCATAAAAACATATTTTTAGAAAAACATATTCTCCAAATGAGGCATTACACCCCTAAAATTTCATTAGTGACATAACTTTGTTTACCAATATTGTTTTTCATACCCTATAATTAGACCCAACCATTTAAACTCAAAAAAAATATATCATCAAATATAATGAAATTAGTGTTACAAAAAAATATATTTTTTCTCACTTAACGTTCAATATAATGCTTAATAATATTAAACAACAATGTTTATAAAGATAAAAAATTTCAGAAATAATTATAATAAATATCTTAAAAACATGTACATATAAATATAAATATAAATATTTATTTTGAAAAATAGAATGAATCATTATCCATAAAAAATAAATAATACCATTTAAAAGAACAATAATAATTTTTAATACCATCCGCACATAAATATCACAAATTTAAAATTTTCATCTATTGGGTTTTTAAGATTTTATACATTGAAGATTAACCATTTTTATTACAAAACATACAGAAAATTTTTTCCAAAAAAATTAATTCGAAACTAAAATAAAAAATAAATGAAATCCTAATTCATTTTATGATATGAACCCATTAAATTTATCCACCAATTATTTTTTTGAAAGATTTTTCCCATAGAATAATTTAAAAAAGAACTTACCTTTGACTATCAATTATATATAAAATAAGTAATGAAATACCTATTTCAATATTTAGGTTCTTATCAAAAAAAAATAGATTTCAGAAAACCAAACATGAGAAAAAATTCCAGGTTCAAAATTATTAATTCAACCATCAAATAATAATTTAAAATTCAATTAACATATTGTTTTGAAGGTGTTATTTCTATAAAAAATACACTACATGTAAAAATTTCTATATGTTAAGAATGTATAGAAATTTATTATTCATATTTGTTATATTTTAATATTTATAATTAAAATCCTTTTTTAAAATCACATTTCATAAATGATATAACTAGATATCTATATATGAAAAATAAAAACTAAATATATATATATATATAACATGATAAAAACCCAAATATATAAGAACTAGATTTAAAATTGAAAAAATAATAAATCTATACCACCATTAAAATATATCATTCATAAAACAATTACCTCTAAAAATTTATAAATAAACCCCATGAAACATATTTCCAAAAACTATTAAATATTAAACACCAGGTTTGTTTTAAATTAAATATCAAATTTTTTTCAAAATAAAATTTTGAATCCATAAAATACTTTTATTTCACTTTGATGATAAATTAAACACATATATAACTTCATCAAACCAATTAAAAATTAAAAATTAAAAATTAGTGCAATTAGTACAAGTTAGATTCATTTAACAAATCCAAAAATTAAACACTATAAGTCTTAAATTGAATCGAAAACACATTTACATCTATTACAAAAATAAGAATGTTTATTTATAAATTTTATATAACATATTTAGTGTATTTTAAAGTTATTGATGTGTCATGCAATTTCATGAAATCAAAATAAAACAAATAAATATTCCAACAAAAATCGTAGTTCATAATAGAACAACTATTACCCAAAACACAATATGAAATTCCATAAAAGTGATGAATATAATTAATAAATATTGTTAAAAAATTAGAAACTAAATAAGTTGCATTATTTTATGAAATTTAAATAATATTATCATAAAAAAATTCAATTTATAAAACACTTTCCAAATTAAAAATTTAATTCCATTATACTATGATATTTAAAAATTACAGAATAAGCCTTTATTTCATATCATTTTAAGAATGTTGGAACTTTATAAAATCTTTATAATTATATGAAAACTAAATAATGTATACTAGAAAATTTAAAATACACCTTTAAAACCCCATATTTTCTATCCATGTAATAGATATTCACATTAGTTTTCTCTAGAAATGAATTCTATAAGTGATTAAAATTGAACATCATTTTGAACTTAAAAATTAACTTTTTTTATAAAAATTCATAAATTATTGTTTGTATGATTTTTATTATGAGTCATTATATAAATGAATAAATAAGTAAAAAACAATAGATACTACGATATTAATACCCTTAAAAAGTCATTTTTAGATATTTACAATCAATTAAACCCCGAATCATAACTATTTAGTGAAACAATAAATGTTTATAATAGTTTTTTATTAAATTAGAAACATTCCTTGATCAATGAAATTTAAAATTCCAATCATCTATAATGATTATAGATATTGAAGACACATCACTGTGATAGATGAAATGATTTTAAAACATGTTAAAGGGTTGAATGACTCTTTATAATACTATAATATACTGGAAAGATGAGGTTCCACTATAAATGGGTTGATCAAGTATATTAATATATTAAATCTCATGTTCTTATATTCTCATATGTCTATAAAACATACCCAACTATGTTCGTGCACTCTGGATCCCTTTGGTAACATTCCCACCCATATATCTTGCCACAAAACCTACATTATCAAGATACAAATTCTATTTCATGATCATGACTAATAAAACCAATAAAAACCATGGGTATTAAATAAAAAATTAGAATAATTTTCTATTTATTAAAAAAATAAATATTAAATGCTAGACAATTATACAAAACTGTAAAAATATATATCCATACATTGAAGATATATCATAAATCCACAAATATAAATAATAATTTTTGGTTAATACTATTTAAAGAAATAGAAAATATAAATAATATTCTTTTGTCACACAAAATAAATCAATATTTTATATCCTTTAAAGATTATAACTTAGTCGATGGATCATTCATGGAAAATGGAACCACTAGTCATAAATTTTGTGTAGAGTAAAAAATGACAAGGTCTTATACAAACATGTGTCTGTTTGATTCGTTTCATATGATTCCTCATGAGGTTCCCATAATTATTTAACAAATTAAAATTCAACAAAATTCTAAATTGAGATAAAAATATTAAAATAATATTTATTTAATATTTTTAGAAATCATGCAATACGTGTTTTAATTTTTAAAATATATTTTGAATGTGATCACATAAATTTGTAATATAAAGGATAATGTGAATGAATACATACACATATAAGAAGTTCTCTAATGGGTCAATTGAGAGAGGCATTGGATACACACACAAAACTTATTCATCAACATAATCATATTTATACACATATGCATAGCCATACCAACATTTAAATTTATGTAAAACCCCATCCAATGTTCCATCCTTGACTAACATGAATCCCAAAATGATATCATTAGAGTTTCACCATGAGAAGACAATTTTTTTAGATTAAAATCATGAATATGAAGAAACAATATTGGGAGAGATCAGTTTTAAGCTATTTTAGTTGTTTTATTATGAAACATTAATGGTTAACCATGTAATTTACATTTATGATTTATTAAAATTTAAGTTATATAATATATTTCACAATATTGTACATATACCATCCATATAACAATCATTATCATTGCATAAATAATAAAATTCATCTATATGTATTTTAAAATAAAAAGGTTATTAAAAAATTAAATTTCACATGTATATTAATATTTTTAGTATCTCAACAAATAACTAATCGTCCCACCAAAATGTGTAAATTTAGATCATACCCAATGAAAATGATAATATTTTAAATATAAAGGTGAAAATATTAAACTTTTACATATACGTTAACAAAATCATTTCATTAAAAACTACAGAGTGTAATCCAAAAAAAAATTATTTCAATTAAAAATAATTATTAAATTAATATTTACGTCTAATTAATATTATAAAATCATTCAAATCCATCATTTATAGTAAATTATCCTAAAATTTTCATGATTCATTTAAAAGACCTAGTGTTTAAAAATTTTAAAAAACAAATTTTACCACATTTTATAGTGAAATATTGAAGGGATCACTAGTTATCCACCAAAAAACCTTATAATTATCAAGATATGAAATCAATAATATATGAATATAATCATCATAATTTGTTTTGGAATTGAAATTTGAATCCCAAATAAATGTTTGGTTAATGCATGATTGGTTCTGAGAAAATCTATTCCAAAATGGAACAAAATCATTCTTAAAGGGTATGTTTCATGAAGATCAGGTCCTTTTCCAATATCTAGAGATCATAATGCTCCATGTATGAATGGTTACACTTTTAAAGGGTGAGGGTTTGATGGAAATCCCTACAAAATGATAGTCAGAGTCGTGGAATGCTTTATAAATGAACGAATGATTGATGGTAATCTTCATGGGTGAAACTCTTGGACTCATGGAGACAAGACCCTTAGTGAAGCCCATGCAGCTTCGAAAGAACCTCCAGTATTCAAAAAGGCCATTCCCTATAAATACCCGATTCAGTCAAAAATTTTGAGGACAATGAATGAACTTTCAACTTTTGATATATCTCTCTTTTCATGAACCCCTTTAGCATCATGAACCAATGTTTAAATGGATCACTCAAGGTATCCTGGATTCATGAAACCTAATTCTTTGTGTTATTAATATCCTAAAACCAATGTGGATATGATTTTAACTAGATCCTATTACATTCAAAAAGGAATAAGACCCTTTATGGAACTTGTGGCTTCACGTGTCATTCAACCTTTTTTAAGTACTTTCCTTATTAATTAGGAGTTTATCCTATGGAAAGGTCACCTTGTTTCATGAAGAATACTTATTCATGAATCCCTTGAGCAATGTGATGACACCAAGATGCAAAAATACTTACTTTGTAAATGTATAATCATCTTGAATCACCTTTCATGGGCTTCTCCATCATGCCACCAATCAACTGAATCCTTATTATGAAGGTTGAGTTCCCAAGCTCCACACTCCAATCCAATATCAGTTAAAATCCACCTCAAGTCCCCCACACGACTAGTGCCGAACATTATTATGCATTTCCACTTCACTCAAAGTGATAATCAAGCCATTTACCTACATTTTTATTACACAAATAGGTACCCTAATTCTCATTACATTTAAATATAGGGACCCCAACATGGAACACATGATTTAACACCCCTCAATGGATGTTCCAACTATATTCCCCACCCAATGTAACATGATTGGTGGTCATGTAAGCCTATGTGGAAAGGATTGAGTCCCCCACATACAATATGCATGATATAAATCTTCATAAATTTACATCCAAGTAGTATGATGTTAAACTAGAATGATCGTTCCTTATCACAAAACATATAATTGTAGTCTTACCTAGTGTGATGAACACGAGTTTCCCCATGTTTGATCATCATGGGTTTCTAAATTTTACTCCATAGTGAGATGATTGATCCTCCATCGGATGTATCTACACATAAGCCACACACTGTCTCTCCCCATCACGAGACGACCATTCTACCTCAGGAATCTAAATGTGTATTCTTCACACTATTTCAACAAAGCGAAATTCTCTCACGAAGGGAATATTATACATGTAATCCAAAAACCATCCCACGTCAGTGATCCCATTCCGATATTACAATTCATACCATATAATGTTAAACTAAATGTATTGATCATATCACACTAACATAAATTATGTCATTGAACTATGTGGTTATTGATCCCTATCTTTTAAATTGGGTACATATGAAGCCTCCTTAATGTTCAAGCCCTGCAATGGTAAATGTTTAGGTTTGGAATCTTACCTCCTATGGAAAAAACAATAAAATTTATCTGTATGGGGAATCCTAATCCATAACTCCATATGTTCCTCCATAGGGCATTCTGATCCGCATCACATGATCCACCTCCATAGGGAATTCTGATCAACCCAATTTATACCCACATGATGTTAAACTCTTTCACAAGATTCACCTCCACGGGGTGTTATGGGCCATTGGTAAACTATCATGTTGTGACATACTTCCTCTTAGGGATAAAACTTCTAGAGCCATCTCCATGGGGAATTATGATCTGTATATCCTAATTTTCCTCCATGGGGCATTCAAATCAACCCAATCATTATATAAAACACATTATAATTGTACACTTGACCCACATCCATGAGGTGTTTTGATCCACTGGTAATCTATCATGTTAGGACATCATCCCATTAAGGATTACAACATCCGGATCTAAATTTATGAGGTGTTCTAATCCGAATCTTCTGATCCACCTCTATGTGGAGTTCTAATAAACCAAATATGTCTCCAAAGTACATTAAAATCGCACCTAGGAGCCACCTCCATGGGTAGTTCTGGTACAATTTTAAATCATCCAAGTGTGACATATTCCCTAATATGGACACACCTTTTGATCATCCCATATGGGGTGTTCTGATCAACCAACTCATCTCCAAAATATATTTAACTTGTTCCCTAGATCAACCTCTATGGGTTATTTTGATCCAATGGTTAGAATTCAAGCGTTTTATCCTCCCTCTTGGGGATACACCTCCCAAATCAACCTACATGGGGCATATGGATCCAAAAATCAAGATCCACCTCTATAGGTTGTTCTGATCGATTAGTATACCTTCCAAGTGTGAAAACATCCCTCCTAGGGACACACCTTCAAGATCAACCTCCATGGATAGTTCCAATTAACCTCACTCAGTATCTTCAAGACATTAAACTCATGCCATGATTTTCTAAAACTAATTTCCTGATCAATCTTCACCAGATGTAGAACAAGTGACATATCCCAAACGGTTACCCTATGCAATAAACATGGGATTCATGAGGTAAAAATACATTGATAATTTACGCCCCTAGTGTTGTTACCTCATGACTGACACATGATTTATTGGTTATCATGCCTAAGATAACTCTTATAATATTCCCTCTCAAGAAGAAGATTCATAGTTGACCCATGCACCCAATGTCTATACATGCCTAGAGATTCCTAACATGACTAATCTTCTGGCCAAAGGATGTTCAACACCTTAAACTACTTGGATCCCAAGCCTCGTCTCACCCTTATAGGTCATCTGGAATAGTGATATCAATTCCCTTCATATGCTGGAACAAGTATTTTGTGGTATTTCCAACCATGGATATGAGATGATAGGACTAGAAGGCATTAGAGCATCACATGTATCATCTCCCCCGAAGTCCTCACAAGGGGATACCACCTCAATTCAAAAATCAATACACTTTGAGAGACTATAGTCAGATAGATACCATGAATTTATCCCCTATTTCAAGTAATTGGGGGATTTATGAGTGACCACATGAAATAATTCATCTCAGGAGATGCCATGGAGGTCTCCCACCTGACCTCGTCAATTCTATCAATAACCAGTACCTCATGCCAACGAATAGGTTGACTTTTCCCCTTCTCCACCAACCCCAATCCAATATACCCGAAACCACCATTCGGTATCAGTTAAAAATAATTCTCTACATGGGGATTCATATTCCATGATTTTAGTATCCCCTGAAACCACCTATGAATCTCAAAATTTTCCTACAATAGACTAAGAGGGATCCATCTTCACTAGATTTGGATCGAGATCATAGTGAAGACACATGTAGGTTAGGAATCACTAGAACCATATATATCCAATAAGAGACAGCCCAATATTAGGGAACTCATTGTGAAGGTCCTACCTGCACCACCATAAACACAAGAAGAGGTCATCCCCACTCATTAAACAACCATAAAGGAGGTCCTCCTCATGTTATTTATAGATCAGATAGAGGTCATCCTCATTCCTACACCAACCTGGGTAGAGTTCCTCCCCGCATAAATGATGTCTCAAGTAGAGGTTATCCCTACTCTTTCTACAACAAGTTCAGTGGTCCTCCCCATACTCCTAATTCCCAGCACAGTGGTCCTACCCATGTTCCTACCAGTGAGAGTGGAGTTACTCCCCACTCCTTCCCTAGTCAAATCAGAGGTCAGCCCCACTCCATCAACATCCAATACAGAGTCCCTCCCTGTATCCACACCAACCAAAGTGAAATACCTACCCACATTACAACACACCATTATGACTGTTTTCTATGTGTTTAAAAGATACCCTACCCTAAAGAACCAACCTAGGTCAGAAGGGTGAACAATAACCACCGAAGGTGAATTCTAGGGAATCTCTAGGATATCAACAAACTCATTATCATATCTTCTTACAAGGACATAGAATAATCCAAAATAGAGCCTCTATCCAAACATCTAGATTATGTGGAAAGATCCACATAGTTGAAATTATCCATCCTAGAAGATGAAAACTACAGGATATTTAGATCCCTCTTTAGGTACATCAATGTGGAGAAGGTTCTAGATCCCTTTCAAGGGTTCATGATGCATCCAATATGATATCTACATTTTTCCATCCTCTATAGCTATACACAAGAAAATTGAGATATTTTGGGGTTTGTGATGACTCTTTCATATGGTGAGCACCTTGTTGAGCCACATATGAGTGTTTCATCCCTCACACATGAGGCATTGGTAAATACCCCATCGAATAGGTATTTGATTGTGCAGTTGGTACCAACCCAAAGAGATGTCCCATCATGAAAAAAATAGTTAACTAAAGAATTGGATCATCTTCTAGTTAACCAGTCAATGAACAGATCCGCATTTATGTCACCACCCATCTATTAGTCAACACATATTAAAGTATTCTCTGACCAAGAACATGTCACTTACACTAAACAAGATGGATTTTGTTATATCATTGATTTCAACCAACAATTAGTGGAATTTTGGCCACCTGAAACTATAAAATACAGTATCCTATAGTCCCTTATGAAGGTCTAAGACACATATTTTCTCTTGATGAGCTAGAAAATATTTCACCACATTTGTGATCATAATTTGTCTGATCATGTTTCCCAGGGGAACCTCGAGTAATTTGATCAACATTATCAAAGGTTCGAGTTAGTATCAATCCGAGTGGATCATTTTCCCACTTCATATAGATACCTTATGACCCTTAAATATAGATGCATCATGTGCCGCATATTTATCTTCTAGATTATGCATTTGGAATCTCCACATGTGTAGATTATGGGGTAGGGATAACACACTTTTCTTTACTTATGTCCTATCTTATTATAACATGAACTAACTATTGATGATAGTGATTCCTCACTGGGTATCGTTATGGTTAAAATGGTTATCTCCAAACTTCTATAGTATCATATATATAGGCCCATTCATGCAGCTCCAATTGGGGAAGATCCACCTCAAGATGGAGGGAAGTACTAGACATGCCCTTATAGATGTTTCGTCACCTATCAGCTAAGGTAAGAGATAGACTTTAGGGATCCCTACATTAATGCATAATTAACATCCCCTCGGAATATATACATATTTAAGATACATGTATGGACATCCAATCCATCTATGTTTGCAAAAAAATGTAGGTAGAACCCACTTTAGTTTTTTTAATCTATGATCTTGCAGAACATAAGAACATCCTCACAGATTTCATGGACGGTTTGTTTCCAAATTACACCACCACTTGATAGGTTCCAATTTATATTTCAATGGGGTAGAAATTTTTTATTATCCAGATTCCCCCATTCTTGATCAATAACCTTGGACATCCAGACAGAGAAGGGGTGGAATTAAATGGAATTAAATAGAGATATGAGTCACTAAACCGACCCAAGAAGAATAACTATCCTTATCATGATCTAGGTTGTACCAATGAACAAGCTAATGAGCCTACTTACCGAGTTGATGAGCCTATCAATTAATTGGTGGTCAGGAATCCTTGTCAATATTAAGACCCTCGCCCTGACGAACAAGTATCCTCTCTCAGAAACATTTTTAAGGTACTTGAGATGTGATATGTGAAAATCCCACCTTATAAAAATTCATACCTAACATTCTTCGATGACACATGAGCACCTCATAAGATTGGAAACCCCATATTTTCTTCTTTCAATGATATGGTTGAACCAATTTAGCATTAGGACCACTTACTCTCAATTTGTGAGACTATGTCAGGAATCCTAGAGTAGTAAGAACCCACAATGCTTCGGTGTTTTTTTTTGACACTAGAAGGACCCACACCAATCTTGTATGACCAACTACCAATAGGGGCCATCACTAGATGGGAAGACCTTCACCTGTAGTTCCTTTACTAGTTCATCTCCAAAATGTGTAAGAAAATTATTAACAACCTCTTTAATTGAAATAAAATTTTTATAAAGGATTTGTCGCTTTTTTCATAGGATAGAGGCCTCAAATATTCATTCGACATGCCACTAACATAAGGGATGATGTTAAAAATGTGTATGGGGAATGTAAATACTCGGATATTCCCTAACATAATCTCCCAAAACATTATAAGTGGGTTCCAGGAGATTTTTTTTCATGGCCCAAAATCTAGATGAAGCATTGAAACAAGCTAAAAAGTCATGCCCATTGCCTATTCCAACACCTAAAAAAGGTTTAATAAAGTAGAAACTTTCTTCACCATATATGTAGAGGAACCCAATCCACTGTAATTGTTGTGTCATATTCCAAAAATTCCTTATAAAATATATCCTTATAAATTGTGACCATTTAATGTGCTAAACTATCTGGGACCGCCTTGGAAAGAACAACCACCTAGATGATAGAATGCAGCTCCAACCCCTCATTAGGATATGTTATCTCATTAGGTCCAGGTTCCCATTGTTCCATTCTCTAATAGAAGGAACCATACCTTCTCATACAAGGAAACACAGGTCTTATGAAATTTCATTTGATCCCCTGAAATGGGGATTATAGAGCTACTAGAATTCAATAGACCCTAAGAAGTCGTACACACTGACCATCCTGACCATTTCCCATACCATGGGATCATTGAATACACCATCAAGAAACGATATTTTTTCAAGACATATCTCTAGGGAAATGTGGATAATGTTCTATTCATGTTTTTCAATGTCCCAATGTATGTGATGCATATCTCCACCAAGGGAGAAAAGTAAATTGATGGTTCGAGTGAATGGAATCATGCATCAAATCATGGAACTCAGAGGTATAATGACTGGTTGGCTCAAAAAGTGGTTTCTCACTCTCAAAGTATCATCTATACCATTATAGGTAGAACATAGTATCCATTATTCACTAATTCTTCACCGTATTTTAGTTCTACATATTTATAACAACCTTCCCAATCTCAGAAGAGATGTCGCCCACAGTGTAATGGAAATTAGAGTCCCCCATCCATGCTAAATCCATCCTTATCTCTGAGTTATTTCATGACTACTTAGTTGGTAATCACACCTAGGTTCCACCCAACATTGGAATTCCCCTCTTATATAGAGTTGAAGTATACTTCAATTAATTATATTTAGTTGGTGGACCACTTTATAGTGCTTGATAGTGCAGAATACTAGGTAAAACCCCCAGATGACTCCATCCAACACCATCATACAAAATGTAAAGGATGTGAAAACCACTAGAATGATTATGAAATCACCTCAAACCTATCATTGTGTTCTACGAAGACTAGGAAACATGATTTTTATAGATCTCATCTGATATAGTACTCCCAGCCTAGTTCGTCAGTTTTTCTATTATAGATGACAGTGTTAACTGACTGGGAAGATCAGTTATGACCACACTATTGTCATTCGTATCTGGAATGATTCATGCCCCAGATATATGAAAATCTTCTAACAATATTTTATATTTAGTTAGCTAACCATTAGCATGATATTTCCAATACTAGTAAAAAACCCATAGATAATGCTATGAAAACTCATTGTGGTTTCATCCAAATAGCTCCATCGTATTGAAAAAACAGGCCTTTGGCATGGATGTACGATGTTCTGAGGCACATCATAAATATTACCACAAGTATATTGATCTTCATAGACCTCCACATGTCAAAGGAAATGTGTAATGTACTTATAGAATCATTGAAAGCCCAACTCTATTTCGAATTATATGTAAATCTCACAAAGACCTACTATGAATAAGATTTAATTAAAGGGAGTTCCATGCCATTATCTTATTCTCTAGGTAAGATTAGATAATACTCATTCATGGTCACATCCACCCTCTTTATATAATAGGCTACTTCAATGTAGTGTAAATCCATCACATCCTAGTCTACAAAATCCCTAGTGTTAACCTCATCTCAACCCAAACTCTCTGCAACCAGGGAATGATTAAAGAATATCTGACTACCTACATCCTAGAAATTTAGGTTTAGGATAAGAAAAGGTATAATTTTTTTGGAAATATTCAGATGAACACCCATTTTAGTGTCTCGATATAGTGAACCGAGTTTTTTGTGGTCTCACAAGATACTACATACAATGTCTTACTGGGTAGGCCCTAGATTTATCTTTATGAAGTGTTCCCCTCCTCATATCAATAGTGCCTCAAGTATTTCTTCAACAGTTGGGTAATGGTACTTTAGGGTGATGAATCTCCCTTCTACTCCTATGAAGCACTCTACATGGATAACCACTACTACAAGAGGGAATGGAAGTAGGTTTAGACCAAATATGTTGAACACAAAACAACCATAGTCAATCCATGGGAATACATGGATTCTGAATTCAATCTCTAGATTCACTGGTTGGAGACCATGACCCCATACTCAAGAAGATTATTTTTTGTATACAATAATAAGGGTTTCAAAATCCCTAAACGGAAAGAACAACTACATATTACCATGTACTATTATACGAATAAATTCCTCTATTGTAATAGAATCCCCCACCCATGTGATGAACTTAGAGGTTTTCCCTATAGGTACTATTTCATTACATTATTATCTATTTTGTAGGGTGGTATTGAATCAATGAAGGCCAATCCTCAACCACTACATTGAAATCATGCATGGACCTGATTGATAAAGCCCCAATAGAATTGCATTGATGGCCTCTGACAACATGGATTCAACAAAGAAAGATCCCCTTAGTGGAGATTCCATGTCTTCCCATGTATGAAAAAGTGATCCCCCTAAATCATATATCATAGAATAACCTCATCCTCCTACTAAATATCTTACCTCATACAGGGAGGAAGATTTGAAATAAGATCTTCCTAAATTTTAAGAGGGTGACTACATCACCATCAATGGTCTGATTAATGTGAACATCGTCACTGTGTAATATTTGAGTTTGGCATTGATCTGTGCAGACATACATGTATGTTTATTTCCTAAAGTGACATTGTTATTTATTTTCCTAGAGGTATTATGAGATTCCATGACTATATGATCAGGTCACATTTCACCTTCTTAGTCTCCCAGATATTCATCATGGTTTCAAATAGCCTCTAAGAAATATTCAACCCTCTAACAGTACCATATTTGAGGCCAAGATTGATAATCTTGTCAAATCTATTTTTTAGAGAAGTTCAATGCCCCATGTGCCTAGCAAACAACATCCCAGTTTTGAAGAAAAATTTGAATATTAGTCATTAATTTGAATTATAAAATCTCCACAGACATTTATTAAAGTATGCTTTTCCCCTTATAGTGACTGAGTTGTTTATCAATGCTACAATTGGGTCCTAGACCCTCTCCTTTGAGGATGGATATTTCCAGTACAAAAAAACATGGATGACCCCTTAAGATGAAGAGTATCCCACCTTTAGGGAGCCAAAAGGGGTCTTCTTCTATTAGGTGATTCACTTTGTCATGAATAATGCATGACCCACTTATTAGCGGGTCGTACCCATATCTCCAAACCAATTAATGTGGAATTGGTGGAATATACATGGATGGAATTGTGGTAATGTCCATCCACTATCAGGACCATCTCATAGACCTTGAGAAATTGATTGGCTTCCTCCAATCCTACAAATTGATGATGAACCCCTTCAAGTCTGAATTTGGTGTTACCTTTAGGAATTTTTTCGACAACATTATCAAATACAGAGTCATTGAGATTGACCTGGATAAGATCAAATCCATCATCTATATGCATACCCTAAAAAAAATTTAGGACCTATGATATCTCCAATGAAACATATCCTATATATTTAAATTCATAATGAATCTCTCTAGAATGTGTAAGATATATTTTATACTCAAGATGAAAGGCACTAATTACCAATGGGATAAGGGGTTCCAAAATTCTATTGAAGAAATCAAGTATTATATGGTAAAATCTCTAGTTTTGATTACATACATCTTAAAAATTATTATTTTCCTCTATGTTAATTCCCTAGATTAGTCCACAAATTCCTTTCTCACCTATATGATCAATGAGGGAAGATAAAATAGTTTATACTATCTCAATCAAATGCTCCTTGATACAGAGACAAGATATTCCCCTACAGAGAAGAGAAAAATCGTTCTAGTTTTTCTAGTGTAGGATTTGTGAAATTATCTACAAAATCCTATGATATAAATTATTTCCCATTTAGATCCTCTAATATATATCCTAAATCACCAAAAGTTGAATGAATGGATAGAACACTAGGAATTGATCTTGTAGCAATTTGAAATCAAGTTTGTTCTATAGAAAACCATCAATTGTTAGTCATTAGTAGTCTTCCCAGCTTCCAATTCGGACTCTGAAAAAATTCCCATAGTTACTGATTTTATATATGAGGATATTCTATTATTATATTCATCTAAGTAATTTTGGAAGACTAGTATTTATGGTTCATCCTGAATCTCGACTGGTAGAAGGCTCAATAATTCATAGCTCAATTGAGCATGTTTAGGGATTGTCTTCATCAACATGACATATGTTATCATGTCATACTCATTCATACAATTATATGGTTACACCAATAATTATGTAGAGTATCATGTTTTAATTACTAGTCTCAGTCCGTCCCTTGAGATTGATATCCCCCTCCTTCATGTGAAGGGATACTCTAAGCTAGTCATTAAATAGATTAATGGTGACTACATTGTCAGAAAAACAGAACTCATTCCTCTATGGAAGCACACTCTTCAGGTGAAGTTCCATATTAATTATCAAATATAAGTGACTCATGTACCTCAATTATATAATGTTCGAGCCTATGCCTTGGCTATTTTATATGTGTCTCCTACAGAGCCTAACCAGGATGGCCTGTTCATTCATGTGGTGCATTGGAGGGTCATTTCTCCCTTCAAATTAAATGCATATAACATGAAATAGGTGAACTAGTCTGCTACTAGAGCTTCTACATCAGGATGCTAATGTTCTCTCATAGTAGAGGAATAACCTAATTATACAACTCCTTTTATTGAGTAAATTGTATTTGTAATTATACTAACAGACCAAGCCGAGCATGAGAAAATCTATTGTAATTTATCATATGTCACCCTCTAGATTAGGACTAACCATTAATCAAATATCTATAAATGTGGGTTTGATGGAATTAACTTCCATTTTATCTATGGAGATGATATTCCTCATGTAATACATAATGTTTAAATCAGGTCATCTGGTTCAAATTATGATGGATTGATTATCCTTTAATATATTTGATGGATGGACTACTTAGGGCCATCCATTTAGAACTACTGCATCAAGTATGTTAAAATTTGTCACACATGTCACATATATTACATATTTGTGCATTGATCATTAGATATTCTCTATAACACAATCTATTAGTGTTTCTTTGTAGTGTGGGGGCGTGATATTATAGTCCCATATCCACCGAAAATATATCTTCAATGCAGGTTCTTTCTTACTAAAATAAATTTCTTACCCATGTGGGTAGAAGAAATTCCCCTCATTGAATTAATGGCTCGATCGGTGATCGATTTTTTGAGCTCCTATATCAGTCAAAATTTTAGATTTCCCAATGTTATTCTCGACAAAAATGTCACCAAAAAACATGATTTCTAGATAAAGAGATATATGACAAGTAAAATATGCAGTCAAACCACACTTCCTGCAACCATTCAAGGGTTAATTGACATATCGATTCATTCCCCAAAACACCCTCTAACAGTTTTTAGAAGCTGGTGGGAAAGAATAATAAATGTTAGCAGGAAATGCTAACCAATTCATTATGGGTATATCATATGACAACTCAGAGTTCCATCATGATGGCTCCATACTCACTAGTGTACAGAATACAGACATTCCTTCCCATTGTGGTTCAATTACTATCACTCCATATAGCAATATATAACTAGTAGACACTAGATAGAATCATATAAGATCATATATCTGAGTTGGAATTCCACAAGGATAACATTCTCAAGTCCTTGAACTATCTATAAACGAACCCAAAAAAGAAATAATGAGTTATCAATAATAATTTTTCCTTATATCATTCCTCTAGGGTGACACAGTGTAGGATCTCATAATTCCAATGATACCAGGAAAGAAGATTCCAATGTAAGAGACCAAATAGAAAGTACCTTATATTGTTCACAATCTCTATTCCAAAAGTAAATATTTTTTTTATCAAAATATATGGAGATCATATAACACCACACTACAATTAAATGATTCTCAAGAATTACTTCATGTAAAGGAGCATATTGGTCCAAAATATATGGACCTAAACTTCATTTTCAAGTCATAGTATCATGAAATTAAATTGTGTGCATTTCTTCCCCTGTAATGTGTTGTTTACCTCAATCCTCCTTGGTCCCCATTCCCATTCAGTTATTCCAATTTCACCATGAATATCCCATATTTAATAATCCCATCATGGTCTAAACTATATGGCCTTAAACTATGATCCCCATTGATCCAAACAGTATGACCTTAATCTATGAGCCCCAAATGCCAAATTCATGACATTAAACCATATACATGTCTTATTTGGAATATGTGGTGTAGTGTAGGGCCTCATAGGGAATAATTCATGTATGGGTTTTCACTCCACCACACAACATATATCCACTTTAGATGCCCCTATAAATTTTCCCAACATTATGACCTCAAACTATTTTCATCCCCTATAGTCTGAGTTGTATGACATTAAACTATAAAGATTGATGTCCTCATCACATGATGATAAAGTGCATACTTACCCAGCCAAAAATAGGGATCATATTAAATTAGAAATAATATATGATGTTTACCCCTTTTGAATATGTATTATGCATATGATAAATATGGGATAGTCAAAAACCTTACCTCATTCCCCAAACATGGGATACCACAAATTCCATATATAGAGTGGACCACCCCTACTGGGATCGGTCTACTAAAATATCATTTTTCAAACTATGTGTAGATTGATTCCAATCATCATGGGATACATAGTGATACTATGACTTATTTCATCGAAGCCTAATGAAACATTAATCAACCATGTAGACCATTGGACCTAGTCTTGTTCTAAGAAATACGAACTTAAACTATGTTTCATTTTTTCTATGGAAACTTATTTGGAACATGATCTTCTTTGGACTCATTCATGTTATGTCTTTCCTCTTTCTTGCCACACAAGTAACCTCAAAAAACACTTCTACATTCCACACATCACAAAATCAAACTAATTTACCATAGTCCAAGAGATATAAATATATACTATTTTCCATGATCTTGAGAATACAAACATAAACATTGTGTATCCATGTTCAGGATCGTTTCATGTGGTGCAAGGCCTCCTTGTCTCACTCAATTCGGGGTTTAAATCTTGAACCATACAAACACCATTCAACCCCCTCCATCCCATGGTATAGACTAGATGATCATAAACTGTGTGTATCACCTCTAGAACTACATGTGGCATGATTCCCATCTTCATGGGATAAGTAGTGACACCTAAACATTACACTCCAGGCCTATCTGTAGACTCACCATAATGAATACATTACCTATAGTGAAATCACCTCAAAATTTTATTCAATACTCTTTCAAGGTAGAATCCCAATTAAATTATATTATCCCATCAATGGGAAAGGATTCCATCGCATCCTAATATTAGGAATGAACATCCTCATTTTATGACATTATACTGTTGTGTTACTGGAAACAAGTATGGGATTCCACCAAATAAAAGATAATCTTACCCTGTATCAATCCAAGATTAAACATATGAAAAATAAGATATAAAAACATCAACAACATATGACATGAAACTGTATCCTTACCCGTGATGAATTCAATATTCCTCATATCAATGTATGAAACGATTTGATAGTCTCATTTGGGAAGTTATCCCCTACCTGTTTCAATCTCCCACCACGCCGTGTTTTAGAACTACACGTGTCATGTTTCCCATATTCATGGGTTACATAGTTATGCTAATATTTTTTATCGTAGGTACAACCCCTACATCGGCTAATCATATGTCATTTTCCTTAATAGTTTCATGGACCATAATTTGTATCCTTAAACAAAAATCCATGGTCTATGAAGAATGACGTTAAACTATTTAGAACCATCCCCTTATGCTTCACACAGAACACATGCCTTCCTATACCAAATTCATTCTAGTCCATTCCGACAAACTTATAGAACCCCATAGTCCAAATTCGTTGACCATAAAATAAGAATAGAACCCGATCCAACAAGGCTATTTTACACGGCATCAGGTTGACTCAGAAACACCTCCATTCACCTTTGGTACCCTTCCTTCAATATCACATACATTTCTTTTGAGACACCCTCCCCATGGCCCATGTGAAAATACCTTAAAATGTTTGCAATAGGTCCAACCATTAAAACTGTAAACTAAAATATGTGGTCTATGAATCACAGCCTTAAAGTATATGTACCCTACCCCATATTATGTTTAATAGTGAAGGTTCTCCCATCATGATACCCTACTCCCTGATTTCTAATGGATAGGCATGTATCATTTGAGAAAAATCACTACATCCCTTTTTTCATGATGCTAAACTATGACGTTACCAAATGAAATGTACATGGGATTCCCTCTTGATATTATATGTGGATGAAATGTTGAAAATTTTAATGCATAATACCCCCACACACTACATCCCATTAAAAAGAAATTAAAATGTGAGATGCATCTCGATCACATGAAGTTAAACTATACAATGTGTCATCCTCATAGTATGACAGTAAAATAAATGTCCAACGCCCTCACTGTATAATGTAAAAATACATATTTTTCATCACTATTGTATTATGTACAACTAGAAGGAATCACTTGCCTTTTCCCAAGAGTCTCTTTCCTATGGTACTATCATCTACCACATCAATCACATACATTTATTGTTAATTAGAATCTGATATGATAGTTTACTTGTAAAATGATTTTGGCCTTTGCTCACACAGATACATCCACAAAAATATGCCTAAAGTTGTGATAGAAAAATTTCCCGAGTGTTGGAATAAATTTGAACATTTCATTACTTTATATTCATGTTTCTTATGCCCATTATCTAGATCTTAATCTTAATATATGTCTGAAGGGAACCCCTAATGACAAATGGTGCTAGTCCAAAAAGGTCTGCCTACCTTACTGGGATGATGGCATCGAAGGCTTTGGATGACATTATGAGATAACTCCCATGTTTTTAACATGGTTTTCAATTAACGCTTATTTTATTGTCCCCATTCGTTGTTAAATTATATTGATTCTATGTTTCAAACCGTGTTCGTAGTTAAAATATATCATCAATCCACACTTGTTGTTTTCTAAATTTGGGGCACCACTATTCATACATTCCATTCCCCGTTATTCGGGTAGAATCCAATGCCCCAAACATTACCCAATTCGTGCACTAGGTAACAATGAAAAAGACAGCATCCTATTTAGAGATAACCATTCTCCAACCACATCCTCTCTCGGTCCAATAACTCTCAATGGTTAGTATTCCACTAGAGACCATTAGTGCTCAACTATTTTCTGAATCTCTCATATGAATGAGAAATCACAGGTTCATCGCTTATTCCTCACACGGAGCATGACTACATAAGTTTGGGGATGGGTTGTTGGTTGTTAGATAAATATTTTTGTATTATGATAGTAAATAAATTAAATATGGTAAAGCATTCAGGGGATTAAATTAAGAAATCAAAAATTTCAGCAGTTTATTTATACATTAGAGTCTTTCATTTTCAAAGTTCTATCAAAGATCTACCCCTGTGATTGAGTGCTCAAGATCACCTAACCATTGTTGAGTTTTTTCTAAGGACCATTTTAGCTCTCCCTATAATTCATTCTCTTTATCAACTATAGGATGAACTTCCTCAACTCTATCTTTCTATCATTTTTTCTTGACATGGAATTCGAACAACAAGGATGTCACCTTTACCACCTTGTCTTGTGATGCTGCCAGCTGGGACTTCAGGTTGTTTATAATCTCATTATGGGTAGCCGTGACAACCCCATGCACCTTCTATGTCCCCTCCGGGTGTGTGATCTATTATTCATCCTAATGAATTTCCTTGTACCTCCATCCTTTTGTTTGTTCCCTGAATGGTCTAGTGTTATCTATTCCATGTGTGCCCACTCAGCAAGACAATATTGAGCTCACTCATGATGGTTGTTGAAGTTCACCCAACCTGTCTCCAGACTAACTAGCCATTGGCAATGAAAACCCATCCACTATGTTAGTTCATCTATCTATGTATGGATTATGATGTTATGGATGTACAACCACACATTTCAGGCAGTGCAAGATCAAAATAAGGGATGATCGAAAATAAATCATTTGTTGAATCATCCATTTATATTTATATAACGGTAATAAGGTAATGATATACCTTACAAACAACTCCTCTTCATCCTCTCATCTTGAAGAATAAGCATCCACTACACCTTGTAGCACCGCTAAGGTGGACGAAACTACCCTAGCTCCTATAGCTTCCCTTATTAGTGGAAATATCATGGCATCAGATCACATAGCTTCCCCTAGTGTAAATTCTAGAGAATGTGTATCCAATACAACCTCCAAAATTGATCCATCCTCTAGAACAATTGTTGTCTCCTCCATCATGACATACCCTCCAATAGAAACCCCCAGTGGTTCCTTTATGATTTGTTCCTCCAATACAACTACTTTCGCTTGTCCATCCATAATATTCTCAACCCAATCCATCAATGGAATGGTCTCATCAATCCCTATAGTGTATGATCCATGGTTTATCCAAATTCTATGGTCCACTCATCCATTCATACCAAGATAGTAGCGTCGACCAATACCACCCCAGCCCTAGGCATGGTTAACATAAGCATTGGTGTTAGTGGCTGGTCCTTGAGCATAGTTCGATGTACCATTCCAAAATGAATTATTAAATCATTTGAATACAAAAGGAAAATGAAATAGGTTTGTAGAATAGGACGATTATTACATGAACTTTAAAATCTATAGAGGAGATCTGGGAGTTTCATAGGTGATCTCCTTGGTGAAGGAATCCCCCCTCTATAATGTCATGGAGGGACCCCACACCGGTTCCGTATAGGTTTAAGGTTCCCTCTACATCCTTTTGAGGCATGTCATTGACCTACCCCTCATTAATTATATTCGATTCCTACACAAGTATAAGGAAGAATTAGTCAGAAATATTAAATTATTGAGTAATATCTTGAAACAAATAAGGATAAGAGGTTTCACTATGTTATTAAAAGGATTTATCTCATAATCTAAAAATATAGTAGGCATTACTCTCCCATGAGTATTATGATTATTCTCCCTCATACAAACAAGCATCTGAACAACTCGTTAGGTTGACTAGAGGGGAAGACATTCCCAACAACATCCTCACCTGGACATTAAATGGATGCGATCTACAATTTGAAATGATTACATTCTCCATATCCACCATTTATTACATGACCTCGATATGAGTTTTTTAGAATCATGCCTTTGTGTGGCCTATATAATTTAGGAACATCCCCTCAGTGATGAGATAATGCCAACCCCCCCCAGGTGTGGTGAGAAACTTATGAAGTCCCTGTGACTCGAAGACATAAAGAAAAATTGACGTCACCAGGAATATTAGGGAATCATACTTTTTACCCTTGTTCCTGAAAAAAACAGATTTGGGACCGCCTTAGAGGTCCCACCATTCTCTCATGATAGACTACCCACGTGTGTTGGTCCTACTACTGCAACTCATCTCCCTAAAGTCTCTGCCCATGATAGGACACTGTCAACCCGTCCCACTAATATTATTATTCTAATTGGGAAAGCTCTTCCCCCACAATATACTCTGACTACTATTCATCCATGACCCCATGGTTGTGATTCCCCTACATTACATGTTCAAGTGGCTTAATGCCTCAATGTGTCTCTAGGGTATGCAATATCCAAGTGAACTCATACTCATGAATGAGTCATATGCAGCATTAGGAGGTAGCATCTCATTACACATCTTCCTATCCTCATGAATGTACATGCTCCAAATCATCCATAGAACTGACAGTTGACAGTCATGGGGAACCTATGTGTATACCTTCTACATCAAGCTTTTTAGACATTTTAATTTCCATCTAAAGTAGGGAAAATAGTTCGACTGAAAAATCGGCGTCAATTCTCACCAACATAACCCCACCTCAGAAGGCCAATATGTACGATCCTAGCTTGATAGTCCATGTACCATCATATGTAACTATCCCAGTTGGGAGAAGGGTTGGATGAAACAAGAATTTCACTACTATCCTAAACATTTCCATCATATCCACCATACCCAACATGAGTGGATGAATCCCAGTGAAGATCAGAATTGGTGGGTGAATGTTTTTAGTGGGAGGGGAAATGATGTTTGGGTAATCATGCCCCACCATATGTGTGATCACCCAACTATATAAAAAATGGAGGGTCCCACACACACATGTAGTAGAGTCTTCCCTTCACTAATGTGTCGAGCAACCTTATATAACTTTACTAATACATGGAAAACCATATTGATATGTAGCCAAATCACTAAAATAATCATTGTAATGAAGGTTCACAATAACACCCTCATGTGTGCATCCCTCATAAATATCATCCATCAACATGTGAGAACATCAATGAACCCCTCCAACCTTACCATTAGAGATTCAGGATTTATGTTGTATCCCCATTGCCACCACAAGATTCACTCTATGATCTTTTAGTATGAGTGATACTTAATCCACTTGTATGACCCAAGGATTGTCCATGGACTCCCCAACAACTTATTTTATGGATCTCACCCCGCATGAATTTCTTCTGAATTTATGGGTTCATTCATGAAATACACAAACCATTTCATGAATAGGATGTCTCTCATCCTTAACATATATTTTTAGTACCCTTCCCTAGAAATATTAGTTGTTTAACTGGGTCAAAAATTTACTCTTGGTCCCCCCCAATAATTCTTTATGGGGAGAGACTCATCATCATTCAACCCAATAATCGGGATCCTAATGATTTGGTGTAGGTCCCATTAGGTGATGTCGACCTCGCCATGATACAAATGGAATTTATTATTCCTTAGATACCAATTTTCTAGAGCTAAATAATGATTAACTGAAATCTATAAATGTGATTATATGAGTCCCATGGAACATCATAATGTACTACCCACTTCCACTTTTCCTCAAACTCAGCGGATGATGTTCATTTCTAGTAGGCCCAAACACATTGATCGGTAAAGATTCCAACAAGTCATATGTCCCAATTGTTGTTTAACTATTTTAGTGAATCCTGCAAACCCTCCTTTTGGATTGTATCATACCATGGGGAGGGATGTATCATCATACATCTTCACCCCATTGATATGGTTGATATGGTTCTAGAGAGATTCTAATAATATTGGTGCATGTTAATTCTTGATGTCCCCTTAGGAGGCTCTACACCATTAGTACTAAACCAGGGTGCTTCTAAAACATTAGGTTATATTATATATGCTCACTTATAGGATAAAGAAAACAACCATCAGCCTAAAAACTAGAGCAGTAGCCTCTTTCACACCAGGTATTCCCTTTCAGCCTCAGAATGTAGAGAGGTGAAGGAATCGTGGTCTGATTTCCACTGAAGACACTCCCCAATCATGAATTTCCCATCCATTTCTTACTAATAATAAGTAGTTTCTTTGGATACTTTAGAATCCATATCAATTAAAACATAGGTGTTTTCTAGGTTATGTTTGTGAAGATCTATTCATAGAGATCCAATTCAAGAAGCTCTATTCACAAAGTGTGGTTCATAAAGGTCTAGTTTGCAATGGTAATTTCATGAAGAATAAATTCGTAAAGATTGTTCATCCTAATAAGATTCATGGAGCTAGGTTCCTAGAGATAGTGAGCTTCAGGAGGGATGATGATGGATATTAGAAAGAACTCATGAAGCCTGTGAGATTTTCCAAATGATGTATATGTATTTTCTCTTAAATAGAGTTCAATAGTCACTGAAGGTGTCCCATTTGAAATTTATTATCATATGATCAAGCATGTGTGCATTATAGTTTTGTAAAGTGGGAATCAGGTTTGAACTTCACGATTGGTATTTTCGATTATGATCCAAAATTTAGCTTCGTGAAATGGAGTTAATTTTCAAAAATTGGAGATTATCCATCATAACCTAATCATGTATTTCACTATCATATTTTATTCATAAGGGGAAATTTAATAGTATAGAAATAAGAATTATATTAGAATATTCTAGAAAAAATTGGCAGTTTGAAGAAAATATAAGCCAAAACAGCCAAAAATCCTTCTAAAGGTTTAATTTCATGAAGCATAGGTTCTTAATGAATAACCAGTGCTTGTAAAGCTTCATGTATGAAGGGTTACTCCACAAAAACCTAAATGGATTGTGTTAATAACTGAGTAACAACATTTGGAGTTTTGGAATGCCTCGTGAATGCATTAAGGGTTGGTCGTAATCTATATCAATGAAACTCTCAGACTCGTAGAGCCACACCCCTTTCTGAAGTGCATACAGATTCGTAAACACCTCCTATAATTTTAAATCCCATGACCTATGAATACCCCCCTTTAGTATGTTGTTTTGTGGAGGACACATGAGCTTTTGACTTCTAAAATCTCTCATTTTTCAAGAATTAACTATG
This sequence comes from Viscum album, assembly GCA_963277665.1. NCBI lineage: Eukaryota > Viridiplantae > Streptophyta > Magnoliopsida > Santalales > Viscaceae > Viscum > Viscum album. The sequence continues at coordinate 91,989,802 of OY728164.1, forward strand.
AATCATGAATCAAAGATAAAATGGATCATCAATGGTATCCAGGAAACATGAATCCTCCATCCTTGTATTCATAAGAGCCTCCAACCCTGGTGGATATGCCTTTCATGAAGCCCTGAGTCATTTATGAAAGAAAAATCCCCTCTATGAAAGTTGAGACATCACATAACATTTATCCTTGTTGATGAAATCCCCTTATGAATCAGGAATTATCCCTAAGGAAGTGTCACCCTATTTCATGAATCATACTATATTGTGAATCCTCAGACCTCTGCATGGATACCAAGGCTCATAGCATCCTCCTTCGTGAACCTCAAATATACCCAAATCATCTATCCTAGTTTTATACATGGTACCTCTATTATGTTGACTTATATTCATGAAGAACATGTTCCCATGGCCCCGCCTAATTCCATGACCAATTCAACTACAGCTCGAGTCCCCATATGACTGATGCCACACATTCATGTGCCATCTAACTTCACCCCAAGTGAAGATAGAGACCACCGACCTACCTTTTTTTTCTATGATTAGGTATCCTAATTCTAGTTTCTTCTATGAATTTGGACCCAAATTTGGACCTCGTTATTGACCAATCGTCTATGGTAGTTCCAATTCCATTCCCATAGTAAAGTCACATGAGTTCTGGATGCATAAGACTATGGGGTAATAAGTAAGTCCCTCCATGTCCAAGCTACGTTACGTAATAATTCATAGATTCATGTCAAAGTTGTATGATGTTAAAATACATGAAAACCTCATTATCACATGAAATAAACTATAGTATTACCTTTTTTGATGAACACGAGATGAACCATGTATGATCATCAAGGGATGACAGCCTCTCCCCCACTATGTGATTGCATTTCTTCCATGGACAGCTTCCACTCGCATTGTAACAGCCCGAGATTTTATGAAAAATATTCTTTTTTATTTTACTAATGTCTTGTGTTATACGCTACACCAAAAGGAGCTTGCACAACACACATCCTTGACTTGCCTTACATTACACGCAATCGCGACCTTCCTCGATAGCGTGTGTAGTACGCAATACCGAGTTTCACTAAACAACGATATGCTATAAAAATATTATTAAAACTAACCGTTATGAATAGTAATAACCACTTTTTAAAATTATGTAAATCTTATATTTTAAAATGAACTTCATTTTTGGATTCGGAGTATCGAATTTAGCCTAAGGTGAAATTTTGGTACATTTCGGATAACTTTCATATTCTGATGAATAGTGAAAATTACTAAATTATAATTAAAAAACAACTTTTTTAATCGAAATAATTAATAGTGATAAATTATTAATTTGAGTAGTTTTAAAGTATATTTAGAATATATTTTTACAATTTAATACAATGTTGGTCATTGGACGAAATTTCACATTTAAACCAGACATAAACAAGTGTCAATCTTTTGATAGATATTGTTTCTTAAAAACACGCTATTTGTTTTAATAGCGGGATTTAATTATAAAATTAATTAATTCAACTTCTATGTTATGAATTTGGTAAAATAGAATTCATTTTTGAATTCGGAATATGAAATATAGCTTAGGATGAAATTTTGGCATTTTTCTGAAAACTTTCAATTTTTGAGGAATAGTGAAACCACTAAGTGGTAGGTTAAAAATTGAATTTTGCATAAAACTTAATTTTACCGCTTCTGTGAATGGAATTTCGAAAATCCGAGAGACACGGTTAATATCAAGGACTAAAATGTGGTTCAATGAGATGAAAATAATTTTTTGGTGAATAGTAACTTTTTACTTTTTTTACCACGGTTAATAGTAAATAGGGTAACTAAGGGTAAATATGATATTACTATTACCCTAACACATGTCCTAATTCTATTGGACAAGTTTAATTCGACCAAAAACAAACTTAGGAATAAAATATGACCATTTAGGCCCACTTGGATTAGATTAGGACATTTATTATTAATTTATTTAAAGAAGGGTTAAAATAGTTAAAATCAAAGTTTAATAAGTAAATCATTTTTAATATGGGGTTATACATAAGATAAATTCGATTGTAAATATTCATTAGAAAGCTAAAAAGATTTCCTACATGATGGTATTTTATTTGTAATTTTTAGAAATCAAATACGTTAATTTATTGATGACACAACGATGATACAGTAATTACCCTTTTAAGGAAATATTAACATAATTAATGTTATAAATGCTCAAATGAATGTAATTTGAGACTTTTTATGAATTCCACTAATTTTCTAGGTTACTATGATATATTATTGTTGATCTAATAAATTTGGTTCGAATATATAATTCTGTTATTACTTTCAAAAAAATCATATATGAAATAGTGTCAAAATTGACACAAAATTGTTTTTAAATCAAATATTATATTATTAATTGTTATTTTATTCCTAAAAATCTAAGGTTCGGCCAATTGACTTAGATAAGGATATATATATTAATAATAAACAATTTGGGGTTCTTTTGGCATGTTATAGTAAGTTTATTAACCATATAATGTAAGAAAACAAAAAGACACGGTAAAAGTTAAATTATTTAACTTAGAGTTAAATCTAATTGATAAGGTTAAAATAATACCCTAAACTTGTCTAAATCTTATTGGTTGATAGGATTTCGACCCATCCCCACTTTAGCTCCGAAATAAGACCCTTTGGAACCATTATAAACCGATTTTGACTTTAATATAAAATAATATTTTGAGATATTCCTAAGGTGCCCCTCTCCTCCCCTATAAAAGGGCACCTCCTCCCCCTCCTCCTCACACCAATTTGAGAACTCAATCTCGGCCAACCCCTGCCAATTTATCCTCTCCACTTCCCTAGAAACATCCTAGAGGTTCTGGTCTTCCTCAAAGACCAATTTTAGTTCCCTAAGAGGAGGTCTCAAAGAGGCACTTCAAAGAAGAGGTAATTACCGTTACCAATTCTTTCATCTTTATTTCTTCTTCCACTTCTTCTTCATAGGTCGTTTCATTATGAAGTAATAACATCAGTATCACTCATATACTGATATGTTATTATAAGTATGAAACAACCCTATTTCACCATCTATCCATCCTACGGAAAAAGAAATCACCGCGCGTGCGTACGTACGGAATACCGTCTCCACGCCGTGGTGTAATCTATTTTCCACCACCACCTTACATGGATGGGTATAATGGTGTAAAGAATAAATATACATAGTTATTACAACATCATATTGATTCTGATATATTGTATAATCCACTCCAATTCAATTCAATATTTATAGAAATGATATCATCGCTCGTGCGTACGTACGGACTACCGTCTCCACGACGCGATGAGATTCATTCAACATGTTAACCATTTAAGAATGATTATAATGTATATATAAGAAATAATAATGAAATATATGACATTATAAAGCTACTGGATTTATGTATATATATACATATGAATGTCATCTACTTAATTCCATTCAAGACAATAAGGAAAGAAAAACAGCGTTCATGCGTACGTACGGACTACCGTCTCCATGAATGGTGTTTTTCATTTCATTTAAATATCTATTATATATATATATATACTGAATATATATGATATATAAACCATATTTTATATTCTTTAAGTAAGTAAATCATGATATAAGTAATAATAATGTCAAGAACAAAAAGTCAAAACACCTACGATAAATGAAACGATTTTTACCCAAAAACGTTCTTTAACATAGAATTTATAAAAGAACGGGTAATATAATGTCATAAGTGAACCATATATGATATCATAACAATGAATATGATTCTGTAATAAGTCAATAACATGATTTAAATCATTATACAGGAGGTTCGGACACTTACAAAGCAAGTCGGACCTAAGGTAAGGGAAATATCACAATCTCATTTTTATCCGAGATTGTTTATTCGTAAGTATTTACTGGGGTGTATTTTATCATCCACATCCATGTTCCCTCAATATGTAATATTATTTCCATCCACCTACAATTGTTTAAATCCAATTTTACCCTTCTATGAGTTTTTAGTAAAGGATATGAAAGGAATCTTTTTTCGTTTTTCGTACGAGGTACTTTTTGACTTTTCCGACAAAAGTACGAAGAATGTTTTTTTTAACTTATACGGCACGAACGGATTTATACTGATTTATAAAGCCTTATTTTCATGAAGCTTCCTCTAAAATATTTCATGACTATTTTCAATAAAATCTCTTTCTTTTAAAATTGCATGATGTTTTGAGAAAAGAAATTGATTTTGAAGAAGAAAGGATATTTTCCTCAAGAATTCAATTCAAGTGTTTTATCAAAATTATTTTCCATATAAGATAATAAAGGGTTCTGTTTCTATCCATATTTTTACATTGATTTGACTATGTTGTGATGTAATTATGTTTATGAATTCCTTTATCTTATATGAATGGTTTTATGATGTCATGTTGTTTAAGAATCCCATTTTTATTACATGGGTTATGCAATGATGTATGATTTGTGATTTTGTGGCACACATAAGAAAGGATTCATTAAGAGATGGGTGGGACCTATATCTCCCTCCAATGCATTGGGTAAAGATTTCATATCTCATGAGATAGACATGGCTGGAATGGTAGGTTATACCGGTTCAGTGAAACAGGACTGAAACGAGGATTACTCGATTCAGAAAGGGACTTTGTCCACTAAGATAGTCTTGGCAATGAGTCTTGACTAACAAGAAATGATTCTCTATGATTATGTGTGTATGACACAATGAGTAATGTTTTATGTTATGATTTCATTTCACTACTATGATTTATCCCATGTTATGAAATTATGCTCTCTTTTGCAGGTTAAGATTTCCAAAAAAGTTATGTTCTTATGAAAATTATGTGATTGATATTTCTTTTGTTTACCCTTACTGAGCATTTGAGCTCACCCTTTTATGTTTACTTTTCCCCAGGATATAAAGAAAAGTTTTAGGTAAAAAAAAAGGGAAGATCTTTATGGGAGGTATTGAAGATCTTTCACCAGGATTAGAAGATTACATTCCGAGTTTCCAAAGACACTAAACTATTACGATCCTTGTGTGTGTGTTTTTGTTATGTACTAAGTATTCCGCAAATGTAATGTAATGTCCATGTACGATAGGCTTTGGGTCTCTACAGTTGGTATCAGAGGAAAGGTTTAGTCAACCTTTGGAAACTAGGATGCGAAAATGTTAGTGAGATCCCTAGAGATATTTCTAAGGTATGTCTAGGGATGTCCCTAAGGTTAAGTATACGTATAGGTTATAGTCCTAGAATTGCGCTAACGATCTTAGAATTTAACCTAATATGTTAGATATTGAGGGTGTTTTCCCTTTACTATGTTGTCTTCCCTAGCATGATTTCGCCTCTCACAAAAGTCTTTTTGTGTTTTAGTTAATGGAGGGAACCAGAAGGAATTCGGTTAACATTGAATCCAATGGACAAATTGGTGACTATGAGCAACAAAATTGTGTAATACCTAGAGATAAAGATATTGTGATTATGCCGAATCAGTCATCGCGATATATGATTAACAAGGTGAAATTTAGTGGTATGACTAATTCATCAAAGAAGAGGAAGATAAACTATTATGCATGTTCGCATGTTGAGGAGCATAAAGAAAGGAAGATTGAGATTTCTAAAGAAGGGAAGAAGAACCTTGAGGAATACCTCAAATGGAGGGATCGATGTTATCTGTGTGGAGAAAAGGGTCATGGAGTGACAGATTGTTATGGAGTTCAATGTCTTATTTGTGGAGAACATGGGCATTACCCAACTCAATGCCCTGACCTAAAAAGTTACTTCTAAACCAAGGAAGGACTTACTCCAGGACAATCATTGAAGTGGATGGACAGAAGTGTGTATGTATTGGTATTCAAGAATAATGTTGTTGAGGTACTTTTATGGTGTACTGAAATATTTATGTTTTGGTCTATTGTGGTTTTCAATAATTTTATGGTACCGGTAACCATGAAAAGTGATTGAGACATTTTTGGTAAACAGATGATATGAGCAAAATGAAGGGATAAGAAGATAATGAGATGTTTGATTGTATTCATGAGCTCATGATTGATATAAGGACTAAGTGATATCTTGGTTTGAGTATATAGAATTTTGAGGATTTCGGTATGTGAGAAGTGTTAACTTTTAACTGCATTCAAGTTTTCACTACGGTTCAATGGGTATTCAAGAGAGTACAAGATTAAGGCCTTTGAATGTTTGGAATGTGACCAACAAGATATATCTTATGATATATGGGGATCAAAGATGGTATTAAATCTCTGGTAATCGTTTTCACTATGTTATGAGAATGGACTGCAGTATTATGGATAAGCCTAAAGATTGGAATGAATTATGTTGGAAATAAGTTAGTATTGTTTAAGGATAGAAGTTTTTTCGATATTATTGATGGGATGTTATAGTAATATAGTTTTATAAAAAGGACAACCTGCAGGACGGGCGACAGCCCATCGCTTCGGACAAGGCGGTAGGAATCGAACCCACAACCGAAGTGCGACTGGCCTTTCTCGCCTACCACTGACCTACAGGAAGTCCATGTTTAGTAGAAACTAGTTTTATTATATTATGCAGTATGATATATGAAGTATAAGTCCATTTTAGGAACCATATATGATTAATCTCACTATAGATCGACTTATGTATATAAGTTTTGCTAACCTTTTGTTTGAGACAGATGGAATGACCTGTCATTCTATCACATGATCTGCTAACACTTCACGAATAACAAATTCAACTTCATTTATTTAAGAGATGAAGTGGAAATTGTTAAAGGCACGAACAACAATGAGATTGTACCAAAATAAAGTAAGTATTTATTCTAATTCAAATTCTTTAACTTTAGGGAAATGATCTTGAAAACCAAAAATGTTGTCCTAGTTCTCTTATACCTGATGAATCAGATGGTACCTTAGATCGTCACAAATTTATGGATTTGTGATTACTGGCTTTTCCATAGCCATGTTCTCTACCACTCTCCATCAGAACATGATGGTTAGATTTCTCTTCCATATCCATATTTTCACCTATGTGGAAACCCAGTGATTAGTTTATTTGGGTAATCGTTACATTTCATACTTTAGTTTTTAAAGCCAAGTTTTGGTATTCCTTTTTACGATGTGGGTTTCTATTAAAGAAACTTTCGAATAGTAAACCATTTATAACCCCGACGAATTTCGAGGGCGAAATTCATTTTAAGGGGGGTAGAATGTAACAGCCCGAGATTTTATGAAAAATATTCTTTTTTATTTTACTAATGTCTTGTGTTATACGCTACACCAAAAGGATCTTGCACAACACACATCCTTGACTTTCCTTGCATTACACGCAATCGCGACCTTCCTCGATAGCGTGTGTAGTACGCAATACCGAGTTTCACTAAACAACGATATGCTATAAAAATATTATTAAAACTAGCCGTTATGAATAGTAATAACCACTTTTTAAAATTATGTAAATCTTATATTTTAAAATGAACTTCATTTTTGGATTCGGAGTATCGAATTTAGCCTAAGGTAAAATTTTGGTACATTTCGGATAACTTTCATATTCTGATGAATAGTGAAAATTACTAAATTATAATTAAAAAACAACTTTTTTAATCGAAATAATTAATAGTGATAAATTATTAATTTGAGTAGTTTTAAAGTATATTTAGAATATATTTTTACAATTTAATACAATGTTGGTCATTGGACGTAATTTCACATTTAAACCAGACATAAACAAGTGTCAATCTTTTGATAGATATTGTTTCTTAAAAACACGCTATTTGTTTTAATAGCGGGATTTAATTATAAAATTAATTAATTCAACTTCTATGTTATGAATTTGGTAAAATAGACTTCATTTTTGAATTCGGAATATGAAATATAGCTTAGGATGAAATTTTGGCATTTTTCTGAAAACTTTCAATTTTTGATGAATAGTGAAACCACTAAGTGGTAGGTTAAAAACTGAATTTTGCATAAAACTTAATTTTACCGCTTCTGTGAATGGAATTTCGAAAATCCGAGAGACACGGTTAATATCAAGGACTAAAATGTGGTTCAATGAGATGAAAATAATTTTTTGGTGAATAGTAACTTTTTACTTTTTTTACCACGGTTAATAGTAAATAGGGTAACTAAGGGTAAATATGATATTACTATTACCCTAACACATGTCCTAATTCTATTGGACAAGTTTAATTCGACCAAAAACAAACTTAGGAATAAAATATGACCATTTAGGCCCACTTGGATTAGATTAGGACATTTATTATTAATTTATTTAAAGAAGGGTTAAAATAGTTAAAATCAAAGTTTAATAAGTAAATCATTTTTAATATGGGGTTATACATAAGATAAATTCGATTGTAAATATTCATTAGAAAGCTAAAAAGATTTCCTACATGATGGTATTTTATTTGTAATTTTTAGAAATCAAATAAGTTAATTTATTGATGACACAACGATGATGCAGTAATTACCCTTTTAAGGAAATATTAACATAATTGATGTTATAAATGCTCAAATGAATGTAATTTGAGACTTTTTATGAATTCCACTAATTTTCTAGGTTACTATGATATATTATTGTTGATCTAATAAACTTGGTTCGAACATATAATTCTGTTATGACTTTCAAAAAAATCATATATCAAATAGTGTCAAAATTGACACAAAATAGTTTTTAAATCAAATATTATATTATTAATTGTTATTTTATTCTTAAAAATCTAAGGTTCGGCCAAATGACTTAGATAAGGATATATATATTAATAATAAACAATATGGGGTTCTTTTGGCATGTTATAGTAAGTTTATTAACCATATAATGTAAGAAAACAAAAAGACACGGTAAAAGTTAAATTATTTAACTTAGAGTTAAATCTAATTGATAAGGTTAAAATAATACCCTAAACTTGTCTAAATCTTATTGGTTGATAGGATTTCGACCCATCCCCACTTTAGCTTCGAAATAAGACCCTTTGGAACCATTATAAACCGATTTTGACTTTAATATAAAATAATATTTTGAGATATTCCTAAGGTGCCCCTCTCCTCCCCTATAAAAGGGCACCTCCTCCCCCTCCTCCTCACACCAATTTGAGAACTCAAGCTCGGCCAACCCCTGCCAATTTATCCTCTCCACTTCCCTAGCAACATCCTAGAGGTTCTGGTCTTCCTAAAAGACCAATTTTAGTTCCCTAAGAGGAGGTCTCAAAGAGGCACTTCAAAGAAGAGGTAATTACCGTTACCAATTCTTTCATCTGTATTTCTTCTTCCACTTCTTCTTCTTAGGTTGTTTCATTATGAAGTAATAATATCAGTATCACTCATATACTGATATGTTATTATAAGTATGAAACAACCCTATTTCACCATCTATCCATCCTACGGAAAAAGAAATCACCGCGCGTGCGTACGTACGGAATACCGTCTCCACGCCGTGGTGTAATCTATTTTCCACCACCACCTTACATGGATGGGTATAATGGTGTAAAGAATAAATATACATAGTTATTACAACATCATATTGATTCTGATATATTGTATAATCCACTCCAATTCAATTCAATATTTATAGAAATGATATCATCGCTCGTGCGTACGTACGGACTACCGTCTCCACGACGCGATGAGATTCATTCAACATGTTAACCATTTAAGAATGATTATAATGTATATATAAGAAATAATAATGAAATATATGACATTATAAAGCTACTGGATTTATGTATATATATACATATGAATGTCATCTACTTAATTCCATTCAAGACAATAAGGAAAGAAAAACAGCGTTCATGCGTACGTACGGACTACCGTCTCCATGAATGGTGTTTTTCATTTCATTTAAATATCTATTATATATATATATACTGAATATATATGATATATAAATCATATTTTATATTCTTTAAGTAAGTAAATCATGATATAAGTAATAATAATGTCAAGAACAACAAGTCAAAACACCTACGATAAATGAAACGATTTTTACCCAAAAACGTTCTTTAACATAGAATTTACAAAAGAACGGGTAATATAATGTCATAAGTGAACCATATATGATATCATAACAATGAATATGATTCTGTAATAAGTCAATAACATGATTTAAATCATTATACAGGAGGTTCGGACACTTACAAAGCAAGTCGGACCTAAGGTAAGGGAAATATCACAATCTCATTTTTATCCGAGATTGTTTATTCGTAAGTATTTACTGGGTTGTATTTTATCATACACATCCATGTTCCCTCAATATGTAATATTATTTCCATCCACCTACAATTGTTTAAATCCAATTTTACCCTTCTATGAGTTTTTAGTAAAGGATATGAAAGGAATCTTTTTTCGTTTTTCGTACGAGGTACTTTTTGACTTTTCCGACAAAAGTACGAAGAATGTTTTTTTTAACTTATACGGCACGAACGGATTTATACTGATTTATAAAGCCTTATTTTCATGAAGCTTCCTCTAAAATATTTCATGACTATTTTCAATAAAATATCTTTCTTTTAAAATTGCATGAAGTTTTGAGAAAAGAAATTGATTTTGAAGAAGAAAGGATATTTTCCTCAAGAATTCTATTCAAGTGTTTTATCAAAATTATTTTCCATATAAGATAATAAAGGGTTCTGTTTCTATCCATATTTTTACATTGATTTGACTATGTTGTGATGTAATTATGTTTATGAATTCCTTTATCTTATATGAATGGTTTTATGATGTCATGTTGTTTAAGAATCCCATTTTTATTACATGGGTTATGCAATGATGTATGATTTGTGATTTTGTGGCACACATAAGAAAAGATTCATTAAGAGATGGGTGGGACCTATATCTCCCTCCAATGCATTGGGTAAAGATTTCATATCTCATGAGATAGACATGGCTGGAATGGTAGGTCATACCGGTTCAGTGAAACAGGACTGAAACGAGGATTACTCGATTCAGAAAGGGACTTTGTCCACTAAGATAGTCTTGGCAATGAGTCTTGACTAACAAGAAATGATTCTCTATGATTATGCGTGTATGCCACAATGAGTAATGTTTTATGTTATGATTTCATTTCACTACTATGATTTATCCCATGTTATGAAATTATGCTCTCTTTTGCAGGTTAAGATTTCCAAAAAAGTTATGTTCTTATGAAAATTATGTGATTGATATTTCTTTTGTTTACCCTTACTGAGCATTTGAGCTCACCCTTTTATGTTTCCTTTTCCCCAGGATATAAAGAAAGGTTTTAGGTAAAAAAAAAAGGGAAGATCTTTATGGGAGATATTGAAGATCTTTCACCAGGATTAGAAGATTACATTCCGAGTTTCCAAAGACACTAAACTATTACGATCCTTGTGTGTGTGTTTTTGTTATGTACTAAGTAGTCCGCAAATGTAATGTAATGTCCATGTACGATAGGCTTCGGGTCTCTACACGCATACCACCAAAATATCTCTCATCCCCAGGGGATGATTATTCCTCCCCAACAAACACATTGAGAATGTTACACACCATTCAAACAAAGTAAAATACATTTGAAAATAGAATATTCTACATGTATTCCCCACACCATCACTACTCAGCAATGCCTTCATGATACAATTGTCCATAACACATGATGTTAATCTATATGAATCAGTCCTATCACATGACCTTAATGTGTGGTATCTAACCTTAGGGGTTTTGATCCATGTATTATAAAATGGTACATAGGACACATCCTTGAGGTTTAATCCCAAAAAATGAAAAACATTCAGCTATGGAATCACCCCTCATAGGGAAAAACCTTCATGATCCTCCTCCACGGGGGACACTACTATAGATACTACTTTTAACAGCACTAGAAAATTATTTTAACAGTGCTAGAAAAATGTTGTTAATCTCATAAAAAATAAATGGGGGGAACCCTTTAATAGTGCTAAAAAATCACTGATAAAGGTTGTCCTTTATCGTCATAAAAAAGTACGGATAATGTCCCCCTTTATCTGCTCCATTTTAGCACAGATAAAAGACATTTTTATCAGTTCTATTTTTTGTACTATTAAAAGTCAATATTATCAGTGCTTTAATTGAAACTGATAAATGGTACCTTTATCAGTGCTCGAAAGATCACTCATATTGGGTTCCTTTATCAGTGCTAGAAATAGTGCTGACAAAGGGTCCCTTTATCAGTGTTCTATGTAGCGCTAATAAAGGGGGCTTTGTTATTACACAAAGTAGAGCCATTAAAGGCCTAGATGCTTGTGATGTGTTGTTTGTGTAAAATCACACCCACCAGAAGCACATGCACATATAAATAACATCAATAGAACCTTCACAACTCATACACACCAGCTATACTAAACAGAACTGGAACAGTTCACAAAATAACACAGCAACGCAAACAGGGGTTTGGAAAAAAAATGCTATATACATTTCAAACAATTTTTTATATAATTACATTTAAAATTATCAAGGAAAAACTATAAACATTAATGTTTCATTCTCTGACATCAATGATTCCCTCTCAATAATGTTTTCCCATGGTATTAGTTTCTGAAAAAATCATCCCAACACAAAAAAATGATCCACCTATATAAAAAACAAATATTATATTATTAATAAAATGAATAAATAAATTAAACATTAATATAAAATAATACATTAATAAAATGTTAATTTTTAATAAAAAAAGACACATTTGGTGTTATACAGGTCGCACCATGCATTATATTGAGGTGGGGATGATTCCTACATGTCACAAATGAGTTATAGATCATTTTAATAAAATATCAAAACAATCCAAATGGGTTTTCATGGTTTTGTGTATGTCCCTTGTTTTTTAATAAATTAATATAAAATTTAAATGACATATTTGGATTTATAGCAGTCACTTAGTTCATTAGATTGTTGTGTGGTTGATTCATGTACGTCAAAAGTGACTCATGGATTGTTTTTCTTATGTATCAAAACAATCCGAATGGGTTTTCTCGGTTTTCAGTATGATAGTTTTGTTTATTACTAAAATATAATTTCAAACTCGAATCATCCATTTTGACTCATACTGGTCACATCATGCATTTTTTTGAGGTGATACTGCTTCATAGATATCACAATGTACTTATGAATCATTCTCTTAAATTATGAAGACAATAAAATGGGTTTTCTTGGTTTTTAGTGAGTGATGTTTTTTGAACTAAAATGACAATTATAAACTGATAATGAATAATTCTAGTCATAGTAGTAACAATGTCTGTCTGATTGAGGTGTGGTTGATCTCTAACCATCAAAAATGTCTCATGGATAATTGTCCTAAGGTATCAAAATAATCTGATTTTTTTCACTCAATTTTCAGTAAATCACTTGTTATTTTTACCTAAATTAATGTCAATTTTAAATAAAAACACATTTGGATTTACACTCGGCAATATGTTCTTCATATCAAGGTGTGGTTAATTCCTAAACGTCTCAATTGACTCAAGTATGATTTTTTAGGGTATAAAGACAATCCAAATGTGTTTTCCGGGTTTTCAATATGTCACTTTTTTTTGCTAAAATTTCATTTCAAACCATAAACATGCTTTTTGAGTTATATCAATCACAGAAATCATTTATTTTATGTTAGAAAACATTATACATGTTATAAAGGACTTAATAATCAATGTCCTCAATTATTAAGAAAATCAGAAATCATATGCTTGGTTTTTAGTGACTGACACATTTTGAGCTAAAATGAAAATTTTAAACTAATAATTGACACTTTTAGTCATACCGGTCACACTGTGTATTAGATTGAGGTTCAGTTTATTCCTACATGTCACAAATGACTAATTTATCATTTCAATATTGTATCAAAACCATTGGATTGTGTTTTTTTGGTTTTTAGTATGTCATATATTCTTTTTACTTAAATTAATGTCAATTATAAATAAAAAACAATGTTGGATTTATACCGGTCACCTCGTGTGTTTTATTGAGGCGAGGTTGATTCTTACACATCATAAATGTCTAATGGATCATTTTCCTAAATTAAAAAAATAACACGAATGCACTTTATTAGTTTTGAGTATGTTAGTTATGTTTTTTACTAAAATTATTGTCAATTTCCAATAAAATGAGACACTTTGAGTCATACCGGTCACACCGTGCATTGGCTTGAGGTGCAGTTGAATCCTATGTGTTGAAAATGATGTATATTTTTCCCCTAAAGTAGAAAAATAATATGAATTTTTTTTCGTAGTTTTTAGTATGTAAATTGAGTTTTTTTAATAAAATATCATTTCAAACTTGAAACACGCATTTTGAGTCATAGCGGAAACATTGTGTGATTTTTTTACATGAGACTGCTTTAAACATATCAAAAATAACTGATGAATCATTTTCCAAAATTATGAATATAACTAGATTGAGTTTTCTTGGTTTTTAATGAGTGAGGAATTTTGTGATAAAATTCAAATTTTAAAATGATAACGGAAAAATTTAGTCATATTAGTCACACTCTTCGTCATATTGAGGGGTGGTTGATTCCTACATAACACAAATGACTGATGGATCATTTTCCTAATGCATCAACATAATCTGAATGTGTTTTATCAATTTACATTATGTAACTTGATCTTTATACTAAAAATACTGACAATTTTAACTATAAATAGACACATCGAGTCATACCGGTCACATATTAATTCTACATTACAACATTATTCCATCAGGTGTTTTTCCCATTAGTTTAAAATAAATATATCCCATAATTTATATTGGTTCCTTTTTGATAATCATAGAAGTACTGAAAAAATATAAATACACAAAGTATTAATAAATATTTTAAATGAAATAATAATTATCTTTGAAAATACCTCTTTAGGGATGCTGGTTTTTTCATGGAATATGATATCATTCATATATTTACAATCATAATAATCACAGTACTTATCATTTGATTATTTTAGATACTGAAGAAACATTAAGATAAATAATTAATTCTTTATATGTCTTTGGATAGTGAAATCTTATTATATATACATTGAGTTTTATCTAGTCATAGTACTTGAGATGTTCTTTTTCATTTTCCTCTGGCCTCATTCCCTGATGTTGATGATATTCATGCACCACCCTATCATAACAAAATACTCATTAAAAGTTAACATTAATTATATAAATAGATTTTTAGTTCTAAAATGTTGGATGTAGTTTATTAAAAATTGAAAAACACCATCATGTGTGGTTGGTTTGTTAGATATCTATGCATTGAATCAAAAAAATAAATCATCAGAGTATCCAAATTGACAGCAATGAGTATTAAATGCTTCCTATGAACAAAAAAAGAATATGTAATGAAAGAAATTATAATATATTTGATATGTTTAAGTTATTGAGTTTTACCCCTACATCGTTGGTATTAATAAAAGTTTATCATCTGTAAGTTTTCAGTAAAATGATTTTAGCAGGCCTTCCACCATTTCACCCTCTTTCTTGGCTTTTTTTTTGTGATGTGAGTGCTAATGAGTCCAAATTTTTTTCATGTGGAAATCCAGTAAATTTTATTTCATATATATTCCTGGGAAATAATTGAAATGTATTTAGTCATAATTATCTTAGTATTCCAGTTTTTGTAAAATCAAATCATGAAAACATACCTCATGTATACATGTTCAACCGAGTCGCCTAGCCAATCATACTCCAGTATTTCACTTACATTGTTCACACTAACGATATCTGGATCGTCCCCATTTTACATATTTGTATCAAAAATAATTGTGTAAACCCCACCATCTTTCATCTTCATATTCACATGATCATACAATTATAATAAAAGAAAATATGTTATGGGTGGGTTTAAGGTGCGTTCAACATATCATTTTGATTGGTTGGTTTATCCTTGAGATGGTTTTGAGAAATTGATTCTTTTCACCCCCTTCTTTGTGTCCATCTATAAGAACATTATTTAGTTTAGTCATTTTTCCATAAAATTTTACTGGTTTATCTTGAAAAAAAAATTGGAAAAGAATACCTCCTTGTTGACATGTTTTTTTACAAGTTGTAATGGCCATGAAATGAATTTTCCAATATATTGTTTGAACTTATGAATATATTCATCATCAATTGGAATATATATCTTAACACTCGGTTCATTGTCTACGTTAATCAAAACCTTTACATGACATGGTGAAAGTGGTTTTTTGTGTAGCATGACTTTATTGATATTAAACACTGTATCCCTCACTCCAAGGTGATGGATGGGAGTTTATACATATAAATCACAACCATTTTCCCCATGTAAATAATCAGTACAAGAAAGGTATCAATGTCTATTTGATTCAAAATTAAAAGAAAACATTATTATAACATTGATTACTTCAGCTAAAATATATTTGGGGGGGGGGAATGGCTTGCCTCAAAGCTAGTGGGGTGGGGTAGGATCTTCACGCGCTGGTTGTTCTTGAGTTGTTTCTTCTCTTTTCCCCCTGCCATCAGATATTATATGAACTCTCATTGAAATTTCATAGGTTCTTTAAATATATCTATTATTTCACGCATTATTTTCATTTCATTACTTTGATCTTCCTCTTTTTTTCCGCAAAAAATCTTCGGGGTGTACCCCGAAACCCACACCACTGATGTAGAAATACTTTTTAGGCTTCTTCAATCCCACTGAAAGTATGTCTGCACCCTATTTGGGTGTTCCAGGTTCATGTGGCTCTGTCAGAAAGAAAATATTATAAAATAAGTAATAATTGTTATGTAATATCTATTTAAACCAAAAAATACTAATTTTTTCATACATACACATTTTTCACACACTATTTTCTATTTTCATCTATTAGTATCTCATATTAATTTACACGCAACTCCTTTAATATCTCATGGTGTGTGATGGAAGTGAAATTGTATTTGGATTCATCAAGATGCAAATAAAAGAGGAATAAATTTATGTTGTAGTTTTATGTCACAGAAAATTATTACGGTAGATTTAAAATACGTTCAAATTTTTTCATGTGAAGTGTATCCCATTATTTCTTGACGCTACGGGTACTCTATTTTCTTCTCATTACATATTTTTAGCAATATGCATTTGTTTCATAAATAAAAAAATTTCAATCAAATGGATGAATACATGTATCATCAAAAATTGTATTACCGAACACAATGTACCTAAAAAGACTACCTCACACGACGACTAGTAAATTCATCTCATGCTCCTTGGTTTTTTAAGTGTGCAAAAATAGAAGGTGGGTGTAGCAACCTAGATATTGTAATTAATTAATTAATTAAATATAATTTCAAATAAATAATGGTATAAAATATTTTAATAAAACTATGAGATTCCATTTAACTAAAATGAAATTTGTTTACAATTATTTAGATTATATCTCATCATACCACTTTTTAAATACATATTGAAATAATATAAATTAATTAAACATTTAGGAAATTCAGTATCTTGGAATGATATTTTTGGATATATTATAATCAATGTTAATATTAAATGTAACATAATTTTTTTAAAATATACATAATAGTATTTTCATTATAGTATATATTTATGAGTTAGTTATATAATTGTAAATTATTTTTAGATTTTTATATAAAATATTCTTATGAAAGAAACTAAATTAGAATAATGTATTTCAGAAATCATTTTTTTTAAATATGTAAGTAAATATAATTTTTAAGAAAACAGATAAACTTATTTAAGACCAATTAATTTGGATGTTATTATATATATATATATATATTACAATTTATGATTTTAATGATAATGTTTATATAAATACTCATATTACATAAAAAATAGAAATAATATAACATTTTTGACATTTTAAAAAAATTATTAATTTTATGTTAACATATAAAATCATATATATGTTTTAAATATAAAAAAAATTATGTTTTGAAATTAAGTTAATTGTTGGTTAAATAAAGAATTATAACAAAAACATTGAAATTGAAAACAAAAATATATATAGATCTTATATATATATATAAGATGAAATGATATATATATATATATATATTAGGATAATTAATCTATTTAAATAAAAAAATGAAATGAAATGTAAAAGGTGAAATTCAGAGTAGGGTTTCGTGTGTTCGGGTGTTTGAGGTTAACGTAAGAAGGAGACTGAATACAGCATGGCTTCGAGTGTGGTGGGAGAAGAAGCTTGTGTTGTCGTGAGGGATTCTGGCTGAAAAGAAAACCGAGTCGAGTCATGGGGCAAGGTCAAATAATTATATATCCGAGCTCAATCGATGGATTTTTCTCGAATTATGTAACAATTCTGGTTGCAAATAGATAAGTTGACCTCGAAGAGTTGGCCAAGAGTCAGAGGTACGACTGCAAGTTCAGCACTGATTCTTCATCAGATGTGAGTCTGAAGCCATTCTAAGAGGTTTCCGAATAGGATATGGGGGAAAATAGCCTTCGGTTTGGGATATATGCCTAACATCATTCAAATAGTTGTTGTTTATTTGAAATTTGGTGTCCGGAATGGATCAAATTCATTGTATCGATTTCATTTTTATCGATTTCCATATCAGTTGATGTCTAATGTTCACATTTGGTGTTTAATTTATTAATTTTTACACCATTTATTGTCTCTATTTTGATCTTTCTTTTATCGGTTGATATGCATATATAATTCTTGTCAACAATTCTATTTTGGATGTTTTGGTATGTGGTTGTGGATCAATTCAGAGTACAAAAGTCTATATTTCTGCAATCAATGTATGCTATTGTATTTTTTTGTTTATCCATCAATCTGTCTCAATTGGACACATTTTCCTTGTCTTTATTATCATTTAATTGCTTGACTCTATATTCACATAATTTTTTCAAATATTTTTTTAATCTCAATGTTTGGTAGTGTATTGAAACATCACAGTGAATCTGTTAATCCAACCAAATTATCCAATATAAAATGAATCAACATTTTTTTTTTAACCGTCAATACAATATCTCCTTTTGTCCAGTTATAGGAATATATGAATAGAATATATAATGATTGATCAAAAATCATTTCATCAAAAATAATTGGTCGAGAAATTTCATTGATTACATTTAAGAGTGTCATTTTTCATTGTTTATTTGACATTAGAAATAGAGACGGTATTGAATTCCCATTTTACGTCATTTATTGCTTGCTACATAGAGTGGGAATGATTCTTAAATCAAAAATAAGTAAGGGATAGTTTTATTTTATTTTATCTATTTCCAAATTTATAGTAAGTGATAGTTAATCTATTTATTTCAAAATTTTGATTCTTAATTTGAATGGGTTATAGTAAGGTAATGATACTTTTAGTTTTTTCATTTTTTAAATATATACCTTCTTTTGAAATAAAGATATTTGTTTTTTTTATTTTAAAAATTATCATTTGAAATTTTATTTGCATGGGTAATCCATCTCATCAAATATTATTACTATGTTATATATATATATATATATTGTTAGTGTTACTATAATTTATCAAAAGGATGGGTTTTTATTTTGATTCCAATTGAGTTTATGATCTCAAAAGGTTTGAATAATGAAATAAATTACATAATCAATTAATTCAAAATCCAACATATTTTTATTTTTTAATTTATCATTGGAATATAATAATATATATATATATATATATACAAATATATATACACATGCATGATGTTCAGGGATATAATTATTTTAAAAAAATTATTAACCAATATTAATTCACATATGAATTTATAAATTATTATTTTCATTATTTTATAATGTGATTGACATATAAAAGTCAAGATTATAACCATAAATCGATGGGTTTTTTTATTAAGACATTCATACATTAATGTGTGTGTGTGTGTGTGTACTTAAATTCATGATCCTTTAAACATTCGTACATCTAAAAGGGTGATTTTATTTTGTAAAGAAATGTTGTTTTAATGATTTTTTTCCACATAACATAATTATCTATTACTAATGATTAATTTAATGAATAAAAAATTATATTTTCGATATTTTTTTCAATTTAGTCATTTATAAAATAAATTTAAAAATTATTTCTTTGATATTTCAAGTGTGTGGATGTTGATTAAACTTCCATATGATTATACAAATCCATATATCCGGATAATTGATCATACCAAGTGGAATATTTAATTTTCAGAAATGATTAGTATTTATATATTTACATATTAATAAAATTGAACATGTTTGTTACAAGAATGATTATAAATATTTTTTCAAAGATAAAACATCAGTGAAAATTATATGTATATAAGAAAAGCATAGACAAAAGTGTTTTATAAAAATCAGTACTTTAACTTTGTAAATATGATAGGGAATTTGAATGTGAATCCATCCCTAAAGTGGGTAGGCCCAAGATACCCTTCAATATTTCGAGTGACCTCATTTGTTTTGTTTTTTAATGAGTTTTATTAAAATTTTCAACTGAATCACTAGATTAGTTTAAAAGAGTTTTCTATACCATATTCCAACGGTAAGTATAAAGGCCAAAGTTATTAATTTTTTTAGCCAAATATACCATATGCCGACGGTAAATATAAAGGATCTAATGAGCACAAGAAATAGGAAATAACCCATAGGCACTAGCTCGTTGTGGTTCCCAAGTACCTCGTATCTCAATGACAGTTACCCTCAGAAATATCTATTCTCATTCATGATCCACTAGTTGGGAACATAGAAATAATCTATTGGTTCCCAATCATCATTATCGTAGTTTAGTTATAATTTTAAGTGTCAATCTTTCTAAGTGAAACTAAGGCCAATCCCCACGGATTCACTAGCATACTTGTACATGTCCACCCACATAGATACCCAGGTTTTCCCTTTGTGATCAAACAAGTTTAAAAAGTCATGAAATATAATTTGAACATGAAAATATCACTTCCTCATCAAAAAATCACCAAACAGCCTACATGTATACCAAAAAAGTCACAGAAGTCCAATTTTCATTCAAATTGATTTGAAATCCAACACACACCAAAATAGCCCACAATACATTTAACATTTCTTTAACACTTACACAAATCCATTAAACAGTTTTGTAAAACCATTCCAATATATTACAACTCACATAACAACCCACCCACAAGTTATATAATACCCTTTTTCATAACCAAAATGCATTTTGCACATCACACTAACAAAAAACATCACACATCACATTCACACCTCTTAAACACTTTATTAAATCCTTCAATAATTTTTTTAAAACATTTCAAAGATGGAACACAACACAAAACAACCCCTATCACATTTAATATGTATCTTTTCTGAATACACACACTCCAAAACATTTTTCCAATATGGTTTCACCACTTACATAAATCATTAAATCTGTCAAATCGTTCTTAAAACAATTCCAATGATTATACCCAATATTTTCTAATAAAACCCATTTCAAAACCATATTTCAAGGCAAAAACCACACCAAAACACTACCAAAGCGGAATTGGTATTATTAGATACATTAATAAAACCACTTTCAAGTGTTATAAGAAAACCTTGGATAATACCATGAAATATTAAAATGAAAACACCCATTTTCATAAAATGATCTCAAGATGTATAATAAAGTTTTACACCCAAAAAACTATTAAAAAAACACCCTTACAAGGCCCACATTACACTAAGTCATAAAAAAATACAATTGTAATCCCCTTTCAATAACTAATAAATCATTTCATATTTAATAAAACTACCACAAAATATACCATATGTGTTACATTTGAAAAGATCACAACTTCAACTAAAATGCAATTATATCACTACTACAACCTGGCCCTTTATCAGCGCTAAAGTCCGGCATTAACAGCGCTAGAAAAGCGTTGTTAATGCCGACATAGATAAAGGGGGGGTCCCCTTTATCAGCGCTCCGAGAAGCGCTGATATAGGAGACCTTTATCAGCGCTAACAAAAGCGCTGAAAAGGACCGCCTTTATCAGCGCTTCTCTTAGCGCTGATAAAGGTCTCTTATATCAGCGCTTCTCAGAGCGCTGATAAAGGACCCATTTATCAGCGCTTCTTTTAGCACTGATAAAGGACTCCTATATCGGCGCTTGACGGAGCATTGATAAAGGGTTTTTTTATCAGCGCTCTTCTAGCGCTGTTAAAGGTGTCCTTTATCAGCGCTAAAAAAGCGGCTGATAAAGGACCCATCGCCTGCACCTACAAAATAGTACCTGCACACCAGAATACCTGCACAATGTAGCACATGCACACCTCAATTGTTTTTCATATATACGCCTGTGAAAAATATGAGATGTATTTATCCATAATTATCAAATTATATTAGCTTCTGTAAAATCAAATAATGAAAACATACCTCATGTATACATTTATAACTGAGGCGCCTAGCAAGTCATATGTGATGATCTCAGAAACTTCATCTGCACTAACAAAATCTATTGTTTCCTCTCCGTACATATCTTTTTCACAAAAAATTGTATGACTCTTTCCGTCTTTCATTTTCGTATCCACATGAGCTTGCAATGATATTAAATGTGGATATAGAATGGGCGGGGTTAAAGCGCTCTTAGTAGATCGTTTTGATCGGTTGGTTGATCCAATGTTGGAGCCGCTCTTTCATTTTAGCTTCTCCATTTTATCCTTCTGTAATAAAATTCATCAGTTCAGCCATTTTCTAATTTAATGTTAAAGGTTCTGCTTGAAAAATGAACTAGAAATGAATACCTCCTGCTCGACAAGTTTTTTTTCACGATTTAACGGCCATGCAACGAATGTTCCAACATCTTTTTCCACTTTATTAATGTCGTCATCGTCATTTGGCACGGGTAGCTCAGCGCTCGGCTCATGAGCTAAGTTAATCAACACTTTGACATGACCGGTTGGAAGTGTTCTGGAGTGTAGTGAGTCATTCTGCATATTGAACATCGAAGCCCTCGCTACAAGGCGATGGGTGGGAGTTGACAGATATAAATCAAAATCATTTTCACCCTGCAGAATATCATTACATGAAAGGTATCAGTGTCTATGTGATTCAAATCTCACAAAAATGAATATTATAACATTGATTTCCTCGGTTAAGTCAGTTATTTGAGGGGAATGGCTCGCCTCAAAGCTGGTGAGGGGTGGATCTTATCGCGGGGGTTCTTCTTGAGTTGTTTGTTCTCTTCGCCTCTCCTCCATCAAACTCGTTAGCATCTTTCCCTGAGTTTGGATTAGTTCTTCAAGGGTAGCTACTTTATCTCTCATTACATGCAATTCTTTTGTTTTTTCATCCTCTTGTTTTTTTATGAAAATATGTCCGGGGTGACCCCCCAAAACCCACACCACTGATGCAGCCATACTGTTCTGGCTGTTTCAAGGCTATTGAAAGTATGTCTGCATCCGGTGCGGGTGTTGTTGATTCCTGTGACTATGTCCAATAGAAAATATGAAAAAATAAGTAAGCATCATTATGTAATAGTGATTTAAAGAAAAACAAGTTTATATTATGTCATACTTGCACATGTTTCCCACACTTTTTGTGTGTTTTCATCTATCAGTTTCCACTCTTTATTAACACGAGCCTCCTTTCATAGCACATGGCGTGGAATGGGAGTGACTTGATATTTTTCTTCATAAATATGCATATAAATAGAGAAACATGGTTACAGTTTTGTTTTATGTATCATAAAATTATTACTGTACTTTTAAAATACATACCAATTGTTTTTCAATTGAAGCGTACCCCAACCTTGCTTTACGGTAGGGGTACGCTGGTTTTGCTGCCCGTTCATTATTTTCAGCACTCAGTTGTTGTTTCAGAAATAAAAACCTATCAATCAACCTGATGAATACAAGCAACGTTACACAACGTGTAACCAAACACAATGTACCTGAAAATTCTGTTCCTCACGACGGTTGAAAAACACATCCCACGTTCCTCGGGATATCTAGTGTGCATAAAGAGGATGCGGGTGCAGCATGATTTTCCCTTCGGCATCTTTCAGATGATGTTTCATTAAAATGCTATGAAAGCCTCTATAAATCCTTCCTGCCAGTCTGAAAACATATTCTTTGTGCGAAACATCTACTATAATTTCACTCTGCAAGAGATGATGAAGGGTTAGTCAATATTTCAATATTTTATTTTATTTTTATAAATTAAATAGATGATATCGTAATGTTACCGTAATCTCTTCCCACATTAATGTTTTCATCCCGTTGACAACATGGTGCCATGACTCTACATCAATCGGTACGCGTTGTCGAGTGATGATTCCAATTTAGCTACTAAACATGGCTTTGTTTGGGTTTACATGCTGGCCAAGCTTATTCCATCCCACCTCATATTTGATTCCTTTTTCTTTTGCCTTAAGGAGTTTTGCTAAAACTGTCAAACTACGGTGCACCTATTTTTTTTTGTTTCGCTGGGGTTTCATCGCCTACCATTTCCTCAGTTTATGCATCATCATTATGTTTCTCCGAAGTGCTAGTATTGGCACTGACACCAGCTGCAACAGTTTGAGAGACCTGTTGTACGTCAGCAGTGGGACCAGCTGCAACAGGTTGAGAGACCTGTTGTCTCTCAGTAGTGGGACCAGCTGCAATAGGTTGAGAGACGTGTTGTCTCTTTGGATTGGGTGCATCAGCAGGTGAAGAAGTCATTATCTGAAAAATTGGTTTAAAATTTAATTTAGGTCACATAAAAGTAGTAGTGAATAGATAATAACATAATGTAACACAATCTATATTACAATAAAAATCAATAACCTGATTATTGAACTCCCTTTTTTTAAAGGCTGAAGGGATTTGACCCCTCTATCAACTATCCATATCCCTTCATTGTGGTCTCCTCTAAAATACAAAACGTCGTCTACATTGGGACCACTGCGAAATGATTGTAAAGTCCCAATGAAAGGGTCATCTTCCGTTGAATTTTCATCTGACCCTTTAGCTGTTTTGGTCGATAACAGAACAATTGACCAGTTTTGGTTTGCAGGATCTGGAACATAAAATACATGCACTGCATGTGATTCCATTATAAATGGTTCTTCTTTCTCCCCTTCCTTACTGAAATCAACTTTCATGAAACCCAAATCATCTATTTTAACAGCACTTCTATTATCAAACCACTTGCATTGAAATATCGGAACTTCAAATTCCGTATAATCCAACTCACATATTTGTTTGATGATGAAAAAGTATGGCATATTCCCATAAATTGGATTTCTATCCTTAGCACCGGAAACATGCATCGCTTCATCCACAAGTGTAACCCCACTATTCTGCATGGTACTGTCTTCATCATGTTCATTAGTATAAAATTTATAACCATTAACTACATAAGAATTGTAAGATAATGAATACACACTTGGTCCTACGGCTAGCCATCGGAGTCATTCCGAAATTGACTTTGTATTTTCATCTGACTTCTTAAAAATATGATCTCGAAACCATCCTATAAAATATCGATTATGTGTATCTGATATCCATTTTTTAGACCTTGATGGATTCAAATACCTAAGAATTTCTTTGTGAATTTTAACATATGGGTCAACGTCAAAACTGTTATGCAAAACATAAAGGTGGGCCTGCTCTCGATCTGTAATATTGATTGTGACAACCTTTCTTCCAGAAATTCATTCACCCTCAAGCCGCCCAGTGTGACGAGATTTCGGTAAGACAATGCTTTCCACACCAGAGAAGTATTCGGTATAGAATTAAACGGCTTCCTCAACAATATATCGCTATGCAATACAACCCTCTGGCCGACTTCTATTTTTGACATACCCTTTCAAAAACTTCATATACTGTTCAATGGGGTACATCCATCTGTAATGTAAAGGACCACATAGTCGAATCTCTCTCACCAAGTGGACCATCAAATGAACCATCATATCAAAAAATGAAGGCGGGAAGAACATTTCTAATTCACATAATATGACGGCAATTTCTTTTTCCATAGCTGGCAATTTCGGCAGGTCTTTAACTTTGCTGCATATAGCTTTGAAAAAGAAACACAGTTTCGTTAATGTATGGAAGACATTCTTGGAAAAAATGCAACGTAAAGCATTTGGAATGATATTTTGCATCAAAACATGACAATCATGTGATTTCAGACCTTTTAACTTAAAGTTTCTCATTGACACAAGGTTACTGATATTTGACGAATACCCCTCTGGAAACTTTACGTCATTCAAGACGTTGCAAAACTGATATCTCTCCTGCTTGGAAAGAGTGTAAGAAGCATGAGGAAGAAATGTTCATTTTTCACCCTTCACTGGTGCCAACTCTTCTCGTATTCCCATATCAACCATGTCCAACCTAGCCTTAATTCCATATTTTGTTTTGCTAGATGTATTTAGCAACGTGCCGATAACACTATCAAATACATTTTTTTCTACATGTATAACATCAATAAAATGTCTTACATACAGACAATTCTAGTATTGTAATTCAAAAAAATTGATCTCTTTTTCCAACCGATTTTCGTAAGGTTTTTAGAAGCCGGTTTACCAAAAGTAGTGTCCACATTTTTAACTTTCTCAAACAATTGATCACCTGTTAGTGGAGACGGTGTTGTACGTTCTTCTGAACTTCCATCGAATGATGTCTTCCAAGAATGGTACTTATGTCGTCGCGGTAGAAAGATGTGATGTCCTAGAAACATGGTTTTCTATGAATGTTTCAACCTAATTGATTGCGTACCTTCTTCACAAACGTGTCATCCTTGAGTTCCTTTAATGCTATATCCTGAAAAATTTCCATAAGTAGGGAAGTCATTTATCGTCCCATACAACATGACACTCAAAGTTAAATCTTCCTTTCTGTAAGCATCATACAATGTAACACCTAAATCCCACAATAATTTCAAATCTTCGATCAATGGAGCTAAATAAACATCAATATCATTACCCGGTTGTTTTGGTCCTAATATAAGCATATATAAAATGCTGTATTTTCGTTTCATGCATAACCACGGTGGTAAGTTATAATTTATCAACATAACCAGCCATGTACTGTGAATGTTGCTTTGAAAACCAAAAGGATTCACTCCATCTGTAGATAACGCAAGACAAAGGTTTCTCGACTCGTTTCTAAATTTAGGATACTCATTATCGATTCTCTTCCACTGAGGAGAGTCTGCCGGGTGATGTAGTATTCCATCTTTAATTCTTGTATCTGCATGCCATGTTAATTGTTCTGCCGTCTCCTCACTTCCATATAGGCGTCTAAACCTTGGAATGATTGGAATGTACCATAAAACTTTAGTAGGACTGGATTCATCGTTCTTGTATCGAGAAGCACCACACTTTGGGAATTCTTTAAGTGATTTGTGGTCCTTACGAAATAGTATACAGTCATTTGGGAAGGCGTGTATTCTTTCAATGATCATACCCATAGAGTGTAGCATTCGTTTGGCATCGTATGTTCGGCTCGGGAGCTCATTATCTTCTGGGAGCACATCATTCAAGAGGGAAAGTAGTTTCCTAAAACTGTCGTCACTCCACCCGTTATCTGCTTTCAAATTATACAGCTTTAGTATGGCTGACAATGCTGTATATTTAGTGAAACCAGCATACAATGGCGAATTTGCACAACTTTTTAACTTCTCAAACAATTTTGGGCAATCACGATGTTCATCTTCGAAGGTCCTTTTCATTTTCTCAATACGATCTTCATCATCATTCACATATGTAATCACATCCTCCATAAGGTCATCTTCATTGTTCATGTTTGTAATCATATCAGATGATCCATAAAACGCAGTGTCACCCCAGTCACTACCTACATTCGTTGTTTCCCGGTGTTTATTCCAACATGTATAACATTGATCTATTCCGTGACAGATCAAGTGTACTTCCAACTCATCTGGACTAATTTGTTTTGAATAACAACAGCGTAAACACGGAAAAAGGATTTGAGAAGAGTCACATGCATGATCTTTTGAAAACTTGATAAATTCTTTCATTCCTTCTTTATACTCTTTTGTCAACCGATTGTCATTCATCCATTCTTTATTTATATTCATCCTATTATAAATCCATAGGATGAGTATATAGGTTAGAGGAGAAATGTCTTCTCGAACCTTTTCTGGATAACCTAGAACTCCTTCCAAGGAAATAATGTGACCATGAAACAATACATCTTAAAAAAATATGGGGAATTTATAATATTGTAATAAAGACAAAGCTCTCTAAAAACACCCAAAACAACCTCTATATTATCAGAGTACTCCTCCTATATATTGTAATACACCAAGAAGTATTCTAAAAAAACGAAAATGGAGGTGTCTAGAACGATATTAAAGATCTAGTTCATCAGTTCCATGAAATAGATAGAGCATTGGTGATCCCAAATGGAATTCCTAAATACTTTAGATTTCCATATCGACTTTAAAAATCTATCTTTTGGGCATCTTCTTCCCAAACCCTCAACTATTGGTACCCTGATCTCTAGAAAATTTTCAAAAACCAATAGAACCTTATAAGATGGTCAAACAAATCATCATTTATAGGCAATATGTAATTATTCATTACCGTCACCTAGCTATGACTACGGTAGACTGTTAAAATTAATATGCTATGATATGAATTCATTGAAAATAGAATTAGAAAATCCCATAGTGACATGATCATATAGATAGAACCATTTCCCTAATGATCATCTAGCTGATCATTTAGCTCCTCTAAATCGGCAAGAGCCTTATGATGTGATGGAATAGAAAATGGGATCGTCCTGTGAAGAAAATAGATAGAAAACTCAAACACTCATTGGCGAGGTTATCCCTTGAAGTCCTCTAGAAATTATTTTGTGTACTTTTCCATGACCACTGGAATTTCACATGAAGAACACTTCTCAACAACCCCAAGGAAAACCTTGGAAAAATGACATGATATGAACAATAACATAGAAGCAACTTGTCATACCCTCCATGGTTATAGATCATAATCTCTATAAAAGACATGGAATCTCCTGTTATGAGTAAGTAACTGAACCTAATGGTGATAATAGTCATCTAGTGCAATAAATCCCATAAAAAATCCAAGACGATAATGAAGTCGGAAAAGACCAGGTCCAAAACATGGAATTCCGAAATGTCCTCCATGCCAAGTACCACAACACAACTCTCAAAGAACATGAAACCATGACCATTTTTCCTACCCAAAAGGGTTAGGCAATACAAGAAATAATTCATAAACCTTGCTGACATAACCAAGTAAAAAAAAATATGTGAAATTAATGACTAGGATTCACAATTTTGAAATGAAACCAATACTATAGAAGAATTAAAAAAATTCACCACGAATTGTGGTTGGCCAAGATTATGAGCCATCATGAATGACCACTACTACATTGATTTTTTCTGGATTAGACTCGTCTATGTATTATCTCCCTATTATGAATCCCCCTTTCTATTAGGATGTGATCCTCCACCATTTGAAGCCTCTTATTTTAACTAAGAGCCCTCAAAAAAGTGCAGCCTACACCACTCCCATTAATAGCCAATTGCAAAAATCACAAGATATTCACCGGCTACCCAAATAGGTGGAACGCCCTCAGAGTCTCTCGTAAAATCGTTCAGATGTTTCCCACATTTCTAATCTGATAAAAAAAATAGGTCCATTGTCCATAGAATCCACATAATCTGTTCATAAAGACTACTCAAATCCCTTTCCACTACTTCTCTAAGACTCATCGTACTTTAGATTTTATCCTCAAAAATAACTATGGAAACCACCCATTAATGGAACACCATTGAGACCAATATTTCAATTAAAATATGCCTCTCATATCAATTCCTTTGGAAACAACTAAAAATAGGTTGGTAGACTTAGAAAAATAAGAATAAATCTGATATATTTTCTCAAACCCATCTGAAAATTAATAGCAATAAGATAATCGTTCACGGGGAGATAAAGAGATACATTAACCAAATGAAAACACCAAAACATAAGAATAACTAAATAAATCTAATTAAGTAGTGGTAAATAATAAAAACAACCCATAGTCAAGATCAAAACATAACCACAATCCAAAACCACCCATTGAAACTGAAGATTCAACACGAAGAATAGTTGGCCAAACACTTACTCATTACAAACAAAATTAATTCATGAAAATTCAATTTGAATAACCTTAAAAAGGATGACCCGGTGGTGGAGGAGAAGGAGGTGTCAACAACGGAGGCACCGGAGGCAGCGCAGAGGCAGGGCTGAGGCAGGGGGGAGGCAGCGGAAGCAGCGGAGGCAGCGGAGGAGGATGACGAGGAGGTCGCGGTGGAGGAGGAGGCAGTGGAGTTGGCAGAGGAGGAGGAGGAGGAGGAGCCTGTGGAGGAGGAGGAGGATGAGTCCGCGGACTAGGAGGAGGAGGAGGAAGCGCCAGTGGAGGAGGAGGAGGACGAGGCCACAGTGGAGGAGGAGGAGGAGGAGGAGGCGGCGGCTGGAGGAGGAGGAGAAGGATGAGGAGAAGGAGGAGGTGGCGGCCGCGGAGGAGGAGGAGGAGGCGGTGGCATCAGCGCAGAGGAGGGCTTCCGCGAGAGCTTGACCAGGTGCTGGGAGGAGGAAGAGGACCTGCGGGTTTTTAACAAATCCACGTGAGCCTTTATTAGCGCTAGTAAAAAGCGCTGATAAAGGGTGTATTTATCAGTGCTAAAATGAGAAGTGCTGATAAATACAACCTTTATCAGCTCTTTTTTAGCGCTGATAAATAAGCCCTTTATCAGCGCTTGCTTTAGCGCTGATAAAGTGGACCTTTATCAGTGCTTTTGTTAGCGCTGATAAAGGCCCGACCCTTTATCATTGCTTTACTGTTAGTGTTGATAAAGGCAGGTGCATGCCTTGCCCAGTTTTGTGGTATATAATTAAATTCATAACCAAATCCTTAAAAAATGGGGTTTTCACCACACCCAGAATATTTGGAAAATGAAAAACTATAAAACAAGAAAACCACTTCATCAAGGAATTTTTAACCATGGAATCACCTACCAAAAGTGTTGAATCCCTCAAAACATGGTGAAAAACATCAACCACACCACCACCACGCCACAAGGTAGATAAATCCATCCCTAGACCGCCAAATTTGTCCAAAAAGACACCAAATTAAACCCTAGGTTCTATCCCTAACTTCTGGACATTTTATAACATTATGAAAGTGGGAAGAGACCATAAGGGAAATGGATGAAAACAAAAAGAAATCACTTACCTTGAAAAATATTGAATAAATCACCCCAAACACATGAGTATATAAATTTTCAAATAGCCAAAAAAATAAAGGGATATTCGCAAAATGTTTAAGAGATCATTTAGGTACTGAAATGAGGGGAAAGATTTAAAATGAAGTAGTTAATAAATAATCAATTTACCTTTTCAAATATGGGCGATCTCATAAATTCAGAGATGTTTCATCCAAATTCACAATGAAACCAAGCTCTAAAGAGGGGGAGGAGAGCATGGGGGCTCCCCTTGGGTATTTTTACTTGGGGGACAATTGGAATCACTGAAACAAAATAACTATTCAAGGAGATATTAATGAATTTAGAAATATTTTTTATGTAGGAAATGGGATTTCAGGCAGGCCCAATCCCATAAATAAATACCCATATCCACCATGATTATGGATTCCAAAATGGTTCAAATTAATATTCTAGTCTTAATAGGTCAGGTTATGACATGTAGGAATTAGAATGGATGAAAAATGTTGAAAAATGAAAGCATTATAAAGGAATCAAATTTTTTTTAACCTAGAATTGGGCTCATGGTTTGGCCCAATTCATGAAAACTCACCAATTCCTCCATTAAATCATGGGAAACCACCAAAACAATGAATGAATAGAAATTAAATGAAATTTATCTTTAAAATTAGTCACGTATGTTAAAATTATCCCCACCATGAAATAATTATGTCCCTGGAAATCCAGAGCAAGGCCAGATACAAAAACCAAACCCAACTGATAAAACAAGTTGTACATCTTTGCCAAGCTTTTCCCCCAAGGGCCAAAACACCACCTATGATCAATTATGGAAGGATTAATCTCACAACCCAAACATACACCACTTTCTTGAAATGATCAATAAAATTCATACTTTATCCCAAATGAAAACACCTCAAACACTATCCGATCAAGACTCAAGCAATTCACCCAAACGAACAACAACTTAGAACAAGGTTACACTTACCTTACATTAACTAAACCATTGGGTGCTCTCCCATCCCAACTTTTACTCAATGAAGATGTTGGTATCTAGATAGATTATAATGAGACTACCTAACGCCAAGCCAATACCATAGATAAACTTGAGCTAATGGTACTGGGTGACACAAATTGGCACCCCACCATAAGAGGCAACCTATATATTTTCAACACAGAATCAGGACGCTAATAGGGGAGGCATGAACGGACTCCCTAGTACTATGGGTATAATTCCTTTCAATGTTTATGAAGGACATACATGATAATATTAGTGGGTTACCCCACCATAAGAACCAACCATCTTAACTGACCAGCATGGACCAGCACAGAACGAACCAAAAAAAATTAATGATTTGGAAAGGGTGCAGGGTTAGTCCGCACTGTTTGGGAAACTGTTCACTAACTCTGTAGATCATTATTACCGTATGGCTTCCTGGAACACGGTCACTACTAATCGTGCACAAAATCTGTCCTCAGCACATCTATCCAAACTTCAACCATTCTCTAATGACTTAATGGATTCCAATGGGAGAGGGATTAACATTTGGTGAAGACATGGGTACAAGGCCCTCCAACAATTTCCACAGAACGGGAATAATAGAAGAATGAAAATGACCCCAGAGGTTTAAACTCTTCCCATATTTCATACTGAGGATAGGAAATTGTAAAATGGTTTAAACGACCCTGGGATTTACCCTAACTATTAGCCAGCATCACTCTGAGACATATGGTTAGAGCCCAAATGATTGAAGCATCTTCAGCCTCATAGTTTGGATTTGGAAACCCGCTAAAAGAGAATTATTCTTTCGGTACCACTAACAACTACACTGAAATCCCCGATATGATTTCCAAGACATAACACATTCCAAAATCACTTTACCAAAACCCGATATTTCGCTGAAACAAGGGCATAGAAGATACACACACAACACACTTTGTTTCTTTAGGGGGGAAACAGAAGATGTGAAGAACACATATAATCGCAGTCCTCTAAAATGGAAGATTTTAATGTTTTTACAAGGGATAAATTCACCCAACATAATAGAGAATATCAGATGACTGCATACCTTTCACCATTATAGTCAATCGAGCACATGAAATCACAAGGTGTCACCAAATATGAAAATTGCGAATGATATAAACAATGCATGGAGAGGGACCTTATACAACATCCACAAACAACACACAATTCTAGAAAGTGTCCACAATATCCTCTCGTGAATAGATTTCCCACACTGGTAGTTTAACGTGAACTCCTTCATTGAAGAGCCTAAAAATGAGTGAGAGGACCTCTTAGACACATTCCATATACTCATCCATGCTAACAACCCCAAACCACGTCCACCCTCAGAAAATCTGTAAACTTAAGAGGCTATGGTCTCTTTCATCCTTCGATGATCACTCTCCCACTACAAGAGGATACAAAAAACCAATAAAGTAAAGGGTGTAGAATCAATCTAAAAATCTCAACAAAAATATTCATTTTATTTATATACTGATGTGTCCTCAAACGGCGAAGGATTAGTGCACAACTTAAGTGCAACCCAGATTGTTTCCGCGAGAGCTTGACCGGGTGCTGGGAGGAGGAAGAGGACCTGCGGGTTTTTAACAAATCCACGTGAGCCTTTATTAGCGCTAGTAAAAAGCGCTGATAAAGGGTGTATTTATCAGTGCTAAAATGAGAAGTGCTGATAAATACAACCTTTATCAGCTCTTTTTTAGCGCTGATAAATAAGCCCTTTATCAGCGCTTGCTTTAGCGCTGATAAAGTGGACCTTTATCAGTGCTTTTGTTAGCGCTGATAAAGGCCCGACCCTTTATCAGTGCTTTACTGTTAGTGCTGATAAAGGCAGGTGCATGCCTTCCCAGTTTTGTGGTATATAATTAAATTCATAACCAAATCCTTAAAAAATGAGGTTTTCACCACACCCAAAATATTTGGAAAATGAAAAACTATAAAACAAGAAAACCACCTCATCAAGGAATTTTTAACCATGGAATCACCTACCAAAAGTGTTGAATCCCTCAAAACATGGTGAAAAACATCAACCACACCACCACCACGCCACAAGGTAGATAAATCCATCCCTAGACCACCAAATTTGTCCAAAAAGACACCAAATTAAACCCTAGGTTCTAACCCTAACTTCTGGAAATTTTATAACATTATGAAAGTGGGAAGAAACCATAAGGGAAATGGATGAAAACAAAAAGAAATCACTTACCTTGAAAAATATTGAATAAATCACCCCAAACACATGAGTATATAAATTTTCAAATAGCCAAAAAAATCAAGGGATATTCGCAAAATGTTTAAGAGATCATTTAGGTACTGAAATGAGGGGAAAGAGTTAAAATGAAGCAGTTAATAAATAATCAATTTACCTTTTCAAATATGGGCGATCTCATAAATTCAGAGATGTTTCATCCAAATTCACAATGAAACCAAGCTCTAAAGAGGGGGAGGAGAGCATGGGGGCTCCCCTTGGGTATTTTTACTTGGGGGAAAATTGGAATCACTGGAACAAAATAACTATTCAAGGAGATATTAATGAATTTAGAAATATTTTTTATGTAGGAAATGGGATTTCAGGCAGGCCCAATCCCATAAATAAATACCCATATCCATCATGATTATGGATTCCAAAATGGTTCAAATTAATATTCTAGTCTTAATAGGTCAGGATATGACATGTAGGAATTAGAATGGATGAAAAATGTTGAAAAATGAAAGCATTATAAAGGAATCAATTTTTTTTAACCTAGAATTGGGCTCATGGTTTGGCCCAATTCATGAAAACTCACCAATTCCTCCATTAAATCATGGGAAACCACCAAAACAATGAATGAATAGAAATTAAATGAAATTTATCTTTAAAATTAGTCACGTATGTTAAAATTATCCCCACCATGAAAAAATTATGTCCCTGGAAATCCAGAGCAAGGCCAGATACAAAAACCAAACCCAACTGATAAACCAAGTTGTACATCTTTGCCAAGCTTTTCCCCCAAGGGCCAAAACACCTCCTATGATCAATTATGGAAGGATTAATCTCACAACCCAAACATACACCACATTCTTGAAATGATCAATCAAATTCATACTTTATCCCAAATGAAAACACCTCAAACACTATCCGAACAAGACTCAAGCAATTCACCCAAACGAACAACAACTTAGAACAAGGTTACACTTACCTTACATTAAATAAACCATTGGGTGCTCTCCCATCCCAACGTTTACTCAATGAAGATGTTGGTATCTAGATAGATTATAATGAGACTACCTAACGCCAAGCCAATACCATAGATAAACCTGAGCTAATGGTACTGGGTGACACAAATTGGCACCCCACCATAAGAGGCAACCTATATATTTTCAACACAGAATCAGGACACTAATAGGGGAGGCATGAACGGACTCCCTAGTACTAAGGGTATAATTCCTTTCAATGTTTATGAAGGACATACATGATAATATTAGTGGGTTACCCCACCATAAGAACCAACCATCTTAACTGACCAGCATGGACCGGCACCGAACGAACCAAAAAAAATTAATGATTTGGAAAGGGTGCAGGGTTAGTCCGCACTGTTTGGGAAACTGTTCACTAACTCTGTAGATCATTATTACCGCATGGCTTCCTGGAACACGGTCACTACTAATCGTGCACAAAATCTGTCCTCAGCACATCTATCCAAACTTCAACCATTCTCTAATGACTTAATGGATTCCAATGGGAGAGGGATTAACATTTGGTGAAGACATGGGTACAAGGCCCTCCAAAAATTTCCACAGAACGGGAATAATAGAAGAATGAAAATGACCCCAGAGGTTTAAACTCTTCCCATATTTCATACTGAGGATAGGAAATTGTAAAATGGTTTAAACGACCCTAGGATTTACCCTAACTATTAGCCAGCATCACTCTGAGACATATGGTTAGAGCCCAAATGATTGAAGCATCTTCAGCCTCATAGTTTGGATTTGGAAACCCGCTAAAAGAGAATTATTCTTTCGGTACAACTAAAAACTACACTGAAATCCCCGATATGATTTCCAAGACATAACACATTCCAAAATCACTTTACCAAAACCTGATATTTCGCTGAAACAAGGGCATAGAAGATACACACACAACACACTTTGTTTCTTTAGGGGGGAAACAGAAGATGTGAAGAACACATATAATCGCAGTCCTCTAAAATGGAAGATTTTAATGTTTTTACAAGGGATAAATTCTCCCAACAGAATAGAGAATCTCAGATGACTGCATACCATTCACCATTAGAGTCAATCGAGCACATGAAATCACAAGGTGTCACCAAATATGAAAATTGCGAATGATATAAACAATGCATGGAGAGGGACCTTATACAACATCCACAAACAACACATAATTCTAGAAAGTGTCCACAATATCCTCTCGTGAATAGATTTCCCACACTGGTAGTTTAACGTGAACTCCTTCATTGAAGAGCCTAAAAATGAGTGAGAGGACCTCTTAGACACATTCCATATACTCATCCATGCTAACAACCCCAAACCACGTCCACCCTCAGAAAATCTGTAAACTTAAGAGGCTATGGTCTCTTTCATCCTTCGATGATCACTCTCCCACTACAAGAGGATACAAAAAACCAATAAAGTAAAGGGTGTAGAATCAATCTAAAAATATCAACAAAAATATTCATTTTATTGATATACTGATGTGTCCTCAAATGGCTAAACAATCTGGGTTGTGCACTAATCTCTAGTAGACACACACATGCATGTTTCTGTGCTACACCGGGCACCCTCCGTATATCCATCCCAGATCTCATACAACCATGCCATCAAACATCTATTATCCCATATAACCCCGTGAATTTGGTCGCTCATGGAATTACCAAAGGTTAATATAGAAAAATTCTTTCCACTATTCAAAACCAAAAAATTCAACCAATACCTCTTTTTTCTCAAAACCACTAACCACAAAATCAAACCCAAATTACATCTTACCAAGATTTTCAGAAATGAACAATCATTTAAATTAAAACTCACATTCAAGTCAAATAAATTAATTTCAAGTCATCTCATCCCATTAAAACTCCTCTCAACGGTTTATAAATCTCTATTGGAAACACCTTTTCAAAACTAACATTAACACAATTATGTAGTATCAAAAGAGGTGTAAACATACCATTTTCCATTTCAAAATGATTCTAAAAACTTAGTTCCACCATTTCTCAATTAAAACCCTTATATATTTATTATAAAATTATTTCAACAAAAACATATGATTCTTAAAACCTTGTCATTTTTGTTTTAAAACCAAACTTCCATAACTTCAAATCTAAAGGACAGAAGACAATGAATGGGGAAATTAGCTTCGTTGGATGACTTGAACATATGGTTGGCGGACATACTCCAATAAACTCACCATCAGAAAAAGTGTTCCTAGGAAATATCTCCAGCTCCACATGGATTTTCATACCTTGTGAGCTCACTGAGACCATTAACCCAACTCTATTTTCATTTCCCCTAATTATCATCAAACCATGAAAACCATAGGACTCAAAAAAGTACCAACCTCCCCTAGCGACTAGAATCCTTTAATGGGGTGTGGTGATCGGCCACATTACTCATAACCATAATTCCAAGTCTTGACAATCCTAAATCCATACTATCCGGACTATTTCCCAAATAACATGGCCCAAAGGGTGCGAACCTCCTTTGATACCATTTTGTCACAAATTGAATCTGGTCATCATCAAAACCGACACCCAAGTCAGCCTGCGACAAGGCCCAAAGTGTGTTCTCAATCACTAGGGGATAGAATAAGTGCCTAGATATAATAAAATGATGTTGGGGAATTATATACCTGAGATTATAAACATTACACAACAAACAATGTCAGTAAAAAATCTGGATTTTTCAACTAAAATTGTCTTTTGAAAAATATCATATCTGAATTAAATAAGTTAAAACTAGGGTAAAATAACATTAAATATGTATGAAAACAAAAAAGAAAATTTTAAGAACCCCCACAAGGCATGTGGAACCACCCTCAAGCCATCTCCACAACACCACATCATGAACGACCGGTTAAAACCCAAACTCTTGGCACCAAAGTTGTAACCAAACCTGAAACCACAAAATAACCAAGTCTAATTACACCCAAATGTGTATGTGGGGTGTGATCAAAAGTTCAGTAGGATAGCACTGATAATAGATTCCATTCTATACACATTCAATGACGAAAATCATGCAAGTTTTAAAAAACATGTAATTTCTATTTTTTTTTCTAAAAGATGCAACTTAAAAAAAGTAAGTTTTCAAGTGGGATAATATAAAAAATAAACACTTTTTAAATAAATTACAAAGCTAATTAATTTTATATCTGAATATACCATATTATTATAGTAACTATAAAGGATCTAATGAGCACAAACAATAGGAAATAACCCCTACACACTAGCTCGTTGTGGGTCTTAGGTACCTCGTATCTCGGTGAGTGTAACCATAACAAATATATGTTCTCATGCACATGCCACTAGTAGAGAACATACCCAAAACTTATTGGTCCCCAATAATCATCATAATAGTTTAGATAGTATTTTAAGCATCAATATTTAGAAGTGAAACTGAAGCCAGACCCCACAGATTCACTTAGATACCAGTACACATCCACCCACCTAGATACCCGGGTTTTCCCTTGGTGCTCAAAAAAGTTCAACAAACCAATAAATATAATTTGATCCTAAAATTATCATTTCCTCATCAAACATTCACAAAAATACCCATATGTATACCGTAAAAGTCATAAAAGTCCACTTTTCATTCAAATTGATTTGAAATCCGAGTCACAACAAAATAACCCACAAAACTTTTCACATTTCCTTAACACTTCCTCAAATCCATTAAATATTTTGTATAAAACCATTAAAATATATTAAAAATCACATTATATATCACTGATATGTTACATAATACCCTTTTTTAACCAAAATCTATTTTTCACATCCCACTCACACAAAACATCCCACATCACTTTCACATCTCGTACACACTTCAGTAAATCCTTCAAATATTTTTATAAAACATTTCCTAGATGGAACACAACCCAAAACAGCCCCTCTCACATTTAAAATGTATCATTTCAGAATATACAAATTAAAAAACATTTTCCAACATTTTTTCACCACTTACATAAATCATTAAATCATTTAAATCTTTCATTAAATAATTCCAAAGAGTATACCCAATCTTTTCTCATAAAACCCATTTCAAAACTATATTTCAAGAACAAAACCACCCCAAAACACTACCAAAGTAGAATTGGAATCCCTATAAGAATTTATAAAACCACTTTCAAGTGTTATAAAATAACCTTGTATAATAAAATGAATGATACAAATGAAACACCCATTTTCATAAAATTCTCTCAAGATGTATAACAAATTTTTACACACTAAAACAATTCCAAAAACCCACTTCCAAGGCCCACATGACACTAAGGAATTAAAAAAATAGAATTTTATTCCCCTGTAAACAACTATTAAATAAATATCAAAATTTATAAAAATACCACAAAAGATACCACATGTGTTACATTCGAAAAGTGCACAACATCCACAAAAATAAAATCATAAAATTAAATGCATAACCAAATCCCTAAAAATTGGTTTTCACACCACACACAACATACAGGGAAAATGAAAAACATTTAAAACAAGAATAATAACTCATCAAGGAATTTTTAACCATGGAATCACCTTCCAAAAGTGACGAATCCCTCAAAACTTGGTGGAAAACACCAACCGCACCACCGTCACACCACAAGAAAGATAAATCTAGCCCTAGACCACAATATTTGACAATAAAGCAACCAAATAAAACCTTCGGTTCTAACCCTAACTTCTATAAATTTCATAACATAATGAATGATGGAGGAAACTATAAGGGAAAAGGAAGAAACCAAGAAGGAATCACTTACGATGAAAAATGTTTACGAAATCACCCCAAACACACCAGTATCAAAATTTGAAAACATCCAACCATTAAAGGGAGATTCGAAAAAAGTTAAAGAGATCATTTAGGAACTATAATGGGGGAAAATAGTGAGAAATGAATGGGTTATGAAATAATCAATTTACCTCTTCAAATCTAGGTGATTTGAGAAATTTAGAAAAGACTCATCCAAATTTGCAATGAAACTGAGATCCAAAGAGGAAGAGAAGAGCATGGTGGCCCCCCTTGTGTCATTGGGGTCGGGGAGATTTGGAATCATAAAAATAATTTAAATATTGAAGGAGGTATTAAAGAATTAAAAAATATATTTAATGTAGGAAATGGGCTTTCGAGCATGCCTAATCCCCTAAATAAGAACTCGTATCCACCATGATTATGGATTTCTAAATGGTCCAAATTAATAATCCGGTCTTTATAGGTCTGGGGATGACAAGTAGTAAATGTAATGGGTAACAATTGTTGAAAAATTAATGAGTTATAATGTAATCAAAATTTATTTTTAAATCTGGAATTGGGCTCATGGTTTGGCCCAATTCATGAAAACTCACCCATTCTTCCATAAAATCTGGGGAAACCCCCAAAAATAAGCATGAATGGAAATTAAATTAAACTTACCTTTAAAACAAGTAATTTATGTGACACCTTCCCCAGCAACGGATCCTTATTTTGATGGGACCTTAAGGTCATCACGACCCTCAAAATTAGAGCATTAACCTACACTTGTACAATAGTGTAGTGTTGAACCACAAGGAAGGAATTTTAGTGGTCTAATGGTTTATTTAATATCTAAACTATTTAAACCAACAAGAAATTTCATTGATACTGAAAATTGTGTGGAAATTATTTTTAGAGAGGTGTTGGAAGTGTTAAAGTTGTTAGGAAATAGTGTTAAGGAGTTAAAAAATGGGTGATGCTACTGACTATGGGAAATTCTACTTACTGGTTCTAAAAAAAGTTTTTTTCCTTGAATAGAAATTTATTGAATTTTCACTTTTCAAAAATTTATTCGATTAGTCTCCCTTGCCAAGTGACAAATCAAGTCGAAGAGTAATTATTGAAGTTCACCACTTTAAGAATCACTCAAATAATAATTGAATTCATGTGTTTGATAGAAAAACAATATCAAAAAATGTTACATTAGAACTGAAGAAGAAGACCCATGATCTAACTCTCCAAAAGATAATGGAGTTTAAAATAAATTTTATGAAAAAAAGGATAATTTAATTAAACCAGAATAAATCTCACTGATTGATTATGATTTCTCAAAAAAATGTGAAGGAGAAGAAAAATATAAA
The DNA here is from genome assembly GCA_963277665.1 of Viscum album. Classification (NCBI taxonomy): domain Eukaryota; kingdom Viridiplantae; phylum Streptophyta; class Magnoliopsida; order Santalales; family Viscaceae; genus Viscum; species Viscum album. The sequence continues at coordinate 92,031,198 of OY728164.1, forward strand.
CTAGTAAATAGAAATCCACTAATTGAATATTACTCAAACATTATGCCCAAGTAAATTATAGAACATCATTAAGAATAGAAATAGAGGGAGTAAGATGAAGAATAAAAGGAAAGAACTCCCATTTCAAGAACCTGTCAAGACTGAACCCCTTGGTCTTCCTCCACTCTAGCTCGATGTCTACAACTCCTTGGTCATCATTGGTGTGTCGCAGAAGTTATTTGACTTTTTTTACTCTACAAATATACATAAAAGAGTGTCAATTTAATATTCTACCCCTTGTTTTCAACTGCTACACTCCTCTTTAATTTTATTTTCCTCTATTTCCTACTCTGTTAGTCACCCACAACCTTCGTAAACATAGGTTGGTCATCTATGAGTTGCTGCACTCATGTTTTCTTCTATTGATATGCTTGCAATATTATCAATACCCGTGTAACTGACTTCACAGTGGTGGTTTAGATGAACCTGGATGCCAAACGGACTCTGGAATTAATCTAAAAAAGAAAACATAGACCAATTATTATAGTTCGTAATTTAATAAAATGATAAAAAAATTACTTATATAATTAATTATTATAATTATAAAATTAATGCAAATATTATATTATTAAGTCTAATGTGGATGGGTCTTTCAATCAGGGTGTCATGTTGGGAGGCGGCTTGGTCCAAGATAATAAGGGTTCGATCCTCGGTTTTTTTGCCTTCTTTGGGGTGGGTAATTCAATGGGAGATGATGTTATGGCCATGATCTGCGGTCTTCCGGTCTTCAAGATGTTCAACATCCACATTAATTCAATTGAGTCTAACTCTCAATTTCTTATCAGCATCTGAGAGGTAATAAGAATGTTCCTTGTTATGTGGTTTATGACATTCAGAAGTGCATGTCTCTTCTAAGAAACGACATAGAGATCTCTAAAAACATGAGGGAGGAGAACTTCACTCTGGAATATCCTGGAAGCAAAAGAGATCCTACAGACAGTCTCATTATATTATGTGACATAGTATCTCTTCCAAATAAATGTAATCTAATTGTCACTGGTGACGCTCAAGGGTTTTATCATGATAGACCTCCCTAACTGTTTATTTATTTTTAATAAAAACCAATTTGTGAGTGAGTGATAATTTATCAGTTATTAATATTTATTTTTATTTATGTAATTTTATTATTTTTATTTTTATTTTCAATTTTTTAATTTTATTAATTAATAGTTTTATTTTAGTTATTAAATAATTATTTATTTATTATTAAAGTTAATATTTTTATTTTTTTTACATGTAATAATTTATTCAAAATTATTAATAGATATTGTTTGGATAATTAAGAATTATTAGTTATATTAAATATTACTATCATTAAAGTTATTAAACTAATTTTAACTAGTTTAAAAAATCATTATTACAAACATATCAATTTATTTAATATTCTTATTTAGTATTTATTTATTTGATTAAATTATTTAATTTAATAATTTATGTTATTAATTATTAATTATTATTAAATTTTAATAATAATAATAATAATAATAATAATTTATTTATTATAATTTAGTTTCTTTTTAAATTTAAATTAATTATTTTTTATTTTATTTAATTATTGTTTTGGGTTTTTTTAAAATTTTCTATAAACCAGCGCCACAGGGGGTTCTCCTTCCTCCGCAAACCGGCTAGCACCTGTCCTACAGTGGCATTCGAGTCCCGCAGCTCCTCCTACTTTACTACGGTTGGCGGTGCTAATTTTTTGGGAGCTCAAATGGATAAGTTTGTGACCTGGTGACACTAGTTGGCATCGAATTTTGGTAGAACCCTAAATCTAGATTTCGGATATGGATTGGGGGAATAAAAAATAACTAGGTTCAAATTCCTCTAGCAGCAGTGGCTCATGATGCAGGTGGGCTTCGACTTATAATTTGTGGCTGACTATTCTTCAACAGATTGTGGATGGGGATCTGGGCTCGTTATGGTTCCCATGGCTGTTAGAAGATGATTCTTCTTCACTATTGAACTCGACAATGTTGATTTTCTGATCTATTCGCAGTGCGTTTGAATCTGTGGTGGTGTCTTTTTGTGGAACCAACAACACCATGATAATTCTCTTGACCCACATGTATTACTTTTATAGTGTTATTCCTTGATTATTCCTTTATTGGGATTTATATCCTTTCACTACGAGCATGATATTATATGATAACAACAAGGCTAAATTGGAATGTAGAAACAACATATACCATTATATCGTTAGCATATATCATGGATAAATGCCATGTAATCTTAACATATTGTGATTACGATAGCCTCCTCTACACCTTCATGATATATCATGCGGAAAAATATTATCTAATGAATTAGAGGGCTATAAAATTCAAGGCTTACCCATCACATTCATATCATTTACATGAATTATTCTTCAAAATAAACCATACTACTTGAGAACATATTTGATCACTTTAACCAGATTTTTAAGGAGTGTGGGTTACATTCATGAAATTATCTAATAAATTAAAGATAGTTAAATCTGTGTGAATACACTTTAGTTGAAATGGTGATGAGTATTTAATACAACAAATATTTCGCATGTACAATTGTAGGGTATATTTTTCAGCATAACAGGTTTATAAAAATCTTTTTGGAAGGGGTGAATGAGAGTGAAGGGTAGTATATCATTACATGGGAATCATAGGAATATAACTAGATGTGTGAGAATGTAATATAATATTGAGAATTGAATATAAAAAGATCTTAGTACAATAAATGTACTCAACATTAAAATAATTTGATAGAGTCCCTTACCTTGAGAGGGATCCTTTGAATGCTTGTGAGGAGATATTAGGACCTAGGGAGAACATTTGTGGGGGATTTAGAGATAGAACGAGGTAGAGTAACATTATTTTTAATGGGATTCGAGTTAGGATTATAGGTAAGTTGGATGGATAATTATAAAAATATAGGGGGAATTATTTCATAATTTCTAAACATTAGTTTTTGATTTTATATAATAAAATAAAAAACCCTCTGATGGTTATTCATATTTATTTAATTCAAATAAATGTTTTTTTTAAAAAATTTATAAGTCCAAGAACTGATCTTATTAAAAATAATACTATTGTTTGTGTATAAGTGAGTCATGTTTATTAATAACTAATTCTATAAAAACTAAATATAAAATATTTTCAAGGATTTAATAAGGGTTTAAAATTATGATAAATAATAATAAACACAGAATATTTTAAAGGGGAATTCTATTTAAAAATTTTGTCCCCTTCGTACTATTTTTCACCTCACTTTTATGATATTTTTCTCATAGTACATACCATATATTGATATTGTATTTATTTTTTACTTGCATATTTCATTGTCTCATAAAATTATGAAATTGTTAAAATTAGATAACATTGACATGCTGATTGGAAAAATAATATTTACCTGTAAAAAATATTTTCCCAAATATAAAAAATTAACCATTTAAATCGAAATTATTATTAATTTAAAATACTATTTTTTACAGAATAAAAGTTTTCCATCCTTTATAATGATTATATTAGACTTCACTAAATTATAGTATCATATTTATACAAATATTTTTTTAATATATTATTATATGGGTAGAAACTTTATTTAAACATATTATACATCTCAAAGATAATTTTTAAATTAAAACAGTATACCTTCCAATATACAATTATTTTTATTCATATCAAATTGAAATTCAAGTAATGGATCAGATTAATATAATTAATATTTTATTAACTATATAATATGAAAATTCAAACTACTATGGTCTAAATACAAATATTTATATTACACATGTTTATGTCATAAGGGTAAGGCATGCGATGATGACCCTTTCATGCAGAGGTTCAGTGAACATAGTTTGGGATGAGATCTATATATGACTGAACATATCTTGTAAATAGTTTCACTCATGATTTATTTATGTAATATGAGATTGTGATCACTCAAGGGTAAAGCCAAATTATTCCATCTCCCCTGAATTCTCTAATAAATGTGATTCATTGGGTAATATTGGTTTGATTGAGGAAATAAATTCAATCAACTATGTAGATTAGATATATCATAACTCTAAATATATACTAATAATATTTTTCATTGTATATTGGCTATATTATCAATAGTTATGATTCTTATTGGTCATTTAAACTATACATGGTATATTTTATATTAGTTAAAAATAACAAAGGTATTTCATGTGTTTTCTATAAATATATTTCGTAAGAAAGAATCTGTTAATTCAAAAGGGAAATTTTATTTATAAATATTTTTGTCCTTATATTCACCCACTTCATAAAATTTTCCACTAAAATTAAATTTTATAAACTAAAATCAATAAGTGTACATCAGTATTATTTTTGATTTTAGATCCCAGATCTATTCCTCAAAAATTATGGTTTTCCATAATACTTTGGCCAGGTGATTAGTCACAATCCATAGAAATGTTTCTCTATGATCAATGATATTTATTGACCAATCCTCATATAAAATGACTTTCTCCTAGGGTACCACTTCAATATTACAAACATTTTAAGATAACAGTATGTAATTCCTCAAGATGGATACATTGATCACATCATGAACTTCATATAGGTTAGGTTTGAGTGATTGTCGAAAAGCCACAACTCCTACACTATCAATGATATCCAAGGGGACGATGTATCTTGGACCATGATTTCCCATCTTCCCAAAAATCACGAATTTCATCGATGGTGATATAATATGGATCAATTTATCCCCAACTTATAACTCATAGTATCATCGACAATTTTATGAAAAGTTTTTCTGTTTAATTTTAGTGTATTTAATAATATGTTGAATTTTCTCAACCATCTCTTTGATCACACGGACATGATCAGGTCCCATTTTCTTCCTCTCTCAACATCATCCAAGTATATTGGATTGTAACACCTCATTCCTAACAATGTCTCATAAGGTTTAATTTTAATGATATAATGGAAACTATTGTTCTATGAGAACACCACTAGGGGAAGGATATAATCATAATTTTTCTATAAATACATTCAATACGATCCTAGAATACCATATATAGTTAAGAGTGTTCCCTAAGATAGACAATCTAAATGAGGGTGATAAGAAAAACTGAAGCACAAATCTATATCCAATGCTTTCTGAAATATTATCCAGTAACTCAAAAAAACCTATGATATCAATTAGTTTCAATAGAGAGTGGTAGTCCATATAGTAAAAAAACATTCCTTATGTACATCATAGTGAGTTGGTCAAGGGAGAAATCATCAAAGATAGAAATGAAATGCACCTACTTTGTATAGTTATTTGATGATCATATAGATGAAATTAATAACATTAGATATTGTAGGGAGTCGTACGATGAAATCCGTTGTAATACATTCACATTTCAATACCTGTAAGAGAAATATTTGCATCCTAACCTTATACATTTTACAATCAGCCTTGACTTGTTGTCATATTAAGCATCATTGTAAAAATTTTGAAATATTTCATTCATGTTATCCCATTATAATATTTTCTTCATATCATTATAAATCATAGTGATTACATGACTAATATAATTGGTTGAGTTATGTACATCATCCAAAATATCCCTTTATAGTTATATATTTGAATATATTCTTATCCAGTTTCCAACCCTAATAACTTTATCTTTATCAAGGTTAAAATATTGAATATTCGCTTCCCTTTTTAGGATATCATCATCATTTTGGTACACTGTGATCCTATCATGAATATATTGGTGAAAATTTATTTCCAAATGTTAGGATAAAAATAATTTAATTATTTCATTGTCAATCCTAGGCATGTCCAAGAATATTAGATCCATTGAAATCTCCATTATTGATAGGGTTTCATGATCCTTTCTACTCAGATCATCTACCACATTTTTCACCTTCCAAGGATGTTAATGGATTTAACAATCATAATCCTTGTTCATATCTAACCAAATCCATTGAATTATACCAATATCTTTATTTTGAAAATATACATGAGGATTTAATAAATTGTACAAATGACACACTTCTCCCTGATGTGGTGATGTCTCTAAATATTTACTTCAGAGATCACTGTAACCAACTCATGATCATTAATTTTGTTTTTCTTACCTTGTATATTTAATTATTATGAGGAATACAATATAACTTTTTCATTTGGAAAGAGTACACAACCCGACCACTTTTTTGGAAACATCATCATAGATCACAAATCCTTCAACATTGGTTGGTAATGTGAGTACAGGTGTAGTGATTAACCCCTTCCTTAAGACTTTGAATTTACCCTAACATTCATGTGTCTAAAAAACATGACTCTCTTTTGATTTATTAATATTAGTGGGCTCGAAATTCATGAGAAGTTTCTTAAAAATTGATAATGGTTGTAATGTCCCAGTCTGAGAAGCCTAGAGTTGGTGAATTATTTTAATACATTTTCATGATTACAAGTAATCAAGTCCTGAAGGACTGATCAGTTTAGTAGTCTTGGAAAATATATTACATACATGAACGTTACATTACATTATGAAATGAAAAATCAAAAACAAAATTTTCTCCATTGACCACATTCATATCCCTTAGACTACCCTTGTATATCATTCATAACATACTTCTTTACCTCTTGGGAAAAATAAAACATAGAAAGGGGGAGCTCAGATGGTCAGTAAGGATAGAAATCTTTTTAAACATAAACGTCAGCATAATCTGGCAAAGATAAATCAAATAATTCCATTTACTTATTCACATGGATATACTACTAGACTAATAATCACATGTAGTATCGATAACTAATTTCATAATGATGGAATGCATAATGTCAGACATCATAACCACATAGTAAAGGACTCTTTCCAAGACTACAAATAATATTTTGTCAAGGCCTTGTTCTAAAACACTAGCTTATCTCATGAGACCTACTCATGCATCGAGGATCCATAACAGTCTCCACCCTTCACTTACAATGTCGAATTCAATCATAATATGAAAAGGTTGAAAGATAACAAAAACATTAGTATTAAAACTACCATATGAAATGTTAATACATTAACCATAAACCATGTATGGAATAAAAATATCATATCCACAATAAAACAAATCATAACTCATTCAATACAATATGTAATATTGTATTATAATAAATCAACCTGAATAAAGAATAATATCCAGTAAAATATGTTAATATAGTTGAAAATAATTATTAAAACTCTTTGATTGAAATACACATTTTTCATGAAATAATTTAAATGTCACACAATTTCTAAAGGAAGAAATGTAAAATTTATATTTTAATCCAAGTGTACCATACCACATTGAAAATTTTAATTGAATTATCATTTTAAGACATTAATGTCCACATTAATAAATCCTTAAAACCATTTTGAAAACATGAATATTAATGAGAATGATTTAGAAGAATAAATATTTAAAACATATGAAATGATTTTTTAGTTAAATAGTATATTAAAAATAATCCTTTTGAAACATATTTAATGAAACATGGAAATGGATAATAAATATGTCCTAGTAAAAATATACACATAAACAATCTCAGATAACAATGAGATTGTGCAATTAAAAATTACCTTGCACATCCCTTGGTCGAGGGTACATTAACCTCCTATATAAAATTTAAATCACTATTATTAAATTATAGAATAATTACATACATAAAAATGATATCATATATTATCTTATAATATTGCATTATTAATAATATTTTAGTACTATCCTTGTTTCAGGAGTTAACTGATTCCTTTTCCTTTAAATGTTTAGTTACATAAGACATATATGTTATGGATAAGTCATATTTGACTCATATTCTGTATGATATTATATTCTTAAATATTGTTTTGAACAATAAAATGATAGTTATTCTTCAATGGTTACTATGGGGAACGAATCTCATCATGTTCGTGGAGATGGTAATCCGTACGTATGCACGAACGCTAATTCCATTTCCTTTTTTATTTTAAAAGGATAGAAGATCAAATGATACATATGTATATTATTATTATAGTATAATATAATATTTTATATACGTTATGTATGTTCATTTACACCATCCTTTACTTATTCCATATATGATATGAACGAGTCATATTACTTTAAGGTGGCGGTATCCGCACTTCCTCAAGTGAAATTCTCATATATATAAAACATGAAAATAATAAAGGTATGATATAAAAGATAATTAAAAAAGATTTTATATATTATAAATATCCTAAATTTTATATATAATTATAGTTCAGTCATAATGTCCACCATAGGAGGTGGTAGTAGAAGATTGAACAATCATCGTTTCGTGAGGCAGTAGTTCACCGTCCCCAAAAATATTATGTTCTATACCCATTAGATTGAGGTATCTATATGTTTACTTCAAATAATTCTCACAAAAACAATATAGTATATTGTGGATGCTGTTCTTTTTATAAACTGAAGGAATAAAGTGAATTTATGGGGTTGGAGAAGTTATATAAAAGAAAAGAACTTAAGAGGAGATGTTAACATTAAACTTGGTAACTCCCTTTATTTTGAATCAAAATTCTTCTTTGGGGTTCCTTATACCCAATTTAATTTATATAAGAGGAATATAGATATTTAGGGAGATTAATTGGGCATAGTTTGGATAAGACAAGGGGCTTGAGAGGTGTGACCAATGAGTTAGAGGTGAGATCTTTTTATAAGGGGGAGGAGTGTCTCTTTAAGAATGTTTGAAAATATTATTTTATTATATAATGATTTTCAATTTATAATGGTCCAAATATAATTATAGTTGATGATAATATGATTCATGTTCGAAATAAAATCATTCAATAAGAATTTGATAGGTTTTGGATGTTTTTTTAATTTTTATAATCTCATTTATTTAAATCATTCTTTAATGATGTAAACACTGAATCATTATTATATCATAAATTATTTTATTTATGTGATGTCTAAATATTATAAAACAAATACCATGATGTAGGAATTATTTTTATATTTCAAATAAATATTTATTGTTGACCTGATAACATATATAACTCTTTCTTAAAATTGTTTTACTAAAAGATATTTGTTTATGTCATTTTTGTCTTTACATTAAATTAATTAATATAAAGTCTCATTATCACCCCTATGTGGCTCCATGTAGTCCTGAAATTGACCCAAGGATTCCTATGGTCAGAAATGAATCAGCCAATAATAATACGACAAAAGTTAGGGTAATTTAATATTGTTATTATAATATTTATTTACCCTTATTAACTAGATTTACCCTTTAACCATGGTAAATAAAATATTTACTCAAGTTAATGTTCATAATTTGTAAAAAATTAAAGTTAACTATTTAAACAATTTGGACCTCCTGATTCTAAATATGGAATCCATTTTTCTAAATTCAATACACAAAAGTAGCATAAATTATTTTAAAATTAATTCCCGTTATCAAAACAAAAAACATGTTTTTTATAAATAATCACTATTAAAAGATTGACACGTGTTTATGTCCAGTTTAAATGTGAAATTACATACAATGACCTAAATTATATTAATTGGGAAAAATATAATCTAATGATACTTTAAAACCACATAAATTTATAATTTAACACTATAAATTAATTCGATTTAAAAAGTTTATTTTAATTAATATTTAGTATTTTTCAATATTCATCAAAACATGAAAGTTATCAAAAAAGTACCAAAAATTTATCCAACAAATATTTTTATTTCTATAATAAAAAAAACAAATTACATTTATTTAAATTTAATATAAAAAAGTTTCATATATTGATTATAAAAAGGATCTCCATTAAAAGGTGGTAAAATTGATTTTTTTTTTAAAAAATACTTTTTTATCTAATAAAAGGAATTTGATCTTTTATTATGTCTAATAAACACATAATAGGGATTCTAAAATTATATCAAGTATATAAAATTCAAATTGTAGTAAATTCTATTCATAACTGCTTTTTGAATGACTATTTTAGTATGTTGTGGTGCACTAAAACTTGGTGTTGCGTGTAATGTAAGTTGTTGAATTTATTTTAAGAGATAACGTACTATGAAATCTTGGGGTGTTACATTCTACCCTCCTTCAATAAATTGAATCATCTAAATTTAAAAATATTCTTTGAATATAAAATGTTACATATAAAAAAATACATTGTAGAAAACCCACATCAGAAATTGGGTTAGTGAAATTTAGTCTCAATAAGAGAGAAAGAGAAATGAAAAAGTCACCACTAAATTATAATCTCGATTAATATAACATTGGTGGCAATTCACAACACATAATTGGAAAAAAAAATATTTATTGGGAGTGATTGAGGTCATCAATCACAAACAAGTGTAAAATTGAGGGCCTCATATCCGTCAATCTGTGATGATTTAAAATATCATCGATTCAACAAAGCATAAGGTATTATGATAACACATTTTGGGTTTTAAGATTCCATCCCAAATGTTTAAGAATTAATTTATTCATAGAATAAGTGAAATTACATATACTTGACATGTAGAGTTTCATCCTTCAACTAATTCCTACCACTAACTCATTTTCACTCCAAAAGATATTAGAATTCAAAAATATTCTATTAATCTTAACCGTATAGGGTTCCAAAAATAATATTTTTATAATTTATTTGTCAGAATATTTAAAAAACTACATTATACAAACTAGGACATCCCGTATACTAGTGGTAGGTGATATACCCTTCTCTCCCATCAGTTGCTGGTTCAAGTCTCACGGCCTTTCCAGAGACAACGAGTTGTCACCCAACCTCCGGGTTATCCTTTTTATGATAATAAAAAAAATAATCTTAAGAAATTATTTAACATTAAAAAGAGCATCCAATGTCAAACATAATCTATTCCTAATTTTAGACATATCCCAATACTTTTGTCCGAACTCACAGTCCAAAATTTATAAGGAATGCCACATAATATACATATGAATACATTCATCGTGTATTCAAATAAAATGTGGTAATAAAATGAATGGCCATAAAACCATATTTGATTAGGTATGTACATCCTTATTACTTCTGTAAATCATATAATAGTAGACATACTCCTTAATTCCATTATTGTTGTAATCACCAACAATGATGGAATAAAAAAACATTAATTAGTTCCAAGGTAGTCAATAATATCCAATATTATTTATCCAAATCAATTATCTATTATTCAAAAATCAATACCATAGTATCAAAACCATATTAAATTTTAAATTTCCTTCATCCTTGTATTTTCCAAAAATTATAACTTATTATTGAGTCACTATTTTGAATCGGTTTGAAATGCCCAACGGTTACATATCCGATGATACTTGGACCTGATTTCCAAAGGCAGACGTTCACTAGGTGATTTGGACATCAACGCTTAAGATCTCGCATTGGTCGAGAGGATGGGAAGTCGGGTCATCGCACCCTTTTGTGGGGAATTATTGCTTGTTCTGGGACCCTCTTATAGATTTAAGTCATGTTCATATGTTCACGAATCTTTCATTCACACAAAAGCATAGTATCCACGGATAACTCCTGGTTGGCAATGGTTAGCTTAATGTTGGGATTCAGAATCATTTAGGCCCGAGGTTTACCATACCTAAATGGATTAATGACTCCGAGGAGTTTGGAATAATTGGGACGATGTTGGTTTAAAGACTCATAACTGGGCGCTCTAGACTTTATAGTCATCCATGGGGAACAAATAACGACTTTAGATTTTAGATCAAACCTCTTATGTGGGTTCCTGCATATCCACACGAGAGGAATCAAAATCTACATAGTTCGGTGTCACATAGTAGGACACATCACCTTTTAGGGTTGTGTGATAAGGACTCAACTGTATAGTTTAACGTCATGTGGCATGGTCCCTCGGGTGAGAGATGCCTTGTCAAAGATGGTGCGTGACTTACACTGAGACAGTAAGGAATACCCAAGGGAAATGATTTCCTTGGCTTGAAGATGGTCAAGCTAGAGTATAAGGACATCGTCAGATAGGGAATGATCTATATCAGACTTAGACATTGGGATTGCACCTCTGAAAGGTTTCCTATGTATCCTGGTCGGTCTAAAATCAAAGTCCACGTAGTTTTTGTAATATTAGGGATTACATGTGGGAGTCACCTGTTATTGGGATTGAGCCTCGAGGAGCCGTCATACGTACTCTGTTTGGTAAATAGGGATGAAAGCCCAGGTAGTTTGTTTCGAGGCGTCGGTGAACTGACGCGAAGGCAGACCAGGGGTCCAAGGGATATTGGGATTGAACCTCATGGTGGCTTCCTACGTATCCTCGTGGCATGAAATCAAATTCCATATAGTTCGAATGGATTTTGGAGAACCGACGTGAATGTGGGCTCGGGGGTCCGATGGTATGTGGGCTTGAACCTCGTGGAGGCTTCCTACATACCATGCATTGACATGGATCAAAGTCCATGTAGTTTGGATGGTGGGGCTTTGGGGCTTACACACTGGGCGGCCTAGGAGAGGAAGTCATGGTTGATGCTTACTCTAAGCCCACGTGATTCATGCTCAGTGTGAGAAACAAGTGGTAGAAGGAACCAGGCATTCACGTCGTGAAAGGTGAATCCGTGGGAAGTGCAGTGGGGATTACGTGTGAGGCGGCCTGGAAAGTTAGGGCTTACTCCAATATGGATTCCCATGGTGATAAAGCACAACGGGAGTGGATCTGGCACGGAAGAGAGGAGGAGAAGCACTCTTTCCCACCATGCCCTTCCTCTGAATTGACTCCGGGGAAGCACGAAGGTGCATGGGTGCTCCCTCACGATGGATGTCCAACCACTCCTAGGAGAGGGGAGAATTATTCCCCACTGGAGCTCGTCAAAATGGAATGTGAGTGGGGTCCCTCAATTCTATTAAGTGGAGGGACAGAATGGGGGCTCCTGGGCTCAGACCCTGCACTACCGTGGGTATGTGGACACATGAATGCCTCATGAATCTGCTCAAGGTCCATGTCAACCCATTCATCCTCACCTACCATGGGTATGTGAACTCAAAGTGGTGCGCATATGCGCCTGGAGGATTCATCATACGGGTCTGATGACTTTTGTAGAGGCCTTGGCTCGAGGCTGATGAATAGGCAGAATAAGGGGTTGTGAAGTATCGGACCAGATTGGGAGATTTTTTTCTGGCTCGGGGAATGGGAACACCAAAAAAGTTAGTGGGCCGTATGGGTGCACGAGGAGTGGTGCCCTTCGCGTAGGGGGGCATTGCACGGCTGGAGAGGTCTTCTGCATACCAGGGTGGTACGCGGACTGATAGGCATCCCGCGTACCAGGGAGGTATGTGGCTTCGTGGTCGGCCATCGTATGAGGTTGGTATGAAGGGGAGTCCAAGCAAGCAGCGGTGTCCAGGGGCGACGCCATTCGGGGGTTCGTTGTTCACGGCTTCTCCCACGTAGGAGGGTTCTACGTGGGGCATCAGGTCGAAAAGGGTCAAAAACTCCCTGGTCTATGGGGAGTACATCCATAGAGGGACCATGGCTCACAGTTTTTATTTTTAAGTTCACGGTTCACCAATTGTTTATGCGTTTTTTCGTTCCTTATTAATTTGTTTCCAATTTTATACTTGTTTTGGTTCGTGAATTGGAACTTCACTATTCGCGAAACCCTAAGCTTCTTCCTCCGAAATCATTCATTTAGAGGTTGATCTCCTCACCTCAGAACCCTTCCACCTAAATCTAATCGATCCCTTTATTCTCCCCCTCGATGTCCTTTAATAGAGGGAGGAAAGAGATTTATCTGTGATCAAGCGACACATTTTGCGGAGGCCCATGACCGAAAACTCGGTGTACGGATGACATGGTCCATCCGCAACTCGCGAGGGGGGGGGGGGCAGTGAATGCAACTCATCCGCGAACAAAGTTGGTGCTTCGCAGCTATGCCGGGCTCTGCCTTTGTTCTGCGTATGATAGCGCACGCGGCGTGGGCCGGTCGGAACGGTTCGCGGCTGGGGCAGTTCATGACGGTGGACCGGCCTGGCGCCCGTCCAGCTGTGCGCCCGCGGAGGGGTTCTCGCCTCCATTCCATGAATGATGCTAGTCTGTGGAGGGGGACAACTCGCTGAACCGGCCGCTTACCATCAACATCGGGCCGATACGTAGACCGATGAGTACATTTCCAATATTTAGTATTAGTCGCATTTTTGTCCAATTCCTTGAGGGAAATAGGGTAGAATCCTTTCTTAAGAGGGATTTCTATTCTCTTTTGCGGATTTTTCATGACCCTATAAATTCCCCCCATCGGAATGGGGTTCGAATGGAATGAAGAGGAGACTATTCCAATGTAGATTGGTCAAGAAACATGGATAGTTTGTGTTAGGGTTGTAGACCCGGTAGGGGATGATAACTATAAATAAGAAGCCCCCTACAATTTTTCTTTTACAAAATTCTTTACGAACACAGAGATCCTTCTTTTTGTCTATACATTCTTTCTCCCTAGAGAAACTCCTCATCTGAGAAATAACTTCCATTTCCATGAACCATTCCTCATTCGTGCCTGCCTTCACCCGCGGTCCAATCTCTCAGCCACGAACAAACAATTTTAATAATTTAAAATGTATGTTACGATGGGCTATGTAGGAAGTTATTATGCGTTTTTGATGGTCCGCAGACCTTAAATCTTCCAGACATTTAAAATTTCTAAAGCCTTCTGAACTTAAACATTTCAATCTAGAATTGAGATTCCACGGAGAAGGCTAGTTTACGGTTTCTTGGCCAACGCTCCCCAGGCATGATTACCGTAGACTTCTTCTGTGTTGGGTTGCTTCACGGGATGCAGCCATCACGAACCACCTTTTGAGGCCGGCTTGTGGACCACATCACGAAGGCTCCTTGATGGAGTCCTTTTCCAAATAGTTGGTATTTTTTCTGGATTTTCTTATTGTAGACTAACCATTTTCCTGTTTTTTACAGTGTAGGGAGAAAATATGGTTCCTCCTCAACCTGCACCCAAGCCTGCTGCCAAGCCTCTTCCAATTGGTCCAGGGAGATGTCTAGCTATGGTCCATAGAGCCGACGGTGTTAAAGAGGACCCTATCTTACCTAGAATTCTCGAGGATTGTGTTTTGAAGGACTTTCTATCTCCCAAACTTATGTTCTATCTGTTATAAAATTGTCATCCTCTTTATAGTTTCGGCCTTCAAGACGATTTCACTATCCCCCATGTCTTCTCAGGTCTTCTGTCCCCTTGGTTGGAAGTGTTGTCGAAGTGCGGTCAATCGAACCTCGCCCAATCCGAAGAGATGATATCTGATTCTAATCCAAAGGAAAATTTTGTTTTGAGATGCTCCGTTTGAACTCAAAGTGATCATTACACTCAGGACTTCTCTGAAGAGGTCATCCTCAATATTTATCCCTCCTTGATCAACCTTGCGTGAGTGGTTCCTGATGCGGGATGGATTCCCAGGTGGGTTCTTTGGTATGGTGGGATTTTCTCAAATGTTTGGGCATGGGCCTTCTGGGTCCATTACCATTTGAGGGGAATTTCTTGAGTCAATGGAAGCAGTAAATCTGTACTCCGCATTGTGGGCATCCCAATTTGTTGTTTACCCACCACCTTCGATCATGCCTGACTTGCTCAGTCGCTGGTGCTCGAGAACTAACAGTTTTCACCTTTACCATGGAAAAGTTGGTATTAGTTTATGGGACATAAACATACTGTGGGGACATTTGATCATTGGTGAGATGCATGAAAAGTTTCTGCCCATTCCTGATGCAAGCGATGATGTCTAACCGGTGCCTTCGTTAATGAGTGATCTACTGGTTATGGCGCAGCGGTCACTGGGTCTTCCCTTGCACGCCCGCTCTCTTATTCCCTATAGCATATAGATAGGGTCATTTCTGAAGACTGCATGTCCTTTGCTAAAGATCAAGTGCCCAAGGACTCATCCTTCTCAACAATGATGGACTATCTCAAGTTCCTACTGGGCGGTTCTAGAGGAAGGGGACTATCATTCATGGGGTTATGAGGTGCACCCCGGTGTGCCACATATGCTCAGGCCGACTTGTCTTTTCGCCATGTTGTTGAGAGGGTGGTCATACCCATCTAGGGATATCATCCCAGGTATCAGGGCTTGCACCCTAATGATGGCAGCTGAACTGGCGGTAGGTCCCCTGGTGAATCTGATCGTGCCCACTTTGGCTAGTATTTATGAGTTACTAATCCACATGTAGGAGGGCGGGTCAACCTATCGTCTGAGTGGGCCATTTCAATTCTTATATGGCTGGGTAGCATATAATTTCCACTTTAATGAGTATCTTCATGACACAGTCATCCCGCTTCCTACCCTTAGGCATACACTTCTTGATACAGCTAGAATTCTTCTAAAGTTCTTCAGTTCTGAAGAGGTATTCATGATTCTGAGTGACTTTTCCCAGTTTTCTTTAACTCCTTACCCCACTCCTCCCGGCGTTGTGTTTGACGACCACATGGTGATCTTAGAAGAGCGTTCTAACATGATTTCACTGCGGAACGTGTTTTTATCCGCATGGATTGATGGGGTTTCACTGGATGATTTATACACTACATATCATTTTTCTCACCAGTTTGGATGCACGAAACGCCAGGTTTCCCTTTCACATCCTCGGTCCCGAGGACTGTATCCGGCTATTCTCCATCGTAGGTGGTTGATGTTGATGCGGGAGGGATCTGGCACATGGATTCCCATGCCTGACATAGGAGTGGTTTCCAGCCTATCCATGGAGTATGCGAGAATGTGGATAAAGAATTATCTTGATGGGATCCTGGGGAAGTCTATCCAAAAATTTCTCAAATCAAGGTTTATTGCGGATGCTGTGCTTACCAAACCTTCCTCGTTGGCTTTGGGGGAGGACCGATAGATGGCTCACAGGTCGAAGCGACTTAGGGGATATTCCTCTATCAACCCCTATGAAGCAGAAGTTCAGACAGATCCAATCCATTTGGATATAAATGAGGTTGACCCAATGAATTCGAGCCCCCATGATGTAATTCCTGAAGATTCACCGGTCGATGCTGGACTTATGAGCTCCACTCTGAAGCTCGGACTAGGGCTAGAGGCTTTTAACCCTCCAGTTTCCAGACCATCTCCTACTGCGCACATGTCTGCACTGGACGCAATTCCATACTTCCTTCCTATGCTATCTAGTGAGGATACCAAATATCCTCATGTCATGGCGGACCACCGAGCTATGTGAAGGTGTGCCTGGCTCCGGATTTGAGAAATTGTTTCTGAAACTCCTCTAGCTGAGATGGTTACTAAAACTAAAGCCCTTCGGCAACTCTTCCTAGGCTTGGGTTCAGGTGGGTTCGACTATCGACAACTTAATTTCCTCACCTTCTAGGTTGTCATTTCCCATGGGAAAGTTTACGCTAGTGAACTCAAACTTGCTCACCTCATTGCCTCTCATTGCGGAACACAAGTTGTTGAGGAAGCTATGATGAGGCTCCATTAGCTGATAGCACTAGAGGTGAGCTCAAATGACCAGGCGACCACCGTATATACCGAGCTACATGAATGCGAAGCTTGAGCAGCGATGCTGAGGGATCAGATATCATCTCTGACTGGTTACCTTGAAGCTACCCGGAATGGGATCAATGATCTTCAAACAACGGCGAGTCATACTTGTTCGGTGGCCAATGTTGAGGCCCAAGAGAAGGATGTGCTATAGAAAACTTGAAAAAATCTTCGTCGCACGGTTTCCGATATGATGGAGAGAGAGAGCAAGGATCCTTTGTGACTGATAGAGCTATTTCTATACATTCTATTTTACCTCTTTTGTTGTGGAAAATGAGAGACTCCAGCGTGTGGATGTCCTCCATTTTTTTCCAAATGGAATAAAATCTACTTTTAATCTCTCCTTGCTATGAAATTTGATTGTTACCAGAACAGCTGTTGTATGAATAACAAATCTCCGAATCAGAAATTATCATAATTCTAGAAAAATGATAAAATAGAAATGAGATCTAATTTTTCCCTGGACCATGGGATCTAACGAGCATAGTTTTACTATTGCTAGGGTTTTATAGAAAGACCACACAAACTTTTTGTCGTTTCCATCAATACCCTAATTTTTCCTGGGCCCATTTAGTGTGGACCCAGCCAGCGGGTATAGCCCGGATTTTTCTCAGGTCACCCGTTTCGGGTTTTCGGCCTAACAGGCTTTGTGCCTCTTTTTGTGGGCAGTTTAATGTCCCACCGACAAGAATATCATTACTGATGTTTTAGGTCGAATCGCATTGACCAGATATGGTGGGGCGAGGGCCCCAACGAGGATTGGTTGATTAAAATATCTATCAATACCTTTCAGACTCCCTTGGGGGGAACATGTTTAGGTTTGAACAACATGCAGGGAATGTCTCAAGGCATGGGAGCCGTATTAGCCTACATAAATAAGAAATAATTTCTTAAGGAACATTTTCCTTTGTTAGACGGGCCAGGGGAGATCAATATTCAGATCCCATGAGGGAACTGTATGCATATATGTCTAAATGTGTCTTAAAATCAACGATTGTCGATTTCTAATGGCCTGATGACTTCATGGAAGTCCGGATTATAGAAACCACCATGGATGGCTTGAAGAATAGTAAAAACCCACCAGGGGTGGATCGGAAAGGGTATGTAACGTCTGAAAGGGGTTTGGGAACATCTATATGAATCATGAGTGTGGACGAAGAGTCCATGTCCTACGCATTTAGCTAGAGGGAAGGATGGTTGGAGGTTGACGCAGTTTAAAGTCATGCAGCTGGCACATTCAGCATAATGGAACGACTTATCCTGGTTCTCAGTAATCTTGTCAGAGATGTTCCAGCGTATTAAGTAAGGGTTGTTAAAGTGGATGGTAAACAGCATCTCAGAGGGTTTTCGAATCCCAGGATGGATATGGGGGCTCATAGGCCAAGAGGCGTATAGAGATAAGCATTTCCTGAGGAAATATTGCCTTTGGTAGATAGGCCAGGGGCGATCAATATGCAGATCCGCTGAAATCATGGTATGCATAGTCATGAAAAGGTGTCCTTAGGTCAATGATTTCATTCTCTCGATAGCCGAGAAACATCAATGAAGTTGAGACCTGGGACCACTAGTGGTGGCTTACAAGGGTTCGGCTCTTTATGGGTATAGAGTATGGTTTATGAGGAGAGGGTGTCAGGATACATGAGAAACATCTAGAATAAATTTCCCAGGAATGGGTAAAGTCATCCCTTCTCACGGTGGTGTGAGACGGTGGTTTATGCAGGTTTGGCCCACGCATTGATGGAAGGAGGAAAACCTCTATTCATAATTGGACCCATCAAGAGATGGACCATGCCGTTTGACATCTTACGGTAAAGACGGATTCCGTGCAGTTTAATGTCATGTGGAAAGGACAGTTTTTCAACGGCCACTCTTGATTAGAATGTAACTGGGCTCGAATATCTCTGCAAGTCAAAGAAGTGGAGAGGGGAATATGGTGTAAACCGTGGTTCCGGAGCTTCTTGGACTTGGAGAGATGATATGAGGGCTCTGGGGCCGGTTAGCGTATGAGGCTAGGAAGAGCATCACCTGAGGAAATCGTCCCTTTCATTGACAGGCCAAGGGATATCAATTTGCAGAGCCGCTGAGGGCATGGTATGTATAATCATACAAAGGAGTCCATGGGTCGATAACTTTCCACTTTTGATGGCCATGAATTATTATGAGTATCTGAGATTTTCTGGGCCACGAAGACTATCATTTGGTGAGGGAATATATGGACATGTCGGGGATGTTCGTCCCTGGTTGATGTTTAAATTCGAAGAGTTCCCTGGGCTAATTTATCCATTATTTTTCGGGCCACGAAGTATATAATTTGATGTACTCTTAGTTTAATGGTCATAGAGTTCGGGCCATTGGGTGACTATTGCTAAAATCACCTGGAGGGAAATTGTATTAGGATTCTATGGTATACACTGAACAAGTTTGAGAGAGTGAGGGTGTAAACTGTAACTCTGGGGTTTCTCGGATTAAGAGATATGGTATGGGGGCTCTGAGGCCGGTAAGTGTACGAGGCTTGGAGAAGTATCGCCTGAGGAAATCATGCCTTTGGTAGATGGGCCAGGGGATATCAATATGCAGAGCTACTAAGGGAATGGTATGAATAGTCATAAAAATGTGTCTATGGGTAGATGAATTTCCAAATTCTATGGCCAGGGATGATTATGAGAATCATGGATAGATCATAGCACAGAGTTCGACTTATGGGGATAATGGTGTCCAATCTTAAAAGAAACATCTTCACCGCCACTGCCTATTGAGTCAATGTAGCCTAGCCCAGGCTTGATGTTTGCAGATATAGACCATCATTTGAACCATGGGCAGACACATAGGCTAACCAGGCAGGGATACCCTGGCGACGTTCAGATGTGAGAGGGGAATGAAATTGTAAACCACTGCTCTATAAATTTTTGGATCGGGATGTATGATATGGGGGCTCTGAGGCTAGTAAGCGTATAGAGATCGGAAGAAGACCACTTGAGAAAATCATTCCATTGGTAGACGGGCCAGAGGCTATCAATATGAAGAGCCGCTGAGGGCATGGTATTCATAGTCATGAAAATGTGTGCTTGGGTCGATGACTTTACACTTCCGATGATCATGAGTGGTTATGAAAATCTGCAATTATCCGAGTCACGGAGTCTGATGTATCAAGAGGATACATCCAAATTCCCAAGAAGTATTCCCACCTTGTTTTGCCGTATATCTTGGGGGGTCACGATGAAGCCCGTGCAGTTTAACGTCATGTAGTGAGGACGAAGTCCGTGTAGTTGAACGTTGTGCGGTGAGGACGAAGGTCAACCGATGTGAAAAGGGCGATTCTGTGAAGTTTAACATCATGCGGTAAGGACGAGGGGTGTATATACATATGTTTTCTTTTATCGGTGGCTGGGCGAGGATATAATATCCAAGAATCACTACGTATCCTGTGAAGGTAGGAATCATGTCGTACATAGTTATATAAAAGATAATACACCCCCTGCAGGTCTGGTTCGTACATGGTGGAAAGGAGAATTTTTAATCATTCTTGTCCATGCAGTTTAACATTGTGTGGTAAGGATGAGGAATACACCCCGTGCAGGTCTTGTTTGTACATGGGGGAAGAGGGCATTTTTAATCTTCATTTGGGGTGGATGGGACAGGATGTGGAATTCTGGCATCACTGCTTATCAAGAGAGGGCAAGAATCAAGTCGTACATAGTAATTTAAAAAAGGATACAACCCGTGCAGGGTTTGTCCACACACGAGGGAAAAGAAGGAACTTTTAACATTATTTTGGGATGGCTAGGACATGATATAGAATCCTGGCATCGCTACGTATCCTGGAACAACATGAATCAAGCTGTACATAGTTCTCTGAAATCTCTGCAGTTTAACATTGTGCGGCGAGGACGAGGAATACACCCTGTGTAGGGTTGGTCCGTACACGGGGGGAGAGGGAATTTTTAATCATTATTTGTGGTGGATGGGCCAGGATGTGTAATTATATTGTCACTACGTATCCTGTGAGGGAAGGAATCAAGTCATACATAGTTCTTTAAAAGGGGATAAACCCCGTGAAGGGTTGGTCCGCACACGGGGGAAATGAAGGCACTCTTTACATTATATTGGGATGGCTGGGCCAGGATACAGAATCCTAGCATTGCTACGTTTCCTGCAAGGGAAGGTATCCAGCTGTATATAGTTCTCTGAAATCCATGCACTTTAACGTCGTACGGTGAGGAAGAGGAATACAACCCATGTAGGGCTGGTCCGTAAAGGGGTGGAGAGGGAATTTTTTTATTAGGGGGTGCAGCTAGGCCATGTTGTGGAATTATGGCATCACTACATATCCTGTAAGGGTAGGAATCAAGCAGTACGTAGTTCTGTGGAATCCGTGCAGTTTAATGTTGTGTGGTGAGGAAGAAATAATCTTTGTTTAGTGTCAAAGAGTTTGTACTATTGGGTGCTTGGCAGTTTAACATCCTGTAGCTCGGACAACAGGTGCATGGCAGTTTAATGTCCTACATCTCAGAAGAAAACTGTTTTTCTTATGTGAAATACTTCTTCAGAAACCTCGCATTCGTAGGAGAAGTGATGAACTGCCTGTGTGTAGAGATCAGTACATATGCTCCATTATAGTAAACCTTGTGTATAACATATGGTCCCCCCCACTTGGGCTCCTTCTTTGGAGGTTTCTTTCTAGGTATCATTTGGGGTCTGGAGGACCAACACTAGTTCTCCTTCCAAGAAACACCAAAGACGAACCTTTATATTGAAGGTTCATGCGATTTGGTTTGATATACTTCCATATGGTGCAAAGTGTGCAACCGCTTCTCATCTAGCATTTCCAATTCCTCTAGCTATTTTTCTGATTTCTCATTATTGGAAAACTGATCATAAATGGCAACATGAAGCGAGGGATTTTGGATCTCATTGGCCCAGACTTCTTCTGTTCTGTATACTAATGAGTACGGAGTAGACCGAGTAGCGGTGAAGATTGTGGTTCGATAATCCAACAATGCATGAAATAGTTTATTCGACCATGATTTCTTGTCTTTTTCCACCATTTTCTGGAGAATGTTGGGCATGGTCTTGTTGAAAGCCTCTATCTGTCTGTTGGCCGCTGCATGGTAGCTGGAAGAGTGGTTATCCTTGATACCATAGTCTTGGTATAGATTCTCCAATTCAGTCAAGCAGAAATTAGTGTCGTTATCCGTCAGTTTGGTATGATGGATGCCAAATCTGTTGATGATATTGAAATTCAAAAAGCTGACAATGTTACTTTCCCCGAATTCCTTGAGGGTTACAGCTTCTGCCCATTTGGAAATAAAGTTGGTTGATGTGAATATCTACTTCAGTTGTTTGGCCATGGTAGGAGGATATGGTCCCAAGACGTCCATTCCCCAGATGGAAAATGGCCAGGAGTACTTTGCCTGATGAAGTAACTCTGGGGGTTGGTGAATGATGTTGGCATGAATTTGGCAGGAGAGGCATTTTGTGGTAAAGTGCATGCAATCTCGTGCCATGGTGGGCCAATAGTACCCAAGACTTCGAACCTGATGGGAAAGATTAGATGCCGGTTGATGTGCTCCAAAAACTCAGACATGTACTCCATTCATTACAGAAGTGGTTTATTCTCCATCAATACATCTGAGGTGGATTCCATCGAGGCCTCATTTGTAGAGGACATCTTGCTGACCCATGCTGTAATATAGAAAAAATGGATTGCCATTCTCTATATTTTCTCTCTTTCAGCCCTGTCTGATGGATGTTTTCCCTGTCGAAAGTAGTTTGCAATGGGGGTCATCTAGCCGGTTGCAGGAGTACATGGTTCAGGGACAAAGACTGTCTTTGTTGATATCCTCTGTCTTTGACTGGACAAATGGTAAGACCATTTGACAATGAGGAATACTGATAATTGTTTTATCCCGATCTGGGTCAGCTAGGGCTATGGCTGCATTAGCTAATAAAGCGGCATGGGAATTCTGAGACCGGGGAATATAGGTCAATATTGGTTATGTGGAGATTTCCTCCATTAAACCTCAGAAATGGTCAAATAGGGGAACCAACTCCTCCTTTTTAATAGCATAGTTACCATTTACTTGCTCGATAACCAGTTCTGAGTCACCTGTTACCTTAAGGTCTTGTACTTATGCCTAGAGTGCGGGCTCTAGGCCGGGAATGAGGGTTGATACTCCTCCTCATTGTTTGTACATCCTTTTGACAGGAGGAAGGAATATGGTAGGACGTCCTTTTCTGGGGACACAAGTATTATCCCCAGACCCACCTTGTTATATTTGGGATCCTCCATCCTCTTCCCTTTTGGGCTTCGGGATGCACCGTCGAAGTACATTCCCTATGTTGGGAACTCCTCTTGAACTGAGAAGATGTATTCATCAGGTAGCTCAACGTCTGGTGCAGTGGTTCCAGTTGAGGGGTTCTATGCTAGAAAATCTGCTAATTCCTGGCCTTCTATGGCCTTCTAAGGCACATACTGAATGTTAAACTGTTGCATGATGACTGCCCATCGGGATAGGCACCCGGTTAGCATCAGGTGGCTGAAGATGTACTTGAGTGGGTTACTACGTGATCCCAAATGGACTTAATGATGTTGCAGATAATGTCAAAAATTTTTAACTATGAAGACCAAGGCCAATCAACTCTTCTTGATGTTTGAGTATCGAGCTTCAACATCAATCATGGTTCGGCTGAGGTAATAGAGACTGCTTTCACTACCGGCATCATTTTTCTGTGTGAGGAATGCCACCATTGACCACTCTAGGGTCGTGACGTATATGATAAGGGGTCTCCCTTCAATCGGGGGCATGATAACCAGTGGGATTAAGAGGCACTTCTTTAGGATGTCAAATTCCTCTTGTAAGTCATCTATCCATTGGTACGTAACCCCCTTTTTCATTAAACTGGTTATGGAAAAACATTTACCCACCAAGTTGGCTATGAACCGCCTAATGTAGGCCAGATTTCGTTGGAATCCTCTCAACTCAGTGAAATTGCAGGGAGCTAGTAAACCAAGGATATACATTGTCTTTTCAAGGATGACTTCGATGCCACGATGGTGTACGATGAAGCCAAGGAATTTCCATAAGGTATCCCCGAAGGCGCATTTCATGGGTTTCATCTTCAGGCTATGTTGTCGAAGTTTGCTGAAGAAGGTTTTGTGGTTTGACAAGTGATCTAAGCACTGTCTTGATTTGACCCCCATGTCATCCACGAAGAATTCGAATAATCTCCCTGTGAATGATTTAAAGATATGATGCATGGTGCTTTGATATGTGGTGCCCGCATTCCTGAGACCAAAGGGTAGGACCCTATAACAGAATACTCATTGATGGGCCCTGAAGGTAGTGGATTATTAGTCTTCTTAGGCCATCCTGATTTGATTAAACCCAGAATAGCAGTCCATGAAGGAGAGAACCTCATACCCGGTGGTTGCGTCGATTAATAACTCTGTGAGCAGGACCGGGAAATCATCTTTCGGGAAATGCTGATTCAGATCTCTACAAATCGATGTAGACATAAATTTTTCCATTCTTTTTCTTGAAGGGGACACTGTTGGCTAGCCAGATGGGCTATTGGACCTCCCGAATTAAGCCCTCTTTAATTATCTTGTCTACTTCAGCCTCTATTTTGGCTGAATGTGTGGGGTTTGTCCTTCGAGAGGCTTTTTTATTTCCTAGGTGGTCTTCTGGCAGACCTACGTGGTGTATTTCAACTTTGGGATCACGTCTCGACATTTATATTTAATTCCAGGAAAAAACATCCTGATGTTGCTTCTAGAAAGAGGTATATACCTCGTTCTCCTCGAAAGATGTGTCTGTACTAATGAGGGTGGTCCTCAGGTCTTCCTCGGTACCCAGGTTTATTTTCCTGAGCTCATCCACAGTGGTGGAGATACCTTCCTCAAATGCGGTAGGTGCATCCCTGAGATCTTCCTCCTCTTCTTCCCCCACATTCTTGTCATCTTGAACCTATGGGGGGAGAGATCCCAGCATGGGATCTTGGGAGTCTGGATGTAAGGCATCTGTGCATCCCCGCTCAAGTATTCACCCCCATGTTGAGGGTTAGTGGACGTTTCCACATTGTCATGCTCAGCCGTTATGGCTGAAGTCATGAGGACAACTGAGTGTGTGTTTGAGCTTGAGTACCTGCCCTCAACATGGTTGATGGGAAGTACGCAGTCTCAACCAAGCTGCCTGAGGAGTTCATTAGAAACCATCTCAAGACCATTTGATGAGGGGATCTAGTCGACACCATTGACAGATGTCATCTTCTTCGTTTGCTCATAAAACACGGCGTCAATATAGTGTGACTGGGAGACCTCGAAAGGGGCCTTGTCAGCATGAAATACCCCAATTTTTTCAATGATTCAATACTTAATACACTGGTGGTAGGATGGAGGAATGTCCATTTTCATATGGAGCCACAACCTTCCCATCATGGAATTGAACGCCGTGTTCTGTCAGACCACAATGAATTATGAGTAGGTCACAAGGACGCCAAAATGGGGTTTTAGCATGATTTGTAACATTTCCTTCTATTAACTCTTGTCGTAACCCAACAATGTTGTGGGTGAGGGTATTAGATCATCCTTACTGTATCCCAACATACAAAGTGCCTATATGGGAATGAGGTTAACTGAAGAGCCGTTGTTAATAAAGACATTCCGGATCTCGACACCATTTAATGTACCAGACACATATAGTGGTTTTATGTGTCCTTTAATGATAGAATCTTCATCCGTATTGGTGAAGGAATTCACCGCATTGCACTCAGCTGGGCCAGTCTCTGTCCGGTAAATCTCGACGGCGGTACCACATCATTAATATCCTGAGGGCTGAGAAATGCTTCTACAAGAACCACTATAAGATCCCAGTTTTTTGCTATATGGGACTTTGGAATATTCTTGACATTATTCCAGAGCAGCGCCTTCAGACGGCGTGCGATTCCGAGCCCCGGTGTGGCCGGAATTAAATTTTCAATGCGTTTACACTGGAAATGCCAAATAAATGGTATAACTCCTAAACAGTGCTTCAAATCAGAGAACCGAGTTTACGGTTGGGCCCGGAATGCGGTTTTTATCCTAGGAACGACATAAAACATGTCGGTGCGGGACGTTTGGTCCCCTCGCTCTCTTCTGGAATGTTAAAAGGATAAATTAAATAATTAATTTATGCGTTTAATGGGGAAACTCAAGTTTCTCTTAAACAGTGGCTCAGATGGGATAAAAGAGGGCATCGTTGAGTTTAGAATGTGTTGTTTACCCTAGGAGGGGTGTAAGTTTTGCGTGCGCGGCCCGTCTGTGAAAAGTGACCCCAGGGGCATTTTCGTAATTTGGCAGCCACGAGCACGATTTTTACAAATTATTTCCAGGGATTTGGATTAAAATTCCGAGACCGTTGTTGCGTTTGGAGTGTGGTTTTTAGCCTAGTGGAGGCTTAACCCCGACCCCTCAGAAATTTTGGGTTCGGGGCTGTCGGGCGGGCGTTTAAGTGATTTGGACATAAACACCCCCACAACTTCTTCTCCTTCTCCTTATTCTTCTTCCTAAATCCCTCCCCTCTACTCCATCTCCAGTGAGGCAGCTCCAGCGAGGCGATCTCTGGCGAGGCACAATGGTTCTGACGGTCTGCACACGAAGCGTCCGGCTACGCCCTTCGATGTAGGGGTTTATCGTTTTCGTTTTCAATTTCCCGCAATCATTGAGCTTAATTTATAGCATCAAACTATTATATGATCATCGATCGATTCCCATTATCACTTAGTATGTTATCCGATCTTTCTGACGCTTGTTTCGGATTTGAAATCCGACCTCCGAGGCCTCCGCAGCGGTCCGGTGAAGATTCGTGGGTTTTTGGGGTTCTCTGGTCGGCACGGCGGTCTAGCTGTTTCCAGTGGTGGCGGCGGTGCGGTGGTCTGGAAAACTCCAGGCGGCGGCGCATCAGCGTGTTCCGTTTGGTTGTACAGATCCTCTTGTGTGATCTTATTAAATGTTGAAATGTTAAAGGTGCCCCAGTGGCGGTTCTTCTACTGTGTTTGTGGCGGACCCTTGGCGTGTGATCGCGTGCACTCCCGTTTGAGTGAAGAAATGATTGAATAGATGTTGTTGGTCGTGCCCCGGTCATTAAGGTGTAATGTTGGAGATGTTATGTCTCGCCTTTACGTTGATGTTGGGTTCCGTGTGCATGATATCCCTTGGGCTCAAAATTAGGTATACTCTGGGAGTAAACAGGAGTGCTTGAAGGTACATGTGGTTTGTGCCTGAGACTGTTTGTGCGTTTGGTTGGGGATTGACTTGGGGCCACACGTCGTGTGGGCCCCATGAGTGTGTCGTGTTCTGCTTTGCATACCTTTGAAATTTTACAACGTAGAGGTTCCCCCAGTTCCCGTTTTTTGACCAACAGTGTTGAGTTTTTCCCCCTGCTATGTGCTCGATGGTTTAGATCAGCAGGGTTGAGTGGTTTCACCTGGTCTTGTTCCGGAGTCAGATGGTTGTGCGATACCCACTCAGTGTTAGGTTTACCAGTATTGTACCATCTTGTAGAGATGGCCAAAGAAGTTATGGGTTTACCCTCCAGCGGGGCTGGGCAGTGGGTTACTCATTGAATTATCATAGTTTACCCTCTAGCCGAGACTCGACAGTGGGTCACCCAATGACTCTTGAGGGTCTACCCTCCATTAGGGATGGGAAATGGGTCACCCGTCGTCTTGTTTCAGGTTTACCCTCCAGTAGGGATGGGAAGTGGGTCGCATGTCGACTTGTTTATGGTTTACCATCTAGCAGAGACTAGGCAGTGGGTCACCCGATGACTCTTGAGGGTCTACCCTCCAGCAGGGCTGGGTAGTGGGTCGCCCTGTCGTCTTCTTCTGGGTTTACCCTCCAGCGGGGCTGGGTAGTGGGTCCCCCGTCGACTCCTTGCAGGTCTACCCTCCAGCAAGGCTGGGCAGTGGGTCACCTGACGAATTATTCTAGGTCTACCCTCCAACAAGGTTGGGTAGTGGGTCGCATGTCGACTTGTTAGGGTTTACCCTCCAGCGGGGCTGGGTAGTGGGTCACCGGTCGACTTCATCCAGGTATACCCTCCAGCAAGGCTGGGAAGTGGGTCTTCTGTTGACTTGTTAGGGTTTACCATCCAGCAGGGCTGGGCAGTGGGTCATCCATCAACTTATTCCAGGTCTACCCTCTAGCAGGGCAAGGCAGTGGGTCTCCTGTCGACATGTTAGGGTTTACCTTTCAGCGGGGTTGGGCAGTTGGTCACCTGATATCTTATTCCAGGTCTACCCTCCAGTAGGACTGGGCAGTGGGTCACCCGATATCTTATTTTGAATTACCCTCAAGCAGGGTTGGGCAGTGGGTCACCCGGTATCTTATTATGAATTACCCTCTAGTAGGGCTGGGCAGTGGGACACCTGTTGGCATTCCAGACTCAGTCCTTTCTACGAGGCTAGTCTATGGTTTTCCTCTGTGATCACCAGAGCGGGACCCATGGTTGTACGGGTCGGTGGTGGAATGACTTTGACTTTGAGGAGAAATCTCGATTGCGGGGCAGTGACGAGCTGTGGTTTGACTTAACCTCTAACTCTCAAGTACGAGAGGCGCTTTTCCCCCCTGAGATGCGTCCTTGAGACGAGACCCAAAACCGTGCGGGTGAGTAAGTGCCGCCCAAAGCGGAAAGTGTCGAGGTGTAGTGATTTGAGACCGTTGACTTGTAGTTTGGGGCAGACGTGCAGGATGCTGGGCATCGATGGTGTTTACTTCTGGGACTATTGGTGAGTCACTTTCTTTGGCTGAGCTACGGGATGGAGATCCCCTTACGGTCTTGTTCGGGGTTATTATTGGGCATATGTATTTGTATATACCTTGTTCTAGTACCCACTTCATGGGATGGATTACACTCCTTCCAGGAGAGGTGAAGACACGCGGGGTATTCCATATGTGTTCTGTGTCTAGCTTCTTGTGGTTGGACGAGTCTACTCTCCTACTATAGGTAGCGAAGACTCGATGAGAATTTCATCCTCTCACCGTTTCCAGCTCCTTGTGTCTGGAATAGTCTACGTCCTTTCTTCAATTTGGGTTGAGCTGGACTCTTTACTGTATTCTTTACTGCACTCTTTGTTTTACTTCAGTTCTACTCCCGGTTCGATCTATTTCTCACCCTTTGGTACCTCTTTTGTTTCTCCCCCGAGCCTTCGGAGTATCCTACTGTGTATTTATATACTCACCCCTGCTTGGTCATTGCCCGCACTTGGTGTGCCCTTGCAGATTACGGCCATGTTGGTCGTGAATTCAGTGGAGCTTAGGAGTTCAGGAGCATGGACCACGTTCGGTGGTCGTGGTTAGGTCCCAGGTGGGGGACCCATCCAGCAGTTTGTTTTTATTTACTTGTTTTCGGGTTGTGGAACATTTCTGGTTGGGCTTAGGTTTTTCCCCTTTTATTATCATTTTACCTTCAGTACATTATTTGTACTGTTTAGAGGTCGATGCACTCATGTAGTTATTTATAGTAGTTTCCCTTTTCCTTTCTTTTTACAATGCACTTTTGCATTGAGTGTGTTGCGTGTGTGTGTACAGGTACTTAGGAAAATGCCTCCCCGAGTTATTGTTCCTTTAGCGCTGGTCTCCAGCGCCTGGCCTATGGAGGCGGGCTTGGGGTAGTTGTGGCTCGAGCCTAGGTAGGGTCGGGTCATGAAAAACTAGCATCAGAGGAGGTTCATTCCTTGTGATGTTGTTCGGACATCCCTAAAATAAAAGGATTTGGTTGGGATTTAGGGTAAAAGTGTTAACGTGTCTCGAGAGCGGATCTCATGCCAGAGAGTCTAGTGATGGTGTGGCGGCCGACATATCCATTCACCAGGACCCTGATAACCCGCTTGTCGACTCGGCATGCTGAGACAGTTGTTGTAGGGAAAGTTGGTTTGTTCATCACATATGATTGAGTCTTTGACTGTCCTTCTGGATTCGGCTCCCCATCATTGTTATTGGTATATACATATATGCTCATTTTACCGCAACACTCCTTGATAATATTCAGGATTTCTCCACGAAGACAGCCTGCCAGGATACTAGATTTGGTTCGATATGACAACCATGTGTGCTACGAGGCCACAGTCTAGGACCCATCATTCGAGCCCCTTTCTCTGGGTGGGCCGGTAGCAGCACCCCCACCTTTTGAGCAGAAGACAGTGTCAGCAGAGCAGGTTGAGCTTGAGCACAGGTTGAGTGCGCTTCATGAGTTCCAGCAGTAGAGACCGCTGAGGTTCAGTGGTGAGCCAGACCCTCAGGCAGTAGAGGTTTGGATCGAGGGGGTGGTTCTCCTTTTCAGGCTTGGGCAGACGCCGACAGATCTTATGGTGGATTTGGCCGCCAACCTTTTTTCGTGGAGTATCATGGAATTGGTGGAGTCTGGTGGCTCATTTTCTTGACGAGTCTTTGCTTTCATGGGGTGAATTTCAGTTGATGTTCCGTGAGGAGTTTTTCCCCTCCTGCATACGCTCTGTTCGGGTTCAGAAGTTCCTGTAGTTTCAACAGGGAGGGATGATGGTGTCTGAGTACACGACTAGTTTCACAGACCGTGCACACTTTTACCCGGACATGGTCTATGAAGACAACATCCGAGCACGGAGGTTTGAGAAGGGTCTCCGTCGAGAGATTCATGTTGTCATAGTACCCTTGGGAATTTCCACATATGTCAGGGTGCTAGAGCAGGCATTGGTGACATAGAGCTTCCTGTCACGTTTTGTGTTTTGTAGTGGAAGTGGGCCTGATGGATCCGAGACGTCTGTCGTAGCTAGCAGGCGCCGGATGAAAGAACCTCGATGCAGGTGGCCTTCCCACTCCTGGTTTCAGAGACGTGGTCGTATACCACTGTGGCGTAAAAGTGCAGGGCCTCAGCTGAGGGTGCCATTCTGTGACTGGGCTTTGGGCCGTGGTCGTACACCATAGTGGCATCAGAGGGCATCAAGACAGCTCATGGAGCGGTGGTGTTATGCTTGTGATGGGCGAGATCACCTGGTACGAGACTGCCCGACCAGGCATGCAGAGAGCTCTGGGCAGGCAGCAGGTGTGCCACCACGACAGAGGCAACGCCGTGATTGAAGTAGTACCCAGGGGGTGGTGCTAGCAGAGGAGCGGGAGGAGCTGGTAGTGGGGGACAACTTTACAAGGTCTTCTCATCACCACTAAGTGGTCCACGATAGGCTCCGGGAGATGACAGTTGGGACTACGGACATCTGCGAGCTTGGATTTCCCCGATCATACAGAGCATGAGGTGATAATAGGTACGCTCTATGTCTCTTCTAACTTGTTGCAGTAGAATTGTTAGACTCGGCGTGTGAAATTCTTTTTCTCCCTGCTCCTTGCTTGGGTTGTTACCAGGGTGGTGTGGGGCGTCAGTTTAACCCTGTGTTGGTAAGGAAGAAGGCATGTGAACTTTTTCTCTAGTCGATGGTGTCGAATCCTTTGCCTTTTGAGCCTGTAAGAGAGCCTTGGTTATTGGAAATCGACTGTGGAATCTTTCATGACCAGATGTCCTTGGGTGTTTCACCATATGGATATTCTGAGGGAGGGAATCACCGGGACTTATTCCTAGTGCGGGCATGGATTCCAGTTACACCATGTGACGTGGAGGTTTGTTCAGGGAGGTGAGCTACCACAGAGAGCCTTCAGGCCGTTTGAGACCGTTGAAAGGGATGGAGAGGTTCCCTACCTCCTTGCCCTAACCACAAGGTCAGGTGTGGGTGTAGGACATATCCCGCATGGAATACCTAGAGGGATGTGTGCTTGCTCCTATGCACATCATCGGTAAGGGAAGAACATGCGTGAAACAGATCAATCCTTTGGTCTGTGTGCGGTGGCGTAGAGCTGTGCGTGAGTTCATCTTAGTATGGGAGAGCCAGGTAAGGGCTTAGTACCCTGAGTTGTTCCCTGGTTTGGATTTTCAGGGATGAAAAGCACGAATTAGGGAATAATGTAAGAACCCAGTTTTTGGCTAAAAATGACTTTGGAATATTCTTGATATTATTCTAGAGCAGCCCCTTCAAACGGCATGCGATTCCGAGCCCCGGTGTGGCCGGAATTAAATTTTCAGTGCGTTCACACTGGAAATGCCAAATAAATGGGATAACTCCTAAACAGTGCTTTGGATAAGAGATCTGAGTGTACGGTTGGGTATGGAATGGGGTGTTTACCCTAGTAACGACATAAAACATGTCGGCGCGGGATGTTTGGACCCCTCGCTCACTTCTGGAACGTTAAACGGATACCTTAAATAATTAATTTATGAATCTAACGGTGAAACTCACATATCTCTTAAACGGTTGCTCGGATGGGAAAACGGAGGGCACCGTTGAGTTTGGAACGTTCTGTTTACCCTAGGAGGGGGGTAAATTTTGCGGCCGCGGCTTGTCTGTGAAAAATGGCCCTAGAGGCGTTTTCGTAATATGGCGGCCTCAGGCACAGTTGTTGCAACTTTTGAACGGGGCCTCAGATTAAAATTCTGGGATCGCCGTTGCACTCGGAGCATGGTTTTTAGAGTAGGGGAGGCTTAACCCCGACCCCGCCGAAATTTTGGGTTCGGGGCTGTCGGGCAGGCGTTTAAGTGATTTGTACTTAAACACCCCCACCCCTTCTTCTTCTCCTCCTCCTTCTTCCTCAATCCCTCCCCTCTCCTCTATCTCCGGCGAGGCGGCTCCGATGAGGCGATCTCTAGTGAGGTGCAGCGGTTCCGACGGTCCGCAAACGAAGTGTAGGGATACGCCCTTCATGGCAGGGGTTTATCATTTTCGTTTTCAATTTCCCGCAATCTTTGAGCTTAATTTATAGCGTCAAACTGTTATCCGATTGTCGATCGAAGCCCATGATCGCATAGTAGGTTATCCGAGATTTCTGATGCTTTTTTGGATTCGAAATCTGACCTCTGAGGCCTCTGCAGTGGTCCGGCGAAGATTTCACAGGTTTTTCGGGTTCTCTGGCCGGCACAGTGGTCCGGCGGTTTCCAGCGGCGGCGGCGCAGTGGTCCGGCGAACTCCAGGCGGCGGTGTGACAGCGGGTTCCGGCGAGGGGAGCCGGTCAGCGGGCCGGCTCGGTGAACAGCCGACCGAGAGCACCGGACGAGGGCGCCGGTGAGGGGGCGCAATTGGGGTCGCAGATTGCAACCCCACTGGGTAGACCGAGACCCGCCAGAGGCGGGTCTACGCGTGGGAAAGGATCGACCTTGTCGGCCGGTCGGTGGAGGAGGCGCCCACGCACCGCATGGGCAAGAGCCTCGCAGGAGGCGGAGGCACGTGTACGGCAGGTCGTGGGTCTGGCTGGGCCGGTCCCAGGTGGCTGGGACGCGGTCCCAGCGGGCCGACCAGAGCAGGCCGACCCGAGCCGGGCAGACTGGCCGGACCGGGCTGGTCCGGCCCAAGGGGGTTCCCCCCCCCCCTTTTAAAATCTTTGGACGCTCGCATTTCGAGCTACGGGCGTCTGTTTTGAACGTCGTCTGTAGCAACGCGGACCTAACAACAAGGTGGTATTTTTGAGATGGTCCAGGGCAATTATAGTTCCAGATATAGGTGCTTCGGTGGAGCGACACGTATGTCGAGGTGATTGACGTTATCCCAGTGATTCTTGTTTTGGGCGGCGCGGACACGTCCGGAGTCCATTTTTCACGATGTCAGTGGCATTGCGACCTTAGTGCCGAGGCGGAGTTTTCGAGGGCAGTTTCGGTCATTGAGACCGGAGTTGAGGCGTGGGCCCCATGTCCCGTCCTTCGAGTTGCGAGCAGCGTTTGGTACTTTTCTCACCGGACGACCATTTGGGGCGTGCGAGTAGCTGATTCTGGGTGTTTTTCCGAGGGCATTGCAATGGCGCAATCTACCTGCTTTAATTATGCATCAAGGTATGGGCCCCATGTGGGCCGTTTTGGGAGTTGACAGTGAATTCAAACTCCCTCACCAGGTGTCCAATTCGGACGATTAGTTATCCAAACTTGTGTACATTCTTGAGAGGATCTCAATGGCGTGATCTGTTCGTTCTGTTTTAGGACCAGGTTGTGGGTCCCACAAAGCAATTCTCATGTGCGGTGCATCAGAATGCACCTTTTTTTCAGAATATTCAATGCACTGATGTGAGAAATCTTTTTGACATGTTTTTCGAGGGGATCGTAATGGTGCGATGCACACGACTATTTTCGGGGCCAAGGCTCGGGATCAAGGGACATCATTCGGGCGTGAGGCGGTATTGGTGACTTTTCCATCGGATATCTGTTTTAGGCATGTAAGTAGTCTATCTCGCGTGTTTTTCCTTGAGGATTACAAAGGTATGATCCGTTTTGTTCTGCGAAGTCTCTTGTGCGATCTTATTAAATGTGGAAATATAAAGTTGCCCCGGTGGCAGTTCTTCTACTGTGTTTGTAGTCGACCCTTGGTGTGTGATCGCGTGCACTCCCTTGTGAGTGAAGCAATGCATGAATAGATGTGTTTGGTCGTTCCCCGTACGTTGAGGCAGCATGTTGGAGATGTTATATCACGCCTTCACGTTGACGTCGGGTGCCCTGTGCACGATAGCCCATGGGCTGAAAATGAGGTATACGCTGGGAGTAAACAGGATTTCTTGGAGGTACGTGTGGTTTGTACCTAATACTGTTTGTGCACTTGGTTGGGGATTGACTTGGGTCCACATGTCGTGTGTGCCCCATTGAGTGTCGTGTTATGCTTTGGGTACCTTTGTCCTCTCGTGACGTAGAGGGTCCCTCTATTCCCATTCGTTGACCATCGGGGTTGCGTTTTCCCCCAGCTATGTGCTTGATGGTTTAGATCAGCAGGGTCGAGTTGTTTCCCCTGGTCTTTTTTCGGAGTCAGATGGTTGCGCGATACCCATTCCGTGTTCTGTCTACCTGTGTTGTACTATCCAGTAGAGATGGCCAGAGAAGTTCTGGGTTTAACCTCCAGCGGGGCTGGGCAGTTGGTTACTCATCAACTTCTCGGGGTTTACCATCTAGTAGAGACTAGGCATTGGGTCACCCGACGACTCTTGAGGGTCTACCCTCCTGCATGGCTGGGTAGTGGGTCTCCCATCATCTTGTTTCAGATCTACCCTCCAACAGGGCTGGGTAGTGGGTCACCTGTTCACATGTTTAAGGTTTACCCTCTAGCAGAGACTAGTCCGTGGGTCACCTGACGATTCTTGAGGGTCTACCCTCCAGCAGGGCTGGGTAGTGTGTCGCCCATCATCTTGTTCCAGGTTTGCCCTCAAGCAGGGCTGGGCAGGGGGTCACCCGTTGACTCCTTCCAGGTCTACCCTCCAGCAAGGCTGGGCAGTGGGTCACCTGACGACTTATTCTAGGTCTACCCTCCTGCAAGGCTGGGGAGTGGGTCGCTTATCGACTTGTTAGGGTATACCCTCCAGCGGGGCTGGGCAGTGGGTCACTCGTCGACTTCTTTCAGGTCTACCCTCCAGCAGGCCTGGGGAGTGGGTCGCCTGTCGACTTGTTAGGGTTTACCCTCCAGCGAGGCTGGGCAGTGGGTCACCCGTCGGCTTATTCCAGGTCTACCCTCCAGCAAGGCTGGGCAGTGGGTCGCCTGTTGACTTGTTAGGGTTTACCCTCCAGCGGGGCTGGGAAGTGGGTCACCCTATATCTTATTCTAGGTCTACCCTCCAGTAGGGCTGGGCAGTGGGTCATCTAATGATGTATTATGGT
The DNA here is from genome assembly GCA_963277665.1 of Viscum album. Taxonomy (NCBI): domain Eukaryota; kingdom Viridiplantae; phylum Streptophyta; class Magnoliopsida; order Santalales; family Viscaceae; genus Viscum; species Viscum album. The sequence goes on from OY728164.1 coordinate 92,067,366, forward strand.
TTACCCTCAAGCAGGGCTCGGCAGTGGGTCACCCGATATCTTATTACGAAATACCCTTCATTATGGCTGGGTAATGGGACACATGTTGGCATACCAGACTCAATCCTTTCTACTAGTCTAGCCTGTGGCTTTCCTCCGTGATCACCAGAGCGGGACCCTTGGTTGTACGGGTTGGTGATGGAATGAATTTGACATTGAGGTGACCTCTCAACTGCGGGGCAATGATGAGGTGTGGTTTGACTTAACCAGGAACTCTAAAATACGAGGGGAGATTTTCCCCACCAAGACATATCCTTGAGACGCGACCCAAAACCAAGCGGGGGAGTCAGTGCCACCCAAAGAGGATTTTGTCGAGGTGCAGGGATTTGAGCCCTTTGACTTGTAGTTTAGGGAAGACGTGCGGGAAGCTGGGCATCGATGGAGTTTACTTCTGGGACTATTGGTGACTCACATTATTGGGCTGAGCTACGGGATTGAGATCCCCTTACGGTCTTGTTCGGGTTTCTAATTGAGCATATGTATTTGTATATACCGTGTTATAGTACCCACTTCTTGGGCTGGATTACTTTTCTTCCAGGAGAGGCGAAGACGCGAGGGGTATGCCATGTGATTTCTGTGTCTATATTCTTGTGGTTGGAAGAGTCTAATCTCCTGCTATAGGTATCAAAGACTTGACGAGAAGTTCATCTTCTCACCATTTCCATCTCCTTGTATCTGGAAGAGTCTACCTACTTTTGTCTTGTTGGGTTGAGCTGGAATCTTTATGGTACTCTTTACTGCACTCTCTGTTGTACTTCAGTTTTACTCCCGGTTTGATCTACTGCTCACCCTTCGGTCCCTCCTTTGTTGCTCCCACTAGACTTCAGGGTATCCTACTGAGTATATTTATACTCACCCCTACTTGGGCTTTTCCTGCACTTGGTGTGCCCTTGTAGAAGATAGACAAGTTGGTCATGACTTGAGTGGAGCTTAGGAGTTCAGGATGTTGGACAGCGTGCAGTGGTCGTGGTCAGGTCCCAGGTGGGGGACCCTTCCAGCTGTTTGTTTTTGTTTACCTATTGCCCGGTTGTGGCACCATTCTGGTTGGGTGCGTGTTTTTCCCCTTTTCTTTTTAGTTTACCTTCAGCACTTTCTTTGTACTGTTTAGAGGTCGATGTACTCTTGTGGTTATTTATAGCGGTTTCCCTTTTCTTTTATTTTTAATCTATAATTTTCCATTGAGTGTGATGTGTGTGTTTGTAAAGGTACTTAGTCAGAGGCCTCCCCGAGTTATTGTGCCTTCGGCGCTGGTCGCCAACCCCTGGCCTATGGAGGCAGGCATGGGGTAGTTGCGGCTCGAGCCTGGGTAGGGTCAGGTCATGACAGCCTCCTTGAGATCAGCTAACAAACTTAGGGCATCCATGATTGATATTTTGGCTGGTACCGATGCCAACAGCATAAGGATAGCGAATTTCTGCTCTAGAGTCCAACGCTTCTCCATTGGTGGATGAGTTTTTTCAGACACGTAAGAGTTGGAGTATGTGACGAGGAGGGATTGGCCGCAGTGTCGGAGGTCAACGGTGATCCCACATTTTGAGGTCTCGGCCCAGCCGGTCTGTTTGTACGCACTATGCAGCTAGACACTTTTTCCACCTCTGATGGGTACCATAGAATGATGGGGCTAGAGTGGCTGCTTGTGGTGGCAAAGAGATATTCATTCTCCTGCTGAGTCCATTGAAGGACTCTCCCACGGGTTTCTGCAATATTAAAGGATTGGGTCGGGGTAAAAGCATAGGGTTGGTTCCGACCGCGACTGCGCCTCCCCTGGTATCCCTTGCTTCTACGATTTCCCCTTCTAGCTTCTCGAGTTGGGAACTTGGGTTCATAACCATACCCTTATTCAGGGAAAGACTCCTTTCGATGTACGATGTTGATGGAACCAATGATTAGTTCCTCGTCTTGTGAATGATCAACCTGGTCGGTTGTCTCTGATGGTTCCATTTGGTGGGTCGGTGTCAGTGGCACCAATTTTGGGGGCATAAAATCTGACTGTTTCAGGGCTAACTACGGACTCATTGTGGAATTACCCTCTTGTTCTTGTCTCCCCCCTTTTCAATTACGCCTAGATGATTAGCTTGTGGAGGGTTTTGAGGACGATATTGTCGGTTGTGCATTATTAGGGGCTGTTGGTGGCAACACTGGCTGTTGTAATTGAGCTCAGAGTATGACATGAGCTCGATTGACAATATTCTGAGTAATCCAGCCATCAAATTTATTCCCCTTCTTTCTGGTGACTTCCTTACACCCCTCCCCTTTGTCAGAGTTGGTGGTAGAAATATACATCACATGTGATGGGGGTGGTCCCAGCTCGACCTTCCCAGAGTCTACCATCCTTTGTAGAAGGTCTTTGAAGACGAAGCATTCCCAAATATTGTTCCCCAACATTGGATGGTATGAAGAGTAATCTAGCTTGTCATCGTGGCCAACTTCTTCGGGCTTCCTTTGTTTTGGGAGGTGGAGGAAATTGCAATTCATGGTGGAGATGAATTATCCGTGGACATGGTCCTCTCAGTATGAGTATACATTGTGTCCTCGTCCCTCAAACTGGTTCCGCTTCGATCATCTCTGATCATTGTGAATGCGAGGAGGCGGCCGCTGATACATAGGAGGACCTATACGATTTGGTGGAGGCTTAAGCGGTGGAGTTGGCATAGGAGATGGCTTGAACATGATAGAGGATGCTTCAGCTCTAACTGTTCACTCTGCAGAAGCCTGTGAGGCTATTTGGGGCTTCAGATTAGTCCGCTATAAGGAGTATTCAATTCTTTGGGCAATGGCAGAGAGATTGTGGAAGCCAGTGATGCACTCTACTAGTATGAGCGGCATTCGTAGCTTATCATGAAGAATATTGATGCATATGGCAAACATATTGTCTTGGGGAATTGGCCTATTCAGAGAGTAGGTCAGAACCCTCCATCTGGTGATGAAATTCGAGACCCTCTCATTCTCCCTATGTTTGCAATTCATGAGGTCGCTGATCGTTGTTTTAGGTAGCTTTGAGATGAAGTGGAGCAAGAACTGCTGTCGAAGGTCTTCCTAGCTTTTTATTGGCAGAGATGGTAGATTCATTTACTAGACGAAGGCAGATCCTTGCAAGGTCCTCATGAATCATCTGAGTTTCACTATATCTTGTTGTTACGGAGTTTCCATCATAGGTTCACAATAAGACATATAATTCATAAAATGATGTTTTGGATCAACTGATCCATTGAAAATGGGGAATAAGGGGCTCCAAAAATTGGGTTGAGGGGTGCATTGCTCACCCAATCTAGGTAGGGCTTCTGCTCTGGCTATATCAGAGCGAGTCGAACTTCCATTGCATCTAATAGAGCTTTCAGTGCCTCTATTGTGTAGGCGAGACCCTGGTTTACATCCTGTTGTGTCCGGTCTTGGGCAGGTGTAGCCCGAGGCATCGCTTGAGGATCCAACTCGGCCGACACCAAGGGTGCATATGCCGTTTGGGGCACCTTCGGAGGGTTCAGATGCACTCACACTGGTTTCTTCCTGAGTGGAGCAAAGTCCTGGAATTCATACGGATCCATATTGAAGTAGTTGGATGGGCCGGGCACCTCATTGGGCGGGAGCCCTGACCACGCTTCATTTGATGGGGAATAACATGGCCTTTAAGGTGCAATTATTGGGAGTAAAAAGTGTGGCTCTTCTTGCGAAGTGCTTTCAATAAGACAGTTCCTCTAGAGTAGCTTGTCGTTAAGCCACCTCAATTCTTTCATTTCCTCTTCCTGCTGAGCGAATATCTCTTCGAGCGTAAGTGGCTCATTTTTTTCGAGAGAAGGGGACAGGTTAAGGGTAACTGATCCTTGGTTATTATCCTTGTTGGGTGTTTGCAGGGTAAGAATAAGAGGGTTAGCGACAGGGGCGACCATATTTAGGGTGTCCCTCTAGTTCCAGATGTGAACACCTAGTGGTTCATTGTGAGTCACAACATGACTGGAACTATCGTCTCCTGATCCATTTAGATGTGAATCATCTCTTGTGTCACCCATGGGGTTAACCTCTATTGTGTTTATGGATGCATATCGCGGGGTTGAGGAGATTTCATCTTCCAAATAAATAGAGTCTCTTCTTCTCCTTTTACTGGTCCTCATTTTCTTGTCTTGGGATTGCTTTTGGACTCTTTGATGAAGGGTGATGCAGAGAGTTCTTTTATGCGTCCTTACGGTACACCTCCCTCTTGAAAGAGATGACTACTCAAAGGATATGATAGGGCAGGAACCTCCTCTTCTAGATGTCCTCCCTAGGCGAGAGAATACTGATTCGCGTGGGGGTGGTCGTTGTTGAGGTGGTAAAATGCCCCCATCCTTGAGTGTTTGGGTTGGCTCCATCCCTTGTACATCGAGTCTCTTCCCATTTTTATTTGTCTTATGGGGGAATTTTTTTGTTAAAAATTCCCCCAGCCCTGTAGGCTGGGGTTGACCCTGGATTTCAGCAGTGGATGCTTCTATCGCTACCTTCCTGATCTTTCATGCCCCTATTTGGGGGTGAACTGGATTTGATTCAGAGTTCACCTGCGAATCAATCCCCTCCTTGGAGGCATGCAATGACCACTGATTGGCCTCTCCTAGGCGAGAGGCATGCTGTATTCTTTCGGTGTCCTGATTCAGGAGAATTTGACTAGATTGTTCTCTTCGGACCTGACGCTTCTGGGAATTACTCAAGGACTGTCCTTGTTGGGTGCGTCTTTTTTCCTGAACAGGTACCCCACTCGATTGCTGACTTGATGTGATGAAATTGTAAGATTTTATGCCGAATAGGTTCTTCTTCTGGCATGGAGCAGAGTGAAATGAAGAGCTCCATGTTCTCCCCATCCTCTGATATGGACTCTTGTCGGAGCAAGGCCAATGATGCGGCGCAGCATGTGCAGTGCATAGTGTCCGGATATCTCAATGATTCCTTTACGCCATTTGGGTCGTTGTTTCCGCGCCGAAGGAAGAGCTTCCAGGTCGATGTGATGAATAAGATCTCTTATTGTATTGACATGGTCTACATACCCATCGTAGGGTAGGAATATTGATTTCATCCAGTTTAGGGTTGTCTATATGGTGGAGAGGATTTCATGTTCACATTCATCTAACAACGTTCTGGGTATGTCAAATTGAGAGGTGGTCGTGGGCCAAAATATAACTGGTACATCATCTCTGGACAGTCGTTTCTTCATGTGCAACATGTCGGCATACTCCTCTCCAAGTGATTCCTCTACCTGGTCAGTCCAACTGAGATGCTCACTGATAGTGTGGCCAGATGCAATGGGGATGGTAGGTATTAAATTATCATGTGGGTGATTCTGAGGTGGTTTAAAAGATGAACGTGGACCCGGAATGTCTCCTGATTGAAGAAGAGTGTCATTGGCGACTATCTGGGAATCTGACATTCTCAATCTCGTCCTTCTCAGTGCCTCAGAATGTGAGGGATTTTTAGTGCTTGATTCGGCAGGGGGAAGACATTCCTGTCGATATGATATGTCACTATGGGGAGGACCTTCGCAATGGCGGCTCCAATGGCGCTGACTACCATTATAGCTGCTGCAGTGAGAGAACCTGCGGGGTACACCCTAGGGAGGGCCTTAAGAATGTACCACAATGAGGGGAGGGCCTTCTAGTTGATCAGCATCTAGGCAGGGAGGGCCTCCTCTATCTATGTTTTAATGGTGAGGGATACCATTACTACTTGACACCTCACTGCATAGAGGACTTTTGCAGTGCATACCCCATAGAGGACCTATAAGGCGTGTCGCAACGAGGGGAGGACATTCTGGCGGCGTAGCGTTGTCATGAGGAGGTCCTTCACAACAAATGCCATCATGGTGAGGATGACTATCATGGTTTGATGTTCGATGTGTATCCTGGGGAGGACCTTCAAGACACACTGCGACAAAAGGATGACCTTCTTGTTGCTTGGGTTCATTGTGGGGAGGACCTTCGCAATGGTGGTCGTGGTGGCGAGGACTACCATCACAGCTACCGCAATGGTGAGGAATACCATCACAGCTGCCGTAGGGAGAATATTTGTGGGGTACACCCTGGGGAGGGAATTCAGAATGTACCTCAATGAGGAGAGGGCCTTCTCATTGCATGACATCCCTATGGGAAGGACCTCCTTTATCAGAGTGGTGAGGACTACCACCGTGATCTGATGCCTGGCTGCACGGAGTGTCGTTGCAATGTAACCCCTGGGGAGGACATTCAGGGATGGACACAACAACGGGGATGACCTTCTTGTCGTGATGAGATGTCACTATGGGGAGGGCCTCCACAATTGTGACTACGATAGCGAGGAATACTATCATAATCTTTGGTCCCATTACATGGAGAGTGTTTGAAGTGTATACCCTAGAGAGGACCTTCATAGTGGACCGAAGCAAGTGGAGGTCCTTATTGCATCTTGATCTTCTGGTCACTCATAGGGTTTCTGTGACTCATATCATAAGATAATCTTTGGTGATCGATCGTTATATGCTCATGGGGGAGGCCCCATGGGTGCTCTAGGGAGGTCCTTTGCAACTGCTACTGCCACTCACATAATATGGTAATGGGTGGGCAGGGTTTTGATAATTCGATATGGGATTAGTGGCATTGGGAACCCCAGCTTCCAGCAGAGGGGAGTCCTGAACCCACTCTTTATTGTATGGCTGTCGTTGGCGCGTTCGAGGTGCTTTCTTATGGGCAGTAGGGACCATCTACTGTTGATAACAACTTTCACCTTTGGGCCCCTATCTAATTGGGTCCTGTGATGCATCTAGGATATACTGACGAACATCTTGACTTTTAACAGGGATATATACTTGCTATGGAGCATCCACCATGATGGACGGGTGTCCCCTAGTTGGATCAAGAGAAGCTACTCGATTCGGTTGCCCTTGTATTGCAGAATATTTTTGAAGACCATCCTGGGTAGAAGTAGGGATGCAGATCTACTCATGGGTGGCTATCTCATCTCTTAGATGAGTCACCTCAATTGGGGATATGGGGTCTCGGGCCCGATTCCTTTCAGTTGCTGCTGATGCAATAAAATTCCGACAAGTCTGCATGATATGATCTGGGATCGATACCTACTCCTCCATCATTGCCAAGATATGCAGAGAGAAATCTTTGGCTTGAATGGGTATGGAGTCCCATTCTGGTATCGAGGTAAGAATATCCTGCTCTGGTCCTCCGGTGGTCAGTGGGTACTGAAAATTCTCATGTGTCGGGGTAGGTGAATGAGTGTTCCCCTATGTCAGGATATGTCGGTTTATCTATCGGTTTTCCTCCACATCAGGATGGAGGAATTTACTTTCCTCCGTAGTGAGATGGCCATGCATTTGTTGGTTTCCCACCATATCGAGTCAGTGGCCTTTGTTGGCAGGGAGACATTCCTTCCTTTTAATTTCCACCACATCTGGATGGTGGACTTTGTTGATTGCCGCCATATCAGGATGGTACGCGTCAGGAGCATCTTCTAGAGCTAGTCCTGTATGCGCTGGTTCGCCACCATGTGTGTTTGGTGGGTTTCATGACCTTGGGTAGGGAGAGGTTCCTGCCAGGTAGGTGTCATCCTATGTGAGTGACGGGCTTGATCGAGCTCGGCGGGGAAGCGCGCATGCTCGTATGATGCCTCCATGTATGGATGGCGGGATTTGGTGGAGTGGACAGGCATATGTTCCTACTCACAATACGTCTCCGTGACTAGGCATAGGAGCTCCTCCTCAGGGACAAGGGTGACGAATGATCCCTAGTTGTACGTTTTCTGCCCTTGTCGGGCTGTCCGAGGGGCTGGAGCTCAGGGAGCGTGGGCCTGGATCCTCGGGGGGACATCCTACATAGCATGAGGATATTGAGTTTTGGCATAACCATGATGATGTCTTCAGGCGGGGGCCTTAGATAGGAACCCCCATTCAGCGGGGATGACGACATCTATGTCGACCTCATCCGCCTCCGTAACGTAAGGGAGGATTGCATTGTCTCGTTTCGGGGATCGATTCCCAAAACGGTTTGAGACTTCAACAGGAGCCGTTTGGATCTTCTTTCGCTGTCCCTGCTGGGTAGGTGACCGGTGGGTCTTGGCAGATTAGAGGGAGTACATGGCCGCCTCCACCATCAGGATAGTACCGCTCAAGTGGTACTCTCAGGTCAACACATCCAGAACCCATTGTTGAAGACACTGGGTAGGTGACAAGGTCCTTCATTGGTGAGAATGTCAGATCATTTCGTTGTTTGAAGTACACGTTCATGAGTTCCTCCATGATTCCATTGGATCAAATGGAGTTCTATGCCGTACCTATGAAATATTTTAACAAATACAAACAGAAAACCTATCAAAGAAGCATCTCATTATCCCATGCATAATTAATGACCTTGCTTGGACCTCCTTGTGACTAAAAGTGGGCACAAAGTGGAATTAGGCTAAAAATATCATGCTTGGTTAAAGATTCATGTTAGGTTCACAAATTTTGTTTCGAATTGGGTTGAAATGGCCAAAATATCCATATCTGACGATACGTGGACCTTCTTTGAAAAGGTATGCGTTCACTGGGTGATTTGGCCAGGGACGCTTAAGAACTCACATTGGTCGAGGGGATGGGATGTTGCACTCATCATACCCTTTTGGGGGGAATTATTTCCTATTCCTAGACTCTCTTATAGATTTAATAGATGTTCATATGTTCAAGATTCTTTGGTTCATACCCAAAAATAGTCTCCACATATCACTCTTGGTTGGAAATGGGCGGTTGAACTTTGGGATTCAAAATCATTTAGGCCCGAGGTTTACCATCCCTAATTATATTAATGACTCCGAATTGTTAAGACTCATGGGGAAGATGTTGGTTTAAAGCCTCATAATTGGGTGATCTGGAGTTTATTGTCATCCAGGGCGGACAGATAATTACATGAGTGTTTGGATTGAAATTGTCATGAATGATTATAGCATATCCTCGCGAGAGGAATTAGAATCCACATAGTTCGGTGCCACGTAGCGGGACACATAAACTTTTAGGGTCGTGTGAAAAGGACTTAGTCGTACAGTTTAATGTCATGTGGCAAGGACCCCTGGGCGAGAGATGCCCGATCAAAGCTGGTGCGGGAGTTACGATGAGAGAGCCTGGAAGACCCAAGGGATATGATTTCCTGGACTTGAAGATTGTCCTACTAGTGTATAAGGACATGGTCTGATAGGGACAAATGTGTATCAGACTCAGACATCGGGCTTGCACCTCGGGGAGGTTTCCTACATATCCTGGTTTTTCTGGAATCGATGTCCATGTAGTTCATGGAATATTAGGGATTACACATGAGAGTCACCTGTTATTGTGATTGAGCCTCAAGGAGGCATCCTACATACCCTGTTTATGAAATAGGGTTCAAAACCCATGTAGCTCGTTTTGGGGCATTGGTGAATTAAAGAGAATGAGGACCTGGGGTCCATGGGATGTAGGGCATGAACCTCGTCGAGGCTTCCTACGTATCCCCATGGCAGGGAATCAAAGTCCATGTAGTTTGGAAGGTTGTCAGAGAACCGACGAGAATGTGGACCGGGGGGACTGATGGTAAGTGGTCTTTAACCTCGTAGAGGCTTCCTAAGTAACATGCCTTGACATGGATCAAAGTCACCATAGTTCGGAAGGTGGGGCATTGTGGCATACACTCTGGGCGACCCAGGAGAGGATGTCATGGGTGATGCTCTCTCTAAGCCCATGTTAGTCGTGTTAAGTGTGGGAAACATGAGGCAGCCAGAACAAGACGATCATGTCGTGAAATGTTCATCCATGGGAAGTGCGGTGGGTCTTATGCACGAGGCGGCCCAGAATGTTAGGGCTTACTCAGAGATGGATTCCCTTTGTGATAAAGCCCATCGGGAGGAGATCTGGCACAGAAGAGAGGAGGAGAATCGCTCTTTCCCACCATGCCCTTCCATGGCTTTGGCTCCAGGGAACCACTGAGGTGTATGGGTGCTCCCTCCCGATGGATTCCCAGCCACTCCCAAGAGAGGGGAGAAGTGATCTTCACTGGTGCTCGTGAAAAGGGAACATGATCGGGGTCCCTCATTTCTGGAAAGTGGAGAGGCATAAAGGGTCTCCCGGGCTCGGACCATGCACTACTGTGGGTTTGTGGAGCCAGGAATGCCTCGAGGATCCGCTCAAGATTCGGGGAATCCCCTTCTTCTTCACCTATGGTGGGTATGTAAACTCAAATTGGTGCGCTGATGCTCCTAGAGGATACATCATACGTGTTTGGCGGTTTTTGTAGAGGCCTTGGCTTGGGGCCGATGAATAGGCTGATGAAGGGGTTGCGAAGGATCATAACATATTGGAAGTGTTTTAACTAGATTGTGTAATGGGATCACTGAAGGAGTTAGGGGGCCACATGGGTTCATGATGAGTGTCACCCTTCATGTATGGGAGCACTGCATGGCTGGAGAGGCCATCGGTGTACCAGGGTGGTACGTGGAATGATAGGCATCTCGCGTAATAGGGCAGAACGCGGCTTCGGGTTTGGCCCGCGTACTAGGTTAGTATGCAGGGGAGTCCACGCGAGCAGTGGTGGATAGGGGAGACGCCGGTTGGGGGTTCATCTGTCAGGGCTTCACCCACGTATGAGGGTGATACAAGGGGCATCAGGTTGAAAAAGGGGAAAATACTCCCTTGTCCGTGGGGAGTACATCCGCAGAGGGGCCATGGCTCATTGTTTTTATTTTTATGTTCGCAGTTCACCAATTTCATATGAGTTTTTTAGTTCCTTATTGCTTTGTTTTCAATTTTATACCTGTTCTGGTTTGCGAATTGGAACTTCGCTCTATGTGAAACCCTAAGCTTCTTCCACCTAAATCAATCCATCAGAGGTTGATCTCCTGACCTCTGAAGCCTTCCACCTGAATCTGATCAATCCCTTTCTTCTCCGCTCAATTTAAATTTATAGAGGGTGGAAAGGGATGTATCTGTGATCATGTGGCGCCTTTGCAGAGGCCCATGACCGAAAAATCAGTTTACAGATGACTTGGTCAATCTGCAACTCACGGGGGAATTGAATGCATCTCACCTGCGAACCAAGTCAATGCATCACGGTCACGCAGGGCTCTGCCTCTATTCCGCGAATGACAGCACACGTGGCATGGGAAGGTCGGTGTGCTTTGCGGCTGGGACGGTTCGTGACGGTGGACCGGCCTGGCTCCCGTCCTACTTCGCGCCCGCTGAGGGGTTCTCGCCTCCATTCCGCGAATGATGCTGGTCCACGGAGGGGGGCGACTCATTGAACCACCAGCGTACCATCAACGTTGGACCAGTATGCTTACCGATGGGTCCTTTGCCAATATTGAGTATTAGCCATATATTTTTCCAATTCCTTGAGGGAAATAGGGTAGACCCCTTTCTTTAAGGGGGATTTCCATTCTCTTTTGCGGATTTTTCAGGACCCTATAGTCACTTTTCATGGTACCAAACAATCTAAAATCTTTAATGAAATAGTACTATAGTACAATCCTTATATATTCCATAATTATTATAACTAGTACATCATTGATACAATACTAAAATGAAAAAATTCATTAATATCAACATTAGAACACTAGTCACTACTCTTCATCTATGGTAATATCATAACATGATTATTATTCCACATCAAAATTTTTGGTATACTCTGATGAATAGGACATTGATTCGCGTAGTCTCTCAAATCCTTGAAGATGAAGCATTGTACATCTAGACCATTTTTCTTACCCTTACAATCATGTATTGGGTGTCCTTTTTCTCCACACTTATAAAAAACTCCCATTTCCTTCAATAATTTACCAAGGTGATTCATTCCATAGTTATCACATATTGGAAAATCCTTTTTTCCCTTATTCCCTTTACCAATATTTCTCTCCACCATACTTTTCTTCTTTGGATTCCATTCAAATTCATAGGACTCAGAGAATTATTTACCTATCTTAATAACCCATGATACAATTTCTTCATATGATGATAATACGTGGGGGACTATTTCATTTCTTAATTTTGGATTAATACCATGAAATATATGATACTTATTACAATTTGGATCATGCGTATTGGTGGATTTATCCTTCCATCTATTGGGTGCCATTTCTAAACAACGTTATACACTAGGTTTGTTTTATGAATCGCAAAACATAATTCCAAACTTGTAAAATATATAACATAAATTGAAAATATTGTTCATATAATCTATAATAATAAATAAAGTTTCCATTGAGGAAGTATTTAATCGTAAATCCTTCACAATGGATTTCAAATAAAATGATAATTATCCTAATCATATCCCCCGAGAGTGTTATAACCTTGAGTGCAACGAGGCCCGTTGTCGTGTACTAGGATTTCCCGGGTCATGCTTGAAACTCCTTGTCAGAGTTTTCACTCCTAGGTACATCTGTGCCAGAACTGCCTCTACCTGCTCGTATCCAGAAAGGGATGTATTTCATGGAAAATTCAAAAAATCTATACATTAGCAATATTCTAGTATGTTCTTCTATACTAATCCATAAATTCTATCTTAGGTTAATGTTCTATAATAATAGTTTTTCTAAATATAGTTTCCAAGGTTATTGATAAAAATCCTCTGATACCAACTATAACACCATGAACCTAGAAGCTCGTAGTTGGTGCATTATTTTAATACATTGGCATGAATACCTGGAATCATGTCGCAAAGGACCGATCAGTTTAGTTGTCTTGGAAAATAGAATAAATACATGAATGTTAAATTACATTATAATATTAAAAAAACAACACAAACATTGTCTCCATTATCCACATTCATATCCATTAGACTATACCTACAGGTCATTCATAATATACTTCTTCAAATCCTGGAAAAAATAAAACATAGAAAGCGGTTAGCTCAGATGATCAGTAAGGATAACAATATAATGGAAACTTTAATAAATAAGCACAAACCTTTATAGTAATATATAAAACTGAAGAAAATCCTTTTAAACTTAAACATAATCATAATCTATAAAATATATATCAAATAATTTCATTTACCTATTAACATGGATATTTTACTAGTCGAGTAATCACATTTAATATCAATAGCAAATTTCATAATGATGGAATGCATAATGCCAGACATCATAACCACATAGTCAAGGCCTTGTGACAAGAATACAAATAGTATTTTGTCATGGCCTAGTTCCAAGACACTAGTTTATCTCATGAGACCTACTGATGCATCGAAGAGCGATAGAGGGCTCCACCTGTCACGTATAATGTCCAATGAATTCTTCATATGATAAGGTTGAAACATAACTTAAACATTCATATTAAAACGAGAATAAGAAATGTTAATGCATTAATCATAAACCATGAATTGAATGAAAATATCATATTCATCGTAAAACATATCACATACCATTCAATACCATATGGAAGATTTTATTATAATAAATCAACCTCAATCAAGAATAATATCTAGTAAATGATATTGATATAGTTCGAAATGATCAGTAAAAATGTTTGAGTGAAATACCCCCTTTTCATGACATAATTTAATATTTACACAATTTATAATGGAAGACATTTGAGATATATTTTCGAGTCAAAGTGTCCCATATCACAGTGACACTTTTTTAAGGAATGAACATTTTAAAACATTCATGTCCATATAAATATATCCTTAAAACCATTTTGAAAATATGAACATTAATGAGAAGTATTTAGAAGAATAAATATTTAATACATTTAAAATGATGTTTTAGATAAATATTACCTTAAAATAATCCTTTTAAAAAATCTTGTATAAAACATGGACATGGATAATAAATATATCTCAGAAAAAATAGACACCTAAACAATCTCAGATAATAATGAGATTGAGGAATTAAACATTATCTTTCAATTTCCTTGGACGAGGGTACATTAACATCCTGTATAATAGTTAAATCATTGTTATTAAATTATAAAAGAACTACATATATAAATATTATATCATATATGATAATCTAATATTTCTTTATTAATAATATTTTAGTTGTATCATTGTTTCGGGTGTTATCTGATTCATTTTCCTTTATACATTTTGTTACGTAAGTCATGTTTGTTATGGATAGGATGTATTTCATTCATGTCTAGAATGATAGTATGTTCTTAAATATTATTTTTAATAATCAAATAAAAATTATTCTTGAATATTTATGATGGGGAATGAATCTCATCGCGTTCGTGGAGACGGTAATAAGTATGTATGCACGAACGCTACTTCAATTTCATATTTTTATTTTAATAGTATAGAATATGAAATGATACATAGGTATATTATTATTATAGTATAATATAGTATTTTATATATGTTATATAATTTCATTATCTCTATCCTTTATATGTTCCATGTATGGATGAATGAGTCATATCACATTGAGGGGGTGGTAGTCCGCACTTTCTCGAATGAAATTATCATCTATATACAAAATGAAAATAATAAATGTATGATATAAAAGAGAAATAAAGAAGATTATAGGTAAAATAAATTTAATAAATATTATATATAAATAATGTTCTATTATAATGGACACTATAAATGGTGGTAGTACAATATTGAACAATCATCGTTTCGTGAGGCAGTAGTTCGCAGTCCACAAAAACATTATGTTCTTTACCCATTAGATAGAGATGTGTGTAAGTGTAGTTCAAATAATTTTCATAAAAACCACCTATAATATTTTTTATACAGTTTTTATTATAAAAGAAATGAGTAAATATAGTTTAGTGGGTTGGAGAAGGAAAATAAAATAAAAGAACTTAAGAGGAGATGTCACCGTTAAATCTGGTCACTCCCTTTGGTTTGAACCAAAAGGCCTCCTTAATGTGCCTTCTGCCTGAGGTAAGACATTTAAGAGGAATACATGGATGTAGGGAGCTTAATTGTTCAGAGTATGGATGAGCGAAGGGGCTTGATATGTGTGAGAAATGGGTCATACATTGAAACTTTTTATAAGGTGGAGGAGGGGCTCTTTATGAATGTTAAAAAATGTTATTTTATTATATAATTATATTTGGTTTCTAAAGGTAAAAAACTCATTAAAGTGAAATATATGATGAATCATGTTCTAAATAAAATCATCCAATAATAATTGGAAAGGTTATGATATATTTTTTTTAATTTTAATAATCTCATTTATTTAAATCATTATTTAATGAGGTAAAGACTACATCATTATTGTACCATAAATAATTTTATTTATTTGATGTATATAAATTATAAACAAAATACGATGATGTAGGGAATATATATAACTTTAAAATGAATATTTATTATTGAAAATACAACTTATTTAACCCCTTGAAAAAATGTTTTACTAAAAGATATATATTTTTGTCATTTTTTTCTTAACTTTAAATTAATTAATATAATGTTTTATTATCAATATCAAGTGGATCCAAGTGGTACCAAAATCGACCCAAGGATTCCAATGGTTTGAAATTTATAAAAAATTAATAATTTTACACATTTTAGTGTAATTTAATATTATTATAATAATTTGTGTTTTCTGTAATTTACCATATTTACCCTTAAACCATGGTAAATAAAATTTTTACTGATGTGAATTTTCATAATGTATAAAAAAGTTACATATGTACAAAATATGGACCTACTAATTCCAAATACAGAATAAAATTTTTCAAATTCAAAACACAGAGGTGGAAGAAATTAATTTGAGATTAATTCCAATTGTCAAAACAAAAAGCATGTTTTTAGGAAATAATAACTATCAAAAGATTGACCCTTGTTTATGTCCAGTTTAAATAAAAAATTTCATAAAATGAATAAAATAATATTAAATGATAAAAATATAATATAATTATTCTTTAAAACCACTCAAATTTATAATTTATCACTTTAAATTATATCGATTAAAAAAAGTTGTTTTGAATTAAAATTTAGTATTTTTTAACTATTCATCAAAATATGAAAGTTGTCAGAAAAGTACCAAAAATTTATCCAAACTAAATTTTTATGTCTGGATTTTAAATAATAATTTAATTTAGTTAAATTGAATATATAAATGTCTCAAATATTGGTTTTAAAAAAGGTTCACCATTAAAATTTGTAAAATGGAATTTTTTGAAAAATACTTCTTAATATGAAAAAAATGAATTTGTTCTTATATTATGCATAAAAACAGAAAATATGGGTTATAAAATTATATATACTATATAAAATTTAAAATTCAGTTAACACTATTCATAACCACTTTTTGAACGGCAAGTTTGTTATGTCGTGGTGCGCTCGAACTCAATGTAGCATGTAACACAAGTTATTGAATTTCTTTGAAGAGATAATGTACTATGAAATATTGTTGTGTTACAATGATGCCAAGATAATCTATGGAAACTATTAATTTCTTTTGAAGATAATTGTCTTGAGCAACCCTTAACTGCCTCTATTTTTATTGGATCTATAGATATCCCTTTATTGGGGATAACATACCCCATTAATGACACTTGGGGTATCTAGAACACTAATTTAATATACATATCAAGTAAGTTTTCCTTTTTCAAGTTCTTCAATACAGCATTAAAAAACAATCCTCATATTCCTCCATTAATTTGGAGTAGATTGGAATATTGACTTTAAATTCCACCAAGTTTTTTAAGGTAATCCATAAAAACTTTATTCATTAAATTCATGAAGAATTATGACACATTAGTGAGCCCAATTGACATCAATATGAATTCATCATGCCTGTAAATTATAAAAATGAAATCTTGGGGATATTCTCATTCAACTATAGTATATATTATATTGACAAAATTTTAACCATAGTGAAGTATTGGAATCTATATAGCTGATAAAAAAATTCATCAATTCATGGTATAGTATAATTATTCTTTTTCCGATTTTTGTTGGTCTCAAGATAAATAATGTATAATAACATTGATCAATCCTTTTTCATAATGAATAATACTTGTTCTATAATTCCCCAATCTCAGTTATCCAGAGTCAATGAATTATTACATAACATTGGAATGATCATAGAAGATCAAGTGTCGAAATACCAATTAGTTTAGTAGCCTTGGAATCAATAGATACATTCCTAAAGGTTACAATAAATCATAAAGTGAAAACTAAAACAACATCTTGTATCCACCCTCATATCCCGTTATAATATCCCTGCAGGTCATTCATAAAAAACTTCTTCACATCCTGGGGAAAATAAAACATAGAAAGGGGTGATCTCAGATGCACTTTAAGGACAACAACATAGCAGAAACCTTCACAAATAAGAATAAAAATTAAGGCAATGTATAACTAAAACAAAAGCATTTTAAAGTTGAACTTAAGCATAATATGGAAAACCTAAAATGAAATATTTACATTTAATTATTCACATGGATATTATACTATTCGAATAATCACATGAAATATCAATAACCACATTCATAATGATGGAATGCATAATGCCAGACTATCATAACCACATAGTCAAGGCATGTGCCAAGAATACAACTACGATTTTGTCAATGCCTTGTTCCAGGACACTATTTGGCTCATGAGACATACCGATGCATCGAGGAGCTATAGAGGGCTCCAACCGTCACTTATTAAGTCCAATGCAATCCTCATATGAACAGGTTTAAACATAACATAAACATTCGTATTTAAAATAGAAAATAAGATGTCAATACTTTTTCCATAAACCATGAATGGTATAAAAACAACACATCCAAAGTCAAAAATATCACAAAACCTTAAATATAATATGGAAGTTTTGTTTCATAATAAATCATCTTCAAATATGCTTAAAATCCATCAATGGACGTTGACATAGATGAAATTAAAACTATTTGGGAGAAATATTTTTTTCCTGAAATCATTTAAAAGTCACATAATTTCAAAAGAATATATTTTATTTGAAAATATTCTTATATTCTTATAAGGGATTCTTAAATTATTTTATAATAGTGGAAAATAGCCACACTCTCCGTATAAGTTAAAAAGACATTCTTACCTTAATTCTGTTGAAAAGGTTAAAAAGGACCTTATTTGGAAAATGAGGGAAAGATTCCTTTATAAACTACTTATAAAAAGTCAAAAAAGGGTATAAATGACTTTAATCCATATTCTGTAATATATTATGAATGTTATGAAATACATTTTTAAGAAACATGGATGTGGATGATAAAGAGGTCCTAGTAGATAATTACGTATAAAAAACCTCGGATAATGAAGAGATTGTGAAATAAACCCTTAACTTGTACTTTTCCTTGGTTGAGGGTAGGTTAACCTCTTGTATAATTGTTAAATAATTGTTATTTAATTATAAAATAATCATATACATTAATATGATATCAGATATGATCTTTTAACATTTATCTGTTTATAATATCTTAGTATTATCATCGTTTCGAGTGTTAACAGATTTGGTTTTTTGTTATATTCTTTGTTAGGTAAGCCATATTTGTTATGGATGGGATGTATATTATTAATATATAGAATTATATCATGTCCCTAAAAATAATTTTTAATCATCAAATAAAATTTAGTTTTGAATGGATACGATGGAGAATGAATCTCATCGCATTCGTGGGGACGGTAATCTGTACGTACACACGAGAGAAAATATTATTTTTTTGATATTAAAATAATATATAATTGGATGATATGTCATATATACATAATAATTATCATGTTATATTTATCATTTACATGAATTTCACATCATTATTATAACCATCCAAAAAATAATGTATTGAATAACAATTACACCCCGACGTGGAGACGGGAGGCCGTACGTACGAACATATGGTGACATGTCATTCAAAGGATGGATAAAATACTGAATATGGTTGTACCATAATTATTATAACGTCATAGTATATTGAAGATACTGTATTTATTAGTTTATAATGGAAATAACAAAGAATGAATAAGTTGATGAAGAAACGAACTTGAAAGAGGATGGTGAAAACATTACCAATTCTTTGGGTTCTTTCTTTTGATTTGATCAGAAGGTCTCCATAGGTTGGATATTTGAATAAAGGATGGCCTCTAGGATTAAGGGAGGATAGTAGAGAGGGTATTTTGGCAGAGTTTGGCCGAACCAAAAGGCTTTGAGGGTATAAAGAATTGGTTAGAAGTGCAGTCCTTTTTTAGGGGGGGCTCTTTAAGAAGAACATAAAGTATTAATTTATAATAAATTTATATTCTGGTTCTAATGTCTCCAAAGTGTATTATTCAAAGGCTAAGGTGAGTATGGGTCGTAATACATTCATCCAATATATTTTATATAGGTTTGGGTCACCATATTAACCTTATCATTTATATTTAACTCTCAGTTAAATAGTTTGACATTTACCCTTCCACTTGGTATTTTTATATTATATGGATAATAAACATACTATATACTTCAAGAGACCCCCCAGTGGTCCATTAATGATACAAATATCATTATATAAGTCCTTTGGCCTAACATTAGATTTTAATGAATAGAATATGAATTAATAATATAATATTTGTTTTAAAAACTCTTTTATGTCAATTTTGACAGTATTTAATAATTGATTTTTGATAAAGTATTAAAAATTTATTAATTCGAAAAAAATTCATTTAATAAATCCTAACATGTCATATTTATCATTAAAATTCGTGGATGACATCAAAACTGTCAAATTATATTTATTTTAATATTTATAAACCAATTATTTGATTTTTTCATTAATAAGGAAAATACTGCATAATTATTGTGTCATAAATAAATTTAATATTAAATGTATAAAAATTATAAATAAAATACCATTATGTAGGAAATCGTTTTAGCTGTCTAATTAATATTTATAGTTGAAAATATGACATATATAACCCTATTTAAGAATTGTTTTTCTAAAAGATACCTGCTTATGTCATTTTTGTATTTATTTTAACTTAATTAATATAAAGTGTCATTATCACATACAAGTGGATCCATGGGGTCCCAAAATCGACCCAAAGATGCCCACGGTCGGAAATGTATGAACCAATTGTGTTAGGATATGTTTTAGGGTAATATAATATTATTATAATAATTTTTTTACCCTTATTTACCAGATCTACCCATTAACCACGATAAATAAAATATTTACCGAAGTAATTATTCAAAATGTCTAAAAATAAAAGTTAACTATTTACAAAATATGGACATCATGATTCTAAATATGGAATCCATTTTTCTAAATTCAAAACACAGAAGTGGTAGTAAATAATTTAAAATTAATTCCTGTTGTTAAAACAAAAAGCGTGTTTTTAAGAGATAATAACTATAAAAAGATTGGCACTTTATTAAGTCCAATTTAAATGTAAATTTATATCCAATGACCAACATTGTATTAAATAGTAAAAATATAATCTAATTATACAATATAATCAAACAAATTCATAATTTATCACTAGTAATTATTTCGATTAAAAATGTTGTTTTTAATTAAAATTTAGTAATTTTCACTATTTATAAAAATATGAATGTTATCATAAATGTATAAAAAATTCACCCAAAGATAAATTAGATATTATGAATCCAAAAATGTAGTCCATTTTGAATGATAAAATGTATAAAATTTGAAATAGTGGGTATCAATATTCATAACTACTTGTTTGAGTGGTTGTGGTGTGTGATAGAACTAGATGTTGTGTACAACACACACTACTGTGTTATTCAAAAAGAAATGTACCGTGGAAGCTTGGGGTGTTACATTCTTCCCTCCTTCAAATAATTTCATCCTCGAAATTTTTATAATACTACTGCATGAAAAGACTCGGGTTGTGCTTTATCATAAGTTCACAGGTTCCCACGTTTCCTCTTCCATCTTATAGTTTCACCATAGAACTATTACTAGATGAATCATCCGGTTTCTCTGCACTTGGTCTATCATATTAATAATCATGACATTCTATTTGCAATAAGACAGATTTGGTTCAATTTCTAATTCCTCATAGGTGAGTACATGCTTTGGGTGAGGCATGTATTTTCTCAACAGCGATACGTGTAACACATCATGAACTTTGGAGAGACTTGGCGGCATTGCCAAACGGTATGCTACAGTCCCAATTCGTTCTAGAATTTCGAATGGTCCGATGTACATGGGACTCAGTTTTCCCTTCTTACCGAAACGTATAACACCCTTCCATGAAGATACCTTCATGAAATCATGATCTCCTACATGAAATTCCAAATCCTTCTTTCGGTTTTCGACATAGCTCTTCTACCTACTTTGAGTTACTTTGATGTGGTTTTGGATTACCTTCACCTTTTCCTTCGTTTCCTCCACCAGTTCTGGGCCTACAAGTTTTCTTTCACCAACATCATCCCAACAGGTTGGTGTGCGACATCTCTTTCTGTATAACGCATCATATAGTGCCATCTAAATACTTGAATGGAATATATTGTTACAGAAAAATTATACCATAGTTAAATATTGATCCCACATACATTGAAAATAATGTTATCATGATCTAAAAATGTCCTCTAAGGTTTGAATAGTCCGTTCTTATTGTCCATCAGTTTGGGGGTCGTAAGCAGTGCTCAAACAAAGTTCACTATCCAGGGATTTCTGATGAATTTTCTAGATTTTTGAAGTAAAACGGGGATCACGATCAAAAACATTCGATAGGGGTACTCCATGAAGTCTCACAACTTCATTAATATATAGTTTTTATAGACGTTCAAGTGGTATATCCTCTCTTATAGAAAGAAAAAGTGCTGATTTGGTAAGACGATCAACAACAACCCATATTGCATCATTCCTTATATGAGTCTTTGGTAGCCCCATGACAAATTCCATCGTAATATTATCCCATTTCAACTCTAGTATGGAAAGAGGTTGCATGACTCCTCCAGGCTGTTGCCTTCAAACTTTCACTTGTTGACAAACCATACATCTTGACACAAAATCAGCAATCTCCATCTTCATGTTGTCCCACAAAAAAATTTCCTTCAAATCACTATACAGTTTGGCGCTCCTTGGGTTTATAGAGAAACTGAAGCTATCAGTATCATCTATAAATTCCATTTTCAGATCAGGTGTATCGAGAAGACACTGTCTATTCCCAAATTTCAAAACTCATTCTTCATACACAAAGTCTCTCAATCTCCCATCATTCACAGCATTAATCTTCTTTTGAAACTCTTCATCACCGATCTGAAAACACTTTATTATTTCTAGTAATGATGTTTTGGAAACAATTTGAATATTATCGATGTTTCACCTTCAATGGTAATTCCCATACCCATATTCACTAGATGCATGAAAATAGGATCCCTTTCAATTCTCATCATTTTTAAAACTCCATGACCTTTTCTTCTCAAAGCATCTTCCACCTTATTTTCCTACCCTGGGCGGCAGTGTATCAGACAATCATAATCCTTTAGAATTTCAATCCACCGCCTTTGCCTCATGTTCAGTTATTTCTATGAGAAAATGTACTTCAATATCTTGTGATCAGTATAAATATCACATTTTTTTACCATAGAGATAATGTATCCATATATTCAAAGTAAAAATTACAGCAGCTAACTCATGTTCATGAGTAGGATAGTTTTTCTCCTGAATTTTCAATTGTCGTGATGCATAGGAAATAACACTATTATTTTGAAAAAGGACACAACCAAGTCCTTTCTTTGAAGTATCACTATAAATAACAAACCCATCATTCCCCGATAGTAGAGTCAATATAAGACATTGCTTAATCTTCTCTTAAGTTTTTCAAAACATTCTTCACACTCTTTTTTCCAAACAAATTTAACCCCTTTACATGTGAGCTTTGTTAATGGGTTATCCAATCGGGCAAAGTTATGGACTAAATTCCAATAATAACCTGTTAAGCCAATAAAACTGCGTACCTCGGTTACACTCATTGGTGATGTCCATTATTTGATTTCTCTTGTATTTGAAGGATCAACAGAGATTCCATCCTTAGAGTCAATATGGCAATGGAAAAATATCTCTTAAAGCTAGAATTCACACTTGCTATACTTCCCATATAATTCATGTCTTCTAACAATCTTTAGAATAATGCGCAAGTGGTTTTCATGATCATCGTAGCATTTTTAGTATACCCAGAAATCATCAATAAATAACACCACAAAATCATCAAGATATTCCTTGAAAACTCTACTCATTGGATCCATGAATACAGAGGGTGTGTTAGTCAATCCAAAAGGAATTACTGTAAACTCATAATGCTCATACCTGGTTCATAATGCTGTCTTCGGAATGTCTTACTTCTTCAAAGACAACAGATGGTATCCAGATGAAAGGCCAATCATTGAAAAGTATTGAGCTCCATGTAGTTGGTCGAATAAATCATCAATGTGAGGTCAAGGATACTTGTTCTTTATTGTTATAGCGTTGATCTCAATGTAGTTGACACATAACCTCATAGATCCATCTTCATTTTTTTAAAGGATATGGGATCCCCATGGATAAAAAATCGGGTGAATAAATACTTTATTACTCTATTCCTCTATTTTTTTCTTTAGTTATACTAATTCCACAATGGCCATTCTATAAGGGGTCTTCAATATAGGCCTTGAACTAGGAATTAAATCAATAGAAAACTCAATTTCTTGTTCTGGAGGATATCCAAGTAAATCTTCTGGAAACACACCAACAAATTCTCTCACAATGGGTACATACCCTATTTGATCATTCCTTTCCTCACCCACAGTCATTTCATTCACTTCCACCCCAATAATTGAATTTAGTTGAGCTACAGGGGGTGGATCTAGGTAAAAATTAGGTGGTGAAGATTCCTCTATAAAGATAATGTGTTCATTATCATATCATCAAAAATAGTAACCTCCTTCTTCTTATAATAAATTTTTGCATCATGGTATGAAAGCCAATCCCTATAGAGGATTATATCAAATTCAATCATTAGTATGACGATGAGATCCCCAGATAAAGAACATTTATGTTCTCTAATAGGGATTGATTCACAAAAGAGTGTTACAATGATAATTCCCTTAAGAGTTTTGATTGAAAACAACCTTGTTAAATCAAATTGGAAATATCTAATTTTCTTAGAAAACTGGGAAGATTTGAAATAAATTGATGATCCAGACTCAAATAAAGCATTGGATAAACATGAGGAAACCATTAAATTACCTCCTACCACGTCTTTTGGAGCTTCATCCTCAGCCGTAGTGATAGCATAAGCTTGTCTTTGATCCTTTGGCCTTTTATCAGGTAAGTTCCCCTGACGCATAAGACATTAATTTACATAATGACCCATTTATCTACAATTATAGCAGTCCACATTGACAAAAACTTTATTTCCCATGCAATCCTGAGCATGGTGGCCTTTTTCACCACACTTGTAACAAAATCACATTCCCTTCAAACATGTACTGGGGTGTTTCTTCCCACGTTTACTGTAGGATGGATAATAAAATTTTCCCTTCTTCCCTTTATTTTCATTTCCAGAGTGGTCAGAAGATCTCTTCTTCTCTTGATTTGCTTTAAAGTCATAAGACTAAGATAATTTTCTTCTTTCTTGATAGCACATGAGACAATATCTTCATATGATGAGAAGGTTTGTGAGACCAATGCTCGATGGAGAAACAGTTTTAAACCATAAAAAAACTATCAATCTTACTTCTTGGGTTACGTATATAATCTGCAGCATACCTTTCTAACCTTGTAAAGTTAGCCTCATACTTTGCGACATTCTCCTCCTCCTTTTGTCTCAGACTCAGAAATTGCCTTTTCATATCTACTCGATCGTCACAGGGAATGTATTTTTCTAAAAAAATCTCTTTGAACTCCCTCCATTGCATATTTGATACTTCATCATCTTCCTTCATGTTTTGAATTAATGAACACCATTTATCAACATCTCCAGTGAGGTGGTAATATTCCATGATAACTTTTTCCCTTTCATTACTCCCTAAGGCATGTGAAATTTTCTCTGAAGAATTTATCCGTTGCTATGCTACTATGGTATTTGTACTCCCATTGAATGTTGTTGGTTTTTTTTCATGAAGAGATCTATCATTGATCCTCCATGCTATGGATCAGGGTGCTCCATACGGGAAATGTTATTTTTCATAACCTGAGTGAGTTGTCCCAATATGGTGATTAGCTGATTAGCACCAGTTGCATTACCAGATCCACTATAATTATCTTTATTAGTATTGGAATCCCTACATGGAGTACATGTATTGATACCGTTTCCATTTCTTCTAGTGGGCACCATTTCTAAACAATGGCATACACTATATTAGTTTATTAATCGTAACACATAAATTAAAACTTCCAAAAAACTTAACATAAATTGAACAGTTTATGGATATAATCTATAATAATAATAATGTTTTCTTTGAGGAATTATATATTCATAAACCCATCATAATGGTTTGTAAAGAAAATGAGAATTATCCTAAGCATATCCCACAGGAGTGTCATTACCAAGAGTGCAGAAAGGACCGTTGTCGTGCACAAGTTCTCGTTAAAGACTAGCACAAAGTAGTGTCTTCTGGTTTTACCCTAGGTACATCTATGCTAGAGCCGCCCCTACATGCTCATATCCATACAAGGAATTATTTTTTGGACAACTCAGAAAATATCTACAATACCAAAATTCTATGAATATCTTCTATACTAATCCTCGAATTCCATCTTACTTCTATGTGCTCTAATCAGAGTTTATCTAAATCTACCTTCCAAGGATTGTAATAAACTTCCTCTGATACCAACTGTAATGCCCTGACCCCATTTTCCCAGAGTCGGTACATTATTACATAACATTTTCATGATCGCAAAAGATCAAGTATCGAAAGACCAATTAGTTTAGTAGCCTTGGATTCACTAGATACATTCCTAAAGTTTACAATATATCATAAATTGAAAACTAAAAAAACATCTTGTCTCCACACTCATATCAATTTATACTATCCCTACATGTCATTCATAAAAACATCTTCACATCCTGGAAAAAATAAAACATAGAATGTGGTGAGCTCAGATGCTCAGTAAGGATAACAACATAGAAGAAAATTTCATAAATAATCATAAACATTTAAGGAAATGTATAACTAAAAAACAGGATTTTTAAACATAAACTTCAGCATAATTTGGCGAAAATAAAATCTAATAATTCCATTTACATATTCTCATTGATATTCTAATAGTATAATAATCACATGAAATATCAATAACCACATTCATAATTATGGAATGCATAATTACAGACTCTCATAACCACATAGTCAAGGCCTTGTGCCAAGACTAAAAATAAGACTTTTTCAAGGCCTTGTTCCGGGACACTAGTTTGTCTCATGAGACCTACCGATGCATCGAGGTTCTATAGTGGGCTCCAGCTGTCACATATTAAGTCGAATGCATTCCTCATATGAACAGGTTTAAACATAACATAAACATTTGTATTAAAACTAGCATATGAAATGTCTATACTTTCTCCATAATCCATGAATGGTATAAAAATAACACATCCAAAGTCAATCATATCACAAAACCTTAAATACAATATGGATGTTTGTATAATAATAAATCAATTTCAAATAATCATAACATCCATCAATGGATGTTGACATAGATGAAATCAAAACTATTTAAGTGAAATATATCTTTTTTTGAATTCATTTAAAAATCACATAATTATAAAAGGAAAATTTTTCATTGAAAATATTCTTATAATCTTCTAAGGGAAGCTTCAATGATTTTATTACGGCGGAAAATAGCTGCACCCGCCATATATGTTAAAAAGACATTCATACCTTAATTTTGTCGAAAAGGTTAAAAAGGACCTTGTTTGGAAAATGACAGAATGATTCCTTTAAAAAATTATTATAAAAAAGTCAAACAAGGGTATAAATGACATTAACCCGTATTCTGTAAAATAGTAAGAATGTTTTGAAATAAATTTTTAAGAAACATGGATGTGGATGATAATGAGGTCCTAGTAGATAACTATGTATAAACAACCTCAGATAATGAGGAGATTGTGAAATAAACTATTACCAGGTACTTTTCTTTGGTTGAGGGTAGGTTAAACTCTTGTATAATGGTGAAATAATTTTAATTAAATTATAAAAGAATCATATACATTAATATGATATCATATATGATATTTTAACATTTATTTGTTAATAATATCTTAGTATTATAATCATTTCGGGTGTTAACAGATTCGTTTTTCTTAATATTATTTATTATATGAGACATTTTTTTATGGATGAGTTGTATATTATTCATATCAATAATGATATCAGGTATCTAAAAATTATTTTTAATCATCAAATATAATTTAGTCTTGAATGGATACGACGGTGAATGCATCTCATTGCGTTCGTAGTGACGGTAATCCTTACATATGCACGAGTGACAATATCATTCTTTTGATATTAAAATAATATATAATTGGATGGTAAATCATTTATAATGAATCATTATCGTGTTATATTTATTATTTACATGAATTACACATCATTATTATAACCTCCCAAATAATGATGTATTGAATCACAATTACACCATGACGTGGAGACGGTAGGCCATACATACGCACATATGGTGATATTTCATTCAAAGGATGGATAGAATACTGAATATAGTTGTACCATTTTTATAATAACATCATAGTATATAGAAGATATTGGATTTATTATTTTAGAATGTAAATAAAAAATAAAGAAGAAATTGAAGAAGAAAGTAACTTGAAAGAGGGTGGTGAAAACATTACCTCTTCTTGGGGTTATTTCTTTTGATTTGACCAAAATGGTTCCATAAGTTAGCATTATGACTACAGGAAGGCCTCTATTATTAAGGTAGGATAGTTTAGAGGGAATTTTCGAAGATTTTGGCCGAACCGAATGGATTTTAAGGTATAAAGAATTGGTTAGAAGTGGTGTCCTTTTATAAGGGGGAGGAGGGGCTCTTTAGGAAAAACTTAAAGTATTAATTTATAATAAATTCATATTCGGTTTCTAATGGTTCCAAAGAGTATTATTCAAAAAATACAGTTGGTATGGGTCACAACACTTTCATCCAATAGATTTTAGATTGTTTTGGGTCACTATATTAACCTTATCATTTATATTTAACTCTTAGTTAAATAGTCTGAAATTTACCTTGTCACTTTGTATTTTAATATTATATGTTTAATAAACATACTATATACTTCAATTGACCCCCAATTGGTCCATTAATTATACACCTATATTTATATAAGTCATTTTTCGGATCCTTAGATTTTTAATAATATAATATGAATTAATTATATAATATTTGTTTTTAAAACTCTTTTTTGTAAATTTTGACACTATTTAATAATTGATTTATGTTAAAGTCGTGAAAACATTATTAAATCGAAAAAAATGATTTTAGCAATCCTAACATGTCATATTAATTAATAAAGTTTGTGTATGGCATCAGAACATTCAAATTATAATTATTTTAATATTTTTAATACCAATTATATGATTAGTTCATTAATAAGGAAAATATAGCATCATTATTGTGTCAAAAATAAATTTAATTATTCAATGTCTATAAATTATAAATAAAATACCATTATGTAGGAAATTGTTTTATCTTTCTAATGAATATTTATAGTCAGAAAAATAAAATATATAACATTATATAAATATTGTTTTCTTAAAAGTTATATGCTCATGTCATTTTTGTCTTTACTTTAACATAATTAATATAAAGTGTCATTATCACATACAACTGGATCCATTGGGTCCCAAAATAGACCCAAATATGCCCATGGTCGTACATGTATCAACCAATAGGTTTAGGACACATTTTAGGTTAATTTGTTGTTGTTATAGTATTTTTATACCCTTATTTACCGGATTTACCCGTTAACCACAGTAAATTAACTATTTACCAAAGTAATTATTCATAATGTCTAAAAATAAAAGATACCTATTTAAACAATTTGGACTTCTAGATTCTAAATATTGAATCTATTTTTATAAATTAAAAACCCAAAAGTGAAAGTAGTTAATTTAAAATTAATTCCCGTTTTTAAAAAAAGGGTGTTTTAAAGAGATAATAACTATCAAAAGATTGGCACTTTCTTATGTCCAGTTTAAATGTGAATTTATATCCAATGACCAAAATTAGATTAAATGTTAAAAATATAATCTAATTATACTCTAAAATCACTCAAATTCATAATTTAAAACTATTAATTATTTTGATTAAAAAATTTGTTTGTAATTAACATTTAGTAAATTTCACTATTTATTAAAATATGAAAGTTATCAGAAAAATACCAAAAATTCACCATAATCTAATTTCAAAATTCTTCATTAAAAAATGAATTCCATTTTAATGGATAAAATTTATAAATTTTTAAAATTTGGGTATTACTATTCATAATGGCTAGTTTGATTGGTTGTGCTGTGTGTTAGAAATCGAAGTTGCGTACAAACACACACTACTATATTATTCAATGAGATGCGTACCGTGTAAGCTTGGGGTATTATAAGTTCACCCTATGGTGAATCAAAAGGGAGTATATATTCTTTATTAAAACTCTAATATAGTTTCTTCTTTACCTATTAATTTTCAACAATTTCCTTTTTATACGAAGTCCTAGATATTATAAAAGTTATGAGTAGATGCTTGACTGGAATCTATGTCTCACATCTTGGAGGGAGATAGAGAAATTATTTAAGAAACACTTCAACATATTCACATAAAATATCAATTCCATCATCTATTTTATTTTTCTTAGTCATAAAAATTTATGTTATTTATAATTTCTTAGAAGGAAATAATATCAATTCTTGATATTATGATACCAAAAGAAATTATCCTCCTCTACAAATGTATACAAGATTAGAGAATGATTCATGATAAAAGGGAGATTTCTATATCCCAGAAAATTTTGTTTGATCTATATAATGAAACAAAATTCATATTTATAATAGTTTTAACTTATTATAAAGTGATTATCATAATTATTTACAGGAAATTAAAATGAAAAATTTATAGGGTATAAGTTTTATGCTTGGGATAAAATAATTTTCCTATTGTCTATTATCGCTGATAAGTTGGCATCTATAGTTTAATGTGGTTTCTGAATAGTTCTCACATATATGTGTGATATAAAATAACATTTAGAACTATAATTTAATATAATGTTCACTATGATTAAATGAGTTATTATCACACCTTTCCAAATAATATTTTTGTACATTCTTTAGTAGTTATGATGGAATAAGATCTCCCATTCTCTCTAGGTCATATAGGTTGTTGGTGTTGATTATCATAAAATACCCATGGATTAGTGAATTTTTTTCATATTGTCCTTGTTTATTTTAATTGTAACATTGGTCAGATATATGAAGGATTACTGACATATTAAATTATCCCTTAAAATTAGTGGGATATCCATTCATAATTCGCTAGATAGGATACCTTTCTTTCCACCCCACAATCATTTCCTTATCCACTGCAATAAATTTAAAATATGATTCTTCCCAATAATTTGACATGTGGGGTTATCTAATTTCCTTCCCCCAAGATATTTCTCCATTTAATTGTATGAATTAAAATCCATTATCCACTTCCTATCACAAGACTCAATATCAACTAAACATTTGTTGAATCTCTCTTGAATTTGATAGAAAGTCCAAAATTTTAATCAAAGTTTTCAATGAATCAATTAACCAAATATTTTTGGTTTAATCTGTTGGAACGATGGTCATATTTGTATGAATTGTAGTATGGTTTGTATTTTTGTCAATATTCAGAGGAATTTCATAATGTGTTCAAGAAAAGTGCTCATACATGTCAAGCATATTACAGTATTAAAGGTGGCACCAATCTCCAGTGTTTGCCAAATTTTTGGTCTTGAAAATCAACAAATGGATAAAACTATTTTTGGGAAAGAGACTTGCGTGCCATATGTATTTCAAGGTCAAAACATGGAAAAATGAAAAAGGGATAAGGGTCGCGCAGGTTTTGGGCTGGTTGCACAAGTGACTTGAGCGCCGAGAGAGGACTTGCGCGCCAATGCCTAGGAGGCTGGAAAGTTTTCCGCCTCTTGTTCTTCAAGATCAGAGCTTCAAAATATGGGAAAGGAAAGAGGGCCGTGCAAGTATTGGTGTTGTCGTGCATGTGAGTAGTGCAACAGAAGCTAGGGTGGTTGGAGCTGGGTGCTGGGACTTGCGCGCCGTGAGGACACCTGCGCGCCACCGCGCAGGGGGTCCAGTTTGCCTATAAATAGAGGACCAAACATCCTCATTTGTAACAAAGTTCAAGACTTATAGATTTAGCAAGATATTTTCGTGTAAGTCGGTGATCCACACATGTGGTAGTTAGGTCGCGCAAGCAGAGGCTGCACACCGGTTGTTGGTTGTGCATCCAAGGTGGTTTGGGAGTTAAAGGAGCAGAGTCACGCGTGTTTTGTGTTGAAGGAGGCAGTGTTGCACAAGTGGTTTGGTGTCACCTGCATGCCGAATTTGTGTCGTGCAAGTGACTTGCGTGCCTAAATTAAAGCTTACACGTCTGGCTTGGAGAAGTGCGCAAGGCGAGGTTGAAGTACTCCAGTCTTTTAGGAGCTACACGAAAGATGGAAGATTGCCGATACCATTGGTGAAAAGTGAGATTAGACTACAAGTGAATGTTGGACTTCAAAAAAGCATCTATATACAACAGAGGATGCATTACTTTACAACTATGAGGAGACCTTCACATCTATAAATTGAGTGGGACTTCACCAAAGGCAGTGAGACAGGGGGAGTCAATGGGAGTGACGTGAGGGACACAATGAGATATCCCTGAACTTTTGTAATGATTGTGAGCATGGGACAGAGTGATTGTGCCTGAACCTTTGTAATCCATAATTATCCATCATACAATTTCTCATGGATGATTTCAAATGTTTTAGGGACTATGGGAAAATTATAATGAAGTTTAAATGGATCCACTAAATAATGAGCATGGGATCATGGTTATACCATAGGGGAAACACAACATAGAATTTTATTCCTAGTGGTGAGTATTACCTTAAAGAAAATGTAAGTCCTCCACTAGCCAACTAGGCCAACTCAACCACAAGACCATGTTATACCAGAGTTGACCATGCCTAGTGGGCTGAATCCTTGGAGTAATTGTTGTAGTTGGTATAGATGAATAACCCATTGCTTTCTTTATTAAGTGGAAATTGAGTCCTAGTTTATATACTGATGGTATGCACCAAATAGATTTCTATGTTGGATGTGGTGAATTTAGTTGGGGTCATCCAATCATTCCTCCCACCAATATCAGTATTCAACTTTAATATAGTGGCTCATGGGTTTGAATTAAGTCAATACCATGTGTCTCAAACATGAAATGACCCAATCCCATACTTCTCAAATTTGAATTGTCATTGTCTCACTTAAGATAGTAACATGTCCATCCAAACCCATGAAAAACTATCCAATATAAAGCTATCAAGAAGAGGCTTGAATCAAATCACAGAAAGAAATCTGCCTTCTTTTTCATGTGATTAAATCACCCACGACATCGTGATATCCAATAAAGAACACCGGTGAAATGTCGTGAGAGATACCAATAGTACTCGAAACCATCTCATGATCATTCTTTAATCATGTGATCAAAGTGAAGAACCTCAATATGGCACCATGAACAATTTATGATTTGTATCCCTACATAATTTGATATATTTTTCATCGAAGTAATTCATAATTTTCTAATCCCATAATGTAAAGGAAGGAAACCAAGAGATTGGGGATCACATGAATCCATATTGTGTCCACATAATGTTGACCTAGAAAATCCTCCACCGCCTCACTAAGGAACACAAAATTATTACATTTAAGTGATGAATCAAACTCAGCCGTATATGGTCAATATTAACCCTAATCCTGGTAAGAATAAGACATGCAAGGGAGTGGACAAATAGGAGAATCAGAAAGTAGGTGGATGGTAGAGCAGAACCAATTAGTGATCATCACTGAATATCCCATCCAGTTTAATCAATATTCCCTGTCATAATAATCTACCATGGGATTTCATCATATGTTAACATCATATGATCACATGATCACATGATCACATGATCACATGATCAAAATATCACATGATCACATGATAATATAACCTCTTGCAAAAATTTTGAAAGGTAGGATCTCTATGTGTCTATGAACTACCTCAAATGTGTATCCCTATCACATGAACCTACCTCTTTGTCATACATTCGAAAGGTGTAATAATACTGTCTTACATAATTCCACTAGAACCCTCCCATCACTTATAAATTTCTCATCAGGTTAGCCTCCAACATGCACCTTTTATGGAGTGCAATATGTCATCCATGAAGAAAACCCTAGTGGGAATTACCCTTTGCACAATTGTAAAACCTCCAAATGAATATTCATTTAGGACCAATGATCAACTGAGTATTGGAATCCAATACGATACAATGATACATTCCATGGAACATGTAGTGTACAGTTACTGATTCCCATAATTTCACAATACTAAGCACCTTAATGTCTATTGATTTCTTCATGTGACTTTGGAAGTGGAATAATCGACCCTCGATGTCCACAACGCACATTGGATGTTCCCCTGAAATGATTCCTTAATGATTATGAGGTCTCATATAGGTCATGCGACCATGGAAATGAAATAGATATGGAAGACACCTCTAGAGCATGCAGTGTCAAGGGGGCACACCTTGTGTATCGCAATGACTCATTGATCAGTCTTGTGTTGCAGGCTATAGAATGTGCACCCCATATGCCACACATTCCTCATCATAGTGTAACACATTCCATCACCCATGAACAAAGAGGTTTTAATATGAATACCCTTTCTCATAACCAAAGAGCCTCCCGAAATACACCTTTGGGTTCATGGGAAGTGCATGAAGGATGTAACTTCATATGACTCATTCATGTAGACAATACCAAGACTGTATGTGGACATAACCCAAAATGGAAATCATAAGTAGGTCATTCAATATTCATGCATCCATTTTTCATGGAAAATATTTCATATATGGACTTACGGCATTATCCCTTTGGATGTGTATTTGAGGAACTTTAACAAATACAATACTATAAACATATTGGTGAGACCCTACAAACTAATTTGTTTAAGGACATGCAATCATAAGGGTCCTCATGTTATTAATGATGTCATTGGGTGGATTTGGAAGAATCACTTTATTTCATGACATGAATTAAATGAGTCATATTAATCTCACATTAGCCCCTTGACATGTCACCATTTTCCTTGAATTACCTAAGGAAATTTCAATTTGATAAGCTGGCTTCCCCTTGACATGTCTGTATTTTCACAAGCCATGTTCTAGAAAATATTAGATGAACTCAAGAAATTTCATCAAAATGTTTAAATTATCATGGGATTTCCCATTTATATGTCAACATTTTCATGAAACAGTAGAAAGACAAGTCAAGTTGATCTTGTGATAGTACATGGTCGCATCTACGTTGATCATGTTCCATACCTTGAACATGTCCACTTAAATTACGTGAATATACTCATGATATGTCAATTAATCAATATTACACCCTTGGACGTCTTTTTCATTTCATATTGATTCCCCAATATTTTAGGAAGATGACCAGGACATGTTCAAAAAGTGTCCAAGACATGTCAAAAAATTCCTTTATGCCATGACCACATTTTCTGGAAGACTTACTTCGACTCATACCTTGTGGACCCCAACCCGAAACCTTCAACCGCATTCAAATTTTATAAGGGATGTGTCATTCATGTACTCATGTGACCCAATCAATATCAATCTCTGAGACATACCATTTATGACTATCACCTCTATTTAATATATCAGATCATAAAGAATAATTATGTAATCTAGCATCCTCATAGTGTAATACATGACCAATTGGGTAACTTTAGTTTATAAGACCCAATACATAGGGTAGCCTTAGTGTGCAATCCCTAACCAACTGCATAACCTCAGTTCATAATTCCCCATCAAGCGAGCATCCTTATAGTGTAAGCATTGACCAACTAGGTAGCCACAGTGTGTAAGCCCCAATTGTTGAAATAATATAATAATTACTCAATTATTGGGAAATATTATTGCATAATAACCAATTGTGAATATAATGTAAATTGTCCCAATCAGTTGGGAATCCGTCATAGTATAAGTCGGTGATCCACACATGTGGTAGTTAGGTCGCGCAAGCAGAGGCTGCACACCGGTTGTTGGTTGTGCATCCAAGGTGGTTTGGGAGTTAAAGGAGCAGAGTCACGCATGTTTTGTATTGAAGGAGGCAGTGTTGCACAAGTGGGTTGGTGTCACCTGCATGCCGAATTTGTGTCGTGCAAGTGACTTGCGTGCCTAAATTAAAGCTTACACGTCTGGCTTGGAGAAGTGCGCAAGGCGAGGTTGAAGTACTCCAGTCTTTTAGGAGCTACACGAAAGCTGGAAGATTGCCGATACCATTGGTGAAAAGTGAGATTAGTCTACAAGTGAATGTTGGACTTCAAAAAAGCATCTATATACAACAGAGGATGCATTACTTTACAACTATGAGGAGACCTTCACATCTATAAATTGAGTGGGACTTCACCAAAGGCAGTGAGACAGGGGGAGTCAATGGGAGTGACGTGAGGGACACAATGAGATATCCCTGAACTTTTGTAATGATTGTGAGCATGGGACAGAGTGATTGTGCCTGAACCTTTGTAATCCATAATTATCCATCATACAATTTCTCATGGATGATTTCAAATGTTTTAGGGACTATGGGAAAATTAAAATGAAGTTTAAATGGATCCACTAAATAATGAGCATGGGATCATGGTTATACCATAGGGGAAAGACAACATAGAATTTTATTCTTAGTGGTGAGTATTACCTTAAAGAAAATGTAAGTCCTCCACTAGCCAAATAGGCCAACTCAACCACAAGACCATGTTATACCAGAGTTGACGATGCCTAGTGGGCTGAATCCTTGGAGTAATTGTTGTAGTTGGTATAGATGAATAACCCATTGCTTTCTTTATTAAGTGGAAATTGAGTCCTAGTTTATATACTGATGGTATGCACCAAATAGATTTCTATGTTGGATGTGGTGAATTTAATTGGGGTCATCCAATCATTCCTCCCACCAATATCAGTATTCAACTTTAATATAGTGGCTCATGGGTTTGAATTAAGTCAATACCATGTGTCTCAAACATGAAATGATCCAATCCCATACTTCTCAAATTTGAATTGTCATTGTCTCACTTAAGATAGTAACATGTCCATCCAAACCCATGAAAAACTATCCAATATAAAGCTATCAAGAAGAGGCTTGAATCAAATCACAGAAAGAAATCTTCCTTCTTTTTCATGTGATTAAATCACCCACGACATCGTGATATCCAATAAAGAACACCGGTGAAATGTCGTGAGAGATACCAATAGTACTCGAAACCATCTCATGATCATTCTTTAATCATGTGATCAATGTGAAGAACCTCAATATGGCACCATGAACAATTTATGATTTATATCCCTACATAATTTGATATATTTATCATCGAAGTAATTCATAATTTTCTAATCCCATAATGTAAAGGAAGGAAACCAAGAGATTGGGGATCACATGAATCCATATTGTGTCCACATAATGTTGACCTAGAAAATCCTCCACCGCCTCACTAAGGAACAAAAAATTATTACATTTAAGTGATGAATCAAACTCAGCCGTATATGGTCAATATTAACCCTAATCCTAGTAAGAATAAGACATGCAAGGGAGTGGACAAATAGGAGAATCAGAAAGTAGGTGGATGGTAGATCAGAACCAATTAGTGATCATCACTGAATATCCCATCCAGTTTAATCAATATTCCCTGTCATAATTATCTACCATGGGATTTCATCATATGTTAACATCATATGATCACATGATCACATGATCACATGATCACATGATCAAAATATCACATGATCACATGATAATATAACCTCTTGCAAAAATTTTGAAAGGTAGGATCTCTATGTGTCTATGAACTACCTCAAATGTATATCCCTATCACATGAACCTACCTCTTTGTCATACATTCGAAAGGTGTAATAATACTGTCTTACATAATTCCACTAGAACCCTCCCATCACTTATAAATTTCTCATCAGGTTAGCCTCCGACATGCACCTTTTATGGAGTGCAATATGTCATCCATGAAGAAAACCCTAGTGGGAATTACCCTTTTCACAATTGTAAAACCTCCAAATGAATATTCATTTAGGACCAATGATCAACTGAGTATTGGAATCCAATACGATACAATGATACATTCCATGGAACATGTAGTGTACAGTTACTGATTCCCATAATTTCACAATACTAAGAACCTTAATGTCTATTGATTTCTTCATGTGACTTTGGAAGTGGAATAATCGACCCTCGATGTCCACAACGCACATTGGATGTTCCCCTGAAATGATTCCTTAATGATTATGAGGTCTCATATAGGTCATGCGACCATGGAAATGAAATAGATATGGAAGACACCTCTAGAGCATGCAGTGTCAAGGGGGCACACCTTGTGTATCGCAATGACTCATTGATCAGTCTTGTGTTGCAGGCTATAGAATGTGCACCCCATATGCCACACATTCCTCATCATAGTGTAACACATTCCATCACCCATGAACAAAGAGGTTTTGATATGTATACCCTTTCTCATAACCAAAGAGCCTCCCGAAATACACCTTTGGGTTCATGGGAAGTGCATGAAGGATGTAACTTCATATGACTCATTCATGTAGACAATACCAAGACTGTATGTGGACATAACCCAAAATGGAAATCATAAGCAGGTCATTCAATATTCATGCATCCATTTTTCATGGAAAATATTTCATATATGGACTTACGGCATTATCCCTTTGGATGTGTATTTGAGGAACATTAACAAATACAATACTATAAACATATTGATGAGACCCTACAAACTAATTTGTTTAAGGACATGAAATCATAAGGGTCCTCATGTTATTAATGATGTCATTGGGTGGATTTGGAAGAATCACTTTATTTCATGACATGAATTAAATGAGTCATATTAATCTCACGTTAGCCCCTTGACATGTCACCATTTTCATTGAATTACCTAAGGAAATTTCAATTTGATAAGCTGGCTGCCCCTTGACATGTCTGTATTTTCACAAGACATGTTCTAGAAAATATTAGATGAACTCAAGAAATTTCATCAAAATGTTTAAATTATCATGGGATTTCCCATTTATATGTCAACATTTTCATGAAACAGTAGAAAGACAAGTCAAGTTGATCTTGTGATAGTACATGGTCGCATATACGTTGATCATGTTCCATACCTTGAACATGTCCACTTAAATTACGTGAATATACTCATGATATGTCAATTAATCAATATTACACCCTTGGACGTCTTTTTCATTTCATATTGATTCCCCAATATTTTAGGAAGATGACCAGGACATGTTCAAAAAGTGTCCAAGACATGTCAAAAAATTCCTTTATGCCATGACCACATTTTCTGGAAGACTTACTTCGACTCATACATTGTGGACCCCAACCCGAAACCTTCAACCGCATTCAAATTTTATAAGGGATGTGTCATTCATGTACTCATGTGACCCAATCAATATCAATCTCTGAGACATACCATTTATGAATATCACCTCTATTTAATATATCAGATCATAAAGAATAATTATGTAATCTAGCATCCTCAGAGTGTAATACATGACCAATTGGGTAACTTTAGTATATAAGACCCAATACATAGGGTAGCCTTAGTGTGCAATCCCTAACCAACTGCATAACCTCAGTTCATAATTCCCCATCAAGCGAGCATCCTTATAGTGTAAGCATTGACCAACTAGGTAGCCACAGTGTGTAAGCCCCAATTGTTGAAATAATATAATAATTACTCAATTATTGGGAAATATTATTGCATAATAACCAATTGTGAATATAATGTAAATTGTCCCAATCAGTTGGGAATCCGTCGTAGTATAGGTCCCTAACATTCTAAAAATCTCTGGGATGACAATAATAAATCCAAGTATGATTATCCATCGTTGACTATCAGTGGGTTAAAGATATGTGAACTGTGATAACTCTGATTCCTATCATAAATGGGATGATAAAGATTCCTTCCAAAGGCCCAGGCTATAATGGGAATCCACATTGTTTTATGTCCATTTCTATCCAAATTATTCCCGAATTAGTGATTTAATTATCCCATAAGTCTTCCATTCATTATCACTCATCAGTGGATGAGAAGAAGACTCATACATGGGCAACATTTTATGTATAATATCTGATCATGTTGTCATCTTCATCAAATTTATCAATGTGGTGGTGAAGAAAGTGAAATATGAGAAAACATATTCTATCCATAGACATGATACATAAGATTCCTTCATAAGGAACGATATCCACACCATGTCCTCCATAATATGGGTAATCATTCCTCTCAAAGGGTAACATTAATGTCTAAACCCCGTAAAGATATACTTCCATGAAATGTGTACAATTAACCTATATATATTGTATCTCACACTAATTATGGATCATGCGGTCTTAGAAACCGCTAATAAATTTATCAAAATATTGTTAATAATCCCCATGGTGTGGAACCATAATTTGGAAGTATGTTTGATTATATCTCATCTCCTATCAGGGGATTATTTTCTAAAGAAGCAATCCAGACTACTCTCCTATGAATAAGTCACACATAGGCCCTCTATTATCATATACCATACGACATAGACACCCCTTATAAGAACTACATAGAATATTATTCCTATTCTAAAATAGATACGTAGGATACTTTATCGAGGTCTAAGACCAATATTAATGTACTTACTATATGATGTTAAACTGCATGGATGCGTCCAGCAACACAACTTTAAAAAATGCCTAATAAACTAAGTGGGGTTTTTTTCTATATTCATTGGAAATATAGGAATCCTTGTAGAGGTTTAATCCCATTACTATAACACCAATTTCCTACCAGGATAAAAATAAATACCATAAGTTATCCAATGTGGCCATAACCCAAAGCATCATAAATAAATAACAGTGTGAAAAATAACCAATAATAGGAACTCAATTGTTCCAATCAATACATATACAGAACAAATTTGTTGACACAGGGGTATGTATTCTTGTATCTGGGTCGATGAAGGATTTCATGAACATATCATAATTCTATAAGAGAGTCCCGGAGTTGGAAACAATCCCCCCCAAATGGGTGTGACGAGCCTGACATACCTTCCTCATGACCAATGTGAGTTATTAGGAGTCATTGGTCATGAAACCTAAAAAGACCTCCGACCATTAAAAAGCAGCTTTGTAAATAGTTATGGATGTGGGACCTATTTTGTTTATCTTGGGAAGAATACAAAAATGGAAAACCTAATGCGAGTGATTGAATGTGGCCTTAAGCCCTCAATGATCACACCATTGAGAGAAACCCAATTCACGTCACAAATTCCCGACAAAACAAAAATGGTAAAATAGATATGAATTAATTTAACTATTTCTTCCCTTTCAAGGGTCATAATGGATATACTTCCCAATTCCCATTAGGTTGGTTAATTATGCACCCATTCTATAAAAAAAATGATTAAACCAACCTGTTTTTTAAACCACAATGATCCTGGTGTAAATATATGGGACTATATATTTTTACTATAGATGAAAAAAGTTTTTTTATCAAACATGTACTCTCATATATGATTTTTAATTTATAAGGGGTGTTGTTTCTCTTATATAACTTCCAGATTCATCATAATCAAAATGAAATCTTTGAACGTGACAATGGGTTCTGAGGACACTGGACAAGATACTTTATCCCTATGGCCTCAACATACAGTGTCAAAAATATTCCACTTATAGTATCAGTTAGTGACTGTATTGGTCTAGAAATACTACATCAACAGTACCTTCATGACTCTATAATTGGATCATGAAATCCTTCAGATGATGAGTTCCCACCTGACATGTTTCCCTCAATTGGACCAAAGAAGGAATTGGCCCTTGTTGCCACTTTAATCCACTTTGGGAGCCTATCCCAAAAGCACAATAGTGCACATATTCCCTACCACAAGATGGTTGATAAATATAATCATCTGGTCAACCCAATAACATGGGAGATACCTAGGAGTGCTCCCATCTATTTAAATAATCATTATCTACATATGATCGTGATTCAATAAGGAAATGTTGATGAAGTTGTTCCTATAACAACTATCCCGGTCGGGGAATCTTGTATGAGATACCACCAGGGATATGAAAAATAATAATTCTTCATATCTGGATTATATCATTTCTACTACCAATCTTTCTAAATCTCACCATTGTATCTTAATAGTGGCCTCAAATAAATCCCAGATCCTAACTACTTAAGAGCCTTTAACATTATCACAGTCAGCCACGGTTGTTGTAGAATCCTAAATAACACCTATAACATTACGATGATAGATTTTTTACAATATTTTACAGTGGAATCATCTTAATCAGGGGAAATAACCCCTCAAATTGTAGAATGGTCACCTAAACCCCAATGGTACAATGGTCACTAATCCCCCAAAGGTTATAATGGGACCCGACCCCCAAAATGGCACTATGGGAACTAAACCCCAAAATGGAATCATGTTCACTGAACCCCAAACAATATCATTTTCACCTCTCCCTCAAATGGTACACCGGGAACTAACCCACCAGATAAGATACTCCACTAAGGAGGAGCACAATCCGGCATGTGTCTTAGTTAATATGATACCAGTTGGATCCAAATACCCCCCCTTAGTTCTGGACGACCATGCTCTTGAAGGTTACAATATTATCCTTAAATATTCATATAATTCATAATAGTTAATCATATCATCTAAAATTTTAATAATATCATATTGTGTCATTGGTATCCATAATCCATCTATAAAATTTACAACTAACCATGTTGCCATTTTTTAGGGTAACAATAATGGAGCACATGAATAGTGGAATAAGTGGATTCATTCTCTTGGATCCACATTATAAATCCCATTATAATCCATTCACAAGTAACCAATAATGGAAAGGGTGTTTTCATGGAACTTGACATCCAACCCCTTGAGTATGATAGGAAAATTTCTACAAAAGAATTGATTGGTCAAGTCCAAAAATAGATTAGGGATATCCAATAGCCAATTGTGGGAATACTTATGAGATCTCTACCTCCACATAATTTACCACTCTATTTCTATGAAATCACATGTTGCAGTGAAGTAAACTATCCCACATGGCTAGAGTAATTTTCTTATTTTTCACCCCTCAATAAGAAAAATTGAAACATTGTTTCGCATCACACCATATAGGGACCCTTACTTTTGTTACATTAATATTAAAGCATTTTAATGATAAAAAACAAAAAAGAATTACATGACTATGATACATATGTTTAGTATCTTTGTAAAACTATTATTATACATAAAATTTTCAAAATGAAACATAAAAATTTACTTAATTCCTTATTTTCAATCCTATTATTTTACCTTGAATTATCTATTGTATAGGTAATCATAGGAGGATATTCCTCAAAAAGGGGTGAAAAAATGGGTGATTAAGAGGACAGATAAGAACATGAAAAAAATATAACATAGGTTGAGAATAATCATTATCATCATAACATAGGAACATGATCATAATCATGAGTGGAATAATTAAAAAAATCCATGGAATGTGGTAAAGCATAAAAATGAAACCTCATGTCTTAGTGGTCAACTACTACACATAGTCATGAACAAAGATATCATCATGTTAAAAAATATTTCACTTTATATCATGAGGTTCTTCAAATAACCCAATTAATTGGAGAACTCTATAATTATGAGTGCACCTATGACATAATTACATTAACATTGCACTATATAACTCCAGGCACACCCATAACATCATAACATCTACATTATCAAGCATGACAGATAGAACACAGATCTATATTGAACATATAATAACCCATGTAATGAAATGGGTTTCATTTAATAAATCAAACATTTATAAACATTGGGTTTCATGAGGAAATAACATACTTGATAAAAGTATCATCCACCTTTGGTGAAGAAGAAACAATCTCGTGAAGTAAAATGTGTGTTTTTTTGAAGAAGAGTTATTTTTGAAAACAATACGTTTTTCATAAAGTTATCTAAAAAACATGTATATCCTAGAAAAGTAATATAATGATAAAGAAATCATATTTAATTAATATCCACTCTGATAATGGTGTGATGGAGGGAAAACCTAATAAAATAGAGTTGGGTTTGAGAATTCCACTTACCATGTCTTTGAATGCTTTCTCTAAATTAATTTACTGTATAATCACATTAAATATATTATTTAAAAATATGAAAACATTTTTTAATTTAAAATTATTCATTATTTGTTTATCATGTAATTTTATGGTCCTTTGTACGAGTTATATAATTTAATTTCATCATTCAGAAGCATTCATCTTTACATTTATCACGATCGGTTCACTTGTATTTTTTAATGGAAGTTCATGTAAAATGATGATAAATATACAAAACTATTGTTCTATGTTTTTAATTATATTCCATAAATTCTAATGTTTGTATAAAGAATCTGGTTATATGTCAGAAGGATGAATCATTAGATAGAATTTAACAATGATCGTTTTAGGTTAATTTCGGTGATTTTTTGATCACACTGAATATGTTTTGTTTTATCATTTAGTATTATATTTATAAGTAAATTATAGAACATTAAGATGTATATAAAATAAAATTAAACATAATTTTTCAACAATTTAAATATTTTATTAACATACTCAATGATGTTATCGGAAAATGAAAGTCCATC
This sequence comes from Viscum album, assembly GCA_963277665.1. NCBI lineage: Eukaryota > Viridiplantae > Streptophyta > Magnoliopsida > Santalales > Viscaceae > Viscum > Viscum album. Next base: position 92,111,217 of record OY728164.1, read on the forward strand.
ACCCCTGATGCCAATAAATTGACACATCACATACGATGATTTCATTTTTAAAAATAGAGAGAGAGAGAGGGAGGGGATTAATAATAGGTATTAAATTAACATTATAAAATACCATTATATCCATCATAATGGATTTATCATTACATTAGGATAACATAAGGTGATTATAAGAGAAGAAAATAAATCATATTCATAAAATGATAAGAAAGAAAGAGAGGATTTAACTTTCAAATTTATCCTCCTTGAGAACCTCCATAGGGAAAGTATTTGGTCTTTTTAGGATACCAAGAGATCCTAGACGTGGAGGAGGGACTAGGAAAGATTATTGGGTAGAATATAGTGAAGGCTCAAATCTTGAAAAGTGTGAGGAGAAGTGGTGGTGGGGTGATATTTATATTGGAGGATATGCGTGTTTTCTCAATATTATATTCATTAATTTATTATTTGGGATCAAGACTATGAAATGATTGATTATTATCATTAAAAATATTAATATAATTAATGATAGTTCTATATTTTGGGATTAAATTATCTTTAAATCATCTATTAATCCATAATTCATATATTTAGCTTTTATTGTAATTTATCGTATTCTACTATTCATATAAAAAACATGTATTTCAGAATAATACCAAAAATTTATACTAATTGTTTTTCAACATATAGAATTCAGAAAAAGAACTCCATTTTTTGACAATAATTTTATAAATATTATTAATTTAATATTTAACGAAAATAATCATTTAAATGGGATATAATGATTTCAAAATTATAACTGATTTTGTAACAATTTAAAAAATTACATAAGGTCTCGTAAAATTATATTACAATCAGATGAAATAAAAATATTAATTTTTGTGTAAATTTTTTTTAAAATATATTTTCTTTTAAATTATTCAATTAATTATAAAATTTTAATTAAATATTTATGATTTACAAAAAATCAAACAAATAATTAATTAATTTTAGAAAAATAATTACATAGTATATGATATAATTATACCATAATTTCATTTACAATATTATGAAATTTTATTTATCATTTCATGGATGGGGTTACTATTCATTTTTTTGGTTTACTATTCATAACTGTCATATTACTAGTCCTACGGTCGGGTAACTACTTAATCTATATTGGTTCCTTAACTTCCAAAGAAACTTCTTATTTCATTATTTATTCTGTTATGAAGATTTATGGTGTCTCTAAGTGATTTTATAAGGTTTATACTATATGAAATTACTATATGAAGGGATAAATTATGTTGATAAATGTTCAGGTCATTACATTCATCCACCATTTTGAAATTTCACCCACGAAATTTCATTTTACATAAACAGTTATGGGTACTTCTCCTTCATCCCCTCCTTTAATTCCGATGATTAGTCTTCATACTTATGGTTCCTCTACAAATTTTTGACCAGGTGGGATATCTTGTCGGATATAACATTATCTCTCCACTCCATATTCATTACTGGTTTCTCCTCATAAGAGAGATCATCTTTCTATTATACCACCTATGAGTTCAGTATATGTGTGGTATCCAATTTTTACTTCCTCAGGAGTGATACGTGGAAAAAATCATGAACATGTTCCATATTTAGTGGAAGTGAATTCCGATAATTCAAGACTCATATGCGATCAAATATCTCAAAGGGGCCAATGTGCTATGGGTGTAACTTCACTTTCATTCAAAAATGTATGACTATGTTCTATGGTGATATTCAAACAAAAACTTTATATCCAACATTGAACTCCATGTCCCTTCGACGGTTGTCAACATATATCTTTTGCTATCTATGAGAAGCTTTGATATGTATTGTATGTATCAAACCTTTTATATCATTTATTGTACATGATCATCTCAATAGGTAGGTGTTCTAAATCACTTTACATAAAGAGCTTCATATAGAGCCATATGAATACTTGAGTAAAAGATATTATTATATGGGATCTCAAACAAAGGGAGATATGAATCCCATACACATTTTAAATCTAAATCATAGTGTCTTAGAATATCATCAAGTGTATGAATAGTCCTTTCAGATTAGGCATCAGTTTGGGGGTGATAAGCTATACAGAAATTCAATAAAAACACTCATGGATTGTTGAAGACTCCTCTAAAACTTTGATGTGAACCTGCTATAATGATAAGAGACAATTGAAAGAGGAATGTCGTGAATTATCATAACATCCTTCACATTTATCTTAGCATGTTGTTCAAGCGAGAGATCTTCCCAAATAGCGATAAAGTGTGTTGTCTTTGTGAGTCAGTCCACCACAAACCATATACAATTATTTCATTTATATATTTTTAGGAGCCCCATGACAAAGACCATAGTGTTATTATCCCATTTATATACATGTATATGCAATGGCTGTGTCATCACTTTGGAATTTGTTCACCTACTGACATATCATGAACCTTGAGATATACTCTATAATCTGCTTCTTCATGTTGTCCCACTAAAAGTGTTCTCAGAGATCACATTACATTTTAGTAATCCTATGATGGACAGTGAAGTTTGAGTTATGTGCATTTCTTAATAGCTCTTTCATTATCCCAGGTGATGAAGGTACATAGATCCTTGATCCAAATAAAGTCACACCATCGTCATCGATAGATAACTCTTGCTGATTCCCTTAATTTACTGCAATCAGCATTTATTGTAACTCTATATCATCCCTTTTTTACCCCCTTAATATTATTTGGGATATATGGTTTCATAGTAATTTGGGAATGTTAGGATGTATTCCATGCTATTATTATTTCTAGATCCATCCTATGCATATCCATGAAGACAAAGAATTTTCCAGAATGTAAAATTGATAGAGTGACATGTTCATTTCTTCTAAGAGCATCAGCAACCTTGTTCACATTTCTAGGATGATAGTGAATAGAGAAAAAATTGTCTTTGATTAACTCTAACCTTATACGTTGATGAATGTTGATATCCTTTTGTGTGAATATATAATTTGGACTCTAGTAATCATTATATATGTCACAATTGTCACCTTAGAGATAAGTCCACCAGATTTTCAAGGAAAAAAATCAGAGCTTCATTTCCCAAACCATGTGTCAGGTAGTTCTACTCATGGATCATCAACTGTCGTGATGTGTACGCTATCACATTACCATTTTACATGTGTATACAACTCAATAATTTATTTGAAACATATCTGTATATCGCAAAACATTATCCACTTTTTGGTAATGTGATTACTGGTGTAGTGATTATCCTTCTCTTTAGCTCCATGAATCTTTCCTCACATTCTTCCATCCTGACATACATTACCCCTTGTTAAATTAGTTATAAGGATATAAAATCCTGAGAAGTTTCTCAGAAAACACCATTATTACCCTGATATGAATATAAAACTACATATTTATATAACACTTTAGTGTCTGGGGTATTCCCCAATTTCCTTTTTTAAGGGACCTTAGAAATTTCCTTTCTTGTGATCACATATCAGAAGAATGTGATTTACTACATCTAATATTCACAAATTCCAAACTAGGAACACAAGTTAACCTTACTTAATTTTACCAAAACAAGCCATAAATGGTATTCATGATCCTCATTAATCTTTTAGTAAATGAGAATATCATTAAATCCATGAATATTTAAAGGGAATTAGTATGTCTGAAGGGAATCACCAGAAACTTGTGGTGTCTATACTATGTATAGAAGGTATTCCTCTAAATTTCAGCCATATTAACCTTTAGTTAATGATATATAAAAGGAATATCTATCTTTTAAAAGTTCTGATATCTTCATAATTTATTGAACAAGTCATCAATCCATGGAAGAGGATACTTGTTCTTTATAGTGATCTTGTTGAGTTCTCGGTAATCGACACACAACAACATTGATCCACCATTCTTTTTAATAAAGATCAATGGTACTTCCCAAGGTGATGCACCAGGGCATATGATCCCTTTGTGGAAATGCTCATGAAGATCATTCTTTAACTCCTCTAATTCGATAGGATCTATCCTATAAGACACTTTTATATAGGAGTAGATCCAAATGTACGTTCTATTAATAACTCTACTCCAACATTTAGGGGGAGTTTGGGAAACTCTTTTAGAAATAAATCATTATATTCTTTCATGATGGGAATTACCCATGGGTTCATACCTTCCTTTGACTCAACAATTTGAGCGAGGTATGCTTCATTATATGAAATCAATACCTACACCATTGTAGAATTTTACAAAGGGAATTCATGATCTATCTTGAATTTTTAGAGGAGCATGAGATGGTTTGGAATATAGAATAATATATCCTTTTCTCTAAAGTTAACATTCTCTCTATATAACGAGAGCCAATCCAACCCTAGTATAGTGTCGAATTACACCAATGGATGCATCATGAGATTCATCGGAAGAATCTTCCCACATTTTCCAATAGTAGGAGAGTCAAACACATGGGATGAAATGATAACACCAATATGTGTTTTTATGGATATATCTACATCAATGTTTTTAGGCTATCATTCAATAGTTCTAGAAAAATATCATGATATAAAAAAATTCATAGAACCCAAATCAAATAAGATATTTCAATTTTTGAGTGAATAAGAAGTGTAACTTGTATGAATTAAATTTAATACTCCACTTCCATAGTAGTGATCTCATTATACTACCCATAATCTATTGTCTTTAGTGGCTGGTGATGGTGATTACCCTTGATAAATCGTGTTCTATTGCATTGGCCTGCATAGATCCCTTTCCATCTGCAGTTGTTTCATTGGACCACCGATGGTTCTCTAATTCTATCAACACCATTTTCCTACACCTTCATGTATTTTCCACACTATGAGATTGGTGTCCTTATATCCAAAACATGAATCATTTCCCCTTCCCTTTGAGGCAGTTCCCATGATTCCTCATTCTATATTTTTGACTTCTGTGTGGTTTAGTTTTATTGCCACCTCTCTCATTAGATACTTCTGTATGAAACTCTATCATTCTTTTCTTATCACCATAGCCATGTGAACATTATGAAAACTCCATATCCATGCTCAGAGAACATAGAAAAATTTCTTCAAAAATATCAATGTCTCAAATTTCAATAGCCTTTAAAAGGTTTATATTTAAACCACTAATTAATATCTGAATTTTTCTATCATATTTTATATCAAAACCAAAATCATTCCTCAAAAGACTTCTGAAATTAACTAGGTAGTACCTGATAGATTCTATTTCATTTTTCCTACACTCTATGAATTATCTCCCAATATTGTTATGAAGATTTCGAGGGAAATAATTGTTACAAAACATTATATTAAAGTCTTACCACTCCATCTCTTCTATTTCATCCCACAGTTTCGTGTTCTTAATCAAATACCCCCATTGATCGTCCTCTCTAGCTAAATGATAAACATTAATATTAACCTTCTACATCTTAGAATAGTGAATAACTGAAAATATATTCTCCATTGACATGGCCCGCTATTATGAATCTTCTGGATCAGAAGATCCACTGAACACCAATTTTCATTTCCTCAAAAACCACTCAATAGATGATTTCTCCCACTTTAGGGATGGAGGTCATTCCACATTACTCAGGTTATTGTTCAAAACCCGAGATACCTATGTAAGCATCATTGTGAAATTTTGAACTCCATATCCTAATAAATTTGAGATTTCAGATAGTAAATCACTACATTGGCCCTCGCATGGGATGTCGGCGTGGTTTCTCCTAGTTCCCATAATTTTTCAGTGAATATAATGTGAGAATATTAGTTTATAATTAATGAATAGTTAATTTTTGTCTTTGTAAAATTGACATTAAAGGAATATATTATCGGATCCATAACCTTGTAATTTTCATAAACAAAGCTTCATGGGTACTCACTTATAGTTATTCTCATACTATGGTATTTCACTATGGTTCTCTGATCCTAATTACCAAATAAAATAAACCATGATATGAAACAAACTATACCATCCATGATTTTTCTTATATTAATATTGCAACATTATAATAATACATAACATAAAATAATCAAATCACTAGGATTCAAAGGTATAGAATCATGGGAAAATAAGAACTATACATAACTTTTAAAAAATAAAACTTGAACATTTATTTAATTCCTCCTTATCTAGCTTCTTATGGCCCCTTGCGTTCTATTTAGTTTAATTAATCACTTGAGGATATACATAAAAAAGTGGTGATGTAAAAGCATAGTAAGAGGATATATAAGAACAAGAAACAATATAAAGCGAGTGAACTTAATAATTACCATCATAACATAGGAATATGATCCAAATCATGAGAGGAAACATTATGAAAAGGCATGGAATGTGGAAATTCAAAAAAATGAAACATCATTTCATTGTGGTCAATGAACACACATAGTTATGAACAAATATAACTTCATTTGCACGAATATTAAACTTCATCTCATGAGATTATTTATGTTACACATTTAATTGGAGAGATATATAGTTATGGGTTCACTCGTCATATCATTACATTATCATTTCTTTATATAATTCTCGACAGACCCTTCACATCATAACATTTACATTATCATGCATTCCACATAGAAAATATATCTAAAATAAAAATATAAAAACCCATGTAAAGGAATTGGTTTCATTTCACGAAGCATTAATTAATAATATTTGGGTTCCAAGAGTGAATAACATACAATATATAAGAATCATTAACATTGAGTGAAGAAGAAACAATCTTGAGAAGTAAATTATGAGTTTTTTCGGAAAGATGACTTCTATTGGAAAACATTATGTTTTCCATAAAATCATGTAGAAAAATTTTATATGAAAGAAAAGGTAAGATAATGATGAATAAATGATATTACGTAATATACTTAATAAAAATGGGTTGAAAGAGGGAAATCCCAAAGGAAGAGAGTTGGGTTCGAGAATTCAATTAAAATTGGGTCTGAATGTTTTCATCACATTAATGTCATGTATAATCAGATTAGATTAATTAATTAAAAATAAAAGAAGATATTATACCTTAATATGATTAATTATGTTTTTATTATGTTCTTTTATGGTCATTTGGATGAGTAAAAGAATTTAATTTCATCATTTTAAAGCATTCGTTTTCATGGTTTTAATGATCAGTTCACCTATATTCATGAATGGATGTTCGTGTTAAATAATGATAAATATACTTATTTTTTATATGTTATAAATTATATTATAGAATTTTTAAGGATCTAATAATTATTATTTTTATTTTTAATGGGGATGAATCATTATATGCAAGTTAATCAAGACCGTTTAAGTTAAATTTGGCGGTTTTTCGATCAGAACAAATTCGTTTTGTTTTATCATTTAGTATTATGTATATAAGTTATTTCAATAATATAAATATGGATATAAAATACAGTTTACCATCTCTTTTTAATAATTTAATAGTTTTATTAACTCCATTTTATATGTTAAATGAATATGAAAGTGCAACACCCACAATGTCGGTAAATTAAAACATCAAAGGCAACATTTACTTTTTATGAAAATAAAAGAGAGAGTGGATGGAGTTTATAGATAGATATTAAATTAGCATTATATAATACCATTATATAAATAATAGGGGATTTATCAAGCCATTTTAATATGATAAATTGAGTATAATGGAAAAAAGAAATGAAATTGAAAGTTAATTAACCGAAAGAGAGAGAGTATTTTACTCTTGAATATATCCTCCCTGATAACCTCATTTGGGAATGATTTTGGAATTTTTATGAGACCAAGGGATTCTACACATATGGAAAGTACTATGTAAGAGTATTGAATGAATATAGGCAAGGCTCAATGCGTGATAAATGGGATGAGAAAAGGGGGTGAGGGGTGGTATTTATAGTGGATGTGAGGGGTGTTTTGTCAATATTATATTCATTAATTTATTTTTTTGGCCAAAACATTGAATTAATTGATAATTATTAGTAAATATCTTAAAATATTAAGGATTTTTCTAGATTTTGGCCATTTATCTTCCTTACGTCATCTTTAACTGCATAATTCATTCATTTAGCTTTTATTTTAAATTATTGTATTTTATTATTCATAAAAAATTCAAGTATTTCAGAAAATACCAAAAGGTCACCCTAATAATATCTCATGTTTTAGAAATCAAAGACAAACTCTATTTTATGAAAATAATTTTCTAAATATGACTAATTTAATTTATTTAATTAAAATCATTATTTACTTAAAAAATATTGATTTTAAAATCATAACTGATTTTGTAACATATAGAAAAATTACATAAGTCTCATAAAACTGTCCTACTATCTAATGACATAAAAATATTAATTTTTCATTATATTTTATGAAAATAAATTTTATTTTGAATTATTAAATTAATTATAAACATGAAATTAAATATTTATGGATTATAAAAAAATAAAACACTTAATTAATAATTTTTAAAACATTTAATTACTTAGTATATGATATAATTATACCACTATTTCATTAATAATATTATTAAAATATAATTATAATTTCATGGGAGGTATTTCTATTCATTTTCATGTTTACTATTCATAAGTGTCATATTACAATTCCAAAGGTTAATTTACTATTTCATCGGCATTGATTCCTTGACATCAACAAATATATATTATTTCATTAATGATTCATTTATAATGGTTTTTATGGTCTTTATGTTATTTTACAAGATTAATACTATATAATATTACTATAAGAAGCGATAAATTCTATTGACAAAATGTTTGGGTCCTAACACCACATCCCATAAGTGTGAGGGAATTTCCATATTTTCCACCTCATGATTGGGGATATTATAGAATCCACATACCCTCATATGTTTCAAAAAAACATTAGTAGAGTTAGGATTATTTAATAAATGGGAAGAATCTGTGTCATCCAAGACCCTAATTGCTTGGTCACTTTCCCCTATAAAAATATAAACCAAGTCTTTATGCCCCAAGAACCAAAATCAACCATGTACCTATGCTAATGGAGGTATAATTATCCTATTAGGGAAGAAGCATGTTCATCCATCCCTTGAGGAAAAATTGTGAAATGTGAATTCCTTCTAGTCAAGGAATATTCCTAGTTATTTCAATTGTGCCATATAAATCGGTTTGATAGAGCTCTTATTGATGAGAAAGACAAGTGAGGCATGGATGGTAGGCCTTGAAAACCATTCCCTTACGATCAAAATCTTGGGAAAAAAATAGAATATTGATTTTAATTTTATTAATGGATTCAAGGGAAGATTGACAAGGATATATAGGAACCTCTAACACGTGAATCGTTAATACAGTCATCAGATCACTCTGAATTGGGTGCACTAATTGTATTGTAGAGATTGAGTCTCCTACCTCCCAGGGAGAAATGGCCACCATTTAATGAAATAAAGAAACAAATATTCATTCCCAAAAAATATTGTCTCTAAGTATTTTAACTATTCCCTAGAAAATAGTTTTATAGAACTCCCAACAATGAGGAATAGAAATGAAGAAGGGTTTATAGGCCTTGATAACCATTACCCCTACCATCTACATCTCAGGAATACAATTGAAAGAAACTTTTTCTTAAAATATTATATGGAAACATATGTATCTATATCCTTGATAGAGTTAAAAGATCCCAAAACTCATGAAATATGAATAATATTTGTTCATTATCCATTAGAATGGAAAATATCGTAACATGTCATTCACCATTATCCTTACCGAAATACATTAAACTATAAGGCTGATGTCTTTAAGAAACAAGTTTAACTGCATGGACATCAACCTTACTAAAAAGTGTCAAACTACATGACTTATATCCTAACTACATGAAATTTAAATGCATGGAATTAATCGTCACTACAATATGATAAATTACATGGATCATTACCTTACCACGTGATGTTAAAATTGTATGACAAATGTCTTTACCACAGGACATTAAACTACACCACTCTTGTCCTTTACAAATGACATTAAATTGCACAACTTTTCATTAGAACTATGTACAACTTGATTCGTATCCTAATGATACATGTTGGGACACTAAGATTCAATATAATGGAATAGACACATACACTAATTTCCTTACAGCACGATGAAAAACCACATAGAACACGTCCTGATCAAAGGACCATAAGCCGTGGTATATCCATATATCTAGGGGACATTGTCAACATTAGATGGAAAAGTCAGAATAATATATTGGGAAACACCCCCTTCAATACATACATATCCATATATGATGAATCATATTTCAATAGGAATATAAGAATAAAACAAAGGCTGAATGAAGATATAAAGATTGTTTCTCCCAATGGCATAAGGGAATTTCCATGGAATCCCTGGTGTACTCTCCACAAAAATTATGTTATCCCCATAGGTATGGTCTAGTTTGAAGATCTAATACTTGAGGTCCAAGCCCATCCTATCCTCAGTGACGATTTAAAATGATATTAGCTAAAAAATTTCTCTCTGTTGAATCAAATTTAAAGGGATGACATGTTCTCTTCTAATAGTCTCCCACATCCTAATAGTGATGGAGAAGCCCCCCGATTTTTGACTTCATTTGAAAATTACTCCACAAAATCAGAATTGGTGGAAGATGAGTATGATCTTAGAAAAAACCATCCATCATTTTAAGGAATGTGTCTCTACAACAAGTGATTAGCTCAGGAAAATAAATATGAAAATTGAAGAAGAAATGCAGTCTACATTGATCAATGCCACCATGAATGTCATAGAGAAAGAGATATACATTTCATTTCTAATGAAGAATTGTTATATGTTCGCATGTAATTATATAAAACATCCCAATGTGAATCTATATATGTTCATGAACTACCTCATACTACACGGTAATAATTAATTCTTCAAACAAGCATCTTGGAGGATGTATCCCTCTCACACGACCAATGTAGATGTAGAAGATAACAGGTCGGTCAAAGCCAAAATTGTTCAAGAAGTTAAATACACAATATTTATTGCCAACATATCCCCCATTAAGATGAGGTGATTCTATCAAAAATCATTTAACTATCTTTATTAGTACCTATCAAACCCACCATATTTGATTCTCCTAGTAAAAGGGATGAAACTCATCTTATATGTGGCTTCCATGAAGTGATCACTAAGATCCCTCCTTTCACAAATAAATAATGCAATATGTGAGAAAAGTACCAACAACCATATCAAGATGATGATAGTTACCAAGACTAGAGAATATGACGTCAAGAAGAAATCCACTAAACTCATCTTTGTAGTGAAAAATATGATCAATACAATATTCACTTCATATCATAGACATAATTAAAAGGGAAATACCAGAATGATTTACTCACATAATTTATTACATAAATAAATGATGCATAACACACAAAAACTGTATATAGGGAGGAGTTATACACCCATGATAATCCCCAGACATGGTAGACGCACTTTAAAGGTGCTTATCGGAGCTCTACCGCATAAGGATGGAAAACCCTAAGCTTAGACGGGTTGGTATGAGGACTGTATTTATCCCTACTAAAAATTAGATCTTCCATAATCTATTAAACATATAATGAGGTTGAGTATCAAGTCATCATCTCTGGATTGAAACAGGACCAATAATTGCACATATCCTACTTGTACATCAAAGCGGACTCAGAATTGGTGATAAAGTAGATCAATGGTAAATATTCCATTAAAAAGGATGAAAAATCCCCACTCACTAGCTATATTAGTTTTATAATGGTATATTTCCCTTATTAGAACACATTATATCAAGTTCCCCAAACACAGAATATTCACGTCAATGCATTGGCTAATTCTACCACCATCCTGAATGATCATGACCTGGAGGAGGAAATATATCATATGATACATAAAATAATGATATCTGAATACACATAAGAGTAAGTGTAACATCCCAAATAAGTAATTAATAATAGATATTTTTATCTATGTCTATTAATGATTAAGATAGTGTTATAGAGGCTTAAAATGAAAATAAATACAATCTTATGCATGGAATACACTAATATTCTTATAAGATTGTTTTACTGCCTTTTGATGGCAAACCATTTTTGAATCTATATTTTGACAATTTTATAAACTATGTTTGTCAAAATAAACTTATTCTTTATGATTGGGACATCAAAATTTACTTTGTGTGAATTTTTGGTATTTTCCTGACAATGTTCATTTTTTAATGAATAGTGAAAAATACTGCATTTTACATTAAAACTGCTTTTTATTCAAATTTATTTATATGATTAGATTATCTTTTGAATTGTTCTTAATGTGTAATATGAATATATTTTTACCATTTTATCCAATGGTGGTCATTAGAATCAATTTCACTTTGAAATTAGACTTAAACTGGTGTCAATCTTTTGATACTTATTATTTTGTAAAAACACGCGATTTGCTCTGGCAGCGGGAATTAATTATTAAATTAATTAATTTGACTTATATGTATTGAATTTTGTAAAATAGACTTCATTTTTGAATTCGGAATATCAAATATAGCTTAGGGTGAATTTTTGGTAATTTTCTGAAAAACTCCAATTTTTGATGAATAGTGAAACCACTAAGTGGTACTTATAAAGACTGATTTTCCGTTTAAATGAAATTTTGCCATCATTGTGTTTTGAATTTCAAAAATCAGACATAAATGGTTGTCATTAAGAAGTAAAATGTGGTTCAATGAGATTATAATAATTTTTTGGTGAATAGTAACTTATTAAGTTCTTAATCGCGATTAGTGGTAATTAGTGTAGTTTAAGGTAAATATAATTTTTTAATAATATGAAATGAACTTGTCAAATGTCCTAAACCTATTGGATGTGTAATGGCCGACCAAGACAAGCCATGGGTAAACTTGGGGACCCCATGGATCCACTTTGGTTGGGAAATGACATAAATTACTTTTTATTTAATGTAACGGTAAAAATGACACAAACATAATATGTTTTACGAAAACAATTTTTACATGGGGTAATAAAGATCAGATTTTTGATTATAAATAGTAATTGGAAAGATAAAAAGATTTCCTACATCATAGTATTTATTTTATAATTTTTAGACATTAAATAAATTAAATTATTTATGACATAATAATGATGCAGTGATGACATCATTATTTGACGATTTAAATAAAATGGAAAGATAATGTATGATCTATGAACTACACATGTTCAAAACCAATTGGATGAGTGTATGTCGAACCCTTATCACCTTATCCACGAAGTATATCAATGTGGGACCTTTTAAAACCGAAACACATTTTCAAATAAAGTAATATTTCTTTACTTTCCAAAAGTACCCCTCCTCTCCTCTTATAAAAGGCCCCCAACTCTACCTCATTTCACACACTCCTCAAGCCTTTGGCTCGGCCAACCCCTGACCATTTACTCTCTACACATCCCTCTCCTCATTCTAGAGGATTCCCTTTGGGCAGAATCCTTTCAAAGGAAGCCTTTAGGCTCAAATCAAAAGGAGTTACACTTTTAAAGGTAATTCATTCTCTCATGTTCATTTGTTTTATTTTGCTTCTCCAACCCCCTAAACACTTTTTATTTACTTATTTTGTAACAAAACCAGTATATTCAATATACTAGGATGTTGTTATAAGATTTATTTGAGCTACACTCTCACACAACTACATCAAATGGTTAAAGAACATACGGTTTCCGTGGATGGTGAAATTCTGCCCCCCAAAACGATGATTGTTCAATACTCATTTAACACCTTCAAAGGTGGCCATTATGATGTCACTATTTTTATATATGATATATGATATGTTTGTGTTTTCCTTAATCTTCTGTTTTTTTCATTTTGGGCATACCTTTATGGTTTCCATTATGGGTAAACACGATATCTTCATTTTAGGAAGTGCGGACTACCGCCCCTAAAAGTGATTTGATTCGTTAATACCATATGTGGGATGTGTAAAGGATAAAGTTAATGATATTATATATGTTATTATACTGGAATTATAATATACTCTTATATAATTATGATTCCATTCCTAAAAAATACGAAATAGAAATGGAAGTAGCGTTCATGCGTACGTACGGCTTACCGTCTCCATGAACGGTGCATTTCATTTGTTACCTCTAAATGTGATGTAATATTATAAATACATGTATATACTGAAAATATATGTTGTATATGTTATCCAAATCATTAATATAATTCTGGATATAATGAACCTTTGACCAAATTAACAACATGTAAGTGTAAGAAGTCTATTTTTTGTTGGGTCGGAACAAACGAGGAAAAGATGGCAAGAGGGGGGGAGAATTGCCTTTTAAAAAATGATTAACAAATTTAAAATCAAAGTGAAAGATGCAGCGGAAATAAAGAGGCAAGACACAAGAAAATTGATAACGGAGTTCGGCCAAAAACCCGGCCTACGTCTCCGCTCCCAACTCAACCGTTGAGAGATTCCTACCGCTTGCTTTTCAATGGTTTTAGCAAGAAACCCACTAGGCTTTGAGGTAGCACTAGGACCTATTACAGCTTGCTTTTTGTGGTTTAGCAAGAACCCACTTGATTTTGATGGTTTAGCAAGAACCCACTAGCCTTTTTAACGGGTGAAGGCTAGCTCACCGAAAACTCAAGCCTTTTAAAAGGAAAGGCTTGACTAACCTCTTCACACCTTAATGGTGGTGTGAAACCCAAAAGAAAGAGGAATAGAAAAGGAGTTGGGGTTTGTAGGCACAAGCCCAATTTTAAGCTCAAAAATAATAAACAATAAAAACCGTATTGGAGGAAGACTTGGGCGCCAATTGGATGATGGAGTTGATGTAGCGTGCTCTCCCAAGCTTCTTGAGGTGCTCCTTGGATTGGAAGTTGGTTGGAGCACTTGGGGATCCTTGAAGGTGGAGTGCCGGAGGTACGCCAAATGTTCAACAATATGTCCGAGCGCTTGGTATGTGATCCGATTGGTGTCCGGGGCTTCCTTGGCCATTATTTATAGGCATGGAACCCTTGGGGAGGCTTCGGAGCCGTTGGAAAGGCTTAAAGAGCTGTTGGAGGCCAAATGGGGGTTGACTGGTCAAAGCCAACGGCTAGTTTGACTGGGCTACCGGCTGGCCGGTACAGCTCCACCGGCTGGCCGGTGCCTTAGTAGAGAAGAAGAGTCTTGATCCAGGCTCTACCGGTCGACCGGTGGAGGAGCCACCGGCTGGCCGGTGGCAAGACAGTAGTAAACACTATTTGGGCTGGGTGCCACAGGTCGACCGGTGACAGAGCCACCGGTCGACCGGTGGGGAGGCAGTAGCTTCCCTTTGAGTGCAGGTGCCACCGGCTGGCCGCTGGTGTGCCACCGGTTGGCCGGTGGTCTGGAATTCAGTCCACTTGATATGCTTCATGGCCCATATCCTTGGCAATCTTTTGCCTATAAAACACAAACACTTAAAACAACGTTAAACACATATAAAAGTGATTGTGATCATGAAAATCAAAGAGTGTGGGGTACAACAATCTCCCCCTATTTTGATGATCACAATCACTTATCTAAGCAATGTAAAAACTTGAATGAAAGGCATGCTTTAAAAGATAAATTGAAAATAAATACTAAGCATGAGAGAAAAGATTCTCCCCCAACCAATCAAGAAATTTCTCCCCCTTTGTGATTATCAAAATAGAATGGGGCATAAAACTTGATTGAGGGAATACGTTGAAAAACAAGATTTGAGATTTGAAAATCAATTGAATTTTTGGAAATTGAAATGAAAATTTGAATAACAGTTTGAATTGAAAGTTTTGAATCAAAAACCAATTGAAATTTGAAATTTGAAATTTGAAACCAAATGAAATTTTTGAAATTGAGAGTTTTGAATCAAAAATGAATTGAAAATTTTGAAAAGAAAAATTGATTCCAAGTGTTGAAATTGGAAGTTTGAATAGAAAATTTTGAAATTGAAATTAAAAGGGTTTAAACGATCCTAACTCCCCCTAAATAAAAACAACAAATCACCGGGGAGAGGGATTTTGAAAAGAGACAATTTTAGGCCCGGAGAGACTCGCAAGAAGGGATTTTTCAATCCATACTTGTCTCATAGCGGGTCTTCTCCTATAGAATTCGTCCGAATAAAAAAAAGACTTGGGTTGGCCGTACCGGGCATTTTTGCAATTACACTCATATATGAGGTGCCCGGGTTTTTTGCAATAATTACAGAATTTAAATTCGGAGCTCCCCCTTACAAAAATAGTGGGTGCATGGGAGGAGGAAGCTATATTGGTGTAGCCAAGTCCATTGGTGGTTCTAGATACTCGTTGAGAACCTAAGAGTTTGGACAAATTTTGTTCACCTTGGGTGAACTTGGCTAAAGATTCCCTAAGGTCTTTGATAGTTGATTCCATGGAATCAATATCCGGGAGGTTTTGGATTTTAAGGGTCAACTCCTCCTTCTCTTTGAGAAGTTGTTCTTTTTCGGAGGAGAGTTTTTTGAAAGATTTTTTTAAAGCAACAAATTTTGACGATAAAGCATGAAAACCATTTTCAAGTTGGTCTCTAGCATGTTGGAGTTCTTCATAAGACATATGATTGAAAGAATTTGAAGAACTAGAAGACGAGGAAGAAGAGTCGGAAGATGATACCTCATTATTTGCCATTAGGCATTTTTTACCTTGGTCGCTCGAGGAGAAGGAGGAGAATGAGGAGGTGTCACTCCATGTCGCCTTGAGGACCTTTTTCTTTTTCTTCTTGGCCCTTTTTTTGTGAGGTGGGCAAATGGGCTTGATCTTTTCGTCGGGTTCTTTCTTGTTGTCGGGTTCTTGCTTTTGAGCCTTCTTAGTACCTTCATAGGTTAGTTCTAAAAATTTCCAAATATCATGAGAAGATGTGCAAGAAAAAATACAATCAAAAACATTACGATCTAACCCACAATGTAGAGCATTCATGGCTTTGCCATCAAGCTCGAAATAAGCAATGTCATTGGGGGTCCATTTAGACTCATCGGGAGAGGAGAGGGTAAAACCATGCATAACAATTCTAAAAATTGGATAACCAATACTTTTTAAAAAAGTGGTCATGCGGGTTTTCCAAAAAGAAAAATCGGCTCCATCAAAGAATGGAGCACGATCCAAAGAATGTCCTTCGGGGGATTGAGAGGAAGAAGCGGTAGAAGCCATCAAAAAAATAGGATCTTTAATTTGAAACCGGTAAGGGAATTATTCAAATACGCCCTCTGATACCAATTGTTGGGTCGGAACAAACGAGGAAAAGATGGTAAGAGGGGGGGAGAATTGCCTTTTAAAAAATGATTAACAAATTTAAAATCAAAGTGAAAGATGCAGCAGAAATAAAGAGGCAAGACACAAGAAAATTGATAACGGAGTTCGGCCAAAAACCCGGCCTACGTCTCCGCTCCCAACTCAACCGTTGAGAGATTCCTACCTCTTGCTTTTCAATGGTTTTAGCAAGAAACCCACTAGGCTTTGAGGTAGCACTAGGACCTATTACAGCTTGCTTTTTGTGGTTTAGCAAGAACCCACTTGCTTTTGATGGTTTAGCAAGAACCCACTAGCCTTTTTAACGGGTGAAGGCTAGCTCACCGAAAACTCAAGCCTTTTAAAAGGAAAGGCTTGACTAACCTCTTCACACCTTAATGGTGGTGTGAAACCCAAAAGAAAGAGGAATAGAAAAGGAGTTGGGGTTTGTAGGCACAAGCCCAATTTTAAGCTCAAAAAGAATAAACAATAAAAACCGTATTGGAGGAAGACTTGGGCGCCAATTGGATGATGGAGTTGATGTAGCGTGCTCTCCCAAGCTTCTTGAGGTGCTCCTTGGATTGGAAGTTGGTTGGAGCACTTGGGGATCCTTGAAGGTGGAGTGCCGGAGGTACGCCAAATGTTCAACAATATGTCCGAGCGCTTGGTATGTGATCCGATTGGTGTCCGGGGCTTCCTTGGCCATTATTTATAGGCATGGAACCCTTGGGGAGGCTTCGGAGCCGTTGGAAAGGCTTAAAGATCTGTTGGAGGCCAAATGGGGGTTGACTGGTCAAAGCCAACGGCTAGTTTGACTGGGCTACCGGCTGGCCGGTACAGCTCCACCGGCTGGCCGGTGCCTTGGTAGAGAAGAAGAGTCTTGATCCAGGCTCTACCGGTCGACCGGTGGAGGAGCCACCGGCTGGCCGGTGGCAAGACAGTAGTAAACACTATTTGGGCTGGGTGCCACAGGTCGACCGGTGACAGAGCCACCGGTCGACCGGTGGGGAGGCAGTAGCTTCCCTTTGAGTGCAGGTGCCACCGGCTGGCCGCTGGTGTGCCACCGGTTGGCCGGTGGTCTGGAATTCAGTCCACTTGATATGCTTCATGGCCCATATCCTTGGCAATCTTTTGCCTATAAAACACAAACACTTAAAACAACGTTAAACACATATAAAAGTGATTGTGATCATGAAAATCAAAGAGTGTGGGGTACAACATTTTTGACTTAAGAACCAAATACCGACAAAATGAACATTATTAACTTAAATGATTACATGATGTCAATAACATTGTATAAATGGAATAATGAACTTGAAAAAGGTTATTAAGAAAGTAGATATTAACTCAAGTTTATTATTCAGGAGATTAAAGAACGGTCGGGTCAAGTCGGATACGAGGTATGGGACTTCGTCTCAATCTCCTTTCTTTGAGGCATATTTTATTTTATACACAAATTTCATTTATACGGTGTATAAACCCCTTTGACTTTTACATTTATTCAAAAGGAATATTTTTTATACGAAGCGTTTACTAAAGGAAAAAAGGGAATGTTTTTGTCGTACGTATGCGGCGACAACGACTTCTCCGCCGTCGTGACCGTTATTTGAGTTTCGGCTTCCTCTACAAGTCATACCTTTTTTTTAAAAGAAAAATAAATACCATGTTTTACTTTTCTTTTATTTTGGTATGGAAAATGGTTTTCACAATGTTTTTGTGTTGAATTGATATCTTGTGATTGAAATGTGGAAATTTTATGTTTCCTTTATGCATGTTTTATGTGATACGATTATGTTATGGTTCTTGGGCATTAATATGAAGACGGGTGGTTCCGTGATAAAATAAGGGCGGGTGAGCCCGATATAGCTCTCCAATGCATTGGGTAACGCGAAGGAGTGAAACGTTAAGGTTTCTCCGAAGAGATTTAGGGAATATACTGTGATGGGTATTCCAAACGTAACCAAGAGGGTTACTCCCTACGTAAGAATGTTATGAATGCCTCAAGTTACCTTTATGTCTTATGATTTCTATGATTTATTCATGATTTTATGAGGTATGTTAAAGAGCCTATGTTTTATGGGTAAAGTATGATTTCATTCTTATGTATATATGAACTCATGTTTCCTTTCCATGTTTTATTATAACCCATACTGAGTTTTTATGCTCATCCCAAGTTTTTGAAATTTTTTCTCACAGGTCAAGGGAAAGTTACATGATAAGATGATAGAGTCAAGGATGGGTCAAGAAATAATCCATGTTTTATTTTAATTGTGTTTCCATTGATGGGAATGAAGAATACTATCTTTATGTAACCACGTTGTTTATATGTGGAATGTAATGCAAGTTTTATGATCTAATTCTCTAAAACTCTAAACCCGAAAAGATCTTCAATGTGTAATCTTGTAATAACTCAAGATTAAGTAAGGTTTAAGGCTGGGGCCTTATAGTTGGTATCAAAGGTCGGCTTAGATAACTTTAGGAGTTAGAATTCTATTAAATTATTATCCAATTTTTTTTTTTTTGAAATGATATAGCATTTAAAGATTACCATGTTGTTTCATCTAAGACATGTTTGTTCAGAATGGTTTTCTGCAGAGGAAACAGGGAAGCAGTGCTAGGAAGGCATACAGAAGGAAATAACCTTCTGAATCAGCATCCAGAAATGGTCGGAATTGGAACTGAACAGTTTGTTGCAGTAATGGCGCAGTTGACTCAAGCGATAAATGGTGGTGGTATCCATGCACGAGAGCATCCAGATCAACCACAGAGGAACATGTCAGGGGTGGAACATTTCATGAGGCAACATCCACCATCATTCAGAGGATCATCTGACCCTGTGCTAGCTGAAGGGTGGATTAAAGCACTGGATAAGTTTTTTGATGTCATGGGGTGTTCATAAAATCAAAAGGTTAGTCTTGTTATTTACCGTTTGGAGGGTGAAGCAGATCAGTGGTGGTCTATGGTGAAAAATATCAGGGACACCGATGAGATTGATGCTCTTGACTGGGATGAATTCAGAGGTATGTTTCTTGAGAAGTATTTTCCTAAGGCTGTTCGACTTAGGATGGAAAAGCAATTCTTGGACTTGAGGCAAGAGGAAGACTCAGTGGCTGCCTATGAAGAAAGGTTCACTCGATTGGCAAGGTATGCTCCAAATTTTATTCGAGACCTTGATAGTAAAATCAATCGTTTTTACTCAGGATTAAAGCCAAAATATCGAAGGGAATTAGCTTCTCGAGAGTTTAAAATTTATGAAAAGCTTGTTCGATGTGCTGAGAAGGTGGAAATGGAGTTTTCCGATGACCAAGTGTTCTATAACAACCAGCAGAAGAAGAGACCGAGGTGGCCGGAGAAAGGTAAGAATTCTTCAAAAAAGTCTGATGGTAAGAGAACTAAGTTTCCATTTTGTGATTAATGTGGAAAAAGGCATGCTGGGGAATGTCTTCTAAATTCTAGGAAGTGCTACCGATGTGGTAAGATGCGACATAAGGCTCGTGATTGCACTGAAAAGGATCAAGGTGAAGGTAAGAACAAATTTGATTTACAGTTAGTGAAATGTTATAAGTGCAATGAGATGGGTCACTATGCAAACGAGTGCCCGACAAGGAGATTGAGTGATGGGAAGCAGTTAGACTACAAGCAGAAAGGGGTGGTGAAATCCTTTGCAACTACTTCAGCAGATGTCCGGCCATCAAATGAAGTTGTATCAGGTACTTTGTTTGTTTTTTCAGATTATGCCAGTGTGCTGTTCGATTCGGGGTCTACACATTCTTTCATCTCTGAAACCTTTTCTAGTAAAATGGGAATACCATCTCAAGAAATGACTCCTGAACTTTTGGTAAAAACACCTGGGGGGAATGTTGAGGCAAAAATAATTTCTATGAATCTTCCTATCCTTATCTGTGGAAAGAACCTACTTTCAAACCTTATTGTTCTACCTCTAGTAGTGTTTGATGTTATCCTGGGTATGGATTGGCTCTCTATTTACCATTCTACGATTGACTGTAGAGCTAAAGAAGTTTCTTTTTAGAAAGACTTTCAGTTTGTTTACAAGAATGAACCCTTACTTTTGATAACATATCAAGAGGCCGAGAAACTTGTAAAAGATGGAAATGAATGTTACCTTGCACACGTCGTTGAAAATAAAGGAACTGTTCAGATTAATGATGTGCCAGTGGTAAATGAGTATCCGGATGTTTTTCCTGATGAGTTGCCTGGAATAATACCAGATCGGGAAGTTGAGTTTACTGTTGACTTAGTTCCTGATGCTAAGACAATTTCAAAACCCCCTTATCGAATGGCACAAATTGAACTTTTAGAGTTGAAGGAGCAATTGCAAGATTTATTAGAGAAAGGTTTCATTAGACCTAGCACATCACCATGGGGTTCTCCTATTTTATTTGTTAAAAAGAAAGATGGTTCTATGATAATTTGCATTGATTATTGAGCTTTGAATAATATCACTGTTAAGAACAAATATCATTTTCCTCATATCGATGATTTGTTTGATCAGCTCCAGGGAGCTCATTTTTTTTCAAAGATTGACTTGAGATCGGGGTACCATCAGCTGAAGGTAAAAGAGGCAGATATTCCGAAGACCACGTTCCGTACGAGATATGGCCATTATGAATTTGTAGTAATGCCTTTTGGGCTATCCAATGCACCTGCTGTATTCATGGACTTAATGAATATAATTTTTCATGACTTCTGGGATAAGTTTGTGGTGGTTTTCATTGATGATATTTTGGTGTTTTCTAAAAGTAAAGAGGAGCATGAAAGACATTTATGGGTTATCTTGCAAACCTTAAAAGAAAATAAACTGTATGGTAAATCCAGCAAGTGTGAGTTTTGGTTGCAACAAATTTCTTTCCTTGGTCACATTGTTTCTAAAGATGGAATAACTGTTGATCCTGCCAAAACAAAAGTTGTGGAAGAATGGCCAAGACCCACACATGTAACCGAGATTCGTAGATTCCTTGGTTTGGCTGGCTATTACCGAAGGTTTGTTAGAAATTTTTCATGGTTATCTAGTCCAATGACTAAGCTAACTTGTAAGGGTGTTATGTTTATCTGGACAAAAGAATGTGATGATTGTTTTCAGGAATTGAAAAGAAGATTGGTGAATGCTTCAGTTTTGGCACTACCTTCCAGGAATGGTGAGTTTGTTATATACAGTGATGCTTCATTGAAAGGACTTGGTTGCGTCCTAATGCAGAATGATCAGGTAATTGCTTATGCTTCACGACAGTTGAAAACTCATGAGGTAAATTACCCTACACATGATTTGGAATTAGCTGCTGTTGTTTTTGCTTTAAAAATTTGGAGGCATCATTTGTATGGAGTAAAGTGTGAAATATATACCGATCACAAAAGTTTAAAGTATATATTCACTCAGAAAGAGTTAAACATGAGACAAAGGAGATTGCTAAAATTAATCAAGGATTATCATTGTACAATTAATTACCATTCGGGAAAAGAAAATAAAGTGGATGATGCTTTGAGTCGAAAAAGTAATGCTTTATTAACAATATTGCGTTTGGAACGTGATCCTTTGGTTAAGGATTTGATGAACATTGGCATAGAAGTTGTTGGTGCAGGAAGTCCTTCTGTTTTGTTTCAGGTATCAGTGAGATCTTCTCTATCAGATAGAATCAAGAAAGCACAGAAGCAAGACAGTGAGTTGCAGAAAAAGGTAGAGCTGGTTTAGAAAGGTAAGTTGCCTGAATTCAACATTGATAATGATTGTGTTTTGAGATTTGGGAAGAGATTGTGTGTGCCTTGTGATTCACAGTTGAAGAGAGAGTTGTTATGTGAAGCTCATAGTTCTCCGTTTTCAGTTCATCAAGGCAGTACTAAGATGTATAGAGATCTGCGGGAGTATTGCTGGTGGGATGGAATGAAAAGAGATATTGCTGATTTTACTGTGAAGTGTTTGACTTGTCAGCAGGTTAAAGCAGAGCGGCAGTTACCGAAAGGGATGCTTCAGCCTTTACCAGTGCCAGAGTGGAAATGGAAGAATATATCCATGGACTTTGTTGTTGGATTTCCGAAGACATCTCGAGGTAATAATGCAATCTGGGTTATTGTTGATCGCTTGACCAAATCTGCTCATTTACTTGCTATACGAGATACTTTCTCTCTTGATCAACTTTCCCGTTTGTATCTTAAAGATATAGTCAGGTTACATGGAGTTCCTCTCTCCATTGTATCAGATCATGATCCCAGGTTTACTTATAACTTTTGGAAAGGCCTTCAGAAGTCGTTGGGTACTGAATTAAATTTTAGTACAGCTTTTCATCCTCAATCAGATGGGCAGTCAGAACGAACAATTCAGACATTGGAGGATATGCTACGAGCTTGTTCTATGGATTATCAGGGAAGTTGGGACCAACATCTTTCATTGGTTGAATTTTCATATAATAACAGTTTTCATTTCAGTATACAGATGGCACCATTTCAGGCATTATATGGGAAGCAGTGTCGAACTCCAGCTTTTTGGGATGAAGTGGGTGAAAGGAAGTTGATGGGACCAGAATTGGTAGAAGAGATGGCAGAAAATGTTCAGCTGATTCAGAAACACATGAGAACAGCTCAGAGCAGGCAGAAGAGTTCTGCGGATAACCGGTGGAAGGATCTATCTTTCGAGGTAGGTGATCATGTTTTTTTCAAGGTTTCTTGTTGGAAAAGTGTGATGAGATTTGGTAAGAAAGGAAAGCTGAGTCCAAGGATTATTGGACCATATGAAATTCTGGAGAGAGTAGGATCAGTTTCATACCGAGTGGCTTTACCTCCGAGTTTATCTCAGGTACACAATGTTTTTCACGTTTCGATGTTGAGAAAGTATATGCCAGATCCATCTCATGTTTTGAGTCCAGAGGTAGTTCAGCTGGAAGAGAACCTATCTTATGAGGAACAACCGGTCCAGATTCTTGACCACAAGGAGCAAGTGTTACGGAATAAGGTGATTCACCAGGTAAAGGTTTTGTGGAAAAACCACATGATTGAAGAGGCAACATGAGAATCTGAAAATGCAATGAGGGATAAGTACCCCCATTTATTCGATAAGTAAATAAATTACGGGGACACAATTTTCTAAAGGGGGGAAGGATGTAACATCCCAAATAAGTAATTAATAATAGATATTTTTATCTATGTCTATTAATGATTAAGATAGTGTTATAGAGGCTTAAAATGAAAATAAATACAATCTTATGCATGGAATACACTAATATTCTTATAAGATTGTTTTACTGCCTTTTGATGGAAAACCATTTTTGAATCTATATTTTGAAAATTTTATAAACTATGTCTGTCAAAATAAACTTATTCTTTGTGATTGGGACATCAAAATTTACTTTGTGTGAATTTTTGGTATTTTTCTGACAATGTTGATTTTTTAATGAATAGTGAAAAATACTGCATTTTACATTAAAACTGCTTTTTAATCAAATTTATTTATATGATTAGATTATCTTTTGAATTGTTATTAATGTGTAATATGAATATATTTTTACCATTTTATCCAATGGTGGTCATTGGAATCAATTTCACTTTGAAATTAGACTTAAACTGGTGTCAATCTTTTGATACTTATTGTTTTGTAAAAACACGCTATTTGCTCTGGCAGCGAGAATTAATTATTAAATTAATTAATTTGACTTATATGTGTTGAATTTTGTAAAATAGACTTCATTTTTGAATTCGGAATATCAAATATATCTTAGGGTGAATTTTTGGTAATTTTCTGAAAAACTCCAATTTTTGATGAATAGTGAAACCACTAAGTGGTACTTATAAAGACCGATTTTCCGTTTTAATGAAATTTTGCCATCATTGTGTTTTAAATTTCAAATATCCGACATACATGGTTTTCATTATGAAGTAAAATGTGGTTCAATGAGATTATAATAATTTTTTGGTGAATAGTAATTTATTAAGTTCTTAATCGCGATTAGTGGTAATTAGTGTAGTTTAAGGTAAATATAATGTTTTAATAATATGAAATGAACTTGACACATGTCCTAACCCCATTGTATGTGTAATGGCAGACCAAGACAAGCCATGGGTCAACTTGGGGACCCCATGGATCCACTTTGGTTGGGAAATGCCATAAATTACTTTTTATTTAATGTAAAGGTAAAAATGACACAAACATAATATGTTTTACGATATTTTTTTTAAATGGGGTAATAAAGATCAGATTTTTGATTATAAATAGTCATTGGAAAGATAAAAATATTTCCTACATCCTAGTATTTATTTTATAATTTTTAGACATTAAATAAATTAAATTATTTATGACATAATAATGATGCAGTGATGACATCATTATTTGACGATTTAAATAAAATGGAAAGATAATGTAAGATATATGAACTACACATGTCCAAAACCAATTGGATGAGTGGATGTCGAACCCTTATAACCTTATCCACGAATTATATCAATTTTGTACCTTTTAAAACCGAAACACATTTTCAAATAAAGTAATATTTCTTTACTTTCCAAAAGTGCCCCTCCTCTCCTCTTATAAAAGGCCCCCACCTCTACCTCATTTCAAACACTCCTCAAGCCTTTGGCTCTGACAAACCCTGCCCATTTACTCTCTCAAAATCCCTCTCCTCATCCTAGAGGATTCCCTTTGGGCATAATCCTTTCAAAGGAAGCATTTAGGCTCAAATAAAAAGGAGTTACACTTTTAAAGGTAATTCATTCTCTCATGTTCATTTGTTTTATTTTGCTTCTCCAACCCCCTAAACTCTTTTTATTTAATTATTTTGTAACAACACCAGTATCTTAAATATACTAGGATGTTGTTATAATATTTATATGAGCTACACTCTTACACAACTACATCAAATGGTTAAAGAACATACGGTTTCCGTGGATGGCGAAATTCTGCCTCCCGAAACGATGATTGTTCAATACTCATTTAACACCCTCAAAGGTGGACATTATGATGTCACTATTTTTATATATGATATATGATATGTTTATGTTTTCCTTAAGCTTCTGTTTTTTTTCATTTTGGGCATACCATTATGGTTTCCATTATGGGTAAACACGATATCTTCATTTTAGGAAGTGCAGACTACCGCCCCCTGAAAGTGATTTGATTCGTTAATACCATATGTGGGATGTGTAAAGGATAAAGTTAATGATATTATATATGTTATTATACTGGAATTATAATATAATCTTATATAATTATTATTCCGTTCCAAAAAAAATACGAAATAGAAATGGAAGTAGCGTTCATGCGTACGTACGGCTTACCGTCTCCATGAACAGTGCATTTCATTTGTTACCTCTAAATGTGATGTAATATTATAAATACATGTATATACTGAATATATATGATGTATATGTTATCAAAAACATTAATATCATTCTAGATATAATGAACTTTTGACCAAATTAACAACATGTAAGTGTAAGAAGTCTATTTTTGACTTAAGAACCAAATACCGACAAAATGAACATTATTAACTTAAATGATTACATGATGTCCATAACACGGTATAAAAGGAATAATGAACCTGAAAAAGGTTATTAAGCAAGTAGATATTAACTCAAGTTTATTATTCAGGAGATTAAAGAACAATCGGGTCAAGTCGGATACGAGGTATGGGACTTCGTCTCAATCTCCTTTCTTTGAGGCATATTTTATTTTATACACAACTTTCTTTTATACGGTGTATAAACCCCTTTGACTTTTACGTTTATTCAAAAGGAATCTTTTTTATACGAAGCGTTTACTAAACGACAAAAGGGAATGTTTTTGTCGTACGTATGCGGCGACAACGACTTCTCCGCCGTCGTGACCGTTATTTGAGTTTGGGCTTCCTCTACAAGCCATACCTTTTTTTAAAAGAAAAATAAATACCATGTTTTACTTTTCTTTTATTTTGGTATGGAAAATGGTTTTCACAATGTTTTTGTGTTGTATTGATATCTTGTGATTGAAATGTGGAAATGTTATGTTTCCTTTATGCATCTTTTATGTGATACGATTATGTTATGGTTCTTAGGCGTTATTATGAAGACGGGTGGTTCCGTGATAAACTAAGGGCAGGTGAGCCCGATATAGCTCTCCAATGCATTGGGTAACGCGAAGGAGTGAAACGTTAAGGTTTCTCCGAAGAGATTTAGGGAATATACTGTGATAGGTATTCCAAATGTAACCAAGAGGGTTAATCCCTACGTAAGAATGTTATGAATGCCTCAAGTTACCTTTATGTCTTATGATTTCTATGATTTATTCATGATTTTATGAGGTATGTTAAAGTGCCTATGTTTTATGGGTAATGTATGATTTCATTCATATGTATATATGAACTCATGTTTCCTTTCCATATTTTTTTTATAACCCATACTGAGTTTGTATGCTCATCCCAAGTTTTTGAAATGTTTTTCACAGGTCAAGGGAAAGGTACATAATAAGATGATAGAGTCAAGGATGTTTCAATAAATAATCCATGTTTTATTTTAAATGTGTTTCCATTGATGGGAATGAAGAATACTATCTTTATGTAACCACTTTGTTTATATGTGGAATGTAATACAAGGTTTATGACCTAATTCTCTAAAACTCTAAACCCGAAAAGATCCTCAATGTGTAATCTTGTAATAACTCAAGATTAAGTAAGGTTTAAGGCTGGGGCCTTATAGTAAGACCCATCATTCAATCAGACCATATATTGATAAACTAAAAGGAGTTCATCCTAGCCGCATGATGACAAACATCATGATTCCTTTCATCCAAACCACATGATGATAAACTATATGGATCTCTTCCTAGCTGTATATCGCCAAACTGAATAGTTCTATAAAAACTACATAGGGAATTTTTATTTCTATCACAAGATATTGTAGTAATACATGACCTAATATTCATTGTTCAATACATAATATTTCATTCCATTCATATTGTTTGATCCACTATCCTTAACATATGACACTAATCTATAAAGAAGATATCCTTACCTAATGAAATTAAACAGTAAGGAAAATATCCGTACCACATGACCTAAAAATGAACAGATCCAAAACATCCCATAAAATTCACATCAGGAGGTCTACATCTTTAATGAATGATTTAGAACTGAACAAATCCAAAATATCCATCTTTACTCACATCGAGTCACCCATGTCATAAATATATGACTTTAAGCTAAATGAGTTTTTTTAGTACTATGAATTAATTTATTTTCATTTTCATTGAGATACGTAGGGATGACTCGATCATATATCTTAGTCCAATAATCACATGATACAGGTTTTCCATGTCCTTCACTTAAATTCCTCTATATAGTGAGAGGAACCCTTGTTAGTCCTTTTTCCCACACTAATCATACTTCACGTGGGTTTAAGAGTCTCAGTAAGTGATTCCCCACTTAAATAAAGAATAAAATACTTCAATAGTCCCATATCGGTCCTGAATGAAAGACTGTAAATGACCGAGCATGAGATATCATTGCCTGATGTTAAAATTCACAGTTAGTGTACCTTCACAACATGAAACTACTTACTCTTGTGGACCTTTCATAAAAAGACCACTACAATTGGTATTGGTTTTCTATCCCAACTCTAGAAACTCTATCCCTATTTATATTGGGGGGCTAACTTATTTACTACATGATGTTAAACTACATAGTTCATCAAGAAAAATGTATGGCTTGATTCTCATTTCCATGAGATACACAGAGACGCCCAAATTACCATCCTTGGGACTATATGAAACATCATGACATTTCTATGTCAATCCATCATTTTCTTTGAAATTTTTTGTTAAACTACATGGTTTCTGAAGAAATATGTAAAGAATTACTCCTGCCATCACAAGATATATAGTGATGTCTTGGCCTTCAATCTTGGGTGCAACTATAACAATTAAAGTAAATAACTCCCAGCTCTACATATGGGTCATACCTATGTATATTATTTCCCATTCAAGAACTACATGTGCCTTTATTCTTTCCTTTAAAGGATTTGTAGTGATGCTAGAACATCTAAAACAAGTCCAATTAAAAATTAATAAAATATAAATATGACATTTCTTTTCATATGGGTGCGACCTACCCAAGGAACCTCATCAAGAACTATGTGTGGTTAAATTTCATTCACTATGGTATATATAATGAAACCCATAATTCCATCCATGGTCCCAACTATAATTACACCATTTCATTCCAAGGGATCCATTTCCTCACCGCATTATGTTACAATGCACAACTCTTTATAAATGTGTGTGGTTGGATTCTCATTTTCCTTTAAGATTTTTCTATACCTAGATATTCACCCTTTGACCTAAACCCAAAAGTTCCATCCATTGTTATTGGTTCCGACATCCTAACTACATGATGATAAACATAACAGATGTACATCTTTATCACATTATGATAAACTAAATGGAAAACATCATTGGCCCATGACATTATAACTATATGACAAATACATTCTTACAACATCATGATAAACTGCACAAAAAATTTCCATACCAAATGACACTAAACTATAAAAAAATTTCCCCACTACATGAGGATAAACTGTGCAGACCATCATCCATTTTTATTCCTTATCACTGTACCATAAGAGACTTAACTTGGTAGAACATAGTATAATGATCTTCAACCATATTTGAATTTAACCTCAATCTATATACCACACTTCAAGTATTGAGAACATCATGGAGTCATAACTCTTTCACGGTCCTTGGAACAGAAAATATATCTCTCCGGTCAACAATTATATTGACACAAACTTTTCTAAGACCCACCAACATGTGACATATTAGTACAATATATATGGCTTTTAAATTCTTGTGATCCTCAGAGTCATTGAGGCATAACCTAACATCTCAAAGTATTATGGGACATACATGTTATGTCTTCCCCATATCATTACTCTTAACCAATTAAACTTGATTCAAGATTTAAAACATTTTCATCCCCTACTCAAGAAAGATGTTGGGGTTCTCTTGGCCCTAGGTATCAGAATTTGGATATTGTGTATCATCTCTCTTATTAGGTAAATGTGAGTCATGGCCTTAAAATGCATGCGATTTGGTCAAAGATTTATGAACATCAAATATAGACTATAATGGTCCAAATTGGATAACCATAGAATACTAGAGAAAGAGACTAAAAAATTATCAAGATGAAAACAGGTAAAGGGATAGTAGAAAAAAATTCATTCTTGAACTCTATAAACACCTCATCTCTAGGGTGTATGAAACAATTAGGCTGAAAAAGTATAAGGAAAAAAGCTCATACAGTCCAATTCATCACCCTAATAAAATCCAAGCTATACTTCATAGACCCCCTGGTCAAAAAAAATAGTTAGATAAATTATTTTCATATATCATCACTAAGATAATATATTTTATAGTTGGTAGAACAAAAATTATAGATCTCAAACCCTTTGTGTATCATACCTTTTCCATAAATCTAACTTCATGATTTAAAGTGTCTTGGGTTTTCCCAAACCATTCATGACCCCCTGAAAATTAAATAGATCTCCCTTCTTGACCATTCTATTGATGTATAAGGGCCTAGAACCACCAAAAAAACATCTTGGTCCAATATGAAGGGATTTCAGATTCTTGTGAACTATAATTAATCACAGAGGAAATTAGCAACTGGTAGTGTTTTAAGATATTCTTAGTGTGACTGTCCCGTACATTCTTCGTGATCTGGTCAATATTGTATATGATTTATAATCTATGTACTAAAATATTCAAGTGGACCTGAAATCCTCAATGCGACATCACCATTTTTACCCTTTTTCAATGCCAAAATGCCACACTTCAGTATCGAACATTTTATGTCCCCAACCTCATGATTCGAAAGTATATGGGGTAGGGAACAAGCTTCATATCATTAGAGTTTTTTCCCAATGGTTATAGAACTAGTCCCAAACAACCTTATTTTCATGCACAACATCATTATCTAGATGTTTTTGACTTCATAAATGTTTCATGACTGTTTGAAAGAAGTGAATATCATCATTTCTTGACCATTCTATCAACACATTAGGGATTAAACCCACCAATTAAATGAATAACTTCATTGAATGGATGGATTTTATAATCCTTGTGATCCTTGAAGACACCAATGTGGATGCAATCATCTAAAAGTGTTACACGATATACCTTACATGGGTGCCCCGTATTATATTCACAAACTCAATATTTTGGGTTATAATTCATATCACCCACATTCCAAATATATATGAATACATATAATCTATATTATTTCACCCTCAAATATATTTCATTCCATAAAAAATCCATGATCTATGGTATATAGAATAGATATCTTAGTTTGTCCATGCTATTGACACAGAAGGTATTACGACCGACCAATCAGTTACATATTAGCATAACATAATGGGATTTATAATCCTTGTGAGCCCTTGGTGACATGAAGGTGCAACCTAACATCTCATAAGCATATGGGACAAACCTAACATGTCTGACCCTCCCAATACCCAATAAATATCTAACCTATATGATCTTAAACTACAATAGACCAAAGGTCCAATATCAAATACCCTAAATTATAGTGCACCAAAGGTTCAAGCTCAAAGACCCTAAATTAAAGTGAACCAATGGTCCAAGCTCAAAGATCATAAATTAAATCACACTAATTTCCAAAATCAAAGAACATAAACTTCATAACTGTGATTTTATAGCTTACAAGGCCATAGAACATAAAGAGAAATAATATTAATCAGGTAGAAAACTCGGTAATGGAATCCTGGGAAATATCTGATTCTATGCTCACTGGACATGAATTTTGTATGATCCAAGCAATGTTGAGAATTTATAAAATATAAGAGGCACATAACATTTTTATGTAAAAAACTTGTAAGATAGTCACTTGAGAAAAATAAATTTCAATTTCTATTAATTTATCCACCATGATAAGCATAAATAAAAGTTAGGAAAAATGAATTAAAATGATTAAATCATTGGGTACCACTTTATGGTCATAGAGAAAATCAATAAATGCTAGCTAAGTGCCTGAATTAGGCAGAATTTATTGTATTCTAGAAGGATACCATTTCCAAATATTCTTTTTAAATCAAAATATAAAGACTACTGGAGCTGGGTTATCTTTGAAGAATACCATGTTAGTGGGAAATCATGAAAATTTCTGAAAGAGTAACATCTTTAATTTAATGGCATAAAATCCTAGTAATTAGATCTATTTAATATTACACACAAAGGATGGGAATCATGGATGGTATGACAAAAACCTCCACCTGAACAAGGTTATTCACCTGGGATATCATCCCAAAAATAGTTATATTTTCCCTTATATGTATGATATAGATGTAATCAATGACATTCATCATAATTTTTTTCTTTATGAA
The DNA here is from genome assembly GCA_963277665.1 of Viscum album. Classification (NCBI taxonomy): domain Eukaryota; kingdom Viridiplantae; phylum Streptophyta; class Magnoliopsida; order Santalales; family Viscaceae; genus Viscum; species Viscum album. The sequence goes on from OY728164.1 coordinate 92,143,768, forward strand.
GATATTCTCCCTATGCAATAGTTTGGTCCACATGGTGGTGTATTTTAGAAATACCCATGGATTGATTACAATCCTCATGGGATATACTATGATTTCCAAGTAACATAATTTGGTTGTAGCCACAAGTTTTGTTACACCCAATCCATATTCAATTCTGGAGTTCAGAAACATTCCAATTTCAGGGTATCCTTCCCCAAAAACAGACCCTAACTATCTTAGATTTATCTAAGAACTGATGATTAGAAGTCTCCCTTGGACAGTGCCTCAAGATCCTTAGTGAAATACTCATGATAGATCCTATTTGGATGTTTAGAACTAGGTATACTCATATATTTAGATATATATAAAAGTGATCCTAATTTACCATAGAATTGGATTCCTTTCATTTAAATGAGTCTCATTATAAGGGGGTTATTTTGTTATCTCTCATAATTGTGCATCTTACAGTTTGTCGCTTATGATTTTAGGTGTTTGAGGAACTATGTGAAAATTAAAATGTAGATTACAAGGAACCACTGAAGAATGAGATTGGGATTATGAATATAAAGGAGATACACATTGGGAAACTCAATATAGAATTTTATTCTTAGTTGTGATCACTTAACAAAAAATTAAGGCATCCACTAGCCAGCCGGGCCAACTCATCCACAAGCCCATGTGGGAGTAGAGTTTACCATGCTCAGTGGGAGTCATCCTAGGCCATCCAATGGATGTATAAAGAAGCATAGTTCCCATGAAAATATGGAAACACCGTGTATGTAACTTATAGTTTGAGAGCCCACATGCACACATAACCTGAGTTAGAATATAGGTGGGTGGAAGCCTAGGTGGAAGTGATGAACATTGTATGGGATTCGACCCTGTTTTTAGGTTGATGAAATTTAAAATAAATCCAAGATTATATATAGAAGGTATGTATCCATATGATTTAAATTTGGTAGATGGTGAATAAAATCTAGACCATGTGATCATCCCTTCTACTAAACTCATTCATATACTTCAATCCAACACCTCACATGTTCTAATTAAGAATATCTAGTGCATTTTAATCTCGAAATGATCCAATCCAAACACTCAAAAAATAGAAATATCAACATATTAAATTGGATATATGTTTTTCCTTAAAAGCTCATAAGACTCCATCCACCTTGAGGCGATCAAAAAAAGCCCTCAATCATATCACTATAAAAAGTTGAATTCATTTTCTTGTCTTTGAAGAACACGATCTGCCATGAGCTCCATTCTGGAATGCCAGTGAAATTCCATAAGATCTCCCTCTATTTATCTAAACTATCACATTATCATCCATTGATCATGTTACCTATGTGATGATAATCTATAAGTCGTCACTATTAGTTTATGGTCGTGGTCCCTTTCACTTTTGACATATTTTTCATCTAAATTAAATTGGATTTTTATAACCACACGACATCGAGGAAGGTAACTATGAGAATGAGGATGACATGGAGCCATATTTTGGTCACATGATATCAATATGGAAAAGCCTCCACCACCACTCTGTTGTACATGACATACTACATATGAATATAAGCTTTGAACTCAGCCTCTTACAATATATATAAACCCTTATTTGATCATGAAAATGACACATTCGGTATGGGAAAAAATGAATATCTAAAAAGGAAGGAGGATGGGGGAGAAGAAACCATTGGTGGTCATCACTAGATATATCATCCAAATAAATCATTGTTCCCCCTCATGAGAATCTACCACATGATGTCATCAAAGTGTTCACCAGGTGATCATCATATGATCAAGTGATCACATGATAAGACAACCTCATGAAAAACCATTGAGTGGAGGGATCTCTAGGAGGCTATGTACTCCCATAGCTGTATATCCATATCATATTAACCAAACTCATTTTCATACTATTGCAAGGTGAAACGCGATTGAATCTCATATCTTCCCCCGAACTGTGTAATTTCATAAGAACTACTCATTGGGATTGCCGTAAACATTCGCCTTATATACAGTGCATACCATCATACATGAAGAAAATCTAAATGTGTTTTTCCCATTTTTCATTTTTAATATCTCTTAATAGATCATCATCCAGGTCATTTTATCACATGAGTCGTGGAAGTAAGTACTCATACTGGTGCCCATAGTTTTACTATACTAAGTGACTTCATGTCCCACAATGCATGCACGAAACTTTGGAAGTGGCCACCTTAACACTCAACATCCCCAATAAACAACTAGAGTGACCCTCATGTGATTCCTTTGATATTATGTGGTTCAATTGTGATATCATTACCACTTAACTTCATTTCATGGGGAAGAAACCTCCTTGGAATGTGAGTCCAAGAGGCCGCACCCCGAGTCTCGTGAAGACTCTCTTCTGGGTCTTTCTGTGAAGGATTCAGAATGTGTGCCCCATAATCCATAAACTCCTCCTTGTAGTGAAATTCCTTCCATAACCTATAAAAAGTGAGATTTAGATATGATACCCCATTTACATAAGTAGATAGCCTCCAATAAGACCCCTTTTGGATTATGCGAAGTGCATGAAGAATGTAACTTCATATGAACCTTTTTGTGGACAATCCCCATCCCACATATGGCCTCAACCAACAAGGGAAATAATGTGAATGCTATTATATAGCCATGTATCCCTATGAAATAGAAAATATTTTCTATACAGGCTTAGGAAATTATTACTTTTTGTTGTCAAATTTTGTAACATTTACAAATTAAATACACAAAACATATCATTTAGACCCATCCATGTAAATTGTTTAAGTGCTTGAAATCGCAAGAGTACTCATGGGATTCATGATGTAATTACATAGATTTGGAAATGACACTTTGATCACAAGATTGGCCATACATGACTCATATTGATATTTAATTATCCCCTTAACATGTCACCATAGTCATGTGGCAACCAAAGGAAAAATAAAGTTAATCAGGTTATTGTTCCATTACACGTTTGGATTGTCACAAGACAATATATGAACAAGCTAAGATATTCTCTCCATAAACAATCAACTTGTCTATATGATCATGTGATTGAACAATGAAATATATTTGTTATCATGAGATAGTCCAAATATTATTCATGTTAATCATCTGACATCACATGGTTACATATTCTTTGATCATGTTCATGACACCAGACATGCCCACTATGATTAGGTGAATACACCCAAGACATGTCAATTAACTAGGTAGACACCCTTGGATGTGTCTGTCATGTCAAATTGAATCCATAAAATATCAATAATATAATAAAAACATTTCTAACAATTATCCAAGAGATGTCAGCAAAACACCTTATCACATGCCCACTTTTTATGAATGACCTACATGGACTCCTACCATGTGGACCCCAAATGGGAAACATTGGGTATATTCTACTTTTATAAGAGAAGTTTCCTTGATGACCTAGTTTTATAAAATCATGATACCCCTCCAATAACATTCTCATAATAACACTTTTTAGGGTTATCACCTCTCTTTAAAATTTTATTACATAGTGAATGATTGTGTCAGCTGGTAGCCTCAGTGTGTAAGCCCCAAACAATTGGGAATCCTCAGTCTGTAATCTCCATTCATAGGGACAAGATCAATGATTTATCCCCAACCAATTGGGATGTATCAGTGTGTAATCCCCAATCAAAATGAAATATTCATTGTGTAATCCTTTACCAATTGGGTAGCCTTAGTGTGTATGACCCAATTACCAGCCTAATATAATATGTCCCCAATGATTGGGCATCACCAGTTCGTAGGACCAAATTACTAAAATAATGTATGATGTATGAATTAGTTGTGAATACATCCTATTATAACTCAATATAATTTCCAAAATTTCCTAGATAATAATAATATCTCCGAGTGCGCTTTTCCACCTTATCATGTGAGTCGGTTATGGACAAGTGAACTACATGAAGTTTGATTCCATCCATAACATTGATATAGAGAACACATTCCAAAGGCTCAATTTACAATGAAAATATACATCAGTGTAAGTCCCTTAATGTCCCATGTATTCATTACTTATGAGATGAAATTCACCCATACGTCTTCCATTATGCCTTATCCACCATCGAAGAAGATGAGGACTCATACTAGTTATCATTTTGATTATAAGCCCTGATAATTCAATAAAGTATCTGAAACCCATCAGCTATATGTGGGGATGAATTGAAATATGTCTACTCTGATTCCATATATAACCATGATATGTATGACTCCTTTGTAAGTCCCAATATCTATATCATATCCTTTACAAGATGGATATTCTTTGATCTCAAATGGAATATTTAATGTGTCAGACCCATAAAGAAGTACTCCCAAGTAATGTGTTTAATCTTCCTCTATCTCTTATTTCTCACACCGAGCATGGAACACGTGGGCATAGATACTGGTGATCACTATATTAAAAGCATGTTTATAATTACTCTAGCATTGAACCCTCATTTATATGTTTTTATGATTTTATTTTATCATTGATCTAGGGATACATTACAAAAGATGAAATCAATGGAACTTTCATATACATAATTTCTACTTAGGCCCTATGTTATTGTAACCCTAAAAACACATATTACCTCTAAAAGAACTACATGGATTTTGATTATTTTTTTAAATTGGATATGTTGGAAACCTCATCGAGGTCCGAGCTCATTATTCTCATCCTTACTGTATGATGTTAAACTGAATGGATGGGTCCAGTCACACGTATTTAATCTATACCAAATAATCTAGGTTGTTTTTGATTCTTGTATACACGTGATACATTTTATGACCCATAAAGTTTCAATCCCAACACCAAGACACTAATCGCCTCCTTAGATGGGAATAAACTGTAGAAGTGCTCCAATGATTTCATATCCCAATGCATCAAAAATAAATAAGAGAGTGATAGAAAAACCTATGATATTCAATATATTGTTCCTATTGATACATGTTAATAATAAAGTTGTTGACACATGGGAAACTAGTCTCATTTTGAGGCATGGGAAGTATTTTAGGATTTTATCATAAATCAATACAAATATCTCAGATTAGGAAATAATTACCCCCAAACGGGTCTGATGAGACCGACCTCACATTATATCAACCAATGTAAGATTCTTAGAATCATTGGGTGTGAATCAACAAAGTATTACTGAACTTTAGACATCAATAATGTACCCAATTATGGATAGGGGAATTGTTGGGATTTTCTAAGGAATACTAAAAAAATGGAAACCCCGATTCAAGCGATTAAATGAGGCCTTAAACCCTCTACAGTCAAACCATCAGTTGAAACCCATTACATATCATGAATTCATAATGAAACAGAGGTATGGGGGTTTTCCCTTACTTCATGTTTATGTTCATAAAATGATTTAATTAAGAAATAATGGTCATGATGTTCTCAACTCATGTTACAATCTTGACGGGAATCACATTTGGGAATTTCACAACACATTTATTGTTGACTAACATCTATATATTTACAACCATGGACTAAAATAAATGTATAATTAGGGGGATAAAAGTTAAAATATTATAATTACAAAGTGAAACACTAAAACTTTAATGGATAACTCAAAAATGACACAAATTACTTAACCTATAACTTTATAGGTTTTAATCTATGTTATCCCTGGTGTATTAACTCACATGAATTTTTATTGGAATTGTGTGCCCTTTATAATGGTTTATAAAGACCCAATTATTTTTCCAAAGAATATACCGTAGGAGTATCGAACCACGTGTTCAACAAAAACTATTTTTCATGCACCATATTTCAATCGATTTGAACCCCAATGATCACTATTCTAGGGTTATCCCACTAGGAAAAAAATATTTCAGATCCACATCAACTTTTAATATCCAAACATGGATTCTGTATGATTGAAAAAGAAGTTATATACTTTACAATAATTTAGGTTTGTTTTACAACTTTTATTATTATCCCTAAGTGTTTTCCTAAAGTCTTATAATTCTTATCAAAAAAAGATAAATTTAATTTCCTCTAATACCAACTATGAAACACCATATCATTAATAAACATTAATTCATGGTCTATCACATAAATATATACATATTGAAATACTAGAAAATTGTGAGTCATAGTGTACATGGGATATTATATACATATAACATGAAAAATAATCATGGGTACTCCAAAATTATTTAAAATTTCCATAACATTCCCTTATGTTCATATGATCCTCTAAAAGTGCACGATATAATCTGGCTATGTAGATATTAAAGGGGTGAGAAATAAATCCCATTAAGGTAATAGTAAAAGAATATCTTCATAAAATTAATAAATTGTAGTCTAGAGTGATATCAAGGGGATATAAATATGTTAAAAAATATAAACATTAAAATTGATCATGATATAATAAGATAACATCAAGGTATCATTGGAATGTGGAAACAAAATAAAACATGTAATAATAAGAATAAGACAACTCTATCCATTTATAAATTACAACATAGTGTTCTTATGATAAAATACCATGCATAAGATATGGTATCTCCTAAGATAAATCATTTACCAACGCATTGTAGGTCATTATACTTCGAGGTCTACCTATCACATTCTTATCATGCACTTGATTTTGTGTTCTACATAGATCCTAAAACATAATAATATCAGTAATATTTATTAACACCATGATAATGTTGTATGTGTTATATATATAAATTACAAAAATAAATTAATCATAGTTAATTATAGGGTAATAACCTTTACATTAAATGGGTATGGGAGTTTACTAAACAAATGTTTGGCCAGAAAAATCGTAGCATAATTTTGGTATCATAAATGGGGTATATAATGGTTTATGGAAGGGGTGAATGTGTGTGAATGATAGCCTCCCATTATATTTCCATCATAATTATTTTAAAGGAATGTGAAAAATCACATTATAACATAGAAAAATTTAAATTAAATGGGCTTAGAATAAGGAAATTACTCGAAATAAAAAGCGGAGGAGAGAGTCCTTTACCTTAATAAAAAATTCTAAAATATTTGGATGAGGTTATTAAAAAAATGAGAACACCTTGGTATGGAATTATAAAGGTATATATAGAGAAAATTCATGCTCAATATGTATCTAGTGAAGTGTAGTGGGAGGTTTAGTGGGTATTTATATCCAAAGAGGGTGGAATTACATATTAATTTCCATACATTGGTATTTGATTATACAAGAAAAAATAATCATTACCACAAACCAAACCATGAATTTAGATTGTTTATATAGAAAATTAGTGGCTTTTAATATTTCATATGGCTAAGAACCAATAATATTAAAATTATACCCGTCTTGATGTGGAAGTGAGTCATGGTTAAAAAGAAATGACTGTAAAACCTTAAAACACAATATAGGTTTGGGTGGAATCATTAAGGGATTATAATATTATTAAAGTAACATAAAAATATATTATTTTATATGATATAAATATTTTATTATTCATTACCTTCATTCAATTTATAACATTACTTTATGAGTATTATGATAGAAAAATACAAACCTTATATTTATACATTATTAAATTGTACCTAAAGATATGACTATCTCAAAAAACAATAAAAAATTCACCAATGGATTATTTGAATTTTCTAATTTTAAAAATAGTTTTAATTTTTTCAAAATAATTATATAAATATGATATATTTATATTATGAATCAAAATCATAATTTATTAAAATATACAAGTTTTTTAAGAAAACAACCTTTTTTGACCTTTTAGGATTATATTAGACTAAATTAAAAAATATTATCATTTGTATATAAATATTATTCAATATTAATATTATATGAAAAAAATATTTCAATATTTTAAAATTTATCAAATAGATTGTTTTAAATAAATCATATGGCTTCTATAAATAGAATTACTTCTTTGTATCAAAATATAATTATAATAATTAAATGATATAAATATAACAATTATTTTATTAAAATAAAAATCTAAAAAGAGACACTAATTGGATATATATAAATAACCACTTATTATATTATCATTTTCATTAAGTGAATGGTTTGTGATTTTGACAGATTCTTAGGTCAGTTTGACGAGCAAGGTTTGGGTCGTGATATTGAAATGTTCAAACATCACATGTAAAATGATTCAACAATGTTTTAGTTATTGAATTTTATCATGGTATTAGTCAAGGGTGTAGGCTAGGCATTTCATATCTCTTGAAACCATTGATAAATGTGTTTTATAAGGTAGAGCCTTGCTAGTCGAGGCCATAATTTATTTTGCATGTTCCAATTGAATTTACCATAACCCTCAATATATACTTATTATAGTGGTAACTATACAATGGATATATTATCAAATATTATGATAATTTATGGTCTTATATATAAGTCATTATGTATTCTTTAATGGACCAAAATAACGAAAGTAGTGCATGTATTGTCTATAACTATGTTACTTAATAAAAAATTTATTCATTCAAAAAGGGAACATGATTTATAAATGTTCGGTTCATTACATAAATATTTTTTATTATTATCAATATGAATAATACCACAACCCATGCATAACGTACAAGGATATTCCATCATCTTTGCAGAATACACATTCAAATGCCCAAAGACCATATTATTTTAGTTCCTTTGAAAACATGGAAACATAAATAACTAGTCGATAATACATCTATGACTTTTATAGAGAATTTAATTATATCAAAATTATTTTTGACATATAATACTTAAAAAAATATTCATATCTTAGGGAAAAGAAATACAAGAAAAGGATGATCTCAGATGCTTAGTAATGGTAACTGACATGGATATGTAAGTATAAACATGAGAAAAATGGGTTTGGGAACAAGATAATAATTTTTGAAAATAATAACCTTCATATCAAAGATAAAAAATATGAATTATTTGTTAAAAATTTCATGTTCATAAGACATAAATCATAAGGCAATCAAAAATCACAATCCCTGAGACCTTAACATTGAAATAATACATGAAATTGTATAATTCACATAAAATTTTAACTTATTAAAAACATAATAAATGTAATAGGTTCAATCATTAAATTAATAACATGAAATTATTCCATAGAATAAAAACATGGAAATGAAAAATAGGTCCACACATAAAATTAGGGAAATGAAAATCAGGTACACACAAAGAATTGTTAACCTGAAATTAAGTTCACACATTACATATATACCAAATTATTTATCCATATTTTAAAAATGAATTAGAGGGAGATATAGGTCCCTCCATCAAATAATCAAAACCAAACATATTTTTTCAAAGACAAAATAAGTCATTCACCATATCAGAACCCATGGAATGAAATGGGTTTCTTAAACATCATTTAATTATAACATAACCTTTGAAGAAGAATTGGGATTCAAAAATATCATTCCATAATAACTATAAATCAACCATATTAATGATATGGATAATTTTCTTGATAAATATTCCCATTAAATAATAAGTGTCACAAATTAATGTCATAATAGAATTAATAATAATTCACGAGTAAAATATCCTATCATCATTCAATTTTTTCCTTTCTTAAAATTAAATGAAATTTTAAAGGAAACAATTTTCATTCAAGATAACCATTCATGATCATAAGTTGATGTTAAAGTTAATAAGGTATCATGAAATCATAAAAATATGTTCACATCATATAATTTAGAAAACATTCCTTTTGTACTTATACTAGAAAAGTGAAAAAATAGCACATTTAGAAAAGGAAAAATTATTCCATTCAACAAATTTATTATGAATTAAAAAATCATAAAAAATAACAGTAAATATTTATACTATAAAGGAATAAATATTTTTGAAAAAATTTATATAAAAAAATGATATGGAGGATTAATATTCCCTAACAGAGATTTAAAATGAAATAATCTGACATATTGATGAGATCCACGAATAAATACTTATCAATTTATTATGAGTAGAATTGTATAACCATGAAGGAATTAAAATTATATGGATATGAAAATACCACTATCAGTTAAATTATACTCATAAAATACTTTCATGGGTGTTATATACACAAAACAGAAGAAATAAGTACTGTATAAGGGATGTGTCAGACATAAATAAAAGTGAGAAAAATATCTTTAGCTTTTGTCTTTAAACATATCATACTCATAAAAACATCATGTATAATGAATATAAGTTTATTATAAATAAATTAAGGAATAATATTCTTATATATAATACTATATATTATTTTATTTTGACTTTATATTATCTATTTATTAATAATTCCATGTTAATGTTACTTTTCAGGTAATATCCTCTTTGTTTTTAGTACATGTTATGATTTATTATATTTATTAACCTCATAATTATATAATGATTTCATTATCTCCAGAATTATAACTATGATGTTAATTTCATATCTATTCAGGATATATGTATTGGTGATAATCTATAAAATCTATAATTAGAAAATGAAATACACCGTTCTTGGTGACGGTAGGTCGTATGTATGTATTAATGTTGATTCCATTTCCCAGTCATATAGAAACAAATAAGGAAAATGAAATATATAAAATATAATTAAATTACTATTATTATGATATATATATATTATATAAGTTCTCTAAACCAACTTTTAATAAATTCCTTTTATTGTGTGAAAGAATCACATCGCTTTGAGGTGTTGGTAGTCCACACGTCCACAAATGTCATTATTATATTTACAGAAAGTGGAATGAATGAAGGAATGATATATATAATTATTATAGAATCATTAATAAATCATCAATATCATATATATCATATAATAATAAAAATTAAATCATAATTTTCACCAATTAAAAGATGCAATATAAGAAAGAATGACATTAGTTCATGAGGAACTAGTCTCTCGAACACACAAACAATGATTATGTATCCCATTAGATGGAAGTGTGTGCAAGTGTAAGTCAAAAAATTAATATAAACATATATCAGTATATACAGGATAATTTTTTATATATAAAAATTAAATAAAAATAATTTAAGGGGTTTGAGGTATAAATAATACATAATCATTTGTTGATGAATGTTACCTCTTCTTTTGGTATCTATTTTTAATTTTCACAAAAAAACGTTTTTTTAGATTAATTCAATAAATAAGTATTCAAGGATTAGGGGAGTGAAGTTTGGATGATATTTGGATAGTTTTTGGATGAACCTAATAGGTTTTAAAGGGTGAAGAAAATAGAATAAGATGTTCCCTCTATTAAAAGAGGGAAGTGGCATTTTGGAATTTCTCAAAAGATTAATTTATAATAAATTATACCTCAATTAAAATACCTAAAAATTGGAAGTAATTTAAAGATAAGGTTTGATATGATGATAATTTTATTATAAAAAATATTTTAGATAGGTTTGGGTGTAATGTTGAACCATCAAATTTTTGATTAACCCTTAATTAATCTATTTTAATTTTAACTATGTTAAAATATTTTTCAACATTAAAATGTTTAAATTTTAACTTGTAAGGAGTAAATTGAACCATAAATGGAAAATTAATGATATATTTGACCATATCACTTCCCATTATCCCTTATTTTGGATATTTATGATTTTTAACTAATTTAATAAAATACTATTATAATATAATATCATTAGTTTCAATTTTTTCATTATTCATTACATTCACTTTAAGAAGATGAATCCAGCTAGATATCTTAAAAAATTCACTTAATTCATACCTAACCTTTAATATTTAACAATAAAATTCTTATAGAACATTAATTATATAAAATTTTATTTCTTTTAATATTCATTTTAACTTTTAATTTATTATTTCATAAATTGAATAATTTATGCATCATAATTGTGTAATTATTCATTATAATAATTTATTAAATAAATTATAAAAATAGAATACTCATATTTACATAATAATTATATATTTCATAATAATATATATAGTCGAGCATATGTTCTATTTAACCATAAAATAAAAATATGATACATATTAAAAGTAAGAGCATGAGATTTTGTCCCACTCATTGATTTTAATAATATCCAAGTCATTATAATGAAAATTATACATTACATTATTCATATTTGAATAATAGGTGATAAGTGTTGAATAAAAGTCATTAAATAACATTTTTTCATGGGTTTGGAAATTTTTCTAGTATTTATAATATTATTTTTACCCTTAATTACACAATTTACCATTATTTGTGTTAATAAAATTACTAATATGATAATACATATTGTAAAAAAAATAAAAGGGATATAATTACTAAATTTGGACTCTGTTATTCCAAATATGAAATAAATTTTTTGAAATTCCATTCATTGAAATTTAATAAATTAATTCAAAATTAATCTTGGAGATAAGACGAAATAACAAGTCTCTAATATGAGAGCATTCAAAATATTGATATGTTTTTATATCAAAATTTAATGTAACATTGATTCCATATAAATTAATTAGATTATATAATAAAAAATTGATATAATTATACATTTAAACCAATAGAAAATATAATTTATTATAATAAATTATTTCGAAGAAGAAGCTATTTTAAATTACAATTCAATATTGTTTACTATTCATCAAAACATAAATTTTTTCAGAAAAATACCAAAAAAATAAACATATGCCAATATCAAATAATAATCTTATTTTTTCAAATATATTTTATAAAATTTTCAGAAACTATACTTAAAATAAGTGTTCCATCAAAAGGTTGGACAACCACCTTTTTAGAGGACTACTACTTAATGAGAAAAAATAATTTTGTTCTTATATCAGCTCTAAAAAACACATAATATGTATTTTAAAAGTTATATTGAATATTATATACATATATATATGTATAATTAATATAATCCAATAGGGGTTAAATTTTTTATAAAACATTTTTGCGCATTATTTTTCAGAAAAAACATATCCTTTTATTCCAAAAATAGTTTTAAATTTATTAATAATTAATTGATCAAAGAATTATATATATATATATGTGTAACCCATAATTTCATAATTCATTTAATCTTACGGATACAATCCATTCTAGTGGATAGGATATAATTTTATCATTTAAATAATTATTATAATATAATTATTTTCTGATGAATCAAATTTTTTCTTATATAGAAAGATAAAACGATATTTCTTGTAAAAAAATCTTAACATTATATCGTGTATAAAAATAGAAATGAAGGAAAATTTATTAATTTGAAAAATTGAGCCCATAAAAACTCAGGGTGTTTCATTCTACCCCCATAAAATGAATTTTTCCCTTGAAATATTTTACTCCAATATAGTAAAATAAGGATATATATACCTCATTGTATCCTCATGTTACCATGTTGCTTCTTGAAACTTATGGTTTATACATATATCATTAATCAGTTGGGTGGTAATTTTTTTTATTAATTTATCTCTATGATCCAAAATTTCAACCAGTTTCTCTTTATGAGAAGTATTTGGTTCCTGTAGTATACCTTGGAGATTAGTATATATGAACGATGAAGTCTGTAATTATTTATAATAGGTACATAGAAAACATATAAACATGAGATAAATTTGGTATAATATCCAATTGATAAGTTACCATTCTGATAGGATCAAAAATTTAAAGAGGAAATGTCATCCTTTGAATTTGATATTTCAATTAAAAAATAAATGGTCGATTATTTTAAAACATCTTTGTGGAAAACCCACATCATAAAAATGAATGCTAAAACTCCCTTTAAAAATCATTTTATAAACCTAACACTTACCCAATGTAACCTATTAATAGGTTTCCACATATAAGAACATAGGTGGAATGTGAAAACAAAGAAAAAAGAGAAAACTAAAGAAAAATTTATTATGGAGAGTGAAAGAGAAAATTTTCAAAAGAAAGATAAAAATAACAATGCCATACCAAAAGTTGATTGAAAAAGGTCATTGATATCACAAAAAACGAGGATAATGGGATTTTTTTTAATTTCAATACTATTTTCTAAAAGATGACTTTTTTTATTAGAATATATACATACTTGATGTTAACACAATCTCATAATTTGTTTTTCAATGAAAAAATTTAACATCATCTCCGATTTCAAGAAATTAAGGTGAGATTTTCATTTTTGATGAAATAGTAGATCATGTGATCTGTAGATAGAATGATAGATCATTAAATATATCTTCATCACAAAAAATGGTTGTCAAAAGTAATTTAATATACATAAATATTTATATTATGAAAAATTATTCTATAAAACCTCATCAACATTTCAATGTAAATAATTTCATAAATTATTACCATTATGAACCTTCAAAAATATTAGAATCCAAGAAATTTTAAAAAAGGATACTAAAAATCCAAAATCAAATTATCATTAGTCCCCATGAATACATTATGTAGCTTCTAATTATCTCATAGTAAACATTTGAAGACCATTATAATGTATTCTACTAAAACTTGGTAATATCCTAAAAAAGCCACATAATGCTTAATTCAATATATAAGAATATTTATTATATCAAAAACGTTTCATTGGAATCATGGCTTTATCCTTCTAGTAATATAATATGTGACTACATTATACTATAATACATGATGGTAACCACATGAAATTTTACTAATTGATAAATAATAAAATATAAATTGAGATTATTCGGTCAAAAAACAGACTTGAAATAACCAACAAGGAGTTTAGTATATACATTCCTTAATTAGCATGGTTTACTTCATCCATTGTGATAGCATAGCATTTCCCTTTTTTGATTTCCTTAAGGTATTATTGTGGATTATCTTCTATATTTACCCTTGGATTGGGATATTTTTTTTACATAGTGACCAAACACTTTTCATTTATAGCACTGAAGTGTGAGTGGTGCATTTTCTTGAGGTTTTTTATCCAATAATTTCCTTGACTAGACTTTGATCATAACTCTAATAATATTTCTCTTGATGGATAGGATTCCTACACTTGAATCATCTTCTTTTTTTACATATAGAAATTCCCTTGAGTTCTCAATTCCTAATTTATAGATTACAAGAGTTCGAAAATTTTTATTCTATCTATTTGAAAAACTAATGTACTTCCCATTAAGCTTTATCTTCTTTTTCATATCACCAAAACCATTATGGTAGCTATCATCCATTTCCAGTTTTAGAGCATACCAAAAAAATTTCATTAAATCTTTCAATTTTCATTATGGATAATACTTTTTAAATATTTGGTTTTATTCCACTAATGAATCAATCAATTTTAAATTCTTGTTGGTTGATAATTAGAGAAGCGTACCTTAAAGTATTGTTAAATTTTATTCATAGTTTCCAATATTTTTATAATCCTATTTATTTATATTAAAGAACTCATTATCAATTTTTGTCTTAATATTAGGAGGAATATAATTATTGAAATATAATTTATTGAACACATCCCATTACATAGAGTCAATATTTTTAATTTGAATATATTCTAAATAATATTACACCATTTATATACTGAAACTTTGAAATGGTAAGTAGTTAAGAAATTATTTTCATGTCCCTATCATATAAGGGAAAAAATATTTTCATATTGCTGATGATCCATTGACCAGTCACTAATGAATTATAAATCCCACTAAAATAAGGTGGATGATTCCACATGAGGTATTCATCTGAATTTAGTTCCCTACCTTACTCATTTTAATGTCTAGTAAAACTGAGATATTTTGGGAGTATACTGATAATATTTCTCATTCTATCTCCCAAAACATCTAGTTTCTTAGGAGATTATATTTACATTATTTGTTTCATTCAACATCAACATGATTACTTAAGGTTCCAAAAATTGAGTAAAAATAAAAATAATAATGTGAAAAACACTAATCATACTGGGAAAACCTCATATTGAATGGAAATTATTGATAAAATTTCAATCTAGATACCATAAGATTAAATTAGGTTATTCATGATCATTACCTAAATATGAGGATTGTAACCTAGATATACCCTAAGGGTTATTAATATGGTTTTTCCAACATAGTTTCCAATTTTTAACTAAACCTTTGTTCTGATACCAACTATCATGACTCATGATTAATATACATGGATATTACATCATTTTTTGTGAAATAAACATACACACACCCGATGAGCATATTAGTTTTGTTCAATTTGAAAGTTTAAACATTTATTATGATTTACAATTCATCTAATTCTTCTCCCACCAACTTCATCATACCAAGAACCCTTTTTGACAGATCATATTTAAAACAATTCATCATATCATAGGGAAAAGTAACATAAGATAAGGGTGATGTCTCATGACCAGTAAAGGTAAACAAGGTATATATGTAAATATAAACATTAGAATAAAGGGTATGAGATTGTGATCATAAAATTAGAATATTATACCCTCCATATTAAACACCACACAAATAAATCATGGAATAAGCATTGGTTGTTCATAAGACATGAATTATAAGAGAATCATAGAACATAATAAGTGAGATCATAAAATTTACATAATACATGATATTTTTACATACACATAAACATGAAACACTGAAAAATTTTATAAATATTAACAAGTTCACTCATTAAATTAAGGACATGAAATCAGGCCATTTCAAAAATATACCATCCTAAAAAACAGGTCCATGCATAAAATTATGGACATGAAAACCAGGTCCATGATTGGAATTGGGAACATGAAATTAGGTTCACACAAAACATATATACCTTATTAGATTTACATTATTAACCAATCCATTATAGGGAGATATAGGTACGACCATTCACATAATAAAAAACAAACATATGTGTTTTATATAAACATAAACCATTCTTCATATTAGAATCCATGGAATGAAATGAGTTTCTGAAATATCATTCAATCATAACATAAACCATTAAAAAAATATTTATTTAATAAATATAATTAAATCATAACCATAAATAAAATATTGTAATTTTTGTAAAAATATTCTTTAAAATTGTTCATGTAAATCATAAGTAAGATAAAATAGTGTTATCGTAGATTTACAATTAAATCTTGAGGAAAATATCCTTTCTGCTTTGAAAACGAGTTCTTTTATTAAAATTACACACAATTTCAATATAATGCATTTTACTAGATTATAATATTTTAAAAAATTTAAGGGAATACCTATGAAGTTCGTCTTTATGAAAGTGTAAAAATAAATTCACACTGCATAATTTAAAAAATATTTCTTATCATTGTTTTTCCGAAAATATCATAAAGTACCTCATTTGGAAAAAGAGAAAATGATTCCTTTCAAAAAATTTAGTTAAAATATCAAAATGGGTAAAAATGAATTCAAATATTCCTATGATAACAGTAAAAATTATTTTTAAAGAATTTTTAGAAAACATGGATGTGGAGGATAAATATTCACCAACTGATATTTAATGTGAAATAATCCTAAATATTTATGTGATTCTAGAATAAATAATTATCAAATTATAATAAGTGGAATCATATACCCACGAATGAAATAAAATTATATGGATATGAAAATACCATAATATTCTGAATAATACCCATAAAATACATTTAAGGGGGTTATATTCACATGAAAAAAATGAAGAAGTAGTGTATAAGGCTTCTGTCCCACAAAAAATAAAAGCGAGACAAATATCTCTTACTTTATGTATTGACTCCAGTTGTACTCGTAAAAAATTAATATATAATAAATTTATGAATAATATAAATATATTATTGGATCATACTATCATATATAATACAATATATGAATTTATTATGAATTTATATTACATGTTTATAATCAATTTCATGAGAATTTTTTGTTTCAAGTAATATCTACATTGTTTTCCCATGTGTTTCAATTTATTATAATTCTGGTTTTCTTAATTATATAATGATTTAATTATATTAATATTTATTAAATTGATTAAATAACATATATATTTATTATATATTTATTTTTATTTATTTATAAATGTTACAATTATAAAATGAAATACAACTTTCATAGAGATGGTAGGCCATGCGTACGCAGGAATACTGTTTCCATTTTCTTGTCATATTAATATAAATACGTTAAATTTAATATATAAAATATAATTCTAGTATAATTATAATTAAAAGTATATAATATATTTTCACTTAACCCATCCTTAATAAATTTCATGTAATTTTTGAACAAATCAAATCACATTAAGGAGGCGGTAGGTTACATGCCCAAAAAACAATCTATCGTTTTACAAAAAATGGAGAGAAAAAATGTATGAGTTATATAATAATTAATGAATAAAAAGTAAATCATATAAATCATATAAATTATTAAAAATAAAAATTATATCATTATTCCTAACTGTGAATATCGGAAATGTATTAATGAATGATTGCAGTTTGAGACGCGGTAGTCCACCGTACCCAAGAATGATGATTTTAAATATCATTTGATAGAAGTTTGTATGAGTGTAGGTAAGAAACCAAATATAAAAATATATCAGTATATTTAGGATACCAAGGTTATTATTTAATAGGAAATAAAAATTATTTTATGGTTTTAAGTATGAAATAAAATAAAAACGACCATTGATGAATATTACCTCTTCTTTAAGTATGTTATTTTTATTTTCAATGAAATACTGATTTGGTTGGATTTATGACCAAAGTAATGATTCTAGGATGAAGTGAAGAAATTTCTCAGGATATTTTGATAGACTTTTTTCATACCAAATAGGTTATGATTTTTTAATAATTGGGGAAAAGAGGATCCCTTTTATAAGGGATGGAAGGGGAATTTTTTGAATTTATCCAATGATTAATTTATACTAAATTATATCTCAACCCAAATACCAAAAAATGAAAATTATTTCAAATATAATATAGAATATGGTGATAATAACATCATCCAATATATTTTAGATAGGTTTTGGTATAATATTAAACTTTAAATTTTGGATAATCCCATAGTTAACCTTATTTAATTTTACTATGGTAATAAATGTTTCAATATTAAAAGTTAGATATTTTTAGTTATACGTTGTAAATACGACCATAAATGAGATATTTATGATATTTTAGACCATATGACATCCAATTTTTTCTTTTTTAATATTTTTATGATTTTATAATAATTTATTAATATATTATTTTCATAAAATATCCTTAGTGTCAACTATGACAGTATTTGTTATGCTTACATTCTGAAAATAAATCAAGGAATATAAATTAGAAAAAATTAAATTTATACATCCCTTACATGTCATATTAACTTATAAAATTCTTGGATATAATTAGTTAATTAATATAATATTTACTTTAATATTTATATTATCATTTACTTGATTGTTTCATTTATTAAATAATTACAACAAAATCATTATGTAAATATTTATGAAAAATATTTCGTCACTAAAATTTAATAATAAAAAACACTAATTTATATAAACCTATTACATTTATAAATAATATTAAAATTCTATCATATATTATATTTAAAAACATATTAAAAATATTATACTTATTAAAAGTAAGAGTGTAATTTTTTTCACTCTATTAGAGTTTATTAATATCCAATCCATTTCCATGGACAAGTATCCATTAAATTATATAATTTAGAACCATAGGTTTTGAGGGTAAAATAAATTTAATTCAATAAAATTTTGGAATTTTTAAGGTAGATCAATTGTATTTATAATATTATGTTTAGTCTTAAATACATGATTTACCCTTAACTATGGTAATAAAAATTACTAAAATTACTATTAATATTGCCCAAAATTAAAATATACATAATTAATAAATTTGATCTATCCAACTAAAAATATGTATTGCATTTTTCTAAATTAAATTGATATATTTCATCTAAATTAATTAAAAATTAATCCCAGAGAAGGGACGAAACAATGTGTCATTAAAGTGATAATGTTCAAATGATTGAAATGTATTCATATCTAAATTCAATGTAAAAATTATTATAATGACCTATATTACATTAACTAAAAAATGTAACTCATTTTAATTTAAAATTATTTAATAAAATTGAAACTATAAATTATTTTGATGAAAATTTTGTTTTAAATTAAAATTCAATATTTTTCATTATTCATCCAAAAGTGACATTTATTCGATAAAAAAAACTAAAAAAAATTAGATTTTGATATCCTGATTTCAAATAAGATTCTAATTTTTTAAACAAGAATTTATAATAGTTGTAAAAATATGATTTTATATAAGTTCACCCTTTAATGGTGATAAAACTACCTTTTTAGAGAAATACATATTTTATGAGAAATGTAGTATTTATTCCTATATCATTTCTATAAATCCCATTAAATGTATTCTAAAAATATGATTAAATATTATATATATGTGTGTATCATAATTATAATCTAATAAGAGTTATTTTTTAATATGGAACACACATTTGTATAGTTTTTCCGAAAACAATTTTCTTTTCATTTTAAAAAGGGGTTCAAATTAATTTATAATTAATTTTTCATAGAATTATATATTCATGTGGAAACCAGAATTTATTAATTTAGTTAATCATGTTCATACCCTCCATTTTAATGTCATGGTTATAATTCTTTTATTGAAATAATTATAATAATAAAATGAAATTTTTTAGAAACTCTGTTTTGCGTGTAAAGGAAGCTATGCTAATATTGTGTGTAGCACAAGCTTATCTTGGTGAAGTGTATAACACGATATATCAATGAAATTTAATTTATTAAAAAAATTAATATAACTGAGGGTGTGAATAATTCACACTTATAATAGACAACTCATATAAGAAAACCGGCTTTTAAGATGAATATAAACAAAAAATATTATATAATTACTAGTACGCAGTTTGTCGAGTAGGGTACATAGTGTGTAGGTATGCTTTATTAGGATTGTCTTGTAATTATATATCTAAATTCATATGATGATAAAGTACACAAATGGTATAATTTTGTACACAACCTATAGGGAATCTCATGCTTCTTAGTGAATACATGAGATACATAATGAGTATACTAGATTACTATAGATGGTGCATCTAGAATGTACACAATATGTAGGTCATAAAAATAATAGTATGTTTGATTTAATATTATTATCATGTAATTAACTAAAATATATTCTCAAATAAACCGGTATACTAGAAAATTATAGTTGATACACATGGTGAGTTGGTCATACTTTGTAGACTGGTCTTATACATTGTGCACATAGTGATATCATTCTATGGTTATATAAAACATGTTACTAAATGTGACATGAAATGTGATTTTTCAAAATACCATGCCTAAATAAGATTGAAAAAATGATGATTCATGTGATAATATTTCCATGTGTATAATTTTCAAGGATATTAATTTCACATTGAATATGAAAAATAATGACATACATTATTTGTTAAATTGTAGTAAAAACTGTGAATAAATGAATTTCTAGGGTATGAAACGTTTTTATTATTACTAAATACACTTCTACCACCTTTTCATCTAGATACACCTCCTACAATTGAAAAACCAGTCACTATAAAGCTTATCTTCATGCCTCGCTAGGATGATTTTTGGGTTATCCTTTAACATAAACTCATTTCCATTTATTGGTTTATCAAAAAATGTATATAACTAATAATTTACTAAAAAAATTTCATTGTAGAGTCATGAAATTACGAATGATTTCAAGGGTAATATATTGACTATAATAGTTCGGATGTTGAAATCATAAATTATTTAATAAACAAAATAATTTTTTCTCTATGCCAAGTAATAATAACCACCAATATAAAAATTATTTTATTAGAAATAAAATATCGATTATATTTGCATAAAATTATAGATTAATAATGACTCTTCAAGCCCTTGTTTACTACATTCTTGTAAAATGAAATAATAAATCATCTATGTATACATATTTAAAAAGAATGTTTTATTGTATATCCAAAATAAAATGACCAAGTTTTAATAGAAATAAATTATATTAATTTAATTATAAATAAATTTAATTAATCATTCAACTTCTGACTGGATTATGTATTCATGAAAAACTAATAATTTTTGAAAAAATTAATTTCTAATAATCAAATCAATAGTGCCTTTTATTCTATAATTAATATCAATATTGGAAAAATTATTTTAAGATTTTTTTTAAAAAATAGAATATGTTTCCATAATCATTAAAAATATTTTTGAAAAGAAAAATTCATGAATTTAAATTCCCTTACATTTCCATTTTCTTGGAAATATTCATTAATAAACACTTCAATCTGATTACAATATATTTATTTCTAGGAAATTATAAATGTTAATGTATTTATATTTTAATTATTATTCAACTAAAAAAAATTAATATTCTCAAGAGGGGAAGACGGGTAAAAAATGAACGAAAATGGGGATTAGTGTAAAAGTAGAAAAGTGTACTATCACAAAGGTGATTTTTTGTTACTTCATTATTACTTCTTCAATATACATATAACATGTCCATTCCATGACCATATATTCTACTCAAATTATCTATGTATGTTTTTTTTCACATTTTCAAAGAATTAAAAAATCATATTGTTGTTCTACTTTTTTCTAACATGAGAGATACATAGACATTCATCATTGAATCTCATTTTTATCTATAGAAGGAGTGAATAAATGAGGAGATTAAATTATACATTCAAATATAAAATAATAATAGAATTTTTTTGATTTAATGGATTCCCATTATAATCCCATTAATCCCATGAATATGTTCTAATTAAAACACATTTTACTTTTCTATTTATTTTATCTTTCTGTAGAAATTCAACAATACAAAAACACAGTTCACTAGAATCTATGAGAACCATGTCATCACCACTATTGCATGTTTCACCTCATAAAATATACGTGGCCATACCGATTCTACCACATTGTTTGACACCAATATATTATGTAGATAGTTTCATGCTCTAATTTAAGAATTAAATTCCTAAGTTTAAATATTTTCACCAATGTGCATAATTTATACATCCTCTACACTAGAAACATTATTTCAAACACAAATATAGTGATAGAATTTTCATGATATCACTTTTAAAGAAGATATACATATTTTTCCTCATTGACTATATATTTTATTATTAATAAATATTAATAATTCGAAAAAACTATAGTATCTAGGGAAATGTTAAAAAATTAATCATAAGGGTAATAACTATGTCCTCAGACCAATGGAGTTTTCAAAAAAAGTTATCTTAGGTCATTGAAATTGGTGATATTACACTTTTTCTATTTTAGGTGCTAATGAAACACAAACACAAAAAATGGGCTATGTCTTTATTAGGAAGAAATATGATTTACTATAATATTGATAAGGTATTGAATATAATCAATTTTAACATTGTAAATGATTGCATTATATGTTATGTTTTCCCGTACTATTTAGAACTTCTTGCATTGGTGGTCTATACATATTAGTGATCAAGGTATGTTTATTATAATATTTGAATATAATAAACCATGTACTATCATAGTGATAAAGAATGTAGATAAAAAAGCCATGCTTTACCTACAATGATCATAAAATAATTTAAATAGGTACCCAATATGAAATAGGATATAAATTTACCCATGTCTAGATAAATAAAATAAGATATTTTATCTATTAAAAAACATGAATAAATTATTTTCAAATAAATTCATGAATTTAAAAAAAAATTCTGGTACTAGTATTGTAATATTGATCATGGGAAATTTTTTAATTTTTATGAGTTTGGTATAATATGATCTAGTGTTGTTGTTTTGATACCATAAGGATATTGTTAAATGTGCTGGGATATTTATACATTTCTAGAGATATATTTTTGGTAATATATTTACATTGAATCGATATTTTCTGGAAAGAAAATTAAAATATTGAAACATTAATAGGTAAATCAATGAATTTAGGGTATATTTTCATAAAAAATGATATGTGATATTATTTTAAATGACTACCCAAGGGTCAAAAAGTTAATCAATAAAATTTTGTATTTTAGGCTTAAAACATGTGTGAAAAAGGGTTTTCTTATTTTTAAATTTTATAAACAATAATTCATGCATTACAATATCATCAAAATAATTTTATACGTATTAAACTCAATAGGATTTTATAAAAACATAAATTAGATAATATTTATTGACCTGTATGTTTTTTTAGGAAGTAATGAATATTATATTATTGGATATATTATAACATTCCTACTATTTTTATTTTTATGATAAAAACATTTTCATTAATAAAAGACATGCTTATTTTGTCACACAAGAAATAAAGTTCAAAAAATAAAAAATTAGTTACTTATTAGTAAAAGTAATCAATTGTAGATTATAAGAGTTTTAAGTCATTCATATGTAAATGTATGATCAATTAACATCATTTTAAATTTTTTTGTGATGAAATTTAAGTATAATATGATTTATAATAACTAATATAAAGGAAGATAAGAATAATATGGTGATATTTAATAGATTTTTTAATAGATTTTTTTTATAAAAATCTATTCAATAATATCTGACCAAATCATACTAAAAATATCTCAAATCAATTGTATAATAGAATAACGTTTAATTTTTACACTTTTGGAATAAAATATATTTTTTCCACCTTATGGAAGTAGTGGATTGGAATGTATAGTTCAATGATGAATTCATGTGGGATGAGGAAAAACAATTTTATATAAAATAGTGAATGGTTTCGTAAATATTTTATAGTCCTATATATAGAAAATAAAAAATAAAAACATAATACCTAATTCTTGGAGTATTATAGAATAAAATTACATCAAAGGAATACCATTTCTATTATTATTGAGATTTATAATAATTTTCATGAATCATAATTGAAGTAACCTCAAAATTTTATAAATCACTGAGATTCTATGATATATGTACCTTGAAAATAAATTTCATTTCTTTGATTTCTTGTGTTAAACACAATACAAATTTTTAATGAATAATGATATACTATTAATTTTAATATTTAAACATGACTACTGTAACCTAATATATTAAATATAGTGGCCCAAATAGTAATAGAAACAATTTTAAAATTAATTATAATGATTTTATGTAATGAAATTATAGTTATAAACAAGTACATAACTTTTAGTGAAGTCTTAATTTAAAATGAAAATAATTTTCTTTTCATAAAATGATACATATTTTTTTTGGAAAAAAAATAATTATCAAAACATTTAGAAAATTTATTCAGAGAAAAGAACCTTACTTTTGGAAATCATATTTTAAAATTAGCATAGGGTGATTTTTTTATAATTTTCCAGAAAATATTTATTTTTTAGTGAATATGGAAAAATAATGATATTTATTAATAACTAACTTTTCATATAAATAATTTAAAAGATATATTTTTTTAAAATATTTTCATAAAATTAAAATTAGTTAAATAATATATTTTAAAATCAAATTTATCTCACTATAATAAACTTCGTAATTATTTTTTGCATTAAAAAATTTGATATATATGAAAACTATCTCTTTGGAAAATTTCTTTTTCATCCCATATATGGGTTTAATATTACATACAAATTTCCTAACTTTTTTAATGTAATTTTGAAAAATTTATTCTATATTTAGAATTAGTATAAATAATATTATATAATAAGGTTAAATTAATTCTTTTTTAAGATGACAAGTAAAAACATAAAAAATTAATCACCTCTTTTGAGATTAAAACATTATCACTTATTGGTAAAACTAAAAATAAAAGGGAGAAAATGACTTAAAACCATTTAAAATCAAATTTTATGGGAATATTTATAACTTTTCACCATTAACGTTCAATAATTTTCTATTTTGGATGCTTTTGTTATTTTTAAAATTTTGGTACACCTTTTTATTTTCAAAAATTCATATTGTTTCCTCTCCCCCACTTATAAAAGTCACCCCTAACCACACATATTCACACTTCTAAAATGATATGTTTATAAAAAACATATAAAAATAATTATATTAAATCTTTATCCACATAATATAGGACTTCTAAAAATACGAAAAACCCCTTATGAATTCTTTTGGTATAAACATAAAAAAGTTTTTTGATGAAGAGTTAAAATTATATAAATTTTTTTATTATATTTACTATTCCCCCTCCTTAAAATATTCATAAAATATTGTAACATAATAAATTAACGTACATCCCCTTTAATAATATTTTATTATGTTAATTTGATGAACAATATCCATCTTCACTTCCACTAACTTGGAAATTAAATTGATGACCGTGTGTACGGTGGTCTACCACTTCAAAAACCAATGCTTATCATTTTCAATAACAACATCTCAAGGTTGGATATAATAGAGGTATTTTACCCAATGAAAGGGTGATAATTTAAATATACATAGTGGCACCTCGACCAAATATAATTTTTCATATAGAAAATGATCATTGGTTTGACGTAAAAATTGAATATGAACATTGCATGCATAATGTGAATATTTTAAAATGCATGGATATTCAATAAAGAATTATAGTGTGGTGTATAAATTGGTCAAACCAGGTCATATCACCATGGCAAGGAATGTATTCACAAAATGTAATAAGAACAAATTAGTAGTAAATATGAATGATATAGTGCCTCGACAGGTAGAGGGTGTGAAATGGGATAAACCTTTTAACACTGGTACATCATAGGAAACACATGTTGATGAAGAAGAAAATAATTTTTATCATATTTAATTTGAATATAATAAAACTATATGTATTAAAAACGGAGTCCAAAAACATGGTACTTCCTAAAAAGATGTACTAGAATATTTTCCAAATCACAACATAAACATATTTAATATTGATTCCAATCAATAATTTGAAGAGTTTAAGCTTCATTTTATCTCTTATTATTTCAACTATGACATTCATATTAAACACAAACCCATGTTCATTCTTATTTATGGGATGTAGAAAGGTCTGGCAATTGAAAAAACACATTAATATTTGGTTGTTCCAGAAACCCCCAAGGAACACATAATCTCTTCCCAAAACTCAAAACACAATCATTATCAATGTTGATTTCAGGTAGCTTAGCCTTCTGAACCAGCTCTACCTTTTTCTGCAACTCACTGTCTTGCTTCTGTGCTTCCTTGATTCTATCTGATAGGGAAGATGTAACTGATACCTGAAACAAAATAGAAGTACTTCCTACACAAACAACTCCCATTCCAAAGTTCATCAAATAAAAAACCAAAGGATCTCGTTCCAAACGCAAAATTGTTAATGAAGCATTACTTTTTCGTCTCAAAGCATCAGCCACTTTATTTGATTTTCCCGGATGGTAATGAATTGTACAATCATAATCCTTGATTATTTCCATCCATCTCCTCTGTCTCATTTTCAATTCTTTCTGAGTGAATATATACTTTAAACTTTTGTGATCAATATATATTTCACACTTTACTCCATACAAATGATGCCTCCAAATTTTTAAAGCAAAGACAATAACAGTTAATTCCAAATCATGTGTTGGGTAATTTCACTCATGAGTTTTCAACTGACGTGAATCATAAGCAATTACCTGATCATTCTGCATAAGGACATAACCAAGTCCCTTCAACGAAGCATCACTGTATATAACAAACTAACCATTCCTGAAAGGAAGTGCGAAAACTGGATCATTCACCAATCTTCTTTTGAAATCCTGAAAACAATCATCACATTCTTTTATCCAGATGAACTTAACACCCTTCCGAGTTTGCTTAGTCATTGGACTAGATGACCGTGAAAAATTTTCAACAAACCTTCGAAAGTAACCTACCAAACCAAGAAAACTACGGATCTCGGTTACATTTGTGGGTCTTGGCCATTCTTCAACAACTTTTGTTTTAGCAAGATCAACAGTTATGCAATATTTTGAAACAATGTGACCCAGGAAAGAAATTTGTTGTAACCAAAACTCACACTTGCTGAATTTTACATATAGTTTCTTTTCTTTTAAGGTTTGCAAGATAACCCTAAAATGACTTTCATGATCCTCTTTACTTTTAGAAAACACCAAAATATCATCAATGAAACAACCACCATTTATCACCGGACTCAACTGAGCCATCACTGTAGTAAACTAATCAATTCTGATTCTGACCATCTCAGCATGCTGATTCGAAAGGTCATTTCCCTCTATATGCCTTCCCAGAAAATCTGTTCTGTTTCCTCTATGAAAAACCATTCCTAACATGGAAATATCTTAGGAAAAGCAACATGGTATTCTTTAAATGCTATATCATTTCAATCATACCATAAATTAACTTATAATTTAACACTTTTCTAACTTCTAAAGTTGTCTAAACCAACCTCTGATACCAACTATAAGGCCCAAGCCTTAAACCTTACTTAATATTGAATTATATGAATAATTCACATTGAGAATATTTTCAGGTTTAGAGTTTTAGAGAATTATAACATAACTATTACCTCTCAAAAGATAACAAAATAGTCACTTCTACTAAGTTTCCATAAAATAAATACTCCTAAAAAGAAACATGTCTAGTTCCATGTTTTCGATATCATGACTTTCCCTTTATCCCATCCTTGACCCTATTCCACATTATGTCCTATGAAAAACATTTCAAAAAAAACTTGGGGTGAGCATAAAAAATCTCAGTAAGGGATACACAAAGAATGAAAACTGTTATTTTTTCAAACATCAAGTAAACCATGTATACATTATCAAAGTAATACCGTCACCTTTCTGAAGTAGTAAAAACTCTTCATTAAATAAAATATCATTACTTACCCTTTTTGTAACCAAAATTTTACCATAAAACCCATATATAAAACACATAACATATAAAGGTAACTTGGGACATAAACATACATAAGTCGAATAACCATACGGCCGACTTCCACACATATCACTTAATGGAATAGCCATTCGGCCAATTTCCATACATACTTAATGGAATTGCCATACGGCCGACTTCCATACCCAATTCATTGAAGGATATAACGTAACCACCCATCCTGGTATTCACGGCACCACCCGTCATATGGTTTATCGCGTAACTACCCATCAAATGTCCATGTACCAATATAAAATCATAAAACATAAAACCAATATAATGGAATGATAAAATTTCCACATTTCAATCACAATATATCATTTAAATATATTGACATAATAGAATCCTTTATCAAAACCATTTTCAATACCAAAATACATAAAAGAGTATATGGTATTTATTTTATTTTAAAAACATTACGGCTTGTTGAGGAAGCAAAAGACCAAATAATACTCGCGGCGGCGGAAAAGGTCGTTGTCACCGCATATGTTAAAACGAAACATTCCTTTTTGTCATTTAGTAAAACGCTTCGTATAAAAAGATTCCTTTTGTATAAAAGTAAAAGTAAAAGGGGTTTATACACGTATAAAATAATGTTGTGTATAAAACGAAATATGCCTCAATGAAAGGAGATTGAGACGAAGTCCCTTACCTCGGGTCCGACTTGACTCGATCATTCTTAAACGTCCTGAATAATAAACTTGAGTTAATTTATATTTTCTTAAGAACCTTTTTCAAGTTCATTATTCCTTTTATATCACTTATTTCCGCGTTTTAAACATTATGTAACCATTTATGTTAATAATGTTTGTTTTGTCGATATTTGGTTCTTAAGTCGAAAGTGGACTTCTTACAATTACATATTGTTCGTGTTGTCAATGGTTAATTATATCCAGAATTATATTCATGATTTTAATATCATATATATCATATATATCAATCATATACATGTATTTATAATATTACAAAATCATTTAGAGTTATGAAATGAAATTCACCGTTCATGGAGACGGTAAGCCGTACGTACGCATGAACGCTACTTTCATTTCTATTTCGTATTTTATAGAATGTAATAATAATGATATAAAGGTATATTATAAATCCAGTATAATATAATATATAATATCATAACTCCATCCTTTATACGTCCCACATATGGTATTAACGAATCAAATCACTTTGAGGGGGCGGTAGTCCGCACTTTTTTAAATGAAGATATCGCGTTTACCCATAATGGAAACCATAAATGTATGCACAAATGAAAAATACAGAAGCTTAAGGAAAACATAAACATATTATATATCATATATAAATATAGTGGCATATTAATGGCCACCTTTTAAGGTTTTAAATTAATGTTGATCAATCATCATTTCGGGAGACATAAATTCACCATCCACGGAAACAGTATGTCCTTTAACCATTAGATGTAGGTGTGTGTAAGTGTATCTCGAATCCTTCTTATAAAAACATCCTAGTATATTTAAGATACTGTATTTTTTACAAAATAAATAAATAAATAGATTTTAGGGTGTTGGAGAAGCAAAATAAAACAAAAGGACTCAAGTGAAGACATTACCTTAAAATCGGGTAACTCCCTTTGGTTTGAGATCAAAGGATTCCTTGGGAAGACTTCTGCCCAAAGTGAGGCTTTAAGGAGTAAAAGAGGGAAGTTGAGAGACAAAATGGGCAGGGTTTGGCCGAGCCAAAGGCTTTGGGAGTGTGGGTAAAGAGGTAGAGGTGAGGGCCTTTTAAGAGGAGAGGAGGGCCACTCTTGGAAAGTAAAGAAACGTTACTTTATTTTAAAATGAGTTTCGGATTAAAAAGGTACCACATTGATATAATTAGAGGCTAAGGTGATATGGGTTCTAAATTCACTCATCCAATTGGTTTTGGCCATGTGTAGGTCTTAGATTTTACATTATCTTTACATTTTATTTAAATCGTTAAATAATGAGGTCATCGCTGCATCATCATGATGTCATAAATAATTTAATTTATATAATGTCTAAAAATTATAAAAAAAATACTATGATGTAGGAAATATTTTTATATTTCTAATGAATATTTATAGTCAAATATATGACTTGTATAACCCCATGTAAAAATTATTTTAGTAAAATAACTCATGTTTGTGTCATTTTTACTTGAACATTAAATAAAACGTTATTTATGTCATTTCCCAACCAAAGTGGCTCCATGGGGTCCCCAAGTTGACCCATGGATTTTCCTGGTCGACCATGACACATCCAATATGGGTAGGACATGTTTCTAGGTCATTTCATTTTATTAAAACATTATTCTTACCTTAAACTGCACTAATTACCTCTAATCGCGATTAAAAACTTAATAAGTTACTATTCACCAAAAAATCAATATAATCTCATTGAACCACAGTTTACATATTAATGACAACCATTTATGTCGGATTGTTTAAATTCAAAACACAAAGATGGAAAAATTTCATTTAAACAAAAAATCAGTTTTTATAAGTACTACTTAGTGGTTTCACTATTCATCAAAAATTGAAGTTTTTCAGAAAATTACCAAAAATTCACCCTAAGATATATTTGATACTACGAATTAAAAAATGATGTCTATTTTAAAATATCAAATCATATAAGTTACATTAATTAATTTAATAAAAAATTCCCGCTGTCATGACAAATAGCGTGTTTTTATGAAACAATAAGTATCAAAAGATTGACACTAGTTTAAGTCCAATTTCAAAGTGAAATTGATTTCAATGACCACCATTGGATTAAATGGTAAAAATATATTCTAATTTCACTTTAAAACCAATTCAAAATATAATCTAATCATATAAATAAATTATATTAAAAAGATTTTTTGAATTAAAATACAACATTTTCCACTATTCATTAAAAAATGAACTTTATCGGAAAGATACCAAACAATTTACACAAAGTATATTTTGATGTCCCGATTATAAAGAAGAGTTTTATTTGGTTCAATAGATTGTATAAGAGTGATCAAAACTATATTTAATGACGATTCGCCATCAAAAGGCGATAAGTGAACCTTTAGTGAAAATTAGGGTATAAAAGCCTAAAATTGAATTCTTTCCGTATTTTAAGCCCTTATATTTTATTGGATAAATGTAAAAACATTTAAAAAACATATATAATCATATTTTAGTTATTTATATCCATTACCGCAAATACAACGGATACATGTTAATTACCATTTAAAATAATATTATTATATTACTAGTGTGCAATGTAAGATTTCAATGAAACTCTTTGTTGCGTATCGGGTACGCTATTGAACATAGAAACCCATTTAAAGTAAAATTAATATTTAATTTTGTAAATATTAATAAATATGAAAATTCTTTATTCTTTATTTATCTGAGATGTTACACCCAACCTTTAACATCACATAATAATGAGTTAACTCAAGAATTTACATTGATGATCTTTTCAGGTTTATATTTTTAGAGAATTAGGCTATAAATATTACATTACATATCATATATTACAAAGTGAACACATATACTCTAACAAATTCTTATCACAACAATAAAACTCTTTAAATAAAACCTGAATTATTTTCTTGATAAAAATATTCTTGATTTCTTCCTTTATCATACACTCCCTTATACCATATGAAAAAAATTTAAAAAACATGGGATGAGCATAAATATCTCAGTAAGGGATATAAAATAAGGAATGAAAACATTAGTCCACAATAACATAAAAATCAATAAATCATTCTTTTCAATCATAAAACATAATCTCTTTAGCATACCTCATGAAATCATAATGTATATTAATAACACATAGAAATCATAAATCATAATGGTAACTTGTAGAATCCATAATATACTTACATTGTATCATTCACAACTACATAGGGAGTTATGTTTGGAATACCGATCATATTATATTCCCCAACTCTCTTATAAGAAACATTAATGTTTTCCTCTATCATGTTTCCCAATGTATTGGAGAGCTATCTCAGGAACACCTTCCCTCGGTTTATCACAAAACCACCTGTATATAAACATTTCCCAATAACAATAACATATTCATAACACATAAACAAGCATAAATGAATGATAATGTTTCCATATTAAATTCAAAATATAAAATTTCAAGATTTTGACATAATAGATGATTTCTCAAAACCATTTTCAATACCAAAATATGTAAAAATGGTATGTGGTATTTATTTTTCTTTTAAAAACATTACGACTAGTAAAGGAGGTCAAATATCAAATAATACTTGCGGTGGATAAAGGTCATTTTCAACATGTACGTTAAAAAGATACATTCTTTTTATCATTTTGTAAAATGATTTTTAGAAATAGATTACTTTTGAAAAAAATTAAATTAAATTTAAATGAATATGGTGTAATTATACACTGTATAAATGAATGTCCTATATAAACCAAAATATTCCTTAATGAATGGTGATTGAGACGAAGTCCCTTATCAAAATCAGGCAGCCTAATTGCATCACTTAAAAATTAAGAAAATGTGTGTATGAAAGAGAAAAGGGTATCTCATCACTTTGATATAATATCTATAGAAATAAGGATATATATTAACATATCACAACATTAGGAAATGGAAATTAAACGACATAGCATAAAATTAGTCATTGACTAAAAGGGGACGGTAAATGATTCCTTACCTTGAGTCTAAATTGTCTCGTTCATTCTTTATATTGATGAATAATAAACAAAGGTTAATTTATATTATGTTCGGATCCATTTTCAATTTTATTATTCATTTTATATTACTTATCATCATCTAAGAAATATTAAAAAATTATTTACGTTCATATCTTTCGTTTTTTCGATATTCGGTGCCTGAGTTGAAAATGAACTTGAAATAATTACAAATTGTCCATGTGGTCAAAAGTAAATAATCTCCAGTGTGTTATTAATTATTTAAATACCATATATATCCTGAATATATTTATTTATAATAGTCCATACAATTTTTATATAATAAATGAAATTCAACGTTCATGGAGACAGTAACCAGTACATACGCATGAACACTACTTTCTTTTATATTCCATATTTAATGGAATGAAAAATAAAGGATACATAGGTATATTATAATTAAAATATAATATCATATTTTATATCTGTTACGTCATTCCATTGAAACCATCCATTATACATTCCATGTATAGCATGAACGAGTCATATCAATTTGATGGGGCGGTAGTCCACACTTTCGCAAATGAAATTATCGAATTTACACATTTTGGAAAGCATAAAGGGTTGATTTAAATAAAACAAATACGTATAGATACAATATATATATATATATATAATATCATATTTAAATATAGTTCCACCATAATGGACACCTTGAGAGGTGGTAGGGGAAAATTGAACAATCATCGGTTCATGAGGCAGCAGGTGGCCGTACACTGAAACAGTATGACATTATCCATTA
The DNA here is from genome assembly GCA_963277665.1 of Viscum album. NCBI lineage: Eukaryota > Viridiplantae > Streptophyta > Magnoliopsida > Santalales > Viscaceae > Viscum > Viscum album. Next base: position 92,177,902 of record OY728164.1, read on the forward strand.
GATTGTGTTTTGTGTAAGTGTATTTAAAATTCATATAATAACAACATCCTAGTATATTTAGAATACTGATGTTTTTATTTAATGAAATAGTAATAAAATATTGAGGGATGAAGTAAAATAATGAAAATAAACATCAGAGAAGACACTACCTCTAAAACGTGTAACTCAGGTTGATTTGAAAAAAATGCTTTCTTGATTTAAATTATACCAAAGGAAAGGCTTTTTGGAGGAATAAATGGATGTTGGGAGATTATTTGGGTAGATTTTGTATGATCCAATGGGCTTGAGAGGTGTAATTATATGGGTAGAGGTTATGTCCTTTTATAAGAGGGAGGATGGGATCTTCAGAAAGGTATTGAAATGTTATTTTATTATAAAGTTATTTTAGGTTTCAAATGGTCCCAAATTCATTTATTTCAAATATAAGGTTCTTATGGGTCGAAAAACTCTCAACCAACAGGTTTTATACAAGTATAGGTCACTAATTTAATCTTATATTTTAGCATTAACCCTTAGTTAACTAATTTAACTCTTACCACGTCTTCTGACATATTTGTACTATATGGTTAATATAGTTACTATATAATGGAAATAGAAACTCAAGTGATTCATTAAAATAGTTTTAAACATTATCTATGTCATTTTTTTGAGTCTTATATTTTTAGGAACATTATATCATTTAATAAAATAGTATTTGTTTTAAAAATTCATTTATGTCAATTTTGATACTATTCATGTCATGACTTATTAAAAATTTATAACAACATTATTATATCTAGAAAACATCATTAATTAAAATAAATAAGTCAAACACATCCCTTAAAATTATGGATGGCACAAAAAGTTTAAAAATAAATATATTTTAATATTTATAATCTCATTTATTTTAATCATTCATTAATAACGTAATCACTACATCATCATTGTGTCATACATAAATTTACTTATTTGATCTATAAAATTTTTAAATACTATACCATTTTGTAAATATTTTTATCATTCTAATGACTCTTTATAGTTGAATATATATATATATATATATATATATTATATAACTCCATATAAAAATTGTTTTGGTAAAAGATACATGTTTATGTTATATTTCTCATTACATTATGTTAATTTTTATAAAATGTCATATTCACATTAAAGTGGCTCCATGGGTCCCATAATCTACCCAAGGATGTGCATGGTCATACATATATCATAAAATAGGATTATGACACGTTCTATGGTAGTGTTATATTATTATAATGTTATTTTTACCTGTATTTACTAGATTTACACTTTAACGATGATAACTAAAATAATTACTGAAGTTACTAATCATAATGTCTAAAAAAAGGTACATATTTAACAAAATTACAATATGATTCCAAATATTGAATCCATTTTTCTAAATTCAACACATAGAAGTTCTAGTAATTAATTTAAAAATAATTTTTGTTGTCAAAACCAAAATATCTGGTTTTTAAGAAGTAATAACTATCAAAAGATTAACATGCGTTCATGTCCAATTAAAATATACAACAAATTAAAAAGACAAAAATTTGATTAAATTAAAAATATATAATCCATTTATAATTTAAAATCAACTAAAGGGACAATATAACTATATAAATAAATTAGATGAAAAGGCTTTTTTGAATTAAAATGCATTAGTTTTTAATACTCATTAAAAATAATCTTTATCAGAAAACAAAAAAAAATTTCAAAACTAAATTTTGATGTCCCATTTCTGTAGAATATATTTATTGTTTAAAATAAAAACATATAAAAGTGAAAAAATCTTAATTTAAAATGGTTTCTCCATCAAATGGTGGTAAAATAACCTTTTAAAAATATTAGTCTATTTCATGATTAAAATCAGATTCATTCTCATTTTATGCCTCTAAAATTTATCAGATAAATTTATGACATTTAAAAAACATGTATAATCATATTTTAGTAATTTATGTTCATTCTCTCCAATACAATGGATATAAATTAACAACTATTTAAAATAATATTATTTTTTTTCTGTATAACTCAAAGTTGTGTGCAACGTAAGATTTCAATGAAACCTATTGTTGTGTGTTGAGTGCGCTATCATACAATGTATCCTATTTAAAAAAAATTAATATTTTATTCATAAATATTAATATATATGAAAAAGTATTATTCTATAAATACCTGTGTCGTTACATCCTTCTCCCCATTTGGAAATTAGATCCTCATAATTTTAAAAGTGTGCTTAGAAAATTCATTGAAAATCCCACATCAAAAACAGAGTCAATACAACTATAAATTTTAAATAAATAAAGTTAAGTTTAATGTTCACTAAAGATAACACATATTAGGAATCCATTTTTAAAAAAATGAATATGGTGGAGAAACTAACCATCATGTTCTGAGGGAGAGTGATATAAATCATGATCAGGAAAAATATAACCACCAGAAAATCACAAACTTGTGATAGGATAAATGGTATTTGATTCCCCTGTAAGAAAAGTAAACAGAAAAAGTTTTTATTTTATGTTTCTTTTAATAAATTTTTAGAATTTATTTATTAGATAATATAATAACATATGGAAATATACTTGCTTTTGATTTAGAGTTTCATCCTTCAATAAATTTAAACCACATGCTCATCCTTTCTCCAAATAATGAGTAATCAAGGTGACATGGTCACACCTCAAGTGCTAGAATGAACTTATGGAGAATTAAATAATTCAAAAAAGGAATAATACATATTAACCTTGTCATTAGACATTAACCAATACCAAATTAGTTAGTATGAGATCAGATAATCTCCAAAAATGATAGTCCTTCAAAAAAAATACTACTATTAATCTACAAAATTGATCAAAAAATTCTCAAAGTTCAAAAAAGACCATTAAATACTCAATTGACATTAATATTATTCAAAATAATCCAACCATTATTGAAACCCAAAAATCAAAATAATATTATCACATTGTCATTAACGATAAATCTTAATATTTATCTTTAAATAAAGTCAACTATTACTAAAGTATCATATTAAAAAGTAATTAACCTAATCAAATATTATCTATGATTGTTTAATCATTTCCATAAATAACACAAATTGACATATGTCAACAATAAAAACATAGATTATTCAAAAATAAAATTTCAACCAATACTCAAAAAATGAAATCCCATAGTATTATATTTACCTTAGGCATAAAGTGTTCTTAAAAGAGATACCATCTTCCAAAATAAAATATATCATTTAATCACCGAATCATTTAACTATATTGAGGATATCCATTTTATAAATTAAAATTCTCTAAATAAACTTATTCTTGATCCATAATATCATTTAACTAATAATAATAAGTCATACAAACCAGGGACTTCACATAAGCCAGTGGTAGGTGACAAATCCCAGTCACACTTTGGTTGTGGGTTCGACTCCCACAGATTTGTCCTATGTAATGGGTTGTCACATGGTATGTATGTTTTCCTTTTTCAAAATCTATTTAATTTTATAATATTACCAAAAATGAGATAAATTTCTCAAAAATAACCATAATATATTTTAACCTCAAATGTTATCTCATACCTCGCATTTGCATGCCAAAAAGTAATATCGCATAATTTCCTCAAATTCAAGGATTATATAAACCCAAATGGTTCATTATAACTATATCCTTAAAATAGAAGATTATTATTCCTCACATAAAATTTTTACATAACAAAATTCAGGGTTACATATATTAGAGAAAAGTATTCCAATGTAATCCCATTAACAGAAGAGCATTAACACTTTTATACATTTCATCACATAGATTTCTATCATAACTATCAAATTTATAAAATGTAGAAGTTTAAATGATTCATCATTCTACACGATCCCTAAACCATATTTTCCAACTTATTATATAATAATTTATCCTACTAACTATATTATGAATTATATCCAAATATTCAATAATTTCTAAACATCAGAAAATAAATAATACATACCTTTCATTGGTCATTGTCTATGTCCTCATCCTCAATTGGAATGGAAGTAGGTATTAGTAATTATATATCTGTACATTCCTACTGATACCATTTCAGAACCATCTTTATAAGAAATCTATTTGCATAATTTCCATGGACACAACATTAAAAACATTCAATTGATCCCTTGAAAAAAACTTATTTCACTTTCATAGAGTCAATTGAATGCTTACTTTTTCCATGATAGGTTATTTCTTTATGACTTTCATTACCACATCCATAACATCTTTACATCCCTTTGAAGAATTTTCCTAGGTGTTTATTTTAACAACATTGACACATATGTTTTTTAATATACATAAATTTATGATTATTACCTCAACTTCAATAGGGATCCATTCATCGCATATATGATGACATAGAATAATCACCAAGGATCAAGTGGTCAATCATGACTCTGGATAGTTGTTTGAGAATAACCAAAAGAGTTCCCAATGAGGCACCCATTTTATTTGGTTTCTTATTCAGAAAACGACTATAGTTTCCTTCACATCCATTGTTACTTTCGTGCCTGCTAGATCCATCCATTTACTAAAACCAAATTGTTTAATGTGAGTATATATGTAAAATAATTATATAATATACCATGTGGAGAGTAAACACTAAGATATAATTATTCATGATATCTTAAATTAATTCAATTTATCTAAAATAACTATGAAACTTTATAATATTCCAACCATTATGGTTATGTCGCATATTCTTAAAAAAACCTTAACCTATAGTGTTATCTAAACCGACCTCTGATAACAACTATAAGGCCCCATCCTTGAACATCACATAATCATGAGTTAAGTAAATAATTCACATTAAGGATATTTTTAAGTTTATTGGTTTATAGAATTAGGCTATAACTATTACATTACATCTCAAATATTACAGAGTAGACCCTTCTACTGTAACAAATTTTTTCACAACAATAAATCTCAGTAAATAAATAAAGAATTATTTTAGGATAAAAATAATATTAAATTATTCATTTCAATTACCCATTCTTATAACCTATGATTTTCTTTTAAAAACATGGTATTAATATAAAAAGAACAATAAGGGATATAAAATAAGGGAAGGAAACATTAGTCCATGAATACATACAAATCAATAAATCATACTTTCCAATAATAAAACATAAAATCTTTAACATACCTCTTGAAATGATAGATTTATAAAAAACACAGAGAAATCATAATTCATAATTGTAACTTGTGGTATCCATAACATTCATACATTTTAAATTGCACAGCTACATATGGAGTTACGTTTTAAATACCCATAATAGTATATTCCCATAAATATCGTAGGAGAAACATTAAATTTTACCTCCATCATGTTACCCAATTCATTAGAGATAAATATCAGGATCAACCACCCTCAGTTAATCATAGAACCACGGATATATGTTAACAATTCTTAATAACCCTAACATATTTATAACACATAAAACAAGCATATAGAAAAGATAACATTTACACATTTCATTCACAATATATCATTTCAAGATATTTTCATAATCAATAATTTATCATAACCATTATCAATTCCTAAATACATAAAAATGGTATATGGTATTTATTTTTCTGTTTAAAACATTACATATTATTTTTGAAGCCAAATATCAAAAAATACTAGTGGTGGTGGAAAGGAAATTGTCAACGTGTGCAATAAAAAAACATTCGTTTTTTCATTTACAAAATCACATAATAGAAAAATATTTCTTTTCAAATCGATTTAATTAAATTAAAAATTATTATTTTTTAATTATACACCATACAAAATAAGGTCGCGTATAAACCAAAATATTCCTCAATTAAAGGAGATTGAGACGAAGTCTCTTATTAAAAATCAGCATCCTAATTGTGTCACTTAAAAATTATGAAAATGAGTTGATGAGAGTGAAAATGGCCTCTCATCACTTGGACATACAATTTACAGAAATAAGGATATATAATAACATATACTAAAATAATAAAATTTAAATTAATAGATAGAACATAAAATAAGACTTTGACTAAAAGAGGACGTTGAAAGGTTCCCGTACCTTGAGTCCAACTTGTCTTGTTCATTATTTATATTCCTGAATAATAAACATAGGTTAATTTATACTTTCTTAAGAACAATTTTAAATTTTATTATTCATTTTATATTAATTTTCATCATGTTATAAAAATAACATAATTATTTAACATTGTATCGGTCATTTTCTCAATATTCAGTACTTAAGTCAAAAAATGAACTTGACATAATAACAAATTGTCCATGTGTTAAATAGTAAATTATCTCGATAATAGTATTCATGATTTAAATGTCATATATATAATGTATATATGTATTTAAAATTGTCCATAACATCTTGAGATAAGAAATGAAATGCATCTTTCATGGAGTCGGTAAGCCATACGTTTGCATGAACAATATTATCACATCATTTTAATATTTAATGGAATGAAAAATAAATGATACATAGGTATATTATAATTATTATATAATATCATATGTTATATATTCTAAATTATTTCCTTAACTACATCATTTATACATTCCATGTATGGCATGAACGAGTCATATAACTTTAAAGGAGCGATAGTTCGCACACCCTAAAATGAAATTACTGTATTTACACATTATTAAATGAAGAAAAATATGATTTTAAAATTTATGAATTGAGATGATATTAAAATTATATATATCAAATAGAAGTATAGTTCCAGGATACTAGAAACCATGAGAGGGGGTAAGGAAAAATCGGACAATCATCGTTTCGTGAGGTAGTAGTTCTCCGTAAACAGAAACAATATGTTTGTATCGATTAGATAGAGGATTCTATAAGAGTAGTTATGATACATTTAATAATAACATCAATTTGATTTTAGGATAATTCTGTTGTTATGTAATAAAATAATATTAATAACATTGGGAGTGAAAAAGTAAAATAATGGAAAGAAATATTAGAGGAGAAGCTACCTCTAAAACATCTAACACCATTTGATTTGAGAAAAAAAGATTTCTTTAATTGACTTGTGCCTAAGTTAAGGTATATAGGATGAATAGATGGATTTTGGGAGTTTATTTGGTCAGATAATAGGAAATTAAAGTGTCTTGAGAGGTGTTATTAAATGGGTATATTTGATGCCATTTTATAAGAGGGAGTAGCTAAACTTTATAATGGTATTGAAATATTATTTTATTATAAAATTATTTTCAATACCAAATGGTACCAATGTCAATTATTTCACATATAAGGTGATATTGGGTCGAAAATATTTCAACTAATAGGTTTTAGAGAAGTATAGGGCACCAGATTAACGTTATATTTTGCCATTAACACTTGGTTAACACATTTAACTCTTACTATGTCTTCTTGAATATTCATACTATATGGTTAATATAGTTAATATTAAATGCCAATAGAAACTAAATATGTTCATTAATGAAATTTTAAAAATTATCTAAGTCATTTTTATGAATCTTATATTTTTAGAAATATTATATAATTTAATAAAATGGTATTGTTTTTTAAAAATAATTAATTTCAATTTTTATAATATTCATGTCATGACTTTAAAAATCCATAAAATCTTGATTATTTCTCAAAACAATCATTAATTAAAATATATCAAGTCAAAATCATCCATAAAATTTGTGGATGTATAAAAATTTACAAAATAAATTTATTTTAATATTTATAATATCATTTATTTATATCATTCATTAATAGGGTAATCACTACATTACCATTGTGTCATACATAAATTTATTTATCTGTTGTCTAAAAAATAAAAAAAAATTCAATAATGTAGTAAATATTTTTTTTTCTCTATAATAACTATTTGTAGTAGAATAAATAACTTTTATAACCCCATATAATTTATTTAAGTAAAAGATAAATGTTTATGTTATATTTTTCTTTACATTAAATTACTTTTACATAAATTGTCATTTTCACATGAAAGTAGATCTACGGAGTCCCAAAATTCACCAAAGGATGCCCATGGTCAGAAAAATATCATCAAATAGGAAAATGACACGTTTTAGTGGGTGGGACATTTTTTTATTTAAGATTTCAGAAGAGAATAACAAGGCCAAGATTATCCAATAAGTGTTTGGTTAGACATTTTATGAGGCTTGTGAGGTGTCTTGGGGACTTGGGAGGGATACAAGAGTGTTCAGGGGGGATGGTTAATCCTTGGATATAGCTCACCTCAAGCTTTGTTATGGGGATAAAATGGGGAAATGATCTATTTTTTAACTCATGACTTTTTGAGGGGGAATCAACATATTCTCCATTAAAATGTATCACAAGGTATGGGGTATAAATCTAGACACCCTATTTCAGGACACTTGATGAAGAAATAGTTTTATAGGAATATACAATAAGTTTATAGAGAGTCTCTCCATTTTGTGATCACTTACTTCCATCTACTTCATTTTCCTTAGTACGAGGTTTTTAGGATAAGGGATTTTGTGGAAATTCCTCCAAAAAATGATGGAATCAACACATTCTCATGAGACATATTCTCATCTCGTGATGAGTTGTTCAATTATTCAACTAGAACACAATGGACCATCATTAGAGTTATGGTACAATTCATCATGATTTTTATATTTAATTTCACATAGTTTATTCAAATTTTATTATTTGAATGGTGGTGTATATTGCATATTTAGATTAGAAATTGTTTGGTGGTGTTTTAGGGGAGGTTGGAACCTTATTTATTAACGTTGTGGAAATTAAATGATTCATGGTGATTATTTATATGTTTTTCCAAAATTTATTTTTTAAATTATTTAAAATTGAATAAAATTAGTTTTTCCAGATGTGGTGGTGTATGTGAGGATCTTGGGAGTGCATGCAATGAATAGTTGTGTTTGGAGGGGACTGGATAGGTAATGGAAGTAGATTTCAGCCTTTTTCAATAATTGCTAAATATTTTTAAATGAGTTAGGTGGTCCTTGGTACTTAATATATATATATATATATTAATGGGAATTAGTTGAGATTCATGTGATGCATCTTCATTTCCCAGAGTGAGTTGACACACTTAATAAATTAATTGAATTGATAAATTAAATTTAAATGTATCTTTAAAAATAAATTCATTATGACATGGGGAATGAAGTTTCAAAGGAAACATTGTCCCTCGTGAACATTTTTTGATTCCACTACCATTTATAGGAAACATTGGTAGTTGTTTTAATTTACTACAGGAAAATCATTACATTAAGGGGTGTGACTAAGGTTGGTGTGAAATGGGATCCCTTTTATTAAATCCCTTAGAAAACTCTAAGAGGTGGATTGAAAACCCTTGTGATTATAACCCGAAGTAGTATATAAAGAACCATTAAGATACCAAATATTTATTTTGATCATCATGATGGGTATGGTTGATGAGCTTCCATAGTATGTACATGAATAATATATGGTCCATGAGCCATCTTATGAGACCATAGACTATGAGGATTAACTATGAGGCTTCTGAGGACATTCCAAGGTTAGGATTCTACCAAGGGATATGTTATCCAAAAAACATCCATTGGTGACTATGAAATAAGACATTTACCAAGGACCCATGTGGGGTACCTAACTATTGTATTACCATAGGGGACTTTATTAGGTTCCCCGATGATAGAATGAACCTGAGTGCATATAGTTGGTTATGGATTGTGATGGAAGGTTTAGGTATTTCAATAGTCCTTGGACATTGAGTTATTTATCATATGATATGGTATACACCCTATTTGAAGTTTTGGTTAGGAATTGGAAGATTCACATTGGGGTATTTTATCATTTCTATATATTAATTCTCATGGAACTATGTTTGTTAGTTTTTATAGAAAATAACCATATTGGATGATTGAGTTATTCTTGGATATGAATATTACACTAGGGATGGTATATATTAGTATTTTTTGAGGAAACTCTTATAGGGGAGGTCCATGAAACTTATAGGCTAAACCCTTGGATGGGAAAACAACCCAAGAGGTGGTCTATGTTATTATTCATGGGACATCCGTCAATATTGATTCAAAAATGATTCTACACACATGGATGAATATTTCTAGGATAATTAATCGGTTATATGAAACCTATACGTACTCTAGAGAGACTTGAGTATGTTATTTTGGGAGACAGGGACATTACGACATGCTCAGAGGCATACAATCATTGTATTATGTAAGTATTTTTGATCCGGGTCAAATATATAAGGATTAAAAATGATTTAATTTCATAAATTGGTTTTTATGGTCCATATGATGTGCTAATATACATTATGTCACATAAAAATTTATTTATTATTGTTTTTTTAATTTATTTACGATTTAAATGTTTATTTAATTATTTTGTACATGTCACATGAACACATCACTATATTGCTGGTTATTTACTGAACCGCATTAGTGGTAGCATCAAAAAATTCTTACCAATACCCTTTATAGGAATACATTAGACTTGGGTTCTCAAGAAGCTCAACACATGTTATAGGAATAAGTTGGTCTGAGTCATAATCTGAAGACACAAAATTGTATAAATGAAATTCCCTCATTTTGAATAAATAAGTAAATTATTAAATTATGAAGTTATAGAAAAAAACATACACTAAATTTTATATATTGAAGAGTTATATGGTTTTTTATATTTAAATTACCATAAATATTCATATTCATTGGTAAAATATCCATTTTACAGTGACTAATAAGGCTCATATATTTAGGGTTCTGATAAAATCTAATTGATATCGAGGAAATAATTAATGTAATCAACCAGTAAGATTATACCCAATGATTTTATTCATTATATTCTGAGGGGGATAATATAAATGGTATTTATCCAATTATTAAGATGAAATTTATATTGAAAATCTAAAAAATAATTGAAAATTTATATGGGAGAAGTTTAAGCTCCTTCGGATCAGAACCCAAACATTGTATACTGAACCACCCAAATAAAACATCACTATCACACACCATATCCATAGGTCATCCATTGGTGTAAAAAATTAATGTATCTAGAACCTAATAGTATAATTTATAATTTTTAATTTTTAGTAAAAAATAATTATATTTATCGCTTTTATTATTATTTTTAAAATTACTTAATAATGCATTTCATTAAAATTTTATTTTGAAATGATGAAACAAAAACTATATTTTTGGGAAAAATATTATTTCAATCAAGAAATTATATTTTATAGAATTCATGAAATATTAATGTAAATGCATTTTTTTTAAATATTATTATTATTAATTAATTATTAAATATAATAGAGAATATAATTTTTTGTATTCAGAAATTATTTTTATTAGTGTTAGAAACCAGTTATTATAAAAAATGGTATTATTCTGTAAATATAGATATTTGAGTTAAAAGAGTAAATTATCATATTTATAGAATTATTTTGATAAATTTAATATCATTTTTCTAATCATTATTCCAATATTATCCATTGGTTATTTTTTTATAATTTTTGTGGTAATTGAAATTTAAGATAAAAATTAAATACAATATCAATATATAGTATGTATTATATCATACAGACAATTCAAAAGTGATGTAATATATGTAATAAATTGTATCCTAGTCTAAATAAATATTAAACGTTTAAAATAATTTTCTTTTGAAATTATTCGACTAATTTTATAAACCATTAATTAATCATCCAAAACCCATATTATATTTTAATTTTTTAAAATAAATTGATTGTAAACATGAATCGTTTCCACATTACCAAGAGTATTATTTTTTTATATCCCATAATAAACATGTTAAATAATTAAAAAACAACCCATTTTTTAGAAATAACTGTAAAAACCATGTTAGGTTTTGTGGTTTTGATTCAATTATCATATAGAGTCAAAACCCTATGTATGGAAATTTATGAACATTTTGTCATCACATTTTCTATATAAGCCCACCCAAGCCCTAGTTTCCTTTCTCTAAAAAACCATGTATCATGAAATTAATAGGGTATTATATATCTATTTTCCTCCCAATGTTCTACCATTATCATTAGAATCTCCTCCCATTATTTTTGAAGCACCCTATCATGGATACGAATCATCTCCATCTCAAATTTATTTAAGAACCCACTTTATATTATTCCCATTATTATCCAATTTTTCAATTTTGAATATGATTTCAAATATCCTTATGACTTACCTTATAATTTATAAGTGATGATAGACCCATTTCAGTATCATTAATTACTTTTATGATCATTTTAATTCCCCATGTTATGCTGCTAGAATTATCCAACGGTTTTCAAAGCCAAACAATTTTTTTGTGAATACCAATACTTATTTCAACTCCAGATTATTCGCCTAGATTTAGCTATACATTAATGAATTTTAAATTCAATTAATATAAATTACACACTTTTATCCTAGGGTTAAAATTGATTAAATTAAAATTTATAAATTATGATTAATATGGAAGATTTATCCATGTACTTGATATGAAAATGATGGGTGCACCATAATTTTGCTCCGATATATTGGGTAATGTTGTAGTATCATGAGACCTAATTTATGGGATTAATGATTAAAACTAATCCAATATGTAATATATTCCACCTTGTTATGATGTCTTGGTGGTCATCGTTAGCCTATGTTTATGATGTCATCTTTAATGTTGTCTACACATTCCAATGTTGCATTTATATTACCATGTTATATCATTCCTAATTTTTAAATAGTGTGATCCTCACCACACCAAGGTTAAAATGATATTATTCATGGATAAACTGCACTAAATTAACTTATTATACTCTTTTGTACACATACTAGTATTTATAATAGTCTTTATATTTGTTATCCAGTGATGTTTCAGAAGAACATTAGAATTTTTTGATCATGTTAAGGAAGTTTTAAAAAATTTAATTTGTGTTATAGTTACATTTTTTTATTATACATTGATAATTTCCCAAATACAGAAGGATTCATGGTATTTGGGGATTTTATTATGTGTCCTGTTATTTAATAAATCATGAATTAACATGTATTAAAGACATGGGTTGTCATAGTTGATAATAAAATAAATAATAGCAATATTTTTCATTAGGATTTGAAAAATGTAGTAAAATACTTAAGTATAGAACAAGAAAGAGTATAAAATTTAAAAATATTAGAATAATATTGAGTAATTTATTTCTATGAAAATATATCCCTTTTAGATTTGACAAGCCGATGTGGCTTTGAAACAGATGTACATATGGGTATTAACACTGAAAAGATCATGATGATATGGATTTGAATATTTCCTCGTGAATCAAAATGGGCTTTCAAGTACACATGGATTTATAATCTTAAGGTATACGATTTTTTAAATTGACAAGTACCATATGAACCATTTCGATGGGGACAAAAATGCTCATAATATTTTTAACCTATAAAAAATATCATGGAAAACATAGATTGAAACCTAGAAATTCATAAGATAATTAATAAGTTTAAATTATGAGATAACCCATTATTTTTTAAATATCTCATTTATGTAGTTAATAATTGAAAAAATGAGCATCCCAAATCTTCCCTCCATTCCACTCAATGTCTAGAAAGAGGAGGAATATAGCGAAAAACCTATGTGAGGGGAAATGTGATGAATGGAAAAATAATATGCCCAACATAAAGGGCGTAGGAATCATGAACATAATTATTATACTTTATAAATTTACCCATTTTTTCATCCAAAAAAATCAATTTTGAGGAACTTCCAAATCCCCAAAGATAATAATACATTTCAGTTGAATCCATATAATTTCATTTGATCTTATGATCCCTTAATCATTGTTTAATGTATCAACACCATTGAAAATATCTTTTACATACATAAATGATTCATTAAAGAGAATTTCATTATGTTGTCTTGACGTACATATGGAGAAACTAAACAATGGTGGAAATTGGTTAAAAATATGAATCATGAGGAAGATAAAAAATTCATAGTGTCCAAGGAATTCCAGAAATTGTTTTTTTCAAATAAAAATTCCTCACATACATCAAATAAAAATATAGAGGTAATTATTTAACAAGTAAAAAATAATGAATCTATCAGGGAGTATGAGGAAAATTCACAATATGTGCTTGATATGCATCCTTATTTGTAATTAATGAATAATTTAATGTTGACCACATATTTGATGGGATGAATCCAATTCAATGAAAATCCCAATCCATTAGGGACATTGATATCTATGAAGAAATTATCCTATGTTCCATAAATATGTAATTGGCGGTCAGGGAATGTCATGGTTTTCATGGGAATAAGAAACATAAAAAAGAGTTTAAATCTAATGTTTGGTGTAGAAATATTATGGTGGAATAGGATCCAAGTGTCCCACTAATCAATAGTGTTTTGAAAATCATCCCTAAAATTTTCTATGAGGAATAAGGAAATTCATTTGCATGTAATGTAAGGGAACAATATTAGAATTTACTGATGTGGAAAACCCACAAATGTGATAGGAGAAAGAGGAATTATTCACTCAACCCATATCTAGTAGTACAATGTTTAAATTACAGCAAAAAGAAGTTTTATAAAATCCAATTATTTAAGATAAGGGTTTTCAATGACAATAAATAGCAATAACATCCAATATAATATGGGAGATATTAATCCATCAAAGCTACTAAGGTGGTCTGTGACAAAGAAGTGGAAATAGTTAAAGTAGTTCTTCATTAAAATATAATTAATTTACTTTTTAATTATTTTTATAAGCATTCTTTAATTTATTTCATGATTAGTAGAACAATTCGAAAACCAAAAAAATTCATAGACATAGTGATATTGGTGAAGAGGGAAAATGTGGAAATTTATTCACCCAAAACATATAAATCCTCCCCAATAAACAATTTCTACCTTAATAACCTATAATTCTATGTGATACACCATTTAGTATAATTTGACGCAATATAGGCATGGATTGGGTTTCGTCATATGGATCCATCATATATTTCTAAGCTAATGAAACCACATATCATATCACGAATCACCCTTCAGTTCAATATAAGTGTATGGAGGATAACGAATCATTTTCCTACCAATATCTAAATAAAATATATTATTTCATTTTTAGAAATAGTATCTCAAAAAAATGATAGAAAATTATGGAAATATAATCCTTGAATACATTCCCTTTGTATATTAATTCACTAATGTGTTTCCTTAATAATTTTTCAATCTTCCACCTAGTTTTGATTTGGAGTTCTTAATTTATCTCACTCCTAGAGCATTTATAATATAAAAGACTCTATATTGAATTTATATTATTAAATATGATTACCTAAATAAATAATTACTCGAAAATATAGATAAAGGGGTTATAAAACCCATTTATTTACCATGGATTGGACCATTCCACATTGTCAATAATAATGATGGGTCAATGAGAATCTCCATTGATTATTGTGAGTTCAACAAGATAATTATAAAGAAAAATTATCCTCTCCATGGGTTGGTGTGTTGTTAAAAAATATATAGGCATTCATGTATTTCTCTAATTTTTATCTTAATCCTTGATATTATCAAGTAAATATGAACGATGAGGATATCTCAAAGGTAACTTTTCATACATGGTTGAGCACTATGAGTTCATAGTAATTATATTTGGACCCATTAATTCTATAAAAACCATTATTTAATTGATGAATATAGAAAATAGAGATTACCTAAATATATTTTTTATAGTCTTTATAGATGATATTCTAATCTACTCTAAAATAAAAGATAATCATGAGGTGTATTTGAATACTTTATTAAACACCTTTGGGAATGAATGGATTTGCGAAAATTCATGTTAATATGAATTATGGCAGTAGAAAGTAACTTTATATGGACATGTATTCAATATTTAAATGATATATATATGGAGTTTTAAAATAGAGGCCATTGATGTATGGAATAAACAAATAATTATGATGAAAATTAAATGTTTCATTGGATTACCTATATTATTGTCAATTTCTGTGAAAATTCTATGGATTATAATCACCCCTGATAATGCTATATTAGAAAGGAGTCATGTTTTTATATAATGATTAATGTGAGGAAGTATTTATAGTGAAAATAAAGATGCTATTATCTAAATCTATGATCACTTGACCGACCATAGTGGAAGGATTTTTGATCTAAAATAATGAATATAAAATGTTCATGGGTTGTTTATGCACGAAAGATAAAAAATTGATAGCTTAGACCTCATTCCAATTAACAATCCTTGTGAATAAATACCAAATTCATGATCTATAATTGGTTGTAGTGACATTTATGATTAGTGAAATTATCTCTATTGTGATATGTGTTTCATATATATAGATTATAAAATAGACAAATATATATTAAAAATAGATTGATTTATATGATCAAATGAAGGTAGTTATAGATAATAAATTATTTTGGTTGTTTAATCCATTAATGACATGACAATTAAAATAATGGTGCTGGTACTATGAGTAGAAAACATCACATAACTCTATCCATGATGAAGATTACAAGGTATCCACTCATATTGGACATAAAAAATAATTAAATGGAAGTAATAAGAGGATATTTATCATAAAATTATCAATTAACTTATTAACCATCCATTCCTAAGAGGATTAAATAGGCCAACAAATATGATGAGTTACTATAAGATAAGGTAGACAATATTTTAGAGTTCCACTTTTCATAAGATAAATTCATAGTCTTTCGAACCTAGATATGTGTCCAATCAAAACATTATATAAAGTGGGAATATCTGCATGATTCATAAATGTTATCCATATCTATTCATCCATGAATAACTGAGATGTATAAATATCTGACGCAAAATTTCTAGTGGGAAAATGTGAAGATGTGTATAATATAGTTTGTATATGGATTCTTGGTATTCCATCATGTCACTGTGGAATGAAAAAAATTTAATTGAATGATGTAAAAATTTCCAATATCATTATAGAATTTGGAAAATGTATCCCTATATTTCAACATAAGACTCCACATGACAACTAAACGAAATAATGACATCTATGTAGTAGTGGATCATGTTAAAAATTCACTACTTTTCACTACTATAATGTTATATTTGTATAATGACTAACATTCAATGATATAAATTATATAATTGGTAATAATATACAGAGTTGTACTATATAATTTATTTTATTTTGATATGAGGATTACCTAGATGTTTTCTACAATACATTAGAAATAATTGGATATAGAACTAAGCATCAGCACTTTTTATCACCCTCAGATGTATGGAAAGTTGGAAATAACCATTAAAACTATAGAAGATATTCTATGATAATGTTAAATGTAATTAAAAGGATGTTGGGACCACAACCTTCTCTTCGTGGAGTTATCATATGACAACATTTTTTATTATATCATTAAAATAGTAACATTTGGGGATCTATATGTGAATAACTGTCATAATTTGATATACTGAGATAAAGATTGAGAGTGGAAGCTAATGGGGCATGATCATATCCAATATATTGAAGTGTAGTTTCAAACCATTCATATTTACATTAAATAAAAAATATGACAAAACATATATTCCGAAAATCATTAATGATACATAGAGTTCGAAGTTGGAGATAAAGCATTCCTTCATATATTATCATAAAATCCAACCATGTGGTTTTGGAAGAAAGGAAATATTATCCCTAGAAACACCTTCCCCTTTAATATCCATGATATTATTAGATTGATGGATTATTGATTATAACTCCCACAAAACCTATCACATGTACAAGATGTGTTCTATTTATCGCACTTAAGGAATCACATTCCATCCCCTTCACATTTATTGAAAATAGAGGTGGTTATATTGATGAATGATCTTTCATTTGAAGTGCCTCCACTGATGATCATAGATTATAGAGAAAATTTTCTATGAAATAAGATAAATTACCAAATCAATGTGTTATAGTGGAAAAAATGTCAAATGAAGTAAAATTTGACCCAAAAGAGGCATTGAAAGAGAATTAACCTCATTTGTTTTCGTGTATGAAATTATAATTTTGATATAGAAAATTTTGAAGGGAGAATAATTTAATGATATAAAATTTTAAAAATTATAATCTATATTTTTGGAAAAATTAATTACCGACTAATTAATAATTATATAGAAAACACATGTAGTGTGGTAGATATTTTGAATAGTTCTCTGGTCTTCCAAATATAAAGGACTATGTTTCAGAATATTCATTGATAATATTTCTATTCAAAATTTACCATTATTATTTTTATTTTTAATTTTATGATAACATCCAATTAATATAGATGAAAGTAGTGGTGGCCTCAAACTATAGGTTCACACCCTAAAATCCAATTTATAAGAGGTTATGTGGAAACCATCATTATTTCTCTTTTATCTTGATTATTACCAATTCAATATTCAATAAATAATTAATTTAAAAAACCATATATGAGAGACCTAGATTAAAATCAACTAAATCAGGAATGAAACCATGTTTGAGAGACCATGATTAATCCAATGTCAATATTCACCATTAATATTTGTTGCCGTAAATAATTATTCTATTTTCACATTGATGATTCTATATTTAAGTTTATATTAATAAAAACAAAATATTCATACAGATTATTTTCTTATATTGAAACATATAGAAAAAATCATGAACAATATGTTATATTAGGTTTGTGTCACTATACTGGATTCCAACTAACATTATAAAAACATAATTAGGTAAGTGGATGTGTTTTGATATCCTAATCAACCATTATTATGTTAGGTCAACCAAATGTTTAATAACTTATTTTTTCACATTTATAAGGATTTACAAAGAGGTAATCCATATTAAGAGTATATTTTTTTATGAGAATAATTAATTTGGTGTTTTCTGGGCCATGTAGAATCAGCTAACATGGTCTAACAAGGTGTATGGGAGGTGGTGACCTACTGTATACAGTAAGAAATTATAATTTAGGTTTATAGTTAGATTAATACTAATAATCCCATGTGTTATTAGGTGTAGTAGAGTGGATACTATGTTAGACATATTGTTGGATATCTTTTAAGGTGTTCCAATCAACAATTCGGATGGAGGAAGCACAAAATAATTGGTATCTGTAGATATGAGTTGTGGAGTATTGTTATTATACCCATTGGTATAATTATGACCAATAAAATGTTGTCATTGAGTCTCTATATAGGTGGGCATGTGATAATGTCACCTTAGGATTTCGGTAATGGGGTTAATCAGTGGCTCATATCTTGGTAGTTTGAGTTCCCTATTTTGGAAATTCATCTTAAATTGGTATTTTGTGTTCGAGTGTGGACCCTAAAATTTTGAACAAATTTTTTTTACCCATGTAGTTTGGGAACAATTATATAATTATTGATGAGACTTATAGGGTATGATAACTATTATAGTGGAGAGTTTGCAATACACTTTGTTTTTATGGATTTTTAAATTTCAATAAAATGTTGTTATTTTCATTTGTTGAATGAGTCAAATTTTTATTTTACATTACTAATAGAATTAAAATTATTGGATAATCCCAAAATATGTGTTTTACACATAGTATCTGCCTCATTAGGAATCATGGATGCTTAAGAGGGACTATGGATATGATGGGGGGTGGATATTTCTTCCAAAGATACAACAAAAAACTATCTATCCGCTGGGGATAAAATGGAGAAATATTTTAGTCACAACTACTTGTGTGTTTGAGTTTTAATCCCCCTACCTCATATCATTTTTCTCATACTATTAGGGTTCTAATCACTCACCAAATCCTTCAAAAATCTTGATTTTTTAGCAGTTTATGAGGTGATTTCTATTTTATTTATGAATATATCTATAAGAATTTATCTAAACCTTCCCTCTCCTTCATTATATTTTATTTTTCTGCTTATAGAAAAAAAAATTCAAATATTATTACACCATATCATGAGTTAATTTTCCGATTCTCATGAGACTAATACTCTACTAATGATAATGGTGCCCTATAATTCCATGTGTATATAATGGCTCACCCTTTTTTTATTGCACATTGAACCAAGGACTCTTTTTTATATTACATTAAAATTAAGCTATTTTAGTTTTGGAAATGGTTGTCTAGGTTGGTTATTTTTATTGGTATTGTTTTAGGGGTGATCTAGGAGTGTATCTCACCCCAATGCTCGAAGAGGCATCAAGTAGTGGATTCCGTAGCTGAATTTTAAATTTATTATGAATGATAATTAACAATATAATAATTTATAGTTGATTATAAAAAATGTTTTTATGATGATGTGTTATGATTTAGGATCCCATGAGTGTGGGATATAATTTTGTGAATATGGAGGAGTATGGATAATCTTTGGTAGATGGTTCCGGCCTTTTGAAATAAATGATAGAAATATTAAAAAGAGGAAGGTTCTCTACTGTACCTTCCATATTGCATAATGTGAGTTATTTAGGATTTTTGTGATGCTTCATCATTTCCTCAAGGGAATTTTCCAACATTATTAGTAAATTAAAATTTTAAAAAAAATTGAAATGTATGATTAAAACTTAATGTATTCTTGAATAAAGAATGAAGTTCCAATGATATGTTATCCATTGTGAATAGCCTTGATCTCCTCTACCAGCGATGGCCATGACTAAGAGTATTATTAGTATTACCTATAAAAATAATATCCATGATTCATGTGTCCATGTTCCGTGTGACCTAGGGGACCTTGTGTAAGAATTATTAGAAATTACCATGATGAGGGTGGAAATGATGGGTGGGGATCTACCAGAGTAGGGGATCTCACCACATGGGTGGTGTGTCCTTTTTGGGTGATGGGAGTGTAAGTCATGATGTTTTTCTACCCATAGTTGGGAGATTTTAAGATGTATTTCCTATGTAATTCTCATGGATTATACCAAAGAGATATGTTTACTTTACAATTGAGATAATTCTTGAAGAAGAAGTGGTTTCCAATAGAAATTACCTAATGGAACTGGTAATGCATCAAGAACATAATACATAATTGGATTTTTTATTGGATAAGGGATTTATCCATCAGGGTTTGTCCCCTTTTGGTTGTCTAGTATTTGTTCTATGATGGTAGATGAAACATTGGGACTGTGTTTCGATTACTGATTGTTGAACCAATTGAATGTTATGATCCAGTATCTTATATCATGGATCTATGATCCCTCTGACTAGTTATGAGGATCTTGGGTTTTCTCCAAATTTAATTGGGTGTAGTGTATCGTCAGATGATTGTTATGCCATATAATATAACAAATACTACATTTAGAAGTATATATTCCCCATAAGAGTGCTTCGTGATGTCATTTAGGATAAAAAACACCCTGACTATGTTCATGTACATAATAAACTGAGTCAACCACTTGTATCTAGATCAGTTTGTTGTTATTTATTGAAAGACAACTTGGTATATATCATGACTCGTGATCATCATTCCCAACATCATGAAATCATTCTGAGTACACAAATATAACAGAGACTATAATCCAACATTTATAACTATCAATTCTGGATTGATAGGGTACATTTCCTACATCCCATATTCTATAATGGAGGTGTGTAATATGACCAATATAATGTTCATATATTTTATTCATGGGATTAACCATAAATATTTTTTGATATCCAAGTTTTTTGGGGTTCAACATGATACTATCATAAGTTTATCTAGTAATATTCCAAGATGGAATCTCAAATTTTAGGTATGAATAATATGGGTATCAATTTTAAATTGTTTGGAGTGTGCAATAATTCATTCTAAAACATGAATAATCTTTTGAGTAACACACAGATTCTAATCCCACTCGATCCGGGTGAGGAGTATATCATGTTTTTTATGTATCTATATTTGAACAAATAGTGTTGATGCAGGGGGTCATGTTATTCTATATGGGTAGTGGAAGTTGAGGCCACATGAATGGAATTACCCAAATCACGATTCTAATCTATCTAGAGTGGTTTATGACTTAAATTTTTGGGGTCATTACGTGTTTGGTGAATAGTTTTCTATATATACTGACCAAAAAAACATATAGTATATTTTTTTCATAGTGATAATTTAACATAAAATAGTGGAGGTAGGTTTAGTATATTAATTAATTTTATTTTTAGATATCATATACATCGGGGAAGGGAAAATTATGCTGACACTTTGTCCTAGAAACCGGACTCTGGTAGTCTAGTTGTCTAATATTTTGTGGAATATGGTAACCTTATTATATGATATTTACATTGGGGTTCAAGAGGGAAAACATTATAGTACAATTATATACTTATAATTGTAGTCCACACTTCTAATCTATATCAAGGAAAAGCATTATGAGGATCAAAAATGTTTTTACTTGTTAGAACTCTTTGAAAGTAGGGTGTCACCTTCCGATTAGACAACAGATGAGGATTTGGTCATCTATGTCTAAAACCATATGGTTGTTTCAAATTGTATTCATATGGATATGATGATTGATTTTCATGAATTATTGTTGGGAGTGCATCCTGGTTTGACCAAAATGTACTATGACCTATTTTGACAATATTGGTACCCATACATCAAAAGGAAGAATTCATGTTTCTTGGCACAATGATACAACTATCAACTGGTGAAGGATAATCATCAATGACTAGGTAGTTTGTTGTATCTATTTACCATTCTAGAAATGAAGAGGGGTTATGCTACTATAGACTTCCTTTTTGTATGTATGCATTAAAAAAGCTGATATATGGGTGATTATGGAGTAGTTGAAAAAACAATTCCCTTTTCATTCATTCCTAGAAGAATAATAACGATGATCTGTTGGGGGATATGTATATTCTGGAGATAGTCTATTTGATTAATATTCCCTACATAATATTTTCAAAATAAGATTATTGATTTACTTTTGAATTATTTAAAGGATTACAAATGTAACTGTGTACATAGGGGATTTAGAGTATGGATTTCCACCAGTTTACAAAGGGGAAATTAGAGCGTACTATCCTAGTGGTAATGTACATGCTCTAAGAAGGCATCCGAGATTTTGGTGGAACTTGGGAAAATCACTTAGTGATGGTTTATTTTTACTATAAAAATGGATATTAGATGACTTTTCATATGGAACCATATATGGTGATTTATAGTAGACCATTAATAGCATATCTATTCTTGATGGTGGTGGGTCAGTTATAGTTTTTGGGACCAAGTTAGGTACAACAGGCTTCAGAGGAGGCCTAGTTGTTTCATAAATGTATGGTTACGACTCAGAGAAAGCTTAATTACTACGATGATTAAAATCATCAACCCCTTGAGTTTATAGTGTGTGATCATGTATTCATATGAGTTTCATAATGATTTGGACACCATTGTATTTAGTGGCATGGAATGTTAGTGACATGGTTTATTGGAATTTTTGATATTGTGGAGAGGATCATACTATTGACATATCAATTATATCATATATAAAAGATTTATTTCTATGAAAAATGTTTTTCTTGTGTCACTATGTTGACTATATCACCATAACCCTTCACATGTTATTGATGTTGATGATGTTGAGCTTATGTCTAGTGCATCCTTTTAAGAGTATCTGATTCGGGTAGTTGATCATACTGAGAATATTTTTTGGGGGTAGATTGTGTTATTGATCTGAATGTTTTTGTAGAATGGATGTGTTTAGAATAAATCACGGGTAAGGGAAGCATATATGTGGGCCGAGTTTCTTGAAAATTTACCCTCATATGTTAGTAACTCTTGGGAGTACGGTTTGAAGAGGAGCTATTATAAGGTGGGTAGATTGTAAGATCCCAACCTATCATAAGATGTTTCATAATCATTATAGGTATTTATTTACCCATGTTTTGATGATACATTGGTAGGTTTAATTTTGGTTTTCTGGGTGAATTTGGGGAATTTTTGAATCCTAAACGGATATGAAAGTTTGTCTCGCGGTAATGGAAAACCTTTAACTTTTTCCATGATTCAATGTTCCCCTTTATGGGCCACTGCAATGGGGTGAACTGCTAGGCCAAACCATGTGGTCTCCATCTAAAACCTATGAAGCCTATGATATAGGTGGTTTGTATAGATGGAGAAAAATTTGAAAAACAATTATCCCATCTAGGAGTAACAATGAACCCCATACAGTAGAGTATCATGGTTAGGGGGCGTAGTTTGGAAAACCATGTCCCTACCAAGGAAACCATTATTGGGGGATTTTACCCCCCCCCCTAAAATTTTATTTAAAATTTAAAAAACCTATATTTATATCCACAATCAACATATTTTTACCTCCTATGATTACTATCATTTTTGGAGGCTCATAAGAGGATTCCACGGATTCATGAACATCTTCTTATGTGAATATATGATCTTTTGGAAATATTATCTCCACACTGGTATTTGTTTTCTTCCACGTTTAAATTCCTCTTTATCACTTATTTATCCCCTAATAGGGAGTGATTATTTTCCACAACTTTAAATGGTGTAGATATAGGTTTATATATATATATTGTTTCATTGGATCTCAGTAGTAGGTTTTGATCATAGATCAACCTGACCGTTGTGAATTCAAACATTCTACATCTAATTGTTCTTTATGGTTTAATGAGAATTCATAAAATATCTTGCAGTTAGTAGTGTAATTCATAATTTCCATATTATTGATTATGATTATTTTTATATTATTGTGATATTTCATTTCCTTGATGTGAAATTTCATTATAATTAAAATCGATAATTTAGTACTATGAAATTGGGAAACCCTTTACTGATAACAATAGACTAGTTATAGATTATGATACTAGATTTGATAGGATATCATGGGGTGTTCAAATAAATTTGTAATGATTATTTATGAATATTAAAAATCTGAAAATTGGGTTAATAGAATTGAACTAAATTCTTATATAATGGGGGATAATTGGATTTAAAGGGTTGTTTTGATTAACCTCAAAATGGTTAATGAGATATTATCAAATTATTATAAATTGATTAATTCAGAATGATTCTTATTATTCCGTGTGATTAATGTAAACATCAATGATTGTGGTTGATAAATGAAATAGTTCATCTTGATGTGAATTATTGATAAGATGTTATATGTTAATCATCCTTTATATCGATATGATACATGTGATATTTTTGATTATCTTATCAATGTGGTGTGGGTCCTAAAATGATGATCCAAATACCCATGGGGTTCCAGACTGATGCTCTAAGGCCAAAATTCAAGAAAGTGATCAATGAGTTGTGGGGTTGGGAATTATTCTATAAATACCCATTGGGTGTTAAACTTATTCTCTAGGTCTGAAAGATATTGGATTATGATGATATTATATGTGAATAAGATATTTTTACTTGGTCTGATATTTAAATGTTCCGAAAATTAAATTGGCTGTAAAATAATAATTATATCCCCTGAATGAATAAATTTTTATCTTCCCTATGGAGTATGGTTTGGACACCAGCATAGGATGAATAAAGTATCATTGGTTCAGGTGTCACCATGAACATAGGGTCCTATGTGGTTTATTACAGAATAATTATTGTGAAACCATTTTACATTGTCATTATTTCTTTATTATGTGTGGAACTACATAAACTGTAATAGACTGGAGGCTATTTTAGAGTCCATTTTTATAAGGTTAGGGAGTTGTAATCAGACCATCCTCATGCTTCTGTATCATTACCAAAATATAAAACTAGTTTATAGGACATGTCAAGGGAAATATCCCTTTGTTAAATGGATGAGTTGGGATATGGGAGGGATAATGGATGTGGGTACCAAATGTTAAATTTGGAACCACATGGTATTTTTCACATTGAATTTATTTTTGGTTTTCATTTAACACATAACACTTATATAGAATGACATATCTACAACTTTGGTTTATGGTCATTTTCCTTATTTTAGATTTTTTCATGTGATGTTGGTTGATTACTGATTATGGTATTTTCATTTTTACTATTAATTTTTTATTTTGATATTTTTTTATTTCCACTCTTTTTCCACTTTGATTGATTGGGAATACTCCTCCCACATTACATGTTAGGACCCAAATAGTATTTTTTAGACTATGGAATATAGGGAGGCAAGCCTGAGTTAATGTAATGAACTATTTTGGGGCCTCGATATTTGGAACTTGGGTCAGGATGATACATCATATTCTCCCCCTCTACATATTTTGTATATGTGATCAATTCCATGTGATATCAAGTTTTTATGATTGTATGAATTTTAGCCACATTATATTATTATTATATTGGATATTTAATTTTGTGTATGCTCTAAAGGTTAAAAATTTCATATGATCTTAGGTAATTTATCTTTTATTGACACTGCAATATTTGTGGTATAGTCTCCTCCTAGTACTACTAAAAACTCCCACTAAAAATCAATAGCCTCAGGAATACAAGGGGGGATGAATGATGTACATTAGTTACCACCAATCTGAGAACAGATTAGTGTTCCATAGTAGTTGGATGTTATACCTCACATTCATTGTTCCATCCTCATTCAACTAGAATAATCTAAGTGGATCTCTCATTGTGAATCTGGACTCCCTCTCCCCTCTACTTTACTGTTTGGAGCACCGATTAATCTAGAGACACTTTTTTCATATGATTGTTCTATAATACCCTATACCTTCTAATTATCTTATGATTACTCCTAGACTGGGCTATTATGGATAGAACTATGGATTTTATAATGTTCTAAAATAGAATTCATTTATCATTAATGTAAAGGTAGCACATATTTATAAAAGATCACATTCTCTCTCATGATCAGATCTGGATCCATTGGTGTCAGCGATTCTCATTGGGTAATACTAATAATAATTTATTACATAACATTTTATTATTCATGGATACATATTTTATAATCCTTACGTGATGAGTTAGGATTTTAATTGGGAAATATTTGTATGTTCTTGACTAGGGTGGAAATTATATTCCCTGAGTATTGATATTCTTATGATAATAAGTCCTTGCATCTATAAGTCATTGTATGAATTTGTATATATGATGTTGATGTGTGTGTTTGTACTGTGATACCCTTTATTGATTTGACATGCATAGGGTTGAATGTGTGTCCCATGAGAAATTTCCCGATTTGACATATTATTCCTTTCTTTTTCATGACATTTATGTGGATGTTTGTATATCCTTTATAAACTCTTCATCAGATACATATATGACAATGTTTTATTGAATTGGATTGTTTGATCCTCATAGTGAAAGAATAAAAAACATGATTGATTGACTATGGAATTTGGTTGTATGTTGGATAACTTCAA
Source organism: Viscum album (assembly GCA_963277665.1). Classification (NCBI taxonomy): domain Eukaryota; kingdom Viridiplantae; phylum Streptophyta; class Magnoliopsida; order Santalales; family Viscaceae; genus Viscum; species Viscum album. Next base: position 92,205,152 of record OY728164.1, read on the forward strand.
TATTGTGCATGTTCAACCGATTTTGGAATGGAAATGAATTGTTGGAAGAGGGACATGACTCAGAACATTTATCATGTTATACCAATAGTGAATACATATGAATATGAGTATAGTTATGACGATAAAGGGATTTTGTGCACATACCATCATGAGAAAAGGGATAACCATAATGTGGTGACTGGTTAAATGATCCATATTACTAGTCATTACAAGTGAATATTGAATTTTCATTAAAGGTAGACATGGAAGTATTCCTAAATGGTTGAAGATAGATATTACTCTTCTGAATGAATATATTGAGATGATATTTGCATTATTTTTCATGATGTAAGTCATGAAATGAATCTTTACATCTTCTTATCCGAGTTGGGGTTGTATCAGGTAGATTGGGGGTTCATGGATGCCCAATCATCATGTGACGACTGAGAACATGTTTGGTTATTTATGAATTAACATTTTTTATAGAAAAAGAATTTATATATAGGTACAACATTATTAAGGTTTTGTTGGTTGTGTCCTACAAGGTTTATAATCACACCATAAATAGGAATTTTGATGTGTGTGAATATTTCAATGTAAAGGATACAACTCAGTGAAATGGCCCTATATTAGAAAACTAAAAATGTGGAGCTTAAAGGATATAGGAAATTTCAAAATGGAATCCAATGTATTTTTAGATTTTATTTATTTTATTTTCCCTTTGTCTTCATACATTGTGTGACATAAAAATTTATGGGTCCTTTGGTTTACCTTGTATGACATATATTCCATTCATTACATTATAAAATAATGTCTCATTTTCTATTATGAAATTCTATGGTTGTTTATTAATGTTATACATTGATTCTAATGATCATATTTTGTTAGGGAGGTAATAGTTTCCCCACAACATCATTTAGGCACAAGACTATATTTTGATACCTCTACATATAGGGAGGCACACATAATCACATGAAAACTCTAGCTCGGAACAATGATTCGTGTTCTGGTGTTAGAATTTCTATTTTTTAATCAATATTAGAAAAATATCAAATCATTAGAATAATTTTTATATAATAATTTTTTTAATATATGATATTTCTATTACAAATTCATATTTTTTTAAAAATATTTCAGAAATAGTAAATATTTAGAGTCATTTACTTTTAATTTTTCAAAAGCTTTCACATATCATTTATAAGATGAATAAATAAATTTTATATTTCATTATTTATTTATTTTTATGAAAAACCATAAAAATTACACATCTCTAAAATAAATAAATGTAATTATTTTACACTCTTATTTCATAACCCACTATATCTCATACTATTTCCTGTGATATAATATTCATATTTATAAAATATCATGAAACTATGTTTTTGGATTTAATATAATTTGTTATATATTTATCGAATATAACATTTGATTAAATTTTTTACATTAAATATTATTTTAAAAAAATGTATTATGACATATTTATATATTTGACATGTTAATTTCACCATTTTTGTTATTTTATATATAATTTTTTTTTAAAAAATTTAATTAATTTTTTAATAAGGGATAAACTACATCACGGTGGACTGTAAAAATTACAGGGTTTAAGTGTTAATTATAAATGCATTGAACCATTAAAATAGCAATACATGAATTTTTATTAATGCTGGATAGAATTTATTTATATAATGAAGTAGAAACCATGGTATAAAAAAACAATGTTTTAGAAATGAAGTGAGATAGAAGAAACATATTTTAACCATGAAATATGTTTTTAATGTAATAGCCTTTTAATGGTTAAAAGGTGATGGTTAATTGAAATCTAATTCTGGTTACATAAGGCTATGTTTTTTAAAATCTGATAAGATATTAAAATCATACCCTATATTAATTTATTAGAAACACATTTTGGTTTCTAGATTTTTCAAAATATTAGTAGAATATATATAAATACTAGTTCATGGTATTAATTTCAACATAATTTTTCAAATTGGTAAAAAATTAATAAATTATATATTATATTTAATGATAATTAGATATAGATCTAAATATAAATTTTACTATGAATTTCATAGATATTCAAACTGATAGGATTATAATACATAAGATATAGAAGATGTGTTTTATTTTCTAATTCGTTGATAATGATGAATATTTCCATATATTCTTAAGAAAACATTTAGGGGTAGAAATTCATAGTGGTAATTATTAATAAAGAGATATTGATTTGTTTTTTTACTTAATCATTAATAATGAATTTTTCGAGTACTTAATTTCTCGACCCTTTCATAAAAATATTAATTGAGAAATTATTGATAGTATTTGTTAATAATTATTCCATTTAAATTTTCCAACTATATTCATTGAGTTTATTATTGAAAAGAGAATTAATATAGGATATATATGTTCGAAAATTGTTTAAAATTAATCAAATTCTTTATTAATATATGTTCTCTATCAATGTTGTTTTGATTTATTTATTAAAAAGAAAATAATGTAGTTGTGTAATAGAAAATTGACAACAATAGATTTGATTATATATAATTCATGCCTAATATATTATTCAATTTGATATTTTATTTTATATTGTTTAATTATCCTATATTCTTGAATCTATATACACTTTTTATTTCAATATTATTTCATTTAATTTCAGTTTCCGTTTAATTTAATGATGTCTCCTAAATATATCATATTTAATTTATAGTTAATTTAGTTTTACTGGGATCACCAAATTTATGTATGATCATTATTAGAAATTCACAATATTATAATTTTATATTTTTTTATATGATATGTTTTAGAATCTTTTAAAAAATGATTCAGAATAAAAAAATAACCCCATATTTTCAATCACACTTTTGTAAAATTTATTTTTTAAATATAATTAAATAGAAGAATATGATACATGAAATTTGGTAAAAAATATACCCCATTATATTTGTTTTAATTTTTTTATGTTTGGTATCGTCATCAAATAAAATATAGTAAAAATATTATATATTCATTAATATAAAAATGGTTAAAAGATCAATGAATCTGAAAGTAGAAATTTTAAATATAATTACATGGTTTATATTATATTAAGGATACAATATATGGATGTGAACATGTGAATAATTTTTCATGTTCATAAAGTGGAACAATTAATAAAAATACGATACATGAGGAAGAAAATATTAATGTTGTTTGGTTAACCATCCTATAGGGTAGTACCAACTAGAATCCTCAAACCATTGGTTGTTATTATCAATTTTGAAATAAAGACAATACACATCAAAATAATTACCAATTTAATTCATTTTATTGTATACAATAAGAAAAAGTATGTGACACCCTCCAGATCAGAGATGTAATTTTTCATGAGATAATTTTATCCCTATTGAGGTTCTAAAAGATATTATGTTCCATGGGATGTGAATATAGAGTTTTGGGAGAAAAAGTCATAGAGAATATTTTAGGTTTATAATTTTTCTAACCATGGGTTAACCATATGATATGGAATGAATGTTTCTAGAGGTTCCATTCATATCCTTAGAATATTTTTTACAACTTTTAAAGTCATGAGGAAAACCTTTCGGATTAATGGGTTTGTGATGATTTCTATCACAATAATTTTAGATAATTATTTCAATAATATGTGTACTCACTAGTATCTAGACATTTTAAGTTTAAATGGAAAATTGTAACTAAATTTTTTTTGGATGATTTTCCTAACCACTATTATTTACCATGTCCTTCATTGGGGATTTCATAAAATTAAAAAAATACCTATATTATTGTGATAATTTAAAAATTCAATCTTCTCGAAATCCATCATTTTATCAAATCATCCTATCATTTATTCTCTAGATGGTTCTTTAATTTGTTTGTTGGTGAATCTCGATCAATTTTGTTGTATTTCATGGAGTTATGTTCATATTTCACCCAATATATCCTTGTATTTCATCATATTTCCTCAATATCTCTTCATCTTATCTCATTAGAGGAAATTCTTCTATTGTGAGAATGATTTTAAAAATTTGGAGCATATTTTATTGAATGTTTTGTGAAAACATACGACATGGTAATATATTTTGTACCTTAGTTGAAAAAAATTTAAACCCTCAGTAGGCGTGACACCACTAAGTGATAATATTATTATAGAGACATATAGTGGAGAATCAATATCGTAGGATGAACCATTATTATATCTGAGCATTTCTTATGTTCCCAAGTAATGTATTCTCATATAAGAGAGCCTAAATATATTTATTTCTCTTGTTTTTTTATTTATCACGTTTTAAATTCTCACTTGGTATTCTTATATGTTATTAAAGAAATTATTATTTATTTATATATTTTATTTAAGGTAGATTTACTTATTTTTTTGGCTTTGAATATATAATTATTTGATAGGTAAAACTAATATATTCCCTATATAAATTGTTTTTATAAGTACTTATTTAGGGAAATTTTTTTTAAGCATGGATATATTGGCTTCATGGAGAGAATCATTATATAGATTCATGGTGTTATCCTTCAAGAAATTTTACTCCCAACATATATACAAATTTGGTAAAATGATGTTTTGGGTTTTTAGGATATAGGTAAATAAAATGGAATAATGTATTCCACCGGGTTCTCTATTGTTATTATATTCATGTGGGTCTGGATGATAGTGATAGATGTTCAAATAGAGATGTGGGTTTTTTTATCATTGGAATAAAATTTTCTTTTTCCTATAAGTTTATTCATTTCTATTTTATTATATGGATAATAGATGTATTTCTTTTCTTCTATGACATAATTTTACTCTTTATGAATTTTTTATAATACTTGAGGAATATTTCAGTTATCTGTTTTTATATATACCATGTAGTGATCTTTTTTAGGTGGTGTTTTATTTCGAATAAGGATGGTTTTATAAGAAATTATATCGAAGGGAATACCCATGAGAAATATTTATGACACTACCTAGGATTGGTTCAAGAATTATGATAGGTTGGATGTAAGATCACTAAATATCAAATTGTATGTTTGAATTGGTATCTTAATAAATTAGTTTTGTTTCTAAATCTTAAAAACCATTGGTGGTCATGTTTTTTTGCACAATATTTATGATCAGTTTTTTTATATAAATGAACCTAATTTTTGGGGGTTTTTTAGATGAACCTTTTCTTGTAATTTTTTATACTCGGTACTATTTTAATGCCAAAAATTTGAAAATTTTAATTGATTTAATGTATATAAACAATGTTTTATCTAATCATATGTTATAAATTATGAATGATAGGTAATGAATCATAGAAGAGATATTCTAAATATATAATTGAAGATATTGGATATGTTGCACAAGAAATTTCTTAAATATATATTATTTGAGTTAACTTCTTAATCTAGAATCTAGTTCATATGGGTGTTAGAAACATGGGATGAATGGTAAATCATGGTTCAGAATTTTCCAATTTTAATTTATATATCCATCATGATGAAAAGGGACCCTAAATGTGAACAACGTAATTAAAGGATTGATAGGATCTTCAACTTCCTTAATAATCTAAGGAACTCAAATTTCGGATTCAATAATTATATTCTTGAAATACCAATGTTGAAAAGGTAAAACTCTATAATAAAAGGTATAAGGAACAAGGATAATACCTAGAAATTTTTATATAAGGTATTTAGTCAAAAATATGTACCCTAACACATTCCTTGTGGTGATGACTGAACAAATTTTGACATCAGAACAAGTTAACTATTCAATTTTGGAGTTTGCAACTCATTAATCCAAATATGATTTCACAACACTGAGTAATTTTTTATGTGAAAAACTTAATGATAGTGGTTTTGAGATAGGGTTATGGGAGTTATTTGGTTGATTACGACCCTGTTATTCTTAACGATATTTTTGAGGTGGTTGACAAAATAAATGTGGTTGAGGAATAATTAACCTAGAATATGGGATGAGGTGGATCTTTTGTAATTGTTGAGAGTTTCTAGTGTGTGTTTTCTTCTTAGATATATAATTAAATTAATTGATCTTAGTTTATATCAAAATGTTTTCATGGTGATTCCACAATATTACATAGTTTATTTTTCTATTAGTATAAGAACCATATCCAAAATAATCATATCATTATGTTTCCACCCAATGCATAAAATTATTATAGATAATATGATCATATTTAGTGTTTTGGTGGAAGAATATCCTAGGGAATTAGAGATAGATCTACTTTGAATGATGGGACTCAACTTTATTTGGATGTAGTAATGGATAGTGGAACTTATTTTCCTATAATGGGGTATTCCCATATAGATAATAATGATAGGGGAGGATTTGTAGATGAAAATATTTATATAGTGGAGAATGCACTAAAGAACATGAATAATGGGTAACTAAAGTGTGGGGTATGATGTTTATTTTATACACTATCATCTGATATTTGTTTTATATTAGTGAATATAAATATTTTATATCCTCAATAATTCAATCATTTTGGGAATAAACTAAAATATTATTGCATTCATAGGGGATCTTTCCACAACCATGATATGAAGTAAGGAATACGGTATTAAAATTCAAGTTTCATGGACCTGATTGATGACCATGAGGTTATGTGGGATTTTATAATTCTAGATATTCATATCTTGAACACTTCATTATAATGTATTATATGTTTATATTTAATGTTGAGGTTGATTATTTTCGTCATAGGGTGAAGTATTTATCATTAAATTATGTAAATAATGTTATAAAGAGTGAGTGGGATCCTATTTTGTCCACAAAAACATCTAGATTAATGATTTATCATGATTTGATACATCTGTATTAGTGGTTAGAGACAAAGAAACTGATTTCCATCTTTATTTCATGATACCTTAATTTCCAGAAGATTATGGTGGGGCACCGAAGGCTTGTGATATTTTAACATCCTTTAATAATTTAGTTATGTATTTGAGAAAAATAAACAAGTAAATCCTTAATAGTTTACAAAAATATCATAATGGGAGAGATGTTATTTGGGTTTCCATTGATTGAAGTTAAAATCCACTCATTTACATAATATTATATTGGGGAATGAGGTGGATGACATAGGGAACCATTATGACCAAGAAATCATTATGTTATATGTAATATCATTTTTGGGTGTTTTGTATAGGGTATAATGGTTTACAAATTGATTTATTAATGGATTTCAAGAGGTAATAAGTATGAATTTTAATTTATCATGATGAATCAACCATAGTAGTATAAATTAACTGAGTGGTCTATTCAAAATATTGAGGATATTATTTTGACATGAATAATTTATTTTTGTGGTTTATGGGATAATAATCTAGCTTTGGTTGATTTTGCAATGAAAAATACTAAACATGCCTCAATTAACATGGGTATCTTTTATAATATATATGGATGGTTATTTTGACTACCTTCGAGTTGAATATATACGGGAGAAGAGTCTTTGTTTGGTAAATTACTTGTCCAAGAGATGAAAAAAGGTTCATATGAACTTAATGTGGTTAATGACAGTCTAGAGACATAAAAATTTTATGTGGACCATTTTTAATATTAATTGGAGTTAACAATTGGTGATTGGGTATTTCATAGGGTGTCACCTCATTGTGGACATCATCCTTTCTATAATAAGGGTTAATTGGCATTGAGGTTTTTTATACGTTTTATGATTATGAAATTAATATGAATTATGAATTTTTAGATTGAAATTATATATGATTTAACATTAATTAACAATATGTTTCCAATTTTCCCATTTATTAGTTATCAACTAAATCCTTCCTCGATGATTGAATGATAATTTATTTATATTAATCCTAATTTTTTATTTCTTAATAATATAGTTGAAATTAGTGATCATCGGGATATAGTGATTCATGGAAAAATAATTCATTTGGTTTTAATATTATTATAGAGAAAATTGTTTGACTATAAATGTGGGTGCAGGAATCGATGATGGGGAAGCATTGGATACCTTATTTTCAGTGACTTTAATCCTGAGCACATTCTAAGGGATAAATTATTTAATGTATAGAGAATTTTTACACCACATAGGTTATAAGAATTACATTTTTTTAGAATAGTTAGTCTGTTTTGATGTTTGAAAGGCTTTCATGATTTAGGTGATGCAAATTAAAAGTAATTGGAGAAAAAGGGTAGGTTCATGATTTTGGGTTATAGTTTTTCTAACTGTACAATTACAATGTGATATGAAAATATTCATTATATTAGATTGTTTTCATCAATTTAACATGATTTATTTATTTATAAGAGACAATTAGAAAATGAAAAAGATTAATTGATTTGGGATAGATGTTGTTTCTAGATTTATAATCAATTTATCTACCTTGAAGATACTCAAAGTTAACCATGAACTATGGTTTTCAATGAACTATATCTACTTCATGGTAAACTCATGGGTTGTTTAAATATTTTTTCTAATCATTATTTCCATAATTATGGCTAAAACTGGATAATATAATAGTTTCCCTAGGGTATTTTTGTTTTTAATATTACCATAATCACTAATAAGCTTGATAAAGACACTCCTTGATTCCATAAAGTGTTTTATCATTTGTGCCTTGCTGATTCTCAACCAATTTCGGTGGATCCCTTTAAGGAATATACTACTTTCAACCTGATATATTATCCTCTTTATTTATTTAACCTCATTAACTTTTACCCATGTATCATTGGAAAACTATTGTGCTATGATTTCTGAATAAAGATGATTTTATGGGAGAATTGATGGTTTTCCATATCAGTCTAGGCTTGTGTGGACTTAATATTTCTGATTCCAATATTCATTTTGATAGGAAATTGGTTTTCTACCATTGGAAATGTATATTTCTGCATAGAATTGCACACAAAATTGGTCTACATTGTGTTCTTGTAATTAATTTGTATTGATTTTGAAATATTATTATTTGATATATATTAGGTTTTTTTAATGAAATTAAATATTTGGTGGATTTTTATATGGTATATATATATTTTTTTAACTTTTTACAACATGTGTTTAATGAAATTATTCAAGGATGGTTTTGACTATAAAATTGGATTTCAAGCATGAGAGAGGTAATGATTCATGGGTGAAAATGTTTTTAAAAAATTTCTACAAATATTATTAATGTTTTTTGGAAAATACATTGCATGAAATGTTTTTAGAACATTATTGAGGATATATAAAAATATTAATGAATGTATCACCAAAAGGGGATATGGTTATCATATTGGAAGACTTTTTAATGACTCGATATTATTTGATTCAAATTTATGATGTATTTTTAAAAGTTTTGTGTCCATTTTATGTATTCTAATATTCTATATCTCAATTTTGTTTCATTATATTGGTTTTATTTATTTTTGTAATATAAAATTGATCAATTTACTATCTTCTATGTTACAAAATATTTGATCATTTCCCTCCACATTGTAATGTCTTTATTTCTATATTCTTGTGAATATGAAAATGAAATGTTTTGAATGGAAAAGCCAATAATATTTAATATATAGTTATTTTAGAATAACATATTTATAAAATATGTTTAAAATTTTAATCTAGATCCTGTAATTTCATTGTGAAATAAATATTATACATTCATAATTTTATCCTGTTGAGAATTTTCATCACACTTCGAATATTCATTTAGGAATATTTAGTTTTTTTATTAGACTGAGGTAATGGGGAGGAAATCATGTAGCATTTTGGTTTCCTTGATTTTTCATTTCCTTCATTATGGGATTGCATGAATGTTAAGTTTTTGACATGGAGATATGGTTTTTTTTGGATTCGATCATTATATTTTTTTACATTTTAGTTTATCCTTTTTTATTATTTTGTTTTTCTGATTCTTAAAAATGTTTTCATCGACTATTTAATTTAACTATTTATCTCTGATTTATTATTCAATATTAATGTTTTGTTTTTTTGTTTTTTTTCCACTTTATGTTAACCCACTTTGGGTTAATTTTCATGTCATATTGAGTTGGTTCATTACAATCTAAATTAATATTTGGGATGTTTTTGAGAAATTTATTAATATTTTCAATTTAATTTGATATTTAATGATAAAACATGTCCAAAATTTATTATGTATCATTTGGATATAAATAAGATGATACTTTTCAAACCTTTGTATCATGTTTCATTACTATATAGGATGAGATAAAATAAATTTCCGAGCATGACTAATTCCACCCACTAAATCCATGAATATTCATTTATACATTTAATATTTCATTAAATTTATCGCAAAATTGATTTATAAATAATTTTATATGTTTATATACTTTATAAAAATATCCCAACTATATTTGGAGATGTTGTAGAAAATTAAGTTAATTTATAATGGAATGAAATATGATTATTGTTGATGCTACTACTAGGAGAACAATATTTAATAAATTATTGGAAGATATTAATTAATTTTTACATAGGATGGAATTTAATATTATTCATTTGAAATTGAATGTATTATATAAAAAATATTAGATTTAATAAGGTAGATTATAGAGGTTATATGACTATCCAATTTTATTCCTTCATTAATACTATAGATCAAATGATTTATATTATTGAACTACATGGTATGTGTAATGAGGTTTAAATTTTAAAATAATTTCATAGAAAATATAATATCCATGTATGGATGGATCATTTGAAAAATAAGGATCTAATTATAAATTTTTTTAAAAACATGTATTTTTCATTAATTCCAATATAAATTGTACAATTATTAAAGAATGATTATTTTATGAAATATTGATGTCATCTACAACCAATACTAGTGAATCCATATTTATTTGAAATGATAATTAATTGTTATTATAATTAAAAATTTAAAATTCAATATATTAAATGATATAAAAATACCCATTAAATAACCCATAGATTCATACCACATTTCTATGTGGTTAAATGAAATATTTTTTTGAAGGAAATTAACTTAATGTTAGGAGAGAACTAGAGATGTTTGGAAATATTGGGATTATTTATAGAAGAAAAATATAATAAATTAGATTAAGGAAGAATAATAAATTAAGTAAAATAATAAATGACATGATATTTGATATTAAATAATAACCATATTATAGAAAAAATTCTTACAATTCATTATAAGAATAAAAAATAGAGAATAAAAGAGTATTGAATTACATTTTCCAATATTTTCATTAAATTTATACAAAAATTAATTTCATATACTAATTATCAAATATGTGTGCATATAAAAAAATAATAAAGGTGTTAGTTATAAAAAATATGAATCTAAATAATATAGGTGTAATTTATAACATGTGATAATGATTAGTTTTATAATTGGTGATCAGCTAGAAGAAGAATCAAGTTATTAATAGTTTTCTTATTCCCATAAAACTTTTTATGATAAATATTATTTCACACACATAAAATTATTTTATTTTTATGAGATGGAGTCTACTAATGTGTCTCTAAAATTCGGAGATATAATTACATGATATTAACGAGGTTTAAGTAAAAATGTTTTAATTAATAGGGATAAGTTCTGTATTTCAATCGATTTGAATATTTATGAGAAAATTATTATAAGATTCCATTTATTTATAGGCTGTATTTTTAGAATAAAAAATGATACAACTTAAGTCTTTAATAGGGATTTATGTTTTTGAATATAGAGTTATTAATTAATGTTTAATACGCATTGTATAATGAAAAAATATTGATCATGAAAATGCAGTATTATGTGAAAGAAGAAAATATTCAAATTGAATATACTTTTATAATTTGTGATAGAAATAAATATATATTAAAATATAATATAAAATAAATCAAAATATTTTTTTTTAGAAAACAATATTTTATTTTAAGTTGATTAATAAAAAATGAAGCCTTATGTTTTGTATTGAGAGAATAATTTACACCAATGAAAATGAACTCTTGATTATGAATATAGAAATTATTGAAATGTGAATCAATAAAAGTTGAGTAAAAATTATGTTTTTTATATTTACATGTTTCTCATTATTCATTTTATTTTGGTCAAATAGAAGTTGAAATTTTAAACTATATGTAGATATTTTTCTATATTCTTTTTTAGGATACATATAGAATCATTGGAATATGAATGTAAATTTTTTTAATATTTTTTTGATAATAGATAAGTATAAAAGTTAGAAAATATAAAATGTATTTATTTTATCAATGTGTAAATATTTTAGAGTATTTATTTATTTATGTGATTAATTTTTATAAAAATATTAATATTATATAATTTTTATTTGAGAAATTAACGAATTATTTTAGGAAATTAGTCCATTTTTAATTTTATAATTTATTAATAGTAAATGATTTTTTTACCAAATTAAAATTTGTTGTTATGAAAATTATAAAATTTACATGGATTGAAATATTTCTAAAAAACATTCCCTCACCTTGTGATAACTATCTAGTTATTATTTTGAGGAGTTTAAATATAGGGGATACAGTGGTAAATTTTTTTTCACTTCAATGTTGTTGAACCAACATGGATACCTTGGTGCCCTGGTACCCGACTTGTCATTGAAACTATGATAAGATTTTTCTTGATTTCCATGGGTTGGAAATATATTCCTGATAATTAAAAATGGTTAGAGGTAACAATGTTTTCATTAGAAAAAACAAGAACAATGAATGATAATTTATTAAAGAATCAATATTTTAAACAATCCTCAAATACATGAGTATTAAAAACATATAGATAAAGTTTAAGCAATATATATTTTAATAATGAACACAAATTATATCAAAGAAATCCAAAAATTATAATACAACATGTTGATAATAGCTCCACCAGTCACTGCTATCAACCATGGTCCTTCTAGTCACGTACACCCAAAACCTCCAAGTAGTACATTCCCTTTTCATGGACCTATAATAACATAATTATAATAAACTCTAAAAAATGGAGGATGTGTGGAAATATCATTTTAGGATATCACCAAATTATTCATGAATAATTCCATAAAAAATAAACAATTTATGAATCAATCTAAAAAATTAAAATGCACAAGAAATAAATTTCACATTTCTGTGAAAGAGTTATTTATAATCATTAATTTTTAATAAATAAAGGTATTTCAAAATTAAGATGTAAAATAATCATTCTAATAAAACAATTGTAATTAAATAAAACATATTAAGAAACACAAGGATTAAATAATTTAATAAAAATGAAGAACTAATATCATATTTCCTGACTTTTATTAGATCTCAACATTGGGATACTCACAATAATCAATAAAATATTAATGTTTTCACACATCCCTAAGTCTTGGAATATTATTAAATAATTATTTAACCCCTCCAAGGATAATTCATCACAATTTTTGTTTATTTATATATTTTATCCTCAATCTATTTCTTGGGAGTTAGAATCCATGTATATTTTACATATTCAATCACAAACTACATAAAATATCATTTTAATCTAATCAATCAATCAACCATTGAAAAATAAATCTTTTTAATTAAATTAGTCAATCACATTTATAATTTCCATTTTTTATTTCACATAGTCTGTTTGAATTTCAGTACAAAATCATTTTTTTATCATGTTCATGCATATAAAAATTTTCACTAATTGAATTATATTTTTAACAATAATCATAAATAAATTATTTCAACAAATAGTATTCCATTTTAATAAATATTTTCACAAAAAACCACACAATATTTTAAAATCCTTTTAAAAATAATTTTTTTAAAAAATTACATGGATTTTAGAAACATAATATATTCTCAATTAAAGGATCAAAATTCAATTTGAAATGTATTTAGAATAATGAAATTGATAAAGGTTTCAAGTGTAGGGAACTAAAATATGAAACCAACTAGCTTTTGTTACACATTCAATCCATAACCCATAATGGGAACTTACAATATAGAGCTGATGAAAATGACTACCCGAAAAGAATCCCTAAAATTATAATACATGATATTATTTTAACCCATATATAATAAAAGGATTAAACACTTGTAAATGAGGTGAGATATAGTGTAATGTATAATTACAAATCAAGATGGTTACACATAATGATGATGGACAGATCACATTATCTGCACTTCATACCAAAAAGAAAAGATGTTAAAAGAGAAAGAATTGTATCTATACATCCTCTTAAGGTAAAATGAACAAATTAAGTTAAATTAGTATGATATTAAATTTAAATAATTTGTTTTAGGAGTTACATTAAAAATTTTAGGGGGATAAAATCACATAAAATATTTTCCCCAGTTGTGATGAATAGTTTTATCAAATCATGAACCTAAATATGAACCCATAATAGGATTATAGAGAGTTGTAATAATTATAAAAATATGTGAAAGTATTAGAATTATCCAATTTAAGTGGTGTTTCAAAATAAAAATAAACCAAGAGACTATGAGTGAGCATCCAAATTATAGACTAGAATAAAAAAATCTGTAAATAAATAAATAATTTGAAATCCCATGTCAAATAAAATTTTTGTTTATTTATTGAGGAAATGTAAATAACATGGTTTATGTAATTATTTAAAACTTTATTTATTGAAAGTATATTATCATGATATATTTTATATATCTCAAAATATTAATAATTATTAAAAAAAATTATATATGAAACTTTAAATTAAATTATTTATGAATTTTATTTTCTAGATGTGGAGATTCAAGATAAGGGGAATTAAATAATTTATGTAATGGGTTACATTTTGTGAGGTAATATTAATTAAATAAATAATATTTTTATTCAATTTTTTTATTGTTTGATCTTTTCTTTATTGTAATACCAAAAAAATTATAATGTATCATTTTAAATTAAAATCATGATGATTGCAATGTGATATACAGAAAACCTAATGTTTATATAAATTATTAAAATGTATTTTAAATATCCTTAAATTATTAATGGAAAATCTATAAAGAATATAAAATAACACCCATTTGTAAATGATATGAATGATTGATGAAAACACGCAATTTTTAAATGGTTTTTTATAATATAATTTTTTTATATTATTTAATAACATTAAAAGAACAATTTAATGAGTTTAAAAAATTTTATAATGTAATATAATGTTTTTAATTTAATTCTTCATATATGTATTTTCATATAGCTAATTTCTTGAAATTTTTTGAAAACAATTAATTTTTGGTGAATAGTGGAAAGTAACAATTTTAACGATACGGTCGCATTTATGGAATTATCATGATCTATGAATGAAATAAATTTTTATTTAACCATTTTTTAAGAAAAATATATATTTAATAATTAATATTACTCATTTAAAAATATAATTTTAAACCTAAAAGTTTCTGTTTTTCATTTTGGATGTCTAAATAATGATTTTATTCAATTAAAAACTCTTCTTAGTTATCTGAATTTATTAATTTTTTCACAAGGATACATCATATTTTGTGTTGGGATTAAAATAATATAATTACCTTATTTATTTTCAATAATCTAAAAAATATTATTGGAATTTAAAATATATTGTATTTTGGTTTAAAATAATTTATATGCCAAATAATTCATTAATCTAAAAAATGTTTTTCATTGCGTCATGAGAACATATAATACAGATGAATTATATAACTTATTGAAATTTATTATTTGAAAAATTATTATATAATTATTATTATTATTTTATAATTTATTAATAATTCCAATTTCCATTTTGTGCTATAATTAGTTCCAAATATAATTTTTTTGGTTCACAACCATAAAGGTTAAAAGGGTTAACAAGGGGGGTTAAACTAAGATAAAACATCATGTATGTAAAATTTTTTCCAAATATTATTAGATAAATGGATTTAAATATTATAATATTATTACTTATAATTTAAACTAAATTGGTTCAAATTTACATACCAGATAAAGTTATTATAATTCTACGATCTTAATATTTACAAGGGTGCCACTCGCCTCACTTATAAATAGGATCCTCATTTCCGAAATTATCATCACACATTATAAACCCTATCTCAACTAATATCTACACAAATTTCCATCTATATATACCCATTAAATTATATAGGTCATGTTACCATTAGATTTTCAATCCTTTAAGGTTGAAGGTGTAAGCCAGTGGAAGATATCAAAACCAAACGCATATGCGTTGATCTAATTCATTTTATTTTATTTATTACATTACCTCATAAAAAATTATTCAAAAAATAATAATAAGAAAACAATATTATATTAATAACATAAAAATTTTATTATTTTTTGTGAACAAAGTAATTTTTATATCATGTAAATTGTATAGAAAATAAATACTTCACTTTACATATATGTGGAATACCGCCTCTACAAACAGATGTGTATCAGTTTTCATAAATTCTTCAAATAGATGGTTGAAATAATTTATTTGTTGAATATAAATAATAATTATTATTATTTTGGATTATTTATTGATAAAATATCATCTTCTTTATTATCCTCCCATCCTTTTGTAAATGTAAATGTCTCTCATGCACACCTATGGACTACCACTTCCTCCAAGCGATATATTTCGTTCTTAATATTCACTTGATATCTATAGTAACGAGGATATATTTAATTAATAAATATAATATTTATAAGATAATTATGATACTATAATGAAAAACATTAATTTTTATTTTTTTATTTCACATTGATTATAAATATTAAAACATTACTTATGTGTATGTGAAAAAATATACTTCTATGAAAATATATATATAATTATTCTTTTATTTAAAAAATGGATAATTATAAAATTATATTTAATTTCTAAAAAATGATGACTTTAAAATTTCTATGGTTTTTAAGATGACATAATCATGAAACCTATGGCCATAGTAGACACTCAAAGTTGTTTTAGACAAAATGATCATAAAAAATTCGATGTACAAAAAAAAAATTTAGTAACTAAATTGAACGTGGAAATAAATAAATTATAATTAATTATGTGAATATAATTAAAATTAAATATTTTATTAATTAATTTAAATATTAAGGTTTTTTTACTGTTATTTAAAGTAAATGATGTAAGTTTTCTGTCAAAATTTGAGGTTATGGATTTTTCATCTCAATTTACATTCTTTAAGGCATATAAATATTTTCTCCCAGGATTATGTTTTTGTGTGTGTAAAAAGTACCATGTATATGAAATTTATAATTAATTTAAGGAAATAAATTAGTTTTAAATTACATTTCATTATATATCCTTCAATTTTGTTTTTAATTAAATGATATAAATATCATAAGAGATATTTTTTAAAAAACTAATTTTAATGTGTTTAATCTAAATATTTTCCCTCCATATCGATATTTTTTATGATGTTTCAAAATATAATTATTTCAAATAAAAATATATAAGAAATTTATATTATATTTTTGAATACTTTCATTAAAATTATTTTAAAACAAATCCCCAGTATAGTTTACATACTTGTCATTTTTAATATATTTAAAATGTGAACAAAAAAAATTTATTTAACCTTTAATAAATGAAAAAAGTATTTAACTATCATAGTAATTTTATATCATATTTATTGGTAAATATATTTTTGTGGTTTTTTAGTGGTTTTTTCTATTATTCATGGAATTTTTTGTTTTAAACTATTTCAACATTAAAATAATTTTTTTCTACTTTTCATAGACACCAAAGTAGGTTTTCTTATTGGATGAATTGAATATTTTATAATTTTATGATATAAATAAATGAATTTATGTGTTTCAGAAATTTTAAGGTTCTCAGATATTTTTTATGTTGAAGGTTAATACAAAATAGTCATCCAATGCATTGGGAATACTAGGTTCATTACAAGGATACCCAATAGAATAAATCATGATGTTTTTTCATATCTAAGAATATCCATAAGAGAGTTTATACAAGTGATATTAAGTCGATTTCCCATAGAACATTAATGTTTTTTGTTTATATAATTTTTTTTATGAAAATATTGTGATCTCATAATTTAGAAAATGAGATTTCAAGTTTAAATAATTTTATGATCAGTGAAAGGTGAAATGGTTGTTTTGAAGGAATTTTTTCTTATGTTTTAGTAAAACCTTATGAATTATAATTTTTCTAATACGAATGAGATAAAAAAACTATGAAAATATCCATTTAATAATTTTTTCTTTATGGGTGAGTAAATGATTATTTTATATCAATATTTTTTTTTGAAAAAGAAAAAAATCCATATGTATATTCATGTTTTCTTATAAGAGATGAAAAGTTTCCCATTATTTTTATATAATTTATTATGTTTTTTTATCATCCCACATTTTTTTATTTTTTCATAGGAAAAAAGGTGAAATGAACTATAGATAGGTCAATGGTGATGTTTATTAAATAATGAAAAGGATTCATCAATGAAATTGTTGTGTAACCATAAAAAATCAATTTTTATAAAAAATGTTCTCAGAGTAGACGTGTTAAAATTATTATCTAATTGTTTCATTTATTCAATAAAACAATAAACCATAAAGATCCTATAAATTTATGAAAGTTAAAACCATGATATAAATATTTTAATTAAGCTTTAAAAATGTTATATGGTGTTATAGTTAGAATCATAACTAGGGTTTAGATGACATTACTAGTTAGGATGTTATCAAATTAGTTAAAAATAAAATATTTAAAATAATCAAATGGTTAATATCATAGTTTTTGATTATAATTTAAAATTATTATACAAAAATAATTGTTAGTAGGGTTTTTTTATATATCACTACAATTGTTTTTGAATTGAAATATTAAAATAGATTATAACATTGTTAAATATGTCATAGTATATATTAGATAGGTTTTTATGATTTATTGGATATACTAACAAAGAAAAATTGGTTTTAGTAAATAGATAGAATAAGTATAATGTATGTTAATAATGTTTGTAAAGATGAATGTGGTTGATTTATAAATGAACAAACATATAATATATGATTCTGAGTGGAAACTATTTTATTTATTAATAATAAGTTATATAAACTAATTATTGAAAACCTAAACCATGGGCAGATTCATTAATCATAAAAAATGGGAAAAATTTAGTTTTTTCATATTTCAATTTAGGAATATTCTGAAAGTCAAAGTATTTAACTTCCAACATGTCACGAATTTTTAGTGAAACATTATTGGAATTTTAAAAAATAAATTAAAAGATTTTTTATGCATATAAATAGGTATAATAAATAAGTAAACATTTACGAAACAATGAATGGTTTAGTTCAAAACAATATAGGGGAATAATGTTCTTCCTAAGGTTATAATTGAATGTTTTATATGCGGTTATTATGAGAATAAATTATATCGATTCCAAAATAGAATAATCATGATGGGGTTCAACGTGATATTACAAATAAAGGTTCAGAATTGTTATATAATAAAGATAAAGAAACTACGAATAACATATAAAAAATTAAATATAATTTCAACATATTTACAAAAGTTCAATATATAATGCATTAATATATTGAGATAAATGATTCCAAGTATGTGACTAATATTATTGACTGTAGGATGGTATTATTGATGAATCATATGGATAATGATGGATACGAGTTTACGTGGGATAATGGAGGATTATAGAATCTACATATAGTGTTTTTGTGTTTTGATGTAGTGGTGTATTATTTATAGATTGATAAGCTTTTGGAATGATCATATAATAAATTTTAAAGAAAATTGTTTGGGGTATAATGTGAATTTTTTTATGAGTAATGAAATTTAGGATTTTTTTAGTATTTAATAGATAAAATAGGTATGTATAACCCTTAATATTATAAATTTATTTTCTATGTGGATTATTTGGGATAAACTCCATTATTTAGAGGATAATAAATATTTTCTAAAAGATAACTATTTTTGTTAATAATAAATATGATGTTATGATAATTATAGTTAATTAGGATAAGGGATTATTATAATTTTAGGAATATACATTTTATTGTTTATATAGAATTGGGATCAAAAATATGTATTGGTTATTAGGTGGTTAATCTTTTTGAAATACGATATGTATAGTTTTTGGACCATTATTGGGATTATAGTAAATGGAATTTGTTTGTCCATATATGTTATTTTTATCAAGTTTGTGATATTAATTGAGGAATAAATATTTAATTATATTTTGGAAGAATTTTTATTTATTAAAGGATTTTTGGAGATTCATATTATTTATATGAATGATTTGAATACTTTTAAGAATGTATGACTATATAATATACTCTTTTCTTTGTATGTGACATTATGAATACTTAATATTATTTCGATATAAATTTTATGACAGTTTTTAATGATTTCATTATCAAATAATTGAAATATTTTGGATTAAATATGTTTTTGACATAATTTTTAATATTTTAAGGATAGTTATATATTTAAAATTTAATGATTAATTATCAGATTTATTGTTGAGGCATTGTGCATGAAAAAAAAAAATTTATGAAAATTTTTTTTATTCAAAATGTATATTATTTTAAATTATAATAACCTTTGGGTTTTGGATTATTCTAAAAAATTGTAGGAATTACTTTACATTAATTTTGAATATTTTAATACATTAACAATTAATTTTTGTGCTTTTTTTCAAAAAAAAAATTATCATAGATATTTTTGATTTATAATTTTAGCTTATATAGAGATGGAAAGCTTTTTAAAACAGAAATAAAATCTGAAATTAATATTATTATATGGAAAAAACTAATGTACGTACATTTTTATCTTATTATATATAAATATTTTATAATAATTTTATAACCACGTGCAATAATAAGTTTAATCTATCAATTCATATAACACCAATCAATAAAGGTATGGTTTTTGTGAATCATTAACATGTATGGGTCTTATATTTTTAATTGAATGGATTTTGAAATCATTAAGAACTAATAATATTTAGAGTATTATCACTGAATTAAATTTTCATTTCAAATGGAAAAGTAATTTATTTCTTTCAAAATGTATTTTTTTTCTAAATATTTTTTATTATTTTATAAAAATATCCCATAGATTATGTAATATTTATTTTAGAATATTTAATGACCAGTTATGAAGGAAATTTATTTTCAAAAAGTTGTTAACATTTCTAACCAACATTACTTTTATATATCCCCTTTTAAACTTCTCATAACACATAACTATTTTTAAAACTTGAGGAAGATCACCATAAGAAATGTGTGTGCTCAAATGCTCTGTAAGAATTTTTTTTAACATGGCGTTAATGTATATATGGTCAAAATGAGAGAAAAATGAACATGGAACAAATATATATATAAAAATAGGATTGTATAATAAGATTTGTTTATATGTCATAATGTAAGGACATGTAATCTCATATTAACTATTATATACGATTGAAAAATTTCATCGAATCATGAATCATTTATCACGATTCAAGGATTATAATAATAGCCATGTAGAAATATAATATGTCATTGAATAATAATATAACAATGAAATATGGTATATACCTAAGAATATGAAATCTAGTGTAAAAGCATTCATTATTCACATTCAATCAACAACTTGTGAAAAAAAAATTATTCATACCAATTTCATAAAAAATCATTCAACAAGGATTTCCACATCTCATTCATACCCCAAAATTATAAAAAAATACGCCAATATATCATTAACACAAAATACTTTTGAACAAATATTCTGACATATCATTCATGATACATTTCATCATCTCATGTTATAGAAAACCTTAACCAATTACTTATGTCTAATTTCCCTGAATCCAGTTACCTAGAGGTGATATTTACATTATTACATTGTAATAGATACAAGCGGTTAAATCCTAAGGGAGTGATTTGTTTATATATTTTTTAGAACCAAATAGAATCATGATACCCATTTCCCACATGTATGTAATATAAAAAACATATTAATTTAAGAAATTTGTTGTCCTTGAAATCATTCCATAAATTCTTCTACATTTCATGGGGAATGAAAACATAAAAAGGGTAAACTCAAATGCTTATTAATAGTTATGTAAAATAGAATCTATACTGAATCAACAAATAATGATCAATATTGAATGGTAAATTACTAAAAACACATTAAATTTAATCAATAACATGACTATCATAGTTCGATATAGAATAATCAATATGGAAATGTAAATAACTATAAATTAATTCCATTTAATCAATAATATGATAATAAAATTTATCCAAAGATAATATCATTATAAAAATAAAATGGATAACAATAATAAATTAAATCTCAGTGAAATAAATAATAAATAACTGGAAGTCATGTTTGTTGAAATCATGAAACCTCTACTACCAATACCATTCACAAGACAACATAAAACAATGGGAAAACCAATTTTATTTGGCTTACTAATTTGTCTAATGAGACCTATCAATAAATTATTGATCTATCTATAACAAAGACGAAACCGTATATACATCTCCAAAAAATTCCACATATATTTAATAATAAATTTAATTCATAAATAATATTCTTTATCATCAAATATCCATAATGATAAAAAGATACATATTTAAAAAAAATTACCAGTTAAAACAACAGAATTCAAAGTAAATACCATATAAAAATGGCCTCAAATATATGAAATAAACATATCCATCATAGATTAATATTTATATTTAATATAAATTAAATTTACAATTAAAAAAGGATCCAAAAAATTTGAATGTATTTTGAGAAAGTAAAAAATCTATAAATAACGTTCAATTTAACAATAATTTTTATCACATTATTAACATTTAAATTATATCCCTTAAAAATAATACAAAATAAAAAAATAATTAATCATCATGAATAATGACTTATTCATGTTAAAACAAAAATTTCTAATATCGAAACCACTTAAATGATTATAGGATCAAATTAAGAAATATGTTTCAATTAATGGGAAATTAGGATAAAATCCCTTACAATGAAAATAATGCTGCTGTAAGAAATAATCAATGAATTTATTATGTATATCAACCATAAATAAACATAAAATAAGTTAATATAATATTAATAAATATAAAAATTAATTAAAAACAAAATATAATGAAATAAAAAAAATTAAAGAAGTAATATAATCCAATGATATGAAATTGAGTTATGAAATTATTTTCCACATTTTAATTTTCCTTTATAATAAACCTAAATGAAATAAATAAATTTGAAAAATAAAAAATTTAATCATGAAGAAATAAATATATTATATTGTGAAGGGTCAGTATAAATACCATATAGAATAAATTAGGTGGAAAACATTACAATATGGCACTATGAAATGAAATTGAGATAAAGTCACTTACCACATGCTTCGTTTAGGTTAAATGATATTTAACCTCATGTATAATGGTTTTAAAAAGATTATTTATTTATATCATAACTATATTAATATTTATAATATCATATATTACCCATTATAACATTTTACCACAACTATGTTAATTATATTTCACTATTTTCATTATTTTTTGTGTTAATTGCATAGATTTCTCATGCTTATTTTGTGATAAATTTAATGTTCTTGGGAATATTATATATTTTAATTATGAAAATAATTATATTATTTTTATACATCACATATTAGGTCAATTTATACAATTTTATAATAATTCGTGACATTTTTATACGGAAAATGAATTGCATTGCTTTATGGAGACAATAAACCGTAAGAATACATGAATGAAGATATCATTCCATTAATGAGTGAAAGGGTGTGGAATTTATTGATATATTAAAATTGTCTATTAATCATCATTTTATATATAAAATATATTTTTGAAAATTTACTCTTATTATTGTCCATGTAATGTGTTTGTGAAAAAAACAATTACATTGCTTCACGAGGTGACATTATGTCGTACATACAAGTGACATTGTCATGTTTTAAATTAATTAAAATATATGATAGTTTATACGATGTTATAACTATATAAGTATAATTATATCATAAATATATTATATAAAAATTATATTTATTATTATATCCAATAGTGAATGGTGGTGAGTTAATATGAGTTATGTTGGTTTGTTGGATTGTAGTCTATCGTACACACGATGGGTAGTTTCATTTCCCATCAGATGGAAGAGAAGATGGATATAGGTCATCTAAAACATAATAAAATTAATGTATATGGGGAATTATTAGTATATCACATATTAGTTTTTTAATATTATTTTAAGGGGGTGGTAGAAGAGACAAAACATAAATATTTCTTAAGGACATTACCTCTTCTTTGGAGGACGACTTTAGGTTTTCACTAGAATCATTCCATGGATGGATAAATGTTATAAAGGTTCTAAAATATGAATTTGTTGTAGTAATTTATTTATTTGGTGATTTATTGTCCAATCAATATGGATTTTGAATTTTCAAGATGGGAGGATAGGGCGTGACCGTTTATAATTGGGGGAGAGGACAAACACAGATGTTTTGAAAAGAATCAATTAATATGACATTTTTATAATTTTTAATGCCTCCAAAATAAGAAATTATATACACATAGATGTTATATTGTATTTATATGTCCATAAAATTTGAAAAGGATTAATTTGTATGTCATTTTAACCATTATCTTCCTAGTTTAACACCCGGTAAAATAGCTATTACCATAACCATAATAAATAAATTTTCAAATTTTACTATTACAAATCCAATATAATTAAGTTGAAATTATTAGGGAATATAAATAACAGTAATCCTAAATATGCAACACATTTTTACAAATTCAACTCGTACATGTGGTAGAATACAATTTAAAATTATATCAACAAATGAAATTAACTAGTGGGATTTCAAAAAATATGTATCATAAGTATGAAAGGATGTAATAAAAAAATTAAATATGAAATTGATAAAACTAACAAAAAGTTCTAAAATTTGAATATAATCCAAAAAATTATTGTAAAAAAAATTTAATTATAAAAACATACATTGAAAAAATTGACATTTCAAAAAAAGAACAAAAATTCACATTAATATAATTTTGACATTATAATTTTAAAAGTTATGTTAAATTTGTTAAAATAAAATTCCTAAAGTGTTCAAATATTAATATTATCTTATGATTCAATGAAGAAACCTGACCGTTTACATTGTAGAAAAAAAATAGTTTTCAGAAAACCATTATTTTTCCTTAAAATGATTATTATTTAACTTCTAAAAAATTAATATCTATTAAATATATTTTGTGAATGTATAAATGACATACTATTACTAATTTAGTTAGTACTATTCATACCCTCCAACATAATGGCTAAGTTATTATGGTAATGTATGATTAATACTTTTAAGATTATTTTCATTAAAATTTTATGTCTCTTGCACTGTAAGATATCAAAGAGATTGAATTTATTTATAATAAAAATAATAGTATAGTCTTTTGGATTCACATTAATCCCTCCTAAAAAAATTTATTCACTAATTTTTTTGATATTAACATATAGATAAAAGATGGTTTTTCTTCTTTATAAAATCATTTGGTGCCAAACTTTCATTCAAAATTGTGTGATTTATCCTATGAATTATTATTAGATGAGTCATCCAATTCATGAATAATTTATCTCAAATACTAATATTCTATTTGGTTTGTTTACATTATGGTATTTCGTGTTAATATTATATTTCATCCCAAGGGAGGATATGCATTTGGTCTATCATGTACATCCTTAACAATTGTATATGAAACATAGCTTGAAAATTTTAGTGGCAGGGAGGAATTTCCAACAAGTAAAACATTATACCAATACCATCTAAAATTTCATAGTGTCTAATGTATGAAGGGATTAGTTATCCTTTATTTCGAAATCTTATGAAACCCTTCTATGGAGAAGCATTAATGAAACCATGATCCCCCACTATTAGTTCAAAATCATTACTCTAATTATCATAATAACTCTTTTTTTTACATTGAGCTACATGAAATTGATCCTAAATAGACTTTTCATTTTTTATTTTCTCTTCAACATGTTCTCATCCTACAAGTTTCATTTCATGAACATCATCCCAACAAGTTATAATATGAATTATTTTTCCATATAATGTTTCATATGACAACATTTGAATGCATTAATATAAAATAATGTTTTAAGAAAAAAGTAGAAAAGGTATATAATTATCCCACATAATATGAACTTAAACTGATATTAAACTTAATGTATACGTAACTATTTGAATAATCCTTATTTATAATCCATTATATTGATGATTGAAGGTAGTGTTTTAGTGAATCGTGTTATTGAGAGATTTATGAAAACTATACCTTAATTTATAATTAAACTGGGGATCACGATAAAAAATTAATAATAGAGGTCTTCCATGATATATTATTACTTCATTAATATTGATCATTGTGAGGTTCTCAATAGGTAAATCACCATCTATGTAGAGGAAATTTGGTGATCAGGTTATGTAATCAATAATAAACCATATTGTTCCATTCTTTTTACGACTGTATGGTTTTATTAAGGAAAATTACATAGGTATTCAATTATATTTTAACATATAAATAGTTAATGGTTGCTTGAATCCTCTAGGATGTTGTCTCATAGAGTTCACTTGTTAAAAAACCAAACAACTGGACACATAATCATCAACTTACCTCTTTATTTTATCCCCCCAAAAGTTCCCTCAAATACATATACATATTTTTTTACTAGGGAATATAGAGAAGTTAAATATATGACCAAATCCAATGATTTATTTTGTATCATACGTATAGGCGGAACCAATAATCTATTTCAAAAAATTTATAACATAATTTTCACAAATCAGGTCTATTGATTTCTAATCATTTACATCATTAATTTTATGCTCAGTGTTCACATCCTCGGATTGAAAAACATTTAATATTTATAATAAATACTGTTTTATAATAATTTGGAGATGTATTGATGTTTATATATCTGTACAAATTCTCATATCCATATTTACAAGATCCATGAACATAGTATCCCTATTAATAATCATTTGGGTCAGAACACCATGATAATTCGAACTCAATGCATCTTTTACCTTATGTAATTTCACTGGATATCAGTTTAATGAGAAATAGTAATCATTTAGTAGATATATACATTTACATTGTCTTATATTGTGCTTTTTTTGTTATTAGCGGTATTTATAAATTTTTATAATCAGTGAATATCTCACATAATTAACCATATAGATAATGTCTCCACATCATGATAGGAAATATTACGGATGAAAACTCCAGATAATATATTCTATAGTTTTGTTTATTCATTTGAAATTGAAATGATGTACATGCAATAACATAATCATTTTTCATTAGGTCACAAAAAAGTCTCTTTCAGATAAATTATCATATATCTCAAACCAATTATTTTCTTATTATAGATCCAAAATCAGAGCATTGACCAATTCTCTCATTTAGTCATAAAAATATTCTTCATATTAATTTTTAAAAATGAACATTGTCTTTATATGTTTATTCTTGTTTAAAAGGATCGACCATTTGGGAAAAATATGAATAAATCTCTTATAGTAACCCACAAAACTATCAGAACTATGTACATATGTTATATTAATTTGTGTAGACTAGTCTCTGACTACCTTTTTCCTCATTGGATTAACTGAGATTCATTAATTTGAGAGAAAATGTCCAAGAAAAGAAACATCTTCAACCTATAAATAAAATTTTCAATGTTTATCATATTACTATTTCCATATATGAATCTGAGGAATAATCTATAATGGATTCTCAGGGTCCTCATTGCATATCTAATACACCAATATATAATCAACGAATACCAGAAAATACTTATCCATATATTCATTTAAAACTATGTTCATTATATCCCTAAAAACAATATTTTCATTAGACAATACAAATGGATTTAGTGAAATTCATAATTTCCATACCTCACCCATAATGACATCTTCATAAAGTATTACTTCATTAATTAAAATTTATGAGACCCAAAATAAAGGTAAAACATTAAAAAATCATGGATTCAATGATGTTTATCAAATAAATCATCAATTCGTGTAATTGGATACTAGTTCATTATTTTAATAACATTGATTTCCATATAATCAATTCAGAGCCTCATGGGTCCATATTTCTTATTGATTAACAGAGTATGGGTTCCCCATTGAAAAACATTAAGGTGAATAAATAAAATATCATAAAAATACATTACTTATTACATCAAATATACTAATTCCACAGTGTTAATTCTATTTTGAGTCTTTGATATTGGTCTTGAATCAGTGATTATGTCAATGGAAAACTCAGGCTCACGCTCTTGATGATGTCTATTTAATTCCTAAAAAATGCATCATTTTATTCCAATATAATAGGTACACACTCAATTTGATGATTACATTATTCATCCCTATATTATTTATTCTCTTATTCACTAATAATATCATTCAGTAGATTTATTGGCATGGATCAATACATGTTTTAGATGATTATGTATCCTCTATAAAGATAATTTATGTGGTATGTTCATCATTAATTGTAAAGTCCTTCTTATTATAATAAATTTATGAATAATATTTTTAACTCAAACACATAACAAATATTATATCTAAGTAACCCATATGTATTATAATAAGGTTTGAAACTAAAGAACTTTTATGTTTTGAAATGGTGACTACCTGCCAAATCTATATTGTAGTGAGACTACCAATCGATGTTCTGGCTGACAACTACCTTTTTAATGTTCTATGGAAATATTTAATTTTACGAGAAATTTAAAATATATAAAAGAGAATGACGATCCAAAAAATAAAATAAATAATTAGATACATTTCATTCTATGATCAAAGTACCTTCAACAATATCATTGGTTCCTTCCACCTCAATTGTAGTGATCACATAAAATTTTATTTTTCCCCATGGCCAATTATATAGTAGGTTCTCTTGATTGTTGAGGAATTAATTTTCATATTTCACCATATCCCTGGAGTTAAAGCACTAAATAGTAGTGTTTTTATTCATAGATTTACATTATATATCCTTAGGAATCTTATTTCTAAACTTATAAAAAACTCCCAAACACTTTAATAAATTCTATGCATGATTCATTCAATAGTTCTCATAATATGGATATGGAATCATTATATTATTATTCTATGATGAATTCCATTTGTTTTGGTCCTCATTAGACCTATTATATTTTTGATTAACCATAAAAAAGATTGATCTATAGAATAATTTTTCCGTTTTGATGCTACATAAACAGTTTTCATCATATAAAGAAAACGTTGAGAAACATGCACCCTTTAGAAAAATTTCATAATAACGTCCAAGAAATTGTAAATATTGAAATCTATTTTGTGTGTGTAATCCATAATATACCTTGATAACCTAATATAGGTAACCGTATACTTAGAAATAACTTATTCATCCTTTTTCATTAAGATGAGGGACTTTAGATTTATTTTTGTTTGTTTCTCACAATGGAAATAGTTTTCAAATAATATATCTAAATAATATTTCCATTACATGAGTTATATTTCCTCTTAATCCAAATTATTATGGATCGATGACCATCATTGACCAATATCTCATTCAGGAAAATAAATTTAAAGTGTAACAGTTTACATTTAATAAAATATTAAATCCATAAATATTATATTTAGTGTCTCAATACATTTCTCAGCTACTATTGGATTAGTAGTCCCAATAAATGATGGGAACAATTTTCACATGAATTTATATTATAATGTAGAATCACATTGTAGAAAATTATTCTCCATATATGAAAGGTTATTTTTCAAAACCTAATTAATCTATACTAAGATAATAACGAAAATGTAAGTTCAAATATTAACAGTGATGTCATTATCAATAGTGAAATCATAACATTGGCCATGTGTATTGATACACTTATTCCTTCCAAGCAACATTTCGAATGTTTCAAATATAATAGATTATATCATAAATTGTTAAATTTATAATTATAAATATGTTGAAACACATATGATTAATTGAAAAAATATAAAATTTAAATATCAAAATCATAAACATGTATTAATTAGTGATATCTTAATTTTAACATCCATCATAACTGTATATAAGGAAAATGTCAATTATCCTATGTGCATCCACTGAAAGTGTCAAACTAGGAGTATAATATAGCCAATTTTTGTATAATATAACTCACGAGTCAAAAGAAAATTTAATTTTTTAGAGTTATTACCCCTAGGAATATTTTTTCCATAACTACATACATTATTATTATCTAGACATAGATGTACTCCTCGAAAAAACCACAAATTCACTTCCTCACCAAAAAATAAATATATTATTCTACAAATATCCTCAAATTCCATCATAGGTTAACTTTCCATTATTTATGTGTTTCATATTCTAGTTTCCAAGGATTATAATAAACATTACCTTATTTTAACTGTAATGACCCTCACCCTAGTAAACTATAGCTGGATCCAACTTTATTTCATTCTCATATATAAAAGTATTCAAATCCCAAAGGATCGATCAGTATAGAATTTTTTGACAAAAATATACCTTAATGACACCCATTTTATATAGTGGAAAAATAAAAATCATATTAATAGAAAACATATTTCCTCTAAGAAGTCATTCAAATAATTATTTTTAATATATTGGGAAAAGGAATAAAATAAGGGTGAGCTCAGATGCTCAATAATTCTTATGTACAGTAGAAGAATGATTAAATTAATTAATAATAGTAAATATGGAAAATAAAATAACGGAAAACAACTGAAATTTAATAAATAATGTGAGAATGAAAATAATACATAGATAATTTAAAAAATATAAGGATTAATCAATGGATTGATTATGTGTATCAAATTTAAATCCACGTAAAAAATTATAAATACAACATAGGATATTCAAAATTAATTACACACACAATATATTATTATCAAATACTACAAAGAAGTAATATAACCCAATTAAATGAAATTGAGTTATGAAATTATTTACCACATAACAATTTTCAAGCCAAATCCACTTTGATTAAATATTTAAATACTAAAAGTAAAAATAGAAATAATTTTGAAGGAATCCTAAAATTAAATTTCAAATAGGTAATATATACCCACTATAAAATAATTTTGGTTCATAATAATACAATATTCCATGATGAAGGAAAACTGAGATGATATCCCTTAACATAAACCTCCTTTTCATTGGATGTGATTAAAACTGTTATATAATTTCTTTAATCATGTTATTAATTTATACCAGATCCATTTTCATATTTATAATATCATATATGATCCCATTATATCATTTTACCACACATTTGTAAACAATAGTTATTTATTTTCACTATTTAAGGTTGTAATTTAATTGTTTTCTCATGAATATTTTTACATGAATGTTCTGGTTCTTGAATATATTATGTATCACCACAAACCATAATAATATTTTCCATTACATTTTTATGATATCATTGTAATACACACAAAAATCGATTTACACAAAACATTATTTAATAACATTTTGGAAAGTAAATTAAATTATAAAAATTTTATAGAGTTTATATAGTAAATTTATATTTTATATATCCAAACAAACATTTTTACACTTATATAATATATTTTATAGGGATATGTTTAGAACAAGACAAATATTGTATATAAAATATTATATTTTTATGGTGTTAGTTTTGCTTCCCTTTAATGGATACCCTATATTAAATCCAATTTTGACCCCTTTACAAATTAAAAATGTCCAAATTAACTTCAAATTTTTAATATAACCATAACAATTAGCTTAGGGTGATTTCTCTGTATTTTTTTTGGAGGCTTAAATTTTTAATGAATAATGAAAAAAAACATAAATTTAATTCAAACATATTTTTCCATATAATTTATTTATAAGGATAACCTCCTTTTTATATTTTTTAAAAGATTAACTAGATCAAATTTCTATCAAATAATCCATTTTATTTCATTGGAATCAATTTCAATTTGAAATTTACTATAAAATTTTAGCAAACTTTGGGACATTTTTACATTAAAAACCCGCATTGGCGTCCTGCCTATAGGATTAAATTTGAATTAATTTCGACCACTTATATGATTTCATTATAGAAAAATGGATTCTATATTTGGAATTATAATAATTTATAACATCTAATGAAGTCGAATTTGTTTTTTTACCAAAAATATTAGTGAATTTAATAAAAAATAATTAAAATGATTAAGGTAAAATTAATGTTTTCAATTGAATAATACTTAAACATAGGGGATGAAATTAAATAGAAACATTTCCAAGATCCCCTTTATGGACACATGTAATCCATATACTATCTTTGATTGACATTGTTCCATATATGTTTCACTTACATTGGAAAAAATTGAATGGAATTTCCTTTCCCAAAATTTAAAGGAGTGCCACTCCTCCTCTACTATAAATAAAAACCTCTCCTATCACTTCTTCAAACAACTCAATCCATGTTTAATTTAGCACAATCTAACATAATATATCCTAAAATAAAATAAAATCATCCTATAATCCTTCCTTTGATTATAAATACATCAAATGAATTCCTTTGGTTTAAATAACAATGAGTTAACCAATTAAGAGGTAACATCTTTTCTTAAGATATATAGTTTAATTTGTAACCTCCACCCCCCTTAAATCATATTATTCAATGATTATATAACAAAAATAGTTTCAAAAATATTCTATCAATTTGTAATGATATGTTTTCTACATAAAATAACACACAGACCCATCTAATGGGTAATAAACACATTATTTCTATGAACGACGAACAACCATCTCACAAAACGATGATTATCCATTCTTCCTTTACCACCTCTCATGGTGATAATTGTGGTTGAAACTATAATTATATATTATATATATAATTTATATAATTTATTTATTATTCTATAATTCATTTATAACACTTACCTCTATTCATTCCATTTTGTGTAAATATGAAAACATCTATAAAGACCATGAAATTCCATGATTTTTTTTAATTATATGGAAATTTTTTGAGACTGCGAAATTTGATGGTGGACGATTCCTAGGCCCGGAGTGACCATAATGATTTTTCGAAGATTTTTTAAAGTTTTATTAGTGCGCGTATGAATTTTTACTGAAAAAATTTGAATAACTATTAAATGGTTACTCTGATCATGAAATTGAAGACACTATTATGCTCAGGCCGGTGGGTCTACCATAGGCATGACTTATGTTTTTTCGTCACAGACCTCTTGTGAGAAAACCAAAAAATGGCATAACCATAAATAAAATAATTAAATAAATTATTTTACTTTTCAAATGCTTATAACTCAAAAACGGTAGCTTGAATTGAAAATACAAGACCACCACTGAACTCATGGGGTAGGATTTATTTAAGAAGATACAAACATTGGTCGGTGCAAGACACTAATAAAATTTGTTATTTTCCGTAAATAAATTAATTATGTGACACTTATTTAATTGTAAAATCCATAACATTTAAATGGTAACTCAGATTAGAAATCTGAGAGTACCATTGGGTTTGGTGGGGCATGTTTCACTTGATCCGAGCCTAACCTCGACCAGTGCTGGTCGACGGTGACTGCTAATAATTTACCAATCTTTTTTTCGGATACATTCAGTAAACATGCCTACGACATTTTGTATCTTTTGAACCCTTGCTCGGAATTGAAATCTGAGGACACCGTTGAACTCGCAACACTGGTATTTGCATTAAGAGACTTTCATCTCGACCATAGTTGGTTGAGGGTGAGAGTTAGTTTTCGTGTTTTTTGTGGAAATTAAAATAAAACAAATAACAACTTTTTATTTTGTTTTTAACCTCCCAAGTAAATGTTTGGAGGTGGAGACTCCCCGAGTTGGGAAACTCCCATTTATGAATTCATGGTGGTGGGGACCACCCAAACCCCTCTTTAATATGGGGAAGTCCCTACAAAAACCTCTTATTTAATTTCACCAATGTAAATTAAATGTCATGAGTTTCAAGTACTATGTAACAACATTGTTGGAATTTCGGAAGATTCCTAAAAATGAACCTTTATAAATTCCACTATCGTTACATACCCTCCCCCACATCTATTTATTTGAATCTGGGGGGGGGATTTAACACAACTTCACCAAGCGAAGAATCTTCGGTAAAGTGTCGAGATTCCCCACTCAAAAAAGACAAGGCCGATCCAGTTGGAGGAGACGTACGACATCAAACCAACAATGGGAAACGTGCAACTGGCGTCTTTGGGAGTCGGTCATGGGAACTAATAACATGGTCCACCAGCAAGCATGAACAATTCTTCGACATCCAAGGTATGGGTTATTTTGTTTGAGATTTTTTTATTTCCTCTTCCTCATTCATGAATTTATACGATGAAAGTGGGTCAACCGACTAATGGGATGTCCCGTGATTCATTCATCTTTTTGAGAGGTTTTCATGGTGTATGTTGTTGGTTTTGTTTTTGATTTATACCACTTTATCCCATTCTTGAAATCCTTCTTAAATTATAAACTTCTATGTCGCTTGATACGACTCTAACGTGGAGGGTGCGGGACAAAAAAACATGGCCTGACCACTTCGCAACCTTTATGGTTTTGATGTGTTCATCGCGATGATGGAATATGGCGACTAGTGATAGTGATTGGAACCAGTGGAAATTAAGAGTGGTGGCCGACACCATGGCCTTCCGCGAAGAGGGCTGTGGCATGACCACACCGTAGGAGAAGGTCCGTGGCCCATTGGCCATGACTAAGAAAGGGCGGAAGCCGACATTGGCCAACCATGTGATGGTGTCGTGGTGCACGTCTGCACTTCCCGACATACAAGAGTCGTGGCACGAGGCCGTGACAGTGAGGGAGGGGGTCCGGCTCGCTACCGGACACTAGAGATGGTGTGGCACGCGACCGCACTGCGGGGAGTAGAGGCTGTCCATCTGGCCAGCTGAGGCCGCCCAGTGAACGCTGCAGCACGGGCCGCTGCACCACAGGCCACCACACCGCGGGCCTCCATACAGCGGGCCGCCACACCCTGGGCCACCACACCCCGGGCCGCCCCACCATGGGCTGGGCCAGAACCAACAGGTCGGGTCAGATCCCGCGGGCCAGATCCAACCCAATGTCAGACCTCAGATCGATCCAGGTCGACCCAAACCGGACCGGTTCGGCCCAGGCTGGGTCTGTCCAATGGGGTCAGAGGAGACCCAAACCCACTTCTACCCTATTCGCTATTTCGGCCATATCATGATCTACGAGTGTCCATTTGATGAACCGTATGTGGTGATGGAAACAATAGATCCATATAGTCCTTTTGGTATACTCTACATGAGTTGTGAATAATGTTGGAGTATGGCCGTGTTGGATCTAACCCCTAATCCAACAGGGCCCCTGGAGTAGAAACGCTAATAACATATAGACCGGGCATCCTATTGATGCACCGTCAGTTGTGTTGGGTCCCTTTTGATGTGATAGATCTTTGGAATACTTATTTGTGGGACTTTATGAATTTTTTTGTATTAATCTGTGTCTTGAAGAGTGTACCCTTATGGAATCATGAAAACTTATTGTGGGAACACTATGGTCGGTTGTACGTGAAAAAATAACATATATCCTATGTGGGTTAGTATATATTTATCCTGTGTGGGTCAGATACTTTTTGGGTTAGCAAATATCTATCCTGTGTGGGTCAGATCCTATGTGGGTTAGCGCTCAATGATCATGTCTGGGTCAGTGCATATCCATCCTGTGT
The DNA here is from genome assembly GCA_963277665.1 of Viscum album. Taxonomy (NCBI): domain Eukaryota; kingdom Viridiplantae; phylum Streptophyta; class Magnoliopsida; order Santalales; family Viscaceae; genus Viscum; species Viscum album. The sequence continues at coordinate 92,240,787 of OY728164.1, forward strand.
GGGTCAGATCCTATGTGGTTCAGCGGGGGTTAGTTACCAATCGATCCTGTCTAGGTCATAAGTAGTGCTACATAATAGAATAAGAAGATCTAGCCTTCAAATAATCATATATACTTCTGTACTTAAGTTATACCTTGTATGAGCTGATTCCTTACCTTCGGGGTGATTCCATTGTAGTATATTCTATGTGGCGTACCTGTGTGGTACATTTCTTCCTAGTGAAACCTTGGCGGTATTCGACTGTGTGGAGTACCTGTGTGGTACATTCCTTCATAGTGATAACATTGTGGTATTCTTATGTGTGGGATACCTGTGTTGTACATTCCTTCATGGTGATAACTTGGTGGTATTCTTTTGTTTGTCGTACCTGTGTGGTACGTACATTCATGGTGATAACATTGTGGTATTCTTATTTGTGGCGTGCCTGAGTGTTACATTCCTTCGTGGTTAAACCTTTGTGTTATTCTTCTGTGTGGTGTTATGTTTGTGGTTCATACCTTTGTGGTGTTACCTTCGTGGTATTCCTTCCTTTGTGTAACAGCTGGGCCTTGGGCTATGGATTTGGGCCTTGTATTTCTTCATGAATGAGATGGTTATAATTGATAACATATGTATATGTGTGGGAATATACTTATGTAGGGATGACAGTTGTTTTCATGCATTGTGGTTTATCATTTGTGGATTTTGAGTGACCTTTCGGGGGTCTTTGGGTCGCTACTGAGAATCGTTATACTCACCTTTGCACGGGCTACACCCACACCTTATTGTGTATAGTGCAGAAGATGGACAACGCAGACTAAGGACAAGGGTACTAGGACTGGAGGTAGCTCATAGGTGGACCATAGATGAGGCATACCACATAGATGACCATTTGAGAGTTTTAGGTACCCTTCAGGTCAGGTCTTTGTTGGTTTTCATAGTAGCTGTTCAGTTTAATTGTACTTTCCAGTTTTTTTGTACTTTCTAGTTGATCTTGTATTCTGGCCCCTTTTACTTACTCCACACACTTTTTACTATTTAGTTTACTATTGTTCATATCGTGTTGTGTTCTTGGTTCCGTGAGTTATAGGTTATAAAGGAAATGCCTTCCCAGTTTTAGGGAATATGCCTTTGGTGATAGTCGCCATCCCCTAGCCTATTGAAGGTGGGATTGGGGTACTCAGGTCATGGGCCCCGAGGGATAGGTCATGACAATTTGGTATCATAGGAGTCAGTTATACCATTGAGCATTAGACTCTGATCTTTTTAATAGCAATAATTTTTACTGGAGTGAGTGTGGTTATCAGTTTGGGGAATACAGTGTTGGTGCAGCAGACGACGTATCCATATAACAGGTCCCTAACTTCAGATTTCTGACTCAGTGCACGAAAACACTTAATGTGTGTGTTTTGAAAATTTTTAGTGTGTTTTCTTGAGTCATCTCACCAGGTATAACTAAATGACCATGGCACACCTTATCATTATCAGGATTCTACTACGTTGACAGCTAGATAGGATTACAGAGAGATTACACGATAACGACCCACTGAGCGACGAGACTCCGGTGTAGGGCCCTCTTACTATGTTGGCACCATCGGGTGGTGTACCAGCAGAACCACAACCCAATGGGCAGAAGATACCACCAAACGCACTGGGGGATGGTGCACGTCGACTGAGCATGTTTCATGAGTTCAAACAGAATAGGACTCAGAGTTTTTGAGGCGAGACAATTTCCCACATAGCTGAGGGCAGGATAGAGGTAGTTGGTAGAGTTTTTCTCCTAGTTGAGACACTAGGAGAGAAGATTGTGATCTTAACTACAAGACTTTTTTAGTGAGTGACCATGAGGATGGTCCACATAGTGACGAAGCTATGGTACGTGGTCCATTACCTGAGAAAGTACCTTCAGGTAGTTTTTTAGTTATATCATGGCCCATTGGTCACCAGTTACAACTGACTGTACTGGTAGAGGACACATATAGGCTTAGTACCTTATGTGTGATTCAACATCAGATATGCCTTAGGTACCAAGGCAAGCCTGACTCACAGGTAGCGAGGGAATGGCTTGAGGAGGTGGCTTAGAGTTCTCTAGAGCTTCTATAGCTCGGTAGGAATACATGTAGGTATATGAGTATTCATCGAGGTATACTAATCATTCCTAGTACTCGATGAATATGATATGATCAGTGCTTCGAGCTCAGACTTTCGAGCATAGTTTGTTTAAGGATGTCTGAGCCAACACTATTCCTCTTTTCGTTCCTCCTTATTTTGGGGTGCTGGAGAGTACCTTTGTTGTTGAATGTTTTTTTGTTGAGAGGATACATCTAGTGAATGATATTAGTTGGAAAACATGAAAATGGTTCCAGTCTTAGAGAGGTTGGTGTGGAAAAATGTTTCGAGAAGATGAAGTATTAGGGATAGATGAAAATGCAGGGTTGTACATGTGGAAGTAGAGTTATAGGATAATCATGAGGTGGTTTTCATTTCGACATATTACTACCACCCCCTTTTTTAGTCCCCACTAGGCTCAGGGAGCTAGAGGGCAGGGGGAATAGACTGGCTACATGTGGTCATTGAGTGTGGCCCAATGACCCCATGAATGATTAGAGTTATGGTTTGTGTGTACTACTAGTTGTCGTATCAATATACTTATGTACCAATCATTCTTTCCCTCCAATACTATTGTCCAAGACGTAGAGTTTCTAGTTAAATCTTTTACTTGACCCTCACGCCTGTAGATACCATTGGGGGGAGACTCGATAATCCCACATACGCCGACAATGTCATATGACCCTTGAGGTGATAATTTCTATTGGATCATCTTGGTTGTAGCATCGAAGCCTTACTATGTTAGTTTGGGTATGGACTAGGCATCCATAATTCATATTCAGATTAAATATATTAGAAAAATAGTTTTTGGTTTCTCTAAAACGTTGGAATGGGGTTTTCCATTGTTGGTGAAAAGGAATCCCAGGCAGCACTGGATGGACTCATGCATAGGAGGGTGCAGCCGATCACTTATAAGTCAGTGACTTACCTTTGTGGTAGCAGGAGTGTTCAGTTTTCAGTTCCAAACATAAGTGGTAGAGCATGGGGAAATCATTTCAAAAGATGTTTGCAAGATTACCTCCCCAAAGTGAGAGGGCTGTCTGCTTTGGCTAGATACTACCAGAGATTTGTACCCGACATCCACAAGGGAGAGGCACCCTTTTCATCATTGATGAAAAAGGGGGAGACTTTCCCATTGATGGAGAAGTGTCAGAATATATTTCAGGAGCTAAGACAGATACTAAAAAGTAAAACTATGATACCCATGACCTGGTATTTGAAATGGTTGTCTTTACACTGAAGGTGTGGTGGATTACATTATGGGTGAATGGTTTACAGTCAACTCGGACCACAAGAGTCTCATTTATATCTTCTCTTAGTAGGACCTGAACCTATGAAAAGAATGTTCGCACAAGTTACTCTAGGACTATGACTTCAATAGAGTCTATAGTCCTGGGAATGGGAATGTTGTAGCAGATGCACCCAGTAGGAGATTTGGTATACAACTAATAGGTGAGGCGATAGAGAAGTTGACTGCTTTATGGATATCCTTTGTGAACCGATATGGATATGTATTTTCTTCAGTCTCTCATAGTCACTCCCCCACATCTTTAGCAAGTCAGGGAAGCACATCCTGCCAACACTGACTGTGAGGCTCGACATGTTCAGATATCCTCGGGGAAGGAACCTGATGGATTTTTTGAAGGTGGGGAGCATGTTGACCACATCACAAAACTTACCATGGTACCTGGACCTTCAGCATCTGTACTAGTGGATTGGGATTAATAATGTAGTGGAAGATTTTTTATCTTGATGAGTCACTCGTTAGAAAGTGAAAATTTCTTAGAGGTAGCAGAAGTCTTATGATGATAGGAGACTGAGACATCTGGAGTATGAGGATGGTGACCACTTCTTTCTATGGGCCTCACATCAACTAGGTTTGGGGAGATTTTTTCGGCCTGAAGATTTATCTCCGAGGATCATTAGACCCTTCCAGGTCCTCAATAGAGTTGACGAGGTAGATTACTACCTGGCACTTCCCCCACTGTTTCACCGGGTGCATGAATTCTTCCACGTATTCTAGCTTAAGAGATTTGTGCATTACCCATCTCACGTCATCGACCACGGTGAGATGGAAATTGAGGATGGGGTCACCTTTTCGGATGTTCCAGTGGTGATTGAGGATCTACAAGAGAATGTACATCATGGGTGATTGATACCTTTGGTTCATGTGCGTTGGATGCACATGAACCTCTAGGAGAGCACATGGGAGTGGGTGTCTCAGATTTGTGCTCAGTATCAACACTTGTTTTCCTAGTTTTTGTAATGTGGCTTTCGGGGACACAAATCCTCGAGGAGGGGAGAATGTAAAGTCCTGGAAATTTCATGTTATTTTTTTTCAATTATATAGGAATATTTTTGACTGCAAAATCTAACAGTGCACGATTCCGAGGCCCAGAGTTCCCTAAATGATCCATCCATGTTTTTTTCAGCTTTAATTAGCACGTCTAAGTAGTTTTCCTGACAACATTGCATAACTATTAAAGGGTTACTCAGATCTGAAATCAGAGGGCACTGTTACACTCAGGATTGTGGGTTTACTAGCAGGACTTATGTTTAGATGGTGTGGGCCTCCTATATGATAACCCAAAAATGGCATAACCGTAAATAAAATAATAACATAAATTATTTTATTTTTCAAATGCTTATAACTCAGAAATGGAATCTCGAATTGAAAATCCAATACCACCACTGAAATAGTGAGGAAATGCTTTATTTTTGAAGATACTAACTTTGGATGGCACGTGCCACCATTGAATGTTAGTTTTTGGTCGTAAATAAAATAATTAAGTGACCATTATTTTATTTTAAAATCTATTACTTTTAAATTGTAAATCGGATTGGAAATCTGAGAGTACCTTTGAGTTTGTTAGGGCATGTTTTACTTGGTAATAGCCTAATCACGACCGGTGTGGTTTGTGGGTTATTGTTAATAATTTTTAGAACTTTTTTCAGGGTACGTTCAGTAGACGTGCATGCAGCGTTTTGTAATTTTTGAACTGGTGCTCAGAATTGAAATTTGAAGACACCGTTGAACATTTAGCTTTATTATTCTCTTAATGAGACATTCTCCTTGACCATAGTTGGTTGTGGGTGATTTTTAGTTTATTTGTTTTTTGTTTAAATAAAAATAAAATAAAGGACAAATATTTCTTTTATTTTTGACCATCCAATTGTATGCTTTGAGGTGGGGACCACCCGATCAAGAAAACTCATTTTTGTAAATTCATGGTAGCTGGGAGAACTCAAACACCTCTTTAATATGGGGAGGTCCCTTGGGAAACCACCAATTTAATTGTGTCAATGTAAATTAAATGTCCAAACTTTCAAATACTATGTAACATCGTCGTTGGAATTTTGGACGGTTCCTATTAAATAAACCTTCTTAAATTCCACAATTGTTACAATCCCTCCCCCCATTTTATTTATATAGAGCTTGAGGGGTGGGGGATTCGGAATGGCTTCACCAAGCAATGAATCTCTGGTAAAGTGATGTGACACACGACACTTAAATGATGATGCCGACCCAGCGGGAGGTGACATATGAAATCAAACCACCAATGGGAAATGTGCGAATGGCGCCATTGGGAGTCGGTCATGGGAACTAAGAACACTTTCCACCATCAATAGTGAATGATTCTCCGATGATCAAGGTAGGGGGCTATTTCGTGTGATCATTTTTTTTATGTTCCCTTCCCTGTTCTTGAATTTATACGAAGAATGAGGGTCAACCAACTAACGGGTTGTCCTGTGGTTCTTTTGTATTTGAGGGATGCTGTTGCAGGGTATATTGTAGGGTTTTCTGTTCATTTAGAACCCCTTATCTCATTATTGACATCCTTCTTAAATTAATCACGTCTATGTCGCTAGCTATCACTCTAACTCGATGGGTGTTGGCCAAACAAACATGGCCTGATCACTCCGTATCATTTATGGTTTTGATGTGTTCTTTGAGTCGGAGGATGACGATGACTGGTGCCGAAAATTAACACTAGTGGGACTTGGGAGCAGAAACTGGTACCATGGCCGACCGCAAAGAAGGTGGGGGTGCTACCGCGCCGTAGGAGAAGGGTCGCGGTGGAGCAAGGGCAGCGGCCGACATTGGACGGCCACACAAAGGGGCGGTGGCGCACGTCCATGCCACCTGGTGAATAAGATCCACGACACGAGGCCAAAACAGCAAGGGAGTGTGGATGGATTGTTACTGGCCACCAGAGATGGCGCGGCGCGTGATCGCGCTGCGCAAAAGAGAGGCTGGCCATTTGGCCAGCTGGGGCTGCTCAACAGACGCGGCACCATGGGCCGCCCCACCGTGAGCCGCCGCACCGCGGGCTGCCGCACCATTGGCCGCTACACCGCGGGCAGCCCCACAGTGGGCTACCCAGTGCGAGCTGTGCCAGAGGGTCAGACCCCGAGTCGGGCAAGGTTGACCCGAACCAGATCGGGTCGGACCAGACCTTGACCGACACTCACCCCTTTCGCTCTTTCGGCCATATCTTGAGCTATGGGTGTCTATTTGAGTAACTGTCTATAGCACCGAAGACGATGAATCGATACAGTACTTTTTTAATACTCTACTTGAGTTTTGGATAATTTTGGACTACAACAAGGTTGGACCGAACCTCGAATCCAACCAGGACCTCAATGTAGAAACACTAATAACTTACAGACCATGTGTCCAATTGACGCAACGTCAGTTGCGTTGGGTTCATTTTGACATGACAGACCATTGGAATACATATTCATGGGACTTCGAGGTATTTATATTATTTACTTATGGCGTGCGGAGATGACTCTGATGCAATCAAGCGAGCTTAGTGTGGGAACCTTGTGGCCAACTGTACCTAATGAAATAACATTGATCATGTGTGGGTTAGCACATATTGATCATGTATGTGTCAGATATTGTGTGGGTCAGCACTGAGAAATCCTATGTGGGTCAGTGCATATCGATCTTATGTGGGTCAGTTCTCAGTGATCTTGTGTGGGCCAGCACATATAGATCCTATTTGGGTCAGCGAGGGTCAGTTACCTATCAATCTTGTGTGAGTCAGAAGCAATGCTAATTAACAGAATAAGATGATTTATCCTTCAGATAGTCATATGTACTTCTATACATAAGTTATACTTTGTGTGGGTTGAGTCCGTACCGTTGTGGTTATACCTTTGTGGTATTCTTCTGTGTGGCGTACCTGTTGGGTACTTTCATTCATGGTGATTCCTTGGTGGTATTTTCTATGTGGAGTACACGTGTGTTACTTACCTTAGTGGTGATACCTTTGTGGTATTCTTCTGTGTGGTGTAGCTATGTGGTACATTCCTTCATGGTGATACCTTGGTGGTATTATTCTATGTGGCGTACCTGTGTGGTACTTACATTCTTGTTGATAACATTATGGTATTATTCTGTGTCATGTACCTAGGTGGTACTTTCTTTTGTTGTGAAACCTTTTCAGTATTATTCTATGTGGCGTTACCTTTGTGGTACTTACCTTTGTGTTGTTACCTTCGTGGTATTCCTTCCATTGTAGAATAGATGATCCTTGGGTTATGGATTTTGACCTTATGTATCCTCATTAATGAGATGGGTATACTTGATAACTTAGGTATATATATGGGCATATACCTAAGGATGACAGCCAGCTGTTTTCTAGCTTTGTGGTTTATCCTTTGTGGATTTTGATAGACCTTTGGGGTATTGAGGTCCCTACTGAGTATCATTATACTCACCCATACATGGGCTACACTCTCACCTTATTGTGTTTGGTGCTGACGACAGACAACACTGACGAAGGATGAGGGTACCAAGACTGGAGGGAGCTCAGAGGTGGACCATATATGAGTTATAGCTCAAAGATGGGCATTCAAGATCTGTACCTACCCTTTAGGTAGGATCCTTGGTGGGTGTCCACAGGAGCTGTTCAATTTACTTGAACTATCAAAATTTCATGTACTTTTCAGTTGGGCCTCTATAATGACCCCTTTTACTTATTGTACTCACTATTTTTACTATTCTGTTTACTTGTGTTCATATCATGTTGTGTGCTTAGTTGCATGTGTTAATGGTTACAAAAGCAATTCCTTCCCAGTTTTAGGGAATATGCCTTCGGTTCTAGTCTCCAAACCCTGGAATATGGAAGGTGGGCTTGGGGTAGTCATGGCACGGGCCACGGGTGACGGGTTGTGACAACATCATTTTTGGATGTGTGCGCTACCGCCTCCATAAAAGCGATGTGATTTATTCATGATATATGTGGAACTTATAAAGGATGCTATTAATAAACATACATAACATATATATATATATATATAATATTAAACTATAATTATAATATAAAGATTTATCAATTACTTTTCATTCTTTTAATACAACAATGAAATGAAAGTAGAATTCATTCATACATATGTCCTACGGTCTTCATTAAGGGTGCAATTCATTTCTTATCTCCAAATATTATAGAAAATTATAAATACATATCAACTGAATATATATTATAATTAAATCATGTTTTAAATTATGGATATTATTAAATTATGATCTATTTAATAGTAACAGAAAATGTCAAGTCAAAACATACTTGATAAAACTATGCAATTAAGACCCCAAACAGATTAAATAATGAAACTGTGTTATTTAATGGGTAATAAAATATTGTTGGAATTTAATATATGTTATTCTAAATAGGAGTATAGTTATGATATAATATTTTAACATATTTGAAGCCACTATACTATATGATAAAGTCCACAAAACCAAAATTATGTTTAAGGTGTGGGATTTCATCTCAATTAACATTACGTTGAGACTTATATGTTATTATGCACCAAATTCACTTTTTATTATGTATATCCTACATTTTTAAATGTAATATAGTGAATATCCTTACCATAATGATATTAAATGTTTCAAATAATATTATTCCATCATGGGGATTATGATATACAAGTTTCAATGTGGTATGAGACACGTTGGAATGTTAAAAGACTATTTCCATAATGAATATTATTAAAGATTATCTTTTCAATATTTCTTCTGTAAATGATTGTTAACTTTTTATTGAAAAAATCAATTTATTTTGAGCTTTTTTAATTGTAAATTTACTTGAATATTAATATTCTCTTACAATTTATATTATTATTTTATAAAATATATATCATTTTTACAAGAGTTGTTCACATTGAATGTTATCTGATTAACTAGGAATTTGTTGATTAATCTGTATTCTTTATTCAATAATGATATTTGATACTGTAACTTATTTATTTTTATAAATATGATGAATGATTTGGGATGTTAAAGACTGGTTGGTCAAGACCAATATATTTCCCCTCCATGCATCACTAGGTTCTCATGAGGTAAATAAAATGGCCAAATTAAATGAATATTTATCCGTAGTTTTGACCCTCTAATGAATGATCATGACAGAATAAGATTTCAGGTTCCTTAGACATAATGTCTAGTAATTAATAATTTAATTCATAGATATTTCATTTATTATTCATCCATTTGATTTTTTTGTTGACATATTAAAGGATATATTTAATTTTCAGTTCATTGATTAAACGAAATGTTGTTCAGTTTCATACATTTCCATATTTATTTGGCCTCATATATTCATTTTAATTGCATGTGTTATTAGGTCTTTACCTTACCATATTGGGCAATTTTCATTTATTAATTATTACTTTTTCTTTACATAACCTTACTGAGAAGTCTGTCTCACCCATATTATGTTTTTTCCCCATGTTATGAAGAAAAAAATTCTTCAATAAGCATTAAAGGATGTAGTTAATTTCATTTTATTATGTATCATGTTTGAATTTTTTATTAAAACATGTATAATGGTTATCATATATGTAATATGGATTTCCAAGACAGAAAAACTAGTCCATAATATGGGATTTGATTCCTTGTAATATTCCCAAATTAATAAAATAATGCACCATCTCTAGGATTCTTGTGTTGAGGTGTTACGGTAGGTAACATAGTAAGTTTAGCAGCAACCTTGTTAACTAGATTTAGAAAACATACAATAAATAACAAAACCATAAGATGGCCATTGAGGATAAGTGTATTATAACTTCATCGAATATTTGGTAATGTAGATATTATCTGGGTATTCTTCGAAAAACATCCATATCAGGATACTACAAGTGAAAATGGTTATGGAACAAATTAACCTAGGAGTAACAACTCCAACTAGGTGTACCAGTTTTGACTCATTGAAACGTGGTACATGACAACATTTATTTCTGTGCACCTATATTGACACTTCTAGGTGATACTCTTTTGATAGAATATATTTTATTTTCCAAACATTAAGAAGGATTTGAAAGTAAATATTTTCACAATGTATCCAATGTGTATGATTATAAGATTTACGACGAATAAATTTATGTTATGTTCTATAACATATTTGGAATTATATATTATAATTTTATAATATAAACTAGTATATTCCAATTTTTATAAATAGAAAATCGAAGGAAAAATGATTTCAATACTCATAAGAAATGTAGAGTCTTCCATGTTGACGAAACTAATATTTCTGGTATTATAATGGAGGAAATTAGGGAAATATCTGGGAAATGTAATCATGTTATGACAGATAACCCTAACTGAATGTAGTGACATATTCTATAGAGATAATCTAATATGTTTGATCAATTTCTGTGTCAACATCATCTTTTGTATAGTGGGACTACTAATCCAATTATATCTGTGAAACATATTAAGTCTCCGTAGATGATTTTTGTGGCCTTAGAATGCAATAAAAAGAAAAAGGTTTCACCTGTCATCTATTTTCACCAAGGTGATGTTGATTTGTTGTGGTCCATGATATAGAATATGAGAGAGGTTAAAAAAATATATCCCATGGAATGTATAATCATTAAAAATACATTATTCGACTGATACAACCCTTATGATCAATAAATTGAGATAAATATGGATTTACATGGAATAATACTAATGGAATAAGGGAATGTTACAAATTATAAAGATACCATTACAGGGTTATATACACATGCTACAAATTATATACTCAACTCAGAGTGAAATATCAATAACTTCTTTTAAGATCTTAATAAAAATCTCTAAAAGGAACTAGTTTCTTATAATATTTCATCATAAGAAGAAATAAAACTATGTACAACCAAGAAGAAGAAAGAATTATCAACATACAATGTATTCATGGTAATTCCAGAGAAAAAGAGACCATGTGAGAATAATTAAAAAGGGGAATACATCCAAGAAGAATAAAAAAATATCAACCATCTCTATCTTGTGAAAATTGAGGTAAAAATTATCCTTTGGAAATGATTTAAGGGACTAGGATGTTACTATAAATGAAGAGGTAAGGGTTACTAGGATTATGAATACAGGGGGAAGAAGCCTATCAAGGTTGTAAATTGCTATAATTTTAAAGAGGTGAGAAATTATGTAAATGATGTCCCCAAGAATCAAGGGAATCTATCATAAAGTGGCTGAGGGGAGATTGAGAATATAAAAAAATTACTATAATAGATTTAGAAGTACCAAATGATGTGGTGGAAGGTAAATTAGTCACATGTTAATATTTTCAAATTAATAATTTAAATATATATCTTCACACTCTTTTATATATCCTAGTTTTCTAATAAAATTAGTCATTTACCATTTGATTTAATAATACATTTTTTCAATCAAAACTCAAATGAGAAGTATCATTGCAACAATGATATGTCATAGAATCAAAATTATAGAACATAAACCTGATTTTGGTACTGAAATTGTTATCATAACTATGTTTGAATTTTATATTATCAATGGTATGTATTGGTTGTCCATATATGATGAAAAAAAAATTTCAAATGAAAAAAATTACAATTAATGAGGAAGATATAGAATCACTCTTCATTAGGGAAGAAGCATTATTAACTGAATCATATTTAGATACTCCCCCATTAGATTTATTATAATAAATTATTGGGTAATATTAAAAAACAATATCTATTGAAGAAGAAGGTAGACATTAAATTGAGTATGTATATATTTTACAAGAATACCTTGATGTTATTCGGAAAGAAATACAAGGACATCCCCAAGAGCATGATGTTGAATTTTCCATTTATTTAATCCTCAATGAAATGTAAATATAGAAAACTCCCAAAAGAGTATACATTATAGAATTAATAGATTCAGGGAAACAACTAATGGATTTAGGTAATAATGTATTATTCATTCCTCAGTGTTTCTTCATGGGGATCCCCTGTTCACTTTGATAAAAAACATGAATTGATGAGGTTGTGCATTGATTAAAGGGGAATAAATTCCATTAAAATAAATAGTAAAGTATCATCGACATTACATTGATGATTTTTTAGATCAACTAAATTATGTTTAATATTTTTCAATGATTTATCATCATTATCGGTATCACCAATTGTGAGTGAAGAAGGAATAAATTCAAAAGATAACTTTCTTAGGCAAGGTTTCTACATTACGATTTTATATTAATTCCATTTGGATTGACTAATGCACTCTATGTTTTTATGGAATTAAGGAATATAATATTAAAGGAAAATATTTAATGTTTTTTTTGGGAATTCATTATTGATATTATAGTGTATTTTAAAATATATGAGGACCATGATAATCAATTGATGATTGTTATTAAGAAACATATAACAGAACATTTATATGTGAAATTTAGTAAATCTATTTTTTTGGCTTCATGAAGTTTCTTTTCATGGCCATATTGTCTCCATTGATAGAATATCACATGATCCTAAACATACAGTGGCTATCAGATAATGTATTATTGCAAACAACATAACTAAGTAACATAGTTTCATTTTATTTTGTAAAATAATACAAGAGATTCATTAAGAAGATTTGCTTATTATATATCCCATGAACCACAATTACACATAACGGGGTTTCATTTATCTAAATAATGGATTGTGAAAAATTAATTGATGAAATAATGAGAGGATTATTTAGTGCTTTGATTTTGACTCTAATATCTCTGAGTGAGGGGTTTTTCCTATGTAGTGATGCATCAAAGAAATTAATTGGTTGCATCCAATTTCAAAATGTTAAAGTTATTGCATATGTATATATTAAATTCAATACTCATAAATAGAACTATCCAATCCATGATCATGAGTTTTCTACTATAATATGAACTTTGAAAATATGGAGGTATTATCTCCATGGTGAAATATGTGAGATAAAAATAGATCATAAAAATTTGAAATAAATAATCTCATAGAAAGCTCTAAATATTAGGCAATGGTTATGGATTAAGATATTGGCTGATTATGATTCATCAATACACAACCACACATGCAAAGCTAATAAGGATCAATAAAATTGAGTGTAAGAAGGAAAATGAAGTTCTATCCCAAATGGAGATTGAGAAGGATCATATGTTCATGAATTTATTTAATATTGGTATGGAAATTTATATGTAAAGAGAGTCATAAATAATTATTCTTATTATTAGAAACCCATAATTTTTATGAAGGAAAAATAATTATCAATCAAATAATGAGGACTTTAAGAACAAAATTAGAGGCATGAATGACATAAAATTAGCATATTTTTTTGTGTGAAGATAATGTTATAAATTTCGGAAAGTGTCTATCTATGAAATCTTAACTTGATATAAAATTGAATTATTGGATGATTCACATTGATCAAGTTTCTATATACGACATGGGAACACAAAGATGTATAAAGGCCTGAAAGAAAAATTTTTGTGGGATTACATGACGTGGGAAATTAAGGATTATTTTTTCTTATGTTTGGTTTTTCAAAAATTGAAGGATATAAGGCATCTTCCTAAATGATTATTATATCCACTTCCTATTTCTTTTTTGAAATGGGAGGAAATAACTATGGTATTTTCAACTAGACTACCAAATACTCATAGAAGGAATGACTCAATACGGGTTATTGCTGATCGACATAAAAAATATTCTTATTTTATTTCAATAAGAGAAGACATGGATCTTGAGGAACCTATAAGGATCAATATTAATGATTATTTAAGATTTCATGGATAAAATCTATCAATTGTCTCTAATCATGATCCGATATTTACATCGATATTCGGGAAAAGTCATTAAAAGGATCTTGAGACATAACTTCATTTGAGAACTACCTACCACCATCAAACTGATGGACAGCCTGAAAAAACTATTCAAATAATTAAAGAAATTTTGAGACCATGATCACTATATTTTGCATGGTATGTAAGATCATTAATTAACTTTGGTGGTATTTTCCAATAGTAATAGTTTTCATTCCAGTATTAAAATGGGACCTTATAAATAATTATATGGACATAGATGTTATACAACAACTTGTTGGGATTATGTTTTTGAATGGAAACTAATAGGATTAGAACTTTTTTAAGATAATACAACAATGGTAAAGCTTATTCAATCTCATATTAAATACACTCAAAGTAGGAAAAAGAGATATGATGATAATCAGAGTAATGATTTAGACCTCCAAGTGGGGGATTATGTTTTAACGAAGGTATCTCCATCAAAGGGTGTTATAAGTTTCATTAAGAAGGTAAAACTAAATCATAGTCCCATTAGAACCTTCAAAAATCATGAGTTTGTTTTATTAGTTTCTTATTATTTAGCAGTGCTTTCATATCTCTAAAATGTAACACATTTGTTCCATATGTTTATGTTAATGAAGTACATACTAGATCCGACACATGTGATCATGTATGATGAGATAGAGTTGGATCCTAACCTTTCATATTTAGAATAGCCCTTTTATATTTTTGATACTAGAGAGTATGTATTGAGGAATCCTATGACTTCTCTGGTAATGTTTTTCTATAGGAATTACAAAATGGATTAGACAACATGGGAACAAGAGGATTATATGAAGGAGAACTACCCACATATTTTTCAATGTAGTAACACTAAAAATTATGAGGATTCATTTTTTTTGTATGAGGGAAGAATGTATCACCCCAATACATTTCCATATTTTACATTGAGTTTTGTTGATATCTTGGCAATACACACGACACCAGATTTACACAAAACACCACTTAGTCTGGTCTGGAAATGACTATTAAATTATAAAAATTATAGAGAGTATATATAGTAAATTAATTTAATATATATCCAACTAAATATTTAGATAGTCATATAATATATTTTATAGGGATTTGTTAAGAACAAACCCAAAATAGCACATAAAATTTTACATTTTTATAAGGGTAGTGTTGTATCTATTTAATAGAAAACCAATATTCAATACAATTTTTACCCATTTATAAATTTAATATTTCAAAATAACCTTCATCTTTTTAAATGAAACAAAATAATTAAATTAGGTTAAAATTTTTATATTTTTCATTGAGTTTTAATTTTTTTAATGAATAGTTGAAAATATTGAAATGAAATTAATAACATATTTTTTATCTAATTTAACTAATAAGATTAATTAAATTAAAAATTGGTATTAATGTTTAATTAGATCAATTTTTTAACAACATATAAAATTTAGTTTATTGGAATCAATTTCATTAGTAAAATCTCTATAAAAACTGAGAAAAAATTTTGTAATTTTTTACTTTAAAAATTCTCACTCTCATCCTGTATGCGGGGTTAAATTTAAATTATATTATAATACAAAAGTTATTTCAATTTTAAAAAATGTATTACTTATTTGAAATATGAATAATTTATAATGTCTAATATGGTCAACTTATTTTTTTCAAAAAATATTTAGCAAATTAAATAAATTAATTAGAATGATTAAGGTGAAATTAAGCTTAATAAGGGACGAATCCTCATTCATATGAGCCCAAATGACATAGAAAGTTATTTAAGATCCATTTTATGGTCATATTTTTTATAATATATTCTATATTAATGGGACTCATGGGTGGAATTCCTTTTCACAAACATTATAAGAGTGTCACTTCTCCACCACAATAAAAAATTCCTATCTCCGCTGATGTCCTCAAACATCTCAATCCATGTTCGAACTTCTATTATATAACCTAATATATCCTAAAAATCCCTAAAAAATCATATAATCCACCCATTGTGAATAAATACATCCGAGGAATCCCTTTGGTTCAAACAAAAATGAGTTACCAGATTAAGAGGAAATATCTTTCCTTAAGCTCTTTAGTTTTATTTCCATCTTCCAACCCCCTAAAATATTATTATTCCATGATAATTTAATAGAAAGTTATCATAAATATGATTTTATATTTTCACAGCAAGGATTATTACTACACTTACATACACACCTATCCAATGGGTAACAAACATAATATTTAGATGAATGTTGAAGTTCCACATCACACATTAATGATGGTTCATTATTTTATTATTTCCACCCAAGGTGGTAATTTTGGTAAAAAAATATATTTATATATTATATATGTGATATTTATAATGTATTAATTTTTATTTATTTATTTTATAACAAATAACATAATACATTACATTTTACGTAATTACGATAACATCCTTTGTGGAAGTGTGGACTATTGCCTCCTTAAAAGATATGTGATTCGTTCACGCTATACATGGAATGTATTAAGGATGAATTTAAAAAATTTATGTAATATATATAACATAAATGTGATTCTATAACTAAAATACTTGTATTTATCATTTACATCTCAATATTGTAATACAAAAAAGAATTCAATGTTGTGTTAATGCGTACATACGTCATAGCATCTCCATGAAGGATAAATTTCACTTATTATCTCCAAATAATATTTGTAAGTATAAATATATATGTACAAAATATATATGATAATTAAATCATGGATTACATTCTTTAGATTATGAAATAATTATTTTTCTAATAGTAACATCAAATAAAATGTGAAAACATACATTATAAAGCTATGCAATTAGCTCCTAAAAGTGACAATAATTAATGTGTGTTAAGACAACGAAAATAGAATATTATAATAAGATAATACATGAGATTATAAAAATCATTATGGTTTTGGTATATGTTATTAAAATATTTTAGACCACTATACAAGAGAATAATGACCACAAATAAAAAATTATTGATAAGGTAAAATATTTAATCTCAATTTACATTCAATTGATCCATTTTTTGATAAAATAAACTAATTCATTAATTATGATGTATATAATACATTTTTACATTTTATATCATGAATATACTTACTCTCATGATATTCAATGTTTCATATAATATTATTTCTTCCTATGGATTAGGATTTTAATAATTCAATGTGGAATTGTAGAATTTATATTGTTTAAAGAATATTCACATAAATAATTTTTTAAATGATTATCATTTCAATAACACTTCCATATATGATTTTTGACTTTCACATGAAAGAATAACTTCAATGACCCAAAAATTTATGAATAATATTAAACTTTTTTATTTAATTAAATTTCTTATGGATATACAAAACAAATGAAATTATTTCGTTTTAATATATCCTATTGGAATTAAATGACCATTATGTATCATAACCATTGGTAATATAGTCATTGAATAGTCAGCACATGACTACTATAGATATATGGTGTTAATAAATCCAATTGGCATAGAAAAAGGAAATGATAGCCTCAACCAGTTGGACCATACAATATAAAGCCCGTCTTTCCGAGATTCTAATGGAGAAAACATTTATAGGATTTCCCTAGACCAATAAAAATATTCGAGATAATAACTTATGCATGAGAAGAACCATTTATGGGAGAAGTTAAATATCATATATATCACAACCAAAACCATGTTCATTGAATGACTTCATGAAATCCCCACCATCTCACACATTACTCTTTTGGAATATGATGGTGTAATAAAGTGATATGCATCAAGACCCTAGTATTTGAAATATTTACATTATTTTTTATAGAATATTGAATATATTTTTATCCTATTGTTATTAGATTGGAAATTTTTTTTTATGTAAAATTTTTATTTTCGGTTAATATTCAAATTAAATTAAAGAATTTAAGAATTAATAGATTTTTGAAATAAATAATATTTTAATAAAATATTATTTTTAAATATCTTTTTAAAAATATAAATGAGGAAATAATATTTTATGAAGCCAATTATAATTTTTATTAGGGTTAAAAAACTATTATTGAAAAACCCCCATCATTATCAAAAAATGTCATTTTTTATTTTAAAACTGTAAATTCACTGTTTTGGAATTTTTTGGTTAAAATGGATATCAATATTGCACTCAGGACATCTAAATTATCCATCAGTGAATTTGTCATAATATTCAAGGAATGTAAATTTTTTATATATAAAATAAATACAGTATAAATATATGGTGAGTATTATGACATCAAAATATCCCAATAGCAATGTAATAAATACAATAAATCATATTCTAAAACAAATTTATATTTTTACTTTAGAATAATTATATTTTAAGTTTATTTTTTTTATTTTATAAAGTCGTAGAGAATCCTGCATGACTTATAAAATATTTTAATATTTTAAAATTATTTATTTTATACTATTACTCAACTCCATAGAAGAAATGGAAATATTTTATTATATTAATACCTTAAACTTATAAAATATTTTAATACACTTCCATTTTCTAGAATCCATGGTGAAAACCATGGTATGGTATGTGGTTTTAAATACTTTATTATGTAGTGTTCAAAACCAAAATAATAAAGAATCACCATCCTTCCCTATCTAAACCCACCCAAGATACCATTTCTCATCACCAAAACCACTTTATGCTCATCCAAACACGATTATATACTCCCAAAAGTCCTCCCATTATACCCCAAGCTCCCATTAATCCTCTCTTAAGCATTTAGAGTCACACATCCAAGTAAAGAATTTCTCTCCTCTCCTTTGAATTCAAGCACCTTATTTGAGATTTGTTTTATTAATTTCAATTGATTATATTTTCAGTCATTATAATAATTAACTTAATATCAAAATTAACTTTTTTTATTAGGTATCATTTTTAACCCCTCATTTGTACACTTATGTAAGCCTTTACTATGCCGAAATTCTATAAGGAATTCTCTCCCTCTTTTTTTATAAAGCACTTCATTTATGATATTCCAATTTGATTTTCATTTTTATAAGCTGGGATACATTATTATCTATCCCCATTACCTTCCATTTTATTTTTAAATTATCTGATCCCATTTTACTCTCATTTATCCCACAAATGAACTTATACACACACCAGTTATTATTTCAAAATTTTGTAAGGAATCTTCCAACCTCCTATTTTATAAATAATTATTTCTATGTTATGTCTAAATCCCTTATTTCCAATTTTGGGATATGTTCCTAAATACCCCTGACTATACATTACATGTCTAAATTATTATAGAACCATTTATATCTTATCCACCCATTTTATAAATATCTATATGATTCCATTATGCTTTCGAAATTGCACGACAATTTTCAATGCCAAAATCATAATGTAGTGAATACCATACACTATTTTACATCAAGTTAATTCAATATTAAAAATATATTATTATTGATTTGGGAATTAAATGTATGTATTACACATTCTTTGATCATGGAATGAATTATGATGTAGAATGAATCCATGTTATATGATCTATTTGGAACACTTAAATAAGAGAATAAAACGATTATGAAGGTAATTCCCTGAAAGTGCTTCAATGAATTGGGTAATGGTTAGTATCATGATATGTAATGTTAGGACATGGGATTTACATAATTTCATTATCATTATTTGTCCACCTTGAGGTATTGACATATTTATACTTGATCTATTTATGGTCTAGTGTTTTATGTTTTTCCCACATTTTCCCTATTATGATTATCATCCTATATCATGACTTATTTGACACAACCCATCCCCTAGGGCCCGTGTCGTACCTACCCAAAGCCCTCCATCCATAGGATATGGGCAGATGACTAGCACCGAAAGTCGTATTCCCTAAAATGGGAAGGCATTGCCTTTATAACATGTATACTCACACAAACCAAGCACATAGCAAGATACGATCACTAAGAAAACAACATAGTAAACCGGGTGTATTCAGAAAGTAAAGGGGCCAGAATACAAGGACAACTGAAAAGTACGTGTAAAACAGGAATGTACAAGTGAAACTGGAAATAGCTCTAATGAACACCCGCTAAGGATCCTACCTGAAGGGTAGGTACAACTCTCGAACGACCATCTCTGCGTTACACCTCGTCTAATGTCAACCTCTGAGCAGCCTCCATTCTTGTTATCCTCTTCCTCGATTAGCATTGTATGTCTTCTGTACAAGACAAAACAAGGTTCAGGAGAAGCCCGTTTAGGGGTGAGTATAATAATACTCAGTAGAGACCCCGAGACCCCTGCAGGTCTTTCAAAATCCCCAATGGATAAACCACATAGCAAGACATCAACTCTACTTAGGAATATCTCATACATATACCTAAGTTATCACTATATACTTGTATCATACATGATAGGAGAATATCACAAATGTAACACCATGAAGGTGAATGTACCACACAGGTAACACCATGAAGATAAACGAACCAGACGAGTAAAAGAAATAGCTCAAAAAGAGTCTTAGCTCAAACCGAGTTTTCAGTGAAGTATAGAAGTACAAATGATTATTCGAGAAGATAAATCATCTCATTATATCATGAGGCATAGCTTCTGACCATACAGATTCTGAACCACATAGTATTGATAGGTTCTAACCCTAATAATGACCCAAACATAATCTGAACCACACAAGATCGGTATGCGCTGACCCACACAGGATAGCTGAGTGTTGACCCACACAAGATCTGAAACACATAGAATCATTTTTCACTAACACACACAAGATTGTTGATAATTTACCAACAAAAATTCAGACCCACATAGGATTGGTGCTAACCCACACAGGATCGCATGGTACTAACCTCAAGATTATATGTCTCTATCCTCTGCCTCTGTACCAGCCACTAGATACCCGCTCGTTGCATGCTTGATTCTGGGAGAACATCTCCTCAAGCCATTTGTCAAATTTCAATTGGTAATAATTTCTATTAATAAATATCCCAAAGGGCTTTCATATAAAAAAGGTACCCAACTCGACAGACAACACCCCAATCAGACACCCAGTTTGTAAGTTATTAGTGTTTCCATTCTGAGGGCCCGGTTGGATTCAGGTTTGATCCAACCCAGCCGTACTCCAACATTATCTAAAACTCAATAGAATTATACAATAAATAGCATCTTGATCCAAGGATTCTGGGGTCATAGACAGTTCATCAAATGGTTTCCCGGTTCTCATGATATGATAAAAAATGTGTATCTAGGTCCGAATGGGCCCGAGTCCGGTCCGACCTGGTCGGTCGGACCTAGCCCGAACCCACTTGGGCCGACCCGATCTATTTCAGGTCAACCTCACCTAGTCCAGGTTTGGATCGTTTATCCTTGGCAGTGGTGGGTCCGACCTGCTGGGCCATGGCCGGCCCATCCCACGAATGGGGCGGCTCGGCCCGGCCCATTGGGCATGGCCCAGTAGGCGCGGCCCGCTGGCGTTGTCCGCTGGGGCGACCCCCAGAGTGGACCTCGATCTAGTGGACAACTATGGAGGGGTCTTCCCTATCCGGTTCCTAAGAGGGAGGTTCATCCCATGTCACCCAAATGGCCAATGGGCCGTTCCGTTTTTGGAAGTGGGGCCTACCGGAACGGGTCCTGCTCGGTGTGCCATGGCCAGTCGGTTCGCTGGCAAGCCCTCCTCCTCCCAGCGGTGAGACGACGCCACTATCCTCCATGTTTGGATGGGTGCCGACCACCCTTTGGCCTCCACCACGGACAAACGTCCACGACCTCCTACCCCACCGGCGGTGTAGACGCGCGCCGTCGCTCCCCCACATGGCTGGACGGCATGCCAACCGCGAACATGCTCTGCCGTAGCAGACGGGTCGTGGCCACCCGCTCATCTGGCGGTGTAGATGCACACCACCCTACCTTCATGTGGCTGGCCAATGTTCTGCCTCTCATCTCTTCTTTTGTTCACCGCATCTCCGTTATATGCCCGAAAAACATAACGACCGCATATTCATGATCGTCAGGTCAAGGGCTCCACATCCATATGTTGTGCCCATCAAAACATCTTGTTTTCAGCATTGTTAAATATTTGGTGTTGATGACCGCATGAATAATGCATGAAGAACAAAAGATAAAGGGGCACGGTATATGTGTGGGAAGATAGCCATGTTAGTTTTTCCATCGTCGTTGTGAATCCAGAATATAAACATTTATCAAATAAATTCAATCATATTTAAAATTAAATCCCCTACCATGACGTACATTGGAGATGTCTTGAGGAAGAAGGCGATGTCAATGAAGGAGATTTCAGCTTTCGTCGCTCCCACAAGACGCTTCCGATGTCAGTTCATTGTTCTTCGTTTGGAAGTCATTATTCATAGAGGATATTTATCCAACGGTTCTCCCAAGCTCTCCATTCATTGCAAATGATTTCTC
Source organism: Viscum album (assembly GCA_963277665.1). Classification (NCBI taxonomy): domain Eukaryota; kingdom Viridiplantae; phylum Streptophyta; class Magnoliopsida; order Santalales; family Viscaceae; genus Viscum; species Viscum album. The sequence continues at coordinate 92,263,358 of OY728164.1, forward strand.
CCAAAAAATGTGTGGTGCCAAATTAATAAGATTATTTTTATTAATTAAAAAAATAGAGATTGAAAATTAATTGAATTACAGTTTGTAGATTAATTAGGGGAAATTACAAGGGTTAACTTCATATTAAGAGGGGTCCATGTGGTCCCTAACAACAAATTCAAAATGAAAGGTTTCAATTTCAAAAATAAAATAAAGAATGTTTATTTTATATTCTCCCATGAAATGTCCGAAAAATAATTTTCACCCTTGACCTACTGTGGTCGAGGTGAAGTTCACCTTAAGAAAATATTAGAACTGCGAGTTCAACGGTGTCTTTAGATTTCAATTTCGAGCACAAATTAAAATGTTACAAAACATCACTCGTGACTTCACTGAACGTACCCGAAAAAAGTTCAAAAATTCCTTACAGGCACAATGGGCCACAGAGTCACGCGCCTTTAATTTTTGTAGACTCATAATATTCCCATATAATTCGTAAACAAATTTAAATAGAAAAATTTTCTCTTTAAATTATCCCCATCTCAGGGCTTTGCATCCCCGAAAGCCACAACACAAACTAGGGAAACAAGTGGGGGTAATGAGCATGAATCTGATCCTCCTGCTCCCATGTGCTCTCCGGGAGGATCCCGTGTTACCAACGAATGCACACCATATGTACTGATCTCCGATGAAGGAACCTCTAATGTTGATCCTCAATCTATACTGGAACCTCCGAAAACCTCTCCCAATCATCGATGTCCAGCTCTACATGGTCAATGACAGGAGATTGGTAGTGAACTTATTTCATGAGCTGGGATATGTTGAAGCCGTCATGCACCTACTCCATCTGTGGTGGATGGGCTAGGCGGTATGCCATGTAAGGACCCGACCCCAGTTTCCCAAAGCCAGTGCCTTATTTGATTATGATGGCATACAAAAAAGGAATATGAATCCTGAAGGACCTAGTAGTTTAGTATTATTAGAAACAGGATAAATACATAAGATCAACATTACACATGGAAAGGAAAAACAACACTAATTTATTCCACTAGAAACATCACATATCCTAGATTATTCTTGCAAGTCATTGAGAAATAACTTCTTCATGCCCTGAGAAAATGTAACATAAGAATGGGGTGAGCTCAAATGCTCATTAAGAGTAAGAAATATAGCAGAAGATAATATAAGCATTTGACATGGTGAATATTTGAAAACAAATGCCTTTAATAATAAACATGGACACATTATGGGAGGAATATGAGATGAGTAAATAATTCCATATTAAAACATAATCATGGGTATTCTACTAGTCGAATAACCACATGAACGTTCAATTACTAGCTTCATAATGAGGGAAGGGAATTTTCCTGACATCATAACCATACCATCCATGCCTCGCGCTAGGACTATAAAATAATCATTTTTTCAAGGCCCTGTGCCAAGACCATACATTGTCTCATGAGACCTACCGATGCATCGAGGGGCTATAGTTGGCCCCACCCATCACATAATAAGTCCAATTCATTGATCATATGAGAGGGGATAAAAATAAAAACATATACATTCTTATTGAAACTATCATATGAAATGTAACTAACATTCCCCAATTATTGAGCATAAGCACTAACAATTCGGAATAATATCGTGAATGGTTTTAGGATATATCATACACAATAAAGTTAGTCATAAAACATAAAATGGTATATGACATCATAAATTATTAACCCAAAAAATACTTAATAATCAACAAGAGTGTTTAATCAAACGAGAATAATCTTTTAAAATCATTAAGCAATTCTTGTGATAAATACTCTATTATTTTCAAAAGAAGTGTTATTTTGGAAACGTTTTGGTATAAAACTAGAAGTATGTTATGATATTATTTCTTGATAAAATTGTGTTTTTATACGGTTTATGTTTTCGAAAAATATATTATTTCTTTCCTTTGAAAATAGATTTGAATTTGAGGAATTCCCTTTTATCGGGCTCATATTTTTGGAAATAGTTTTGAGAGCCTCTTTTAAAACATGTAACTATCCAGAAAATAGGGAAGGATTCTAGTTTTTTTATATATATAGAGTACTCACACATAATTAATGAGGATTACATAACAATACATAATAATTTCATCGAGGAAATTAGACAATAAAAGTCACCGGAATGAAAATGGAAGTTCAGGTGAAAACCCTTACATTAACACCAAACATGTTCTGATATTGTACTTCAGCTCCTGGAATATGAAATTATTCTTGATAATAACATATTCCAGAACCTATTAGAACTTTATTTATTTTACCAAAATTATGGTTAGTTCATTTATGTCTTTATTGACATATTATTGTAATGAATTTCGTCGTTCTGGAGTGTTTGTTTCCTTTATTTTCATATTCGGTTCACTTGTTTTGAAGTAATGGAGTTTATGTGGAAAGGTTATAAATCACCAGGATTGGAATTATATATTATTTATAATCATAAACAATTGTTAATGGTCATTTCTATTATCTGGTTATATGGAATGAGGAAGAATCCGTAGATGACAACCACATCGATTATTCAGCGGTATTTGGATTATTATGAACTAGTTTTGTCATATAAATTAATTATATGTACATATTATGGTTCCTGAATATTAATTATGTTATAATACATATTTCATAGTATGTTTCAACCCTAAATATGGTTTCATTACCAGTAATTTATAATAAATTTAGGAATGAAACATTTTCGTCCACAATGGCTATAAATTGGAACCTCATGGACGTTGATTTCGTTTATAAAAAAATATAAGGGAGGGAGTAAGAATATTTATGATGTTTCTTCAATTAACATGATATAATTATATTATATAGATGATAATGGAGTTATCATGATCATTTTTGTAGAGGATTTGAGGAGGGAAAAAATAAAAGAGATGAACTTGAAAATAAAAGGAAGGTTAAGAGTTCCCATATAAAAACTTGGCAGCCTAACCACATCACATAAAATTTCATAAAATCAAATGATGAAAACTAAATGGTATCTCATAATACTGAAATAAAAAAGGATAGTAATAATAATTAATAAAATCAATCCTTAACATATGAGAAAGGAATTTCAAATAGATAACATAAAAGAAGTGTCGACTTAAAGAAGAGAATGAAGGATTCCCTTACCTTGTAGAATTACTCCTAGATCTTGAAGGATGGGAGCATGGGGGATTAGGGACACCTTGGGAGGACTCCTAGAGAAGTAAAACCACCAGAGCTTCGAGAATGATGGATTTTGAATGAACGAAAACGAATGGATGAGTGGGTATTTATAGAAAAAGAGAGGTAATTTTCTAATAATTTCCAAGGGACAACTTATTAGTGGTTTTTCCCAAACCATGGGCATTCACATGGTATTTTCCAATAGTTTTTGTCTATTGGGACACCAAATTTCATTATTTACTATACAGAAGTCGGACATAATTTTATATTTAATTATTACATCATTATGATATAATTAAACTACCGAAAACTCAATAATGTATTTTTACTATTCATGAAAAATTCATGTATTTTAGAAAAATCCCAATAATTCACCCCTACCATTTTTTGACATTTATAATTTAAAAGTGAAATCCATTTTTCAAAAAAAAAATTATAAATATTATTAATTTAATTTTTAAATAAGGACAAAGTTAATTCGAAAATTTAAAAACTAAAAGTGCACTTAGTTTTATTTCTCGTTGAAAAACTAATTAAGATCTCATTATCTTATTTCCTTAAACAAATAAATTAATATTATTATTTACTATTCATTAGGGTCATATAACTATTCATATTACTATTCATAATGGTATGTTACTATTCACCAAAACTCATGTTTGTTCTATCAGACTCCAAATGACTTACTGAACACAACTCTAGATGACTATTTTTTTTGAAATTCAAAACATAGAAGAGGAAAAGTTGTGTTTAATGTATAGATTATAAAATTGAATTATATATTTATTTTCAAAACCTTGGGGTATTACATTCTCCCCTCACAAAAATTTTTTCCTTGAAATTCACAAAATATTACCTAAAAATACTCGGGTATGTCTTTAACATAAACTCCTCAGGATCCCATGTTGCTTTCTCCAACTTATGGTTCCTCTATATAAACTTTACTAGACGAGTCATCCGATTTCTCAATACATGTTCTCTAGTATCAAGAATCATGATAGGTTCTTCACAATAATATAGACCTGGCTCAAAATCTACTCCTTCATAAGTGAGTTCATGTGTTGGGTGTGGCATTTACGTTCTTAACCTTGACACATGGGACACATTATGAACCTTGGAGAGACCTATCGGCATTTCCAAACGGTAATCTACGGCTCCAATTCGGTCCATAATTTCAGAAGGTCTGATGTACCTGGGACTTAATTTTCCTTTATTACCGAATCGTATTATACCCTTCCATGGAGATACCTTTAGGAATATGTGATCACCTTCTTGATACTCCAAATCCTTCCTTCAGTTATATGCATAGCTCTTTTTCCTACATTGAGATATTTTGATATGGTTCTGGATAATTTTCACCTTCTCCATTGATTCTTCAACAAATTTTGGGACCACGAGCTTTCTTTCACGAACATCATCCCAACAAGTTGGTGTATGACATCTACTCCCATATAAGGCTTCATAGGGTGCCATCTGAATACATGAATGGAAGCTATTGTTGTAGGAAAATTCTACTAGAGGTAAATACTGAACCCACATGCCTTGACAATAAAGTGAACAAGACCTCAACATGTCTTCCAATGATAGAATAGTCCATTCTGATTTTCTATCAGTTTGTGGGTCGTAGGCCGTGCTCAAATGAAGATCAGTATCTAGGGCCTTCTGATGGATTTTCCAGAATCATGATGTAAAATGTGGATCACGATCAGAAACAATTTATAGGGGTACTCTATGAAGTCTCACAACATCATTATTATATATTCTTTCTATAAGATCAAGTGGTATATCTTCTCTTATAGCAAGAAAATGTGATGACATGGTAAGACGATCAACAATGAAACATATTGCATTGTTCCTTCTTGTAGTCTTTGGTAGTCCCATTACAGTGTCCATTGTGATATTATCCCATTTCCACTCGGGTATAGGAAGAGGTTGTAATACTCCTCTAGGATGTTGCCTTCTAGATATCACTTGTTGACAAACCATACATCTTGACACAAAATCATAAATCATCCTCTTCATGTTGTCCCACAAAAAAATGTTCCTTCAAATCTCTATACATCTTAGTGCTACCAAGGTGTATAGAGAAATTAAAACTATGAGAATCATCCAAAAATTCCCTTTCTAGATCAAGTATATCGGGAACACAAATTCTCTTCCCAAATTTCAAAATTCCATCTTCATATACGAATTCACTCAATCTCCCATCATTCACATCTTTAATCATCTTTTGAAACTCTTCATCATTAGCCTGAGAACTTTTTATCCTTTCTAGTAATGATGGTTTGGAAACCATTTGAAAAAGAATTGATGTTTTACATTCCAGGGTTATTCCCATATCCATATTTACTAGATCCATGAAAATAAGATCTCTTTCAACTCTCATCTTGTTCAGAACTCCATGATCATTTCTTCTCAAAGAATATGCCACCTTATTTTCCTTCCCCGGGTGGTAGTGTATCGTGCAATCGTAATCTTGGAGTAGTTGTAGCCATCTTCTTTTCCTCATGTTGTTTACTTTCTATGAGAAAATATACTTCAAACTCTTGTGATCATTATAAGTCTCACATTTTTTACATTGTAGATAATGTATCCATATCTTCAAAGCAAGGATTACAGCATCCAACTCAGGATCATGAGTAGGATAGTTTTTCTCATTAATTTTTAATTGTCATGATGCATAAGCAATAACCCAATCATTTTTCATAAGGATACTACCAAGTCCTCTCTTTGAAGCAAAACGATAAAGAACAAACTCTTCAATCCCCTTTGGTAGAGTCAATATAAGATCATTGACTAATATTCTATTAAATGATTTGAAAAATTATTCACAATATTTTTTCCAAATAAATTTAATCTATTTACATGTGAGATTCGTTAGTGGCATAGCCAGTCAGACAAAATTCTGCACGAAATGCCGATATTAACCTGCTAAGTCAACAAAACTGCGTACCTTAGTTATGTTTGTTGGTGTGGGCCAATATTGGATTTCCTTTGTCTTCACAGGATCAAATAGGATTCCATCCATAGAGAAAATATGACCAAGAAATGAAATTTCCTAAACCCAGAATTCACACTTGCTAAACTTCCCATATAATTCATGTCTTTTCAGAGTCTTCAAGATAATTCACAAGTGATTTTCATGATATTATTAGCTTTTGGATTATACCAATATATCATCAATAAATAGCACTACAATGTCATCGAGATATTCCTTGAAAACTCTGTTCAATAGTTCCATAAAGGCAAAGGGTGCATTAGTCAATCAAAAAGGCATTATTTTAAACTCGTAATTCCTGTACCTGGTTGGAAATGATTTTTTGAGAATGTCTTCCTTATTCACACTTAACAGATGATGTCCCGATCGAAGGTAAATCTTTGGACAGTATTGAGCTCCATGCAGTTGGTCAAATAAATCATCAATGCGAGGTAGGGGATACTTGTTCATTATTGTTATAGCATTAATCTCCCTGTAGTCGATACATAACCTCATAGATCAATCTTTCTTCTTAACAAAAAGGATAGGGGATACCTATGGAGAAACACTAGGAAGAATAAATTATTTATTAATCAATTATTCTATTTTTTATAAACTTCCACTAATTACAATGTGTTTATTCTATAAGGGTCCTTATATATGGGCCTTGAACCAGGAATTAAATCAATGGAATACTCAATTTCTCATTCAAGAGGATGTCCATGTAAATCTTCTGGAAACACATCAACATATTCTCTCACATTAGGTACATCCTCTATTTGAACATTACTTTCCACACCCATGGTTATTTGATTCTCTTACTCCCTAATAATTGAATTTTGGAGAACTATTGGGGGTGGATATAGATAAGAATCAGGTGGTGATGATTCTGCTCTAAAGATAAGGTGTTCTTTATCATCATCATCAAAAATCGTAACCTATTTCTTCTTACAATAAATCATTACATCATAGTCTGAAATAAAATCTATACCAAGGATTATATCAAATTAAATCATGGGTATGATGATGATATCAACAGATAAATAACATGTATATGCCCTAATGGGAACTGATTCACAGAACATTATAGCAATGATACATCCCTTAGGAGTTTTTACTGACAACTCCCTTGTTTAATCAATTTGGAAATTTCTAATTTTATTAGAAAACTGGGAAGATATGAAACAATGTGATGATCCAGAATCAAATAAAGCATTGGATAAAATTGAGGAAACAACTAATGTACCGACCACCATGACATTATGTACTTCAACCTCTACAGTTTTTATTGCATAAGTTATTCCCTGAACCCTTGGCCTTTTCTATTGCATATTTCCTTGATGTTTTTGACAATCATTAGCATAGTGTCCCATCTCCTGACAACTATAGCATTGAGCATCATTGGCTTCCTTCTTTCATTTTCAATCACCATAAAGATGGCCTTTCTGACCACATTTGTATCATACCTCTTTTCCTCTTAAGCATGCACCTCGGTGTTTCTTTCCACAATTGTTACATGGTGGAAATTCAACTCTTCCCTTCTTCCTCATTTCCTTATTTTTCTATTCTAGGGTTTTCAGCAGCCCCCTTATTTTTTCATTCCTTTAATTTCATAAGACTTAGAGAATTATTTTTCTGTCTGGATGGCACATGAAACTATATCCTCATATGATGAAAAACATTGGGTGGCCAGTTCCCTCCAGAGGAATGGATTTAGGCCATCAAATAATCGATCAATTTTTCTCCTTGAATTTCGTATGTAGTCTACAACATGTATTTATAATCTTATGAAGATAACTTCGTACCTTGAAACATTCTCATATTTCTTCTACCTCAGATTCAAGAATAGTATTTCCATATCTGCTTGCTTCTCACGAGGTAAATATTGTTCTAAGAAGATTTCCATAAAATCCCTCAATTACATCTCTTCTATCTCTTCCTCCTACTTCGTTTTTTGGATTAATGACCACCACAGATCCACATCTCTTGATAGACGATATACTACCATGACAACCATATCTCTTTCATTTGATCCCAAAGCGAGAAATATCTTCTCAAGGGAATATATCCATTACTCTGCTACAAATAGGTTTGTAGTCTCGTTGAATGATGGAGGCTATTGTCGCATAATGTGATCTAGCATGGCTCATCCACATGGTGGATCTGGATACTCCATATGGGTAAATTTATTATTAATAACCTGAGTAAGTTGACACAGTATAGTTATGAGTTTCTCAACACTAGTCACAAAACCAGAGAAAACTTCATTATCTTGGGTCGGAGGAGAATCCCTACAGGGGAAACGTTCATTCGTGCAATTTCTATTTCGTCCACTAGGCACCATATCTAGATAATGGCATACACTATATTAGGTTATGAATCATAATGTATAATCTTAAATTAAAAATACACAGAAAAATTGAGATCCTACGCATGGCTAATACCATATTCAAAAAAGTGGTTTGTTTGAGGAATATTTAAAATTTCAATCCTTCATAATGGCTTGTAAAGAAAATGTGAATTATCCTAAGCATATCCCTTGTGAGTGTCGTATCCAAGAGTGTAGTAAGACCCGTTTTCATGCACAAGTTCTCGTTCAAGTCTAGCTCAAAGCGTTGTTTTTGGGTTTTACCCCTAAATACATCTATTTGAGAGCCGCATCTACCTACTCGTATCCAGACATGGATGTATTGAATGAAATATCCACATAATATATTCTTTAATAAAATACCGGAACATTATTGTATGTATTTCTTCAAAGACTAACTTAGTTACTCTTCCCTAATTCTACGTTTTCTAAATCTATTTTCCATGTATTCTACTAAAAATCCTCTGATAACATCTGTAAGGAGCCGACCCTAGTTGCCTGAAGCCAGTGTCTTATTTGATTACATTTTCATACAAACAAGGAATACGAATCCTGAAGGACCAAGTAGTTTAGAATAATGGGAAACATGATACATTCATAAGTTCAACTTTACATATGGAAAGGAAAAATAACAATAATTTATTCCACTAGAAGAATGACATCTCCTAGATTATGCTTGCATGTCATTCGTAAATTACTTCTTCATGCTCTGATAAAATTAAACATAATAAAGGGGCGAGATCAAATGCTTAGTAATAGTACGAAATAAAGTGGAAGATAATATAAACATTAGACAAGGTGAATAATTGAAAACACATTCCTTTAATAATAAACTTGAACACATTATGACAGGAATATGAGCTGAGTAAATAATGCCATAATAAAACATAATCATGGGTATTCTACTAGTAGAATAACTACATGAACATTCAAATACTAGATTCATAATGAGGGAAGTTCATATGTCGAACATCAAAAACATACCGTCCAAGCCTCGTTCTAGGACCATAAAATAATCATTTTGTCAAGGCCTCATGACAAGACCATAGTTTGTCTCATGAGACCTACTGATGCATTGAGGGGCTATAGCAGGTGCCAACCGTCACATAATATGCCCAATGAATACCTCATATGAACAGGAATAAGCATAAACAACATATACATTCATATTGAAACTATCATATGAAATTTAACTAACTTTCCCAAATTATTGAGCATTACCACTAACTATTCGGAATAATATGGTGAATGTTTTTAGGATAGATCATCCATAATAATGTAAGTCATAAACCATTCAATATTATATAACATCAGAAATGATTAAACCCAAAAATAAATAATAATCAACAAGATTGTTGAATCAAACGACAATTATCTTTTAAAATCATTATACAATTCTTGTGATAAATACTATTTTATTTTGAAAATAAGAGTACTTTTGGAAAAATGTTTTTATAAAATGAGAAATAATGTTAGATAGTATTTCATGATAAAATTAGTGTTTTTATAAGGATAATGGTTTCCAATAATAGAATATAGATTTCCCTTGAAAATAGTTATAAATTTGAGAAATTACCTTGTATCGGCCTCATATTTTTGGAAGGAGTTTTGAGAGTTTCTTTTAAAATAGGTAACTATCCAGAAAATATGGAAGGATTATAGTTGGTTTATATATATAGAATACCCAGGAAAAATTTATGAGGAGTACATAACAATACATAAGAATTTCATCGAGGAAATTGGACAATAAAAGTAACCCGAATGAAAATGGATGTTCTGGTAAAAAACCCTTACCTTAACTCCAAATGTGTTCTTATCTTGTAGTTTAGCTCATGAAATATAAAATTATTCTTATTAATAAATTCAATCAAAACCTATTAAACTTTTATTTTTTTACCATAATTCTGGTTAGTTCATTTATTTATTTATTGACAGGTTATTGTATTGAATTTCGTCGTTCTGGAGTGTTCATTTCCTTTATTTTCATATTTGGTTCACTTTTTTTTAAGTAATGGAGTTCAAGGGGAAAGGTTATAATTCTCTAGGATTGGAATAATTTATTATTTATAATCCTAATGAATTTATAATGGTAATTTTTATCATTTGGTTACATGGAATGTGGAAGATTCCTTAGATGATAACCACTTCGATGATTCAGTGGTATTTGGATTATTATGAACTAGTTTTGTCATATAACATAATTAAATGTACATATTCTGGTTCCTGAATATTAATTATGTTATAATACCTAGTTAATAGTCTGGTTCAACAATAAATATGGATTCATGACCATCAATGATGAAGAAATTGAATAACGAAACATCGTTGTCCACGAAGGCTATAAATTGGAACCTCATAGACGTTGATTTTGTTTATAAAAAAAAGGGAAGGAGTAAGAATATTTATGATTGTTTTTACATTCAGATGATATAATTCTAGTATATAGATTATACTAGAGTTTTCATGATCTTTTGGACAGAGGAGGCGAGGAGAGAAAAAATAAAAGAGATGGACTTGAAAATAAAGGAAAAGTTAAGAGTTCCCTTATGAAAATTTGGCAGCCTAACGACGTCACATAAAATTTCATAAAATCAAATGATGAGAACAAAAGGGTATCTCATAATATTGAAATCAAAAGTACAATAAGAATAATGAAAAAAAATCAATCCTCAACATATGGGAATGTAATTTCAAATAGATAACAGAAAAGAAGTGTCGACTTAATGAAGAGAATGATGGATTCCCTTACCATGTAGTATAACTCCTTGATCTTGAAGGATGAGACCATGTGGGATTAGGGACACCTTAGCAGGACTTTTAGAGAGGTAAAACCACCAGAGCTTAGAGGATGATTGATTTTTAACGAACTAAAAAAAATTTATGAGTGGGTATTTATACAAAAATAGAGGCAATTCTTTAATAATTTCAAAGGGACGCCACATTAGTCGTTTTTGACAAACCATGGGCATTACCATGGTATTTTCCCATGGTTTTACCCACTTGGGACACCTCATGTCATAATGTACTATAAAAAAGTCGACCGTACATTTGTATTTAATTATTACATCATTATGATGTCATTAAACTATGGAAAACACTTTACTGTATTTTTACTATTCATGAAAAATTCTTGTATTTTAGAAAAATCCCAAAAAGTCACCCCTACCATTTTTCAACGAGTATAATTCAAAAGTGAAATCCATTTTTCTAAAATAATTTTCTAAATATTATTAATTTAACTTTTAAATAAGTTCATTGTTAATTCTAAAAATAACAATCTTAAAGTGAAATTAGTTTTATTTTTCGTTGAAAAACTAATTAAGATCTCATTATCTTATTACCTTAACAAAATAAAATATTATTATTATTTACTATTCATAAGGCTCTTATTACTATTCATATTACTATTCATAAGGGTGTTTTACTAATCACAAAAAATCATGTTTGATCTATCATACTCCAAATGACTTACTGAACACAACTCTAGATGACCATTTTTCAAAATTCAAAACAAAGAAGAGGAAAAGTATTGTGTAATGGATAGATTAAAAAATTGAATTCTATATTTATTTTCAAAACCATGGGGTGTTACATGACACCTTTCCAAATCGGAAAAGGACCTGAAAGTGTCCGATGATCCTTGAAGATAACATGTTTCCCCGGACAAATCATGGAAAAACTCATCGAGGTGAGACCCATAAAAGTAAATTCTCACCTTCATAGAACACCACAGGTCTCTGTCTTCTATTGGAATAATATTTCTGCCTTCTATATGTAGTCTTCATCCACTTCTGGTTGATCTGCACTTTCTCTGTGGTATCTCGTACCATCTCTTGTCCCATTAGTGCTCACTCCCCTAGGTCATTCTAGCACAGAGGTGATCTTCAAGGTCGGACGTGCAACGCCTCGAATGGTCCCATATCGATAGGGCAGTGATAACTGTTATTGTATGAGAACTCCACTAAGGTAAAGTGATCATCCCAACAGTGGCCAAAATCAAGGACACAAGAACATAGCATGTATTTTAGGGTCTGAATGATCCGCTCTATCTAGCCATCCATATGAGGATGGATGGAGGTGCTCAACCGAAGCTGGGTCTCAAATGCCTCCGAAAACCGCTTCCATATATAATAAGTGAAATGTGCATCATAATCAGAAACAACCATAGATGGAACTCCATGAAGCCGCACAATCTTCTATATGTAGAGGCATCCCATCCTCTCTACTTATCTCTACACTCTGATATGTAGGAACTGTGCCAACATGATGAGTTGGTCAACGATCACCCAAATTGAATCATGACTCCTCGACATGTGTGAAATTTCTGTGATGATATCCATGGAAATTCCCTCCCACTCCAACTCTAGCACCTCTAATGGGTGAAATAATCAAGTTGGAACTTGATGCTCTGATTTCACTTGCAGACATGTTAGGCACCGTGAGATGAACTCTACCACTGCTTTCTTCATTCTCGGACACCAGTGCTGACACAGATGGTCCTAGTACATCTTGACCCCTTCTGGATGTCCTGCTAGAGGGTACGTATGAAACTCCCTCAACACATCCTTCCATAGCGCCACTGGTACCATATTGCATCCTCTAAAGAGGATAACGTGCTCCCCGCCATCAGAAAATCCAGAAGGTGCTTGTCCCATTGATATATGTGCATGTCGAGCCTCACAGTCAGTGAACCCAAAATGCACCCCTATGACTAGCTGAAAGAGTGGGGAAGTGACTTTCCATGACTAAAGATAAGCTTCTCTATCTTGATCCATTTAGGATCTCTGCAGAGTATATAATTGTTGTGTCTCCTCACTTAGCAACTGTATACTAGATCTTTTGCTGAGGGCATATACTATTACATTCCCCTTCCCAAGAGTATACACTATCATAAAGTCATAGTCCTAGAGGAACTCAAGCCAACACCACTATCTCAGGTTTAGGTCCTTCTGAGAGAAGATATACCTACTTCTCTTGTGATCATAGTATATTATAAAATGTTCTCCCATCAAGTAATGTCACCACATCATCATGTTGAAGACCACTGCTTCTATCTACAAGTCATGGGTAGTATAGTTTTACTCATATTTCCTCATATGTTGAGAACCACGCACAATCACTACACGCTCCTACATCAAGACACATCTGAGTCCATTCCATGATATGTCGCAGTAGACTACGTACCCAACGCCCTTCTCTGGTATCCTCAAGAGGGGGGAACTCGTCAGTCTCTTCCTCAGCTCTTGAAAACACTGCTGACATCTCTCCAACAACACTAAGGGTTTCCCCTTCTTCGTCAACACTGATTAAGGTTCCGAAACTCTGGAAAAGACAGCAGAAATCCTCCATTAGTAACCGGCCAGTCCTAAAAAACTTTTCACCCCCATCACACTCCTAGGTGGCACTCATGAAAGCTCAACCATGATCTTCACTGTAACCATCGTAGCTCCATCCTCCATGATGATGTGTCCAAAGAAGTGAAACAATCAGATCTAGAACTGGCACTTCGAGAGATTACCATAAAGCTGGTGCTCTCGAAGTGTGTCTAGAAATCTCTGGAGATGATAGGCATGCTACTAATCTATATCTGAGTATATCAGGATGTCTTTGATGAAGACTACCACAATTAAATTGAGGCATGGCTGGAAGATCATGTTCATGAGTCCCATGAACACAGTTGGAGACTTGGTCACATTGAATGGCATAACCTAGAACACATAATGGCCATACCGATATCTAAATTCCATCTTATGCACATTATAGTCCCATACCCTGAGATGGTGATAGCCTGATCTGATGTCTGTCATCGAAAATCATTATGCTCCCTTCAGCAGATCAAAAAAATCATCAATTCTCAGAAGTGGGTACTTTCTCTTCACGGTGACCTGGTTCAGGAACCAATAGTCCACACATAGTTCCAAACACCCATAAGCCTTCTTAGCAAACTGAATCGGGGTTTCCCAATGATAAACATTGGGCCTAATGAACCCATGGCTTTGCAAGTCCTCCATCATTACTCGCATCTCTCGATGCTCTGTGGGATCCATTCGATATGCTGGGGTAGATATCGGTGTCATCTCAAGGTAGATGTCGATGTAAAAGTTCAATTATCTTCAAGGAGGTAGACCTGGAACATCATTAGGGAAAACATCAGTGGACTGGTCTTCCACTATATGATAGCTTGAATCTCAGCATCAATAGCTCCGAGGGTAAGGCTAGCCAGTTGATATGTGATCAGCTACACCATCCTCAAGGTAAATCCATCATGTGCTGCAAAGGTTTCTTTCTCATATGTAAAGGTAAACCTGGTCCCATCCATGCAGACACCCTGCACTGTGTGCCTAATATAGTTGATCTGAGCATGGATTGTGTGTAACTAGTCCATACACAAGATGACATCATAAGGAATCAAAGCCGCTACTAGAAGATACCATCCAAAGATCTTTCCTCCAAGAGTAAGCTAACACTACTAGCACCAGTGCGTAATCATCGAATATTGTTCCATAGGTGTCTCTAGCCATAAGGATCAAGCCAACTGCTCCACTTGTATCTCCGAGCCCCAAATGAGGGTTGGGGCAATAAATGAATGACTAGAACCTATTCCTACTAGCACTGCAACTAAGGTGGGGTAGATAATGATCGTACCTCGTATCATCTCCAGAGCCATGTGGTCATAAGCCTCAGCTGCCTAGAGCTGAGATCGTCCCTGTCCACTTGCTCCCAGTGGTCAGGGTGGACTACCTTGTGGTGGTGGTGGTAGAAACACTTATCGCCACCCACTGTCTGCTATATGGCCAGCTCCTCTGCCATGTCCGCCTCCTGCCTGTGAACCTCCTCGATCAAATCTTCACCTCTCTCCAGGAGGTCCATCAACCATCTGGTGGTCATCCGTAAGGCGGTTCGGGTAGTCACGAGCCATGTGACCCTATCTGCCACACGAATAAAATTGCATGCTCCTCGCTTGTTCTGCTCTATCTCGATAGCCCCACACCACCAAACATGTATCCTACCATCGTCGACTTGTAGTTTTCGTCCACTTGGACCTCTGAATCATAAGTCTACTGCCAGCTATTGATGGCTCTGCTACGTATCATCTAGTTGTGGGTCTCGCTATCGCTGACTGTTCAGCAAGGAAGCTCTCCACTAAGAGTGCTCGCTCTAACAACCATGCCTATGCCGGAATGCTGAGAGAAACCATCAAAGAACTAATATCTATTCGGATCACCTTCTCAAAGGATAATTCCTTGAAGAAAGGGTCCTGAACCATGTCAGTGGAGTAGCGCGAGTTGTCAGTGAACCTCGCTGAATACTGATCCACAGTCATCCTACCCTGCTGCAAGTGGATAGGCTCTTCTATACGCACTAAGCATAATGTCGCTGGGACGAAATCTGCCCTGAATAGGTACAAGAAGTCTACCGAGATGAGAGTGACCTCATCGTGAACTTAGAGAATCATGCTCCATCATCTACCCGCTACAGCCTGAAGAAGGCTGGTGGTAAGAATTTCCATGAGATCTGTCAGTGTCCCTACCAGTCAAAAATCTCTAATCACAGCCTCCAGCCAGTCCTCAGCCGCCTATGGATTTGTCTGACCCTAGAACCTCGGTGGCCTCTGGAGCTCTAGTTAACACCCCATGATTTCATAGTATGTTATTTTTTCAAAGTAATTCAATAACATTCACTACAGGAAACACCAAGTTATAGCGCACCATGACTTACCAAACAAGTCGTTAAAAAGAGGTTATGAATAGTATTAACGAAATATTTAACTTTATATAACACTTATAATTTTAGAATCCATATTATGAGTTTCTTAGACAAAATGTAAGAACAAATACGTTTTTTTCAAATAAAAGAATCATTTTTCCAAAAATCCAATTTTACCACCTTTTAATGCCAAACCCTTTTTAAATCCAATATTTTATACTTTTATATATTAAATTTGACAAAATAAACTTCTTCATTAGAATCGTGATATAATAATTTAGATTCAATAAATATTTGGTGTTTTTCTGATAACCTTCATATTTCGGTGAATACTGAAAAAAACTAAATTTTAAATGAATTTTTTTTAATCTAAATAATTTATAGTGTTAAACTATACATATGAATGGTTTGGAAGTATAATTATATTATATTTTTACCATTTAATCCTATGTTGGTAGTTGGAAATAATTTCACTTTGAAATTGGACATAAACAGCTGTCAATCTTTTGGTAGTTATTGTTTCTTAAAACCATGCTTGTTTGTTTTGACAACGAAGATTAATTTTAAATTAATAAATGCGTCTTCTATTTTTTTAATTCGGTAAAATAGAAATCATTTTTGGATTTGTAATATCTAAATAAACCTAGGGTAAATTTTTTGTATTTTTCTGAAAACTTTTATTTATTGATGAATAGTGAAAAACACGGAGTTAATGTTTAAAACAGAATTATTATTTAAATAATTATTTATTTTCATTAAATTTATTTTAAGGTAAAAATAGATACATAATACCTATATATGGTCAATGTAACTCATTGGAGTCAATTCAGAAATATTTTAGATATATTAAAATTTTATTGAGCTTTTCACGGTCTTTTACCCACCTACTAGGAGAATTTGGAAATTCACATAAATCATAATTTTACCTCTTCTGTGAGTGGAATTTATAAAATCTGAGAGAAATTGTTAATATCAAGAAGTAAAATGTGGTTCAATGAGATGAAATTTTTTTGGTGAATAGTAACTTTTTATTTTATTTACCATGGTTAAAAGTAAATAGGGTAATTAAGGGTAAAAATGATATTAATATTACCCTAAAAAATATATAATTCTATTGGAAAAGTGTATCTCAACCAAAAACAACCTTAGTATTATATTATTATCATTTAGGTCTACATGGATTAGATTAGGACATTAATTACTAGTTAATTCAATGAAGTGTTAAAAGAGTTAAAATCAAATTTTAATTACTGAAACAATTTTAATATTGGGTAATACATAAGATAAATTAGATTGTAAATATTCATTAGAAATATGAAAATATTTCCTACATAATGGTATTTTATTTATAAATTTTAGACATTAAATAATTTAATTTATTTATTACACAATGGTGATGCAGTAATTACCTAATTAATGAAATATTAAAATAATTGATATTTTAAATATCCAAATAAGTGTAATTTTATAATTTTTATGAATTAAACTAATTTTATTGGTTAATATGACATGTTAGTATAGATTTAATTATGTGTTTTCGAAGTAATCATGCTGCTATGATTTTCACAAAAATCAAATACCAAATTGTGTCAAAATTGTCAAAAAAGAGATTTTAGAACAAATATTATATTATTAATTGATATTCTATTCATAAAAATCTAAGGCTTGGCCAAAGGACTTATATAATGATTTTTGTATCATTAATGGACCACTTGGTGGTCTCTTTGATGTATATAGTATGTTTATTAACTATATATTATAAAAATACAAAGTGACATGGTAAATGTTAAACTAATTAACTAAGAGTTAAAACTAAAAGATAAGGATAATATAATGACCCAAAACTGTCTAAAATCTATTTGTTGAAAATATATCCACCCATACCCACCTTATAAATTTAATAATCCACTTTGAAGCCATTATAAACTGAATATTAATTTATTATAAAATAGTACTTTTAGTTTTTCCTAAAGAGCCCCTCCTCCCCCTTATAAAAGGACAGCACTTCTAACCAATTATTCACACCTTCAAAGCCTTTTGGTTCGGACAAACCCTGCCCAATTATTCTCTAAACTTCCCTCACATCAACCTAGATGCCTTATATTGAACAGAAATCCATCCTAATGAGCCCTTTTGATCAAATCAATAGGAAGAACCTGTAGAAGAGGTAAGGTTTTCACCACCCTTTTTCATGTTATTTGTTCTTCAACTTCTTCTTTCTTTGTTTTTTCCACTATAAAATAATACCATCAGAATCTTATATATATTGTGATGTTATTATAAATATGGTAGAACCATATTCAATATTCTATCCATCCTTTGAATGACATGTCACCATACGTGTGTACGTACGACCTACCGTCTCCACATCTTGGTGTAATTGTTATTCAATACATTATTATTTGTATGGGTATAATAATGAAGTGTAATTCATGTAAACAATAAATATAACATTATACTATTTCTGTATATATGATATACCATCCAATTTTATATTATTCTAATATCAAAATAATGATATTGTCGCTCGTGCGTACGTACGAACTATCGTCTCCACGAACGCGATGAGATTCATTCCCCATCATACCTATTGAAGTATATTTCTAATTTGATGATTAAAAATAATTTTTAAGGACGTGATATCATTCTGGATATGAATTAGATACAACATATCCATAACAAACATGGCTTATGTAACAAAATATATTAATGAAAATGAGTAAGTTAACACCTGAAACGACGATATTACTAAGATATTATTAACAAAGCAATGTTAAAAGATAATATATGATATAATATTAATGTATATGATTATTGAAGAATTTAATAAGAATTATTTCAACATTATACACGAGGTTAAACTACCCTCATCCAAGTAAATGTACAAGGTAAGGGTTTATTTCACAATCTCTTAATTATCCGAGTTTGTTTATATGTAATTATCTATTGGGACCTCTTTATCATCCAAATCCATCTTTCATAAAAATATATTTCAAAAAAAGTTACTATTTACTATACAATGGGTTAAATTAATTTATACTCTTATGTGTTTTTGAGGGAATATTTCCGTCGTTTTCCAAACAAGGTAGTGTTCAACCTTTTCAACAAATTTAAGGTAAGAATGTTTTTTTAACTTATACAGCGGGTGCAGCTATTTTCTACCGTTATAAACTCGTTGAAGCATCCCATACATTTTTAGAAAAATATTATGAATGTAAATGTTTCATTTTATAACTATGTTACATTCAAATGATATAAAAATGAATATTTTAAGAACTTGTGTAAGGTACTCTTTATCAAGATCAGAATTTTATATGTTATAAAGATTTATCTGTCTTAATATTTTTTAATTAATGTCCATGTTTTCAAAATGATTTTAGGGATTTATTTACATGGACATGAATGTTTTGAAATGATATTTCTTTTCAAATTTTTCAAAGTGGTATGGGACAGTTTGATACAAAAATCTATTTTAAATTACTTCCTTAGTAAATGTGTGACTTTTAAATGATTTAGCAAAAGAGATATTTCTCTCAAATAGTTTTGATTTCATCTATGTCAACATGGTTTGGTGGATATTAATCATATTTGAAGTTGATTTATTATGATACAAAACTTCAATATTTTATTCAAGTTCATGTGATATGTTTGACAAAGATGTGTTATTTTTATAACATTCATGGTTTATGGAGAAATTAATTAAATTTCGTATGCTAGTTTTAATACGAATTTTTATGCTATGTTTAAAACCGTTCATATGAGGAATGCATTGGACTTAGTATGTGATGGTTGGATCCCGCTATATCTCCTCAATTCATCAGTAGGTCTCAGGATACAAACTACTATCTTGGCATGAGACCTTGACAAAATCGTATTTGTAGTCTTGGCACGAGGCCTTGGCTACGTTGTTATGATAGTCTGTAATTATGCATTCCATTATTATAAAAGTGGTTATTGATACTGCATGTGATTATTCAACTACTAGAATATCAATGTGAATAAGTAAATGGAATTATTTCATTTTATCTTTTCCATATTATGTTGAAGTTCAAGTTTAAAAGGCTTTTGTTTTAGTTATACATTGCCTTAAATTATTATGATTATTTATGAAAGTTTATGGAATATTATTATCCTTACTGAGCATCTGACCTCACCCCTTTCAATGTTTTATTTTTCCCATTATGTGAAGAAGTAATTTGTTAATGACTTGTAGGGATAGTATTAGGGGATATGAAGACAAGATGTTTTAGTAGGAGATTTCACTTTAGGATGTAATATAAACTTTATGAATGTATCTAGTTATTCCAAGGATACAAAACTAAATGGTCTTCCAAGACTTTATCTTTTATTGTCATGCCAATTTTATTTAATAATGCACTGACTCTGTGTAACTGGTGTCGGGGAGTTACAGTTGGAATGAGAGGAAATTTCGTAAAATCCTTGGAAACTATATTTAGATAAACTCTGATTAGAGCACATAGACATAAGATGGACTTTGAGGATTAGTATAGAATAACATCCTAGAATTTTGATATTGTAGAGATTTTGTGAGTTTTTTGAGCAATAAATCTCTGTACAGATACGAGTAGGTAGAGGTAGTTCTGCAACAGATGTACCTAGGGGTAAAACCCGAAAACACTTCTTTGAGCTAGACTCGTACGAGAACTGGTGCATGACAACGGGCCTTGCTGCACTCTTGGTTACGACACTCCCATGGGATATGATTTAAATAATTCTCATTTTCTTTACAAACCATTATGAAGGGTTTATGAGTATATACTTTCTCAAAGAAAACATTTTTATGATTATGGATTATACCCATAATCTATTCAATTTATAGTAGGTATTTTACAAGTTTCGAGTTATTCATTGCAATTCATAAACTGACCTAGTGTATTCTATTGTTTAGAAATGTCACCTAGTAGAAGGAATGAGAACTCCAACAATACGCATGATACAAAGAGTAACAAGGATCATATATGTAATGGCCTTAAGCCAGAATATAGAATTGAAATTGTCCCCAACGTATTATCATCGTATGAAGAAATAGTATCGTGTGTTGATAAGATAAGTAAATAATTCTCAGAGTTCTATGGATTTTAAGGGAAGCCAGAGAAGAAAAGGATGGTAGAGAGAAGAACAGAGAAAGGGAATAAGGAAAAGAAGGATTCTCCCATATGTGATAACTATGGGAAGAAACACCATGGAACTTGCCTGAAGGGAATGCGAGTTTGTTATAAGTGTGGAGAAAATGGACACCATGTATGTGACTACAAGGGTCAGAAAAAGGTTTAAAATGTACAATGCTTCATCTGTAAAGAGTTGGGACACTACGTGAACCAATATCAAAATCATCAGAGTATTCCCAAAATGATTCTATTGGATAGTAATCAAGTTATGATACTACCTCGGATGAAGAATAATTACTAGAGTTCTTATGTTGTTATTTTAGGATTATTTCATTTGAGTGTTGTATCTACAATATACTGGTTATATGAATTATGTAGACAAATAAGGATTGTACTGCAGTACTATTTTATTGAGGATTTGAGATTATATGGTTCTAAGAAAAGTGACTTCATAATAAGCTACACTTTTTTGGAAAACACAAGGTTGATGGAATGTCAATCGTTAATATGGTCCTGATAATGAGGTAGTGATTTTGGAATAAGAGATGGTTGATTTGGAAAAATTATATTGGATATTCTTGACTTCCTTGAAACTGATTAATGATTTGTATATTCCATCATTGTTGGATTTTACAACATTTTTGTTTGAAGGAGTATATCCAGTATTCTACAAGGAATAAGTGAGCATGTATGAAATCAATAAGGTTTTATCGTAATTCATGATGTTGCAGTGTTTTAAAAGAATACATGATGAATGTGTTCCCATGTTATTACCTAGAAAAGGAATCTTCATTGTGTTTAACTTCTATAAAAATTTTTGAATGAGGGTTTGGATATAATTATTTTGGATGAGTCTAAAGGTTGGAATGGAATATGTTTGAAAATGGATACTATTGTTAAGATTATATTTGGATTGCCATAAAAGGACAACCCGTAGGTCGGGCGGAAACTCGTCGCATCCAGCAAGGCTGCAAGACTTGAACACACAACCGAAGGGCGACAAGGGTGTATCACCTACCACTGGACCACGTGATGTCCTAGATGGAATAATGGAGTTTAAAAATAAAATCCGGTAGATGAATTATAAATTCATTTTTTTAACCCTATACGAATAGGATAAATAGAATATTATTTTTAATTTCTATTATCTTTTATAGTGAAAGATGAGTTTGTGGTAGAAATTAGTTAAAGGATGGGACTATACTTGTCAAGTATACATTTTTCTTCTTCACTTATTCTATGAAGAAATTAATTCTTATACTTTAGTGATGGGATCTTAAAACAAAAAATGTGTTATCCTAATACCATATGTTTTCGTGAACTGATGTTATTTTAAATCATCAAATTTTGATGAATTTAAGGCCCTCAATTTTACACATGTTTGTGATTGATGAACTAAATCACTACCTATAAATATTTACAATTTCCCCCAATTATATGTCTTTAATTGCAACGAATGTTTTCTTAATCGATATCATATTTTGGTGGTGACCCTTTTATTCCCCTTTTCCTCTTATTAAGACTAAATTTTATTAACCAAATTTCCGATGTGGGTTTTCCAAAAATATTTTATTTTTTCAAACTTTTATTTGAGAAAAATAATATCAAACTTCGAGGATTCAACTTACTAAAGGATGGAAGAATGTAACAACCCAAGATTTCATAGTACGTTATTTTTTCAAAGTAATTCAATAACTTTCACTACACGCAACACCGAGTTCTAGGGCACCATGACTTACCAAACAAGCCATTCAAAAGCAGTTATGAATAGTATTAACTGAATTTTGAACTAAATATAATCCTTTTAATTTTATAATCCTTATTATGAGTTTCTTAGTCATAATGTAAGAACAAATACATTTTTTTAAATAAAAGAAGCATTTTTCAAAAAATGCAATTTTACCGCCTTTTAATGGTGAACCCTGTTTAAATCCAATATTTTAAACTTTTACATATTAAATTTCACAGAATAAACTTATTCATTAGAATCGGGATATATGTATTTAGATTCAATAAATTTTTGGTGTTCTTCTGATAAATTTCATATTTTTGTGAATAGTGAAAAATACTATATTTTAAATGAAAAAAACTTATTTAATCAAAATAATTTATCGTGTTCAAATATACATATGAATGGTATGGAAGTATAATTAAAATATATTTTTACCATTTAATCCAACGTTGGTCAATGGAAGCAATTTCACTTTGAAATTGGACATAAACAAGTGGCAATCTTTTGATAGTTATTGTTTCTTAAAAACACGCTTTTTTGATTTGACAACGGATTTTAATTTAAAATTAATTAATGCAACATATTTGTTTTGAATTTGGTAAAATAGACATCATTTTTATATTTAAAATATCAAAATTATCGTAAGGTAAATTTGTGGTATTTTTTTGAAAACTTTTAAATTTTGATGAATAGTGAAAAACACAGAGTTATAGTTTAAAACCGAATTTTTATTTAAATATTTATTTATTTTATTTAAATTTATTTTAAGGTAAAAATAGACAGATAATACTTATATTTTTTCAATGTAATTCATTGGAGTTAGTTCAGAATAATTTTAGATATATAAAAATTTTATTGAACTTTTCACTGTCTTTTACCCACCTCTTAGGAGAATTTGTAAATTCACATAAAACATAATTTTATCGCTTATGTGAGTGGAATTTAGAAAATCTAAGAGACACGGTTAATATCAAGAAGTAATATGTGGTTCAATGAGATGAAAATAATTTTTGGTGAATAGTAACTTTTTACTTTTATTTACTATGGTTAAAAGTAAATAGGGTAATTAAGGGTAAAAATGATATTAATATTACCCAAACACATGTCCTAATTCTATTGGAAAAGTTTACCTCAACCAAAAACTACATTAGGAATAAAATATTATCATTTAGGTCCACTTGGAATAGATTAGGACATTAATTATTATTTAATTCAAAGAAGAGTTAAAAGAGTCAAAATCAATGTTTAATTACTATAAATTTTTAATGTAGGGTTATAAATAAGATAAATTCAATTGTAAATATTCATTAGAAAGATAAAAAGATTTCCAACATAACCTTATTTTATATATTATTTTTAGAAATTAAATAATTTAATTTATTTATGACACAATGGTGATGCAGTAATAACCTAAATAATGAAATATTAAAATAATTGATATTATAAATATCCAAATAAATTTAATTAGAGACTTTTATGAATTAAAGTTATTTTATAGGTTAATATAACATGTTATTATTAATTTAAATATGTTTTTTCGAAGTAATCATGTTGTTAGTATTTTCAGAAAAAGCAAATACCAAATAGTGTCAAAATTGACAAAAAAGAGTTTTTAAATCAAATGTTATATTATTAATTGATATTCTATTCCTAAAAATATAAGGGTCAGGCAAAGGACTTATATCATGATAGGTGTATCACTAATGGGACACTTGGGGGTCTATTGGTTTTATATAGTATTTTCATTAACTATAAAATATAAAAATACAATGTGACACGGTAAATGTCAAACTAATTAACAAAGAGTTAAAAGTAAAAGACAATGTTAAAATAATGACACAAACCTGTCTAAAATCTACTGATGGAAAGGATTTAGACCCATACCCACCTTAAAAATTGAATAATCCACTTTTGATCCCTTAGAAACCAAATATAAATTTATTATAAAATAATACGTCATGTTTTTCTTAAAGAGCCCCTCCACCCCCTTATTAATGTACACCACTTCTAATGAATTCTTCACACTTCAAAGACTTTTCTTTAGATAAAACCTTACCATTTATTCTCTAAAAATCCCCCACTTTAAACTAGTGGACTTAGTTTCATCATAAATCCATCCTATGGAGCCCTTTTGATCAAATCAAATGGAAGAACCTGAAGAATAGGTAATGTTTTCACCACCCTTTTTCAGGTTCCTTTCTTCTTCAACTTCTTCTTTCGTTGTTATTTCCATCATAAAATAATAGCTCCAGTATCTCATATATACTATGATGTTATTATAGATATGGTACAACCATATTCATTATTCTATCTATCCTTTCAATGACATGTCACCATATGTGCGTACGTACGGCCTACCATCTCCACGTCTTGGTGTAATTGTTATTCAATACATTATTATTTTTATCGGTATAATAAGTCAGTGTAATTCATGTAAATAATAAATATAACATTTTAATAATTCTGTATATATGATATACCATCCCATTATATATTATTTTAAAATCAAAATAATGATATTGTCGCTCGTGCGTACGTACGGACTACCGTCTCCATGAACGCGATGAGATTCATTCCCCATCATATCCATTCACGTATTATTCTCATTTTATTATTAAAAATAATGTTCAAGGACTTGATATCATTCTGTATATGAATAAGATACAACCTATCCATAACATACACGGCTTATGTAACAAAACATATAAAAGAAAATGAGTAAATTAACACCCGAAACAACGATAATACTACGATATTATTAACAATGAAATGTTAAAAGATCATATATGATATCATTTTAATGTATATTATTATTGAAAAATTAAATAACAATTATTTTACCATTATAATGGAGTTTAACCTACCACCAAGCAAGGAAAATTACAAGGTTAGGGTTTATTTCACAATCTCTTCATAATCCGAGGTTGTTTATAAGTAATTATCTACTGGGACCTCTTTATCATCCAAATCCATTTTTCATACAAATATATTTCAAAAAAATTAATATTTACTAGACAATGGGTTAATGTCATTTATACCATTATGTGTTTTGAAAGGAATCTTTCTGTCATTTTCCAAACAACGTACTTTTTGTCCTTTTTGACAAATTTAAGGTAAGAATGTTGTTTGAAGATATACGGTCGGTGTGGCTATTTTCTGCTGTTATAAACTCGTCAAAGCTTCCCATTCAAACTTATAAGAATATTTTGAATATAATTGTTTTATTTTATAAAAACGTGACTTTCAAATTATTTCAAAATGAATATTTCAAGAATTTGTGAAAGGTACTCTTTATCATGATCAGAATTTAAAATCTTATAAAGATTTATCTCTTTAAATATTTTTTAATTAATGACCATGTTTTCAAAATGATTTTAGGGATTTATTTATATGGAAATGAATGTTTTGAATTGATATTTCTTTTCAATAGTTTCAATGTGGTATGGGACACTTTGATTCAAAATATAATTTTAAATTTTGTCCTTAATAAATGTTTGACTTTTAAATGATTTAAAAAAAATAGATATTTCTCTCAAATAGTTTTGATTTCATAGATGTCAACATGATTTGATCGATTTTAAAGTTACTTGAAGTTGATTTATTATGATACAAAACTTCTATACTGTATTGAAGTTTTTGTGCTATGTTTGACTGTGGATGTGTTATTTTTATACCATTCATGGTTTATGGAGAATGTATTTACATTTCGTATGCTAGTTTTAAATAAGAATGTTTATGTTCTGTTTAAACCTATTCATAAGAGGAATGCATTTGACTTAGTAAGTGACGGGTGGATCCCACTATAACTCCTCGATGCGTCGGTAGGTCTCATGATACAAACTAGTGTCTTGGCATGAGGCCTTGAAAAAATCTTATTTGTAGTCTTGGCACGAGGCCTTGGATACGTGGTTATGATAGTCTGGCATTATGCATTCCATCATTATGAGAGTGGTTATTGATATTGCATGTGATTATTCAACTTGAAGAATATCCATGTGAATATGTAAATGGAATAATTCCATTTTATCTTTTCTATATTATGTTGAATTTCATGTTTAAAAGGCTATTGTTTTAGTTATACATTGCCTTAAATGTTTATGCTTATTTATGAATGTTTCCGCTATATTGTTATCCTTACTGAGAATCTGAGCTCACACCTTTCAATGTATTATTTTTCCTAGGATGTGAAGATATAATTTATGAATGAACTGTAGGAATAGTATGAGGGGATATGAAAACAAGATGTTGTTGTAGTAGTTTTCACTTTAGGATGTAATGTAAACATTATGAATGTATCTAGTTATTCCAAGGATTCTAAACTAATCGGTCTTTCGAGACATGATCTTTTGTGATCATTCCAATGTTATGTAATAATGCACCGACTCTGGATAACTGGGGTCAGGGCGTCACACTGGAACTCGTGCAACGCGCTCAAGTGGCATGCACCCTCTGCTACTGGGTTTGGTGGCATCAGCTTCCCAACGGGTAGTGGTGTTGCTAGTACACCACCCGATGGTACAACTTTAAAAAGGGATCCATGTACCGATGCCCCGTCTCTTGGTGGGATACCATCATGTTCTCTAACTTGGACACTTAAAGGATGTCTGTTTGGAGGAATCTTGAATGAAATAGGTGTGCCACGGTCAAAAAGTTATACCTGGAGATATGACTCAAAGAGATCCCAAAGAAAATATTTCAAAAAAAAACACACGAAATTAGTGTTTTCAGGAACTGAGGTGGAAATAAGATGTTAGGGTCCTGGTGAATGGATATGTCAGCTACCACAACAACACCGGACTCCCTGAACTAAAAACCACACTCAAAAAACGAATCACTATTCTCAAATAGAAAAGTGCAGAGTTCTAGTTATTCGGTAGAACCGAACTCCTATGATACCAATTTTTCATGAACTGTCCCCCCGGAGCTATGCTGTGACCACCCCAAGACCGCCTTCCATTGGCCAGGGGCTGGAGACTAGCACCGAAAGGCATTTTCTCTAAAACGAGAAAGCATTTCCTTTATAACCTATAATCTCACACAATCCAATCACACTGCAAGATACAAGAACAAAGTAAACTATATAGTAAAAATGTGTATACTGAAAGAAATGTGCCAGATTACATGACCAACTAAAAAGTACGGGTAAAACCAAAAGGTTCAAGTAAAACTTGAAACATCTCCTATGAACACCTTCCAAGCATCCTTACAAGAAGGGGAGGTACTGCTCTCAAATGGTCTTCTCTACGGTAGGCCTCCTCTAATATCCACATCCAAGATGCCTCTAGTCATGGTACCATCGTCCTCGGTCAGCATTGTCTGTTGTTTGCACAGGAAACATCATGTTTCGGGTGAAGCCCGGGTAGGGGTGAGTATAAAGACACTCAGTAGGGTCCCAAATACCCCAGAACATCTCTCAAAATCCACAAAGGATAAACCAAAAATCAAGACATCAGCTCAAATTAGGTACATTCCCATACATATACCTACGTTATCTAGATATTATTGTCTCATACATGAGGGGAGAATATTGAAAAGGTAACAACACAAAGGTAGAAGTACCACACAAGTAACACCATGAAGATAAAAGTACCACATTGGTAAAAGAATTAGTTCAAACAGAGTCTCAGCTCAAACTAGGTTTTTAGTGAATTATAGAAGTATATATAACTAGTCGTAAAGATGAATAATCTCATTCTAACAAGTGGAACTGCATCTAACAATACAAAGTCTGAACCACATAGGATCGACATGTACTAACCCCTATAATGACCCACACAGGATCTGACCCACACAAGATCAGTATGCACTAACCCTCACATGATCATTGAGCACTGACCCACACGAGATCAGACCAAGACATGATCGGTTTGAAATGACCAACATAGTATCATTGAGCATTGACCCATAATGGATTTGACCCACACAGGATTGGTGCTGACCCACACAGGATTGCTTCATACTAACCTCTGTATGGTATGCTCCTTACCACTACCTCACTGTCAGCTACTTGATACCTACTCATAGCACACATAATTCTGGGAGAACTGCCCCTGAAACCATCAGAAATATTTCAACCATTACAAAGTTGCACTAAGAAGTATCCCAATGTTTTGACATGTAAAAAGGGACCCAACACGAAAACGGTGTGCCAATCAGATGCCCAGTATGTATGTTATTAGTGTTTCTGTTCCAGGGGGATGATTGGATTTAGGTTCGATCTGACCTGGTCCTACTCCAAATTTATCCAAAACTGATGTGGATTATATGAAATGAACTATCTCGATCCAAGGATTCTGGCACAGTATACATTTCATCAAACAGACGCACAATTCTCAAGATAAAACCAAAAAAGTGTATCTGGGAAGAGATGGGCCCAGGTCCGGTCTTACCCGGTCGGTCCAACCCGACCCAACACAGCCTCGGTCAAAATGATCCGATTCGAGTCGCTGTGACTGGGTTCGGGTCTAGCCCAGCCCAAGAAGGAGGTGGCCCAACCCGGCCGACTGGATGCGGCCCACTAGGGCGTCCAGCAGTCCGGGGGACCGCCATGGTGGGGTCCGCCCTAGCGAACACCCGGGAGGTAGGCACCTCCTAGCTCACCCAAATGGCCAAAGGGAAGTTTGGTTTTTGGCAGCGGGACCCGCCAGAGTGGGTACTACTCGGTGCGCCATGACCGGATGATTCGTCGGCCAGTCCTCCTCTTCCCAGCAGCATGATGTCACCACTTCCCTTCACGGTCGGTAGGGTTCCAACCACCCTTTGGCCTCCGCCGCAGCCCAGCGGCCACACCCCCTGCTCCACCAGTGGTGCTGACATGCATCGCCGCTCCCCCACATGGTCGGCCGGCCCGCCGTCCATGAACCTTCTTTGTCGTGGCAGACGGGTCGTGACCTCCTGCTCATCTGGCAGCGCGGACGTGCACCACCCTACCTCGACATGATTTTCCGGTGTGCCACCCACCGTCCTCTTTTACGGTTCACTGCATCCCTGTTCTAAGCCCAAAAAACATAATGACCACATAATCACGATCCTTGGGTCATGGGCCCCACGTCCATATGTTGCGCTCAACAAAAAATTGTGTTTTTAGCACTATAAAATATTTGGCATTGATGAAATCACAAAGAATGCATGGAGAACAAAAAATAAAGGGGAATGGTATATGTGTGGGATGATGGACATGTTAGTTTTTCCATCATCATTGTGAATCCTCAATATGAATAATTATAAAATAATTTCAATAATATTTCAAATTAGATCCCCTACCATGAAGTTATTTGGAGATGTCGTGAAGAAAATGGCAAAGTCGATGAAGGGGATGTCGGCGTTCGTCACTCCCACAAGATGCTTCTAATGTCGGTTCCTTTTTTTATATTCGGAAGTTGTTCTTAATTAGATGATATTTTTCAAAATGATCTCCCAAGATCTCCTTTCCTTTTACAATGATTTATCCCATGAAATGTTTGGATCCAAACTAATAATATTATTTTTATTAATTTTACAAATATAGGTGGCACATTAATTGAATTGAAGTTGTAACATTAAATAGGGGGAATTACAATGGATAAAATCATATTAGGAAAGGTTCAGGTGGTCCCCACAACCTATTTAAAAATGGGTGGTTTCAATTTCAAAACTAAAATAAAGCATGTTTATTTTATTTTCTCCCATATAAATTCCAAAAAAAATTCCACCATCGACCTAATCTGTTTGATGTGAAGGTCTCTTTAGGAGAATATCAGCGCTGTGAGTTCAATAGTGTCTTATAATTTCAATTATGGACACTGGTTCAAAATTTACAATACTCCGCTCATGGGTTTACTAAGCATACCCAAAAATATGGTCAAAAATTCATTCTGGGCACACTGGGTCTCATAATCACACAACATCAATTTCTCCGGACTCATAGTATGCCAATATAATTAAAAAAAAATTGCATGAAAATATTCAGTTCTTTACATTATTATTCATGTTAATTTACATATCATTGATATGAATAATCTAAAATATATTATTATCATTATGTTATTTCAGTTTTATTCCTTTATTTTTTGCATGTCCTCAGTTTATCCCATTTAGTGTTATGTATGAAAGAATGTTTTGATCATGGCAAAGAATTTTTCAATAAAGATGTTTATTTTTATGTTTTAAGTTGTTATGTTATTTACCAAATTTCTAATAAAAAATAGGACTCTATGTATTTTGAGATGTATTAAAATCAATTTTATATAATAAATCATGTATAAAAATGAAAAAAAGTGCAGGTTTGTAATAGTTGGTATCGGAGGAAAAGTTTAGTTTTTTGCGGGATTAAGATTAAAAACCCACGTGAAAACCATTATGGATAACACATAGTATAAGAAAACATCCCTCAATTTTGGTGATTATAAGTCATGTATTCTATCAACAAAATAAATCCATGTATAGATACTACATGTGGATGTGGTTCTCGCACAAATGTACCTATGAGTAACAACTATGACAAGGTGTTTCAGGCCTAACTCTGGGTAACCTGGCACACAATAACAAGCCTTAACATGAAATTTTTTTGACACTCCATGAAAATATGCTTTGGTAAATTCATAAGCTCATTACATACTATTATGAAGGGAATAAAAAAATGCCCATAAGAATATGTGTTTGGATGGAGATCATTGATAACATTGATTGAAGCCTAGATTCTCATAAGATAATGATATAAAGGTAATTTATAAGTTATCCATTTATTTTCACTTGATTCTACTTTATTAGTTTAATTGATTAATATACTCATTCCTAATTTTACTTTTATTCTAGAAAATGTCCGGTAATATGAGGAATCAGGATAACAACCAATTTTATCGGAAATGTGATGGCCACCCAAATGAGATTCCCAATCATATGGGAGCTAAAGTTGGACATATCTTGATTATAACAAACCAAATATCAAAAATAATTGTTAACAATTGTAACTCTGTAGAGTTCCAAAGGACATCAAAGAAGAGGAGGATACCATATCATAAAATTCTATATGATAATGGAGATAAGGGAATTTAGACTATAAGTACCCTTTTTTCCATATAAGAGTTTGGAATATTTCTACATATATTTCTAGAGATAAGTGCTGAGAGGCTATTAAATTATGAGGCCTAGTGTGTCTATAATAAATTAAAAAATATATTAAGTGTTTTTGTAGTATTCACACAATATAAATAGGATATCACTAAAATGATTGATTAGATCAGAAATCTAGGACCACAATTGGGTCTTGAAAATGGTGTTTACCCTAGGAATGACAAAAAATATCTACACAGGACATTTGGACCCTTCTCTCATTAGAGAAATATTAAATGGATGAAATAATTTATTTTTTAATTAATTTAATAGCTCAAACACAAATACATCTCAAACGGTAACTCGGATAGGAAATCTGTGGCCATGGTCGAGTCTAATGTGTGTCGATTACCCTAAGAGGCATATAAGTTTGTCATCTCAAGCCTTTGGAATGAAATAGTGAAGGAAAAAAAATAGTAAATAAAATAATTAAATTAAATTTTTTTTATTCAAAATGATACATTGAATAACATTCAAAAGGGTACTTATATTAGAAGTATGAGACCACTATTGAGTTCATAGCGTGAGGTTTACCCCAGAGGTGACATCAGTTTAGTGGGTGAGGGAGATTCAACCCTCACATCCACTAAGAGTTTCCTATAAATAAGAAGTTAGAGGAATAAGTTAGAGTTTTCTAATTTTTATCTCAAATGGAAGAGCTCCGGCCAATAGTGATTCAATGTCTAAACATCGTAAGATCACGATGAAATGTTATACATTGAATGATCAGAGTGTATCAAACACAATGGTGGTTCCATATTCATGGTAGGATTTTTATTTCAGAATCTGCTGCCCCCATTTGAATATTTTGTCATCATTTTTAAATTGTGTTCCTTTTTGCTGTAATGGAATCATTTAATGATGGAAAAACATACGAAAACCATCATCTGTTTTAATTTTCAATTTCTCATTCTTCGTGTTAATTATATTCTTCATCACAATACTTTTCATCTTGCACAAACGACCTGTGATCACCATGATGGACCCATAACTGTGTAGCCCTAAACTTGAGGAGTCGTGATCTATGCTCGGGAATGAATTTCTGATTCTAGAGGAAGTGCATTGCTGAGCAGAACTGGTGATTACTTTACACCACACAAAACCATCAACAGATCATCGACCAGATACTACTGCTATGAAGGTATCATCCATGGGAGTCCATATCTATTATCAGATTGCGTTTTGGACCACTAGGGTGATCCTGGTGGTCCGAATAACCTTTCTGCTACTGGGTTCCGGTGAGGGGCTATGGCAGGCAGTGGAGCCGCAGCAGCACGACTGTTCGAGATGAACCGACCGGTTCAGGCCAGTACAGCCCAGTTCGGACTCTGGTTTTTGATAAAACTTCATATCATTGAATCCATGGTTTTTTGTGTGTCGTCTACGGCCACATGATCTTTATTTCTCAATAGATCATTTGAGTCCATTTTGAGATATTTTTTCATTGGGCTCGTGGCTTGGTTATACGAAAGGCCCGTTTTTAGTAAAAAAATATAATTATCATTATAGAATGATTCATGTACCAGATGTTACTTCTATGTATGATTTCTGATTGAGGCATCGTCAAAGGTGTTCTGACCCTGGAGTTGAAGAAAACTTTTCAAGGGTGATTTCATGTGCATAAACTGAAACAGTGGTGCAGGTCCCATGAGATCTTTTTCGGGCGTTTGTGGTGAAATGTTACTTTCTCCCCATGTATCCATTTTGGATGGTTGTTTTTTATCATGTGTGTTTTTTCATGAGGATCTCAATTATATGATCTGTCTGACTAAATTTTGGGCTAAGGTGTCGGCCCCACAGGAGGTCTTTTTCAGCGTAATTTATAATATTACAACATCTTCATCAGAATCCCATTTTGAGAAAGTGAACGTTCTAACTTTCATTATTTTCTATAAGGATCACAATGGTTTGATATATTTGGATTTGGGAAGACTTTTTGTAATTCATAGTGATCAAGAACCGATAGGGAGTTTGTGGTGAAAGGCACCCCCTTCACCAGTTGTCCATTTTGGATGAATGAATACACAATAACATGTTTTTTTAAAGGGGTTCCAATGGAATGATACTTGTGATATTATTTGGGATCGATGGATGGTCCCCATGGGGAAATATTTTTTTGTAACACGATGGAATGCAGCTTCTTCACTGGTTTTCCATTTTAGGTGAATGAATAGTCATTCATGCGCACTTTTCTGCAAGGATTGCAACTGTGTGATCCATTAGGTTATCTAAGAAGTTTTTTCAGGAGGCCTGTTAGTAGAATTATGTTTGTGTCCTTTATATCAATAGCAAGTAAATAATTTATCCACATAGACTTGTAATTTAGGGCAGAACAGTTCGATGGTGGACATCTATGGTGGTTACTTCTTGGACTATTGGTGAAGCTTTTCTTGGGATGATCTAGTGATATAGACATACTCATAATCTCTCATATAGATTTATTTGGTTGAGAATATATAATATCATATTATCCGTACCCACACCTTGGGTTTGGATTACTCTCTTTCCAGGAGAGGCGAAGACGGCTGGGGTATGCCATGTGCTTTTCAAGTCTAGAATTTCATGGTTGGAAAATTCAACTCTCCTACTATAGGTAGTTAAGACTCAAAAACATGTTTATATTCTCACCATTTCTATATCCTCCTATTTGGATGATCTTACTTCACATCATTGTTAGGTAGAGTTGTACACTTTTACTATACATTGTTCTATCTACTACTCCCCTCTTCAGTACATATTGTTTTGTCCCCTAAGACCTCAGTGCATCCTATTGCGTACTTTTTATACTCAACATTTCTTGGGATTTTCCCAATCTCAGTGCACACTTTCAGATGACGAACATGATGATCGTGACTTCAGAGGAGCATTGGGTTGCTAGGTGCATGGACCGTGTGTGGTGGTCGTAGATTGGGATCTATGAGTGGGGCTTTCAACACTATTTTAAATTTCCACATCTTACAGGGTTGTGATACTTTTCTGGTTTGATGTGTATTTTTCCCCTTGACCTTTCATTTTACTTTCTATACTTGTACTATTTATAGGTTTATTAATATTTTTGGTTTATATATAGTAGTGTTGTATCTTGTTTTTCCTTTCCCTCTACACTTTTTCAGAGAGTTTTATGCATGTTTTTTTATAGGTACATAGGAAAAGGTCTCCCCATATTTTTTCTACCTTCGGGGATGGTCTCTAGACACTGTCCAATGATGTCGGGCATGGGGTAGTAGTAGCTCGAGCCCCGGTACAGGTTGGTTCATGACAATGTGGTATCATAGGTGTGGTGGATGAATCCCTCTAACTTCTGCGTTCAGGGAGAGGTTGTCTAGGGGAGTATTAGAGAAGGTCATTCCATTAATAGTGAGGATTTGTTTCTTGACCTCCCTTTGCTTGACGTGCCACTAGTGGGTTTGGCAGAGTGATTTTTTTGGAGATTAATCTACTTCCAAGACATGAAAAGAATTGTGGGGTATGCCATGTGCTTATCGTGTCTCTACTATAAGGGTTGATGAGATTTCTCATATGTGCTATTTATTTGTACCTTCTGTGATCAATGTTAATCTTCATATTGTTATCATGTATAGGTCAAGGTTATGTACACCACATAAATATAACTATGTGACTCACAATGTGGTGTTGGAAGCGATAGTCATTTCCATGATAATGTGGAGATGCTATCTTCTGGGAGAACACATTGTTATTTTCTCAGACAACCAGTTTCTCAAGTGAATTTTCACCTAGAGAGACTTAATCCTGAGATGGTGGTGCTAGTTGAAATTCCTTCAATACAATGAATTCAAGGTAGTATATACCATAGGAAAAAGAAAATGTTGTAGAAAATTTCCTTAGCAGGTAGTCTCAGGATCGCCTTGTGTGGGATGTTTCGTAGAAGTTAGCTTCCCAATAGATGACCCTTGTGAAGAAGGAGGGTAAAAAATTTCTTAGTCAATAGTGTTGAATCCATTACTTCTCGAGCACATTAGAGAGTCTCATTTGTGATGTATCGACTAAGAAATCTTGTGTTACTATATATATTTTGGGGTTTGACCAAATGGACATTCGGAAGGAGGGAATCAAGAGAACCACTTCCTGGGACAAACCATGATTCCAGACATGATGTGGAATGTAGAAGATTGGTCGGGGATGTCATCTATCCCCCTAGTTTCTTCGGTCCATTATGAATTGTGAATGAGATGGAGATGTTTTCTACCACCTTTTCATACCTCCCAATAGCTGGAGTGGGTGCACGTTGTCTTCCATGTTTCGTAGCTGATTAGATATGTGCATGTTCTTACACACATACTCAAAAGGATTAGACCATATGAGTACAAGCCATACTTTTGATTCATGTGTTGCTCTATCATGGTGATGTGTGGGTTTTCTTTGTAATTGGAGATATAGATATGAGACCAGTATTAGGAGTTTTTTTACATAATTTTTTTTTTAAATATGAAAATATCGAAAGAGGGAATGATGTAGAGACCCTATTTTTTCTTTATAAGGATTTGGAATATTTCTAAATATATTTCCAGAGCTAGGAACTATGATGGCGTGAAATTATAAGGCTCGGTGTTCCCGGAATGAATTATACAAAAATATTAAGTGTTTTTTACTATTCACAGAATAGAAAAAGGATATTTTTTATATAGTTTATCATATCAGAAAACTGGGACCATGGTTGGGTCTAGAATGTGGTGTTTACCCTATGCATGACATGAAATATTTTGGCATGGGATGTTCCGACCACTCATTCATTAACGTTATTTATAATGTATGAATTATTTTATTAATTCATTAATTTAACAGATCAACCACAAATAACTATAAAACGGTAAATCATATTACAAATCTAAGGCCATGGTTAATTCATGGAGGGTTCCATTTTCCCTATGAAAAGTATATTTTTGGTCGGAACACACCTTCTATAAAAAAAAATTCTGGAATAAATACTTATAAATAAAATAATAAAATTAAATTGTTTTATTTGAAACTTTGCTTTGAATTAATTATAATCAAGGACTCAGATAGGAAACATGAGACCACCATTGAGTTCGTAGCACGGTATTTACCCTAGGGGTGACCTCAGTTGAGAGGGTCTGAGAGATTTTGATCTTTCATATTCTTGTTGTTTCCTATAAATAAGAGGTTAAAGGAAGGATCCAAGGTTGTCTCATTTCTCTCTCAGATTGAGGATCTCTGGCCGATGGATATTTGACATCCAATGTTCAATGGATCATGAAGAAACTTCAGAAACTGATATATTAGAGAGGAGGGAACCCAATGAACGATCTAGATTCGATATAGGATTTCTATTTCATATTTTTCACCTCTTGGTTGAATTTTTGTCTCATTTACCAATTATGTTCATTGTCACTACTATACAATTCATTAATGATGGGAAAACAAACAAAATCCATCGTCTGTTTGAATTTATGAACGAACATTCTTCACATTATCCAATAAAAAGGTTTTCATATTGGCTAACCAACCTCTAATCACATAGCTGGACCCTTGTCTATGAATCCCTCGACCCAAGGAGTCCTGATCTGTGATCGGGTCAAACATTAGAGCAATAAAGTATGATTAGCAGCGAGTGGATGTGTAGGTTACTTTACGCCACACTGAATAAATAAAAAATCATCAACATGTGTCTGGTGTTGTGATGGTCTCATCCCAGGGTGTTCAGATCTGGTCTATGATTGTATTTTGGACCCCCAAGGGGATTCCGTTGGTCCGCATAAGATCCCTGGATGTGAGTTCTGATGAGGGGCTCTAGTGAGCGACAGAGCGTGATGATGACATGATGGTGGGGTTGTTTGAGCAGAAAATTGTAGTTTGTGCAGAGTAAAAAAACCAAAGGACAAACAACTATTACCCAACCACAGTCATGAATCAAGTTCTAAATAGTACAAGGAAAGTGCTGAAACGTACTGACAAGATAAATGAACAGAAAAAGGGCCAAAACACATTCCCAACTAGAAAGGTGACACAACCAAGAAACAGGTAAATTATAGTAAACAGCCGGTGAGTCTCACACCTACAAACCCTACTACAACCACTTAAATCAAACCAAGATTTTGTGTCCTCTACGCTCCTCTGTAGTCTCGATCGACATGTCTGTCATCTTCAAGGGCACCCCAAGTGCGGGAAAAGCCCAAGTATGAGTGATTATTAGAGTACTCAGTTGGATGACCCAAAATCTCAAGGGAGAAACAAAGCAGGTACTAAACCGGTGAGCAATAGAAAGAACAAAGAACAATAAAATAGTAAAATAAGTAGAGTGTAGATCAACCTAATGAAATAACGGAAGTAGACTCGTACAATCAATGATTATCTAGAAACAGAAAGCACGTGGCATACCCGACGCATCTTTGCCCCTCCTAGAATGAGAGTAACCGAACTAATGAGTGGGAACAAAATTAGAGTGTATATATATGTGTGTTCAACAAGAAACCTGAACGAGTGTGTAAGGGGATCTCCATCTCCATGCTCAGCCAGAGAAGAGTCGCCAACAGTTCTAAGGGTATCCATCATTGATGGCTAAAAATATTGCACGCCATGCAGCACCATCTTTAAACCATACAACAAAGGGTACCGCTCGGGTAATCACGAAGAAAAGTCATTGAGCAGCCTCATAGAAATGGATGAGTCTGAAGGAA
This sequence comes from Viscum album, assembly GCA_963277665.1. Lineage (NCBI taxonomy): Eukaryota > Viridiplantae > Streptophyta > Magnoliopsida > Santalales > Viscaceae > Viscum > Viscum album. Next base: position 92,302,184 of record OY728164.1, read on the forward strand.
GTCATCGGGTAACCCACTGCCCACCCACCTGGAGGGTAAACCCCGAGAGGTCATCGGGTTACCCACTGCCCATCCCCACTGGAGGTTAATCCCTAAGAGGTCATCGAGTAACCCACTACCCAGACCCGCTGGAGGGTAAACCCTAAATTCATCAGGTAACCCACTACCTATCCCCTCCATAGGTTAAAAACTAAGGTCAACAAGTATCCCAGTGGCCAACCATGTTGTAGGGTAAACCCTATAGTCAACGGGTAACCCACTACCCAGCCCTGCTGGAGGGTAAACCTATAACTATTCTGATAACCCCACACTACCCATGCCATCACTAGAAATTAGTAACACTGCTACTATGAGTAGGTTCTTAGTGCATCAAAAGAACTTCAGAACAATTCCATTTCATGTTAACACATTTAAGAGGTTCTATAATGAGGCTCTACACTCCCAAAAATATTACACCATGGAAAACCTCAAGAAAAAACACGCGAGATAGACTACTTAATTTATAGAAATAGACTCCCGATGAAAATATTCTTGAACACCGCTTTATACCCATTCTACGTCTCCTAGGGCCCACACATTGGTTGAGAAAAAGGTCTGTAAATCTGCACCATCACAATACTCTCACGAAAAACATGCCAAAACGAATACTCATACTCCCCAAACAGACGTCTAATGAAAAAGTCACAGTACAGTGCACACAACTTAAATGAAATCTCGTGGGGGCCCATGCCTCTACTCCAACATCAACACTTGAAACCACCCTAGTCAACATCGTCTCGTTGTCAGGGTAACAACGCTGCTGACTGCATCTAAAACAGACTTCAGATGAAGAAGATACAACTCCCCGTGTTATGAAAATGGGGCCCTATAGGGCCCACACCTCGACCCCGAAACACGTCATGCAGATCGTACCATTGTGTTCCTTGCTGTTAAACTAGAGGTGTAGGATATTAATTTGCCCTAAACGGACTTTTGAATCATTATTCATAAAAACACAGCATACGTCTGAAAGCCGCCTAATGGGGCCCAAGCCTCGGGCCCAAATTTTGGCGGGTGAATTGCGCATTCACAATCCCCTCAGATGAACACTCATAAATGAGTGCTCAAACACCCCAAATGGATGTCATGTGAAAAAGTGGAATTTCACCTTAAAACTAGTGAACTAGGCCCTTTGGGGACCAGACCTTGTCTCCAACCTGAACGCTTCTGAAAGTATCTCAAAAATTCCGCATGAGGACTGGCGTCACATTGTCGCTGACATTGCGTCAATCGGGCATACAAAGAAAGAGTTAGGTCCGAAACAAGAGTAAATAAATAAATAAATTAATAATTAATTAATTAATTATATGCATTAAGTGTTTCATTCCACAGAGCAACGAATCCAAACTGCAAGGGTTCCGAAATAACTTTTGAAGGACCGTCTCAACTCCAAGGCCACAACACCTCTGATGGCCCATCAAACGAACTACTGGCTCACGAAAACGTCCGTTGTAAACATTTATAATAATTTAATATTATTAATATAATGAGTTTCAGGTCACTCGCCCTCAGGCACAGAACCAAAAAATCACAAAACTCAATTCAAAATGTCTATCTCGATGAGATGAACCCACAACCGATGAGGACGCCTCAAACGGACGCACCATTTAGAAGTTACGGCCCCTTGAACACAAGGGGCCTAGAATTGGCCAGTCCAGACCAGCCAGCCCAATCCATACCACTTTCCCACGGCCCAGCCGTAGGTCTCGCCCTGCTCTTCACAGCCTTCTGGCCGCATCCCGTCCGAAAAACCACCGGACCCCCTCCTCAGGTCCGGATCCTTCAAAAAGACAGGCCAACTGGCTGGTCTTTTCTCCACGTTGCACAGTAAGACCCGCATTCGGCGGGTCCTTGTCCGTGGCTCCCCTGAGGTCAGTGCCTCTGGGTCCTACTCTCGCTCGCGACATGCCGCCCGCGTCGGGACCACCTGATCTCCCTGCCAACCGAGTGCACCACCGGACGCGGCCCACCCGCCCCCGTGACTGCCCGGTCCCCGGTCCCCGCTCCCCCATGCTTCCTGGGAACCCCGCTACACTATGCCGCATCCGCCATGCTTGGATTTTTGGCCAGATGCTTGAACGTCTCAATCCATTTCTCATCTGTTGGGCGTCACACCTCACCAGAGCAGGGCCTTTGGCCGTTCCCCCCAACCACTCTGGTGGTCGAAAAAATTATCCAAAACAATTTTCCTAATCCTCATAGTTGGATCATCACAACTCAGCCCCTCGCTCTTCAATCTATCACAGTTTTGGGGCATCCAAAATTTTGGATGAAGAAATCTCAAGAACAAGATTTAGAATGGGGGTCGGATGATGGCCGTGTCGGTTTGGCCATCGTCCTAATTATAAATTTTTTGAATTTAAACAACAAAATTATTGAAAACTCAAGAAATCGACCAAAGTGCGAAAATGAACAAAAAACCCTAACTCAAATCAATCGTGCATCGTTGGTGGCCTTTCCACGACACTCCTGGTTCGATCCACCATGGTTTTGGCAGAGGTCGCTAATCTATTCTTGGAAGAACGGTGAATAACGCAGAAGAACAAGAGAGAGAGATAGAGAGCGATAGAGAATAATTGCTTCTCCCTTTATCTGGATTGAATTTATAAAAACTCACTGAAACGCCACCCATGGTGGCAGAATCCAAAACCTCCTCACCCGCTTATTTTATGTCATGCCTATGGAAAACACCCCATTATGAACTCAACTAAAGTCTCAGATTTCCATTCAAATACTTTGTTCGAATATTATTCGAAATGATTCCAGTTATAAAAATCACTAAGTCATTATTTCAAATTGACAATTTTCCCAAGGGTGACATCACTCATAGAAAGAACGCGCCCATAACTTTTACACCCTGCCAAGGGTAAAGGACATGCTTCAGATGCAACAGTGACCTCAGATTTCAGATCTGAGCAACAATTTAGGAGAAAAGACAACCCCATCATGTGCATAGTATCAAAAAACATAACATTTTTTATAAAAATTATTTCGGGCACAATGGGACTCAGAATCACAAGAAGTCTTAGCTCCTATATTTGGAAATATATGTTGAAATATTCCAAAGTCTTTCAGAGAAAAAACCAGGTCTCCATATCATTTCCTCCTTCAAGAATTTCATCCCCGAAAAGTAAAACATGGAAAAAAAATTGGGATACAGAGCTCAAACATAGGTATCCCACTCCAATGAAAACATGAAAAAACCCAAGCTGGCACAAAATGAAAATCAAAGGGATTTCTATTACTCATACGGTCTACTAATTTTGATGACGTGCATAGGAACATGCACACAACTCATCAGATGCGACTCGTGGAAGATATCGTGCGCCCCCTCCTACTATTGGGAGGGTTGGGCAAGAGGGTAGGCAATCTATCCTTCTCTTGGACGATTCCTGAATGGCACAATGAAACATGTGTGGGTGGGGGACTTCCCCAACAGATCCTCTACCTCCCACGTCATGACCAAAATCAATGATTGTTCGTGGAACATGGTCTCGTGGTTCCCACCATCAGAATACCCATTTAGAGAAACACCAAAGGATATCCGGTCACACAGGTTTTCACAGTCAGTGCATTATAACCGAGAAACTCTTACAAACTCATGATGTGGATGAGTCAACACCATCGACTGAAGAAACGTTTCACCCTTCTGGTTCAACAGGGTCAACCACATGGAAGCTAACTAGCACAAAACTTCTCTCACCCGATGAGTCTAGGACTCACTGCTAAGGGAACCTGCTAAAACACTTTCATTTTCTCGAAACATAGACTACTTTGAAAACATAGTCTTGCCCAAATTTCAACTAGCACCATCATCTCAGGTTCAAGTCCCTCTGGTTTGGGATGCACCTCAGACACTGGTGGTCTAATCAAACCACAAAGCACTTTCCTAGAAGATAGAGTCTCCACATTCTCAGGGAAAAGACTACCACTAATTGAACCACATAGTGAATCATGTAGTTCTTTTTATGGGGTTTCCATCACCGTGACATGTACTTAATAACATTATCATGAATGATGTTGAGCACGCAAGGTACCAACGATCAAGGAAGGTGAGAAAACTCCTCCAACCTCTAGAGGCAAAAGACGGAATGCACGTGGTGTACCACCCGTGTCTTTGTACCTCTTGGAAGGAGAGTAATTCCCAAAACATGCACTTTTCCAAACCCACTTGTGACACCTTAAGAAAAAAAGGGGGTCAAGAAAAATAGCCCCACTATAAAATAAAGAACATGCTCTGACTCTCCACCGCACATCCCCGCCACGAATACACAAGTCATAGGGACTCATCCACCGCACCTCAATACTATCAAATTTGAGTGGTACTGACTCTACCTCACAGTTTTGATCGCACCACAAATACGTGTATCAATGGGGGAAGAACCCCTAGTTCCCGTGCATTCAAAGCCACGTCGGACAACACCAACACAGGGTAACACCGATGCCATGTGTCACCCTCGTTAACACCTCGAACACGAGTTAGACGAAAAGAGTTCCTCATGAAGTGTCTAACATGTTCTACTAAGAAAAGTAGAAAAAGTTAGAGATCATACCTATTATCATCTCATGCATTGCAGGATTGTAGACATCCATAGCACACAGTCGCCTACGACCCTATCCGTCAACTCCAGGAGCTTGACATGGGCCGCCTAGTGGTGGTGGAAGGACCTCAAAAACTCATCCACCAACCACAGTTCTTCTTGATCTTCTTCCAACACCGCCTCCTTGGGGACCACCCTATACTCACTTGGGAGTTATCTGATTCGACACTACCTATGTTGTGGTGATGCATCTACCCACCATTTGGATAACTCAGTACATTTGGTCAGGTAGTGTCACACAACGTGACCTCGAACATCACAATCATAACACTAGTCCTCCATGGGCTGTCTCAGTGCTCTATGATGTCCCCAAATATTTTCTTGAGTCTCATCAAGGGGATAACTTTGGCTTCATGGCCCTTCTAATCGACATCCCTCTGAAAGATATTTTCTTATCACCAGTGCCTACTTCAACACCCTGAGATGGGTGAGGATGCACAAGAGCACTATGCTGGCACAAGTCTCCTCTATAGAGACCTCACTCAAACATTTGTGCTCAAAATTTTCCATCATGGACCACACCCATAGAGTACCGTGTAAGGTCTGCGAACATAGTCATGTACTCATCCACTTCCATCACTCCTAGCTGAATCTCCTGCAGATCCTGAAACTGTAAAATGCCTAAGTAGAAGGGGTTGTACACCTCATGAAACTGCTGCTAGAAGTCATCCCACGAGAGTACTGACTCATCGTGCTTCTGAGTAACCCAATATTTAATAACACCAAACTTCTTAGTAGAAAAACTGGATTTAAAAGCCACTATCTAACCCGTTAGTGTCCGAACAAGCCGGAAGAGGTGAACCACTGACTCTAGCCAACCCTTCATTGTCTGAGGGTATGGCTCACCGTGGAACCTTAGTGGTCTCTGATGCTGATACTCATGTAGTGCACCCAGCCTATGTGCGTCATCGTCCTTCACTGCCGATACTATGTGCTACTCCACAGGTGGAGGATCTTCTGCTTGTCCTCCTAGAGAAAGGGTAATCGTATGACGAATCTTTAACTAAGGACTCATTGCTCAAGGATTCATTGTCACGAGCCGGAGCTAGTATCCAGGCTGGCTAACATTGCAGAGACATCCTGAATCCGATCAGGGTGTACCATGGTCAAATGGGAATATATATACCAACAACGTTGGGGAGATGACTCATGAAGGACAGTCAAAGACTCAATCCTGTATGATGCACTGACCAAATTCCCTAGAAAAAGTATCTTAGGGTTCCGAGTCAACAAGCGGGTTATCAGAGGCCTAGTGATTGGATACGTCATCCGCCACACCATCACTGTACTCACTGGACTAAGAGATGCTCTCGAGACACTTCGACATTATTTCCCCAAAACTCATCCAATTCCTTTTTAGGGACATCCAAACAATGCCCCAAGTAACGAACCAACTTTGATACCACTTTTTCATGACCCGACTCTACCGGTCTCGAGACACAACTACCCCAAGCCTACTTCCATAGGCCAGGGGTTGGCGACAACTGCCAAAGGCGTCACAATCTCATGGAGGCTTTTTCCTAAGAACCTGTACACACACACATAGCTCAGTCAATAAAGAAGTCCAGTGTAAAAAAAACAAAAGGACAAAAAACTATAACCCAACCACTATCATGCATAAACTTATAAATAGTATAAGTAATGTTATAAAATGTACTAATAGTATAACTGAAAAGAAAAATGGGAAAAACATGTGCCCAACTAGAATGGTTCCACAGCCCAGCAATGGTTAAACGAATGTAAATAGCTGGTGAGTCTCACACCTGAAAACCTAATACGACCACTGATTTATGACCATGTTCTTATGTCCTCTACATTACATTGTAGTCTTTATCGACCTGTCTGTTGTCTGCAATGGCACACCAAGTGCGGGCAAAGGCCAAGCACAGGTGAGTATAATGATACTCTGTAGGATGCCACGAAAGATCCAGGGAGCAAAAAAGGAGGTACTAAAACAGTGAGAAGTATAAAGAAAATAAAACTTTGTAAGAGTACAATATAAAGAGTGCATCTCCACCCAACAAAATAAAGGAAGTCGACTCGTCCAATCCACGAGGTGCTAGACATGGAAAGAACATGGCATACCCCACACATCTTCGCCCCTCTTAGAAGGAGAGTAACCGAACCCAAGGAGTGGGAACAAAATTAGGGTGTATATATATATGTGCTCAACAAGAAACCTGAACTAGTGCATAAAGGGATCAAGCTCATCCCAGAAAGAGTAACCAATAATTCTAAGGGTAGCCATCATTATGCCCAAAAATCCTGCACGTCAATCGGCCTCATCTATAAACCGTACAACCAAGGTTCGTGCTCTAGTATTCATGGATAGAAGTCACTAACTAGCCTCAAAGAAAGGGTTGAGTCTGAAAGAAGTCATCGGGTAATCCACTGCACAACCTGGCTGGAGGGTAAACCCCAAGAGGTCGTTGGGTAACCCACTGCCCAGCCCCGTAGGAGGGTAAACCCTAAGAGGTCATCAGGTAACCCACTGCCCTGCCCCACTGGAGGGTAAACCCTAAAAACAATGGGTAACCCACTGCCCGGCCCCACTGGAGGTTAAACTATATGGTCCATGGGTAACCCACTGCCCTACCCTACTAGAGAGTAATCCCTAAGGTCAATGGGTAACCCACTACCGCACCCCGTTGGAGGGTAATCCCATAACGGGTCTGATAACTCGGCACCGCCCGTGCCATCACTGGGTGTCACTAACACCGCTACCGTGCGTAGGTCCAGAGTGTGTCAAATGATCCTTTGACAAATTCCCTTTCATGTTTCCACATTTAAAAAGATATCTTAAGAGGCTTCACAGGCCCAAAAATATTACACCATTGTAATACTCGCGGAAAAACACACAAGATATACTACTTATTTTCTGGCAACGGACTGCCGATGAAAAAGTTATTCAACATCACTTTATGCCCATATGACGTCTCGTGGGGCCCACACCTCATTCCCGAAAATGGTCGGGAAAACTGCGCCATCTCAATGCTCTAGGAAAAAATAGGCCAAAATGACTACTCATACGCCCCAAACAGACGCCTGATGAAAAAGTCGCAATACGCTGCACATAGATTAAAAGATGGCATATGGGGCCCATTCCTAAACTCCGGCTTCAACACCTGAAACCACCTTGTTCAACATCATCTCACTGTTATGGTGGAAACGCCGCTGACGGCGCATAAAATGGTCTCTGGACGGAGAAGCTGCATCTCCTCGCGTTATGGAAACAGGGCACTATGGGGCCCAAACCTCGACCCCGAAACACATCACACAGATTGTACCACTACATTCCTTAAATATAAACTCGAGGCATAGTCTATTTATTTTCCCTTAATGTAATTATGGAGCATAAGTAGTAAAAATGAAACATACGTCTGAATGATTCCTCATGGGGCCCATGCCTCGGGCCAAGATTTAGGTGGGCAGATCACACCATCTCAATCCCCTTAGAAGAACACTCAAGAATGAGTACTCAAACACCCCAAATGGATGTCAGGTGAAAAGTGGAGTTTCACCGTAAAACGTGTGAACTAGGCTCTGTGAGGCCCACACCTTGTCTCTAAGCCGAATGCTTCAGAAAGCGTCTCAAAATGTCCGCATGAGGACTGCTGTCATGCTGCTGCTGATGACAGGTCAATCAGACATCCCAATCAAGAGTTTGGTCCGATGCAAGAATAATTAACTAATTAAATAATTAAATAATGATTTATATTATTCGTTTTGTGCCACCGAGCATCAAAATAAAAATGAAAGGGTTCCAAAACAACATTGGAAGGACCGTCTCAACTCCAGGGCCACAGCGCCTCTGACGGCATGTCAAACAGTCATTCGGCTCACGAATACGCCCATTGTAAACATTAATAATAAGTTAATATTATTAAATTAAAGCATTTAGGGTCACTCGACGTCGGGCCCAGAACCCAAAAATCATAAAACTCAATTTGAAAATTTTGTCTCGATGAAACAAACCCACAGGTGCTGACAGCATATCAGACAAATGCACTGTTTCGACGTTATGACCCCTTGAACACAATTGTCCTAGAATGGGCCGGTCCAGACCTACCGGCCCATTCCCGAACGCAATCCCGTGGCCCAACTGTAGGTCTGGCCCAGCTCGCCGTGGCTCGCTGGCCATGGACCATTGCAAAAACCACTGGGCCCTCTCTTTGGGTCGCGCTCCTTTAAACAGACCGGACAACTGGTCGGTCTTTTCTCCGTGCTGCAAAGCAGGACCCGCGTTCGGCGGGTCCTTGTTCGCCGCTCCCCAGAGGTCAGCGCCTCTGGGTCCTCCTCCTAAACGTGATAGGCCACCCGTTCCGTGGATGCCTTATCTCCCCGTCGACCGAGTGCACCTCCACAAGCTGGCCGCCCACCCCCGCTGCCGCCCGGTCCCCGATTGATGCTTCGTTGCCCCGCTTGGGTACCCCGATACGCCACGCCGCAGCCACCCTTCTCGGCTCCTCCGCCAGACGCCCGAATTCTTCTAGCCTCCGCTCGTCTGCCAGGCGTCGAACCTTGTCAGATCCAGGCCTTCGGTCGATCCCCCCAAACGAATCCATTGGTTGGAAAAATTATCTGAAACCGGTTTCGGAATCCTCGGGGTCAGATCTTTACAACGCCGCCCCTCGCTCGTCGATCCGTCATGGTTTTGGCGCGTCTGAATTTTTTGATGTAGAATGCTCAAGAATGGGATTTAGAACGGGGCTCAGATGATGGAATTGGTTGTTTGTCCATCGTCTTAATTCTAAAATTTTAGAATTTATACAACGAAATTGAAAAAAACTCAGGAAATCGACAAGGGTGGGATAATTACCCAAAAACTCTACCTCAAATCGGTCGTGCGTCATTGGCGGCATGTCCACGATGCTCCGACTTCGATCCGCCAAGGTTGTGATGGAGGTCGTTCCTCGATTCGGTAGAGAATGGAAAAGAATGCCAAAGAACAAGAGAGATATAGAGAGAGAGGGAGAGACAGAGAGAGAATAATGGGTTCTCCCCTTATCTCAAGTGGATTTATAAAAACTCCCTGAAACACCACCCATGGTCGTGGATTCCAAAACCTCCGCACCCGCTTATTTTATATCACGACTAGGAGAACACCCCATTTAAAACTCAACTGAAGTATCTTATTTCCATTCTGAGACTTCATCCGAATGTCATTTGAAAGGACGCCAGAGATAAAAATCGCTAAGTCATTATTTCAAAATGATGATTTTTCCCCTGGGTGACATCTCTCTTAGCAGGCCCGCACACGCAAACTTTACATCCCTTTTAGGGTAAAAATAACGCTCTGGACTCAACCATGCACTCAAATTTCTGATCCAAGTTATCGTTTAAAATAAAACACAACCCCTCCAAGTGTATAGTATAATAACACATAATATTTTTTATAAAAATTATTTCGGCTACACAGGGCCACCGAATCACACGCCGTCTCAGCTCCTAGCTCTGGAAATATATGTATAAATATTCCAAAGTCTTATAGGGAAAAAACTCGGACTCTACATATAACATAGACTATTGGTATAATTCTACCATGAAGTAACATTTTATCAGAATCAACTATACTGTCTTGATGTGAAGTCACAAACAAATCAGGATCAACATCATGATCAGCCTAGCTCAAAAAATGAGATGGATCATAATTATACTTCAGATGATGCAATAAGTGGAATATATTAGGTATCGATTTCATCTATGGGAGAATTTATAAATAATATTCCCATTTACCCATATACTAAACAACTTCATAAGGTTCAACTCAATGAAGATATATCTTATCTTGACTCACAAACCATCGACGACCTAAACGAGGAGAAACATTCCCAAACAGTTGGTCCCCAATTGGAAAATCCAATGGCTTATGAAAATGATAAGCATAATATTTACACATTATATGGGTTCACAAAATCCTATGATGAATTATCTAAATCAATGGAGACCTCTCCTAAAAATAGATCAGTCCAACCAAGGAACTTTCACTGATCTCTGAACAATACAACAAAGATTTACATGACAATCCATACAAGGCCTCAAAAGGACCCATTTTGACCGGGGACTAGTAAATATTAATATATGAGAAAAAAATAGTTTTAAATATTCATAATAAAATACACTATAGTTGAAGATACAAGAACGAAGCATGGCCTCATGAATCTATATCATTCTCTCTATTTGTCCCTCCATCTATGGATAGTATGTCATACTAAAAAAACTATAGTTCCCTATGCCTCCTCGATTCATCCCCTAAATAGATATGTAAAAATTGGATCCCAATCGGATACTATAATAGATGAATCTATATGAAAACTAATAATATCTAGCACATAGTGATTTCCTAATGCTGCAAATTTGGTTGAATCACGAATTGGTATAATGAGGTGGTTTGGTCATCAGAACATTCATAACCCATATAACATTTTTCTTTCTATGGGTACATGGGAACCAAACAATAAATTCCATAGGAATTTCATCTCATTTTTAATTGAAGTACTGAAAGTGAATGAAGAGAACCAAATGGTCTTCATTTATCGTTATTTACCAATTGAAATGTATTATAACGAGAGACAAAATCAGTAATGCCATGTCTCATACAGGGACACCAGAATCAACATTTCATACGATAAAAAAATTCATGGTTCTTGGGTTCACTTACTATTGGGAATTATGGATATTCCATATCACAACATTCCTTACAAATAACGTCATACAAAAAAATTCCCAATGAAAGGGAATACCCTATATGAAGAATATCCACTCAGTAGTTGTCTCCCCACCGTATAAATATTTATAATGCTAAAGAATCCATCAGAAAGGTAATGTTCCTGATGAATTATCTCAATAATAGTGGAGGTCATCTAATAACTTTACAAGAAAACCGTATCCCCTATTTCCTAAACTCCTAAATAAAATTATTAAAAATTATTGATCATACTCAACTCAGTTGGTGATTCATTCTTGTCTTGTGTTAGAGTTTTCCATCTCAATATAGCATAAAAAATTCCCTTTCCCTGAGGTATAGTCATTAAAAAAAAGAAATATAAGATACTACACAAATTTCCTTAGTTTGATACTAAAAAATAGATGATATTAATAAGACCCTTATGGTCATAATACATGACAAACCATTCTCTAAAAAAGGTAATGTGGACAAAATGTAAGCGCCGACATCATGACTCGGTGTTCAAGGTCATAGGTTAGATAATTCTTCTCATGTGGTCTAAAATACTGAGAGATATATGCTACCATGTGAATACCTTGTATAAGAACACAAACCAAACCTAAACTTGATGAGTCACAGAAAACCATCGATCCATTCCTAGCCTCAGGAAGAGTCAAAAGTTAATTATAATTCAATAGATTTTTCATGTCAAAAAAACTCTGACATCTCACATCACAAGAACGAATAAATCCATTTCTAGTGAATGTGATAATTAGAGAATATAACATTTATAAATCCTTTAAAAATCAGTGATAGTACCCTGATAAATATAAGAATATTTAAATCTTGAAAATATATAATGGTTTTTCCCTTGCCATAATAGTTTTCAATTTTTTAAGAATAACTAATATACTATATTAGAAGACCACATGTCCAAATAAAATCACCTCTTGAATCTCATAATTACATTTTGATATCGCGACAATAATTTGGGGATTTATTAGTTATTATAGAAATTCCCTCAGATAATGCACCTGATCCTACTAGGAATGAGAGTGAACTAGGACGTCATCTAAAGAGTCAACCATGAATGTATAATGATCATACATAAATATCTTATGAATAAAATTTATAATGACCGCAAGAGAATTTGTTAAAAAAATATAATGAAAAAAATTCACAATGGACATACCTTCTATCGAAGGATGTTTTATGACTGTTAGTTTATATTATTCTCAACTGATGATAATTAGATTGAACTTAAATATTTTAGAATGACATATCCCATTTCAACTGGTCAAATATCTCATTCATATATTATAAAGGATACGTTTTATTTTCTATAAGTCAGTTTAGTTGTTGGTAATAAACAAATTTCCAAAGTGTACAATAAACATTTTTATTAAAGATAACACCTACTACCCAAGGTGACAGAATTGGTCGCATAAAGACCTTCTCTAACATATCATTCAACCGAGTCCTCAACTAATTTAATTCAACTAGTTCTATATAGTAAAATGGTAAAAATAAAAAATTAGTACTAGGAAATAAATCAATAGAAAACTGTAACTCCCTTACCATTGGAAAACCAGAGAAGTCAGAAGGAAGAGAATCTAGAAATTCATAGAAAAAAGTAATGATATCATTGATAAATATTACTAATCCAGAACAAAGGATAAAACTAATATTAGATTCCATAAATATATATAATATTGTATAAATTTACTGGAACACATGTTTTATTCTCCCTAAAATATATATAATACATCATATGGTATGGTAAATGAGATATGTCAAAGATCACATCCAATTTGGGCCTTATTATCCATAATATAATCTATCTCAAAAATGATATTACAAGGATTTATTTTATGAATAAAAATGTCATAGGAAAGATCAATCACTAATAAAGAAAAATCTCAAACAAGACAATGGTGACCATACTCTATCATCATTCCAAGGGGCATAGTAATATCCATTATATAAGAAAAAATTCCGATATAAATATTTAGATGGTTTAAAATATAATTATAAATAAATGAAAACGATAAACTAGTATCAAATAAATTCATAACTAATGATGAATCCATTGTTGTGGTACCTATCACAGTCATTGGACCTATATCAACTTCCTCTAAAGACACTTCCATAGCATGAAGAAACATATTTAATGATGTATGTGGATGGAACCCCTTATATCTTTATGTATATGATTTCAAAATAATAATTTTACGTGATTACGATTCCTTAAAACTACATGCGGTAGAGAAGACATAGTAGAACTTATATAGGTGACTCGGTAATCTAATGGAGCTTTTGTTCTTGGGTCCCTCAAGGAAAACATGTTCTGAATGCCCCAGTTTTGAACACTAGAACCATGTAAAAGGGCCTCTTCTAGGAACTTTATGATGTCTGGAAGAACCATGCTATCTCAAACCATAACAAGATTAATCACTATATCAATTTAAATTAATGGAACTCACAAAAAATCCAATTGGGGAAAAAGAAACACTCGTCAACATTTTAAATACCATCCAGATCATGCTCAAGCATTAACAATCTATCAAGAACATTATCATAAGAGGTGAATTTCAAAAAAAAATACAAATAATGAATATTTGATTTATGAACCATCTCAAATTGATGGTTTTTAATATTATTGTTCGATATAACTAATGTTCCATCTAGAAAATATTTGCCCAAATGTTTTCATACACCATTATAGTCTTGTTAGCCATATCATGTTTGAAAAAAATTATAATAATTGATATCATGATAGAATCTAGATAGAACTAGCTAGTGAAAATAGATTTAATGTCCATCCACTATAATCCCTTTTTCTTCTTTAGTCTCACCATTGTATCCAACCATTTCATGACATGTATTTATGTAATGTCTTGGACCCATATGCTAGCCGAACTTTTGCCCTATGCTCAGTAGGACACATGAACACAAGCACATCTCTCCAAATCCAGAGGATTCCAACCAACAGTAAGGACCTTGGTGAGTCAGTGGGGAGATTATTCCCTCCCTACCAGAGTATCACATTATACGGAAAATGTATAATAAATAGTGGAAGTGAAATAAATTGAAAACAACTGAAAGTAAGATAATACATGAATACATATAAATAACCAAAAGTGTCTCATATATAAAATGATTTATATGGTAAAAGTATCTAGAAATCATCCAGAACTGTACATGTTAATACAATAGAATAAATGTATCCAAAAAAGAACAATATACTAAAAAGGTTTCCCCACATAAAAAGCCTCATCTTGGTAGTATGCTCCCCTGATCTAAAACCAAAATCAGTAACCTATACTAGGGTTCTTACTCATATCCTCACCTACAACCATATAATCTTTTTGGGTCCCCAATGAGGTACAAACATAGTGTGAGATAAACATCCCAATAGGAAACCACTAAGGCATATATATTTATAACAATATTTTTTATAAAAGTTCAAGCATGTTTAAATAACCTCGTAAAGAAAGTGTGCATTACAGTGCCATATTTCTACTGTAATAAGTAAAACCAACTATCCCTCCAGATCACCTCAAAAAGAGAGTCATCTCCAAATAAGGAAGATATAATAAGTAAAGAAGAAAGACATACAGTCACTCTATACATCTATATGTTTTGATAAATCCTTATCTACACTGTATATAGAAGTCATGTATCAAACATCTGGGTAATATAGTGATGTGTAGACTCCAAGGGATGGATCCAAGGTGTCTTCACACCAACGTATCCATGTAATATATCTAGAAAAATGTGGGTCGGATCCAGTGATATTTTCCATGTAATCTCATCGAGTCCCATGGTCATCCTTGGTAGAAAATTGGTTATACCATGGTTAGGGTCATAAGAACATGGAAATAGAAAGAACTACGGGATCCCAAGCATGCCAAATCCAAGGGTTAGCAAGGCCCAAGGCATCACACACATTATAGACCCAAGGGGCAGAGTTAACCCAAGGTGTCCACTACCACATTCCATATCCATGGAGAGCAGTCTAAGGCACCAATAAAACCATCCAATCAAGAATAAAATCATTCAATCATTAAGAATAGGAATTCATTCCAGGTGATTACACACACTCACATCAACCTGCACAAGCCATGTGTATACTAACCAATGAAAACTATTTATCAATAATATGCATATGGGCCAACCGTCTAATAGAAACCATTTAACATTACATTATCATTTTATATAGGTATAGCCACCCATATTATCCATTTAACATTCCAAAATATCAATATAGAAAAGGGATAAATGGTATGAACTAATCAAAGACGATGTATATCTTCTAAACAAGCTACCCAATTTATCAAGGAATTAACGTGCATCCTCTAACTAAGATTGCACAAGAACAGACCCCCTTAGGTGGTTTAAATAGGCATAAAAAATTATTTTCTTATGGTTCACCTCTTGGCTGACCTTGAATCATGTAACATGTTCCAACACACTGATATGAAACCAAAATTCATCCTTACTAGGTTTATCTATTGCTACGACAAGAAACTCTCTATAAAATGTGGCCTCACCGAAAGTTCTGATGGGAGACATATGGACCAAATGCTAAAAAAGTAAAAGAAAATACAAAATAAAGTATATACCACATACCTTGACTTGGTAGTTGATAGCTCACCCAGTAACAAGTGTGAATTCATCTTGGTTTGGAAGAAATCGTAGGAACGAACATAGAACCGAATATTAAGTCTTATGAGTCTAAATAAAGTAACACAATTGTTGTTCCAAAGAATCAATAACCACTAAAATTTAAACGATTAATTAACGATGCAGTTGAATTGTGATATGCGGTGCTTATATTAGAGTCTTTATGGCTTCTATTTATGAAAAAATATATTATGGGTGTTTTGGGTTCCAAAAAATGGGGAAAACATAAGTCATTAATAATGATATTCTACTATCTCTTTTAAAAAAACAAAGTGGTAAAGTACACGACATGAACATCAAGTACACATAGTGTACTGTCCTTTTATTTTTTCTAAATCCATACTAGCTACAAGTTGGGACTCCCCATAACACGACATCTTCTGGAAGTACACAAGGTGTAAACCAAGTACACAATGTGTACCTGGACTGCAGCCAGATTTCAGCCTATTTTACCCCTCTTTCCAAAAAACAACCCAACCAGCCCACGACCCGACCTAGGGTCTATTCCAAAAAGGGAAAAACACATTTAACTAGAAAATAAGTATTTTTACCTCAAGGTAAATCATGTATATTACAATTGACAACATTAATGTCCCACATTTTATAGTGATCTAATCAAGATTTTCTATGAACTCAATAACAAGATATATATTTGTCAACGAATCATCCTCCTTTTTAGGATTACTATAATCTTAGAATACTGGTGTCTTATAGTAAAGGAACTCTAGAGAAAGATTCCAGGATTCATCCAGCTTGAGGTTCTACAAGCAGATCCTATGTGGGTAAGGACTCAGGTTCTTATCCTAGAGCTTTGACAACAAACATAGTAATCTCAACAATTTTATAGTCAATAGGAGGATTTACTAATTATGCATCATCATCAATTTCCTCATGGATTCCATTCAGAAGTCTTAATTGGGGTATTATGGAACATGTCAGTAGATATCAACATTTAATACATCAGAATATTACTCAAATAAAAAAATTAAATAAGAGAAATTTGAAAACAAATATTATCAGATAAGATATCATGATTGGATTTCAACATATCCAAATAAAAAATATAGAGAAGATAATAAATAGATCAAATTATTCTTGAATAACTTTTTCCCTAATTTACCATGGTGAAAAAAGGCTCATTATGATGAGATCATCCTAGGAAAACATTTTTTGCTAACTCTGATGTCCCAAAAATATTATTAAACTTGATACATACGTTAAAGAAGAATGATCAACATCATGTTGATAACAATTTTTCATGAACCATCCTGGACACCAAGGTACAATGGTACTCAAGCAGGAACGAACATGTCCCTATGGTTATTCTCGACCCCCATGGGTTAATGAATATCACCCAAAATCATATATGTTATAGAGGGAAAAATTTTCAATAAAACAATAACAGATAAAAGTTACATGTTAGTATACTCAACAATGAAAAAGAATAAATTATAAAAATATAAATATTTATATCAAAATAAAACACAATAAATCATCAATGTACTTTTTAGAAATACCAACATCAAAAAAGAGATATCACTCCAAAACATATGTTTCAAGACAATGAAAATCATATATGTGGTGGTTTCCATTTATTCAGTTATAGAATAAAAAACTATACAAATACATGAATGAAAAGGGTTGGTGTTAGGTAAAAAATCCAATAGGGTCTCACCATGTGTTCCATTTTTTATTTCATATTATGTAAATAATATACATTCTTTTGGTTATACAAAAAATATTGAATGGAAATAAAATTTCATATCAAACAAATTATTTCCATTTAAAATTATTTAAAATCCTTCAAACAGTAGATTAAAAAAATCTATATAAATATATTTATATAAATTAGAAGACATGACTAAAATATTTCTATAGATCAATGGAATATATATAAAAACAATTATAATAAAAATCATGGTCATCTACTGTAAGGTATGTTAGTTTCTAGTTATATAATCCTCATAGAACTCATATCAGTGATCTTAGAAATATGTATACACAAGTACTATAAGTATAATAATAATATGACTCTTCGAAATCACATTGGGGATAAGATATACCAAACTATGTTATTTATTTATTTTTCATCAGCAATCAATTTTAAGTGAATAATTATTCTAGCGTGATTGTCCACAATAACCCACTAACCTCTGTAGATCACACGTGCTAAATCAATCAATCAATAATGAGATAATTATCTCATTTTAAATAAAACATCATTAATAGATTAATTACTAGATTTTCAATTTCAATATAAAATATCTATTTCAAAACAAAAAACATGGGTATTGATTATATCATTACTTTTCAAAAGAAAACCAATCATATGTTATCATCATTTCAATTTAATCTATTTTTCTCAAAACTATTCTAAAATAGTTTTATCAATCCTATCAATTTCTAAAATACCCCTAAAATTACATCTATATTAGAATTCAGTGGTTTTCCCCAAAATCCATGACATTCAAAATTCCAATTCCATTTTATATTGAATTTGGTTTTCGTTAATAAATTTAAATTAAATTAAATATAATCAATAAAACCAATGTTTAATGAAATTACCAATCTGAACCGGAACCACCATCCTTTAATCAGATAATCCCAATTCACAAAACCCATAATGGGATTTTCCCAAAAATTAAGACAATTAACGAGGTAATGAAATAATAATATATTAAAGATTTACTTTTAAAAAATAATATCCATAAACAACATGATAATTTATAACTATCTAAGGAGGACAAAAAGGGAGAGTGGTAGAAGACACACGAGAGGAGATTCATATACCTAGATGAAAATGAATGAGATCATCCATGATTTGAACCATAATGTAATTTTTTATGATCCAAAATTTATTCATGAGAGATTTTAGAGACTTCGAATTCATGTTCAGATAAATTAGAGTCGAGTGGGTGCTAAATTGGGGATCTTCAAGATTTTAAATAACTTTTTAGAATAAAAAATTATTCCACGCAATGTATGTTGGTTAAGGACACATGGTTAGAGATATTGTTCACCCCTCTACTAGGGTGCACTATTTCTACGAGGTGATTCATGGTTTTTCAAACCATGAACCAACCGTTTAAACACCCACTTTCTTGGATTTCATACATTTCACTAAGGTGTTACACAACTTGGAAGACCAATTTTCCAACATTACACAACCCAAAGAGCTTCTAAAAAAATTCAAATTTCACCCTAATCACCCCAAACTATCACCAAACATTACATGAAATAAATATAGTATTATGAGTTCATAAAAACAAGTTTTAAGATGTTACCAAATTGATTTAATTCATCACATTTTAAAAACCTATGGAATAAAAAAATTTATTTTGAAAAAAAACATTTAGATGGTATTGATAAAATTTACCTCAATAATATTAATGTTTGATACCAAAAATTTAATTATACCAAAATATTATTCATAAGAATATTAATAATTCAATTCTAGAAATATTATTTTCAAATAATAATAAACTATATATATAAAGAGGAAAATGGTTATTAAATCATTAAATATTTTTTGGAATTTGTTCCATCTACTATATGAATGAAAAACTTATAGTCACTTTTAATGGAAACTTTGAAAGGATAAAAAAAATATTTATTAAAATATTTGTTTATTTAATATTAAATACTTATAATATAACCATAGAAGGATGTAATGGATTTAAAAGTATTATGATAATGAAAAATTAAATATTTTAATTTTAAAAATTTTCATTACTTGTAAATATTTGAATATTAAAAATGGTTATCATGTTGAGTGTAAAGTGTATGATTAAAAATTTATTTTAAATAGATAGAAAAGCATTTGATGATTTTGAAATACAATTATAGGAAAAACATATTGGAAAAAAGTAACAAAATATCATTTAATTAAATAATAATAATTAGGAATATAAGGATTATTAGAGATAAAATAAAATTTTGTTTTATTATGGAACTGAGAAAGTTGGAAGGAATTGAAGACAAAGATATTGAGAAAAAATTCATTAATAAAGATGGAAATTATTTTAAACAAATTGATAGATTCATTAATGAATATTTATTTAGATTAAAAAATAATTTCACAATAAAATAAGATGAAAAAACAACATAACAACATTATAGAGCTGAGTAATTCAATATCAATTGATTATAATCTATGTATAGTGATTATAATAGAAGAAAAATATCTTATTCCTGATAAAATGTATAGGGATTGAGAAATTTTATAATATACAAATTTAAAGATAGAGATTTGAATTGATTCTCGAATACTAGGTATAAGGATATACCGTGATAATATATATCCAATAATAGAAATACACACTATTTAATGGAAATTAATTATATAATAGAAAATGTTTCTTAGAGAATGAAATTTTGAGACAAATTCCTTACCGTAGTCCTGATTCATTCTTCACATGAACTAGGCAACCAAAATAATGAACTTAAGTTTATTAATTACATAATAAAGAACCTTATTCATAATTATGATAATTTATACCCCTCATTTATATTTATTCCATAAATATAAACTAGTTATTGTTTTATTATATTTCGTCATAGTAAATTGATAGATTTGTCCTTTCATATTAATTTAATAGGAAAAATGATGGTATTAATTATTCAGAAAAATTTAATCATTCCATGATCAATAAAGTTACAATAATTATTTAATTATAATGATTTATGATGCTTGAATTTAATTTAATTAGTAATCATGTTTTTTATCGTATAATTTTAAAATGTCAAAAAAACATTATTCAATGATTTTGAACATGTGAAGGGTGGGTTATTAAATTATGATTTAAATATAAATTTAACATTTTTCAAAAAATTAAATTTATTTATAAAATATTTATAACATATTATATGTTTATTTATGTTTTTAAAATTTCCCAAAAAAATGTAATAGTATTGATCTAGTGGGTGTTCAAACTAACCCAAACATGAACCGAACATGACTATTTCTAATTATAAGGTGGTTTAGTAATACTTTCATTAAAATTACTTCTTAAGATTATGATTTGTTTTTTTAGTGTCATATATCATAATTATAAATTCATTATAAGGATAATTTAAGGATACTAAAATATTATTTTATTTGTATTATATATTTTTTTCAATAAGTTGGACTTTTAAAACAATTGAATTATTAAAAAAATTGTCAACAATATCATTAATATGTTATATAATTTGTCATACTGGAAATATACTTGTAGAATATATATCATATTTAAACATTAAATCCATTTTATGAACAATAAATAATGGGGGGTGATGAGAAATGAATCGTGTTGCTCGTTACATAGGTATCATGCACGTATACACAAACAAGGATCCTGTTTTTTAAATCAATGAGGTAGATAAATATATAATTATAATACAATTAAAATAATTAAATTTTAATATATAAATTATTCTAATATGATTATATTATTATGTCTCTATTAAATGGTAATGAAGATAGTCCATAAAAATCTATGTAGTTGATAAGAAAAATGTCTGAAGCCTAAATTTTCTATGGAATTTAGCTTTGAAATTAATTCAATATACATACTAAGGGAAAAATCATATTTTCAACATTGTATAAGGACTATGGATGTGTAATTTAGAATATTTTAAGGGATAAATTATATGTATAGGTGTGGCTTCAAGTGGTAGAATTGTAACCATTTTATAGGTAAATGGAATATTAGTCTTGAAAGTAACAAATAAATTTTTGATAATCTAATGTTACCATTCAATGGTCCACAGATCAAAAAAGAAAAAAGTTGGTTGAATGTGTGTGTGGTTATATAATTTCTAAATCTAGTAATTATTTATAAAATTTATTGTTTTATTATTTTTTTCTTTTAACTTTTTAACTCTTATAATAATTTAATTTTAACATGGTAATAAATTATTTACACTTTTATTTAATATTATTGAATGAAATTTTATTTAAACCGATTACTTAATATTTACATTTTGATAATAAATTTTTATATTATTTTAAAAATAAAACATCCATGGTTTTGAAATTTTTATTTTAAAACAAATGCACATAATCCTTAAGATCAATTTTTAAGAAAAGTCTATTAAAATATTTTAAAAAAATATGTAAACTATATGATTATCATAAATAATTATTTTTCTAAAATAAATCATTATATTATAAAATTAATATAATTTATGTGGGTTTTAATTCATGATATTTCTTAATTTGACTATACATACACTTAATTAGATGGAAATGGAAAATATTGTTTTTATTAAAGTAATAATTTTTATAGTTCTAAAAATGATGGAAATATGATTTATAGGTTAAAATAATATTTTAAAATTCATAATGTTATTATTAAAAACTTATTTTATTATAATAATAATTTTTATATTCTCAGATACTATTACAATTTTATAAAATCATAAATTTTATAATTTAAAAAAACATTATATTTTATTAGGAATCAATGTTCTCAGAAAAAAAATAAAATAATGATACCATGAAAATTATAAAATGATAAATCTGAAACATAATTTATTTTCATTTTATTAATATTAAAAATTTATAAAATTCAACTTTTAGGAGAAAATAAAATATATATAAATAAAAACGTTTATTGAAATGTAACATTTATCTAAACATTAAGTGTTCTTAATATTATTTAAAGTCATTTTTTAATTTTTCAGATGTTAATTTGTGAATTCATATATAATAATATTTTCTAATTTTTTATCATTTAAATTACTATTATAAAATATAAAACACTTAATAAATTCTTTCACTAAAAAAGTGGAAATATTAAATTTATATTAAATAATATTTATAAAATACCCTTTAAATAAGTTATTTATATACTGAAATATATTTTTTATACCTCATATATATATATATATATATGTTTTTTAATTTAATATTTACATTATATCTAACTATAACAAAATATTTATATTTATATGTAACGTAAAAAGTTTTATTTTTATTTTTATTATATTTTAATATGATGTTTTTTTCAATATGAGGTAACTTTTTATAATTTTAAATTATAACAAAATGAATGTTCACTATACCTTTTCAATTTATGACTAATGACGATATTTATAATAAATATATTCTTAACAACTGTATCTGCATCAATCATGTTTAATTCCAATATATATAATATTTAATCATTTATTGCTTCCACTCTAACATTTAAATAAATATTTATTATTTAATATTACAGATTTTTTTGTAATGGAATCTAATTTCATGGCGATCGTCCTAATTATAGTTTTTTTAAACTATTGGTAATCATCACAGTTGATGATGGTGTAAGTGATTTTTTACTTTTGATGATTTTTTCATTTCTATGTATGTCCCATACTGGTTTATGTATTTTCATATATCAAATTTATATATAATGATAATAAATCAATGTAGTGTCATACATAGTTGTATGTTCTATTTTGTAATGTTTCACGATTAATTGAATAAAGTGATGTTAGTTTTAATTCATATCTTTTATAGATAATTTCTAAATCAATTTCAATTCCATTAAAATAATTGTTTATAAGTACAATATAATAATTTATAAAAATAATATACCTCCTAAAAAAATTGGTTTCTTAATTCACCCCATTAATTATTTTTATGTTCAAAATATTAATTATTAATTAATAATAAAATTATTATTTGAGGATATCTAAAGTAAATCATTACATAATTTATTTCATCTATGAAATAAAAAACATAATATCATAGGGAAGACATCGTAACATATATTTCCCTCCAAATATGAATAAATTAAAAATTCTCTACCATTTATTTCAAATTTTCTTCTATAGGAAAGTCATTGGGGGTTTATGGATACATAACTACCACAAATTAATTTCACAGATTATATTTGAATTTAAATATTTTATTAAATGTGACGATAATAATATAAAGTCATATTTGAGAAAATTATTAAATGAATAAAAAATCATAACCGTAAAATGACTTCTCCAATGACACCTTCAAAAAAAATGTCTCAAATTGTTCATCCTTTATTTATCTATCTTCATTCATGGACACTTTAAATTGAGTTATAATATAATTCTCAACATAATCCCCCAACTTAACTAGGATAGTAAGTTCACGTGATGAGAGAACTTGGACATGATGTAATGGATTTCTTCTACCACCCTCATTCATCTAGGTTACACATTCTCTTTCATTTTCTACCATTTAGACTTATGTTATCCTATGAATATTTATACATTGAATATTATTTCAAAAAATATATAGATAGTTATATATCCATTTCATTTGGATGGGGGGGGGGGGAGTTACACATGTATTTTATTTCCATTCTAAATTACTACTCGTATGTAAACATGATTTAATGGAACTATCCCATTTCATGCCTCATGTTAGGAATGGAACCCCTAAATGTTTTTAAAAATTTAAAAGTTTTTGAAAACATTAATTATTGTTTGTAGAATATTATTTTTTTGAATATTTTTACATGAAAAAATATATTATTTTTCCATCGTCAATAATGTAAATAACTATTTAACAAATCATCCCCCAATTGGGTTTTTTATAATTCCTTCTCCAAAATACCTATCATGAATTTTATATGCTTGATATCCATCTTCAATACCGATGTCCCGTTTTAAATTAATTATGTTCAATATTTTTTAATTAATTCTTCTCATAAAACCCCTTCTCAATTACCCTTCAATTATACATATAATTGGAATTATTAAAACCACATCCATCTCATAGTTTTGATCATGCTTATGATTCATGTATGATTTATTTTCCTTATGAGAGAAATTTATTTTTCATTTTTATATATGTGTTGGATGGACCTAGAAATATATATTCCTCTAATTATATGGGTATGATGGGTTATCTAATGGGTTAGAGAGTGAACCTAATCCTCTATGGGATTTAGTCCAATTTATGATAATTATTTTTGGAGTGACCAATACAATATATTTATGATATCTAGTTTTAAGTAGTTTCCATAAGATTATGATTAAATCATATTATGATATAATTTCATTATTCTACATTTAAATTCTTTTGATCATCTTTTTTATGATATCATTTTTTCCACTTTCTTCAAATGTTAGTCTTCAATTCCATGATTATTTCATTAATAGGATTTCATTCTCACCTTTTCCTTTATTTAATTTCCATAGAGATTCCTATATAGTTTTAGAAGATATATAGTTATTAGGATAGCTATATAAAGTTTTAAATAATGATTTATTTTTAAGGTTTCATATGTTATACTTATATTTATAATATTTTTATGCAACTATATCTCATAATAACTCAAAAATGTTTTTGAGAAAGTATGTTGTAAAACAGGAAAAAAATAATGAATTAGGATTGGGTAACTACACAAATATTTTACTTAATACATAAATCATTCACGTTATGATTCAAACCCCAATGAAAGAAATTTTTTTATTAATAAAATTATAAAGTACCCTTGGAAGGAATAAATGTCTTTTATAACACTACTTAATAGTTTCAACAAAAATGATATAAAAAATATAAATGATTTATACCCAAAATGAAATCTTCGAAGAATATTATGTCAAAATTAAATTTAGAAATTAATTTATGTAAAATATATTGCAAATAAATAAATAATTTGAGATAAAGAAGAGATTTTATATGAAATTATAATATTTTTTCTATAATTTTTTTATTTGGCACAAATAATAGTTTATGGCCTCTTTTAAAGGTCATTTTTTGAAAGGTGATGCAAAAGTGATTAAAAGATAATTACATAATTATAAAATGAACATATAATAGTGATGCATTGGGAAGACATAATTTTTTCAAAAAGGTTAAATAAAAATGAATCAAAAAAATATACATTCAAAAATAATCCTCAATAATAAATCATTGAAAAGTAAATTAAGGTAATCAAAATTAATTTTATGTATAATATTAAATATTTTATTTTGAATTGAGGGAAATAATATTGAATATTTTGAAATAGAATTTTTTAAACCATTATAAAAAATACTAACCAGAACATAAATTTATTTAAAATTAATAAAGGGGAACATAATGGACATTTTAGACAACACCAATTTTTATTTCCACTAGAGAAATGAGAATCTTATTAGCAAGTAAAAAACATTGATAATGGGAAAATTATACTAGAAGATATGGGATTTATTCTTAACAAAAAAATATAGATTCATTAAGGAATTAAGAATCATTGATAATAATAATTTTCCAAGAAAATAAAATGGAAATAAAAAAATCCATCATAATAGGGTAGGATATTTCAATCTTGAAAGAATATAACTGAAATGGATTTTTTATGACTGAAGAGAAATATTTGAGTTAATAAAAATGTCTTACGAGTTATGAACCCTTTGAATATAAAATATATTGAATGATGAAGATTAATTTTGAATATAAAAAACCATTAAAATACATATTTATGGATATTACATATCTAATTTTGTTTATAAACCCTGTTTTATTGAAATTAGTTGTAAAGTAAAAATATTTCTCAAATATGGAAATTTATTGACTGAAACCAGACCATAGTCATGATTATTTCTGCCTATGAAAAAACATCATAAATAATTAAATTTATTTTATTAATTTCATAATTAGGAACATAATTGATAACTATAACCATTTAAACCCCAAATTTACAATCAATACATGCATATACATATATATATATTATCCTATTTTTTCTTATATTTCTACATTGGGAATTTATAGTTTTGAATTTCTGTACAAGGTTTTTAATGGAGATGTTAGTATTTGTTCATCATGACATGTTTTTCATAACATGATCACTAATTTCAATGGAATTAATGGCTTATAATCTCTTATAATGTTTTAATTTACATTCATTAGTAATTTTGTATTTATCAAATTTATTGAAAATTATAACAATCATTTTTTAAGGATTTGAAACATACTATGGTTGTTTTCTTAATTAATGATTTTAATATAGATGTATATTTTACCAAAAAAGTAAATATTAAAAAATTTATATCCTGTTACACAAGTGAACTATTTTTTATAATCATAAAGATATAATTTTAAACATTATTCAACTACGTTTTCTAATTGACACAAACATGGGAATACTATAATTATCAATGATTGTATGGTGATTTTGTAGAAATATAATTACACTAGTAAAATAATCATGTAATTAAATATTTATTGGCGTTCTATATCATAATTATAAATTAATTAGAATATTATATAGTGGATATGAAAACATTACACAAACTGAATTAAGTATTTTTCTATAAATGTGCATGTTTTTAATGATTAAATTAAATTTCAAATACCATGATCATATCATTAATGGGTTATATAATTTTTCATAAAAGAGACATTATGATTCCATAACCATTATATAACCTTATTAAATTAACTGTAGAAATCATTACTTATGGGTGGTTATTGATAAAAAATTGTGTTTCTCGTGGGGGTGATAGAATACACGGATGTGTGAATGAAAATCTCGTTTTTCTTAATTTCATGGTGGTTGATGTATAAATAATTATAATAAATTAATAAAATAAAATTATACGTTTATATTTTTTCAATACGATTATATTAGTTTGGTTATAATAAAACATTATGAAATAAATTATGAAGAAAATCTAGGTTATTGATAATACTCAGGTCGGGGAATTGAAATTTCCATTGAAATGAAGGACTTATGATAACAAGTGGTGACCATAAAATTATTAATGTTTGAAATGGTTCTATGATGAGTATGTTGTATATTTTAAATATTAAATATGATGGTTTCATGATTTTGGATGTAGTGGAAGTGCTTCCCTTTTACTGGTGAAGGGAATGGTTTTTTAAATGTAACCATTGTATTATAAATAATGAAATATAACTGTTTTAAGGATAATGGACATAAAATAGTAAAATGTGTTGTTTAATTGTGTGTGAGTTTTTATTCTCCTCGTACACTAATTATTTATACCTACAAATATTGTTTAGGAATTTTTTTAACTATTTTTATGTTAATATTATTTAGTTTTACCAAGGTAAATAAATTTTAACCTAAGTAAATAATATTAATGGATAAAATTAAATTTAGAACTCATTTATATATTTTTTATGATATAATTTAAGAATATAAATTATATTATTAAAAAAATATTTATTTGGGTTAAAAAATTTAATTTTATTATAATTATAAATGACGTGTAGAAATAGTTATTAGGAAAAGTTGGTCATTATTTTTAAATATTTATGTCAATGATATAATTACCATAAATAATGGTTAATGTGAAATTAATTGATTGATTTTAATGAAAATAAAAATGATATGGATTTCAAAGTAATTATGAAACTAAATTCCCTTCCAAAGGACTATGTTATAATTAATGAATGAAAACTGGTTTGATTAAAGTAACACTTTAACTTGTTCTAATAATGTTTTACACATGATTTATAAGTTTAAAAAATATTTTACACTTCATAATTTTATAATATATATATATTTCTTTATTTATTTATAGAATTTTTAATTTTCAAATATATGATAACGTGATGATAAATGCATAAAAATATTATTTTTCATAAAAATAAATTTTTTCAACTAAAAAAATCATTTTCAAAAAAATTTAAAAACATTAATTAGAAAATTTTCACATCCTAAATCTGATATTGTATTTACATTTTTTCTGAATAATAATAATTGAAATTTAAATACTCTTTAAAACTAATTTATAATATATAATAAAAAATTTATTTATTGAAAAATAATGGTTTTAAAAAAAATATATGTTCTTGATATTATTTCATATAAATTTTAAATTTTAGAAATTGAATAATGTAATAAAAGTGTTACGATTAGTTTATTAGGATAAAACATAAACTACTTATTGAAAGTTTTGTTTGAGAATAATAAATATTACTATTATATTAAATTCAATTGATTATATACTATCAATGTTATTTATTTATATTATAGTATGTAGATTTACCACCATATTGATATTAAAATATTTATTTGGACTTTATATAAGCATTATAACAAACTTTGATACTAATATTAATATTTATATGAAACACAGACACAGAAAGATATATACATATATATATATATATTATATTTATATATTATTTTTACTTTAATACAAGTTATTATATTTTAATTTTAATACATAACAATACGAAACATCAGTATACCTATAGGATATAGGACCAATGAACATATTTTATGTTTCCATATTTTCGATGTCTACATTTGCGAGAATCAAATTTTCAAGGAATAATTATATTCATATGTATATATACATATTAAAACATTTTTTAATTCAAATATCACTTATCAAATTCATAGTTCTTATATCAAATTATAAAAAATTTCATAATTTATTCTACATTAATAGTGACCGTCTTCATTATAGTTTTTTTCTTTTTTTGTAATCCTGAAAGTTGATGATGATCTAAAATATTTCGTAGTTGTAAGGATTTTATTCTTTTCAATCAATTTTTCCCTATTGATTAATAAAATTTTAATTGATTTTATTTTTTTATATTAATTAGTAATATATTATTTTTAATAATTATTTTTAAGTGATTTTATGTAACATTCAACTTATTAATGAATAATGTATTATTTGTTTTAATTCATATTTTGAATGGAGATTTCAAATTAAATTTTATGTAATTTAAAAAAATATAAAAATTACATTTTAATTCTAAACATATGCATTATAAAATTAATTTGATTCCCAAAGAACCTAGGACATTACACAAAAATTAGTACATGATATGAAAGATGTTTAAGAAGACATTATGTTTCAAAAGGGAATTTTTCTATTAATGAATATTTTATTTAATTTTTTTTATTTAGTTAAATGATAACATAATTTTTTTTAGAAGTTCAATTTTATTAAATGAACATAATTTCTCAATTATTAATAGTAGAATAATTTTAAGGTAATATTTAAAAAAAATTACAGAATGGTTGACTTTTGGGTGAATAATGAAAATTCAGATGTATAAATACTTTAAATTCTTGGGTGGTTCATGATTTGAAACATAACTAGTAGTTTACGAAACCTTTTATATAGATGAAATATATATTTAATAATAATATTATTTCTTTAATAATTATATTTTTTTCTTATAAATCATTGTTTGACATTTTTTAAATCTATGTAATGTCTTTATTCAAAATGAAATTATTTATCAGTATCCTATTTTAATCAATTTTGAAAATGTTACATTCATTTTTGGTTTAGTTTAATCATATAATATGTCCCCTATGATTTTGAATAAGTAAATTTACTTATGATAATCAATCTTATAATTTATTTTTGTTTAAATAATGTTCTATCCTTTAAAAAGTATTTTTTCTAAAAATGGTTATTTCGTTCATGTTGAAAGCATATATGAAAATTTATTTTCATAAATTAATGAAAGTGAATCATATAAAATCAATTAAACATATTAAATTATCTGGTTTATATTTTTAAGAGTTCAATTAAATATTTATTAATTTTAAGTAGTTACAAGTTTATATATTTTCAACAGAGTAAGGGTTAAATTGATTGACAATGAGGGATAAACTATGAGATTGGATTAAAAAAAAATTCTTGTCTAATTACAATTTGATGAATGTATCATTAGATCAATGTTTCATATCATCTAAATTACACTAAATTGGATACACTTTAACTAGGAAATACATTTATTATATTTCACGGATTTTACTATTTAAATTTTTTTCACTCCCCTTACTTTAAAAAGGAATCCTTATATTGAAATTTATCCATACTCTATTAGCACACTGGATTGAAAAATGTCTAATAAATTCCCTCCCTAAATCTTCCCTTTAAAACCTAGAGGTCCCGGTGTCTCCAAAATAACAATATTTTGATGTAAATTGTTTAAGGAAAATGAACATATTCAAGTTGGAGGTAAAAGATTAAAATAAACTATTCCAAATTTATATTTTTATTCTAAAACATTAAAATTTATTAAAATCAACACAATAAAATGAAATAAGATTATATAATATATTTAAATGTAACCATATATGTATGAAATATTTTCCACCTTTTTATCTTATAAGGACATTAAATATATCTCATGCATATGTTCAGTATGCCACCTACACAATGCAATAATGTTTCATCACAACCACGATAAATAGTGTATAAGTATGTATTTAGGTAATATATATGTTTCGTATTCAATAAATATTATTCATTACTTATAAAATATTATATAACTTCTTACTCTCTTATCAGTTCGAAGTAGAAATCATTGCTTATGCATATATGTGAACTATAAATTCCACAAAGGGGTATAATTCATTTATCATTTACACCACAAAATATTTTTCATAGGGATATATATAATGACTAAGTGTTATATTTGTTACATAATTTTTTTTGTAAGGGAACATGTTTTCTTTGTCTTTTCTTATTTATCTATTAGAAAAATTAAAACAACACTCATAGGTACATGTGGACTACAAGCTTCATGAAATAATATATTAATTTTTTATTATCACTTTAAATGGATAGGTATAGATGTATATTTAATGTAAAATAATCATAATAATGTAATTTTGTGATTCTATAGATGATGATATCATGAACCCAGTAAACTTGGTGGACACAATAATGCTATTTTCTATTTAAAAACCACAAAACCTTTAACATAAACTGAAATGTTTTAGTATATAAATAGAACATGAAAATAATTGAAATAAACTGAATGATTATAGTAAAACAAATTGAGAAAATTTGAACACAATGTAAAAATTTATTATATATTAATTATTTATGAATGTAATAAATATATGGGGGAGTTTGGATTAATGGTAAGAGACTTATTATCTTAATTTTTTAGAGACTTATAGTAGAATATACCTTTTTTTCATTTATAATGTGTGTAAAATAAAATAATTATTCTTTTAGAATTTATTTAATTCATAGTGATTTATGTATCTATTTCAATTTCTATAATTCATTTCAATTTTATAAAAATGCGACCTATGTTATAAATGATATATCATTAAAACCATGTCTTAATTAATTTCATCAAAATCATAATCCTCCATATAAATTTGAATTTAATTACATAAATATTGTCCTTAAAAAAACAAAAAGTTTCAGGTCATATTTTGTCCTTTCCATTATTTAAAAATGATTCAAAATGAATCTTCATTATATTTTAAATATGGATAATTCTGAATTTACTTACAAAGTGAAAAAATAATGCTTTTTCAATGTTTAAATAGTAAATATATTTTTATACTATAATTATCATTATTCAATATTATTATTATTATAATATGTTATATGATATTTCAAATTATATTATTTTTCCATAATCTGTTGATTTTTCAGTTTTAAAAAAATTTATATTAAAAATGATAATTCTTCTAGTTTTCTGAGCTAATATTAAGTGGTTTTTTTAGATAGAACAATGGTAGTTTTTTATTTATTTTATGATGTAAACTAAACTTTTATGGGTATTAATAAATTCATTTTTTGTGTAAATTATTAATGATGGAAGGAGGGTTTGATATAGCCAACGATTACATTGGGTATTGATATATTTTCTATGAAGTGACATAATAGAATTAACTATGAATGTTATTCCCTTTTAAGAATTAATTTTAAAATGATGATCCATGATAAGTATTATTTTTCAAATTCATGAAAAATTTATTTTATGGAATTATTTTTATTTCATAATGTAATAAAAATGGATAATTATTTATATGAATTATTATATTTTTCTTATTGTAAAAGGACCCTTTTAATTAAAATGTTTATGTTTTTCATTAAACATTAATGGGTAATAATTTTTCCTTGATGCATGAATCAATTTTTGTCTGAAAAAATTGGGGAATAATTATAGTTTTATACGATAAAAAATAATTAATATAAATCAAAAATATTTTAGTAAAATCCAAACATCATTAATAATTTTCATGTATTCCAAAATGGGATTAATGCATTTTATTTATTAATATATCCCTTATTGAGATTTTTTATCTCATGTTTGAAAAATATAGTCACACATAATTATGTAATGGGACTATAGAATGGTAAATTGTGACATTTATTTATTGATGAAAACCATCCATGAATGAAATATGAATTTTTTATAGGACACCTGTTTTTTTGGGAATATTGTATTTATTGTAGATATTTTTACAATGTTATTTTGTTTTTCTTCATAATTATTTCTAAAAAGTCGTATAAAAGAGAATAGAAATTTAAAAATGTACAACTCTTATTATACGTCTTGTAATTATGGATTAACAAGGTTACAATGAATTATAATTTGTTCACTTATTATTTATATATTATATAATTATTTTATTTGTGTTTTAGGATTAATTATATTTTTAATAATGTAATTTATATAGTTTCTAGTTTATATATTTCAGATAAGTTTTTTATAATTTAAATATTATTATTTATTTACATTTATAGGAAAGGAAAATAATATTTTATAGTAGATTATAAAACTATATTTATTTGAGTGTTATGAATAAAATGGGTATGATTATGAAAAATGGAATGAAATCTGTTTTATGTTTTATATAGTTAATTTATGTGAAGATAGAAAAATCATGATCTATAAACATCACATGTTTTAAAAAAATAAAGTATGATGGATTTAAATTAAATAATTATTGAAGATTACATCATGGTAGTTTTTTCATAGTGAATAAAGAAGAAACCCTTAAATAGAATCATGGTTTTATATTTCCACATCCTTGTTTTAGAGAAGAAATATAATCTATTATAGAAAAATAAGTGAACATTTCATTATTTAAACAGAAATGAAATTTTTATTAGACAATATACATAAAAAAGGTAATGATTTAATATCAATCCCACTTTTTTTGGTTGATTAAAAATCAATCGATTCATTTTTTTATATTGAAACCAAGAAACCTTAAGAGAAGATATGTGATTGAGGGTTTCAAAATATTATTTTGTTATTTAGGATCCTTTCCATACAAAATATGGTATCTTTTAAACATATATAATTTATATAGTCATCCAAAATAAAAAATTATGAATGAATTTAAGTACATAAAAATTATTTTTAATTTTTTCGCCTCAATATTAAAACATAAGAAACATAGTCATATAGTTCGTATCTCGTACCAAATTTTTATAAGAATAACTAGTATTGGAGTATTTTGTAATGACCTGGAAATTTCAAGGAATTTTTTTCATAATTTCCTTGGAATTTTAAGAGTGTGTAGTTTCATACGGAACCTGATTCTGAGGCCCAGTGTGCCTGGAATAATTTTCCGAAGTTTATCTCAGGTACGTTCAGTGAATGAACGAGCGGGTATTTAATTGCAGGGTGTTTGTATAATTTATGTGAATAAATTATTCCCTATTTATTGACGTAATACGGATTGTGGTAGGGAAATTTATGTTTAATTTCCATTTTAGTGGTTTTATCTCATGAGCATGAGCTTTTAATAAGTTAGTATAATTTTTACTTGAATAAATTGTACTATCTTCAATGATTAAAATCATGTGTTTAAATGATCTTTAATTGATAACATCTAGCGCAGAGGGTGCGGGCCGAAAAAACATGGCCCGACAGCCCTCCGCAGCTTGTTTATTGCTATGCAGATCGCCAGGCGACGACGAAACGGGCCACAATGGTGATTTGAAGTCTCCGCAGTGAAAAACGGGTCCCGTAGTGACCGTAGGGGCAGACGACAAGAGGAACGGACCAGCGTCCAGTAGTATGTGGAAAGTGGCGGTGGAACGCCACACCGAAACAGCATCGCCGACGATCGGCGGCGGTGGTGCGCTACCGAAACAGAACCGACGCGGCTGAACCACGACGGTGGACCAAACCGAAACGGCTTAGCCATTTCGGAAGCTGACGGTCACGGCTTAAGTGCCACGCTAGCTGGCCGCCAACGCCCACCCCTGGTCGAACGAGGGCGGGCCGAGGGGACCAGAACGCCGACGCCGGCCGGGCTGGGCCGCCCCATATCGGGCCGGACCCAGTTTGGGCCGCCCAGGGGGTATCGGGCCGGGTCGGACCGGGCTCGAACCCCGTATTCTCGGGCCGTTTCATTCAAACGCTGATAATATGGGTTATGGACCTTGTATTGACACAACTTCGGTTGCGATGTGATCCTTGGATTGAGACGGTTGTTTCAGTACATTACACTGATGGTTTCGGAGAACATTGGGTACAACAGGGTTGGTTCAAACTCGAAAACAACCGTGCCCTCAGAGCGGAAATGCTTATAACTTCAGCTCCGGACGTCCGATTGACGTGCCGTCAACATTGTTGGATTCCTCTTAGTGATAAGGACCCTTTTCCTTACTCTGATAGAGGTTTGGACATAGTTATAGTATGGTCAGGTTGATTTTGACTTAATAACCAACCGGGCCCCTGGAATGAAAAATCCAATAACTCTCAGACCGGGCGTCCGATTGACATGTCGTCTTTTGGGTTGAGTTCCTAATTACGAGAAGGAACATTGGGATACATCAACACCGTACTACGTGTCAGTATACATATCGACCCCCCTTGGCTCGTGGAGCGGACCCTCCCGAAAACAAGCATGATTTGTGCGCGAACCCTAGAGCTGGCTGCGACTGCGAAGACGATGACGACTGGACTGAAATCCTCCGTGGGTTCGGCAGTGACAACAAATACACTGAAATCCTTCGTGGGTTCGAAGAAGATGAAAACCATACTGGAATCCTCTATGGTTTTGATGGTGAAAACTTTTGTGCTGGAATCCTCCATGGGTTTGACGACGATGTCAATTGTTCAGGAATCCTTCATGGGTTCGACGGTGAAGAATTTCGTAATGGAATCCTCCGTCGGTTAGACTACGATGACAACCGTACTGGATTCCTCCCTGCGTTCAATGGTGAAGACTTTCGTACTGAAATCCTCTGTGGGTTCGACGACGATGACAACCGTACTGGAATCCTCCGTGGGTTCGACGATGAAGACTTTTGTACTGGAATCCTCTGTGGGTTCGACGATGATGACAGCTGTACGTGAATCCTATGTGAGTTTGACGGTGAATAATTTCGTACTGTAATCCTCCATGGGGTCGACGATGATGACAACCGTACTGGAATCCTGTGTGGGTTCGACGGTGAAGACATTCGTACTGTATTCTTCCGTGGGTTCGACAACGATGACAACCGTACTGGAATCCTATGTGGGTTCGACGGTGAAGAATTTCATACTGGAATCCTCCGTGGGTTCGGCAGTGATGACTACTATACTTCTATCCTATGTGGGTCCGACAGTATTGACCTCTGTTGTAGTATCTTACGTGGTTCCGACAGAGTTTCTAGACTAGTATCCTACGTGAGTCCGATAGCTTAGTTGGTCTAGTATTCTACGTGGGTCCCAACTATATGAATCAATAACTACATCTGATCATCTCCTTTTTGTTTTAAAAATGATGTATACCTATGTGAGATGAGTCTTGACTTTCAATCATTATCTTCGATGTGATTGACTTTCTTCCTATGTTGATTGAGTCCTGCTTTCCTATGTGGATTGGATTATGCTTTCCTCTCTGGATTATGTTTTACCTTCTTGAGTGGACTGGATTGTACTTGATCTCGTGAGTTGGAGCTAAACTAGATTGATGACTTAGGTATATGTATGGGAATATACCTAAGTAGTGTTAGATTATACTCTGTGATTGTATCTTTTCTTTGTGGTTTATCCTTTGTGGATTCAAGGAGACCTTCAGGGGTCGAGGGGTCCTTACTGAGTATCATATACTCACCCCTACACGGCCTTCGCCCGCACTACATTATGTTGGTTGCAGACGACAGACATCACTGATTAATGTTGAGGATTGTAGAGCTGGACGGTTCCTGGTGGAGGAACACACATCGAGTCGGTGCTCGGAGGAGGATTTTTCGACGAGTTGGTACCAGGAGGTGGAACACTGGGCGGGACGTACACAGGGTGGACGGTAGGACCCGAGGAGCTGAGAAGGCTATCTGTACCCACCCTTCAGGTGGGATTTCTAGTGGACGACTCGGCTTTGTTGTTTTACTTTTCAGTTGTTGTACTTCCTTTCCAGTTGTACTTTACATTCAGTTTGGGTTTGTATTCTGGCCCACTTACTTTTCCACACTTACTATTGTACTCAGTTAACATTGAATTTACTTCTGCTGGCCTACTCTGTGGTGTTTGTTTACTTTATAAAGGAAATTCCTTCCCCTTTTTTCTGGATTTAAGCTTTTAGTTATATTTTCCAGCCCCTGGCCTATGGAAGGCGGGCTTGGGGTAGTCACGACACGGGCCCCAAGGACTCGTCGTGACAAATTGGTATCAGAGGTGCTCGGTTGTACCGCAGAACTCAGGACTCTGATCTTTCTTCTATGTGATGCAATAATGTTAAGGGTATTGAGTGTGGTTATCAGTCCAGGGAGTCCAGTGTTGGTGCGTCTGCCGACGTATCCATACAACAGGACCCTGACTTCTGATTTCCGACTCGGTGCACGAAAACATTGATTGAATGTGTGTTTCAAATTTTTTCGTTGTGATTACTTTGTGTCAGCTCACCAGGTATAAATCATTGACCGTGTCGCATCTGTTCAGGATTTCTCCATGCAGACAGTCAGTTGGAGTTCTGAGATAGAGCACGATGATGGCCCACCGAGTGACGAGGCACTGGTGCAGGGCCCCCTTGCTAGGTTGTCACCTTCGGGTGGTGTACCAGCAGCAGCACCACCTGTTAGGCAGAAGATGCCACCAGCCGTACTAGTGGATGATGCATGCTGACAGAGTGTGTTGCATGAGTTCCAGCAGTAGAGGCCTCCGAGGTTACGAGGCGAGTCAGATTCTTGGGCAGCAGTAGACTGTATGGAGGTGATTGATAGAGTTTTATACCTAGGTGAGGCACCAGTAGAGTGGATGGTGGACATATCTACTGGAGTTTCCCAGTGAGTGACCATGAGGCTGGTTTGTAAATTGATGGGTCTTCGGTACATGGGCTTATTCTTAAGATATTACCATCGGGTAGTGTTCCAGCTATATCATTACCTGTTTGTCATCAGACACTACCGGCTGTAATGGTAGAGGATACATGTAGGCTTAATGACTTACCTATGTTTCAGCACCAGATATCCCTCAAGTTCTGAGGCAAGCTCGACTCACAGGCGGCTGAGGACTGGCTTGAGGAGGTGGTAGTGAGTTTTCTAGAGCTTATACTGCTACGACAGAATGACATGCCGGTAGCTGAATATTCATCAAGGCAT
The DNA here is from genome assembly GCA_963277665.1 of Viscum album. Taxonomy (NCBI): domain Eukaryota; kingdom Viridiplantae; phylum Streptophyta; class Magnoliopsida; order Santalales; family Viscaceae; genus Viscum; species Viscum album. The sequence continues at coordinate 92,340,416 of OY728164.1, forward strand.
ACCGATCATTCCGGGTACTCGATGAATATGATTTGATCAGTTCTATAGATCTTGGACCTCTGTGCGATGTGTGTTTAAGGATATCCGATTATGCACACTTTCCTCTATGCATTCCTACTTATGTTAGGGTTCTAGAGAGAACATTTGTGGTTGAATGTTCTTTGGATGATCGGTTATAGTCAGTGAATATTAGCAGTGAGAAGATACGAACGGGTGCTAGTCCCAGAGACTTGGGTGTGCGAATGTTTCAAGAAGAAGAAATGTTAAGGACAGATAAATCTACAGAGCAGCAGACGTGGAAGAAGAGCAAGGAGAGCAGCATGAGGTGGTGTACATTTCGACTAGTTACAATCACCCGCCTTTGAAGTCCCCTCCAGGCCCAGGGAGCAGGAGGGTAGGGGACGAGAATAACTGTATGCAGTCAAGGAGTGTTACCCAAGGGCTCTAAGAATGATTTGAGGTACGATCTGTGTCTACTACTATCTTCTGTATCAATAGTCATAGGTACCAATCATTCCTACCTTCCACGAATCTTGTCCTATACCTAGAGTTTGTGGTTAAGCCGTTGACTTGACCCTCACGTCTGGAGATACCATTGGGAGGAGACTCGATAATCACACTTACTTCTATGGTGTGATATGACCCTTGAAGCGTGAGATATAGTGGGAACCTCTTGATGGCGGTGTCGAGGCCTTACGATGTTGGTCTCTGTATGGATTGGATTCACAGTTCATACTCAGATTTATTGTATTAGGAAAAATGGTTTGGTTTATCTATAACATTGGGATGGGTTTTCCTTGGTCGGTGAAAAGGAAACATCGGGCAGCATAGGAAAAACTCATGCACATGAGGGTGTGGTCGATCACTCTTCAGTCGGTCATTCTTACCCTCGGGGCAACAGGAGTTTTGAGTTTTAGTTCTAATCAAGAAAATAGAGGCCTCTAGAGTTCGAGGATGGCGACCACGTCCTTATATGGGTTCCACCTCGACGAGGTTTATGGCGATCTGGACAAGATGGAATGTTATATCTGAGGTTCTACGGACCTTTCTAGGTCCTCAGCAGGGTAGGAGAGGTTGTTTTCCGCTTGGCCTTTTCCACCTCAATTGCACCGGGTGCACAATTTCATACGCGCGTCTCAGCTAAGGAGATATGTGCATGACCCTTCAAACATCATCGACCACGGGGAACTGGACATCGATGATGGGGCTATGTTTGTGGAGGTTCTAGTGGAGATCGAGGATCGATAAGAGCAGGTCCTATGAGGACGTTCGATTCCACAGGTACGCTTCCACTAGTAGCACGAGAACCTCCATGAGAGCACATAGGAGCGGATGGCTCAGATGCATACTCAGTATCACATTGTTCTCCTTAGAGTGTGTTTAAGCTTTAAGGGGACGTAAATCCCTGAGGTGGGATTAATGTAAAACCCAAAAATTTCAAGGAATTGTTTTTCTTATTTTTTTTTGGAATTTTACGAGTGCACAATTTCAGACGGCAGCTGATTTTGAGGCCCCGTGTGCCCGGAATAATTTTCTAAAGTTTAGCTCGGGTACGTTGAGTGAACGAATGAGTGAGTTTTTCTATATTTTGAACCGGAACATGGAATTGAAATCGGAGGGCACCGATGAACTCGCGGCACTGGTATTCACTTAAGAAGACATTAACCGATATTTTGTTTGGTCAAGAGCTGAAGCTAACTTTTGGGTTTCCTTTTATAAATTAAATAAAATAGTGTGTGACATTATTTTATTTACTTAGTGGTTTATATCTCCAAATGGAGGATAATTTTTGAGGGGCCCACATGAACACTACCCCTTATAAACTCACTTGAAACCCCCTTGAACTCTTGGAATTCCATGTTTTAATATGTTTTCCAACACTCCACCATCAATAAAATGAATTAATTCATTCTTTTAATTCAAATCCTTTTGAATTCATCTCTCCACATTTAATCCATGTGTTTTCACTTCTATGAGGGATTAATCTTGGGTTTTGTGCCATAAAAATAATTGAGAGAAAACTCTAATATTTTTGGGGGGATTAATTTTTTGGTGGAGAGCTAAGGAGGTGAAGGAGGGGAGGGAGATTTTTCCTCCAACGAAGAAGAACGTTCTCTCTCGACGAAGAACGACCAACTACTCTTCTCTCCCTCTGCGTCAAGGGAGAAGACACAGACCTTGGAGACCGACACCAACGACAATGTTCTTCTTCCTCCAACGTCGACAGAATCGATACCATTCTTCCATGACGTCGGTCTATCGCGACGCCCGACGTGCAACGTCAATTTCGAGGTAGGGGTTTTTCGTTTATAGTGTTTAAGTGAATTATACCCTCATGCATGGGTATTTAATTGCAGGGTGTTTGTATAATTTATATTAATAAATAATGCCCTAGTCATTGACGTAATATGGATTGAGGTAGGGAAATTTTTGTTTAATTTCCATTTGAGTGGTTTTAGCTCAAGATCATGAGCTTTTAATAATATGATGTAAGTATAATTTTTACATGACTAAATTATACCCCCGTAAATGATTAAAAGCATGTGTTTAAATGATTTTCAATTGATAACATCTAACGTGGATGGCGCAGGCTAAACCAACATCAATCGATAACCCTCCGTAGCTTGTTTATTGATGTGCGGATTGTCCGGCGATGACGAAATGGGCCGCAATGGTGATTTGAAGTCTCCGCAGTGAAATATGGGTCCTGTAGTGACCGTAGGTGTAGAAGGAATGAGGAATGGAACACTGGTGCGTGTCCAGTGGTCCGCGGAAAGTGGCAGCGGCGCGCCGCCGGAACAGAACGGTCGTGGCTGAGCCGCGGTGGTCGACCAACCCGGAACGGCTAGCCGTTCTGGAAGTTGAGGGGCGCGGCCTAAGTGCCGCACCAGCTGGCCGCCAAGGCCCTCCCCTGGCCAGACCGGGGTGGGCCGAGCATACCGGACCGCCAGTGCTGGCCGGTCCGGGTCGCACCGGCCATGCCGGGCCGACCCAGGGGGTACCGAGCCGGGTAAGACCGGGCCCGAAACCTGTATTCTCGGGCAGTTTCGTTCAAACGCCCTTAACATGGAATACGATCCTACAATTGACATACTGTCAGTTGCGATGCGACCCTTGGATCAAGACGGTCTTTATTATATATTACCTTTAACGATTCGGAGAACATTAGGTACGACCGGGTTGGTTCGAACCCGAAACCAACTGGGTCCTCTGAGTGGAAATGCTTATAACTTGAGCTTTAGACGTCCGATTGTCGTGCCGTCAATTTTGTTGGATTCCTCTTAGTGAGACGGACCATTTGGCTTACTCCACTTGAGGTTTGGATTCAATTGGAATATGGTCGGGTTGGATTTGACTTAAAATCCAACCGGGCCCCTGGAACGAAAAATCCAATAACTCTCAGACCGGGCGTCCGATTGATGCGCCGTCTGTTGCGTTGAGATCCTAATGACAAGAAGGAACAATGGGATACATCAACTCTGGACAAGGTTTCAGTTTATGTATCGACCCACCCTTGGCTCATGGAGCGGACCCTCCTGGAAAAAAACATGTTGTGTGTGGGAACCCTAGAGCTGGCTGCGACTGCGACGACGATGACGACTGCACTGAATTCCTCCATGGGTTAGGCAGCGACGATGACTACACTGAAATACTTCGTGGGTTCGACGACGATGAAAAACATACTGGAATCCTCAGTGGGTTTGACAGTGAATACTTTCGTACTGGAATCATCCATGGGTTCGACGACGATGACATCCATACTGGAATCCTCTGTGGGTTCGACGGTGAGGACTTTCATACTGGAATCCTCCGTGGGTTCGACGATAATGAAAATCATACAGGAATCCTCCGTGGGTTCGACGGTGAAGACTTTCGTACTGGAATCCACCATGGGTTCGACAACGATGACGACCGTACTGGAATCCTCCGTGGGTTCGACGGTGAAGATTTCGTACTTGAATGATCTGTGGGTTCGATGGTGACGACTACTTTACTTGTATCCTATGTGGGTCCGACAGTATTCACCTCTGTTGTAGTATCTTACATGGGTCTGACAGAGTTACCGGACTGGTATCCTACGCGAGTCCGACAGCTTAGCTGGTCTAGTATCCTACGTGCGTCCCAACTAGATGAATTAGTAACTATATCTGATCATCTCATTTTTGTTTTAAAAATGATGTATACCTGTGTGAGCTGAGTCTTGACTTTCAATAATTATCATCGATGTGATTGACTTGCTTCCTATGTGGATTGAGTTGTGCTTTCCTATGTGGATTGGATTATGCATTCCTGTGTGGTTTATGTTTTACCTTCCTGAGTGGACTGGATTGTACTTGAGCTCTTGAGTTGGAGCTGAACAAGATTGATGAATTAGGTATATTTGTGTTCATATACCTAAGTAGTGTTGGATGATACTCTGTGATTGTCTCTTTTCTTTGTGGTTTATCCTTTGTGGATTTAGGGAGGCCTTCGGGGGTCTCGAGGTCCCTACTGAGTATCGTATACTCACACATACAAGGGCTTCACCCGCACTACATTGTGTTGGTTGCAGACGACGGACATCCCTGATCGAGGATGAGGCTTGTAGAGCTGGATGGTTCCCAGAGGAGGAACTCACGTCGTGTTGGTGCCCGGAGGTGGATTTTACGATGAGTCGGTACCTGGAGGTGGACCACTGGGCGGGACATACACAGGGCGGACGACAGGACCCGAGGAGCTGAGGAGGATATCTGTACCCACCCTTCATGTGGGATTTCTAGTGGATGGCTCGGCGTTGCTGTTTTACTTTTCAGTTTCGGTAATTCTTTTCCAGTTGTAGTTTACATTCAGTTTGGGTTTGTATTCTGGCCCACTTACTTTTCTGTACTTACTATTGTACTCAGTTTTCTCAGTGTTTACATTTGCTTTCTTACTCTGAGGTGTTTGATTACTTTATACAGGAAATTCCTTCCCTTTTTTATCAGGATTTTCCCCATTGGTTCTAGTCTCCAGCCCTTGGACTATGGAAGGCGGGCTTGGGGTAGTCACAGCATGGGCCCCGAGGACGGGTTGTGACAAATTGGTATCAGAGGAGTTTGGATCTACCGTAAAACTCAGGACTCTGATATTTCTTCTATGTGAAGAAATAATGTTAAGGGTATTGAGTGTGGTTATCAGTCTAGGGAGTCAGTGTTGGTGCGGCGGCCGACGTATCCATACATAAGGACCCCAAATTCTGATTTCCGACTCGGTGCACAAAAACGTTGATTGCATGTGGGTTTCAAAAGTTTTCTTTATGATTACTTTGTGTCAGTTCACCAGGTATAAATCGTTGACCGTGTCGCATCTGTTCATGACGTCTCCACACAAACAGTCAGTTGGAGTTCTGAGAAAGTGCACGATGATGGCCCACCGAGCGACGAGGCTCTGGTGCTGGGCCCCCTTAATAGGTTGTCACCATTGGGTGGTGTACTAGCAGCACCACCACCTATTAGGCAGTAGATCCCACCAGCCTTACCATTCGACGATGCATGCTGACAGAGTGCGTTGAATGAGTTCCAGCAGCAGAGGCCTCTTAGGTTACGAGGCGAGTCAGATTCCTAGGAAGTAGTGGACTGGATAGAGGCAATTGCTAGAGTTTTATGCCTACATGAGGAACCAGTAGAGTGGATGGTGGACTTAGCTACTAGAGTTTCCCAGTGAGTGACCACGAGGTTAGTCTGTATATTGATAGAGCTTCGGTATATGGACCTATGCCTGAGATAGTACCATCGGGTAGTGTTCCAGCTATATCACTACCTTTTGGTCAGCAGACACTACTGGTGGTAACGGTAGAGGATACTTGTTGTCTTAGTGCCTTACCTATGTTTCAGCACCAGATATCCCTCAAGTTCCGAGGGAAGACCGACTCACAGGTGGACGAGGACTATCTTGATGAGGTGGTAGAGAGTTTTCTAGAGCATATACAGCTACGGCAGAATGACATGTCTGTTGTTGAGTATTCATCAGGGCATACCGATCATTCCGGGTACTCGATGAATATGATTTGATCAGTTCTATAGAGCTCAGACCTTTGAGCAAGGTGTGTTTAAGGATATCTGAGTAAGTACTCTTTCCTCTATGCATTAATACTTATGTGAGGGTGCTAGAGAGAACCTTTGTGGTTGAATGTTCTTTGGTTGATCATTTATATCCAGTGAATGTTAGGAGTGGGAAGATACGAACTGGCGCCAGTCTCCGAGACTTGGGCGTGCGAATGTTTCAAGAAGAGGAAATGTTACGGACTGATAAATCTTCAGAGCAGCAGATGTGGAAGAAGAGAAAGGAGAGTAGAATTAGGTGGTGTACATTTCAACATGTTAAAATCATCCGCCTTTGAAGTCCCCGCCAGGCTCAGGGAGCTAGAGGGAAAGGGAAGAGAATAGTTTTATGCAGTCAAGAAGTGTGACCCAAGGGCTCTAAGAATGATTTGAGGTATGGTCTATGTATAATAATATCATCTGTGTCAATAGGCATAGGTACCAATCATTCCTACCTTCCACGAATCTTGTCCCATACCTAGAGTTTCATGTTAAGCCGTTGACTTGACCCTCCCGTCTAGAGATAACTTTGGGAGGAGACTCGATAATAACACTTATGTCGATGGTGTGATCTGACCGTTGACCTTTTCCACCTCAGTTGCATCGGGTGTACGATGTCATCTATGTGTCACAGCTAAGGAGATACGTGCATGACCCTTCACACATCATCAACCACATGGAACTGGACATCGATGATGGGGCTACATTTGAGGAGGTTCCAATGGAGATCGAGGATCGATAGGAGCCTGTCCAATGATGACAGTCGATTCCTCTAGTGCGCTTCCAATGGTAGCACGAGAAACTCCAAGAGAGCACATGGGAGCAGAAGGCACAGATGCGTACTCAGTACCACTTTGTTCTCCTTAGTGTGTGTTGAAGATTTACGGGGATGTAAAGCCCTGAGGTGGGGGTAATATATAGACCTGGAAATTTCAAGGAATTTTTTTTCATAATTTCTTTGGAATTTTACGAGTGCGCAGTTTCAGACGTCAACTGATTCTGAGGCCCGGTGTACCCGGAATAATTTTCCGATGTTCAGCTCGGGTAAGTTCACTGAACGAACAAGCGGGTTTTTTCTATATTTTGAAGCAGGACTCGGAATTGAAATCCGAGGGCACCGATGAACTCATGGCACCGTTATTCTCTTAAGAATACCTTCACTGCAATTGCGTCTGATCGAGAGCAGATGTTAACTTTTGGGTTTTTTATAAATTAAATAAAATAGTGTGTTACATTAATTTATTTACTTGGTGGTTTATATCACCAAAAGGAGGATAATTTTTGAGGGGCCCACACGAGCACTACCCCTTTTTAAATCCTTTGAAACCCCCTTGAACTCTTGGAATTGAATGTTTTAATATGGTTGCCAACACTCCACCATCAATGAAGTGAATTAATTCATTCTTTTAATTGAAATATTTTTGAATTCATCTATCCACATTTATTCCATGTGTTGTCACATTAATGAGGGGTGACTCTTTGGTTATGTGCCATAAAAATAATATAGAGAAAACTCTATTATTTTTTGGGGGACTAATTTATTGGTGGAGAGCTAAGGAGGAGAAGGAAGGGAGGGAGATTTTTCCTCCAAATAAGAAGAACGTTCTCTCTCGATGAAGAACGACCAACTACTCATCTCTCCCTCTGCGTCAAGGGAGAAGACACCGATCGTGGAGAATGACACCAAGCACAATGTTCTGCTTCTTCCGACGTCGACGGAATCGATACCATTCTTCCGTGACACCGTTCTATCGCGATGCCCGAAGTGCGACATCAATTTCGAGGTAGGGGGTTTCTTTTATAGCGTTTATGTTAATTATACCCTCGTGAATGGGTATTTAATTGAAGGGTGTTTTGTAAAATTTATTTTAATAAATTATACCATATTCATTGACGTAATATGGATTTTGGTAGGGAAATTTTTGTTTAATTTTCATTTGTGTGGTTTTATCTCAAGAGCATGAGCTTTTAATAATATGATGTCAGTATAATTTTTACATGAATAAATTGTACCCTCGTTAATGAATAAAATCTTGTGTTTAAATGAATTAAAATTGATAACATATAACATGGAGGGCGTGGGCTGACCAAACACAGCCCGACAACCCTCCGCAGCTTGGTTATTGATGTGCGGATTTCCGGGCGACGACGAAATGGGACACAATTGTGATTTCAAGTCTCCGCAGTGAAATACGGGTCCCGTAGTGACCATAGGCGCAGAAGGCAGGAGGAACGGACCACTGGTGCGCGTCCGGTGGTCCACGGAAAGTGGCGACAGCGCACCACGCCAGCATGGAGTCACCGGCGATTGGTGGCTGCGGCACGCCGCCGAAACAGCTTAGCCGTTCATGAAGCTGAGGGGCGCAACTTAAGTGCCGCGCCAGCTGGCCGCCTACGCCCTCCCCTGGCCGGACCGGGGTGGGCCGAGCGAACCGGACCGTCAGCGCCGGCCGAGCCGGGATGCGCCGACAGGGCTGGGCCGCGCTGGCCGGGCCGGGCCGTGCCCTTTCGGGCTGACCCAGGGGGTACCGGGCCAGGTCGGACCGGGCCCAGACCCCCTATTCTCGGGCAGTTTCGTTCAGACACTAATAACATGGTCTATGGACCTCCGATTAACGCACCATCAGTTTCGATGTGATCCTTGGATCAAGATGGTAATTTAGGTATATTACACTAAAGGTTTCGGAGAACTTTGTGTACAACCTGCTGGGTTCAACCCCGAAACCAACCGGGCCCTCGGAGCGGAAACGCTTATATCTTGAGCTTCGGACATCTGATTGATGTGGCGTCAACTTTGTTGGATCCCTCTTAGTGAGACGGACCATTTGGCATACTCTTATTGAGGTTTGGATGTAGTTGGAGTTTGGTCGGGTTGGTTTTGACTTAAAAAACACCCGGGCCCCTAGAACGAAAATGCCAATAACTCTCAGGTCGGGCGTCCGATTGACGCGCCATCTATTGTGTTTAGTTCCTAATAACGAGAAGGAACTTTGGTATACATCAACTCCGGACTACGTGTCAGTTGATGTATCGACCCCCTGGGCTCGTGGAGTGGACCCTCCTAGAATCAAGCGTGTTGTGTGCGGGAACCCTAGAGCTGGCTGCGACTACGACGACGATGACTGCACTGAAATCCTCCGTGTGTTCGGCAGCGACGACGACTGCACTGAAATACTCAGTGGGTTCAACGAAGATGACAACCGTATTGGAATCCTCCGTGGGTTCGACGGTGAAGAATTTAGTTCTGGAATCCTCCGTGGGTTCGACGGTGAAGACATTCGTACTGGAATCCTCCGTGGGTTCGATGACGATGACGACCATACTGGAATCCTCCATGGGTTTGACGGTGAAGACTTTCGTACTGGAATCCTCTGTGGGTTCGACGATGATAACAACCGTACTGGAATCCTCCGTTGCTTCGTCGGTGAAGACTTTTGTACTGGAATCCTTCGTGGTTTCGACGAAGATGACAACCGTACTGGAATCCTTCGTGGGTTCGACGGTGAAGACTTTCGTACTGGAATCCTATGTGGGTTCGAAGACGATGAAAACCGTATTGGAATCCTCTGTGGGATCGACGGTGAAGACTTTCATACCGGAATCCTCTATGGGTTTGGCGGTGACAACTACTATACATTTATCCTATGTGGGTCCGACAGTATTGACCTATGTTGTAGTATCATACGTGGGTCCGACAGAGTAGCTGGACTAGTATCCTACGTGATTCCGGTAGCTTAGCTGGTCTAGTATCCTACGTGGGTCCCAGCTAGATGAATCAGTAACTACATCTGATCATATCCTTTTTGTTTTAAAAATGATGTATACCTGTGTGAGCTGAGTCTTGACTTTCAATCATTATCATCGATTTGATTGACTTGCTTCTTATGTGGATTGAGTTGTGCTTTACTGTGCGGATTGGATTATGCTTTCTTGTGTGGATAATGTTTTACCTTCCTAAGTGGACTGGATTGTACTTGAGCTTGTGAGTTGGAGCTAAACTAGATTGATGACTTCGGTATATGTATGGGGATATACCTATGTAGTGTTGGTTGATACTCCATGATTGTATCTTTTCATTGTGGTTTATCCTTTGTGGATTCAGGGAGACCTTTGGGTGTCTCGGGGTCCCTACTGAGTATCGTATTCTCACCCCTACATGGGCTTCGCCCGCACTACGTTGTGTTAGTGGCAGACGAGGGACGTCACTGATCGAGGTTGAGGCTTGTAGAGCTGGACGGTTCCCGAAGGAGGAACTCATGTCGAGTCGGTTCCCGGAGGTGGATTTTACGATGAGTCAGTACCAAGAGGTGGACCATAGGGCGGGACGTACACTGGGCGGATGGCATGACCCGAGGAGATGATGAGGTTATCTGTACCCACCCTTCAATTGGGATTTTCAGTGGACAGCTCGGCGTTGCTGTTTTACTTTTTAGATGTTGTACTTTCATTCCAGTTGTTCTTTACTTTCAGTTTGGGTTTGTATCATGGCCCACATAATTATACGCACTTACTATTGTACTCAGTTTACTTAGTGATTACTTCTGTTGGGTTACTCTGCGGTGTTTGTTTATGTTATAAAGGCAATGCCTTCCCCTTTTTGTCAGGATTTATGCTTTTGGTGCTAGTCGCCAGCCCCTGGCCTATGGAAGGTGTGCTTGGGGTACTCACCACACGGGCCCTGAGGATGGGTCGTGACCTATTTAAATTATTCAGCAACTATAACTATATTCCTAAAACACTACCATTATAATTGAATGTAGTGAATAATGCATATCCTTCTTCATACCAATTATGTTGTCTCCACCTATATGGAATTCTATGAATGAAATTTCCTTATTTGATTGTGTTGAATATTTCTTCTACATTTACATTATTTTATGAAATTATTTGTGTCATTAAAAATAATGTATGATTATCCAATGTAACCTACATTTCAAGAATAACTATTAAAAAGTGAAACATAAAAATGACGTCTCTAAAACTACTATTAATGAAGGTCAAATATTATAAACTATTCCCCAAATATTATCTGTAGAGTCCTCCATTTACATATCCTAAAATAACCTCTTATTTATGTACTATTATTTCTTACATTCACCCAACTTGTTTAATACCTTTTGAAATCTATTTATTTCCATTAAAAAATTAAATTTTATAATTTTCCCTATGAATTGAAATAAAAAAATATAATTTCCAAACTTCCTTAAAAAATTAAGTAATTTTATTTATAGACAATACTATGAGGATTTATTCAAAAATTGATTTCAAAAAATAAATATACATTCAGTTATTTTTCATTAGTCTCCCTGATCAACCCTTTAATTGTTCATCAACCCCAAATTATGTAAATAGTTGAGTATTTGTTGGAAAATACATAAACAAAACCAAAAATATATTTAATTACATTAAATTGCACAAAAATTGGTTCCTTTATGAATGAGGCTTCCGGTCAAACATAAAATAGAATCACTGTCTCCCATAAGCTAACCACTTCATCATCCACATGATGTGATTTTCAATATAATCCTATATTAAGAACTATCTAACACTTATAAAATATTCAATTCTATTCATGAAACACAAAAATATTTCATGAATCATTCGTCATCTACAGTCTAATCCTATTTAATGTCTTATACTCTCAAATAAACATCACAATGTGAGTTTTGATATATGAAAATAATATTATCTACACGATTTATTACTTTCTATAGAAACTAGTCATTTTATATGTGGGAAACTACTGGATATATGATCTACCATTATTTTCATTGAATCATTTTAAAAAAATCATTAAAAACAGACGGAATAAAATTCCAAAAAAATTTATAGAAACTATGAAACCATACTACAATGTAAACTTATTAAATTCAATTTCAAGACATCCAAATTATTTTCACAATATAATTAAGACAAAAAAATCAACCAATAACTAATAAATACAATTATAAAAAACATAACACCATTGTAAAGCCTAGATCACCTTGGTTCCAATAATCTATCTATTAATATTGAGCTAGAATATAACATGCCTAGAAAGAAGAATTTCATGAACCTTCCAAAACAGTTTCTATATAATATATATTTTATTGAATAAGTTTTTTCCATTCTATTTTTAAATTTAACTTTAATTATTTTATTTTTTTGAAAACATATTGGCTTGAGTGTCACTGTGATGTTAAATATTATTAGTGGGTGACTGATTTTTTGGGTATTTTATTTTAATTCTATTTTATTTTTACTCAATAATGTATCCTTTTTCATAATATATTTTTATATTATAATAGAGAACATAATTTATTATTCTCGAAATATATTTTATGTATTTAGAATAGATTTCATTAGTTCTTTCTTGATCATAGAATGAATATGGGATTAATTTTCTTAATTATTATTGCAATTCGTCCATTAATTTAGATAATTCTTGTACATTATCATATGAAATTTCTTGATTTAGTGAGTGAATAACTAAAATTAAATCAATAAATAATTGAGACATAATTTAAAAATGATTATTTATTATTATATTTAAATTCAATTAATATATTTATAATGTATTTATGATTCATAGTATGGTTTTCCTTTTAAAATATTTCATTTAATATTAGTTATATTTTAATTGAACATCATGTTTTCAAATAATTGGTATTATTTTTTATCAATGTTTAATTCTAAGATCCACTCAATCTATATGAAGTCATCCGTGGAATTTCACATTGTTATACCTTTATTATTAGTGTAATAATAAATTTAATAAATTTCAAAACTATAATTAACTATGATAATTAATATAACACCAATTTTTTTAGGAATTTAACATATATAACATGTTATGTACAGTATGATTTCTCACATCAAAGAAAAATATCAAATCACAATTTTTGTGATATGATTTTTCAACATTCACATGATTTTAGATTATCCATAACATCTCATAAGTGATATTTTTTTTAGTAACACATATCACTACTAATGATTCTATAAAATCTATATAATTATATTATCCTTTTCTATTTGATATAAGATATTTTATATTATGATGAAATGATCAATTTTTTTAGCTCAGGACTAGTCATATCATAACCAATGTTATTTTTTTCATATAATTTAATATAGTGAATTAATTACTAAACATAGTCCAAAATCATTCCATTGTTTTTTTAAAATCACAAATATAAAATAACACTAATTGAGATATCAATGTTCAACATATTTTTAATTTTTTTTCTAGAAAATGTGAAAATTATCAAAACTATACCAGAGTATCCTTTATAATAATAAAGGGGTAATAGTTTTTCACCCCATATATAGAGAAATTAAGCATGACATAAAAATAAACCTATCTTAGAAGTCTGGTACCCCAACTACTTATGTTATGGAAATATTTTAATTAATTAATGATATTCAATACGCAATGTATCATTTTGTAAACTCTTTCAATATAAGTGGTCTATTAAATAGTTTACAATATTAAATTTTATAGGTTACCGAAAAACTGGTTTTTAGACATCTAATATTTCTAAATGTTGTGAACAATGTCAAAAATCTAACCCATATATAACAACATAGGTTTAGAGGATATGTATTTTAAATATAAAACCTTTTAGTTGTATAACAACTCTTCTCTTTTATTACACATTTAAACATAATTTATTACATAAACATCACTTGATACAACATAGAAGATCTAGATATATAGTGTCTTTGGGGATTAGAATCATTACATAACCACATAAAACAATAAAAACAACATCTTTATTGAAAAAATCCTTTACATGACCACTAAATTTACTCGTACTTAGAATTGCATGGGGTAATCTAAGGACATGCGTAAAAAAGGGTGAGCTATAATGCCTAGTAATGGAATAATCATTGAATAACATGATGAAGCCAATTCATGTTAGAAAGTAGGAATATCAATAGAGCACAAGAGAAGCATAACCATAAAGTCATGATAAATCATGATAATCATAACATGGAAATGTGGAAACCACAATTAACACGGATATAGCATGATCCAAGGATCATTAAACATGGAGCCTGAGTAAATACTCATTTCACATGAAGCATGAGTAAAACATCATTTCCCTTTAATTGGAATGAATCAACACAAATTTCACATGACACATCTTGATATTATACATTACCCAATGCATTGGAGCGCTATAAGAGCACACCCTTATTAAACCTTTCATCTCATGCTTATGTGTTCCACAAGGATCATATGACATGGATTCATAAAAAATCATCATTTATTTCATGATAAATTATGGTGGAATTCATAAATGATATTTATAATCAATAATTTAATGTTCATAAAGGTGAATACAATTGATAGTGAAATGGGCATGGTATTCACTACACAATGGCATTAGCATGGAAAATCGGTACAATTTCTGCAGCATAACAATGTGACGTAAGAATTCATGAAAATATTTGATGAGAGAGAAAGGTATGTCTCATCATATCAACATGACATGAAAAGTAAGGGGTCATATATATACATGTCTCAACAAATGTAATGGAAATAATATTCATGATACAAATGAATTTCTTGAATGTAAATGAGGAGAGAGAGATTTCTTTCGGAATTTTGGCATAGTAACAGGTTTACATGGGAGGCATTTAATGAGAGAGAAATGGGTACACCATAATTAAAAAAAATAGGGAGGTATGGGGGTGGTGATAATTGATACCCCAACATTTATAATCGAAATTAAAATGGAATAACAACATTATGAAAAATGGAAAAAAAATGAGAACAGATGACAAACTCTTACTTGAAGTATGCTTCGAAAGGCTTGAGAGAGGCTTATTGGGAACATGGGGAACCTTGGGAGGATTCTAGAGAGAGGATACCAGATGTTGTATGAACTCAAAAATCATTGAGTGTGGAGGAAGTGGGAGCTTAGGTGGGTTTATATAGGAAAGGTGAGGGAATTCTATATTATTTTGGTTTGGAACCCTCACATTAAGTTAATCCAAACCACAAACCAGCACGTGTTTTTTGCCCATGGTTTTTGGAAAAGGATAGAAGAAAAAAATATTTTATAAGTCCAAATTCATAACATCTTAAAATAATGGGTTTGCATATTTGGAGGTGAGCCACACTCCAATGGAAAAAAAATTTAAAAGGAAAAATGTTTCATAAGTCATCAAGGGTCCACTAACGCTTTGTAAAAAAAATAAAACAACCCCAAAAATCAAATTATTTTAATGGAAAAAATATATTTGATGAACATAAGGTTTATAGCATTTTATTACATCACCATTGGGTCATTATGATGTCATAAAACACATTATATATTTAAATGGTATTTAATTTTTACCCCAAAATTTGACTATCTATGACAATTATGAAAAATTCACTATGGGGTAATTTCAACGTCCTGATTACAGAAATATTAATCATTTTTTATAAATAATTTTCTAAATATGTTAATTTTCAAATTTAAAATAAGAACTGATATTTATAAAATATTCATGGGTTTTGACAAAAAATGGATTTCAAACCATAATAAAAATTAAATTTGCATTCCTAAAATCATAAAATCATAAAATTATTTATATTAAAAAAACATATTTTAATAATAATAAAAATATTTTATTAAAATATTATTTAATTACAAAATCCATTAATTCATCAAAAATAGATTTCTTAGTTGAACATTAACTAAAAATAATATTTTTTCTTTAAAAAATATTTACAAGGTAAGAATAATAAAATGAAAGTATATTCATTATCATATAAAAACAAAATGTACACAACCATAGTGCTAGGGATTTGTTCATAACCCCTTAAAACTACCATATAAGACCCAACTGTATATTGGGCGATGGTGACATACTCTTGGGGTGGCTAAAATAACATTGCATGGGTGATGATATCTATCAACTTTCAATTCTCATGTAGACAGTTCCATTCAAATGTTACATGATAAAGCTCAGATTAGGCTTAGTCATGATCTAATCCCAATGATGCCACCTTTTTTCTTGAGCTCTGAAAAATTGTCTTTGTTTGGAGAAATTATAATAGATGGGGAAATCACTTCCTCTGTGTGAGTAAATTATATTGTTAAAGCCCTATATTTATACAAATCATGTGATCACTGTTCAACGACTATATTAGAAACGGTCACAATTCGTAAAATAAAACAAAAGATGTCGTCATTTTATATAAAATTTTTACATAAAGAGACATTTAATTAGATCAATAGGGATTTCCATTAATGAATGTTTGGGTCATTACAATATTCCCCCATTATGAAATTTCACCCTCAAAATTTATTTTTTCCATAATAAAATGGATGTGGTTAACGTTGTTTCATCATTTCCCTTAATTACAACGTTGCTTCTTCAATCATGTGGTTTTTCCACAACACCTTGATGAGGGGCATTTTCTTATTTCGTAGAACTTTTATCTCTATGATTTAATATCTTCACCAGTTTCTCCTCATAAGAAAGATAATCCTCTAACTGTACCACCTCTTAAGAGAGTACATATGAAGGGTCTGGTAGGATCTTTCTTAAGAGGGATACATGAAAGACATCATGTACTTTGGCCATAGTTTGTGGAAGTGTTAGTTTATAGGACATAACCCTTACACGACCATGAATCTCGGAGGGGTAGATGTACCTTGGACATAACTTCCCATTCCTTCCAAAACCTATGACCATCTTCCATGGAGATATTCATAGATATACCATGTCCCCATCTTTAAACTCATGGTCTCATCGACGGTAATCTACATAACTATTCTATCCACTCTTGTCTACCTTGATATGCTACTAAATGGATTTCTTCTTCTCCACCATTTCTTCAACAATTTCTTGTTCAAGAAGCATATGCTCACTGACCTCATCTTAACACGCTGGTGTTCTACACCTTTTCATATAAAGGGCTTCATATGGTGCCATATGTATGCTCGAGTGGAAACTGTTATTATAAGATAGCTCAACTAGAGGAATATGTTGATCCCATCATTCTTTAAAGTCTATTAAGAACGCTTTCAACATGTCCTAAAGTGTTTGGATAGTCCACTTGGATTGTCCACCAGTTTGTGGATGATAGGTCATACTGTAGTTTTGTTCAGTATTCAGAGCATGTTGAAGAATCTTCCAAAACATGGAGGTGAATCCAGGATCTTGATCGAACATAATAGATAGTGGTACTCCATGTAGCCTTATCACTTCCCTGATATATATCTATGCAAGTTGATCCAATGAGAAATCCTCCGGAATAGAAATGAAGTGTTAAACCTTTGTAAGATGATCCATAACAACCCAGATTGCATTGTTTCCTTTGAATGTCTTCAGAAGTCCAGTGAGAAAGTCCATGGTGACGTTCTCCGATTTCCATTCTAGTATGGGAAATGGTTGCATCATCGCATTAGACTTCTGCCTCTATGCCTTTACATACTGACCCACCAGGCTCTTTAATTTATATTCAATGATTTATTTCTTCATATTATCCCACCAAATATTCTCTCGGAGATCTCGATACATATTTGTGCTTCCAAGGTGAATAGAGAAATTTGAACGATGTGCATCATTAAAAAGTTCCTTCTTCAGCTCTGGACTTGACGAAACACATAGTCTTTTACTATATATCACAATTCCTTCTTCATTAACATTAAACGCTGAGGATTTTCCTTTTCTGAAAGATTCCAATTTTTCAGGAATTCCCAAATCATCCTTTTGAGCATCCTTTAACAGTTACAAAAGTGATAGTTGAGAAATCATTTGGGAAAGGGTTGATGATGTTCCCTTCTTTATGATTCCCATGTACATCTTCATCAAATCTAAGAATATTGGATCCTTTTAAATTCACATCAATGATTGAATTGTTGGGTCCTTTCTACATAAGGCATCTGCCACCCTTTTCTCTTTCCCATGGTGGTAATGGATTGAGCTGTCATAGTCATTGATCAGCTCTAACCATCTTCGTTGGCTCATGTTCAACTATTTTTGTGTCAATATATAGTTGAGGCTATTTTGGTCTGTATATAGTTCAATCTTCATCCAAAAGGGATAATTTCTCCATATTTCCAATGTGGAGATCATTGCAGCCAACTCAAGGTCATGTTTAAGATAGTTTTGTTCATGAAATTTCAATTTCCTTAAAGCATAGGCAATGAATTTGTCATTTTTCATCAACAAACATAACAGGACCTTCTCCAAAGCATCACTGAATACCACCAAAGTTATCCAATTGTGGGTATAGTGGGCACGGGCGTAGTGATAAGCCCTTTTTTGAACTCTTTGAAGCTTTATTCTCATTCGTCACTCCATGAAAACATTACTCCCTTCTGAGTTAGCTTGGTAAGAGGGTTGAAAAATCATGAGAAATTTCTCCAACCCATCGATAATATCAAGCTAACCCCAAGAAGCTACAGATATATGTTACCGATGTTGGCCTTGGTCATCCCTCAATTTCATTTTTTTGGAAGGATACACTGTTATACCATTTGTTGTGATTATATGGCCTATGAATGAGGCCTCATTAAACTAGAACTCACACTTATTTTACTTTTCATAGAGCTTCTCCATCAGCAAGGTCTCTAGTACAGATCTTAAATTCTCTTCATGATCCTCCTTTAATATTGATTATATTAGAATATCATCTATAAATACAACAAAAAATTTGTCGAGGAAATATCTAATGACTCTATTAATCATGTCCATAATTATTTTTGGATCATTTGTGAGTCTGAAAGTCATTACTATGAATTCATAGTGCCCATATCTTGTATGAAAAGAATTGTTGGGGATATCTAACTTCTTCACCATTACTTGATAATATCCCAAATGAAAATCCTCCTTGGATAAGTATTGAGCTCCACGAAATTAATTGGACAAGTCATAAATTCGTGGGAGAGGATACTAGTTCTTTATCGTGAATTTTTTAAGCACACGATATTCAATTTAAAGGTGCATTGACCCATACTTCTTCTTGACGAAGTGTACTGGCACACCCCATGGTGAAGAACATGGGAGTATAAAACCTTTATCCAGATTCTCTTATAGTTGTTTATTCATCTCCCAATGTTCCACAATATCCATTCTATATGATGTCTTGGATATTGGCAACACCCCTGGTATATGATAAATTTACAATTCAACATATCTTATTGGAGGAAGACAAGGCAATTACTCGGAAACTTTTCAAGGAATTCCATCACAATAGGCCAGACTTCTAGGATGATTGCCTCCTTAGAATCAATCATCTGATCCAGATATGCATGCTCATAGGGTAGTAATATCCACACTTCAGATGATGGATCTAAAGAAGGTTCATCTTCCTCCTTTCACTTGTAATGAACTAGGAGTCGATTCTCTACATGGAGAGTGATTTCCCTGTCACGAAAATTTATGTTGGCTCTATATAAGGAAAGCCAATCCATTTCAATGATTGCATTAAATTCCAACAGAGGGAGTATGACGAGATTCACTGGAAAGATCAATCCACAAATTATGACAGGGGATGAGTTATATTCAAGGGACACAATGATTTCCTCATTTTCCTTACTCACAGATATATTCACTTCCATGATTAGTGGTGGTGCTGGTATTTTTTGACTAATCATTCGAGATATAAAAGAATGCATAGAACCTGAATAAAAAACAAAGTTATCTATTCATTAATGAATAACTAGTGTACCTATCAACACTTCATTATCGGGGTTCACTTTAGTAGTAGTGATGGAAAATGATCTCCCTTGCTGCCTTGGAGGTCGTTGGTTTCCATCGAACACACTTGGCATAGGGCACTGATTTGAAAAATGCCCTGGTTCTTTGCAGTTATAACAATGAACCACGCGTTGAGGATCTAATGGAGAATTCCTCTCCTCTATCACAGTTGCATGTCTTTATTTCCATAATTTAAAATCTAGGTTCCCTTCTTTTCCACACCTAAAGTATTTCCTCATCCCCTTCAGGAAATTACCGACGTGCCTCTTCTCGCTCCTTTGGAAATTGGGGTGCTGGATCTTCTCAGCACTTTTGGATTTATCCATTGGACTGCCAGCATTGAAGTCCAACTTAAGCTTAATATCCCCATGATACCCATGTGATTATTTGATCTCCATTTCAACCTTAAGGGCACATCAAACAATTTCCTCATAGCTGTCGACGCCACGGATCGCTAGCGCTTTCCAAAGGATAGGTTTCAGCCCAAAAAATAAGTGGTTAACCTTGCATTCGGGCGTAACGACCAAGCCGGAAGCATATCGTGAAATCTGTGTGAAATTTTCCTCATAATCTCCAACTAATTTGTAGTCTTTTATTCATTAAGACAAGAAAGTACATTTCCATATTAAGTCAGAGGGTGCAATGAAAAGTTTCTTCGAAAAACATCTTTCGGAAGTCTTTCCATTACAATTCCTCGATCGCATCCTCTGGCATCATATTTTTTATCAACGCCCACCATTGATCATCTTCACCCTCCATATGATAAGCAGCCAGGATAATCATCTCCTGTTCAGAACATTTAAGGATGGAGAATATCTTTGTAATAGATTTGATCCATTTTTCGGCAATTGAGGGATCGAATGATTCAATAAAAGTAGAAGGCATATGTCTCATGAAGCTCCCGATAGTGACTTGTTATTTCTTGGGGGGGTTGAACATTTATCTTGAACCATGGTTCTATTAAAATCTTGAGGTAGATGAGAGAGAAGTGTGACAAAGTCTGTGATTCCCACTCCCATTGGATTGGGCATCTCATTAGTACAGTCATCACATTGATATTCACATTGGTTGTTAGTCCATGTCCTCCTATTACCAGCCATTGGCTGAAAGAAAAGGAAAGTTAGGGGTGACACATAAAGGGTAATAAAAGGAAAAAACATATGACATATAAATAACTTTTATTTACATAACATATGAATCTATTTGATTCAGTCTATGTTATCCATGATCTACTTTCTAACATATATTCTTATGGAATTTTTTCCCTTAATAATGGTTTATTATAATCCTTTGAATTTTCCAAAGCATATCCCCCGGGAGTGTTGTAACCAAGAGAGCAGAAAAGACCATTTTCGTGCACCAGTTACCTTTAAAGTCTAGCTCAATGTAGTGTTTTTGGGGTTTACCCCTAGGGTACATCTGTTTCAGAGCCGCCTCTACCTGCTCGTATCCCGAAATGGATGTATTTTCCGGATAAACCATTTACTCAATACTCAAAAAAACGTAGGGATGTTTTTATTATACCCAGTCTTTTCTCTAAGGCTTTACATTGGTTTTATAATACTAATCCCAAAAATAACTAAACATATCCTCTGATACCAACTATAACAACCCTGCCATTTTATTCCACAATTAAACATAATTTATTACATAAACATTACATGATACAATATTGAAGATCAAGAGGGATAGTATCTTTGGGTCATTGGATCTTTACATAACCACTTAGTACATGAAAAACTTTATCTTTATAGAAAACTTCCTTTACATGACCACTACATTCCTTTATACTTATCATTTCATGGGATAACCTGAGGACAAGCGTAAAAAAATGTGGTGAGCTATAAAGCCTAGTAAGGGAATAATCAAGGAATAACGTGAAAAATACAATACATGATATAAAATAGGAATATCAATAGAGAAAAAGAGAATCATAAACATAGAGGCATGATAAATAATCATAATCATAACATGAAAATGTGTCAACAACACTTAACATGGAATTAGCATGAGCCAATGCTCATTTTCACATGGAGCTTGAGTAAATCCCCATTTAACATGAAGCACGATTAAAACCTAGTTCTACTTGAATTAGCATGAGTAAACACCGATTTCATATGAAGTATCATGATAATATACATTACCCAATGCATTGGAGCTCTATAAGGGAACACCATTCTTAAACCATTAATTTCATGCATAACTGTTTCACATGGATCATATAACATGGATTCATAAAACAAAATAATTCATTACATGATATTGGTATGTGGAATTATTACATTTAATTTTTAATCAATAAGTTAATATGCATAATGTTGAATACCCTTGATATATAAATGGTCATGGTATTTACTACACAATGGCATTGACTCAGAAAATCAGTGCAATTTCGGCAGCATACCGACGAGGCGTTAGAATTCATAAAAATGGTTGATGATTGAGAAAGTGGAGTCTCATAATATTTACTTGATATGGATAGTAAGGGTTCATATATATACATGTCCTAAAAGTTTTATGGAAATTTGATTCATGATATACATGATTTTCTTAAATGTAAATGAGGAGAGAGAAATTCCTTTCAGAATTTCGGCATAGTAACGGGTTTACATGGTAGGAATTTAATGAGAGATAAAGGGGTCAAAAATAATTAAAACATTAAGAGGGAATTATGGGGGAGGTGATAAACCATACCCCATAATTTATAATCTAACATAAAAGGGCATAACAACATTATGAAAATTGGAAAAAAATGAGAAAGGAAGAAAAACCCTTACTTGGAAGTATTCTTCCAAAGGCTTGAGATATGCTTCAGAGAGGATTATTGGGAGCTTGGGGAAGCATGGGAGAATTATAAAGAGAATTGGGTAGAGTTTGGAAAAACTCCAAAGGCCTTGATTGAGGAGTAATTGGGAGCATGGGTGGGTTTATTTAGAAAAGTTGAGAGAATTCATTATTATTTTGGTTGGTGACCCACACTTTAAACTAACCCAAACCAGAAACCTGACCATGGTTTTTGCCAATGGGTTTTTTCAAAGGGAAGTGAAAAAAAAAATTATATGTCCAATTTCTGAACATCTTTAAATAATGGGGTTGCTTATATGGTGGTGAGTCACACTCCTAATAAAAACATATGTAAAAAGACAAAATGATAAATAAGTCTTGCAGGGTCCACAAAAGCTTTGTAAAGTAAATAAAAAAACCCAAATATCCCAGTATTTTAATGTTAAAACATATATTGGACTAACATAAGGTTTATATAATTTTATTATATCAATATTAGGTAATTATGATGTCATAAAACACATTATATATTTAAATGGTATTTAATTTTAACCCAAAAATTATATTGTCTTAGAAAATAATGAAAAATTCATTATTGGATAATTTCGACATCCTGATTCCAGAACTAATATTCATATATCTAAATAATTTTTTAAATAATTTAGTTATAACATTTAAAATAAGAACCGATATTTATCAAAAATTGATGGGTTTTCACAAAAATGGCTTTCAAACCATAATAAAAATTAGAATTTCATTCATAAAAGTATAAGATCATTTATATTTAATAAAAATTAATTTAATAATAATAATAATATTTTTTTAAAATATTATTTAATTCAAAATACCATTAATTTATCACAATATATTTCTTAGTTGAACATTAATTAAAAATACAATTTCATCTTTAAAAACTATGTACAAGGTAACAATAATAAAAGGAAAGTATATTTATTATGATATAAAAAAATAATGTACACAACAATTGTACTAGGGATTTGTTACATAATTCCTGAAAACAGCCGCAGAAGAACTAAGGGTAAGGTGTTTGATGGTGAAAGACTCTTGGGGTGTCTCAGATAACATTGCACACGTGGTGTTCTTTATCAACTTTTACTTCTCCCGTAAATGATTTTGTTCAAGCTTGACATGATGAAGCTAGGCTTGGGATTGGTCAAAAGCGATGCCCAATGACGCCGCATCTTTTCTGAGCTCCGAAAAATGGTATTTGTATGGAGCAGATCTACTGGATGATGCCATCACATCCTTTGTCTGATTAAATTAGATTGTTAATTCCCTATATCTATACTAATCATGTGATTAATGTTCTACGACTATATTACCAATGGTCAAAATTCGTAAAATAATACAAAAGAAGTTGAAATATTATATAAACATTTTACATAAAGAGAAATTTAATTAGATCAAAAGGGATTTAAATTTAATAAATTTTTGGACTTACCAGTTGTATTTGAAACAAGACTTTATTTACATGATAATTAATGTAAATCCCATAGAAAAAATACTGAATAATTTTCTCAATATGAAAGGAAAATATAATCAAATCAGTGAACAAATCAATATAATAAATATCATTTGAATTAATTCTATCACTTCTATAAGGAAAAAATAAATTCATTTCAGAGTTATTATCACTATGATTTTTATTATACCTTAATAAATTTATTGAAATACAAGGATATCCATTTGGTGTACTGAATAAATAAATTTCTCTATCTTCAATGTTATTAACCATTTTGAATAATTCATAGAAATAAATTATGTATATTAAAACATTATTAATATATTCGATTATATTAACAAATTATTTAAAAATATAATAAGATTAAAATAATCAATAAATCATGTAATAACTCAATAACAAATATATTCTCTTGATATTAAATCCAACAATAACATATATATCATGTATCATTAAAAATAGAATATGGTACTTTCATTATATATATATATATATATATTAATACACTCTTTTATATCATATAATATTTTAAGAAATGTTAATAATATACAATATGACTACCCAAAAATCATATAATAATTTTTTTTGGGATTTGGTGATATTTATTTTAAGAGAAAATAAGAATTATATGGTATTAATTGCAATTTTGTCCGATAAAAATTGATTTTTGGATATGGAATTAGAATTCCAAATCAATAGTCAAATCGAAATAATATTGATTTAATTAATTACACCGTTCTATTATTGAATACATGGGGATAAAATATTCGGAATCATGTAAATAATATAAAAGAAGATATTTAAAGATTATCACATTTTATTTATTTATTTTTACCATTTATTTATTATTAATAAGGGTAAAATAAATATCCCCAGTTTAGTTAAATGATATAAAGAAGTATAAGTTATTTGGATCATGTATGATTTAAAAAATATTTAATTAAAAATATAATTTTTATAAATATCAAAATAAATAAAATATGGGCTGGATATTCTATGAAAGTATTTACATTGAAAAAATATAATATTTTTTCTTAAGATAATATAAAAATGATAGAGAATTGTTTTGTTAAAAAATAAAAAAATTATCCTCTTAAAAAGGATAAGAATACAAAAAATAGAAAAACACATTTATTCAATTATTATTTCAAATAATGTGTACAAACATTTAGGGGTATGTGTTATAGTTTATCTCACTAGGATATTAAGATAATGTCCCTATACAAGTGTAGATAGAATAATTCATCTTCATATTTATTAGTATTCATCAATTATATAGTTATAAGTATAAAATAAAAAAGGAAATATTTTTAATAATATACTTTTTTATATGGTTTAATTTTGAAATTTTATAGAGTTTCATTGATAAAATGAATTTAATTTCATAATTCTTAGTTTTTAACTTATCTTATATTGTGTTTCGAATTTTATTTGAATAAAATATTTTTAATAATAGTGAAAAATTCTCATTATTAGTGGAAACATTATTTTCTTTTACTTTATTTACAAGGTAAATTTGTATTTTTGATTCATTTAAAATTTTAATCAGCCTACGTCTATTTAACTAAATCAAAAAATGTGTTTTAAAAGGTATTTTTTATTGAATTTAGTATAAAAAAATTTAATATTTTAAAAGGGTATTAAGAAAAATTTTCTTTTATTGCTATTTTTGGGTTTAATTTAAAATTAAATTCGACCAATTATAAATTTTTATTTCAAATCATTTATTCCATATTTCCAATCAGTGGGTTAAAATTTTGTATATATTTCTTCTTTTATTTTTATAAATTAGAATAGTAAACATAGTAATTTTATTACCATGAAAAGGGTAAATTTTTAATTTAGATTCAAAATAAAATGATAATAAATATTCAGTGAACAAAATATATACCAAAATATTATTTTATATGTAAATATATACCATAATAATACATGGTTTTAATTTTTGACCTTTTTTTCACTTGGATATGATTATGACCATTATAGTATTTGGTTTAATAAAATGTAATACTTATCATACTTATGTTTTTAATAAATGTAATATTTTTAATATGGTGTTATCTAGAGGTTATGTTCAAATATATACAAAATATTTAAATAATAATGATTAATATTAATAATTTAAATTTATTTTAAATTTTTATTGATTAAATAATTACGTTAAATTCTTATCCTACACTAATGCAATAATTATTAAATTTTAGTAGAAATCAAATAAAGTATATAAAAAATAATAAAATAAAAATAATTTGATATATTGAAACTAATAAAAGAAATTTTTTGTTGACCGTGACATTGTCGGATACTATAAAATATTTATTCATTTTTTTCTTTCCTTCATTATGTATTTAAATTCAATGTAATGAATAGTATCAAATTTGAAATTTTAATTATTACAATGTAAATAATATTTCATTAAATGATATAAATTTTTTAAATATCATAAATTCATCAAATATAATAGTATATGGTTTAATATATCATCCATGTTCCATCTATGTGTTGTTTTTTCAGTTTATAGTAACTATATTAGACATCAAACTATTAAAATCACTAATGTCACAGTAAAAGTTAAAGGGGTTAAATAAAATTTAAAAACAAGAAATAAGGGTATAATTATAGTACAAACAATTATATTTTTTATTAAAAGATTTTATTTTGACTGATATTAATCTTATATTAAAAAATAATCTTTTAATCCATTTATAATTTCAAAAAATCTATATTTACATATTATTTCAAGAAATTCCAAGAATTCCCCTCCCATCTCTGATAAAAGTGAACCTACACTTTTATTTTCATCATAAATAAAACATATTTTCCACAACCATGTAATACCCAAATACCTTCCTAGAATCCATACCCACAATATATATTTATTTTTATACGTATAATACCAATATTTGTGGACTTAATGTGTTAGAGATTGATGGATTTCTGAAAAAGATGTATAGTTTTTATCAAAAAAATTTAGTTTTGTTTCTTCTTCCACTTCACTAAAACAATATAATATCCTGAAAAAATAATAAATTGTATATCATACATATTATTAAATGTTATTATGTTAGTGGCATGACCAATATATTTCTCATCATCAAAAAAGGGAAAAGAAATGGGGAATTACTAGCTCGTAAACCAATGTAATTTATTTTACATCACTTTCTCCCATGAATGGTATTAGGGATGGAATTAATGTTTATATAAAATATATATGACATATTAATCATTCTCAAATTATAATATATAATTTACATTTTTTAAATTTTCCATTCACAAAAAAATTATAATGTCATTCGTTCAAACATATGGACCACCACAACCATGAAGCATTGTGCTTAGATTCTCAGCCCCACATCACATGGATGATATACATAAGTATAATTAAATATTTATTACTATATATATGATATTATTATATATTTTTAATTTTAAAACAATACTTATCTTCTCTTCATAATTATCTATGAAAAATTGATAAATTACTCATGTGTATGTATGACCAACCATCTCTATGATTGAAACATAGTTCATTTTTCATAACTATTTTTAATGGATGGATTTAAAATTTTAATTTATGAAAAAAATATATCTATTCAATGATTATTATTTTTGAGATGATGGAATTATGACTACTTTGACGATAATCAACATAGAAAAGTAATTTTGGACTTATGTATAGACTATTGTCAGAACATCTGACCTAAAAATAAATGATTATGTAATTGTAATAAAATAGTAATATTTTATATGAACGGAATAATTAACATTAAAATTTTCTTAATAAATTAATAAATTAATATAATTTTATTTTTTTGGATGATAAAGTACATACATGACTAATCGAACTTGAGGTATGGGGAATTATTTTGAAAAATAATATTTGAAGTCCCTCTTTCATTTTGTTATAAAAGAACAAAATGAATATTTCTAAAATGAAAATGAATGAAAATATTTTCAATCCATAATTACCACATAATTATTTTAACTTTTCATTAAATTTTTACATGTATATTTTCAAAAAATGTTTTCATTTGTACTGTGTCAATATTTAAAAAAAGTGATTTCCAAAGGAAAAGGTTATTTTCTATAAGAATATTTTATGATTAATAAATTGATCATTTATGTTTATTATATGGATCATCAGAATTTTTTATATGATGGGTGGTAACATTATTAACCAAATTATGGGTGGTTACATTATTTAAAAAATATGGATGGTTACAATATTAACTATAAATGGATGGTTACTTTATAACCTTAAATGTATTGGGTACTCTGAGAAAGAAGTTGACCCAAAAGTCTATTCAATATGTATGAGGGATATAGAAATTTATAACCTAATTTATATGATTAAGTTTAATGTATTTTAAAATGAGTTTTCATAGCAATTTTTTAATTTTCAAATTGTAATACAATAATACTTTTAAAAATTTGATTACTTTTTTGGTTAAAATGTAATGTTATTAGGAAAATGTTTTTATGGGTTTTCACAATATTAATGGGATTCTATATTTTAGGTCCCTTAATGATTATATTTTTCTATCTACTTTTTTCAATTGTTTTTTACAATGTTTAAGGGAGAGAGGGGACATTGATGAGTTCCTGACTAAAATGGTGAAGAATCGCCTTGAAATGAAATAATGTTTTATTTTAATGACTTATGATATATATATAATTGATACTAGGAAGAATTTTCAACATATAATGTTTGGGTTTACTATGTATGAGTTTTTACTAATTATATAAAAATCTAAACCAAAAATATCCTTGGGAATGTTATAATGTGAATTCAAGATTAATATAACTAGAATATGTAATGTTTAATTATGAGTGCATACATTTTGTATAAGAGTAAGGTTTAGAAAACTTTAGCAGCAAGGATAAGGTTAATAGAATAACTATAAATTATTATCACACTATATGTATGATTATATGATATAAAATTTGAATATTACCATGTTACTTCATCTAAACTATGTATGTATAGAATTATTTTTCATAGAAATAATAAATAGGATGTGGTGGGAAGGAATTGATATGAATTTTACATCCGAAAATACAAATCTGAAGTTGTTGGAATTTGAATAGAATTGTTTATTGTAGCAATGGATCAGTTAACACTGTCTATAAATGGTGGTGGAATCTATAATATAGAGCATCCAGATCTACCACAGAAAAACATGATGATATTAGTACATTTTGTTTGACTACATCATGATTCATTTAGTGGATCTATATATCCAATGGTAGATGATGGGGGGATTAATTCATAGGAAGAGCTATTTGATTTCATAGGGTGTTCTGAGCATCAATATACAACCCTTATAATTTATTATTTTGAAGGTGAAGTTCATCGATTGTAGTCTCTGAAGAAGAATACTAGATAGAAATATTTTCTTCATTCCTTGAAATGGGATAATATTATATATATTTTTTCCAAACAAATTCTTCCCTAAGACTATTTGACTCAGAATATAGAGACAATTTTCTGAAATGAAGTGGAAAGATAATGAATTTGTGGCTATGTATGAAGCCAATTTTCCAGGGATGTTTTGGGACGTAAAAATGTATTCTCAGGACATTAAATGTAAAATTAAATTATTTTAATCTATTTTGAATCCAATTTTACAAATATATATCGATTCATGATACTTTTAATACTATGTGAATCTTTTTATTTATGAAAAAAAAGTTGAGATGGAGTTTTACTAATGTATATTCCTCATGAATTAAATAGTAAAAAATTAGATGGATGAAAATTATTATAGAATCATTTATAAAATAAATTTAAATGTAATAAAATGAAATCACCATTTTGTGATAAGTGTGGTATAAAGAATCTTGGGTAATTTTTCATGAAATATGGGAAATGTATTCGATGTGGAAATTTTTGTCACATGGCTTATGGATGAACGAAAAATGAGCATACAAAAAATGAAAATATAATGGTAAGATGCCTTACTTGCAAAGATTTTGGAAATTATGGAAAGACATGGTCAATGTTTTTTAACGCATACTTGAAATCTTCAATATTGTAATAAAATGTCTATAGAAAAATATTTCCCACTATTATGGTCGCTGTTGGTCCATTAAATCAATTTGTTATAGGTATGTTATAGGTTTATTCAGTTTATGGAAATACCCTTTTTGATTCTAGATCTTAACATTATTTACTTTTTTATAAATTTTCATGAATACTTGGAATGTCATATCCTAAATGCATGATTTAAATTTTGTTAAAATCTATAGATGAATGAATTAATGAAACCATTATTTATTGGAATATTCCAATTATTATCGATGAAATTATATTTCATGGAAATAATTTTGATCTACCCATAATAGAGTTTAAAATTATTTTGGGTGTTGATCAAATTTTAGTATATCACGATAAAATACATTTAAGATCAATGAAATTTTCATTCAATGATTTCATATCCTTGATAACCAAAAAAAAGTTAAGATAATGATTAATGATATTAGTGACATGTATCTAGATCATGTTGTTGAAAATAAATAACTATTCAAATGAATGATGTGCCTATAGTTAATGAATATATGGCTGTTTTTTCTGATGAATTTCTTGATGTTATTACTGATTAGGAGGGTAATTTTTCTATTAAATTAGTTCCTAATGGTAATATTATATATTAAAACCATTATTTAATTGATCAAATAAAACATTATGAACTGAAAAATAAAATTCATGGGTTTCTAGATAAAGGTTTTATTGAACGAAGTCTTCACCAAGGGATGATCTGGTTTTGTTTTTTTAAAAACAGTTACATAATGACTTTCATTAATTATAGATCTAAGAATAATTTAATTGTTACAAAACATTAAAATTTTCCATATATATATGATTAGAATGGTCTTATCAACTGAGAATAGTTCTATTTGAATGTTAATAACAGGTCAGGGTACCATCAGTTAAAGGTGGGGGATGAATACTTTGCAATTATTCTTTTTCAAAGTATTTATGGTCACAATTAATTAGTAGATATATCCATTAAGTTATCTAATACACTATTGATATTTACTGATATAATGAACGTATTTTTTTATATTTTCTTGAATATGTTTGTTGTTTTTATATTGATGATATACTAGAATACTCAAAAATTTATGAGGAACATGAAAAAAACCTATGGATTTTATTTCAAATACTATAATAAATGAAAATATGTTGAAAATTTATTAAGTGTGAACTTTGGTCACCAAATTTTTTATTACTCATATTATCTATAAATATAGAAACACTATTTCCCATAATCAATCTAAATTTGTTGAAGAATGGAAAAAAGTAACAAATTACATAGATATTCACAGTTTTCTTTGATAGATGGGTTTTTATTGGTTGTTGGTTGAGAAAATTTCCCAATTTTTATCAAAACTACTATGTTAACTCAGAAGGGAGTCAGCTTCATCTAGAAAAAAATAATGTTATGAATGTTTTTTTAATATAAAAACAAGATATGTGAATGATATTCTTTTGGACATTCTTCAAGAAATGATGATTTGTTAATATATTACAATGCTTATTTGAAAGGAAATTGTTTTTTTCTTATGAAAAAATAAAATTTAATTGATTATTTTTTATTTCAATTATGTCTAAATAATAAAAATTATTATTTTCATTATTTTCAAATAGATACTATGTTTTTCTCATAAAAAAATTTTAAGCATCATTTATAGGAGTAAAAGTGTCAAATACATACCTGTCAAAACAATTTAAGGTATATATTCACTCATATAGAGTTGGACATGAGGAAAATAATAATATTGTATCTAATTAAGGATTTTATTGCATGATCTATTAGCATATTAAAATAGTAAACAATTTTGTTGACTCTTTGATTCTGAAAAAAAATTATTCATTAACCATACTACTTGTAAAAAATAATCATTTAATTATTAATATGATGAATTTGATAATAAATTTTTCATATGAAGGAACATTCCATAATTTATTCTGGCTGTTAGTATAATTTTCAATTTTAAAATTAATTATGGTGGCTGAAAATGAAGAAAATGTTTTATATAAAGATATATAATTAGTTTAGTAGGGTATGTTTCTTAAAATCAAAGTTAATAAATAAGTTTTCTGATATATCGAATGAGATTATTTGTGTTTTGTGGTTCACATTTAAATAAATAATTTTTAACTGAATATCATAGATCAAAATTTTCTATTCATCTTTAAAACACGAATATTTATAGAGACCATACAAAGTTTTATTTGTGGGATGGAATGTAAATAATTATTTATGACTTTTCCATGAAATATTTTACTAGTCAACTTGTTAAGGAATAATGATAATTATCAAAGTGTATGATTCACTATTTTCTAGTACCATAGTAGAATTATGAAAAAATATCCAGGGATTTCATAGTGGGACTATAAAAGAATTGATGAGGTAATAACGAATTTTTAGTTATTATGGATCGAATGACTGAATTTTCACATTTCTGTTCCATTTCAGATATGATGTACTTAGATCAAATTTCTCAACTATATTTAGGTTAAATGGAGTAACCCTCTCCATTATATATGATCTTAATCCTAGGTTTTATTCTAATTTATTAAAATTATTTCAAAATTCATTGGGAACAAAATTAAAATTTTGAAATTCC
Source organism: Viscum album (assembly GCA_963277665.1). Taxonomy (NCBI): domain Eukaryota; kingdom Viridiplantae; phylum Streptophyta; class Magnoliopsida; order Santalales; family Viscaceae; genus Viscum; species Viscum album. Next base: position 92,373,065 of record OY728164.1, read on the forward strand.
ATTCATCTCCATTCTGATGGATAATCAGAGTGAACAATTAAGAGCTTGGATGAAATTCATCATTATTTTTTAACGTATTACTAGGGAATCGTGATTCATCATCTTGTATTATTTTAGTTTATCATTAATAATAATTTTATTCCAATACATAAAAGAATCCTTTTTAGAAACTATATATAAATCAGGGTTATACCCTAGCATTTTTGGATAAATTAGATTAATAGAATTTGATCATCCTATAATTAGTATAGTAAATGTCTATGAACGTAAAAATATTTTTTAAACATTATAGGAATGATCAAATGAGGAAGAAAATGTATTCATATGATTGGAGGATAGTCCTTTAATTCAATGTAGGTTATCATGATTTTCATAAAAAATATCAATAGAAAAAATTTATTCATTTTTCTAAAAACAGGATATTAAGTTCACTATTAATGGGAATAAATGAAATATTTGGGACACTTGGTCAAGTTTCTTATAGAGTGTCAATTCATAAATGTATATCACTAGAAAATAATGTTTTTTATGATGTAATGTTAAAAATTCATGTTTCTAATCCGTCACATGTTTTCAGACCAAATGAAGATCAATTAAAAGTGAGTTAATCTAATGAGAAACAACTTATTCATGATTTTAGAGGGAAACTATTGCGAAACAAGATAATTCAACAAGTTAAGGTTTAATAGATGAACTACATTGTTGCTGTAGAAACCTAAGAATATAAAGTTGATATGAAGGAATGATTTATACAAATGATTAATATGTGAACATAACTATGAGGATTTAATATACATGGAGAATAATATAAAAAACTATAAATAAATAGAATATATGTTTTCATATTTATTATTATGGTTGAAATAAATAGTTATAAATATAAAATCAAAATAGGGAAAAGTTTTATTATTATAATGTTTTATGGAGATAAATAATAAAATATTTGAAATTTAAATTGAATTATGTTAATTTTAGTTATTAATTATTCATTAAAAAATAATATTAGAATGAATTTTTTATAATTTTCTAAAAATATTTATTTTTACATCAATAGTGGAAAATATCATTATTTTATTGGAAACTAAATTTTCTATCAGTGAATTTATAGGGAAAAATGACTTTCTGGATTATTTTTATATCATAATTATGTAATTTTTATTTAATTTAGTTGAATTAAGGTTATCAAAATGGATTTTGATACGTTAATTTTGTACTCAAACATTTTTTATTTAATATGATCATTTTTTTAAAACAATTTTTAATTGATTTTTTTCCAGTTTAATTTTAAATGAAATTCTTAAATTTTTATCTTTTTAAATTGAAAAATTTTATTCCTTATTTGAAATAATTGGGTATAAATTTATTAAATAAGACCTATTTATTTTTGGGCAATAAAAATAGAAATCTTAGTAGTTTTATTCTTAAAATAGAGGGTAAATCAAATAATTTAGGATAAAAATAAAATGATACGAACAGTTAAATGACCCCAAACACTTATCTAAATATTACTAGGTGATTTTATCTTGATTTTAACATCTTAATGGTTGAATTTATATCCTTTTGGGGTAAAATAGATAATATTATGACCATTATAGTATTTTATTTAATTTAATGTCAAACATTTGTCATAGTTGTTTTTATTATGTGTTATATTTTTAATATGGTATTATATAGAAGATAAGTTCGAATAAAAATAGTATTTGGAATGTAAATTATTTATATTCAAAAATTCATCTTATTTTTAATTATTTTTGAAGAAATAATTACCATAAAAGTTTAGACAACGATGGTGCAAAAATTATTCCATTATTAAATAAATTACTTAAATTATATTAAAAATAATAAATAAATAAAATTTGTGGAATTTAATATTATTTATGAATTCTAAAGATGAACATGAAATATATAGGATATAATTAAAATGTTTTTTCTAATTTTTATATTTTTTTTGAATTTTTTTACTGTTAGAAATTTTTTTATCAAAATTGATAAAGTTAATATATTATGGAAAATAATATTATATATAATGACACATATATTATAAAAATATTTCATTCATCCAATTGATTATGATATGGTTTAAAATGTAAACCATGTTACGTTAATGAGACTTTTTTCATTTTGTAGTAAATATATTAACTATCAATGACTAAGAATACATGATGTCATTATAACATTTAAAGTGGTTAAATAGTGTTTAAAATCGAAAGATATGTCTATAAATATAGTCAAAACAAGTATATTTTTTCTTTTATGAGTATTTTTCGACCCATAAACAAATTATAATTTGAAAAATTATTTTCAATCCATTTTTATTTGAAAAATTATTTTTATATATCTAATATTTTGAGAAATTCCAATATTTCCCATTCTCTATCTTATAAAAGAGAACCATGTCTTCTCTTTTACTCATTCATAAGAACTCATTTTTTAGCTAATGAAATCCTGATCACTTCCTATATCCCCTAACAACATTATATGTATCTTTTTTGGAATAATATCGACCATATAGTTACTATTGTGTTAAGGAGTAGAGAGTTTCCATAGAAGATGTATAATTTTTATCTTCATGCATCAGTTATGTTTCTTATTCTACATAAATAACAACTTATTAAAACATGATAAAATAATAAATCCAATATCCTTCATATAAATAGATGTAATTTTGTTAGTGGGATGACCTACAACCATATCAACATCCTTTAAAGTGAAAATTAATTCCTGATTAATGTGTCTCATAGAGTACAACCACACAAACAGATGTAATTCATTTTCAATCACTCTCTCTCAAGAGTGGTATAATGTTGATATTAATTTTTATATATTATACACAATAAATATTAATCAATATTAAAATAGAAATTATCATTTAAATTTTTACCATTAAATGCACTGAAAAATGACAACGTAGTTTAAGTGTACGTCTGGACCACCGCCTCCACAAAGTGATGTGATTCATAATTCAACACCACAGTATATTGATGATATGTATAATTATATTTAACAAAATGTAATTTTTTAAATTATATTAGGATCATTTTTTATTATTAAATAATATGTACCTCATTTATATAATGACTATTGAAATATCAAATTGATACATATCTGTTTGTATGACCTAACATGTCTAGGATTATAACAAAAAACATTTTCATAAAATTATTTAATTTATTAATTTAAAAGTATAGTTGATGAATAATAATGATGATCATATCATTAATATATTATGTTATATAATCGAATAATTATCACATTTAAAATAGTGAATTTACCAAATTAGTTTTGGACATAATTATCAAATATAATGAAAATAACTAATGTGAAATTAAATGACTATGTAATTTTATACACCATTGTAATAAGTGATATAAATGAAATAATGATCTGAAAAAAGGTTCTTATTAAAGTATAAAATTGATATTAGTTTTTTTATTGAAGATAATGGATATATATGGAACATAATATATAAAGTAAGGGAATTTATTTGAAATAATATTCCTATAATGTTAAACATTCATTATATTAGAATAGTCAAAAATGAATTTCATTCAACCTATACAACATGCGACTTTATTCTAACTATCATGATTCCATAACTTATTGATTTTTCATTTATAATTTTATATATATCTTTTGGAGGTAATATTTTTTGTTGTGTGGGTGTAGTATTTATAAAAAATGAATCTTTTTAAAATGAACAGGTTTTTTCCTTAAGAACGATCTTATGATGCTATATTTCTTGATTAATGTTAATGATAGTTTCCCTGGGAATTTTTAATGATGAATGGTTGTTATAATATTAACCAATTACTGGTGGTTATGATATTAACTAGTGATGGGTGGTTCTATTATAAACACTGGTTAGCTGGTTACCTTACAAACTTTAATGTATTTGGTAATCAAGAGATGATAGTTGACCATATTGGTTATTCCATCTGTAATAGTGATACATAAAATGATATCTCAAGTTATGTACCTACCTATTATGTTCATTATAATTATTTTTTTAGGAAATAATTTTATTTTAAATAGATTAGATAATGGTTTTTTAAAACGATAATTCTTATTTTAGTGTAAAAATATATCCATTTAAGAGAATTATTTTATGATTTTTCAATGGAATTATGATTTTCTTTATTTTATTTCCCATAATAATATTTTTGTTATCATTAAACGTTTAAAAAGTTTTTTATGTGTTTAAGGGATATTAGGGATAGGGATTTGGTCAAGAAAAAAATTGATTTATCATGAAAAGAAATTATGTTTTATTTTAAAGTCTTTTGTTTTATGGGGGAAATTGATATTTTGTAGAAGAGTAAACTTATTATATATGTGTTTAACTTATATTATTTTATCTTAAATATCTAAAACCCTCAAGCAGAAATATCCTTTCTAAAATAATAATTCTAAATATTGTATAAAATCACTTGAATATGTAATGTTTATAGTTGGGTACAGATATAAAGATTGTAAAATTTATTAAAAATCATTAATAATATACCATAGACACACACACACACACAGATATATATATATATATATATACATTTTATATTTTATTTTAATTATTAGTGAATTGATTTTAATGTTCCTTTCATGAAACATTATGAATCTGTTATTGAATATATAAACCAAATAGAATTAATGGGTTTATATTATAAACTTGTATTTATGCATGGATATTAAATAACATAACTAACCTGTTTTACTAAAATAATAATATAATATTAATAAAAAAATCATATACAAAGGTTAAAATTTTAGATATAAAAAGTGAATAATAATAAATAACCTACAATTGTTCTATATAATGTGTGAAAAAGTAAAATAACAATAGTTGTAATATATGAATTTTTTCTGAGACATGAATAAATGGGTTAAAAAGTGGGTTATAACATTGATATGTGGCACATAAAATGTTTATTCATCCACTATGTGGAAATAAAGTTTTTAATTAAGTATATATCAATTTTTATTTTTTACAAATCACTCTAAAATCATATTATTCATTATCTACATACATTTTTACTTGATGTAGATTATATTGTTTTCATTTTATAATTTATGGATACAATATCTTGTTTATATATTAGGTATAGTTGATAATCTAGTTCAAATAAATGTAACTATTTTTTTAATTTCATTTAATTATGCATTTATATGTGTTAAATAAAGGATTCATAATTATTAGAATTTAGGCCCCCACAAATATTACATAGTATATGAGAAATAAAAAATCAACAAAGGATTTTTATTAGTTTTACTCTAATGTGGGTTACTATATCATTATCCTATTTCTATTCAATTATAAAAAATGTATTTCCAATATAATACATTTATTATAGGTGGTAATCTATCAGGATTAACTAAAATGTATATTTCCAAAATGAATTAGTTTCCCAATAGTTGTATATGTAATATAGAATCATTTAAAAATATGGAGTTAAAATAAAAAAGTGTTAATAAATTCACAATGAAATACATCAACACCAATAAAAATATCTTATTTAAAACCATTTTTGAACATTAAAAATGAATTATTTCAACATCTTTTATAAATAATCTTCAATGTATCGATTTACGAACAAATTGAAATATATTATCAGCCTTTCTCTATCAATGAATATTTTCTCCACATTTAAACATACATAATTTTACATCATTATATATTTTTATATTTAATCCTCATCATGAACATATGTATATTATAAAATATTCTTAATTTGAAAAAAATGTGAAGAAAATGGAATCCTGATAACAATATATTAAAATTACAAAATATTCCTTATTAAAAAATAACCTAGTTTTTATCATTATAAAAGTAGTATAATCCTTTTATTTTTAATCAACCAAAATATCATTATGTGAATCTTAATAATACTTCTGATATTATCATTTAATTATTCATAAATGTTGACTTATATATTGTTACATAAACATCAGAAAATTTCCATTGTCCATAGTGTATATTCCATGTATCTTTGGTTACATAAAAAATCAAGTGTGCACAAATGTGCCTTATTATGGTGAAGTGTTCTTATTTAAGTCTTCGTACAATTTATTAACTTAATCATGAACCATCACAAATCACTGAGATGTTTAACCACAGAAAACAAATATAACATAGGCTTACATAATGTTACCTATCTCTGAAGAAATCCAATTTCATTTTACATGAACTTAATAAATAGTTAACCTACCAATAGAAGAAACTTTTCAGTTTTACATATCCACAAATACAATATTACATAATATATGAATCATCAAAATTAAACTTATATTTATTTATTTTATTATTTCATATTCTATGGAATACACACACATATTTTCTGTGGTATACTACAAATCCTTTATAATTAAAAATCAATTCATATAAAATCACTATGAGATATTAATTATAATTGGATATTCAAAATTATTATTACATATCTACTAGTTAATTTTATGTATTATATCAAAATCCAAGTAGTCATATCCAACCATGTCATCATATATCTAAAAAAACATCATAACCATACATTCAACTGAGAAAAATTCTAAAACACATTCCAGTACTTATATGATCTCTATGAATAAAAATAGGAAAACCATTAATAAATAAATTTGTTCATTGATATTTAATTTTAGAAACTATTTTCCAATTCGAATCATTCACCATTACACATAAATTAATCAACGTTTAAAATATTGACCCCATATTGATGTATAAAAATGTTATTTCAATAATTTCTCTCATTAATGAAACAAAAATAATTCCTAGTCAGTATGATCATATACCCATTAATAAACTAAAATATTATCCCCATTAGAATAATAATACTATTTTATGATTCCATAAAAAATATCATATTATTTATGATATTTTTTCATCCTCTAAAAATAGTATGAAAAAATTATTTGGTTATTTCAAAACTATTCATGTGATATTTTTAGGAGAGACATTTAATTTCATCCTTAATCCTTAACACATATTTCTTATAAGTGTGATTTTAAAAAATTATTTACTTTTTTTGTTTAAATATATTTCAACATCAAATTACAATTTATAACTGTATCCTTGTTGAAATAATATTTAATAGAATTATTTTAAGATAGATATGAGTTTCATATGAATTTTTATGGAAAATTATGCTCAATTTATCAATGAATATTATTATAATCTTCAAAAAATCACATAAACATCTTCTAGTAACTTTCTAAAATTCCTTTTTTTATGAATGCTTATATTTTTCTGATATAATCATCTTCATCAGTATTTTTTGTAACAAAATTATCTTCGATATTATGCCAATTCAATAAAATGTTTCTAGTAATAAAATTTTGAAAAAATGTTAATTTTCATTCATTGTTGTGTTCAACCAATCTAGAAACATTATTTCAGTAAAATCTTTTATTATTACTCTATTGAATTTTTTGTCTCTAATTAATAGTTTCATTGATAAATATATCAAATATAATTATTTTTTATTTTTATGTATACTTAGGTACAAATTGAAATTTTAATAACAAGGTCATAGTATAAACGATGTTGGTATAAAATCAATTAAATTTAAAAAACATAACCTTATTTCTAAATAAATATTAAATTATATTATATTATTCATTACATTTCCATATATTTTATATAATCATTATATATGTTGAAACTTTTTTTGTAATCATTCTTGAAAAATATCATCAATACTTATCAAAAATATTTATCATGTCCAAAAATTAAATATTTTCTCTAGAAAACCTATAATTAATGATTAAATGTCATCTAAAAAAGAATAGATTTTGAAACCCCCCAAAAAAAATTCCATGAACATTTCCAATAAGTATTCTACTTGTCTCTAATAAAAATTATGACATCAACATATACCATATTAATGAGAGTACCATTTCTCTCCCCTTCATATAAGGGTTTCTATCAACCATTCTATTTATGTTAATAATTTTTTTCGATGAAGTAATCCAACACATAATACCATGAATTATGACCCTATTAGAACCCTTAATGAACCATATTTCATATATAAATACTTCTATATCATGATTTTAATGATAAATATAACATGTTTCTCAATAAATATTTCTTTAGGATACTAATTCAAGAAATGGAATTTCTTGTCAATTTATGAATTTTATTATTACATGTGTGATAAAATTTATATAAATATTTTGATGATTTGAAATCATAATAAAGGTGTAAATTATTATTAAAAATCATTTGTTTGAACATTATATGGTCTTATTATTTTCAAACTATCATTTTTCATTTACTCTCAAAATTTTCAGTGATTTTTTTTTTGAAAACTGAGATGGATTATATGATATTATTTTCTTAAAGAGACGAAATAATATAAAATGTAGAATTCCATCCAGTATTATATAGTTTTATATTCATAATATTTATCCACTCTAGGTGTTCAACACCTCTATAACTAACTATAGAATAACTCGTGATATAAGAGCTATTTGATAATAAAATTACAATCCACATTAATTATATAATGGTTATTTCTTTATTGAAAATAAAATTTTAATGCCAAATATGTTTTTAAAACCTTAGGAAATTTTATAATTCATTTTATTTGGAACCCTCATCCTCATAAATTTTCTATGATTCATTATCAACATTTTTGATACATCTTCAGCTTTCTTTTATCTAAATATTTCAATATCCAATACTTTGTATTCATTTTAATTTATAAAATATATATCACATAGCTCAATATTTTTGTGGTTATTTTAAATTATATTCATACTATAGTTTACTACCATCCTATATAGTCAGTTTTTTATGTATTTGTATCCATTTTTATCCTACAGATTACCAATGGGAATTCAATATTTACCTCATTCATCAATACTTCTACAATCTAAATTATTTTTCTTCATCAAGCATGGAGTAATAAACACTATGATATATTTTACTGATGAATTATTTTTTAAATTAATCACAGATGTAGTAATATTTGATCAATGACTCATTAGTATTATTTTTTAGAAATTTATTATTATTTAAATATATTACATCTAAAAGTATTATTTGAGTGTTAAGTTAGACCAATTTAATATTCCTATTTCAAAAATTACATCATTCCTTCCCTCAAAAATCTATTTTATGGTGTGTAAAGAGTGGAATAAACTATGATATCCATAATTACATTTTGTTATTTAAGTATCATGTATGTATCTTTTTGGGAATAAAATTGTTATAAATTGTTACCATTAGAGCTATTAAATATTCTGGCATCGCAAAAGTTACGAATTTAAAAAATATATAAAAAAGTGAAAATAGAAACAATGGTTATTTTATACTTAAAAATTTATAATTTAGATGATTATTTTATGTAAAATGATATACGAATTAATTTTATCAGTTTTAAAAATCGTATATAAAAAAATTAAAATTAATTTTCAATTTATCATATTCATATAATCTTAAGATGAAATTATAGGATTTATTTTAATTATTTTATTTTAAGTGAATAGTAAAAAATATGATTTTTAAAATAATTTTTTTAAATAAATAGGAATATGCATAAACATAGGAAGCATGTTTCTTGAAAATCTATATAACATTTAAGTATTAGTATATTTTCTAAAATATCATGGTTGATTTAGAAATCAATATTTTACATTTAAAACATAAGTAATATTTTCAAAAAATTTATTTTGAACACGTAATTATTTTAAATTTTGTTTTTATATATTTATTCAAATGAATTTAATTTTAAATTAAAAAAATGGGTCCGAAATATTTATAAAATTATAATTTATTTTTAACTATAGTTATTAAATTTTCTTGGGTAAATATTAGTAAACATGGTAAAATAGTAATTTTAAAAGGATAATACTTTTAAACATATTTTTACTGTTTTTATTTTAACGTGATCGATTTTAAATTAAAAATAATAGTTTAATTTTTAATCATACATAATACTGACTTAATGATCATTTAATGGTTAATAAATTATTGATAAAATTAAAAAAACTTAATGTCTATGAATTCATTTTTCAAGAGAATTTATTTTTCAACACATTAGATTTTTTTATCCAATTGTAAATTATATCCTATAATGAAATTAAATTAAGAAAAATGTATCCCATTAAGGATTCATAATATTTGAATTGGATAATAATTATCTAAATATTAATTAATTAATTAATTTATTTACTTGATTAATATATTATTTTGAGTAATATGTGTTTTATTTAATATCATAATATGGCTTGAATTTTACTAAAATTACATGAAATTTAGAACTTATAGAAAACTATTTATAGGATATAAATTATTACATAAAATGTTTTCACACATTAACTCAAATAACTCACCTTACATTAAAAAATTACTCTATTCTTACCCATTAATATTCTTTTCCATGGAAGAGTACCACATCGTTACATATAATATGGCGATCACTTCCACACATTCAATAATCTACGCATATTTTGAATTTTCGTTCAAACCCTACACTTGTTTTCTCTCTTTTGGGAAATTTAAATTCCCTATTGTCCAAGATAACCACAAACATGACTAACTACCTAAAATATAAGGCCTACATTAAGAGAAATTTCATGTTCTCAATATAGGTATCAGATCATTCACAATGTTTCTTTATTATTATATCCTATATGAAACAACCATAATGTTAGAATAATAATAATAATAATATAATTAGTTGATTAGATATTATTATAAAATATTGAAAACCATTATTTATTATATTCCATCTTATAAAAGAATCTTCATTTGTGCATGTGTGCGGATTACTGCATACCCAAAGTGAAAATTTAATTTATTCATCACCATCTTTTGTAGGTGACCTTAATGAGATTATTAAGAAATAAATAAAACATTTATAATATATTTAATATTCTCAAATTATTAAAATATATCAACATTCAACGACATAGTAATTGGGTAACAAAAATGATAATAGAGTGTTTTGAGGATTCCACCTACATGAATTAATGTGTTTCTTTCTACATCCCTTAAAAATGTTGATGGTTTTAGTTTAAAATGATTTAATATGTATAATATATATAACTATTATTTTTACTTTTGGATAAATCAAAAAGTGATGATAATTATATTGAATTCTATCAATGTCGACACATAACCAAAAAATAGTTCATTAATATTCTCATTCTCAATAATTGAAACTAAAAATCCCAGGTAATGGTATTATAATATTGTATGACATTATAATACATTAATTATACTACTATCAATGGATTGATAATGATATATTTTTCGGGATAATGGAATATCAAAACCAAAATTATAAACACTCTTAAAAAAATTTATGATTATTAACACCTAATATTGATTAGTGGTCACAAAAATCATATATATAAAAAGAATTGTTTTCAATAAAAAATAGTAATATATGAGAATAAGAGAATAAATTAATTATTTAACATTTTTTACATTATGATATATGATGTTATAATATTCCATGGTAATCATGGGTTTGTCAAATGAACATGATAATTTAAAATAAATTATTGAGTTGCACAATTCATTATTTACCATCATCTTTCCAAGAAATTTCCTATTGATTGATTCACTTTTCTTATTAATGTATAAAATTGTTTTCAACCAAAAACAATTTCATCTAAGGAAATATTTTAGTTTCTCTTAAAAAATGGTTCATTATGAAATGGGAAACATAATTTTATATATTATAATAGAAATTACAATGTGTTTTGAAAAAAAAATATTATCATGATTTTGTTCTCATTATAATAAAATAATCTATCTATCATGAAATGATATTTTTATTTTATTATATTACTATACCTTTCTGAAAATTATATATTTATATCCTTTTATTTATTATGATTATCTTATATATTATGTTAATAAAACAAATTCTTTTTTAATAGTTTAATTAATTTTTGATAATGGATGTTTATATGTAGAACATATATGTATAGATGATGATGGGTGTGGTCACACATTTACCTATAATTTATTTTTAAATGATTATATATGGAATGAGATATTTCAAAATGAACATAATGGGGGGTTTTCACATAAAAGGAGCATGATGGTTTTTCTTACATTTTAAGGAATCAATAGAATGAGTTTGTTCACAAATGGACTATAATATCAGGTTTATTCACTCATTTTTTAATATTCATATGTATTTTCCACATTTTAATTTTTATCTAGAAATGAAACATTTATAAGTTTTTTATCATGTTATTACATGATTAATTATAAAATTTATTTCGAATTAATTCTAGGGTTTTGTGATTATTATTTTTTGGGAGTCATGAACCTTATGTTATGATCACATGTTATATGTTTTATCCTTTTTATTTTCCATGAATTCACCCCAATTTTATGATCTAATACATTATGATATATTTTTTCATTTACTGAGTGATTAATCTCAACCCTTTTTAATGTTTCTATTAACTGAGTTAGAAAATAATTTTATTATGTGAGATGTCTATGTAAGTTTCTATATAAGCATAATTAAGAAAAAATGGTTACAAGTGTTGTAAAATAAGATTCCAATATATTTAATTTCGATTAAGATGTACCTCATGGTAAATTAGTTTTAAAAATATTATGTTATTTACTATTTAAATTATGAAATTAATGTATTATTTCAGTTCGAATTAGCTTGGGTTAGTGTATTTGGTTTTATATAAGGGTTTAGTTGTTTTGGATAATATTTTAGCTATTTTTGGGAGGTTATTTTAGAATAAATTATGGAAAACCCTTCAAAAAATTTTAGATAACATCTACAAGATTATTTAATGTATATATTTTTTGGTTATCCTAGTGATATGTCCCTTTATGGGAAATTTATGTTTACTTGGTTTTGGAAAAAATGCATCATGCGGTAACAAACCTTAAAAGAGTTTGTCTAGTATATATCAATAATAATTATGGGCATCGTGAATGGTATCTTACTATGCGTCTGTTTTGGAACTCTATATGGATATTATTTGGTTAGTAACATTATATTTACAAACAATTATTAAGGATCTATGTATATATAACTAGTTAATTTATAAATCTAGTCATGGATAACCTAGATTGAAAACCATAAATTCACTATATAACCGATAGAAATCATTAGTGAAATTATTATTCTATGATGAAATATTCTTGTAATGTATAATTATTAGTTTATTTAGACTCATTTTCAGTTATACATTAGTAAAATTTATGAGGGTAACCTAAAATATATTAGTTAAAAATGGATGAAATATAGAATTTTGATATTTTCCCAATGGGAAACCTAACGAGATTGGGGAGAGAATGCAAAATCTCATGAAAATTCTATAAACAAAATCAGATGTTATGGGGAAAAAACAAATAATATTGATCATTGAAATTTATAATAGAGGTAGAAACATGCTATTAAGTCGTTTATGAGGAAATACCCACCCATTTTTAGTGGTACTTCTGTTCTACTGGTTTCTGAGCAGTGGGTCTTTATAATGGTAATGATATTTTTCTTTGTCATGGGGTTTTTACATGATAAGGTTTTCCTAGAAATTAATATATTAATAGGTGATTCTAATTGATATTTTAGTCTCATTATGAACACCATATAAATTTATTATAAAACTATATGATTATTAATTAACTATATAATCAATAACATATACAAAATACAACACTAAGATTAGACGAATGTTAAAATATTATTGTTTTATTATAAACATTATAAACTATTCGTTGTATAGGTGAGTTTTAATATAATTTTTTAGAAAATATGTATAAATGTTTTTATATAGTTTTTTTTATAAATGATGAATAATTATACAGTTTCTAGTAAAAATAATTAAACATTAAAAATATATATTCTGTGAATCAGTTATTTAAAAAAATTATTTGGAAAATATAATTAATTTCATAATTTTCTATAAATATTATTTTTTTAAAATTAATATTTTTTTAAATAAGTATATCAATGTTAACATAGTGTTAAATATTTGGGTTTTTCTAAAATCTTTTGTTTATAAGGGAATATTAAAAAATTTCAAATGGTCAAAACTCAATCTAATTCCACTAAAGATGAACCATAATAATTTAATGTTGATTATAAATTTATATGAGTATCCATTAATTATAAATAATATAAATAGTTACATTTGACTAAACATTATACTTTATATTTGTATAAGAACACTTCTAGACATAAAAGGCTTTTCTACAAAAAATGTTTTTTCATCGCATATTGGGGAATAATTATAAAATTTATTTATACCAATTATAAATATTTAATTTAATAAAATATATTAAATATATATAGTCATACTAATTAATATTTTTTTAATAAATATTAATTAATTATTTATCATAATGTATAATAAATAGAATAAAAATTGATCAATACAGTAGAAGGGAAAAAAATAATTAATGATAAAAATAATATTCTAATGTCCAAAAATTGATCCTAAACCATTCTATTAGGATATTTTATTATATTAATTGGATATGTTCACCTATGTATCAAATATATAGCCACTTGGTTTCATATTGTTTCGTTTTAAATTCATAATATTTAGGTAATATATATTAATAAAAATGTAAGTTTATTTCTTTTAATAACTACACTATTTTGTGATATTGATAAATGAAAAATGTATTCAATTATAAATATTAATTTTATGGAAAATTTATCTTTTATCTTTGTAATTTTTTTGAATTTTTATGTTATGAAATAATAAAATTAATTGCTAATGTAATACTGACGTAATATTATTTAAAATAAAATAAATATCAAATAAATGATTTTGAAAATATGAAAAGTAACATTAAAAATATATATTAATAGGTAAAATTATATTTTATGTATATATATAACAAGTTAGAGATGTTTTATAGGATAATATTCAAATTCCATTTTTGTTAATTTTTTTCCAATGTCAAATGATATAAAAATTAACAATAATTACATTAATGATATTTTAAAAAAATAGCATTTTCTTAAATTGTATAAAAAGTATAAAAATAATATAATTTCAAAATTTATTTTTATATGGTTCAAAAAATAATATAGGTTACATTTTTTTTACCAATTATCCATTTATTGTAAATATCTTGACCCGTAAAGCGTAAAACCATTCTAACTATGATATTTGTGAAAAAGGATTAATTTTTTAAAATCAAATGTATAAAGGTAAAAAAATATTCTAAAATTGTGAAAATTTATTTCTATTATAGTATGTAAACTCATTATTAACCATTCACACAATTATATTATTTTTTATCTATCATTCCGTGACGTATAATTTATATTGTTATAATATTTAATAAAATTTCAAAAGTTCCATCCCATTATTATAAAAGGAAAATTACATTCCAATATTTTCCAAACATAAAATTCATTTTTATTTTTATATGTCCCAAAAACATAACTTCCTTAATTCAATTACTACATTTTATATAACATTGATTCTTTAGAAGTCCCTCTTAGTAATGTGTTTTTTATAAACCTATTGTGGTTTTTCGAAGAAGAGGATTCATTATTAATAGAGTATTTTTTATTTCATCATCTATATCATAAAAAATTATTCAAAAAATGATGAAAAAATAAAATAATTTTATACCATACACTATTATTTTAATATGTTAACATAATAACATGTACCAATGCCCTGCTTCATCAATTGGGAATTGAAACCATTATTCGTATGTATGGAGGAATACCACATCCTGAACCAATGTAAAAGTTTTTCCAACACCACTGCTCACATATTTTTTTAATGAAATATTTACTATATATATATATATATGATATTTAGAAAATATTTTTATTTATTAATAAATTATATATAATAAGATTAATTATAATTCAAATCATTTTAAAATTTCAACTTTGTTCATTAATATTTGTGGATAGAAACCTCCCGAAATCATTGTTATTTATTTTTCAAAACCACATCACATGTATTATTTATATAACTTTATTTATTGATTTAATATTATATTTATGTTTTATTTTTCGTTTATAATAATAAAATAATACTAATTTTTTTCCATCACGATCGTTAAAAAATGGAAATGTTACTAATGTGTACATACATGTTATTGTCTCTATAATTTTAAAATATACCATTTTTCAAAACCGTCATTCATGGTTGGATATAAAAGTATAATTGATTTATTAAAATTATATCTCTATTTTTGTTATTATTTTTTGAATTATGAAATAATGACCTCATTTACAATATTAAACCTTCCAATGTAATTTCAGACATATGATTCGAATACCATCATCAAGTCTTATGTGAAAAAAATTTATTAAGTGATTAAATATGACCTATTATCAATTAAAATAAATTTATAATAAAATTGAGAAATATTATACATAAATTATTCAATTAGAATAAACTAATTAGTTTGGATGATAAATATCACATGTGAGGATTTAGATTTATGGTAAGTTATTTCTTAAGTCATTTGACATTATTTTGGTTATATATCTACATTTATTTCTATCCTATCCTTAGATAATTTGTGTAATTATATCTAAATGTATTTTGTTATATTTCAATTTCCTATTGATATTTCTCATAAATAATCACTTTTTTTATTAATAATCACATTAATTATAGGATATTTGTAAAGTATTTCATTTCAATTTCCACTCCATTGAGTCATATTGTGAATTATTAACCAGTGCATTTCTTGTGGTGTATATTTTTCTCATTAGAAGTATTTTAATTGTATATTAATTTATTCAGGATTATTAAATTTTCGTATCTTTTTTATTATTTCATGATGAATTTTTAAATGGAAACCATTCACATTTCTTTTTGTGATCGAGTATTTAATCCATGCATGTTTATTTTTTAAAATGTTTTAAAAAATTAATTTTTGTTATTAAAATAATTAATTAATGTAATTTTATGTTATCATTGTATTTTAAAATGTTTTGAATGGAATATTTATAATTTTTTGTGATAGGGACCTTTTAAAAATTCTTTACAAAATTAAAAACTAATGTCTTCAACGTATACGGGGTTCACAGACTTCCCCACCACTACAACATTTTTATAATATTATTTATCTTCTAAAAAACTAAAATTAGTTTATAAAGAAAAATATTTAATGAACTATTATTTTTATATTTCACTTACATTATAATTATATTTTATGATCACATTATTTCATTAAAAACATATAATTCTAATGAACAAATAGTCATATCTTATCATATATTAGTTTTATGGTTTTATGATTTCTATTGAGACATTAAATGTATTGTGATCATTGTATATTACATGACTCTTAAATGTCATTTATATTTTTCAAATGGATATGATTATATCCAAAATAATATATTACTATTAGATATGGGGTTTTACTATTAATTTTTTTGGTTCATTGGGGAAATCATGACAAATTTGTATTCTCTAAACAATATTGATATTTATAAATATTGAATATTGTTTAGGTATTTAATTAATCATTTAATATATTAGGAATGAATTAGAAATTCAATTAGAAATGGTTATCGATTATTAATATCCCCTCGATGTAATGAAAAGTATCATGACATAATTTATTTGACCAAACTAAAAGGTGTTCAAATATATATACCCATGGAATAAACTATATTGGTGTAAGGTCTTATTAGTATATATATCATGATTTCTAAATCCTGACATCAAAATTTTTGCATCCCATTCATTGATAATTTGGTTATTATTATCCATAATTTTAGTCTATTCATATTATCCTTGGATTCATTTTGTTCTTGTGTTATTGATTAAATGTAAATTGTTTTCACTTATTTAAATAGACATATTTATTATGCCTTATTTACCCATGATAGCTTCAACTATACCTAAATCATACCATGAATTTGATCCTAACCATTTTTTCCTTTCCCAAGGATACAAAGAATGAATATTTGAATGAATGAAAAGATTTATAATATTTACTGGAATAATTTATTATATTTTATGTTTTAAAATTAAATGTGATATTCATGTATGTATATTTTTTAAAAAAACTAATAAAATATTCGATACATTGTGGTATTATTTTTTGGGTCTATCCAAATCATAATAATGATACCACCATCTATGGTATACTAGTATTGGGGTCCTTATAATTTGCATCAGAGGATGTTTAGTAGGACCATGGAGATATTGAATTATGAAAAAATAGATTGAGGTACATGACCCATTGACTAACATTCAGGATAAGTATAAGTATATGATTGCATCTTAAAATTTCATTAATTTATATATTGTGTTTTTACTAGAAATAAACCATGTTTGGATACTACATGTGGATATGGATTTGGAATAGAAGAATCTATGGGAAATTTCCCTGATATGAATTGATTGAGAGCATTTTAGCCAGTATACTGGTGTTCAATGAGTGTTCCCTTAATGCACTCCTAGTTTGAAACTCCTAGGGGATATGATTGGGTTAATTAAATTTTTATATACATAACATTTTGTAGGATTTTTATTGATGATGATAAATAACGACTTATGGTAAAATGGTTGTGCATTATATTAAAAATAATATTTCATGAATTATACATCCTATAAATTATTATTTTTTCACACATTTAATATATTTTCTCACAGTAATTTATTTATTTTAGTAAATATTATAAACAAAGAGGAATCATGTTAGCACTAACTCTTGTAAAAATGTTATGATTACAAGAAACTAAATTGGATGATATCCAAAGAGAATTATATTGTTATTATGCCTAATCAGTTGTCATAATATAAGAATAATAACATTAACCTTAACCGAAAATGAAATTCAATAAAGTATAAAATGATAGAGTTTGATGAGAGATTTGATAGTGGGGATCATGGAGGAAATAAGAATAAATTTCCTTCATCTCCAAAATATGGGTAGAGGCACCCCAAAGAATTTCTCAAACGAAGGGGTAGATCTTTTCTATTTGGTAATAAATGACATTGAGAATCAAATATCAGATGTGTTCAATGTATTATTTTATTAAAATATGGGAATTATTTGAGTCAATGACATAATACAGGGATTATTTATTAGACCATGTAATTAATAATGCCACAAAAATTATTGAACTAGAATGATTAATGTTTCTATGTATAGTGATTTTATAATCTTATTTATATGTCTCATAATTATAATATTTTGGTTATAAAAATCTTGAAATATCAATGTATTGTTTCATAATTGTTTTTCATTATGTATTTTAAAGTGAATGTTGAATATTAATGATGGCATGGAAATGTGATATAATGTTAAGGTGATATTTCATAGAAATCAAATGATTGGGGGAATGTTACCCCAAAATATGCCCCTAATTTTTATGTAATAAATTTTTGTTGAGGAAAATGGATGATTGACATTAATGAAGTAAATTATATAATATAAGTGGCCTTGATAATGATTAGTGATTTAGTGAAAACATAATTTATGATGGAGTTTAATACATTTTAATATTCATTAAATACATTTGAAAATCAATGATTTCATTAAATAATAAGGATACTGATAAAATTAAAAGTAGTTATCTTTCAACTAAACTATTATATAGATCAAAGTATTCAAATATTCAGTATATAAAATTAAGTGTTACTTTATAATATACTATAGATTAATGTTATGACAATTTCTAAAAGTTAGTGACCTTATTAATATTTTTTTGGATTTTTAATTGGTTTAGATGCATTTTGGATGAATATTAAGGATAAATACATATAAAATGGATTAATTTAAACTTATTTTTATACCGTTGAGGTTTTAGAGATAATTGTATTATATTGGATAATAATTTCATTCCATTTTGATTATGGAAAAAATTTAGTGAGGGATACAATGACTTTTTATTTTTTATGTATATCAAGATCTATTAAAAGATAATATTTTGCATTAGAAATTACAAATTAATCTTGGATTTTGATTTCAGGGAGTATTAAATGAAGTAGAAATTGATCAAAGTAGAAAAAGGTTGAAATTTTTCGTATGAAATAAAAAAATCCTGTAAGTATATTTTATGGTTTTCCATATCATGTTAGTATAATAATATCTCATAATTATTATGATAATCTAGAAATAATATCGTAAAAAATTTACCTTTATTTTTTATTAATCTATAGTCTTTTTCAATGTATGGACCTGGATTTAATATTTCATATTAAAGTGATTTAATACTATTATTCACATTATTAAATTTATAAGTATATTTTAGGTTTACTATATGAGTTAATTATATCATAACTCACTCATAGAAACTAAAATATTATAAATTAGAAAAATCAATACAACATCCATTTTTTCACAATGAATTTTTCTTAAAGAAAGGCATGGTTTCTTTTCATAGTCCATATTCACAATTTACCCCTTGATCTAATTATTATCTATATTCAACCCTAAAAAATCTGAATTTATTTATTACATGATATGAGAAAAAATCTTAGTAAGGGATATAAAGAAGGAGAAAACATTATTCCAGTAAAAAGGCATAAAATATTTTCATAAAAACACAAAATTTTTATTCAGTAAAAAGAATAATAATTTCAAATAGTTCAATATATTACTTTTTAAAATCAATGTATTTTTATGAAAAATCATTTAGAATAGTCCAAAACATATATACGTAACTTGGGATTTCATTTTATATCACACTAAACGGAATATCCAAAATGTCCAATCTGCATGTGCAGAGTACCCAATGCATTGGAGGTGGTCATGTAACCACTCATCCTTAGATTATCATGGAACCACCCTTGATTATTTTATCACATAACAACCCATAATTGGTTTATCACATAACCACCCATAATTATAATATCACTTAACCACCCATAATTGTTAACAATTCTCCTCAACCATAACAATAACATAAATCATGAAATATTCCATCATAAAAACTCTCGTGGTTGAAAACGATCTTTTCCTTTTGAAATCACTAGTTTTGAAAAACTGCACACATATAATATAAATATTTTATTTGAATGTGAACATAAAATCCTATATGTTGATCTTCAAAATATTGACGTGACATGAAATCAGATAATTCTTTTCATGTTGTATATGTAATAAAAATATATATTTTTTGAAAATGAACGTTGAATTTGTTTTTTTAAAAGAAAGTCCCTTAAAAAATAAAACAGATTTGAATTGAGAAATGTAAAAAATAATGGATTATTATTTATTTTTAAAATCAAAATAATACATGTTGAAATTAAATATAAGATAATTAAAATAAATTTCTCACATAATCATAGAATGACATTATTGAAGAAGTTGATGTTTAACCCAAAGAATGTAATTTGTGTTACCAATCCCTATAACTCGTGTTCAAATTCATTGAAAAAATTTAAAAAATACTTTATAATGGTTCAAATAAAGTTATTTACCCATTACTAAACTATAATCATATTTATAATACCCATTTTGATTATTTTATGACATATTATGACCAATTAATTAATAATGTTCATTATTTTCATGGTTTCAATTTTTTTCATTTCATTGTTTCATGGTAAATTGGTTTTGTATAAAATTATTTATATTACTATAAAATCGAAGTAAAACTCCATAAGTGGAATAAAATATTTTTAGTGATCAAACAGAACTATTAATGGTCATATATATCATTTTAAAATTTTATAAGTAGAATATTCAATTGGAAAATATTATTGATAAATGTTTAGTTTATTTTGGTAGTTTTTTCAAACATCATGAATTAGTATAATATTATGGAGTATTATGTGTATATATTAGTTCCATAACATTAAGTTGGTTATAAAATAACTATTTATATCATATTTAACTCTAATTTAACTTTTTTACCATCCCTGAAGGTGATAATGGAAACTGAATAATCATAACACTTAATTAGAGTAGGTAATAAAAAGGATGGATGTAATATATTCTATTAGAAACATAACACTTCATTATATATGTTATCTTAGATTTATCATTATTTTATGGATTAAGAAGGTGAGGAGAATATTGAAAAATAACAAACATTAATAAAGATACATAGAGAAACATACCTCTTGAATATCATCTACTTGATAGACCATTAAGGACCTTGGATTTGGTATTTTGTAACCCCATAATAACTAGGATATCTATAGAGTTACTATGAGAGGTTTATGTATATATTAATGGAAATTAAAATATTTTATGGCGAAAAGGGGTGGTGAAGAGTGGAATTTATACTTTATGAGATGTGGGTTTAAGTGACTAAATAATGTATATTTTATAATTTAATCCAACACCATTGAGGTAGAATTAAATTCCATGAATTTGGAAGAAAATTATAATGTATATTTTATTTAGGGTAAATATATTCCTCAAAACCCCATTAAATGCGGTAGGGTTTATTTATTTTTATCCCTTACTTTTTAACATTAACGAGTTTAATTTTTTTACACACACCCAAGTAAATAATTATTTTACCACAAAAAATATTTTATGCCTAAAAAAATATCATAATTACTAGTTCTGAAATTTTGATTTCAAATATGTAATCCAACTTATAAAATAAATTTTATAAAATTTGAAAAAATACATATAAAATTCACTCTTTTGGCATAATGAACATTTGTTTTTTAAGGTTAAAATTTCAAAACATTAAAATTATTTCTATCCAATTTTGATAAACAATTGTTTAAAATAACCTAAATTAGATTTATTGATGTATAATTAAACTAATTATAATTTAAATCCTATTTATAATATAATTGAACTAAAAAAATAATAATAAACGACATGTTACAAATAAAACTCAATATATTTATTGTATATAAAAAATTGAAACTTCTCTAAAAAACTAAAAAAATTCCCCCTAAGATAATTTCTGATATTTTTATTTCAATAAAGATTATTTTTTCAATAAAATTATATAAAACATTCAAAATATAGTTTTGAAATTGGTGCTTTATCAAATGTTGAAAAAACTACTATTTTTTAAAATATATATTTTATTCTTAAATTTGATTTATTATTATCATAAGTATATCAAACAATTTTTATGAATTTATAAACAATTTATTTAATATATAACATAAAAATTTCATTAATATATATTAATAGTTATTAATTTAATTTATAATGATACATTTTCATTATGTGTATAATATATTTTTTCTCTATAAACACATCATTTATATTCAATTGGTTTTTATTCTCATTTCTAATTAATTTTTCATCATTTCATTAATTTTATAAAAAAATTTTATTATATTTTTATATCATAGTTAATCTAATTCATTCCCGCCATTCTAATGGAAATGTGATAACTATTGAATTTAAATACTAATATTTAGTCTCTTTCTTAAGTTGGATGTTTAGTATCTTATATGATATTGTTTAAAATATTTCATTTTAAAATATCACGGTGTTAAATTATACCCCATTTAATAAATTTTTAAATCTCTATTTTATCTCAAGATAAAAAAACTATGGGTTTGATCATTCAAAATAGCTTTCTTTTAATTCAATATCAGATCAGGGGTAATTAAAACTTCTTCTCAATAAGAGATAAAAGAAAGTATGAAGGTCAATTGAGAGCACACAATCTATAATTCTGTATAAGAAAACATGAAAATGTATGAAAAGTATATGAATCATGTTATCGTGAATATTAATAGGGAAAATGTTCTTTATAGAGTTAAACATTACAAAACCTTATGTTAGTTATGGGTTAAAAGGCTATTAATTTTTTGGTATAAAAATTAGATGGATAATTTTTTGGTTTACAGATGATTTTAAGAGTATTGAGGAATTATTTTTCTACCTGAAATAAGGACATCAAGAAATTTACATACATAATATTTTTTGTTTTATTCTTCAAAAATTTTCACTACGAATTCAAATTATCCGTAAATAATGAGTATTAAGATGAATTTTCATACCTGAAGAATAAGAATAAACATCAATATATTATAAAATCCAAAAAAGTATAATTATATATTCAACATATCCTTTGGGAGAACCAAAACTAAATTATAACTACAATATAATGTAATTCTCAAAAAATAATAAAACATTATACGATGAAATAATATTAGTAGTCTTCCAGAACCTTGGATTTTCCCATATATCATTTTTAATTTTTATATAGGGATGATTCATTAGATAAAATATTAATGATAAATGTTTAGTTTATTTTGGTCATTTTTTTTAACATCTCATAGTAGTTTCTTATAATTGAATATTAGGTGTATATATTAGTTACATAACATGAAATTGGCTATAATATTTTAATTTTAATTTTAATGAACCATAATATAAATTCTCTTACAATCCATGAATGCAATAATGTAAACCAAAAAATCATTATTCATGGAGATGGTAAACAGACTTAATTTGATCAATGGTTTTGTAATTTTGAATAAAAGGAAGTAATAAAAATAATATATGTAAGATATTACATTATAAAAATAAAAATTAAATATATAAATTATCATATATTTATAATTCCTTGATGGATGAAGGAGGTGGGGTAAAAATATTAGATGAAAAGAAATAAAGAGAGGTTTTTTGATAAAATTATCTATTGAATATCATCTCATTAAGAGACCCTTGAGAACCATGGATATAGAATTCTGTAAAACAAACACCACTATGATGTGTGGAAGATAATATGAATGATTTTGGAAGATCTTTGAAGATGTCTAATGTTTTTGATGTGAAATGTGGTGGTGAAAAGTGGTATTTATACTTGAGGAATTGTTGGATTAAGTTATTAAATGATGAATATTTTATAACTAATTCATATCACATTAAAAAAAATTAATTCCATGAATTTGGATTACAAATAATATTATACAGGTTTTTAGGGTCAATAAATACCTCAGAAAACCATTAAATGTTGTAGTGTTTATTTATTATAATTAAATAACTACACAATGGTAAATAATTATTTTACCATGAAAACTTTTTTATTCGTCAAGAAATTAAATTGAAACTATTTAATAATTTTGAACTTATAATTATATATATAATACATAATGCAAATTTTAATTTACAGAATTGGAAAAATTAAATTTAAAATTCATCCCGTTAATACAATAAAAATATGTTTTTAACATTCAAAGTTAAAAAAATTTAATTTCTTAATATATAATTTCAATAAAAATTAAAAAAATGACCTCAATTTGATTTATTTATGTATAATTCAACTAATTATATTTTAAAAACAATTTGATATGTAGTTTTACTATAAAAAATAATTCTATGAAGGAGAGGTTTATAAATAAAATATTATATTTTTACTATGAATAATAATTTGAAACTTCTCATAAAAATAAACATATGTTCCCAATATAAACATAAAATATATCCATCAGATAAGTTAATAAATGAAAAATAATTTCTTGATAACTAGAAAATCACATAGGCCAATGGTATTTGATTCACCCTAGTCACCCTTTGATTGTGGGTTTAATGCATTTATACTTTTCATCATCATTAAATCTATCATAACTATAACTCCCTTATATGTATACATATTAAATATTAAACATTATTCCTAATCCCTTAAGCCTAATTTCAAATTTTATTCTTCTATAATTCAATTCATGTGAACAAAAATATGAGTCATGTACTATCACTAAACATTTTCAAAGAACGGTCTATGAAATAATTCTTAACTTTCATATGTCATTTGTAGTTTCCTCATACAAAAATTTTATTGGAATTAGGAATTATTGAACAATTAACTATGACATCTTATATATCCCATTCACATGCCTTCATCAAAGAGAATCAATGAACATAATTACCATATTCCCCTAATTTTAATTATTTTTTTGGTAATTCCGGATGAACTTATTTCCCCATAATGGAGTAAAATAAAAACATTTTTTACTTCATATTTTATTTATTTATGACCACATTTACCACATATAAAACATCTTACCATAATTTTATGACATTTTACTATGCGAGTAATAAAAATTACAGTCAAATAGGTCATTGAATATTTTTAACATTGTGATTATTGTCACATGGAAGTCAATATGGATTCCCTTTTCTCGTATTTTATGAATTAGGAAACTCTCAATGGTTTAAGTGGTTAATCATTACACTTGATATATGGTTTAGAATAACTACTAGTGTTTTCATTAAAACTATCATTTAATTAGGTTTCTCATTTAGAAAACCACTATTTTTTCATTGACATCTATTATTATATTGGTTCCAATTGAATTCATACATTTACTACAATGAAAACAGATAGTTTAATCATATCAATAATATCATAATATATAATCTCATGAGGAATATAAACACTAGGACATACTTATTAATGTTTTGAAAAAAATAATCAATTTATCAAAAATTACAATGTCTCTATATACCATGATACCCATTTTAGTTATATATGATTTATAGATTATGCTTAAATAACATCATATGCTCTATATTTATCCAAACCATCAACGAATACAAATTGTAAGGACCTGATCATACGAATTTCATATTTTTGTGATTATTTAAAAAAAATCACATTATTAAATTTACATGTATTGTTTCATTATATTGTTTCAGAAAATTTTATCATAACTCAGTCACATAATCATAAATACTACAAATTTGACACATATACTAAATATTAATTTTTCTCAAAAAAAACTTTTTAAAATAAAACATGGTATCTTTTCATGCTTAATCGTCACATTTTTCCCCATGTTATAATATTTTTCCTTATTATTCCTTAAAGAAATTAAAAAATATATACAAAATGAAATTAGAATAAAATCTTGGTAGTGGACAAAATGGAATGGAAAACATTTTTCTAGTTAATATCCATGAAATATTATCATAAAGACATTGATTTATATTTTGAAAAAGAATAATATTTTTATATGATTAATATCTGAACTTTTAGAAATAAATCGATTGTCATGAAAACTCATTATAAAGAATCTATATAATATGTCATAAACATGGAAAATCAGTTTACATGTCAATAAATATCATAACCAGAATTCACCAGCTCAATTTTCGGAGAACACAATTCTTTGGAGGGTGTCAGGTAACCACCCATCCATTTTTTATCACAAAACCACACATCATTGGTTTATCCTGTAACCACCCGTCATTTGTTTACCCCATAACCACCCATCCTTTTATAATCATTTTATAAAAAATATCAATAAAAATTTTACATGAAGAAAAACGTAGACATAAATAATGAATGATTTCACCATAAAATAAAAAATTATAGAAAATGAAAATTTCAATATGAAATCACTCATTTTAGAAAATTGAACACATAATAAGGGAAAAAATTTCATTGAATGTAAAAATATAGATATATAAGTTAAGATTGTAGTTGGGGATTGTCTTAGTGGTACGCACCCTATAATCCTACATGAAAAATGGGTGTTCAAAACCCATGGGCGCAGGTAATGTATTAGTACTGTAGCAGTAATGTAGTAGTGGTGATACTGTTGATCAGCAAGTACTATAGCAGAGACATGATATTGTAGCGGCAAAAGAGTACTGTAGCAGTGGCGGGCACTGGAGCAGCTGAGTTACTATTCACAAAATGGGAGTACGGAAAAAAATTTGGGCCTACGCGCTATGTAATGGGATAGCATCCCACTGGGTATTTGATCTATGTAATGGGTCTCCCTCTACAAAGTTAAAAGAGGTCTTTAGATTGATTTAATAATAAAATGAGGCTTCGACCCCAACCTCTAAAAAAATATATAATGTAAGGATAAAAATATTAATGTGGAAAAATTGTGGAATATTCTTTTAATTCAATGTATGAAATCAAAACATTATTTTTAAGAAATGATTATTAAAATATTACTATTAAATGAAATTCCCATAAAAATATCTTATCATTGATGTGAGTATATTTAAATGGAATATATTTTGTATATTCACTATAAGTAAATATAAAATAAGATTACATTCAACATAATAAAATAAAAAAAATAATTTCCCATATTATATTGGAAAGAAATTATCAAATAATTTGAAGTTAACCCATAAAATTTTAATTGGGTTAAGAATTGCCTTACCTCTCATTTAAATTCCTTAAAATTTATTCAAAAATCTTGTATAATTGTATAAAAAATGTTATTAACTCATTAATTTACTTTATTAATATTTATAATACTTTATTTTATAATTTTATAACATCATATGACCCTTACAATAATACACATCATTAATTTCACGGTTTAATGTTGTTTCATTTAATCTTTTCATTATTAGTTTTATTTGTATAATTTTTTTAATGATCCTAAAAAAATGAATTACAACTCTATATGTAGAATAAAAAATTATTAATGATTTTAAATATGTATTAATGGTATCATATATTATTTTCATTTTTTTACCCGATGATGATTCATTAGATAAAACATTAATTATAAATGATTCATTTAGTTGTTTTATTTTTTTGATCCTCCTTAACTGGTTTAATTGTATTTAGTATTATGTTTGTATATTAGTTATAGAAAAATAATTAGGTTATAAAATACTGATTTCAATCTGATTTAAGCTAAATTATACTTTTATGACATGCCCTGAAGGCAACAATGGAAAATGAAAATTCATTATTCACGAAGATAGTAAACCGAAAAAATTTAGGTAATGGTTTCGTTTCGTTGAATAAGAAGAGGCATGTAAAAGTTTGAATGTAATATTTTAAATTGTAAACATAAAAATATACTAAAAACATTATTATGGAGTTATAATACCTTTATGGATGATATAGATTGGGGGAAATTGAATTAGAATAAAATTTAGTGGGCCACTTTGAGAAAATTACATCATGATGATTACCTCCTAGAGAGATAGTTGACTACCTTGGATTTGGTATTTTTGTAATTCAATCTATAATGGTACTTGGTTAGAGGTATGAGGAGAAGTTTGGGGAGATATTGGAGGAGTGTTAAGGATCTTTAGCTGAAATTAGCTAGTGAGGAGTGCTATTAATACTTGGGGAGTAGTAGATTGAAGTGATTAAATAGTGATTATTATACAATTAAAGCCAACCACATTGAGGTGGAATTATATTAAAAAATATGTATTAAAATTAGATTTTTATAGCTTATTCAGTTTTGATAAATACAACCACTAAGCATTAAATTTTTTATTTTGTAGGTATTTTAAGCCATTAATTTTTTAACATTATCAAGATTCATTTTTTATCTATAATGCTGTAAATAATTTTTTACCATGGTAAATTTTGTATGCCTAAAAAATCAAAATGACCATAATACGTAATTTGGCCCATATGTTTCTAAATATGGAATTAATTTTACCAAAATAAATTCATAGAATTGGAAAAATTATATTTAAAATTAATCTCATATACACAATGAAAAATTCGTGTTTTAATGTGATAAGCTCAAATACATTAAAAATGATTTTATATCCAATTTCACTATGAAATTTATTCAAATCAATATTTTATATTAATTTCATTTATAATTTGACTAATTAAAATTAAAAATATATTTAAAATATAATTTAACAATAAAAATAATTTTTATATAAAATAAGCATTCATTGAAAAATCAATATTTTTCATTATCTATTAAAATAGGAAACTTCTCAAAAAATTACAATAATTTCACCCTAAGATATTTATTATATTTATTTTTCAAGAAATATATTTATTTTTTCAAATAAAATCCATAAAAATATCAAAATATTGATTTAAAAGAGGTTCTCCATCAAAAGGCAAAAAAAATGAGTTTTAGAAAAATTCTGTTTTATGTATAAAATTAGATTTATTCTTATATTAAAACTATAAAACATATTGGATGAATTTGAAAATTTTATATTGAAAATATAAAATCAAAATATAACTAATTTAATTTCATAATAGAGATTAATTTAATTTATGATGATAAAATATCATTATGGGAATAAAATAGTTTTCTTTTATAAAAAAACACTCTTTATTTTCAATTAGATTATATTTAAACAAATAATTAATTTTTGACCAATAATATCATTTTCTTGACATGTGTAAAAAATATTATCATATTTTTGTTAATATCATTAATTCCCTCCAACCAATTAGATAAGAAATAACTCTCACATTTAAATAATAATTATTAGTCATTTGTTTAGGCGTTATGTGCAATATCTTATAAGATATTGTTCATTGTGTTTCATTTTAAAATATCAGGGTTTTACATCACCCATACAAAATATCATGGCTTTTTGGTTATTACCATTCTCAAGAAAATCATCCCTATCACTCTATATTATTCTGTTAGGATAATTTTTCTCCTATATGTACATATTTTTCCTTCCCATTAATATTAACAAATTTTGAAACATATTTTTTTCTTGATATTCTAGATGACCTTCATATTTCCATTTCCCCTATTTAAAGAGGATATTTCAATAAGACATTTATGATTTGGGTATTCCATGAATGAATTTTCGAATTCTAGGCCCCTAATTACCATAAAAATGTATGAATTTTTAGGAATTAATTTAATTAAATGTGGTATGGGGAACATATTACAATACCTCAATATTTTAGAATAACAATATGACTTATATCGTATAAAACATGAAACACTAAACATAAACAAACGATAGAATAGTATTGTTTAAATATAACAAAAATTACCAAAATATTAATTTTTAGGGTATGAATAGGTTTAACAACATCAAACAAATATGTATAAAGGTTTTATATAATGAATTTTCTAACAAAAAACACATACATACACTTTAGTAAAATAATTTTATAGTTCAAAAATAAATTTTTAACCAAAAATGGTTTTATTTAGCCATTTCTGTCATGGAAATAAAATTAATTTCTTCCACTTTTAGAAATATTATTTTGATGAATGTATATCAATTTTAAAATAATCATATCAATGTTCTATTTTAGTGTTATATTTTATTTTTTCAAAAAATATATTTAGATAAAACTAATAAAATAATGAATTTTCAAAAATTATCATGCCTTTTTATTGAAAAATAAATTTTTATAATTTGTTTTAATCCAAAATTTATATAATTATACATTATATATAAACAATATAATAAGTTATATATGAATCAATTTTATACTTTATCACAATATAAATATACTTTTAGAAATAATGTCTGTGGAAATAGAAAACTGAATATCATCTTGCATTGTGGGAAATTTAAAAAATAAATTTTTGGAAATTATTGATTTGACATTAAGTAAAGTCGATACAATATTATTAATAAATACAATTAATAATTTTTAATGCGTTCAATTTTTTTTCCATAATGAATAGAAAAAATAATATAAACAATTCGTAATGGTAAAATAATGAATTGGGTATTTATGTTTAAAAAATATAGGATGAGTACTAAACATTGACACTGCAATTAGACATTATATTATTTTATGAGGGTATATAGGACATCTAAAAAATATTATTTCATATAAGGACACATACTTCAATATTTATTTGTGTTTCAATATTAAAATATTTAAGTAAAAGATACAGAAAAAAATTTCACCTTTTTACTTTTTATAAATGTAATATTTTTCAACAGATATTAAAAAAACTAAAGTTAGATATAAATATTCATTTGAAATATCATTGATTTTTTTTATATGATAATTTATGTTTAATTTTAATTAAATAATTAACTACCATAAATTCTAATACATTATCGACGTAGTATTTTGTTAATTAATAGGTAAATAAAATAAACAGTCTAAAAATATTTAACGTAGTTTAAATTGATTGAAATGATGATCTCCATGAATTTTTAGGTTAAATATTACATTTAGTTATGTTTCAAATGATTATAATCCAATTCATTTGTATTGATGTTTTTCAAAATTCAAATTAATATAATAGTTCCAAAATGGCATTAAGGATATTTTATAAATAATAATAATTTATTAAGTGAATTAAAATTTATAAAACAATATCATTTTCAAGGGATTTTTATATAGTTTAAATTATTATCTATGGTCCATTAATTATCCATTTTTTATTTTATAGTTCTTATTTAGAATATTAAACTGTAAAAAACATTGTTTCCAAAATAATTGTCAAAAAAGAGAATATAGATTAAAACAAATAATTAAATGTAACAACATTGTATAAAATTGTTAAAATTTCAAAGGATAAAAGGATTTCTACCCATAATCATATTATATTATATTTATATAATTTTTATCCTTTTCATAGTGAAATATAATTTATATTAATTTCATATTTAACAAAATTTACAAAGTTTCCCTCCCCACGCTTATAAATGGGATCCTCTTATCCTCATTTCATTAAACATAAATATATTTTTTATTTAACAATAAAATGAAAAAATTACTTCAGTAATTCCCATCCCATATCATTGAGTAAATTCTTATTTTAAACCCATCGTAAAAAGGATTTTGGTGTAAACCAAATAGATTATCTGAAGAAGATGTGTCATTTTAATGGATCTTTTTTGTTTTATTTCATATTACAACTCCTTAAAATATTATTCAAGAATGATAATATAGTAACAATAATATTTCCCATTTATTAATGTGTTATTATTATATTTTAATATACTACATCTTTATCATTATCCACCAAATGGTAATTGAATCTATCGTTCATGTGTTTGTCAACCTACAACATTATGAACCAATGTAATTCATTTTCCATCACCACCAGTCGAATTTTATTATATATTTAAAATAAATATGTCAAATTAATGAGATAATTATTGTTATATAATGATAATTTATCACCTAATTACTTAAAATTCAAAAAAATTCAAAATGATAATATCATTTGTTCTTACGTTTTTATTACCACCTCCACAAAGCGGTGTGATTTGTTTTTCGTAAACACATCACCTGAAATATATATATATGTGTGTATATAGATAAATAATATATTTTTTATATAAATATATATTTATAAATATAAAAAATAACTGTTTTTTTCTATTATTATCATTGAAAAATTTAAACCTCCCTCATGCCTACAAACAACTTTCCATCTCTAGGAATGTAATGTAGTTAATTTTTAATAACCATATTTCTTAGAAGAATTTTAATACATATTTAATGAATAATAATAATTATTTTATCATTTTTATTATTATGTAGTTTCTAAAATATTGACCACATTGACCATATTCCATATACATATATAATTTTGGACTTATAATTTGAATATCATCAAAACGTCCAATGTGAAATTAATTGATTTTGTAATTAAATATAACATTATATTAAATAAAATAAAATAAATGATGAAAATGAAAATTTTTCTCAAGTTAGTTAATATTGAAGATTATATTTCTACTGAGGAAAATAATTAAAACATTGGATGATTTATACCTGAGGTAAGGCATTTTATAGCTCAATTTCCATTCATTGGTTATACATCTACTACATTTCTTATGTTATCCCAATAAGTTTTGTGAAAAATTCTCTAAGTGTATTATAATTTATATTAACTTATTATTTTTTATTCATGTTTTTCATATAAAATAACTTCATTGATTTATTATCTCTTTAATTATATGATATTTACAGTGGATTTCATTTAAATCTCTACTACATTGAGATATATTTAATATTATGCACTGGTTCATTTTTAAGTTTTGTATATTCATCTCCCTCCAGGTATTTAACATGACTATACAATTATTTATGATGGATAATGTTTTAATTTTTAATCTTTCAAGAGTAATGATTAAAATATAATATGATCATATTTATCTTCTTGATCATATATATTCTTATTCTTTGTCTATATTTTTCAAAATTTATTTACAAAATATACTTTTATCTCCCAAATTATTTGTTAATTAAATTTTATGTTATCATCAAATTTTTAAAAGGTTTTAATGGGATCATTATAATATTATATGAATTTTTTGTTATCAAATATAATTAAAATAATTCAAAATCACTATTATTAATAGATACCGTGATTACTGACCTCCCCACCTCCCATAACATTTTAATATATATATATATATTCGTATACATATTAATAATTATATTATATTGAGAATGTATTAAAATAATAAATATCTTTTTACTTCACATATATATTATGTTTTTTACCAAATACCATAATTATATCAATTTTTTTAATTAACAGAGGGCCATATCATATCACTTTTTAACATTGTGTTAATTTTCTCTCTCATGAAACAATCACATTTTCATATAAATTGGTCAAAAAATATATCTTAAACATTCAAATTCTTTGTATCATGGATATTAGTATTTCAAAAAATGTGTACCATTTTTTTATAAATTGTTTTACTATGATTATTATTTCACTGAATGAGGTAAATATTGATAAATAAATATTCATTTTTATTACATATATGTATCGACATTGAATTATTTATATGAATTTTATTGATCATTCAATATAAATGGTATGAATTGGAAAGTTAGTAATGGATCAAGATGGGTTATAGATATCCCATCGTTGCATCAACACAACTCATTAGAAAAATCAGTTGTCCAAATTAAACATGTTTTTTGTATACCAAACCATTGATTAACTCCATCTGTTTATGTTCTTGATAGCATAACGATCATTATTTATGATATCATTATGTCCCATAAAATTCATTTCCTTTATTATGAAAACAATTATACTTTATATGACATTATTACATTGTAATTATCCATAGATTCAATGTAAGAATATCTTATATGTTAATTGTTATGTGTTTTGGATTACATAACTTACTATATGGATTATGAATTATTCACAGATGATATAATCTTTTGTATAAAAACCTTATTAATAAATTGA
This sequence comes from Viscum album, assembly GCA_963277665.1. Classification (NCBI taxonomy): domain Eukaryota; kingdom Viridiplantae; phylum Streptophyta; class Magnoliopsida; order Santalales; family Viscaceae; genus Viscum; species Viscum album. The sequence goes on from OY728164.1 coordinate 92,407,775, forward strand.
TCTCATTATTTTTTAGATTCATTTACACATTATATAAATGATGAATCATTGAATTAGTTTAAGGATGTAGAATATTTACTTTTAGCATGTATTGTAATTTATGTTTTTAAATATAATGTGGGATTTATGTATGAATATTTTAAACCAACACTACTAAAAAATTCCATACCTTTAGATGTGATTACTTATATCATTAATAATATAATAATGTTTCTACTGGATTTGAGCTACTAGGGTTGATGTATTTATAAGTTGGGCATGGAATTTATGGAATAAAATGTCTTCTATAATATTTTTTTATTTAATTATTTTCATATAACCCTTTACACAAAAACATAATGGGAATTCATTGTATTGATGAAAATATGGAATTATTATATTATGTCATATAAATAGAATTCCAAAATAATTTTGAGGTATGAAACCAGTTTAATATTTGATACCAAGAGTGAAATTGATAATGTTTAATAGATTAAATCAAATACATTGAATCAAATTATACATAAGAGTCTTTAGAAATCATTAAATGATTGTTCAATGGGATCATAATTTTGTTATAGAAAACGGAACCTAACAATATTCTATGGAAAAGAAATAGAAAGGGGAGAGTCATGTAATAACTAAGGAAAAAAAATTGTGGGAAGAAAGATCAATTTTATACATGGAAATAATGTAGTATAAAATAATCAAGTAATTATCTCAAGGAATAATGGATGTATATTATTTGTTGTAAAGTGGAAAACTAGGACCAAAACTATAAAATTATGATTAAGAAGATGATTAAAATTATAAAAAAGAATAATAAATTTATTAATTATCTACAGGAACTACAATGTTTCATGTGTAAGGAGATAAAACATTATACGAATCAATAGGCTAGAACATGATACAATTTGTTAAATATGACCTTGAAACCTTTTAAGGGAAAGGAAACAAGGAAAGTCATTCACAATCACTACTACTATGGTTTAAGATGATAATGATGTTATGTGATGTACACTTACTATATCTTCATGATATGTAAATACATTATTTCATTCTAGTTCATAAAATTGTTTTATATCACATAACTTTTCGATGAATGAAGGACCACTATCCAATGAAATGGATATTAAACAATCTTTGAAAACCTCTACTCGCAAAATGAATATTTCAAAGATTTAAAAATTTACTCTGAACCAGATTCGAGGATGGATACTTCGAATGGATCATATTCTTCTTCCTTTGGTTAAAATTGGAATTTAATAATAATGTATTATAATTCCCACTATGAAGAAAATATAAAATAAAAATAAAAAAACTCACGTAATATTCCAAATAATCTTATTAGCATGTATCAATAGATGTATGATTATGAAATTCCCATGGAAAAATAATACAATAATATGGTGTATGGTACAAAATTATAGGGGTTTCTAAGATAAAATCATTACTGGGGAAGTAAAAATTGTTTAAATTGTCACTAAATAAGAAAATACTCATGTATTTAAATATGAAATTCCTTGTATTCCACAAAACCAAGAGGTAATGTTATCAATTGAACTTGTTATGACATTCACTATTATCTGAAAGAGTTTATATATAATGGATCCTATAAAATTAGACATGTTATAGAAGTAATGGTAAGAAAACATGGATAATAGAAATCAAATTCCCAAGTGCTTCACTTAGTGGTTCTCTAAAAATAACAATGGTTCAATTAATCTTTTCATTTATTATATTGATATTGAAAAATTCTAGACAAAATGTTGTATCATATATATCATATCTATGATCTACTTTATCAACTCTAAGGAGACCAATCCTTCTTTAAATAGAACTTTTATATAGATACCAATAATTAGTAGTCTAATGGGAGGATATATCTAAGATGACATTCTATAAAATGTATAGTCACTATGAATTTATAGTGAAGAGGTTAGGTCTTACCAATACACCTAGTGGCTTCATGGATATAATGATTGATGTCATTAGAGACCACCATGATAAATTTATGGGTTTCTTTATATTTGAAATTATTATATAATAAAATATAAAGGAAGGTAATAATGATAACTTTTAAGTTGTGTAAATATGCTTGAGGAATGATATGTTGTATGAAATACTCAAAAATTTTGAATTATGAAAAAAATGTCATTTATCGGTTATGTAATAAAAAATGGTATATTATTAAATCCAAAAAAGTAGTTAACTATTCAGAAATGGCCAGATCAACCTATAAAACTATGATCTATAGATTTCTTAGGTAAACATGATATTACAAGAATGTTCTGAAAATTCTATAATGACTATAGAATCCAATAACCATATTGACACGGAAGTTAGTAACATTTCGGTTTATAATGAAATGTGAAGAATATTTTATGGAAATAAAGAATAGTTTAATCATTACATCTGTATTTACATTACCCTAGAGTGAAAGGGTTTGTAATATATATTTATTTTTTGAGAATTCTTTTTCATTACATCCTATTGTTGAATGGAGAGGTAAATATATATCATTCTACTAAATTAAATAATCATGTAATAATAACATATTTATGATTTTGACATGCTGTTCTTAAAATTTTCAGCAATAATTTGGAGAAATTATCTTTATAGTGAATATAATGGTATATATACTCATCACAAAATCATGAAATATATATCCACATTAAAGGAATTGAACATTCTCCCATGGATATTTTTGGAGTTGATAAATGATTTTCATTAATATATACATCACCACATATGAAAGGAAAATAATGTTTCTGGTTCTATGAATAGGAATAATCATGTATATTTATCCATGATGGCGATTGAAAATGTCACAATTATCATTGATTTATAGAGGTCTAATATTTAAGTGTTAATGGGGGGGGGGGTAAATCATAAACATCCCAATTATTTTATCAACGTTTTATTCATGAAAATATAAATTAATCCCATTAAGATTATGGAGAGACAAAAAATTCAGTGAATATTATTGAGCTCAATATTTTTAAAGATAAATTTAATTGTTTGGAACCGAGATATGTTTTCTATAAAAATTTGTATCTAAAGAGGAAATTTTTTGATTATTCACACTACTCATCCATTTATATTCTTCAAGGATGTCAGAAGATATATAGAGATATAAAACCAAATTCTTTTTGGTGAAAATAAAATGAGGGATTACAGAGTATATATATTAATAGTTAATATGTTAGAAATTTATGGTGAGAAAACTCAAGTCTATGGGTTTTTTCAAACCATTAACTAGAATATTATTGAAATGGGAATACCTCCCCTTTAATTTTATTATAAGAATCCCTAAAATGTATTATTTCAATAATGATATTTTTTTAGTCGATCTATTTACAATTTAAGAAAATTTAATTTCAATAAGATAATATTTCTCCACTGCAAAAATCACCATGATATATATAAGGGAAGTGGTATGGATGGATGAAGTACCACTATATATTGATTCTAATTTGGATCATAATATTAGAATAATGTTCTATATAATTTTTAAAATAATTGGATATAGTGTTGAAACAAGGCCACATTTCTAGTAAATGCTACATGGAAAAAAAATGATTGAGGGAGATATGTGAGAACCTAAGGATGTAATGAGATAAAATTACCAATCATTATTTCCATCCTTGTAATAAAATTTTGAGGATAAAATCATTTTATGTGGGGTACAATGTAATGACCTAAGATATCCTTTATTACATTTACTTTTTTAATGTTCATGTGAGTATATCATGTCTCATTAAACACCAAAAAAGTGAATATTCACTTTATAGTTATAGATATAAAAAAAATTTAACTCACCAAATGTAACCACATTATAAAAAATATAATAATGCTTAATAAAAAAAAGTTCATTTCATACTTTTAAATATAAGTTCCTCAAAATTATATTATGTGTTCATAAAACACTCTATTATATCACTATTTGAAAAAAATATTATAAAATTACTATCATTTTATGGTTTATCATGGTCATTACTTCATTATGTTATATTTTGTAATTTTCATGAAAGACATGATTTTTATATGCATATTGTAACACACATTGTTTTAAATACATTGGATTTTAATATATAATTATAACATTAATTTTAAGAATTTTTCATTGAAAAAATATATGCCTTTTTATGTAGATAAATATATAAATATATATATATATATATATATATATATTAAAATACTATGTTTCAACTAACAACCTATTTATATATTTTATATGATGATTAATATTTTTTCAAAAATAGTTTTAAATAAATTACTCTTTAATAGATATTTCTATCAAATAATCTAAATGAAATATATTAAAAATTCAAAGTCAGTGGGTCCAAATAATATAATAAATTCCAATTTATTTATAGTCAATAAAATTAATATACTAGGGTAATTATTATTTACCTGAGTAAAATGACAATTTTCAAATAAGAACACTTTTTAAAATAATATGAATTATATTAAAATTTTAACGGAAACAATTTTAAATTTAAACTATAACAATATTTTAAAATAAATATCCCATTTAATTAATACAATGGTAACAGTTAATCATTTTTAATTAATATTTATAACATATAATTATTTAAATAAAAAGTTTCTAGATAAACATATTTTTGACACCTCATGTGTTCTAATGTATAAATTTCGTTCTATTATTTGGAAACTGAATTATAAAAATGGTTCCCAAATACATATTCATCATGTTAAAATTTTATAAAACGTTATATTTGTATTTTTAGTAATATAATTATTCAAATGATTAATATTTAATTAACCATTTAAATTTTCTAAATGAGAAATATAGGTTTTATAAAATTTTACTCAATTAACACAATGATTATACCATAAAAAGTATGTTATAATGTTTTACCTACATGTATTTTTATGATTACCTCTCCTAACTCACCTTGAATGAACTCCATTCTATTCATAACCCTTAATTAACATAATTTTCAATAAAAAAGGCAATCTCCTTCAATTATAATTTGGGTATCACTTACATACTTTTAATACTCCACTCATATTTATATGTTACCTTCAACCCATGAAAAGATTTTATGTTGATACATACATTTAACATGTATAAATTATATAATAATATATTAATAATATTTTTTTAAATTAACACCTGAGGACCATAATGCTTTAGTGTATTTGGAGTCTAGATATAAAATATTATTATTTCATGTATGACATTCAACATGTACCATAATGATCTACGCAAATTTTACACTTCTTAGAAATATCATACATAAAATAATTCTTTATTACTCATGGGAATGAAACATAATAAAGGATGAGCTCATATTCATAGTGATGCTAAAAAAGTGATAAAATTAATGATCAATTAACAATAACATCAATATAATATTATGAGAGAATGAGCTTATCATTTTATTAATCAAACAAATAAAATCAGATTTATTAATCATGAATCATGTTATAAATTATGGTAAATACTAAGATATAAATAATAGTGGAATCTGAGATCATGATCTATGGGAGCATTAAATTGGAAAAATATAGATGTCTATGCGATACACATAATAACATAAAATAATTTCCATATTAAATTATCATCTCTAATACTTTCATAGTTTAATGTGATTTATTCTCATTTATAATTTATCTGAATTCATGGTCCAATACTAATAACATCACAATGGACATTTCTCCAACATTATTGTGTCTACTCCAAATTCTAGTAAAAAACATCTAATGAGATATCCATCATTAACTAATGAACGGGAGGGATATTATATTCTCATCCTACATGTCAAGAAACTATAATTCATTCATATGTGTTCCACATTATTATAATACAATAATCATATATTATAACCCATGAAGGTGAATCATGTCTAATAACCATTTTAACAATTTATCATAGTGGATCCCTTAAAAATGAAATGGGTTTCGTAAAAATATCATCATAAAAATCATAAAACACATGGAGATAGAATAATTATAGTATCATTGGATTATATACCCTTTAAATCATTTGTAATAAAAAATGATATTATCATAATTTAATATTCCCTAAAAAGAGAAGTTTGAATATTTTGTGAGGAAAATATCAATTTTTAGCAATAAAATCATTAAAATATTAAAATTTCTAAAATATAAGATATTTTTTTAATGAAAAAAGGAATATTTTATTGGAATATTTAATTATTTTTGTGGTCTTGATTATGGGAAATTATATTCATGTTTTTCATGTTAAAAAAATAATTCTTACACCTTTTTTGTAAAAAGTAACATGTACAACATTAAGAAAACACCAAGAATAATTTTTTTTTAAAAACAAATAATAATTCTTTGAAAAAAATGAATTAAAATATTAATTGGACTATATTACAATATTCATGAAGGTATTTTTAAGAAAAAAGGGATATTGATGAAAAATATTCCAATCAAAAGTGGAAATAATGTTTGTTTCTTTTTAAATCTCAATCATTTTAATGACCTAAGTGAGATAAAAAATTAATTGTTGAAACATACATGAATAAATAAATTGTAATAAAATAAATTATATTATTGAGATGTATATCAGGAAATTTAATCATTTTAAAATAAATTTTAGGGAGTCATATTAAATAATTTGATTGAAATATAAAACCTGTACCTCAATATTGACTTTCCTAAAAAGTTATCAAACCACTTTTCTGTTGAAACTAAATTTATGTGACAACTAATCAAGATTACTTTACATACTTATAATATCATATATATTCAAATTATAAAATTTTCACACCGATTTATTTTTAACTAACCAAAAATATCTTCATTTTATAGTATTAATTATACTATTTTTCATGAAAGTTGTAGTTAGGTAATTTTGGTCATTGAACTTTGATCATGTTTAGATATTATCTAGAATGATTTTTTTGATAAAAATATAACGTAAATTAATTATATATATTTTTATTTATCTATATAAGATTAAAATACAAAACAAATTTTCACAATTCATGGAGATTGTTGGTCATATATATATAAGAATGATTTTTTAAATTACTAATGAAAAAAGAAGATATAGCGAGATATTATCTTAAAATTATAATACCATATTTATACCATTAATGTAGAATATATGTGTTAAATATAACCTTGTTACCATCCACGTAATGTGGAAATGAAAATTATATCACATCACTTCATAGAGGTGGTAGTCAAGTGGTACGCACGATTGATGTTCTCATTTTCCAACTGAATGTATGTTGAGAAGATATATATGATATTATATTTTAGTAATATTTATTATATAAGAAATATAATATATAAAAATTTTACCTACCATAATATCCATCCGTTATTGATGGTTGAAAAATCATTATATCTCTATGTGGAGGCGGTAGTCCACCAGCACACATAAGCAATACATTCACCTTACACGTAATAGAATAGATGGTTAATAAAGGTTGTTATGTTGTTCTAATAACATTTTATTATATTTTGGATACATAATTTATTTTTTCATGTTGAATTACACATACATAGATGAGGTAAAATAATAAATAAATTGAAGAATCGCCATTATGATGATTACCTTTTCATCGGTAGGCATCCATTATATCCCTTATTAAGGACCCTATTAATAGTAAGACCAAACCCTATAATTCATGGATATGTATGTTTTACGATAATTGGGTCGGGGTTTTTCATGATATATGGATCTAATTACTGTAAATAAGTGAAAGGATGGATATACTTTTATAAGTGGGGGACATGATATGCTTCGAATCTCTTAAAAGTGGGAATTATAATTTTGTCATACTCAAGACAAGTGAATAAAAAAGAGCCAATAATCAAATTTAGTAAATTATAATGTTAAAATATGGATATAATACAGCCTTTAGATATATTTAATTGGAAAAATACCATTATCTCTTGGTCTTATACCCCAATAGACTTGTTTTAAACTGATCCATTGTAATGAATTTTTAGTGTTTTTGTTTTTAATTATGACAGAAATAAATTATTTTATATTAAATATGTTGATAATAATTATTTAATAAATTCTATAAAATCATATTACCCTGTGTGGAATAATTTATTTTAAAATTAAACATCCAAAGTGTAATGAAAAATAGTTTTTATAAAAAAATTATTTTATATATAGAAAAGACATTTATAACAAAATACATCAAAAAAGTAATTAAAAGTGATTAATTATATTATTCATAATATAAATAAAATTTTTTAATTTTAAATAATTATACAATAAAATGAAAAATTATAACATCATGAAAGGGAAATAATTTTTTTAAAATCATTATTTTTTACTAATCATTGAATAATAAATATGTTTAGAATGTTAAAAAAATTCATTCCAATATAATTTTGACTTTATGATTATAAAAAATAATTTTATTTTATCAAATTAATTTTCTATAATTCTGAAATATAAATTATATTTCTTTTTCAAAAAAATATATAAAACCCATTTTTGAAAAAAGGCATTCTTTAAACCAATAAAGTCATTAATAAAAATTAAGTAATTGTTTATCAATATACTATATTTTTCTAAATAATTATGTATAATTTTAAAAATTTTGTTCTTCATAATCTTATAACATATATACTGGTAAGGTTTTAACAGTATACTATAAATCAGTTCATTTGGAGTTGTGTTTTCATGTATTGCAATCTATTTTAGAAGATAAATTTATTTCAAGAGAAATATACCGTAAAATCATGAGGTGTTAAAATTTTAATATCCAGGAATAAATTTAAATTCCTTATTTACCCTTTTCAATATTAATTATTATAATTCCTACAAATCAAATACATTCAATAAGAGGAGGTTCAATGTCGTAACATAGGTATCACATATTTCACAACATTACATTTTTATTTATCCCTTAATAAAGAAAACCCAAAAATAGAAGAATAAGAACAATAGAGTAATTATATTTTTGATATGTAATTATAATAATGATATTAGAATTTTTTATTATTTTCAATCTATTATGAAAACCAAGAATCGTCATCAGTGGGTGTGTGTGTGTATTTCCACCTCCAAGAACTGAGTATTTAGGGTTTTTTCACCACCCCTTATGTCTAGTCATAATTATGGTATTTAAGAATAATAACTATTTATATAATTTATTTTTTATTATTGATTTATCACTTAATATCTACTTTTACCCCTATCATTTATTGGTTATTATTACTATTGGTCAAGTAATCTGTAGACTACAACCTTGATGAATAGATACATGTCATTTTCCATGACCTATATATATTGATGTTATTAAATACATTGGATGAGTATATATAATATATATGTGTAATTTATTTCAAAAATCCATTTTTTGGAATCATGAAATGGTGATCATTGTTAGAAGATAATCCATCAACATAGAAAAGTAACACTAAACTAGTTCATTAATATTTTTTTCATAAAAAATGAATAAAAATCAAGTCAAATAAAATTATAAGATTATATGTGCCTATATAAATTCAATTATATTTCATTTAATTATTTTGAAATGATGATATTTTTGAGAAAATGAATATCAAAATCACATTAATAAACCTAGTCCAAAATGATTATGATTAATAAAAACTACTGTGGAAAAGATATTACAATAATATAATACATGAAAATAATTATTTTTAAAAAATATTATAAAAAATATTTAGAAACAAGTGTAATAAATAATTTATTTTTATTTTATTCATTCTGATACATGATTTTAATGAATTCTATACAAATAAATGGTATTTTTATGGTACTTAGAAAATCCATATTCTATCATTTTTTGATTCATTTTATTATTGAAAAGAATATTTATAATACATTCCATTATGATTGATTTTGTCTTTTTATTTGAGTGGAATGTTTATTTTGAACCATAATCAGTTTCAGGTAAGGTATAGTTTTCAATTATCATGAAAATATTATAGACCTTTTGAAAAATGAATTATAACTAATGATTTTATATTGTTAAAAAGAAAATGATTTCTAGAAAACTCATTTCATGATTTGGTTCTCATTATTTTCAATTGATTTATCTCTCATGAAGTGAATTTTTTATTTTATTATTTTACGACCCAATTTGGTGAAAAATATTCTCATATAATATTATTTATTTAGTTCATGTTATGTTTTATGTTTAAGAAACCCACTATTTTTTCACTTGGTTATATATTTTTTGATGATTGTTCTTTTTATGTTTCACACATATGTATAAATGGTTCTGGGTTGGGTCTTATCTCATCCTACAAAGAATTTACATAATTTATATTTCTTGATATAATAGTGTGTTGACATAATGTATTTGTTCACACATTTGTGGGAATAATCAATTTTCTCACATTTTTTTGTGTGGATAGATTGAGTTTACTTAGCTAAACCTAGGCATAATGATTTTTATGACACATAGTGTACTATGATGATATATATGACACATTTTTATATTAATATTGTTATAAAAAATTTCCTCATTTTTTTGTTAAGTTATTCCATGGTTCCAGATGAATTTGAATTCTATAAAATCCTATTTTTACTTTATTATAAAATTTCATGTATCATATACCTTATGTTAGGTTCACATGTTTTACCTTTTTTCTCATTTGTTTTCTTCATATTCAGATCTATATTTTTATATAATACATTTGGATATTTACTTTCACTTACTAAGAGTTTTTTCTCACTCCTTTATTATTTTTAAATTACATATTTCATGATATTAATTACATTATGTGAAATTTATAGGAAAGGTTTTGGATGTGAAAAATTATATAATTTTTTTAATGGGTTATAAATTAAAATGTTTATGTGATTAATTTTAAACAAACAAAACCATTCAACCTTTTAATTTTCCACTGCTGTGTGATATATTATTTTAATCAAAATATTAATATATTATGTATGTTTTTTCATCTTTGGTCACTATTTGAAGAGTTGTAAAACAATTTAATTTCATACAAATATATATATATATATATATATATTTTTGATTCAAAATATTTTCTACTATACTCTCTTAATTTAATAATTTGAAATATTTTTATAATCACTCATAGTTAGATCTCAAAATTTTTTCTAGAAATCTTGATATATTCTAAATTTTATTTGGATTGTGGTTCAAGAAAATGTAAATTTATCATTACTGGTACATTAAAAATAAATTAATCAGATAAAGATCAATTTTGAGTAAATATTTCTTCATTAACACAAATAAATGTTTCTTGATTTGTTTAGCTGGACTAGTGAATTGAATATTCACCTATTTTGGTTTTCATCAATCATTTTTACCATTTTACATGTCTTAAATATTATTGACATTTCAATTTATTCATTAGAATATATGAAATGCAATATTTACAAGATATGTTATTATTTTTATTTGGATAAATTGAGAAATAATTCTATACCAAAAATATTTCTCATCCACTACATTTGAAACACATTAGTTAATTGTGTTCCCTGTCTGAAATAGTTTTCAACTAATCCTTGGAATCATAGTGGCACAAATTGATCCTTCATATTATTAATGATAAATTTATCCCCCTCAATAATATCTTTATATCATAAAAAATTTATATAAATATTAAAATATTAGGTCTCAAACCATTAATAAATAAAATTTTCCTGTAATACAATTTCAAAGCATTAATCCCAACAACACCATATACATATATTTTCATTGAGAAGTCATTTCATAATGTTAAAAAATTTCCACCATGAACTTCTAAATAAATCATGATATTAGTGGATTTTATAATGTTGGATAATATATAAAATCATGTATCCAAAACATATTCATTTCAATTTTATTAATATCTTTCTATATTAGAAGTTAAAATTCAATCATTTATTATTTTTTTGTAATTTTTTGTCTCAAATAGCTAGGGTTTTTTTTTGTTATGTAAGTGTTTTTTATAATAAATAGAACAATGTAAATTCCGGTAGCATACATACAATATGTATTCTTAATAGTTCAATCAATTATCTGATTATATATTTGTTAATATTATTAATTCTAGTAGTGTTTTCTCACTATTATCTTTGATCTTGTTTTTATTGATTCCCCTCAATTCATTTCTTATCTAACACCAATAAAATGATATATTATTCCAATAAATGTTATTATTATTCTAATAAGTTTTATTAAATATGTAATAACTTTTAATCCTTAACATTATTGATAATTTATATTAATTTCAAAAATATCACAGGCCTCCACATTTGTTAATTTTATAGAAAAATATTTGTTCCCAAATTTCAATAAATTAATTATAATAAGGAATAAATACAAGAAAAATCACCAATGACTATTGGTTTATATCTATGTTTACCCTTCCCATGGTGGTATGATAACAAAAGGCCATTAGTTAATGTTTCTCATAATCATAATTTGGATACCTTAATAGGAAATTATGAATGTTGATGTACTATTCATGGGAATGGTCATATGATACTTTTAATATAATAGGATAGAGGTATGAAGACCCTATTTCATTGGAAATGTTTTCGTGTAGATATAATTTTTTTCATAAATAAGGGAAAGATAATTTTAGTAGTGTGGGACATTTATGCCAAAAACATGTTTCCATAATCATATGAGACTAAATAGGTAATTGGGTCTGGGTTGAATCTTCTACCACAGGTATGATTTATAATAGTATTCGGTGTGTCCCATACAATAATTATTCCATGGGAATTAGAGTACATCATAGTAGGGGTGCCCGAGACAAGGCATTAACCTTTTATAGTGGATCCCATAAGAGTGGTGAAATTATCTATAAATGATATGATCACCAAATCAGAATCCATAGCCCCATTTTTTATTCAGGCAAGGATACATCATTAAGAAACTTTCCAAAGGTTGTATAGTCACAATAACATGGGAATCCACCCATGATTGTAGATATTTATCATTTAGATTGATCAAAAAAAATATAAAAATTAGTATTTTAATTTTAGGCAAATATATATTAAAAAACACACATATTTACACACACACACACGTATATATAAAAGTGATATAAGTTTATTGGTATGTGAACTGATGTGTAAAATATTATATTTTGTATCCAAAATAAATAGGCGATAATATTTTTTACTTTTCAATGATATATACTCTAGTAGTGTGGAAGTGACAATATGTTTCCTATAAACTATATTAGGAAATGTATATGGGGGGTTGGCCTATAGAAATATGGTCCATGTCGCCCAATGTTAACATACATACATAGAATCATGTAATTATTATTAGAATATAAATGTTTGGCCCTATATTCATGTGCGTGATTCTAATGGATTTTTTCATGGTGGTAAAATCCTCAAGGTTATCACCATGGGTCATGCTTTTCAATAAAATGTTGATATCTAGTTCCATAGTCTGATCAACCATGTCTTCCATTCTCACAACAGTACATATTTTTTCTACATGTGTAATTTTATGTTGATTTTAATATAATAAACATTACTTGTCATCATTTTATAATAAAATTAATTATTTTAAATTTATTTAACATCATTATAACTTACTAAATTTGATTTTACCTTATTCACCGGTTTATCAACGTTAATAGATTATAATGATTCATATTATACATCAATAACAACATTTTAATATTATTCTATCATATTTAATGTTTCCTCCATATCAGGAAATTGTGACTGATCTGTGTTGAGCTCTTCATAAATTATATAATATTTGTTATCAAAATCATTTCATACTATTTCTGTTATAATTATCACATTCAGAAACTTTATTTATTTAATGAAACATTCTTCATTCTCATCAATGCCATCATGACATTACTTTTTATTGTTATCCTAATTGTTTATTTTCCTATTCATGGAGATGAATGTTTGTTCATGAAAAACCTCAGGTATAGAATTAAAAATATTCTAGTATTAGGTATCAAATCATTCTTCATCGCTGCTTGGGATTTATTTATGTTTTTTTTGAAATTATACTTGAATTTATTATTATTTCTTATGCATTACTTATGATTTGAACTTTTATATAATGAAACAATATAATTCTATAATTTTCTTATACAATATCTTCTCATATATCTTTAAAAAATATTCTCCCAATAAAAATCCATTTTGGTTTTATTCTATTATTTCATTAAGAAAATATCCAATTTCACATCATTTATGAAATTATAATTAATATATTTAGATATAAAATTAAAAAATATTCAATTCAAATTATATTAATTCATTTAATAGGATGTGTACTTTTTAATTTTTTTTCCTTATAAAAAGTTTATTCACATATATAAATAATTATTCCATACTACTCCAAATATTTTTATATTTTTATATTTATCATAGTATAATTATTTCTTCTCATTTATGTTCAGATTATTCATGGGAATTATTAATTTTTTGATCCCCTCAAAGATCATGTTTTTGATTGTATGATCACTTATCATTTTATAAGTAGATATTTTTTTAAACTAATCAATAGATTTATAATTAAAGTATATATCATTTAAATATGATGGTTATACATCATTTAGATCAATAAAATTTATAAATAACTCACTGAAATTTTTATAATCATCCAAAATGTCTCCAAAACCACATATATTAAAACATATTTTATGTACACTTTAAAATTGGTCATTTTTACCCTAAATTGACTGAAGATACTATCATTATTTTTAACATCATACAATGGTAAATTTATTATCCATGTGTTTGGGTTTTTATATTAATTAAAGTGATATGAATGTTTTTTAATGTTTTGAGTTCTATTAAGAGTTATATGGATGTTCTGGATGACAGATAAAAATAAATAACTAATATCATCCTATATTTAATATTACTCACTAATGAATAACAAATTTTATCTACTCATATGAGATTGGGTAAATATAAATTCACATTATCTTAGAAAAAGAATATATTGTTTGAAATTATCAAGATCCTACCATATTTATGGAAGATATGGGATATTTGAGGTTATCTTATAAGATTTTACAAATGATTAAGAGGTATGAGGTTCTTATATGATATTAATATTATAATTTTTTATTTTCATTTAGATAAATTTTTAGGAAATCATAACCATCATCTACACAAGGATTTTAATAAAATAGGTATATATGAAAAGGTAACACAAAAAATAAAGACCTATGTAATGGTATATTAGATTTTATTTTAGAATAACTGTCAAATTATGAAGTCTACATATTGATAAATTAGACCAAGATAAAGTTTACCAATATCTTCATAAAGGTACTTTTTAATTGTGCAATCATATTACATGCTTCTATATTTTTTAATTCAAATGAAAAGATAAATTATATCAATTGATTTTTATAGTTTATAAAATTATTAAATATCATGGTCTCAGTCAAATCCATTATTCAATATTATATTAATTTGACATTAAATGATGATGATTAGCAGAATTTTTCATGGTATTTTATGTTTTTTCTTTAAATTAGTCGTTTATTTCAAAATTAATTTTGACAAAAATGTGGGAAACCACACAACATCAAACTGAAAATTTATGAAACAAAAAAAAGAAGACCCAAAATATTACTCTTTAATTCGTGAGAATATGATAGCGGTCAATGATTATATTCATCAAGAATTATTTATGTGGTTTATAATTTTGGTTGTTTCATTAAATTATTTTGATAATATTAATCTTGAATTAGTCAGAATATAATAGGGGTAAATTAAGAATTAAAACATGTACATGACATAGAGAGACATTATAAAAAATATAATTGTGGTCATTGAGAACAATCGGCTTATAATGTATTTTCTGATAATGAATGTAGGTTCATTTGATAATAATATAATTATTAATGATTATTTTTGTTGAGAATCAAGAACAAAAAATAATTGTTACATGATCTCTTACATGTTTAATTTATTATGAACTTATCAATGGTTGTTTGATAACTTGTTTCTATATTAATATTCATATAGTAATATAAGTTTAATCTAAATAAGGTTTATTCATTAATATTGAGGTATCCAATATCTTACTAAATGTCAGATTCAACCATTATTAGAGAAGAAATATTAAATTGATATGGTTTTTAGGATAAAAATCTATTCATTTACTATTATAGTACATGTTAATTAATTTACACTACAACATAAATTGTATTATAAATTTGAAAACACATAATTAATCAAGTATACACAGTTCCCCTTCCTTTTAATAATTTTTATATTTGTGATGATCAATTTCATATAAAAAACTCTAAAACTATCAAAGATTAGGCTCCCAAATTATGTTTGAAACATGTGAAATTAATCTACACTACATAATTATTTTTATCAATACCTATAGGTGTGTATGTTTTTTAGGAGTGGATCACCGCTCTAACCAGTCACTTGGATTTAATACCATAATATAAATAATTTTATAAAAACAAAAATCCATAAAACACCATTACCATTATGTTGAGTACTAACAGATCTATGTAAATCATGTGGTATTAAATCCATGGTATTCCCACGGATACTACACTTTATGAGGTCAATTTTATAAGTCTATATTTCTATGAATATAATATATGTTACCTTTTTATATGGGAAACATTATCATGGTTAGAATTATTGAATATTACCTTATTATCACTCATTAGGAATTTAATTTACTGACACTACTGTTATGGCATTTCCACCCATTGTAGAAGATAATATGAATAAATATTTTTACATAAAAATAAATATGTCTGATGTGAGTCTTGGGAATTATAATTGTAATCCTTGTTTGAAAACTTTAACACAAATGGAATGGGATTAACTATTACAATTGAATTTATAAAGAATAAATAAAATATTTATGAAAGGAACATAAATCTTAATGGTGATAATTTTACCTTTTTAATGACTAGTTAAATAATATTATAATGGATAAAAATGATTCAATTGATGAAAATTTTACATTATTAAATAAAATTTATTTTTCTTATCATATGTTTTTGAGAAATGTTGGGATTATTTATATTAGAGTTAAAATTAATGAATTTTTTTAGGAGTTGTTGAAACTGACGATTTCAACCATTAATAATACGGATGAACTGTCTAGTGATGAATTACATTCTAAAATATTTATTTACTATATGAGAAAATAATGCATTCTGAAGAATAATTCTAATTAGCACATGGATATTAAATCCATCAGTAAAATGAATATTACTGAAGTAGAGGATTATTTATCCAGTATCTAAGATGTTGAATTTGAATGTAATTAAATCAATATATAATTTATGGATTTTTTAATCAATGAACTATAAATATTAATAAACTATTTTAAATCTAATATTAAAATTAAATTTTTTTATATGTGGTGGTGTAAGAAAATTTTCAATTGATTTTACTAAATGTGAAAATAATGTGTATTATGATGAGGAATAAAGGGATGAGGACCCTTAATTAACTAAAAAAATTGAATGTAATTCAATTATAATAGAATTTTCCATGAAAATAAGAAGATAATACAAAAAATAAAAAATGATATATTTTGAGTATCAGTGATGGATAATCATATCATATAACTTTTTATTATGAAGAGGATTGTGGTAGAATGGTTTTCAAATTTGTGCTACATGTTGAAAAAAAGGAATATGAGAAGAATTATGAAAAATAAAGTGGTGAAGTATATAAAGAACATGTGAATTTTATGAAACTAATATTGACAATATAAAAGAACAATGTCTACATAGAAATCATAAACATAATGAAATAAGTAAATTATATTATGACTGATGTGAGATAGGTAACGAAATATAAATTATATTTTTATAAGATAAAAAATTACCATTCAAATGTTCCAAATATTCAATGTAAATGATCCAAAGGTGGAAAAAATAGGAATACCCCTGATTCAAAGGTGACTAATCAATATAAAATTTTCATTCATGATCAATAGTTGTCCATTAAAGATGAAAATACCAATAGAAATGTCAAAACTATTTTTTAGAAGGTTTAATATATGAATATTAAATCATATTATTATACAAATATACCATGTAAATTTTCATAGGTAAAATTTAATCCTACACTACAAAAAAAGAAACACATTTTCATCTAGTAATTCTAGCTTTAAAATGAAAATGTAAGAAATCTTGGATTAAGGATTACTTTGAGAGGAGAACACATAATATAAGGTTATTGATATTGATACGATTGATTATATTCCTTCAAAACCTATATTATAGATGTTAAATATTTTATGAATACAATAACTAATATTTTTAAATAAAATGATTACCATTTTATATACGAACTAGTTTTATGGAAACCTTTGGTGCTATAGAGTTTCTGGAAATAAGGCCAATGAATTTTGGTACATCAAATCCATTTATGAGAATAAAATCTTTCAATAATGTCACGACCTATCCCCTGGGGCCCATATCCTGACCACTCCACGACCACCTTTCATAGGCCAGAGGCTGGCGAATAGCACCAAAGGTGTAAATCCCTAAAACTGGGAAGGCATTGCCTTTATAAAATGTAAAATCACAAAAACAGAGTAGTAGTAGAAGAAAAAATAAGTAAATGCTATATACAAGTGTACTGAAAGTAAAGGGGGCCAGAATACAAGCCCAACTGTAAATACAACTGAATTTAAAGAAAAGAAAAAAAGGTGTAAGGTGAAACGAAGCTCTTGGATCGTCCACCACCGATCCTACCTGATCGGTAGGTACAAATAGCCTCCACAGTGCTCCACGTCCATCATTCTCCTCCGGGTACCAAGTCGTCGTGTGGTCCACCTTTGGGTACCGTCCAATCCTGGCGCTCTTGGTCACTGTCTGCCATGTCCTTCGTCTGCATCCAACACAAGAAGATGCGGGCATAGCCCATGCAGGGGCGAGTATAACGATACTCAGTAGGGACCCCAAGATCTCTGATGGTCTCCTAGAGTCCACTAATTATAGACCACAGTAGAAAGATACAGTCACGAAGTATTAAAAAACCTACTTAGTTATATGCCCATACATATATCTATGTTACCAATCACAGTCCGACTCCAACTCTCAATCTCAAGCACAAAACATTCCACAAAGGAAGTAAAGCCAATCACTATGTTTTTAATTGTTGAAAGACATGACTTAGCTCACACAGGTATACAACTCATGAATAGGGGTAATGATGACTAGATGTAGCCTTTGAATCATCTACTCTACCGAACCCACGTATGATCCTGGAACAATATCAGCATTGTCGAACCCACATAGGATCCTGGCACTGAAGTCGTTATTGTCGAACCCATATATGATTCTGGTATAGTAGTTATCGTTGTCGAACCCATGTAGGATCATGGTACTGATTTCATCAATGTCGAACCCAAGTAGGTTTCCGGTACAATAGTTATCACTGTCGAACCCATGAAGGATCCTAGTACAGAAGTCACTACTATCAATCCCATGGAGGATCCCGTCATCTCAGTCGCAGCTAGCCCTAGGGTTCCCGCACACAACACGCTCGATTATAGGAGGGTCCACTCCTTGTTCCAAGAGTCCATGCGTCAATTATCATTAAGTCCAGAGTTTATGTATCTTGTAGTTCTATCTAATCATAAGAAACCCAACGCGATAGACGGTTCGTCAATCGGATGCCCGGTCTTAGGGTAATTGACATTTCCGTTCTAAGGGGCTGGTTGGATTTTGGGTACAATCCAACATGAACATAATCCATCCTCATCTAAATCACATGTGGAGTATGAAAAAAGAACTGTCTAATCAAAATGAATCCAATGTAGTTGACGACACGTCAATCAGATGTCTTGTCCTTAAGTTATAAGTGTTTCCATTTCGAGGGCCTGGTTGGATTTACCCTTGTTCCAAACCCAGTTGTTTTACAAAGTTGTCCAAAACTCACTTATAGTATCACAAAAGGACCGCCTCATCTGAAGGATCCCAATGCCACAGACGACGTGTCGTTCAGACGCACAGTCTTGAAGATATTCAAATTTAAGGGAAGTCGGGCCCGGCCTGTCAAGCCCAGTTGGCTGTGGCGGGTAAGCTGGACCTGGCTCTGCAGGTCCAAACCAGCTGAGGGGTCAACCTAGCCCAGCTCTGCAGGTCTAATCTAGCAGAGTGGTCTGCCCAGATCGGAGGGGCACGACCCACCCGCGGACCCGGCCAACACTATGGGCCTGTTTGGTTCGCCCGACGGCTCCAAGCGGCTTTGCCCCTCCGGCCCGGTCGGAAGTAGCCGGCTTGTTCTGGCCAGTGCGTGCATCCCACACAGTGGGCCGCATTCTTCTCCGCAGTGCGGTGCCATGCGGGCGTCGCGGTCCTCTAGCCCAGCTGGTAGGTGGCCGACCGGTTCGGTTAGTCCAAGCGGCCTGCAGATGCAGGCCGCAGTTTCCTCCACGCCGCTGGTTCAACGACGCCAGTAATCCACCGCTGCGGCCGGCCTGGTCGCAAACTATGGTTCCATAGCACGACATGACAATGCCACACCCTTTCATTTGCCGCAGTTCTTCTCTGGCGTGGTGCAACCACACCACGCCCTATCGGCTCCGCCTCCATCGTCATTAAGATCAACAAATATGGGGGAGGTTTGGGCAGTGTTCATGCAACCCGAATCCCCCTTGTTATGACGTTAATAGTTGTAAATTCACATTCAGTAATTAAAATGACGAATTTTAAAATTATAAACAACTCAAAAAAAACCCCTACCTTGATTTTAAGAACATTGTGAAATTCTCAGAAGATGGAGTTGCAGAAGACGGACGTCGTTTCATGAACGTTGAAGGGAAAGACGTTGTCATTGGTAGAGTTCTATTGCGAGCGACGTCTTCTCCCTTGATGCGGAGGTAGAGTAAAGGAATAAGATGAGTTGTTGTTCTTCGGTGGAAACAATGTTCTTTGTCGAGAGGATATTGTTCCTTTTGATCATTCTTGGAGATGGTGATGTCCTCCAAAACCTCTCCTCCTCTACTTAGTTCTCCCAACTAGGTTTATGCCAACCAAATTAAAAAAATGTAACATCTTCTTTAAATGTTTTAAAAATAGATTCAAATGATCTCAAACAGTAAAATTAATTAATTATGTTATTAATTAATTGTGTTGTCACCTTAATGAGAGAAGGTGGAAGGTTTAAATTTTAAAAAGGGGAGAGGTAGATTCATTAAATCAATGGGAAGTCCAACAGTTTAAAATGGGGGTTTAAAGGTGATTTTAGAGGTTTGGTGTTAGATTGGGCCCCACCACACTATTTCCTCCCATGGGAGGTTATGTGGGCATGGACCCCACCTCCAACTCCTCTATGGAGAAATTAACCACCACATAAAAATTATGTGACACTTAAATTTTAATTTATTAAAAATCTCCAAAAATTTACTTCTCCTCCTGAAAAAAAACCCCTGCAGTAAAGGACCCCTTAAGTGAATACCGAAGCTGCGAGTTCATTGGTGTCCTCAAATTTCAATTCCATGCACCAATTCAAAAGATATAAAATCCAGCTCGTACGTCTACTAACCATACCTGAACAAAACTTCAGAAAATTATTATGGGCACATCAGGCCTCAGAATCAGGTGCTGTCAGAAACTATAGACCTATAAAACTCTAATTTATTTATGAAACAATTTTCCACAGAATTTCCAGGTCTTTATATTCACCCCACATCAGGGATTTACGTACCTGTAAGCTACAACACACACTAAGGGAACAAATGGGGGTACTAAGTGTGCATCTAAGCCTCCTACTCCCATGGGCTCTCCTGGAGGTTTTTGTGTGGCCAGTAAATGTGCACTAGAGGATTCGATCATCCTCATATGACCTGCTCTTGTCAATCATCGATCTCCACTGGGACCTCCGTGAATGTTTCCCCATCAACGATGTCAAGATCCCCATGGTCGATGATGCGGGATGGGTCGTGCACATATCTCCTCTGCTGAGATACATGGAAGACATCGTGCACCCGATGCAACTGAGGTGGAAGGGCTATGCTGTAATCCACCTCACCTAATATAATATGGACCTATAATAACCCAATGAATTGCATTGATAACTTTCCACCTTATCCAAATATTCGTAGACCTCATCGTGGTGATACCCATAAGAAGATGTGGTTGCTATCCTTGAACTCCAGTGGTCTCCATCTCCTATCAGCATAGGGCTTCTGTCAGCTCTGTGCAGTCTTCATCTGCTCCTAGATGATCTTCACCTTCTCCATCATAGTCTGAACCATCTCTGTTCCTACAAGTACTAACTCCCATGGGTTATTCTATCTCAGAGGTGATCTGCAAGGTCGGTCATACAGTGCCTCGTAATGTTCCATCCCAATGGTGGAGTGGTAGGTGTTGTTGTACTCAAACTCCGCCAAGGGTACGTGATTCTCCAAGCTGCGACTAAAGTCGAGGACACATGAACGGAGCATATCCTCAAGAGGCTGAATGGTCCTCTCAGTCTGAACATCCTTATAAGGATGGAAGTTGGTGGTCAAGATAATCTTCATTCTGAAAGCCTCATACAACCCCTTCCATTGCAAGGAAGTGAATCGGGCATCTCAATCGTAGAAGATCATTGATGGCACACTATGCAACCATACAATCACTTGTATGTAGAGGCATCCCAAGCTCTCTACTGATCCCTGCTCTCTGATTGGTAGGAAGTGAGCCGACATGGTGAGTCGGTCGACAATCACCCATATAGAGTCATGTCCTTTGGATGTTCGTGGAAGCCGCGTCACGAAATCCATGGATATCTCATCCCTCTTCCACTTTGGGACCTATAAAGGCTGAACCAAGCCTGATGAAACCTGGTGCTTCGCCTTCACTTGCTGACAAGTGAGGTATCTCAAGACAAACTATGATACTGCTTTCTTCATACCCAGTCACCAATGCTGTTGTCTGAGGTCCTGATACATCTTCTCCACTCCTGGATGTACCGCTAGAGGGGAAGTGTGGAATTCCCTCAACACCTCCTCTTATAGTGAAAATGGTAACATGGAATATCCCCTAAAGATGATGAAGTGCTCCCTAAATTCATAAAATACATATGGTTCCTTCCATGAGGATATATGAGCATGTCACGTCTCACAGTCAATATCCTCACCGTGTGCCTCTCTGACTCCCTGAAGAAGTGGAGGAGTGACTATGAGAGGATGAAGAAAGGATTCCCCATCTCTATCCACAAAAGATATCTGCAATGTGGCCAGTTGCTCTGTCGCGTCTCTTAATAGCTAAATGACTGATATCCTACTGAGAGAATCTACTACAACATTCTCATTCCTAGGAGTGTAGACTATCTCAAAGTTATAGTCCTACAGTAACTCGAGCCATCGTCGCTGCCTCATGTTCAGGTCCTTTTGTGAGAAGATGTACCTCAGACTCTGGTGGTCAGAGTATACTATAAAGTGTTCTCCCAATGAACTATATGTGAGACTATCCAATTTAAAAGGACTCGTCTACACCCTTCTTCACCTACATCCTACAAGAGATGCTATGATTTATCCTCCAAAATGTGAAATCTGGTTTCATCCCCTAGATGAACTACGCCCATTTCTATATATAGTCTATCCTGACATGAACTGTACTAAATCATGCCATGGATTAAGTCATAAGTCCTTGAATCTACTACCAATATATCCAACTATTACTCTCACAACCACAGGTTGAGTCACACTATCGGCATCTGTGTGTGGTCCCTAGGTCTCCTCCAATAGGAATCTCGAATGTGAGGGTCAAGTCGACGGTTTTATTCAAAATATATAATTATTATCCACACGAATGGCAAGAAATCATACGTCACAAGGACAAGTGTCTTTTATTACTGCTGCAGAAAGTACATAGACACAATGTGACCACAAAAAATGACATCAATGAAGCTAGAAGCTACGTAAACAAAGGTCTCTATGCCTGGAACTAGTCATGATCATGTCCACTTGCTCCTGGAGCACTATGGTCATAGGCCTTAGCTGCTTGAAGCTGAGCTCTCCCATGTCTACCCGTTCCCTGCGGTTGGGGTGGAATTCCTAGTGGCGGTGTGGTAGGGCCTTGAAACATCATCCACCACTTACTGATCGGCTAGATCCTCTTCCATGTCTGCCTACTTCTGGTGGACCACCATGGTCGAACCTCTGCATCTGCCTGGGAGGTCCTTCTACTGCTTGATCCTCATATGCAGGGTGGGTCAGGCAGTCTCGAGCCATGTGACCCTACCCAGTGCATGAATAGAACTGCCCACTCCTTGTATGGAAATCTCTGTCTCGAGTTCCCGCACAACCGAACCTGATTAGTGCAGTCAACCACATGTCGGTGTGGTCCTCTTGACCCCTGCGTCAACTATCTACTTCCATGTGTAGAAGGCTATGGTGCATGTCGACTAGTGGTGGGTCTCGCTGCTAGATATGGTTCAACAAAGAAACTCTCCACTATAAGGTCTTGCTCCAATACCCACGTCTGCATCAGGATATTGAGGGAGATCATCGAAGCCCTGAACTCATGCCTAAGACCCTGTTCAAATGTATGTGCCCTGAAGAATGGGTCATTTACCATATCTGTGGAGTAGCACAAGAGGTCGATGAACCTCACTGAGTACTGAGTTAATATCATGCTACCCTGTTGCAAATGATGTAACTTATGAATCTGCACCACACGAAGGGTTGCTGGTACAAACTCTGGCCGGAACAGGCTCCCGAAGTCTCTCCAGAGTAGTGATGCCTCATCATGCACCTGGAGCATCAGGCTCCACCATCTGCCTACTGTTTCCTATAGAATACTCGTAGAAAGGATCACATTGAGGTCAGCTGGTGTCCCTACCAATATGAAAACTCTCACAATATCCTCCCTCCAATCCTCAACAACCTGTGGATCCATCTCTCCCTGGAACCTGGGTGGTAACTAGAGCTGGAACTCGTGCAACGCACTCTGGTGGAGTGCACTCTCACCTTCTGGAATTGGCGATATCAGTGGCCCAGCACGTAGTGGTACCGTTGGTACCTCTGATTTGATGGGGCCATGCAACGAGGCCTCATCGCTCAGTGGTATACCATCTCGTACATAACTCAGAACCCTAGATGGATGCCTTCGTGGGGCCATCCTGAATAGGAACAGGTGAACCACGGTCAAAACAATATACCTTGTGATCTAACACAAAGTAATCACAACGAATAATTTTCAAAGGAAACACACATGCAATCAGTGTTTTTGTGTACTGGGTCAGAAATTAGAAGTTAGGGTCTAAGTGTATGGATATGTCGACCGCTGCACCAACACTAAACTTCCTGGACTGAAAACCACACTCAATACTCTTAAGACTATTGATTCATAGAAATGAAATATTAGATTCCTAAGTTATACAGTAGAACTGACACATATGATACCAATTTATCACGACCCCTCCCCCGGGGCCCGTATCGTGACTACCCCAAGCCTGCCTTCCATAGGCCAGGAGCAGGAAAATTGCACCAACAACATAAATCCCTAAAAATGTGAAGACATTGCCTTTATAAATTGTAAAATCACACAACCAGAGTATAAGAGGATGAAAACAATAAGTAAAAGGTGTATACAAGTGTACTGAAAGTAAAGGGGGCCGGGATACAAGCTTAGTTGTAAATATAACTAAAAGCAAAGAAAAGACAAAACAGCTAGAAGGTGACACACAGCTCCTGGATCGTCCACCACAGATCCTACCTGATGGGTAGGTAAAAATAGCCTCCTCAGCGCTCCACTTCCATCAGTCTCCTCTGGGTACTGACTCGCCGTGTGGTCTACCTCAGGGTATTGTCCATTCGTAGTACTCTACGTCACAGTCAGTGTTGTCCTTCCTTTGCATCCAACACAACGAGGTTCCGGCATAGCCCATGCATGGGTGAGTATAACTATACTCAGTAGGGACCCTGAGACCCTATAGGGTCTCCCAATATCCAATAAAGATAAACCATAGTATAAAGATACAATCATGAGGTATCAACAAACCTACATAGGTATATTACCATACATATACCTAAGTTACCAATCATAGTCCAGATCCAACTCTCGAGCCCATGCATAAACCATTGCATAATGGAAGTAAAGTCAATCACCATGTTATTAATGGTTGAAAGACATGACCCAACTCACACAGTTATACAACTCATGAAGAGTGGTAGAGATGATTAGAAGTAGCTTCTGAATCATCTCCTCTGTCGAACCCACATAAGAACCTAGAACAATAATAGCACTGTCGAAACCATGTAGGATAATGGCTTAGAAGTTGTCACTGTCGATCCCACGTAGGATTCCGGTATAGTAGTTATCGATGTCGAACCCACGTAGGATCCTGGTACAGAAGTAATCACTATCGAACCCACGTAGGATTCCAGTACAATATTTATAGTTGTCAAACCCACGTAGGATCCTGGTACAGAAGTCATCACTGTCGAACCCACATAGGATTCTGGTATGGTAGTTATCGCTGTCAAACCCACTTTGGATGCTGTTACAGAAGTCATTGTCATTGAACCCATGGAGGATCCCATCATCTTAGTCGCGGCCAGCCCTAGAATTCCTGCACACAGCACGCTCGATTCCGGTAGGGTCCACTCCTCATTCCATGTGTCGATACATCAACTATCATGAAGTCCTGAGTTGATGTATCCTGTAGTTTTTTGTCATCATATGGAACCCAACGCGATAGATGATGCGTCAACCAGATGCTCGACCTGAGAGTTATTGGCATTTCCGTTCCAAGGGGCCGGTTGGATTTCATGCACAATCCAACCAAGCCATACTCCAACCTCATCTGAATCCCATGTGGAGTATGCCAATAGGAATGTCTCATAAAAGGAAATCCAACGTAGTTGACGACACGTCAATCTGATGTCTGGTCTTTATCATATAAGTGTTTCCGCTCCGAGGGCCCGGTTGGATTTACGCTCATTAAAAAACTGGTTGTATTCAAATGTTTTCCAAAACTAACATAGAGTATCGCAAAAGGACTGCCTCATCACGAGGATCCCATTGCCAGAGATGGAACGTCGTTCAGACGCACATTCTTGAAGATATTTTCAATTAAGCAATGTCGGGCCCGGCCCGTCAAGCCTAGTACGCTATGGCGGGTTGGCCCGACCCGACTCGGCGGTTCCGACCCGGCTGAGGGGTCGGCCCGACCTGGCTCGGCGGGTCCAACCCAGGTAAGGGTTTGGCCCGACCCGTTGGGGTGCATCCAACCCACGGACCCGGCAGTGCCACCTCTCCTTCCAGGCCGGCCATAGCCTACTGGTTTTTTCCACCGCGGTTCTACTCCGTGTGGTGCCATGCGGTGGTGCGGTCCTTCAGCTCGGCCGATAGGCAGCCCGCTGGTTCGCCCACTGAGCGGCCCGCGTTTGTGGGCTGCAGTCTTCTCTGCAGTCCTCCAGCTTGGACGATAGGTGGCCAACTGGTTCGGTTCATCCGAGCGGCCCATGGATACGGGTCGTGGTTTCCTCCACGTGGCCGGTGATATGGCGCCAGTATTCCACCACCGCAGCCGGGAAGGGTCGCAGCCTTCGGTTCCATAGCGTGGCGTGATAGCACCAGCCCTTTTCACCTGCCGCAGTTCTTCACTAGCACGGTGCGATGACATCGCACCCTATCGACTCCTCCTATGTAGTCATTAAGATCAACTAATATGGGGGAGGTTTAGGCTATGTTCGTATGGCCTGAACCCACTTGGTTATAATGTTAACAATTGGAAATTCACATTCCGTAATTAGAATGATGATTTTCATAATTATAACAGCTCAAAAAAAACCCCAACCTCGATTTCAAGAACATTGTCAAAGTCGAGGAAGACGGTGTCATGGAAGACGGACGACGTTCCATCATTGTTAGAGGGAAAGATTGTGTCATTGGTTGTGTTCTTTTGTGAGCGACATCTTCTCCCTTGATGCTGAGGAAGAGGAATGGAAGAATACACGTCGTCGTTCTTCAGTGGAAACAACATTCTTCATCGAGAGGATATTGTTCCTAGTGTTCTTCTTTGGACATGGTGATGTCCTCCAAAATCTCTCCTCCTCTTTTTAGTTATCCAAACTAGGTTTATGCCAACCAAATTAAAAGAATGTAATGTCATCTTTTAATTTTTTCAAAATAGAATCAAAAGATTTCAGACACTCAAATTAATTACATAAGTTATTAATTAATTGTGTTGGAACCTTAATAAGAGAAGGTGGAGGATTAAAATTCAAAAAGGGGAGAGGTGGATTCATTAAATCAAAAGGAATTTCAAGAGTATCAAAGGTGATTTTAAAGGAGAGTTGATGGGTTTGGTATTTCTGTGGGCCCCACCACACAATATCCTCCTATGGTAGGTTATGTGGGGGTGGGCCTCACCTCCAACTCCCCTTTGGATAAATTAACCACCACTTAAAAATTATGTCACACATAATTTTTAATTTATTAAAAATCCCTGAAAATTAACACCTCCTCCCGATAAAACACAACTGTGGTAAAGGTCCCCTTATGCGAATACTGACGATGCAAGTTCATCGGTGTCCTTAGATTTCAATTCTGAGGACCGGTTCAAAAGAAATAAAATCCCGCTCATACGTCTTTTGAACGTACCTGGACAAAACATCAGAAAATTATTCCGAGCACACTATTCCTCAAAATCAAGTTCCGTTAGAAAAAACAGACTCATAAAATTCCCGTGTATTTATGAAATGAATTTCCATGGAATTTCAGGGTCTTTACGAATAATATAAGAGGGTCTACTTAAAAGAAGAATAAAATGTTATATATGAGAAATATAAAAAGAGAACTCAAATATGATTCTGATCCTAATTATTTTTGAACATATTAGTGAAATATAAGGAAGATTAGATCAATCATTTTATCATGTAGAAGAATTTATGACCATGAATCACAGTCAAAAATAATATTTGGAAAATGAAAATGAGGTGCTATAGAAAACTAATGGAGGAAGGTCACAAATCATTGAGGTGGCTTTCCAAGAGTGTGAAATGAGAAAACCCTATATCGTAGATATTAGATACTCATAAAATGTTATAAGGTATGAAAATGAAAACTTAACTTGAAATAACATGATGGACTTGTTGATTTTTGTAATTAAATATATTTAAAGATCATTGTATCTCTAATAGTGAAAATAGGGGCTCAAAAATTTTAATTATATCATATATGTTTATTGCCTCAAACACAATCTATAAAATTGAATAAAATGGTGTGATGATGCGATTGATGTAATATAAAAGGGGAACAAATAAATATTTGAAAAATAAAATATGGTGTTATTATTTTTATAAGTAATAGGAATAGTGGAAATATCTACTATATTGGAGGCCAAAAAATATTTCAACATGAGTTTAAATGTTAAAAGCTTGTTATCGTACATATTGTTTTGTTATCATTTTCAGGGAATCATGAGTAATATATATATTTTCTATATTTATTTGTACCATTCTCACGTGAATTTATGAAGGTAAAAATATTATGAAATCATCTAAAAATGTATAATCACCCAATAAAGACATAAATTATATTAAATTCAAGGAACTAAACCTCTTCATTTGATACATTATGATTTCTATACACACATGAAAAATAATTCTTAAAAATGTGATCATTATTTCATAAAAATTAATTTTGAATATACAATAATGAAAAATATAATATTAAATAAATTATCAAGATCTGGATATGATTAAAACCATTACGACATTGTTGTGAATAATTTAGGTATTTTCAATTATGAATTTAAATATACTAATTAGATGGATTTTATAAGTAATTTTTATTATTATATATAAATATGAATGTAATAAAACAAATTTATAGTATTTCATATGAACCATAACATAATAGATTTTCTAATAAAATAAACATGAGTCTAGTTAAGATGGTTAGAATGATATTAATTGAATATTGTCTATCAGTATTTTTTGGATATAATATACTTTTCAACTACCCCAACTATAGTAACCTATAGTTACTGTCTATTTTATTATATTTTTATAAAATAAAAGTGATCAAATACCAAATTATTGATCATTTTATATGTATTTATCTAATTAATTCACACACAATATAATTTTTTCGTTGGAAATAAATATAATATCATAATAATTTTAAATAATATTTATCCTTGAAATCTATTTATAAAAACCTTATTCATATATTGTGGAATGAAAAGTAAGACACCACTTATTTAAAATTATATGTATAGGTTTTTTTAAGTATAAGATATCATTAGTAAATAATGAATAGAAAATTTGGAATGGAAAATAATATAAAATACACAACACTTTATCAATATCTTGATCAATATATATATGTATGGATTATATTAATGTAATAATCTCAGGGGTAATTATATTTTCATTCTAAATGATGGAATTTAAAAATTATATATTTATATATAATGTCTTTAGGAAAATATATTTTCAAATATGGTTAGGTACAATCCAAAAAACCCATATAATATGGATAACGAATTAGTTACTCTCATAACACATGTTGACGCATCAAGGGGAAATATATAACATAGAACCAGCTATAACTACATGTCAAATTCATTTATAATATACTTAATGACTTGTTTTAAAAATAAAAAATATCCCTTATTAGAATATATCTGCATTGAAGAAAGATTACGTAATATCACGGTTTCCCGAGTCAATCAATGAGCATTCATAATAGAACAACATATGTAGAAATTTTATGTGGTTTAGGAGATAGGAATACAAATAATATAAAGAATATGGATACAATGAAAAACTTTAATGTATGCTGAAATATGATTATAGGAATTTGAATGTTTCAAGAGCATGTTAAAGATAAAAAAATCTAATAATATATAATATACAGTACTCAATTTTTTATATATACATGTTTTATAATGAAATCAAGAACTTTGGAAAAAATAATAAAAGGGATGAAAAATTTTAAAAATAAATTCATTATAAAAATATGGGAACAACGTATATGAATTTAAATAGTATAAACTATTTATAACTATCATAATATAGTTTAATTCTATATACGTAAAAATTAAACATTCTTTTCTAATTTTTTAAAATAATGTTAAAAATTACCATTTTAGAAATAATTAAAATTTTCCATTTCAAACCATTTAAAAAGATATGGATAATATAAATTTTAATAAATTAATCATTTGAGTTAACGAAATTTAATTTTTTAAAATAATTTTAATAAATATCAACAATGAACAAATATTTTACTATTCAAAAAGAGAAATAAATTCATCTATTTTAAATAATAATTATTTTTTATTAAACTAACAAAGAGTATAAAATATGAAAGCGTAAATGAAATTAATTAAATATATAAGTTACAAGAAAATAAATGTGGATAAATTATTTCATTCATTCACTGGAAATATATCTTATTTAAAAAACATGATTGTGAATTCAATTTTCACTCATTTAGTAAATATTAAATTATAATTACATAAAATAATAAAAATTAATTGAGATGTTAATTAAAATGAATAAATATATTTTAAATTTTTATATATTAAAGTTGAAGTGTCTAAACCACATAAAATAATATAGTACTATAACACCAAATGTGTACTAATTTAGTCCCAATTTAAACGAAATCTCATACCTCATGACTCCATGTAGTTGAATGTGATTTATCCTCATGCATATGAAATTTATATTTGTTATATATAAATAAAAAATAATATCCATGTGTATAATATAATTTATAATCCATTTATAACATCTTCTCAAATCCATATTAAATACCATTCATTACTATCATTCCTTCATCTATTCAATGCATTACTTGTTAATAAATGTTTTGATTTTGATGATGTTGTCATAGTGTTTTAATCATTGTTATATCATATTTTGAATGATAATCATGATTTAAAGAGATAAATATTCACTATATACAAGTTTAAAATAACTAAGATAATCATATATTGAAAAAGAATAACATCGCTTCATTGGGGTGGTAGTCCACACATACAAAAGAGTGACATTATTGTTTTTAATGTATTAAAGGTTAAGGAAGTAGATGATATCATAAATTTAAAATATCATAAATATTTCATAAGTATCATATATAATAATTCTTTCCATTATTATAAAAGGCCATGGGGGCATTGATGGAAAATAAATTACATCTGTACACAAGATGGTGCTATTCCATATACATGAGTGAGGGTTTTGATTCACATTTGATAGAGAAGAAAACATACAAATAATATGAAAATAACATAATAACATATAATTATATGGTATATAATATTTTTCCTATATAAATGGTTATTATATAATTTATGGTTGAAAAATAAAATGGAAAATAAATAATTTTATTTATGTTTATTAACTCTTATTTGAAGTAGCTTCTGTGTTATCCTATTAAAAAAGAAGGGATAGTCTTTTAGGAATAACAAAACAACTAAAATGTGAATAAAGATGTTATATAGAAATTTTGGTTGGGCTTTGTAATGTTAAATAGCTAATTAGGTGGGAATATATGAGTGAAAGGGGATTCATTTTATAAATGACGTGGGTTCCACAGTTGTAAAATTTAAAGGATTTAAAATAATATTTAGAATATATAATCAAAAAGTTAATCCAAATTCTATATAGTGATAAGGTGAGATTATATAGGATGTCTATATATTCATCCACTATTAATTATCAAAATTTTAATTCAATTTAAACATTATCGATTTTGATTAACTGCCCATTAAACATGTATTATCCATAATCATGGTTACCAAAATTTACCAATTTTACTATTGAAAATGACATAAAATGAAAACAACACAATAAAAAATTTATAAATTTTTATTAAAAATATTTATTCGATTTTATAAAATTCTATTAATTTAAATCATATAAATTTGTTAAAAAATAAAACCAAAACATGTGATTCATTTTAAAAAAATATATTTTTGATGTAGAAGATGATCATGCATTAAATTTATTATAAGTAATTATCATTATAGGAATCTAAATTACTATTGTTTATATATATGTGAAAATTATTCAATTTTATTTATTTATAATTATGGATTATTTTAGTTGATTTAAAATTTAATTCATATTCATTAAAAAAAACTGAAAAATATACATTTTTACCTAAAAATGATCACACCTTTAATTCTATTAAATAAATTTTCAAAATATGATTAATTATATATATTATAAATTATTATTAAACATTATATAATTATTATTTAAATAATATATTTTCAATTTTCATTCCATCTTATTTATGTTGAAAAATTTTTAAAAATCATTATTGGCTTATTTTGACCTAGTAATGTCACGACCCCTCCCACCAAAGATGACCCTCCTGAGCTGGAAATGGTAAATGGGAGATGATGACCCCCGAGTCCCGCCACTAGTAGGCCCCGGGGTGGTGACTAGCACCAAGGGTATGAGTTTTCACAAGTATGCGAGGTATTACCCTTTATATTTATTTAGGATCGGGAAATAGGACAAGTCAACCACCAAAAAGGAAAAAGAACATGTCTATAGAAATAAACCCAAACCATGCCCACATGCATGTTTAAACAATTTAATAACAAGGTATTAGTACAAGAAAGCTCAAAGTACAAAAAGACAACAAGATAACAACAACAACAACAACTCTAACTGTCCGACTAGTAGGGTCCTGCACGGCCCTGGTAGTCCTCCTGGAAACCTGAAAGTAAACGTAGGGTGAGCATACAAGTATACTCAGTAGGGAAACCTAAACCTCTCGTGTACAAGTGGGGAGACATCCTAAAATCCCGTGAGAACAACAAAAGAAACCTAGAGTGGAATTCTGTCAACCCAACCTCACTAGCCACACTCACATAAACACAAGCACAATAGGTAGTAGTATATAAGAATCCAGAGTATTGGGTACCCCGCACCAGTTCCCTTTAGTTAGCTGCTCTTCCTAACGACGAAAGTCCTGATTCTGCCACACTCTCCCCACCCGCACACACTTGGGCCTCACCACCACATATCCCTCCCGCACACACCTGGTCCTCACAACCACGTATCCCGCCCGCACACACCTGGGCCTCACAACCACATATCCGGCCCGCACACACCTGGGCCTCACAACCACATACCCCGCCCGCACACACCTGGGCCTCACAACCACATATCCCGCCCGCACACACCTGGGCCTCACAACCACATATACCGCCCGCACACACATGGGCCTCACAACCACATATCCCGCCCGCACACACCTGGGCCTCACAACCACAAATCCCGCCCCCACACACTTGGGCCTCACAACCACATATCCCGCCCGCACACACCTGGGCCTCACAACCACATATCCCACCCACACACACATGGGCCTCATCCCGACGAATCTTGGGAAAATGTAGAACCTGCCTAAAGAGACTTGGGCCTAAGACACCCCAATCTAATCCTACCCGAAGAGTCTTAGGTGTAAGGTCACCTCAAGCCATCACAGCCTAGGGGAGAAGGAGCAGGAAAGAGCTAGTAACTAATGGAAAAACACCCTCTCCCATGAAATGGTAGTGTTCGGCACTATGTTCTCAACATGGGTGGGGTGCGATAAAACAAAAAAGATACA
The DNA here is from genome assembly GCA_963277665.1 of Viscum album. Taxonomy (NCBI): domain Eukaryota; kingdom Viridiplantae; phylum Streptophyta; class Magnoliopsida; order Santalales; family Viscaceae; genus Viscum; species Viscum album. Next base: position 92,442,239 of record OY728164.1, read on the forward strand.
GATATATATATACCAACCACACATCCCAACCGTTGGCTTCTGAACAGAGAAACTGAGCACGTGCCTCGACACTACTACTATGAAGCATGCATACAACAAACAACCCCAACCCCATTTAGGTTTTTACATTTCAGCAGAATTATATTATTTAGTTCCTTATCTACTTGGAAACTATCCACAACCAACCACATTGATTGTTCGTAAAACATATCCCTACTATCCACAAATCAAGTTAGAAAACACAAGCAACACAACCAAGCCGTTCTTATCAACCAACCAGCCCCATTGATTATTAACTCTGTTCCATTACCACGCCCCACCATTTATTAACTCTTCCACTTTAATTTAATTTTCACAACCCATAGCCCGTTCACATTTTAACCCATCCATGCAGCCCCGCTGGCAACCACCATAACCACAACTGTACCGTACATCATTTCCCCTTTAGTACCATTTATTGCAACCTCGTTTCCCATTACTAACACAACCCTCACACCAACCCATAACCAAGCCAACTGCAGCCCCGCTACTCACCCAAACCACAACAACCCACATAACACCCCCATCACATGCCACATAACCAAGCCAACACCCACAAGATCATTATTCCATTTTGTTTAACCAGGGTGATCACAGAAGGGTTCCAGATTTTAAACAGCGAACTTTACGTGATTAACCAATTTCCACGTTCCACTAGGTTTCCACCCATAAGAAAATCCAAAAGGAGAGGTCAACATTTAATTGCGTAAGAAAAGGACCTAAACAACCGTGATTTTCAGTAGGTAGAATCTCATTAAATTCATAACATAATATCACATGATATAAAGTAACAAAAATCAAAAAAATTCCCAACCCCGTTCTTTAACCAGTTATTATCATCATTTAATGATTCAACTATTTCTCATGAAAACAAGCGGATACCCACCCCACATGATTCACAAATTATAGAGAAAAAAGTAATATGCCTACCTCAACAGGTTCTGATCACAGCGCTCCCCCGGATCAACATTAGAAGAAGTCTGTAGGGGTCTGTCACCTCTGTCAGGTCCCAGAAAAACTTCCTCGGGTGGAAGTCAGAAAGGAAAGGCCGAAGGGAAGACAACGGATCCAGGCTCGGATGTTCCGCCTCGACGTACAGATCATGTGACCATTGACAGATCATAAATCGGAGCTTGGATGAAGAAGTTATGGAATGAATAGCCTTTGAGTCTCTTAAGAGAGATCTGCTCAGAGGAGAGGGGAGGAGAGGTGTGAGTTGAAAAGAGGATGGGACCCCTGCTTTTATAGGTGTGAAAAGAAAATGTACACGGAGTGCACTTTATGGTACACGGCGTGTACTCGGTTCTTTCACACGGTCTCCACGCGGCTTCCAACACGGTTCTGCGGTCGTTGACTGGTCAACACACGGTTTGAGGGTAACGCATACATGGGGAAGGACTACACGGCGTGTAGTGTAGTCACACAGCATGTACTCATTTATTGCACATGACATGGACACGGCTCCAACACGGTACACGACCGTTGACTGGTAACGCGTACGTGGGGACGGACTACACGGCGTGTAGAACTGAGAACACGGCATGCACCCATTATTTCACACAGCGAGGACATGGCCTGCAACACGGGGTATACCCGGAAAGGGGGTACACAGCGTGTCCTCAAAATACACGGCGTGTAGTTTCAAAATTCTGGAAAGTTTGGAAAAGACTATTTTACCTTATAGAACACTACATGACCTTCTTTTTGACAAAGGAAAGGGCCGGAGAGGTCCGAGCCATTACATCAAGTACCTCTTAAAGCATTCTCGTCCCCGAGAACTCAATACCAACCTAGAGGAAACTCAACAAGATAACTCTTAGGGTTCTTGTTAAAACAGGATCCCAACCAACAACCCTAATTATATTTGTTAGGAATTCCTTATCTTATGTCGAGATATTATCCGCTTTAGGCGGCACTGACTCACCTACACGGGTTTAATCACATCCTCATCAATGAGTCTCGATTAATAATTGGGTCTTCCCACTTTCATGCATTAGGATTCTTCAACTCACACTACGACCAACACCACACAACCAACACACTGCCTGAACATGTGGTTTGGGGAATAATTCCTTCTCCTACATTGAGATATTATCCACTTTAGGTAGCACTGACTCACCCGAACGGGATCAATCACATCTACATTATGGTGTCTCGTTTAAGGGTCAGGTTTTTCCCTTTCCCCACACATCCGGACATGTCACACATTACCAGGGAACAAGGAAACAAAAAGGTCTCACAACTGACAAGCCAAGAATTCCATATATCAAAGGTACAAAGTACAACATCAACACAAGCTCAGAATAACAAGGGAAAAACACAAGTCAAAACAACTTCAGGTACTGAGCGTGCATCTGGGTCTATTGCTCCCAAGTGCTCTCCTCGAGGTCGGCATGCCTCCACAACATACGAACCAACGGTTTGGTTCATCCACGAAGCACCTTCTCTTTACGATCTTCGATCCTGACTGGTCGTTCCTCGAAGGTCGCGTCGTCTCCCATATCTAACTCTCCCAAGTCGATAACATGAGAGTCATCGTGTAAGTACCGACGAATCTGAGAGACGTGGAAGACGTCCTGAACCTTCTCCAATGGAGGTGGAAGGGCCAGCTGATATGCCACCTCGCCGACTCGCCTCAATACCTCAAAAGGCCCGATGAACCTAGGGGAGAGCTTACTACCATTCCCGAACCTCCGCTTCCCCCGTTAGGGGGAACCCTTTATGAACACATGATCTCCCACCTCGAACACCAAGGGCCTCCTCCGACGATCAGCATAAGACTTATGTCGGTCTTGAGCCACTTTCATCCTCTCGAGTATAAGCTGGAATTTCTCTGTGGTGCTCTGCACTACCACTGGCCCAAGAGCACCTGTCTCACCATCCTCTGCCCAAGAAAATGGGTGAACGAAATGGCCTTCCATACAAAGCCTCAAACAGTGACATGAAAATAGTAGAGTGGAAGCTGTTGTTGTAGGAAAACTCCACTAAAGGCAAGTGTCGTACCCATGATCCTCCGAAATCCAGAATGCATGCTCGAAGCATGCCCTCAATCATATGGATAGTCTGCTCTGTCTGCCCATCGGTCTGGGGGTGGAAAGTAGTGCTAAGGCGTAGCAAGGTGCCAAAAGCATGTTGTAACCGCCTCCAGACTCGTGAAGTAAACTGAGTATCCCGATCTGAGACGATAGTCTTCGGGACTCCATGCAAACACAACACCTCGTCTACGTACCTCTGTGCTAAGGTACTCACCGGGCCAGACTCCTTAATTGATAAGAAGTGGGCTGATTTCGTCAGTCGATCCACCACTACCGAGATAGCATCATAACCACACTGAGCTCTGGGTAGTCTTGTGACGAAGTCCATTGAGATGTAATCCCACTTCCACTCGGGGAAATCTAAAGGATGCAACAAACCACTGGGAACCCGGTGTTCAACCTTCACTTGCTGACACACTAGGCATTTAGCCACAAACTCTGCCACTGCCCGTTTCACCCCGGGCCACCAAAACTGTTCCCTGAGGCCTTGGTACATTTTTGAAACTCCTGGATGTACCGCCAAGGCTGAGCTATGGAACTCATGGAGAACACCCTCACGCATTGCCTCCGGAACAAACAACCTTCCATTGAAAAACATCTGATGTCGGCTGTCCTCTAACCACCCCCCGGGTGCGTTCCCCTGATCGACACTATCCCGCATCACTTCCGCCTCAGATTCCACCCACTGAGACTCTTCCACCAGCTGCATCATGGAGGACTGCACTGTCATCTGAAACAAACAGCCTCTAACACCTTCTACCCTTGCATCCATGTGCAAGGCAGCCAACTCTCCCATCGCTTTCCAAGCATCAGCAGATTCTCGAACCACTTCCTGATGCGACTTCCTGCTCAGGGAATCAGCCACAACGCTGCCCTTACCTTCAGTGTAAGAGATCTCAAAGTCATAGTATTTAAGAAACTCGACCCATCTCCACTTCCATAAGTTCAGGTGACGCTGGGAGAAGATATAACGCATGCTCTTGTGATCTAAGAAGACCACAAAGGGCTCCCCAAAGAGGTAATGTCACCACCACTTCAATGCGAACACTACTGCTGCATGCTCCATGTCATGGGTGGCATAGTTACGCTCGTGAAGGCGCAACTACCTAGACCCATAACAAATCACTCCCTTCTTCTGCATCAGCACGCACCCTAGACCAAGGCCAGAAGAATCACAAAACACCTCATACAACAACCCTTCCTCTGGAAACCTGAGAACTGGAGCACTGACCAACTACTCTTTTAGGTAGTCAAAAGCTTTCTAGCACTACTTGATCTATAGGAAGACCTGCTTCTTCCTCGTCAAAGCTGTCAATGGAGCAGCAACTCGAGAGATGTACGAAACAAACCTCTGATAGTAACCTGCTAACCCCAGGAAACTACGAACTTCTGCCACGCTCTTGGGTGCTTCCAAAGAAACAACTGCCTCCACCTTCGACAGATCCACTGACACTCAATGCTAAGACACCACGCGCCCAAGGAAGTGTACTTCTTGTGTCAAGAACTTACACTTCGACAATTTCCCTTAAAGCAGGTGGTGTCTAAGGGCTTCCAAGACTACCCAGAGATACTCAATGTGCTCCTCCTATGATCTTGAGTAGATCCGGATGTCGTCGATAAACACAATGACGAACCGGTCCAGAAACTCCCGGAAGACAAAGTTCATAAGTCCCATGAACACAGCCGGTGAATTCGTAACTCCAAACGGCATCACTACAAACTCGAAGTTCCCATACCTTTACCTGAAAGCCATCTTCGAGATGTCACTATCCTTCACCCTCAGTTGATGATATCACGATCGTAGATCAATCTTAGAGCACCAACCTTCTCCCCTCAGCTGTTCGAAGAGATCATCGATCCTTGGAAGGGGGTAGCAGTTCTTGACAGTTACCTGGTTCAACCTTCGGTAGTCTATGCATAGCCTGATACCACCTTCTTCCTTCTTCACAGACAAAACTGGAGCACCCCATGGTGACACGCTGGGTTGAACAAAACCATTCTCCATCAGATCGTCAATGTGAATCCGCAACTCCGAAGGTGCCACCCGATAAGGGGCCATCGAAATCGGACGGGCACCAGGTTGTAAGTCTATCCCGAGAACAACGTCACGTCGGGGGGGTAGAGTCACAACCTCTTCAGTAATACACATCGAGGAACTCCCCAACAACCTCTAGGACATCCATCATCTCTGTATCAGATGTAACCACTGATAACCCACTGAAATAGGAAAGGAGAGGCTCCACACGCCGGCTTCCCACCTGATACCTCCTCTTGCCAACAAAAGCTACACGCTACCCATCCACGTCGGAGAACACGACTCTTCTCCAGAAATAGTAGATAATGGCACCAACAGAAAACAACCAGTCGATGCCTAGGATGACATCGTATGACTGAATATGTAACAGAAGAAGGTCCCCACTAGATCGATGTGGTCCCAACGTCAGCCCACATCCCCAGCAAACACAAGATACGCTGGTTTGGCCCCCAACTGGTGTACTCAGTACCAGTGGTACGGAAAGTCTCTCTACATCTAGTATAAAATCATGGACTATACTAGGTGAAACAAAGGAGTGTGAGGCTCCCTAATCGAACAAAGAAGTAAAAAGAGTGTTGAACAAACAAACCGTACCTCGCACCACCTCTGGTCCTGCCGGAGCTGTCAACTCTGCTGCGTGCAACTATCCACGGCCAGCTCCTCTGCCTCTATGATGTCGACCAGGTGCCATAGCGGTACGGTAAACAAAGAAGGCCTAATAATGAGTAGTAAAGAAAACTCAAGGTTTTATTTTATCATTTTATTTCAATTTCTTTCCCAGAACACCCAAATCAAGTAAAACACAGTCATGATGATGTGTGTACCTTCCCTAGGGTCTCTACCGTGTAATCAATGTAGTCTCACTTGGTCGTTCGGTAGGCTCAGAGTCCTTTCATAAGACCACGGGGGGGCCTAAAATCCAGTGTCCTAGCCGGTATTCCCTGGCCTATATCAGGAACCAAGATTGACTAACATTGTCACCCTACCATCCCATGAAATCCTCACTGTTCCTAACTCCAGACTCCATCCTATCTCTCAACCATCACCTATGATACCATTCTGTCATGACCCCCCCCCCCCACACCATAGATTCCCCTCCTGAGATGGTAATGGTGAATGGGAGATAATGACCCCTGAGTCCCACCTCCAGTAGGCCCCGGGGTGGCGACTAGCACCAATGGTATGAGTTTTCACAAGTATGAGAGGCATTGCCCTTTTTATTTATTTAGGATCAGGAAATAGGACAAGCCAACCACCAAAAAGGAAAAAGAACAACTGTATAGAAATAAACCCAAACCAAGCCCACATGCATGTTTAAACAATTTTATAACAAGGTATAAGTACAAGAAAGCTCAAAGTACAAAAAGAAAACAAGAGAACATCAACTGCAACAACTCCAACTGTCCAACTAGTAGGGTCCCGCACGACCATGTTAGTCCTCCTGGAAACTTGAAAGTAAACGTAGGGTGAGCATACAAGTATACTCAATAGAGAAACCTAAAGCTCTCGTGCACAAGTGGGGATACATCCTAATGTCCCGTGAGAACAATAGAAGAATCCTAGGAAGGAATTATATCCACCCAACCTCACCAGCCAAACTCAAGAAAACACAAGCACAACATGTAGTAGTATATATGAAACAAGAGTATTGGGTACCCCACACCAGTTCCCTTTAGTTAGCTGGTCTTCCTAACAATGAACGTCCTGAAACTGCCACACTCTCCCCGCCCGCACACACGTGGGCCTCACCACCACATATCTTGCCCGCACACACCTGGGCCTCACAACCACATATCCTGCCCGCACACACCTGGGCCTCACAACCACATATCCAGCCCGCACACACCTGGGCCTCACAACCACGTATCCCGCCCGCACACACCTGGGCCTCACAACCACATATCCCGCCCGCACACACCTGGGCGTCACAACCACATATCCCTCTCGCACACAACTGGGACTCATCTCGAAGATTCTTGGGAATAAGTAAAACCTGCCTGAAGAGTCTTGGGCCTAAGCCACCCCAATCGAATCCTACCCGAAGAGTCGTATGTGTAAGGTCGCCTCAAGCCATCACATGCTAGGGGGGAATGACCAGGAAGGAGCAAGTAACTAAGGGAAAAACACCCTCTCCCATGAAATGGGAGTGTTCGACACTAAGATCTCAACATGGGTGGGGTGCGATAAAACAAAAAATATACAGATATATATATATACCAACCACACAGCCCATCCTATGGATTCTAAATAGAGAAACTGAGAATGTGCCTCGGCACTGCTACTACGAAGCATGCATACAACAAACAACCCCAACCCCATTTAGGTTTTTACGTTTCAGTAGAATTAGATTGTTTAGTTCCTTAAATACTGGGCAACTATCCACAACCAACCACATTGATCGTTCGTAAAACATATCCTAGCCATCCAAAAATCAAGTTAGGAAAACACAAGCAACACAACCAAGCCCTTCTTATCAACCAACCAACCCCATTGATTATTAACTCCATTCCATTACCACGCCCCACCATTTATTAACTCTTCCACTTTAATTTAATATTCACAACCCATAGCACGTTCACATTTAAACCCAGTCCTGCAGCCCCGCTGCCAACCACCATAACCAAAACCATACCGTACATCATTTCCCCATTAATACCATTTATTGCAGCCACGCTGCCCATTACTAACACAACACTCACACCAACCCATAACCAGGCCAACCGGAGCCCCGCTGCTCACCCAAACCACAAAAACTTATAAACACCCTCCATCACATTCCACGGAACCAAGACAACACCCACATGTTCATTATTACATTTTGTTTAACCGTGGTGATCACACAAGGTTCCAGATTTTAAACAGCCAACTTTACGTGAATAACCAATTTCCACGATCCATAAGGTTTCCACCCATAAGAAAATCCAGAAGGAGAGGGCAACATTTAATTGCGTAATCAAAGGCCCCTACAACCATGATTTTCAGTAGGTAGAAGCTCATACAATTCATAACATAATATCACATGATATAAAGTAACAACAATGACAAATTTCCCGACCCTATTCTTTAACCAGTTATTATCTTCATTTAATGGTTCAACTGTTTCTTATGAAAACAAGTGGATACCCACCGCGCATGATGCACAAATTAGAGATACGAAGGTAAGATCCCTACCTCAACATGTTCTGATCACAACGCTCCCCTAGATCAACGTTTGAAGAAGTCTGGTGGCGTCCGTCACCTCTATCGGGTCCCGGAAAAACCTCCTCGGGTGGAAGTCGGAAAGGAAAGGCTGAAGGGAAGAGAACGGATCTAGGCTTAGAAGTTCTGCCTCGTCATCACGATCCCGTGACCATTGACGGATCGTATATCGGAGCTCAGACGAAGAAGTTATGGAAGGAAGAGCCTTTGAGTCTCTTAAGAGAGCTCTGCTCAGAGGAGAGGGGAGGAGAGGTGTGAGTTGAAAGGAGGAGGGGACCCCTCCTTTTATCGGTGTGAAAAGAAAAAGTACACGGCGTGCACTTTATTGTACATGGTGTGTACTCGGTTCTATCACACGGTCTCCACGCGGCTTCCAACACGGCTCTGCGGCTATTGACTAGTCAACACACTGTTTGAGGGTAATGCATACGTGGGAAAGGACTACACGGCGTGTAGTTTAGACACACGACGTGTACTCATTTATTACACACGGCATGGACATGGCTCCTACATGGTACATGACCATTGACTGGTAACACGTATGCGGGGACGGACTACACAGCGTGTAGAACTGGGAACACGACATGCACCCATTATTTCACACTGCGAGGACATGGCCTGCAACACGGGGTATACCCGGAAAGGGGGTACACGGAGTGTACTCAAAATACACGGCATGTAGTTTCAAAATTCTGGGAAGTGTGGAAAAGTCTATTTTACCCTCACGAACACTTTGTGACCACCTTTTTGACAATGGAAAGGGCCGGAGAGGTCCAGGCCATTACAAGTAAGTTCCAAATCGATTATATATAAATATACATTTTATTCCATAAATTATTAAAATTTCAATATTACTATAGTTTAATGAAAATAAAATGTTCACATACAATAATTGAATCTCTAGTAGGACATTATTCCCTCCTTCAAATGTTTCATCCAAAAGCAATTTGTTGAGAATACAAACTAAACTGATGCAACAAGTTGTTCTCTAGAATATTATATAGTTCTATTATTTGTTACTCTATATTAAAATTTCTTAAATGTAGCTATACTAGTCAATTTGTCTCATTCTATAACAATTTTCACCTAGTTTTAAAAAATTTGTTAGGCACTTCCCAGTATAGTAATTTTTTTTCTAATTCAATTTCCTTAGAGCGAACCACATGAGTTGGGTGTGGATTATACATCTTTAACAATGATATATGAATCAGATCATGTACTACTGAAAGGATTGATGTAATTTCCAAATGGTAATAAAAATGTCAATTTATTTATGTAATTTCTAGTGGTCTCATATACAAATGGATTACTTTTCATTTTTTACAAAACCTTATAACACCGTCCAAAATATATAATTTCATTAAAATGTGATCTCCGTATTGAAATATAAAATACTTAATTCAATTATCGATATATTTATCTGTACATAACTATGATAATTATATATGTGCCTAAATATTTTTGACATTTAATATTTCATCATTATCATGTTTTGTTCCTACAACATCCTTTCATCTATTTCTTCCTAAAAAGTTAGATTACAATATCTCTTTTTGTATGATGCTTCTTATGATTCTGATTTATTACATGAATGTATCATATTTTCATAAGAAAAATCCACCAAACATAAATATAGATCATAAAAACCTTGAATACCAATTAAGGGTTACCACACATGTTTTCTATATATTTAATATTTATTTTAGATTATTAATTAGTCTAAGTAAAAGTAGTGGTGCTTCCATAGAGATCAATATCAAGAAAGTCATAAATAATTATTAATAATTTTGACATAAATATTTGATCTAGATCTGGGACATTTGAAATTTGTTTCCAATTATATCTAAAAAATCATCAATATCGATATATTCAAGACACTATAGTGGTAAATCTTCACTTTTATTTAGGAAATGTGAGTATTTGGTTAGGTGACCAATAATAACCCATATGGAATCATAAATTCTAGTAATATGTAGTAATATCATGACAACGTCTAAAGTCATATCATAAAAATTAAAAATAGGACCATGGATAGGATGTATATCTACTGTATGATGTTGTATCTTAACCTCCAACAATTGAAAAACAGATCATCTTGATATATAATTTGTAATTTTCTACTTCATATTATCCCACAAAAAATTTTCATTCAAATACATATAGATCATTGTTCTATAAGGGTCTATAGAATAATTTTATCTCTTAGTATAATCTATAAATCCATATTCATCTTACATATATATGGAACACATATTCATTAAAAAAATTCAGAACAACATCATCATTACTGATTTCATCCAAATTCCTAACATTCATAAAGTTAATTATCATATAAAAATTATCATCATTAGGTAGAGGAAATCATAACTTTTCCAATTATTATTTTTTGGAAATAATTTGAAAATGAATTGAGTTTTTCTCTTATTTAATAAATACCACATCAATATTTATTTAAACCATAAATATAAGATTCATTTCAATCCTCATTTTGGGTAGGAATCCATGATATTTCATACTCCTTATATCAACAACCATATTTTCTTTACTTGTGTTGTAGTGTATTAAGATATCATAATCAATGATTATCTTGATCTATCTAATTTTATATATCTTAATCTCAAAATAAGAATATGTCTTTTTACAAAATCTATGATCTTTTTATATATCTCGTCATTCTCCAAAGTAGTAATGTCTATATATCATAAAATAATATATTTTAACATACCACTAAATATCATGGATTTTATTAATATATTCATGAGACTTTAAAGGATTTTATGAATTCGAAATAAATATATCCTTATGAATAAATCCAGAACCAAGTAACTTATATGGTATATCATTATATATAAAAAATCCATCCATTCTTGATGATAAATAAAATATAAAATAATTGACCAATCTCCTCTTCAATATTTAAAAACAATTTAAACATTCTTTTATGTCTATTAACATAACTCAAATACTGATTAACATGGTTAATGGGTTATTAAATTGTGATATTTTTCAAAAAAATCATTAATAATAACCAAATAAACAAGGGGAACTACTTACCTAGATTTTATTTGTCAAAGTAGAACATTATTAAACAACCATTGATTTTAATTGATCAATTTTTTCCCTTAGAGACAACATGTATATGAAAATAATTATTAATAATATATAATTCAATCATTTTAAATTTAAAATATAATCCAATTTATATAAGAGTTTAAATAAAGAAACACAAGTTGTACTCATAGTCCTCATATATTTTGGTGTGCAATAAGATGTCATTAATAAATGCCACAAAAAAATATGAATATATTCATTGAATAATCTATTCAGAACATCCATAAAAACATTTGGTGAATTGTAAAATCTAATTGGAATTACTATAAACTCATAATTTGTATAACATTTATAAATTTTATTTCATTGAAATAACATCCAAAATTATCCATAGTATATGATTCCTAGAATAATATTCAATCATTGAAAAATATGGAGCTGATTGAATTTTATGGAAGAATCTAAAAATGCAAGGAAGTGGACACATGTCATTTATAGTAATTTCATTGGTTTACCTATAGTAAATGCACAACCTCCATGATCAATCATTCTAAATGAAATGAATAGAGGATCCCACTTGTTAATCAAAATGTCTTATAAATCCCTTATCCCAAAGCATCTGTAATTTTTTATTTATCTCCACTAATTCCACAATAAACATTATATAGGAATTCATTGATATAGTTTTTATATCATGTATTTAATAAATGAAATTGTCAGCATTAAACTTTTAATTGTATAAAAGTAATTCCTTATGAAATATTTTAATGTATTTAGGTGTAATAGTTACATCCAATATTTAATGATTTTTTTCCAATACAAAGATTGATTCTACAAAATTCTAATATAAAATCATAAAAAAACTATTAGAGGTGAATCTTGAGATGAAATTGATGATGATTTGTCCTCTATAAATATTAGGAATTCCCCATATTCATCAATAGTCAAAATTTCATTCTTTTGGAAATTTATTTCTTAATTTTATATTGAAATACATTATATAAAAAGGGTCATATCATATTCAACCATATGTATATTAAAAAATTAAATAAAATAGAGTATTTATATGACTCCTAATTAAAACTGAACATAGAAACTATTTTTGTTGGATTTCCAATAAGAGTAGTTATAGATAAATCATTCCTTAATGTTTAAGGGGAGAAAATAATTTTCTCATAAGGTATAGAATATATAAAAGAGTTCAATGATCCATTATAAAATAACTCATTATCAAAATTTGAGTCTAAAATTAATTTATTGTTCACAAAAACATTAGGAACATCAACTTAATCGATCATGATCATATATGCTTGGCCCTATCCAGCTGGCCTCTTCTATGATAAGTTTCATTGACACTTTGGAATTTTTTTAGAATAATTATACATTTATCTATATTTAGGTAATAAGATAAAATTATTTTATTTCATTCCCGTGCATTCATTATCCAAATGAATCTTAACTCCACAAGTTTAGGAAACTCATATGCCCTGTAACCATGGTTTGGATGTTTCTTACCATAATATTCATGTGATGAAAAAAAGTTTTTTCCCTTCTTATTCATTGATGCATTCCAAAATTACTATTGTTTTTTATAATCTTATTCACTTCATTTCACATGATGATACATGATCTTGATACCTCTTTCACTACTCATATGACATATTTTACCATTTCGTTATATTGTGAAAAATAATGAAAACAATTTCCTTTTAGAATCATTGATAAATATCTTTAAAAATGGGAAATTTTTCTTTATGGTGTTTTGTTATTTTCATCATACCAAGATTCTATTCTAAATATATTTTCATATTCTATATCACTATAATCTTACTTTTTCTATAACATGAGGAACATTCTATTCATTTTAGTTCATTACTATTGAGGTATGTTTATAGAGAATAATGTTACATTAAATTATCTCCATCACATACATTCAATTTCTACTTCCTCCATAGTATTATGTATCACTGAACATCATTGATAGGAATCAACTTTAATATAACATGTTACCTATATTATACATTTACATTTCATATCATCCCATGGAAAAAATATCTTTTCAAAGGACATCATCCACTACATTGTTACCCGTGGATTAATAATTCTAAAAAATATGGAGAATTTTATTCATATGGAATGATCCAATATATTGTATATTTTCATTGAACATAATATTCTTTGGTACATGAAGGGTTTTGGGTCATAACATGTGAAAATTTCCATAACATGGCCATAATCTATGCAACAACAACACTGATTGTGTTGGATTTCTCAATTGGGATATTTATATATAATATAGGAGTATTGAAACAATTCATTATTCCATGAAACATTTCTAAAAATGTATATACATAATTAGTTGATATCGTTTTTACTTATAAATCATATTATATAATTATATAATTGGTTTAAAAACTAATATAAATTTAATTTTTTTTATATCTAATATCAAATTAACAAAACATTGTTTTGTTATAAATATCCTCAAATTATTTTAATAGTTTCAAACAATTCAGAATGATTTGTAATGAAAATTTGAATTAATCCAAGCATATATCATAGGTCTGTAAAACTAGGTATATATTAAAAGACTACTAATGGTGAACTTTAATGATGTATGAGATATACTAATCAAAATGATTTCATTTTTATTACAAAAAGATGCATCTTTTCCAAAACCACATCCACTTGTAGTATATAGATAGAGATGCACTTAACAACAGAACCACACTATATCTATATAAAAAAAATTTCTAATATTATTCTATAATAAGAATAATACTTAGATCTTTTTATAGGGTTATTTTCCATAATATATACTTTCTTAATTTCATTTCCCAGGGTTTTCTAATCCAAATTCTCTGATACGTATATTGGATACCCCAATTCTAATTACTATCCCTATATAATTTTTAATAAGATTTTTAAATTATAAATTTTCCCATGAGTGAAAATTTTTATGTGTTTGGGAGTTTGATGTGGTTCCATTTTATCACACATTTCTACATCACATTTGATTAATTCAATGAGTTATTATTGGAAAATTTATATTGTAATGGAGAATTTAAAAATTTGGAAAGATATATTGGAATTTTTTATTCATCAAAATTTATAATTAAATATATATTTTTTGGAGCTATATTTTTTCATGTTGCAGTAGTAGTGATTTAAGTATTGTTATTATATTAAATAATTTACATTTTAAAAAAAATTAAAATCAATGTGTATTTTTGTAAGAGATATTAAAATAAGAGAATAATGACAACACTCATGATTCTTGACTAATGAAGTGGATAATTTCCATTTTGGAATTTTCCTAGGAATATCATGACGAAGTGTTCCCAAGTGATGATCATGTAGTTAACGGTTATCGTTGTCTCCACTCTATGTCGATCAATACATAATGATTTTTTATGGACAATTTTAATGGTCCTATAGATATTTATGTGAATAAATCCAATACCACATCAATTGATGAAGGGGTTCCCATTTGAATTAATATTCAACCTGAGTTCATTGAAAACTGATTCACAAAAGTGATACAATTTGAGTTGAGCCACTGAAGAGCCCACATCTCTTACATTTATTCGATGTCGCAGCACCCATATTAACTGGATACAATTTTTGAAGTATGGATGTCTCTTTTTAAATGGAATATCAAGTCAGGTGTGTATGTTTGGATTGGTGGAAGAAAATATTTTTATGAATATGTTCTTCTCATACTGTTGTGACATTGGTATATGATGATTCAAATCTGGTGGTAGATATATCGATGAAGGGCCAAATCAGTGATGTAGGTCTATCATATCAACTTGGAATCACATATTTTAGTAAAAATAACATCTCTAATAATGGATAAAAGTATATTAGGCTATGTGAAACTGGAAAAAATAAATCAGGATTCAACTATCTAATCCTAGTTAGCAACATGAAGGAAAATTACTACATTGGAAATTGGCTATGTGGGTTCAAATTTTTATATGAAGGGATTTCCCTAACTGAGAATCAGTAGTATGGATATTTATTTATACAAATAAATGGATATGTTGATTACATTTTTCTACATAAGGAAATGGTTACTCTCGCCAAATTGGATACATTTAAATATTCTACTGGAGAAATCACATAAATTGATACAAATTACTATATAAAAATAACCACATATGTCAATTGAAAATGTTAGAGGTCCAAGTCAGCTACATAATTTATGTAGATTAGGGTAATTTATGTTGGCATATTGGAACTCATATCATTCAAATTTTCTTGAGGAGGCTAATATATGTTTTGGTGACGTAGGTTAGAGTTGGTGTACTAAAATAAAAAAAGTCATTTTTATAAAGAAATAAGTTTGGATAAAAATTATATATGATGGGGAGGAAAAAAGGATATAGTGCAACCATGAATAGAAGTGGAGATGCAGGGAATAAGAATATCAGAGGTAATATACCAGGCTTCCAAGGATGGGGTTGTAGAAATTTGTTTTTGTTTTTTAATCATTATATAAGAATTATTTATTTTCATTATTTATTGTTGAAACTATATTTATATAACATATTTTCAATAAATATAATATATTTGTTATAGTTTTTGGATAAATTTAACATGGAGAGGGTGGTTGATTTGGAATTCATTTGAACCGAAATCAAGTGTTAGGAATTGTATAAATCCACCCCTTTCCCAATGGTTGAGTAATTTTTTACCTTAAACTATCAAAAAATTGTAAGAAATCTATTAGGGTTTTCATTGATTGATTAAATGTCACACGGATGTTCATCAAAGAAGAGGAAATTCCATTAAATTTGGTTCACCATGTTATCATAATTAGTGTGTAAATATGTCTTTATTTTAAAATATAAAATATCCTTTCACCTACATTATATGTCATTGAGAGAGTTTTCCAACAACTTTTCTATGTCATACAGTGATTGGGAATTAGTGAGAGTAAATATATTGAAAATAAAAACCTATCTAAATAATATATCCATTCAAGAAACATCCCCAGTTCCATGGATTAATGTTGTATACTTTAATTGTTATCTATTATTTTTCATTAGTGTTAGACCCTTTTTGTTTTCTCTTGACCACAGCCTCCATCCCATCGAATTTTCACTACAATTTCAGCCACCTTTTGACCCTTTATTGATTTTTTTATTTTTTATTTTTCTTTTACAAGGTTTCACTCAACACACCATCAACATGATTATTTCTCTACAGATCAACCCATACACACCAATAAACTAATATTATGTAGGGTTTAGAAATTATTAATTTTCCCTTGGTCTAGTGGTGACCTAGGCCTCACAGTGTACTACCCGCAATAATATATGTAGGATCGCGATATATGATTAAAAGACGAAAAAAACCCATCACATAGATATGAGAGAAGAACGATCATCTATCAGTGTAAATGATAGTATCATTTCATATGTACATCAATAAGATAATATAGATTTAAGAAACGAAAAATCTCATGATATATTCCAACAATAACCAATAAACTCAAAAATGTCTCCATCTAATGTGGTTAGTGATATCACAACATGTACAACTATGGTGGGATGATCACTTGGGAGTTCATGGTAATATCATAATCCTAAAAATATTGAAATCTATGTGAAATTAATTATTATGAGTAGAAATATGTGATAATTAACGATGAAAAGTTTTGTAACATAATCACCAGAAAATAAAATATGAGTATGATAATAAATCATAATACAATAATATAATCTGGCCATAATAGAAACAATAATCAAATAAAATGCACAACTAAATATTTATTTATTTAATCAACCTCAAAATATCATAGCCACATATCCACATTAGAAACATAATTTTGTAGTGTGATATAAATAAATATGATATCAACCTACTTTCGTCATCCCTCCATGAACATCCACTGCCTATAATAATTAAACCCCCATCACTACCATGGGATTATGGTGTCATGAATTTTTATAAAATCAAACTCATTCCCTCCTCTACATTATATCAACCACACAATTCATGTTCATTAACTGTAATATAACACCACTAAGTACATATCACCTATTAAAAACACTATTGACTATACATTTTCCTCTATGAATCAGCATTTACTGCATCATTACCTATATGAATCACCATATAATTCTTAGGGTCATACGTTGAATAAAATTGATACCAATTCGTATTACAATTTTCTAATAAAGCATGTACCAATACATACCACGTAGGGTTATGTAGTATATCAAGCAAAAAATAATGCCTTTTATGTCAAAAAGATAAACAATTTTAATTTTCGTATTAATTAA
Organism: Viscum album; assembly: GCA_963277665.1. Lineage (NCBI taxonomy): Eukaryota > Viridiplantae > Streptophyta > Magnoliopsida > Santalales > Viscaceae > Viscum > Viscum album. The sequence continues at coordinate 92,459,890 of OY728164.1, forward strand.
ATGGTATTCCATAACCAATATCTATTTAGTTCATCCTATATATCTTTTATAGATACCTCATATGGTTATCTGAAACCAACACCTTCTAGGTTTTTCATGTACATCATGTACCACTCAATATCTAAGATGGTGTTTTAGATCTGATACACGATATGTACTTATAGTACATCTAGAGTCACTTAATACACCCTAGGGACTACTAGATATAATAGTGTGTAAGGTATTATAGTATATCATTTACCATTTAGAATAAGACAAGGTTTGTTTGGTGCAATATATTTTAGTTTCTACTAGTACATACTATACCATTCAATTACCAGTATGCTATAAAAGGTCTAATACCATATACAATCTATTAGTACATCATTTAACTTTCACCCATAACATCTTGAAAATTAATTTTTTTAACCTTTTATTAATTGTTAGGATTAATAATATTGATTATCATTGATATCAAAAAATTATCTTAGATGAAGAATATATATAAAACAGAACTCAATGTTCTTAATCATTTCATTTTACCCATAATTTCTAATTAATTTCATTTTAATCTCATTAGATGATTTAAGATTTCATTATTTTGAAACCCATAATATATTCTTATGTATCATTTATTTCCGACCTATTATTCTTTTGTTCCTCATATACCTGTCATCATGAGGCGCATATGATCCAATTTTCAGTCCATATATAATTAATTATATTATATCAATACATTTATATTTATCTCATTATTTTTGTTTTCATTATAGCCATTTTTATATGTTCATTTTATCTACTCTTATCCAAAATTATATAAAATACAGAAAAGTAATTAAAAATAAATTCATCATGTACACTTTATAATATACTATCCATCTTGATATTAATACATTATTTATTCCACTTACAATATTTAACACATTTCCCACTAATTAATTCATAATGGGGGAACAACTAAACTCATCGCAACCTTCATAACAATCAAATAATAATAAAAACTCCTTATAATTTTTATAATTCAAGATACCATTTTCATATTACGTGATTTAATATATTATCTAGTTATACAGGCGTTTGAGATCATCAAAAAACTACAAAACAAGTATCCCTATAGCATAAATTGATTAATACAGTTTATCATATTGAAATATCTTTGAAGGAAAAAATCACACACAATCCCCCATTCTATATCTAAATAAAAACTTCTAATATATGACCTATTGGTTGTTTCATTGTTCTATTAAATATATTTATGTAATCTTATTCTCATACAAAATCAAATAAGTCTCATTGAAAAGAATCAACCATCATATAAAGAGATGTATAAATATAATTAGGAATAAAACAAAAATAAAGGTTTTCAAGATTACTATTCTTGGATATATAAGTGAATAATATAAATCACATACCATAATCAGTGATTTGAAATTAATTTAACAAGATTTGAGTAAATGGATGATGATCATTTGGTTGGAATTGATCATTGAAGCACCGATAAACATGTATAATAAGATCCCAATCACATGAACTAAAAAAAATGTCAATGAATTAAGGGCTTTGGCATCTCAAAATTAGGCATTCGAATCTTCCTAGTGTTTGAGGTTAAATAATGTGAAATTTTTAGTTTTATCAATCTCTTGATTTTATAAAAATTATACAAAAACATACATTCATAAATTGAAACCCCATTTCGTGTAATGAATTGTTTGAATCATCCATTATAGAGACCCATCCAAATTTAAGGATTCCCTAATAAAAAATTCATTCAATCATTAAATCAATATTTATTTTCATTGAACACATCCATCATAATACCATAAAATGCACTCATCAATTATCAATTCATAACCAAAATCGGTTAATGACATTTAAATATGTGAATCAAATTTCCATCAATTAGGGATGTTTCTTTCTCTCCACAAACTACCTCTATAAAGGGATTTCATCTCCACCATGACCAATTCCTCCTCTAACATTCCCCACATAACCTTTTCTCCCATGAACGAATAAAGGAACCCCTCATATGGTCTAAAAAATTATAATTCATATAAGAATTCTGTTATATATAATTTAGTATTCATACATAAACACTATAAAAAATATATCTTTTATATGTTATGATGAATTTCTACAAATTTATGTCTAACTGACATCATTGAAATTTTTTAGTAAGGTAGTATTATGATTTATTCTGTTAGATTAAACTGCACATTTTATAACGAAGAAAAATAATGTACCCATTAACACATATCTATATTTTTTCAAAGTATCTAAAACCATATATATATATATATATTATTTTTAAATGATGAATATATAATATTAAAATTGAATAAGAAAATATATGGAATACTCTCTCGATATTTGTCTGGACATGTAAATTTATCTTTAGATATTTCACATTATGTTTCAAGAAAAATCAATACATAAATATACGATTCATATCATGAAAATTATTTAACATTCCATTTGGTAATTTTTTTTCAATGTATCCCTTGAATCAACATCAGTGTCTATTTTAACAATCAATACAATTTTGGTTTACATTATCAATCTAAAAAATATTATTATTCATATATATTAATTTATATACCATGAAACAAGGATATTTTAATATTTTAAAATTATATTTGTCATCATAATAAAATGTAATCATGTAATTTGAAAACCATATTGGAATTTTAAAACCATGTACCAATAATATTTATTTTATTGCTTTAGTGATACATCTTAATTTAATAACATTTGTTGGTAAACCCCAAACTAATTGGATTCATTGTTTACAACTATATTCTCCTACACATGAAAAAATAAATTTAGTAAATATATTACTCTAGTATATATTATCTTAATAAAAAAATAAAAAAATGTTGAATGTCCATTTCTATGTTAGAATGATTATGAAATTTTAATTTTATTCAAATATCCAAAACCATATAACCTTGTAGTCAGTTAAATGACATTCTTGTATACCATTATATATTTTTAATTTTTTATACTATTAAAAACTAAATACATGATAATATGAATTTAATGAATTTCATATACATATTTCTTAAAAATACTTTAATTATTTTATATTTTCAATTAAATACATCTCCTATTTAGTAGTAGGAATATATATTATATATTTTTTAAAAATTTAGATTAATGATTTTATACAAATATTTCAAATTATTGATTCCAAAATTCATTATGATTTTATATAGATACTAATCTTATGATAGAAAACACATTTATATTACTTACTATATAGATTATTATATACACTATGTTTTTATTATGGAATATATATTTGAGGACAAATTTAGATTATGAAAAATCAATCATAATATTTATTAATACATTATCTTCACTAGTAATCAACATATTATCAAAATATATCTTCCAATACGTGACAACATGACTATTTAGGGCCTTCTTGGCTAGTGGAAGGTCGATCTGTGACAACCCCTAGCCTTCCTCAAACAATATAAGGGTTAGAAACAAGTATTGATATGGAATAATGTAAATGAAAGGACTCTTCTTAGTGTACATATATATATTCACCCAAACATTGCAATGAAATAGTACATAGGAATAATAATAAAGGAAAACATCATCCATAGTATACCATGCATGGTATAAATCCTAGAAATAGATTAATTAATTAAAAAATATAAATAGTGTATAAATGGGAAAATTAATTGGTGACTAGAAAATAAGTCCCAACATGAAAAAGATTGGAATAATGAAGCAGAGAGTCAACGACTCTAGATCTGCATGATCAACCACCATACATGGTAAATTCACAAAAGTATCCCTAATCTTCATCGATTTTCATACCAATATATCAAATATATATATATATATATATATATATATGACATTTCACATATTGGGTAGAAAGATGTCGGGGTGAGTATACGCATACCATGTAGAGAGCCTTGAAACCCATTAGGGAGAAATAGAGAGATACCATAAAAGTAGTCATCTCGACCCAATATAATTGGGTAATATAGGCCCCAATATATATATATATATATATAAAGAATGCTAGATGAGGGATAAATTTAATCTCTATATCATAACACTTCTCAAGATGATGAGTCTATGTGTACTTCGAATGGTTAAACATTGATGCCCAAAATCATGCATGTCTGTCCCAAGAATTCACGAGGAGGACCTACACCTCACCACTATTCAACCATTTGAGGGGGAGAAACATAGAATTGAGATATAAACTATTACCTCATATGTTAGTTGGATTTTACAACATAGATAGAGGAATAACACCATAGTGCAACAATGGTGATTCCACCCAATAACTCAATAGATGACTCGTGTCATACTACATCAAGGGGGTCCCGCTAATTATATATAGGTCCCACAGCATGGTTTAATAGGGGGTGGAAATAAATGGCATGATAACACAAACCGTAGTTTGATATGGGTTCCATTTAAAGGGTATTGATAGTGGAACTGCACCATTGTGAGTCTTGAAGGTGGAACTCAGGGGGTAGTGGAACATAACTCTAATACAATAGGGGGTTACACTTAACTATTCTATATGGTTTGGGGGACCTACAGCCTCGTGCTCCAGGGGGGTTGCAAACCAAAACCTCTCTTTGGCCTATGTTTCTTTCTGATCATTACCATCATCATGAATATCCTATAAAATAATCCCTCATGAAAAATTCAAGGAAATATCTTTAAATCCACAGTGAAGGATACCGTCACATTCAAAAAAAAACATTTCAAGATAGGCTTCAAAAATTAAATAATATGAGTCAAAATAATGGAGATACAAGAAGAACATTTTCTATTTGGAAATACACAAGGTTTAGTGGGGCCACACAGCTTGTGAACTTACCTTTGAACATAGTTTTACATTGCATCAAACATTGATTTGAAACCATTTCTTCTTACATTGTGTTTATGGGGTCCACATGACATGTCTTATCCATCCATTCCTTATCCCTGTTCTCCATGTTTTTCCCTTGATATTCGTCCCATGTGCATGTTCATGGTCATGTTCCAGGCTATGCTTGGGTACTGGCTCATGCTGGTGTACACCAAGAGTACATAGTGTGTCCTTTCATATGGGGTCATGGGTAGGTGCTAGCTATAAAATGGCATGACCACCATTGGTGGGTCACTAATCTAGTTGTCTCATACACATGACATGTGATCAATCGATTCCCTAAAACCCTAGCTAACAAATATTTGTGAGCATACATGGTCTGTGTTATTAGACTATACACAGAGTAGTCATGTTTTAAATAAAAATTATGAAATGCCTATTTTTTTCTATAGAACCAAAATCATTATAATGATTTTCACTATTTGACCACCCAAAAGTAGTGGGGGTCACCTCTGGATATTGATTTCCAATATCTATTGGTTGAGAAGAAAATCTCATTCATATGTATAATCCTATAGAATAACCTGATGTGTCACCTATCCCCTTCCATCACCACACTTGATACTATACCGACAGATTCCCTACCTTCATCTCACAAGGTGTCCCAATCTATCCATAAATCATCATCTGGGTCATTATTCTCCAAGACTCCATCTATCTACGGGTTTTACCACATTATAACCAACCCTCTATATGGTAAACACTAAATCCATGGTTCAATTATAATGATTTGGAAGAAATTTGTGAATAAATTCATAGGAACGAATTGAATCCTTCATTGGCCAAGTTTTCTTGGCCCATAATTTCATAAAAGGGATTCCAAGGGTCAGAAAATCATGGAAACCATAAATTATGTTAAATAATATAATTATTTAAAGGTTATAATATAATGGAAGAATACACATACATCAACAAGAATATAAAAACAACTATGATCAGTCACTAAATAAAAAGTGAAAAACAAACAATTTATAAGACCTAAATCCCTTATGGATTGATCATTAGTGTAGAACATATCCTCTAGTGGTAAAGAAGACAATTTTCATTCTTTCCCTCTCAATTCACCTTGATCTGAATTATGTTTATCATCTGATATCAATCCTCCATTAAAGGATTCTATCCTAATCCTATCCAACCTAGGTAGGGTTATGAAGCTAACCGTGATAAATCATTAAAATGATGAATTTATAAAGGGAGTGTTGTGATATGTCAAATAAATAAATTTATTAGTTATATTAATTGTTTCACTTAATGCATCAGAAAATGGATTCCAAATCCAAACAACTAGTGATAACATACATTCTATCATACTTAGGGTAAAATCTGTATTATGGAATCAATGATGGTCTCATATTTCTGATATAAGTATCCTATTATGAGATACTCCATTATTTATAAAAAAATCATCCATGATAATCATGTATTTATTATTATTATTATAATATGAATTTTTTACTCAATGACCCTGAGAATCTCAAACCATTCTATGATTGGGCTCTTAATATATTCAATAATATATTTTAAATTCAAACCTGAAAAAAGGAGTTACTGAATTCTCCAATCACCTATGTATTTTCTCCAAATAACCTATAAGATAAACAAAAAGGTGGGGATAATGAGTCCACAACTGACCATCATGCTTCTAGGATAACAAATGAAGGATCCCATGATTCCAAAACACATGAATTAAGGGAATGTACCATCCTTATAAGATCATATCGTAGATATTATAGAACACCACTAGGTACTCAATGAGGTAGTCTCCATCTACGATGAACAACTATTACCATTCAATAATGTGTATATGGATATTCACGTATCTCTTTAGCTGCAACATAAGGAAAAAATCATGCATGATATCCAACTATGGGGGTAAGGCTAAGAACTAATAATCCTATCAAACACATTATCGAATCTTAAACATATTGATGGATTAAAAGATAAATTTATACACTATAAAACCATTCACAATCCTCATCATGAGAATAATCATTATGAAACATGGTCTCCATGGTCGAAATTCAAGGCTCTACAATGTCTATCATTTTAAAATTTCTATCTTCCATAGTATATCCTCAATTGATAATTGACCACCTGAATTATATCTATCATACCATAAACAATATATATCAAAATTAGAGATGTCTAATGAATCTCAGTCCAACATAAAAGTGTCTTACTGGGTCTCCTATACTGTGTTTCAAAAGGTTCTATATTGATCAAACATTGAAAATTATTATTATAAGAAAAATATTCCATTGGAATGTGATACTCCCTACTATGGATGAAGTCCAGATAATAGGACCTCAACATATAATCTTGAACCTATATAGTCTGATTAGATTTTCCATCATTCTATGGGTGAGACACTATTCTAATTTACATCTAGTTCCAGAATGTTTCCCATAGGCCTATACAAAACCATGATGTAAAAAACATATCACTATCAAAGAAAACCAAATACGGTACCCTTTTGTTCAATATAATATCCCACATGAAAAAATGTCTTATAATATCCATTGAAATCCAGCCCCTCATGAAAAAAAAGTATACATATTTTTAATTCAATTATTATCACCCCGATGGAATCATGTGAAATAATTTTTCATGGAATCCATGTCGTAAGTTCCATGGATATTCCATCTAATTTTCACTCTATAATCTGAAGAGGACATTTCAAAATTATATAAACTTACATATCACCCTCTACATTCTAATATGTGATACACTAGGAGACAATTTTATCCATGTGACACCTTATGATAGAATAGTAAAACAATCACTGAAGGTCCCTAAACATATTATCCACTCCATGATGTATTTTCTATATAGAAGTTAGAAACAACTTCATCACCTACTCTCACATCAAGAATGATTACACCAAACATAATTCGAATACTTATTATTTGATCCCATCTGTTATAAAATTCATCTTGTGAATCTATTGAAAATATAGATTCGTGATGAACGTCAAAGCAGATATCTATGAATTGGACTTCCCTCACATTCTCAATAAGTGGAGTAGTACACTTGATTGGCTGAAGATAATTCCAACATGTATCCTCTACTGGGATCTTCAACAAAAAATGATCATACTCCCCCTCCACTATGTGATAATGGTTCTTCTGAATAAATTAATTTTCCACCACATTTCTATTCCCCGGAGAGTTAACTATCTCAAAGTCATAGCCTTATAGGAACTCCATAATGTATCTTTGTCTTATGTATAGTTCTCTCTGGGAGAAGATATACATCTAAAAATGATAGTCTAAGTAAACCATAAATAACTCTCCTAGAAGATAGACCCTCCACATCATCATATAAAATACTACTACTTATAACTCCATGTCGCAATTAATGAAGTTTATCTCACATGTTATCAACATCTGACTATTATAATATACCAACCCATTAATATTTAATTTTTACATCTACTTTACTAGTAGTATAAACTTATTCATACCACCATATTGATTCACTTAATGAAAATTCCCCTAGGATATCTATTTTTATAATATATTTAAATTCTATATTTAGAACATTCAACCATTGATGATGCCTTATTGAAACCATTATTAATATCCAGGTTTTTGACACAAATATTAATCATTCCTTTGAAATTACTTATTTTGGGTCCATCATTTCCACCATGAAAACATATTATTTAACCTAGAAATTCCCCAGAGTGCTTCATTCATCATTCTCAAAATATCATATACTGATTCTTATTTATTCATTTTTCACTAACACTAGATCTCTCAGTGAAATATTTCAGTCCCTTTATTAAATTCCATGGATGTTTAAGGTGAATGTTTTTACTTATATATTAGGATAATTGATTAGGAGTTATCCTAACATCCTTTAATTCAGTCATCATCCAATTTGGTTTCTCATCAACACATTATCAATCACATTCAATGATATCACATTTACTTCAAGTTACTTACTTTAACAAAAAACAAAAATTCATTGGCTGAGAGACTGCAATCATATTTGTAAAACCATATTATAAAGAAAAATAGTTTATAAGGATACTAAATAAAGAACCGTTATTTTTAACTAATGACACCTTACGCTTAACATAGTTCATTCATAAATATTATTGAAATGATTCATGATGGTTTATAAATAGAGGTTGAATTTCTAAAAAATATCCCTTGGGATTTTCAAACGAGGTGTGCAGCAACGCATGTTTTCATTCAATAATTTTTTATCAAGTCCAGCTCAATGTATCCTTTTTTGATTTATAACCCCTGGGTTCCTCTATTATTGATCCACATAAACATATATAATCTATTTAGGGATTTGATTTCATGTAACTCAATTTCTAAATCCTTTAAAAAATCCAATTCATTTACCAATTTTTTACTCATCCCTAAAATCATCCTTACATATATGCCTAGACCTATCCTAGAAACTCCATGTGGATATAACTAATGTTTTCTCACCATATAACCCATATGTTAGATAAACCATTCATCAAATTCCAACTATAAGGACCCGTGATTTTCATACATAAATATCACATATTTTTAGATTAATATTCAATATATTTCATAAAATCAAACCAAAGGACCATAATAGTGTAGTAAATTTAGATATTAAAAATACTTTATTCTTATTTCTGGAATGATCATAAATCATATCCAATAATTATCTTCAAATATATCACACCTCTTCAGTATAAACTACTGATATAATTATTTTTAAATTGTGGAATGAAACATTAAAACGTTTGAGATTAGATTCTTAGTAAGGTTAAACATTGGAGTTATCAATCTACTATAATTTAAAATATTATGATAAATAAATGGGTATGTGAACATAAAATTAACTTATGAATTTCATACCCCATCTATCACATATCATAAACATGACTAATGTAATTAATATTTATAATTTCAAAAAACATGGTTGATATGTTTGAGAAATCATCATAAATCCTACAGAAACCATAAAAGCGTGTCATAAATGTGTAGATAAATCATAAATGTAGAAAACCATTTAATATTTCAATGTTAACTACTAAAACCATCAATATTTGGGATAATGTATTATAAACAATTTTTCATTGTGGATAAGTATGAAATTATTTCCCATATAAGATTAGGATTAAATTATTTACAATAGTGTAACAATACCCTTGAACTGTTTCTCAATAGTATCCCATGAGATATATATTTTTAATTAATAAATTGGAGGTAGGTATAGGTGAAACCCAAATAATAAAAAAAACCATAATTAGTTGTTCCAAAATAAAAAAAACATTAATCATTTCATCACATCATAACCCATGTAGATAGATTGGATTTCATAAACATTTCATCCTTTCACTATATAATAAACCATGAATGATAAATATTGTTTGTAAGAATTTATTCAACATAAATATTAACGATAAATATAATGTATGATTATTGTATCACTCAATCAATGTGTTGGAAAATCATAAGCTACATAAAATGTTATCATCCTAAAAGGAAAATTATTCTTGATGACCAGTCAGATCATTTCTCAAAGAAATTGAATTTTCATATTAAAATAAACCTTTTGAAAAAGGAAAAAAATTTCCCAATCCTTTTCATTGATAATAAAATTGGAAACTATTAATTTAATATTTATGTATCCAAAAAAAAAATTAGAGGAAAAGATCCTTTCCTTTTAAAAAATCACAAAAAATCGAAAAAATTGTTTGAAAACCATTTATTTGAAAATAAATTTTCAAACTTATAAATGAATCTATAAAAAATTAATTTTCATGATGGTATATATTTAGTACATGTTTTAAATGTTAAAAAAATATTCCATGCATATTTTCAATAAAATCCCAATTAGAATTGTAGGAAGACATGGTGAATTTTCATTTCCAATAATTATTTAAAATGTCAGACACTAGTAGATATGCTTTTAATAAATTATTTAAAAAATATTATTATTTTTGAAAATACATTTATAAAACATGATTTTGGATGAAAAATGATTCTCTCCTAAACAGTGAAATAAATTCACTTTTATTTAAAAACACTATTTTGAATAATTGACTAAATTAATACATGAAAATGAAGGAAAACATTAATTTTAATGACACAATTAGAGGAGAAGAAAATAAATGTGTTTCATGAGGGATGGATCAAGTATTTTCATCATTATAATAATAATCATAAACAATAAAAATAAAGGTTAATATTGTATCATAAAACATATACCAATTATGTAATATTGAATCATAAAACCCATGAAGTATAAATGCTAAAATGGATATGTAAATGATAATAATTTTCAAGAGACACAACATATAATATCATCCTTGTAAGATTATAGATTACATAAAAGATGTACATGGTGAATGTTGAATGTGTCTCACATAAGATAAAAGTGATATGGAAGTCCCTTACATTATGTCTCTACATCCTTCTTATGAATTAGAACATTCTATATAATAAATATATATATATTATGAATATATTATAAAAATGTAAATATGTATACATATATATATAACAAAATTTATTATATAACTTTGATATTTTGTTATATGGTTGTTAACAATTTTTTATTAAAATCACATTTAGGGTAATAACTACTTTCTCTCTCAAATATGTTTGATTTTTTATATTTTTTCCAATATTAACTTGATCAGAGTACCCTAATATATAGAATGATTATAAAGAAATAAATATCTTATATTTTCATTATATATTTAGTTATAGTAATCCATAAAATTTAAATATAGAAAATGAAATACACCATTCATTGAGTTGGTATGCCATATGTGCGAATGAACAATATTTTCATTTTATTGAATGATTAAATTATATGAAGGTAAATAATATTTTAAAAATATTTAAGAATATTTATTTCATATATATAAAATATTTGTATTTAATATTTTATTTATTCCCTTCAATGTAAAGTGTATTTGAAGAATGAATCACATCGCTTTGTGATTCGACAATCCATAGTAAACAAAATAAACATTATTGTATCCCACATAGAATGGAATGTAAGTTGGTATATGTGTTATATTAATTAAATAGGTTAAATTATGTTAAAAATAAAATATATATTCATTTTATCTATCCAAATTACCATATAAGTAAAATTGAAATGAAATAACACATCCCATCAGTTTATGATGTGGTATTTCACTTTACACATGACTGATGTTATTGCCTTCCAATGTGTTGGAATCTAATAAGGTCGGTGTGATATTATCATTCCATAGGTATATAAATTTTAATAATATCTCATATAATTATTAAATCCATTATTATGTCTTATCATGAGAGGTTATGAAGGGAATTTAACAACATTGGTTCATGAGGTGGTAGTCCATAGTACACACAAATGGTGATTTTGTCTCCAACTTGATGGAATAAGAAATAGATATAAGTAATTACATTAAAAAATTAACATACCAATATATTGTATACTAATTTGTTATTATATCTTCATAATTTATGTTCATTAAGAAGATTTAGAAGGAAAATGTAAACAAATTTCATAGTTGAAAACCTTATCAATTATTTGGAACACCAGATAAGGTATAAAATAAATCCAACCTATATTAGATTTATGATCAAAAAATGGACTCTAGGGTGTGGTAATGGATGTTAGGAATGATATTTTTATGTATTTTTCTCTATCAAATTGGAATTCTTGAGAAAAGTGGTGATATGGTGGCCTTTTATAAATTAGGTGAGCGACACACTGGTATTTTTTGAAAATAAAACGTTTCTGAAACATTTTTTACATTACATAGGGATTCAGAATGTTTATTTGAGGATATTTATAAGATATATGGTCTAAACGCATCCATAATATGGTTTTTACATGTTTTGGGGGCATTTTACCCCTTATCATTTTACTATAAACCCTTTAAATAAATTTTTTCCTTAATCTAATTAATTAATTATTACTTACATTACTATTAACATTGTAAAAAAGTTATCTTTATGTTATTAGATTATATAAATTAATAAAATTAAAAATATTGAATAAATGTTTCCTAATTCCTTTGACATAAACAGAAAATGATAATTTTATTTTTATCTCGTAGATGTGATGAAAAAGTTGTTTTCCAAAGAGAAATGTTTCAAAAGATAAAAAAGTGGTAACATAAATATTTAAAATGAAATTGATTAAAAATAACTTAATTGGAGTAATAGATATGAAATTTAAATATTTTTACATGTAAGACCATATGAAAGAAAATTAGTTAGTAATTTTTTTGAATGATATGTATGTTTTTTTAATAAAAATCATTATTTTCACTAATAATTGAAAATTTTAACATTGAAGAGAATTATATAAAATTATCCTCATTGTAGTTTTGGAATTATTATTCTATAAAATAGTTCTATTATGTTAATTTTTTTCCAAATATTGGGAAAAATTAATTTCAAAATAAGTGCACAAAAGGCGATAAAACATATTTTTATAAAAATTTAGTTTCTAAGATATACATTTTACTTATTCTAATATCATATAATGAAGATAGAAAGTTTAATGATAAAAATATTATTGGATATATAATATATATATTTAATTAAATCAATAAGATATAATATAATTTATTAATTTATTGATGAAGAATGGTTTTTATCCAAAAAAATAGCTATTTATGAAGAATGTTTCATTTAATTTATTAATATTTTAAAATTTCATTTATAATTAATTAGTCATGAAAAAATTAATTTTATATAAAGGATTATAGAAAATATTTTTATAATTTAGTTTATCTTATTTATAAAAACTATTCTAATGGAAAGGTGATAAATATGTTATTAAATAATTACATTTGAATATTATTTTCTATTTCATTAAAACTCGGTGTTGCATGTAACATAAGATCAACGTAGTGTTATGTGTGACAATAGATATGAAAGAAATTTTTATTATTGGAAAAAAAATTTAAAAAAACATGCATTGTAAAATTTTACCCATTAAATAAATGACATCCTCTCAATTTTAACTTGAGCTTGGTAATCAAGGGTTTAACATTTGAAAGTCTTTTCCTTAGAAACCCACATAATAAAAAAGGATTAATATAAATTCTCTTGCATATTGATAAATGAATGTGTCATGGTGAACTAAAATGAAACTTTTCATAGTTTCCATGTATATGAACATTGTTTGGAATTGAAAACATGGACATAGAAGAGAAAAAATCAAAAAACTGAGGGTTATTGATCGAGAACATGGTCTGGAGAAAGGTACTGCGCATATATAAATAAATCTATATTTTGTGAAAATACAATAGAAACATATAAAATGAATGTAAAATTATAACATTTTATTTAAATATCTTTTCTTGAATATGATTAATTTTCATTATATGATATACATTATTGATTTCATTCTACTTCTCACATGGAATCTCATCAATTGGTTGGGATTCAATCAATTTTCACTTCCTCAATTACATTAAGAAATCAATATTATTTTAAAAAAATTATGAACCAAAAGTGGATCAATAGATCCATAAATGAATGACAGGCCACTCCTTCTTAATTTAGTTATTCTAAAAAAATGATTACTTAGAATTGATTATCCAATAACACCCAAATGTTTAATGTAATCCATGCCACACAAATTTAACATTAAAAATCCATTATGTTGGGGAAAAATTGGAATCCTAAAATTTAGAAATATGTTTAATAAATATCACAAAATCTACTTAACTTTAACCCCCCTAATATTATAATGTTATTATTAATGTAAACCTTCCAAATATTTGAATATCATGGTCATATATTATCATAAAGCATGGAAATAATGAGAAATACAATAGAACCTCAATGAAAACATGCATCTAACCACACTACCTAAATAAAACCAAAGATTATTTAATATATTCCTTAAACACAAAATCACTATAAAATCCATCAACAAAAACATAAAAAACATTATCAAAAAGTAATTAATCAGTTTTGGGTTCATCAATACTATCTAATTTACTTTATCCAGAACTATAATCTATTTACCAAAACACAAAAACTATTTATTCAACATTAAAAACATTTTAATAGTTATCATCCGACAATAATGTGTTTTCTATGAAATATCAATGATCAATTAAATAACCATTCTAGGTCGTCAGTACCATTTAACATATTCTGGAAAACCCATAATTATAACTTAGAAAAATATTTATATATTTCATGATTTATAAAACATAATTCACGAATTCACATACAAAAACACTTCAATAATTCATCTTTATTGTTAACCCAATAACCCGAATTCATGATCTCATTATTTAATAAAAAATTTTTAAAATATTAAATATGAATCATTTAATAATAGTAATCAATGTCATTTTAATCATTCATCTTTTGTTTATCAAAAAAAATGTAATTAGAACAATTCATAGATTTAATATTTCCATCATGGTGTATTCATTATCAATAATATAACCATCAATCATACCACAATTATGATTACCATCACAAAATTTCCCCCTAGGTCATATATTTTCATAATTCTTTTAATTTACACATTTATAACATACAATAATGGATGAGTAATTTGGGAGACCTCAATTTTAATCCATTGTGTAATACAAACTTTTCATTTCTCCTCACAGATTCCTTTATTTGTTTCCATCCTTTCAGCAATCAAATTTTTTTATTTTTTATTTAAGGCATTCCATAGATGTCTTATTACCATATTATCAATATATATGAAATTTAGTATTTTATCATCCTTTGTCTCCACCACCCAAGGTCTCTCGTAACTCTTTTCATCTCTTATATGGTGAGTTTGAGAGTTAGTTAATGTGAACATTGTCAATCCGGTATCATGATAACTAATAAGAAATAATAAAAATGTCATTCACTCTAATAAATGTACCATTTTGTTACTCATTAAAACATTTTCTACCACATTAAATATCCCAGTTCAATATGGTTATTTCTATTAACAAATACAAAAAATAAGAGTGTTCTAAACTCAATCATAGTGGGAAAACCACATAATTATGAAAAATAATTGTATAGATGACTAAATCATGACACCATATTTTCAATAAAGAGTCTCTTAGGATCTATCTAGGAAATACAATTCATTATTCAATACATGTTTATTATTTATAAGGATTTTATAATTTTATTAAATATATACCCTAGGAGTTTCAAAATAGGTGTGCAGCAAGTCCCATTATTATGAACTATGAGATAATCGAGTCCAGCTCAATACATCATTTTCAGAGTTATTACCCATCAATACCTCTATCCAAGGGCCACATTAACATGTCATATATATATAGGGATGCAATTAATTGTAAACCACTCACCCAAACATTTTCCAAAATTCCAAGACGTTTTACTACACATTGTTTAATTATTATATTTATCATTAGATATATTACATGAAATTTCCATAGAAATATTTGCATGGATATCACTAATGTATTCACATAATAGTTTCCACATTTAAATAAAAATTTTATCTGATACCACATATAAGGACCTAGGATTTTCATGTATACATATCTCATGTTTTTGTGGAATATTCAAAAAAAATTATAAATGGATGCCTAAGGATTTTAATAGTTTATTTTATTTAGGGAAAAGAAATACAATATTATTATTTCCTGAAATATCATCAATACCTCCCATAAATCCTCTCATATAGTACACCTCTTATGCATACCCATACTAAACCATTACTCATAAACCTTTTTGGGAAACATAATAAATAATGATAAGTAATACACAGTAATATTAAATATAATATATTTTAATCCATGATAACTTGAAATAATATGATAATAACAAGTGTCCGTGATCTAGAAAAGAACAAAAAAAATGAAAAAGCCAACCTTTCTTAGATCCCAAAAAAATCATGGAATAAAACCACGTCATTATAGAAAACATATCATATAACGGTGTGAAATCATAAAAAATAATTCAAGAAGCCTACATGTTATAAATTATTTCACCATCATAAATATCTAAAACTATTTATTATTTCAAGGTTAACTTCCAAGACCATCAACATAGTGGATCAAGACTTATCATCTATTCCCCATTGTGGATTCGACTATGCCATTTCTCTTAGTGGATTAGGACTCACATATTTCTCATAGTGTATCACTCCCATAACATGTTTCCAAATTTTATCCCCTGATATTTCAATCATTACCCAATTCCTTTGGGGACATATAGGTTCCACCCATCCCCTAATGAAAAAATAATTTTTTGTGTCAGAATATGATAAAAAATCATCATATCCTTACAACACAACCCTAAATAAAAAATGGGTTTCATAAAAATTTCATTAATTCACCAGATCATGATCTATGAAAAATAAGTTTGCGTAATGAATGTTTCGTCAACATAAACATTAACCATGTAGAGATATAATAAGGATGGAATCATTTAATCTTATCCATGGTAAAGTAGATATATCATCAAAGGATGTTATCTGAGTTTAAAAACGGTTTTTTATGATCACATGGATAATTTCGTGATGAATGTATCATTTTAATTTTAAAAACACTTTTTAATGACGATCATTTTTTGAAAATGAATTTCTTTGAAATAACCCCGAAAAAATATAAATAAATATATACAAATTAGAACATTTCATGAGGTAAATATCATTTCCATTATGAAAACTGAAAAAATAATAAAATCATTTAGAAATCATTTTTATTGAAATTAAACATCAAAAATTTTAAATAAAAATTTCATGCATTGATCAGACATGATGGTTGAACATCCATTAATGTCGTATGTATTAAAATGATGATTCCTTTCCCATTTTATACAAATACCAAACATGAATTATTTTGAAAAAATGATAAATATTCCATTTAATTTTTTTCCCAAAAATAAATTCATGTATGAAAAAATATTGAATAAATCGTTTGTATATTTTTAAAAAAAATTAAAAATGTTTTTAAAAAACATTGTATTGGATGAAAATTACTTTTGAAGGAAGTGATAAATGAAGGTAGTTTTATTTAAAAACAATATTTTGAACTCATGGGTATATAAAGAGAATAAACATATGAGAAATTATTTTATCATGGAATATCCATAATAGAATAATGTTATTGAGATTCATGAGATATGGATCATAATATTTATTTATTATAGGCATAAACACATGTAGCTCTGATTAATGATGAGATTAAGTCATAAAAACATTAGCACAGTGGTAATATTGAATCATAAGACCATTTAATTAGATATAATAAAATAGATATGTAAACATAATAATATTTAGTCTAATAATGATAAAATGTATTCATGGGAAACAAATACACCATATAAAATCACGACATGGTGAATTAGGTATGTGTCTCACATAAAATAAAATTCAGATGGAAATAACTTACATTAGGTATAGGATTCGTTCATAGACAATCGAGAAATGTTTATAACAAATATAATATTATTATAAATCATATAAATAATCATAACTATATATATAACGATGTATATGACTTACTTATGAACTTTTATTATTCGTTTATTTAACATTCATTATCAAAGTCATGTTTAGGGTAATAACTTCTCTGTTTCGTATGTATGTTTCCATTTTAATCTTGTTCTTCTTAATTTATTCATGGTCCCATTATATCCATAATGTTAAAAATAGTATATTATATATATATATATTCAGAATATAAATTTATAGACATCCAAAATTTTTAGAGATAGAAATTGCAATAGAACATTCACTGTGACAGTAAATTGTATTCATGTATGAAAATTAATTCTAATTTCTCAAATGATTTAATTAAACAATGTTATTTAATATAATATCTTTTAGAAAATAATTTTATGTAATATATATCTCATATTTTTATATAATCGTGTCTCTATTAACATTCATTTAATGAAAACATGAAGAATTGACCTCATCGCTTCACAATGTGGTAGTTCTTTGTACACATGAATAATTCTATCATATCCATCATGGAAGGGAAATTAAAAATATATATCAGATTCTAGAATTAAATATGTTTAATTATGATAAAATATTAAATTTATTCATTCAATTTTCTTATTATTACCATCTGTCTAAAATGGAAATAGAAAATACATCACATCAGTCCGTGAAGTGGCAGTCCATCATACACCCAAGCGATGTTATTGTTTTACAGAGGATTTTATGGTCATAAGTAATGTGTGATATTATAAATCAAATGGAATAATAATATCATAAATATATTATACTAGCTTTAATCCATGATTATATCCTACTCTGATATGTGAAGATGGAAAATGATTAACATTAGTTTACAAAGTGATAGTCCTCTGTACACACAAATGATGATTTTGTATAAAATTTGATGGAAGTGGAAATGGATATATTTCATGAAGTAAAAAAAATATTTTTGTATAATATATAATTATTTTAGTGTATAGAAAATTTAGTTTCATTCATTGAGATAAAATAATAATATAAAAAAATGTATAGTTACAAACATTTCATTTTATTGCACAACCACTTTAGGTTTAATCAAAACCTTCATAGATTTTATTTCTATTATAAAAAGGGCCAATAATATGTGTGGAGATAAATATGGAATACATTTTGTTATGTATTAGTTGATCCAAATGGTTTTATAACTGTTAAGTTCATAGGATAGGAGGTGTAGTTTTATAAAGGAGGTGAGTCGAACAGTTGTAATTGTTTGAAATTGAAATTGTGTAAACATGTTTTTCACATTCCAAAAGGTTTCCATAGTTGGATCAGATTATAATAAATATACGCAAGACGGGAGTGAATTGGGTAATTTAAAAAATCATCACAAGATTGTGTTCTATCTTTTATCTTTAATCAGATAGATTAATGCAGCAGAAATATGACGTGCAGAGACACCCGATGTATAGAGTTTCAGGGAACCGAAGGCCCCTAGTCCACTCCACCAACGCTCTACTCCATGAGCTTGGTGGTTTTCACTATCTGGTCCTCCATTTAATAGACCTTTCAACAACTTAATACAGGCAGTTGAAACCTTTACAATTAAAGGAAAAGCAAATACTTCTGTTTCACTTACAGAACCTACACAGCTTAGTACGAGAAGCTAGTCACTCAATAATAGAAAAGAATGATTTTTGTACTTTGAAAACACTTTCCTGATATTCATCACAATTTCAACAGCATGCAATTTACAGTATATGGATGGTCGCCTTTATAAATAATGATCTTTAGAAAAGATTCATTCTAAGTCGACCCTGTTAAAGTAAATATAGAAATATAATCCACAACATCAGTAGTAGCAGATTCACAATAGATCTTCAATGTAGAATGATTGAATCGTCTATCATGATTCTTCTTCTTCAATAAAAAGATATTTGTCACTCCTTTTAATTAGCAGGTCTATGTTTTTTATATTCTATCTTTTCTAACATTTTATGAATAATTGATTTTTTTAAAATCTTCTCCTCCTTTTTTCTTTTCGGAAAAACTCATATAATGACGAGCACTTCTCCAGAAAATTTAGATCCACAAAAGTCGCCTTTTGATTCACGATATTCAAACATATTAATATATAGTGTAGTAGTAACTTCCCTGAATACATGACATAAAAATATCTTTTTAATTCGATCCTTAAAACATTGATAAAACAGCTTTGAATCACTCAAAGTTTCTCTTAGAAAACAGCTTTAAATCTGGCTTGAAATCAGCCTAATAATCAGCATGCAGATCATTGAAAAATAATATCAACATTAAACTCTCTGACGCCGACGTAATGTTTAGTTGTAAAGTATGGATCCTATGAACATAACATAGACCATAAACTAATGGTTGATGATGTAGACTTCACACGTAAGTTTGTCAACGTATGGTTGATCCCAAACGTAGGGTTGGAATGTATGATTGATCACAAATGTAGGGTTTTCCATCCATACTTTTTCTCTTCAACTTTCAAATGAATGATGAAAGATCCATACTTTTATAAGCATTAAAATGAAAGGAACTTGATCCATACTTTTCTAAGAACGTATGGTTGTTTACAAAAGTAATGTTGATGAACCATACTTTTGTGAGACAAATGTAACATTTAACACTTACGTACGGTTATCCATCCATACTTTTCAATTACCATAATGTAGGGTTCCTTCCTAACTTAAGGTTACTTCTCCATACATTTATGATAACTCATAATGTATACATTGCATTTCATCATTGCGATGTGTTTCTCCATGTAGGGTATGAACAGTGTTTCCAGAACACGCTAAAGCCGATCTCAAATATGTAGAGCATAAATAGTTTTTCCAAAATGCGCTTTAAGAAGATCCATGTTCACAGAACATTCTTATGAAAATACTTTACAAATTAATCGTTGTTGTTCAAGAACATAAATATTTCATCCAGAAATAAAAATATAATGATTAATAAATTCCTACAATATTCATAAAAAACTGAAATCATTAGAAAATAATTAAGGGTATTCGTGAGCATCAAAATTATCATAAATAGATAGAGTAATGTTCTCATCAATATCCCACATTAAATAAAAACATTGTGTATTGTTGAAAAAAATTTCTCAACAGTCTCCCCCTTTTGATGATCACAAAACACATAAAATAACCAATAAAATTAACTTACAAAAATTTATTACATATAGTTTTGAATTTTTAAAAGATAAATACAATATTAGATTTAACATAATTTCTCCCATTAATTTATACATTTAAATTTCTCCCCCAATAATAAAAAAATATAAATTGAATCTGAAAAAATGTAGTGTTTAACCAAAATTTCCCCCTTTTTTGATATAAAAAAGAATGTCAAAATATGGAATATAACACAGATTAATGTAGCCCCGAATGTAAGTAAATGCTATAATTAACTATTTTTAAATTTGTGAATTTGGATTACTGGCTTAGCTAAACAATGATAGTAAAAAAAATAAATATAATGAAAAATATTTTCAATAAAAGTAAAAAGTTGATAAATAATGGAATCAGGGTTTGGTCGGGGATTAGATATAGTCTATCTAATTGAACGACTTCCTTGATTTCTGAGAGTTGTTCACGGAGTCTTCTCCACATTCCATCACCAATCCTAACAATAATATCCATGTTCTCTTGAGTCATATGAATGTTTTTTAAGAGGTTGAATCTGAAAAACTCATTTAGTCATTCTTCCTTTTTCATAAACAAGGATATCTTTTCTGTGAACCCAGTCAGTACAAGTCTAATAGATGGTTCACTTGATGTCAGATGATCAACCAAAAATTTCTAATTCTCTAACAAAAATGATAATGGAGCACTATTGCCTTGAATATCTTTTAATTTTTCATTCATGTTTCTCGTTGCAACTGTGATAACCTGGATCCTTCGGATTAAGTCATGTGAAGTACCTGATCCACTAGCTTCACCAGTCCTGACAGATTAAAATTTTGTCTCCGTAAATGATTTGATATCTGATAAATCTGACTTTATAACCATATCAGATTTTAATTTTTCATGTGCGTGCAACATATCCTTCTAAAATATTTCAACTTATTTCTTGGAAACTGTACTATTTTGTAGCCTCTGGAATTTCAATAGCTATGTTTTTAAGGCTCTCCAGAGAGTAACATTTTCAGATTCCAACTAAGACCGTTTTCCGTACACCTATTTGATTTCTTTATTCCCTAAATCAGAGGCACCCTATTCTAGATTCTCATTTTGAGTTTTAGTGTGATGCAGCAGTACTAAAGGTAGAGAATCTGCATCAGAAATTTATTTTTTCCTTCACCTGAGCAGGTTGATCCACAGATTTTTCTTTATAGTATTTTCCAGACTCTTCCACAAAAAAATCTTCATTAATTACATTAGTGTGAACTTCAAAAAAAATCAGCATGAACATCAGCAAACTATTCCTCAATTAGATTTTCTCAAATAATATCTTCTGGAGTTTCTAGAGGGCTGACCACTTCCTCAGCAGGCGCTGCCTCTTGTTCAATGTTTTCTTCAGCTTTTAGTTCTGTTCTTTCAACTTCAATTATTTCAGGTTCATCTTCTGTAACAGCCACATCATGTTCCTGAGTTTCTCTTACAGCTCTTTCTTGAATTCCAGATTGAGTCTGAGGTCCTTCTACTAGTTCTGACCTATCAATAATAGCTTCCATTGATTTTTCAACAACATATTCTCTTGAAAAACATTAAGAGAGTAAAGATCTTGTTTTTAGTACAGGGTAAACATGTTCCTCCTCTACAGTTATTTTTCTTTGAGTCTGAAGGCCCACCTAACTTCTTTCTTCTTGAGTTTCTTCAGTTTCAAATATTAATCTTTTTATAGTAGTGATTACTCTCGATTCAGTCATTCCCTATATGGATATAACAGACTGAGCTTGAGCACTATCTTCTTCTTCCTCAGATCATTCTAGAAAAAGATTCTCTTTTAATGTGCTCCAGAAATAGCCAATTTTTCTTAATGTTCCAGCATTGAAAACATTACTGTGATGAAATCTTAGTCTATAATCCACCAGTATAATCATATCCTTTTTGAAAAATATTTTGGAAGTAAATCTACCAAAAGGGTAGAAATTCATTATGGCTTCACTATGACAGGAGTAACTCAGGTAACTCACCATGTACCTAGGAAAATATAATTTTATATCACTGAGGAGAAGAAACATTATGTACTTTCTGGGATACAAGATATTTTCCATCTATGAAATTCTTGGTGCTATCCCTGTTTGTACAAATTTCACAGGAATCTTCTGATCTGGTTACACATCCTTAACTAACATTTTTCTTTATGTTAGTAGATCCAAACAGAAAACAAATCATGCCTTCATATTTATGCACAAAATATATTATATTTTTTCAAATCAAAATGAAACACTCACTAATGAGGGATGTTTAGTATCTAACTAATTTCAACTGATGAGATCAAAAAATCCCTATACTCTATCTTAGAAATCATGGTGTCAGAATGATCTCCCAAACTGAATTGAATATTTTTAAAGAAATATCGATGATCTACCTCATACAAAAGTACGTATTATCACTATTGAAGGTCTTTTCGAGACAATGTAATGAATGTTCTTTTTTTATCAACAATTTCTTCTGAAATAGCTATTATAGATCAATCACCTTTCCCTGTATGATTTTCCTTCCTTATGTGCACTGTTTCATGGAATTTCTGTTCTCAGTCGCATAAGCTCTCTTAGTATTTTCCATTTCTTCTAGAATCTCTGAAGGTTTAAAGTTTATGGTTGTAAAGGTTCAAAAATTTGGGTTGAAAAGTAGTGGTGCGGTTTCATGAGTTCAAAAGTGTTTTGGTGGAAATGGAATAGTTTAGAATTCGAAAGGTTTCTGATATCCTTGATTCACATGTTTTCTTTAATCCTCACATAGATTTTAAATATAAGTAAAATTGATTATGCGGGGAAAAGAAGATAATAAAAACTTATTCTTCTTGAAAAACAAATAACTAAATTATTATAAATATTTTTAAAATATTGAAACAACATAGTAAAATAAAACATTATTTAAAATTAAATAAACCTAGCTCCTCCTTAATAAAATCAGTCTTTTCCGTGGGAAGTGGTTTAATAAAAATATCATCTACTTGAATATCAATACATACAAATTCCAAAGTTATATATTTTTTTAGAACATGATATCTTGGAAAATGATTTCGGATATCAATATGCTTAGTTCAAGAATGATTAATTGGATTTTTTGAAATATTTATAACACTCGTATTATCACAAAAAATAGGCATATTATTAAATTTTAGTCTAAAGTCCATAAGAGTATTTTTCTTTTACAACACCTATACATAGTAACAGCTAGCATAAACATATTCGGCCTTATATGTTAACAATGAAACTGAATGTTCTTTCTTACTTGACAATGTCACTAAGGATTTCCCTAAAAAGTGACAAGTACCCGAAGTGATTTTCCTATCTAATCTACAACTCCAAAATCTACATCTGAATATGAAATCAAATTAAAATCATATGTTTTGGGATAAAGAAGAGATTGAAAAACAATTCCTATTAAATATCTAAAAATTATTTTAATCGAAATTAAATGAGATTCGTTAGGATTTTATTGAAATCATGCATAAATACATATATATTAAATTATATCAAGCATGCTAGTAGAAAGATATAAGAAACTACCGATCATAGCTCTATATAACTTGTTGTCAACTGATTTTGCAATTTCATCCAAATAAGGTTTTATATTAGTACACCTAGGAGATGTATATTTCAAGATGTTTTCAAGTCCATATTTCATTAATAAATCAGTAATGTATTTGCATTGATTCAAAATGTTTCAAAAATCATTTTGATAAATTTGATGTCCTAAAAATAAATTCAATTCTCCCATCATGCTCATTTCAAATTATTTTCGCATTAACATTGAAAAATCATGACAAAGGGATTTATTATTTGATCCAAAAATTACATAATAAATATAAATTTTAACCAATAAAATATTTGTATTTATAGTTTTCATAAAAAGGGTCGGATCTGCCATTTCAACACTAAAATATTTTTTCCATAGAAAAGATCTTAATCATTCATACCAAGCTCTAGAAAATGCCTTCATTAGAGTCAGATTCATTGATTTCATCTGTCCTTTTCTCAAAGGGATCAGATTCATCAAATTTCATATATACTGATTCTTCAACAATCCTTGACTTCATATTATAGATTATTTAAGATTTGGAGGTAACTGAATATCCTTAGAAAATTCCTTCATTAGATTTTTGATTGAACTTACCAAGATTGTCTTTGGTGTTCAAGATGTAAACCTTGCGTCCAAAAACATTAAAGTAATTTACTTTAGGTTTTCTCTTATCCCAATGTTCACTGGGTGTCTTTTTTAAAAGTGGTCTAATTGAAACACTATTCATTATATATTAGGTTGTGCTTACAGCATCTACCCAAAATTAGGTAATAAGATTATATTCATTTAGCATAGTCCTAGCCATTTCATAAATAGTCCTATTTTTTCTTTCAACAATTCCATTTTGTTGAGGTGTTCTTGGTGCAGAGATGGTGTGTTAATACCCATATTTGACTAGAAGGAATTAAATTCATGATTCTAAAATTCTCCACCATGATCACATATTAATGAAATTCTTTTAAAACCTTTTTCATTTTGAACATATTTGCTAAAACATTCATGTAAAGTAAAAGTTTCTTTTTAAAATTTTAAAATGAAAATCCATGTTAATCTAGAATATTCTCCAACAAAATCATATACAAATAATTTACTATCCAATCATGCTAATCTTGAAGTTCCAAAAAAATACATATGGATATGTTCTAGAGGTTTAGATTTAGAAATTCTATTAACAGATTTGAAGGTTGATTTGTGTTTCTTGCCAAGATGACATGCATCACAGAATCTGTTACTTTCAAATATGAGACTAGGAAAATCAAAAACTAATTGTTTATTAGTTTATTTATGTAAAACATATACATTACAATGTCCAAGTCTCCTATTCCAGATCCAAGATTCATTAAATTTATCAGTTAAGCAGTTTACTTATTGTTTACACAAGGAATTTAAATCCAGGGTATACACATTGTCAGTTCTAGGTGTTCTAAATTTAAGTCGTTTATTTTTGAAAACAAAACAACAATTTTTAGAAAAATTAATACCATAACCATCATCTCATAGTTGAGAGATACTTATCAGATTTTGTTTCAATCCATGTACATAATGTTCATTATTGATTGAGACAGCTTCTGGATCTCAAACTGTTCCATTAACAATTATCATCGATTGGGAATTGTCACCAAATGTTACTAGTCCACCATCTTTTAGTGTCGGTGTACTGAAGTTTGATGAGTTTTCACTCATATGCCTTTAGTAGACATTGTACACATACCATATTTCCTTTTTTTTGTGACTTGATTCCTACAAAAGAATTTACACAATTTTCATTCGTACCCATATTCTGTTGGGTTGAGGGGTGTTAGCCAGCAGTGATCTGGGAATCTATATTTTCTTTATTTTTCAAATTTCACAAGATTTAAACAAATAATTTGTTACAAAGTCCATCCTAATACCCCTTATTTGGTGTTTTATTAAGGAACAGTTTTTAGGAATATGTCCCCTTTTTCCACAGTAATAACAAGTTAGTATTTTGGAACTTGGAATTAAATAATTCTTGTACAACTTGGGTTTTTCACCTTTATTTCCAATTCTAAATCTTTCATTATTTATGATATTTTTTCCATGAATATCATTTAAAGTATTTTCCACTTTAATAAAAAAATCTTCAGTTAACTCTTTATATTGTTTCATCATTGTATCTTTTTCATCATAAATAGTCATATGAATGTTCCTTAAAGACTTATTCTTCTTAAATATTGAATCATATTTTTCTTCAAGCATATTGCAGTAGGCTGCATGTTTTTCATTATAGTAACTAGATTCAGACTTAGAGTCAGAAGAGTAGTAAGATTGTACCTCATCTATTTCTGCCATGAAACACATATTGGAATTTAGATTTACTTCATCCTTCTATGAGTTTGATTCAGATGTGCTATTTTAGTCTTCAGATACACTCCATGTACCATTCATTTCTTTCTTCTCCTTATGCTCATAATCATTTCTTTTGAAGAATTTATCTTTCTTGTCTTCTTTTAGATGTGGATAGTCAGGTCTGATATGCCTCATTTTCTTGCATTCATAACATCTAACCTCTATGTCATCCTTTTTGATGGATTTTTTGAATCCTGTCTTCATTCTATAGAATTTAGTGAGTTTTCTAGCTAGCTGAGCCAATTACACATCAGAATTTGATAAATCATAACTTTCTGAATTCACATTTTTCACACTTCTCCATCTTTCTATTTTTTATATGTGATGACACTTTCAAGGCAGTGTCATCTCTCTTGATAAAAACATTCTGCTCATTTGCTTCGTCTTGCATCTCAGCTTCATACATCATTAGTGTTCTAATAATTTCTCTCATGGTTAATTCTTTGGCAGGTTTCGACTGTCTGATTGCAGTAGAGATTCAATTCCATATTGTTGGTAGTACGCTCAGTACTTTTAAATCTTGATCAGCTTGTTTAATGGGATCTCCCAAAGAGGATATGTTATTGACAATCTCTATCAAACATCCATTCATTTGAGTAATAATTTCACCTTCAACAATTATGAATTTATAATATTAATGCTTAGCAGTAGCATATCTCATTTCACTGATATTGTTAGTTCCTTTATAAGTAATAAAAATAGTTTTCCACATCTCAAATGTTGTCGGGCATTGAGAAACTCGGGTGAATTCATAAAGTCCTAGACAAAATATAATAGCATTCATTTCCATTGAGTTCATATCATATTCTTCTTGAGTAGCTATGCTATTTGTTTCAGGTTTTTCTAGTATTTCATGCAGAGTTCGAATCTTAGAATATATTCTGTATCAATGGTTTTTTAGATAGATAATCATTCGCGACTTCCAGCATCCATACTTTTCTCTATTGAAGTATATTTCTCAGACTATAGACATTCCCTCTCTTGTATCATTCATATTTCTCGATATATAATCACTTTCATCTTGTTAAGGGATTATGAAAAATATCAATCTCTGATACCAATTGTGGGATGGGATTAATCAAAATACACACAAGAGGGGGTGAATTGTGTCATCTCAAAAATCATCGCTAGATCGTGTTCTAGATTTTATCTTTAATCAGATAGATTAATGCTGCGGAAATATGATGTGCAGAGACACATGATGGATAGTGAATTGGGGAATAGAATGCCCAAGTCCACTCCACCAACGATCTACTCCACGAGCTTGGTGATTTTCACTATATTGTCCTCGTTTCAACAGACCTTTCAACAACAGAGTATATCCAGTTGACACCTTTATAATTTAAGGAAAATCAAAGCCTTCTACTTCACTTACAAAACATACACAACTTATTAAGAGAATCCAATAACTCAAGAATAGTAAAGAAAAAAAATTTCCTTTGAAAATATTTTCCAGATGTTCTTCACAATTGCAAGAGCATGCAATTGACAGTAGAGGATTGTCACCTTCAGAAATAATTACTTCACAAAAGAGTCACTCTGAGTCAATCTCATTGTAGTAAATATAGAAATATAATTTACAACATCAACAATAGAAGATTCACAGTAGATCTTCGATGTTGAATGAGTGAATCCACTATCGTGATTCTTCTACGCCAATAAAAAGAGCTTTGTCTCTCCTTCGAATCAGCAGTTCCATGTTTTTTATAGTCTACATTTTCAATATTTTTATAAATAATGGATTTTTTTAAAATAATTATCCTCCTTTTTTCTATTCAAAAAAACTCATATAATGATGAGATCTTCTCCTGCAAATCTAGATCCACAAAATTCACATTTTGATTCGCGATATTAAAACACTTGAATTTACAAAGTATTCAGAACTTCCTAGAAGACTCAGCATAAAAAGCTCCTTTTGATTAGATCCTTAATCCATTGATCAAACGGCTTTGAATCAGTCAAATTCATGCTTAAAATATAGCTTTATATTTGGCTTGAAATCAGCCAAATAATCAGCTTGTTGATCGTTGCAAAATAATATCAACTTTAAACTCTATGACGCCAAATGTAAGGTTGATTTGTAAAGTATGCATCCTTTGAACGTAACGTTTATCATAAACGTAAGGTTGATGACGTAGCCTTCACACGCAAGGTTGTAAATGTATGGTTGATCACAAATATAGGGTTGGCAACGTATGGTTGATCACAAATGTAAGGTTGTCCATCCATACTTTTTCTCTTCAACATTCAAACGTATGATGAAACATCCATACTTTTATGAGCTTTCAAACGAAAGGAACATGATCCATACATTTCTAAGTACATGTGGTTGTTTAAAAAAGTAATTTTGATGAACCATACTTTTGAGAGACAAACGTAACATTTAAAACTTACGTACGGTTCCTCTTCCATACTTTCCAATAACCCAAACGTAAGGTTGTTTCCTAACATAGGGGTCATCTTCCATACTTTTCTGATAAATCATAAAGTATACACTACATTTCATCCTTAAGCTACGTTTCTCCACATAGGGTATGAACAATGTTTCCAAAATTTGCAAAAGTATAATCTGAATATATAGAGCATGAATAGTGTTTCCAGAACGCACTTTAAGAAGATTCGTGTTCCCAGAACACGCTTATGCGAATACTTTAGAAATTAAACCTTGTTGTTCAATATAATAAATATTTCTTCCAGTAATATAAATATAATGAATAATAAATTCCTGCAACATTCTTAATAAATAAAATCATTAGAAATTAATTAAGGGTATTTGTGAGTATCAAAATTATCATAAATAGATAGAGTATTGTTCTCAACAATCTTCCCCTTTAAATAAAATCATTATGTATTGTTGAAAACAACACTTGAAAAACACTCATGTTTTCTACTATAGAATCATAGATGTGATAAGTTTAAAAATTCCCCTCCAATGAAATTTGGACATGTTTTAAGGTCAATTTTTACTAATCTTTTTCGATTAACCTCTAGAAAACCAATTTAAACCTTATCCTTGTTAAATAATTTGTATTAATGATGGTAAAAACTTATTTTGAACATATTTAATAATAATAATTATCCTGAAGAGAAATTTTTTAACTATTTTTTTTCAAATTCCACTAACAAAAGTGGAAAATTTTTATATAAAATTTATCCAATAGATATGATGAAAAAGAAGTTTTAAAAAGATAAATGTTTGCAAAAGAATGAAATTTTCTTACAACAACAATAAAAAATAAATTGATTCAAATAAAAAATGGATTAATATATATATAATGAAATAATCATACTTTTGAAACATACTAATATTATATTTATATTCTAAATATTTTATATAAAAGTATTTTTTTAAAAACCAATATTTATCACCGTTCAGTGAAAATTTATCTTTTAGGGTAATTATTAGAAACTTACCAAATGATAACATTGAAATGATAATTTATAAAATTATGTTTATTCTGGTAATTAGATTTTATAAGTGTTAAAATAATAAATTTAAAACAAGTGTGAAGAATGAAAACTATGCATTTTATAAAAATAATTTTTTTAATAGAAAAAAATTATTATTATGTCTTCTCTATAAAAAGAAAAGGATTATTTCAAAAATAATAATTTGTATATAATAATTTGGTGTCCTTAAAATCATTCATAAAATGTTATTTGTTTAATTTAATGAGATAAAACATGTTTGGGTGAATAAAAATACATTTTCAGAAAAAAAAGATTTTCATTTAAATGAATTTTGATTTTTCATTTATAATTAATTGGTCACCAAATGAAGAATCATATATACATATGTTTTCCATATACATTCATACTACTATAAATTCTATTTATACCCAATATTAAAATGGCTTTTTGATAATAATAATATTAAATAAAAATATTTAAAATGAATGTTGCATTTAATTAAAAATAAGTGATGCATATAATTCTATCGAAAATCTGTGTTTCATGTAAAAAGATATATCTATGATATTTAAATTATTGGGAAATAATTAATAAAATAATAATGTGTTATATCTCATGAGCTAAAATATGATAAAAACATATGAGATATGATAAGATGAATTTCTATAGGGAATGACAATGTGTGTATACAACCCACCCGATGAGTAGTTTCACTTTTCAAACTCATTTTGTCTTGTTATGATCATGTATAAGAAACCATGTAACCATAAATGGAATATATGGGGACCACTCTAAATGTCCCAGCCCCTAGGGGCTGTCCTATGTGCCCTTGTCCCTGTCTGGTATCTTTGGTCCATTCTCGTGTTCTTGGGAAAGAACTTGGCAGTGAAAAAGTACATAACCATGTTTTTATACTCTTAGATTACATGAAATGTCCTCTAACATGAAATCATGAGCTTGTTCCAACTATAAAACATCATGGACCACCGTGTTGGGTCATACAGCATGGGGGGCGACCACATTATTTGTGATCCTTATATTCCCATAAAACCTATGAATGGTAGTCGGGTGAGGATACACAACATGTGTACTTGGACTACACTCCATGTATTAATATTACTTAAATATATATATATTATATATTCACTACACACTTATAAAAATCCTCCCTCACCACCATGGTTTTCATATTTTTCTTCCTAAAATCGTTGGGGGTCACCTTCGACGATCAATTATTCACCTCTAAGGGCAGAGAGAAAGATTTATTTTATTTGTAATTGATTTTAGCTATACTTGATGTGTCACCCAATGAATATCTTAAATTATCCTCAACTCCGATCTATGGAGGATTCACTCACATCTGAATATTTGTCATTATACATATGACAATACTCAAACTAGTCATTATTTTAAAGGCCACCATGAAACTGGGGGGTTTGACCATGCTTGAACATACACCATCAATGTCGAACCATGAACAGGTGGGACAATAATATTGAACACAATGAATGGTCAGGTGAAATGTATATCAATGAAGTCAATTGTTCATTATCCATGAGTTCTTGGATAATGATCTTTTAAAAGGGACACCAAATGTGAAAACAATTCATATAAATAATAATTTGATTTAAAGAATCAAATTATTTAGATGAGCTACAATAATGAATTGATACAATCTTAACAATAAGAAGATATAAATACACATGCGAAAACATTTAATCAATAGGTAGAAAAAAATAATTTTTTGACCAAAATATAATATGGATTTGTAATTGATGAAAGTTGTGTTTGACAACAATGGAGAGGACCATTTGTGTTATCTTCTTCCCGATCCACCTCAATCCAATCATTGTTTCTCATATTATGTCAATATGGAAATTAAGAACCGTAGCCTCTTCCTCTAAAATCCATCAAGCGTTATGTGGATAAGCCTATGAATTATTTATAATTATTTATTTATATAGGTAGGAGTTGGCTAGTTTTGTTAAATTAATTAATTTATTATTAATTAATTAATTTCTCTTTACAAACACACCAATAGATGCCTCATCCGAACATCCAGTGATGACCAACATTAGGTAATTTCTAGGGTAAAAGATGTGTTATCGAATCAAATGTGGTCTCATATTTTCAATTAAAAGCTCTATTATATAAATATTTCATTATTATCGAAAAAAATATGCACTTGATAATACTGTATTTAATATTTTAATAATATAATTTCATACCTCACCATTTTAATGGATTCTTATGCCATCTTATGTCTGGATCTGGAAATATACCTTCATATGTTTTAAAGATATTCAAGGGAAAAAGATTCACTACTAAATATATCATATTCATACATAGATATTTAAAGTAAATAAATTTGTAAAATGATCATAGGATTAAATATATTTTAATCATATAATAATCAAATTACATATATTATATACTAGATTATTATTTTTGATCTTAATTTATTTTCATTAAAATGTTTTTTATATTTTTATATTTAATGTCCATAATGATCTATCATATAAAAATAAACAAAATTATAAAACCATGAAAAAAATTTACTTTCCCTTACTCCACAATAATTCATCTTAAATACTACATATATAAATGGAATATCATATAATAATAATTAATCAAGGATTAGAATATTTCACTATAGTTTATATAATCTCTCTGGTCGAACACCCTTGTTGCTAGTAATACTTTATTCTGAAATACATCTTAAACAAAACATTCTTGTTTTATTTATTAGATTCATTTTGTTCCTAAAACATTATCATTATATTATTTTTTATAATGCAAAAATCATAGACTATTGTAAAATATTAAATCTCTTCATTTAAATCCTTATATAATTTCACAGAATAAAGACCATCAATAGTGAAAAATGTGGAATTTATGTTTATAAACATGGAAACAAATTCCATTTTTCTAGAATGGTAGACCACATTTTAATGTTTCCACACTATAACGATACAATAGTGTAGAATAATGGTGTTCATTCCCCTACTATCTATCAACACATTTTCCAATGAAAATCAGAGGTACAAATAAATATATTTATAATAATGAGGATCCATGGAATTCACCATAGGTATTCATGAATAAATTAATTTATATATATATATACATATATATATATATAAATGTATATTATGATAAATACTTCATCATTATCAAGTTTAACAAAAAATATAAAAGAATTATAAAAAATTAAATAAAATAATTAAATTCATAAAAATGATGCATTTCCTTTCTAAGAATCCTTATATAACTTATTATACAATATTTTGACCCAAATATAAAAATTTTTATTGGATTAAAAAAATACAAAAAAATATTCCACCTTAATAATAAAATAATTTTCCTTAACCAACAATTATCTTGAAGAAAATAGATCAGTAACCCCATTTCTCTATATCCTTTCATTGAAATTTTTAAACACCATAGTTTAGAGGCCTTCTGAATCCATTGAAGAAAATTTCCCAAATAAAAATTTTATAATATTCACTAATTTTTTTAAATAAATTATAAAAACAATGATAAAAATTAGACATAAAAAACTAAAATTATTATAAAAATATGAAAAATATTGTCTTAGGAAAATGATATACTATACCAGAAAGCTAAAAAATAATGATATAAAAATTTATGTTTTATCATTCCAATGAAAATTATTATTTACAAAACTTTATATTATATTTTATATTACAATTAAATTATATCACACTAGAGCCCAAAATAAAATAAAATTAATCTAATTGTTTCATTCATATCTCGATGAAATGTATGGATACACAAGAAAAAAATATCAAATAATTTTTTATTATATCATCAAATGAATTACGAATTTATAATAACTTTGATTTTAAAAAATTACATAGAGAAAATTACCATGTATAATGTTAAACATAAATACTTAAAAATAAATTTCCTAAAAGTGTAATTTTATATATTCCAAAATCCCAATTATGAATATTAATTTCATATTTTTGTCTAAAAACATAAACAATTTTATTATTTTTTAGAAAAAAAATCAAATACATAAAACAATATAATTCTTGAGGTTATATTTAATGAATGAACAGTTATTTAATATTAGAAATAATCAAAAATAAAAAATAAAATATATATATTATGGTAAATTTTATTACATCTTAAATATCATTTCTAATTCTAAATGAATTAACGTGGTTAATGAGCATTACTAACATAAAGACCCAAATGTGAAAAATATAATATTTAAAAAAAATATTATAAAATATTGATTTTTAATTACTTGCTGGAATGTTTGGGAAATCATCTAGAGATATTGGAACTCAAATCAACAGTCCATATTATAGTAACATTAATTATAAAACCGATTCTTGATATTTTTTATCCATTATCCAAATCTGATGTTTCTCTACTTTTATTTTTATCAAGATCTCATTAGAATATTCTATTATTGTTAGGAATGGGGCATAGTTGGTTTGTCGACTTATGTAATGTTATGAAGTGGTATGTTGGTTCAACATATAAATGAATATATAAAATCATTTATGTCTTTTATGTGATGAAATATCTCATCACGCTTGGTTAAAACCTCTCTCTCAACCTAAAAATCCTCTTTATCACCTTAATAAATCCAGATAGTTTAAATGGTGTAAAAGAGTTTTTAGAATTCAAATTATGTATTAAAAAATAAATATATCTTCATTAAAATTTGACCCATTCTTCTATATATCTAGCATGTTATCCAATTTTTTATAACTATTTACTAATTTGTGAAAATATATGTATGTATATAAATAAATTAGAAATAATAAAATAAAATATGACTATACATTGTTTATGATTATAGTCGCGTGTGGCAGAGAGTTTTAGTAACAAAAATTAGTTTATGGTAGTATAAGACAAAAATAATACCTTATTGATAATATATGTAGATATTGATGTGATAAATATCCCTATAATTTAATACATAAGAACATAAAAAAATATAGTTTCAAAAGGGAAAATATTATTTTTTGATATCATATTCAATATTATTAAATTTAAGACACCCTTGTGATGGTGAGAGAACAACATGGGTGATTTTTTTAAATTGGATGAACTGTCCTTAGTGATGGATGACATAACCCCTCGATATTTTAAAATTAATTTATCATTTATAAAAGAATTAATTTTATATCATGTTAATCATTTAATCGGTATCATAAGTTAATTATTCACATAAATAAGAAAATAATTCACACTATATAGTATTTAATTGAAATATAATTTTCCAAAATAATGTTTAATTCACATTGGAAAAAATATTGACCACATAGAACTGCTTTGAGATATTTTTTATGAACATTTTTTATATCATATAGTATTTTATGAATACTTAATTCTGAGTAATAAAAGTAAAATTATTATTTTTCATGAATTTATAAAAAGAATTCATTGGTTACCAAATACCTATAATTAAAAATAATTGAAATTTAGGGTAAAAAGTGATGTGTTTATGGAAAACTACATCTGTGTTCCTATTGTGTTTTTATCATAATAAATTAAATCAATCAATATTAAATAATTATATTAATGTAGTTTTAATAATATATATTCAATAAAATAAATTACCATTCTCCAAATTTTTTTACAAGGTATGTAATTGGATTATATTTATATATATAATTACCATTATTTATTTAAAAGAATTGTAATTAGTTTTTATAGCTATATGATAAATTAAATTTATAAAAAAATATAGATATTAAATTTCAAAAAAATATTTCCATATTTTGAATAATCATTTCAAATTTCATTAATGATTCGACACTCATTTTGGTCATAATGAATATTAACAATTATAAATATTTCTTACAATGGTAATTAGTATAAGGGTTAATGTGGGATTAACATAAGGATAAATGGGTTCAGATAACTTGAAATAGTATCTAAATCATATTGGTTAAATATTTTTCTACACACACATATATTATATTTTAATTTTATTTATGTTTCCCACTTAAACTCGAATATGTCTTAATTATATATTAGTGTTTTAAGTATCAAAAAAACTACCTCCCACCTCACATGTATATGCGATAGTTATCTCCTCATTACATCATAGAAATTGATCCTTATGGTTCATAAATTAACTACCGAAATATATATATATATATATATATATATATATATTCCCTCCCCATAAACTATATCTTCTGTTATTCCCAAATTTGTAGACTATGAAGCCATATGATGTAATCCATAGGTTTCTCAAAGAAGAGGTAATTGTCTCATAGATCTATATTGAGTATCATTTTTCATTAACCATCATTAAATATTCTTACATATCTTCACATGATAAAATCCTAATACTTTAAATAGATAATATTTTTTATTTTAGTTGTATAACTATTTTCTATATCCCTTCAATTCTATGATAAATGACAACATCATTCAACTTTACGTGTGGGAAACCACATCTACTGAGCAGTGTGATTCATTTTTCATGCCTGAAAAATAAGGGTATTCATATGGATGGATTTATTTAATATATTTTCTATTTTTAATATAATTTTTATTTAGAAATGATATATTATTGTTTAATTTTATTTAATTCCATTCGTTGGAAATTGAAAATAGAATTTCTATGTTTGTAAGGACTACCATCTCCAAGAAGTGATATGATTGATTTTTAATTACCTCCTTATATAAATGGTAATATATTAATATATAATAGGTATATATATAATATATATAATTTTATTATAATTATAAATATTTTTAAACCATTAAAATGGTGTGTGGACTTGATCCATACATCTAAAAATGCATGGAAATGGGGTAGGTTAAACCAAAAGTTTGAATTTGAAAAACAATTATTAATATTTGGGTAATTAGAAATTTTTAGAGAGTATTATATTTTGTGATTTTTATAAATATTTTATTTGTATATATTTTAATTATATTTAAATTAATTAAACTTTTAACATAGACCGCATATGAGGAAATTCAAGGCCAGGGTTAAGCGTTTATGCTACTATATAACATTAAATCAGGATGGTTTAGTATTGAATCTCATATGGGGTAGTTGTGTGATTTGTATTGATTAATAATGATATATTTTTTATATTTTATTCGTTTTTGGTTTTTACATGTATGCCATTTATTCACCTTTCATTGGTAAAAAATGACAATGTAAATATTTTTTTGTATAAAAAAGGACAATATTTATTATCTTGTCATTGAAATAATTCTTCAATGTCCACGTTATTTAAAATATAATCCATAATTTAAATTTTCAGGACCCAATAGTTTTTTCAATCATTTTTAAAAAAATTATATTCCATTAAATGAATGAAAAATAATTTTTTACTTCAGTATTTCAATGGAATTATGTATGCAATTTTAAAAAATGGGTCAGAAGAATTATTATTTTATCATTTACCACATGAACTAAATTTTCCTCCGTCATGATTGTTCATTTATTTGAATATTCATTAAAATATTCAAGGTTTATTTTTAGTGGGAAAAAATATTTCAATATTATGGTGATTTTTATTTAATATTTTTTCATGAAAAAAGGAAATTTAACTCATGTTTTCAAAGAGGGTTTTGAATATTCATTAAAAGATATTTTCATATATGTTAGTATATATTGATGATTCCTATGATTAATTGGGGATATGTTATTATTATATTATACAAGTTATTTCTCTTGGTATCTTTTGATTATGTGATGTTAAAATCCTTTTGAAGCCTATTTCTTTTCCATATATTTTTTAATGATGTAATGATGATTGTCTTGGTGATCTTGTTTTACACATATACATGGTTGTCATTATGTGAAGGGGGGACTAAAATTATAATTACTTACAATGAATTGGGTAATGATTTATATCTCATTTGATAGTATGAAATTTGAAGGAAACTGAACCCATTAATATAATAAAAATTTGTTAGGGAGTGAACTTAATCTATTATAGGTATTTTCCACTATTTCAAAATGATTAGAGTAATGTTCTTTGAATAACTATATGATTTTATATGTTTATTAATTTTTCTAAATTCATATGAAATAATATTATTTTAATGATTTTCTCTCATGGATTAAGGTTTATTAATGATTATTCCTCACTTTGATGACTTATATCATTTAAAATTCATTATAAGCATTCCATGATCCATGACTTTTCTTAAATGGCTTATTCTATTATGAAAAATATATGTTATGATCATTCCCTCACACCATTATGATTATCATAAGTTTTCATATGATCATAAAATGTTATATTCTTTGTATAAACTTATTTAGAATCTACACTCACCCTTCCGTATGTTTCATCTCTACAATGGTTTCGATAAAATTATACATTGTAAGAAATGTCTAGGATGTGAAAATTTAGAGAATAACCATATTGTATAATATTAATATATTCCATGAAAAAAGATGAATATATATATATATATATCTCAAAATTATAATCTATTATGGTTCTCTGGCATGTATATTACTATTAAATTTATATAATATTCAACAAATTAGTGTAATATTTATGTTTGTAATACCTTCATTATAATAGAATGTGACTTCCATCCATGTTATGAACATAGAATTCAAGTTTTAAATTGTTTGAATTGGGTTTATGAGGGTTCGAAGGTGTTGGAGACACATAGGAACAACATAAGATAATTTTTCATCATAATATTGGGGTTTATAGTGTATGTATGTGATTTATGTCTGGAAATGATTCTTTTTTTTGACTTGTGTTCAAAAGGCGAATATTGCATGAAACGATTTCACTACAGAAAAACAAAATTTTACTGTTTAAATCATTTAAATACTAAGAAGATATTTTTTACATAAAAATGGGTTTATAGCATAATGGTTTATTTTAATGTGTAGGTTTTTTAGACCTGTGTAATTTATGACATAAAGATATATTCCATGGTATTTATAAAGTGGGTGAAACCCTATATAAAATAAAATTCATGGATGATTGAAATTATTTGGTATATATTCCCTCTTAAATCATTAGAGAACCCTAGTGTCGCTATGATATCATGTATCTCATAAAACAATTCTTTGAATCATTGGTTCCTCTGTTGGTTTTTTTTATTTGGTCGTCATCCCTTCTTCCTTTACCCTTGTTTTGATTTTTTTCCACATGAAAATCCATTACGAAATTTTTTCTCATGTTTTGTGGGAGTTTTGGATGCATTTTTTATAACCCTTTTCTATAGTTTAGGATAATTTGGGGTTCCATGTGCAGTTGTGGTTTCAAAATATTCCTTCATCGCCATTTGGTGTGTAACATGATAATAAAAGATTTATTTGAGGTATTGTATCCTTATTTTCTTTTTATTTATGTTCTCTATATAGGAAAACCATGCATTTCCATTCCATTGGGTGTCTATTAAGTTTCATGGTAATATGTTAAATAAATATGTAATGTAGTCAAATCCCTTGAATAACAAATGCAACATGAAACATGTTTCTATAATGTGTGGTTTCTTTTTTGTGTTTCCTTATTTTTTATAGACTATTAAGAGTTGGCAGTGGTGATTGGTTGTGTGGTGTGATGTGTGGGTGAGTTGATATAGTGGTCGGTTGGCATGGATGTGATATGTGATGTTTTTTAATGAATTTTGTGTATAGTGGTGTTGTGTTGGGAGGCATCATTGTGTGATGAGGATTGGCATGTGATGTGGTAAAATTTTGTTGGGATTCATAGTGTTTTTATTTCGTTATAATTGTGGTTCATTGTGGTTGTGGTTGTGAAGTGGTTTTGATGTATGGTTGTTGTGGTGAGATGGTTGGGCCGGTGTGGTTCCATCATGATGGTGGATGTGTGGTGTTGTGGAAATGGTTGGGTGTGATGGGATAGTTGATGTGTGTCATGGTTTTGTTTTTTTCTATTTATTCTTTGTATATATGATTAATTAAATAAAAAAGAAGAAATTAATTGGTTGGTAATTGAATATCGTGGGACAAAAATTGATATGTGGTAATGGATGAAATGAAATGACTAAATTAATGAGATAAATAAATATGAATAATGTGCATTAGTACATTATTTTTTTATGAAACATGATGTATCAAGAATGTTGTGAATCATTAAAACATGTGTATTATTGTGTGTCTTATGAGGTGGTTAGTGGCAGATTTTCTTATAGAGGTGGCAGTGGTTGTTACATTTGATGTGTGGTGTGGAGGTGGTGATGTGGTGTGTGATATTTCAATTGTTGGGAACCCATTTGTTGTGTATTGTATGATATCGATACATGTTTTATTTCTTATTACATCAATATAATCCCCACCTGAGTTTGATATATGTACCAATAATCATAGTTTATGTGATCTGAGTGTTTACCCACCATCTGGGATAATAGTGATGTAGATGGTTGGTTAAAAACTTTTCACCACTCATCCTTTTGTAGTGGTGTCCCATTTATCTTTAGGAATAATGTGATGTGTTTATGTGATCATGTGATATGAAATATAGTTGGTGTTATGAAAAGTAAGGGGAGGGAATGAGGTTTATGTCCATTAAGATCATTATACCATAATATAATGGATATATAATGAGGAATGATGTTATTTGATAATATATAATGCAATCAATAAATGCTATACATTGGGAGGGTGGTGTAAGAAGGGATGAATCCTAACCAACATTAGACATCATCCATGCCACACCCGGACTATTCCCTATGGTATGATTTATTATTAATTTATTTTATTTTATCTCATAACTTTTTCTACATATGTTTTGTTGAGGTGTGGGTTGGGCCCGACTTGAGTTTCTGTGTTTTGTTGATAAATGAGAATCTTTGGATTATAAACGTCAGGTTCATAGGCATGGCATAGTCGAGGCCATCTAGCTTCATTGAATCACTTCTTGGAATGCATGGTGTGTAGGTGATTAATTAATTAACGAGTTGAAAAATAATTTGAGTACAAAATAAAATATGGAATAAAAAAGGAATCAAGAATTGTTTAATAATTATAAGGATAATATTACATAATAATGTTCTTTATAATATTGTAGTTAATAATATTTTAAGTATGTTATTTTCTTTTTGATTTCATCATCATTATTATTATTTCTGTTATTATTCTAATGTGGATGTCAATTTTAAATTATTATTATAATTATTATATTATCAACTCATTATCAACACTAGTACTATTTGTATTGATTATTTTTAGGATTAGTTCATGTTTTTTTAAAGTTTTTATTCAATTTTATTTTAAATTTATTGTTCTATATTGTAATTTTTTTTAATTTTTTTTTCTCTCATCTTCTCTTCTTCCCACCTATATCTATCATGAACAGTCCCCCTCTCTCCTACCCTTAAGCACTAAACTCTCTTACCCTTGAACGTAGTTTCTTCCCACCAATGAAAGAACTCACCGGTAACCCACAACACTACTACCTTGCACCGAACTTGCACCAACCCTACCTCAAACCAAACCGTGTCACTCCCCGCTGCATCATATCAGAATCATCATCATCGTCATTTATTTATTAATACAATTCGAGTTAAAAAAGAACGAAAGATTCAAAAAATATCCAAGGCACCAAAGGTCCAAAGGTTCATAGGCAGAAGGAGAAAAACTATGGGGTTCTAAAATAGTGCAGTCTGAGAGAATCCCCTCTAACTAGATGGTCACCCTCACATCACCCAGACCCACACTACTTGTCCCTTATGACAAGATTTTTGGGCGTGAAACACCTCTGACAGCCCTCTTCCCTACTCAGTTGGCCTTACACACCCTCACCGTGGGTATGTTCTACCTCATTGGTTGTTTCCTCAATTGAAGAGTTTGTCTATTTAGGGTTTTAGGCTTCAATTGGTTTTATTTTGATGTAATGGTTTTGATATCTTGTTTTAGGGTCAATTTGTGTTGTCGGCGGTGTGATTATTATGCATCGGTAGTGTCGTGCAAATTTTTTTTAAATTGGTCTTACAACAAAGTAGGTGGTTCTGAATATAATTATTAATTGATGAATTAAGTTACAAGTTTAATCAATTTATAATTTTTATTAGTTTGGTTGTGTAGTGTGAATTCTGTTTTATTGGAGATTTAGGTTGATTTCTTTGTTAGTTTCATGGCTATCCTATATTGGGGTTTTTTACAATGGAAAAATATGATAAACCATTTATTAACATTCTTTAAAATATAATGGATGTGTTTTTGTGTAGCATTAATGTGCATTGAGTAATAAGATATTTTTTGTGTTATTGTTTAGGGTATTTAACTCATGTATCTCATTCTGAAAAATTATTTGATAAATATTTATTTTCAACGGTTTGAAGATTTTTAAAAATTGTTTTTTAACTATGTAGTTGGTTTATTTAGCTACATTTGTGATGAAGATGTGATTTTTGATGGTTTTTAGTGTCTATAATTTTTCAAAATGGATTTTGTGTGTGCAGGTGTGGTATTGGATATAGTTGGTGTCTAATTTAACATTGAAATTTTGAATAACATGTGACATGAAATTTGATCCTTTTTAGCACAAATGGGATTCATGGGAACTAGGTCGACAGACTGGACTAATGTTCAAGTGATATAGAAGTGACATTGTCCCGATCGCATTTAGATAAATTAATGACTAAAATGCTAACTAAACTTTTGGATTTTTATTGGAGACCACTAGGTTATGGGAATTTTTCCTAATATCATATCGTTCATGAGAATACCTATTTCTATGTTTCTCGAACCACATGTCACTGAGACACATTGTTATAGGGTCCCACTTCTCACAAGTATCATTTGGGCCTCTCCAATGTTTTTTTCTCCTGAATCAATTTTTTGTCGACATCAACACCCGATGTGATTTTGGGGTTACAATAAAAATGAGTGTTTGTGTTTTAAATATATGTTTTTTTCTTTAAAGTCATTATCTTTAAAGTAGTTTCTTTAAAATTGTATAAATATTTATCACTTTTTTTTCATGTTAAACCTAA
Source organism: Viscum album (assembly GCA_963277665.1). NCBI lineage: Eukaryota > Viridiplantae > Streptophyta > Magnoliopsida > Santalales > Viscaceae > Viscum > Viscum album. The sequence goes on from OY728164.1 coordinate 92,503,609, forward strand.
AACTATTTTTTATTTAATATTTTTGTGTGGAATATTTTCTTGGTGGAATACTATACGGAATTATCCCAAATCCACTTACATAGTCGGTTGTAAGTTGATTTGGTTATGTATGATGTAGGTAAAGGTATGTATTTTGAGAGGGGTTGTTCATGTTATTAGCTGACTCCTTGAGCGGCCTTGTGTAGGTGGTTTGAGGGTGGGGTCATCTCACTATGTGGATGTTTTTAGTTGTTTTTTGGTCACCCTACATAGTGGTTGTTGATGTTTGGGTTTTTAGTTTACATATGTAACACACTTTATTATTTTGTGGAAGGATTGTTTGATTGAAAACTCTAATTTGGGATTGGTTTATTTTGAAAATTTCTTTATATTCATTTAGTCTATTAAATCATTCACATGTTTTATTTTTGATACCCAAGAACATATGCTAGCCCAGGGGGATTGGGAAGACCCTTCCGGCCTGGCTGCAGACCGGGGCAGAATTTGGATAGACGGAAACATGACTTGGTTCATTTAAAAATGGTATCAGAGATGGTTATGATATTTGGGTTTTTTTGGATGAGTATATTAAGGCATGTTCTAGGCCTTTTGGGGAATAGATATCTAGTTTTGAGTAGGGTTCCTAGATTACACACCTCGTGACAGACCCCTAGTTCCCATGGGATGCCATGATGCTTGTTTGACTTATCATATAGGTGGGATGTTCAGGCTGAAGACTTTGTGTGGACATTGGGTGGGGGAGAAGTGGTTGTTCGTGATATATCTTCTGCATGTTTGGATTAATGATTATTATTTTTGATGCTAGAATTTTATTTCTCTTCAGACATGATGTATTAATGATGTTAGTTTTCTGACTATTGCTTCTTGAAGCAGCAAGCCTCCTCGTAGAGCTAACACGCACCTATGTGAGGAAGTTGAAGAGATTTCTTCTTCACCACTTGATCAAAAGTTAGTGGAAGTCGTAGTCTAGGATGTTTAGGCTCTAGGACAAGAAGAAACTCCTACACGTACCCCTTCTCTAGTTAGAGAAGAGGAATCAGGTTCACAAAAGGAGAAATCCCATGAATTTGTCAGGAACAAGAACCCTTCATTTTGAGGTAGTACACTCCCTCAAGAATTGGATGAATGTATTGATAATATAGAGTGGTTGTTTAAATTCTTGGACACTCATGAATATGTCAAAGTGAAATGTGATTTCTTTATTCTAGAAGGTCCTAGTTGAAGGTGGTGGATCTTAGTGGACCAAGCTCGGTAGCATGATAAGGGGAGTAGGATGGACATCAAGGCGATGTTTGATTCCCAATACTGCTGTGAAGTATTGGTGTATTATATATCCTTGCAATTCATGGATCTTGTTCAGGGGGACTAGTCAGTGATGGAGTACACAAACCGCTTCACTAACCTAACCTAGTAAGCACCTGACAAATCCTCCAATAGATAGATGAATGCTCAAAGGTTTGAAAAGTGTTTTGAACCAGAGATATACTCTCATGTATTCTTGTTCAAGATGAATACTTATGCATATGTGGTTGACTGAGCTTTTATTATAGAGATTTACTGTAGGGGAAGGTCTAGTTTCTTTGGGTATATGTTAATGTTTGATAGAGGATGTTCATCTGAGAATAATATGAATCATGGTGAGAAAGGGAAGAAGATTGGTGGTAGCTCCGGACATTATACCAAGAATATAACATATAGTGAGCCTTTTATCAGGTTTGTGATGTTCCATAAGTGCATGAAGGGTAGACACATCCGTCCTGCTTGTCCCTCCCCTCCCAAGCTCAGTTATGAATGTGGAGATATGAGACATGTGAAGTGTTTGTCCACGGTGAAACAACCTTATCTTAGTGGGAGTGGGTCTTTGTATTCTAGGGGTGTCAGTTTATTCAGACCTAACAAGGATGACACTATCTCATTATGGTGGTCTTGGTGGCTGAGTTATATCTTCTTCTAGTAAGATCCAAATTAGAGAAGAGACACGAGCGAGCAGTTGTTATCAAGCGGGGACCATCCATCTACATATTGTGAATCTGGCACTAGTGGATTCTGATGTAGGACCATTGACTATTCAAGGTTCCATTTTGATTACATCATCTATAGCTATAGTTTTATTCGATACTGGTGCTTTAGTTCCCTTTATATCTACTCATATTGTGAATCTACTGATCCTACCAACTAAAATGTTTTCTTTTTCAATCGATATGGTCACACCGTTGGGGAAGAAGAATTAGAAAGGCCTTAATTGTATTTATTGTACGCTTTCCATGTCAGGAGTTAATATAGAGTGGGATTTCTTGGTCATGGATATTGTCATGTTTGATGTGATCCTTAGAATGGACTGGTTGGGGAACTTCCACGTGCGTATTGATTACTATCAGAAATGAGTTAGTTTAATAGAACTTAATGGGTGTAGTTAGGTATTTCTTGAGGAATGGGATCCTTGGTCGGGTCAGGCAGGACCTCAACTTTCAGAGTTGGGAAATTCCCCTTATCAGTTATCATTGCCAATGCCGGAGGACGATGGTGGTAATCCTCATGGTAGAATACCTCATGTTGGGGATGTGGTTCTATATGTATTTTTAGATGATTTTTTTTGGCTAACCCCTAGAGTGTGATATGGAGCAATCAATAGAGTCATCATCTAGAACACAACCTTTATATATTACCTCATATTTTATGGCCCCGAAATGTTGAGTAAATTAAATATTCTACTGAAAGATTTGGAATCCAAAGGGTTAATTTGAACAAGAATCTCTCCAAGGGTCGCACTAGTCTTATTCACGAATAATGCCGATGGATCTCTATGTATTTTTATTTACAACAGTATGTTTAATAAGGTAACCATATAAAATAAATACCCTTCCCTGAGATTGTTGATTTGTTCGGCCAGATGAATGGGGGAAAGTGGATCTACAAAAAAGACTTGTGTTTGGGTTACCACCAACTCAGGGTCATAGAATAAGATATTCTAAATATGGATTTCTAAATCATTTATGTCCACATTGAGTATGTGGTCATTCCTTTCTGATTGAAAAATGATCCAGTTGTTTTTATTTCATTCATTAATATGGTGTTCAACCAGTATATCATCTCCTTTTTCATGGTGTTTGTATACGAAATCCTAGTTTACACTGAATATGATGAAGATAATTAGCATCATTTTCAGATCGTGTTGGGAACATTTTAGGATCATTTAATTTATGCGAAGGTTTTGAAGTTCACATTCTGGATCAGTGAGATGAAGTTGTAGGGTCATGACTTTTCGAAACAAGTGGATATAATGGAACCTAAGAGGATCAGTGAAGTTATGTCGAATGAATAGTTGATTAATGTGTTTGAGATCTAGATATTTTTTGGATGGGTAGGTTATTACCGAAATTTTGTTCAGGTTTTCTCATGGCTCGATTCCTCTATGACCCCACTCACCCAGAAAGGAGTGAAGTTTAAATGGATCCCACAGTGATAGGAATCCTTTTAAGAGCTGGATAGGAGGTTGACTACCACACCTATGTTTGTATTCCTAGATTCGGGGAAGGGATGCATGGATTATTGTGATCAGTCTGGTATGAGACTCAGGTGTTTACTCATGAAGAATAATCATGTAGTGGATTATAGTTCTATCCAGCTACGACTACATGAGAAGAATTACCCAACTCCTGACTTGGATTTTGAAACAATTATGAACACCCGGAAGACATGGTGTCCCTATCTCCTTGGGGATAAATTTGTGGTCTATTCTAACCATAATATCATAGAAAACCTATTTTCACAAAAAGATCATAATATAAGGTAGTTCCATTTGATTAAGTATCTACAAGGATTTGAATTCGATATTATATATACCCTGAGGAAGGGTAATGTGGTGGTTGATGCCTTGAGAAAAAAGTTAGCAATGTAGGAATTGAGGAAGTACAACGATGTGTGGAATTTATAGGGCTCTTTTCCCAGATTCACATAGAGACCAAAGAGAACAATAGAGGTACATTATTGTACAATATATAGTTGAATCCTACATTTCTTGAATTGATTCAGTGGGAGAAACTCAGGGATGATCAATGTCTATAGTCTATGTAGTATCTTCATGGGGGGAGACATATCATTATTAGTCATTGTCTCCAGAGGGGATTTTGTGCTTTAAGGTTCGCATTGTGGTTCCCTTGTCTCTATGAATGTTGGTGATGCAATACATCAACCAGTCATAGTGTGTGGTCCATCCTGGAACCACTAAGATTTATTAGAATATTCATCTCCAGTTCAGGTGTCCGAGTTTGATGGGGGACATAGCTAACTTTGTATATAGATGTTATACATGTTAGTAGGTGAATGAAAAACATCATAGAACATTTGGTTTTCATCATCTATTACCCATTCCAATATGGAAGTGGGACAGGGTCTCCATGGACATCATTATTGGATTTCAAAGTACACATTGAAGGAAGTAATTATTTTTTTGATGTGATTTACCATATGAACAAATCATCAAAATTTATTGAAGTCCTAAATACAAATAAGTTGGAAGATCTGTATAGATTGTATATTCTAGAGGTGGAAATAAATCATGGTGTGTCATCAGTCATTGTTTGAAACAGGGATCCACGCATTACCTCTGAGTTTTGGGAATGTATACACAAAGATTTGGGAAACCATTCCAAAATGTTCAGGACATACCATTCCCAAATAGATGTCCACATGGAGTGGAAAAATCAGATTCGTGAGGACATGCTTCACACATGTGTATTGGATTTTAAAGGATAATTGGACATCTATTTGGGATTGGTCAAGTTTTCTTATAATAATAATTATCAGTAATCTATTAAAATATTCCCTTTAATGTGCTCTATAGTTTTCCATGTTAGTCACCCTTATGATGGGCTATGGTAGGTGATACCTCACTTTTGTGACGGAGCCTTTTGCAAGAGATTTCTGATAAATTAATTATTATCAGGAAGTGGTTATTAATAGCTCTAACTATCCTTAAATAATTTTCTAATCAGATGAATCAGGATCTAGAGTTTTCTATGAGTGATGGGATGTTCTTGAAGGTGTCCCTTCAATTGGGTCATCATCATTTGGGAAATCATGGAATTATGAAGCTGAGGTATGTCAGACCTTTCAAGATCATTGAGCGAATTGGAAAGGTACCAAACATGATAGATTTTCCTTTTTATTTGACATTTATTCATGATGTATTTCATATATCCCAATTGAAAAAATATATTCTGGACCCATCACTTATGTTGAACTTGGAAGAGTTATAGATAAATCCCCATGTATTAGTGTTTGAGAGACCAATCTAGATTGATGATTTCCATGAAATGGTTCTTCGTGGGAAGCACATCACATGGGTTTGTATTATTTGGAGGCATTTTAATGATTATCATGAGAATTGGGAGTGGAATTCTTTGGTTGAACATGAGGACACATTATTATTCTCTGATGATGGAGGAACATTTTAATCAGGGAGGGGATTTTGACACAGGTACATCACACTACAGCATGATTTTCAATTTAAAATTTTTATTTTTATTTTTTATTTTATTTTCGATTTCATTGTAAAGTTGCGAGTTGGGAAAGACATGAATTTTTTCATTTTGTTGATAAAAGAGCATCATTGGATTTTCAGTGTCTGGTGCATGGGTAGGGAATGGTCAAAGCCATCTGAATTCATCGATTCACTATGCATCCTAGCCGGTGAACTTGTGATTAATTATTTAATGACTTGAATAATACATTTAGTGCAAAATAAAATAAGTAATATAAAAGGAATCATTAATTTATGAATAATAATAATGAAAATATATTTATGAATTTTATTAATATTATTTTTATTATTATTATTTTAAGAAGGTTAATTTATTATTAATATCAATAGTACTATTGTTACTATTATTTCTATTAATATTTGGTCTTCATTGTTAATATTAAATTAATTTTATAATTATAATATTATCAACTAAATATCATAACTTGCACTATTTTTTCTGATGATTTTTTCTAGGATTTAATTATGTTCTTTTTAGGTTTTCTTTCATTTTTATTTTCCATTTATTTTTTTATCTTTTCGTTTATATTTAATTTTCTTCTCTCCCTCACTTTTTCTTCCTCCCCTGCTCTATTCGTCACACATTGATACCCTCCCCCCTAACCCTACGCCCCAAACTCTCCTCTCCTTGGCATCTCGTGCTCCCCTCCGGCGACAAAACTGACCGGTGACCCATGTCACCACTTCCTCACTCCAAAATCATGATACCACTACCTCACACCAAATATAATTTCTATTTTCTACCTCATATCACCTAAACCCCCAACACCCTTCCCTTCATGTCAGATTTTCTGTTGTGGTGCACCTTTGGCAGTCGTGTTCCCTATTATGTTGGCCTTCCACACACTTTTCATTGGGGCATTCTACTTCATTAGAATTTTCCTCAATTCATGTTTTTTCACGTTAGGCTTTTAGTTTTCAATTGGTTTTATTTTGGTGGAAGGGGTTTTATATCTTGTTATTAGGGTCAATTAGTGTTGTTGGTGGTGAAATTGTCGTGTGTTGGGAGTTTCACACCAATTTTAAATAGTTGTAATTACATAGTGGTGGGTGGTTCCACATATAATTATTAATTGATGAATTTACATTCATGTTTAATCAATTTAGATTTTTTATTAGTTTGTTTGGGTGGTGATAATACCGTTTTGTTTGAGATTTTGGGTGTAATTATTTTTTTGTAAAATAAATATTCTATATTGGTGTGTTTTTTTAAAAAAAAACTTCCTAAACTCTTTATTAAAATTCTATTAACTATGTAGGTTGTGATTTGGTGTATCATAAATGTGTGTTGAGTTATAAGAGTATTTTTTAGTGATTTTTTTCGGATTGGAGTAATGAGACACATTCGGAAAAAATGATTGAAACATATTTTTTTCAATGGTTTGTATAATAAAAAAATGGGCTTCTTTTAACTATATATTTGGGTTATTTAATTGTGTGTGTGATTTATATGGGATTCTCTACGGTTTTTACTGTGAACAATTCTTGAAAATTTAATTTTTGTGTGAAGGTGTGGTATTCAGTATAATTGGTTTCTGATTTATCTTGGATATTTAAACGAACATGTGATATAAACATTGAACCTCTTGAGTACAAATGGGATGCCTGAGGACTAGCTGGGAAGACTAGGACTAGTGTTCTAGTGATATATAAGTGGCATTGGCCTAGTCTCACTTGGCTGGATTAAAGACTAAAACACTAAATAAATGTTTGGATGTGGATTGGAGACCACTAGGAACTCTGTATGTTCCCTACTAGAAGATCCTGCACGAGAAAACCTGTTATTGTGGTTACCACACCAATTTTCATTTAAAAGAGATATTTTAGGGTACCACATATGGATAGTACCTCTTGCACCTATCCCATGTTTTATGCTTCACTTTTTCTCACTGTCAGCACACTGTGTGACATTAGAGTTTCCATAAAAGCGAAGTGTCTATGTTTGTATTTATGTTTTTTTCTATAAAGTCATTAGGCACAAATTTTCTTCATTATTATTGACTACATATTTATCCGTTTTAATATGTTAAACCAGAAACTATTTTTTTATTTAATATTTATGCATGGAATATTTTCCTGGCAGAATCTTATTGGGTGTTAGATAACACCCTACATACACCCTTGGGTGTATGTAGATTTGGATATGTTTGGTGAAGGTAAATATAAGTAGTTTTGGAGTGGTGGTAAAGGTTTTTGGATGACTTCTTGGGCCATCATAGTCGATATATCTTGAGGGTGGTATCCTATCACACGGTGGCGGTTTTTGAGTTGGTTTTTCGTTACCCAACCAACATGTAGTTGTTGTTTGGGTTTTATGATTACATATGTAACTCACTTTTTTTTAGGGTAAATTCATGATTTCTACAACTTCTAGTTTTGAATTAGTTTATTTTAATGACATTTTTAAATTCATTTACTTGGGAAATTCATTCTGATGTTTTATATTCGATACCAGGGCACTTCTGCCAGCTTGTGGGGATCAGAAATGCCTTTCGTTCCTTATCGTAGATCGGGTCAGGTGTCGGTTAGATGGTGACCCGATTTGGTTTGTGATATTACTTGTTTCTTTTGGTCAGTTAGGATTCTCATTGGGTGATATGTGATATATGTGGAATCTATGGGAAAACATGAAATTCGATTTCGGGCAATGAAATTTGAAAATCAATGGGGAAGTGCCAGTGGGGTGCCTTATTTTAGTCATGATTTTTATATTACTATATTGGATGATTGATTTGGGGAGTGATACATAGTTAGCTATGGAGTATTTGTTTGGCCAATATAGGTGAGATTTGTTTCCATTGTTTTTTCACGATCACATTAGGATGATGATTCCACGTGTTGTCTTTAGGACTTGGGAATGTTCCTAATGAGTATAATTGTTTTCTCACAATATGTATATGATTTTTTATGAGTTTTATATGAATAATTTTTTGATATATATGGAAAATAATAGCTAGGGTTTAGATGTATTATTTATTCACCTTTACTAGAATTTCTTTTTACCCTTCTATTTGGTGAATGTTTTTGTATTAGTATATATTTGTACACTCATCTTGGGATTGTTTTTGTTTAATTTTATATCATATTCTAGTTTTTTTCAATTATTTATCCTATCTATTGATAATACATTTTTTGATAAGTAAATACCTCCCATTTGGGAGATTTTTATACAATTGGTTTCTGTTTCCATCTAAGGTCCTACTAAAGGCAGTATTGGGGGGCTCATTATATCCCCTCATTCATTGTGGTAACATTGGGGTGATGGGACATGATAGATTTTTATAAACTTTTTTTATTGAGATGATTCATATATTTTAGAGTTAGTAACTACATGGTTTTCATTGGTTTGTAGGTAAATAAATCAAGTTTATCATACTGCATGGCATAGGGTAGGGAGACTAGACAAGAAAAATTATTTTAGGGGGCCAATGATCTAGTGCACGAGCATTAACCATGTTGAATGTATAAGGGGGATGATAATATTTTTAGGGTAGATACATATTAGAGGTACATTAATCATGGTTTATTGATTCATTGTTTTAATTGGTGTTTCTGAAAAATTAAATGAATTTAATAAATAATATTTGATATAATTCCATGATACTAGGCATATGATGTTCTCTATTCTTTTCTGAAATGGCTTCTGATCATTTTCTGTATGTGGAACAAAAAGTTGTGGTTTAGATGGATGAACCAATAATTGCATTGAGGATTAATCTAGTAATAAATGATCAGTAAATTTTTTGGGGATTTCATTCAATTTATCTTATGAGTTTTGAGATTATCAAGGTTAGTGTATTATATCTTGAGATGGAGTGCTGCATATTTCATTTAGCCTTATCTAAGTATAATCTAAGTATGATTTGATTAATGGGAACTGTGGGAAGTTAGATAGTTTTAGTGAGATATTAATCAATGTTTTATGCTATTTATTAGTGAATATAAAGAAATTTATGTGTTCTAGGGTGACATTCAATATTATTTATGTTGTAAATTCCTCCCAGTAATGATGATAGAATCCAATATGTAGGATCTAATCTCCCTTTTGCAGGGGAGGCAAAACAGGTATGATATCTGGATTTATTTTAATGACCTTCTATAGTCTATTCCAAATTTTATTCCATATAACGTGTCTAGATCTTAACATTTAGAGGATGATTCATGTTGAGAGATCAGTAATATTATTACTCTTTTCACACTTCTTATATATCTATATATATATAATGATTTATTCAGGTGGATTCATTACACGGGATTTGACCCAAGAGAAGTGAAAAGTATATAATCTCATGGAGTATATTTTCAGGTGGAGGGATGTGGAAATTCATCCGGTCAGGGTTTCAGATAGTGGCAAATCAATAGTGGCAGATCCCGTACCAAAATTCATGACACAGTGGATGTTAAACACATACTATATAGGTTTCCATTTTCATTATATATCTTGAGGTGACATGGAAATTTCTAGGATCATCATTTTATGGCATATGGAGGCCAGTTTCATGTATGTAAAAATACCTCTTTTCTTTACCATCCATACCAGCTATGGCTGTGTCAATAGTAGTCGTGCCAGTTTTTATTTGACAAATAATAGTATGAATATTTGTTATATGTAATAATTGATATGTTACTTATACTTAGTGAAAATAATAGTATATGTACATAGTGATTGTAACTAGATAGGTATAAGAGTTAGGTGTGGCCTTATGCAGATGTTAGAGGTAGTAGTGTTAACCGAAGAAGTGGTTGTTTCAGTTATGATAAGTTAATAATCTAATATTATTTGTTCCTTATTTGTTTTTGGAACCTCACACTCCTTTACATATCCAACATTAGTCCATGATTTTGGATTGCATTTATAGATGAATATAGTTTCCATGTTGTTATATACTATAGTTGGAGCCCATGATTCTTAATTTGATATCTACTGAGGATGTATGATGGTGATGGGGAAGCACCAGTTCGTGGGAGTTTTCCTCTCAATTCAATTGAAAACATGTGAAATAATTCTTGGAATGTATATCATGTATTCCATGTATATATTCAACGAATGCATTGAGAAGAGATATTATCTTTCCAATGTAGATTTCTAGTGAGTCAAATTTGATTACGAAAAAGGATGTTTTATGAATGGCAGAAAATTTAATCTTGTTTTTCATAGTTGGAAGATCTATCAGTTTAATATCAAAAGAGGTTGTTCATACAGTTGTGTAGAATTTTCAGGACATTTTTTAAGATGTGGTTTTTATATTACCCCAATATTTGATGTTATGTTTTATATAGAGATGCAACCAAGAGCATCACTAATTTCTTGGTCTCCCTATTAGATGACACCTAAAAATATACAATGTTGAGGTTGTATGTAGATAATCAAATGAAAATGGGTTTCATCCACACTAGTTTCTAGTCATGGGGTGCTCAATTGGTTTTCAAGAAAAATGTTAGATTGTAGTATGAGGTTTTTTATCAACTAACATTGGTTGAATTAGGTGATAGTCAAGAAATATTACAGTATTTCAAGGATTGATAATCTATTCGGCCAATTGAGAGTAGACATTTATTTCTATGATTGGTATATGGTATTGATATCACATATTACAGGAAAATAAGGATGATATTATGAATACAATATTAATTTGGTGTTATAGAATTTAAATTTCTTGTTAATTTCATTTAGTGTTACGGATTCAACATCATTACTCCGGGGGCTCATGAACACTTTGTTCCATGAAGTCCTATATCGGTTCTTCATTGCACTCACAATTTTATTTTGATCTAATCAATGTAATGGGAGAAGCATGATAACTCTAAGAAGCCTATTTTTCAGTTTCGTTGACCCCAACATATATAAAAAAAGATATCCTTGTATATGGACTATATGTGGGAGGTGTTGTTTCATGAACATGTGGTGACTCAAAAATGTTTTTAAATGGACAAGATGAAGATCAAGTAATTTCATTATGGGGAAGAACTCAATAAAATAGCACATGTCTAAAATTCTATTAATTTCGCAGGATATCACCAAAGTTTTTATACATAATTTATTTATATTTATAGCCAAACTAACCATTTTTACATTGAAGTAACAAACATCTATTTAGAATGATGAGTGCTAGGTTGTTTTTTGTTATCTAAAATAGATGTCGATATGTGTTCAAATATATTAGTTTCCTGAAGCGGGAGTCATGTAAGAGTTTTAATTATAAAATTCAAAATTAGGTCATGGAATGCATGTTAATGAAACATATATATGTGATATCTTATGGCTTAAAACAATTACTCCACCATGTGAGTGACTATACCACCAATGAACTTGATATTTGATTTATTATGTTTGTGCTAATGTTTTTGGAGACAATACCTTCTCTGTGAGAAATATTTGTTTTTTGACCATAAGAGTATTATATATTTTTTCACATAATGATATTTGAATCTACACAAGTGATTATGGATAATATTTCATTAGGATTATGAATTTGAGAATACTAACACCTAGTGAACATTTAATTTGTTGTAGACATGTTTAGTCGGACATCCTAAGGAGATGTGATTGTTTGGAAATGGTTGGGGGAGTATAAATCAATATATATTGATGTTTAAGATAATAGTGTCCATTTTTTTTATTTTTCAGATGACTATGGAGTTTTTGATGATCTAGATGGTTGAGGAACCTCAGTGGGGAGGATCAGAGGAAGAGGTCATGTGTAATAATTTTAGATATTGTGATATCCCTAAGGGTTGGTTAAAGGATTCATAGAACAACGTTTTATTCTATGGGAGTGTGCTCATTCCATAAGATATGCGCTAGGGATCTTATTATGTGTTTCACGACTCACCATTATTAGAAGATCATTGACTGAAAAATATGACTCTTTCCTTGGAGAGTCATATTTCTTGGAAGGGGATGAAACAATAAATGGAAATTTTTGGTCATATTTCTAGTTTTTCAATAGGTGAAAGTGTATAAGCATGTATTTGTTGGCCTTTTATAATCCATTGGTGTTCTCAAATGGAAAGGTAAGATTTATTGATGGATTTAGATATTGGGATTCCCTAATCATGTAGAGTATGTGTTTTGGTTTTGAAGATAGTGTACTAGTTGATAAATTTTGTTCACTTTTTGGTGATCCATGAGTAGAATACCATGGATGTTTTTGTGTGTTGGTAAGTATCCAATGTGTTCTGATCCACTGAGTTTCGAGGACCATCATCTCTTATTAGGATCCACTTTTTAACTCTTGAGTCTGGAGGGTATTACATCATGATTTAGCCTACATATTTATGTTATCATATATTTCCACCATCAAAAAATTTGGTAGATGGATCAAACCATCCAAACGCTATAGGTTATGTTTTGAGCATGTTCCATGGAATTTAATGGGTTGTGTATAAGGCACATTACATTGGTTTAGTTCTTGTATAATAAATATTATCACTCTTTTATTTTCATTGATCCATCCCAGGCATTTCATGGGTTGAATTTTCATTTCCCATTGTGATGGGTGGAATATGGAGAGTATGGTTATTTTTATTCTAGTGTTATGTAGAGAATAAATGATAAGATCTAGTTGGTTCGAGATAGGATATGGTTGAAACAATAACATCAAAAGGCCTATGATGATCATAGGTTGAGGGCCATGGAATTTAATTTAAGAGATTTTTTTTCCTTGAGTGTCTCCCCTTAATGTGGGACATGGAGGTTTGGCATGTGAGTAAGCATTCTCGCTAGTATGTTAGGAATATTAATGTTTTAGGGTGTGTTAGAAATGTGGTGTTTCAATTTTTCATTCCACTATAGATTGAGTGGATATAAAACTCTTTCAATGAGTAACATATTCTTTTTGTATATTCATGAAAACACCCATATTATTGATTGGGTGAGTATGATATTAGGGAATAAGTTATGTTCATTGAGTGGCTAGTAAAAATTCATGATCATAAAAATAATGTGTTTCACAAATAAAATATTACCATGTTTTTTTCTCTATATAGGAACAATTTCTCATATGTGAGTTGATCAGAGAGAGAGGAGTAGAAAGATTCCATGTACTTGGGGGGGTTGAGTATAACGACCCATACTTTACATACATTGTTAATACTTCGAAATTGAAGCACACTTATTACAACATATGACAAAACCACAAAGGACCGTATAGGTATAGTGTCTTTAGAAACTGGGAAACATAAATAACTGGTTCATAAATCTTCTACAGTGTCTCCCATTTATTTCATCATATCTAGGGTCCCTTTTAGCATATTCTACTTAATATCCATCTTCCTGACCTGGGGAAAAGAAAACATAAAAGGGTGAGCTCAAATGCTCAGCAAGGGCAAATAAAGGAAATAAAAATCATATCATATCTTTATGAAAATCAAAACCTGCAAAAGAGATCATAATATCATTACATGGAATAAATCATAGAAGTGAAAATCGATCCCCATAATCATAACATAAAACTTGAAACTTTGTGGCATGCACACATAATCATGGAAAATCATTTCTTGTTAGTCATGACTCATTGCCAAGACTATCTTAGTGGACAAAGTCCCTTTCTGAACCGAGTTCACTCCTCGTTTCAGTCCTGTATCACTGAACCGAAATAACCTTCCGTTCCAGCCATGTCTATCTCATGAGATATAAAATCATTACCCAATGCATTGGAGGGGGATATATGTCCCACCCATCTTATAATGAATCCTTTCTTTTGTGTGCCACATAATCATAAATCATACATCATCGTATAACACATGTAACAAAAATGGGATTCTTGAAACATCATGACATCATAAAACAATTCATATAAGATAAAGGAATTCATAAAAATATTTCCATCACAACATAATCAAATCCATTTAATAATAGGGATAAAAACAGAACCCTTTTATTATCTTAGATGGAAAATAATTTTGATAAAATACTTGAACTCCATTCTTGAGGAAAATATCCTTTCTACTTCAAAAACATTTTTCCTTTCATAACATGTCATACGACTTTAAAATAAAAGAAGTTGATTAAAAATAAAATTGATAACTTGTAAAGTAAGCTTCTTGGAAATAATGTTTTAAAAATTCCATCCATGCCGTATAAGTTAAAAAAAACATTCTTCGTACTTTTGTCGGAAAAGTCAAAAAGTACCTCGTACGAAAAACGACAAAAGATTCCTTTCATACATATTAATAAAAACTAACCGAAGGGTAAAAATGGATTTAATCAATTTTAGGTGGATGGAAATAATATTACATATTGATTAAACATGGATTTGGATGATAAAATACACCCCAGTAAGTACTTACGAATAAACAATCTCGGATAAAAATGAGATTGTGATATTTCCCTTACCTTAGGTCCGATTTGCTTTGTTCGTGTCCGAAGCTCCTGTATAATGGTTTAAATAATGTTATTGACTTATTCCAGCATCATACATATTGATATGATATCATATATGGTCATATTATTAGCTTCTTGTTAGTAATATTTCATTGTTACTTGTTACTCGGGTCTTTATAACTTTTTGTTCTTATGTGTGTTTTGTCGAATAAATTCTTATTCTTATCTTTAGGTTATAGATAATTCATTTACAGAATGGTATTAGTGTATTATATACCATATTCATTCATTCAATTCATTTATATAATCATTATGAAATGAAGATCATGTAGAACGAGTCGCATCACATCGTGGAGACGGTATTCCGTACATACGCACGAGTGATGATATCGTTCCTATGATCGTGGAATTGTATTGGAGTATATATATATATTATGTCAGTATCAATATTACATCATAATAATCATATATAGTTACTCATTACACCATTTATACCCATCCTTGTAAGGTGATGGTGGAAAAATAGATTACACCACAGCGTGGAGACGGTATTCCGTACGTACGCACGCGCGATGATTTCATTTTTCCGTAGGATGGATAGAAGGTGAATTAGGGTTGTTTCATATTTATAATAACATATCAGTATGTAAGTAATACTGATGTTATTACTTTACCATGAAACAACTAAAGAAGAAGAAGTTGAAGAAGAAAGAAATTGAAAAGATCGGTAATGGATATTACCTCTTCTTTGGAACGCCTCTTTGAATCCTCCACTTAAGGAACTAAGATTGGTCTTTGGAGAAGACCAGGACCTCTAGGATTATTCTAGGGAAGTGGATAGGAGAAAATGGCAGGGGTTGTCCGAGCTTGAGTGCTCAAATTGGTGTGAGGAGGAGGGGAAGGAGGTGCCCTTTTATAAGGGAGGAGAGGGGCACCTTAGGAATATCTCAAAATATTATTTTATATTAAAGTCAAAATCGGTTTATAATGGTTCCAAAGGGTCTTATTTTGAAGCTAAAGTGGGTATGGGTAGAAACCCTATCAACCAATAGTATTTAGACAAGTTTAGGGTATTATTTTAACTTTATCAATTAGATTTAACTCTAAGTTAATTAATTTAACTTTTACCGTGTCTTTTTGTTTTCTTTCACTATATGGTTAATACACTTACTATAAAATGCCAAACGAACCCCAAATTGTTTATTATTAATATATATATCCTTATCTAAGTCATTTGGCCGAACCTTAGATATTTAGGAATAAAATAACAATTAATAATATAATATTTGATTTAAAAACTATTTTGTGTCAATTTTGACACTATTTGATATATAATTTTTGTGAAAGTCATAACAGAATTATATGTTCGAACCAAGTTGATTAAATCAACAGTAATATATCATAGTAACCTAGAAAATTATTAGAATTCATAAAAAGTCTTAAATTACATTTATTTTGGTATTTATATTATCAATTATGTCAATATTTCATTAATAAGATAATTACTGCATCATCTTTGTGTCATAAATAAATTATATTATTTGACGTCTAAAAATTACAAATAAAATACCATCATGTAGGAAATCTTTTTATCTTTCTAATGAATATTTACAATCGAATTTATCTTATGGATAACCCCATATTAAAAATGATTTACTTATTAAACTTTGATTTTAACTATTTTAACCCTTCTTTAAATAAATTAATAATAAATGTCCTAATCTAATCCAAGTGGGCCTAAATGGTCATATTTTATTCCTAAGTTTGTTTTTGGTCGAATTAAACTTGTCCAATAGAATTAGGACATGTGTTAGGGTAATATTAATATCATATTTACCCTTAGTTACCCTATTTACTATTAACCGCGGTAAAAAAAAGTAAAAAGTTACTATTCACCAAAAAATTATTTTTATCTTATTGAACCACATTATACTTACTGATATCAACCGTGTCTGTCGGATTTTCGAAATTCCATTCAGAGAAGCGGTAAAATTATGTTTTATGCAAAATTCGGTTTTTAACCTACCACTTAGTGGTTTCACTATTCATCAAAAATTGAAAGTTTTCAGAAAAATACCAAAATTTCACCCTAGGCTAATTTCGATATTCTGAGTCCAAAAAATGAAGTCCATTTTGAAAAATAAAATTTATAAAATTTCAAAAAGTGGTTATTACTATTCATAACGGATAGTTTTAATAGCATATTGTTGTTTAGTGAAACTCGGTATTGCGTACGACGCAAGCTATCGAGGAAGGTCGCGATTGCGTATAAAGCAAGCCAAACAAGTGTTGTGTAGAAAAAGATCCCTTTGATGATTTATATAACATAAAAGTCTCGGGTGTTCCATTCTACCCCCCTTAAAAAGAATTTCGCCCTCGATATTCGTCACTTTGCAACAAACAGATGAGGATACTTATCCCTCATCATATCCTCAAGCTCCCATGTAGCTTCTTCATGTTGGTGGTTTCTCCATAAAACTTTCACCAAGCGAGTGGTCTGGTTTCGTAGGACTTTTTCGCTACGATCCAGAATCTCTATCGGCTGTTCTTCATAAGAAATATCTTGCTCCAGCGGTATAACTTCCGAGCTGAGTACATGTGAAGGATCTGGTATGTACATTCTCAGGAGAGATACATGGAACACATCGTGAACTTGAGAGAGATTCGGTGGAAGCGCCAATCGGTAAGCTACCTTCCCAACACGATCCAGTATTTCAAAAGGACCGATATATCTAGGGCTAAACTTCCCCTTCTTTCCAAATCTCATAACCCTCTTCCAGGGAGATATTCGTAAGAACACTTTATCACCCACTTCAAACTCTAGGTCTTTTCTTCGGTTGTCGGCATAACTTTTCTGTCGACTCTGAGCTGCTCTTATGTGTTGTTGAATAGATCTGACCTTTTCTTCCATTTCATCAACGAGATCAGGTCTTAATAGCTTTCTTTCCCCAACTTCATCCCAACAAGTTGGAGTCCTGCATTTCTTTCCATAGAGAGCTTCATAAGGAGCCATCTGAATACTGGAGTGAAAGCTATTATTATAAGAAAATCCCACCAAAGTTAGGTGTTGATCCCAACCTCCTTTGAAATCCATAGAGCAAGCTCTCAACATATCTTCTAGGGTTTGAATTGTTCTCTCAGACTGACCGTCTGTCTGGGGATGATAAGCAGTGCTGAAACTCAACTCTATATCCAGAGTATGCTGAAGACTTCGCCAAAACTTCGAGGTAAATCTCGGATCTCGATCAGATATAATAGAAAGTGGTACTCCATGCAATCATACCACTTCCTTTACATATATCCTGGAAAGCTGATCTAGAGAGAAATCCTCTCTAATAGCAATGAAGTGTGCAGACTTTGTAAGACGTTCAACTATGACCCAGATAGCATTATTGCCTTTGGATGTTTTAGGAAGTCCTGTTACAAAGTCCATAGTGATGTTTTCCCATTTCCATTCAGGTATGGGTAATGGTTGTAACATCCCCTTAGACTTCTGTCTCTCAGCTTTAACTTGTTGACAAACCAAGCATCGAGAGACATATTCAGCAACATCTCTTTTCATGCCATCCCACCATAAGTACTCTTTCAGGTCCCTATACATCTTCGTGCTTCCAGGATGAATAGAAAATGATGAACTATGAGCCTCATCCAGCAGCTCATTCTTTAATTCGGGGATGGGAGGAACACAAACCTGATTCCTAAACATTATTATCCCATCACAATCAAGGTTGAATTCAGGAACATTTCTCACCTTCTTTTGTAACTCGACATCCTCTTTCTGTGCCTCTTTAATCTTCACATGTATAGATGGTTGAACATTCATTTGAGAAAGATAAGATTTTTCCCCTTCCATTATAATTCCAAGATCCATCCTTTGTAAATCCATAAATATTGGATCTTTTTTGATCCTCATCATGGATAAACTAGCATGGTCTTGTCGACTTAATGCATCTGCCACCTTGTTTGCTTTCCCAGGGTGGTAATGGATTGCGCAGTCATAATCCTTAATCATCTCCAACCATCTTCTTTGACGCATATTCAACTCCTTTTGTGTGAAAATATACTTTAAACTTTTATGATCAGTATAAATATCACACCTTTCACCATAAAGGTAATGCCTCCAAATCTTTAATGCAAAGATTACCGCAGCCAACTCCAAATCATGTGTTGGGTAATTTTTCTCATGGATTTTCAACTGTCGTGAGGCATAAGCTATCACCATATCATTTTTCATAAGAACACACCCCAATCCCTTCTTGGATGCATCACTGTAGATCACAAACCTTTCTCCACTACAAGGTAGTGTGAGCACAGGTGCACTGGATAACCTTCTTTTCAACTCCTTGAAATTCTCTTCACATTCCTCTGTCCAGACAAACTTAACTCCTTTCCGAGTCAACTTGGTGATTGGATTAGATAATCGTGAAAAATCTTTTACAAAACGTCGATAATATCCAGCCAAACCAAGAAAACTTCGGATCTCAGTTACTGTTGTTGGTCTTGACCATCTTTCTATAACCACTGTTTTTGCTGGATCCACAGATATTCCCCCTTTTGAGATTATATGACCCAAAAAATGCAACTTTTTGAAGCCAAAATTCACACTTGGTAAATTTGGCATAAAGCTTCTCCTTTCTCAGGGTCTTCAATATAATTCTCAAGTGATCTTCATGCTCTTACTTGCTCTTTGAATAGACAAGAATATCGTTTATAAAGACTACCACAAATTGATCAAGATAGTCTCTAAAGACTCTATTCATTAGATCCATGAAGATAGCAGGGGCATTAGTAATACCAAATGGCATCACTATAAATTCATAGTGTCCATACCTTGTACGGAAAGCCGTCTTTGGTATATCCTCCCTTTTGACCCTTAATTGATGATACCCTGAACGAAGATCAATCTTGGAAAAGTATTGATCTCCGCGTAGTTGGTCAAATAAGTCATCAATGCGTGGGAGAGGATATTTGTTCTTGATAGTGATCTTGTTAAGTTCTCGATAATCAATGCAAAGTCTCATTGATCCATCTTTCTTCTTAACAAATAGAATAGGTGCTCCCCAAGGTGACGCACTAGGGCGTATGAATCCCTTATCAAGATTCTCTTGGAGTTGCTTCTTCAATTCCTGCAACTCAATTGGGGCTATTCTATAAGGTGTCTTTGAAATAGGCAAAGCACCCGGTACGAGTTCTATTGAAAACTCAACTTCACGATTTTGTGGAAGACCCGGCAATTCCTCCGGAAAGACATCATCAAACTCCCGTACAATGGGCATATTCTTAATCGTGAGTTTCTCACCAACCATTTGAGATAAATAACCTTCATTTAGTGGAATCAATACCCATAAGATGGAAGAAATTTCCACTGGAAGGTTATGTTCATCCTTGCATTGATATACGATCGTAGATTGATCTGGAATATGAAATGTGACTTCCCTTCTTTGGAAATCGATATGAGATCCATGTAGAGAAAGCCAATCCATGCCAAGAATCACATCAAATTCCACTAAAGGAAGGATCACAAGATTTGCAGGAAGCACTTTCCCACAAACTTTGATCGGAGACGAATTATAAACTTTTTATGCGATTGATGTGCCATTAGGTGTTGTCACAGCTAACTCAACATCTAATTGTTGAGGTAATACGGTGATACCCTTAGAAAAGTCTTCAGAAATAAAAGAGCGGGTGGATCCAGAATCAAATAAAACATTTTCTACTTTAGAGTGGATGGTAAGTGTACCTTTCACCACATCGTTATCGTACTCCACATCGCTAATAGAAATTGCATGTGACTTTCCTTTGTCTTTAGCCTTAAGAGTTTGTTGACGTCGACCATCATCATCAACCCTTGGATTTGGGCATTGATTGGCATAATGCCCCATCTCCTTGCACTTGAAACATTGAAGTGTAGTAGGTTCATTCTGTGTATCCCTTCCTTTGTTTGCGTCATTAGACATCTTCTTCCCATTATCACGGCATTCAAATGCCCGATGACCTTCTTTTCCACATTTAAAACATTTACTTGTCCCTTTAAGACAACTCCCTCCATGTTTCTTTCCACACATTGATCATAAGGAAAAGCTCATCTTCTTTTCCGTGTGCTCTTTAGATTTTTCTTTGAATTCCATCTTCCTCTTCTTATCAAACCCATGTGACTGATGGGTTACTCCAATCTCCATCTCGACTTTGAGAGAACATCGAACGATTTCCTCGTAGCTATTGAAGTCCCTTATGGCTAACGCCCTTCGAAGACTTGGTTTTAAGCCACTAAAGATTCGATCGATCTTACTCTCAGGTTGGATAATAATACCAGAAGCATACCTTGTAAGTCTTGTAAAATTTGCTTCATAGGTACCAACAGATTCATCATCCCTTTGCTTCAGTTCAAGAAACTCTTTCTCCATCTTTGTTAGGAGAATACGAGGGAAGTACTTATTGAAAAATAAGTTTTTGAACTCGTCCCATTCCATAGACTCAATTTCATCCCTTTTCCTCGTATTCTTAACAAGATTCCACCATTCATCAGCATCTCCTTCCAAACGATACACTGCTAGGATGACATTATCATGTTCAGAACATTGAAGAACTGAAAAAATCTTTTCAGTAGTACTAATCCATTGTTCAGCAACTAATGGATCAGTAGACCCGCTGAAAGAAGGTGGACGCTGCCTCATGAAGGATTCAACAGAATGTTGCTCCCTCCTTTGCTCGTTTCGAAATCCTGCATGATTCATAGCTTGAGAAAGTTGTGTGAGCATAGCTACAAGATTTTGCATTCCAGCTCCCATATCGTTTGGTTGCTCAGGGGGACAATCATTGCATTTCCCATCGAATTCCGCATTAACACGGTTCCTTCGGGTTCCAGCCATTGACTAAAACCAAGAAGAATAGTGTGAGCAACACTAATTATAATAGGAAACCACATAATTCAAAAATAAAATTTTCATGCTTAAGGTCTTATCCTAGGTTATTCAAGGCCATTTCTAAAACACTAAGATTGTGTTCTATGCTTAGACTTATCCTTAGGGTTCTTACTAAGGCTTTCACATCCTAGTTTCCAAAGGTTGACTATACCTTTCCTCTGATACCAACTATAACGACCCATACTTTACATACATTGTTAATACTTCGAAATTGAAGCACACTTATTACAACATATGACAAAACCACAAAGGACCGTATAGGTATAGTGTCTTTAGAAACTGGGAAACATAAACAACTGGTTCATAAATCTTCTACAGTGTCTCTCATTTATTTCATCATATCTAGGGTCCCTTTTAGCATATTCTACTTAATATCCATCTTCCTGACCTGGGGAAAAGAAAACATAAAAGGGTGAGCTCAAATGCTCAGCAAGGGCAAATAAAGGAAATAAAAATCATATCATATCTTTATGAAAATCAAAACCTGCAAAAGAGATCATAATATCATAACATGGAATAAATCATAGAAGTGAAAATGAGATCCCCATAATCATAACATAAAACATGAAACTTTGTGGCATGCACACATAATCATGGAAAATCATTTCTTGTTAGTCATGACTCATTTCCAAGACTTTAGTGGACAAAGTCCCTTTCTGAACCGAGTTCACTCCTCGTTTCAGTCCTGTATCACTGAACCGAAATAACCTTCCGTTCCAGCCATGTCTATCTCATGAGATATAAAATCATTACCCAATGCATTGGAGGGAGATATAGGTCCCACCCATCTTATAATGAATCCTTTCTTATGTGTGCCACATAATCATAAATCATACATCATCGTATAACACATGTAACAAAAATGGGATTCTTGAAACATCATGACATCATAAAACAATTCATATAAGATAAAGGAATTCATAAAAATATTTCCATCACAAAATAATCAAATCCATGTAATAATAGGGATAAAAACAGAACCCTTTTATTATCTTAGATGGAAAATAATTTTGATAAAATACTTGAACTCCATTCTTGAGGAAAATATCCTTTCTACTTCAAAAACATTTTTCCTTTCATAACATGTCATACGACTTTAAAATAAAAGAAGTTGATTAAAAATAAAATTGATAACTTGTAAAGGAAGCTTCTTGGAAATAATGTTTTAAAAATTCCATCCATGCCGTATAAGTTAAAAAAACATTCTTTGTACATTTGTCGGAAAAGTCAAAAAGTACCTCGTACGAAAAACGACAAAAGATTCCTTTCATACATATTAATAAAAACTCACCGAAGGGTAAAAATGGATTTAAACAATTGTAGGTGGATGGAAATAATATTACATATTGATGAAACATGGATTTGGATGATAAAATACACCCCAGTAAGTACTTACGAATAAACAATCTCGGATATAAATGAGATTGTGATATTTCCCTTACCTTAGGTCCGATTTGCTTTGTTCGTGTCTAAAGCTCCTTTATAATGGTTTAAATAATGTTATTGACTTATTCCAGAATCATACATATTGATATGATATCATATATGGTCATATTATTTGCTTCTTGTTAGTAATATTTCATTGTTACTTGTTACACGGGTCTTTATAACTTTTTGTTCTTATGCGTGTTTTGTCGAATAAATTCTTATTCTTATCTTTAGGTTATAGATAATTCATTTACAGAATGGTATTAGTGTAGTATATACCATATTCATTCATTAAATTCATTTATATAATCATTATGAAATGAAGATCATGTAGAACGAGTCGCATCACATCGTGGAGACGGTATTCCGTACGTACGCACGA
This sequence comes from Viscum album, assembly GCA_963277665.1. NCBI lineage: Eukaryota > Viridiplantae > Streptophyta > Magnoliopsida > Santalales > Viscaceae > Viscum > Viscum album. Next base: position 92,527,209 of record OY728164.1, read on the forward strand.
GTGATGATATCGTTCCTATGATCGTGGAATTGTATTGGAGTATATATATATATTATTTCAGTATCAATATTACTTCATAATAATCATATATAGTAACTAATTACACCATTTATACCCATCCTTGTAAGGTGATGGTGGAAAAATAGATTACACCACGGCGTGGAGACGGTATTCCGTAAGTACGCACGCGCGGTGATTTCATTTTTCCGTAGGATGGATAGAAGGTGAATTAGGGTTGTTTCATATTTATAATAACATATCAGTATGTAAGTAATACTGATGTTATTACTTTATCATGAAAAAACTAAAGAAGAATAAGTTGAAGAAGAAAGAAATTGAAAAGATCGGTAATGGATATTACCTCTTCTTTGGAACGCCTCTTTGAATCCTCCACTTAAGGAACTAAGATTGGTCTTTGGAGAAGACCAGGACCTCTAGGATTATTCTAGGGAAGTGGAGAGGAGAACATGGCAGGGGTTGGCCGATCTTGAGTGCTCAAATTGGTGTGAGGAGGAGGGGAAGGAGGTGCCCTTTTATAAGGGAGGAGAGGGGCACCTTAGGAATATCTCAAAATATTATTTTATATTAAAGTCAAAATCGGTTTATAATGGTTCCAAAAGGTCTTATTTCGAAGCTAAAGTGGGGATGGGTCAAAATCATATCAACCAATAGGATTTAGACAAGTTTAGGGTATTATTTTAACCTTATCAATTAGATTTAACTCTAAGTTAATTAATTTAACTTTTACCGTGTCTTTTTGTTTTCTTTCACTATATGGTTAATACACTTACTATAACATGCCAAACGAACCCCAAATTGTTTATTATTAATATATATATCCTTATCTAAGTCATTTGGCCGAACCTTAGATATTTAGGAATAAAATAACAATTAATAATATAATATTTGATTTAAAAACTATTTTGTGTCAATTTTGACACTATTTGATATATAATTTTTGTGAAAGTCATAACAGAATTATATGTTCGAACCAAGTTGATTAAATCAACACTAATATATCATAGTAACCTAGAAAATTAGTTTAATTCATAAAAAGTCTTAAATTACATTTATTTTGGTATTTATATTATCAATTATGTCAATATTTCATTAATAAGATAATTACTGCATCATCTTTGTGTCATAAATAAATTATATTATTTGATGTCTAAAAATTACAAATAAAATACCATAATGTAGGAAATCTTTTTATCTTTCTAATGAATATTTACAATCGAATTTATCTTATATATAACCCCATATTAAAAATGATTTACTTATTAAACATTGATTTTAACTATTTTAACCCTTCTTTAAATAAATTAATAATAAATGTCCTAATCTAATCCAGGTGGGCCTAAATGGTCATATTTTATTCCTAAGTTTGTTTTTGGTCGAATTACACTTGTCCAATAGAATTAGGACATGTGTTAGGGTAATATTAATATCATATTTACCCTTAGTTACCCTATTTACTATTAACCGCGGTAAAAAAAAGTAAAAAGTTACTATTCACCAAAAAATTATTTTTATCTTATTGAACCACATTTTACTTACTGATATCAATCGTGTCTGTCGGATTTTCGAAATTCCATTCACAGAAGCGGTAAAATTAAGTTTTATGAAAAATTCAGTATTTAACCTACCACTTAGTGGTTTCACTATTCATCAAAAATTGAAAGTTTTCAGAAAAATACCAAAATTTTACCCTAGGCTAATTTCTATATTCTGAGTCCAAAAATGAAGTCCCTTTTGAAAAATAAAATTTATAAAATTTCAAAAAGTGGTTATTACTATTCATAACGGCTAGTTTTAATAGCATATTGTTGTTTAGTGAATCTCGGTATTGCGTACGACGCAAGCTATCGAGGAAGGTCGCGATTGCGTGTAAAGCAAGCCAAGCAAGTGTTGTGTAGAAAAAGATCCCTTTGATTATTTATATAACATAAAAGTCTCGGGTGTTACATTGAGATTTATTTCTCTGATTTTGTTTTGATATAGTTTTTTGATAATTGTTTTTTATGAGATGTTATTTTCTCTCTATGTTCATTTGTATGAAAAATGTTTTTAGAATATTAATTAGGGATGAAATGAATACAAAATGGGATGCATTAAAATATGATGATATTAAAACCACATGGGATATATATTGCAACCAAGAGTAGACAATATCTAGTCATTGAAAATTAATTTCTTTGATTAGCGTGATAGGAATAGAATAATGTGTTAGGTATGGAAATTTATTGATTGGGATATTTTGGAATTTTATATTTTTATCCAAATGATGGTGTGGTAATGTATAAGTTTGTTATTTGAACTAGATGTCATTGTGTTATATCCAGTGGGAGGTGGGGATACGGGTGTGTGGTGATGTGGATGTGGGAGGTATTTTGTGGTATTCTTGGTTGGTAATGCATGGATAGTAGTGGATTTGGATTTTTAATGATAAACCTAAGATGTATCTCATTGTTGGTTATTTAGATCACTTTTCCTTTAATTTTGTTTAGTTTTGATTTTAAAGGATGGGATTTATTCAAGAGGTATCTATTCTAATGGATCATGTCTACCTAGCCAATCCCACTTCCAATTTTGTGGACGAATAGAGATTATAGAAGGAATTAGATTATATAGAGGAGTTTCATCTTTAGAAGGAATTATATGACCATGAATAATAGGTTCATATTATAATTCCATGGTTTATAGATTGAGAATCCAAAGATATATGACTTGTTTCTGGCAGAGGTATATCACATTCAATGAGTTTGTTATTTAAAAAAAAAGTTTATGTTGTAAAAATATTACTGCATGAGGAGACATGTCTTTTCGATGGAAAGGGTTTCACGGCCTAAAATTTTATATTATTGTATACTTTTTTTGGAATCATGTATTTTATTATGTAAATACTTATTTAATGGAAAAAAAATATGGAAAGTATCATCCTTTATTAAATGCGAGGGTTGGTTGATTCTAATCATTAAACCTTTATTACCTATATGTTTCGTCGATACCCCTATTGTATTTAATAGATCATCCATATCATATTACATTTCTCCAATCAATTATTTATGGTTTTGGTGTTTTAGAAGTAGTGTTAATCGCTCCTTCTATTCCATGTTAATTATTTTAGTTTTCTATTGATGAATCTCTATGCCAATGTTTCTTTGGTTATACATGATTTTAGTCGACTTTTTTTATATCCCTTTGGTCCAGAGTAGGTTAATATATAATTAAACTTTGTAAATGTGGTTTGTGGATATTTTTTATTCACCCCATAGTGCTCAAAGTGATTTGTAATCATTAATTGTGGTAGGGTATCCACTTTTTCTCCCTATTTAGAATCTATGCATGTGAATTTGATGATTTTCATTCTATTGGGTGGTGAGTATGGATTACAGAAATCAGATATTAATATATATATTTAAAATTTATGTGTATAATGGAGTAATAATTTGTTTTGAGGCATTGATATATATTAATGGTGATTTTATGACATTTTGTATTATTGTTGAAAATAACAGATGTCAGATTCTTGTTTTCAATCAATATGATATAACATGATGACCATTGTTGGGTTGTTTTATTATCACACCATGTGTATGTTTATAATGAAAATATATGTTTCTAAATAATTTTTTTCTCATGGAATCAAGTTAATGTGATAATAAAATGATAAATATATATTTAACGTGATGAAATATCTTGTATGAAGAGTTGAATATAAAATTTGTTTATATTTTTCTTGGTTTCATTGTCATGTTCCCTTTTGTGTTGCATGCTATGGTGAGATAGTGTTGACGATAATATTACATTGGTGGTGTATGGGGGTTATGATGTGGTGTTTTGTTGGAATGAATGTGACAATGGGTGTTGTGAAATGGTGAAGATGAGTGATAGTTTTATTCTTCGATGTGGTGTTGTTTAATGATGTTTTGGTATGTGATGTGGCCCATATTGCCAAGGTTGTGTAGTGGTTGGGATACATAATTGTAGTGTTTCATGGTGTTTATGGTTGTGTAGATGTTTTTTGTGTGGTTTTGGTTGTGGGATGGTTTGGATGGTGTGGCAGAGTGATGATGGTGCATATTTCATTCTATAGTGATGGTTGTGTTTGTTTGGCCATTTTTTGTGTGGAGTAGTTGTGTTAATAGCCCATATAGCCAATAAAAAAATTATTATACTGAATGAAATGAATAAATTAATGTGTTAGAAATTGAATATAATGGTATATAAAATGTATTAAATGAAATTAATATATCAATGAGGTTTGAAAATATGAATTATGTTTCCTCGAAACTGAATGTTATTGGAGATAATATATATATTGAATGTGTTGAAACATTAAAATTAAATTCTGCATGTTGTTCTTATGTGGTTGTTGTATGATTTGTTTTATAAAGTGGTGGAAGCGGTTGTGGTGTTTGATGTGTGGTCCAGTGGTGGTGATTATTTATGTTATGGTGTTGTTTTCGTGAACACATAATTTGGGTTTTGTGTGCTATCGATATATAATGCATTTTTTGTTATGTCTATATGTTCCTAACACGAGTTGGTATACCATACTAACTCATATAGGTTCTGGTTCTGGGTGATTTCCACAACATCCATGATATTGGTGATATATATGGTTGAAAACTCCCTCTTCCCCACTCTCACACTATTGTGGTGGACCAAATGTCATTGGGAGAGATGATAATTGATGATTTAGTTATGTGATATGATATTAGATGATGGTTATTTATGGTAGGAGGAGGGAATGAGGTTTATTAACTTCTCAATCATGATACCACGTTTCTCAAGATAAATTATATTGTGTAATGTGATGTGATGATATATGAAATTAGCCATGGATGATAGACCATGCGACAATAGGGTTAGTAGGGATGTGTCTCAAACCCCATTAGAGATGACCATGTTTTTTATGCTGAGACATGATGTGATTTGGTTATGAAGTGATGTGTATAAAATTGGATGGGAGTACAAGGTGTTCTTAAATGGGGAATGAGTGATAGAAATCAGTGGGAAAGTAGTAGTGGGGAACCTTGTTTCATTAATGATTATCATGCAACTGTATTTGTTTTGTGACTTTATGAGTGATCCAAAATGATTTTAGAATTGGCTTATTTACATGTTTAGGATCTATTTGGTTTATCAATTTGATCACTATCACATTAGAATGTTGTTTCATCATGTGTACTTAACACCATGGGCATGGTCCTACTAAGTATATATTTATTCTAAACATATTTATATAAACTTTTTTATGTTTCTAGGAAAACATTGGGAACTGATCTAGACATTACAAGATTGGATTTTCTATTTCCATTGAGTCATCGCTACATCACATGAATAGTGGTACTTCATTTAGAGATATTTATTATATTGGTTTAAAATATTTCATGCATCGTGGAATTTTTTTGGTCTTACTATTATATTATTAAATGGAGTTTTAGGGGGTTTTATCCAATAATCTGATATTTTATTGTTATAGGTGGTAGTTCGTACCATTTGTAAAATTTATATACCACCCATGACTTTTGGAAAAATAGAGGCCTATTAGTGGAAAAACTAAAATGTCATTATATCTATTCCTTTATTTCAGTATTTTTTTGGGGAGGGAGGCATGATAAAAGTTTAATAAGTTTGTATCTGATAATATTTTAGTTCTTTTTAGATACTTTTTATGAATAAACTGAGGATATAACATATAGAAACATATGAGAAACTAAATATGACATAAGGAGACCCTAAAAGGGTCTTGGGATGGAAAAAAGGTGTCATAATTAGGTACATTTTACTAAAAACATCATGATTATATGACTATTCAATCTTATTATTGTATCCTGATGTGTGAACCATCCATTTTCGGTTTATTCAATAACTAAATCATGAAGAATTTGGATGACAATAAATGTGTCATATAATGAAATGATTATCATCATGGACATTTTAATGACATGTTATATATAATAAAAATCCATATTGTTATTTTCATTCAACACTCTTAATAAATTAACCATGTTGAGCTTCCAAATAATGAAACGAGGGACCAACTCACCATTGAGTATTTCATGAGGTAACATCCACCATCATTCAATTACATTTTAATTATGACAAATGTGTAACTACCATAGAAGAGATAATTTCCATTCTCTGGTTCATAGAGGATGATGAATCTATCATTGTATTGTAACATATTGAAGGAGAATAAGTTAAATGGAGGGATCTTTTTTAATGTGTGACCTTATAAGAATTATTTTCATTCTATAATGGTATGAATTTAAAGGGATATTATTTTTCACGTTCCTTCCTCAAACTCTTCGTATGTGCAGTTACCCCAGACACAATATAGAAAAGGAGAAGCCTCAGAGGAGGATTCAGAGAAGGTTCACTCACCAGAGCAGAGCCAAATAAAATTGTAATGATGAGAGGGTATTGCTATGCCATCAGGACCAACCTGTGCTTGCACGGGAAGCCTATCCGGACGACCATAAGAAGGTGGAGAGCTACTATCATGATGCAGATGCTGAGGAGGGGACGTTACTTATAGATGGTATCATTGAATTCCTTAAGACCTTCGGGTCATGTAATCTTCTATGCCTACAAGCCATGAAATCTCTGAGCCTACGAGCCTTGTAAGGATTCTCCCTCATCCATTGAAAGGGGGGTTATAAAAAATCATTAAAAATGAAGGCCTTCGGGCCAATTGGGTAAATGATATTAGTTATGGTCTTTTATTGAAATACAAATAATAAAACCCATGTAGGATGGAAAACGAATCATCATTTATATCAACCATGTGTAATATAGCATTGGTGAAAATTAATTAATAGAGCTGATTAAAAATTAAATTTTATTAACAAAGTCTATCAAGTATGTAATTGTAAAGGAGATGTTATGAAGAAATTAAATGGAATGAATTTGGAGATATATCACTAGAATCCACAACCCAAACTCTAGTGGTAAAAAGGTACAAAGTATGGAAATTGTTCCAGCCAATTCTGGAAACATAGTTTTGAAAATGATAATATGAAAAGTTCAGAACTTTTGTAAAAAGATAACCAGAAACATCATGCAATTACAACTACTAAAATGGGTCATGATAACGAATTGTTAAAAGGTACACATATTGAAAAAATATAAAACCAGATACATCTTATTTGATTCTAGTTATATGCACTAATTCATATCTAATGAATTTTATTAGTGTATCACAACACTACCTCAATGATTAGATTTTTTTTACCTCTGAATAATATGAAATGCTATGATGAATGAAAATAATTTCTATAGATAATATTTGATTTTTGGTTGTGAGAACATTCTCTAACAAGTCTTTGGATTATCCATCATGTTAAATTTTATTTGAATTTATACATTGATGGGTTTTTATTTTATATACACCATATCAGCGACTAATGAGGTAAAGTCACAAATCACATTTCAAATGAACCAAAGATTTACTTTTGATTGGAGCATCAATATTATAATACAATGAAAATAACATCCATTATATAGATATTATTAAAATTAAAATTGTGTATCTAACAAATATGATTGTGGTAATTTAAACTATAATGATATAGCAATCATATGGGAAATTTTCAATGATCCATTCCTTCATTGACCATTACATTTATTGTTGGTACATGGTTGTGTTTCGAGAAGGCTCATGGGAGGTTCAATTGAATTCGGAGCTAGAATTATATTGTAGTGAGTAGTTCAAAAAAATTCATAATGTGGGATGATGTTCATGTCTTGGATCCCAAGGATTCATTACTTGATGTTATGAAAGGGAGTTATTTTATTAAGTGACTCATGATGTGAGTTGATTCATGAATAAGGTGTTGTGAAAATCATTGGAAGGTTTTTTATATTTGTATTTTTAGTGATTCAGAGACTAAATTTATTTTACGACCTATATTGGTAGACCTCATGATAACCGAAGTAAGAAATATGGGGTTCACTTCATGAATTTAAAAAAGTTCTAGCATGATTAATAATATTGGATCCCATTAGAATCATTTCATTCCTCCATCATTTACCATGAACCATGCTTGGACACTATGGTATTTTGGAGGGTCTTACATCTCATTTCATCATAATTTGATCATTGGCTTCCATATATTTATCTTTACTCATAACATGAAGATTGATTAATAACAACTCTAACTCCACTATTTCTATTAAAAAAGATTCCTTGTGAAGTTAATGAAGGTAAATTTGAATTATATTAAGTTTTCTATCTATCCTTACATTAGAAATTCGTTTTCCAACACTATGAATAATTCAAGATTGATGGTTAGTTTTAATTATTCCTTGAATTTTTTGCTGGACAAATAAACTGGTTCCCCCTTAATTTCAATGTTACATCTTAATTCTCCTCCTAAAAACACCAAATTCACTATAAATCATGTCATTAAATCTTTTAATTTTAACTTTCTTGATAACATAATTCATACTATTAATAATTACTACAAATTAAAATGTTTTGTGGAGCTTGATACTTCGCAGAAAATCAATAATCTCTTATAGGATGTTGTTGTTGAGAATCTCCACAAGATCTGGTGTGACAAAAATGAAATTATCCAAAAAAAGACTCATTTTGTTTTAATGTATGTTAGACATTGATGAGAGTCCTTTCATGGCTTATGGAGATCATATACATTGTCAATAATGGATTTCATGAAGAGAATATTGTTTTAGACAATATTTCTAACAATGGAGTCAACTAAGGAATTACATGGCTGGTTGAACTGCCTGTTGATCTTCTCCCTCTTTATGAGAAGGATTGTAATATGATTCCTTACTTCAGTCTCATGTAGATTATTTTATTATGTTAATAAATTGTGTCTTTGTCTTTGACCGAGACACTCCCTTCTAAAAAATATAGGATATTTTCAAATAATAGTAGAAAATTAGAGGGGATGTGGTTGTATGGTGACTGTTCTTTATGTTATTCAAATATTATGTTCCAATGTCTGATGCCTAAATTGCATGATGATCCAAAGAATTGTTGATTGAACTTTTTTTGTGCGTGTTTTTTCTTCTGTTTGTTTAGTCGAGAATATTTATGCTCCTTCTAGATGTGCACAATAGACCATTGGTATGATCTTACCAAGTACTAAAGTTATGTTTATATATATATATATAATCATATTTTGTGGATGATTTTTCTTGATCGGGATGGTCATTTCTAGATTGGATTTAGAGAAATTGTAGGGATAACAACATAAGAACTAGCCATAAAATAAAAATTGAACCTTTTAACTATGTTTGAGGACATTATTGTTTTATTGTTGGCTGTTATTGGTTTTAAATTTCAATTATGTTTTAGAGTTTCTTGTTGATTATTCATTCAATCTCATGATCCTATATCATTAATGATGGTAATGCCTTCTCTGTTTTATACTTTTATTTGATTGGTGGTAATAGAAAACCCCATGGAATACTGGTGGTGGGACTCGATGGAAATTATCTCTCTTCAATCGTTGTCTGCTGAGGTGGGGTTCATTTTGATAGAGGGTGTAATTCAAATATTAGAGGTTTTGGTTGAGATAAATGACGATGTTTCATGTTTGGAACTAAGAAGATTACATAGGTTGGTGGGTAAATAACACCATTTTATATTTTGGAATTAAATAATTAGGAGATACCACCTATGATATAGGATATTAGGTCTTGTATGATCTAATATAATGATTATGATATTATTAAATGGCAATTTGAGGTGGAACTACTTCATAAATATAGATATATGGGAGGTACATGCATCATGATTGATTCTATTTGTGCCTGAATTGGGTAATGGTCTAAAATTAATGTGAAATTAATTAAATAAACCTTTTTAAAATTCCATATTACTTGGAATAGGAAGTATGAATTATTCTCAGGAATCTATCATGGTAACCATACATGTATATATTATATAGTAGTGTATCAATAGAATAATCTATTTGATCATCAGATGATCAAAAACACATAGAGGGATAAGGTATCATATGGTGACTTCTGTTCATTTTAGTGGAATAACATGGGGATATATGAGGTTATTATCTTTGATCTAGAGATAATTCACTAGCTATAGGAGTTTGAGATACTTTATGGAATCATCCAACCATAATATATGTTTTTGGTGTTATTAACTGTTATTTATATGTGGGTAGGTTCACGTTAGTGGTCAATGTTGTTTGATAGTTAATAGAAGGTGATTTTTTTTTGGGATGCAATTATGTATGATTTCTATTTTTAATTCGATTCATCAAAAATGATGATATAAAAGAGGTTGAGATGCTCTCCCATCATAAGGGGAGGCTCAGTTTATGGGTGATTTGGATCTGATTCAATGATTTCTTATATTTTCCCCCTATGTATTTGTAGATGTCATTTCCAGATAGAAATGTCTAGAGGCGGTTTTATGCCTAAGGATTATGCATGTGGTAACCCAAATTATGATTCATAATTATCTGATGGTATAGAAGAAGTTGAGTTTCAATGATAGGATTCATTATTTCATGGTGATCCTTGATATTGTGTACAATATGTTATATTGAGGAGTGGGGCTCTAGGAAGTGGATCAAATATCTATAGATATTCAGGGTTCTAAAAGAAGGGGATATGACTTTTGAATACCTTCATGTGAAATTATTGGGATGGTAGATCAACAAAGCATTCTAGGGTATTTCAGATAATTTTGTATATGTATAAGGATCGTGGACATTGACATGAATAGTTTTCAATATCTTAGGGAGAAAACTGTTATATTGGATTTAATTCCCCATTTATAAAACATCGGAAGTTTCCTAAAAAGTAATTTTAATTTCCTAGAACACTATTTATTACTCAATTTGTAAATAGATAGAGGGGTTGTGTGTGGGAGATTCTTGTGATGGAGGTTCTAGTTCTAGCAGTGCTATAGGTAGTCTATGTTTTGATCAGTTTATCATATAACTATTTTTTTATACAATTATGGATAACAAAACATAATTTTTATATTCATTTGTTCATGTTTTGAGATATATGTTTAGACATATTCATTTCACCAGCTATTATCTTTGCTGGAGTGAGGTAACACTGCTTAGTATAATATTTTTTTGGAGACTTAGACAGATGGATTGGGGAGCACCATCCCATGTGGAATTCCGTTTTTACTACAAATAAAACCATATGATATCATAATTATCATTTAATACAATTAATCATGAATCTCGTAATCAATTAATTTCAAGGGACGAATTTTTAAATTAGAGAGACATTGACTTGTGTTCATTGGTGAGTGGGGTTATCATGTTCATAATAGGAAAGTGGTACCACTTCATTCTCAATTAGTATTTTCGTTTATTTAAATCATAGATAAGGGATTTTCATAGAATTTAGGAGGAGTTACATTATGTTTGTTTAGATAAAGTCATCATAGTAACCTTCAACGAGTTTTCTTTTTTTGTGATAGAGTTACATCCGAGTTTATCTATGATTTTTATGGATCCCTATCAAATGATGCCCATTGATATGGTAATGGTTAGGATTTAGGTTTATATTGACCATTATTTTCCATACATTAATAAAAAATAATATTAGAATAATAATCAATAACTTCCATTATAGTCCAATGAAAAATCATATACATATAATAAATTTTGAAACATGGAGACATAAACAACTATTTCATCAGATATCTACATCATATACCTCTAATAAATTCATAATTATGACCCTATATAGATATATCAAATTTAAAACCCATCTTTATAACATGGGGAAATGAAACAACTGAAATTTTTTTCCCTGATGATCCGTAAGGGTAAAAAAAGAATATATCAATGATTACATAAACATTATAGGGGTATAATGGTATGATAACAAAGGAATTCCATTGGAAAACCATAAAAAACATATCATAAATTATAATTTTGAGTCATGTAATAAATCTTGGAAGTTCATATGACATTAATCATAATAGAATCAAAGAACATAATCCATTTGAAAATAAAATTGGATTAATTCATATGTTTGGGGAGTACACATAACCATAGAAAATATTTTCCTTATTACTCAAGGCCCACAGCCAAGACTATCATGGTGGATTTGGTTCATTCCTCATTTCATCATATTTTTCAATTTTCACTCCCATGTTGATGATACTAGGCATAGTCCCTTACCAAACATGTTTCAATACACCGACCAATACTATTAATCTCATTTTATATCATTATATTCTCAATTTATTGGTGGGATATATAATTCTCAAACCACCAATCATATAATGAAAATTTTACATATGTGTTCCACAAGATCATAAATCATATCTCATGGTGTAATTTGTGTAATGAAAATGGGTTTCATAAACATTTTTTCATTTCTTCATATCATAATCCATGGAAAATAAATAGGTTTTCGTTATGGTATCATCCTAACCTAATTAACCCATTAGAATGAATTAGTTTTCAAATAGACATTCATAAATAATCGTAATCATATGACTTCCAAAGTATAAAAGGTATCACTGGATTATTTCCCATATAATATATATGTAATGTTAAAGGATGTCACATAATATTTATATCTAAATACCCACATTTTTTTAGGAAACCCAAAAAAATATTACATGTGTATTATATTCACCATATATAATAATGAATTGGTGAATATGAAATATGTACCACATAAATAAAAGTTAGATAAAACTTCCTTAACAAAACATTCAATTGCATCAAAATCAATCTAAAAACATGATTAATTATTTTTTATTTAATATAATCATATAATAAAATTCTTTGAGTACTTATAATAACATATTTGAATCGCATATACCATTTTATTATGAATTTATTTAAAATTATTTATCTATATCATTATTTATAGGTGTTAAAATTTTTGTTTTTGATGATAAATTTGGATCATTAGTTTTAGTACTTGTACCTTGAACATGGTTTAATTGAATCCAATATATTAATAATTATATAAAAAAATATATATTCATTATATATAAATATATATCCATTTATTAATGATAGATATATAAAAGTGTATTAAACTGTTCATAGAGATGCTATGTCCTACGTAGGTAAGAACAATGTTTTCACATTTCCACATAAAAAAATATAGTTAACTAATTTTTCAAAATTGAAGGATTATTTTTATATCATACATATATATATATATATTATTCTTTAAATATATCATTTTTACTATCCATGTAAATCAAAAAAAAATTATTTTCATCCATTTATGGAGGTGGTAGTCCACACGTACGCATGGACAATGTTGTTCTTTATCAATAGATGAGAATAAGGTGGATAATGGTGGTTCATCATAACAAAAAAATAACATATAAATAATATAATAATTATTTATTTTATAATTTATAACATATATTTAGTTGCGATATAAGAATAAATATAATTTAAAACACTCAGTTAAGAGTGATACCTCTTCGTTGATAAAAATTATTTAACTTACACCATAACCCTTGGAATGCTGGTCATTAAGGAATAAAAGATGATTTACGATGAGTTATAGTAATTAAAGAAGGTTATATTGTTTGGTATTTTCTATGATTTAAATCTTTAAAAATGTGAATAATTATGTTACGAAGTTACTTTTTATAAGTGAGGGGAGGGTCACTCTTGGAATAACATAAAGTACTAAATTAGTATAACTTATTTTTCTTAAAAAAATTGAATGAATTTGATAGATTTATAATGTAATGTGACTATTACATTAAATTATATAATAAAATGTTTTATAAACATAATTTATTTGTTTCCCTCACATCTCCTTATTTTAACACAATCTAACCTTGTCACCAATTACCACAAAATCAATGTTTTTCTCATTATGGGACAAAAATATTAACATAAAATCCATTTGAACCATAAAAAGACCATTTCTAATATTTTAGAAAATATACCATTCATGTTTACTAATGTAATATTATTAGGAAGTAAACCTCATTTGATAAAAATTAATTTATTATTAAATAAAAATAATGCAAATTTGGGAACAATTGAATTAATTTCACATTGAAAAAATCATTAAAATAAAAAAATTAATATAATAAATTCATGATTCTATAATATGATATTATTATCATAAAAAATCATTAAAAAAATCACTTAAATTGAATTACATTTAATATTATTCAATTTATTTATTTTTTTATTATATTAATTTTATAATTACTATATTGGCATGTCATAAGAATTTAATGTTATTATTTAGTCATTATAAATTTAAATTATTTTAAAATTATATTGAAATTAGTTTATCTTTCTAATAAGAACTTATGACAAAACGTATTCATTTTTATACTTATAATAAATATTTTGAAATATTATAGTCAAGATAGTGAAATATTGTATTTTTACTTTTTATAAATTTATATAAATTTCATAATAAAATAAAAAGGGATCCAGGTGGCCATATATTCAATAAATTGATATAAATGTTTTTATTAAAATAATAAAATAAGATAATGGAATGTTTTATAAATAAATCAAAGACAATTCGATTTTTTGAACCATGTTTTACACATTTTACCTTTACTAAGGCGATACAAATTTACCCATGTCACTATTCATAATGAAAAAAATAAAAGGGACATATTTACCTAATATTTATCCCATGATTCAAAATATGGAATTATTTTTTCATTATTCAATTTGTATAAGCGTGATAAATTTATATTAAAATTTTTTTACAAAAAGAGATGAAAATTATATTCATAAAAATACATTTTTAGTATTAAACATTATTTATTGAAATCCAATGATTATATTATAAAATAGATTAATGTGAAAACATTAGAATGAATACATACCATGTAAATTTCTGTAAAATAATTAAATAATATCGATTAATTTACATTACTAATCTATATATAAATTTCACATGTAAATAATTTGTTTATTAGAAAATATCTATTTTACATTCAAATAATTCATTATTTTCATTTATAAATATTAAATTACCATTGAATTCATTTTATAAATTATTAAATCATAAAATTTTATAATTTTAATTTTACTATTCATAACTACTAATTAAATGTCTATGTGATAGGTATCACATTGAATAATAATATTCATATAGCATATCATTGTTCCATTAATCTTTGTTTTTGATATAAATAATTATATCATAGAAATAAAATTTATTTTAGAGAACCATGACATGGAATCTATGGGTATACATTATACTCTACTAAAAATTATTTTAAATATATAAATATCATCACTCTAGTAAAAAAATTTGATAAATAAATTTCTTCAAAACCTCAAGTTTTCATGTAGATTATTATAATTTTTTATCCCTCTAGAGTACATTAATGAGGTTATTATTCTTGTTTAATATCAATTTTTTTCTATGATCTACTATTTATATTGAATAATCATTTTAATAAAGATTTTTATATAATGGAAAAACCTCTGAGTTTAGTACATGTGATAAAATTGTTATGTACTTTCTCATGAGAGATACATATAACACATCATGAACATTAGAGAGGATCGTTGGAAGTACCAAGAGATAAACTGTGATCTGTAATCGATCAAGAATCTGAAAAATAAAATATGCATAGGCCTAATATTTTTTTTATTCATAAATATATTTACATTATTCCATGGATAAATTCATTGGAATAAATTCTCATCATCTTTAAATTCTAAATTCTATCAAGAATTGTTAACACAATATTTTGTGCCAAATTTTATAAACATTGTTGTTCCACTGAATAACTCTAATTTTTGCACCATTTAATTAACTAACATAGGCTATAATTTCATTCGTTCTCCATTTTCATATATAAATATTAAATTTATACGTATATTTCCATAGAGGGCTTTATAATGATCCATTTAAAATTTTTATTGAATTTAGATATCTAAGAAACTCAACTAGAGGAATATGATGATCCTAAAAACATATTAAATTCATAGAAAAACACTCAATAAAACCTCTAGGGTTTAAATGGTTCTATTATAATAACTATATATATGATTATTATAATTATTTAAATATATAAACTATATATCTAGTGAATATTATTAACATCACCATATCATGAAGGTAAACCACGGATCCTGATCATATATAATAGAATGTGGTAAACCCTATAACCTTACCTCTTCTATAATTAATATCCTAGAAATATGATCAACATATAAATCTCCTATAATGGTAATTATGTGTTATGACTACATAAGGGGATCAAAAACAACCCAAATAGAATTATGGTCTCAGATGTTATTGGGATTCCAATAAAAAATCAATATAGATTATTTTTTATTCAATTTTGGTATTGGTAATGGTTTTATAATACCCTTAGACATCTATTTCTCATACATTATTTATGATATTCCATGAATTGAGATACACACTCTTCATTATATCTCATAATTTATTAACTATATAAATAGTCCTTCAGATCATATTACATATTCATAATTCAAATATGAATAAATAATGTTGAACTATGAGATTTATATAACTAATCATTCTTCACGTTAAGTATTTAAAGGAAACATAATTGAACCCTTAACCTTATCATTCCATCATAATAAATGATTAACTCATGATCATTTATACCCTTATTATGTAGTTTCACATTATCCATCTGTGCCTATTTAAGTATCACAAGTATATATTGTTGTACAATCATTTGAAAAAGATTATTTTTTACAAATCATTTATAATTTAATTGTCTAAATTTATAAAGAAAAATATATTGGATATTTTATTTTTCATCATCATAGGTAATATAACATGATCCTTTTGACTTAGAATATCTTCCACTTTTTATTCTCTCCCTAAGTTGTAATGTAATCTACCATAATCCTTAATCAATTTCAAACAAAATCTCTTGTGAATATTAATCTCCTTCGAAGTGTATATATATATATATCTAAATTTTATGATAAGTATATACATAACACATTTCCATACAAAGATTATTTCTCAACATCATTAATGAAAAACAATTACAGCTAACACAAAACAAGGAGTTGGGTAATTTTTCCCATGAAACTTCATTTTCATGAGGAATATTCTGTAACTATATCATTCAGGAAAAGGATTCCTCCTATTCCTATAATTAAGTAATCACCCAAGATTAAAAATCCATCTCAAATAAATATAATTGTAACAATAGGTTCATTGACTGACATTTTCTTCGGTTCCCCAAAATTTTCATTGCAATAAATTTCAAATGTACCTTTGCTCCATGCCAAGTTAACTTGGTGTGGGAATTATAATGTCTTGAGATATTCTCCATAATCCTCCAACATTATCCATTTTAACAAAGATGACTACGAATCCCAGTCATATAGGTTTTTATAGGATAATGTTCAATAATTTTACTCTATATAGGATCAATATATATTCCCTCAGATGGGATTATATGACCCAAAATGAATCATTTTATAGAAAAAATTCGCATTTCTTAATATTATCCAAAAACATCCCATTCTTTAGTGTATTTAGATTAATTCATGATTGATATCCATGATATTACTCTCTCATAATATATATAAAAATATTATTTATAAATACTTAAACGAACTAATCAAGGTAATCTATAATGTCTATATTCATTAAATCTATAACGATAATCAAAGGATTAGTAATACCAAACAGATTATTTATAAATTTATTGTGTCTATACCTTATACAAAAAAATATCTGGGTTATATCCTCATTATTAACCGATAGTTTATGATATCCATATTAAAGATAAAACATGTTAATGTATTGACCTATGTATATTTTATCAAAAGAAATTATCAATACATGGCATAAGATTCATTATTTTTTATAGTGGCCTTTCGTTTTTCCTAATAATCAATACATAGTCATATTATTACATATTTTTTATAAAAAATAATAATAGGTTCACCCTAATGTGATATTGTTTTTCTAATGAATCACTTTTCATGATTCTCTTGGAGCTTCCTATTCAATTCCTACAAAAAAATTAGGTACATTCTTTATAGAGTCCATAAAATAGTTGTAGCACTAGGTATTAGTTCAATAGAAAAACCAGATTCACGATATGGTGAATTTCATAGAAAATACTCTATATATAACTCCAAAAACTACTACATAATATACATTTAATTGATGTTGAATTTCCATCCAACCATATGATAAAAAAACAAATATTGAATTTGAATCAAGAACCTTAAAATTGTTTTTATCTTGATCAAATGTTCATATTTTTCATCACAGAAATAGAAGATCATATATTGGTTAAGAATATCATACATGACATCCGATCCTCAAAAATTAATGTTGTATTTATGTATATAATTTTAATACATGAATAAGATAACATCAAATTAAAAAATATATAGAAAAACAATATTTTTATGAAGTACATTCCATAAACATCAATTTGAGAAGAATCATAGACATAAGATGTTATCATTGTACCAATAGAGGGTTTTACTACTAATTAAACATCCAATCATTGAGGATATGAGTTATCATTCCACTATACATTTCATGATGTAATTTAATTTACTTATATTTGCTCAAATATGGATACTTAATATTATATAAAACTTATTACCACATTAGCTTCATAATTCTATCTTTAATCACTCTTTAAAACCAATACTTTTATCATGACAATTATGCTTCATTAATTACAATGATTTATAATGAAAATTTGTTAAAAGGATGTATACATCCTTAAACATTTATTTAATCTATAACACCATAGTTTTAAAAAAGGTTATCTATGATTATAATCTATTAAAATATGTCCAAATGGTTTATAAAGAAAATAAGATTCATCTAAGAATATCCCTATGAAGTTTCAAAAAAGGAGAACAGTAACAGAACACTCACCATTCACAATAATGAAAGAGAATATATAATCAACCAACTCTTTTCAAGGTCATTACCCATATATTTGTATGTTTCTAAACAATTTTCACATGTATTATTAATAAAGGGATGTTTTTAAATGAAGAACAAACTCTTTTCTTTACCATAACATAGGATGTTCTCCTTTAGATAGGATTATCCTAAGGTTTCTCACTAAAGTATTATCATAATATTTTCGAAATTAAACTTGACCTTGCTATGATACCAAATATAATGAACCTTATATTTCATACATAAATAACATATATTATTAATTCAATAATCAATAAATAACAAAATGATCCGTGGAATAATAATATAGGTCTAGAATCTTAGGAAAAATTTTATACAAAAAATATTCATAATAGATCTTCATTAACCCCCAAAAACTTCTTCATCACTATCACTCTTTCTATAAATATCATACTTAAAACCGTTATTCATAAACTGGGTAAAGGAAACATAAGAAAGTATAATGGCCTAGCATTGACATACATTGATAATACATCATTTTAAATGAATGTTCCATAGATTATAAAATTACATGTTTGAGGACCGTAATAGATTAGTGTCTTTAAAAACATCGAAAAAATCTTCTATAATGGTGAAATATCTTCAATATATCCCATAAAGATGTTCCCCATTAGTATAACTACCTAAAACATGTATTCATTACCGAGGGAAAAGAAACATGAGAATGGGGTGAGCACTAATGCTCGATAAGGGTAATAACGAGAGATATATGAGCATAATCATGATCTTAAGGCTATGAGAACATGATCATGAAAATAGAAGATCATACCCTTCATATTATATTTCATATACAAGAATCATGGCATAAATATTGAAAGGTAATAAGGCATTAATATTATCCAAATAATGAATAGAATCCATGAAATCATAACATTGAAATAAATCGTAGAATTATGGGAGAATCATAGACATATAATATGATTTCCATAGTAGCCAAGGAAACCTTTCCAAAACCATTTGAGTAGTATAGGTTAACTCCCCATACCATCTTGGTAGTCATTGTTCTCTCCCACTACCATCTTATAATTCTTCATTCACTCATCATACCATATTGGTAATCATGTTTCACTCCCAATGCCATTTTAGTAGTCATGGTTTATTCCAAAGACCATCTCAGTCTATCTCAGGGGATATAAATATTTACAGAATAGAATTTAGGGATATATATGTCCCACCCATATCACAATGACTTCATACATAAATGTTCCAATAGATCATAAATAATCATATCATAACAAATGATATGAAATTGGAATTATAAATATGTAATCATATCATAACCTGTGGAAAAAGATAGGATTATTCATCATTTACCCAAATGAATAATTCATGAATGAGAAACATATTTCATTAACATATAACCCAAGGAAGAGAAAAATAATTCATGAAGACCCTGACATTAATAATAACCCATTTCTAGATTGAATATGAATATAACTCTTAGATCATTTCTTATAGGGGAATGAGTAACATAAACATATGTCCTCTTAAATGAAAAATAATTTTGGATTATATTTAAAAAAAGTTTCATGAGAAAGATATGCATTATTCTTTTAAATAGTTTTTTTAATACATAATAAATTTTAAAAAAAAATTTATAATAAAATACATAGAAAACATATAATGACGACCTAAAATCATTTTGAAAACATTGTTTCAAATAAATGATAAAACAAGATTCAATATATTTAAAAAAAATTATCTAAAAACACATTACAAACATATAAATAAAATTTGAAAATGTTTGGAAGACAATTTCATTGAAATTAAATTGAAAACATCGAAAGAAGGATTCAAAACATTTTGGAAATATTTTTCCATCAAACTTATAAAAGAATATTGAAAAAAATTTAAATATAATTTTACTTCAAAACATATATATAAAGATTAAATAAATTATTAACAATAGTTCATTCAAAAAAATATCATAAAAACATTTTTTATTAAAGTAACATTTAAACATGGAAATAAATCATAAAAGGGATAATTATGGATAAATCATTACAAGTCATAAAATGTAAAAAAGTATATTTTTTTGCATGGAAAAATGTTCAAAAATATTCCTTGTTAAGAAAATGATAATAAGATTAATTTTAATAGATTTTAAAAATAAAAAAGTGTAAAATTTTAATTTAATGATCATTGGAGATCAATATAATATACTCAAAATCCCTTTTTAGAGAACACAACATTCTGAATGAAGAGATGGTGAATTTGGGCTTTCATAAAAACACACTCATAATTATTTTATGTACAAAAGAGTATATCTATGGTACAATAAATTTATTATACCATGAATAAATATAGGGAAAAAAATTTCTTAATCATATTGAGATATGGGTTGTATGATTTCATCAAATAAAGCATAAACATAAACAATCTTGTAAAGCTATGAGATCACCTTAGCAAAATCATATAACTTTGTAACATGGGATCATAATCTCCATGTAAGAGAAATAAATTAAATGAATCTTAAAATATCATGTAAAGAATTAAATTACTCATATAATATGTAAAATGTATTTATATGCACTTTGAAATAGAATTTACGTGCATAACAATACATGAGACTCAAAGGAGGAAAATTTAGACAAAACAATTTTACCAATTTTGAAACTTCTGAAACGTAATCCCCATGAAAAAAAATTCATAAAATAGATATGTGAATACCCATAAATATTATAAGATTATAAATATAATAGAATTATGGGATGTACATACACTATACAAAAGGAATGAGTGGATAACAAAGCATTTATCTCACTAAAATAAAAAGTGATATGAAATTCCTTTACCTTATATCTTTAGTCTCATTGTCCTTATTAAAAACACCCATATAATAAATATAAATTTTTAATAATCATTATACAGAAGAAAATTATGACATCTAATACCATATATGCTTTGATTAGAACCTTATGTTTCCCAATTGTTAACCATCCAATGCTAATGTTTCACTTCAGGAAATAGTCGCTTTGTTTAAGTATGCATCTTAATTTGTTATATTGGTAGTCCTTATAAATATATCATTATTAATAAATTTAAAACATGATATAAAAACCAAATATATCCATTTAATATGTTTTATAAAAATCTATATTATATTTAATTATGATACAGAATACACCATTCATGGAGATGGTAGGCCATACGTATAAGTGAACACAATTTATGTTTAATTATCATGTAGAAATAAATAAAGTAAAAGGAAAATATTTATATATAAGTATATATATAAATATAATTATTAATGTGGATTTATTATATCATACATATTATTTATATTCACTAATAACATCCATAGTATAATTCATGTAGTGTATGAATGTATCATATCACTTTGAGGGGGTGATTGTACGAACATTCACAAACGGAATTATCATATTTACATAAGATGGGAATCATAATGTTATGTTATAAATAACAATTACAAAATCATAGAGGCTTTATAATAATAATATATGTAATATATAAATATATTTATCATTATAATGGACTCCATGAATTGTGGTATATGAAAAATGAACAATCTTCATTTCCTGAGGTAGTAGTTCACTGTAAATAGAATCAATATCTTCGATACCCATTAGATGAAGGATTTTCTATGCGTAGAATGAACCACATACATAATAATAGATTAGTATATTTATGATAATGTTTATATATATGAATGTAATTATGATATTTGAATGGTGGAGAGTGAAAATAAATGGAGTAACTTGAGAGAATACATACCTCATAATTAGGTAACTACTTTTGATTTATTCCAAAAGGATTCATTGGAATTATTTATTCCCAAGTGAATTATAATCCCCCTAATTAAATGTTACATAATCTTCAGTTATGTCAAGAATGCACATTGAAGATCTTTTCAGTTTTAGAGCTTTAGATAATTAGGCCATTAATATTACATAAAAACCATATAAATACAATGTAGACACTTCTAATAGTATCTATTTCCTCCATAGCATAAAATTTAAAAATAATCATTGTTTATTTTTTATTTTTAATCATCATAACTTTTCCATGATTCCTTATATGACTCTATTCTCCTTTAAAACCTATCAAAACATTTAATAACATTGGATTAGCACAAAAAGATCAGTAAGGGACATAAAAATAAAGAAAAACCATTAGCCTAGTGAAGACCTGATATCCCATTAAATGTTCATTGAGGAGATGAAACAAAACATTTTTATATGAATAAAACTCATTTATTTCATTGTAAAAAATTAAAACCAATAGATAGAAATTAGAACTCATTTAGATGAACTAGAGCACCATATATATAAAACCCTTTAAATCATCTTCCAATTGAAATAATAATATGGATTACATCCAAATTAAAGATCTATAATGGGGATCATCCATCATATAAGCTATATCTGGCTCACTCATGAGATATAATGGGAATCAACCCTTCTTATATCAATATTTTGGATCACTCATGAGCTTTAATGGGGCTCAAACCTTCGTATAAGCTATATCGGGCTCACCATGAGAAATAATGGGGATCAACCAGTTGTATATGCTATATCAGAAACACCCATTTAATGTAATGATCATGTATCATTTCATGAAAAAATGAACACTACTGGAATTTGAGGTATTTGTGAGGGGATATTTTCGATGGGATCCCATCGAAAATAGATCTCCACTTATAAACATTATATATATATATATTTATATTTTATAATGGGCATGTTACAATATGTATTTGTGATTGTCCCTTTTTCCTATCACAAATTGTTTTTAAAATAAATATATAAACTATTTACGATGGGGTCCAATCGCAATAGGTCACATCGCAAATTCTAAATAAAAAAATATATTTAATAAAATTATGTTTAATAAAAAAATAATATTAACATTATTAAAATTAAAAAAAATATAAAAAACATTAAAATTCTCAATATTAAAAAAAATAAAAAAATATCATAAAATATTATTTATATTATTATTAGAGAAATAAAAAAAATTAAAAAAAATAATAAAAAAATAATTATTAAAATATTAACATTGTAAAAATTTAAAAAATTAAAAAACTAAATTATTCAATATTCACACTAATATAAAGGAAAAAACTGTAAATAGATTATATTACAAAAATCATAAATTAAAATGTTTTTTGTATAAAAAAATCATTAGGGGAATAGTCTTCTAGATGAGGTGGAGGAGCTAAATGGGATGGTGGAGGAAACTCCATCAGTAAACTACGAGTTAGATGGTGCATGTACTCCATTTGATAATGCTGATGCTACTTCCATCGACACATCTCCTCTTTATGCTGCAACTATGGCAGCTGCCATCGATGCATATCCTCCGCATTCTACTGTTGCTACTATTGATGAACCTCTTCCTCCTACTTCTAAAAACAATCTGTAAGCCATCTCTATGCTCGAAACTGCTCTTGATACTATGATCCAGAATAAGATTCATCTCTAAGATCTCCTCTCGAGATGGACGCTGACATCACAATAGTACCATAAAAAGTCCCAAGAGTAAAACGAGATCCAATACCAACTACTCAACCCCTCTTGAAGGCATATTGGGTCGCCTGCATCCATATCGCCTCATCAAAATAATGGGCAAAAGTCTGATCACTCATCTCGGCGTAACTCTTACCCAATTACTGAGATGTCATGACGAAATTTTACTCTTTTAATTCCAATTTGAAATTAAAATTGTGAAAATATTATATTTAGTTAATTTTCAAAATGATAAAAATAATACTGACCATAATTTGATGATGGAGATCACCTCTAATCTCTACAGTTGCTGGATCACTGTATATCCTCTGATAATCATCGTACTTCATAATATCAGGATTCCCGACAGCCTATATGAATATAAAATAAAAGTTATATATAAAAAGTTATATAAAGTATTAAAGAATGTACTTACCCAATGCTCTATATGCGTATTTAATGTATGGCTTCCAGCTCGATGCATCACCTCATGTCTCCCCTGATTTTGCTGACTGAATGAATATCTTCTCTAAAATCCTGCACCCAACCAGTGTGAACATAATCCATCCCAAATGTGATAGGAACTTTACTATGGTCGGTGGAATCTACATGACTCATCAAATACATTCAGTTATGATTCCTTAAAAGCCATCATACTCAAGTTGTACAAAAACTAACAGAAATGGTCATGCATAGGCTCATCCCATGCCGTGTGGATTGCATAATGCATGATATCATTGATGAGATACCATAAAACCAACAAATAATTTATAATAACAAGTTATTAATGATATAAATTTCAAAAAAATAATATTTATTTATGTAATAGCAATGATTGAAAATTTTGAGCTTCACACCAACGGGAATCTGTTCTAATGTGATTTATGGATAAGAAAAATAATTGTGTATGATTGTGCTCCCCGGTCCAACAGATAAAGGTGAAAAACTGTTAAAAAATAATAAAAAATAATGCAATTAGTATGTAAATAAAGTAATGAAAGCTAACTAATATACACACGTAACCTTACCTCAGCGTGCGTGGATCAAATCCAAGACGTTGACATTACTCAAATATAGGGTTGGGAATCATCCGTCGTGCATGACTACACCCCCTTCGTGTACCGCCTAAATCACCAGTTGGCTGATGGTTAGATGATTCAAAATCCTCCTCATCCAAAGGTTTCTTTGCCTCCTGCAACTTAAGAAATTGATCAGGATCTATCTGAAACAAAAAAAATGTTTTTGTAAGAATATTGTTGAAAATATATATTATATATAGATATATATTAGTTATGATTATAACTAACATTTAAATATGTTAATGTTCACATTCATCATCATCTTCCTATCTGACGATGTCAATGTATTCATATTCCTCATCAGAATCATCAGTATCCATATGAGTTTCAGTTTCATCATCACATTCCATTTCAAATTCATTTGTAACCTCATTAACATCATCGTGATCATCAACCCATAATTGTGGGATGTCATCATCAATAGTCATGTATCTTTTTGAAAAGCTATATTTTGAATAGTCTATTGAAAAATATAAATTCCTTTCACTTCAGCAGAACCACATTCAGTTAGAGTAAACTAATTTTCTTGAGATTTCATTTTTTTGACTCCACCAATCACTCATGCGTCATTAAGTAGAAAAATTATTTTCCTAATAAATAGGTTGTGCCTTTTGAGAAAGAATAAATTGTTCATTTACTATAAGAATACTTTTATACTTAATATCAAAGATTGCATTAGTCAGATTAACATAGAAGACTCTCTCAGTATCCAACTGTTGACATTTAACCATCGTTATTTAATTATTTCCTAGATAACACAGTTTAATAATTTCATCCAGAGCGCTGTAAAATTCTAATTCATGTTTTCTATGATGAGATCCTCTCAATAAAACTCAACATTTCCTTGATTTTATTGGTTCTGCGTATTCACATGTTTGAAATCAAAAACCATTCACCAAACACATATATATATATATTATAATATTTACCCATTTGGATAGTGGGTTACTCAATATACACAACCTATTATCAATTTTATCATCATGTTGTGACACCTGAATTTTTTTAAAAAAATTATAAATATAAAAAAAATTAATTGAAATATTAAACTATCAATAATTTATATAACCATTTTTTGAAAGCATTGATAATTTTTTTGTTCAACGTTCTTCAAAAGAAGATGTTGTAATTTATGGAATCTATTCCATGATATGATTATCATATATCCAAAAAGTAATATAAGTTTAGTTATTGTTAGATAAATTATATAATAAGTGATATAAGTAGTCACAATAAAAATGATGTCATTTCTTCATAGATGAGAAAAAAATATATACGAGCTCTATGAATTTTCATCATCTGAAATCCATCGTTCATGAACTCCACTAATGGAAAGCTCTAGATGATAAAAAACTAATAATTTTTTGTCCATTTCATCATCAACATTCCCTTAATTAAATAATATGTGGTTTTGTTTTGAGGTATATTCATATTTAAAATAATGAGAGCAGAAAAAATAATTTTCCTCTTGAAAATAAGCTTTAGCAATTGAGCTTTCAACTGGTGCATTGTTATATACATATTTCTTCAATTTATGAATGAATCTCTCAGAATGGGTATATATATCGAAACTTTACTAGACCTATAACATTAGCTGCATGTGGAAAATGTAATATCATATGTTCCATTTAGTCAAAGAAATATGAAGAGATTATTTTTATTGTTTTTAAATAACTAAAACAACATCTTCTTCTTGTTTTCTTAGTGAGTCGTAGTATTTTATCACTAAAAAAATGTATTGAAAAATATGATATGTCTATTATCAAATAAAAAATTATATAATTAATCAACCCTCTAAATATTATCATCATAATTCTGTACATTATAACATGACAATCATGACCTTTTAATCGGATAATATTACTATTCATAACACATCTTTCCAAAATGTAAGCAATGCCATTAAGAAGTCTCAAATATGAAATCCACTGAAAAAATAATAAGAGACACTATTTTGAAAGTGTATAATATTATTTTGGATTCATTAACCTCTATGATCTGACATTTTCAAATAGTTTAAGTTCTGGTCACCTGGAAATTTGGGCAAGAACTAATCAGGCCTTGACATTATCTTTGGTCTAACATGGTGTATCTAGATATATATGAAATAAATTATCAAAATAGTTCTTCTCAATATGAATGATATTAAACATGTGTTAGACAGAAAAATTGGACCAGTATTGAATATCCCCAAAAATGCTTGGTTTTATCGAAATGTGTTCTTTCCCAAAGGCATGAATTTTTTGTTGGAGGTCCATCCCTTTATATTGGTCCTCTTTAGAAATGTTATTTGTTCCTCCAAAAATAATGATCGGTTGGAATAAATCATTACTGATAGTCAATATAGCACGATTGTTTTCCATTGAAGATGATAAATGATTTATTCTATTTCATATATTGAGAACATGATTTTAGACCCTATGTACTTCATCCAGATAAAATTACATTTTTTAGGAAGTCACTAATCATCCACATCAATGGAGATTTTAATATGAAATTTATTTTCTAAACAACAACATTTATACTTACACCATTACTCCATGATGAATTTAAATCATAAATCAATGGTTTCAAATAAACTTCAATATTTCTTTTGGATGTCTTCGGATTAATAAGGTTAAAAATATATAAGTCTCATTCATCAATATCCATGGATCTAAATTGTATAGAGTTCTAATGAAATGACAACATCTGTACTGACTACCATAAAAACCAAATGAACATAAACCATCAATAAAAAGTCACAATCACACCTTCTAGGTTTCTAATGAAAAAAATGGAAGTGGCTAGTAAAAATGTTACCATAAATCACCACCATATGAATGAATCAGGTTTTGTGCCATGACATCATTGATGGTATGTTTTTCTAAAATATAAATGTTGCAACCTCGGTGTAAGGGGGAAATATCTCAACTATTTTACATGAATCGATCCAAACCTCCCAAGTTGTGGTTTTATATACCTCAATTGTCCACATGTGGGAAAACTATCCAATGATTAGTTTTAACCAGAATATATATTGAAATCATTTTCACATGAATGAATAATCTGATAACTAAGGCCGAAATTATGAACTGACCTCTTCCTCTCATAGTAATCTACAACAAACACATTCTTTCAGGTGAAGTTTTTTAACCAAAGAAAACATCCTATCAAAAATATTTTTTTAGATTGCTTTATCTAAGTTAATAGAAAAAAAATTTCAACCGCTTCTAATTTTCATATCTTACAACTAGGATATAATATATCCTGAGTAGACCTCAAAAACTCCTAAAATTCGGATGATTCCAACTCAAGAGTTAAATCAATATCATCATGAGTTTCTGTTTTTTGAATAAATGGACCTACACCATAATGTACTAATTTTTTAAATCATGATGGATCCAGAATAAAATTATTAGTATCTTTTATGGAACTTTATTCACCATGCTGATACAAAAACATAATCTGGTTGAATACCAAAACGCAATAAATGTCCCCCAATGTTGACAAATGTGTCAAACGTTCTTAGAGAACATTTTTTTACAAGGGCACATAATTGTGCGTTATGAAAAAATTTATGTTCTTGATGATGAAAATGATAAGAAAGATTCAACACCCTCAATATATATAGAATTGTAACCAGAACCATTTGAATTTTTGTGCTGATTTATCCAAGCAAGATCATCTAATAATGACTGTTGTCGACTTCATTATTCAATTTTTTTCTAAAAAATAAAAAATCATTACTATATTTAAATAAAATGAACTTAAAAAAACACTATCCAAAAAATAAGATAATTTATTATAACTACTTCCTAATAATTACCATTAATTAAGGGAGACACAATTTGAGTGGGATTGATGTCTCCTCTTTTCTCCCAGCACACATTTACATGCGACTTTCTCACACTGAAACCATAATTAAGAATCTTCTCAGAGGGACTCATATCTATTCTCATGCATATGGGAATGTATAAGCATACCTCATATTAGATTCATCATTGTAATATTAGTGAGATATAGATGCAAATAAACGATCCATCAGACGAAAGAGCCTCCTTTTCTTCAATGAATCGTTTTCTTGAAACTGTCACCACCTGGAAACATATGGAAAATGATGTCCTACGAATGCATATCCATACACATGTATAAAAGATTGGATATGCATATGTGGAAGCATATTTTTCAAAATTTTAGAGTCAGTGAGTGTTGAATGGAGTAGATTCATTATGAAAATGGAGTGCCACTAATCCACTAAAAATTGTGCCAAGTTATTACAATTTATTACAATTGATTACAATTGATTTTATTCCAAAATATTCCTTATTATTCGTAATTATTCTTAATCATTTTAAATTATTTCATATTATTCTTAATTATTCCAAATTGTTCCAAATTATTCCCAATTATTCCAAATTATTACAAATTATTCTTAATTATTCATAATTATTCTTATTTATTGCACTTTATTCTTAATTATTCGTTATTTTTCCTATAAATTCCTATATATTCTTATTTATACATATGCATTTTTTTTTATTCCTATTTATTCCTATTTATTATTATTTATTAATATTTATTACTATTTGCTTTTTTATTAATATTTATTGCTAATTATTACAGAATATAAATATTTATTACTATTTGTTTCTATTCATTACTATGTATTACAATTTATTTTTTATTTCATAATATTAATTACTAACTATTACATATTATTTTTATTAATTATTATTAATTACTATTTATTAATATTTATTTCTATTTATTACAATTTATTAATAATTATTAATAATTATTACAAATTACTACTAATTATTACTATTTATCACTAGTTATTAATAATTATTAATATTTAGTAATATTTATTACTAATTATTACTAATTATTAATATTTTTTTACTATTTATTCTAATTATTACTAATTATTACTAATTATGACAAATTATTAATAATTATTACTTTTTATTACTATATCATACTATTTATTATTATTTATTAATAATTTTTACTAATTTTTTCTAATTTTTACTGTTCATTACTATTAATTACTATTTATTACTATTTATTACTCTTTATTACTATTTATTACTTATTATAATTAATTATTACTAATTATTACTAATTATAATTATTATTACTTGTTATTACTAATTACTACTAATTCTAACTAATTATTACTAATTATTACTAATTATTAGTAATTATTTATAATTATTACCAACTATTAATAATTATTTCTAGTTATTAATAATTATTCCTAAGTATTAATATTTATTACTATTTATTACTAATTATTTATAATTATTCATAGTAATTACTAATTATTAGTAACTCTTGCTAGTTATTACTAATTATTAGTATTTATAAATAATTATTAGTATTTATTACTAATTTTAAATATTTATTTCTTATGGTAAATATTTATTACTATTTATTTAAAATTATTACTATTTTTTTCTTAATTATTACTATTTACCGATAATTATTATTCGTTGCCGGTATTTTTTACAAATTACCCCTAATTATTACTAATTAGCGTTATTTCTTATTAATTACTGCAAATTATAAATACTAATTTCTAATTACCACTAATTATTTACATACATTACTAAGTATCATCAATAATTTTTAATTACTTCTAATTAGTTAGAAATTTTTCTAATAATTTCAATTTATTATTACAAAATAATACACATGACAAAACAATTTAAATCCAATTTAATTAAAACTAGTCAACATTAATTAAAATTAATATTAAAATTGAAATAAATACTAAATAAAATAAAACAAAAATACCTTTAAACGTGATGTCTTATAGGTGTAGACTACATCACGACTTCTTCATAAAAAAAACAAACTCCGAAAAATTTTCACTCAAAAATTATATTTTAGAGAGAGGGAAAGTATGAATTGAGGAGAAGGATGGAAAAAATGGATGAGGGTATATATAGGTTAGATTAGTTTTGATGGTACTATTTATGACGAGACTCATCACAAATACCTTCAGCTGCATTAATCAATATCGGTGGTAAAAACCGTATTTGCAACGGGTCCTGTCACAAAATGTTTCCTACCGACACATTTTTACGATGGGACAACCTCGCATCACAAAAATTATTTACCATCTCCGTGTATTTGTGACAAGTCCAGTTGAAAAAACCCACCAGTGGACACACTATTTGCGAGGCGGAATTCCCCGATCACAAATAGTATTTACCGCCTCTCGATATTTGCGATGGGGGGTGCCTCCCCATCTCAAATACCCTTCCTATAGTTTGTCACACAAACCGCACCAAACCACGCCCAACTTTTTATGAAAAGACACAAAGTTCCATCACAAATAACTAATTATTTTTGTTGGGTCGACACCCTAGTCACAAAAAGATGTTTTTCACGTAGTGGAAGTTCTTCACAAAACCCCTTTTTTGAAAGCTTCTTCAAATCCCATATTAATAAAATTTCCGCATAAAAATACCATTTTCATTTAAGATCCCATTTTCAATCCCAATATACCCAAATAAACGAATAATGAAATTATTTTCATTTTTAATAACATTATGGTTTATAGAGGAATCCGAATATCTAACAATTGTTATAGAAGAATATAAGTTGTTGTCTCCATATATGTTAAAAAACATTTTTTCATTTTGTAGAGAAATTCAGATTCTACGAATAAAAATATTCCTTGAAAACATTGAGTTAAATTCAAGGATTTTTTCCAATCAGAAAACCTAAGTTAATATAATAACATTAAAAAAAAGTTTCAAAATTATTTCATCCAATTCATATCCCTTGAAAGGGGGATGGATTTCACAATCATATAATCTGTGGAAGATAAACAAGATTCATAAAAACAAAGAAATTAAGAATAACACATTCATACAAAAAATATGACTTTAAAATTTAGATCATTTCCATGTATGGAATGAGTGACATTAATGGATGTCATCTTTTGTGGAAAATAATTTGGAAATATCTTTCAAAAATCATTCTTGAAGAAACCATCCTTTCTTCTATTAAAAATAATTTTTAATAAATTAAACCATTTAATAAAAATTTCCATAAAAATATCTTGAAAAATTAAATATAAGACTTTAAATGATTTGGAAAACATTATTTCCTTCAAATCCTTTAAAATATGCTTCAAATAATTAAAATATCTTTCTCTATGAAAATAGTTTTCAAAACATATAATAAATGATTGAAAATGCTTGGAAAACAATTTTAATTGGAATAATGAGAAATGATCACGAAAAGTTTTGGATTACTATTTCTTTGAAAATACATTTAGAACATATAAAGATGTCTTGATGATATTTATGAAAAAAAATTCCTTGAAAACATAAAAAAGAAGAATGAAAAAAATTTAAAATCATTTCCATAAAAACTAATAAAATAAAGTTGAAAAAATTTTGAAAATAATTTTCCCTAAAATAATATAAAAAAATATTTCAAACCTTTTCAAAATAAATAAATGGAAAATATCATTTTTTAAATGAACCTTTAAATATGTAAATAATGATTCAAAATTTTGAAAGAGGATAAATTCGTACATGTCGTATGAGGTAAAAAGAATATTCCTTTTCATGGTATTGAGCTTAGAAAAATCCATTGTTTATAAATAAAAAATAAATTTTTTTAATATATTGTTAAAATAAAAAATGTAATTGTTTTTCTAATGATCATAAGATATTAGTTTAATATATTTGGAAACCCTTTTTAAGATAACAAGCTTTTCTGATCAAATAGATTGTATAGTTTGAATTTCTAAAAAATATTATGTTAACTATATTATGTACTGAAGAATAGAAATATGGTACCGATACATTTTTATATAATCAATAACCATAAGGTAAAAAGTTTCATGAACCTCTTGAGATTTTGTTTTTTCAATTTCCACAAAGGACGCCTAAACAAAAACCATCTTGAAAAGCGATGAGATAGTCTCAATAAAGTCTTATTACATAGTAACAAGGGATCATGCACTTAATTTAAGATAATGAAATTATATTAATCATAAAATTTCATGTAAATAATTATATTCATGATATAACATGTAAAATGGAAGTATATATACCTCAAAATAGAATATAGGTGCATAACAAAAAATGAGTCTCAATGAAGCCAAATCGAGACAATTTTTTTTCCGATTTGGTATCTTTTGAAAATAAAAAACCCATGAAATAAAGATCATAAAATGCATCTATTAATATACCTAAATTTAATTATAATATAAATATATTTCAATTTTGAACATTATATACACCCCACAAAATGAATGAGTGTAGATCATAACATGTATCTCTTAGAAATAAAATGTTATGTGAAATTCCTTGACCATGTGTCTTGAATCTCATTGTACATGTTCAAGACACATGTATAATAAATAAAAATTTATTTTATATATTTTACCGAACCATATTACAATATCTAATTCCATATATTATTTTATTATGACCATATATTACACTCTTGTTAACCATCCTATGTTATGATTTCACTTCAGGTAATATTTACATTGTTCTTCGTATGAGTCTCAATTTTTAGTATTTTAGTCCATATACATATATCATTATTAAAAAACCTAAAAAACGATATAAATATAATATATATCAATTATATTTTAATTATAATATTCTATAATATATATAAGTATGATACATAATACAATATTCATGGAGACGCTAGGTCATATGTATGCATGAACAATATTTCAATTTAATTGTCGTATCGAAAGAATGAAAGTAAAATACACACACATATATATATATATAATTATAAATGTATATTTTTTATATCTTATATAACATATATATTAACTACAAATATTTTTAATATAATCAATGTAGTGTATGAATGATTCATATCCCTTTGAGGGGGCGGTAGTCCAAGCATTCTCAAACGAAATTATCAAATTTACATAAGATTGAAAGAATAAAGGTATTTTATAAATAATAATTAATTAAGATTAAATAAATTATAAATATAATTTGTATAATATATAAATATATTTTATTTTATAATGGACACCATGATTTGTGGTAATGGAAAAATAAACAATCATCATTTCGTGAGGCAGTAATTGAGCGTATAAAAAAAATATGTCTGTTACCCATTAGATGGAGGTGTCTATATGTTCTGGACAAAAAAATTACATAAAAACATCATAGTATATATATTATACATTTTTTTTGTTATATAATCATAGAATAATGTGAGTGTGGGGTTGGAGAAGGGAAATAAATAAAAGTACTTGAGAAATAACGTTACCCCTTAATCGGGCAACTTCGTCTGGTTTGTGCCAAAAGGATTCCTTGGAAGGAATTACTTGTAACATCCCAAGTAATTAAAGAATAATATGTTTTCATATCTATGTCTGTATATGAATTATATATTGTTTTAGTGGCTTGAAATTAGAATAAATCTAATCTTAAGCAAACAATACTCTTATATTTTTTAAAGATTGTTTACCGCCATTTGATGGAAATCTATTTTTAAATCTAACTTTTGACAATATTATAAGATCTATTTGTCAAAATAATCTTATTCTCTAGAATTGGGACATTGAAATTTACTTTGGATAAATTTTTCTTATTTTTCTGATAATGCTCGTTTTTAATGAATAGTAAAAAATACTACATTTTACTTCAAAACTACTTTTTCATCTAATTTAATTATATGGTAAAATTTCATTTTAATTGGTTTTAAAGTGTAATTAGAATATTTTTTAACAATTTAATCCAATAGTGGTCGTTTGAATTAATTTTTCTTTGAAATTGAACATAAAAAATTATCAATCTTTAGAGAGATATTGTTTCTTAAAAACACGCTATTTTTTTTTGACAACGGGAATTATTTTTAAATTAATTACTGAAATTTATGTCATTGGAATTTGGTAAAATGGATTCCAGATTTTGAATCAGAATGTCTAAATTATTTAATTAAGAAAATTTTGTTTTTGGACATTATGAACAGTAACGATAGTAATTATCTTTAATTATCGTGATTAATTAGTAATCATGTAGTTAAAGGTAATAAAATAATATCATAATAATATAAAATGATGCCAAAATATGTCCAAATTTTCTTGTTTGAGTCAGGGCCAACCATGGAATTTTTTTTTACTGAGCTTGAGGGCCAATGGAGTCACATGGGGGTAATAGTGACATTTATGACATTATTTTTAAAAAAGAAGAGAAATATAACAATTGTTTGTATATCCTAAGTAAAATAATATTAATTTTGCTTACATAAATGATCTCATAAACAATAAATAGTCATTATAAATCTAAAAATATTTCCAACATCATGGTAATTTTTTTAAAATTGTATAACGTTAAATAAAAAACATTATTTACGACACCATGATGATGTAGTGATTTCCTCATTAATGAACGATTTAAATAAAATGGAATTATAAAGAACAATATAAGACATAAAATTTTCAAAGACCTACTGGATGGGTGGATTTCTAACCCTTATCAACTTATCAACAAAATATATCATTGTGGGACCTTTAAAATCCGAAAATAATTATATAATATCGTTACATTTCATGATTTCCCGAGGTGACCCCCATCCCTTTTATAGATGGCCCCAACCTCGACTCCCATACCCACACCTCTCATGACCTTGGCTCATCAAAACAATGCTAATATTATCTCTCATCATCCCTCTCTTAATACTAGATGCCTCACGTTGGGTAGAAGTGTTTCCAAGGAAACCTTTGGCTCAAATCAAAAAGAGTTACCATATTTAGATGTAATGTCTTCTCTCCAGTTTATTCCTTTTATTTTCATTATTCTCTCACCAATATCATCATGTTAATTTGATCCCATAATAACAACAGTATCCTCAATATACTAGGATGTTTTTTGAGATGGATTTTATTTAAACATACACACACCTTTGTCCAATGGTTAATGAACATACTGTTACTTAGGGTGGAAAATTATTGCATCACGAAACAATGATTGTTCAATATTATTTCAACACCTTTAATAATGTCCATTATGATGGAACTATATTTATATAAGATATATATTATATTTATTTCCACTCTATTTTTCATTTTTTTTATATTTAAAACGTACCATTATGCTTTTCATGTTATGTAAATGCGGTAATTTCATTTGAGGAAGTCTGGACTACTACCACCACAACTGATGTGACTCATTCATGCCAAACAGGGAATTTATAAATAATGTAATAAATGATGTTATTTCACCTATATAACATATATATTATAATGGAAATATTATATATATATATATATATTTCTAATTTAGTTTTAATTAATTTAATATGATAAATTAATGAATGTAGCGTTCATGTGTA
This sequence comes from Viscum album, assembly GCA_963277665.1. Lineage (NCBI taxonomy): Eukaryota > Viridiplantae > Streptophyta > Magnoliopsida > Santalales > Viscaceae > Viscum > Viscum album. Next base: position 92,563,972 of record OY728164.1, read on the forward strand.
TGTACGACCTACCGTCTCCAGGAATAGTGAATTTCATTTTTTATCTCCAAATGTTATGTAATAGTATAAAATGAATATATACTAGATATATATGATATTTAAATCATTAATTCCATTCTGGGGATGATGTACTTATAACTACATGGGAAATTATTTTCAAACAAGTTCATTTTTGACTCATGTACCGAACATCGACAAAACCTACGATATGAACTCACATAATTAACAATTTATTATAACATGATAATATTTTATATTAATTGAATAATAAACATTAATGGATGTAATTAGGAAATTATAAATTGACATAAGTTTATTATTTAGGAATATAAATAATGAACGATAACAAGTCGGACATGACCTAAGGGACTTCATCACAATCTCTTTTCGTTGATGCATACTTCAATTTATATATGACCTACATTTATTAGTTTTATAATAAACCATTTTTACATTTAATTTCATTCAAAATGATTCTTTTTCCAGGAATCATTTTCCTAAATGACAAAATAATTTTTTTGTCTCACGTATGCGGCGACAATGACTTCTCCGCACCCATGACCATTATTTGAGTTTCAGATTCCTCTACAAGCCTTAACTTATTAAATGAAATATAAATACCAAGTTTTAATTTTCATTTAGTTTGGTATTGATAATTTTTTTGATAATTTTTGGATTATATCAATGTATTGTATTGATATCTTGTAATTTAAATGTGGAAATGTTATGTTTCCTTTATGCATGTTTTATGTAATATGATTATGTTATGTTTATTGGGAAATGTTTATGAAGTCAGGTGGTTCTGTGATAAACTATGGGTGGGTGATCCCGAGATAGCTCTCCAATGCATTGGGTAACATGAAGGAGTTATCCACTAAGTTTTCTCCAAAGAGATTTAGGAAATATACTATGATGGGTATTCTAAACATAACCATGAGGGTTACTCCCTGCATAAGAATGTTATGAATTCCTCAAGTTACCTTTATATCTTATGATTTCTTTGAGTTATTCATAAATCATATGATTTCATGAGGTAAGTTCAAGTGCATACATTTTATGAGTAAAGTATGATTTTATTAATTATTATGTATACATTGACTAATGTTTTCGTTCCGTATTTTTATATCACTTATTGAGCTTTTTATGCTCGTCCCAAGTTTTTGATATGATTTTCACATGTCATGTGAATCGTACATGATTTTATGATAGTGTCGATGAAGTGTCAAGAAAGAGACCATGTATTATTTTAAATATGTTTCTTTTGGTGGAAAAAATGAATATTGTCTTTGATGTAACCACCTTGTTTAAATGTGTAATGTAATGCATGATTTGTGATCTAATTCTCTAAAACTCTAAACCTGAAAAGATCATCAATTTTAATTCTTAAAATAACCCAAGATTAATTTATGTTTAAGGCTGGGGACTTGTAGTTGGTATCAGAGGTCAGTTTAGATAACTTTAGGTGTTAGAATTATATTAAATGATTATACAAAAATATATTTTTTATGGTCAAATTGAAATTATATAGCATTTGAATATTACCATGTTTATTCCTATAAGACATGTTTTTTTAGAATGGTTTTCCATAGAGGAAACAAGGAAGCAGTGCTCGGAAGGAATAAAAAAGGAAATTACCTTCCAAATTAGCATCTTGAGATGGTAAGAATTGGAATTGAACAGTTTGTTGCAGTATTTGCGCATATGACTCAAGCAATAAATGGTGGTTGTATCCATGCACGAGATCAGCTAGATCAACCACATAGGAACATGTCAGTGGTGGACCATTAAATGAGGAAACATCCCCCATCATTTTGAGGATCATCTGACCATGTGCTACCTGAAGGCTGAATTAAAGCACTCGAGAATAATTTTTATGTCATTGGGTGTTCAGACAATAAAAAGGATAGTCTTTCTCTTTACCGTTTGGAGGGTGAAGCAGATCAGTGGAGGTCGATGATAAAAAATATTAGAGACACTGATGAGACTGATGCTCTTGATTGGGATGAATTCAAAGGTATGTTTCTTGATAAATATTTTCCTAAGGCTGTTCGAATTAGGATGGAAAAAAAATTCTTAGAATTGATCCAAGCAGATGACTTAGTGGCTGCTTAAGAAAAAAAGTTCACTCGATTGGAAATGTTTGCTTAAAATTTTATATGAGAGTATGATAGTAAAGTCAATCGTTTTTACTAAGGATTAAAGCCAAAATATTGAATGGAATTAGCTTCTCGTGAGCTCACATGTTATGAAAAGCTTCTTCGATGTGCTGAGAAGGGGGAAATGGAGTTTTCCAATGATCAAGTGTTCTATGACAACCAACAAAAGAAGAGACCTAGGTGGAAGGATAATGTTAAAAATCCTTCTAAATGGATTGATGGTAAGAAAACTATGTTTGAAGTTTGTGATAAATGTGGTAAAAATCATGCTGGGGAATGTCTTTTAAATTCTGGAAGGTGCTTATGATGTGGTATGATGGGACATAAGGCTTGTGATTTCACTGGAAAATATCAGGGTAACGTTAAGACCAAATTTGATGTACAATTAGTGATATGTTTTAAGTGAAATGAGATGGGTCATTATTCAGATGAGTGTCTGACAAAGAGCTCGAATGATGAGAAACTGTCATACTACAAGAAGAAAGGTGTGGTGAAATCCTTTGTATTTAATTCAAAAGATGTTGAAGTGTTACTAGGTACTTTTATTGTTTTTTCATATCATGCCAATGTGTTGGTTGATTCAGGGTCTACATATTCTTTCATCTATAAAATATTTCTGGTAAATTGGGAATTACATCTCAAGAAATGACTCCAGAACTTATGGTAAAAAACCGTGGGAAATTGATGAGGCAAAAGGAATTTATAATAATATTCCTATACTTATCTGTGGAAAGAAACTACTTTCAAATTTTATTATTTTACCTCTAGTAGATTTTGATGTTATCCTAGGTATGGATTGGATCTCTGTTTACCATGCTATGATTGATTGTAAAGCTAAAGAAGTTTCTTTTCAAAAAGACTTTTAGTTTGTGTACAAGAATGAACACTTACTGTTGATAACATATTAATAGGCAGAGAAACATGTAAATGATGGAAATGAATTTTACCATGATCATAGTTCTGAAAACAAAGGAATTGTTCAGATTAATGATGTTTCAGTGGTAAATGAGTATCCTGATGTTTTTCCTGATCAGTTTTCTAGAAAAATACTAGATCGGGATGTTGAATTTATTGTTGACATAGTGCATGATGCTAATACAATTTCAAAAACCCATTATTGAATGTCTCAAATTGATCTTTTAGAGTTGATGTAGAAATTGAAAAATTTATTAGAGAATGTTTTCATTCGACCTAGAACATCACCATAGGGTGCTTTTGTAATATTTGTTAAAAAGAAAGATGGTTCGATCATACTTTGCATTGATTATAGAGCATTGAATAACATCACTATTATGAAAAAATATTCTTTTCCTCAAATTGGTGATTTGTTTGATCAGATCCAGGGAGATCAATATTTTTCAAAGATTGACGTGAGATCAGGATACCATCAGTTGAAGTTAAAGGAAGCATATATTCTGAAGACCACGTTTCATAGATGATATGGCCATTATGAATTTGTAGTTATTCCTTTTGTGTTAACCAATGAACATTTTGTATTCATGGACCTTATGAATAGAATATTCCATGAGTTCTTGGATAAGTTTTTGGTTGTTTTCATTGCTGATATTTTGGTGTTTTCTAAATGTAAATAGGAGCATGAAAGTCATTTAAGGGTTATTTTTCAATCCATTAAAGAAAAGAAATTGTATGGGGAATTCAGAAAGTGTGTGTTTTGGTTGCATCAAATTTCATTCCATGGTCACATTGTTTCTAATGATGGAATAAGTGTTGATCCTGAAAAAAAAGGTTGTTGAAGAATGGCCAAGACCCATAAATATAATCTAGATTTGTAGTTTTCATGGTTTGGTAGGCGTCTACCAAAGTTTTGTTATAAATTTTGCAGGGTTGTCCATCCAATTGACTAAGCTAACTTGGAAGGGTATTAACATTATCTGGACAAAAGAATGTGATGATTCTTTTCAAGAATTGAAAAGAAGATGGGTGAATTCCCTAGTATTGTCACAACCTTCCATGAATGGTGAGTTTGTTATCAACAGTGATGCTTCTTTGAAGGGACATGGTTGCGTCCAAATGCATAATGGTCAGGTAATTGCTTTTGCTCCATGTCAGTTGAAAACTCATGTGATTAATTACCCTAAACATGATTTGCAATTAGATGTTGTTGTTTACCATTTAAAATTTTAGAGGCATCATTTGTATAGTTTAATGTGTGAAATATATACTGATCACGAAAGTTTAAGGTATATATTCACTCAGAAATAATTGAACATGAGACAGAGGAGATGGATAGAATTAATCAAGGATTATTATTGCACGATTCACCACGACCAAGGAAATAACGATAATGTTGCGGATTCTTTGAGTCGAAATCGTAATGATTCATTAACAATGTTATGTTTGGAACGTGATCCTTTGGTTAGGGATTTGATGAATTTTTTCTTGAAGTTGTTGGTGCAAGAAATTATTCTGTCTTATTTTAGGTATCAGTGAAATCTTCTATATCAGAGGGAATTAAGCAAGCATCGAATAAAGACAGTGAGTTGTAGAAAAAGGTAGGGTTGGTTAATAAGGGTATGTTACCTGAATTCAACATTGATAATGATTTTGTTTTGAGATTTGGGAAAATATTCTGTGTGCCCTATGATTCACAATTGAAGAGATAGTTGTTATGTGAAGCTCATAGTTCTTCATTTTCAGTTTATCCAGGCAGTACTTATATGTATAGAGATATTTAAGAGTATTACTGGTGGGATGGAATGAAACGAGATATTGCTGATTTTACTAAGTAGTGTTTGAATTGTCAACAGGATAAAGCAGAGGGGAACTTACCGAAAGGGATAATTCAACATTTACCAGTGCCAGAGTGTAAATTGGAGAATATATCCATGGACTTCATTGTGGGATTTCCAAAGACACATTGAGGTAATAATGCAATATGGGTTATTGTTCATTTCTTGACTAAACATCCACATTTCCTCGATATACGAGATACTTTTTACCTAGATCAACTTTATCAATTATATCATAATTGGATATTCATGGTACATGGAGTTACACTCTCTATTGTCTGTGATCGTGATGCCAGGTTCACTTCTATCTTTTTGAAAGGCCTTTGGAAGTTGTTGGGTACTGAATTAAAATTTAGTATGGATTTTTATCCTCAATCAGATGGGAAGTCAGAACGAACAATTCAGACATTGGATGATATGATACATACTTGTTCAATGTATTATCAGGAATGTTGGTACCAAAATCTTTCATTGGTTGAGTATTCTTATAATATCAGTTTTCATTCTAGTATACAGATGTCACCATTTGAGGCATTATATGGGAAGCAGTGTCCAACTACAACTTTTTGGGATTATGTTGGTGAAAGGAAGTTGAATGTACTAGAATTGGGAGAAGAGATGATAGAAAAAGTTCAGCTAATATCTAAACACATGAGAGAAGTTCAGAGCAGGTAGGAAAGTTATGCGGACAACAAGTGGAAGGATCTCTCTTTTGTGGGAGGTGATCATGTCTTCCTCAAAGATTCACCATGGAAAAGTGTGATGCGATTTGGTAAGAAATGAAAGATGAGTCCAATGTTCATTGTACCATATGAAATTCTAGATATATTTGGATCAGTTGAATACCAAGTGGATTTAACTATGATTTTATCTCACGTACACAACATTTTTCATGTTCCAATGTTAAGGGAGTACATGCTAGATCCATCTCATACGTTCAGTCCAGAGGAAGATCATCTAGAAGAGAATCTATCTTATAAGGAACAACCTATCTAGATTTTTGACCATAGGGAAAAAGTGTTGAGGAATAAAGTGATTCTTCAAGTAAATTTGTTGTGGAAAAACCACAAGATTGAAGAGACAACATGGAAATATGAAAATTCAATGAGGGATAAATACCCCCACTTATTTGAAAAGTATATAAATTTAGGGGACACAATTTCTTAAATGGGGGAAGGATGTAACATCCCACGTAAGTAAAGAATAATATATTTTCATATCTATGTCTAGTTATGAATTAGATAGTGTTTTAGAGGCTTGAGATGAGAATAAATCCAATCTTAAGCATATAATACTATAATATTTTTAGAAGACAGTTTTAACACCTTTTGATGGAAAACCATGTTTAAATATAAATTTTGCCAATTTTATATGATTTATTTGTCATAATAAACTTACTATTTATAATTGGGACATTTAAATTTACTTTGGATTAATTTTTTGTATTTTTCTGACAATGTTAATATTTTAATGAATAGTAAAAAGTACTGCATTTTACTTCAAAACTGCTATTTCATCTAATTTAATTATATGGTTAGATTATATTTTTAATCGATTTTAAAATTTAATTAGAATATATGTTTACCATTTAATTTAATAGTTGTCATTATAATTAATTTCACTTTGAAATTGGACATAAACAATTGTCAATATTTTGATTGATATTGTCTCTTAAAAACACGATATTTGTTTTGACAAAGGAAATTATTTTTAAATTAATTTCTGCAATTTCTGTGTCTGGAATTGGTTAAAATGGATTCCATAATTGGAATCATAATGTCCAAATTATTTAATTAAGGTATTTTTCTTTCTGGACATTATGAATTGTAACGATGATAATTATGTTTAATTATCTGGATTAATTAGTATTCTGGTAGTTAAGGGTAATAAAATAATATCATAATAATATAAAATTACCCCAACATGTGTCCAAATCCTCTTTTTTGAGTCATGTATGACCATGTGATTCTTTTTACCGAACTTGAGGTCCCATGGAGTTACATTGGTGTAATAGAGACAATTATGACATTACTTTTAAAAAGAACAGAAATATAACAATGGTTTGTATATCCTAAGTAAAAAAATATAATTTTTTTTACATAAAAGATCACTTAGAATATAAATATTAATTTTAGAGCTAAAAATATTTCCAACATCATGGTATTTTTTAATAATTTGTAGACATTAAATAAATAAATTTATTTATGACACCATGATGATGCTGTGATTACCTCATTAATTCACGATTTTAATAAAATGAAAACATACGGTAAAATATAAGACATAATCTTGCCTAAAACCTATTGGATGGGTGTATGTAGAACCTTTATCACCTTATCCTAAAAATATATCTTGTGGGACCTTTAAAATCCAAAACTCATTTAATAAAAAAGTAACATTTCAAGAGTTTCCAAAAGTGACCCTCCTCCCTCTTATAAAAGGCCCCCACCTCTACCCCTTACCAACACCCCTCAAGCTCTTGGATCATCCAAAATCTGCTCATATTATCTCTACAAATTCCTCTCTTACTCCTAGAAACAACAATTTGGGCATAAGTTTTTCCAAGGAATCCTTTGGATCAAATCAAAAAGAGTTACCTGATTTAGAGGTAATGTCTTCTTTTGAGATTCTTCATTTTATTTTCCTTCTTCACTCACCACTATCTTATTATTATATTAACCCATAATAAAAATAGTATCCTAAATATACATGGATGTTTTTATGAGAAGTATTTTAATTACACTTACACTCACCTCTGTCTAATGGTTAAGGAACATACTATTTCTATGGGAGGCGAATTACTGTCTCAAAAAACGATGTATGTTCAATCTTATTTTAACACCTTTAATGGTGACCATTATGATGGAACTATTTTTATATATTATATATATTATATTTAATTCTGATATAGGCTTATGAATTTTATATTTAAAACATACCATTATGCTTTTCATGTTGTGAAACTGTGATAATTTCATCTAAGGAAGTGTGGACTACAGCCCCCTCAAGTGATGTGACTCGTTCATGCCAAACATGGAATTTATAAAGAATGTAATTAATTAAAATATGTAAACTATATAACATATATATTATACTAGAATTATAATGTATATATTTCTCAGTTAGTTTTAATTCCCTTAAAATGAAAATGAAATGAAAGTAGCGTTCATGCGTACGTACGGCCTACCGTCTCAATGAACAGTGTATTTCATTTTTTATCTCAGAAAGTGTTATGTAATAGTGTAAAATGAATATATACTTGATATATATGATATTAAAATAATTAACACCGTTCTAAAGATTATGTACTTATAACTACATGGGAAATTCTTTTCAAACAAGATCATTTTTTAGTCATGTACCGAACACTGACAAAACGTATGATATGAACTCGCATAATTAACTAATTATTATAACATTATAATATTTGATATCAATTGAATAATATACTTTAACATATTCCCTTATGTAATTATAAATTAACCTATGTTTATTATTCAGGAATATAAAGAACAAACGTGAACAAGTCGTACATGAGGTAGGGGACTTCATCTCAATCTCCTTTCGTTGAAGCATACATCAATTTATAGACGACCTTCTATTATTCATTGTATTATAAACCCTTTTGACATTTAATTTTATTAAAAAGGAATATTTTTACATAAAGGGATTTACTAAATGACAGAAGTAATTTTTTTTTCTTACGTATGGGGCGAAAATGACTTCTCCCCCTCCGTGACCATTATTTGTGTTTCGACTTCCTCTACAAGCCTTACCATTATAAATGAAAAATAAATACCATGTTATAATTTTCTTTTATTTTGGTATTGAAAATGGTTTTGATAATGTTTTGAATATATCATTTTTTTATTGATATCTTGTGATTAAAAAGGAGAAATTTTATGTTTCCTTTATGCATGTTTTATGTAATACGATTATGTTATGTTTCGTGGGAATTATTTATGTAGTCGGGAGGTTATCTGATAAAATAATCATAGGTGAGCCTGAGATAGCTCTCCAATTCATTAGGTAATGCGAATGAGTTAAACGCTAAGGTTTCTCTAAAGAGATTTAGGCAATATACTGTGATGGGTATTCAAATATAATCATGAGGGTTACTACCTATGTATGAATGTTATGAATGCCTCATGTTACTTTTATGTCTTATGATTTCAATGAGTTATTCATAAATCATATGATTTAATGAGGTATGTTTAAGTGATTATGTTTTATGAGTAAAGTATGATATCATTTATTCTTATGTATATATGGAATAATGTTTTCATTCTTTATTTTTATATCCCATACTGAGCTTTTTATGCTCATCCCATGTTTTTGAAATGCTTTTCAAAGGTCAAGGGAAATGTACATGATGTGATGATTGTGTCGAGGAATTTTCAAGAATGATACAATGTTTTATTTTAAATATTTTTCTGTTGGTGGAAAAAATGAATACTCTCTTTGATGTAACCACCATGTTAAAATGTAGAATGTAACGCATGATTTATGATCTAATTATCTAAAACTCTAAACCAGAAAAGATCCTCAATTTGAATTCTTCAAATAACCTATGATTAAGTAATTTTTAAGGCTGGGGCCTTATATAATTCTTAGGGGAATTATTATAGGATGAAGGTATGGATTATGGTATTTTTATTGGAAATATATTTCTCAAACCTAATATTATTTATATATTTGAGTATGTTGAAGAGGTGGTTGCCTTTCATAGGGAAGGAAACGACTCACTTTGAAATTTTTTTAAAACGGGTTAGGTGTCCACATGTTCATACCTATAAAAAGTAATAAAACAATGAAAAAAATAAATAATTTATTTTTTATGGCAGAAATATGTCTATCTAGTGGGTTTTGGACTACTTTATAAGTTATTTTGACCGATACATTAATTTGTATTTAATAATTATGCTTAACTATACCCTAATTGATGTGATAAATATTAATCACTTTTACTATTATTTTCATCAAAAATAAAGTTGATAGTGTTAGAATCTAAATATTATATTAATTAAAATGGTTTATATATGTTTTTTATATTATATTTACAAAAATAGAAAATTGCGATTAATGAAAATGTCATAGATGATATGAAATTTTAAGGTTTTAAAGTTAAAAGAAGTCCACATATTAATTAAGTTCTTACATACTATTTCGAAGTTAAATTGATTATAATGACCCAAATATTATTAATAAATTTCTTATTGATAAATTGTAACCTAAAAAATTTAAAATATAATTTAACATTAATAATTATTTAAACTGAAAGGAATTTTTAACTAAATATTTTTTCACCAATCATAAAAAAATAATGTTTCTTTGTTGAAATCCATAACATTCACCCAATGATAATTAAAAATTTTGAAACATAAAAATGTAGTTTATATTAGAAAATTAAATTTCAATATTTGTGTAAAATTTATTTCATTATTAAAAGTATTTGATTCTGGAAAATAGTATTTTGAAACAAAAAAATGACTTACCAAAAAATATATATTTTATTATCAATTTGTATTATTTCAATAAAAGGATTTTTAAAATATTTGAAAATTAGATATTAATATTCATTTCAGTATGTACAATGGATAGGTTATACTTATATTATATTAAATGTTATTAACAAACTGATTCATCATTGAAATTATTTGTTCTGTGTATCATAGGCCATGTAGATGTTGCGTGTAGCACAATCCATGTTGGTATTGTGTGTAGTGATGAAAACATAGTTCTGTGTGAAAGTAGTTTTTGATGTATTTTTTTAATTTATATATATATAATACTATTTCCAGTGTAATTTGAAATGAAAAATATCCAAAAAATAAATTAATTTGGAAAAATAATTCACAAAATATCAGGGTGTTACAGAAATGGTATGATAAAACTACATAAAAAGTAAAATAAGGGATATATCAATGATAAAATAAACAAATAATAATTATTATCATATGATAACATGATAATGAAATTTTTAGAACATACCCTATATAAAATATTTAATAATTTTGAGTCATGTGATAAAACATGACAGTTCATAAGACATTTATCATATAGGAATCAATTAACATGATACAAGAGAGTATAACATTAGTATATAGGTTATTTTAGTGGAATACAAATAGGTATTGAATCTAATTTCAATTTTATTATATTCAAACATCCATGACACCATAAGTGGGTTTTCTTCACTCTGCATTCTATCATAATAGTAGGGGTCCATCCCAAAGACTGTCATAGTGGATAATGTCCCTTACTAAACTATGATTAATCACCATTCTATTCCAACTTCTGTAATGAGATTTCAATATTTACTCAATTTTATAAAGGGATATATTATTCCAGGTCTATACACCACATAATAAAAATAATACATTTATTCTCATGAGATCACAAACCATTCATCATAGAGAAACCAATGGAATGGAAATATGTTTTATAGACATTTCATCACAAAATTTTATCATAAACCATAGAAATGAAATATGTTTTATATATGTTACATCACAACATAATTATCTCATGGGATGGAAATTGGTTTCACAGAATCATTTATTAGTCATTATAATCATAACCCATACAAATAATGAAATTGGATGGTATAATTGGATTATATCCATAGAAAAGCATATGTGAAATCATAGTAATTCATCATAGATGAACGAACCTTTAAACAATATCTAGAATATTTCTCGAGGAATGTAAACCATTCAATTTTAAATCACAACCTTAAAATATAAAAAAATCATAATTTTTAGAGAAACCATTTCCATTTAATGTATCCCTGAAAAATTGTAATGGAATCATCAAATAATTGAGTTTTCATGATGACAATAACATCCTTTCATGATTTTTTATTTACAAGAAATAATTATTTTTATGCATTTATTAATTAATGTCAAAATGTATATTTTTTGGAAAGAAGAAAATTATTTTTAATTTCATGTAATATTATGTCATGGGTATATGTGACTTTAAATAATAATATGATTATAAAATAATTCATGAAAATATATTTAGAAAACATGGAATTAAAGTAAAAATAATTTTTGACTGAAAAGTAATTTATTATTGATTTTTCCTTAAAAACATTTTTTTGGTGTCTTGAGTATGTAATGAGATGAAATTGAATTGAAAAAATTTATTAAAGATAATAAAAATAGTATAATATCATTTTTTATATTAATGAGAGATAGATCATGAAATTTCATCATTGTAAAATTGTTCCAAAAGCATCTAGGTAAACAATGATATTATTACATAAAATCCTTACATCATTCGTAACTTATGAATAAAAAGCACATAGAATAGAAAAACAAATTTCATATTGTTATGAATATGAATATAATATTCAGGATAATTATCAAAAAATAAATTCATCGGATGTACATAGACCATATAAAATAATGAGGTGGTGAATATGGTATGTGTCTCACTTAAGTAAACATAAGATGAAAAGTCCCTACATCAATGACCAATTGCTACAAAATACCTGTAAAATACTATATAGTAAATTTATATTTATTATAATTCTATACTACTATTATATATTCACTTATAATATCATATATGACAAACATATTTTATTTAGACCCCCATTTATTAATAACCCCTTATTAAAATCATCATTTATGGTTGACAATTTTTTTTGTCATAAGGTAGTTCTGGTTTTTGACATTGATCATGGTTAAATAATCACTAGAATGTGAATAATTACAAAAATATGAAATTTATTAATTATATATATATATTAATACATAAATGTGAGAGATAGAAAAATATATTTAACCATTGTTGATGACTGTAGGCCATACGTACACTTGAATACTGTTTTTTATTTTGAACAAATGGAATGAATGAAATGTAAATAATATTTGTTACCTTAAATTTAATTTTTATTTCGTTTATATCTCATATAATAATTAAGTATATATTTGTTTCCATCCATGTAAATTTGAAATGAAAAAATAATCTCAATGTTTCGTGGAGGTATTAGCCCACACATAAGCACATTCTATGTTATTGTTTTCTAGTGGATTGCAAGAAGGTGGATAATGGTTTTTAAATTATAATATTAATAAAATAAAATTTAATATACTTATTTAATAATTTTATAATATATATAACATAAATATGGGAATAAAATAATAAATGTAATTGAAAACAATTAGATATGATTTAAACCTCTTTCTTGAGAAAGCATATATAGATTAGAATATTGTAAACGCCCCGACCCCAGTTACCCAGAGTCGGTGCATTATTGCGTAACATTGGCATGATCACAAAAGATCATTTCTTGAAAGACCGATTAGTTTAGTAGCCTTGGAAACACTAAATACATTTATAAATGTTACATTACATCGTAAAGTGAAAAACTACAATAACAAAGTCTCCATAGTCTACACTCATATCCTCTTCTGACTATCCCTGCAGGTCATTCATAAAATACTTCTTCACATCCTGGAAAATATTAAAACATTGAAAGGGTTGAGCTCAGATACTCAGTAAGGATAACAATATAGCGTAAGCTTTCATAAATAAACATAAACATTTAAGGCAATGTATAACTAAAACAAAAGCCTTTAAAACATTAAGTTCAACATAATATGGAAAAAGTAAAATGTGATAATTCCATTTACTTCTTCACATGGATATTCTACTGGTCGAATAATCACATGCAATATCAATAACCACTTTCATAATGATGGAATGCATAATGCCAGACTATCATAACCGCATATCCAAGGCCTCGTGCCAATACTACAAATAAGATTTTGCCAAGGCCTTGTGCCAAGATTGTAGTTTGTCTCATGAGACATGTCGATGCATCGAGAAGCTATAGCGGGCTCCACCCGTCACTTATTAATTCCAATGCATTCCTCATATGAACAGGTTTAAAATTATCATAAACCATAACATAATCGTATCACATAAAACATGCATAAATGAAACATTACATTTCCACATTTCAATCACAAGATATCAATACAACACATTGATATAATAAATCACTCTCAAAACCATTTTTAATACCATAATAAATGAAAATAAAAACTTTGTATTTATTTTTCATTTAAAAAAAAGTTATGGCTTGTAGAGGAATCCGAAACTCAAATAATTGTCACGGCGGCGGAGAAGTCGTTGTCGCCGCATACGTAAGAAAAAACATTACTTTTGTTGTTTATTAAAAACTCTTCATATAAAAATATTCCTTTTTGAATAAAAGTAATAGTCATAGGGTTTTATACACCGTATAAAGGAAAATTGTGTATAAAAAAATATGCCTCAATAAAAGGAGATTGAGACGAAGTCCATTACAAAGAACATTTTTTGAATAAAATAGATCTATTATGTGTATTCACTATAAGTACACATAAATAAAGTACAAATACAAGATTGGACATAATAATATCATGACATAATTTGAAAGTAGTAGATTAACCCAAAGAATAGAAATTGGGTTAAGAAGTTCCCTTACCTCATGTCCGACTTGACTCGACCACTCTTTAACCTCCAAAATAATAAACTAGAGTTAATATCTATTTTCTTGAGAACCTTTTTCATGTTCATTATCTCTTTTATATCACTTATTACAATGTTACTAAAATTATGTAGTCATTTAAGTTAATAACGGTCGTTTTGTCGATCTTTGGGACTTGAGGCAACCATAAACATCTTATAATTAGAAGTAGTTTATATGGTAGAATATCCAATATCTACATAATTATATTCCTGATGTAGATATCATATATATCCATTATATCCAGTATTTATATATGCATTTATAATATTACATAACATTTAGAGGTAAGAAATGAAATGCACCGTTCATGGAGACGGTATGCCGTACGTACGGATGAATGCTGTTTTCATTTCTATTTCTTATTTAATGGAATGAAGTTATAATTATATAAAGGTATAATATAATTCCAGTATAATATAATGTCTAATACCATTTACACCATCCTTTATACATCCCACATATGTCATCAACGATTCAAATCACTTTGAGAGGGCGGTAGTCCGCACTTCCTAAAATGAAGATATCACATTTACCCAAAATGGAAACCATAAAGGTATGCCATAAATGAAAAATACAGAAGCTTAATTAAAACATAAACATATTATATATCATAAATAAATATATTGACATCTTAATGGCAACCTTTGAAGGTGTTATGTGAGTGTTGAACAATCATCGTTTCGTGAGGCAGAAAATTCACCCTCCACAGAAACAATATATTCTTTAACCATTAGATGTAGGTGTGTGTAAGTGTAGCTCGAATCCTTATTATAAAAACATCCTAGTATATTTAAGATATTGGTATTGTTACAAAATAAAGTAATAAAAAGAGTTTAATGGGTTGAAGAAGAATAATAAAACAAAATAACATAAGAGAAGACATTACCTTAAAATCGGGTGACTCTTTTTTGATTTGAGCAAAATGATTCATGGGAAGAATTCTTCCCAAAGTGAGGCTTCTAATAGTAAGATAGGGAAGTTGGGAGAGTATTTGGAAAGAGTTTGGCCGATCCAAAAGGATTTTATTGTGCGAATAATGTGGTTGAGGTGGGGGACTTTTATAAGAGGAGAAGAGGGGCACTCTTGGAAAGATTGAAATGTTACTTTATTATAAAATGAGTTTCGGATTTTAAAGGTCAAAAAATTATATATTTCGAGGATAAGGTGATAAGGGTTCAAAATCTACTCATCCAATAGGCTTTGGACAAGTGTATTTCTTATATTTTACATTATCCATCCATTTTATTAAAATTGTTAATTAATGAGGTAATAGCTTCATCATTATGGTGTCATAAATAATACAATTTATTTAACATCGAAAAAATATAAATGAATATCATGATGTAGTAAATCTCTTTATCTTTCTAATGAATATTTATAGTCAAAAATATGACTTGTATAGCACTATTTAAAAATTGTTTTAGTAAAACAACTCATGTTTGTGACATTTTTATTTTAACATTAAATAAAAAGTTTTTAATGTCATTTTACTACCAAAGTGGCTCAATGGGGTCCCCAAGTTTACCCATTGATTGTATTGGTCGGACATGACTCATACAATTAGTTTAGGCCATGTGTCAATGTCATTTAATATTATTATAACATTGTCTTTACCTTAAATTACACTAATTACCTTTAATCACGATTAATTAATGTTAAAAGTTTCTATTCACCAAAAAATTATTTAAATCCCATTTAACCACATTTTAATTCCTAATGAAAACCATGTATGTATGATTTTGTAAAATCAAATCACAGAAGTGGTAATGTTTCATTTAAACGAAAAATCAGTTTTTTAACTACAACTTAGTGGTTTCACTATTCATCAAAAATTGACGTTTTTAAGAACAATGCCAATATTTCACCCTAATCTAGAATTTATATT
The DNA here is from genome assembly GCA_963277665.1 of Viscum album. Classification (NCBI taxonomy): domain Eukaryota; kingdom Viridiplantae; phylum Streptophyta; class Magnoliopsida; order Santalales; family Viscaceae; genus Viscum; species Viscum album. The sequence continues at coordinate 92,580,292 of OY728164.1, forward strand.
AAAAATTCAAAAATTATTTATATTTTAAAAGATTCCAAACATATAATTTGCATTAATTAATTTTACAATTAATTCCCGCTGTCACAACAAATAGTGTGTTTTTAAGAAACAATATATATCAAAAGACTGAAAATTGTTTATGTCCAATTTCAATGTTAAATTAATTATAATGACCACCATTGGATAATATGGTAAAAATATATTCTAATTATACTTTAAAACCACTAAATATTATAATTTATCACTATAAATTATTTTGATTGAAAAAGTTGTTTTTAATTATTTTTCACTTTTCAAAAAAAAATTGTAAGTTCTCAGAAAAATCCCAAAAATTCAATATAGGATAATTTTGATATTCCGAATCCAAAAATGAACTCCATTTTTAAATATAATATATATATAATTTCAAAAAGTGGGTATTACTATTCATAATGGCTATTTTGATTGGTCGCAGTGTGTTAGAATCTCGAACATGCGTACAATGCAAGCTATTGCATTCATGAAAGAGAAGCGTATAGTGGAAGCTCGGGGTGTTACATTCTCCCCTCCTTCAATAAATTGCTTCCTTGCAATTTGAAATTTTTCTTTGAAAATAAAAGGTTTAAAATAGAAAATACCTTTGTGGAAAACCCAAATCACAAATGGGGTTAATAAAAATACAACATTAAAAGAAAGAAAGAGAGGCACAAAGGTCACCCAAGATAGACCATACTATGATTATATGAAAATATCGATATGGAGGAAGAACAAACCATCAAGGTCTAATGGGGAGTTGTAGAAAAAAGTATTATGAGAAATTTAATCACAAGAAAATCTCAAACTTGTGATTGGTTAATCGCTCATTGACTCCACAAATGGAAAAGTTAACAGACAACATTTTTGTTTTAAGTTACCTTTTATAATGTTGAGTAATTTATTTAGAAGATTTACTAAGAATGTAAGGGAATATTCATTCTTTTCATGTAGGATTTCATTATTTGATAAATTTTTACCACAAACCCATGTTATACTCTAAAAGGTAATAGAACTCAAAAATATTCTATTTATCATAATTGTATAAGGTTCCAAATATTAACACATACCATTTAGATTAGGAAAACTTTTTTGTAATAACCAGGGACTTCCTGTAGGCTAGTGGTAGGTAATAAAGGCCCGTCGCACTATGGTTGGGGGTTCAATTCCTGCAGCTTTGTCCGACTCGATGGTTTATCCCCCGACCTGCTGGTTGTCCTTTTCCTAAAAATACTATATTATAATATTCAAAAAGTAATCTTCAAAAATGTTTTAACTTTAAACAATACTATCCAAGGTTCAACTTAATCCATTCAAACCTTTATAGTTATCCATAATACCTCTACCCTTCCTTTTTCTAAATGTTCTCTAAATTCCAAAATCAATTGTAACATTAGATTCCCCAAACAAAGTAATGTTTCTCTTATTGTCACATACTAAATATATGATTACCTTAATCATATTAAAACCTTAATGAAACAACAAGTACTTTAGTAAAATCCTTATATATATCACATTATCCATATAACCAGAATATAATCCTTGAGTCCAAAATCACCAATACATTAATTATTCCACTTCAATTGTTGTAATAACATAATATTGTCCTTGATCCCTTGGCCTTTTCTGAGGTATGTTTCCCTGATGCTTAGGACATTCATTTGAATAATGCCCAATTTCCCTACAATTGTAGCATTCAACATTGATAGACTCTTTCTTTCCCTTGCAATCCCGAGCCTGGTGAGCTTTTTTTCCACATTTATAACAAACTCCCATTCCTTTTAGGCAAGTACCAGGGTGATTCTTCCTAGAATTATTGCATAATGGAAAATCATTATTTTCCTTTTTCCCTTTATATTTCTCTTGTTCCACAATTCTCTTCTTCTCTTGCATTATTTTATTGTCATAAGATATAGAGAATTCCTTTTCTATCTTGATAGCACACGATACTATATCTTCGTATGTTGAGAAAGATTTTGATACTAATGCTCGACTAAGAAACGATTTTAACCCCTCAAAGAAATGATCGTTCTTACTTCATGGGATACGTATATAATCTGTAGCATGCCTCGCTATCCTTATAAAGTTAGCCTCATACTTTGCAACATTATCATCCTCCTTCTGCCTCAGACTCAGAAATTGCCTTTCCATATCTTCTCGATGGTCATGTGGAAAGTATATTTCTATTAAAATTTCCTAAAACTCCCTCCATTCAATAATTTATACTTCATCATATTCCTTTGTGTTTTGAATCAGCGACCACCATTGATCGACATCTCCAGTGAGGCGGTAAACTGCAATGATGACCTTCTCCCTTTTGCTACTCCCCAAGGCGTGGAATATTTTCTCAAAGGAGTTTATCCATTTCTCAGATACTAATGGATTTTTACCCCCGTTAAATGTTGGTGGTTGTTTCCTCATGAAGCGGTCTGAAATTGATCCCCCACGTTGTGGATCAGGGTGCTCCATACGTGTAAGGTTATTATTCATATCCTGAGTGAGTTGTCCCAGTATGGTAATAAGTTGATCAGCACCAGTTGTATCTCCAACTCCACAATAATTATCTTGAGCTGGAGGGAAATCCCTACACGGAGTGCGTGCATTGATACGGTTTCCATTCCTCCCACTAGGTGCCATTTGTAAACAATGGAATAAACTAGATTAGTTTATGAATTAAAATACATAATTCTATACTTGTAGAGCACTTAACATAAATTTAACTATTTATGGATATAATCCATATTCATAAAAATGTTTTCTTTGAAGAAGTATGTACTCATAATCCCTTCATAATGGTTTGTAAAGAAAATTATAATTGTCCTAAGCATATCCCCTGGGAGTGTCGTTACCAAGAGTGCAGCAAGGCCCATTGTTGTGCACCAATTCCCGTTCGAGTCTATCTCAAAGCGGTGTTTTCGGGTTTTACCCCTAGGTACATTTGTGCCAGAGCCGCCTCTACCTGCTCGTATCCAGACAAAGATGCATTGCTCGGAAAACTCACAAAATATCTATAACACCAAAATTATAGGAAGATATTCTATACTAATCCTCAAAGTCTATCTTAGGGTTATGTGCTCTAATCAGAGTTTATCTAAATCTAGCATCCAAGGTTAGTACTAAACAACCTCTAATACCAACTCTAAATTCCCCAACCCAAGTTACCCAGAGTCGGTGCATTATTGCGTAACATAGGCATTATCACAAAAGATCAAGTCTCGAAAGACCTATTAGTTTAATAGCTTTGGAGACACTAGATACATTTATAAATGTTACATTACATCATAAAATGAAAAACTACAATAACAAAGTCTCTATAGTCCACACTCATATCCTTTTTTGACTATCCCCACAGTCATTCATAAAATACTTCCTCACATCCTGGAAAATATTAAAACATTGAAATGGGTGAGCTCAGATCCTCAGTAAGGATACCAATATAGAGGATGCTTTCATAAATAAACATAAACATTTAAGGCAATGTATAACTAAAACAAAAGCCTTTTAAACTTGAAGTTAAACATAATATGGAAAAATTAAAATTAGATAATGCCATTTACTTCTTCACATGGATATTCTAATGGTCGAATAATCACATGCAATATCAGTAACCACATTCATAATGATGGAATGCATAATGCCAGACTATCATAACCACGTAGCCAAGGCGTCGTGCCATGACTACAAATAAAATTTTTTCAAGGCCTTGTGCCAAGACACTAGTTTGTCTCGTGTGACCTGCTGATGCATCAAGGAGCTATAGCGGGCTTCACCCGTCACATATTAAGTCCAATGCATTCCTCATATGAATAGGTTTAAAATTATCATAAACCATAACATAATCGTATCACATAAAACATGCATAATGGAAACATAACATTTCCATATTTCAATCACAAGATATCAATACAACAAATTGATATAATAAAAAACTCTCAAAATATTTTTAATTCCAAAATAAAATAAAATTAAAACATATTATTTATTTTTCATTTAAAAAAAAGTTATGGATCGTAGAGGATGCTGAAACTCAAATAATTGTCACTGCGGCAGAGAAGTCATTGTCACCGCATACGTATGACAAAACATTCCTTTTTTTGTTTAGTAAAAACACATCGTATAAAACGATTCCTTTTTGAATATAAGTAAAAGTCAAAGGGTTTTATACACCATATAAAGGAAAATTGTGTATAAAACAAAATATTCCTCAATGAAAGGAGATTGAGATGAAGTCCCCAAAAAAGATCATTTTTTTTGAATAAAATAGATATATTATGTGTATTCACTATAATTACACATAAATAAATTACAAATACAAGATTGTAAATAATAATATCATGAAATAATTTGAAAGTAGGAGATTAACACAAAGAATAGAAATTGGGTTAAGAAGACCCCTTACCTCGTGTCTGACTTGACTCGACCGCTCTTTAACCACCTGGATTATAAACTAGAGTTAATATATACTTGATTAAGAACCTTTTTCAAGTTCATTATCCCTTTTATATCACTTATTTCAATGTTTCAAAAATTATGTATTCATTTAAGTTAATTACGGTCGTTTTGTCGATCTTTGGTACTTGAGTCAACCATAAACTTCTTATAATTAAAAGTTGTTTATGTGGTAGAATATCCATTATCTCAAGAATTATATTAATGATTTAGATATCATATATATCCTATATATCCAATATATACATGCATTTGTAATATTACATAACATTTATAGGTATGAAATGAAATGCACCGTTCATGGAGACGCTAAGCCGTACGTACGCATGAACACTAATTTCATTTCTATTTCATATTTAATGAAATGAAGTTATAATTATATAAAGGTATAATATAATTCCAGTGTAATATAATTCATAATACCATTTACTCTATCATTTATACATCCCACATATGGCATTAATGATTCAAATCACTTTGAGGGGGCGGTAGTCCGCACTTCCTAAAATGAAGATATCACGTTTACCCATAATGGAAACCATAATGGTATGACATAAATGAAAAATAAAGAAGCTTAATTAAAACATAAACATATTTTTTATAATATATATAAATATAGTGACATCTTAATGGAAACCTTGGAAGGTGTTATATGAGTGTTGAACAATCATCGTTTCATGAGGCAGAAATTCTCCCTCCACAGAAACAATATGTTCTTTAACCATTATATGTAGGTGTGTGTATGTTTAGCTCGAATAGTTATTATAACAACATCCTAGTATATTTAAGATACTGTTTATGTTACAAAATAAAGAAATAAAAATAGTTTAAGTGCTTGGAGAAGCAAAAAAAAAAACAAAATAACATAAGAGATGACATTACCTTAAAATCGGGAAACCCTTTTTTGATTTGAGCCGAAGGCTTCCTTGGGAAGAATTATTCACAATGTGTGGCTTCTAGGAGTAATAGAGGGAAGTTGGGAGAGTATTTTTGCTGTGTTTGGCTGATACAAAAGGCTTTGATGGTGTGAATAAGGTGGTAGAGGTGGGGGCCTTTTATAAGAGGAGAGGAGGGGCACTCTTGGAATGATTAAAATGTTACTTTATTATATAATGAGTTTCGGATTTTAAAGGTCCCAAAAATATATATTTCGAGGCTAAGGTGACAAGATTTCGAAAGATACTCAACCAATAGGCTTTGGACAAGTGTAATTATTATATTTTACATTATCCTTCCTTTTTATTAAAATCATTAATTAATGAGGTAATCCCTGCATCATCATGGTGTCATAAATAATTTAATTTATTTAATTTCTAAAAATTATAAACAAATATCATGACTTAGTAAATCGTTTTATCTTTCTAATGAATATTTATAGTAAAAAATATGGCTTGTATAACCCCATTTAAAAATTGTTTTAGTAAGACAACTCATGTTTGTGACATTTTTATTTTAACATTAAATAAAAAGTTTTTAATGTCATTTTCCTACCAAAGTGGCTCCATGGGTTCCCCAAGACGACCCATGGATTTTCTTGGTCGGCCATGACTCATCTAATAAGTGTAGTACATGTGTTAAGGTCATTTAATATTATTATAACATTATCTTTACCTTAAATTATACTAATTACCTTTAATCGTGATTAATTAAACATAAAATTTTCTATTCACCAAAAAATTATTTTAATACCATTTAACCACATTTTACTTCCTAATGACAACCATGTATGTTGTATTTTTGAAAATAAAATCACAAAAGTGGTAATGTTTCATTTAAATGAAAAATCAGTATTCTAACTACCACTTAGTGGTTTCACTATTCATCAAAAATTAAAGTTTTTCAGAACAATGCCAAAATTTCACCCTAAGATATAATTTATATTCAAAATTCAAAAATTATTTCTATTTTACAAGATTCCAAACATACAAGTTGCATTAATTAATTTTATAATTAATTCCCACTATCACAATAAATAGCGTGTTTTTAAGAAACAATATATATCAAAAGATTGACAATTATTTATGTCCAATTTCAATGTTAAATTAATTCTAATGACCACCATTGGATAGAATGGTAAAAATATATTATAATTATACTTGAAAACCACTCAATAGTATAATTTATCACTATAAATTATTTTTATTAAAAAAGTAGTTTTTACGTATTTTTCACTATTCAAAAAAATTGGAAGTTCTCAGAAAAATACCAAAAATTCAACATAGGCTAATTTCGATATTCCCTATCCAAAAATGAAGTCCATTTTTAAATATAAAATATATATAATTTCAAAATGTGGGTATTACTTTTCATAATGGCTATTTTTATTGGTTGCAATGTGTTGGAATCTCGAACTTGCGTATAATGCAAGCTATTTCATTATTGAAAGAGAAGCATATCGTGGAAGATCGGGGTGTTACAACTATAATAATTTAGAGGATGTAATTTTAGAAAAAATATAAGCTCTATTATGAGATAAATGAATCTCGGGATGTAATGTTTTTAGGTTTTTTTTAATTGATGGTTCTAACATTTAGAACAATGAAAGAGAAGTGGTTCCCATTAATAATTTGGGGATGGGGCCCTCTAGGAATTACATAAATTATTAAATTAATATAAATTATTTTTCTTTTAAAATTCTATAAATTTAAAAAAATTATAATATAATAAGATTATTATTCAAAGTAATCTCATAAAATAAATTTGAGTACATTTATTTGACGTTTTCTTCATTATCTATTGGGTTTAACACACCATTAATTGTATTGACAATTATCATAAAATCAATGTTTTTACTCTCAAAAGGACAAGAATATTACTCTAAAATGAAAAGCTCCCCATAAATGGACCATGGATTATATGTTTAACCAGATCCTATAAACACGAATGAAAATCATATTTTTAATTTTATAAATCATTCAACAAAATATTAATTATTTTAAAATATCATTAATTTTATTTTTTCAAATACTCATTTTATTTTATTTTGAAATCATCTTACTAAAATGGAATTTGAATCGAATCATTTCTCAATTATCTAATATTAGTATTTGTCTAATTTTTTTGGAATAATAACTTTTATCCAAATGTTATTATTTTTGATATTTTTTATATTTTTTATTTTATTCTCTAATTGATTGAATATGTATTATGTATGTTTGGTATAAGAATTTATTGTTATTATTTAATCTATATTTTTTTAAAAATAAATAACCTATAAAAATTAATTATTATTTATAAAAATCTAAAAATGAAATTATAATCTTTTCATCATTATAATTATATTTTATAGTTTTTAAAATCAAGAGAGTGACATTTTGTATATGTACTATAAATATATTAATTAAAAGGTCTTAATCAAGGAAAAATGTAACCATGTTTCAAGATATTCAATTCATATATAGATGTGGCCATACTCCACAAATAAAATAGAATAAAATAATGTTTTAGGGAAATTTATTATCTTTAACCCAATGTTTCAATACTATTTTTCCAATTTTACCTTTAAGAAAGATGTTTTTTTAAAACATACAATTCCTGATGTGAAGAATAAAAGAGACCTATTTAAAAAATTTAAATCTACTAATTATAAAATTTGGATCCATTTTTTTATCAATTTCTCTAAGTGGAATAAATCTTTTACAAATTATTTTCACAAAACATGATTCAAACCCTTTTTTAGATAAATGAATTTTAATCATAAAACATCATGTATTCATATCCCTTTACTTGAAAAAAATCATATAAATATTAATACATTTTATTGAATATTATATATAAAATTTTGGTTAAATTCATACACCCATTCTGATTTTTTTAATTTATTAAGATAAAAAACATTGTGTTTGAAGAAAAATTATCTCAAAAAACATCCCTATTATATTTAAATTATTGACTTTTAAATTTATAATTAATATATATATATAATGAACTCAGTTTATAAATGGGTATACAATTTTTTTAATATTTAGTTAAATCTATTCATACCCACTAATCCATCATATAACCGATAATTATCAACTAAAAAAATATTTCCATAGTATATCAGGCATTTTTTAAACTGTGTTTGGAGTTTAAAGAAATCTATTTAAGATAAAAAAAATTATACATAACTATATCACAAAATCCTAGGGACTAGCTTAGTTTATGATTTGAGGAATTGGGTTTTCATCTAAACTTGTGTATCTCTTGGGGTGATCATCTATTGATCACAAAGAAGGATGAAAACTATTTTAGGTGTTGCACACACTAATATAATTTAATTGAAGTGACATTTAATAACACATACCCTCTTATAAGGATTAACGAAATATTTTATAGCTAATGTGATCCAGTTAGTTCATATTGAAATATTTATAGTATGAATATCATAAAATGCGGTTGAAAGATTAAAATATTAAAAATAAGCCATTATAATACAGTTATGGGAACTTATAGTACATGGTAATTCAATTCAGTGTCTAGAATGTACCTAAATGTACCAAATATGTACCTGGATAGTAGGAAATCATTATTCTATGAGTTACTGAACCAGTTCCATGTCATGTTCACCAATGAAATCATTATCAACCTAAATTTAAAATAGTATGCCACCAATTATGCTACTGATATATTATTAGATCTTAGAAAAAATAATCTCGATTCAAATATATCCATATTAAAGTTATAGATGTGATAGGTGAATTTCCATGGATTTGTGGTGTCTCAGTAGGGGGTATCCATAGTTCCATCAAAGGTTGAGAAAGTTTCTTCATGGGAATCACATAATAATATTAAACGGGTTCATAGTTTTTTTGTCTAAATAGATATTTTTGAAGAATTCTGTTAGATATATTTCCGGTTGTATCCCTAAAAATAGTAATGAATTGAAATGACTATGATTTATTATAGAATGATTAGTGATATAAAATGTTTGGGTACTTGATGGATAATTGATAAGTACCCATATGCAATTTAACCCAAGAAGGTATGATGATATTGGTTTTCTTATCATGTTACATGTAGGTTGGTGATATATTGATATATTAGAGGTTAGTAAAATTTAGTGGGTCTATACAATTACATACCCACATAAATAAAAATTTCACCCGTGATTGGGATTTGATATTGGATGTGTTCACACTGATGTTTTGGTTGTAATATCATGTATGTGAGATGTATATGGTTTTCAAAAATCACAAGAGCCTTATATATGAATTCTCTTGATAGGATCTGAATTTTCACTGGTGTAGGTGAATGATGATTATCTATGATTTAAAATTTGATATCTCATACTCACAAAGAATGGGGAATTTTTTTGCTAATGTGATTTTTTGGATGTCACAATGATATGTGGTTTGGGGGATCATTTATATTTATAATCGGATAGATGATATTTTAGTGATCCATTATGATGTAGTGAAAAGATGTGAATCATAATGGATTTATTAGATTATCCTGGAATCATCCGTAATGTAGTAAGTGGAGTATTATATATGTATATAAGTAGAGGTAATGGTTATGCATGACTGACTCTATCCATCACCTCTATTTAAAGTTAACATCCTTTTGAGTGAAGATTTACTTGAGATTCCTATTGTCGGAATAGAACACAAATCTCTCACCTACCAGGATGAGTCACCACATCTTAAGGGTAAAACCAGTTCAACTAAATCAAGATCATGGTTGTCATAGTTCATCTATTGTTTCCTCAACTAATGTGAACCATTGGAAATCACAACCTTCCACTACATTAGAAAAAAATAAATCCATATTCATGATGCTACATATAACGCTACATACATGTCACTAACCTCTATAAATGTCACAATGGGAGCACTCATCAATCTCTTCCACTACTCATGGAATGATTAATGAAAAATCTCTATCCATATGAATGGATTTCCCTTCTGGGTCAAAGGTGTCAAGGGAGTTAATATTTTAGAGAAATCGGGTGCGAGCCAATAATAATATCCTACCAGGCTAAGGAAAATCCAAACGTACATCATGATCATGGGTGGATCCCACGATAATAGACCCAGACATATGCCTTGTCTATTAATTCCGCATATGATGAGATAACATGTCATAGAAAATAGAACTCCGGAATCTAGATCTCGAACATCCAGTGATACTTGAAAATATGGTTCTCATATAGTATATCTAGAACCATCTTAAAGTGTCTCACATTCACCTAAATTAATTATTATTACACTGGAATATCATTGATTAAGGCTTCCATAATCAGGTTAAAGAGTGGATAAATGATCTAGTTAATGATTCCCATGAACAATGTTGGGACATTCATTACATAAAAGTGAATCACCAATTAATCATAGTGAGTGTACTAACATCGAAAATTAAACATTATTTTATACTTATTCGATACTTGTAAATAGGTAGAGACTGATTCGAGGATAGTCTTCAAGAATCATCATGGCCCCTCCCAACTAATTGAAGATGAAATTGATCATCAGTAGTGGATTCATGTTCTTTATAGTCAACAGGAATAAGGTGAAAATAATCTATACAAACATCATGATCCTATCTTCCTCATAGGAAAAAAATACCGGGACTACCCAGGGTGGGTCAAACTAAGCCCTTCCTTTGGTAGTCATCTCACTCTACACTAAGAATGCAATGTTCTTTGTGATCCATACATTTTTTTGGTTTTGAATTTAGGTCTAGCTAGGGGTAATTCAATGTAGAAATATATCTCCTATTAATGAGGTAATCCTAGAACATCCTCACGAAATACTTACTCATACTCTTCAACCTCTATTGGAAAATAAAAACACATAACACCCATTAAACCAATGGTCATGCTATGAAATTTATGAGAAATATGTTGTAGCATCCTATTTATTAATACATGATACTCTACATAGGTTTTCTTTTTTACATAGAAATGTATAGTGTGTCACATCACTACACACACACAACATCTCCACCTAAAATAATAAATCTAGGCATGAATTGAAGATAACTAGCCCATATTTATGATCTTCTCATAAGGCCTCTTCCCTACTAAAAATATATCTGAAAAAACTATAACCTCCATGAGTTAGATTAGATAGACGAGGGAAGTATTTGATCATTAATTCCTATACATGTCTCTAAGAAAAGGGTTTGATGTATGGGATGATTCAAAATCTCAAAATATCAAAAAAGATAATTTAATATAATGTAATGACTCACACATGAGTTCATCAATACTATAATGAGGTAGAAATAATAAATATTTTCCATCCTATAATCCCTGAAGCCTCTTGGTCATAAACCTCATCCTTTAACAACTGCACTATCCTCTAACCATCATTATCTTAAGCCTAGTGGGGACAACATGTGGTTGGTGGTGGAAAAAGGCAATAATGTTTTCCACCTCCATATACATTCCCAAATACTCTTCATCATTTATTTCCCAATTGATCATCCTGCTCCCGCCACTACCTCTACCATGGTGGCCCATCCAACGTCTCCCTATCAGATGTTCATTGGACTAAAAAATCTCAATCATGATTTTCCCAAACATCACAAGAGTAGAACAACACCTCTCTAGGATGAAAATATCCTTCATGTGATCCCTGAACCAAAAACCCTCCGTCAAATTATTTCCTTCGATAACATATTGAACATAAATGTTTATGTTTCTATCATTTGATCCTTACCTCTGATGTTTGAGATCTTACAAGGCCATTTTCAGTTACAATTGTTTGTGTATGTTCAGTTAAGATACCATATACCACTGATGCTTTCTATACCATACCTAAATATGTATTAATTCATAGTGTTATCATGCTATCTTCTATGTCAATATTTATTCCTCCGAATATTGTCTATGCCCAAAATAATTGATCAGAAACCATAGATATCATGTACATAGAGAGGTTGGTGAACCCAGATGAATACACATCTATAATCAGACATCAAAAAAAGAAGTTGTATAAGATCATTGATCCAGACATCCCTCATCATAGTTGGAGATAAATACACTTTGAAAGGGTTCTTATACTCTGAGAAAGTTAGAGTCAACTCATCATATGACATGAGCACTAACCTCCATCATCGTCATGTAGATCTATGATGACAGATCATGACTAGGACCACAATATGATATGTAGGTTTCCTGAAAATAAGGAAGAATTTATTTTCCACCTCATGAAAGTCTACATCCACATATGGGTCCATTATGGATTCAAATATGAGGGATCACCATCACTAAAAATTATTATGAACACTAAACGTAAACACCCAATCCCAATGTACTGCTAGTACCATCTGCTGCATGATAGGTGCTGGTAAGAGTGGTGCACAACATGAGATAACACCACCTGAATTGGTCCCTATATTGAGGCCTCATCTTTGAGTGGAGCATCCCCATGATCATAATTATGAATCATAGATGAATATTATTCTGGAGGCATCATGAAATAGAAAACATGTAAAACAATAAATGATTACATCTGGCCATCTAATTGATGAACAACATGTAAACCATGACATTTTTCTATATGATTCAAGTGACATTTTCTCCTGAAACCAATACCCACTTGTAACAACACAAGATTTCTGTTTTCAAAGACCTAATGTATGTATACATCATCCACCATACCAGAAAATAGAGTATATATCTTGTGATCCAAATTCGAATAAGATCACACATTTCTGAAAACCATTACTAAAGAATTTGGTCCTAATTTACATATTACTACCTCTGATACCGATCTATCAAATACAAACCTAAAGAGCACTATGATGAAACTACACCAAGTCCAAGTCCAATATTCCAGGGGACCTTGACCAGCATTTATTATAATTATAACACAGTTGGGAGGCCTTATCCTATTCTACATGTATACATGCACACATATCCAAGCTCATACAATGATGAAATGTAAAAAAATTGATAACCATTCATTCTTACATCTAATTTCCCACCATCATAGTATGAAAAAATGTACTGGAAAGGAAAAAGTCCAAATACAAGACCACCACAAAGAAGCTGAAAACCAATCTAGCCAATAAATTGGGAGATGATTTTTTTTTGAAAATTACTGATAAAACACGCCTTAATATATCTACATCACTATGATCTATCTTGTCATGGTCTTTTTAAGACTCCATAAACTGGTTAATAATCATTCTAAGACATGAAACACGTAGGTAAATCCCAAGTATGGTTGGGTTTAACAATACTCACTTAAAAATACCAAATCACTATATGTATAAAATCTACATTAATAATCAAATCATCATAGATATATGTCAAACAAATAAAATAAGAATATATATATATACATACATTGTAGACATAAGTCTCAAGATTATTCACAACTATATTTCCAACCTTGTAATACCTTTTTAAATATCTATATAACACTATTTTTGAATAACATAATCCAATAGTCAAACAATAGTGACAGTTTCAATCAAAGATTTCAGGCATTCTGAGTCTATCCATAAGAAGTAAATTATTGATGTATGGATACAATGATACCTATATGGGGATAACACCCCAATACATGTGGTAAATAAATAACCCAAGTTGGAATAACCCACTATATAGTACATTCAAACATGTGTAGTGTTGGTTACGATGATAACAATAACCCAACCTAGGGAAATAATTCTGATTTAGGATGTCACTATTGGCCTAATAGAAGGATTACAATAGATTATCCAGGACTAATTTTCCTCAGAGTGGATCACCATCCAATTCAAAGGAAATGACTCTATACTAATACCTTAGGGAATATATCAGGGAATTGTAACATAAAAACCATGTCTATGATAATGAGGAAAGGGATCGAAGATATATTTTAATGGTAAAAAATATGTACAACTAGTATATGAAATCCCCCTTTAGCATAGGGTCATACCCATGCATCACATCATGTGCCTGTGTCCATGTACATTGTACATCCAAGCCTTTGTACTCGTAACTGTGTCTATGTATAGTCAGCTTTGGCCAACTAACCATGTCCCATTCTAAGTAAAAGGTGTGTCCAAGATCATGTTATCATGTCATGTCCATGCATTTTATGAGGTACACTCCAAGAAATACGGTATGGGCCACACAACGTGTGACAACTATCACATTCTATTTGATATTTATCTCATTCACAGAACCTCGTGTGTTGTAGTCAGGGCTACACACAACATATTTTTATCGACATAACAATATGTATCCTAGGATTTTAATTAAATATATGTCTATGTATTTTATATTAATAAACTCTTTTGAACATCCATCCATATATGAATCACGCTATTAAATAACGAAGACATATTTCTAGGCCTTTCTATCATCTTTCACAAGGATCCTACCACTTAATTCCCATTAAAATGAGATATTTTCATACCTAATCATAATCGACCACACAAGAAGAAATAATTAGGATCATTATAATGATCCATATATTTCATCACTGTTATCTTAGCTTGATCCCCCCATTTATATGAACTTGACTTCGTGACAATAATCAATTTCACTGAGAATTAGGTTCTTAATGATTTTTTATCCTGTATTTGTCGAACCAATGACTATAAAAAATTTTGGTTATAAATGAATGATCAAATGGTGGGAGAAATCCAAAAAATAACATGCGAGGAATGAATCTTGTCAATTTTTGGGATTACCATAATATTTTTTTTGTTATAGTTACAAATAATGATCCAAAATACTATTCTCCAAAATTCTCCCCAAAAAAATTTGTATATGCAATACGATAGACCCAAAAACCAAATAACTAGTAAAATAATTAACCTTCATTAATGGAAAATTTCATCAGCGATAAATCCAAATAAAACAATGTCCTACATTTATCTGTATTGATAGCTACTAAAGAATGAATTTTTTTCACTTTCATTTGAATGATCCTCGAATCCCATTGTGAAAATATCGTCAATCCATGACCTGGTTATTATTCAATACAGATCAATTCATTTAATGATCCCTCCAAATGATATAGGATTATGAGGATAACTCTATGATTTCAATATATCATACATTTAAATGAAAATATAAATCATTTCCATCTAGTCTAATAAATTATTTTAATCAATTTATTTATATAAATATTCACCGACAACCGCTCCAAACCCTAACATCTGACATTCCCAATGTTTATAACATGCATATATCTAAACACACACTTTAAACTCAATGGATCCATATATTTATTATAGAAGTATCCATTTACAATTTATTCAAAATTTTCATAAAAACTGTCAATGTTTGATATTAAATATATTAAATATATTTCCAAAATTTATTTCAGGCATATCAGGCCTTGTAGTCTCAAAACATCTTAATGCCTATCATTGAAAATGATCTATACTATATTCTAAATTAATATATAGAAAAATAAAAGTCGTTATAGGAGAACATAATGTATCATTAAGAGTTTCTTACAAGATGAGATATCATGATTAAATAAATAAAAATCAACATGGAATGGTAAATGCCTGAAAATACATGCGAGTTAATAATTTAATTGGACAAAAAATTGAATTCATGGAAAATTTCATTGTATTAATCCATAGATAATAATATTTATATTATAAATGTAGTAAATTCATAAAATTGGATGTCATTATTTTTGACATGATTCTATAACATCAATTCCATGTGACAAAATATTATAATTTATTGGTATATATTCAATAGAAACGTATTTAACATGGCCATATAAATTTTCTATGGAGACCTATCGATGCATTATTTGCCTATATAAATCTCTGGACATGCATTTATTCATGATTAGTGAAATAAAATTATATTTAATGATCAATTTAATTCATAAAAAATATTCCATAAAAAATTATCTATATTTAGTTAAGAATGCTAAATTATCATGGTATTCCATAATCAATCACTTGACATTAATAGTAATATGCCTTATATATAAAAGATATGTTGTTTATGAAATCAGCATACCCATGATAGATATTTATGATAAATATAACTTCCAATGATAATTGATCACAAAAAAATGAATATTTAAGGATAATATTAGTAAATACATAATTAATACGATATCAAAGATTACAATAAAATCCTAAAAAATATTGGTTTTGAAAATCATTTCATGAAATTTAGAATAAAAAATGGATTATAATAATTTTAATTTTTAATTAAAAATAACTTATAAACACATTAATTTTTTTAGATTAATCTAAAAAGTGTATAATAGTCATGCTCTAAATTGTAATGGATAACATTATATAAATTGTAATGGATAACATTAATATCTATAAGAAAACATTTTATCATAGAAAATAACCTTTTTAATTAGTTTTAAAAAATATATTCAAGGGAAAAATCATTGTAGATAAAAATGAGAATAAGATTGAATTTTCATTTAACAATAACTCAAGAAAGGGTAATAAGAATTGAATCATTAATTATAATAAGAAATTAATTTTTATGTCAAATACATCAAATAGGTACTATATAGACCAACTAATTTTAAATAGGTTCATTATACCATATATGTATCAATAGAGTGAAAATTTTGATGAAATCCATTACAAAGATAGTATCATTGAATTCATAAATAATCAATGAATAGATTTTGTGTAAAAATAATTAATAAGATTATTAAAATTATAGATAATATTTAATAAATTAAAGTTTCAGTACACCCATTATCCTTATATAACATAGTAAATAAAGTATATGTATAACACTAAAAATAGAATTAGAGTTATGAAACCATTTACCTCAAGGTTGAATGGCCACATATGATACATAACCCCCTGTATAATAAAATTGATTTTATTAAAATTAAATTAATGAACCATATTAATATCTATAATATTATATATGATTAGTTTCTGACATTTTATCAAATTTGTGTCATCATTATTTTATTATAATCATTAGGTTGGATGTTTACCGCTTTGTTTTTCATGTTTGTTTTCATTCACTAGTCTTTATACTTGCATATTGTTCAAGGTTTCATCATATCCCAATTAAAAATCAAGATATAAACAAAATATATATTCAATGTATATATAAATATTTATAATAAACCACAAAATATAGGGAGTGAAAATTGAATTACCTTGTTCATGGAGACAAAATGTTGTATAAACTCTTGAATGTTGTTTTAACATTTCGATGGATGGATTGAAGGAAATATAAATATTAATTAACCATTCCAGGATAATTGATTTATCATATATACCATAGATATTAGTTAATTATATCTTCATTTCATACCAAATAATGTGGAATAAAAAATAGATCACATCACTTCATTGAGGTGGGATCCCACATGTATGCATGAGTCATGTTATCATTTTCTAATAGAGTGGAAGGTAATAAGGTAGATATGATATTATAAAGAATGAAAAATATATATTTCAAAAATATCATACATTTTAAATAGTTCAAAATTTATAACCATCAATGTAATATGGTTATGAATCCCAAATTACAATTCTATATAGAGACAATAAGTCATACATACAGATGAGTGGTGTTTTAACTATTAATTTTAAGAAAAAGAGATGGAAAATGGTACTAACATAATCATAATAACATCTTATTATATTTATTATATTGAATTTATTATTATAGTATGGGTAAAACACATTAATATGAATTATAAGAAGATACAAAATGAATGAGTGGGTAATGTGAATTAGCATTTCCCTATAATAATTCTTTTATATATCCTTTTATGGTACATAGTTTTGGAATTTTAGATTGATTTTAATCTATAGAACATTTTATAAGGATATTTAGAAGATAAATTGTTATTTGTTGTTCGATATAGTATTTTTAATGTGGTTTAGTGGAAATAGGTAAAGTATGTACATTTATAATTGGTGAGAGGGTTATTCTTGGAATACTCAATAAATTAACTTAGTATAAGTAAATATTCATGTCTCTATGGATAGAAATTGATATAATATGAATATTATATCTGAATTTGTGGAAAACCTCTTTATTAATAATATATTAACAAATATTGGTTATTTTCTCACACATATCATTTAATTTCAACCCCTTATTAACCCTTGTTACAATTACCATAATATCAATGTTTTCAACCTTTTAAGGCTAAATAATGTTACCTACTAAGGGAAAATTACCAAAAAATTGACCATGATTGATGTTTTCAACCATATATCATTCACATGGCCAATAATAACGTTCTTATGAATTTAAAATGAATTTATTTAAAAAAAACTTATTATAAAAATAAATAATGTCTATTTGGACACTATTCATTTAATTTTACAAGAAATGCGTCAATATATAGAAGAAATTAGAATATAATACTTTCAAAAATACCTAATATGTCATATATAAATATATATATATAAAACTTCTAGAACACTAAAAATAATACTATCATTTGCTAAATTAATATTATTTCAGAGTTACGTAATGAATTAATTTAATTATTTAATCACTAAGAATTAGAAATAAATTATCATGATAAAAATAAACTAATAAGGATTACATAAGAGTTTTCATTATTATATAAAAAAATATTATACTGAGGTGAACATATTAAATAATTTAATAGCAAGAATATTAAATTTTAGAATTCTGTATACTTAAAATACAATAAATGACATCACAAAAGTAAAATTGATACAAAATACCCGATATGAAAATATTTGGGTGGATATGGTTGAATTAAAAAAATAAATTAAAAATAATAATTTTTTTTGGGAAATTATTAAGGCCCTGTCACATTATTTTTAGCCTTCGTTTCATGATTAACCCTTTACTGATGTGATAATTTCTACAATTGTAAATATTCATTATGCTAAAAAATATAAGTGAACTATTTATAAAAAGAACCTACTAACACCAAATATGATATATATTTTTCAATATTCATTTTCAATAAGATTTCAAAATTAGTATAAATATAAATTCATACAATGAAATGATTCTTTTCTCAAAAAATATGTTTTAAGAAAAAAAATATCTTATATCCAAATCATAAAAAGTGTTCAATAAATTTAAATTATTCTAATTAAAATAATTCATATGTTACATAAATTAAAAATAAAAAATTTAATGTGACTTTAAAATTATCTGTTTTAATGAAATTAAGCTATGGTATTTGAAAATTTTTTACATTTCAATATCTACGAAAAATATTCATTCTGGAAAAATATAATACATTTAAGAATATTTAATTTTTATATTCTAATTTTTAAAATTGATATCATTATATAAAATAAAATTATAAAATGGTGAGAAATTAATCATAATATTTTCTTACAAAAAAAAGTTTTTTGATGAAAATAATTTTTTGATGTATATATTGACTTTAAAAAAAAGTAACTACTTATTTTCATAGAATTAATCAATAAAGTTTTATTCAGTAGGATTTTAATGTATAAAATATTAATGTTACTCATATTCATGCCTTCCATTTCATCCTCTAAGGCACATTAAATAATAACATTTTTATATTATATCTCAATTCTTATAATGATCAATCTTATTCACTGAGAAATATATAAAACTAGTTATTATTTTAATCTAATTTCTCAGTTTTCTACTTTATCACTACCCCTATTAATAAATAAAAATGAAAAAATTCATTCCCTTTCATCATAGGTTTAAAATATATTATTCCACAAAGAAATATACATACTTCTAAATTAATATCAATAACCAGGTTAATAACCCCCGATGTTTAATTTAATCCATTTAATAAATATTTAACCTTATGAAACCTCAAAAATATGTAAGAAAGAATCCAATATCCTAAAATATGATTGATTTTATCAAAAATGTTCCCCATAATGTTAAATGTATCTCATAATTTTATATAACAAAAAAATTATTACCTCGATCATATATTATCTTAGTATAATATAATAATTGAAATCGCCTTAAAATCATTAATTAATACATATAATCGTAATGAAATTAATTAATTTTTTTGAAATTAAATAAATTATTATAAAATATTTTCCATAAATCCAAAAGAGTAGTAAATCCATATTAATTTATATTTTTATCAAATCACTAATCATTATTTAGGCCACCAAAACTATCCAATTTACACATTCATTGTGTGTTTTATATTTATCGAAATTAAACATTATTAAATTAAGATTAAGAACATAGTAACTGTTATCTTACCCTTTTTCAGGAAATCTCATAAAACATAACCATAACACTAATTTATTTTTCTTATTTATCAGTACTTTTAAACCCTTACTTTCAAAAACATAATGAAAACCTATTGTAGAATAATCGATATAGGTTTTGCGATTCTTATAAAAATATAGTCAATTATAAAATAGATTTATAAGAAAAATTCAATAATCCAAATTCATAAACACTTTAATAATTCATATTTAATTGTAGTACTTTCATATTATTACTCTTATCCCCTTATTAGATTTTATGGTAATTTACCAAGATTCTTAGGACATGGGCCAGAATAATTACCCACATTATTATAATATAAGCATTGGATAATAGTGTCTTCTTACAGTTTTTTGCATTAAACCCCATTATGAGACATTTCATTGTACTAGAAATGAATGGATATTCTTATTAAGCATGAACCTAGGTGATTAATTTCGAAATTATTAGTTGTGAAAAGTTACACCCTCCCCTTATTTTCATTCATCTAATTTCTCTTTTTATTTATTCTTTATAAAATTATTTTTCTCGTCATTCACATTCAAAATATATGACTTGGTTTGTTCGTTTTCATACATGATGTAAATTGATAGCATACCATCATATGATGAAAAAAATTGATTGAATAGTTGAATTCAGAGGCTTGATATTAATTTTTGTCTTCATATCCCACAATAGTTTCCTCTTCCATTTATATTATATTAATTTATTTTATTTCCCTATTAGATCATTTCACATGAGTGATTTATTTCTGTAATAATATTACATTAAAATGACAATATTCAATTATTTCTATTTTATCAAACTCTTAATTAATCTAGATGAATTACCTCCATTAATATAAATTTCATTACAAATAATAAAATTTAAAAATAAAATTTTCATATTCACTATTTCCTAAAGCTATGAATATATTTTTTACATGATTAATTCATTATTAAATACCAATATATTATTAGTTCCATTAAACAATAAATACATTTTATACATGAAGAAATCAAACATAACTGAATCATAATGTGTAACAACAGGTTGTCCAATATATGAAATTTTATTCACCATACGAAATGATAGATACTCTAATAAAAAAATATACTCATTTAAAACACCATCTACGTTGTATTATTGATTGGTAAAATCTATATATTTAATACATGTGCTGAATATTTTTATTATATTAGGATTCATCATAAAAAATGGAACACAGTACCTTAGACCATTATCCATATAAATTTTGAGAAATAAAATACAATTATCTTTTCGGGTAAAAGTAATCAAATACTATAATAGATTATCATAATTCTCATGTTAGCTTTTATAAATTTGAAATATTTTTTCTATTATTTCTACTAAAAAACCCTAATACTAAATTTAACATCCACATCCCCTTTAACCATGAACCAATGCCTATGTTATTATATTATTATAAGATACAATTGATCTCATCCAAGAGAATTATTTTGTTTAATATTCATGATAAACTAGATACATACATCATTCATATATTACATTGGAAATATAAAATAAATAAAATAAAAATAAAATCATGAAACGTTGATATTATTTGTAATATATATCTTCATATGCTGGGTAAAAGACAAAATATAAAGGGAGAGATGAAATTATCAGTAGGATTTAGATTAAAAAAATCAAGCAAGAGTAAATAAGAAATAATCAATATGGAAAGGTAAATAACATTAAAATATATTCCATTTAATCAATAACATGATCACAAAATGAATCCATGGATAATATTAATGTAGTAATATCAAGGATAACAATAACTAAACTCAAAATTTAGGTATTTATTCACATCGGATATCAGGATATAAATATTGTTAAATCTATGTTCTAATATAGCTTAATTTTTTGTTAGATATACATTAGACACCAATTAATTTGGCCAACAAATTTTTCCAATGAGGCCTATTAATATATCAAGACTATATAAAATTTCATGCCCCACCCACCACTACTTATCTATAGAATTATTAATATTTTTATTATTTAATTATATTTAGAAACAATATACATTATAAAATATATATATTTTAAACGAAGAACAAATATTTATCAAGGTTTTCCACTACCAATCAAATCAAATTAATAATAAAACAAAATATGTAGAAATAATTTTCAATTTATGAAATATGAATACAAATGATGGATATTATTGATAAATTTAATGTCCAAGGAAAAATTATCACTAGAAAGTGAATGTTTCAATGGAATTTTAATAACCAAATGATTATTATGGGATAAAATACATCTTTCAATTCATCAGAAACATGGGTTTAAAAATAAATTATTATTTTTAAAATAAAATATATTTTATGTGAAAAATTAAAATAATTTTTTATAAAAGGTTATTATTTATAAATATTTTATAAACCTTTATAATAATTTATAATGTGTAATAATATTATGTAAGTGGAAAAATCCACTAAAACCGTATATGTGAAAAAATATTTCATTGAAATTTTTATTAATAATGTTTAAAATGACCCATTCAAAAATAATTAGAATGAATCATTTTAAATAAATTACAAATTAAATGAAAACAAAAAATATCATTGATAAATAATTTATCTAAATTAAATTAATTTTGTAAAATAATGTAAAAAAATACATGATAGACATATATACATGATTATAAAGTCAAATAAGATCAATTTTCCAATTAACATTCACCTTGAAAGATTAAAATAAATGGAATTATTAATTTCCATGACTAAATATATATTCATTTGAAATACATCAAATGAAAATTATATACATGATATAAATATTTATAGGTTCATAATACACAATATGTGTCAAAATAGCGGAAACTAAGAAAAAAACCCCTTGTACATATAGTATCACTGTAGTAAAAGTCAAAAAATGATTTTATTGTAAAAAAATAATATAAAATAAAATATTTAGAAATAAATCATAAAATTATTAGATATAATTAAAATAATAATAATTTTATAACTTACCAAATGAAGTATATGTATAATCTAATGAATTGAAATTGAGATAGAGTGCCCTTAACCTAAAGTTCATCTTTATTTTATGTGATCAAAACTCTTATATAATAAATAATAATTTATTATAATATTATAATTGAACTTTATTAAAATATATAATTTCATATATGAACCATTTTAAAAAATTTATCACCCATTTGTCTATAATAATTTATTATTATCATTTTTTCATGTGTCAACAGCTTTTACATTCATTTATGTTTTCATTTTGTAGTCTTAGGCCTTACATCATAATAAAGGTTACACCATATATATAGTGATATTAATGATATAAAAAATATATTATTTAATATTTATTTATTAATCATACAAAAAATATAAATATTTAAAAATGAATGAACCTATTTGTGGATATGGAAGACCATACATATGAATGAAGATGGTTTTAAAATTTCATTGAATGGAAGAAAATATTGGTAAATAATAATTAACCACACTAGGATAATTTTTATATCATATATATATATATAATAAAAATTATATCATTATTATCATACATGTAAATCATAATAAAAAAAAGCATCATGTTGCTTCATGGAGGTGGTAGCCCATACGTAGTCATGAGAAATATTATCGATTTCCGACAGATTGGTTGTTTATAAGGTAGATATGATATTATAATTTTAAAAACATATTTATTTAATTATTATCATATTTTTTATTAATTTTAATCATTATACCCATTCTGGTAAAAAGGTAATGAAAATAAAATCACCCAACAATGTGGAGACAATAAACTGTATATACAAACGGTTGAAGTTTTCACATTTTGTAGGATGAAAAATAGATGGAAAATTGTTTTACAATGTTCATAAAAACATTTAATATATTAATGACACTATTTTCTTATTATTTTTAAATTATTAATGCACATTAATATAAAATATATGAAGAAATAAAATTGGAAGAGTTGGTAAATATAAATTCCACTTCATCAGTATAATTCATTTAGATATCCTATTACAAAAACCAGGTTTGTGTAATGGGAATAACATAACTTGTATAGCTTAGTAAAAAATGTTTAAAAGTGAAATGGTTAGGTTTTGGATGATATTGTAATCTCAAGGTGGTTTAAAGGAAATATATAATGTATTTCATATTATATGTGAGAGAAGAGGTGTTCTGGGAATTTCAAAAAATATTAAATTAATATAAATAAATTTTCATGTAAAAATTGTACCAAATTGATATAATTTAACATAATATAGGATCAGATAGAATCATTTCATATAATGAAATTTTTAATTTTTATGATTATTCTTACACCGTTTTCTTTTATATTTACCCCTGGTCATACATTTTTTCAATTACAACAACATAAAAAATGTAAACCATTTATGGTTAAAGAATATTACCTTGTGAAGAAAAAATACTGATAAATAGATCATCATTACTGTTTCCAACTACATCCCATTTACCGGGATGATTATTGGTTTTGATTAATTTTATGCCACCTAATAAAATATTATTTATTATAAAATGAAATTAATGTTATTTTTGAAACTATTCATTTAGTATAAATTTAGCTAAATCAGAAATAATGTGGAATTAGAATATATTACTTTAAAAAATCCCTAACATTCATATGTATCTAAATAATTCATGGCGATCTATAAATCATCTAATCCTGTAGTGCCCCATGTGTGACGTATTTATCTCTTATTTATGTATTTTTATGTATATTATGTGGGTTTTCACACCTTGGGAGAGTTAGGATGGTTTATGGATTGTTTTAGGGATTTTAAAATTGTGTAAATTTTAAGAACAATTTGTGAAAACCATTAAACACATACATGAAACTATGCATGTTGACGTAGAGGCAAGGGTGTTTGTGCATAGTTAAAGAAAATAGTTTTCAAATAGTATTTCTTCTCCAATCAAACCATGCATTATTGTATAGAACGCTTTGATATGGATGACATAACATTTTTCAAATAGCACGGAAAAACCATATGAGGTACCCTTCAGAGATAGTAATAGGTGCACAATTAGTGAACATTTTATCCAACCATTTTATGTAAAATTGGGAATAATTAAAAATAAGATTTTAAAAATGTGCCTCACATGTTTTTAACCCTAAGAACCTAAGTTCATCTCCATTTTGACCCTCAATTTATATTATCTTCTATTCAGAGTTAGGGAACCTTTGTCAAACATTCCAGAAGTTATTTGAAGGGTTTTCTTGTTTATTTGAAGTAAGGTCATCCTTTGAAATTCTATCATCTCGGTAGTTTATTGGTTTTTCAAAGATCTATTATTCTTTCTTCCCTGGTTTCATAGATATACATCAATTATAGATAGATCATGGTTTTTCTATTTCCAATAATTTTTATATTTGGCCTTATGGATTTTAGGGGATGTAATCTAAGGTGATTTTGTAGAGTATTACCCTGAATTTGGATAGTGTTTATGTCATCAATTTTTTTCTAAAAAATGCAGAAAAGACGATGGCTTCACTCTCAACTCCTACTATTATAACATGAATTATTTGGTTTTAAATTAATTTATTTTCTTGAAATCAATTTTCATATAAATTATTTATGTTTTTGTAAAACCCCTTTTGTGTTTATTTTTGGGTTTTAGAAAAATATATCATTTTCATGTCAGATATCTTGTTTTTTTAAATGTTAAATCATAAAATATATTTATTGGTGTTTTTATTTGGAAAGGGTAGTGAAAATGGGTTTCATAAAACATTTCATCTCATTAAAATGTTTTTTTTTTTGAATATGTGATTTGGAAAGGATGCTTGTGTTTAATTGTTAAGAAATAGTTTGAATGTGATGGTTTGTGGTCACAATGTACAACCATCAATGAATTACGATATGGTCCTGAAGCACCATAATAAAAAATGGGTGGTGTTGGATATTAATATCAACCATAAGTATTAACACTATGTTTGGTTGGTTTCATTGTGTGTGTGAGGATTTATATATAGTCGGTTTCATGAGGAGAAATGGTCTAGGACAATATGAAATAAGAAATGTCTTGTTTGTTTCATTTCATTTAAATGAAATTATTTATGTGAAAATTGTTCAGTAAGGTATTTTTTACTTGTGGAACATTGTTAAACTTTTTTGATTGATTTATAGTAATTATTTTATAAATAAATGATAACATGTTCTATCCTACTTTCTTATGTAGGGAATTCATTTGGGGAAAGACTACTGAGAATTTTTACTCACCCCCTACTTTGGAACTCATGCTTTTTGTAGGTATTGTATTCCGATATATAGATAAAGATAAAGCATCAAATTTCTTTATTGGAACACCTATATGATTTGTTAGTGGTGGATTAGGAACATAGAGTGTGGAATAAGGCTATTGTGTCATTTTATTGTGTATTAAATCTTGTTGTTTTAGTTTTCCTTTTAGTACTCTGATTTGGATTTGGTATCATTCTCCATTGTTTTTGTTGGCATGTGGTTGAATGGTAATATAATTTTTACTTGAATCAGGTAACTGGGTTGGTAGCAGCATGTTTAGTAGGTTTTTTCTTTTCAAAAGGAAAATCACCCCCACATTTCATAATTCTGTAGTAAATCATCTCATGCCATCAGATCCTTGGGGATGATTCTTATGGACAAGTAGTGTTTCCTCCTCGAATCAAGATAATGTGGTGGGGTGGGATGATACTATTGGTTTTATTTTTATATATTATTTTGTCATAGGTCATCATTCATGGAGTTGAAATTCATTCCTGGTTTATTTCATGATTGAGTATTAGGATTTTCCAAACATGAAACGTATAGAATCAATATATACAACTAAAATTTTATACTGAACTTCAAGTTAATAGGGATTTGGGTAAATATGAGTTTTGAATAAACTTATAGGAAATAAAATTTCATTATCATTGGATTATCCACTAATATGATAATAGACTACATGGTAGAAATGAATTCCCAATTGGATTGTACTTCTCAATTTGATGAATTATTTATGTTGGGATAAAAATAAGTGGATTTATGAAAAATTTGGAAATTTATTTCAAATTTTTTATTTTGAAATTGGATCAGTTGTGGAATTTTGAAAATGGGTTGATTTCCGAAAACATTATTTATTTTTCAAAGGTGATTGATCATGAAAAATTATGAAAATAGTAAATTTGGGTTGTGATAGTTACAATGTAATATAATTTGAAATTTAAAACTGGTATTTGATTGAGTGTGAATCTTCTAGCCATTATAGAGAATACATAAATGGAACCAGTTTTCCATTGTAGATACTAATGTGAGGAAGCTAAGAAAAATGTGTTTGAACCTAAAAAAAATGTGAACTAGTAGTTGGTTCAAAAAATAGTTCATAATTTTTATGCAATGGATAGTGGGAACTAAATGGATGATCCTAAGAACAAGGATCATTCAGTTTAATTTTAGAAACAAAATCCACAAATAGTTTGGGATGATTCATAATTATAAAAGAAAGATTCATAGATGAATAGGATAAATGTTATCTTTGATTTGTAAGAACAACAATTGAGTTAAATGTAAATTTTTTAACATATATGTTGGAAGATCTTATGCATTAGTGGTGGGAGTAAGTTTTCCAAGAAAAAGGGGACCAATGTATGACATTAGAAGAGTTTGAGTATAATTTAACCAAAATACTCTCCATGCCCATTAAAATTCATAAAACAACATATTTATTCAAGAAAGAAACAAGAGAACATTTCAGTGATAGAATATGTGGCTATGTTCATGAACATAGTCTGATTTGCATTTGAGGTCTTAGCTAGTGAACTCTTTATGGTGTGGATTTTATTAGTGTTCATGAAGTATGAAATCCATAGGAATATTGTGTTTCTCTATATAACATATTACAGAAAGATGGTAAAAAGTGATATATTGAATGAAAGAGATATCATGGTAGCTATGGAGGGAGGTGGTATATTTATACCATTGAGAGATAGTGGGAACTCTATCATAGGGAGTAATAATTGGAGGGAAATTTATATACAATGTGGGAGTATGGCTCAAAATTAGTTGATTTAATCAGTGAATCTTCCAATGAATCCTAAGAGCTAGATAGGATGTTTTAAATGTGGTTCTCTAATCCACAAGAAGCGAGAATGTACAACACAGCATAGATCATGTCATATTTTGAACAATATTGGGAATCATTAGCATTATTTAAGAAATGTTTTGATGTCATCTATTCATGACACTATACATGGGTCACAAAAATATTATGATTCCACATGATGAGGTAAACCACACACCCTTTTTCGTCAGAGTATATTTAGCCACGGTGATTCTTGGAACACAATGACACCTCAGTAGAGGTAGAATTTGCCATATAATTTAGAGAAAACTGTGGCATGCAAATAGGTTTTAGGAACATATGAGTTTGTTTTGGATGATCATTAATGACCATCCATGATGAAAGATATGAATCTTTTGAATTCTACCTTTATGAAATAATTTTTTGATATGGGTTTGTCTCATTCTTTAATTTCTTTTCTTGTTTTTGAATTGAATGGTATAAATGTGGAAATTATTCCTTATATTATGAAAAAATGAAACTATTTTGGGTCAGAGAGTGTGATGAGAATTTCTGTGTAGGGTATGTTGTATAACTGTACATGGCTTTGAGTTGAATAGGGATTATCAGTTTTTTATATGGAGGTGTTTTATATAATCCTAGGAATGGATTTGTGGGCAATGATTAAGGCCCATATGGACTATTATGCAGAGACATTTATTTTCACAATTGAAGATGGATTCGAAATTATATTTATGGGTGAGGAAAAGCTACAGTCGGAGAAAAAAAGCATGTTGGCACTAGAAGTTTTCAAGATCATGTATCAATCGATGGTTTTACCATTGGAATCGATGGAATAAATAAACAAGTAAATTTTTCCTGTGGTTGTTGATCAGTTTATAGATGTCTTTCTTTATGATTTATCAGGTTATATAGCAATAATATAAGTAGAGATTATGATTTATCTAATCTTGGGTATATATATTATATAAATTTCACATTACTCGATGGAAATAGTATAATTGAGAAAATTAATGTTTATTTGGAATAGCTATAATAAGAAGGGATAATCAGGCCACACACATCTGTATGGAAGAAATGGTCTTCCCATTAAAAATGTGGAAGGGAATATTCAGCTATTTGTTGATTATCATAAACTAAAACAAGTTACCAAAAGGAATCTATATCCACTCCCATGAATTGATGAATTGTTCGATCAATTTAGGGGAGTATGATGGTTTTCTAAAATTATTTTTTAATCAGGATATCATCAATTATGGGTACATAATGGAGATATTCCAAAAATAGTATTCATGTGTAAATATGTCCATTATAAGTATGTGGATATTTCCTTTGGTATTGAAAATTCATTAATAGTCTTCATGAAATTGATAAATCAGATATTCCAGAGATATGTGGGTTCTTTTTTCATGTTGTTTTATGATGATATAATGGAATACTCAATAAAAATGGTTACATATGAACAAAAAATTGAAATAGTTGTGGGAAACTTCAGAGACTATAAGTTGTATTACATATAAACAAAGTATGATTTTTGTATACAATTTGAAAATTTCATTGGCGATGTTATTTATATGAAAGGTGTTTCCATGGATGGAGAAAATATAGAGGTTTTTATTTATTTTCATCATACAAAGATTTTTTTTAGGTATTATGTTTCGTTGGTAAAGCTAGTTCTTACAAACATTTCATTCAAGTCTTCTCAAGATTATCTTCAAAATTTAAAGATTTTAAATGATTGAATGTTTCATTTTAGTGGAAGGGTGAATGTTAGAAGTCATTTAATGATCTTAATGTCCAACTTACATTATCACATATATTGGGTTTTCCAGATCTTGTGAAAGGGTACGCGGTTTAATGTGATGGATCTGGATTAGGGATAGGGTGTGCTCTCATGAATGGGGACTATGTTATTTTTTATTGCTCATGGTATTTGCGGTTTTATGAGAAGAAGTACCTAATGCATTATTTGTAGTTACTGGCAGTCTTTATTGATTTGAAAACAATGAATCATTATCTCTTTAGTGAAAAATACATTGTTTTAACCAAAAATATTATTTTTAATGAATATTTTCACAAATATATATTTAAAAATGAGGCAATGGAGACAGATATAGTATATTCAGATTTTTTACATTGACTTGATGTACACCGTGGGAAAGGATATTAGGTAACATATTCATAAAGTGGGAAGTAATTTGTTCTTTTGAAAAAAAACAAGTCTCATATTAGTAGAAGTTGATGCCAGTAATATTTGTGATGTTGTTGGAATGTGAATATCATGGTGATATGGAAATTTAGTTTCAGGTTTTCTTAGTCATGATTTGATTTAATTGGTTAGAGATTCATAACAGTGTGATTTATAATTAATGGTTATGTGGGAAAAACGAAATGGTGGGGAGACTATTGATGGCTGAAACTAGACGGGGATTCAGTTTTTTGGTTTTCGAATCTGATTGTTGAACCACTAGATTGTAAAGAACAAATTATTTATTCCTACCAATATTCTAGATGGGTAGTACACATCAGAATTAGGAAAATATATTATGCATTGAGTGATGTTTTTGTGGCAGTGTATGAAAAAGAATGTGGATGAGTTTGAATTGAGATTTATGACATGTCAGCAAGTCGTTGCAGAGCATCAGTGAGCAAAAATTATGTTTTAGTCATTAAAAATCTCTATGTGGATGCCGGAATAAATAATTATGGATTTTCCTACAATTCATCCATTAATTTTTTAGAAACATGGTTTCATATGGGTGATTGTGGATCAAATCAAAAAATAGGATAATTTCATTCTTAGTTGTAAATATTATACAATCTATGATCTGTTAAAAACTAATACCCATGTGTTTCTATGTTGGAATATTGTACCAGATTTGACTTAATCATAATGAGATTTAATATTCATGAATCATTTATTGAAATCCATGAAACAAATACCTTGGGATTCAGTTGAATATGATTATGGAGTATGTGCAATCTTTGTGGAAGATAATAACATTTGAAGACATCTTAACGGTGTATCTGATAGATTTTGGTGGATCATGGTAGAATCACATACCATTAATAGAATTATTAAATGATTATAGATATCATGCCTTGATATATATGGCCCTATTTGTATCATTAGGTCGAGCCTTGTCCAAGAAAAAACTATGAAGATTACATTGATCAGGAAATTAATGAATATGGGTCAGATTCATCATAAATTTTATTCATATCATCATAAAAATGTATTTTTATTCTAGCTGGGTAATAAAGTATTCTTGAGAATCTCTCCCAGGCTTCGAAATAATTTTTTTGGAATGTAATTCATGTTATCTTTGAGATATATTTAGCCTTTTGAGATACATTAGTTAGCAGGAGGTGTGGAATATCAGTTTTCATTGCCACTATATTTTATTGTGGTACATAATATTAATTTATCAATGTTGAAGAAGTATAATTCTGATCATGATCATGTAATTATATGGGATAATATTGATCTATAGCAATATTTTTCATTGGTCATGTGCTAGTGTGGATCTTGGATAGGAGAGATAATGTTTAGTGTGGGAATAGAATTGGTATTTTGTTGGTTTTGTGCCACAAGGTCATATTCAGGAGGAGAATTCGGAATGGGAGAATGAAATGGCCATGTAATGGCCTGGGAATTTTTATGAATGTGATGGTTTTCTACATTAGGAGTATAGAAAATCTCATGGTGGGGAGAATGTATGACTAACCGTTTGAGGTATATAATCATTATTTATGTCTCTTTATATATAAGGTTTTTTGCATATCCTTGGGAGTGTGTGAATGGTTTCTGGGAAATTTTAGGTTATTTTATAAGGGATCACAATTTGAGAATAGATAGTGAAAAATGTGGAACACTTGTACGAAACCATGCATGTTGAGTCAAAATAAAGGGTTCTCGCACACGATTAAAGTGCATTGTTTCAAAACCATGTGGCCTACCAAGTCTTATGGTGTATCATGAGATTTTGGTATTTAGCATAGTTGGTGAATTATTTTTCTAATCAAGTTGCCCAACCGTGTGAGGCACCCCTTTGAGATAGTAGTAGGTGAATTATTTATCTAACTATGTGATCTAGCCATTAATGACATTAAAAATGGGTTTAAAATAATGTAAATCAGGAATTTTTACCCTAAACACCACATTATTTCTCTATTTTGACAGTCACTCGTGATTTTCACATCTCAATTGTTATGGAACCTCTCCCCATCATTCCATAAGTGATTTTATTGGTATTCATTATGGTTTTAAGTTGGATCTTCCTTGGTAAGACACACTTATTGGTAGTTTCTTGGTTTTACATTGATATATACCTCTCTCTCTATATATATTTTATTGATCTACTTCTATTACGGATAGATTTGGAGTTTTATTTGCCAACAAAGGTTAGATTTTGATATATTGATGTTAGGGGAAGGAATCTAAAGTTCTTTTTATTATTTTTTACCCAGATTTGGGGAGATTTTGTTCCGTTGGTTATTTTCCACCAAAACAATAAAGTTATATTCATTCACTCTTGATTCATATCAATATATATTGAAGGATATTAATTTAAATTAATTATTTTTTATGAAATTTATTATGAAATTTCTGTATGATGCTTTTGAGAAACCCCTGTAGTGTTTTTTTTGGGTTGTGGGATTAATATTATATTCTTGTATCATATGATTGGCTTTTTATGGATTTTAAAATGTTAAAATTTAAAATCTGTTTTTGGGTTTGAGTTTTGTAAAAAGAATGTAAAAATAGTTTTAAAAAAAATTATTGAAATTTGTTTTCATATATGTTATTTTATATGTTTGATTGGAATTAATGTTTAATCATGAGATAGAATGTGATGTCTATTAGACAAAATGTACAACCATCAAATAATTGGTATGTAGCCGAGAAATACCACAATAAATAGGGTATGAGGTTGGACGTGAATATCCATTATTAATGTTAACACTAAGTATGGTTAGTTACAATGTTTATGTGATGAGTTTTATGTATTGGTTTTAGTGAGTTAAAATGGATTAGACCAATATAAAATGGTAGATTACTCGTTTGGTTAAATTACCTAAAAATGAGTTTATTTTGGTGAAAATTTCATAGTAATGACATGTTTTGGTTGTTATAAATTGTTTAACTCTTTCAATGGCATTATATAAATTTATTTATATAAATGTTATAACTTGTTCTATCATTGGGGAGTGAGTTGGGAAATAATTTCAGGAAATCCCATTGATTATTATTACTCACCCCCTACTTTGGAAAATTGTTTTTTTTCTTATGTTTTATTCCAATAAAAAGTAAAGGTAAATCATCACATTTCTATAGTGGTACATCATAATGCATTGGTAGTGGTGGATTAGGAGCTTAGAGGTTGGCATTGTGACTCGAAGTAATGTCATTTTTTCTTGAGTCGTGTTGTTTTGGTATTATTATTGGTACACCAATTTCGTATTGGTAAGATTTTGTGTTGTTGTTGTTGGAATGTGGAAGAATGGTAATATAATGTTGACTAGCATCATGTAGTTGTTTTGGTAGTGGAACGTTTTGTTGGTTATTTTATTTTCAAAGGGAAAATCACCCCCACCATTCATAAAGCCCCCTATATTCATTTCCATCCATTGGTACCATAAGGATGTATCTTAAGTCCATGTATTGTCTTCTATTTGACTCAAGAAAATGAGGAAGGTTGGGATATTACAAATAAATTTTTGAATAAAAACTCTGTAAGAATTGTGTAGAAATTTTAGTAAAATAATTATTATCAAAAAATTTAAAA
This sequence comes from Viscum album, assembly GCA_963277665.1. Classification (NCBI taxonomy): domain Eukaryota; kingdom Viridiplantae; phylum Streptophyta; class Magnoliopsida; order Santalales; family Viscaceae; genus Viscum; species Viscum album. The sequence continues at coordinate 92,614,689 of OY728164.1, forward strand.
TAATTTACAATGATGAATTTAAATATATTATTCTAAAATCAGTCTTTTAGATTAATTCTTCATTATTCGTATACTTATATGAATATATAATACAATTTAAAATTATGGGAGGTAAATTTTAATATTTTCATTAAATAAAATAATATAAATGAAAGTACAAAATTCAAATAAATTCATAATATCATATATTCAAATCTAGGATGGATGTTGTCAAATTCCAGGAATAGAATTGAATAAAGGAATTTTTTGAGTTGTTTATTAATGTCTTATAAAATATTTTTTAAACTTTCATTCATTATTTATTCTTAAATAATGTGATAAATTTTAACACAATTACTATTCATCATGCCAAAAAATAAAAGATACTTATTTTTCAAATTCAAATCCTAGTATTCAAAATATATTATACAATTTTTATGAATCATTTTCGATAAGTGAATGAAATTATTTTTAATATAAATTCATTAAACCAAATAAGAAATATTTTTTAAAAAATTTGTTTTAAGCATTTAACAAATATCAATATACTGAAAATTATTCATTAAAATTAGATTACTATAAATTAAAAGAATCATATTTGACTTTAAGACTAAATTTGGAATATAATGGGAAATTTAAATTGTATTATTTATACAATAGTAATTACATTATTTGAAAAATATTTATTTTTCATTATCCATTAAAACTATATGAATTTTGGAAAGAGACCATAATTTTACACGTAATTAAATTTTGTATAATTAGTTAATAAATAATCATAAATATTTAATACAAAATTTTTAAAAGGGACATAAATTATTTATTAAACTCTCTTAAAAATGAAATAAATAATATTTTGTGTTTCAAACACAATTATAAAGGATCAAATGACATCAAAAAAATTTGGTACTTATTTCAAATGAAATGATAAATAAAAATGTATTGAGTTAGACACATATAAATATATTTCATAATATAGATACTCATATTTATACCCACTAATTCTATAGTTTGGTAACATTTAAATAATAATATTTTAATTTTATAATTAAATTTAATTAAATATTAGTGTTTCATGTTATAAATGATATCAAAATTAATATTATTTTAAACAAAATTATCATTGTGATCCACTTAATTTTTTATAATAATTATTGAATTGTTTTGTGAAATGTTCTATATTTTTACTCATATTTTCCTTCTAAGGATTCTATTCCTTGATGTGATTTATGGATCATCAAATATATATCATTATTAAATGATTAGAATTGGCATATACGATTTTGAATATCATATGACATTAATAGTTTAAAAAAATATTTAACAATCCAATTATTTTTTCCAAATTCTTATTAGATATATTTATGATTGATTTTTTATGGGAGACAAATGTTTGGATGATTAAGGGTGGTTTCATAAATCTCAATCCATTTTTACCTTTTATTTTTATCTTGGGATGTATCTTGGAATGGAAATAATGATTTTGTTCACAATGTAATGTGCATGGTGGGTTCGGTAAAATTTTCACATGTGGATATAACTTATTTGTTGACATAGATGTTGAAATAATTTTGTTTCTAAGAAGTGATTTTATATTCATATGGTTGTTCCACATTTTAATGTTTTTTTAGAGAAACCAAATTTTGATGATGCATTTAATTTCAATGTAATTAAATGTTTTAATGATTGTAAATAATTTTTAATTAATTACACAAATTTATATGATGAATTCATCTTATATTATTATTTATATTTATTTTTAGCATGTAATTATTGTTTACGCTTTCTTAATAATCTATATAGAATATTCTATTTTAAAATCACGTTTTAAGATAATTATATGTAATAATACGGTACATTATTCATATATTTTTGTATTCCTCATGTTATCTTTTATTTTTATGATCTGACATATTATGATATGTTGTTTCTAATAGATAATTTGAGCTCATCCATTTTTTATGTGACCATTACCCATGTTATAAAGAAAATTACATCACGTGTGATGTATATAAATGGTATTTAGGGGAAAATATTTGGTAAAATGTTTGGAAGTGTCCCAAAATAATATTTTTAAGTGGATTATGTCCTTGGAATGAAACTTGTATGTCACTAGGTTCTACAACACTTTGTGAGATGTATTACTTAAATAAAAAGGTCAATGCCTTATTTGTGTCATGTTTATATTAGGTCACATTATGAATGGTATTACGGATGCATTTATTATATATATATTATATATAAGATATTATTTTTCTTATTTATTGATATATTTTTATTTACCGTTCTATAAATCATATCATTTGAATTTAATAATATTACTTCTACGTACGTAAAAACAGCCTTCACCATGGAAGGATGTAAAGGATTTTTTACGCAAAATAATATAAATGGTTTGTAAACATTAATATAATGAATAAATATGATACATATGAAATTATTATTATATTTTTTAAGATTCATTAATTGACAAGTATTAATAAGAAATAAATTTAAACCAAAATATCAATGAAAAAAATGATATGTTATCAACTTAATATTGATTATAATTAATAATTATGAATAATTGGTAATTGGAAACTTTATGGTAACATTATACTATAAGATATATTTGAATATTTCTCTACTATATATATACTATATATCTAATTTTAATATTCCTGAACACAATACAGCATATAAATAATATTAAAACATAAAGAAATGTATTATATTGTATTTTCATTTTTAATCTGGATTTTTTATGCTTGAATATATTTTTCAGAAATTATATTCCCATAATCTCATAGAGAAACATATATTCTCTAGTTATGGTATTTTTTCCTCTCATTTTTTTAATATACTATCCTTGTTAATAATAAATTTAAAGAAAGTTTTAAATAATAATCTGGTCTTCTTTCATCTTTGGCTAGAAGACATTTTCATCAATGTACATGTTTATTAAAATATTTTCCAGAAATAAACATATATTATGAAATTAGTATTTAGTAATATTTTTAAAAATAATTTTATTTCAATTTGAAGGAATAAAATTGTTTAATTTCAATTTTTTTTCGTAAAAGCCATCTATGACTTTGTTGGAAATGCTTGAACAGAATCACTGTTTTAATATTTAATGCATGATAATATTTTATCACCATTATGAATATTTTTTATATAAAATCATAATTAACATATTTCTAGGTTTATATTCTTATAAAACAGTACATTAAATTTTTATGACCTTTTATTAATAGGTTATCCTATGAAAATTTATAATGTTCCTCATATAAATGTTGCGTTTGAATGTTATTTTAAACATATTTTAATCCATCTTAAAATACATTTATGTTTCTTATGATTCATAAGAGATATTTCATAACAAAACTTCTATCTCGAAATAATTTATTATCATGTATTATTCAATGATGGAACAATGAATGTTTTTATGGTCTTGTTGAATACATATGTATGGTTTGATTAGGGGATGGATAAGATGAGAAATATATAGAACTATAATTAATTTCTTATTGATTAATAGCCAGTGAGATAATATGAATATGGATGGGGACTAATCCCATTCCAAGGATGAAATGATTTTGGGGAGTGAACCCAATAGATTATGTCAAATTTTATAATATTTAATGATGGTTTTGGTAGTGATACTATGTAGATGATGTGATTTTCTATCATTATAATTTTTCCACAATCCCAAATAATTTTATTATAGTTATGAAATGGTTTAATGAATAATGAATGATTATTGATGATTTATAACTATTATTAATTATGACTTTTGAAATACCAAAGAATTATGCCATGACTCATGATATATGATCTATGAATGATTGGGTATTAAATTCTTAAGGTTTGATCATAATATCATAACCATACACTTATCATATAATTTTATATAGTAATTCATTGCTTTGTAAATTTTTTACCCATACTGATATTTTGAGGCCACCTTTATTTTGTTTCCACTTTATCCAAGTTATGAAGAACGTTATTATGTAACACATGTCTATATAAACTACAACGAAAGAGATTTTTTTTAATATTTATAATATATTTTCTCAGATGATTATCTGTCAATTATTCAACAAATTTAATACTTTACTATAATAAAAAATTTATTGTTTTTAAATGTATTTAACATTCATATAAATGTTTGTAATATTTATGTATTTAATAAATGTGTCACCTCAAAAGATACCTTATTTAAGGGACAAAATATCTATAGAAATGTAATACATATAATCCTATAACATACAAGAATATCAGCTTCCTCACAAAAAATTTTGTGGATCATATGTGGTAAAATAAAGCTCTTACTCGAAAAAATCATTACGTATAAAAATTGATCAAATCAATTCATTTTAATTTCATGATTTTTTTACAAAATAAGTAAATTATTGTAATATCATAGTATGATAAAATAATTTATATTTCAAAGTTCATTATATTTTTTTATCATTTCAAAATCTTTCACCCAGTTATTGCTTTGTTGGATCCCTTATAACCATGTTGTTCTTGAAAAATATTGGAAATAAAAAACCATTAATATCATAGTAATCAACATCAATTTTTAAAACACACTTCCTTATATTTTAACAAAGACATTGTAGTTTGTATCTAAATGATCATATTCAAATTATAAATTCCCGTATATCTAGGGTTATATGATGGGATCACTATTTATTGAATCATCACTATGTAATACATTACTAAAACATTCAAATGTAAATTTATACCTATCATCATTTTTAACATTATTCTTATAGAACATATCCCACTTCAATAATAAAAAATTCAACACTATGGATATACATAATTTCAAGGATTTCCCTTAATGTTCTATAATATTAAAAAAATAGAAATTGATGAAACAATTTTATTTTATTAATATGTGATCAACATTAGTAATGTAATATCAGAATCCATTCCTTAAAAAATATTATAACATTATTTATTATTAAATAATTGATGAGGATGTTTCGTGAATAAATTATAAAAATAATATCCTATTAATTATCAGATATAATTAATCTATTTGGAAAAAAATATTTATGAAGCTAATGTTAAAATATCATAAAATATAATTAATTATTTTAAAAAATTTTTATATACAAATTTATTAATTTTTTTGATCTAATCATGGAAGGTTGTGTAATGAATTGTTTTATTTGATAATTAGAGGAATTGTGATTGTTTTTATATTTTATATATTTATTGAATAAATTAAAAACATATTAATTTTAAAAAAACATTATTGAAAAAAATTACTTGAAATATAAAATTATAGGTCATGTATTTACATTTCTTTAGTAATACATGGATTAATGGTATGTTTAATAATCGAAAAAATGAACAAAAATCTATTTTTCTGGGTTTATATTTAATAGTGTTCACTCATTAACATGGAAATTAAAAATATATGATGTTTTAAAAAATTATCCATCGACATAGTATAAAATAGAAAAATTAATTAATTTCTTGATATAATATTATCTTCTCCGAATATATTCTTATAGATGTTCCTTGTGGTTCACAGAACACTTAAGAGTTTTTCTGTTCCTTATAATAGTTTACATCATCTTTAATGTCACAACTATATAAAAAAACATCATAACTTAAATTAACTATTAGTTGGACATTTAAATAAAAAATGAATGTGTAATGAAATTATATAATTGAAAATATATAACAAAAATCATTAATTTTGAAATCTTCATGTAACATATTTATGAAATTCATGAAATTATTTTTATTTATATCTCCATATATCTATAATAAATTTTAGTTCATTATTATGAATGACAATACTAATTGAAATATCTATCAATTAGAATATTTAATTATAAATTGTATGGATCCTTACATAGTGTAATATTTCTATAAAAATATTAATCTACTTCATTTATTTTTTTATGAAATCATGTTATACTTTAATAGTTTTTAAATTGTGGAGGAATTCCTCTTTTCCCCATATTCTCATTTGTAATTACATAATGACAATGTATACCTTTTCCCATGTTCTAAATACAAATGAAAAATATTTCACTAAACAAATTCTTATTGATCATTTGTTTAAATGATAAGATATTTAGATTGTCCCTTAATAATAAAAATAGCTCAAATTACATTATCATTTTTATTTTATATTCTTGAAACTAATTTTTGGTTTCAATTAGATGTCCTTCATGATGTTTTACATGAGAATAAATTATTTTTCATATAAATAAAATTACACATTATTTTCAGTGAATGAATAAATGGAATTAGAGGATATCATAAATCCTTAAATATATAATTTATTTGGATAATATACAATGAACTTATGATAATAACCCCAAGCATATTAATCATTTTGATAATGCATTAAAATTTCTAACATGATCTAATCAAAATTATTATTTTTATTTATGTTCAATGGGATAAAACATTTATAACTACTATGAGCATATTTTGTTCAATATTTAACCAAATGAATTAGACATTCATTTATGAAATGGAAGAAAAAATATACCATCATTCTCAATAGTGAAAAAATAAATTTAAGGTGGATTTTTTTATCTAGATAATAGAATACGATTGATTTATGTTTTCATTATCTTTAACATCAAAGTTAATCAACCCATAAATCCATTTGAATAAAATTCAGTAGTAAAATGTTTTTTCAACACATTTAATACATGTTTAAAAACTATTGATCTATCAATATGTATTGAAAAACGTTATCAATATTAATTTTTTATATAAAGATAGGATCATTCACTCACAATAAAAAAACTATGTATTCCAAAAGATTGAAATTCCTTAACTATCAAGGATGTTTTATAGTAGTGTAGACCAACAACGTCACCAATGAAAAAGGTATTAATGTCACACATAAGGGATAATAAAATATTTTAAATAATATTATTATCAACATGGTACCATTTTATAGCAATGCTTTCAAATATGACGTTTTCATCCCTCAATGTTTGTATAACCTTCATTCCATTGCTAATTAAAGACATAAACTACCTAATAAGACAAAATGACTACCATGTAGATATTTTTTGGCCTCAATGAAACCAAGTAACAAAATTTAATTTTATTTAATCACCTAAATATTGATATAATAACACATGAAAAATTATAGAAAACATCACAACCTACTTATATTTTAGCTAGATATTGACTTAAATGGAAAAAGGCATTTTGATACCAATACTTGAAGAAAATTATAAATATATATTTTGAACCATGTGTATCTCATAAACACTAATTCTATATTGATTAATATATTCCTTGTGTTAGTTTATAAACTACCATATTCATCCTTACATGTTATCTCATATATTTAATAACATAAAATATATAAAAAACTTCATTCAATATGTATTTTTGAGAAATATATCTATATATTTTTTGATTTATTTTAATTTTAAAATTTATGTTTTTTTATGTTTATGAGAACAAATAGTTCATAGAACATAGTCCCTAAAGATTTATAGGTAATATAACTGTAATGAAAAAAAATTTAACAAACATGAATTGCTTTCTATTTATCCAAAGTTTGGAAGAAGAAACCATGATATTTTTTCATATTTCATGGATGAATGTGATAGTTGATAATCATTTCACCCACAAAGACATTATCAATAGTATTATTTGAAAGTATGTATCACAATGATTGAAGCATTTAAATTTTTTCAACTCGATTAAAAATGTAAAATTTTTAATTGTTAGGAAACATGGTATATTTACATATGGTAATCATAAAGTAATTCAAATAATTTAATATCTTCTTCGTATTTACACGAATTGAGGTAATAATGACTTGATCTTTCAACAATGATATTAATTATATTAAGGGAAAACCCTCATGTATGTTTATTTTAAAATTATTATCAATTGGTCAATCAGCATAACATTGATCCCAAAGACAATAATAACATTATTATAAAAAGAAAATAAAATTTCACATTGTTGAATCTATATATTTCTAATATCCAAAAAACTATTAACCATCAAGTGTTTACTCAAATTTGCTCATGTGAAATAGTATTTATTTGCTCATTTTCTATTTGGATAACAAGTGTATTAATAATAAGTTATTCATGTGATGTTGATAAAAATTCTTACCCCGTGATAATATTAATTTAAATATCTATTAATTAGTGGAATACATAGTTTATAGAGTTCATTATATAATTTGTTAAAAAATTATTTATTTTAGGAAAAAAATATAGAAAAAATGAAAATCAATATTAGAAGGGAAAAATATGATTTAAATGATTTTTATTTATATATATAAACATACTGATACAATATTGTATATAATATAAAATAATAATAAAATATATATTGAAAATAATTTTATTATCATTTTTCATTAATTTTAAAATAAATAACATAATTTGAATCATGTTATGAAATAATAAAAAATTTAATTACGCCATGTCAAGGGAAAAAACAAAATGACACATTAAATGTGTAATTTTTTTGGTAATTAAAGTTACCTATTTAAACATATTTAAAATAAATAAATATAAAATATTTCATGCATATTTTATATCCCCAGATATTACATTCAAATCAATTTTCATTACTTTTAAATATTTTATTTGAATTGATTTAAATGTTTGGGGTTGTGAGAAAATAAAAACATTACACCTTTTCATTTATATTTTTTAAAATTGAATATATATATATATATATATATATATATATATTACCCGTATACCTATATATAATTTCATATTTATCTGAAAATATATGAAAAAATATCTATAATATAAATCTGATAAAATAAAATCAACCAACATTTTAAAATGAACTCAAGAATTATTAGCATAATTTTTTTAAAAAAATATTAAATGATTTCAATCATATATTTTTATTCACATCACATAATTCAATGATATGATTTTTTACACATATATAATTTATCATTAACCATAATAAAGTTATCATGATAAAAAAGGATAAAGGTGTAAGTTATCACTAAATTGAAAAATTATTTGAAAAATTACATAAATAATTTTTTATTATAAAATGAGGATTTTACATTTTTATTATATAAATAATATTTTAGTGATAGAAAATTAAATCTAAAGAGATGTAGGAACTGTACATGGCTTAATCCCTTCCGAGGAATCTACCATGTTACATATAAAATTTTCAGAAGTCTTGTTTTTAAAATGTCTTGCAATGAAAAATGTTGAATGGAAAACCATAAAATAAATAATTTAAAAATACTTTAGGGATGAAATTTGAATTTATAACATCAAAAATTTACAACATTCACTAAAAAATTAAAATTTTATTTTAAATTGGTGGATGAAAAATACTGTTATCTAAAAATAATATACTATATATATTTGACTATTTATTGAATGGAATGATTTTTTTTCATTTCTCTCTAGATTAAATTTTAAATGTAATATTATTGTGTTGAAAGAGGGTAGGGTTATTAATGTTCGTATATAGCTGAGGTCTATGAAGTCATAGAGGACAAATGGTTTTGTAGAGGGCTAAAGGTGATTCATTTGTGAGGTAAAGGTGCATTGAATTTGTGATGTTTCATAGGGATAGTGACGATAAAGAGAACCTAGTTATAGAGAATGTGTGGAAAAGAATGGTCATATATAATAGACTAAGATGAAGGATGTTAAATTTAGTGGTGAGTTATGTGGGATATTAGGGCATGTAGTGGCTAAAGAATGTTGATGCTTTAAGTATTGAATTGGGTGATAGAGTTTTTGTGTTAAAGAATAATGGTTTCTAAGTTAGGAAAAATGATGATGGGGATTAATGTTTAGATGTTTCTATATAAAGTAACAATACCTCCATCTGATACCATTATGGACCAATATGTAATCTCATCTACTTTTCCATCGTCCAAAAAGATGGTGATAATGTATGTATCCAATATAAGAATATATGTCAACCAAAAATACATTCATTAATAGAAGTGGGATTTTATTTAGTCCTAACTATTCTCCCCTCAATGAAATACCAAACTATTAGATATCTGTTTCAATGGTAATACAAAAAATCAAATCACTGTTCATTTATATTCATTATTGACAACACGAAAAAACACATGACCAATAATGCTAAAAAAATTCATTGGGAATTATAGATATAAATAAATTAAATGAGACACCATTATCATTATAAAACTAGTTTGCGGATCCACCACCATCAACCCACATTGTCTATGGAATGGATATAATACCACGTGTATGGATCTTATTCATATATCTCAATCCATAAAATCACTAAATCAAAAACATTCTATATTTTAACCCAAAATAATTGTTTTTTGGGTCATTAATCAATCTATATTAATAAATTAGACTACAATACTTTCATAATAAATTGTAGAATTTTTTATTTAACTAATATTTTTTGATATATATTGAAATTAGGGACAAAAAATGGGGGAAAAATAGAAAATTATTTTCTTATAGTTCTTGTTTCATGTTTCTTACATATATTAATTACATTTACCCTCTTGGAGTTTATCACTAGTGTTTTAAAAAGTATTGAGTTTATTAACAAGGAAATATTCATCCATTGAAAATTTATATGTCAATATATGTATAAAAATGATTCAAAAAGGAGGATAAACATCATTATTTTTTATTCTATAGTCAACTAATTATATAAAGATTCACCCAAGGCCTCGACTATTAGAATTAATAAATCATTATAATTATATTTAAAAATTTTCATTTTATGGTAAATTATGAATATTTTTCTCAATTTGAGCATTCCACTCAGTATTGTCATTTAAATAAATTTTAAAAAAAATAAAGGGTAATTGAATATATAAATATATATAATATAATATATTTTATATAATACATATATATAATCTTGGAAGACTGATATAATATTTATATACATTACACCTATTTTACTAAGCTATTAATATTTTCATGTTCATGATATGATCAATCCTAAAATTTAATTGGTGTTTATGAGTTGAATAATAATAAATACTTGAGTATTAATAGTTATATTATTTCATACACTATACATAGTCAAGGGTTTTAACATTTCTATTGTGCTACGATTTTCAATTTAACTTAGTCAACTTATTATATGAGTATCATTAAAAGTTATATTCTATAGGATTCCTCTTTAGTAATTTTTATTAATTTATTTTAAAATATCATAAATAAGTTTCATTTTTAAAACATCACCAACTATGACATTTAGTTTCAAATACATACATTAATTTTCTATGAAAACATAAATTATTACATTTAATTTGAGGCATGTACGACCATACAGTCCAAGAGTTGTCATATATTATAATGATAAATATTCCCCCTAGAAAAAATAAGTTAATGGACAAATTGTTCATGATTAATATGGTAAACATAACAAACATCTTAATACTGAAGTTTTTAGATTTTTTAAATAATATATCATAAAAATGATATTTATTTTCTATATATCCTAATTAAACCATTAACTCTAGAACTTATCATTAGGATTTCAACTAAGAGGTTAAAACCATCCATGTGATAAATAGTTATGATATTTTTGGTTGTAATGTTAGAAACTTGTTTCTCAAAATATATATTGCCTATTAATTTTTTTGGATGAATCCTTTTAAAATAGTGTGGGGAAATGTAATAATTTTTATTAAATTTAATAAATATAAAATAATATACATCATTGTTAAAGTTATAATCCAATACAAAGAGATCTTAAACAAATTCAAATGATATAAATTAATTGTATTTCTCATGAGTTATTATTTTAATAAAGTAAGATATCTTTATTTATAACATTATCAAGAATATAATATTATATGTATTGATTTAATACATTTTCCCTTATTTTATCAGTAATACTACACATTGAACAAGTACATTTATTGTCCTCACATCTATATACACAAACCATATTAATTTATTCTTAGTCACCATTTATTCCGTTAATGCCACTCTAATTTTGTATCAAACTCATTAATTTATATCCATAATGAATTTTTCTATTCAAATATATCCATTTTTATTATTTTATTTTTATTATATTTTAATTTCACATCATGATTACCAATTAGATTATATTACATATTTAATTTCTCAAATATTTTCTAAATTATTATACGATGAAATTTTACCTTTAACACATAATGTATTTTATGATCATAATGAACCCAATATGGAATTCTCTATTTATTCAATCAAAAATGAATCATATGAGTGATATATTTAACTATTTATCAATAATATTTACAAAAAATAATAATAAACAATAAATGAACATCTTTTGGAACACCATTAACTCTTGAACTCTTACCCAAGTAATGTTTACACGTTATTATACTAAAATTACACTTCATATATTATAAATTTCTTCTACATAGATATAAATTAAACTATGTGGTAATATATCCAAAGAATTATGATTTCTTATTAATTTTATCCCATGAATAACAAATGAAATTAAGGGTAGAGTATTGTATTGGTAGTCAATATTATTATTAAAGTATTTAAAAATGTTGGAAAATGATTTCAAGTTGATATTGGTTCTCAAATGTTATTTGGAGGTGGGTTGGGGATGATCAAGAAGAGTAATGTGTGTTTCATTTGATACATCGGAGAAAAAAACTCATATATAGGAGTCTCTGTTGATTTTAAAAGGATAAATAGTATCTCCAAGAGAATACAAAATATAAATCTATAATTTTAAATTATATTCAATATGTAATAATGAATATATAATAGTAACTCATTACCTATACAGGATTAATATAATGATATGTATCGTAGATTTTGAATCATTTTATTTTATTTAAGATAATTTTTGAATTGGAAAATTTTTATATTTTCTAATTAACTAGTACATAAAATATTTTGGATGTCCCTATAAGAGTTCACCGGTTTTCTCAGGTGATACTAAAAAATAAATATAATGATTTTGTATATTATTTTAGTATTTACCCATAATGTTTCTATGTCATAATTCCTTAATTAATATATTTATAATGTTTTAATTTTATAAGGCATTTTTCACCATATCTTAAAAGTAAATAGAATGATTAACAATTCATGTGAGAATTTAGTATCGGGATATAATTTAATTATTTTTTAGATGTTTAAATATATAAGATATAAAGAAGAAAACAAGATTTTTAAGGAATTATATTACAATATCATAGATATTATTTAGTATATTTAATTGAGAAAAATTGTGATTTATTAAGAAAACCACGATATTTATTATTATTGATTAGAGATATGATATTTGTTTCTATAAAAATATTACGCTAGTTTCAAATATCTTGACAATGACTCTAAAATTTTCATGAAACATTCTATATTTCCATATTGAAAAATATACACAGGCTAATTCTTGTGTTTTAATAGATGATTTCATGGATAATTAAAATGATGGATATATATAAGGATAAAATATAAATACATATAATGGAAATTTTATACTGCTTCATTATAAATAATCTAGATACAAAACATTCAAAGTCATGAGGGAAATTGAACACATTTTTAATATTTTAAATACTTGAGAGAAGACCATTCAATTACAATAATGCATTATGAAGTAAAATTAATATATTCTCGTATCACAATTTTTCATTTAATTGCAACAAATAAGTATTATATATAAAAAAATATCCGGAAACCACAGTTATTTATCAAAAATATGTTATTCATGCATGGTACCATCCAATTTTTATGATTGTTATTAAAATACCTATAAGTCATTATTTTATAATCATCTTGAACAAATTTTTATTAAAGTCACCAATATACTTTTCTATTATTGTAAAAATACTTTTTCGATGTGTTATATAATGTTAGATATTATATGAGGGTTAGTGTGTGAATTTTAGACTATTCAGTTTGTAATGATAAAAACTATAATGGTTTATTTAAATGTAATTATAAAATTAGTTCACCGATTCATTCCTACCATTCAAATAATTAGAAAACATATTAATAAGGTAATTCATGTAATATTATTTCAAATCTATGTTTCCTAAAAAATGATGTTTCATAGATAATTATTTAACAGAAATTAATAATTATATAAATAGTTGATTTATCTCTATTTTTTATGATATTAATTACTATTGATTTAAATATATTATGATTCTTTTTATATTATAATTTTCCCTATGGCTTTTTGATGATATAACTATATGTTTTTAACAAATTTTAAAATATGGCCCTATAATATATGTTGATAAATGATATTTGGAATTTAATCTCAATTAAATTAATTCAATCTAGATATACATATCTATAATATAATTCACATAGGTTAATGGAATACAACATATAAATAAATTTTTTTACAATGTTAGAAATATTTTTTTTATGGAATTACCAAAGGAAATGAATCAATACTATAGATTGTGATACTATTGACAATTGATTTACTCAAATTCATTAGTACACCACTTAGAGGGATAAGTGAATTAGTGTTTTTTCCTATTATTTTAAATCATTGAAATAGAACCCTATGAATTATTATAGTCATGATAAAATCATAAAATATCAACCTCACCTGTATGTATGAATAATAAGAAACAAGTAGCACATTGTAATTTTACAATTTCCATCAATAATATGAGATCCTATGATTTTCTATGTTTATTTTGGTTTCCTGGACCATGATCATAAACAATATAATTATGATTATAAGGGACTATTAGTGTACACCATTGACTCTTCATGAGATTTGAATAGGTAAAAAAAATGTAAGAAAATATAAAATCCCTGAACACGAAATGAAGTAAAGAAACAAACAATGTTGTTTAGGATCTTACAGAGCTAATTAATTTTTTCTCCATTATCACGGCTAAATCAAAATTTTAGGATTATATAGTTTAACATAGTTTCAATGAATAATTGTTCATTGTAAGAGTCATCAACATCAAAATAAATATAAATATATCCACAGTAAATAAGTTTCTATATGACCTGTTAAAAATAGAAAAATTAAACTAATGATATCCTTACAACACAATAAAATACTCACCCTACTCAAAACCACCTTATGTGAATTATTGAAGTAAAACCCGCTTTACTCAACATTCAAAAAAAATTGTCATAAAATATTGGTTCATAGAAAGATTATTTTGGATATCATAGTTTATGTTTCTAAACTAGAATCAAAATCTCATATATGCTTTCTGAAATATAAAATGAAAAGGGTTAAAAAAGAGTATAAATTGTCTAATAAAAAGGACTTGGACTCATCTATAAGAAGAAAAAATATTAGTGATCAAAAAATGATATTTCATTTTAATAATCATTGTTGCATTCATTAGTTGTTTCAAATATTACCAATTAATTACCTTAACTAAATATCCTATGTATAATTAAATTGGTAATTACCATCTCTGAACTAAGAATAACATTTGGTTCTATAAAGGATGATCTATTATATATGTTATATAGAAAGATGGAATAATACTTCTATGATATTCATTATGAAGGCACATGAATAGAACCATCATTGTGCGTTAATATTCATTGAAATTTATAACAATGTCCTAAAACATGGAATAATTACCACTACTTATGATATAGAGAAAAAATATATAAACTTTTAATGAGGTTACCACACTCTAATCCATTTCATTTAAATCTTTAGAGTTAGTAGAACATTTACCATAAATTACTTCATAATTGAATGTATTATGAATCAGTCGAAAATAATATGTACTCTAATTAATATTTGATTATTTATAAATCCATAATATAGAATATGGATTGATATGTTGGGTCCTATTATCTACCCTATACAACAATTATCCAAAATCTCATGTTGTTAAGTAATTTCCTCAAATACGATACACACTTCATGCAGAGTTTATCTAACAAGACAAAACTCTTAACAAGGTTGTGAATTCTCATCACTATTTAAATTATTTCAATGTAGATCCTATTTAGGTCAGTGGTTATCTATATAAGTAAAATTATACTAATAAAATTGCATACCCTTATGAGTAGAATAGTGATTGGGTGAATCCCCTTCTTAGTTGATGTCCATACTGGCACCTAGAGAAGCATCTTCTATAATCGAATTTATTATTAATTAAATATAGATGTTTATTGGTCTCTCCAAAAATTAAGAATTTCAATTTATTATTTTCTTATCCCTTTCATATATTCAATTATTCTGGAGTAATATTTCTATAATAATTTATGTAAAATGTCTTGATAAATTTCTTCATGAGAAATCCTAATGTGTAATATAATTTATCATTATAAAAATATTTAAAATTGTAAAAATAAAATTCAGTGAAAATTTCCTAAGAGAAGTCACATTTAATCTCTTAGGAATCCTATCATGGATCTTAGATTTGACCAATTCAATGATATGATATATATAAATATGAACACTAAATCAATGTAATATCTTATTTCCATTTTCGCTGAATTTTATTTATGGGAAACTGATATTACTTTTTCACAAGCATGGATACTTATTTCATAGATTCTCATTACACATACTTTAGAACATTTAAATATTACATAAAATTAATAATATTTTATTAACATAGTTATAGAATCATGAAAACTTTTACGAAACACTTTATTTCAGTGTTACCCCTTCATTAGTCATTATTGTTGTATAACTGTTACAAATAGACTATTTATGTTTTTGTAAGAAAATTATTCTTGTGTAAATATAATAAAAGGAGATAATTATCAGGAATGTATGTAAATAATATTAAACATATATAAATTTTATTCCACATGCAATGTAATACATATTTATTACAAAATATAATTCCCTATTCACAATGACATATTCAATATAATTGTTTTATAATATTTAAAAAAAATTATATAAGAATATAAAATGTATAACATCCTATAAATATGTCATACTCTATAACATTTCTCACATTTAAAATTTTTTGTTAACTCCAATATATTGTGTTCGGGTAAACATAACTCATGAACCAATTATAATTATTTAATTAAATGAATTATCAAATGTTCTTTTGAAATCACACACATATGGACTGATGTCCTTTTTCATTTTCAGAAATTTAGCTTCCTATATACAATTTCCCATGCGTATGTTAATTTTTCTATTTATAGGATAATTTCCATTATCAATTTTAATCCATCATCCAAAAAATAGAGTAAAATATAAAAACAAAAATTATATTTCAATGTAATGACCATATATTTTAAAAAATAATCATTGTGTTCGATAGAGTAGAAGATCTACCACTCTAAGGTTAATCAAACAACTAAATATTATAATTTATATATATCCATTATAACATAGCTATTAAATCTTCAGGAATGAATATGATTAACTAATTTAAATAAATATAAATCTCAAACTCCATATTAATTTATTTTTAATTTATTAGAAGATAAGCACTTATTATTTTTATAAACACATGCTTTTCATTAAAAATAGGTTTTCATGAAAAATGATTTATTATTATATTAATGAGTGAATGTTAAAATTTATAGAAGCTTTAAAAAAATTATTTTTCAAAATTGTTTTCATTTTAGAATTCAATATCCCATATTTTATTAGGAAAAAGTATTTACATTTTTTGGAATATTTATTTTTCATGTAATGGTGAAAAATATTTCTTTTTATTGAAAAATGTATTAGATTTTAAACAATTTATAGGGTGAAAATTATATTTTGATTTGGTGTAAATTATAATTTATAATTTTTTTAGATATATATTTTTTAAAAAAACATTTCATACATGAATTTAGAATTGAATCATTTTAAATTTTAAAATGGATTTTTTTATAAAAAATTGTTTTCTATTGCATTGTGACAAATTAAGTTAATATTAAATTATAAAACATTTGTGTATTCAATTTTGAAAATTTAATTTCACATTTTAAATTTTTTGTTCCAAATTTATGAAACATTTTGCTTTTATTTTTGGTCTATATGAATAGTTACTTTTAAAATTTTTGTTATTACGATGACGGGTAAATCAAGTAACTAATGGTAAAAATAAAATGATAAAGACTAAAAACTGATTATAAAATTTGGATTAATTTAATTTTATGAAAAATTTATATTTATAATAATTTAAGGTTCTATTATATTACAATTTAGATCAATTTTTGTTCTATTATAACATTTATAATATTTTATTTTGTGATAATTGAACGACATAAACCTCTTGTTTTTAATAAGTCTAATATTTTTATTATGGTGTTTTCCAGAAGATATGTTTCAATAAAAATAGTATTTAAAAATATAATAAGTTTTTATCCATTATTTTTATTGATTTTAATTTTTAGGGAAAAACAATTTTGTTAAATGCTTCTATAGCGGTGATACAATAATTAATCAATTATTGGGAAATTCAAATAAATGATATTAAAAATATTAAAATAAATATAATTTGAGATAGATTTTTTAAAAACTTATTTTTATATATTAAATATAATATATATATATATATAATAAAATAGATGGTTCAAATTATAAGTTTTATCTTGATTTTATATAGTTAAATTAATTAATTGTTCTTAAAATTGTTGTTATAAATCATTTATTGTAAGAAATATTTTATTACAAGATATAAAATAATTAAAATTATTATATTCAACGATGTGATTAGAATATAGAATATAATAGAAAAATTGATCCATTTATGGGTACATCAATATTTTTTGTATCTATATTGACCCTCAAAGAGTAAAATTACATTTTGTCAATAAATAATTTAACAGTATTAAACAACAGTTAATACAAAAAGATAATGATATAAATATAGTCAAAACATATATTATTTTTGTTTCTTGAGGTTAATTTTATAGATTATCATTTCATATTCTAAATAAATTACATTCTATCTATTTAAAATTGAAAATTGACTTATATATATTTAATATTTGGGGAAATTCCATGGGTTGCCTCCCATCTCTTTTAAATGGCACCTCTTCTTCCCCTTTATTCACACAACACAATTTTTTTAGGAAAATAACTACCCAAAATCCCTTACTATAATTGGTAAAAGACTATAGTGGTATTTTTAAGCATAACACTAACCATTGTTGTTTAAATGTGTTTTGAATGTGAGAATTTTTAAAAATGAAGTATCCTTTTTAATCGATCATTTTAGTTTTTTTTCTTAGACATCCATATATTATGTATTCCAAATATACTGACATGTTATTATAGTAGTTTCAAGACCTATATCTATATTTAATTCCATAAAATTGTGTAATAATTCATCATTCATGCGTACATAGGAAAACCGCCATACAAACCAGTGTAATTTGTTTTGCATCCCCATCTATTAATACATGTGAAAATGATGGGATTAATTATTATATATAACAATAACGAAATATATGAAATTATTAAAATATTATATATCATTTACATTCATGACTTTCCATGAAACTAAATATTAAAACTTCGTTCATGCAAATGTTTGAACTACCATATCCATAAAGTGATTTTTTTTATTTTCCATCACCAATTATCATGTATGATACATATAATTATAATTATAGAATTAATATGATTTATATTATATTATACTTATTTCTATAAATATAAATTATTAATTATCCAATTTCATTAATGATAGATGATAAAATGAAATGTTACTGAAACACATGTAAGGGCTACATCCTCCATTATTATAACATTGTTCACTTTTCATAAACAATTTAAGGAATAGATCTAAATGTATAATTTATGTATAAATTTTATATTTGTTTTATAAATATTTTATGGGAAATTATGGAATTCCGATCAATTTTACCATATTCAACCTACAAAAGTTATTTTTGATCTATGTACTGAATATCTTCTGAATACTTGATGTGGATATAAATGATTAATTAATTAACTTTGAAAAAGTGATATAAATGTAATATTGAACAGCAAAATGTTTCATAAAAAACTAAATAAAAAACTTCTGTCTATTATCAATAAATATACAGAGCATATATGATATGTGGGACCTAGGTTAAGTGATTTTTTACTCAATTTTTTTTCATTGGGATAAATTTCTACTTTAATTATTATATCATGCGAGGATTTTAATTGTAATAACATATGATTATTTCAAGATGTTATTAAAATTTGTTATGTGGATTTAAATTATATACACATAATAAATTCATTGAAAAATAACCACATCAACGATATGATCTTTATAAGGGTATTTTTTTAAAACCCATCTTTCTATGTTTCACATAGATTTTTCTAAAGTAAAAAAACAAAATATTATTTAACTTATATATAAGGAGATTCATTTCATTCATTCATGATGCAATAATGATTTAATTATTCCTTTTTATTTTTTTAATTTTTTTGATGAAAATGGTTTCATTATTATTAGTATGATTTTTTAAAAATATTATTAACATGAAAATGGTATTTTGACATAGAAAAGTGTTTTTCCACAAGTTTAAAAGAGTTTTCACATGTTTTATTTAGATAGGGTCCATATATATTTATTATGATTGGTTGAGCTTGTTGTATCTTAGTATATTATGGGTTAATAATAATTATATCTCATGATATGAATGTTTGATCCCCATTATTTCTCATGATATAACGGGCGAACTCCATTATAGCTCTATAAATTATTGGATACTGTAGGGGTGGATTTCAATTGTATGTTTATTCTATTTTCAAGGGTAATTTTATGATTGATATGTAAATGATTTACCAAGGAATGTACATGACTTTTCTATGGTGAATTATTAATTTTCATGTAAATTAATGATTTGAAAAGGCATAAAAATATCAATTGTTTTAAATTAATGATTATTTACTTTTTAGTGTAAAAAAATATGTTTTTATAAAAAAATTTAATGGTTTTCATGTTTTTAACTAGTATATTGTATTCTATCATTTATGTCCCATACTATGATATTTTTTACTCATACCACATTTTAGTGATTTTTTTCATGGGAAATTATTAATGAGAAGGGACAAGAATGAGGATAAGATATATTTTGTGTAGTTATGTCAAGAAAATAAAACATCTCTCTTTTTAATATTTGTTTTTTTTTTCTATAACAAATAGATACTATGTATTAGTGTCTACTTATAATGCATGTGTTTACTATGTAATATTTTTTCCCAACTCTAAATTGAAATGATTATTGGTATTTTAAGAATAATAATTTTAGTTGTAGGGAACTATAATATGTAATGCATAATGATATTTCCATAAAGTTTGTATCAAAGGAGGGTTTATTAAACACCATATATTATATATTTTTATTACGAATTATAGATATCATCATGGGTATATAATTTTATGGTTTATCATAATTTAAATGTCATAGAAATATATTTTGGGGATTTAACTCATTAAATTTTAAAATGAAAATGGATATTTTTGGAGAATTATATTTTTGGGGTCATTATGAGTTTTAAATTATTGAGATAAAAATATAAAGGTATGAGATTAACTATGAAGTTAAAACATTTCATTAATGTTACATATATTAATATTATTTTTGGTAGGTCCCTCATGATTTTCATATTTTATATTCAGTTTACAAATATAGTCTTTGAAAAAGAAAACATGAAAACCGTCAAAGAACTTTTTGTGTCCATATGGCCCATGGGGATTGAACCCACAATCAAAGGGGAATATTGGTGCATCACATACCACTAGCCTACATGATGTCATAGTTATTATAAATTTTTTTTCTAATTTAAAATATCTGATGGATAAATGTTACACTAATTTGTTAAACATTTGTTTTATCAAACATATAATCACAGGATTAGAAAATTATTTTTCGGTTAATTTCTTCAAGTTTTACTATTTTTATATCCATATATGATTAAGGTAAATATATTTATATGTTATTTCTTTATAAGAAAAATGGTTGAATAATATTTTGGAATCTTATATGATTTTTTGGGATATATAGTGATTTGGTTTGTTTAAAGAAATTATTAGCTTATTTTGGAGATTATCTTAGAAAGCAGATTAAAATTTGGTATGATACATTAATTTTGATTTTTAATATATGATTATAAATTTTGAAATATATCATGTAATACTATGTGATAAAATCCTTCTATTTTTTGGGGTTTCAATCGTTTTATAGAATGTTTTTTAGGGATTTTTAGGATAATTATTTTTTGAAAGATATATGTTGAACATTGACTATTACTGTTTAATTTTGGAGATTAATGTAATTTGTAATCATACAATGGTTTATTATCTTTAGATAACTGTCTAGTCTTCTACTAACTATTTTCTAACTGGTAAATTCATAAATATCGACGAAATAAATCGTTTTTTGTAAAGTTTTTTATATGTCAAACATGATTCAAATCCTTCTAGAATGATGATTTCTTATTGAATACACATCATTAGAAGAAAATATGACCTTGTAGTTTTCATTGATAAAATATGAAATTCTACTTGTCAATTAAATATATTTCTCTAATTTATTATTATATATGGTAATGGAACTCCCTAACTCTAGAAAAACTATCTTGAAATAAAAACATTATCCAATTACTTTTCTTATCACAAAATCAATTTCCTTGTAAACCATCCCATATTTATAATTGTGTTATGTTCACCTGTTTTGTTATTTGGATCTCTATAAATATCTATCGGACCTTGGGAGTAAATTTTTTATTTCATGTCAATGGTTTCTTATAGGGACACCTAATATGTGTTATCTTAGTTGACCTTCAAACATGTGTTTCTATCTTATCATGTAATATTTTTTGTAATGTGGGATTTCGAAAAATTAATTTTGAATTGTTAAACCATGGTTACTAAAGAATGGTTAAAATTACGAGAATAGAATAAAATAAATTGGAGAATTATGTAACATCATAAGATTTTAACAGGAAACACAATATTCGATAGTAAACATTATACGCCACATCGATCATCAATAAATAAATAAATACTATTAGTTAATTGTGATAATTATAACCACGAATATAAATTGGAGGGTATGAATATAAATGAATGAGTTAAGAAATAAATATTAAATTTTGAATCAAATTTAATTTATTTGATGGTTTTTATAAAATAATCCAATTTTTTAGTAAATTCATTTCATTCATAAAAAATATATTTTCTTAAAAATTGACATGTTCTTCCCTTTATAAGTGACCATTAAAATTAATAAATTCTATAAAAAAAATTATTTAAAAAAATTATTTAATTTTTTAATGTGAAAAATATATTATGATTAATTTTTATAACTTTTGTATAATATTTATTTTTTTAAGGAATAGTGAAAAATATTTATTTTAATCGAAAATTGTAATATATTTTAAAGTATTTACAAGGTCTAATTATATTTTTTATAATTTTTAATTTTTAATTATATCAATTTAAATCAAAATAATACAAATCTGTTTATTTGAAACATATTTTATAATTTAATTTAGTATAAAAAAATGATATTAAAATTGTTATTTAACTTAAAGACTTGTTTTTGTCGTGTTTTCCAGGAATAAATAAAATTTAATTCTAAAATAAACATTTTTTTTTAATTTGAAAAATATATTTCATATTTAGAATTATTTGGTAAAAACTTAGTAAATATTTCCCTATTATTTTAGGTCAATATGATTTTTAACTTTTTCAATTTTGGTTACCGTGGAAATGTGTAAATCAGGTAATTAAGGGTGAAAATAAAATTATAAGAACTATAAAATGACTTTAACACTTTCTCCAATTTAATTGGATAATTATTTTTTATCCATAATAATTCAAGGATATGTTAAATGACTATTTTATTCTATTTCGATATAATTATAACCATTTTAATGTTTTATTTAATGAAAATTTAATGAAGTCACCCTCTTTTTTTAATAGGTGATATATTTTTTATATGGTCATATCCATATGATTTGTTAATTTATAAATATTATTTAGAAATAAAAAATCTATATATAATTCAAGGTAAGTTATTTTTAATTCGTAGGGAGGAAATATTTACCTTATATTTATTTACTACACTGATTGATTAATTATTCAATTATTCATAAAATAGTTAAAATTACATTTTAAATAAGTAAATAAATATAATTATGGATAAACAATGAGATAAATTAATATTCTACAAAACATGGACATGTTAGAGATACAATAAAATAATTTTTTCAAAATTTAAGTGTTATCGTGATATTAATATTATTAATGTAATATATAATTTTAAAAATTGACATTATTGATATTTTATAGTAGTTGATATTTTATTAAATGACAAAAAATTATAAAAAAATTATTATGTTCAACCAAGTGATTAGGATAAGGGTGAAAATAAAAACCTAGTTCTATTTATGGGTCATCTATCATTTTATAGTAACTATATCGATCCCTAATGATTAAAAATCCATGCTTCCATTAGAAATGTTAAAAGGGTTACATAAGGGTTAAAACCAATAGATTATATAATAATTCAACAGGTAAAATAATAATATAAGGGTTTCAATAGAGATAAAAAGAAAAACATTTTCTACAATTATGATAAATATTCTATAACAAATATTGGTTTCTAATGTTCATTTATTAAATTTATATAATTCAAACTAATGAATTTATCATTTAGAATCAATGGAGAATGATAAACCATAAATTAGAATAAATTGGGTATACAATACAATAGGATCTCCACACATGTAGTTTCCTTCAACATGAATAATTAAAAGAGGATGAATGAGAATGAATGGTACCATAAAATGATGAATGATTCTTAGATCCTAGCCAATGAATACTTATATCCACTTCGAGATAGAGTGACCTACATATAAAAGGAAAACTTCAACAAAAAAAGAAATATATAATGTGGCATAATTTATAAATAATGATGTGGAAATAATAATAAGACACACTGAAATGGAAAAAAAGAATCCTTAGATGACTCCTGTGAATAACACCATTCTGAGTCATTAGTTAGAAGTCAAAATTTACATAATACTAATGATAAAAAATGAAATCCACACCATTCAGTTCTCTATCAAAATAATCATTTAATCATTTTCTATAAGAAAAAATGGTTGGTTGTCATTTACAACTAATTACACATCCCATTGACTAGAATGCTAAAGATATTAAAAGTACTAGAGCACCTAGTTAATATTATAATAGGTAATAACATAATTATATAATTTTGGAGATGAACTTTTTTACCCACTTGAATGTTCTTATTTTGGATAATGGGTTCATGAAAATAATTAGAACAATATTTATATATCATGGCATTTCCATACTATTATCTCTAGATTTCATCCAACTAACTCAATTCAAGAAGTCAAAATTAATAAATATATTTGAAAAAAATTAAAATATTCAATTTCACAAAGTTATTTAGTTGGATATTAAATGAAATGTGACAAACCATTCCAAAAATATGTCAATATGGAGAAATAACTAATTGTGTTTTGAAAACAGTCTCATTGTGATTTGTCTAAATTTAAGGGTCAATCCCTCCAAGACGATTTGATAGTCTTTTATTTTATATTTTTAAACTCATCATTACATACATCAACTTTGCCACAATATTTTGGATTATATGGGGTACTATTCTTGTGTTCACAACCATAATATCTCATTATATTGGTCTCATTGACAGAAATAAAGGCCTTTTGCACTCCAAACCTAGAATAAATGTCCATTTTGACATACTTGATCACTATAATAACTTTATTATTAGGAATGGAAATTATTTGATCCCACATATAAACATAATCAACTGCAACCAATTTTCCTCTATAGGAGGAATTAAATGGGCCATGTATGTCCATTCCCAAAACGTAAAATATACTCTCTTAAAAAATTCCCAGTTTTGGATGCTCTTGTTTTCATCCCATGTGACAATTGTTTTTGGAATTTATCACATCCTATGAAGAGACTAGAGATCATTTAAAAAGTGTATTCTAGTAATGTAAAATTATATAATTTATTGAGATGTTCTCTCACTACCACATGTTCCTCCCCATGACTATTACTGATATCTCTCAAAAATGAGTGTCATTATTTATTCAGTAACACATCATATCAGAATTCATTCTGAATACCTTTTAAATAATAGAGGTATATCTCATTAAAATTATCTAATCTCTGAGATAATGTAATTTCCATGTTCATAGAACTGTAAACGGGTGTAATTATAGGAGTAGGATATTTAATAAAGTCATAAAAACAAGGAGTTATATTTGGAAAAATATTGAACAAATTTTCATCAGGAAATGAATTTTTTATCTCACATAGGTATTCTTTTAGGGTAATAAAAAGTGTATAAAAATTATCATCCAAACAATTTTCATCCCTATATTAATCCATTACAAATAAATCAAAAAAAATTTGTATTGAAACCCACCTCACCAATCATGGTTTGGTTTCCCTCAGAGAAAAGATATACATAAGGGTTGTATGATCTGTGAAAAAATAAATGTGGATCTAATTAGATACATCCTGAAATTTTCTATGGTCAAAACCAATGTCAAAAGTTCATTATTTATTGTTTTATAAGTCATCAGATCCCCATCAAGAAGCAGTAGAGCATAGGATACATCATATAAAATATTTGTATTCCTATAGACTAAAACATCTCTAAAATAAATTTCACTAGCATCACACATCATATAAAAAAGAATACCCTAGAATGTGGTAGTGATAATGGATCGATATGTAATATTTTCATTAAGAAAATTAAATGAGTCCAGCCAATTATAATCAAATAGAAAGTCTTTCCTTAATTAACAGAGAAAAAATGGTTTTATTTAAATTACTAAAGTCTTTGATGAAACTCTTATAAAATAATTCAATTATAAAAGGATTCTGATACCCTATAATTTCTAAGGGGGTTGAATAATTTGAATGAATTGAATTTTTTTATATCAACTAATATATCATTATAAGACACCATGTTACATATGAAAATTTCATCAAATACCTTGCACTGATATTTTTATCAATACAAATTTAATCTCATTACATTGTTGAAAAGTAGATTCATGATGTTTCAAATAATTATCCAAGATACGGAAAATAATAGTGAATTTATCCATGAAAAAATTAATAGATATCAAAATAATATTAAAAAAATATCCATCATACACAACTAAAATATAGATAGAGAACCATAAAATGAATACTAATCCATCTATTAGAAAATTTTCTATGTGGATAAGTTAATTGTGTGTTTTCATGGCCCACAATTATAACATGAATATAATTCCACCCAAAAATTCTTCTAAATAATAGGGAAATTGTTTCACATTAACTATCTCCGTTTTTTGATCTAAAAATGGCATTGGAAAATGATCTTTACAAGTAGAAGAGTTATGTTTTTAATTGTTTATACAGACTCTCCATTTTCTCACAGTTGGAAATTTAATTTGTTTATTCTTTACATTTGTGGCAATATTGACTCTAATCTTTATAGGTACCACATGACCAAGTATTTTTCATGGTATTTCTGAATTTTGACCTATTAGTCTTGAATCAAGTATTTAGACAACTTATTCTAAGAAAACATGTTTCATTTTTATATGAGTATTATCTGATCTTCCACACATGGTGGTAAATTATGATACATGTGAATTTTGTGCCAGATAAATGATGAACTGATTCCCAAGAAATCACTAATAGATCAACCAAAAACATATTTTAAATTAATTTTAATATTATTAAAGTAAACATCTTTACATCTGCCTTATTTAGATGAAATGATGACAGGTAATGTTGAGTCTTCTCTCAAAAAAATCATACTTTACATGAACTAGTAAGGGTTTGAGATACATGATCAGTGGTACTTTGATTAATGGAAGTTGAATGAGTTTTATTGGTTTACGATCCTTATGTTTTCTATTGAAAAATGATGTTTTTATTGATTATTCATCATCATTGTCGGTTTCATAAAAACATATTCCAAATTGAGTTTCCACATTTCAAGTAAAAATATAATATAAAAAGGTAATCTATGTGATAGAGGAATTACCCACCAAAATCAACTAGGGTATCCATTTTCATCTAAAAACTAACTCATTCAAATATTTCAGTAGGTAAATTATAAGTATCATTAATTTATTAAAACATTCTTAAATATAATTATACATCCTCATATAAAAATTCCCCAACACATAGAACTTCACCTCTTTTAATAATATTGTCATGGGGATGTTATTCATTATTTTGGAAAACATTAAGTTCCTCCCATTGGTCAATAAGTTTGATTTTTTTTCCATTTGAATAATCAATGAAAACCCCCTATTGGAAATATAACGTCTTCCATGCATAATAGGTCCCACTTAGTCACATTCCATATCCTAAATGAGAAAATAAGCAAGTAAAATAGTCATACCCACTCCATCAAGTAAGTCAACTAGCGAACCAAATGGTTGGGTGGTATATATATCCACAAGATGGAAAAAACTGTAGTTGTTTTTTAACTCATGGTATCATTTTAACGAAAACTTTTATAAGAATCAAATAAATATTTGCACCATGATCATAAAGGAAATTAAACCCTAAAAACCTTTCACTAAAGATAAATGGAATCAAAATCATCCTAGATCATATCATTTAGGTTCCATTATCTCTTGTAGGACTACAATACCCTCATTTATGATCTTATTGGTATCTAAATCATCCATAATTTCCTCACATGAACAAATTTTATAGATATATGTCAATTAATAATTGATTTGAATGAATTATTCATTTAAAGGGATAACGACTTTCAATTTCAAGAAATATATCAGATATTTATTTAATTTAGAATACATATTTCCCTTATTGATCCTCAAAGGTATGGGAATGGTTAGGGATAATTCATCATGACTATAGTCCCCATATTATTTTAATCTATATTATTTTTCATTATTTTATTGTATTTAGTTTATAGATCCTCATCTTATCATTTTTCAGTAGGTAGAATAGGTTGTCATTGAGTTTTGGTAGTGATGTAAAAATTTACATATAGGATGGCTACCAAACTGTGCTCAAATGGATCAATATGATTTTTATTTCAACAGTATTTTGTACCTATTCTAAATTCGGTTTTATTTTTTAAACTTATCCTAGTGGTGAATACAATTGATCTTTATTTATCCTTTGACTCAGCTGTCAGAGGTAGTTTCTCTTTTTCTCTAACCCCTACATTTTGTACAAACTCACTGACATGATTCATGAGGATTTTAAATCTAGATTATTCGGGCAGATTATCAAAATCCATTTTCTCTTTTTTCACATCATATCTATCCTTCATATATTTGAAAATCCCATTGACTTTATCTTGTAAACTCGAAGGCTTATCCCTTGGTTTACATAGGAAGTAATGTCTATTCCTTTGAAAGGTATACTGTACAAGTGGTTTTAGTACTCTACAATCTCTATATGATATGATTTAATGGTTTCAATATCCATGGTCATTGTTATTTATCAAATATAGTCTTCATCCTAGTACCATACATGTCATAGTAATCATTTCTGGGGACCTGGGTCTACATAACATTGTTTTGGATCAAGATTTTTAATGGAAAAAATTCCCAAATTGAAGATACTATTCCAATATAGAATGTTAATAATTTTCACTATGAAGACTAGAATATTGTGCTTCAGCTTATGATGTGAGTGTGATTTAATTCTTAAAAAACGTCCTATATCTATATTTTTTTTGGGAATTATGTTCCAAACATTTGAAAATCTCTTTGATCCATGTATCTCTTTTTTTAGAAAAATCACTTCCAGGTGACTCAAAAATGAAGGTTTAATGATACAGAGTATGAATTTCATAGAAGGTATCCATTAAAAATTAAGGTGTACATTGAGGGTTGGTACATTATCATAGTATCCCATTGAAAAAATCATCATATTCACAGAACCATTGAATTTAATCTAGTAAATAATCAGTTATTTTAATACTAATTTTGGAAGTCATTCTCCATTGTTATAAATTCATTAAAAATGAAATTTAATGCTAATTTTAAGAATCAATGATATTTTCAACCAATTTAATGATCCAAATAATTTTGATTACATTATGAATAAACTAGGAAACTCTTAATTTCTATCTTAATTCACATAATACACTTAGTGGAAATTACTACATGATTCTATAAAATTACATATGAAATATAGTAAATCCTCAGGGGTAATCTAGTGAAGGATGGTTGGATTTAATTGTGGGATATCATAATATCAATGTTATTGGTTCATAGTGTCTGATAAATACATGGAAGATTTTTAAAAAATCTATGATAAAGAAAATCTATAAGCCTTAATCTATCAAAAATTAAATTTTTAATTGGTGTAGGATTGACGTTTTCCCCTTGATTAAGATTTTGATTTTGGTGATTACGTAGTTTTTACTCAGAATTTTACATTGATGTTTCCATCTTTATTTCTAATGAATTCATATTTTTATTAATTTTAGCGATGATTTTTTTTAGTTCTCTTGGTGATGGTCTATTTTTTAGCCACCCCAAATTTTAAAACTACAACAATGTTTTTTCCCAGTTCTCACTATTTGTCTATACCCTTCCATAGAAATGTGCCAAAAGTTTTCCAGTAGCTTATGGTAATCATTATTATTATATCAAATTATTTATTTATAAAAAATAATTTCTACTAGTTTAGTGGTGAGTGTTTTTCTATCCTTAAGGATAGTCTTCCATAGAATGAGTTTCGATTGAAATCATATGAAAGAATATGAAAAATATTAGATAGGAGGGTGAAAAGAGTTCAAGGATTAAATGGTATAGACACAAAGAATAAGAGATAAACACAAGGGTGATGCACTAATCGAAGGAAGAGTGAGAAAAGAATGTGGAGGTCTTTAGAATATGGAAATTGGGAATTTTTTGTAGGATATCTTATTTCAATAGGTGTTTATTTTAATTTTATTTTCTCTCACTAATGTCCCCTCACATAATGACGTAGAAAAGTGGCTGGAAAACTCTATTGAGTGGCTTGTCTGTAGGTGAAGGGAACCGTTATATTCTTAAATAAATACATATTTACCCACTCATCAGGGAAACATAGTTAACAACACTTTTTTTCCTTATCTCATATGAAATTCAACATGAAAATTTATCATTAAAAAATCCAAATCATCATTCTATTAGTGGAACCATTGAAGGTAATAAATTTATTGAACTCAAAGAAATGTTTAGACTCTTAAAATTCATAACACCTATGTTAATTAACAACACATACCAGTTGAACATATTCCACCGCAATGAATTTAAGAAATCATTTTAGTATAGATATTGAAATTTTTTTAGAATCATATTTTAAACTTGGAAAAAGGAAATCAATGTGAGCTCCGATTAGGGCTTGAAAAATGACAAAAAAACATATACAACCCCATATGTGGCTTGATAACATGTTCCCTATAGTCATATACTTTCTCTCAACTCTAATAAAATTATTTTTCCCCTTTTCTGGTTATTTTATTCTTTCTTATTCTATATATTTCTATTCTCAATTAATTATTTATGATAGTAAATTCATTCTGATAGCGGTACACCAACTCACACATGTATCTTTGAAAATCATGTTTGCTACCTCATATAAGTTAGATAGATCTGATTACCAACATAATAGTGTACCAAATCCATTTTTTTCATGATAATTGTTGATATTTTACACTCATATTTAATTGGAACAACGTTGGTGGTTCAGTTGATTTATACATTATTATCATTTTGTGTGATTTTCCATGTAGCTAATTCTCATGTATCCATTTGGGCCGACATAGCTATTTAACAACAATATTGAATCAAATAAACCTAAAATTTTCTTATTGCTCTAATATATAAATGTATTTTATTATAACATATGTTAATCCCTTCACATAAGCTATTAAGACAACATAGATAATTTCTAATGGTGTTATTTCCCTTCATGTAGTCGATTGGGAATACATAACCGATTTTTATGTAATCATTTGATATTCACATAGCTGAATCTATACACACACTTTAAAGATTTATGGGTTTATCATGATGTACACAATTACCCAAGCAAACGACTGACCCACATCACTGATTTGACCCATATTATGTAATTCTACCACTGAATTAAAGTTGTTGCTTACCAGAGGTACAACAGTTTGATAATGAACTGTTCTTGGGAAGATTTTATCCACTCCATCATGATATATACACCATACATGATCATTAATTTAAATAAAAACATATATCCTTCAAAATTTACATCTAGTGAATATGGGAGGATTAAAATTGACCAATAGTAGAAAGTGTGGTCTCTTTAGTAGCTGATTTCACAATTCATTACATTCGAGAACATACATTTATATATCTTGGGTTGAAGCATAGTTCAAATATGGAAACATGTATCAATATATATGGTGGAGGATTCTCTATCATTAGTATATATAGGCCCTACCCAATCATACATGGAGATAATAATTTTTAATTAGAGACCGACATATAGTGGTGGAGATTACACCCTTCAACATCATGCATTGCTATGGGGATCACAAATTCTCATAATTTCTAGGAAAATTATAATAGGTGAATTATCTTGATGACTATTCTTGACCCACGAATATAATAGTAATAATCTTATTTATATTTCATGTACAAAAATTTCCATCATCATGTAATGTTTTTTAAAAAAATTATTTAGTTTACATAATATCATTTGTAAAATTTTAACTATAGTAGTTAGAAACAATTTATCCCCCAAAAATAGACATATTCTTCACAAAAAATAATTATTAACAAATTCTAATTGATTATTTCTAAAATAAATAATTGACCATTAGATTCACAATTAAATATTTATTAATCATTAAATTAACTAAAATAGATGTGTCAAAGCATGATAAAATGGTTCCATGGGATTAATTCCTCTGATTTGTGTATTTTATACACATTTTCCACTCACAATAACATATTTTATTGGAGGTGAATATCAAAGGATAATATGTACATTTTATCAATTTTTTTCTTGGTGGGTTACTATTTGGGATATGTTACCAAGATGGTGTTGTATATAAGGATTTTGTATAGGCAAATAAATAGATATGTGAATTTAAAGTTAGTGAGTATGGCCAGAGATTGGAAAGTTTAATAGTTAAAAATGAACCTAAAAAGCGATGTAAAATAAGGAAACAATCAAACACATTGTTAATTGTTTCCCCCTATCATATTATATTAGTACATTGAATGCATACTAAAATTATATTGATTATGAGTAGTTTTTTTGTAGTGTTGAAATCATAAATATGTACATGGATAAGATTATTAATTAAATTTACATCACATCTTAGATATTATTATTTTTTTTATCAAAATTACGTACCATTATTGTTAATGGTCTCATTTTCTTTCGTGAACTAGCTTGAAAAATTTATTAAATAGATTAAAATTTTGAATTAATTTATTATGCTAGCTAAAAAATACATTCTTGGAACTAGGATGTTTAAATAACCAAATAAATGATACATATTTCCTTTAAAAAGTATTTCATTTATTTTTGGGATCATTGGATGATTTTGATGTCTTCCCACGATGTTAGATTTTTTATCAAGGCAAGCACTACATATTCCTTTACAATAAAATTATTTCTTTCTAAAATCCAAATAACTGTACTTTTCTTTATTATATTACTCACTGATACAATAAAAGTATTTTTTTAGAAAAAATTTCATTTTAATTCATAAGAAATTTCTTTTTCCAATTGATAGTTTCTACACATATAATACACCATAAAGGCAAAAGAAATTTATTATAGAGATGAATTTTTTAATAAGTATAGAATGATCTAAAAAGGTGATAATCACTCTATATAATAACATTTTAATTGGTAAATAATATTGGACATTTTTTCTATTTATTTAAACATTATTAGATTTCTATATTTCTGAAATATCTTTTATTTATATACTGATATGTAAATAACATTATATATTTATTTTCTAACAAATTGATATTAATATTATAAATAACATGTGTTATTTTGAAAAAAACAATCGGTAAAGAATATTGGATATGGTCTTTATGAATTATATGATATTATGTATTATTTAAATTAAATTTTCATTAAGAAATTCATGTGTTTAGTTGACGTTATTTACATGGATAACTTAAATATGTATGTCTTGTGTTGAGAATTTCTTACCAAAATAACTATTTGGGACAATTTCATCGTAATAGTAGCATGAGAGAAAGTTTCATTGCAATTAGAAATCATATTACTTTTATTGTAGAATGTTTACATAATTATTCCCTAAGCATATCAAACATGGTGATTATGATTATATATTGTTTGGATTTTGAATTTAACGTTTAGGAATCTATATGTGTTATTAGTGAAATTTTAGAGTTATGTTTTATGTAATTTTTACATGATGAAGTTTATTGTGGTAACTGATGTTTTATTTAATAATATTATACCTTAATATTATAATTTTTATACATATTAATTATGATTTTTTGAACAGAAAAATTGGAATTTTAAAGGCTAGATAAACTGATATTTTTCCCTAATTGAGCATAAGCAAAAAAATTCAATGATATTTGTATAAAAACACTATTAAATCATTGAGTTTAATTATATTATCTACGCCCATTATTATTACATAATGATATGAATGAATTGATGTAATAAACTTCTATGAAAATATTAATAATTTAATGTTGGTAACGAAGAGTTTTTTTAGATATTCTAGAAACTGAAAATGAAATTTTTGACAGCACTTAATAATTTTTAAAAAATATTTATAATTAGTGATTTAAATTTTCCGTGTTGGATTATATTGGTTGAAATGTATAATACCCTATTTTTATTGATTTCATAGACTCATATCCCAATAAAGTACAAACACATAAACATGTTAATGACATGATTGGGTGTGCGTTTAAAATTCACGAGTAAATTACAATGTTTTATAAAATTAAATAATATGAATGTTATATTTAATAGAATCTTTTTATTTATGAAATATGGATTCTTTTTATATAGTATTTGTCTTGGGTAAACTGTTATCCTTATTATTATATAAATAACACGGGGTATCATATAATGATAGATAAAAATTCTTCCATTCTTGGGTAGTTTAACGATCCAGAATGTGTTTGATTTAATTAGTGGGAATTGAGAGTTATTATTTATTGTGGAAGTAGTTTTTCATAGTAGGTTGATATGATGGGGTATTGTGTGCGATAGTGTCCCTTCTATGGAACATAGTTATTCTGAACGGTGCTAGTGTGATTTATTTCTACTATTTTTTGGATTTGTGAATGTGGAGAGGTGGGAATCCTCTCCTATTATGCTAAATTCTTCTTTGAAAAATAATAAAACCATGTTTTTGAGTTAGGGAATACCAAAAAAGAGAATATTTTTATGTGGTGGATGAGTTCTATTATTTTTTGGACTGTTGAGTCTATCTATTAAAAAATGGTGGGGATGGATTTTGTTTGGATATCTTAATATGTATTAATTGTTGTTGTTGGATTGGGATTGGTTCATATATTATACGGTGATTTGGTGGATTCTGTGAGGTTTATTAGGGAATTCAGTTTGGTAAGAAGAGTGTGGAGTAGTGCTGTGGTATCATTCTAGGGTTAGAAAGAGGGAATGAGTGGGCTTCCTATAATTTTTGTATTGGATGGTATATTTGGATTGTGAAGGTGAATAAAGTGATGTATGTGAAATAGAGATGAGAAGTATCGGGATATATCAAAAGATGATTTCTTATTTGTTACAGTAGATCGAATGTTATGGAGGATGATGTATGATGGATTAGAAGATATATCTATTGAGGAGTTCCAGGATATATTCATGTGTTATTTATTTTCCTGAGTGAAGATGTGTTAGTGTTAGATTGAGATTTATGATATTTGAAATTTTATAATAGTGTGTATGGTTCGGGATCCAATTTTAGGATCTAAATTGTTTTCATTCTTTATTTTTTTCAAAAAAAGAATGATTGAGCATAGTAATATGGTTCTGTTTTTTAGCCATATGATTCACAATTTATCAGGTCCATTTAATTGGTCTTTTGGTATGTGTTGAGTATCCCTATAGTAGTTATTGATAGTTGATTTACTACGATGGATGGTTCTACTTAAGACCCATCCCATGTGGTTGGGAATGTTAAGTGTAATACTCTACATTCCTAAACTCATGGTCCGTAGATGAGGTGATTGAATAAATAAACTAAAACTCGAGAATTGGCTTTGCTCCCAGGGTTTGTGTCCGTAAAGGGGTCTTATATCCGGTGATCATACACTTATATCTTTTATTACTATAAATAAATATTGGAATTACCGCTAAATATTAAGTGTTATTATCAATCATCAGTGGGGACCTAACATAATAAGTTTCTTGATATATTCATATTCATTCATGAAAACAATTATAATGGGTTTTCTGTATTTTGTAAATACTTATTGTCCTTGACATTAAAAACATTTCTGGAAAAACCATGACATTTTTTGAATGTTAAATATTTAAAATTCAATTAATTTCACAAATTCACTTTTCATTTTGATTAATCCCTAACATGAATGCGTTTATTAGTGCATTGAATGTTTTTATTAGGGAGTTAGTTATTTATCAATTCAATTTGAGATATATATTACCATAAGAGATCATTTTTTTGGGCACTAGTGTCAATTATATTTTTTTTCTCATTATTCATATGTGGTTGGGTTCATTCTATAACATTGATCAAGATAGGTTTCTATAGGAATATTATTTATTTCATACCTTTCTCTACCTTTCATAAAGTTGATTTTTATTTTCATAAATGATAATCAGTTAAGAGTTATAAGATTCAGTATTTTAACCTTTTTGGGGTTGTTCCTTTTTAATTTCATGGGAGCTAGTGGTAGTCTACGATGATTAGAGAATAAAGCAGTAGATATACAGATGTAATCTTATTTTAGAGTCATTTATTGGAGTTAAATGGTGTTCATCACATAGTGGATCACTAATTTATGTGATGAGAGGTCATTTTTTTGATAAATTTACTAATGGAGTATATTATTGGTATATTTGAAGGTATTTTAATAGAGGGTTTTTAATATGTTAAAGGTGGATCTATGAAATGAATTATTTTTAGAATTAGGCCCGTTGATTTGTTTTTGGATTCATTGTGATTTTTAAACCCCTCATGGTTTACAATTGGGATTTTGATATAAATCGGTGTCTTCCAAAAAAATTATAACATCAGGTGCCATCCTATATTAAAATTCTGGCTTACTTCTCTATCAAATATATTTCATCCTATGGAATATATCTTGGTATCTTAGAGCCATTATTTCCCATCAATTGTTTAATGGTCATGAGATCAATATTTTTTTGAACTGAGGTTGCTGGGGATTCCTTGATTGACTTTAAAAGAGTGATCATCCATCTTTTTTATTTTTATTTCAGATCCATTTTCATTGAGTCTATTGAGATATGGGATTTATAAATTCATATACGACTTCCTATAATGATATTATTGAATTTTTCTATTTCCCCCCATTATATATTCATGCATCCCCTTTGTTAAGATTTAAATTTATTTGTTGAAAATTAATAGAAAATACAAAATGGATTGTTTACATGAAAATATTTAATATAAGAACGAAATAATTTGTGGATGAAAAATAACAATTTTGTACTTGTAAGTGGAAAAGAGGGATATGTGAGATTTGTTTTCATTATTATTGATATATTTTTACCCTTATCAATCAATGCATACTACTATCATTCATTACATATATAATTGATGAAACAAAACACCTCCAAAATTTATAATAAATTATTTATGTTAATGTGGGTAAATTAATTTCCAATATGGAATACCTTATTTTATTTTATTTTTATTGAAAAGATATTCTTGATTTGGTAGGATATTTATGACCCAATTTATATTAATTATCATTATTTGGGTAAATAAATCATGTTGGATTGGAAAAATAATTAAAAAAAATATGTATTGAATATTATAAAGGGTGGTTGATTAATTTTTTAATTATTTATCGTGCAATAGGAATTTATTATGGTAGATGTTTGGATCAAAATAGATAATAAAAAGGAATAGAATTAATTTTTAATGAATTATATAAATGGAAATTCCTAAATGAGTATTAATTTTTTTGTATTGATGAAAAACTAAATCTTATGATGCTATAAATGATAGTTATGAGTGAAATTAAAATATGGTGGGTGAGAATTAAATAAGTCGGTGAATGGTTGATGGGCATACATGAATTATTGATTAACATATCAAATGATTATAAAATTTTAGTAACTTGTAATCATTATGGGAAAAAATGATATCAAACTTAAAATATGTTCTTAAGGTTGATTCTATTATTGAAATCTGGTTTTGATATTGATTATTGTCATTGTATTGATTCCAATAATATTATAAGTTCAATATTCCTTTGGTGTTAAATATCATGGTTGTATGGTTGAATGATATAGAATATAGTAGAAGAGAATACAGTTTGTTAGATCTAATTGACCCTATAACGTATTCATTGGTTCATGCTATATTAGAAAACTCTATTCCAGATTGAATTATATACACTGTATTCATCGAACAAACAATGTATTGCATCTCTTTGACCGTATAGT
Organism: Viscum album; assembly: GCA_963277665.1. Taxonomy (NCBI): domain Eukaryota; kingdom Viridiplantae; phylum Streptophyta; class Magnoliopsida; order Santalales; family Viscaceae; genus Viscum; species Viscum album. The sequence goes on from OY728164.1 coordinate 92,653,207, forward strand.
AAATTGAGTTGTATTTGGAATATTGGATATCCCAAAGAGGTATTGTACTAAAAATACATTATAGACTATTTAGTGGTAGTCGATGTACTATCAGAACAAATAGGGTATTAGATCCTATAGACCTTTTGAGGTATTGATTATTTCTATATATACTAGAATACCATAATGATTAAAATTATCTGGTTGATTATACATTTTATTTATAGGAACATTATTAACCAACATGCCATATAGGATATCGACAAAGGATTCCTGAAAATACCATATGGGTTATGGGTTCCAACATAAAATATAATTAATTAGTCAAAGATGTACATTTAGATCCAAAATGGAATTATTTTCAATAGATCCTACAGGGTAAATACATAAGATATTAGTGAGACGGTAAGCCCTAAAGATTGTTGGGATGTTCTTGATTTTATGGAAAATATCATGAGGTAATTATTTCTATATGATATACTAGATGTACCTTCAGGGTATTAGTATGATATATAGTGCACTAGAAGACCATAAGGGGTGTTTATAGTGTGAGATTTACTAGTATATGATGGTTATAGTTTGTGATTATTATATGAAAAATTGATATGTATAGACATTACTAGTGCCATTTATATAATCCATGGACATGTCCAGTGGTTTTATATGTTTGGTGGGTGTATTTTATAATGATATAGGAAAATGGTGTTGGTCATGAATTATTTGTTTAGGGCACATGTTTGAAACTCTACAAGTACATGATATCCATTTAAGAGTAAGATGAGGTAGATATGATGGGCATATGAGGTGGATGTTCATTGATGGAGTCTGAAAAACTGTTTATGATATTATTGATTACATTTACACAATAGATCATTGTACGAATGTAGATATTTCATTTTGTGATTATAAGGTTGTGGAATTATTTGATGATGTAGCTGTAGATATTATTATATTTTCATATTATACTTCCAATGTAATAATTTTTTATTTTTATTTATTAACATAATTATTTAATTTTCTAATTTTAATTTTGTTCCATAAATTTTATTGCACGATAATCAATTATATATACTATTTCATATATATTGCAGATGGATATCAATTATTTGGTGATGAAGGCCATACTATGTACTCAAAATGTGATGAACCAAGGAAAATTTTCCATCTGTTTTCATGGTAAATCATAGGGTTCAGATCATTGTTCATGTTTCTTTTATGGAGTTCATAGTTGACTTTAGGATTAGTTTTTCTCTCTCATATAATCATTGGATGATGTAAATTTTACATAAAATTATCATTTTCATATTATAGTGGATACACTTACTTTACATTGATGTGATGGTGTTTTTGGAGGATTTTTATCTAACCTCTTAACACTTCATATATTATTAATGGTAAATACTCTAAATTTTGTGATATATATACCCTCATTTAATATCTCCCACCTATAACCAAATTATTTTTTAATATCATTTCCATCACGGGAAGTGTAACTTTAATGGGAAGGGTTGAGATATGCACATGTTATTGTAACCATGACCCCCTTAGAATATGAGAATGTAACCTGAATTTTATTTAGTTTAAATGATATATCATCATTGTGAATTTACTATAAATAATATACATTGTAATTTGACATCATAAAATTCATAATATTATAAAATCTAAAAAATCATGTTATTTTTTTATTTTAATTTGTTAATGAAATATTCATGTATATCAAATATTTTTATATATAATTGAAATTTAGTATAACCAACATAAACATAATTTTTTGATCTAATAAACAATGAAACTAAATCTATTTTTTTCTGACATTAAACTAACATAATGAAAATAAAATATTTTCATATTATTTTAGTGACTCTAAATAAATAGTATTATTAATTTTTTTATATTCATAATAATATTTTGACAATAGAATGAAAATAATATAATGAAATTTTCATGACCCCTCCCCCGGGGCTCGTTCTGTGACTACCATAAGCACGACATTCATAGGCCAGGGGCTGTCGACTAGCACCAAAAGAAATATTCCCTAAAATACGAAGGCATGGCCTTTAAACCTGTACAAACACATGATCCTAGAACACAACAAGAAGAAAATGTTATGTAAAATGTTGTATTAAAAGTCTACTAAGGGGCCAGAAAACAAGCCCAACTGGAAAATTAAAAGTACAAATGAAAAGTAAAAAATAACTGAATTGTTAAAATTGAAACCTAAAACGTCCACCGGGAGTCCTACCTGAAGGGTTGGTATAGATCACCTCCACAGTACTCCATGTCCACCCATCTCCTCTATATAACATCACTCCGAATGTCAAAATCCAAGCACCATATAGTAATAGCTCCCATAGCCTCGATCAATGTTGTACACTGTCTGCACAGGACACAATAAGGTGAGGGAAAATCTCGTGTACGGGTGAGTATATTGATACATTGTGGGGACCTTGATACCCAATGACTCCGAAGTTCTCCTACAATCACACAATGAAAAATGACATGGTAACACCCCGAAGGAAAGTACCACACAAGTAAAGTACCACATATCATAACCTCGATCAAAATAAAAAAGATAATACATCACATACCTGGATTTATTCTACCAGTAGTAACAAGTGAAATCCCTATTCACATCATCGATTGCCTCAGCTATTGAAGAACACTTCCTCTATCGAGAATAGTGGGTCTTTCGGGTCACTCTGAGCCACTTACAACTAACCTTGAATTGTTGACGTATTGATCCCCATTGCGTAATACATGTCTTCTAGATGACACAGAGCCCCCCCCCCCCCACGAACATTGTTTTCTAAGGTACTCCTCCCCATTACGTACCGCATATACTCCTCACAATAGACCACCATTTCACACAGAACCAACCATGCCCATCGTGGTCTGCTAAGGTACACATTCAAATCACATACTACAATTGTCTAGTCACTCCTAGTTGAAATTTCTGTAGTCGTCAGGTTTGAGCCAGTCAGAGGATTCTTTAAATAGTGTGCATGGGAGAACTTCTCCCCAAGACATCAATCATATCTCAAACAACACAAAGTCTTACAAACAAGTAACCTGATGATCATCCATGTCCTGAGGGTTCCAACTCAACAGATATTACGTCAGTCGGATTAAAAGTCTGTCGTTATTTTCATTTCAGTGTTGAGGGCCCTGTAGGATTCATGTGCGATAAAACTCGGCCGAACTCCACGTTTCTCCAAAACTCTAATGGAGTATGGAAAAATGATTTTCTTTCTCTAAGGGTCCCAACACCGAAAACGGTTCATCAGACGTGTGTCCTGTCCTCAAGATAATCCGCTTTCAGTGTTTCATGGTTCGGTGGGGCCCAGGTTCGGTCTGACCCGGTCGGACCGACATGGCCTGACCTGGTCTGGGTGGTTTCGAGGTGGTCTCGTCTCGCTAGGCCGATGTCTGGTCTAGCCGGCATGAGAGGCAGCCCCCCAAGGGCCCCATGAACCGAATAGGTAGGCCTGCAATGTGGCAACCCAGGCCGCACGGTGTGGCGGCCTGCTAGGGTGGTGGACTGATGGGGAGGAAGCCCGCATGGGCGGCATCCCGGTTCAGGGTGGTGGCCCCCAGGGGCGGCGATCAACAAGGGTGGTGGCCTGGTTCGAGGGCAGCGGCCCAGCTCCAAGGAAAACTGCCCGTCTCGAGGGGGGCTGCCCAGATTGAGGGCGGCGGCCCGGCCCGAGGGAGGCGGCCTGATCTAAGGGCGATTTCCCAAATCCGAGGACGGTGACCTAGATCGAGGGTTGTGGCCTGACATGAGAGTGTAGGCCCGGCTCAAGGAAGACAACCCGACTCGAGTGCGGAGGCCTTCTCCGAGGGTGGCAGCCCGCTCCGAGGGCGGTGTCCCGCTTCAATGATGGAGGCCCAGCTCAAGGGGCAGAAACCCAATGTGTGGATGGTAGCCCGATCCGAGGGCGGCAGCCCGACTCAAGGGTGGAGTCTCGGTTTAAGGGTGGCGGCCCGGTTTGGTCCGAGACAGGGGTGTGTAACCCCCCCCCCCCCCCCCAGTCTCCCTGATTCCCGAACGGCTCGAAGGTCATTCGGTTCATGATGTGACTGTGCTGCTCGGTCGACAGAGAACCTGTCAGAGGTAGGTTCGACCTCCGCAATGCCTTTGTCTTCAACATCCACTAACCGGCGACGCTGCAGTCACGCCACCTTCCTTTCAACGGCCGACCATCATGCCGATGACCTCCTCCGTTCGCTATGGATGATGAGCCTCGACATTCATCTTACAACGTGCTTCAACGTGCTCACAGTCTTCCAAGGTAGCGCAAGGATAGAAAGATAGTGGAGGGTTCAGGATGATTTTTTTAGGCCTACTCCCTCCACATTAGCTCTTAAACATGTGGGGTTTAATTTCACGAATTGGAGAGATCTTACAGTTGGGGGAGTCTCGTAGTTTGCCTTCCCCAGAACAAGTTGTCCACGCCACCGCTAGAACTTTAAACGTAGGATCGGGGTTTTAGTGTTTCACGTCCCCTCTGACTGGGGTATGATACATCCTATAAGGGCTCAGCATTATGGAACTCTAACAAAACATCATTTCATGGCGATTCTTTTCGGATACCCCTCCTCCATGATCTATATATATAGGATATGGGGAGAGTATGTAATGACATAAGGAGTTAATGGGGGTCATAAATTAGGAAGATTACTAATTTCCCCAACATCGTCATTACATAATGTTGTTAGGTCAATCCAGTATCTTTATAATGTCATGTATTTCATTATTATTTCTTATATATACTTTATAATCATTCTTAAATGGTTAACATGGAGAATGAATCTCATCGCGTCGTGGGGACGGTAGTCCGTACGTACGCACGAGCGATGATATCATTTCCATAAATATTGAATTGAATTGGAGTGGATTATACAATATATCAGAATCAATATGATGTTGTAATAACTATGTATAGTTATTCTTTACACCATTATACCCATCCATGTAAGGAGGTGGTGGAAAATAGATTACACCACGGCGTGGAGACGGTATTCCGTACGTACGCACGTGCGGTGATTTCTTTTTCCGTAGGATGGATAGATTGTGAAATAGGGTTGTTTAATACTTATAATAACATATCAGTATATTAGTGATACTGATGTTATTACTTCATAATGAAACAACCTAAGAAGAAGAATTGGAAGAAGAAATAAAGATGAAAGAATTGGTAACGGTAATTACCTCTTCTTTGAAGCGCCTCTTTGAGACCTTCTCTTAGGGCACTAAAATTGGTCTTTGAGGAAGACCAGAACCTCTAGGATGTTTCTAGGGAAGTGGAGAAGAGATTTTGGTAGGGTTTGGCCGAGCTTGAGTGCTCAAATTGGTGTGAGGAGGAGGGGGAGGAGGTGTCCTTTTATAAGGGAGGAGAGGGGCACCTTAGGAATATCTCAAAATATTATTTTATATAGGAGTCAAAATCGGTTTATAATGGTTTTAAAGGGTCTTATTTCGAAGCTAAAGTGGGGATGGGTCGAAATCCTTTCAACCAATAGGATTTAGACAAGTTTAGTGTATTATGTTAACCTTATCAATTAGATTTAACTCTAAGTTAAATAATTTAACTTTTACCGTGTCTTTTTGTTTTCTTTCACTATATGGTTAATACACTTACTATAACATGCCAAACGAACCCCAAATTGTTTATTATTAATATATATATCCTTATCTAAGTCATTTGGCCGAACCTTAGATTTCTAGGAATAAAATAACAATTAATAATATAATATTTGATTTAAAAACTATTTTGTGTCAATTTTGACACTATTTGATATATGATTTTTGTGAAAGTCATAATAGAATTATATGTTCGAACCATGTTGATTAAATAAACACTAATATATCATAGTAACCTAAAAAATTAGTGTAATTCATAAAAAGTCTCAAATTACATTCATTTGAGCATTTATAACATCAATTATGTTAATATTTCCTTAAAAGGGTAATTACTGCATCATCGTTGTGTCATAAATAAATTAATTTATTTAATGTCTAAAAATTATAAATAAAATATCATTATGTAGTAAATCTTCTTATCTTTCTAATGAATATTTATAGTCGAATTTATCTTATGTATAACCCCATATTAAAAATGTTTTAGTTATTAAACTTTGATTTTAACTATTTTAACTATTCATTAAATAAAATAATATTAAATGTCATAATCTAATCCAAGTGGACCTAAATGGTCATTTAATATTAATAAGGTTGTTTTTGGTCGAATTACACTTATCCAATAGAATTAGGACATGTTTTAGGGTAATAGTAATATCATATTTACCCTTAGTTACCCTATTTACTATTAACCGTGGTAAAAAAAAGTAAAAAGTTACTATTCACCAAAAAATATTCTCATCCCATTGAACCACATTTTAGTCCATGATATTAACCATGTCTGTCGGATTTTCGAAATTTCATTCACAGAAGCGGTAAAATTAAGTTTTATGCAAAATTCAGTTTTTAACCTACCACTTAGTGGTTTCACTATTCATCAAAAATTGAAAGTTTTCAGAAAAATACCAAAATTTCATCCTAAGCTATATTTCATATTCCGAAAAAAAAATGAAGTCTATTTTACCAAATTCATAACATAGAATTTTCATTAATTATTTTTATAATTAAATCTCGCTGTTAAAACAAATAGCGTGTTTTTAAGAAACAATATCTATCAAAAGATTGACACTTGTTTATGTCTGGTTTAAATGGGAAATTACATCCAATGACCAACATTGTATTAAATTGTAAAAATATATTCTAAATATACTTTAAAACCATTCAAATTAATAATTTATCACTATTAATTATTTTGATTAAAAAAGTTGTTTTTAATTATAATTTAGTAATTTTCACTATTCATCAGAATATGAAAGTTATCCGAAAAGTACCAAAATTTCACCTTACGATAAATTCGATACTCCGAATCCAATAATGAAGTCCATTTTGAGAGCTAAAAATTTTAATAAGTGGTTATTACTATTCATAACGGCTAGTTTTAATAATATTTTAATAGCATATCATTGTTTCGTGAAACTCGGTATTGCGTTCTACACACGCTATCGAGGAAGGTTGTGATTGCGTGTAATGCAAGGCAAGTCAAAGATGCGTGTTGTGCAAGCTCCTTTTGGTGTAGCGTACAACACAAGACATTAATAAAATTAAAAAGAATATTTTTTATAAAATCCCGGGCTGTTACATTCTACCCCCCTTAAAATGAATTTCGCCCTCGAAATTCGTCGGGGTTATAAATGGTTTACTATTTGAAAGATTCTTTGATAGAAACCCACATTGTAAAAAGGAATACTAAAACTTATCTTTAAAAACAAAAGTATGAAACGTAACGGTTACCCAAATAAACTAATCACTGGGTTTCCACATAGGTGAAAATATGGATATGGAAGAGAAATCTGACCATCATGTTCTGATGGAGAGTGGTAGAGAACATGGCTATGGAAAAGCTAGCAATCACAAAGCCATAAATTTGTGATGATCTAAGGTACCATCTGATTCATCAAATATAAGAGCACTAAGACAACATTTTTGGTTTTCAAGATCATTTCCCTAAAGTTGATGAAATTGGAATTAGAAGAAATACTTTCGTGATTTAGGTATAGTCTCACCGTTTGCCGTTCTTTGGACAATATCCACTTCATCTCTTAAAGAAATGAAGTTGAATTTGTCATTCGTGATGTGTTAGCAGATCATGTGATAGAATGATGGGTCATTCCATCTGTCTCAAACAAAAGGTTAGAAAATTTATCAAAAAATACATAAGTACATCTATAGTGAGATTAATCATATATGGTTCCTAAAATGAACTTATACTTCACATATCATACTGATTAATATAATAAAACTAGTTTATACTAAACAGGGACTTCCTGTAGGCCAGAGGTAGGCGATAAAGGCCAGTCGCACTTCGGTTGTGGGTTCGATTCCCACATCCTTGTCCGACGCGATGGGCTGTCGCCCATCCTGCAGGTTGTCCTTTTTCTAAAACTATATTACTATAACATCCCATAAATAATATCAAGAAAAATTCTATCCTTAAACAATACTAACTTATGACCAACATAATCCATTCCAATCTTTAGGCTTATCCATAATACTGCAGTCCACTTTCATAAGATAGTGAAAACGATTACCAGAGATTTAATACCATCGTTGATCCCCATATATCATAAGATATGTTTTGTTGGTCAGATTCCAAACATTCAAAGTCCTTAATCATGTATTCTCTTGAATACCTTAGTGAAAACATGAATGCAGTTTAAAGTTAACACTTTCTACATACCAAAATCCTCAAAATTCTATATACTCAAACCATGATATCACTTAGTCCTTATATCAATCATGAGCTCATGAATACTATTAAACATTTCATTTTCTCATTTTCCCTTCATTATGCGCATATCATCTAATTTCCAAAAAATATCTCAATGACTTTGAATACCACATCAATAAATATTGCAATACTCAATGATACAACATTATTTTGGAATCCCATTACATAAACACTTAATCATTCCACCACATCGTTGTCATATTCAACATTTCCAATAATGATCGCATGTGACTTCCCTTTGTCCTTTGCCTTCAGTGGTTTCTCATGTTGATCATCACTAACCCTTGGATTATGTCATTTATTAGCATAATGCCCCATTTCCTTGCACTTGAAGCATTGAAGTGTTGGTGGTGCGTTCTCTGCAGTGTTTGCTTTATTCACATCATTAGAAACCCTTTTTCCATTACTTCGACACTCAGCTGCTCGATGACCTTCTTTTCCACACTTAAAACATTTTCTAGTCCCTTTAAGACAATCTCCACCATGCTTCTTTCCACACTTTGTGCATAAGGAAACATTCATCTTCTTTTCACCATTATTCTGAGATTTCTCCTTGAACTCCATCTTTCATTTATTGTCAAAACCATGAGATGGATATGTAACACCAACTTCCATTTCTACCTTCATAGCACAACGCACAATTTCTTCATAGCTACTGAAGTCTCTTATAGCTAATGCCCTTCGAAGACTTGGTTTTAAGCCACTGAAAAATCGATCAACTTTACTTTCAGGTTGGATGATAATGCCAGATGCATACCTTGCAAGTCTTTTAAAATTCGCTTCGTCTATACCAACAGATTCATCATCCTTTTGCTTTAGTTCAAGAAACTCCTTCTCCATCTTTGTTTGAAGAATATGAGGGAAGTACTTATTGAAAAATAAGTTCTTGAACTCGTCCCGTTCCATGGACTCAATTTCATCTCTTTGCCTTGTATTCTTGATAAGATTCCACCATTGATCAGCTTCACCTTCCAAACGATATACTGCTAAGATGACTTTATCATGTTCAGAACATTGAAGAACTGAAAATATCTTTTCAGTGGTACTGATCCATTGTTCAGCAACAAGTGGATCAGAAGACCCACTGAAAGAAGGTATACGTTGCCTCATGAAGGACTCAATAGAATATTGTTCCCTTCTCTGCTCATTTGGAAGTCCAGAATGATTCATAGCTTGTGTAAGTACAGCAATAAGATTTTTCACTCCATCTCCCATAACATTTGTTTGTTCATGAGGACAATCATTGCATTGTCCATTGCATTGATCAACACGGTTCCTTCGGGTTCCAGCCATCGTCTAAAACCCAAAAAAAAATAGTGTGAGAGGCAAAAATCATTCTAGGGAAAACAACATAATAAAGGGGGAGTACCTTCAATATCTAACATCATAGGTTTAATTCTATGATCGTTAGCGTAGTTCTAGTACTATAACCTATACGTATACTTATCCTTAGGGACATCCCTAGACATACCGTAGAAATATCTCTAGGGATCTCACTAACGTTTTCGCATCCTAGTTTCCAAAGGTTGACTAAACCTTTCCTCTGATACCAACTGTAGAGACCCGAAGCCTGACGTACATGAACATTACATTACTTTTGCGGAATACTTAGTACATAACAAAAAAAACACACACACAAGGATCGTAATAGTTTAGTGTCTTTGGAAACTCGGAATATAATCTTCTAATCGTGGTGAAAGATCTTCAAAATCTCCCATAAAGATCTTCCTTTTTTTACCTAAAACCTTTCTTTATATCCTGGGGAAAAGAAAACATAAAAGGGTGAGCTCAAATGCTCAGTAAGGGTAAAAAAAAGAAATATCAATCACATCATATACATAAGCACATAACTTTTGGAAATCTTAACCTGCAAAAGAGATCATAATTTCATAACATGGGGTAAATCATGGCAGTGAAATGTAATCACAATAATCATAACATAAAACATGAAACGTTGTGTCATTCACACATAACCATAGAGAATCATTTCTTGTTAGTCAAGACTCATTGCCAAGACTATCTTAGTGGACAAAGTCCCTTTCTGAATCGAGTAACCCTCGTTTCAGTCCTGTTTCACTGAACCGGTATAACCTACCGTTCTAGCCCTGTCCATCTCATGAGATATAAAATCTTTGCCCACTGCATTAGAGGGAGATATAGGTCCCACCCATCATATAATGAATCCTTTCTTATGTGTGCCACATATTCATAAATCATACATCATCGCATAACACATGTAACAAAAATGGGATTCTTGAAACATCATGACATCATAAAACAAATCATATAAGGTAAATGGCTTCATAAAAATAATTTCCTCAAAACATAATCAAATCAGTGTAATAATAGGGATAAAAACAGAACCCTATATTATCTTAGATGGAAAATAATTTTGATAAAACATTTGAACTCCATTCTTGAGGAAAATATCCTTTCTACTTAAAAAAACATTTTTCCTTTCATAACATGTCATACGACTTTAAAATAAAAGAAGTTGATTAAAAATAAACTTGAAAACTTGTAAAGGAAGTTTCTTGGAAATAATGTTTTAAAAATCCATTCATGCCGTATAAGTTAAAAAAACATTCTTCATACTTTTGTCAGAAAAGTCAAAAAGTACCTCGTACGAAAAACGACAAAAGATTCCTTTCATACATAATAATAAAAACTCACCGAAGGGTAAAAATGGATTTAAAAAATTGTAGGTGGATGGAAATAATATTAAATATTGATGAAACATGTATGTGGATGATAAAATACACCCCAGTAAATACTTACGAATAAACAATCTCGGATAAAAATGAGTTTGTGATATTTTACCTTACCTTAGGTCCGATTTGCTTCGTATGTGTCCGAACCTCCTGTATAATGATTTAAATAATGTCATTGACTTATTATAGAATCATATTTATTGTTATGATATCATATATGGTTCACTTATGACATTATATTACCCGTTCTTTTTTAAATTCCATGTTAAAGAAGCGTTTTGGGTAAAATCGTTTCATTTATCGTAGGTGTTTTGACTTGTTGTTCTTGACATTATTATTACTTATATCATGATTTAATTACTTCCAGAATATAAAATATGATTTATATATCATATATATTCAGTATATATATATATAATAGAAAGATAAATGAAATGAAAAACACCGTTCATGGAGACGGTAGTCCGTACGTACGCATGAACGCTGTTTTCCTTTCCTTATTGTCTTGAATGGAAGTAAGTAGATGACATACATATATATATATACATAAATCCAGTAGCTTTATAATGTCATATATTTCATTATTATTTCTTATATATACTTTATAATCATTCTTAAATGGTTAACATGGAGAATGAATCTCATCGCGTCGTGGAGACGGTAGTCCGTACGTACGCACGAGCGATGATATCATTTCCATAAATATTGAATTGAATTGGAGTGGATTATACAATATATCAGAATCAATATGATGTTATAATAACTATGTATAGTTATTCTTTACACCATTATAACCATCCATGTAAGGTGGTGGTGGAAACTAGATTACACCACGGCGTGGAGACGGTATTCCGTACGTACGCACACGCGGTGATTTCTTTTCCTGTAGGATGGATAGATTGTGAAATAGGGTTGTTTCATACTTATAATAATATATCAGTATATGAGTGATACTGATTTTATTACTTCATAATGAAACAACCTAAGAAGAAGAAGTGGAAGAAGAAATAAAGATGAAAAAATTGGTAACGGTAATTACCTCTTCTTTGAAGCGCCTCTTTGAGACCTCCTCTTAGGGCAATAAAATTGGTCTTTGAGGAAGACCAGAACCTCTATGATGTTGCTAGGGAAGTGGAGAAGAGATTTTGGCAGGGTTTGGCCGAGCTTGAGTGCTCAAATTGGTGTGAGGAGGAGGGGGTGAGGTGTCCTTTTATAAGGGAGGAGAGGGGCACCTTAGGAATATCTCAAAATATTATTTTATATTAGAGTCAAAATCGGTTTATAATGGTTCCAAAGGGTCTTATTTCGAAGCTAAAGTGGGGATGAGTTGAAATCCTATCAACAAATACGATTTAGACATGTTTAGGGTATTATGTTAACCTTATCAATTAGATTTAACTCTAAGTTAAATAATTTAACTTTTACCGTGTCTTTTTGTTTTCTTTCACTATATGGTTAATACACTTACTATAACATGCCAAAAGAACCCAAAATTGTTTATTATTAATATATATATCCATATCTAAGTGATTTGGCCGAACCTTAGATTTTTAGGAATAAAATAACAATTAATAATATAATATTTGATTTAAAAACTATTTTGTGTCAATTTTGACACTATTTGATATATGATTTTTGTGAAAGTCATAATAGAATTATATTTTCGAACCATGTTGATTAAATCAACACGAATATATCATAGTAACCTATAAAATTAGTGTAATTCATAAAAAGTCTCAAATTACATTCATTTGAGCATTTATAACATCAATTATGTTAATATTTCCTTAAAATGGTAATTACTGCATCATCGTTGTGTCATAAATAAATTAATTTATTTAATGTATAAAAATTATCAATAAAATATCATTATGTAGGAAATCTTTTTATCATTCTAATGAATATTTATAGTCTAATTTATCTTATGTATAACCCCATATTAAAAATGTTTTAGTTATTAAACTTTGATTTTAACTATTTTAACTATTCATTAAATAAAATAATATTAAATGTCATAATCTAATCCAAGTGGACCGAAATGGTCATTTTATATTCATAAGGTTGTTTTTGGTCGAATTACACTTATCCAATAGAATTAGGACATGTGTTAGGGTAATAGTAATATCATATTTAACCTTAGTTACCCTATTTACTATTAACCGTGGTAAAAAAAAGTAAAAAGTTACTATTCACCAAAAATTATTTTCATCTCATTGAACCACATTTTAGTCCTTGATATTAAACCGTGTCTGTCGGATTTTCTAAATTCCATTCACATAAGCGGTAAAATTATGTTTTATGCAAAATTCAGTTTTTAACCTACCACTTAGTGGTTTCACTATTCATCAAAAATTGAAAGTTTTCAGAAAAATACCAAAATTTCATCCTAAGCTATATTTCATATTCCGAAAAAAAATGAAGTCTATTTTACCAAATTCATAACATAGAAGTTGCATTAATTAATTTTATAATTAAATCCCGCTGTAAAAACAAATAGCGTGTTTTTAAGAAACAATATCTATCAAAAGATTGACACTTGTTTATGTCTGGTTTAAATGGGAAATTACATACAATGACCAACATTGTATTAAATTGTAAAAATATATTCTAAATATACTTTAAAACCATTTAAATTAATAATTTATCACGATTAATTATTTTGATTAAAAAAGTTGTTTTTAATTATAATTTAGTAATTTTCACTATTCATCAGAATACGAAAGTTATCCGAAAAGTACCAAAATTTCACCTTAGGCTAAATTCGATACTCCGAATCCAATAATGAAGTCCATTTTGAGAGCTAAAGATTTTAAAAAGTGGTTATTACTATTCATAACGGCTAGTTTTAATAATATTTTAATAGCATATCGTTGTTTTGTGAAACTCGGTATTGCGTTCTACACACGCTATCGAGGAAGGTTGCGGTTGCGTGTAATGCATGGCAAGTCAAAGATGCATGTTGAGCAAGCTCCTTTTGGTGTAGAGTACAACACAAGACATTAATAAAATTAAAAAGAATATTTTTCATAAAATCTCGGGCTGTTACATTCTACCCCCCTTAAAATGAATTTCGCCCTCGAAATTCGTCGGGGTTATAAATGGTTTACTATTTGAAAGTTTATTTTATAGAAACCCACATCATAAAAAGTAATACCAAAACATATCTTTAAAAACAAAAGTATGAAATGTAACAGTTACCCAAATAAACTAATCACTGGGTTTCCACATAGGTGAAAATATGGATATGGAAGAGAAATCTAACCATCATGTTCTGATGGAGAGTGGTAGAGAACATGGCTATGGAAAAGCTAGCAATCACAAAGCCATAAATTTGTGATGATCTAAGGTACCATATGATTCATCAGATATAAGATCACTAAGACAACATATTTGGTTTTCAAGATCATTTCCCTAAAGTTGATGAAATTGGAATTAGAAGAAATACTTTCGTGATTTTGGTATAGTCTCACCGTTTGTCGTTCTTTGGACAATTTCCACTTCATCTCTTAAAGAAATGAAGTTGAATCTGTCATTCGTGATGTGTTAGCAGATCATGTGATAGAATGATGGGTCATTCCATCTGTCTCAAACAAAAGGTTAGAAAATTTATCAAAAAAAACATAAGTCCATCTATAGTGAGATTAATCATATATGGTTCCTAAAATGAACTTATACTTCACATATCATACTGATTAATATAATAAAACTAGTTTCTACTAAACAGGGACTTCTTGTAGGCCAGTGGTAGGCGATAAAGGCCAGTCGCACTTCAGTTGTGGGTTCGATTCCCACATCCTTGTCCGACGCGATGGGCTGTCGCCCGTCCTGCAGGTTGTCCTTTTTCTAAAACTATATTACTATAACATCCCATCAATAATATCGAGAAAAATTCTATCCTTAAAAAATACTAACTTATGTCCAACATAATCCATTCCAATCTTTAGGCTTATCCATAATACTGCAGTCCACTATCAAAACATAGTGAAAACGATTACCAGAGATTTAATACCATCGTTGATCCCCATATATCATAAGATATGTTTTGTTGGTCACATTCCAAACATTCAAAGTCCTTAATCACGTATTCTCTTGAATAACTTAGTGAAAACATGAATGCAGTTTAAAGTTAACACTTTCCACATACCAAAATCCTCAAAATTCTATATACTCAAACCATGATATCACTTAGTCCTTATATCAATCATGAGCTCATGAATACTATTAAACATTTCATTTTCTCGTTTTCGCTTCATTATGCGCATATCATATTATTTCCAAAAAATATCTCAATCACTTTGAATACCACATCAATAAATATTGCAATACTCAATGATACAACATTATTTTGGAATCCCATACACTTAATCATTCCACCACATCGTTGTCATATTCAACATTGCCAATAGTGATCGCATGTAACTTCCCTTTGTCCTTTGCCTTCAGTGGTTTTTCATGTTGATCATCACTAACCCTTGGATTAGGGCATTTATTAGCATAATGCCCCATTTCCTTCCACTTGAAGCATTGAAGTGTTGGTGGTGCGTTCTCTCTAGTGTTTGATTTATTCACATCATTAGAAACCCTTTTTCCATTACTTCGACACTCAGCTTCTCGATGACCTTCTTTTCCACACTTAAAACATTTTCTAGTCCCTTTAAGACAATCTCCACCATGATTCTTTCCACACTTTGTGCATAAGGAAACATTCATCTTCTTTTCACCATTATTCTGAGATTTCTCCTTGAACTCCATCTTTTATTTCTTGTCAAAACCATGAGATGGATATGTAACACCAACTTCCATTTCTACCTTGATAGCACAACGCACAATTTCTTCATAGCTACTGAAGTCTCTTATAGCTAATGCCCTTCGAAGACTTGGTTTTAAGCCACTGAAAAATCGATCAACTTTACTTTCAGGTTGGATGATAATTCCAAATGCATACCTTGCAAGTCTTGTAAAATTCGCTTCGTATATACCAACAGATTCATCATCCTTTTGCTTTAGTTCAAGAAACTCCTTCTCCATCTTTGTTCGAAGAATACGAGGGAAGTACTTATTGAAAAATAAGTTCTTGAACTCGTCCCATTCCATGGACTCAATTTCATCTCTTTGCCTTGTATTCTTGATAAGATTCCACCATTGATCAGCTTCACCTTCCAAATGATATACTGCTAAGATGACTTTATCATGTTCAGAACATTGAAGAACTGAAAATATCTTTTCAGTGGTACTGATCTATTGTTCAGCAACAAGTGGATCAGAAGACCCACTGAAAGAAGGTGGACGTTGCCTCATGAAGGACTCAATAGAATATTGTTCCCTTCTCTGCTCATTTGGAAGTCCAGAATGATTCATATCTTTTGTAAGTATAGCAATAAGATTTTTCACTCCATCTCCCATAACATTTGTTTGTTCAGGAGGACAATCATTGCATTGTCCATTTCATTGATCAACACGGTTCCTTCGGGTTCCAGCCATCGTCTAAAACCCAAAAAGAATAGTTTGAGAGGAAAAAATCATGCTAGGGAAAACAACATAATAATGGGGGAGTACCTTTAATATCTAACATCTTAGGTTTAATTCTATGATCGTTAGCGTAGTTCTAGTACTATAACCTATACGTATACTTAACCTTAGGGACATCCCTAGACATACCGTAGAAATATCTCTAGGGATCTCACTAACGTTTTCGCATCCTAGTTTCCAAAGGTTGACTAAACCTTTCCTCTGGTACCAACTGTTGAGACCCGAAGCCTGACGTACATGAACATTACATTACTTTTGCGGAATACTTAGTACATAACAAAAAAACACACACACAAGGATCGTAATAGTTTAGTGTCTTTGGAAACTCATAATATAATCTTCTAATCATGGTGAAAGATCTTCAAAATCTCCCATAAAGATCTTCCTTTTTTTACCTAAAACCTTTCTTTATATCCTGGGGAAAATAAAACATAAAAGGGTGAGCTCAAATGCTCAGTAAGGGTAAACAAAAGAAATATCAATCACATCATATACATAAGCACATAACTTTTGGAAATCTTAACCTGCAAAAGAGATCATAATTTCATAACATGGGGTAAATCATGGCAGTGAAATGTAATCAAAATAATCATAACTTAAAACATGAAACTTTGTGGCATTCACACATAACCATAGAGAATCATTTCTTGTTAGTCAAGACTCATTTCCAAGACTATCTTAGTGGACAAAGTCCCTTTCTGAATCGAGTAACCCTCGTTCCAGTCCTGTTTCACTGAACCGGTATAACCTACCGTTCCAGCCCAGTCTATCTCATGAGATATAAAATCATTACCCAATGCATTGGAGGTAGATATAGGTCCCACCCATCTTATAATGAATCCTTTCTTATGTGTGCCACATATTCATAAATCATACATCATCGCGTAACACATGTAACAAAAATGGGATTCTTGAAACATCATGACATCATAAAACAAATCATATAAAGTAAATGACTTCATAAAAATAATTTCCTCAAAACATAATCAAATAAGTGTAATAATAGGGATAAAAACAGAACCCTATATTATCTTAGATGGAAAATAATTTTGATAAAATATTTGAACTCCATTCTTGAGGAAAATATCCTTTCTACTTCAAAAAACATTTTTCCTTTCATAACATGTCATACGACTTTAAAATAAAAGAAGCTGATTAAAAATAAACTTGAAAACTTGTAAAGGAAGTTTCTTTGAAATAATGTATTAAAAATCCATTCATGCCGTATAAGTTAAAAAAACATTCTTCGTACTTTTGTCGGAAATGTCAAAAAGTACCTCGTACGAAAAACGACAAAAGATTCCTTTCATACATATTACTAAAAACTTACCGAAGGGTAAAAATGGATTTAAACAATTGTAGGTGGATGGAAATAATATTACATATTGATGAAACATGGATGTGGATGATAAAATACACCCTAGTAAATACTTACGAATAAACAATCTCGGATAAAAATGAGATTGTGATATTTTCCCTTACCTTAGGTCCGATTTGCTTCGTATGTGTCCGAACCTCCTATATAATGATTTAAATAAGGTCATTGACTTATTACAGAATCATATTCATTGTTATGATATCATATATTGTTCACTTATGACATTATATTTCCCGTTCTTTTGTAAATTCCATGTTAAAGAACCGTTTTGGGTAAAATCGTTTCATTTATCGTAGGTGTTTTGACTTGTTGTTCTTGACATTATTATTACTTATATCATGATTTACTTACTTCCAGAATATAAAATATGATTTATATATCATATATATTCAGTATATATATATATAATAGATAGATAAATGAAATGAAAAACACCGTTCATGGAGACGGTAGTCCGTACGTACGCATGAATGCTGTTTTCCTTTCCTTATTGTCTTGAATGGAAGTAAGTAGATGACATACATATATATATATATACATAAATCCAGTAGCTTTATAATGTCATTTATTTCATTATTATTTCTTATATATACTTTATAATCATTCTTAAATGGTTAACATGGAGAATGAATCTCATCACGTCGTGGAGACGGTAGTCCGTACGTACGCACGAGCGATGATATCATTTCCATAAATATTGAATTGAATTGGAGTGGATTATAAAATATATCAGAATCAATATGATGTTTTAATAACTATGTATAGTTATTCTTTACACCATTATACCCATCCATGTAAGGTGGTGGTGGAAAATATATTACACCACGGCATGGAGACGGTATTCCGTACGTACGCACGCGCGGTGATTTCTTTTTCCGTAGGATGGATAGATTGTGAAATAGGGTTGTTTCATACTTATAATAACATATCAGTATATGAGTGATACTGATGTTATTACTTCATAATGAAACAACCTAAGAAGAAGAAGTGGAAGAAGAAATAAAGATGAAAGAATTGGTAACGGTAATTACCTCTTCTTTGAAGCGCCTCTTTGAGACCTCCTCTTAGGGCACTAAAATTGGTCTTTGAGGAAGACCAGAACCTCTAGGATGTTGCTAGGGAAGTGGAGAAGAGATTTTGGCAGGGGTTGGCCGACCTTGAGTGCTCAAATTGGTGTGAGGAGGATGGGGAGGAGGTGTCCTTTTATAAGGGAGGAGAGGGGCACCTTAGGAATATCTCAAAATATTATTTTATATTAGAGTCAAAATCGGTTTATAATGGTTCCAAAGGGTCTTATTTCGAAGCTAAAGTGGGGATGGGTCGAAATCATATCAACCAATAGGATTTAGACAAGTTTAGGGTATTATGTTAACCTTATCAATTAGATTTAACTATAAGTTAAATAATTTAACTTTTACCGTGTCTTTTTGTTTTCTTTCACTATATGGTTAATACACTTACAATAACATGCCAAACGAACCCCAAATTGTTTATTATTAATATATATATCCTTATATATGTCATTTGACCGATCCTTAGATTTTTAAGAATAAAATAACAATTAATAATATAATATTTGATTTATAAACTATTTTGTGTCAATTTTGACACTATTTGATATATGATTTTTGTGAAAGTCATAACAGAATTATATGTTCGAACCATGTTGATTAAATCAACACTAATATATCATAGTAACCTAGAAAATTATTGGAATTCATAAAAAGTCTCAAATTACATTCACTTGAGCATTTATAACATCAATTATGTTAATATTTCCTTAAAAGGGTAATTACTGCATCATCGTTGTGTCATAAATTAATTAATTTATTTAATGTCTAAAAATTATAAATAAACTATCATTATGTAGGAAATATTTTTATCATTCTAATGAATATTTATAGTCGAATTTATCTTATGTATAACCCCATATTAAAAATGTTTTAGTTATTAAACTTTGATTTTAACTATTTTAACTATTCATTAAATAAAATAATATTAAATGTCATAATCTAATCCAAGTGGACCTAAATGGTCATTTTATATTCATAAGGTTTTTTTTGGTCGAATTAAACTTATCCAATAGAATTAGGACACGTGTTAGGGTAATATTAATATCATATTTAACCTTAGTTACCCTATTTACTATTAACCGTGGTAAAAAAAAGTAAAAAGTTACTATTCACCAAAAATTATTTTGATCTCATTGAACCACATTTTAGTCCTTGATATTAACCATGTCTGTCGGATTTTCGAAATTCC
Organism: Viscum album; assembly: GCA_963277665.1. Lineage (NCBI taxonomy): Eukaryota > Viridiplantae > Streptophyta > Magnoliopsida > Santalales > Viscaceae > Viscum > Viscum album. The sequence goes on from OY728164.1 coordinate 92,673,438, forward strand.
ATTCACAGAAGCGGTAAAATTATGTTTTATGCAAAATTTAGTTTTTAACCTACCACTTAGTGGTTTCACTATTCATCAAAAATTGAAAGTTTTCAGAAAAATACCAAAATTTCATCCTAAGCTATATTTCATATTCCGAAAAAAAATGAAGTCTATTTTACAAAATTCATAACATAGAAGTTGCATTAATTAATTTTATAATCAAATCCCGATGTTAAAACAAATAGCGTGTTTTTAAGAAACAATATCTATCAAAAGATTGACACTTGTTTATGTCTGGTTTAAATGGGAAATTACATCCAATGACCAACATTGTATTAAATTGTAAAAATATATTCTAAATATACTTTAAAACCATTAAAATTAATAATTTATCACTATTAATTATTTTGATTAAAAAAGTTGTTTTTAATTATAATACAGCAATTTTCACTATTCATCAGAATACGAAAGTTATCCGAAAAGTTCCAAAATTTCACCTTAGGCTAAATTCATTACTCTGAATCCAATAATGAAGTCCATTTTGAGAGCTAAAGATTTTAAAAAGTGGTTATTACTATTCATAACGACTAGTTTTAATAATATTTTAATAGCATATCGTTGTTTGGTGAAACTCAGTATTGTGTTCTACACACGCTATCGAGGAAGGTTGTGGTTGCGTGTAATGCAAGGCAAGTCAAAGATGCGTGTTGAGCAAGCTCCTTTTGGTGTAGCGTACAACACAAGACATTAATAAAATTAAAAAGAATATTTTTCATAAAATCTCAGGTTGTTACATTCTACCCCCCTTAAAATTAATTTCGCCCTCGAAATTCGTCGGGGTTATAAATGGTTTACTATTTGAAAGTTTCTTTGATAGAAACCCACATCGTAAAAAGTAATACCAAAACTTATCTTTAAAAACAAAAGTCTGAAATGTAACGGTTACCCAAATAAACTAATCACTGGGTTTCCAAATAGGTGAAAATATGGATATGGAAGAGAAATTTAACCATCATGTTCTGATGGAGAGTGGTAGAGAACATGGCTACGGAAAAGCTAGCAATCACAAAGCCATAAATTTGTGATGATCTAAGGTACCATCTGATTCATCAGATATAAGAGCACTAAGACAACATATTTGGTTTTCAAGATCATTTCCCTAAAGTTGATGAAATTGGAATTAGAAGAAATACTTTCGTGATTTTGGTATAGTCTCACCGTTTGTCATTCTTTGGACAATTTCCACTTCATCTCTTAAAGAAATGAAGTTGAATCTGTCATTCGTGATGTGTTAGCAGATCATGTGATAGAATGATGGGTCATTCCATCTGTCTCAAACAAAAGGTTAGAAAATTTAACAAAAAATACATAAGTCCATCTATAGTGAGATTAATCATATATGGTTCCTAAAATGAACTTATACTTCACATATCATACTGATTAATATAATAAAACTAGTTTCTACTAAACAGGGACTTCTTGTATGCTAGTGGTAGGCGATAAAGGCCAGTCGCACTTCGGTTGTGGGTTCGATTCCCACATCCTTGTCCGACGCGATGGGTTGTCGCCCGTCCTGCAGGTTGTCCTTTTTCTAAAACTATATTACTATAACATCCCATCAATAATATCGAGAAAAATTCTATCCTTAAACAATACTAACTTATGTCCAACATAATCCATTCCAATATTTAGGCTTATCCATAATACTGCAGTCCACTCTCATAACATAGTGAAAACGATTACCAGAGATTTAATACCATCGTTGATCCCCATATATCATAAGATATGTTTTGTTGGTCACATTCCAAACATTCAAAGTCCTTAATCACGTATTCTCTGGAATACCTTAGTGAAAACATGAATGCAGTTTAAAGTTAACACTTTCCACATACCAAAATCCTCAAAATTCTATATACTCAAACCATGATATCACTTAGTCCTTATATCAATCATGAGCTCATGAATACTATTAAACATTTCATTTTTTCGTTTTCCCTTCATTATGCGCATATCATCTTATTTCCAAAAAATATCTCAATCACTTTGAATACCACATCAATAAATATTGCAATACTCAATGATACAACATTATTTTGGAATCCCATTACATAAACACTTAATCATTCCACCACATCATTGTCATATTCAACATTGCCAATAGTGATCGCATGTGACTTCCCTTTGTCCTTTGCCTTCAGTGGTTTTTCATGTTGATCATCACTAACCCTTGGATTAGGGCATTTATTAGCATAATGCCCAATTTCCTTGCACTTGAAGCATTGAAGTGTTGGTGGTGCGTTCTCTGCAGTGTTTGCTTTATTCACATCATTAGAAACCCTTTTTCCATTACTTCGACACTCAGCTGCTCGATGACCTTCTTTTCCACACTTAAAACATTTTCTAGTCCCTTTAAGACAATCTCCACCATGCTTCTTTCCACACTTTGTGCATAAGGAAACATTCATCTTCTTTTCACCATTATTCAGAGATTTCTCCTTGAACTCCATCATTCATTTCTTGTCAAAACCATGAGATGGAGATGTAACACCAACTTCCATTTCTACCTTGATAGCACAACGCATAATTTTTCATAGCTACTGAAGTCTCTTATAGCTAATGCCCTTCGAAGACTTGGTTTTAAGCCACTGAAAAATCGATCAACTTTACTTTCAGGTTGGATGATAATGCCAAATTCATACCTTGCAAGTCTTGTAAAATTCGCTTCGTATATACCAACAGATTCATCATCCTTTTGCTTTAGTTCAAGAAACTCCTTCTCCATCTTTGTTCGAAGAATACGAGGGAAGTACTTATTGAAAAATAAGTTCTTGAACTCGTCCCATTCCATGGACTCAATTTCATCTCTTTGACTTTTATTCTTGATAAGATTCCACCATTGATCAGCTTCACCTTCCAAACGATATACTACTAAGATGACTTTATCATGTTCAGAACATTGAAGAACTGAAAATATCTTTTCAGTGGTACTGATCCATTGTTCAGCAACAAGTGGATCAGAAGACCCACTGAAAGAAGGTGGACGTTGCCTCATGAAGGACTCAATAGAATATTGTTCCCTTCTCTGCTCATTTGGAAGTCCAGAATGATTCACAGCTTGTGTAAGTATAGCAATAAGATTTTTCACTCCATCTCCCATAACATTTGTTTGTTCAGGAGGACAATCATTGCATTGTCCATTGCATTGATCAACACGGTTCCTTCGGGTTCCAGCCATCGTCTAAAACCCAAAAAGAATAATTTGAGAGGAAAAAATCATTCTAGGGAAAACAACATAATAAAGGGGGAGTACCTTCAATATCTAACATCTTAGGTTTAATTCTATGATCGTTAGCGTAGTTCTAGTACTATAACCTATACGTATACTTAACCTTAGGTACATCCCTAGACATACCGTAGAAATATCTCTAGGGATCTCACTAACGTTTTCGCATCCTAGTTTCCAAAGGTTGACTAAACCTTTCCTCTGATACCAACTGTAGAGACCCGAAGCCTGACGTACATGAACATTACATTACTTTTTCGGAATACTTAGTACATAACAAAAAAACACACACACAAGGATCGTAATATTTTAGTGTCTTTGGAAACTCGGAATATAATCTTCTAATCGTGGTGAAAGATCTTCAAAATCTCCCATAAAGATCTTCCTTTTTTTACCTAAAACCTTTCTTTATATCCTGGGGAAAAGAAAACATAAAAGGGTGAGCTCAAATGCTCAGTAAGGGTAAACAAAAGAAATATCAATCACATCATATACATAAGCACATAACTTTTGGAAATCTTAACCTGCAAAAGAGATCATAATTTCATAACATGGGGTAAATCATGGCAGTGAAATGTAATCACAATAATCATAACTTAAAACATGAAACTTTTTGGAATTCACACATAACCATAGAGAATCATTTCTTGTTAGTCAAGACTCATTGCCAAGACTATCTTAGTGGACAAAGTCCCTTTCTGAATCGAGTAACCCTCGTTCCAGTCCTGTGTCACTGAACTGGTATAACCTACCGTTCCAGCCCTGTCTATCTCATGAGATATAAAATCTTTACCCAATGAATTGGAGGGAGATATAGGTCCCACCCATCTTATAATGAATCCTTTCTTATGTGTGCCACATATTCATAAATCATACATCATCGCATAACACATGTAACAAAAATGGGATTCTTGAAACATCATGACATCATAAAACAAATCATATAAGGTAAATGACTTCATAAAAATAATTTCCTCAAAACATAATCAAATCAGTGTAATAATAGGGATAAAAACATAACCCTATATTATCTTAGATGGAAAATAATTTTGATAAAAAATTTCAACTCCATTCTTGAGGAAAATATCCTTTCTACTTCAAAAAACATTTTTCCTTTCATTACATGTCATACGACTTTAAAATAAAAGAAGCTGATTAAAAATAAACTTGAAAACTTGTAAAGGAAGTTTCTTTGAAAAAATGTTTTAAAAATCCATTCATGCCGTATAAGTTAAAAAAACATTCTTCGTACTTTTGTCGGAAAAGTCAAAAAGTACCTCGTACGAAAAACGACAAAAGATTCCTTTCATACATATTACTAAAAACTCAACGAAGGGTAAAAATGGATTTAAACAATTTTAGGTGGATGGAAATAATATTAAATATTGATGAAACATGGATGTGGATGATAAAATACACCCCAATAAATACTTACGAATAAACAATCTCGGATAAAAATGAGATTGTGATATTTTCCCTTACCTTAGGTCCGATTTGCTTCGTATGTGTCCGAACCTCCTATATAATGATTTAAATAAGGTCATTGACTTATTACAGAATCATATTCATTGTTATGATATCATATATGGTTCACTTATGACATTATATTACCCGTTCTTTTGTAAATTCCATGTTAAAGAACCGTTTTGGGTAAAATCGTTTCATTTATCGTAGGTGTTTTGACTTGTTGTTCTTGACATTATTATTACTTATATCATGATTTACTTACTTCCAGAATATAAAATATGATTTATATATCATATATATTCAGAATATATATATATATAATAGATAGATAAATGAAATGAAAAACACCGTTCATGGAGACAGTAGTCCGTACGTACGCATGAATGCTGTTTTCCTTTCCTTATTGTCTTAAATGGAAGTAAGTAGATGACATACATATATATATATATATACATAAATCCAGTAGCTTTATAATGTCATATATTTCATTATTATTTCTTATATATACTTTATAATCATTCTTAAATGGTTAACATGGAGAATGAATCTCATCGCATCGTGGAGACGGTAGTCCGTACGTACGCACGAGCGATGATATCATTTCCATAAATATTGAATTGAATTGGAGTGGATTATAAAATATATCAGAATCAATATGATGTTGTAATAACTATGTATAGTTATTCTTTACACCATTATACCCATCCATGTAAGGTGGTGGTGGAAAATAGATTACACCACGGCGTGGAGACGGTATTCTGTACGTACGCACGCGCGGTGATTTCTTTTTCCGTAGGATGGATAGATTTTGAAATATGGCTGTTTCATACTTATAATAACATATCAGTATATGAGTGATACTGATTTTGTTACTTCATAATGAAACAACCTAAGAAGAAGAAGTGGAAGAAGAAATAAAGATGAAAGAATTGGTAACGGTAATTACCTCTTCTTTGAAGCGCCTCTTTGAGACCTCCTCTTAGGGCACTAAAATTGGTCTTGGAGGAAGACCAGAACCTCTAGGATGTTTCTAGGGAAGTGGAGAAGAGATTTTGGTAGGGGTTGGCCGAGCTTGAGTGCTCAAATTGGTGTGAGGAGGAGGGGGAGGAGGTGTCCTTTTATAAGGGAGGAGAGGGGAACCTTAGAAATATCTCAAAATATTATTTTATATTAGAGTCAAAATCGGTTTATAATGGTTCCAAAGGGTCTTATTTAGAAGCTAAAGTGGGGATGGGTCGAAATCCTATCAACCAATAGGATTTATACAAGTTTAGGGTATTATTTTAACCTTATCAATTAGATTTAACTCTAAGTTAAATAATTTAACTTTTACCGTGTCTTTTTTTTCTTTCACTATATGGTTAATACACTTACTATAACATGCCAAACGAACCCCAAATTGTTTATTATTAATATATATATCCTTATCTAAGTCATTTGGCCGATCCTTAGATTTATAGGAGTAAAATAACAATTAATAATATAATATTTGATTTAAAAACTATTTTGTGTCAATTTTGACACTATTTGATATATGATTTTTGTGAAAGTCATAACAGAATTATATGTTGGAACCATGTTGATTAAATCAACAATAATATATCATAGTAACCTAGAAAATTAGTTGAATTCATAAAAAGTCTCAAATTACATTCATTTAAGAATTTATAACATCAATTATGTTAATATTTCCTTAAAAGGGTAATTACTGCATCATCGTTGTGTCATAAATAAATTAATTTATATAAAGTCTAAAAATTATAAATAAAATATCATTATGTAGGAAATCTTTTTATCTTTCTAATTAATATTTATAGTCGAATTTAGCTCATGTATAACCCCATATTAAAAATGTTTTAGTTATTAAACTTTGATTTTAACTATTTTAACTATTCATTAAATAAAATAATATTAAATGTCATAATCTAATCCAAGTGGACCTAAATGGTCATTTTATATTCATAAGGTTGTTTTTGGTCGAATTACACTTATCCAATTGAATTAGGACATGTGTTAGGGTAATAGTAATATCATATTTACACTTAGTTACCCTATTTACGATTAACCGTGGTAAAAAAAAGTAAAACGTTACTATTCACCAAAAATTATTTTCATCTCATTGAACCACATTTTAGTCCTTGATATTAACCGTGTCTGTCGGATTTTCGAAATTCCATTCACAGAAGCGGTAAAATTAAGTTTTATGCAAAATTCAGTTTTTAACCTACCACTTAGTTGTTTCACTATTCATCAAAAATTGAATGTTTTCAGAAAAATACCAAAATTTCATCCGAAGCTATATTTCATATTCCGAAAAAAATGAAGTCTATTTTACCAAATTCAAAACATAGAAGTTGCATTAATTAATTTTATAACTAAATCCCGCTGTTAAAACAAATAGCGTGTTTTTAAGAAACAATATCTATCAAAAGATTGACACTTGTTTATGTCTGGTTTAAATGGGAAATTACATCCAATGACAAACATTGTATTAAATTGTAAAAATATATTCTAAATATACTTTAAAACCATTCAAATTAATAATTTATCACTATTAATTATTTTGATTAAAAAAGTTGTTTTTAATTATAATTTAGTAATTTTCACTATTCATCAGAATATGAAAGTTATCCGAAAAGTACCAAAATTTCACCTTAGGCTAAATTCGATACTCCGAATCCAATAATGAAGTCCATTTTGAGAGATAAAATTTTTAAAAAGTGGTTATTACTATTCATAACGGCTAGATTTAATAATATTTTAATAGCCTATCGTTGTTTCGTGAAACTCAGTATTGCGTTCTACACACGCTATCGAGGAAGGTTGTGATTGCGTGTAATGTAAGGCAAGTCAAAGATGCGTGTTGTGCAAGCTCCTTTTGGTGTAGCATACAACACAAGACATTAATAAAATTAAAAAGAATATTTTTCATAAAATATCGGGCTGTTAAACATTTTCTCTAGAAATACTGTGGTCAACGTAAATCCACCCTTAACCAAATCATGTCATTACAGATTCAATGATTCCCTGTAATTTTTAATCAGAGAAACCGTTGAGAAGTTATAATATTCCTCTCATTCATTTACTAAACGTAATAGAAAAAAAGTTCAGAAATTCATTCTGGGTACCCCAGGCTTCGAAATCATGCACCATCAATTTTCACAGGCTCATAATAATTAAATATAATTGAAACAAATTACATGAAAAAATAAGGGTCTTCACACTCTCCAAACCTTATGTATTTTCATCCCCAAAAGCCACAACATAGGGTAAGGAATCAAATGGGGGTACTAAGCACGAATCTGGGCCTCCTACTCCCATGTGCTCTCTTGGAGTTTCCCCTGCTACCAGTGAACACTCTCTAGAGAAATCAACCGCCCATAAAGGACCTGATATTGTCGATCCTCAATATCTAATGAAACTTCCGTAAATGTCACTCTATTGTATAATTCCAACTCGCCAAGGTCGATGACGTGAGATGGGCCATGCATGTATCTCCTCGGTTATGATATATGGAAGACATGATGCATATGCTCCAAATGTTGTGCAAGTTCAAAGGAGTATGCCAACTCTCTTATCCTACTATATATAATAAATTTCCTAATAAACATCTGTTATAACTTGCCGCCTCAAAGAAATATGTGTATTACCCATCGAGGAGAGACTCACGAGATAACGTGGTACCCACCTAGAACTCCATTGTTCTCTTTATTCTATTATGATATGACTAATTTCTTCTCTGTGTTGTTTTCAACTACTCTTGGATGATTTGAACCTTCTCAATTGTAGCTCATACAAACTCTAGACCCATATGTGTTGACTCTGTTGGGTCTGTCAAGCATAGAGGTGATCTGCAAGGTCTGCCGTACAGGGCCTCGAATGGTGGCACATTGGTGGTGGAGTGATAAATTTTGTTTTATGAATACTCCACCAAGGTCTATTGATCCTTCCAACTACAGACAATATCAAGGACACATAACAGATGCATGACCACAAGCATCTGAATATTCCACTTCATCTGACCATCGGTCTGAGGATGAAAGGTGGGGATCACATGCAGATGTGTCTCAAACACCTTCTGCAATCCCTTCCACAACTGGGAGGTAAAATGTGTGTCACGGTCATAGACAATCATTGATGGAATCCCATGATGTTGCACGATCTCCTATATGTAGAGGTGTCCCATGCCCTCTACTGATCCTAGCTCTCGGATATGTATGAATTGGTCCAACATGGTGAGTCAGTCAATGATCACCAATATGGAATCACGTACACTGGACGTACATGGAATCCATGTCCCAAAATCTATGGAGATCCCATCCAACTTCCACTCTGGAACCACTAGTGGCTGAGATAAGCCTGCTAGAACCTGGTGCCTGGCCTTTACATACTAACATGTGAGGCATCGTGAAACTTACTCTGCAACTGACTTCATCATCCTTGGCATTGATTGATGATGCCAGTGGTACTGATACATATTCTCCACACCAGGATGTACTGCCAGAGGGGATGTACGGAACTCCCTCAACACCTCCTCCTATAACGCCACTGGTTCCATGGTCCACCCTATGAGGAGAATGATGTGTCACCCACCTTCAGAAAATTCATCAGGTTCCTTCCCAAAGTATATCTGAGCATGTCGAGCCTCATAGTCAGTTTCCGCAAGATGTGCCTTCCTGACATGCTGAAGGAGTGGGGGTGTGACTATTATAGATTTGAGGTATTCTACTCCATCTCTATCAAATAAAGATTTCTGTAAAACAACATGCTACCCCATCACCTCACTCGGAAAATAAAGAAAAGATCTTTTGTTGAGTGAATCTACTACCATGTTCCCTTTCCCATAAGCATAGACTATCACAATGTCATACTACTAGAGAATCTCTTTCCATTGCCGATGTCTCAGGTTCATGTACTTCTGAGAGAAGACATACCTGAGACTATTGTGATTTGTGTAGACTGTAAATCATTTTCCCATAAGGTAATGTTGCAACATATTCAATGAAAAGACCTCTGTTGAAAACTCTAGGTCATGGGTAGCATAGTTTTTCTCATGTTGTCTCAGCTGTCATGAACCATAACCAATCACTACTCACTCCAGCATCAGGACACATCCATGCCTATTCTCTGATGCGTCATAATAGACTACATACCCAACACCCTCTATTTATAGCCTTAATATGGGGGAACTCATTAGTCTCTACCGCATTTTATGAAAACACTATTGGCATATCTCTACCCATAGGAATGGTTTCCCCTACTTTTTTAAAGCTGACAAGGGTTCTGAAACTCTGGATAAGTCAAGCAGAAATATCCAGTAATATCCAGCCAACCCCAAGATACTACACAACTCTGTCACACTCATGGGTGGCTCCCATTCTAGATCAGACTCTATCTTCACAAGATCCATTGAATCTATATCCTCTGTGATAACATGCCCCAAGAAGTGGACCTATTGTATCTTGAACTAGCACTTCGAGTGTTTACCAAAAAGTTGGTGCTCTCGGAGTGTATCTAGAACCATCTGTAGATGGTAGGCATGCTCCTCATTCATCGCTGAGTATATCAATATGTCCTCAATGAACACCACCATGATGTTTCTAAGGTATGTCTAAAATATACTATTCATGAGACCCATGAACACTGCTGGGGCATCTGGCATGCCAAAAGGAATAACCATGAACTCATGATGGCCATACAGTCATCTAAAGTCTATCTTCTTCACATCCTCATCTTGTATCCTGAGCTAATTATAGCATGATTGGAGGTATATATTCAAAAACAAGCCATATCCCTTAAGATGGTCGAAAATATCATCAATTCTTGGGAGTGGATACTTGTTCTTAGCGGTCACCTGGTTCAGGAACTGATATTCCACATAGTGTCTCAAACTCCCATCTGCCTACTTGGTGAACAAAATCAGGGCTTCCTATGGAGAAAAACTGAGTCTTATGACTCTCTTTCACTAAAAGCCCTCTGAATGTGAACATTATTCACATTTCTCTACGGGAGCAATCTGATATGCTAGTGTAGATATCGGTGTCATACAGGGGTACATGTCGATGTAAAAGTATACATCTTGGCATGGAGGTAGTCCAGAAACATCATCAAGGAAGACATCGGTATACCGATCCACCACTACATTATAGTTTGGACTCTCAACATAAATTTATCTGAGGGTTAGGCTAGATAACTGATGAATAATTGGTAACAACCTCCTCTAGGTAAGTAAATATTATGTTGAAATGGTTCCCCAATCGCCGGTGAAGGAAAAATTGGCCTTGTACACACAGACACACTGTACTTTTCACCTAATATAGTCAATCTGAGCATGGAATGTGGATAACTTGTCTATACCCAAGATGAAATAAAAAGGCCTACATGCCGTTATAATGTGATCCAAGAAGAATCCATCGTATCTTAGAGTAAGATCACACAACTGGAACCAGTTCATAATCATCGAATCATCTCTTGTATGTTTCCATAGCAGTAAGGATCATGCCAATGACTCCACTAGAAACTCTGAGCTACAAACTAGGGTTGTGACATTAAAAGAGTGACTACAACCTGTGTCTATAAGTACTACATCTAAGGTGGAGTAGACATAGATCATACCTCTAACCATAATGGGATTTCCATGGTCGTAGGCCTCAGCTTCCTGGAACTGAGCTCGTCCCTATCCACATGCTCCCTGTGGTTGGGGTGGACCACCTGGTAGTGGTGTCGGTGGAAACATGAAACATTACCCACCACCTGCTACTCGACCATCTCCTCTTCCACGCCTGCCACCCTGTTGAACTCCTCGCTCGATCGCCTGCCTCACCCTTTGCGGTCCCTCGACTGTATGTTGGTCATCGGTACAGTGGGTATGGTAGTCGTGAGCTATATGCCCCTTCCCACAACACATGTAACACTACTTTCCCCTCACCGTTCTCCCTCTACATTGTGATCCTCGCACCTCTGACCCAAAGTCCATGGGTCGTCTACAAGAAGGTCTAGTCATCTTTCACCTCTATTTCATCTGCCTACTACCTCCTATAGATGTCTCAGCTACCTATTGTTCGGTAGTAGCTCTGGATGTCTGTTCCTGCTCATCTAGAATGATCTCCAACAAAGGCACTCGCTCAAGTACCTCGTCCTATGTCGAAATGTAGAGGGATGCCATTGATGCCCTGATGTACTACCGGAGACCCTGCTCAAAGGTCTGGACCTAAATAAAGGGTCTTGTACCATGTTGGTGGAAAGCAGGAGATATCAGTGAACCTTGCCATGTAATGGTCCACTGTCTTGTTTCCCGACTACAAGTGCAGCTGCTCCTGTATACGCACAAAGAGTAAGGTTGATGGGATGAATTATGCCCTGAAAAGGATCTTGATGTCCGCTGAAATAATGGTCTCCACAACGTGTTTCTGAAGAATCAAGCTCCACCATCTCCCTTCTAATGCCTAAAAAAGGATAGCTGTTAGGATCACCATAAAAATATCTGGGGTCTTAACTAAGCGAAAAACACTAGCCACAAACACTAGCATGTTCTCAGCTGCCTGTGGGTCTGTCTCACCTTGGATTCATGTACCACTAGAAATCATGAAATGCGCTCAGCCGGCGTGCATCCTCTACTAGTGAGGCAGGTGGAAACAATTATTTAATGAGTAGTGGTTCTACATGTACACAACCCAAAGGTGTGAAACCCAAAAAAGGGCCCTGCCTCAAGGCCTCATCTTTCAGTGGGTTGTCATCGAGTACTCTCTCATGGAACCTGGGTGGATGTCTTTGTGGAATTATCCTAAAAAAATAGGTCTTCCATGGTTAAAATATATATCTTGTGGAATGAATCAAGAAAACCAAAGAAACACTTTTCAAAACACACACAATCAGTGTTTTCATGCGCTCGGCTGGAAATCATACTTCAGGGTCCTAATGTATTGATAAGTCAGCGGCCACAACAACACAGGACTTCCTGAACCAAAAACCACACTCAAAACACTTAAAACTATTGCCATATATAAAATGTTAAAGTCCTAGTTCCTTGATAGAATCTAAATACTCTGTAACCAATTTTTCATTACCCGTCCCCCAGGGCCCGTTCCATGACAACCCAAGCCCGCCTTCCATAGGTCAGGGGCTGGAAACAATCACTAATAGGTATAATCCCTAAAAAGGGAATGGATTGCCTTTAAAATTGTATAATCACACAGTCTGAGAACATATCAAGAAGCAAATGTGATGTAAAATATTCTATTAAAAGTGTAATAAGAGTAATGTGTCCATAATACAAGACCAACTGGAAAATTACAAGTACAACTAAAAAGTAAAAAACAGCTTAAAGGTGAAAAGAAACTCTTGGATCGTCCCCCACGGATCCTTCCTGAAGGGTATACACATATCACCTCTACAACACTCCTCGTCCTCTGGTCTCCTATTCATCACATCACACCAAATTTCCACCTCCTAGAACCATCTAGTACTAGCTCCCTCATCCTTGATCAATGTTGTATGTTCTCTGCACAAGGCACATCAAGGTCCGGGTGAAGCCCGTGCAAGGTTGAGTATTACGATACTTAGTAGGGACCCCAGGACCCCAATGGTATTCTATAATTCCACAAATAAAACCCATAGGAAAACACCATGAATGTAAAGTACCACACAGGTAATGTACCACATAGCATAACCTCAACCACATTCACAATGTAAAGACAACTCACACCGGGATTAATTCTAGTGGTAGTAACATGTAACATCCCCAGTCATAGTGTCGAACGCCTCAGCTGATTGGGAACTCCTTCTATATCCAGTATAGTGGTCTTTCGAAGTAACATTTATCTACTTCCCACTAACCATAAACTACTGATGTACTACTCCCAATTTCATATTGTGGGTCTATCGGGACGCACAGACCCCCCCCCCCCCCCCAACGCGGTCTTCTAAGGTACTCTTAACCATCGCGTAATGTAACTGCTCAGTATCATGGCCTACCAAGTCACACAGAACGACCCACCCCTATCTGGTAGTCTATGGTACTCCTCTCCATTGCGTACTATAGTAGTCGACTCACTCAGAGATAAAAATTTGTAGTTGTCAGGTCTCATTCAGTCACTGGGTTCCATATGTAGTGTGATTGGGAGAACATATCCTCAAGCCATCGGTCATATCGTAAAACTCACTAAGCCTCAAAAAGAAGATACCCAATAATACCCCATTTTATAAGTGTTCCAAGGCAATAGACAGTGTGTCAGTCGGATGCTCGCTCTATGTGTTATTGGCATTTCTGTGCCTAGGGCCTCGTTGGATTTGGGTGCGATCCAACCCAGCCAAACTCCACGTTTCTCTAATAGTCTAATAGATTTAGGATGAGGACCATCTTTCATGAAGTGTCAGAATTCTGTAGAAAATTTTTTAAATGGGTTTTTAGTCCTCACGATAAGCCCCTTATAGGGTTACTAGGCCCAGTTGGGCCAGGGTTTGGTCCGACCTTGTCTGGGCGGCGTTAAGGTGGACTCGGCCTGCTAGGCTGATGTTTGGTCTGGCCTGCAAGAGGGGCGGCCCAACCTGAATATAGGGGCTCGATCTTAGGGTGGTGGTTCAATTTGAGGGCGGTGGCCTGGCTCCGAGGGTGGCGGCCCGACTCTAGGGCAGTGACCAAGTTTGAGGGTGATGACCCGCTCCGAGGGTGGCGGCCTAGCACTGAAGAAGGCACCCCAACTATTGGGCACTGGCACGACATGAGGGAAGAATCCTAGTCCGAGGGAGGCATCATGGCTAGTGGTCAGGTGACTAGATCGTGGGTGGCATCCCAGATCAATGGGGCAGCCCAGTTCGAAGATGGCAGCCTGGTTTGATCCGATATGTGGAGGGGGGTGTAACCCCTCGGTCTCCCAGATTTCCAAATGGTCCAAAGGCTGATTTTTTGGAGAGGTGGAGGTGCCGCATGGGTTCCTCTCAGTCACCACAGAACCATCTAGAGGCGGGTTTAGTTTTATCTACAGCTTCATGTGTGGTATCTATTCAGTGGTGGCACAATAGTCCTGCCACCTTCCATCCCTCAGCAGACTATCATGTCGTCCACCTCCTCCATTCACCGTAGATGAAGATCCGTGACCTTCCACTTATGGAATGCATCAACGTGCTCATGGTCTTCCAAGGTAGCTCAAGGATAAAAGATAACATAGGGTTATAGCCGGGTTCATTAGGCATGTTACCTCTGCGTTTTCTTGTAAACATTTCGGTGTTTAAGGGTTTGATAACAATTTAATTAAACAAAAATATTAACCCCACAATATTCCCTGCAATAACCTCCAGCAAAGATGAATGAATAATGGGTCAACCCATTAGTTTAATGACCCATGTTCGTCATTTAATTTTGTTGATGGGGAAGAGGAAATGAAAAATGGAAAAATGAAAAAAATAACCCCCTACATTGAAATGTAATGCCATGACCCTAGTTACCCAGAGTCGGTGTGTTATTACATAACATTGGCATGATCACAAGGGATATAATCCTAAAATATTGATCGGTTTAGTATCCTTGGAAGTACTAGATACATTCATATGTTATACATTATATCATGAAATAAATAAATGAACAAAAATTTTCCCCTTTTTAACCCACTTATATACTTATCTTAACCCTACAGGTCAACCATACAATACTTTTTCACATCCTGAGAAAAAAAAACATTGAATGGGGTGAGCTCAGATGCTCATTAATGATAACAATAGAGAAGAAACAATCATAAACAAGCATAAACTTTTAAAGAAATTTCTATGACTAAAAAAATACATTTGAACTTAAACATTAGTATAATATGGAAAAGCTAAAATCATTTAATGCCATTTACTTATTCACATGGATATTATACTCATCGAATAATCACATGAAATATCAAAATCCACTTTCATAATGATAGATTGCATAATTCTATACTTCATAACCACATAGTCAAGGCCTTGTTCCAATACTTCTAATAATATGTTTTCAAGGCCTTGTGCCAAGACACTACTTTGTCTCATGATACCTACCTATGCATCGAGGAGCTATAGCGGGCTCCAATCGTCAATAACTAATTCCAATGCATTCCTCATATAAAAAGTTTCTCACATAACATAAACACTCTTATCAAAACATCAAAAGTCAAACATATCACAAAACGTTTAATACAATTTGGATGATTTTTATCATAATAAATCATCTTCAAACAGGCCTAAAATCTTTCAAAGGATTTTTACATAGATGAAATAAAAACATTTTTAGAGAAATATGTCTTTATATTTTGAAATCATTTAAAAGCCATATAATTATAAAAGAAAAAATTTATTTTGATAATAGTATAGTAAACTTGTATGGGAAGCTTTGATAATGATATAATGGTTTCAAATATCCACACTGCCGTATAAGTTAAAAAAAGTCATTTTTACAATAATTTTGTCGAAAAGGTAATAAATTACCTTGTTTGGAAAATGACAGAATGATTCCTTTAAAAACATATCTTTTCAAATAAGGCTATAAATGAGTTTAACCTGTATTATAGTAAATATTAAAATAAATTGAATTTCATTTTTAGGAATACACGGATGTTGACGATAAATAGGTCCTAGTAGATACTTTTATAAAAACAATCTCGGATAATAATAAGATTGTGAAATTAACCCTTAACTAGTACTTTTCCTTGGTCGATGGTATTCTAACCTCCTATATAATAGTTTAATAAATGTTATAAATTATAAAATAACTATATACATAAATATGATATCATATATGTTCCTTTAATATTGCTATGTTAATAATATTTAAGCAGTATCATCGTTTCAGGTGTTAATAGATTCATTTTCCATTATATAATTGGTTACGTAATCCATGCCTGTTATGAATAGGATGTACTAGATTCATATACAGAATTATATTATTTTCATAAACGTTGTTTTTAAACATAAAAATAAATTATTCTTGAATGATTACGATGGGGAATGAATCTCATCACGTACGTGGAGACGATAATCCGTACGTACACACGAGCGATAATATCATTATATTAATGGTCAAATCATATGTAATTTGATGGTATATCATATATAGAGAATCATTCACATGTTATATTTATTATTTACATTATTTATATTCATTATTATACCCATCAAAAATAATGAAGTGTTTGAATAACAAACTACAACACGGCGTGGAGATGGTAAGATGTACGCACGCACGTATGGTGACTTTGTCATTCATATGATTGATAGAATATTGTATATGGTGGTACCATTTTTATAATAAAATCACAGTATATACAAGATACCAAATTTATTATTTTATAATGGAAACTATAAATAAATAAGAAGTGGAAGAAGAAAATAACTTGAATAATGTAATGAAATATTTACCTCTTTTTCGGTTTATACCTATTAATTTGATCAAAAGGGATCTTTAGGCTGGATTTATGACTAAAGGAAGGCCTCTATGATGACGGGAGAAAAAAATTTTACGATAGTTTTGAAATTTTTGGATGTGTAAATGGGATTTGGATGTGTGAAATAAAGACAAGGGGAAGTGCCCTTTTATAAGAGAAGTGAATGTATCTTTAGGAAAAGCTTCAAATATTATTTTTCTATAAAATTATTTTCAGTTTCTAATGGATTAGAAATGAATTATTTCGAAGATAAGGTGTGTATGGGTCGAAAAACTCTCAACCAATAGGTTTTATACAGGTTTAGGTCATCATATTAACCTTATCTTTGATATTTAACTCCTAGTTAAATAGTTTCACATATACCATGTCTCTTTGTATTTTTATATTATATGGTTAATAAACATACAATACCAAGACAAGAGAACCCCACGTGGTTCATTATTAATATATATAACCTTATATAACTCCTATTTCTGAACCATATATTTTTTTGAATATTCTATCAATTAATAATATTGTATTTTTTCTAAAAACTCAATTTTCCAAATTTTGACACCATTTAGTATTTGGTTTTTTTGAAAATAATAAAAACATGATTACTTCGGAATAAAACTATTTAATCAACCCTAACATGTCATTTATCCTATAAAATTACTGTAATTCCTTAAAAGTTTCAAATTACATTTATTTTGACATTTATAATATCAATTATGTTAATCATTCATTAATAAGGTAATTACTACATCATCATTGTGTCCTAAGTAAATAAAATTATATAATGTTTATAAATTACAAATAATATATAATTATATAGGAAATCATTTTATCTTTATAATTAATTTTTATAGTCGAATTTATCTTCTGTATAATCTTATATTAAAAATAGTTTAGTTATTAAACATTGAATTTTACCTTTTTTACTGTTCTTTAAATAAAATAAAAATAAATGTCTTAATCTAATCCAAGTGGACCAAATGGGATCATATTTCATTCCTATAATTTTTTTGGTCGAATTACTCTAATATAATAAAATTAAGACATGTGTTAGGTTAATTATAATATCATTTTTACCCATAATAACCCTATTTACATTTAACTGTGGGAAAAAAGTCAAAAGTTACTATTCACCAAAAAATTATTTTCATCTTCTTGAACCAAATTTTACTTATATCAACCATGTCTGTAAAAATTTTTAAATTCAACACATAGAAGTGGTAAAATTGAGTTTTATGAAATTTTGTAAATGCTCCAAGAAGCTGGGTAAAATACAGTAAAAAGTTCAATGAAATTGGTCTATATCTATACATATTATAAAATGACCCCATGAATTACATTGATCTTATATAAGTATTATGTATCTATTTTTTCCTAAAATAAATTTAAATAAAATAAATTATTATTTAAATCAATATTTGGTTTTAAACAATAACTCGTTGTTTTTTAGTATTCATCAAAAATTGAATGTTTTCCGAAAAATACCAAAAATTCACCCTAAGATAATTTTGATATTATAAATCCAAAAGTGAAGTCCATTTTGAAAAGATAAATTTTATAAAATTTCAAAAAATTGTGTATTAATATTCATAAATTCTAGTTTGATTGGTTGTGCTGTGTTTGAACTCAATGTTGCGTACAACACTAGTTATTGTATTATAAAAGGGAAACGTATCATGGAAGCTTATGGTGTTACATTATCCCCTCCTTAAAATAATTTAGTCCTTTTAATTTCTAGAATATTACTAAAAATAAAGATTCGGGTGGTTCTTTATCAAAAGTTCCTTGGGTTCCCACGTTGCCACTTCCAACTTAAGGTTTCTCCATAGAAATTTTATCAGACGAGTCATCCGATTTCTCAGCACTTGTTCTCTTGTATCAAGAATCCTGAAAGGCACTTCACAATAAAAAAAATTAGGTTTCATTTCAATTTCCTCATAGGTGAGTACATGTGTTAGGTCAGGAATGTATTTTCTCAACAATTATACGTGGAACACATTGTGAACTTGGGAAATACATGGAGGCATTTCCAAACGATAAGCTACAACTCAAATTTGTTCAAGAATTTCAAAATGGTTGATGTACTTGGGACCCAATTTCCTCTTCTTACCGAAATATATAACACCCATCAATAGAGATACCTTCAATAAAACATGGTCTCCAACTTGAAATTTCAAATCCTTCATTCTGTTATCAACATAGAACTTTTTACTACTTTGGGCTGATGTGATGTGGGTTTTGATAATCTTCACTTTTTTCATTGTTTCCTCAACATGTTATGGGCATACGAATTTTCTTTCACCATCATCATCCCAATAAGATTGTGTGTGACAACTATTTCCATATAAATCTTCATATAGTTTCATTTGAATACTTGAATGGATGTTATTGATATATGAAAATTCTACTGGAGGTAAATATTGATCCCACATACCTTAAAAATCATGCGAGAAAGTTATAAACATGTCTTATAAAGATTTAATTGTCCATTGTACATGTCCATTGGTTTGAGGGTGGTATGTAGTACTCAAAAGGATTTTAGTATGCAGGGTCTTCTGATGACTTCTCAAGAATCTTGATGTAAAATGGGGATAACGATCAGAATCAATCTACAGGGGTAATCTATGAATCCTTACAAATTCCTTAATATATTTTCTTGTCATATGTTCAAGTGGTAAATCTTCTCTTGTTGCAAGAAAATGTGTTGACTTGGTAACACTATCAACAATGACCCGTATTACATCATTCCTTCTAGGAGTATTTGGTATCCCCATGACAAATTCCATCGTAATACTATCCCATTTCCACTCAGGTATGGGAAGAGGTTGCATGACTCCTCCAGGCTATTGCCTTCTAGCTTTCACATGTTGAAAAACCATAAATATTTACACAAAATCAACAATTACCCTCTTTGTGTCGTCCTCCAAAAATGTTCCTACGAATCTCTATACATACCGGTGCTCCCAGAGTGTATAGGGAAATTGGAGCTGTGAGCATCATCTAATAATTACCTTTTTAGATAAGGTATAATAGGAACACAAATTCGTTTCCCAAATATCATAATTCAATCTTCATATATGATGTCAATCAATCTCACATCAATAACAGCATTAATTTCCTTTTCAAATTCCTCATCATCAGCCGGAGAACTTGTTATCCTTCCTAGTAATGATGGGTTGGAAACCATTTCAAATAGAATTGATGTTTCACATTCCAAGGTTATTCCCATATCCATATTTACTAGATCCATGTATATAAGATCCTTTTAAAATCTCATCTTGTTTAAAACTCAATGATTATTACTCCTCAAAGCATCTTACCCCTTTTTTCCTTCCTCCGGTGGTAGTGTATACTGCAATCATAATCCTAGTGTAATTGATGGCATCACCTTTGCCTCATGTAGAGTTATTTTTACGAGAAAATATACTTCAATTTATTGTGATCAGTATAATTCTCACATTTTTCACCATAGAGATAGTTTCTCTATATTTTCAGAGCAATGATTACAACTACTAACTCATGATCATGAGTGGGATTGTTTTACTCATGAATTTTTAGTTGTCGTGATGCATAGGTAATATCTCTATCATTATGCATAAGGACACAACCGAGTCCTTTCTTTGAAGCATCACTATAAATATCAAACTCATCAATCCCTGATGATATCGTCAAGATAGAATAATTAAATAATATTCTACTTAGTTATTCAAAAAATTCATCAAAATCTTTTTTCTAAAAATATTCATCCCTTTTATGAGTGAGCATGTGTAATGGGGTACCAATCCGGAAAAATTCTAGACAAAACGCAGATAATAAAATGCTAATCCAATAAAACTATCTATCTCATTTATACACACTGGTGCTATAAATTCAAGGATTTCCATGGTATTTGAAGGATCAAAAAATATTCCATCCTTATAGAAAATATGGCCACGAAAAGAATTCTCTTGAAACCAAAATTCACACTTTCTAAACTTCTAATATAATTCATTTATTCTAAGAGTCTTTAGAATAATGTCCAAGTGATTTTCATGATATTCATAGAATTTGGAGTATACCAAGATATCATCAATAAAAACCACTAAAATGTCATCAAGATGTTCCTTGAAAACTCTATTCATTAGATCCATAAAGTTTGAGGATGAAATATGTAGGATCAAAATAATGATGTAGTTGCTCAATATACAAGAGGGGGGTGAATTGTAAACTTTAAAATTTTCCTTAAACAAGGAATGATCTATGTTTAATAATGTTAAACAAGTAAATTCACAACACCTCAATCCCCAATTATAGTATTGGTATAGAATATAAAGTAACAAACTTCAAGTTCTATGAACATTCTTATATATGGAATGTGATTCCGAAAAAGTTGTTTTGGAAATATGGATCCGGAAATTGAAACATAACCAAATTTTACAATATGAGATTCTACTTTAAAGCATATAGAATCTAAACTAATCAGAGTACAAGTGTATGGAAATATAAGAAGATTATACTTTCTTTACAGTACGAAATATAGTGGAAAAAAAGTATTAAAACTTCAAGTAAAAATATTTAAATCTTTTAACCCAATGAGAAAGGTATCTAACAACCTTGGATAAAGGTCCCTTGATTTATACTTTCAAGAAAGTCTATCTTACCCGCACCGGGGTAAGCCCTCAATACGAAGATCGGTGTCTCTTTCTTGCTATCCCTGCAAGCCCTCAACTTCAAGGTAGTTGGAACCTCTATCATCCTCAACAAGGAAGCCCCCGAAAATAAAGGTAGTCTGCACCTCTGTCTTCTTATCCCCGAAATCCCTCGAATGTAATCACCATCATTCGGAGTCACACGAAGCAATCTGAATGAGTAGCTCAGTATGCACAAAGCATGAAAAGATTCTCTATTTAGAAAACACCTTAATAGCATGTGGTCTCTAGTTATCAACTTGTTATTGAGCTATTTCAAATGAGCTCTTTTTTATAGGCTAAGTTGGAACGGTTGGCTCCCTCCTCCAACGGTCATATTTTCCTTGAATTTTGGACGGACCTATACAAGTTTCACTAAACCAATGTTTTTTTAGAAATTGAATGGATGACATCATTTTATAACAAAACATGTGTAACTTAATGAACAACATCTTTTTACAATGAAACAAGTGTAAGACTAAGTAAAACAAGATTTCAGAATGTAAGTAAAAAAAATTCAGAGTCTAACCAGAATGGAATTTGGAGTCTATAATAAAAATTATATTTGGATTCTGTTTAATAAGGATTCAGAATCTGTATTCTGTGGAAATTCGGAGTCTAAATATCTAAGAAAGTTCAGAGTCTAGTTTCATCATAATTCTGAATCTGAACTTACAAAGTTTAGAGTCGAACTTGTAGTAGTTTGGAGTCATCCTCATAAAAGTTCGAAGTTGAACTTAGTAAAAGTTCAGAGACGTACTAGTAAAAGTTCGGAGTCTAACTTAGTTAGAGTTCAGAGTCGAACTTAGTAAAATTTCGGAGTGGAACTAGTAAAATTTCAGAGTCGAACTTATTAAATGTTCGAAGTCGAACTAATAAAATTTCGGAGTCGAACTAGTAAAAGTTCGGAGTCGAACTACTAAATGTTCGGAGTCAAACTTAGTAAAAGTTCGGAGTCGAACTAGTAAATGATCGGAGTCTGAATATTGTTAGAGTTCATATCCAGAATTTGGAGTGGAACTTTTTTAGAGTTTGTATCCAGAATTTGGATCCTAAAATAGAATGCATCATACCTTAGCATTATATGATTCTGAGAGTTTGGGTATGAATCCAACATTTATTCATATGAAAAATATTTCTATGTATAATAAAAATCTAGTTTAGGGTAAATTGATTCAAGGAAGGAAATTTTCATAACAGAATTAACATATAGATTTGCTTAGGTATTAGGTGTTTGTGATTTTCATAAAAACAAGAAGGAATGGAAAAGTCATAAGGAAAACCTTATTGACTCAAAAATCTCCCCATTTTTGGAAAGCACAAACATCCTTACGAAAAATAATATAAGGACTTTGAAAAATTTCATTAGACATTGAAATTAAAACTTATCTCCCTTTGTTCATGGATGATGGTGAATACAACTAACTCCCCCATAGGCATTTAAACTCTAAGGATTTTATTCTGAATTTCCGGAGTGGAGTTTTCATTATCATGGGAATGAAAAACTTAGTAGTGATAAACTATCTCTTTATCTTGAGGATATATTTACTTAGAAATTTTTCTACTTCATTTTAAATTTCTCCTTCTCTTCTTTTTAGTGGTTCTTTTTCCTTCTCCCACTTGGGAGTAGTTCTTTTTCCTTCTCCCCCTTTGTGATTTTATAAAATAATTGAAGGGAATGAAAAACAAAAAATATGGTACCTGAAATATTAGTATATAACAAGATGCAACCAACCAAATTTTCATTAGAGTTGATATAATTTTACTTATAAAGACAAATACAAAAAAAATATCAGAGTGGATTTATTTGCCTTAATTTTTATTTGGGTTCAGTTTTTTCAACAATGTTTTGAGCTTCTTCAAGTCGCTTTGGTCTTCCTCAACTTGCCTCTCCAAGGCTATTGTATTTTCTTCTTGGGATTTAAAAGCTTCTGCCTCAGCCTCTATGGCTTCTTTCTATATATTAATTAATTCAACTTTCTTTTCCAGCTTCTCCTTAAACTCAATCCGGAAATCTCTTTATCCTTTCCAGTTCTAAGCTACTGAGTTAAGCATATCATTTATGTATCTAACCTTTTGATTTCATGTGATTTTCTCAATAATCATATCTTCTTGAAGATTATTTATCTTGTTATCCTTGGTGTCAAAATCATATTTCACCTCATTCTGGAAATTATCATACACATCAAAGTATTCTTCAACTTTCTTTGACCACAGAGTTATTTTGCTGCAAGACATTATATGTACATCAAAATTGATAAGAAAACATATATGGCCAGCCTCAATCTTTATACACTTATCCATCACCATGGATAAGGCTTCTGATTTCTGATTCAAACTATGCTACATCATCTGGCATCTGGAGTCTATAGTTGGAAAAATTGGAATAGTGTCCACCAACTTCTTGAGAGATTCCACCACAAAGTCATGACCATGATCTGATGACTCCAAATCAGATAACTTGCCTGGAGATTTCTCTTCTTCAACATGCAGTAGTTTACTTTTATATGAACCACCAACCTCCTTCTTCCTAAAAATATCTTTTGTCGGAGTATCAATCAGAACTTTCTTCCCCTTGTCATCATTCATAATGGGTTGATCATCTGGGGACTCTTCCTCACTTTCTGATAACTGAACAATCAGATCTTCATCTGGTTTCTCCTTTTATACCCATTCTTCAAGGAAATTCTTTTCATAGGATTCTTCCTCATCATATAAAACATTTCCCTTCTCTTCATCTTTATTATCTTCATCTTTCCCACTTTTTTTCTCAACTACCATTCCAGGAGTGGGTAATTTTGCGGATTCAGCCTTTTCTTTATACTCTATTACTTGTTTGATTAATTCATCCATATCATCGCTTCCTTCTTCTTTTTCTTCTTCAAAAAACTCTTCTTATATTACTTCACCAACATGTTTTTATACTTCTTCAACTACTTCTTTAGCCATGGATATTTCCAGAGTGACATAATTCTTACCTAGAGTCTCTGGTAAAGATGGTTGAACATCAAAGGTTTCTGGAATGGGAATCCACTCGAATGCTATTTCAGGATCTCTGAAAAGAGATTGTACAATCTCAACTTTAGATACCTTTTTCTTCACCTTTTTCTCTTTTGCCACTTTTTCTAACACATAAGCAGCTTTTTCCCTTAAGGCCTTATCCTCAGCAGGGTCCAATCTGAACTGTGGATCCCATTCTTTTCTCTTCTCTTGGTCTTCCCTCCACATGGCTGCCACTTCATCAGTAAAAGATATATGTTTCTTTGGCTTTGGTGGTGTGGATTGGGTTTCCTTAGATTTAGGGGTTTTTTCATCACCAACCACTTCCTTAATCTTTCTCTTCATAGAATCTTTCTTCACTAGTTCATCCTTCTAGACATTTTCCATAATGTACTCAGCCTCTCCCTTTGGTAAACTGTAAAATTATCTGAATTCAGCAGAAAAACCCATCTTCATCCTCTTAAAATTATCATCACTGACAAGCATAAGATTACAATTCTGAACATTTGACATACAAGCAACTTTGAAAGAATCTACACACTGAACTATCAGCTTTGATAGTAAGATAGGGTACATAATTATTTGAGCTCTCAAGTTACCTTCTTTTATATTCTTAATGGTAATCAATACATGCCTCATTAAATTTATCTTCCTTATATTTACTAGGAAATCTATGACATATATGTCACTCTTCTTCAAATTATCCTTATCACCCCTTCTTGGTATGAGAAATCTGTGTACCCACAACTGTAGAATCTGATTATTCGGAGTGAGATAGTCAATCTTAGTGGTCTTGGTATCTTTGATTCCAAGACATTTCAAAACCCTCACCTTGTTGAAACATCCTTGCTCATCTGAAAGCTTATGTGAGCAAAACTCAGCTACCCCATTGTACAATAAACCCACCAAGCTTGTAGCCTTGGTATAAGATAATTTGTAAGTATTACCATAAGAAATGAAGGAAAATAAATCTCTACCATCTTCCTGCAGGAAGGAAATATAATGGTCGAACTCTACCAGTAAATTTTTATAAATCAGATCCTATTTCTCTGACTTGGATATGCAAACATATTCCCATCCATTCAATCTGATATTCTAGGTTATAAGGTAATCAAACTTATAGAAATTCGGATGCACTAACATTTCCCTGAAGACTACCCATTTTGAAATTGGCTTTGTGGTTGACATGTCTTGAGATATAGCTTCAACCGACATTCGGAGTGGAGAGTTCTGGAATATTCATAACGGCTTCAGAAAGTTAGGATCATTCCTTTAGAAGAGATGCAGGGCTTCGAGATGAGAGAGCTTGAAAAAATGATGTGGGATAACCCTTAGGGTCCCCTTTATATAGGCGATTGAGATGGCCTTTTCTCTTCCAGAAACCATCTAACGGTTGAAAAACCTTTTAATCTGATCAGACGGTTGAGAATATTCCTGCAAGGAAAACATGACTCTGATCTTTTGAGGTTTAAAAAAAAATTCAGATTTAAGGAAAATTAGAATCCGAATACTTTTAAAACTCATAGGAAAATACCAGCAAACAATATATGACTACAAAAATTTAATTAAGGAAATCATACCATTAGGATTGGCTAGAAAGATTGGTTGTAATTGGTAATATTCTTCTTGAGGGGATTTTTTTTAAACAAGATAAAAAACACATTACGAAAAATCCTCATTATGAAAAACTCATTACGAAAAATCCTCATTACGGAAAAGTCATTATGAAAAATAATCATTATGAAAAACTCATTACAAAAGTTCTCATTACAAAAAACCCATTACGAAAATTCTCATTACGAAAAATTCATTACGAAAAATTCTAGGTATGAAAATAAATTTCAAAAACTTCGGTTCCAGAATTTTTCATTACGGAAATATCAGTTCCAGAAATTTTCTCAGTTCTGGAAATTGTCATTATGAAAATTTTAGTTCTTGAAATTTTAATTACAAAAATTTCAGTTCTGGAAATTTTCATTCTTAAAATTTCCATTCCGAGAATTCTCATTCTGAAATGTCCATTCCGAGAATTTTCATTCAATGAATATCCATTAAATAAAACTTGTTAGAAAAAAATTAGTTACATAAGTTTAAAAAGAAAACACACAACAGAAAAATTTGATTAAACTAACATGAAAATATACTCCCCCTATGAGATGTAGTTTCTTACTATAAGGAGAATTGTTCAACAAGAAGTTAATAGAGAAGCATTACCTCAGGGTTATCATTCCTAACTTCTATTTAATGTATTCAAATATATAAGAGGGTAATGATCTAGTAAAAATATCATCAAGTTGATCTTTCATTCCAATAAACTAAAGAATGAAATCTCCTTTAAGTGTGTGATCCCTAAGAAAGTGATGTATAATATCTATGTGCATTTCATGAGAGTGATGTGCATGGTTTTTTCTAAGTGAAATGGAACTTGTGTTATCACACAAAATTTGAGTCTTTGTAAAACTAAAGCCATAGTCTGTGAGTGTGTGTTGCATCTACAACACATGAGCACCACACCTTCTAGCTACTACATATTCTGCTTCAGTAGTGGAGAGTGCTTCTGAGTGGTTCTTCATGCGTGTCCAAGAAACTAATGAATCTCCTAAGAAATGAAATGTTCTAGATGTACTCTTTCTATCCATTCTACATCCACCAATGTCAGCATCCGAAAAGCTTTTTAAAACAAAATCATTTCCAGAAGTATAAAATAATCCTAGATCCACGGTTCCCTTTATGTAGTGAAAAATTTTATTCACTACCTTTAAGTGAGATTCCATAGGATTTGATTGATATTTAGCACATAAGAATACTGAAAACATTATGTCTGGACGACTAGCTGGCATGTATAGTAGACTTCCTATCGTACCTCTAAAAGATGTTTTATCGAATGGTTTCCCACCTTTATCACGACCTAATGAATTTGAGGTACCGATGGGAGTACTTATACTCTTAGTGTTATCATATCCATACTTTTTAAGAAGATCTTTAATATATTTATGTTGAGATATATAGGTTCCTTATGGTCTTTGAGAAATTTGAAGACCAAGGAAAAATGTTAACTCACCCATCATAATCATTTGAAACTCATATTTCATTAGACTTGAAAAGGAGTTAGTTAAAGATTGCTAATTTGAACCAAATATAATTCCATCAACATAAATTTGAACAATTAAAATTTTTTTCTTATCTTTATTTATAAAATGGTTGGATATGCATTTCCCTTAGCATAGTTCTTTTGATGAAAAAATCATGTAAGTCTATCATATCAGGCTCGTGGTACTTGTTTAAGGCCATACAAACCTTTGGTAAGTCTAAAAACATGATCAGGGTATTTAGTGTCTTCAAAGCCAGGAGGTTGTTCAACGAATTCTTCATCTTGACCATAACCATTAAGGAAAGCATATTTCACATCCATTTGAAAAAGACTACAAATTGAAGAATGATCCAAAGGCAAGTAAGATATGAATAGTTTCAATTCTAGCTACTGGAGAATAGGTTTCTTCATAGTCTATTCCCTCTTGCTGATTATAGCCTTTAGCAACTAGTCTAGATTTATTTCTTACAATGACTTTGTTTTCATCACACTTGATTTTGAAGACCCACTTTACTCCAAAAACAGAAGTTTCCTTAGGTCTTCCAACCAAGGTCCAGACATTATTCCTTTCTAATTCATTTAGTTCATCTTGCATGACTTTAATCCAATCATCATCACCAAAATATTCATCAATGCTTTTTGGTTCTAATTGGTAAAGGAATGCTAATATGTTCTACTTAATTTCTCAAGGAACTTATAGTACATAATGGTTGATTTACATCACCAATGATACTATCACTGGGATGATTCTTAAGGAACACCTGGTTTGGGTTTTTTAAATCCTGTTCATCAACATAGGTTAGAAAGTCTTATGGGGTAAATGTTTCAGAAGTATCTTCTTGAAAATTTTCCTTATTAGAAGGATCTTATAACAAAGGTTGATAATCAGTTTTTGAAAACACATCTGGGGATGTAGGTTGGCATGGTTTAAAAACAAAAGGATCATATTCATCAAATTTTACAAGCACTATTTCTTCAACAGTACAAGTGTTTTATTGAAAACTCTATAAGCCTTATAAGTTGTGGAGTAAGCTATGAAAATTACTTTATCATATTTTGGTTCGAATTTGTATAGATTATCTTTAGTATTTAGGATTAATACCTTGCAACCAAAAACATTGATGTAGGAAAGTCTTGGTTTTTTACCATTCCATAACTCATAAAAAGTTGTATGAAAAAAAGGTCTAATCAAAACTCATTATATAGTATAATAAGAAGTACTTATAGCTTCATCCCATAAATTTCTAGCTAAAGAATTTTCACTCAACATGGTTCTAGTTATCTCTAAAAAAATTACATTTCTTCATTCAAATACACCATTTTGTTGAGGAGTTATAGGTGCTGAGAAGTTCTGAGTAATACATTTTCTACTACAAAATATTCAAAATCAGAATTTTGAAATTCTCCTCCATGATCACTATCAATGGTTTTTAGTGGAAGGTTTTTCTCATTTTTAACTTGGTATATAAAACTTTTTAAATAAGAAAAATCTTCAGACTTCTTTTTTATGAAATAGACCCATGTAAATCTAGTGTAATCATTAATTAGAACAAACACATAGTATTTTCTTCTAATGCTTCCAGTGTGTGTTGGACCAAAAAGATCCATGTGCACTAACTGTAATGCATCAGTTGATGATATTACAACGATTGATTTAAAACTAGATTTATGTTTCATTCCATATTGACAAGGATCAGAAACATTAGAAGAATCGAATCTATGCTCCGGCAGATCCTTCACTAGTTTCTTCTTAGAAAGTTTACGTAAGTTCCTAAGATTACATTGACCTATTCTTCTATTCCATAACCACAAATGTTCTTCCATTGCACTAAGGCAAGGTAGGTCTTTTCTCCTAAGGTCATCTATGTTTAATGTGTAATCATTATCTTGCCTATTAGTTGAGAGAATAAATTTTTCCTTGGAATTGTGAACTAAACACTTATCATTCCTAAAATTCACAAGGTATCCTTCATCATATAACAGACTTATGCTAATGAGTATGTGCTTAAGAACCTTTAAAAACAAAATATTTGAAATCAAAGTTTTACCTAGAAGAACAATATTACATATACCAACAATTTCTCCCTAAGCAACATCTCAGAAAGTTACTTTTCCTCCTTTCGTTTTGATAATCTTTTCGAAATAGATTTTCTTACCAGTCATATGACGGGAACATCCACTATCCATGTACCATGTATTGTTGTTGGTATACCCTTTACCTTCCTAAAAACAAGAATATAGTTAGACTTTCGGAATCCAAACTTGTTTGGATCCAGGATTTCCAGAAAGCAAGATTTTAGTTACCCATATCTTCATAGAAAAGTATGCTTTATGAAAACATAGAGATCGGGTTTTGTTTAAAGAGAAATTATTTGCACAGTGACCACCACATTGACACTTATTACAAAATGGGGCCCTTTTTGGAACAAAGTAGTTCTTACTAAAATTTGGTTTTTCATGGGTATAACCAAATCCGAATTTGTTTCTTAAAGATCGTATTTGTGAATAAATTTTATCAAAATTTTATTTACCATGGGTAAATTTTGACAAAAACATCATTAAGGAACATATTTCGGACTTGAGTTCTATAAACAAGTTTTTATGTTCAATTTTTTTAGATTTGAAACTAGAGCTAGGCTTAAAAATACTTTTCTTAGAAATTACTTTTTCTAAATCATTAGAATGTTTATTCTTTTCAGAATTCACTACTTCAAGACTTTTTTAAATACTTATAAAATCAGAATTTTTCCTATCAAGATCTTTTGAAAGATCTTATTTCTGTATTGTATGAATAATATTCCTAGAGTTTTTCTTATCTAGTTTTTTATTGAGGTTAGAATTATCAATCTCATGAAGTTCAGCAAACCTAGATACTTCTTCATAGGTAAGTGTAGTATTTTCTTCATTAAAAGAACATTCTTCATCTGAAGAGTTATAATATTTACTATCATTAGAATTTAAATAAACAATGGTCAAAGATTTAGAATTGTGTACCTTATCCATAAAGCAATTATTATTAATAGGTAATCTGGCTATAAGACCAAGATTTTTCTGTCTTGAAGATTCATAATCATAAAATTCATGTGAAGAGTCACCACCACAAGAAATGTAAGTATCATTAGATTTTAGAACATTCTTAGCTTTGTTTTTATAATACTTATTTCTGTTCCTTTCAGAATGGCTCTCTTTTCTTTCTTTCTTTTTCAGAAAAGGACAATCTGGTGTAATATGTCCATCTCTCTTACATTCATAATAGGTAACATCTCCCATTTTCCTATATTTCCATTCCTTTTTCTTATACTTGGATTAGAAATTTCTCTGGCCAGCTATCTTGTTCATCCTTCGAGAAATATTTGCTAACTCATTTTCTAAGACTTCACTATCACTAGATTCTGATTGAATAACCACCTTATTAGACTTGGATCTAGTTACTCTCTCATGAGTCTTATCCTTCATATGATTTGATGTTTTGGTAAAAGAAACCATTACCATTTTTCTTTTTGATGTTGTCTGCATCCCTCTTCATTCATGTTTCATGTTGAAGAAGAGTTTCAAATAGCTCATCTAAATAAATTTGAGTGACCTTCATGTTCTCATCAATAAATATTCTCTTAGATTCCCACTCATTGGGCATAATATCAATAATCTTGTACACAAGAGCTTCATTATCCAGACCTTTCTCTCCCATAAATTGTATACTGTTTATGATTGTTATAAACCACTGTTGAACTTTGATTATAGGTTCTCCATATGGAAAGTTGAAACCATGATAATCAGCTCTTATCATAGCTCTTCTTGTCTCAATCACTTTAGATGTACCAAAATGTGTATCTTCAAGTTTCTTCCCTATAGAGTTAGTTGTTCAACATGAAGAAATTTGGCTATATATGTTCTTAGACGTTGAACATAGTAGAGTATTTCGTACCTCATAGTTTAATTGATAATCATTCTTCTCTTGATTAGTGAAAGCACTCACATCCTTATCAAGAATTTTATAACATCCTATAAGAATAACAATGTTATCTACTATAGTATTGATAACGAATGTCTTTATTCGATCTATCCTGTATTCATAGTCATTACCATCAAAAATTGGTGGTCTTATAGGATTATGGTAGTCAAAAGATACAACATTAAAACCTTCCATCTCTAAAAAAACATTGGCATACAAACTTATTAGATGTATAAGTCTGTAAATGAGAGAAAATATTATAAGTAAGAAAAATTGTATCTCTACACAAAAATGTGAATCCAAACTATGATTCCGAAGAATATGAATCCGAAAAGTATGAATCTAAAAATTTCCTTCTGAAACTAATCATGAGATTACTTCAGATTGTACCAAACTCTTTTGGTTTGAGTTCAATTCCTTTAATACGAATTTTATGATTGAAATAATGATGTAGATGCTCAATATACAAGAGGGGGGGTGAATTTTATACTTTCAAAATTTCCTAAAACAAGGAAAGATCTATGTTAAACAATGTTGAACAAATTAAATTCACAACACCTCATACACCAATTATAGTATTGGTATAGAATATGATGTTACAAACATCTAGTTCTATGAACTTTATTAAATCTGGAAAGTGATTCCGAAAAAGTAGTTCTAGAAATATGGATCCGGAAATTGAAACATAACAAAAGTTTACAATATGAGATTCTACCTTAAAGAATATAGAATATAAACTAATTAGAGTACAAGTGTAAGTAAATATAAGAATATTATACATTCCTTACAATATGAAATACAACAGAAAAAAAAGTTGTAAAACTACAAGTAACATGATATAAATCTTTTAACCCAAATAGAAGGTTATCCAACAACCTTGGGTAAAGGTTCCTTTGATTTATACATTCAAGCATGTCTGTCTTACCCACACCAGGGCAAGCCCTCGATACGAAGATCGGTGTCTATGTCTTGTTATCCTCGCAAGCCCTCAACTTCTAGGTAGTTGGAACCTCTATCTTCTACAGAAAAGATGCCCTCGAACTTCAAGGTAGTCGACACCTCTGTCTTAATATCCCTGGAAGCCCTCGAATGTAATCACCAACATTCAGAGTCGCATGAAGCAATCTAAACAAGTGGTTCAGTACGTAAAAAGCATTAAAATCTTCTCTCTCTTGAAATCAACTTAATAGCGTGTGGTCTCTTGATTGATCAAATTGTTATTGAGATCTTTCAAATGAGCTCTTATTTATAGGCTCGGTTGGAATGGTTGGCTCCCTCCTCCAACGGTCATATTTTCTGTGAATTTTTAAGGGACCTGTACATGTGTCACTAAACCACCGGTTTGTTAGAAATAGAAAGGACAACATTGTTTTATAACAAAACTTGTGTAACTAATATCACGGAATTGTTTTTCAATGAAACTAGTTTATGCATAAGCAAAACAAGAATTCATAATGTATGTAAATAAAAGTTCAGAGTCTAGCCAAAATGGAATTTGGAGTCTATAATAAAATGGGTATTTGGATTCTGTTTTTTAAGGATTCAGAATCTGAATTCTGTCAAAATTTGGAGTCTAAATTTCTATGGATATTCAAAGTCTGGTTTCATCAGAATTCAGAATCTGAACTTACAAAGTTAGAAGTCGAACATGTAGTAGTTCAGAGTCGACCTTATAAAAGTTCAGAGTTGAACTTAGTAAATGTTCAGAGTCGAACTAGTAAATGTTCAGAGTCGAACTTAGTAAAAGTTCGAAGTCGAACTTAGTAAATGTTCGGAGTCGAACTAGGTAAATGTTCGGAGTCGAACTAGTAAAAGTTCAGATTCAAATATAGTAAATATTCGGAGTCAAACTAGTAAATGTTCAGTGTAAAACTAATAAAAGTTCAGAGTCGAACTAATAAAATATCAGAGTCGAACTAGTAAAATATCAGAGTCGAACTAGTAAATGTTCGTAGTCGAACTAGAAAAAGTTTGGAATCGATCTTAGTAAATGTTCAGATTCGAACATAGTAAATGTTTGGAGTCGAACTAGTAAAAGTTCAGAATCTGAACATTGTTAGAGTTCGTATCCAGAATTTGGAGTGGAACTTTAATAGAGTTCGTATCCAGAATTTGGATCCTAAAATAGAATTCTTAATACCTTAGCATTATATGACTCAGAGGTTTTGGGTATGAATCCGATTTTTATACTTAAGAAAAATATTTCTATGTATATGAAAAATCATGTTTATGGTAAATTTATTCAAGGAATGAAATTTTCCTTACATAAGTAAAATATAGATTTTCCTAGGTATAAGGTGTTAGTGATTTTCAAAAAAAACAAGAAGGAATTGAAAATTCATAAGGAAAAGTTTATTAACTCAACAAATTAGTCATTCCAAAAGGCATTACTGTAAACTCATAATGCTCGTACCAGGATAAAAATGATGTTTTCAGAATGTCTTCATTTTTCAGACACAACTGATGATATATTGACCGAAGTTCATTCATTGGAAAATATTATGCTCCAATAATATGGTCGATTTAAATCATCAATGTTGGGTAGGGGATACTTGTTCTTTATTATTATTGCATTGATCTCCCGATAGTCAATTCACTACCTCATTGATCTATCTATCATTTTAATAAAAAGAACAAGGGCTCCCCAGAGATTAAAACATCAGAGAATAAATCCCTTGTTACTAAATTCCAATTTTTTTCATTATTTCAACTAATTCCACAGTGGACATTCTATAAGGGGTCTTCAATATGGGCCTTGAACCTATAATTAAATCAATGGAAAACTCAATTTCTCATTCTAAAGGATGTGCAGGTAAATCATCTGGGAACACGTCTAGGTATTCGTTCAAAATAGGTTCATCCCCTATTAGAAAATTTATTTCCTCAACTATAGTAATTTCATTATCTTCCTCCACAATAATTGAATTTAGTGGATCTAGTGGGGGTAGATCTAGATAAGAATCACGTGGTGAAGTTTCTTCTCTAATTATAAGGAACTTCTTATCATCATCGAGAATTTTAAACACCTTCTTCTTACATTAAATTATTGAATCATGTTTTTAAAGAAAATACATTCTGAGGATTATATCAAATTCAATCATTTGAATGACGCTGAGATCAATAGATAAAGAGAATTTATATTCCCTAATGGGAAATGATTCACAAAACTTTGTTAGGATTATACTTACCTAAGGTGTTTTGACTGACTAATCCCTTGTTCATTAAAATTAGAAATATCTATTGTTTTTAGAATACTTGGATGATATAAAACAATGTGATGATCCAGAATCAAATGAATCATTGGCTAAACTTGAAGAAACCATTAATTTACCTACCACCACATCATTTGGACCTTCAACCTCAGCAGTAGTGATTGCATAATCTTGGCCTTTATATCTTGGCCTTTTCTGAGGTATGTTCACTTGGTGCTTAGGATATTCATTTCATAATTACCCTTTTCTCTGAAATTGTATCATTCAACATTGATAGCCTTTTTCCCCCTTACAATCAGGAGTATGTCGGCCATTTTCACCACAATTGTAATAGATGACCAATCCCTTCAGGAAGGTACCAGGGTGTTTTTTCCCACATTTACTATAGGATGGATATTAAACTTTTCCCTTATTCTCCTTCTTTCTATTTCCATAGTGTTCGGAGGATCTCCTTTTTTCTTGCATTTTTTTAAATTCATACGACTTAGAGAATTCCTTTTTTATCTTGATTGTGCATGAGGCAATATCTTTATTTGAAGAGAAGTATTGTGAGACTAATTCTTGATATAGAAATGGTTTTAACCCATCAAATAATCAAACAATATTACTCCATGGGTTATGTTTATAATATGTAGTATTCCTTTCTAACATTGTAAAGGTAGCCTCTTATTTTGTGAAATTCTCATCCACCTTTTGTCTCAGAGTCAAAAAATATCATTCCATAACTTCTCGATGGTCATGTGAAAAGTATTTTTCTAAGAAAATCTCTTTAAACACACTCTATTCCATATTTGATACTTCATCATCTTTCTTTGTGTCTGGAATCAATGAAAACTACTGATCTGCATCTCCTGTGAGGTGATAAACTGTCATGAAAACTTTTTCCCTTTCGCTACTAGCCAAAGCTTGAAATATCTTCTCGAAGGAACTTATCCATTGCTCGAATAAAAATGGATTTGTAGTCCCATTGAATGTTGGTGGTTTTTGCCTCATGAATCGTTCTAACCTTGATCCTCCACGTTGTGGATCATGGTGCTTCATATGGGTAAGGTTATTATTCATAACCTGGGTGTGGTTTCCCAGTATGGTTATAAGCTGATCAGCACTAGCTGCATCACTAGCTCCACTATAATTATCTTGAGGAGGAGGGAAATCCCTTCATGGATTACATGCGTTGATATGGTTACCATTCCTTCTAATAGGAACCATTTCTAATTAATGTCATACACTAGATTAGTTTATGAATCACAATACATATTTTCAAAATTTTAAAACACATAACATAAATTGAACAATTTATGGATATTATCCATAATCATAATAATGTTTTATTTGAGGATGAATATACTCATATATCAATAATAAAAAAATTTAATGAAAATTAAAATAATCCTAAGCTTATCCCTGAAGAGTGTCGTAACCAAGAGTGCAGTAAGGCCCATTTTTGTGCACCACTCCCCGTTCAAGTCTAGCTCAAAGTAGCATTTTCGGGATTCAACCCTAGTAATATCTATGAAAGATCCACCTATATCTTCTCATATCCATACAAGGATGTATTTCTTGGAAATCTCACAAAATCTCAATAGTACCCAAATTCTATGAAGTTATTCCCTGCTAATCCTCAAAGTCTATCTTAGGGTAGTGTTCTCTATTCAAGGTTTTCCTAAATATAGTTTCCAATGTTTATACTGAATTTCCTCTGATACAGACTATAACAACCCTAACCCATTTACCCAGAGTAGGTGCATTATTACATTACATTGGCATGATCACAAGGGATCAAATCCCGAATGATCGATCAGTTTAGTAGCCTTGGAAGTAATAGATACATTTATAAGTTTTACATTACATCATTATATAAAATCATAAGAAAAATTTTGTCCCCTTTTTAACACACATATATCCTTAGACTATCCCTACAGTTCAACCATAAAATACTTCTTCAAATCCTATGAAAAATTAAATATAGAATGTGGTGAGCTATGATGATCAGTAAGGATAACAATATAACAGAAATTTTCATAAATAAGCATAAATATTTAAGGAAATGTATAAGACTATTACAAAATCCTTTTGAACTTAATCTTAAGAATAATATGGAAAAGATAAAATCAATTAATTCCACGTACCTATTCAAATGGATATTCTACTAGTTAAATAATCACATGCAATATCAATTTCCACTATCATAATGATGGAATACATAATACGAGACATCATAAACAAATAG
The DNA here is from genome assembly GCA_963277665.1 of Viscum album. NCBI lineage: Eukaryota > Viridiplantae > Streptophyta > Magnoliopsida > Santalales > Viscaceae > Viscum > Viscum album. The sequence goes on from OY728164.1 coordinate 92,710,714, forward strand.
TTTAGGCCTTGTGCCTAGACTACATATAATCTTTTTCAAGGCCTTGTTCCAAGATAGTAGTTTGTCTCATGAGACCAACCTATGTATTGAGGATCTATAGTGGGCTCCTCCCATCACTTGGTAAGTATAATGCATTCCTCATATGAAAATATTTAAACATTACAAATACATTAATATTAAAACTAGCATACGAAATGACAATACATTATCCATAAATAATGAATGGTGTAAAAATTACATATCCGCAATCAAACATATAACAAAACCTACAATAAACTATGGATCATTTGTATCATAACAAATCAACTTCAAGCAAGGTAAAAATCCATTAAAGGATGATGACATAGATGAAATCAAATATTGTTTAGAGACATATATCTATCTTTTTTATAATCATTTAAAAGTTATATAATTATAAATGTAAACATTTATTTGTAAATGTTATTATAAGCTTATATGTGAATATTTGACGATGATATAATGGTGGAAAATATCCACACCTTCCATATAATTTAAAAAAAGAAATTCTTTCATTAATTTTTTCAAAAAGGTCATAAAGTAATTATTTTGGAAAATGATGGAATGATTTTTTTCAACGCATATATAGTCAAATAAGGGCGTAAATGAAATTAAAATATAGTGTAGTAAATAGTAAAAATGTTTTGATTTGAATTTTTATGAAAACACAGATTTTGATGATAAAGAGGTCCCATTAGATACTTACGTAAAAACAATCTCAGATAATAAAGAGATTTTGAAATTAACCCTTACCTTGTAATTTTCCTTGTTTGATGGTAAATTTATCTCCGGTATAATAGTGAAATCACTGTTATTAAATTATATAAAAACTATATACATTAATATGGTACATATATGACCCTCTAATATTTCTTTGTTAATAATATTTCAGTAATATCATCGTTTCAGGTGTTAACTGATCCCTTTTCCATTATATGCATAGTTATGTAAGCCATGTTTGTTATGTATAGTATTTATTTTATTCATATATATAATGATTTAATCTTCATAAATGTTATTTTTAATCATAAAATGATAATTATTATTGAATGATTATGATGGGGAATGAATCTCATCGCGTTCGTGGAGACGATAATCTGTACGTATGCATGAGCAAGAATATCATTATATTGATGGTTAAATAATATATAATTGGATGGTATATCATATATAAAGAATTATTAACATTTTAAAATTATTATTTTCATTAGTTATATTCATTATTATACCCTTCCAAAATAATGATGTGTTTTAATTACAAACTACACCACGACGTGGAGACGGTAAGCTGTATGAACGCGCGTATGGTGACTTTGTCATTCATATGATGGATAGAATAATGAATATGGTTGTACCATTTTTATAATAAAATAACAGTATATAGAGGATACTGGAGTTGTTATTTTATTATGGAGACAAGAAAGAAAGAGGAAGTGGAAGACGAAAATCACTTGGAAGAGGTGATGAAATATTTACCTCTTCTTCCAGTTCTTGTTTTTTATTTGATCAAAAGGGATTCTTATGTTGGTTTTTTGACCTAAGAAAGACTTCTAAGATTATGGGAGGAAAGTTGGGAGGATATTTGGGTAGGGTTTTTCCAATCCAAACGGCTTTGGAGGTGTGAAATTAAGAGAATGGGAAATGCCCTTTTATAAGAGAGGTGAAGGTCACTTTAGGAAAATCATGAAATGTTATTTTATAATTAAATAATTTTCGGCTTATAATTGCTAAAAAATTCATTATTTACAGTCTAAGGTGAGTATGGGTCAAAAAAACTCTCATCAAATAGGTATTATAAAGGTTTAGGTCATTATATTAACCTTATCTTTTGGATTTAACTGTTACTTATGTATTTTGACATTTCCCATTTCTCTTTGTATTTTTATATTATATGGTAAATAAACATACAATAAAACGCTGATAGAAACCCATGTGGTTAATTATTAATATATAAAAACATATCTAACTCTATTTGAATAACCTTACTTTTTTAGGAATATCATATCAATTAATAATATAGTATTTGTTTTAAAAACGCAAATATGTCAATTTTGACACTATTTAGTATTTGATTTTTGGGAAAATCATAACAATATGATTACCTCAAAAAAATTATTTAATCAACCCTAACATGTAATAGTAACCTATATAATTATTTTAATTCATCAAAATACAAAAATTACATTTATTTGGATATTTATAATATGAATTATTTTTATCTTTCATTAATAAGTTAATTACTACCTCATCAATGTGCCATAAATAAATTAAATTATTTAATGTCTAAAAATTGTAAATAATATACTATTATGTAGGAAATATATTAATATTTATATGAAATATTTATAGTTGAATTTATCTTATGTATAACCCTATATTAAAAATTTATTACTTATTAAACATTGAATTTAACTCTTTTAACTCTTCTTTATATAATATAATAAATAATGTTCTAATCTAATCAAAGTGGACCAAAAGAGATCATATTTATATCGAAGGTTTTTTTGGTCAAATTAAACTTATACAATATAATTAGGACATGTGTTAGGGTAATTATAATATCATTTTTACCCTTAATTACAATATTTACTTTTAACTGTGGAAAATTAATGTCAACATGTACTATTCACAAAAAAAATTCATCTTATTTGACCACATTTTAATTACTAATATCAACTATGTCTCTAAGATTTTTGAAATTCAACTCATAGTAGCTGTAAAATTAATTTTATGTAAATTTTTAAATGCTCTTATATGGTGTGTAAAAACAGTAAAAAGATCAATAAATTTTTTATATATCTAAACTTATTATAAAATGACTCAAATGAATTAAACTAAACATATATAGGTATTATGCATCTATTTTGACATAAAATAAATTTAAATAAAAAAATTATTTAAATAAAATGTCTGTTTTAAACAATAACTCAGTGTTTTTCACTATTCATAAAAAATTGTTAGTGTTCAGAAAAATACCAAAAACTCACCCTAATATAATTTCGATATTCGAATTCCGAAAATGACATCCATTTGGAAATATAAAATTTATAAAATTTCAAATAGAGTGTATTACTATTTATAATGGTAAGTTTGATTGGCTGTGGTGTGTTTGAACTCAAAGTTGCGTACAACACTAGCTATTGTATTATTCAAAGGAAAACATAGCATGGAAGCTAGGGGTGTTACATGAAATGTTGGAGAGCGCTTACGGTTGAGGGAGTCTCATTGTTCACCATCCCCAAAAAAATTTATCATCTATGGCACTTGAGCGTCAAACTCCAGTTCGGTGTTTTGCTGCCACAAGTCACCTCCTATCGAGGTTGGCTCCATCCTCTAAGGTCTCGACATTATGGAACTCCAACAGAACATCATTGCATTTCAAATCTTGTCTGATACCCCTCCCTCGTGCTCTATAATTATAAGAGTGCGGGAGAGTAAGTAATGACATAGAGTGTTATTGGGGATCATAAATTAGAGAGCTTCTTAATTTCCCCAACATCGTTGTTTTTTAAGGTTTACAGGTCAAGTCATTTAATGGATTGACACACCATCGACCCCACCCTTTAATTATTCCATTGGAGGATTATGAAATGAAATAACAATACCAATTTTATTTCATATCATTTAATAAATTTGGAAATATTAACATTTCCTCCAGACCTACTGTGGTCAAAGTAAAGACTCCTTTAAGAGAATATCGCTGTTTTGGATTCAATAGTACCCTTATATTTTTAATCTAAACATTGGTTCCAAAGTTGGAAAACGCTGCTCATTCGTTTACTGAACACACCCAAAAAACGTTCAAAAATTCATTCCGAGCACATCGTGCCTCAGAATCACGCATCGTCAATTTTCGTAGACTTGTAATAAATCCATATAATAATAAAAAATTACATGAAAAAATTTGTGTCTTTTCATAAATAGATCTATTTGTCCATTTATTGTTCACAATTGAGATTTTTAAATCCATCTTAGGTATTACTTACAAATGAATATTGAATTAAGAGACATAATATATTATGTATTTTATATGGACAGAAAAATTTAAAAAAAGATAATTAGTTTTAAAAAATCAGTTCTAATAATGAATAAATTAAAGAATAATATATAAAAGATGGAGAATCATCCATGATTACATAACGAAGTCTATAAATAGTCAAATCCAAATTCATTAAGGGTGTACCAATATATGTGATATATAACCATAAATATTTTTTTATAGTTATTAAGAATTTTGAAAATAATTTTATTTTGATTTGATAGCCATAAATCATGTATATGAGTATCTTATAGTAGTTTTATATCATCTATTATAGTCAAATTTAAATATAGATCATTGATTTTTCAGGTAAAATTTTATATAGTATATTATATATGTATTACATTTCATTTTTTCCTAATGTAAATTCAATGGTGCTCAAACAATTTTGTGTAGTACAAAAATTCTTGATCACTATCTGTTAAGGTCTTGTGATCAAATTTATTCACTCCCATATAAATTATTATTTTATTTTCATGTTGATTTTAATTAATAAAGAGATGAATATTAATTTTTATTTCAATTACTAAAACAGATTTTATGAATAGAATTATTTTTTATTTATTTCGAATTGTATTATTTTATAAATCATTTTTCAATTTTTTTATTCTCAAAATATCTATGTATGAAATTTTTATCAATTGGAATTAAAAACTATATAAATATACAATAACTCAAATATATTTGATGAATATAGAATTATTTTATCATGAAGTTATTAATCTAGATTCTTCTGTGTATAGTTATAGGTTGGATGTAATTAACTTACGAAATTGAATGTTTATAGGAAATGATATATTTTTATTATTTAAGATCCCTACTATTGACAATGATGGCTAGGTGGGTTTTATATTGGTAAGTATTATCAAAAAAAATTATCAGTTAATGGTTAGGTTGATCTATTAATTCTCAAATACCTTATGGATGATATGTTCTATATTTTACAAAAAAATATTATAAAAGGAATGATAATGAAATTAACATGACACCATTTTTTAATATGGATTGTTATTATGAATCTAATATGTTGAAATTTTTATTTGACTGTCTTCATTGTTGTGAATAGGAGTATATTTTAATTTAATGAGGGTTAGAGGTGGTCTGTTAAAATTTTATAATATAAGAGTTTGGGTGATGGTTGGTATGAGTAGTCTCCATCGAATTATAACGAAAAATTATTTATATCTCAAAAAAATTTGATCCCTTATAACTAAATAATTAATCTATCATTATTTTACCAATACCATTATCCAAAAACCCCATTTTACATGTTAAGTAAAAATAAATATTTATAATATTTAAATTTTAAAGAATATACCTTAAAGTGTATTAATATGAATTATATTTGATTTCCTTTTTAAAAAGTGTCATATAACAGCATAGATCAAATTTGATGTTTAGGAGTAATATCATACAATGAACTACGAAATTAATTAATTATTAAGGATATGTTATTTAATTTCATAAGTCCCATGTAGAATTTAATTTAATCGAGTAGACTATAAAACATTTTATGATGAGAAATTAGATAATTTTTTATACCATATTTATATTTTCATTAAATTATTTATCATATGTTGTGAATATATGGATTCAGTCTAAAAAATTTTAGTTTATTGTTCCTATAATAGACTACATTCAGTTTAAGATGATTACTTTTATCATAAAATATTAATATTATATTTCCATTTTTACTTATAATTTATAAATCAAATAATATCATAGTAAAAAAGATTAAATTAATAAACAAAAAAACACTAAATAAAATAAAAAAATTCTATAATAAATCATAAGAATAACATATATATATATATATAATTGAACAAGATAAATGAAAAAAACAGAAAATATAAAATAATGTAAGAAGAAATTAAATATTATATTAAAAAAATAACATAGTAGTTTTATTATTTGTCATTCATTCTATAATTATGTTTCTTAATTCTGTTTTGTAACTATAAGTTAATGATTACATTATTTTATTTTATATTATATTTCCAATAAAAAGAAATATTATTTTATATGAATTTTTAATTTGGAAATATAGTATTATTGAGGTGTGATCTGAAAAATGGAGAACATGTATATATAGATATTTATTTTGAAAAACTATAATGTAAAAAAGATGAATATAATTATTTTAATTGTGATAAATATTATATCAGTTAAAACAATCCATATTTAATTACATATGATTATTCATGAACCAACATACAACTCATACTATATATGTATCCCAAGTAGTGGTGTTCTAAAGATTTATTTGAGACTAAATAGGAATACCATTTGAAATTTCAATATGAAAAATATATTTCACATTATGATAAATACATGAAATTTATTGTAAAATAAATTACCATGATAGAAAAAATTGAAAAATTGTTATCCATATAGATTAATTATCTCATACTATAAATATACATTTTTCAATGAATAAATATTATTATAAAAAATGATAAAATATCCCTAAATGTATAGTTTTTTTCCAAAATTACATATTCAGATTTGAAATATTTGTAATAAATCGATTAATAAAAAAAGATGAGGAACTATATGAGATGAAATATTATATATTTAAAGGTAAACCACATATTCTTCACATAATTGGGTTATATATTTAAGGATATTTTCCAATATTTAGTTAAATGTTTTTCCTTTCATGTGTATTTTATATAAATATTATTTTTCAATATGATGAATTTAAATTTATTAGTGATGTATTACATGTATTTATTGATTGTTTTATCAAATTTGAAGCTCAAAATTATTTTAGTGCATCAATAATTTGTATTGAAAATTTATTTGCACTCAAAAAAATTTGGATGTTGATATTTGGAAGGAAATGTTTTATGAAAAATATGTGGAATATAATTTAGAAAAGCACCACATATTGATTAACATATAGAATAAAACATTTTTTTTCTAATGGAATATAATATTATGATAGTGATTATTTTTAATAGTATATTTTCATGTAAACTAAGATGTTATATTATTTAAAATCCCTCATTAATATCAAATTTAAAAATTTTAAAACTAATAATATTGAGGGATAATTTGAAAAATATTGGTGAAAATTAGAAATTACAAGGAACATTTTTGAAATATTTAAAGAGTTTGAAAGAAAAATGTTTATAATATGGTAAAAGAATTAAATTTACCCTTTAGTAAATTTAATCCAAATATGTTATGGTTTATAAATTAGAAACCAGACCAAAATTATAACAATTTATATTTTTTTGAATATTTCAGAAAACATCATTCGTGAAATAATATTTAGGAGACTATGAGTGGTTGTTAAATAATCTTATGATTTTTTTTAAATTATTCAGTATTTTTCAATTTATAGATACTATGTAATTCTTACACTACATAATATCCATTTTTATTATTGGTTAATAGTTCAAACATTACTAAAATGTTTCTATATCACATAGGAAGGAGTGACATCATATCATAAGATATTCTCCCTGTCGTTTATTTTCACTTCCCATTATATAAGAATTATATTTTAAATATATGGAATAACAAATTAATCATAAAAAATAACACTTAAATTTTTTATTATATTATATGTTTGAGATTTTTTAGATGAAATATGATTAGATGTATATACATTTTAAACTCATGACATATTTTTATGATTCTTATTATTCTAATAAAAACATTACACTACAATTAACCCATTTATTCTTTTCATGTATATATCAATTGGTAATTTGATTGTTAAAAATATGAGGTATCAATTAAAACACATGATTTCCCATGGACATTAATACATGTATAAATGAATAAAATATTTTTTCCACGACATTAAATAATTTATTCTACCTTTCATGATATTCGATAATATAATTTAAGCATGACATATAATTGGGAGAATCATGGGGAATTTTTTCCTTAAAAATAACTATTATAATCAGATCTAAAATATAAAAAAAAATAAGAAATTAATGTATAACTACTATAAAATATGTGAAAATAGTTAATTTTAATAAGTTCCAAATTTATATGAAATGTGTTTGTTTTCCTTCTATAAATAAGATTGGGAAAATACCACATCCCTCAAGAAATAAAATTCTCATATCAAAAAAATTATCTCTAAAATAATCACTTAATAACTTTACTATAAGTTTCATCATTATCTAGATATATATTCAATGATTAATATACAAAATTTCACTACATTAATTTCTCTATTTTTTGAATAGTAACACTGATAACTGTATGTTTTTTAAATAATATTACATTTACACCTGAAGACAAGAAGGAAAATCATAATAGTTTATTTAAGATATAACTAAGCCTCTATTGAGGTCCTTGATTTCAAGAGGTAGGTAACCAGTGTATTGTGATAAAATAAACCTTTTTTGTATTTATTTACCCATAACATACACAAACCATAAAGAATAAACAATTAATTTTTATGTAATAAAATATTTTCTTAATGAAAAACCCATTATAATATTACAGAATAATTGATTTAAAAAAATAACTATATATTATTTTTTATTCAAAAAATTATAAATAAACAAGATCCCAATGTCAAAAACATCACTATATATCTTTGATATAGATGGATATATATAAATATATCAAAACTAAAAAATAATAAGCTATTGTTGGTCCCTATATCATATAAAATACATATACGTATATGAAATAGCCAATATATAAAAATTCTCATTAAACTCAATATGATTTTCTCATTGACTGGAAAAACCAATAATTCCAATTCCAATTAATAATGACATTTCAATTATATTTTCATTCTAAAAAATCGATTTGTCACTAATAATTCAAAAAATAGATAAAATCATACCATTTCAATACATTTTTAAAAATTTAATATATAATATTTTGAATAAATTCAAATTATTGGTGTTCTCTCTAAAATTAAAATTCTAGGAAATCCATATATTTTTCTTCTATTCTGTCAAAATTTCATTATTTTCGATAATTTAATAAAAAAATATCTATATTTTTTAAATTTTTATCATGATATAGCAAATATAGGGCATCATTCAATGAATATAATTATATAATGTTATTTATAATGAGTCATCAATAACCATAATAAAATAGAATAATCATTAAATTTTTCCTAAAATAATTTTTGTGGGGGAAAACAAGTTCAAACATAGTGACAACAAAACAATTAACACATGTTATCCACATTATTTTTAATTTTTCAATATTATAATACAGAAATTGAGAAGATACGTGTTTTTTGTATTTTTTCAATCCTGCCATTATCATCAACAAATTACTAATCAGGATTTCAATTAATTAGTTAATGGGATCCTTTCTTTAAAGATATATATATACAAAATTTAATCTCTCAATTCTAGGTATAGATTCTCTCATAAACAATGTCATCAATAGCCTTTGATTTACAGAGAGAGATAGAATAATTTTTTCTTTTAACGAGATTTACATAAATCATAAAATATATATCTTGTAAGCATTTCACATGCATTGGACAATATTATATATCTTTAAGGATATTCCATTGACTCCCAGACATATCAAATCTAATAAAATAAAATATAAATACTTTAAAATGATAAAACTATGTAAAAAATTATGTTCATCCAAAAATAGTTTTTTTAACATTTAAATATTATATATGAATGTCTGTATCATCTTAACCTAGGTTCCACATACTAGTATGGTGAGAAAATAGTTTACAAGAACTCTGGAACACCAGCTGATATGCAAGATGATTATGATTAGAATAGAGGGTCTATTAGATATATTGTGGGGATAATATACCCTTATTATCAAAATTGAACAACAAAAGAAATAAATTAAAAGTTGAAAATGATAACAAATGATAACATGAAATAATATATTAACTGATACAAAATAGTCTCACATGATAAATTCATAAATGAAATCAATATCCAATCCAAAGTAGTAGATAAGTCATGTCAATTATGTGTGAAGTGTCAATATTCAAACTAAAATAAATGAACACTGAGAACTCCAAAAGAGGGAACATACACCATGATTGGTTCATGTATCTATGTTGCATATCAACTCAGCTATCTAACATATCAATTTTCATTTATCATATTCTATTAAAATGAATTTTATTCTGGTTCCAATCAGGTTTCCCAAGTAGGGTGTGATTACAATTCAGTTGTTCACTAGCAATGTAATCTAATTAAATATCTAATCTATATAAATTTAGGTAGTTGTATAATTTATTATATATAATAATATAAATTGTTATCACCTTCAATTATTCTATAAATAACCACATAAATTCCCCAGGTTCATAGGGACACCCAAAAAATTAATACATTCATCGAACCATGCTAGAGTATGAAATATATCAAATTGGGAATCACAATCATATATAAAATCAGATTTAATTATTCATTTAATTCAATTTTCACTTCATGAATACATTAACGCAAATAAAATGCCAATATTATGGGATTAAAGCATCATGTCAGGAAAATGTGGGTTTTTAGAGAATCAATTATAATCCCACACCTAAATTTTTATATGGGTATTTGGTTAATCTGTACCTATACTAGAAATATTTTTTCATATGATAATTTAAAGAATAATTTATTATCCCACATTAATTATTACAACTTAATATTTAATGTATTAGTCTTTATCATACACGCATTTATCAACCACTCAAATATATCACATACATCATATTCATACATTTTAATCATTATTTACCTTATTATAAAACATTAAATTTATAGTGATCCATTTATATTTATCACAAAAATCAGGGTTATTAACCTAAATCACATATTATAATTTTAATAATTCACCATTAAATTATATACCAAAATGTAATCATAAACTCATTAACACTTCAATGTTTAGAAAAAAACCATTACATCCCATTATTAATAATAATTTGATATCCCTTTAATTTACTAATTTACTCATACCAATATCCCACGAATCTTGAAATAAAAACTATAAAAAACATCCAAAATTCCATTATTACATCTATTCCACTGTTAATTAATTATTTAATTGATAAATTTAATGATGTAATTCAATATGTGATTTCATAACATGCAATAGAAATTTGAAAAATAAATACACCAAATTATAATCGAGAGAATCTGAATTAATAATTAGACCACCTACCTCAAGTTCATTGATAAGAATTATCTAAATAGAAATCCTGAAATATAGTTAGAACTATCATATTCACAATGACACAGAAGATCTTTGAACAAATCCATAAAGAAATAAAAAAAATCAAATAAAATGAGACCTAAACTATTTTAAATTGTTGATAAAACATTCATCTTCATCTGAAAGGAGGTATGAGAGTGAGAGGAATCAAAATGGGTATGAAATCACTTACCAATAGAAAAAAGATCCTTCGAACAGATCATTGATTCATCAAGAAATGGGTTAGAGGAGCCTTGGATCCCTTTAAGAAGCTCCAAAATTCCTATGAAATAGTTTAGTTATATGTAGAGGTGATTAGGGATTATTATAAGTGATTTATGGATTTTTTTATATATTTTAGATGAATTAAATCTATTGTGTATTGTTTCTTAGGAATGGGAGAGCAGTTTTCCAGACTATGTACCTTGTCTTTGTGCCTCACCATAAGAGTTAAAAATATACACTAAAAGGATTCAAAATTTTATAATCCATGTAAACTAAATGTATAACCCATGTCTCAAGGGTGTACAACATTCTAGTCTAGGTGCATGGTTTTTGAAAACTTTGTACCACCATGTACTACCAATTCAAACTCCAAAAACATCCAAAAATAACATAAACACACCCAAGATATGATTCACCTAGATTTTCAAAAAAATAATGTTAAATGATTACTTGAAAAGTATAATTATACCTCCAGTTAAAAGGCTCGAATCTTACATTATTGGACATTATATAGACTCATCTATGAGTTATACTCCCAAGAATCTCTATGATTACCAAGTAAAAAAGATCAGTCCACTAAGAAAGAATATATGCATCTCTCTCTTAGGTATCTTCCTAAACACGACCATGTTTCGAAAAAACTCTATCTATTGGAATTTTATTTCCCTATAACACATTATCACATTGATCCATAACATGAATCATTTTATCTTAAAATGAGGCATCAATATCAATCTAAACATAATCACCATCGATCACATGAGAAGGGTAGGGGATACTGTTGAAGTCGTGAGACATGAAAATCATAATGCATAGAATTGTACCTATATGTGTTATCCAATTGGTATTACCCCATCCAAGTTCTATCTATAATATCTAATGGTTAAACAAACATAGGATTCAACATTACATGAATTTTAATCATACAGTGACCAAATCTCAGCAACACCAATAAGAACACCCAATCACCCACTGTAAACTCAAGGGGTCATCAACATTGATCAAAATACAACTTCTTCCTACAATAATTCGTAGTCATATTTTTCTGAATCATATGAATCTACTAAAATTTATACTTCATTATACTTGACCCCATCAACTCTGACTCACGGGCCTCTAACCAACATATCAGTGATCGGCATGGAATATCATAAATTTTCTCAAATGATTCTAGCTAAATATTATCCTAATAACTATTATAATAGAAAAACTCAGCATATTCTAGGTGTTTCTACAAAGAACCACCAATTACATGAACACACACCGATAGAATATCCTACATATATGATTAGTATGCTCTGACTACCCATCTATATGTGGGTGAAAATATGTACTCAGAAATATGTTTTTACCATATAACATCATAAATCCTTAACCAAAGAGAGAAGTAAAACATGAATCATGGTCTAAAAATTTAATTTGTGTCACCTCATAGAGATAAAATATCTCTTAACCATACACATATCTAAAGTAATTCATGTAGAAGGTCTCATATATAGGAAAGAAATTTACACTTTCATCATTTAGTCTACAATCATCCAAATGGGATTTTCCTTCAAAGGTATCATTTGTAGACCCACAAAAAATTATATTGTAACTTCATTACATTTATATTCTGGAATGGGAAATGGAAGTAGTAATCCAACAGGTCATTGATTCTCATCCTTCCCTGGTTTATAGTTTTATAATTAGTCTAGGAACCCTACAATCTCTTTTTTTCCAAGCAACAACTAATACTATCGATGTAGGTCAGGATACATTTTTGTCAAATCTAGATGAATCACCCACTTTGAGTCCTGAAACTCATGAATCATCTCATCCCAAATAATTGTAGGATCAATAATGATTCCACTACATAGATGATTATATTCTCATATATTTTCTAGTCTGGAGGTGACCCCCAACCATAAATGCTTTCCCAAAATGAAAAATACTTTAGATCCTCATATTTCCCCTCCTTCCACTTTCTTAGAAGTGTGTAATATATTGATACTGATATAGATGTCATCTTCACATAACCCTGTTGAACCACAATTTGAATCTCTACCAATATGTTCATCTTCTTGAACTAATAACTAAACTCTTAAACTATGAGACTCTAAATTTTCCTTCCCAAAGAGTCATTAATGCCTATTTCCCTCCTCAGGTGTATATTGTAGATCAATGATGAATGAATTCATATAATCAACCCAACATTTCTACCAGATATTAATTTTTTTTGGAAAAATATTTAATTTATCATACTTTTAGTGGTACTCATAGTAAATATTATCCCAATAGAAAATTCCACTAAAAATTCAAATCATATAACAATACCACAAACATGAGGTCATTCATTGGGTAGATCTATTCACGCGTCCTCAAATTATATGACCCATCTTCTACGACATTATCTCATTAAATTAACACTACTATAAGTTCTATCAAATATGTTTCAAAATCATTGTATACTCCCCACCCAACAAATGTTGGGTGAATATTTATGATGTAGTCATATTATTCTTCAGCTACTGGAAAGAATTATCGGTATATCTATCCCATTCAATCATAAATCCATTCTTGGTCAACCCCAAAATGGGTTCTACCATGAATGGGAAACCCATTTATTACCCTCTGATAATAACCTTATAATACAAGAAAGCATGAAATATCAAAAAACATCATGGGATACTCTTTATAAACCACTACATTCTCATTATCTCGGTCAACTATCACACCTTTATCTAAGATTATGTGGCCCAATAAATGTATCTAGTCCATCCAAAATTTTCAATTTAATAGCACAGAATATATATTATTATCTCTTTGTTTACTCAGGATGATGTCCAAATGTTTGGAATTATCATCATGTTTCATATTTTATACCCATATTTAATCCATGAAAAATCCAGAATCAAATCAAGGTATGGGTGGAAGATTCAGATAATAATGATATTAAAAAAATATAAGTGCATTCATCAACCCAAATAAAACCATGAAAAACTCATCTTGGCCATAACTAATTCATAAAGAAAAAAATTTTATATCATATTATCAAACTATGTCATAAGGATAAACTCAACTCAATTAAATATTGGTGAAAATAGGATCTCTTATAAACTAGTCATTGATATCATAGATACACAGAAGAGGACATTTCTTCTTTTATGTCATCCATTTAAACTTATGGTAATCAACACATAAACTCAAATCCCCATTATCCTTCTTATAAAAAAGTATAGGAGAAACAAAAGGATACATTCTCAACTGGATAAATCCATTATACATTAACTCATCTATTTCAGTCTTAACCTCTAAAAATTAAATTGAAAAAATTATAAAAGGAGGAATAGAAAATATCCCACATACAGAAAATAGAACCATTATAAACTAAAAATTTCTATATGGTGGAATCATTGATATATTATAAAGAAAGACATCATAGAATTTATTTTTTATAGGTGGAAGTACATAATTATTCACACCACCATAATCAATAAAATGAATTTAAAACTGTGATGTGATCTCCCCATGTTGTTGATGAACTAGCCCTAAATTTCCAGACTTGATATCTATCTCCACAAAATGATTATAATTTGCCCCATAATGAGATGTAACGGTCACTATCCATGGTAATATACTATGCCATCTCAACATACTAGTATTAAATAAACACCTAATATCATATCAAAGCCTATAATTTCAAGCATGTAATGATAAAAAAACAGAACTCCCCAATATCGAGAGAACACCCCTTGCATGACTAGATATATTTCAACCGTACTCCCAAATGTGTATCGATCATCATAAAAACACTCATTAAATCCCTGGTAAGAATAAAATTATTTATTTATTGTAAACAAATAATGGAATGAGATACACTCATATAAAATATGAAACTATAAAGAGTATAATAAAAAACAATAATACTTATAACTATTGATGTTCTAGACTCTCTATCAAAAAAAATTAGCTAAAATGCATGTAACTATCCTACACCTCTTCCATGCATTATTGTCTATGTACCATGAGTTTCACCAATATACTGATATGGTTTCTCTTTCCCCAAAGAACAATATCCAATTACTCGACCTCCAGGGATAGTATAACTCGAATTTCTATAATGATATGGGGTTGAAGACCCCCTTTCAATATTCTGATTATACCTAGAACCTCTGTCATTATCCAGTAGTTATAATTTCATGTAGAACTACTATAGATGTCTTATACAACTATAATGTAGAAACTATACCTATGGTTGAGGGTACAATTTATGAATGTGAGTTGGACTACTTCTATTGTGTAAAATAATTAGAGTAATGTCCTGAGTAACTGATCATTACCCTTATCCATTCTACTCTCCAATAGTATATTTAACATTATCATATAAAAACATGAAACACTCAGAATATATACCTTCAATATGTCCATAAAAACCCCACTCAACTCACTATAATACCCATTCATGTGCCCCTTAAGAATAAGATGCCGATTCACCACTTTAGGAAACCATTTCATCTAAAATATGATAATCCAAGACATAATCTGACATTTGAGCCCATCCTGAAACTATTTCTCCACATTAACCTCGTCTCCCTCCATTGTTGGAACAATCAACTAAAACTCAGTAAATGGACCAAGATATTCCATCACAAACAAATTCCCCTTTTTCAACATCATAAACACGTATTCTATATACTTTCTGAGAATCTTAAAGTAAAAGTGTCAAAGAACATATCTTGAAAGTCTTTCTGCTTCATATTCTCCAACTGCCCATCCCAATTATAAATATACCAACAATTATTTACATTCCCATGTAATATATAATGAACCATCGTGATTTAATTTGTATTAAGATTATCCCAATGGTCAAGGATCATCTGGATATACTCAATCTAATACTATGATACCTCAAGTCTCCCATCTGAAGTGAATATAAGTGGTTGATGAAATTGGAAGTCTCATGTCAGGTCTAATATACTCTTCACTACCCACGAAGGGTGTCCTTGAATAAAGTATATAATTATAGAAATGTTTTCATGAAGCTTATTTCCATTTTCATCACTTGTAACTATCATATCCTCTCATTCTGGTAATTGAGGGAAATTTCCTTCCACTACCACCTATTACCTACCAATTTGAGTTTTCATGGAGGCACATCTCTACAATTAATAAAACATGTATTAGTACACATTAAACAATATTTACTCATTTAAATAAGATATATTAACATAAATACATATTAATTCATCCCCCTTACCCTACCACATTGTCAAAATAGAGCCACTACCATTACCCTAAACCATCCCTCATCTAGGTCATGGATAATTCTGGGTAAAAAATTCTCAGATATCAACTATTCTCATTTTCACCCATTAATATATTTCATTATACATATTAATCATCATTTAAATTTTATAATTTCATAGTAGTATCATTTTCATGTAAATTACATAGGTAAAGAAAAACATTTCTATTTAAACAACTCATCCAATACCTTCTTTTCCGTGCCTTCCTATAAAAGATGCATGTCAAAAAAATTCTATAGTTCCTAGAATGATGAATGTATACTAAAATATTGTTCCATATTGGGGAAAAACATCATTAAACAACAACATCAAAAAAAAGTGCATAACCCATGGTGAAAAAACCTCCAACAGTAATAGAAAACATAATGTACAAGAATCCCACACTAGGTACATTGGTTTTAACCCATACATGTGATAGATATTCCAACGCATGATCTCATGGCCAATTATTTAGTTCTATTATAATCCATTATATCATTATGAAATATTAATAAAACCAAAATGAAAACTCCAATTGTAAAACAATGTAACATACTGACTCGTGTACTATATGATGGTGCCCCGATCCGGCTCACAATTTGACCTCAAGCATGTATCCTCATGTGATAGAGGCCTATGACAAATAATGAGGCTCCATTAGATATATTATGGAGAGACAAATTTATATTAATAAAATTATTACAATAGCAGATGTAAATAAAAAATATGCAAATTATAAAAAATGATAACCTGAAAAAATTCCCTAAATAATACCAACTAGAATCGCATGATAAACTATAATATGAAAAAAATATCAAAACCAAATAAGTATAAATTTGATTCCATATATGTTTCATGTGCCAATATGAAAAAAGGAAAATTGAAAACCCACCAAGCATGTCCCAAAACCATGTATCGTTCCCACATCCATTCTCTATTCAAATACAATCATCTAATATAAGGCAAATTCCATTATATAATCATACAAACATAAATTCTATTATGGTACTGATCAGGTAGCATGAGTATTGTGTGATTTTAACATAGTAGGCCACCACCAATGGTGTCTAAAACAATATCTATTTTATAAACTGTATGCAGTTCTATAAAGAATAAAGTACACCAATGTAAATAGTTATCACATTCCATTCTTATTAAATTATCTACATAAATTTCATGGATTCATGATGAGACCTAAACCATCAATACACACATTAGCTCATACCAAATTCTGAAAAATATCTCAATGGAAATAAAAATTCATGACTACACTAGATTACATTATTCATTTAAATCAAATTCAACATCATGACTACATGGAAGGACATTACAATGCCAATATTATGGGCATTGAATTTCATGCATAGAACCGCATGGGTATTTAGAGATTTAGTCCCTATCCCATACATCATGTTTCATATGGATACATGGAGAATAAGTCCTTATCCCACCCTTGTTATCAAATATGGGTATTTGGATCGTCAGTAAGTATCTCATACTCATTTATAAATCAACCACATATATCATATATATCATATTCATCAATAATAATCACTATTATTCTTATAATAAAAAAATCTCATCCTAATACACCTTTTCAATTTATCACAACAATCGTGATTCTTCAACAATGTCACATGGAATAATATAAACAATTCCACATTAAACCATTAATCAATATTTAATCATATAACCCATTAACCTCTTAGGGATAATACAACCTAACATATAATTACCATTGTTAGTAAAAATCTATAATCCAATCAAGTATCCAATTTCATAATCACCATATCTAATAGATGATTATAATCATAACAATCCAAAACATTTATAGTCTCGTTATTCCATTAATTCCAGAATCTATTAATAAATTAGTATGCCTACTAAATATTCAATTTTATGATTCCATTTACAAATTTGAAATTTAAATTTAACAATTACATACACATTGGTATTATCAATACTATAATAAATGATAATTAGACTACCAACACCATGTTCTTTGTTGAGAGGTCCTTAAAAAATCCCCAAATTGAAGAAAAACAATCAAGGTCACAATGTCACAAAATATCTAGGACAAAATTCTAGAAAAAATAACAAATTGAATAAGATCCATGAAAACCTACATCTAAACTATCACGAATGGTGGATAAAATACCCCTCTTCCCTTATAAATAGGGTTGAGAGTGAGAGGAATCCAAACATAGAATAAATGACATATAACAAAGATATGATCCTTAGAACGAATCATTTATTCATCATGAATGTGGTTTAATGAGACTAGGATCCTTCCCATAAGCTTAAAAATACATAGTAAATAATTTAGGTATTATTTTCAATTAATTATAGGGGTTTGGGGTTTCCTATAATATTTTGGATGAATTAAATCAAATGTGTGTTGCTTCTAAAGATGGGACACACATTTAGCCAAAATATATTCCCTTACAATGTACCTTATCATTGGGGTTCATGGTTTTTCTATGATAGAATGCAGTTTGACAACCCGTGTATCAAGCATAAAAACAACACTGCCGAAAGGGTGTTTTTTTTGTGATGGGTGTATGGTTTTAGCCAACTATGTGCCAATGGTCAACTTCCCAAACACCCGCCAATAGATTCCAAAATTCACCTAAACACATCCAATAAATGACTCAATCAAATTATTACTCAAATATGGGTAAAATAGTAATTTTAAAGAAGCATAATAAATCCCACAAAAAGTTAGGCATCTTATAATGTGAAATATTACCTAAACATAAATATATGGTGTTATAATCAATTATGATCCATAGAGATGGTAAAACATTAATCACCTTCTATTATTCTATAATGAATGCACAACCATTCATAAAAAGCTGACAATGTTTCCCAAACCACTACATCCTATTCACATGAAAAAACCTTATCGTGGTTAATACTTACACCTTATGGTTTAATTTTAGTGTATAATTTTATCAATATCCCACATTAAATACTTCCTTTTAAACATAATGCACATTCAACTTATATCATTCCATCTGTAATAATCAAATCTAAAACATAATTTATATATAACCTTATTTTTATGATAACACATCCTTCATTTTCAACATATTATACATATTCTATAATTTTATTCGAAAATATAACACTGTTTTTTTTATGGTAGTTTCAAAAATAAATATAGTATGTCAAAAATATATTTACAAAAAAGTTGTAATAAATCACAATCCTTATTCACAAAATTACAATGTATTTACCAATACGAATTTCCTGTGATGACACCAATTATGAATTATAAAGTGTAAATGATTAATATAATTGTATCCTTAGGAAATATATTAGTGTCACTCAATAGAGAAATATATCTAGAAATGTTAACATAAAAATAAATAATTTCCATACACATTTCATAAAAAAATGACATATTATAAGATTATTGATATAATCCTCTTATCCATGATACTCAGACACCATAAGACATAAATTATATCAAAATACTATATTCAACTCATTTTTTATTTCTTCTCCAAATATAATAATCACAAACATATAAACTCATTAATTGTCATCAGTCATATAGAAAAGAACATATATTTCTTTGGTGGGTAAATTTTAATTTGTTATCAATATATGTTGTGAGGTGAAAATAGTTATTGGAGTAATTAAATCTATTTAATATTTTATTTGAGGTTGAAAGGGTTATATGTGGATTAATTAGGGAGTATATAGTGGAGTTAAAGATGATTTGATTTTTAGTTTTGATTATTTTGTAATATGTTTAGAAATATAAGAGTATACCTTAGTTTATGCATGTTATATAGTAATAATGAATAATTAATTTTTTAATCATTAAGAAAAACATAATAAATGAAAAGTGTATATTAGTGAAACCTTATTTGAAATAAAAATATGATTTATCACGTAAGTGTAGATGTTGAAAAAAATGAATTATGAATTAGTTGTAAGAATATACATACAAATATCTCCAATATTTGGTGTATATATAATATTTTTATGTTTGAATGATTTCAAATAAAAATATACATATCCAATAAATGAATAAACAAATAGTGTTTATTATATATATTAGTGGCTTATAAATTAGTGTAAAAAAGATGATATTTTTAAAAGAGTTCTATGATACAGGTTTTAAGAGAGAAATAAAGAGATGTTTTACGAAGATTTGATGAGTTCATCATGAATTAGATTTTTGGGATTTAAATGGAATTTTTTTTATTTTTAGGGAATTTTATTCATCCTTCTCAGGTATAAATTTGCCTATAGGATAATATGAATAATCATAATTAGTTTTTAGGTTGATATTTTTAGAGAAAATCTCCCTATGATTTGGTAAAAAAATTCATGAGTCCCAACCATGTGAAACTGAGTTATTAAAGTGATGCATAAATTAATATATATTTTATGGAAATTAATCATTACATTGAGGAATAAAATAAATATTTTAATAGTCTAGGGATACTTGACAGAATTTTATTGATCATTTTCAGGGAATAAATTTTATTTATGTGTTTTTTTAATTAGTTCATTCTTTTGAAGACTCTTTGGAAAAATATTTTTTTGGATTCAAGGACATTACAATTAATTTTTTTGAATTTGATAATAAAATATCAACGATGTTTTAGGGTGTAGGGTTATATTGACCATAGAACACAATCACCCATATTCAAGAGAAGGTTATTATAATCAATTGTGATACTCATTCAATTCCATTACAATTTGAGATAGTGATATCATTACCACTATTGAATGATAGTGATTGTATTTGAAAAAGAATAATTTTACCAAAATGATTCCCCACCATAAAAAGGTTGGAAACACATTCAATTTTTTTATATGTAGTTATTAATGTAATTGTTCGTTCTTAATTATATCAAATTTTTATTTTCATAGAGTTTCACAACTCTGTCTGAAATTATGCAATTGCTACATTTCACTGAAAACTATTTTGTCTACAGAATGGGTGAATGGTATCATATCTTCTCTCACCCATAAATTATGTGGATGGTTCAATGGATAATATTTTCACATTCAGAAAAAACATTATTAAATTCTAGAAACATGATAAAAATTTATTAATGTGTTGGAATGATATGGAATACACTGATTTATTAAATTATAAAAGATTTACAAAGATTCATGGATTAAAAAAAGTCCCATTTGGATTTAAATATGAAGATAGAGTATCTATAAGGGAAAAAGGAAAGGGAAGTAATGATAAACATTTATATATTTTTTAAAACATGTGAAAATTTAAAATCTTGAATATACATGGTAGATATTTAATAGAGTTAATATGATATTTTACACCATCATAGGATATAGAAATGTTTTAAGAAACTACAGTGTTGATGAAACTAATGAAAATTATAATGATATTTATAATTATATGTTATTTTATAATTTGGATAAGAATATAAATAGTTGATGTTTTTTACAATAATATAATTATGAATAACATTATATGAGGAAGAATATTAATAATGATAATAAATATGGCGAGGTTTATTTCAAAATAAAAAAATATAATAATTAAGAATGATAATACCACAACAGATGAATATAATAATATGGATGTATTTGACAAAATACTCCCTCTTATATCAAGAATTATTTGAAAGGGGAAAAGTAAAATTGAAGAAAATTTATCATTGAAATGGATATATGTTATTTTATTTATCCCTTCAGTACAATGTTTCATCTATGAATTAGTAACTATGTTGTTGATGAAAAATATCTAAAAGATCATTCTTGAAATAACTTCTATCAACAAAATCTTTAGGGAACAAGAATATTTCACTAAAATATATATAATGATTTTTCATTGTTATGAAGAGGGATAAGTTTACATGGGGAAAAGTGGAAATGAATATAAAATCTATAATGAAACTACTCATAATTTTCTTACCACAAATTAAGATGAATAATGTATATCTTTATTTGATGATACATACATTTATAATGTTTTTTTTTGTAGATGAACCTGAATATGTAAATAATTAGATCATATAAGTCAAGATAATGATATTCATTATGGGTATTTAATGGGAAATTGATGAAAATGTATATCTCAATGAAAATTATAATGAATGGAAAACACTATATTGAAAAATATAATTCTATCATGAATTTATGAAGTTAATGGATAAGAATATTGAAATTAATATTATCATCGATGATATAACATCCTCTATCATCTATAGATAGAATGAAATTTAAATGATAATAATAAATATAATTAAATATAATAAGAAAATAGATATTTTCATTTTCATTTAATGTAAGGATATTAAAAAACATGAGAAATATCCAATATTTATTACAATAATATTAGGGTATGTGAATATAATAATGTGTTCATAAAAAAGGAAATGACTGGTTCTTTTTCTGTAAATGGTACTAGATATGATAAAGAAAACCAATTGATGAAATAAATCAGTATAAAACCATGTTTATAGGTGTAACTAAAAACACAGTAAATATTCATCCTGATGAACAATTCAAATAAAAAAAACTACATATATTTGGAGGAATCAAATTAATGAACCATTTTTATAGAACACTCAAATGTATAAGAGTCTCGTATAAGGTTTGTCAAAATCCTCACATCAATTTCCAGATAGTGGTGTTGTACAAGGACCTATAATGATAATGAATTTTAGTCAACGACATAGATTTCAAGGTTATCACTGTTATGTTTTTGTATTTAGCAACTAGAATTAAATTTTTTTATCTAACATGCTACTACATTGATAAAATTGGGGGTATGGCATATGATTAAATAGTAACAACCAAAGAGAAATAATATGTTTCTATATGTTTTGAAGAATATAAAGGTGAAAAAACTATAAAGAATGAAAACAATGTTATTGGAATTTGGGATCAAGATGGAATTTTTTATAAGTGTCTCATTATTCATCCCACTCAATTACATATGAATTTTAAACTATTTTTTTAAACAAATTAAATCTAAATGATAATAAAATCATGATGATTATTCTTTTATAATTTAAAAATAAAATATTCTAACGATTATTGATTATATTTCTTCATCACACGTGAATGGTTATTTAATTATCATTAAAAAAATTGAAAAATATATGGTAAGAGATAATAACTAGTTTATTAAAATATCAATGGTGAACATGATTTTTATTGTGGAAAAAATTCATGAGAAAAACTAAAATATTGTAGTTTTCTAATTATGATTTATATGGTGTTAAACTACTATATTTTGATTTAAATAAATAATACACGGTGACTATTACTTTTCAGTTATGTTTTTTGATTTTATTATTCAACTATTGGGATCATTCAATCATTAATATGTAATATTCATTTCAAAAATGATATTATGTCTATAAATTGTTTTAGAGAAGTTATAAAAGGGTATAGTGGTTTTAAATTGATTTCCAAAATAGTATAAAATGTAATTATTTTGAAAGATTATATTTCCGTGAAATGATATGTTTTACACCATATACGGTATTATTTGTCAATATTATTATTTTCATTTTATATGGGTAACATTTTTTTGCATTCATTGGTGAATATATGCTGAATGATGAGATATATATACTTATATATGGCTATAAAATATTTTTTTTCATGTTTTAAACTACATGTGCATTTATAGTTATATAGGTTATTTGAATGACTGATAGACCATGATATACTATGTATTGAATAATGATACATGTGATGTTATTTTTGCATCAATGTTGTTATTATTTGGTGACGAATATACGGTATATCAAATTTTTGTTCTATCATATTCACTATAGGCTGATAGGTGTTCGATGATCGAGTTCTAAGGGAATCCCTATCATTAATTAGACCCCAATTTTAGAAATCATATTTTTTTATATTGTAAAATGATCTCTTTTTATGTTTTCCTCCAATATTGGGTTTCTTGGGGATGCCTACTTTTATTTATATCTGATATATTTTTAATTATTTACTTTATGATTATTATCATTTCTTTATGGATAATAAAATATTATCTAACGTTACTAATACTGTTTTATAAAACATTTTATGGACATGGAAAACTTGATTTCAAAAGTAGTGTTTAATGTGTTATTTTATTAAATTTATTATATAGATTATGGGTGTCATCACATTAGGATTTTTCCTCATTACATACATATTGAACGTGAGTGTATATAGACTATGTATTATTAGATATATAGAATTTGAAATGATACAAATCCATTATTTGGACAACATGATGCTTTAATTATCATAGGTTATGTGTTGATTAGGTTGTGACCACATGTCATTGTGTGTTGGATAATGCAGATAATTTTCTTGATGTTTCATGGTTATTTTCTACTATTTGTGTATTGCACACTTCATCAATTACAATATATTAGAATTATTTTTTCCCGGTTCGCACATCAAGATTATTATTTTTAAAAATGATTTCTGTATTTTCTTTTGAATTATATATTTTCTGTCTGGGTGGGATTTTTTTGGAACATGTTATCCTTCTGGATCTCTATTCAATTTATTTTTACAAGATTAAAAGCATATATTCTATGTATATTATGAATATGGATTTCATTGGAGTTTGAAATCTGTCTAAATGGATAAATTTGGTACTATTATACGTTTTTTCTAACCTGTGGTGATCAAGAACACATATTTGGACATTTGGAAGATCGGTTTGGGTGATGTGTCACATTAACCAGATATCTTTGGTTATAGTACTCTTCTTCAAAATTTTCACATATAACATTTCATTTTTCCAATTATTGTTGAAATATTAAATATAAATCATAAAATTTAGGCCATTACATCTAATATATCCTAAAATATTTTATGATATAAAGTTATTATTACTTTTAATTATAGATGCATAATAATTTATTTGTTTGTTTTTGAACTTCAATATGACCAAACATTCTCTATATATCATTTTTGAGAAATTATTTCTATTACAGGATGTAACACTATAGATTCTATTATAATTTTTCCTCATATTATATCATAATATTTCAACGTTGAATAAATTTTATGTATTAAATAACAAATTAAAATTAATAAAAATTTCTTTTTTCAGGTCTATTTTTTCCCATTAATTAACATATTAAAAACATTAATATATTTTAATGTATTACCACATATCAACTCAACGAAAAAATATATTTAATATCTATGGGACCTCGTATAGGATATATGAGAATGTGTTTGGTTAAGAATCATGAGGTTTTCCATATTAATGACATAAGATTGGTTGGCATGGGATGTTCAGTTGAGTTAAATATTGGTGGTTCATTTTATTAAACATAACAATTAAATATATGTATTTTATTATAAAATCCAAATTCCTAAAAATATTATAAACATTATTCATTATTAAAAATTGAAATTTTTTTTTATAACCCTATAAATATTTTGTTGGAGGACAATCATTCTTCATTAGAAGATGAAATCAGATGATAAAAATTGAAATATTTGAGGTGGATCGAGAGTTAGTGAACATATAATATCATCTTCTTCATTGGTAAACCCAATGTATACATAAAATTGCTCCTAAATTATATTTTGGATTTTAATTTCTATATTCAACTGCCTTTATTAAATGTTTGAGCATGGATTTATTAATATATAATTTTTTTATTTGATATTTTTTCTTCAAATGAGCCCCTAAATTTAGTTGGTTATATTGAACCAGTTATATACCATTTGTTAAAATGTCACCACCATAGATACAATTCGTTTTTCATTTTTGGAAGATAAATCATGTATAATGGATAATTCAACTTATTTATGTGCATTACCTGGTCTGTTCTCTGCGTTCTCCATTATTGTCCCATGGGGTAGCAGTTCCACATTTTTAGGGAACGTTCGACCATGATAAAACCCCTTAATTCA
This sequence comes from Viscum album, assembly GCA_963277665.1. Lineage (NCBI taxonomy): Eukaryota > Viridiplantae > Streptophyta > Magnoliopsida > Santalales > Viscaceae > Viscum > Viscum album. Next base: position 92,737,303 of record OY728164.1, read on the forward strand.
TGGAATTTTAATTATTTCAAAATGTATTGGTGATTTTGAGATGGATCGAAGTAATTTTTGAGTTGTGGGTGGGGGATCTGTTGATAACAATCCATGAGTGATGATTCCATTGTCATGGAGTGATGATTGAAACCAAGAATGGTTCGAGTGTATATAATCTTGCCACTGGTGGAGGAATATGAACTAATGAACCTTGATCCATTCTCCATAGATTTTTTTGAAGGGCAACTAGTGGTTGTTATGTGATTTAGAAGTGTGATTAATTACATGGGTTTCAATTAAAACCCCAACAACATGACATTTAGTTCTCGACGAACATGTCACATTGACCCCACCTGCTACATTTTGGGTTTCATAGATGATAAATATCCCACACTATTTGGATGACCCCATAATGAATATCACCCCAAAAGTGGCGAATAATACATCTTCATCAGCAAATACGAAGGGCCATATGTGGAAATCAATGTTGTATACTCTATACAGTATATAAGATATCCTAGAGGTAAAGGAGTACAACTTGTTACATGAAAATATAAATAACTAGGTAAATGGAAATGGACCAATGTAAATGGGAATGTATTGGAAAATAGAACAAAGCCCCATTTATAAGGGAGACATCATGTAGTAGTTTTACATTCCATCTAGCACTACATTACCAGCTAAGCCATGTGAATCTGAGGACATGAATGGGAGAAAATGAAAGGTAAAACCTCATGTGACCCCTGGTACATGTCACTTACATTTCTCATCAATTAATTCCTCAAATATATCCTTCATTATAGATTAGTATTTTTCAGGTTAGTTTCCTATCGTAAGAATATTTCAATGTAGAATCTGATGGTGGACATTATTATATAATAAATGATATGATATTATGTTTTTTTAAAGTGACGTGTCTTATAGTGACACTCGATGATATAAGTGATCAGGTCAGGACCATATAAGTGATGTCGAATTTTGCAACCCCCTATGACACTAGGTTTTGGGCCCCCATAATCATCCCTATCAACAATGTTTCCCCCAGAACATGAGGGTGTGGGTCCTCTATTTCCTAAGTGGTACCCCCTTAATGAAAAATGATTCATTTCTCTATCTACTGAGTAAAACCTTGAATTTTACTAGCTTGTGAGTCCTATATTTAATGAGAGGAACTCCAATGCCATACTAAGTATTAGGTCTTATATTCATATATATACATAGTGGTACCACCCTTTCAGGCTTGAAGGAATTCTCTATTTACATTGGATGGTACACTACTGACACATTATAGTTTAGGTCCTAAATCTACCGAGTGGAAACCCTTATCATACAATGGTTTGGGTACTGTATTGAATATTGTACCCCCTCGAGTTTAGGACTAGTGGGACATTAAAGGATCATCACATGGCTTTCTCAAATAGACACAAAATATGTTGGGAATCAGTGATATAATTTTTGAGTTATAGGAAAACTCATCTTCCTAGGATTGGATATTATATGGGGATCGTCATTCCATCTCATTTTGGATTATTTATGACTTTATATCTTTTAATGGTTTAATATACATCTAATTATCAGTTTTCCTGATCTTATAAATTATCTCTGTATTTATATAATTATGTTTTATAGGAAATTCTATTGGGTATGTATATAATCACCAATTGATTGGATTCTCCCACACATGTCATGTATTATGCATAAAGAGAATAGTTCAATGTGTACATCAATGGATAAATGTGATAACATGGTTCAAATAATATATATGGATATAGTAAATTAAGATAATGAGGTAGGATCTATTAGTTTTCTTATATTCTATTTGAAGTAGGGTTTGGAATGATTTTTTTTTGTTTTGGAGTGTACTTTTACACTTTACACATCAAATTACAATGTTGTATTCAGATATATTACCTAGAGATTTATAGAATTCATTGTTTTAATCTATATTTTGATGTTCATTATTATTCCCCAACATTGTTTCTTGGATACCTTTGGGTGAATTAGTATAGGTATATTAGGTTAAATCCGTAAATTTTATATTATTCATTATTGGGTATTGTAACTGGACCGTATCCAATTAGTGGTGGATTTGGGGTTATGACAACTTGTTTTCATCTTAATAGGTAGGCCCTGAAGGGTCTGGTCATTAGAGAGTGGTATTAGATCATTTCATTTATTAGGATCATTTTTTGAGTTTTTCCCTTTTGAGGAATTTGTTAGGACATATTGAATGTTTTTAGAAGTGTCTTAAGTTAGGATTTCAAACCATGTTACCTAGTTTTGGAGTGGCATCTAAGATACCCGTACACTATGTCTCAGACTACCTTTTTATCAACATGTTACAATTAGAAATTTTTTATAGGTAACTATGGTATATTCATGATATAGTATTGAATCTATTTACTATACTTCTTGAGTCGTCTCCCCATATATATTATCATCTAAATATGGCACACCATGGTACATTACATGATGCATCTGTGAAGACAACTAGTATGGTTACTTATTTAATATCATGATGATGATTAGATAAGCGATGAGGCCCCAGTTTAAGGGTCAACTCACTAGGTTTTTCATCAGGATGGTAGAGATCAGAACCCATTATATTGAGTATCAGATATTTCTATTAGTTTAGGGTGATGATACACACACGATGCGAATACTAATTGTGTTCAATATTCATTAACTATAAAAGTTATATGGTGAGACAGATCCTTGGGCAATAGAATAATTGGATTAGTTGCTAGTTTAAAATTTTAGTGCTATTAGGACCACAATTTATCATGTGGTTGTGATAGTAGTCAGTATTTTCCTTGGAAAAGTAGAGAACATGTGTATTATAGATACATAGGCCTATAAACAAATGAAACTCTCATGGTATAACTTATAAATGTGGTTTTATAATGAGTATTAACCCTTTTTTATGATTAGTATGGATCTATGAAATATTTGAGATATATATCAGTAGTATGGTGGTTTCTGAGTATGTCTTCGGGTCTAACGACCTCACATGATACCCCCTTTATATGGTGAAATACGACTTCTTCCCTGTGAGGGAGTTTGATTGGGGTCTCCATATAGATAATAAAAATATTTTTTCCTCATTAATAAAGGCCAAATATGATGTGGTTCTTTGGGTAGGATCGGGTGATATAGATATTTGTAGAAGAGGGACAATGAGTGGTGGGGGTGGTGGTGGGACATGTGGAAGAGACATCTACATAAGGAAGTATGGATTAGGGGTATTAGCCATGGAAGAGGAATCATTCTGATTCTTATATATATACACATTGATTTGTATATCATGGATCACCCATAAGATCAAGGATTCCATGAGAGGTGTGATGTCATGGTTGCATTGAGAGGGGAGACATGAACCTTGATGGATTGCCCAAATATGTGAGTAGGAAAACATGTAGTAGTCCCACCATCAATACAAAGGTAGAAAAAAGATTATGGATCCCCAATATAGATTCAGGGTGGCTTGTAGGGAGGTGATACTAGTGGAGGATAATGAGAAGATCCATAGTGATGAGAATTTTATGGTAGAAGAAACTTTGAGTTAATCTTACCATCACAACCTTGAGGTCTATGCCAGGCATTGTAATAGAGAGGTTAGGGTTGTTAACTAGTTTATAGATATGAATGGATATGACCATTCTATACACGAGATAGTCCATGGGAAAATATTAGTTTATTATACTCTTTCTCTAGCATTGATGGAAACATGATTGATTCATTCCTTCAACTACTTATACCCTGGGAATTTTCTAGAGGTATAAGTTGAGACCTTAACACAAAGCTATGGATAGTGGTTATTATGCCATGTGATTCTATGATATTTCATATCTTTTTGAAGTGTTAGTTATACCTTGGTAGAGAGATTTAATCATGTGGGTATTTGGGTGTAAAGATGAATAATTATTACTTCTCTCTTAGTGTGGATTGGTTATCCCTAGTTTGAGACATGATTATCTGTCATCGCTTATGAGTTAGATTATTTTGTGTTAATGGGATGTGATTCTTATTTCTAAGAGAGAAATATCACATGGTAGAGAGAGTGTGTTTTGTAAGATGGAAGTGAAAAAAAATCAACCATCAGTTTGTGTGTTCATCCCATAGAACAATGGGAATTTTAATTAATATAGATATTTTTGGTAGTGGATTAATTTATTATCATCTTCCCTGAGGATGTTCCAAGGATACCAATAATGTGGGAGGTGGATTTCGACATTGGCTTTCACTATGGTACAACACTAAAATCTTCAACGACATAACAGACAACCCCTATTGATCTTTGAGAGTTTAGGGTATATTTTGAGAAAAATCAAGTGAATGGTTTCCTCAATAACTAGGGCTACTCTTTGTAATGATCTGATTTTATTCATGACGAAGGTAACTCCAAAATATTTTAAAAAAATAATAATATTTTGGATATCCGATATGAAATGTAACACCATGCTTAAATGACCCATCGTATAAATAAACTCTATAACCTAGAATTTAAGATGGATGATTTGATTAATGTTGCCTAATTTAGGATATTTATATATATAATTATTCTATGAAATTTAAATTATTGATAATATTTCATAAAATGACCAATAATATTTTTGGAAAGTAATTTTATTTTTAAAAAATATATTTTTTTCCAATAGAGTTTTTATTCTAATATTTGGAAAACAAATTACAATTATGTATTAAAATTTTTATAATATTTATTTTTTTTATTAAATTAATTTTTTAAATCATAAAATATAATTTTAATTGGGGGATATTTTTTTTAATTTTTCATAAAATATCTATTTTTAGTAAATAATGTATAATATATATTTTTAAAAAAATGTCATTTCTCTTCAACTAATGAAGATAATTAAATATCCCATTATGATTTTAATATAATGTCAAGTAAAAAAGTATTATGTTTTTTTATTTAATACATATAATTTATTTTTAATCCAATTTATATTGTATTGTTGTGTAATTTATTCTTTCTGTTGAAAACATTATATTTTTAATGTGCAGTTTGTATCTCATGTGAATTTTTTAAGAAAACCCATAAAAATAATAATTTAAATAAAATTTATATATTATTTATAAAAATATATTCAAATTTAATAATAAATTAATAATTATTTTGCATAGATTTAATATAAAATCCTCATTTTCTTTACATGTACAATTCTTGAAATTCCACTTTTTCATCACATCGATGACTTTGATTTTAAATTAATGGTTTTCAATTATGTTAATTTAATTTGTTAAAATTTATTCATTATTTGGAATTATAATAATTTTTATTACCAAATATTATGAACTTAAAATTTTAAAATAATTAAAATAGAAAATTGTAAAAATAAAGTACCATGATTAAGGTGAAGTTGACTTTACCAATGGCTCAAATAGAAAAATATGAGTGAAATTGACATAAAAATTTCCTAAAAATTATTTTCACACCATATTTATACTTTTTCATGTCAATGTATTGATAATTATCAATTTTTTTAACCCTAAAACATGTGAAAAATGATAGTACACTTTTTTATTTTCCAAAACTAAACTTTTCAACTCACTACACTTATAAAAGTCTACTACATCTTCTCTAATATTCAGACCTAAAAACCATAGTTTTTCATCAATTTCCTACCAAATTAACTTACAAAAATTTAGACCCTATTTAAGGATTTCATTTATTTCTCATAAAACTATTTATTTACTACATTAGGTAAAATCCTAAAGTGGTGGTTAGAGAAGAGGTAGAATTCTTAACTAAGCATTTCATTATATTTTTTCCTCCTCCATAATCTATTCTAAAACTATAAAATAACATAAAAGATAATTAAATAGTATATAATTTTATTTAATTTTATTATTAGAATAAATAAATCCATATCCAAATTAATGAAATTGAATATAGAAAAATCATTCATGTTTATGACGATCTACCACATCCCCAAACAATGACATTCTTTTTCCATCATCTCCACTCACATCATATTATAATGATATATTTATATTGTATTTGTGATACTTTCAGAATATTTATATGTTTGATGATATAATATAAAATATTAAATTTTATATGCTATTCTGTCAGGGATGTGATAATGTCGCTCATGTGCAAAGTGGATTATCGCCTCATTAAGTGATGTGAAATTTTTTTCACTATCTCTTTACGTGAAAGGTAATAAGGATTATGACAATTAATATATATCATATAAATTAAATAATAATTATTTTAATAAGATATTTATAATTATGAATATATAATATATCATTTTCTTTCTTGCACTAAAAAATGATAACGTAATTCATGTACTTGAGGACTACCACATCCATGATGCGACACATTTTTATAATCACAAAATCAGAAGAAATATATATATAAGAATATTTTAAAAAATATTGAATATATGATATTATTTTCATTAAGGAACTGTAAACTAGTACATATCTACATTCTGTAATGATCTTTGAAAAATTGAAACGTTACTCATGTGTTTTTTTGACCTACAGTCACCATGATTGCAACATAGTTCATTTTTCATAATATTTTACATGAATCAAATAAAATAAAGTAATGATAAATAAATATGATAATTATAAAATTATTATTATAATTTAAATTTTGAAATAATTTCTTCTTTTACCGGAGTCAACACATAGATTCTATTATGGAACAGTGAAACAAACATCCTCAAAACACCATGACGTAGGCACAAATGATTAAATATTTAAATATTTCATTAAAAATAAATATCATAAATTATTTTAGTTTAATTTAGTAAACATTGAATATATATTTAAGAAATTAAATAATTGATGTCACATTATTATATTGTAGTTAAAGGATATACATAGAATGTTTTTACTCATGGTAAGGGTTTTTGTTATGTCTATTTTACTTCTCTGAATCATATTCTATAATCCACACTTATTTATATTTTGAGGTGTATATAATAAAACATTTACATGTAATATAATACATCAAAAATTATGTTTTTTTATTTTACAATTTGAATTATTTTATTAATGGCGATTTGAATCGAATTTTTGAATGTAGTAAATAATTAATTAACATAATTTTTTAAACATATGGATCGATGAAAGATAATTTTAGTAAAATCATAATTATTTATGATAAGTTCAATTTTATATTAAATGACTATATTTCGTATTTTAATAAAATCGGGTAAACAGTTATTTATAGATATTAAATATAATATTATAAAATAAATTAATATTTTAAAATAATATTATAAAATCTATCATATGGTGAATTGTTGAAATTTATCGAAATAAATTTATTTTCTTATAAATATTACTTTTTTTTATTTTTATAGAAAAATTAATTTATGATTCATAATTTTAAAAGGTACAATTTTATTTTAAAAAAATATAAAAAACAAAACAACCTATATTATATTATTATTAATTAAAAAAATTCATTTTAATAACCATTATGGTTATTTAAAAAAACATTTATATACATAAAATGATAGTTCTTGAAAAACAATTTTTGATCATTTTTTTGAAATATTAATTTTATATTAAATTATTAAAATCCTATAAATTTGTTTTTATAAAATTTATTTAATTTTTAAATCATCAATATTAATATTTGGTATTATGTCCAATGTAATTTTTTTTCTTAAAGATTATTAAGTATAGTTAAAATCTATTATAATTGGTATAGTTATAACTAATTTATAAAGGGTTTAATGTAATGATATATGGGTTTAGATAAAAAAATTTATAGTTTCTATTGCATGGAAATATTTAGATCATGTATCAGCTAATATTTAGGAATGACCCATTTTGAAGCCATTTTTGGAAACGAAAACTTTTGAGAAATGTAGTTAATAAAATGGAAATAAAAATAACATCAATATATTTTTTTAATTAATTTTATTAATGGATTTAATTTTATTATCTATTATGTTAAGTTCAATTGAATAATGCTTCAGACATAAGCCAAGGGTTTCTCCCCAAACATTCATTTTCATTCAGGTTATGATTTTTCCTCTATAATAAAATTTAATTATTTAATACATTTATATAATTATTCTATATTTTTTTTTATAAATTCTGAATTCGCGTTTCTATATTAATTTGTCTTTATTTTATATGCAATACATTTTATTTGGTTTCCTTCTCAATCCTTCCTGATGAGGAAGCCAGATTTAAGGGAATATCTCAATTTTTTAACCAAATTCAAATACCAACTATAATATATTTTAAGAAACAATATTTTTTCTAAAATCAGTAATTATTTCATGAAAGACTATTTGTGTACATTTTTTTACAATGATTTTTCCAAAATAACTTCTCTTTTTATAGTAAAAATAATATTTCTCTCATAAATTCCTCGATGATTTTATATGTGTATTTTAATCTATTTCAAAAACCTTTTTGAATCTTATATTTAATTTGGATTAATATTTTATGATATAATATATATTATACTATTCATTTTTTTATTATCATTTTAACTGTGGTTGTGATATCTTGATACCATTCAACATATTACCCAAAATGGTTGGTGATTGTGTATAATAATTGGGGGAGAATATTTAAATTTAATATGTTAGATTCAATATTAATGTATTAATTGATCATGTTTCACCCCATTCATAAATGAAATTCATTGGAAATAGTAATTGTTGGGTGGTCCCAATCTATTCTCTCATGCATTGGTTGGTCTCAGGAGACAAACTAGTTTTGGTATAGGCTAAATCCTTACCCGGGTATGTATGATGTCTTGGTCAAAGCCATGATGGTATATTTATGATGTCTTGTATTATTCATTCCCTCATTATGGGGATATAATCTTTATATTTCATTTTAATATTAAAATTCAATAATATCAATGATTATGTTTTTTATGATAATTTATATGGCTGTATTAAATCAGGGTTTATTCCTTCCATATAATATCCATGTTTTTTTAATTCCATGTGTTTTTTGTCATTCACTTATCCTAATGATTTATTTTTATCGTATGATAAAATTTTACACTTACAGATAAATTGTTATGACCCCATTATTATGTTTATTTTTTAAAGAATTCCAAGATGAATTTAATGAAATACATAAAATGACAATATAGAAGAATAATAAGTATTTATATGAGTCTCTATGATGTATTTTAATTAATGTTTTAATGTCGATCATACATATTTATCTTCTTTTCTGAATCTACTAACCACTTTTGACCATCACGATGTGTCTCCCTTATTTTTATGCCATTGTAATAATGTTAGGCAACAACTATGGAAACTGGGGTAGGGGTCCTTATAGTTGGTATCAGAGGAAGTTCTGCAAAAATGTTGGAAAGTGGATTTTTAAAAAATAGATATTGGGACATATCAATAAGATAGACATTAAGGATAATAATCGAAGAACATCAAAAACATTAGAAAGGTAGATATTATGTGGATCGTCCTAGAAATATATACAAGTATTGATAAAGCATGCGAATATGGTTTGGGCCTATATATACATTGGGGAAACAACTTTGGTAAGGTGTCCTGAGCCTATGTTGGGGTAAACCATTAAAAGGCAATGTTCCTTACTGCACATCATGTTTGAAACTACCGAGGGGATATTATTATGATAATTCACATTTTATTTAAAAACAAATATGAAGGTATTAAATGATAATATGTACCAAAAGGAACAATGTTTCTAATTATAAAAATTACTATGCATATAATATTAATTTATGGTAAGTATTTTGATAGTAATGATATTATACATTAGTATTCCTAACCTAATGTTGTGAATGATATTATTTATTAATTAATTATAGCCTTTATAGGGTATACATTATGTTCTATGTATCCTTGTTAAGGTATTACATGCAATACCCAACACATGTACTCACTTATGAAGGAATAGAATTAGAACCTAATTAATCTTACTATGAAGAGCCTATCTGAATTCTAGATACTGATGTTCAGGTTTTGAAGAGTTTGAACCCTTAGATGTTATAGGTACTTTTGCTTAATTATAAAATTAAATAAGAAATGTGGGAGCCAGAGGAACATATGATGATAAATTACCAAAGTTTTTTTGTGGGGTGGCAATTTAGAATATTTAAGGATGAAATTTTTGTAGGAAGGGAGATTGTTAGAACCCAAAACTCTATCAAGGAAATATTACATCTTATGTTTATTTCATATAGTATATACCACAAACAATCACTTATATAACATAATATAGACATTATAAATTAATAATTAGTGAAATAAGATGTATTTCTAGAAGATAAGATACATATGACGATGAAATAGTAAAATAACCTGACAAATTTAAATTTAACTGTAATTAATAGTAAATTTCCCTAATGAATAGTACCATAACCAAAGGATGAATAAATAAAATTTATGCATCTTATAAATGAAGTTATGATATAATTATATCATAGTATAAGTAGGTGAATATTTTTAATATTGATATTTAAGTGTTGGTATGTTTATATAAAAAATAATAATTAAACATTTATAGTTAAAAAATTTATTTAAAATAAAATTAATTTTCATAAAATTTATTCATGAATAAATTCTTTTCAATATATTACTTTATTATAATTTAATGAGGCATTATTTAATTGTGAAAAGTTCTATTAAATAAATTATACATTTAAAAAATTTTGTTTTATGATTAAATTAGGTAATTAATTAAAAATTAAATTTATTATTTTTAGAAAATTATTTTTATAAAATGGATTTAATTTTCTATTTCTAAATGTTATAAAATTATTAGGGTTAATTGTTTTTGTTTTTTTCTATCATACTAGACTTTTGGGTGAATGGTAAAATACAATATAATGTATGATAAATATTGAATACATGATTTATTGAACCATAGTTGATTTTTTGCTTTTGTAATCCCTAAATTTCATACAATAGTTAAATATTTTAATATATTATATAATAATTCTTAAACTATTCATATTCGTGACACAAATAATAAAAAATGAATAAAATATTCAACATTCACTCTTATACACCACGATGTATACACCCCATCTCCTCACAACATTAAATCTTTCTTCCTCGTCAAATATCATCCCCAAACACTTCCCAATTCTCAATCCCTCATACAATATCACTTTTTCAGAATAAAATACTCATAATATTCCCACTAAAATGTTTTTTTGGAGGACTATTCAAGTGTTAAAACCCTCTTCCTTTTCTATTTATTATATTTTCAAGTTATATTCTATTATTATTCACTCCTAAACTCATCTCACCAAATGATCATGATAACTCTAGTATCATGTATATATTTGAATGAAATAACATTAATGGAATTTCCTTCCACAAACTCTTTTCTCTCTATCTCTATCTCTATTATTTTAAAAATTAAATCATCAAACGTGAAGTGATACTTTACAACCTTCAAGGATGATAGATTCTCATTCTTCAATTTCTCTTTCAAGGCTAGTAATGAAACAATTTTTTTGGTTAAAAATGAATTTAATATATGTATGAATACATATTTAGTGATATATATCCACTATATATATGTAATATTAATTCATACCACAAGACTAGTTCATAATTATAAAAAACTTCTAAAATTATCTATATTATCATCACTAATGTTTTATCTAATGAATAAATCGCATTCCACATAACCATATGAATTATATACCCATTTAAACATTTTAATTTTCACTAATATCATATAAATTTGATTCTATATAATTATACCCATTCCACAATAACATCAATTTTAATATACAAGTATATCGATTGTGAAAACCAAGGAACGAAATTTTTTTGAGCAATACAATATTATCTTATAAGTCATAAAAAATATCATAAATTAATTTAATAAAATTATAATAAAAATTATAAATAGATATAGTTCTATATTAATTAATTTATATATTTTATTTCAGTATCCATGATATTTATGTTATAAGGAGAATCATTTTATACATAAGTTAATGGTTTCTCCTCAAACATTAATTTTCATTCTAGTTTTGATATATTCCACTATACACCAATGGTTTTATTAATTATTCTTATATAATTATTATATATTATATTTTTACAAAATAAAATAATGTTTCCATATCATTTCATCATTGAATATATGGATACATATTGGTTTAGTATTCCTTATCAATACTTCATGATACGTATTCCTGATTAATGGGAAAGTCTCAATTTCATAAACATATCCATGTACCATATATAATCTATTTAATGAAACCATATTTTTTATAAAATCACTAATTTTTTCATTTAAATCTATCTACATACATTTATAACTTTATACAATAATTTTTCCAAAAGAAAAATTCTCTGCAAAGTAAATATATTATTTCTCTAATGAGTTCCTCAATGCTTTTATGAGAGTATTATCCTCTATTTCAACACCCTTGTTGATTCTTATGTTTAATTTGGGATAATATTTTATGATATCATCTACCTTATTTTATTTAATGGTTTATGATTAGTTTTATCGTGGATGTTCGATCTTGATATAATTCAAAATATTACTATGAATGGTAAGTGATAATGTTTATAGATTAGGGAATGCTATTTAAATTTCAGATGTTTTTTCTACTTGAATGTGTATTTTGATAATTTTCATCCCTTTAATATGATGATTTTCTTTGACATAGTATGTTTTGGGTGCCGCTGGATATAGCCCCTCAATGCATATGTAGGACTCGTGAGATAACCTTGTTTGGGTATGTTCTGACATCTTACAAAATTATGTATGGTGTCTTTGATGAAGACTTGGAGGTCTGTTTATAATTTCCCACATTACGAATTCCCTCAATATAATATCATTATTTTTTTATTCCATGTGATTATTCAACTAGTAGAATATCCATGGTTATGTTTAATTTTTTGAGGGTCATTAATATAGATTTATTTAATCTATTTTTATAACTTGTATATTATTCTTACATTTATTGTTTAGTTCCATGTTTTTTAGTTATTCACTTTTACATATGGTTTATTCTTTGATTCCTCTCAGTTTTCTCCCTTACCGAGAATTAGTTCTCTCCCAATTGTTTGGGTATTTTTACCAGGATGCGAATAGGAATTATTAGAATTACATGAAAATATAATCTTGATGAATTATGTTGTTTTAAATTTATAATATTTTATTTATTAAATTTAATGCTTTAATGTTGATCATATTCATGTATATAGTTTTATAACGTTATTTAATTATTCAGTTCTTTTGTGAGGCATTTTCCAAGTTTATATTGTAGTGTAATAAATTAAGGTACTGACTCTAGTCTACTTGGGTTGGGGTTCTTACATAGAAAATTATATAATGATATAAAAAATTATCTAAAATACAATTATATGATGATATATTAATTTAATAACCTAAATAAATTTCCTCTTCTAATAAATGGGATATAAAATCATTTACAATGTGTATGGTGGACTACCGCTTCGGGAACTAATGTCATTAGTTTTCCATATAGCCTTTCACAACTTCATTTAATCATGTTTTTGAAGAATATATATGATATTTGTAACATATTTATAATTATTATGTTATTATATACCATATATAGTTTTTATATTATATCCTTTTTAAATATGATAATGTCTCTCATGTGTATGGAAGACTGCTTCCTCACGATGCAATATGAATTGTATTTCACTAAGTATTTCTATGGAATGTAATAATCATAATATTAGTGAAAAAATATTATATAAATTAAATAATAATTATATTAAGTGCATATCTATTATTTTGAAATGTTAATATGGGATTTTATATCGGTCATTGAAAAATTATAATATTGTTCTTGTAGGTGTGGACGATCAGCTTCATTAAGTGATGTGATTAATTTTTCACCACAAAATCACAATAGTTATATAAATATGTACATTAAACATAATATAGTGGTATTTGTTATATTATTTTGATTAAATAAAGGTAAAAATATATATAAATTCACTCGATAAAAATATTTTAAAAATAGAAATGTTACTTATCTGTACGTGCGACAAACCGTATCCATTATCATAATTTTGTTTGTTTTTTAATAACGATATTCTATGAATAATTATTTAATTAATATATCTAAATAAATATTATAATTCTTTATTTTTTATTGTTATATATTTTTTAATTAGTGACCACTTTTATCCCAGACAACACACTAAATTTATTTTAAAATAATGAACTAAACACCCTCAAAACACCACACAAAAACTTATCTAATTAAATATTTAAATATTTAACTAATTAATATATGATTTAAATCTAATATATTAAACCAATGTATTTATATTAATAAATCATGAAATTGATTTAGGATAATTTTATACTATTTAAATAACATACAATGAATGTTTGGACTCTAGTTAATGGTTTTTCTCGTCTCACATTTACTTTTTATTAGACATATTATATATTCCAAACTTATTTATATTTTTTGGAATATATAATTCTCAATTTAAATTTAATATAATCCATAATACATCATTTTATTTTACATTTTTTATTAATTATTTCATTCAACGGTATCAAATTTGAATGTTACCAACTGTTAATTTATATTGAAACTCAATTTCTTTTCATATGGTTATATAACTTCTTTATTATCTTTTATATTATAAGATGATGTTTGTGATACCTTTTTTCTATATTAAATTATATTTATACATTAATAATATGTATTTAATGGTAAAACAAAAAAATATATTCCTTAATTAACTCTAGAATTCTATTTTATTAATTTTTATGGGTTATTCATCTTAAATTTAATTTATGTGAGACATAGGTATGATACGAACCAATATTAATAATTTAGGATTATATACATTTCTATGACATATTATATCATGAATATCATTATTCTCAGGAAATCTAATGTATTATTTTTGTTAATTAATTATTAGGGTTTTTTGATTTAATGTATCCAAAGTGGAAATGGAATTTCATTTCAAAATCAACTTTTAATGTTATCATTACTGATCTTTTCTTATGTATTTTTTTTAAAATGAAAAATGAATGTAATATCTTTCCATCATGATTCCAAAATGATTTAAAATTTCATTTATATGTTTCAAAGGATATTTTTAATGGAAATGGATTATTTTTTATTCATTAATTTTTTATATTTTTACAAGTGATTATTAATTTTTTTTAAATAAATCCAAATTCATTTATACCTTAGTCTAAGATTTATTTTTCAATAAAAATTAATATTTTATAAAAATGTTTTCAAAAATGTTTTACTTGGATTTTGTAAATCCATTTTTCCACATAGTTGTATTTTTAAAAATAGGTTTAAAGGAATTTTCCAATCATTTCCAAACAATGAATGTTTTTCTTTTACTAAAAAAGAAAAAAGAATATATGTTTTGAATTGTATATAATGATCATATTTTTCCTCAATCACTATAATTATATAATTTTCACATTCCATTACAAGAATCCACTTTTTTAAAGTAATAAAATTTCAAATTATTTTATGAAAATTTTAGTTTTTAAAAGTGATTATCAATGTGTAATATTTATATTTCATAAGAATATTTTTATTGTTCAATTAATTGTATTTTCTCTTTATCAATGTTAACAAAACTTATTTTAAACTATCCTAAATTAGAGATAATTATTATTGATACTATCTTATTATTTCTTTGGATGAAATAATATTGTTTCAATTAGGTTTTTTATGATCCTACTTTTTTTCTATATTTTAATCATGTTTTAGTGATATTATTATTTTTCCCATTTATTTTTTGTGGGTTAATTAATTATTGAAATATATTTTTACGTATCTAATTTATTTTCTACTTGCATATCATGTTTAAAATAGAATCTTATAAAACTCATTTCATTTACATTGGTTGATCATTTTCAATGATATTGTTATGATATATGATTCTATTACAGAGGTTAATCAGGTTTCAAAGGGATTTTTATGGAACAAAATTTTAATATGGGTTAATCATGTTTCAAATAGATTATTATGGAAACTATTTTTTTTCCACAGGTTAATCATAATTCAACAAAAAAAATTTGAACCCATTTTATTTTAATTGGACAATTAATTTGTAAAAACATTCTTTTGATTCAATGAGGATATGATGAAATTAATTATCCATATATTTTATTCCTGATTGAGATATTAGAAACGGTTTATAATGATTGATAATTATACTATAATATAAGGACTATTGGTTTACTTATAAATTATGTATGGTTAGTTTTTTCATTTACTGTTGATGGATAGTTTCATGATAAACTAAGGATGGGTAGTTCTGTTATATCCCTCCAATGAATTTTGTATTACATAGAAAAAGGATATTCAATTTGATTATTCAAATTATTATATTTGATGAGAAAATAATGTTCTATGATAGAAATAACTCTTATATATGCTTACTATTAGTTTATTGCATTTCTTATAATCAGGATTAATATTACATGGATCGTGATTATTAATTCTGATTATTTTGACCTATATTAAAGCCTTATTCTATTATATAATGAATGAATATACATGTATTGATGAGTATGGACATTCTTATGTCATACTCCTGAAATTTAATTAGTTTATCATACACTTATGAAATTATTACACTCCCTATTGGCATTCATTTGTCAATTGTTAAATTTAATCAATTGATAATTTACGGTCACCAATGTTATATTTAATTTTCCCCAAGGTATAATGATTTGGTTGAAAAAATAAATTATTAAAAGTCTTCATATGGATGATGATGACGACCTAATCTGGAATATGAAAAGGTAGGTATAGTTAGAGATTATTCTCACCTTTATGAAACATTTTTATGAATCCATGATGTTAATTATTATTCCTAATTCACTAAAAATAAAAACATAAAAGGATATTAGGAATTTAATTTATCAAATAATTAATTTTGATGTTGTATGTTTTGGGTGGAAAAAATTACGTGACCTTCATTAATATCAATTTTAGAAATTTAATATTCTTGTTTTTAGCAACATATTATAAAGTGTGGGCTTGAGGATTTTATAAAAATGGAATATGGGAGATGGTGGCTTTGTGGATATTTTTATTACCTAATTCAGGAAATGATAATGAAATTGTACCCTTTACAAGTATTGATAAACCCTTTAATCAATGTTGGGGAGCGATTTTTTTCCCAAAAATCAAGATTTCCACTAGATACCAATAGTGCAGGGTTCACATGGTTGATATTATTAATATGGAATTATTATGTTTCTATGGACACTATGAGTTCTTATTGGCACCAATATGTGTGTGAATTACCCGATATTTTTAATTGATTTCAGCAAACAAGTATTTCATCCATACATGGACTAATTTGTGGTTTACCTTATAGATTAAATACACATTTACCCTGTGTCATAGTAGAAGCATGAAGAGAATCTGAGGATAGTATTTGACATTCTATGGGAGAAAGATCATTGTGAAAATTACTCAAACTTTAAATTCAAGATCCAAAAGGTTTCTTTTTTGGTGAAATTTATTTATAATCATTGTGTAAATATAGACTAAAGAATAAATTGATGTAGTTATTCATCCATATTTACCCAAAAATGTGTTATAGGTGCATAGTTTTCTTGGCATGGTGGTGTACTAAATGAGGTTCATGCCAAACCATTCAAGAGTAGATGACCCATTGAATTCCTATACGTGGAAAGGTATGTTTTTTATATGGATCATATAGTGCCAGGGAGCCTTCAAGAAGTTGAGGTTGAGGTTGATGAGTCCTCCAATGTTGAGACTACTGGAGGAGGGAATGTGGTATGTAGTGTTTTACTATGCCTCTAGAGAGGGGTTTGGGAGTGTTTTTCTTTAGAGGCAATAATTTTTAGTATATGGGTCAATGATGTTGAGACACCATGTGTTGAACATCATGACTCATAACATTTATTTGGTCATGGAATTCATCGCTCCAATGATGTGGAGGAACTATCTCGTATGAGAGCTCTTTTAATATATTCAAACCATCAGAGTTTCGAGTATATCCTTATTTAAAGTGATACTAATCACAAATAGAGGCATTTTTTAGAGTTATTATTAGATATGATTTGAAATAGTATATAATCTTAAGAAGGGACATGTTGTCATATATTACCTTAAGAAAGATTCCCTTTCTTACATGGTGGAGATGTCCCATGAGTAGTTTGATTCATTACAGCTAACCCTATTGGGGGTTAGGGGTAAAATATTTATTCAATCGACGGTGGTGACTCCTATACTTATTAAGGGTGTGAGAGAGTATCCATTGTGATAAATATAATGTGAGGTTATATATGACTAAATACCTATAAATAATTCTCCAAATAGACTATATGAAAGATGGTAGTATGTCAACTTTTCTATGAATTGATGGTTGTTCCAAACATGTACATGAGGAGGTGATAAGGGAGGATGACTATTCCCCCAAGTATGACCATTATAGTTTTGAAATGATGTACAAGGTCCTTAAATGAATGGTTTCATGGATTGAAATGAGACAAGTAATAGTTGAGTTCATCTTTTCGTTTCTCACATGTTAATAGGTCAAGGATGAGTAATATATTATTAAGGGTTTGAGACAACCACTTTAGATCTTATAGTGTAAATGAGTTGAATTATTAGTGGAATTAGTAAATCAGATACTCTAAAAAACATGAGAAATGATTCTATTTGTTTGATTATTGACAGACCAACCAGGTTGACAAACGCCCTTCCCATTTGATAGCATATACTAGCAGAGATTATTGGGGTAGTGTTATGTATGGGAAGTCATTAATATTAAAAGTTTAACCTCGATGATTTTCTCTAGTTATAATGTACAAATTATATAATTGTTTTACAGTAGAATTCTAGAGGCATTTGAGACCCAACAGACGTTGATTAAAACATTCCTTTCCAAGATAGATAGGCAGACCTAGAAGACTATCATGGTTTATATGGATATTATTATGTATGTTTGTTTGGTATTGATTAGGTCTAGGAGTATCACATTCCATTGTTCTCATTTACATATAGTAACATATATCAATCTACTCTAGATGTGGAAAATTTAAAATCCATAGATTTGATACACTTCTAGTCCACTTTTAATTGGATTAGATTTTCTAGACATCACTTATGGGGACAATGATTCATTAAGAGACAATAGAGGTAGTTCATTTGATATGTTGATGATTTAAGGAAAACAATGAGTAAACATAAATCTTATGTAGATCGACATAGTATGACAATGGAGATTGTGTTGGGAAAAAGTATTCTCATAAGGGTCTCTCTATGATGAGGATTGTAGAGGTTCTTTTAATGAGTAATGTTTTCCTCTAGGTTCATCAGGCCATTCAAGATCCTATATTGGTTGGTGAGGTATCATTACACTTAGACCAACCCCCGCAGTTGGATCAGGTGTATGATGTATTCTATGTTTCATTGCTGAGGGGATACATGCATGATATGATACAAATTGTTTTCATGGGTGATAAATACATAGAGTATGGATCAAATTTCATGGAATACCAAGTGTAGATCAATGATCAACATGATATGATCTTGTTAGGAGGGACTACTTCCGTTATTTTTGTTCTATGGCAGCACATGAGTGTACAAGAGAGCTCATGGGAGTAAGATAAGTATATACAGATTCCATACCCCCAATTTTTTTTATAGATAATTTTTTTTGGAAAAATCCTTGATGTATGTGATAATGCGACTATATTGGATTTAATGTATATGTCCATTTAATATTTCATTTTATACATTTGGATTGATCGATGTAGTTGGAACATTTTTTGGGCGTCTTGACACTTCAGAGTTAATATTTAAAAAATATTAATATATTTTTATGCATGTATGTGCATATTTTTAATTTAAATATATTGTCCTATTACTAGGGACCACTAATAGAAAATATGAATTCAGTATTTAGTCCTGAATGAGGGTTTTACCCTATGACTAACAAAAGGATGGTCAATAATAGATTTTCAGTTAAGGAAATTATTATGGACTTGTTTAGTTCAAATTAATTTATTTATTCATTTATTTTATTTTAAAATCAAACAATGTAAAACTACACATTAAATTCATCATTATATACAATCACCTGGGTTAGCCGCATAGCCCAAAAATTATTTGTTAGTAGGACTAAAAGTACAACTTTATTGGATTATAAATAATGATGACAAATGATCAAATCGAGGTGGACTGATAAGAAATGAATTTAGAATAAAATCTTCATCACAGTTGAGCTCACACTTCTTCAATGATAAATCTTAAATTTTGATATGGATATTCATTTTGGTTTACATCCCTTCGATAAAAAAATTGATCATAAATTTTTAATTATTATTTTGTATTTTTAATATATTATATTGTATGATCTCATCAATATTATTATTTAAAATGTCTATATTATATTCTTTTGTTGCACATATGTCACCCTGGATACCATTAATTTTTTAGCGTTGGACAATAACACTTGGAAAATGATGAAATCCCCATGTATTGAATAATTTCACACTTTATTATTCACATTCTTCATCTTTGAACCATGGGGATACAGTTCAACATTTCCATGACGTGTTCATGCAGGATCCCACCCCCATAATCGAGGAAGCTTCATGAATGAAAAATTGATGGGTGATTTAATGATGGATCAGGGAGAGTTTCAGGTTGTTTGTGATGACTCATTAGATATCATATATTGAATAGTTATGGATATCTCACAATGAAATGGTTAATGTTGTGTGGTGTTTAGGTATTTAGAATCCATCCATTGGTGGTGGATTGAGAACTAATATCTATAGATCAAAGCTACTTAGTGTGTTTGAGGTAGAATTAGTGGAAACAGTGTGATGGGAACATTTGAATAAATACATGTGTTTTTTTATATAAACCCGAATACACAATGTGTAGTTAATGAACAAATTCCATTTAGTACACCAACTTTTATATCAAGGTTTTTAGGGAAGATAAAGATCATATAAAATGTGTTAAGGAACACATTCCTTGTTCCCCTACTCGAGGTGTTTATGAAATGTGCTAGCTAAATAAGACAGGAGCCCCATATGGCACAAAATGTAGTGTAGTCTAAAAGTACACTCACACACTCACAGGTAAAATAGCACAACCTAATCCCCTAGTATGACTATGTACATAGCCAGGTACATGGGTACAAATTAATTTACATGGGAATGACTAGGAGGGAATGGCCTAGCCTTCGGAGGATGAGACATAGTGAGTAGTACCCTTACATCCCAAGTAAAAAAAATGTATATCCATGCCATGTCTTGGAGAGTACACAATATAGAGGCCATGTGAGGTCAGACACCATAAAACATGGATGTTGTCTCATTATTAGACTATAATATCTTTTTTCTATGTATAACATGATGTTGTCCCTTTTTAATCCATATAAGAAACTCTGTGAGGTGGTTTTCCATTGATTCTCTTTAATAAAACTTTTAACGATGGAAGTAATCACATTAGTGTCCTTTAAGTGATTCTAGTATTGGAATCCCCCTATCTCACTCGGGAATGGGTTGCACATATTACTCTATATATACGCATTAGTATCCACCTAATACACTAGGGTGTGGGTCCTCTATTTCTATGGAGGTACTCCATTAATATTCATGAGCGTGAGTCTTATACCAACTGAGTGGAACCCAATCAGTATATAGTTTGGGTTTTTTATTGATTGAGTGTAACCCCTGTCACACATGGGTTCTGGTCCCCTATACATCTATATACTGATTGGTATCCCCCGATCAAGTAATAGAATGTGTCGTCTATACACCAAGTGGTACACACATTCACACAAGGTCATGGGCCCAGAATCAATGAATTGACTCCCATTATCATCCTTGGATCATTTCCTCTATTTGAGATTATTCCCCTCTTGGAAATGGAGAAGGGGTGACATGTGATTATTCACCATGTTATTTTTATAGCTTAATGCGATATACTATGCATCAATGACGAAAGAAAGAATTTTTATGTAGAATCATAATTCTAGGATGTGTTGGGAGATAGAGATCCCATTTGTTTCTCATTTGGGTTTCATTTTTTGAGTGTATATTTATGATTGGATTCATTTAACACTTTCAATGGGTTTATCTAGTATTTTTCAATATATACAAAATTTCCTCTTGTGGATTTTAAGTCATCCTACTAGGTATTCGTATACTCAGTCATGTAAGGTATTTTTTAACATGTGTCATGTCTTAGGACGATGGAATATATTTTGATAGTGACGTTGATGGAATATTATGATATTAGGGTTTCTATACTACAATAGTGGTTGGAAATTATGAATAAGAGTGTAACTATCTCATTTTTATTTTATTCTAGTTGATTTCAGATTAATATTTTTTTCTGTTTGGGTGTGTATCTTTCCCCTTAATAAATTTTCATTATTTTCAAACACTAAGGTATTCCCTAGTGTTTTAGTGCATTAATGGTTTTACTCAAGATTTTACTGTATTTTTCCCCTATACTATTTCATGTAGATGTTTGGGTGTATGCATACATGTACATTAGTATAAAGATTCCCAAATTATATTATTCCTTCTTGGAACTTGTTTCTAGTCCCTATAATATTGCAAGAAGAAATGGGGTTTTGATGAATCGGTTTGCTTCTGGTCAGATGGTCCTCGGTGGGTTGGGTTATTAACAAATAATATGACATAAAAAATGAAATAATATATTAATAAAATTATTATATTTTTGTAATATTATTCTATAATATCTTCCATGAAAATCATACTATATAGTGTAGTAGTATAAAAGGCTCAAAATATTATTAATATATTAGGTATTTTAAATAATAAAGTTATATCATTTCTTATAAAATTTTAAAATAATATTAATTGTAATAGAAGAGGGTATTATGACTATTTTATTGTTTATGTGTAAATTTCATAATTAATTATAAATATATTCCATGATGGAAATAATTATTTTATGCTTGGAGTGTAATTTTAATGTACGAGTGACTAATTTATTTTGAATAATTTATTTCACATGTATAAATATATAATAAAAAATCATGGAATAATTAATGAACAATAAGAGGTAAAATTTTGTCATTCGTAGAAAAAGAAAAATTTATATTGAAAAAATGATCACCATGTGAATTATATATTTATATTTAAATGAAATTTAATTTATATCTTTATTTTGGATTTGATAAAATATAGTTTAAATTTTTGATGTTAAAATTGGAAAAGAGGTTATATATATTTAAATTTAAAAATATTTATTGAGTTAAATAATTATATAACATAAAATAAGGTAAAAATGTTAAATATGACATGAAAATAACATATAATTAATATATTAATACTTATATATTCTGGAATCAATTATTTATGTTTGTAAAAAGAAATTATTTAATACAACATTATATAACCTAACTCTCATAACTCCCATTTGTTCTCCGGAATACCCTTATTAGGACCAATGGAGTTTTCCATTTATTGTCAATGATTGAAAAATTTTATAGTGAGTGGAGATAAACTTTTGATGCTTGGATGATTTTTATAGATTTAGACAATTGTATTGGATTACATGCTTCCGTACCCATCCTTATATATTAGATGATTATTAGAGTACCGTTATATTTTTACTACATGAGGTGGTGAATACATATTTATCTACAACCATTATGTGGAATTTGTGAAGAAAATTTAATTATTTCATTAATAATGTATTGCTAAGGATATGAATAAATAAATTTGATAATAAATTTGATATTGTGGAAGTATGTGTTGAATAATTTTTTTGAATATTTTTATAACTGTTTGGTAAAAAATATAGTCATCACAAATAAAGATAATGATTCATTTAGACTTCATATTTGTATGCTAATCTAGCCACATTGTAACAATCATTAATGGATGTCATAAGGTGGTTAACTACCAAGAAACATTCATAGGTAGACCTATGTAAACATAGGTGGTGCGTAGGAGGTGTATAGGGCATGCTGGAGACACACACATTAAGAGAGTGGGTTTAATATTACAAAGTGAGACTAATTATTCCCATCTCCTGAGATGATGTAACATTTGAATAAATAATTAAGTACTGGGTTTAAAAAATTATACTTTTAATAAAATGGACTCTCGCCATTGTAGTAGCACATTAAAAAGATAGAAATAACAACAATCATAACATCAATCCATTTCTTCCATTCAGTCATCAAATGTTTCATATTAATCAACCCTATAATATATTATATGTAATATATTCTATATAATACATGTATTATATTATATTGTGCATGCCTTGTGAAATTGATAACTTGTATGTAATGAAATAGATGAATTATCCACACAAATTACTATAAATGAACCCCAAATTCGTGCTACAAATTAAATTATTAACCAATTTGGATTGACTATTCTAAGTGAGAGATATTACATATTCACTAAATAATACACATTTATATTTAATAACCATAAAAATAGAGAATGAGATCAGCCATAATAGGATTTGAGTTATTTGAGGTAAACATGATGTACCTCACACATAACATAGATCTACCATGAATGAGTTGGATTAATTTTTTTTAATCGTGTGTTATATTGGTAATTAATGAATCTACTATTCATATATATGAATCCACTATGTTCAATGAAACTATAGTATTCTTTAATTACATGATATAAGTGATTAGTGAATTCGAAATATCAAGGTATGTATATTGATGATCAATTATGTCATTGGTTCTACAGATGCATCATGAGTCAGTATTATCTTGTGATGTTGGTTAATTATTTGATAGATTTCAGTTTTATTTCTTCTTCAAATAAATAATTAATGTTATTGTGTATTTATCTCCATTAGCTCATTCAATTTGATGATAATTCAGTGTAAAATTGGATTTGGGTTTTTTTTAGTGATGTTTTTATGGATGGTGTTAGACGTTGGTGTTGATGGACATGATTATGTTGTAGTGGTGATGATGTTGGTTGTCTGTGATGTTAGATACGAGGGGATGATCTCTGTGGTGTTTTCATCAGCGGTGTGTTAACATTAGTTGGTGCATCTCAAAGATGGGTTCCACTTGAGTTTTAGTGTAGAAAAGTGATGAGATATGTGGAGTTATTTCTTTCTAGATTTCATATTTTGAATGGTGATTTTTGTAGTATCTTTTTTTAAAGTTCTTAATCTATGAGGTGGTTTGGTGGAATCCCATTATAGGTGAAGATCCCACATAACCTTAATGTGGATTTTCAAAATTCAAATAAAATGGATTTGAAATCAGATGATTGGTAATCATTTATTGATGAATTGAAAAATAATATTCTATTTTTTGAACATGAAGAGTCTAATATTTGATTGAAGTATGAGTCATCAGTTTTCATATTATGGGGAGAAGAATACTATAATCCCTAAAACAAATTTACTAAAAAAGGATGATTATGTTTATTTTTCTACTGAATGAATTAAATAGGATTCCACATATATTAAAATTAGGAAGGATATGTTTTCCATACCTTAAGATGATAAATTAATGTAAAAACATTTATTAAATATTAGGGTCTATTAATCATAAAATAAAACTCAAAACAAAAAGGACATTTCATGGATCCAATTTTATGATGAAATTAGTTATATCCATCATTAATAATATCATGTCATGTCTTTCATGATTTATATAGAATTTGATGAAAAATAATTCTGTTATAATAACATGAGTTACAATAAATATTTAATGGGAAAATAATTCATGAATACATGATTGAATAAAAAAAGAAGAAAAATCACATTGAGAATAATGACAATTTTTTCAATTTATATATGTCATAGTTGAGTTGGATTTATTGATGAAGTTGAAAAGATAAATGGGTGATTCCAGCCTTAATAATATTTTTTTAATTATATAATTTTGATATATCAAGGTATAGAAGTGAGAGAATAACTAGAGAGAAAAAAACATTATATACAATCTATTCTAATATTAATGACCACCAGATTTTTTTCAAGATTATAATGATCAGAAAAAACTGGATACATTTAGATATGTTATTCCCTCATCTTATGGAGGAAAATATCATAATGAAAAACATTTTCTTTTATTATCGAATCATCATTATTGATGATACTTGTATAATATAGTATTATTTGTATCTTGAGATATCAATGTGTATTCAATGCTGAAGGGATTATTCCATAGTTTTATGATAAAAATAAACATAGTTAACATTCCATGGTGGTTGAGGAATTACCATCATGGAAAGGAGTATTTTATTCTAACCGAACCATGTCAGTTATATTTTATAATATTATTTATATTATAATTTCTCATTATTTAGATAAATGACTAATTATTTTAAGGATCTATAATTATTATATTTTCAAGAGGCTTAATTAAAATTAATTTATAAAAAGGGTTCAATGATTCACCCCCATGTGGTCTATAGGATCCTTGGAATATATAATTTTCATCAGGGTGAGGTTCTGTATTTAAATAAAATAGAATATACTAGGAAATATACAATTTATAATATATGAATATATATAGAGGTCTTATCTTTGATGGACCAAACAAAAAAATAGTGGAATATATCTTTATTATACCTCATTTTGGTTAGAATCGAAGTCAATGATTCTTCCCATTTGGTTTTTACCCAATTTCAAAGGATTCTAATTTGATCCCAATAGATATTATAACATAATATATTGATAGAAAGGGAAAATTTTAATTTTTTGTTTCATTATCAATCAAATATTATAATAATTTTATGAGTATTTAATCATCCAAATAAATATATAAAAAATTAAGAAGAATATATGTGATAAATATCATTGTGTTGTAATTAAATCTTCGAAATTTGAGGAGAAAATATAAATATATAAAATTAACAAATCATGATGACAATAAGAACTAATTTACTTGAGAAAATAATATATTCATCAATATTCAAGGGTTTAGTAAGAGTCATTATTATTCTATCATAATTAGATTATATGATGCTTTTGGATTTGATACATTAAAAAATATCAATATTGTTTGACATAGAATTCTTTATAGTTGATGAGATACATAATATATTGTTCTCATATAATATGAGAAAGGATATGATATTTAAAAATATTTTGTTTCTAAAATAATGATTGTAATAATGATTAGTTTGAGGAAGAATTTATTAAATTTATTTCCATCCAATCCAAATGATTCTCAATGTGAACATGGATAGAAAATATTAAAAAATTACCAAGATGTTTTAATTTTGATGATATTTTTCAAATTACATTTTTTGCTAAAAAATAAAGTTAAATAGTCCAAATAAGATGATGCAGTAGACATACCTAAAAGAATGAATGCTGAGAATTTGAAGAAAAAAAATCTAAAAATGAATTGAAGAGAATTAATTATTATGAATGATACAGATTATCTATCTAGTAATTGGGATAATGATGTCTCTATATTTATACATGATAATAATAATTCAAATTTATCCTGAAGTGATGATTACGAAGAAATTATAAAACATTTGTGGTATTTAAATAAAAAAATTCAATAAATTATGGATCATATAAATAATCTCAATCATTAATAACAGTGGGTGATGAATGATAATAAAAATTTACCTTATAAAAAATTATTAATAATCAAGAAGGAAGAATATTACACAAAGGATATCGAATATTATATCATTATAACCATTTAATGTGCGAATATTTTAACTAATTATAACAAGAGGATTTACATAAATGAGTAAAATGTAATTGAGACAAAGGATAACAGTCTCAAAGTTCAACATGATTTAAACAATGTTAGTGAAATATTCACTAAAAAATAATGTTAAAAGGGATTATTCTCGGTCTATATAGAAGAAAAATTCAAGTGGATAATGTAATACGACACCTAATTTTGATAAAAATATATTTCTTACTTCTAACCATGGTGGTTTCAATATAAAATATGAGGAGAAATTTATTAGTAAAAATGAGAAGAATAATTCCACAATTAATAATGAATTTTTGTAGCCATGAAAATCAATACCCATAAAGGAAAAAAATGATTAAGAATGATTATGAAAAAAAATATTTTTTAAAAATACTGAATAAGAAAAAAGAACACAATTTATTTATTTTTTTTATATATGTTGAACAGATATATATAATTTTTTTCATTGGTTTATTGTTTAATTACTGTAAAAGGGGAATGAAAATATGTAGATCTTAGGTAACAATATGATATCAAATTATCAATGAATGATAAATGTTATCGTATATAAAATAGATCTATCCCACAATTGTTAATGAATATTTTGATAAAGTATGTGTAATATGTGGGAATGTGGTCCACTAATCAAGGGTATGTATGAGTAAATAGTTTTGAGATAATTAATAACCTTAAAATGGGGAGAATTATTGATAATGTCTCACTAATAACTCAAATGAGAAGCCCAAATATGGTGATTATACCCAGAATCATTGCATGATAATTTTAACAAATCAATTACAGAAGTCAAATAAAAACATAGTCAATGAAAACTTCCATGTAAAAAGAAATGAAAGTTGTAAAAAAATAGAATGAATAAGTTCTTAAGAATTAATCCATAAGTAGGGAATTGAAAATTATGAAAATGGAATAGAATTGTGAGAAAACAAGAATTAGTTAAATGTATTTCGTGACTATCATTCAAAATTAAGAAGAAATTTTGAATTGGATGAATCCAAAAAAGAACAGGAAAATGAATCTTCTATGATAGTTGTGGCAAGAATAAATATTTCACACCAAAAATATGATCAATGGAAAAAATAATAAACAAAACCAATTTAACAAATAAACAATGTTAGAGTAAAATGATTTATCTCTTTACTAGTATGTGATGAAAATAATAGACTATGTTGGGAGGAGGATAATATCCTAAGTAATTTATCTTAAAGACAGTGAGGATCTTTTTTATTCCTAATTATTTTATGTATTGGAACAAACATACAATGAAATAAGGTAATGTTTTAGGTTTTCATTGGAATACCACTTGTTGTTATTCTCTGTCAAGGGGACTACAGACTAACATGAAATGAATAAATGTTGAGTGAATCCCGTAATGGGGACAATTCATGTAGGTAATCATACATTTTAATAAATTCAAGAGAGTCTAGAACATTTATACAGTACTCAAAAAAGGGATTAATGGGGTACCAAATCTCACATTCAACCCATGTTTTTATTATTCAAAGAAATCTAATTAATGGTCGTGTTGGTATATGAAAATGATAGAGAAATGTGGATTTACCTATCCAGAACACGAATTCATTTGATGGGTTTGTTTATATGTGTAATAGTTACATATTTATCATGATATTCATTACTATATATGGACCCTATTTGAGAAATTATGAATTTATGAGAACAGAATC
This sequence comes from Viscum album, assembly GCA_963277665.1. Taxonomy (NCBI): domain Eukaryota; kingdom Viridiplantae; phylum Streptophyta; class Magnoliopsida; order Santalales; family Viscaceae; genus Viscum; species Viscum album. Next base: position 92,766,635 of record OY728164.1, read on the forward strand.
AGTGATGTTACTATTTATAGATTTCATTGGAAACATTCATAATTTATAAAACAATTTATTTGTTGTGTTTACCCACAAAGAAATATTGAATAATAATTAACGGATCATTGATAATTAGACCTGTTATATCATCCTGCTCTTTATGATATACCAATCAGTGATGCCGAAAGGCTATAATATATGAGTTTTGAAAATAAAAATGAATTGAAAAAAATATGTGCATTACCCATTTAATTATATTTTAAATAAGAGGATAAATACTTGATTACACATGTTTAATTTTATTATATTATATAAAATGAAAAAAAATATAATAAAGGAGATTGATGATACCATGGGTGTATTTCATTTATTGTTAATGAGACAATATGTTAATTGTGAGGAGAGAGAAATAGATAATTGATTTATGATTTTTATTGATTCACTAAGTGGCATTATATTTCAGGATAGATAAATTTTACTTGTACATATAATCATTATTGGAATAATATTTAATGGTGATGACATGTACTGAGGATTGAGTATTGGTTTGCAACATTGTTGTGGACATGGATGAGTCCACAAAATTATTGAATAAAGAATTTCATGAGTAGTCCATCAGAAAATATTCTAATTGTTCATAAATACTTTTGGTTCCATGTAACTGTATGTTAAAAAATTTATTAACTCTATTTAAAAGATTTTACTAAATTATTTTGATAACCCTACAAAATTCCAGGGGCTAGTTTAACTACCAAATTAGGGGTATTATCACAATGTGGGAAAAACGTAAATGACTATCTGAAGCTATAAGGTTAAAAAAGAGTTAGTATAGGGATGCCTGATCATGAATTGGTTTAATTCCAGAGGTTCATGGTGAATTCTTGGTGGAACTAATTTTGGTAGAGTGGGTATTGTGGTCTGAATAAAAATCTATTACATGAATCTATCGAGTTGTTTCATTACTGCATTAAATAAGGAAGAACATATGTAAGGAACCTATATATATGATATAATTTAAATGAACTATGATAATAGTTTACTAATTAATTGTATAGAATACCGATTAATTCATTATATTGTTCGATCATGTCGAGTAGCTTCTTATTTGTTCATAAAAAATACCTCATGGTAACATTTTAGTGCTTTAGAGTTAATTATGAACATTGTTAAGAGAATATTTCCATGGTATGTTGTAGAGTTATAGAGGTATTATTTACAAGGTATGTTGAAAAGATCCAAGATAGAGATGTTGATTCACAGCATGTTGTATAGAAAATTAAGTACACATGTGAGGATATTTCCCAGTGTTTGTCATATTTTGGGGGTCCAAAATTTAGAGGATTTATATCATTGAAAAAGTTCTATATTCATGAATTACATGTAAATATATGGTAATGGAATAAGTTTTATCATAGACTGGGATTTAGTAAGGGTGTTTTCCTGAGGTGCAGATCATCATGAATGAGCGCTGCGAATACATGAAGGGTTGAAAGAAATATATTGGACTAGAAAAATATATGAGCTGGGGAAATTCCCATGGTTCATTTCAAAAATAGAGATAATTTATAATGATATTGGATAGATTCATGAAATGTTGATGACATGTATTAAATATTCTCGAATGGGATGCAATGCGTATAGATAGTCCCCAGATCATAAAATAATCTAAATCGTTAAAAATATCTAAAATATCTAAACTCATGAAGGTGGTTGTTTGAGGTATTTATTATAAAAAATATTTGAAATAAATTAATTTCACAAATGGATATGAAAGACGAATGATATTTTTAAGCATCGTGAATGTATTGATGTTAAAGAAGGCTATAAAAATCTATCTGAATGTTTTGAGATTTGTTATGTTTTAGTGAGCTTCGTGAATGTAAGTGGGGTATAAAAAAGTAAGTTGTTTTATTAAGGATATTTTAAATTCAAAAAATCCATGAGCTTAATTATAGTTATTGGTTTCATGAAGTAGTAATAATTATAAATATGTTGAAAAGGGAGGGAATAGTAAAACTATTGTAATGTGATATTCATGAAGTGGTTGAAAGTTTTAATATATCAAAACAAATGCTTGTAACTGAGGATACATTAATTAGTGATAATTAAAAGATCTTCAAATTGATAAAATGTTTCTTTATTATTTCTAGAGTTTTGAGGAATGGAATAGGAATAAAGGGATCCTTTCCCCCAATAGTGAGCCATCGAAAGAGAGATAGGGAGTGACACTTGGGAAAGCAGTAAGTTGACCCTAAACATTGTAAATATAGTGATCCTATGCATAATAGTGATATAACATGAATCTTGATTTGCCAGTGAGTCTTAGTAAATTTAGTACATATGAACATTATACTTTTATGCTCCTTTGATGTATCATAGTTATGGTAGCCAATGTATAATCATTGTTTCCCTTCATGATATTATTTGAATTTATAAATTATTGTAGAATAGAAAGAAAAAGTGTTTTGTTTTATTATGGAACCACATCAAAATGGGATGTTGTTTATTAATTAATATATAGATTTACCCCCATCCCAAACATATGGTATTTATCCATGTTTTTCACACTATTATTCCCTGTGATATGTCTACATGAAATATATTTGATCAACCATGTGTATCATTTTAGCACAATTGTTACAAATGACATATAGATCATATATATATTCAAACACTCAGTGATAATGAATAAAAATTTATAGATTTGAATTCTTTTTTAGTATATTGAGAAACCCCAGGATCTATTGGGATTTACAATATGATGTTAGGGGCAACTCACCTTAATCTAAATTGATTGTGTGTGTAGTGATTGATGTTTTGGTAGGATTATATCTGTCTATAAGTTGATTTGATCTATCAATGATATACCAGATCAACCACACATATAACTATTACCTAACATTAATCTATTAATTTAGTTATTAGTTCATCAAGAGCTACCATGCCAATTGATTAATATACAATTCATGGAGATTAAGCAATTGCGAGTGATGAAAAAAAAATATCCATTAATTTCAAGAAAAAGGGAATTATTGATATTTCATTTATTTAGAACTAATTTAGATGAAATGAAATTCATGTTAATTAGGTTAGGATGGGAAGATGTGATATTAAGTAAATGAGACCACCCAGATGAGTAGTGTGCTTGCTGAATGTGATGATTTACATATATGCATGAAATATGAGTCATGTCTGATCATATATTGTGTAGAAAAGACCCAAACCCTTTAAGTATTTTATTGTTATAGGAAGGAAATGTGTATTTTTATACTGGATGATTTAATGGGGAGGCCACATATAATTATATGAGGAATAATAAGAATTCCAAACATTATGATGAAGAATAAATATGTGAATAATTGAATAACTATTCTATTATATTGACCATGAATTAATAAAAACCAAAACAGTTAATATTCATCAATCTAATGAGAATTTTTAATTATGAAGGTCATTTAATTAAATATTTCATTTTATGAATATCATTATTCATTCATAATTTAATTAACAAAAATTCTTAGAAATAAAAAAATACTTAAAATAACGTATTATAGGGAAAACAATTCATGATACATTGACTGAATTGATAATTATGAAAAACACATACTATGATTATGAATAATTAATATGAATATAATTAGATTCTATTTTTAATTATATATATATTCAAGTGAAAAATAAAATTAATGAATAAAACTATGATAATATTATATTAGTTCTAGGAGTATGATACATCACTATATCTAACAGAGAGAATAAAAAAAGGATGTGCATATCACATCTCATTTTTTTTGCTTAAATACGAGAAGATGTGTTCATTATTTTAATGATCATAATGAACAATACATTTATATACCCTTTAATCAATCTCTCATTGGATGAGGATCAACTAATGAATTCTTTGATATTTTTGATTTGATCTTCTTTATTAAGAAGGGAAGTATCGTATAGTGTACTCTAGATGTTGACAGAACACATTAGATTTTTTGTGGAAAATATTGGTCCATGATATTATTATTCTACTAAATATAACGATGAATCCTTTTTTGGGGTAATTTTGTGTATAAAATGTTGTAGGATATTCTAGATAAACCTTTTAAATAAAATGTTTTGATATATTTCTTAATTTTATTACAAATGTTGTGTAGTTGTATATAATTAATAAGAGGTTCTAAAACTATAACAATATTTTACATTTTTTTATATATAATTTATAAAATGGATTAATGATTTACCCTCCACCTATTAGTTGTCCATTTGGTCATTGGAATTTGAAACACTACACTTACATAATGTTTCTAATGAGACATCCCTCAATTCATGTTAATATTGGAATGTACATATTCCCATTCAAAAAAACCATGACATAGTAATATACCCCTAACACACCAAAATTACATCACTTATAATCATTAAACATGTTTTTTATGTCATATATACAAAATATTCCGATGGAATTTAATAAGAACTCTTTCACTATGTAGATATTCAAAACATTTGATGATGTTAACACTTTAGTATTCACTTATTTACTTTACCTTAATCATATACCTCATCCTTTTTTCATTATTGGTTTAACTAAATAAAATTAAATGAAATATAATTTTATACTAATGTTATATTAATGAAATATTAATTTCGTTATAATAGTGTATGAAAAAAATTCTAGTAATGTTTAAGTATTAATATTGAGACCTAGAATTATATATAAGAATCAATAAAAATCTCCAAGATCATATAAAATAATAGAATAGATAAATATAAAATGATAAATCAATAAAACCTTTTAAAAAATTATGATATTTTTATGAAACTTGAATTGAGTAATCAATGCATCTTTTGGTATACACTAGTAATAAAAATAAATAAGGTCGTGGTTGGATCCGCTTATAATCAATGTTATTATAGTGAATCCAAAAGGTTTTGATAGAATAATAAATGATTATATCAACTTTAAATGTCTATGATGAAGAATATTAACGAAATATATGGAGTGAAAAAATCAAGAAAACTCTAAGCACAATTATTTCTTTATCACAATCAAATGAGTACAACCAACCCTTATTAAATTCTCAATATTAAACTAGGGAAAATAAATAAACATAATTCGAGATAAAATCAAATAAAACCAATGGAGTGGAAATACATAGCCTCCAAACATCATTTTATGTAATAAATACCCTTTAAAATAAGAGTTTGTTTAAAACAACGATAGGTGTTGCATTAATTGTTCTCCAAATTGGTGAATATTATGAATAGGGGTTTATAAATTTACATTTTAGATAGGTTTATCATATTTTATTATGTTATTTTCCATAAAATACCTTCAATACCATATGTAAATATTTTTTGGTATTTTTCCTTTCCATTTTTTTATTTATTAATAATATAAAATATTCATTACTTCTATTATAAGACTAAATTAATTTTATAATTAAATACATGGAAAATAGTTATATATTATAAATCATTAAAAAGAAAATTTTCTGTTATTATAAATATAAATAATTATTCATGGACTAATCACACTAGGAAAAAGAATCCTAAAAAAATAATTGTATGTGAATCCCAACATGACCATTTTAAATTTTGGAAACATTCATTGTTCTAATCCATAATAAAAAAAGGTTGGTATCAATAAACACATCATGGATATAGATATGGAAATTTGAATACTGTGGAATAACCCACCATAATACAGTTAAAAATGTTCTCTTATCTATAAAATTGAGATTATTCATGGGATGTGGATAATGAAAATAAGTGATAGATTATATGATTTTATCAATTCTTAACATAACAAAAGATTACATGTTTCACGACATGTAATAATTTTATAATTTAGATGGACTAAAATACCCAATTTAGGGATATAGTATAATACGATTTCTATTTTTAGTGGACTTTTCTCCCGATCGGTCTATTATGGTTTTTTATGGTCTCATGAAGCTCTCTCACATTTACAAGGATGTGGCCATCTCAATCACATATGGAGTTAATTCTGTTACTTTTTTCTGTATCAAAGGATCAGATTTTTTGTCATTACATAAAAATTTAATATTTCATATTACAAAAAATCATATAAACTTACGGCTGGGTTATGGGTCTTTCTAAATTAAAATACTGGATTCATTTAGTAATCTAATAGACTAAAAACATGCAAATAATAGGACACCACATATGAGGATTATACAGTCTATCAATTTATCCAATGATATTTCCACTCTTTAATTTGAATCCATATATTTAGGAACTCAATTTTTTATCTCTATATAGGGAGGAATTGATATCATGCTAAAAGCGTTATGAGGTTTTTTGGAGTTTAGATTGATACTATGAATAGGGCTTCATGTATATACCTATGAATGATGTTCGGGCATTTATAGTTTACGTCCACTAAATGGGAATCATATTATCTTTACTACCACATGAAAAGGAAAATTGGGGTTAATTTCATATTCACACATCAATACCCACATCCAGTAATTTTGATTTTATGTTTATCCAATGATAATCCATTTACACTATTGTATTATCTTTTTATCTTGGTGTGAGAAGGACTTATGCTCATTAGATATGGAATTTAAAACTGGTTAAACATATTCATCATGTCAATCCATGAGGTCATATTATTATCACAACATATAGTGTTTTTGTTCATCTTATTATGTTCACATGGTTATTGTATCCACAACATGTAAAAAACAATGCTCAATCCCAGGATCTTCATGTAGGGATCCTTTTTTTAGATGTATAAATGGTTTCATATTATTGTCTCATTTGAATAATGATAATGTTAGTGAGAGAAAACCACTCAATGGATATATGAGATTTCAGTTGTTCTTTGATTGAAACACATGGAGGTACCTTGTATATCCCAGTTAAATAATATTGAAAACCCGTATATTTATTATTTCAATGACAGTGGTTATATTAATGAACATATATTTACATTTTAACATCATGAAACAATGACTATGTGTTCTATTAATTAATTTCCAACAACCTGGATTACTAGGTGAATATTACATAAAAATTAATAAGTTTGGGAATTATGAAATAGAATAACATTAATGTTTAATATGAAAGTGTATATTGAAGAATGAGATTTTTTTATACCATGGGGAGAATATTTAATGAACTAATTTATGGAAAACCAAATATGAATATATACCCATGTAATATATCGAATCCCATATGATAATATAAACTATATTCACAGTATTATGAAAGGATTATTTTCTTTACAGAGGAATAAGGTGATTGAACATTGAATATCATGACTTAATGTGTTATGAGGATGTTCAGAGGAGTATCTCCACTAAAGGATATAATATAAGGATTACACATATATTATTACTAGATAGAATAAATTTAATATAATGGTTTAATATATCCACAATCATATGAGGTGGTGGAATTTTATCAAATTTAAAACATATGAAATAAGGGGATTTATTCATAAAATTTATTTTTTTAATTTAAATTATGATTTATTATAATAATAGGTCTATAAACATATAAAATATATCATTCTCAAAGTGGGTAATAATTGATCAAATTTTACATAGAATTTAACATTTATAATGTAGGTGAAATTTACATTAAGAAGACTAATTATAATACAATATTTGGATTTTCAGTGATTAGAAATGGTCCAATAAATAGATTATATTTTAAAAGTGTATTTTTATGAAGGAATTATATAGATAGCCCACCTATAAATATTTTTTTATTGAATCCATAATATGACGATGCTAAGGAATCCCATTATTCTACCTCAAACAATACTAGTATAAATAATTTTTTTCCAATTTAATTGTAAATATTATTGTATAGTAAAATCTGTTGAAATCTTATATTGAGTAGGGGTCAAAAAAATAATTTATTTTAGAGCCTTCATATTTATATACCAAGGATTTAAAATCCACCTAAGATACCACTTAAATGCTTATAAAAAAATATTTTCACAAATTATTTTTCCTTCTCTCAGATTTTTTGACACTTAAGAAGTATTTCCCCTTGAAATTTGTCTATTATAATTAAAAATAGCATCAGAAGAGTTTTATATAATAACAACTACATAAATTTAGAAAATAAAAATGTATATGGTGTGATCTAAACCATCTTGATTCAATCATAAAATTTACTTTGAACATAAAATTAACTCTAATCACAAATCCTAAATAACATCAACATATTTTAGGTTATATATTCATTCAACTTCTTGGGTGTGATAATATTATATAATTTCATCACATGAATTTATCACGGAATATCCATAATTTTACATATAAAAAATCCATTTTGATTCATAATTTCATAAAAAAATATGCTTATAATGTATTATTATATTCATAGTCCTATTATAATTTCTCTAGACCTCAAGTGGATTCCACACAATCTAAATACTGTTTAAATGTCAATCATCTCATGTAGTAATGATGTAAAGCTTTATCAATCAATAATGTGGGTTGTTCTCTCATCACATAAGGTGTTTTGTTACTTATTCAATGAATTTGTTGTTTATTTATGAGATGTACATGAGAAAATCCTAGAAATAATATCTGTTTCCATTATGGAATTGGTTATCTTAAAACAATATTTATGAGGAAACTATATCTAGTAATTATATTATCTCTCAATTTATTAATTTATTTGGTCTATAATTTTTTTGGATCAATATTTATTAATCATCATAGAGTTTTTATCTATCAAATGTGGATTTCATATCACATGAAAGGAAGAACAAGGGGTTGTCAATTTGGTACATAGAACATTAATGTGAATTATAATGTATAATTATAAAGGGAAATAATATCCACATTGTATTGTGAAACAAAATGGGACATTAAAAACAGTTTGATTTCATGAAATAAGGACCGTAGGGTGGAAATTTAAGCTCATGAATCCATAGATACTTCAATGTATTTTAATGAAATATGATGTGGTAAATTGTACATAGATTCTTCTCTAGAATCCACATGTCATTGTGAGATGGTATCTTATGCATATTGCATAAGGAAATTAGATGTGGGATGATATCATCCATTTTACTAGCAATGATTGAATCTGAATCTAGCCACAAAATGAAGTATGATTCTTACATTATTTTTTCATAGGGAATATTATGATAATAAAACTAGAAGTAATTGGTAATCCAATTATCATCTTATATGTAATCATATACCTACTACAAAATGTTGTTAGATTCTTATGAGAATCTCATAATATGACCATATTTAATGGGGATATACCACACCATACAATGAAGATTATATGTTAATTATATAGAGAATAAATATCATGGTGGAATTAAATGAATCATGTTGGAATAAGAATCCAGTCTTAGATATTTCCAGTTTCATAGTTTATGTTCATGTGATCTGATAACTCCTTTCCACTTAACAACATATGAAAATAAATTAATGTTGTGTTGTCAAATGTTGTACAGCTAGGACTATAAGGTGGAATGTACATTGAAATGGGGTTTTGTGTGACTTATGAATGAGAATACAATTAATGTTTAATCATGTAGATTATAACGATAACCGTTTTTTTCGAATCCACAAGTATAATACCAATTTAGGATATATATGGAATCCAAAAAAAGAATATTGAATTAGCGTACATGAGGAATCCTCTATACGTTTATCAAATAATGAAATATGAGCAAGTGAAAAAGTGTATATCAAATCAATGAATATGAGGAAAATGGTTTTTTTGACATAATACATTATACAGAAACTATGAGAAGTATCTAAACTCTATGTTACTGTGTGGGGATTATTTATATGTGGTGTCGAAATAAGAAATCATTCATTTAAGGGGTTACCCTACACAAACTCAAACATAGTTGTAACCTTTTATAAAGTTATGAACGTATTTTATAATGTTGTATAGCACTCAATAATGTTTTAATATTGTGAAATGAATTTTTTCAACCAAAAAAGATTGATATTTACAAAAGGAATGTTTCATGAAGGGGGATGTGTTTGTTAAAATATCATTATACACCAATAATTAAATAACTAGTGAAAAATACATTAGGATACAAAATTTTAATTTAATATTGGGGATTTAGTACAATGGATGTATAATAATAATTTTTTGTTGTTTAATATAATTTTTTTGTCTTATGTTAGAATCCCTATATGAGGGAACTTAAAATGAATCATTTATATACATAATATAAGGAATCTGACCAATGTTCTATAAATGATTACATTATAAATTAATTACATGGGGTAACACAAAAAATAAAGTTATGGTATATACTAAATTGATCTAATATATGGTAGGATTCACTACATTGAATATTTGTTGGAGACTTTAATATTCTCCATTAATGATTCAAAATCTACCTTAAAGTGATATCTCAGACACATAAGAAAAGGAATACCATTATAAATTGTGTGATTTCTCTCTTGGAAATTTTGTTTTTTAATAAAGGAATATCCTTATTTTTTGTGAAATATCATACTTTTATTAATTCTATATCATTTCCATATTACTTAATGTGTCTCTTGGGAATTTATAGGCTTTTAACATATCCACCTTCCAAAAAAATAACTTCAAACATTATAAAAATTCAAAATCACAAGCCATTAAATCACATTCTATATACCACGAACTACATCATGAAATGAGAGTGTTACACTATCATGAATATATTCTTTAAGATTACACAAATTATTTTATAACGTGAATGATGATATATCATCATGAAATATAACTTATTTCCACTCTAATGTGATTCCCTCTGATGAATTATATATATTGGGTACAAATGATTTTTTTTATTTTGAAATAAAATTTCCAACCTTATATGGGAATGTCATATGGACAAGATGGATTTACATTTTTAGATATCATATTTTGGGAAGATAATTTCTACTCACATATAGTAATATTAATAGGAGGTATTCCCTAATTTAAATTATTCATCTTTTCATGAATTACATTATTCTCATTGAACAGTTTAAGATCATTTTAAGGGAAAATAGTTATTCTCTGATTTATACCCCGACCAATGGGGCCAATAATAATTAAATGATATTATTTTAGTATAATTATTTATTTTTATAATGATTTATATACTTATAATTTCCATATATGACCTTTCAATAATATATATATATGGGGTCTCAGTGGGTTACCACAATAACTTAAATCAAGGAACCCTTTACATGTTTTCATCTTTACAAGTCATACTATATTATATATATATATATAATCTATAATTTTTCAAACCATTGATTATGGATTCTCTTAGTAGGAAGGAACTCTGATATTTCTATTTCCATTTTTTTTAGTTTTTATATTGAAATTGTATTTTCTATCCTTCATTTGAAATTTCCGAAAATCATTTTTATAAAATGTTGTGTTTACAACAGGAATGATGATATTAAAAAATCATCAATAAACCTTTTAGGTGTTTTCATACTATCATGTTTTTATTTCATTTCCTTTTTTAGGCACTCAAAATTGTTCTTGAGATATATAAACTATATGTATAGTGATTCAGAACTCAACTTCAAGCTAGAATGCCTAGTGTATGGTTTACACCTACTGAGTACCGTGCCTCTTTCTGTTAGATTAATATAATATTAATATTAAGACAAAAGATACTAATTTTTATGATCTAAAATATTTAATAAATAGATTTTTGGATTTAGAATTATAGTAAATTGACCAATAGTTGAAATATTCAATATAGAGGTAAGATAATGGATATCCATATATAAATTAAGACCCTAATGACGTTATAAAAAATCTAAAGGACATATGGACAACATTAATGTCATGTTCATGGATCATGTTCAGTTCTTTATGTCCATTACTGTATATCTTAATCATACATTGGGTAAAATATAATGGGATGAATAGGTTTTCAATAGAGGGGGTAATAATTGTAACACCCTCGGTAAATATAGAATATAACATCATTATATTTATCCATATTTGTGAATCAAATATTAATATTATTTTAATGGGGATGCAATACTTGATGACGTACCTAATACGCAACAACGAGTTTCTTGGGAATCTTACGTTGCACTCTAATAATTAAATAATATTATTTTAAATGGCAGTTAACATGTAGTTGTTGTATTGGAGGGAATGGATAGAAATAACTAAAAAATGATTATATATGTTTTTAAATATTTTTACATTTATCCAATAAAAGATAAAGACTTAAAATAAGGAAAGAATTCAATTTTAGGCGTATATGCCCTAGTTTTCACTAAAGGTTCACTTATCGCCTTTTGATGGAAAAATGTCATTAAATATAGTTTTTTTCACTATTATAAATTCTATTGGACCAAATAAAACTCTTAATAAGAATTGGGACATCAAAATTTACTTTGTGTAAATTTTTGGTATCTTTCTGATAAAGTTCATTTTTTTTAATGAATAGTGTAAAATGTTGTATTTTAATTCAAAACCAATTTTTAATCTAATTTATTTATATGAATAGATTATCTTTTTAATTGGTTTTAAAGGGAAATTAGAATATATTTTTACCATTAAATCCAATAGTGGTCATTGGAATTAATTTCACTTTGAAATCAAACTTAAACTACTGTCAATCTTTTGATACTTATTGTTTTATAAAACACGCTATTTGCTCTAACAGCGGGAATTAATTATTAAATTAATTAATGGGACTTATATGTTTTGAATTTTGTAAAATGGACTTCATTTTTGAATTCGGAATATCAAATATAGCTTAGGGTGAATTTTTGGGATTTTTCTGAAAAACTTCAATTTTTGATGAATAGTGAAACCACTAAGTGGTAATCAAGCTAATTGATTTTTCAGTTAAATGAAATATTACCACTAATGTGTATTGAATTTTGAAAATCCGACATACATGGTTGTCATTAGTATGTAAAATGTTGTTCAATGGGATGAAAATAAATTTTTGGTGAATAGTAACTTTTTTTTCATTAATCGCGATTAGAGGTAATTAGTGTAATTTAAGGTAAAAATGATATTATAAAAATTTGAAAACACCATGACACTTGTCCTAACCCTATTGGATGAGTCATGGCCAACCAATACAACCCATGGGTCGATTTAGGGGACCCTATGGAGCCTATTGGGTGAGATAATGACTTTAATGCCTTTTTTTAAATAAAGATGAAAATGCCACTAACATAAATTGTTTTACTAAAACAATTTTTAGAAGGGGTTATACTAATCATATTTTTGTATATAAATACTCTTTGGAAATATAAAAAGATTTCATACATCAGGATATTTTTTTTATAATTTTTAGACATTATATAAATTAATTTAATTACGAAATCATGATGACGCAAGGATGACCTCATTAATGAACAATTTAAATAAAATGAAACGATAATATAAAATCTAAGACCTACACTTGTCCAAAAACTATTGGATGGGAATATCTCGAAGCCTTATCATCTTAGCTTCTAAATATATCAATGTGGGACCTTAGAAATTCGACACACTTTTGAAAATAAAATAATAGATTCATGATTTCCAAAAGTTCCCCTCCTCTCCTCTTATAAAAGGCCCCCACCTATTCCTCATTTCACACACTCCTCAAGCCTTTGGCTCGGCCATCCCCTGCCCATTGACTCTCTCCACATCTCTCTACTCATCCTAGAGGATTCCCTTTGGGCAGAATCTTTTCAAAGGAAGCCTTTAGGCTCAAATCAAAAAGGCGTTACACTTTTAAAGGTGATTCATTCTCTCATGTTCATTTGTTTTATTTTGCTTCTCCAACCCCCAAAATGCTTTTTATTTACTTCTTTTGTAACAACACAGTATCTTAAATATACTAGGCTGTTGTTATAATATTTATTCGAGCTACACTCTCACACAACTACATCAAATGGTTAACGAACATACGGTTTCCGTGGATGGCGAAATTCTGCCTCCCGAAACGATGATTGTTCAAAACTCTTTTAACACCTTCAAAGGTGGCCATTATGATGTCACTATTTTTATATATGATATATAATATGTTTTTTCTTTCCTTAAGCTTTTTTATTTTTCATTTGTGGCATACCATTATTGTTTCCATTATGGGTAAACACGATATCATCATTTTAGGAAATGCGGACTACCGCCCCCTGAAAGTGATTTGATTCATTAATACCATACGTGGGATGTGTAAAGGATAAAGTTAATGATATTATATATGTTATTATACTGGAATTATAATATACTCATATATCATTATGATTCCATTCCAGAAAATACGAAATAGAAATGGAAGTAGCGTTCATGTGTACGTACGGCTTACCGTCTCCATGAACGGTGCACTTCATTTCTTACCTCTAAATGTGATGTAATATTATAAATACATGTATATTCTGAATATATATGATATATATCTTATAAAAATCATTAATATAATTCTGGATATAACTAACCTTTGACCAAATTAAAAACATGTAAGTGTAAGAAGTCTATTTTTGACTTAAGAACGAAATACCGTCAAAATGAATATTATCAACTTAAATGATTACATGATGTTCATAACATGGTATAAAAGGAATAATGAACTATAAAAAGGTTCTTAATAAAGTGTAAATTAACTCAAGTTTATTATTCAGGACGTTAAAGAACGATCGAGTCAAGTCGGACCCGAGGTAAGGGATCCTACTCCTCTTTTTTTTAAGTACACTCTTTTATGTCATTCCTTCTAAGCTCATCTTCCTTGTTATTGGGATATTATTTTATATTAATCTTACTGTAATTTTTATGTTCATATGAGGAGAGACCCTATTCTCTCTCATCAATCCATTTTGGATGTTTTGAGTGGCGCCGTTAGGCTGCCGAATTTTCGTAAGAGATCTAACCTCTCTCTTTCTCTTTAAGTACTCCCCTTTACGTCACTTCTTTTAAAATCCTATTTATTATGATGGGGGATGTTATTTTATATTCCTCTTGCTGTACATTTTATTTTAATGTGATGAGATACCGTATTTTATCTCATCAATCTATTTTTGGAAGTTTTAAGTGGCGTCTTTAGGCTGCCAAGTTTTCGTAAGGGATTTTTCATCTCACTTTTATTCCCCTGAGATTTATCCTACATTTGCCACAATTTCCTTTGAGTGGTGTATGTACTGACCATTATTTTACTAATTGTGTAATATTATTTCATTCATGACTATTTACATCAATGATGTATTGTCCTTCTTTCACAGGGCGTATGTTTCGAAAGATACCCATGTCGGTAAGGGAACCTTTCACCCTCCTCTTTTTAAAAGACTTATTTTGTTATGTCTTTTAATTCACATAATATTATTTTGGGATATGTTCTTCTATATCCTTATTGATGTGAATTTTATGTCCAAGTGATGAGATACCCTTTTTATCACTCATCAACTCTTTTTATGGATTTTGAGGTGACACCGTTAGGCTGTCAAATTATTGCAAGGGAACTTCTTAACCCAATTTCGATTCTTTGGGATAAACTTGTACACCTTGAATATGTCATTATATGATTATGTGTGAATGTACTCTGATTGTTTTACACTTAATACTCACTTATATTTCGTGTATTCATTTGTCCCACATAGTTATGTAACTGATTTATCCTTAATCCAAGGATACCGTCTTTGTATGGGACTTCGTCTCAATCTCCTTTCATTGAGGCATATTTTATTTTATACACAACTTTCTTTTATATGGTGTATAAACCCCTTTGACTTTTATGTTTATTCAAAAGGAATCTTTTTTATACGAAGCGTTTACTAAACGACAAAAGGGAATGTTTTTTTCGTACGTATGTGGCGACAACGAATTCTCCGCCGTCGGGACCGTTTTTTGAGTTCCGACTTCCTCTACAAGCCATACCTTCTTTTTAAAAGAAAAATAAATACCATGTTTTACTTTTCTTTTATTTTGGTATCGAAAATGGTTTTCATAATGTTTTTATATCAATTTGTTGTATTGATATCTTGTGATTGAAAGGTGGGAATGTTATGTTTCCTTTATGCATGTTTTATGTGATATGATTATGTTGAGGTTCTTGGGAATTATTATGAAAACAGGTGGTTCCGTGATAAACTATGGGCGGGTGAGCCCGATATAGCTCTACAATGCATTGGGTAACGCGAAGGAGTGAATCGTTAAGGTTTCTCCGAAGAGATTTAGGGAATATACTGTGATGGGTATTCCAAACGTAACCAAGAGGGTTACTCCCTACGTAAGAATTTTATGAATGCCTCAAGTTACCTTTATGACTTATGATTTCTATGACTTATACATGATTTGATAAGGTATGTTAAAGTGCCTATTTTTTATGGGTAAATTATGATTTCATTCTTATGTATATATGAACTCATGTTTCCTTTCCATATTTTTATAACCCTTACTGAGCTTTTTATGCTCATACCAAGTTTTTGAAATGTTTTTCACAGGTCAAGGGAAAGGTACATGATGTGATGATAGTGTCAAGGATGTGTCAAGAAAGAATACATGTTTTATTTTCAATATGTTTCCGTTGATGGGAAGAATGAATACTGTCTTTTATGTAACCACTTTGTTTAAATGTGGAATGTAATGCATGTTTCATGATCTAATTCTCTAAAACTCTAAACCGGAAAAGATCCTCAATTTGTAATCTTTTAATAACTCAAGATTAAGTATGGTTTAAGGCTGGGGCCTTATATTTGCTATCAAAGGTCGGTTTAGAAAACTTTAGGGATTAGGAGTTCTTTTGAGACACATGATTAGTCCCTATATCTATTATTTCAGTTAAATCCTTTTTTATAACGTTTTTTCAGGTCAAGTAAACTCGGTTACGAATGGAAGGAAAGGATCTCAAACGACATTCATATCTCTTCCTGATGACATGCTTGCAATAATTATTGCAAAGTCATCTTCTGATGATTGTGAAACTTTTTCTAGCATACAACTCACTTGCAAGCAGTTGTTTGAGATATCAAACACCTCCACTATACCTCGTTATCATCGTGGATCATGGGTTGTTTTTAGACAAATACTATTTTCACAATATTCTCATATTTTCAAGAAAGAAAAATATTATCAAGGTATTTTCAAATATTTTACCTTATCACAAGAATTTGAAGAATATTATGATTTTAGAAATGGTACTGAGGAAGGAGACCCTTGTGCAACCTATTTATATTTGATTTTAAAATATAGTCTCACATCACATACTTATGGTATTTTAAAAGGACCAATAATAGAATGTTTCAGCTCAATTTCGGTCCGACTATTTTATAGAAATTAGGTTTTATCAGATGTTTTGGAATTATATGTCATACATGATTATTTTCCTAAACTATTTTTCTGTGAACACCCATATGACCCATGTTGTACGAGGTGTATTTGGATGGAGGAAGCAAATGATTTTGAAGGATCTCTAAATCATTGTTGTAATTAATGGTACTTCTACCTACATGAGCAAGATGACGAAGAAACTGAGTGGATGACATGATCAAGGTATGATGTTATTCATTTTGGGAATCGTTTAATTTTATCTTATGGTGGTGAAATAAGACATCAAGAATTAAGATGTTTAGATCGTAACAAATTAGGATGAAAATTAAAGGTATAAGGAAACGATTGAGGTTAAAACATTTTAGGGTTATTTTGGAGTTTTATAAAATGGACAACACGCAGACCGTGTGACAACCCGTCGCGTCGGACAAAGCTGCGGGAATCGAACCCACCACAAAAGTGTGACTGGTATTTATCACCTACCACTGGACTACGTGAAGTACCTAGTTATTTTGACTAATTCTTTTTTTAGTTATATGATTTTATGAATAAATAGTAAGTTGATTTTGGGATATTTATGAAAATGATTAACCTATCATGGAGGATATGTGATTAGGTTAATTACTTTTCAATACGAGACTTTAGGAGCAACTGATATTGTATGGAGATAAATGTTCCGATTTAACTTGGAAGACTATGTGACTAAATCCTTCAAATATTTGGGTTTCAATCTTATATTGGTTTAGTTTGAAGAATTTTATGGACAAATTGTTTATCGGATGGTCCTCATTAAACTTTGGGTTTTGTTGGACAAATTTTGGAGATTTAGCATAGATTTTCTTTTTAATCGGTTATCCTTTTCTGAATTATCTGAACTTGTACTAACCTTTCTGGTTTTGGTTTTGGTTAAAGCCTAAAGGCATGGGATGTATATAGTTCTCTTTGGTGGATTAAGTGATTCTATAGAAGTTGATTATAGTGCTCTTAATGTGAACAAGTCTTCCTAAATACTCGTCTTTTGGAAAAAAAAAATATGAGTTTGATTAAGGAATCTAGTAAAAGTTGAAAGTCAACATGATAAGTGATTATGTTTCCTTATAAATAAATTCCTCAATAAAAATTAACATAAACCAAAAATGTTGTCTATTAACTTTTCATACTGGGGAACCCAACACCGTTTAACCCATCATAAGTTTGTGATTTTCTCATTGTTAACTTTCTCCTAAACATGTTTTCTATCACTCTACATCAGAACATGACCCTATGTTTTCTCCTCCATGTCTATATTTTTCTACATGGAATTCTAGTATGGGTTAACTCGGGTGACCTCTGTACTTATCTTTCTTTATTTTAATGTGATTGTTTTACCGACTCTTGTTCTGATGTGGGACTTTCAAAGATGTTTCCAAGCGCAATTTTAAAATTGTGAGGATGCAATTCCCAAAAGGGGGGAAGGATGTAACACCCTAGGTAAATAAAGAATATAACATCTTTATATTTATCCATATTTGTGAATCAAATATTAATATTACTTTAAAGGGGATCCAATGCTCGATGGCGTACCCAATACGCAACAACGAGTTTCTTGAGAATCTTACGTTGCACTCTAATAATTAAATAACATTATTTTAAATGGAAGTTAACATGTAGCCGTTGTATTAGCAGGAATGGTTATAAATAACTAAAAAATTATTATATATGTTTTTAAATATTTTTACATTTATCCAATAAAATATAAAGACTCAAAATACGTAAAGAATTCATTTTTAGGCGTATATGCCCTAGTTTTCACTAAAGGATCACTTATCGCCTTTTGATGGAGAACCATCATTAAATATAGTTTTTTCACTATTATAAATTCTATTGGACCAAATAGAACTCTTCTTAAGAATTGGGACATCAAAATTTACTTTGTGTAAATTTTTGGTATCTTTCTGATAAAGTTCATTTTTTTAATGAATAGTGTAAAATGTTGTATTTTAATTCAAAACCTCTTTTTAATCTAATTTATTTATATTATTATATTATCTTTTGAATTGGTTTTAATGTGAAATTAGAATATATTTTTACCATTAAATCCAATAGTGGTCGTTGGAATTAATTTCACTTTGAAATCAAACTTAAACTAGTGTCAATCTTTTGATACTTATTGTTTTATAAAAACACGCTATTTGCTCTGACAGTAGGAATTAATTATTAAATTAATTAATGTGACTTATATGTTTTGAATTTTGTAAAATTGACTTCATTTTTGAATTTGGAATATGAAATATAGCTTAGGGTGAATTTTTGTGATTTTTCTGAAAAACATCAATTTTTGATGAATAGTGAAACCACTAAGTGGTAATCAAGCAAACTGATTTTTCAGTTAAATGAAAGTTTACCCCTAATGTGTATTGAATTTTTAAAATCCGACATACATGGTTTCCATTAGTATGTAAAATGTGGTTCAATTGGATGAAAATAAATTTTTGGTGAATAGTAACTTTTTTTTCATTAATCGCGATTAGAGGTAATTAGTGTAATTTATGGTAAAAATGATATTATAAAAATATGAAAACACCATGACACTTGTCCTACCCCTATTGGATGAGTCATGTCCGACCAAGACAACCCATTGGTCGATTTAGGGGACCCTATGGAGCCTCTTGGGTGAGATAATGACTTTAATGCCTCTTTTTTAAATAAAGGTGAAAATGACACTAACATAAATTGTTTTACTAAAACAATTTTTAAAATGGGTTATACTAATCGTATTTTTGTCTATAAATACTCTTTGGAAAGATAAAAAGATTTCCTACATCAGTATAGTTTTGTTATAATTTTTAGACATTAAATAAATTAATTTAATTATGAAATCATGATGATGCAAGGATGACCTCATTAATGAACAATTTAAATAAAATGAAACGATAATATAATATCTAAGACCTAAACCTATCCAAAAACTATTGGATGGGAATATATCGAAGACTTATCATCTTATCTTAGAAATATTTCAATGTGGGACCTTATAAATTCGAAACATTTTTGAAAATAAAATAATAGTTTCATGATTTCCAAAAGTGTCCCACCTCTCCTCTTATAAAAGGCCCCCACCTCTACCTCATTTCACACACTCCTCAAGCCTTTGGCTCGGCCATCCCCTGTCCATTTACTCTCTCCACATCCCTCTCCTCATCCTAGAGGATTCCCTTTGGGCATAATCCTTTCAATGGAAGCCTTTGGGCTCAAATCAAAAAGGAGTTACACTTTTAATGGTGATTCATTCTCTCATGTTCATTTGTTTTATTTTTCTTCTCCAACACCCTAAACTCTTTTTATTTACATATTTTGTAACAAAACCAGTATATTAAATATACTAGGATGTTTTTATAAGATTTATTCGAGCTACACTCTCACAAAACTACATCAAATGGTTAAAGAACACACGGTTTCCATGGATGGCGAAATTCTGCCTCCCGAAACGATGATTGTTCAACACTCTTTTAACACCTTCAAAGGTGGCCATTATGATGTAAATATTTTTATATATGGTATATAATATGTTTATTCTTTCTTTAAGCTTCTGTATTTTTCATTTATGGCATACCATTATTGTTTCCATTATGGGTAAACACGATATCTTCATTTTAGGAAGTGTGGACTACCGCCCCCTGAAAGTGATTTGATTCGTTAATACCATATGTGGGATGTGTAATGGATAAAGTTAATGATATTATATATGTAAATATACTGGAATTATAATATACTCTTATATCATTATGATTCCATTCCATAAAATACGAAATAGAAATGGAAGTAGCGTTCATGCATACGTACGACTTACCGTCTCCATGAACGGTGCATTTAATTTCTTACCTCTAAATGTGATGTAATATTATAAATACATGTATATTCTGAATATATATGATATATATGTTATACAAATCATTAATATCATTCTAGATATAATGAACCTTTGACCAAATTTACAACATGTAAGTGTAAGATGTCTATTTTTGACTTAAGAACCAAATACCGACAAAATGAACATTATTAACTTAAATGATTACATGATGTTCATAACATTGTATAAAAGGAATAATGAACTAGAAAAAGGTTCTTAATAAAGTTTAAATTAACTCAAGTTTATTATTCAGGACGTTAAAGAATGATCGAGTCAAGTCGGACCCGAGGTATGGGATCCTACTCCTCTCTTTCTTTTTAAGTACACTCTTTTATGTCATTCCTTCTAAGATCATATTCCTTGTTATTGGGATGTTATTTTATATTAATCTTACTGTAATTTTTATGTTCATGTGAGGATACACCCTATTCTCTCTCATCAATCCATTTTGGAAGTTTTGAGTGGCACCGTTAGGCTGCCGAATTTTCGTAAGAGATCTAACCTCTCTCTTTCTTTTTAAGTACTCTCCTTTACGTCACTTCTTTTAAGCTCCTCTTTTTTATGATGGGGGATGTTATTTTATATTCCTCTTTCTGTAAATTTTATTTTAATGTGATGAGATACCCTATTTTATCTCAGAAATCCATTTTTGGAAGTTTTATGTGGCGCTGTTAGGCTGCCGAGTTTTCGTATGGTATTTTTCATCTCACTTTTATTCTCGTGAGATTTATGCTACATTTTCCACAATTTCCGTTGAGTGGTGTATGTACTGACCATTATATTACTCATTGTGTAATTTTATTTCATTTATGAGTATTTACATCAATGATGTATTGTCCTTCTTTCACGGGGCGTATGTTTCGAAAGATACCCATGTCGGTAAGGGAACCTTTCACCCTCCTCTTTTTAAAAGACTGATTTTGTTATGTCTTTTAATTCACATAATATTATTTTGGGATATGTTCTTCTATATCCTTATTGATGTGAATTTTATGTCCAAGTGATGAGATACTCTCTTTATCTCTCATCAACTATTTTTCTGGATTTTGAAGTGACGTCGTTCGGCTGTATAATTATTGCAAGGGAACTTCTTAACGCAATTTCGATTCTTTGGAATAAACTTGTACACCTTGAATATGTCATTCTATGATTATGTGTGAATGTCCTATGATTTTTTTACACTTAATACCCACTTATATTTTGTGTATTCGTTTGTCATACATAGTTATGTAACTGATTTATCCTTAATCCAAGGATGTCGTCTTTGTATGGGACTTCGTCTCAATCTCCTTTCATTGAGGCATATTTTATTTTATACACAACTTTCCTTTATACGGTTTATAAACCCCTTTGACTTTTATGCTTATTGAAAAGGAATCTTTTTTATACAAAGCGTTTATTAAACGACAAAAGGGAATGTTTTTGTCGTACGTATGCGGCGACAACGACTTCTCCGCCGTCGTGACCGTTATTTGAGTTTCGGCTTCCTCTACAAGCCATAACCTCTTTTTAAAAGAAAAATAAATACCATGTTTTACTTTTCTTTTATTTTGGTATCGAAAATGGATTTCATAATGTTTTTGTATCAATGTGTTGTATTGATATCTTGTGATTGAAAGGTGGTAATGTTATGTTTCCTTTATGCATGTTTTATGTTATATGATTATGTTGAGGTTCTTGGGAATTATTATGAAAATGGGTGGTTCGGTGATAAACTAAGGGCGGGTGAGCTCGATATAGCTCTCCAATGCATTGGGTAACGCGAAGGAGTGAAACGTTAAGGTTTCTCTGAAGATATTTAGGGAATATACTGTGATGGGTATTCCAAATGTAACCAAGAGGGTTACTCCCTACGTAAGAATGTTATGAATGCCTCGAGTTACCTTTATGACTTATTATTTCTATGATTTATTCATTATTTGATAAGGTATATTAAAGTGCCTATTTTTTATGGTTAAAGTGTGATTTCATTCTTATGTATATATGCACTCATGTTTCCTTTCCATGTTTTTATAACCCTTACTGATATTTTTATGCTCTTCCCAAGTTTTTGAAATGTTTTTCACAGGTCAAGGGAAAGGTACATGATGTGATGATAGTGTCAAGGATGTGTCAAGAAATAATCCATGTTTTATTTTCAATATGTTTCTGTTGATGGGAATAATGAATACTGTCTTTTATGTAACCACTTTGTTTAAATGTGGAATTTAATGCAAGTTTCATGATCTTATTCTCTAAAACTCTAATCCTAAAAAGATCCTCAATGTGTAATCTTGTAATAACTCAAGATTAGGTAAGGTTTAAGGTTGGGGCCTTATAATAATTCAGATCTATCATCAATTTCGAGGATCTATATAATAGGGAGAAAATGACCATGAAATGGGAATGAAATCTCTAGGTGAGTCCAGTAAAGGATATCATGGTGTCCCAATATATCAATAGGTAATTTCAACAAAAAAACATATTTCTAACAAATATTATATTATCATAACATATATTTTAATTTAGAAATAACAAGTTTAATATACGTGATTATATGTTTGGTGGGAGTTTTATAGTGATGAAATATTTTGTTGGATGTAGAATAAGTTATATTACTATAACTATGTATCATGTACTCATAATAGTCAATCCAAACTTATTTAAAGGAATCAAATATTTAATTATTGGTGAGATCATTCATGATATTAGAGAATGAAAGTGTAGTCACACTTATCCATGTTACCTTAAAATGTGAAATCTCACATAGATCAAGCTCTTACATTAGAGGTGTATGAATATTTAATGTCACATGAAATTTATCACTCCAAGATTTCTAAAGAATTATGTGATAGACCACTAACTTTTTATAGTATGTAATTTAGTTTTTGATAAAAGTTCCCAACAATATATTCCAATATTTCTATGATCCTCCTTAAAAAAATATATAATAAATTAGGTAATATAATACATATATATTTTATATTGTTTTAAAAATATGTTGTGTAGATACAATGTATAATTACAATAAATATATTAAATAACAATGAAGGAATGCAGATGACAGGAAATGGGATAGCCATTAGTAATAGAGAAACCACCACCATGATATTAGAATTTACTATAGGTATTTTACATCATTCATATCCAATGATGACATTTTCCCCATGGAAGACATGGTGGCTCAAATTAATCAATATTGTTCACCGATTACTCATAAGAATCTAATAGTATAATATAAGCTAATTATTCTTTTAAATTAGGATAAATATATAATCTCATTACCATATTGTAGATAATTAGAAACTAGAAGGATAATTTTTTGGATTTTTGGGATTCTAAAAGGGGTATCATGACTTCTGGTTGTAGTTTCCTAGGTGGGGTAACAGATGTTAAACAATTACTTAATTTATATAATTGACAAAATAAATTATATACATTGAATAATAATAATATCGTTATGATAATATTGAGGTTTATAGTGTATATGGGATTTATTTTATAATTCATTTGAACATTACCCTATAATATCATTATACTAGATATTCTATAAGATGGCTTATAGGTTAAAACCATCATCCTAACCATGGGAATAGAAACAAAATAATGTGAATTGTTAAAAAAACATAGTATATGTATGATAAATACATCAAAATATTACCTTGAATTAGAACATAGGATTATAGTAAATCAAAATGAAGAGAGAAATATCAATTTAAAATAACATAGAAACAAAAAACCATTTAATTTGAAAAATATTGGAAAATTTAATACTATATGATCATATATTTTACATGTTAAAACGATTTTGAAACCCCAATAAATAAATAAAGAGTTCATGGAATTACATAGTAACATATCAAAATATAGTGGAAACAACATAGGTATAGAAACTGAAATATTCATTTTATAAATAACCACTAATTTCCCACAGGGGATCCAAAATCAAAACATGATTCATATATGGGATCAGGAATCATAACCATCTTCTAAAATCAAATCAAACATAAGAACATGTTTCCCATTTTAGATTAAGAATCACTACTCATTCCACCATTCTCTCATGAAATTGAAATATTTTCCAAATTCATTATATTTTAGTATAAATCCAATAATAACATAAATATTAACCACATTGTTTTGATAAAGGATAAAATGTAATCATTACATTATTAATACTTACGGATAAGAATATGTTTTTGATTACATTTTAGGAAATATCACATAAATAACATCATGACCATGTTAATTTATACAAAAATCTAACACTTGAGAGGGAAACATCATAAAATATATTTGTTGGTGGTTTATAAAGAATTACATCATTAAAAATAAAAAAATTAAGATAAAGAGGAAAAAATACAGGGTTAAAACATTTTATTTTAAATGAAATATTTTTCGTGATATTTTGAAATAAATTTTTTGAAAACACACGTTGAAAGGGGTGATAATAAATATTATAATTTAATTTTGGAAAATGAAATTATCAAGATGAATTATATTCGAATTTAATTTTATTTCAATCTATTAAATTTAAAAGTTAGTGGTAATTGAAAATGAATACATGAAATAAAATAAAATTAGGACATAAATGATTATTATTCATAATGTTAAAAATTATTGTGAGGGAACAATATGGATAGAAGATTTGAATAAAAATAAATTTTTTAATATAACTTTAAAAGAGAAAAGTAAAAATAAATATTAAATTAATAAATATAATATATTATTTTGATGATAAAATTAATCCATATAACTTAATGAATTTATTTTGAGTTTCCAAAGTTATATAGATAAAACTTTTTTCATGAATAATGAAATATATCAAAAATGGATTATCTGAAAAATATAAATATTCAAAATTTAAGAGAAATTATAACATAAAAATCCATATGGTTGAATATTTCCAACATTCATGAAATATGTTCATGAATAATAGTTATAACTCAATAAATGAATATTCAGTTAACTAAATCACATTCAAATTGAGGAGCATTAAAATAAAAACCACATCAAAGGGGGAGATTAAAATTTATAATAAATTAAAATTATTAAATTTTAAATAATTATTCAATAACTCAATATTTCATAATAACCCTCACATAATTGAAATTAGGTACATAAAATAAATCTTTCCTTAAAAAGTGTAATTTCAGAAAAAATCCTTACTTTTAGGCTGATTCATTCTAGAAAACCATGAAACATCCTTAATAAATAATTATATTCTTACTAATTTCATATACAAGATCCTTATTAATAATTATAACCTCACAATCACCACATTGATAATTGTTTCTATATATATTTGTGTGTGTGTATATTAGTTATTTTTTACATATTTTCTCTCATTAGGTGTTTATGTTTTTAATTGTGTATACTAGTTTCATTGGAGCAATGATGGTTTTTATTATTCATCAAGGGAAAACATTTTTAAATTCATTAAACTATCTATAAGGAATAGTTATAAACATTTATTATATTATAATTTGTTTTAATTAGTGATATATACATTATCTAAAAAAATTAAATTATCAAGTAAACTTTTTATTGATTTTTGACAATTATGGTGTTTTCTTAGTTAATGAATTAAATTTTGATATAAATCATCCAAAACTAAAATAAATAGTTATTGAAAATTTTATATCATAATTCATAGTTATATAAGTTATAGTAATCAACCATCATACGATTTCATAGCATCATTTATGTTAGTGGCCAAATAGAAACAAACATTAATATACCATAATTAATGGATGATTATGACAAGATTTATTTCATGTATCTATATAAAAGTTTAATAATGGGATTATAGAGTATTTAGTAATGTGATATGTCAAAATTATCAAAATTAATTGAATTAATAATTAATATGAAACAATTATATAGTTTTAATAAACTATTGTTCCTCTATATTATCTTATTTAAGATAATAAATTTTATAATGATTATTTATCATTTATATTAATAGTATGATATTTAATTTATATTAAAATATCATTATTTCATAATAAAAATCATATTTTACTATTAAAACCTTTATTAAATCCATATGTGTAAGGAAATTTATAAAAAAACTCATTAATTTATGGAGGAGGTTGTATAAACATACACATGGTTCATGTTTTCATTTTTCTAAATTGAAAATGAGAATTTAGTTTAATACATGGACCACA
This sequence comes from Viscum album, assembly GCA_963277665.1. Lineage (NCBI taxonomy): Eukaryota > Viridiplantae > Streptophyta > Magnoliopsida > Santalales > Viscaceae > Viscum > Viscum album. The sequence continues at coordinate 92,793,893 of OY728164.1, forward strand.
ATAATTATAATAAATCATAAAACTAATGATAATTTTGTTTTTTATTTTTCATTATGTATTGATATTTGAAAAAAGGGTGATGAAGAATTAATTTGAATGAGAAATAGAGTGTAGGAACATATACCACACAACATAGATTTCCTCCTCTCTAAAGGTTGTTACCCACTATGAGATGAAATTTGAAAAGAAATAGAACCAATTTAAGGTGGATATAAGTTTTCAAGGACGGTGGGGTAGGTTTTGGGTCAAACATAATAAGATAATGTGTGAGGGTAAATAAAGACAAGAGATCCACTTTTATATCCGGAAATGTATGTCATTTTTGAAAATATAATAAAAATTTAAATAATTGGATGTAACTATGGATTCTAGTTTCATTAAAACATGGAAAATAATATTTTATTGAGTACATATTATTTAGAAATACTCATACATTTTATTATCAGATTAGTATTAACTATTTTCAGTAACTCTATTATAAGAAATATTACTTTTACAACATTAACTTTTACCATGGTAACTCATTATAACTAAGGTCACATTTTATCTCTTCATAAAAAATATAATGATCATTATTATATAGTATAGACCTATACATTCTAAAATTTTAAAAAATATGATCCATTACATCTTATGAACTGGTAATATTAAATTCTAATATATAAAATGCATAATAAAAAAATATTGAGAAACATATTTTTTCATTGGTTAAATAATAATTATAGTTTTATAAAATATAAACAATATTTAAAATTGAAAAATTTAAATTCTCAAAAAAATATTTTTTCTTGTAATATATTTTATAAATTTCTATTTTATACTTATATACTATGAGTAGCTTAAATGTCATTTTACTAGTAAAGGTGGTATATTTTACTATTTACTTAGTAATCAATTTTTTAGTAAAAAATATATTTAATATTAATTTAATATTTCCATGATCAGTCAAAAAATCATTTTTTTCAAATGAACATTCTTAAATTTATATATTTTATATTTAATTAAAAAAATATATTATATTAAGAAAATTATTTTTTATAATAAAACAACATTTGGTATATTAAATATTAATTTCCTAATAGATTACTAATTAATAATGTGATAAATAATTATTTGTACAATAAATATATCAAGTAATTATTATATTACAAAAAATAAAGTACACTAAATTTATTAATTTTCTTTCTCATAGAAATTTTTAATCATTAAAATTAAGGGGAAATTAGTACCGTTTAAAATGATTAAAAATACATTTTATATTTTTTCATTAATAAAATTTTATTACATGTTATTATAATACAAATTTAAACTTTCCAGACATTATATAATCCCATTTTTTTATATATGAATCAGATAATATATGGTTGATGTTGTAGGAGGTGGTTTAGCTTGCATATATCTTATGTCAAATATCACATGATTTAACTTATCATTTATAAGGGTTTTCTAAAACCATAATTACAATATTTTTGACGGGGATTGGCCCGTGGAAAATCCTAACTAAGCTACCTCCCTCTTAAGGTATTAAAAAGATGCATCACAAGGATGAATTCGACTTCAAAATAAAATTTCATCCTAGATTATATATTTATTTTTTAATATGGTTATTTCAATGTAAACAAGTAAATTTGTCAACTATATTCTAAAATTAATATCTAATTTTAAATATATATCACCCTTTTTAAATTTTACATATATATACTATGTAAAACAAACTTTATGATATATTCTATATTTAAGGATAAGTTAAAGTTTATACTTAGACAACTATATTCTCCCCCATAAATAAAATTTTAGCTCAAAATTTTTATTATTACATAATAAAAAAGATTTCTATGTGTATATATAAGATGATATAATATTAAATATTATAACGATGTATTAATAATTAAAATTCAATTATAATATGAATAGTCTCAATATTCTATTTCTTTATAACCATTTGAGTCTATTGTGTTTGATGCTTTAGTAGTAAGACTTCTTTTATTTTTCCTTGTGCTTATAGTACGTCTTGTAATGATAGATTATCATAAATTTATTTATGGTATGAAATTTTATTCCCTGCATTAATTATATATAAAACACCAAAATATATCTCTTGTCCCACATGGTACGTCAACATCACCATGATGATGGATAGTCATGTTCAAATGATGAAGTTGATAAAGAAATCATCTCCACTCCATAAGGATTATTTAGATAAATGTTTATACCCTTACGAAAAATTTTGGATTTATCCACGTCCATCATTTTTGTTTTCACCCACATCGTCATATATTATACATTTTTCATAATATTATATATATATATAACCACCCATCTCATTACAAATTTGTTAAAAATATCCTTTTGTTATACACATTATGTAGTACTCCAAATTTAAGGTGACAAGGGGATGGTTTCCCTACAAAAAAACATCTAAGTGGATATTCATGTTACCAAATAGTTCATTCCATATATCAAACTATTTCTAACATAGGTTATGTGGGAATAATTCTCTAAGTCATCAAACCAAGTTCTAAACATACACTAATCCAAGAGGTCACTATGTATCCTCCCATTCTTTCTCATACCCACCATTCCATGCTGTAGTTTCAGAAAAAGTGTGGTGTTATTTTTTATACAAACAATTCCGGGTTCTTTTAGAATAACTATAAAAAATTTATTCTATTATTTGTGTTTGTGCATTGATGGATGAGGAAAATTATGAATTGTAATTATTTTCCACTATTGGAGTGATGTAAATATCTCAATATGGTGGGCAATGACTTTTTTTTCATACCTACTCATTTTATTCAATAAGGAATATTTTTTTTCAAATCAAACAATGAATAGTTAAAATGGATTGTATGTATAGGTAGTTAATACTCTACAAAAATAATGTGAAATCCATATATGAGACCCATATTAACAATTATATATCATAAACTAAGAATATAAAATTAAATCATTAAAAATGTGTATTATTTTAAAAAAAAACTGTACGCTTGCAAAATAATCAATGAAACATAGAGTAGACTGAATAAAGATCCCATATTTTCTATTATAAAGTACAAGACTCAGTTATCACATTTAATCTCATCAGTTGATATTTTATGTGCTCCACCTTGATCCAAAGGGTATGGTGGCCATTCATTCCTATCATCACTATCATACCTTTTAATATGAAAGGATATTTGACAATGTTCATGTATTCTACACCTAATTAATTATATGGTTAATTAATCTTCGGGATGTAATTTTTTATATCTCATCAGTCTAATTAGCCTATTTATTTTATTATACTATTTTTATGCTCATTTACCACCTCTTCTACATTTAAAACATCATCTTGTACCATTGGGGATATTGCCTAATATTTTCTTCCAACAATTTTAACATATCAGTGTTTGAATATTACTTCATTCATTATATTCATTTATTGAAATTTCATGAGTCTCTATTATTCTCATCATGGGTGATTATATGATTTTATCTATGGTTGCATTGTTAATCAAATTTCATGATACTTTATTTGTAGTGACCTTCAAAATTTCTACTATTTCTCCCATTTTTAATTAGTTGAACCTTGATGATTGCACTACATTATTCCCAGCACACATTAATATGTTGGATCCTTATGAATCCTTCATTCAATAAACCCAATAAAGGTTATCATGAGGGATAATAATTTAGCATTATAGTGTATTATCATAATCAATAGAATTAAAGGAGTTCAACATTAAAACCTTTTATGTTTTTACATTATCTATTTATATGGTAATTATATTATTTTCATTATGATTATTTATATTATACATCATGATATATTACCTTAAAATAACTAGGAAATAAATCATTGATAGTGGTTTCTAATTATCACATGGTAAACTAATTCATAACCTAGTATATTGCCTTGTCAAGAGTGTAGTATTAACCCTAATCATAATGCCTCTAGGTTATGATCGGGAAAATTCCCTAATAACCATTTCAGGATGATTACTATTTGGTTCATACATTTTATAGCCACATCCAATTTACATTTTCAAAATAGGGATATATTTCATGGAAAACCACATACTAAATATATAAAAATATTTTTCATATATCATCATATACCTTGACTCATCATTAGGGTTTGTAATAAGGTACTGTAACCCTAATACCAAATGAATCTAGTGTATTCTATAAGAATAACTAATCCTATTATCTGATACTTATTTTGGTGGTCCAAACGAATCATTCCTTTATTTTAGCTCCATCGAATATTTAAAAACATTAAATTACATAATAATCTCATCATAACTATAATTTTTTGGTATAGTTTTTTTATTGATGATAAATTTATGTGACTTATTTGATAATTAATTTGTACATTCCAATATAATTTCATTATAATAAATATTATCTTAGAAAAATAATATGTTAAACCTATCATGATGGACAGAAAAATTGAAACTCAACAAAGGTGTTTGGTAAAACACTTAGTAAGGTAATAATAATCAAATCAACATGTTTCTTAAATTGAGGTCATGTAAAAACATAAAAACATAAATTAGATATAAATTTATTTATAAATTAACATGGAAACGAAATAACCATTAATATTGCATAATAAGAGAACACATAATCCTATATGGTCAAACCAATATCATGCAATTAAAAAATTTAATGAATGAGACCTAAACCACGACCTGGGGTCCGAGAATTGTCACAGATGCTAATAAAGTGGCCCCTAGATAAGCATAAAAACCCAAAACTATGGAATATGCATCACCACCAGTTTCCCATGGTGGATATAGATTTATAAATTTCTTCCTATTGATGATGAGGCACCACAACATTTTTCTTATGGTGGATAATCTTTCACAAACAAATTTTCATTTTTATTTAGATTTAATATTCATTTCACCATTATCTCATGATATCTGGTGATTAATAAACTCATTGGAGAGATATATTTTTCCTAACAATTAGTTAATGATTAACCATATATGTGTTCCACATTAAATCATATAATAATCTCATAATTAACTCATAGGGATAATAATTGTTTAACACTATATTTTTAATTGAATAAAATAAATAGAAAAATTATATCAATCAATTCCAAATTCAATCACCCAATGGAGAAACATCATAAAATATTTAATATGGTGGTTTATAAAGTATTCCTTCATTAAAAATAGATACCTTGTTATTGTAATGGAAATTGATGTCAATGATAAAATAAAATATTTTTTAAGGAATATTATTTTACATATTTAGAAATATCATTATTAAAATCCCATAATGAAATGTGGCATTAAAAAAATTATCCTTTAGATATGATAAATTGTATTATATATATTTCATAAATTAAAAAATATATATATTTATATTAGTGAAAGAAAAATATTTTTGGTAAGTAGAAACATGAACAGGTAACAAAAATCCAATTATGCGATAGAGGTCTAATCATAATAATGTGAATCAATTTTGTGAGCGATAGAAAAAGTATAATATTTTTAATTAAAAATACATTTTTCCAATTTATAAAAATTTTCACCATATAATTTATGAAATCAATTAATTTGGTTATTATTTAAGGTATATGTTCAAGATTCAATGTAACTATGAGAAAGAAGTTTGAGTTCCATAATCCCTTAATAGACTATATAGTTCATCGAGAAAATATATTTTCAAAATGGGATTATATAGTAACAATGAAAATCCACGAGGTAAAAATATATTCCACATAATAATACATATCCACTGAAGGCCCTTAATCCTAGATTTGGTGCTACAAACGCCTTCTTTCAATACACTGATACAATGTGAGATCAAACATTCAATTTTTTAAAATAGTTTCTTATGATAGATATTATGAATCATATATCATCTAAAAAGGATATTAATGAATGTATTACTATATTTGAAATTCATCTACATAAGGAAGATATTTTATGATACATGTGAACATTCCACTATATTCAAACATCCCTAAATCAACTTCTAAACATCCCATTGGTTATAATAATCTTTATAACATAATGAAATAAAATTTAACAAATCAGTAAACTTGAATTCTCTGTAAGGGAAAAGTGATAAACATGTTTTTATGGGATATATTATAATAATATGTGAAAACATAAGCACGTGAGTAATATATATTAAAATGAACAAAAAAACTATATCAAACCGACTAGGAAAACCATTATAAATGGTGTCGAAGTCAATTAAAACATATAACAATGGGTGTTCCAAATCACCATGAGCTGTATAAAATAATATGGACATCAAGATAGAAAAGGGGCACAATATCATGAAAAAAAGGTCATCATGTAAAAAAATACTAATAAAGAAATAACCATTTTTTATGACAAAAACTCCTCAATACAAAGTTATAATAATTATATAGAGAAGGGTAAACTAATTATAAGTCAGTTAGAGTCATCATGAGGATTTAACATATAAAACAACCAACATATATAAAGAATATGTGGATAACATGATCCACTAGTCAATGAAAACATCCATAGTCCATCTAATAATTAACATCCACCCATACATGTGGTGGTAAAATTTTTCATGGATATAGATTTATAAATTTTTTAGATATATAAATTAAATGTATTAGTGTGGTTAAAAAATATTAACATCTATCCAAATATTCAATCATGAACCTGTACCATGTTAACCAAAAAATGATCAGTTAAAAAAACATGTAATTGAAATATTTTCATAGTTCATATCGTAAAATTAATTATAAAATATTTCAAAGGACAGTCGAGAACATGTGAATATTGAAATTTTCGTAATATCATGTAGATATTATTTTTTTTTCAAAATAGTATAGGATGATAATTTTTTGAAAAATATACAAGGATGTGAATTTACATAAAATATGGTATGTATAATCATTTTCCATCATAACACCATGGTGATAACACTATGGGTTTTACTGATCACAAGGTTACATTTTATCATGATGAAATACTACTCTTGGTGTGCCTAAATACACAAGATCCCATGACTATAGGGAATGGGAGGAAATTAAAATATCCCTAAACTAATGATATTTTTCTATCCATGACATGGTAAAATCATGTCTAGATATTAATTTACCGAGAATATTTATCCATTTTCTTAAATTTCTATGATCCCATTTTCTTTAAGTAAATTAATTATACTTTGTGAAATCATTCATTTCCAATAATAATTGCATCCATCCCAAAGATCAAATTTCATAACATGGAATTAAATCTTGAAAACAAGCATCCAATGGTTTTCAAAAAATCATCATTACATTCAAATAAATTAGTTTGATTTCAATTCATAAAAAAATTAATGTATTATCACCTCAAAATTAAACATCAAAATCATATTTAAAATCACACATTTCAATTCAAGATCATTTTCCAAAAATAATACATTAAATCAAGAATCTATTTTCATTGTAATTCAATCAATGAAACCATATAAAATTTAAAAATAAATTATTAATGTCAAAATATAATATTTTTAAATCAATCAAAAGTCTATATAAAATCACAAAAGAAACAACAGTTTCAAATATTGAGAATTTACTTTTGGAAGACCATAAATCAAATCATGATCTCCTAAAAAATAAACAAAAGATCCATAAATGTAGTGAGGTCTCTAATTAGATTAATAGAATCTATGGATCCCAGTTCATCATGAAAATATATATACATTTATCAAAAAAATGAGGATTTATTTTAAAAGAGGATGAAGAGATAATATGGAATAATACCATTTTATCTAAATGAGATTTCAAATTCAGGAGAAAAAAATTGAAAAATTTTGAACTTTCATCCACTATGATTAAAATATGGTAGGGAAATCTCATATTTAATTATCATCTAATATTTTTAGTGATTTTTAAAAAAATTATAGATTAAACAAATTAGTTAAATGAAACTTACATACCTTTTCTTGGAAATGGTGGTGTCATTATAATGTAAGTTGATCTATGGGTAACAAGATGGAACCTGGAATAATTGAAATTCTATTGGAAGTCCAATCACTGGTAGGTGTTCTTGAATGAATCCATGTCCTCATAACTACTAGACTTGATGGCCGATCAACATTGACTCCCTAGAAGGCGGAATTCATATATGAACTCCCCATAGATATCCTCCCATGAATTTTTTAGTTAGATTACTATAGATTATCCAGCTATAAGGCCAAGACAAGCCTTATGCTAGGGCCTTTCACCTAACCCTCATCTACTAAAAAATTTAAAACCAGATTCTAGATCCTTCACTAGGATGAATTCTATTATAACAACAAAAAATTAATAATATAATGGATGATTAATGTATTGTTAAAAGAAAATTAAAATAACTAAAATTTTTTCTTGAAATATTGTGTCATGGTGTTATAAATATCCCCATAATTAAATCATTTTATCCCAAAGAATGCATGTCATATAGAGTCTATTACAAGGATGTGGTCCCACCAATCTTTTATAAAATCCTCACAACACCACATATGTGGAGAATTGGAACTGGGACTTCATAAAAATCGAAAAATGGGTATTATATTTCCATAAATAACAATAATTTTAGAATCAACAATATGAACAAGATAAATGGTAGTGTCGATATCTACATCCACCACAAGGTACATCCAACTCATGAAAATAGATGGTTTAAAAAGATACCACCTGAGTTGTGGTACTTGAAATACATTATGGACTGATGAACTTTATAGTGGGAAATCCAAGTTATATTCCACATTTCCAATCAACTCAATAGATTGAAATGGCATCATATATCTTGGATCTATCTTCCCATTTTTTACAAGATGTTGAGGACACAACTGGGGTTATAAAAAAAATTATGTGTCATTGGAAGAGAAATCTAATGGGATAAAACAATGGTCACCATAAAAATTCTAATGGATTTGTATTATTACCATTATCTAAAGAATAAAATTAATTGTTTCATTATATCATTGAATAAAAATGATTCAAAATGGAAGATTGAATAGTTTCAAAACATCAATGTTGATATTTACATTCCAACCATACAAGGGAGGAAATGGTTCTAAACTGATTTTTGATTAATAACTATTATTGTAGGACAACTCTATCATCCCATAGTTGAAATCCCAATCTACACCAATGTTATGGAAAACATGCACATATCATGTCCTCTAAATTATATAGATCCCATTCTATCGGACCATATACATGTAGATGGAACATCATACTAAAATTTTAAAAGGATATCATTACATCTTATAGGCCTCTGCAAAAAAGGAAAATGATCCCAGAAACCATATTAGAAACTTTAGAATAAAAAATTCATGAAATATATCTCTTTCTTGTATATAAATTCTTCCCAATTACTCAAAATTGGACATATAGTTAATTTGAATAAAGAAAAATTCTTTATTATTTTAGTTGATCAATATCAAAATTGTATTCATTTCCCATGTCTTGAATGTTTCCATAAAAAATAAATCATTTTTTTCACTCCTTGGAGTACTGGACACTATGATTGATGACAATCCCTTATGAAATCTATCCTCATTTTTTATTGTACAACATACAAGTCCATCAATAATAGAATACGCTTAGATGATAGACACCACTCGTAGATGGTATCATTAACATATATGAATATTTAACCCTTAAAACTAACAATAATGAAATTGATATAGAGGAATAATATTTATATATGATGAGAAAAACTGATAACTTTTAAAAACAACCATAGTCGCATAATAATAGACCCCAAATGTAATTTGATAACATGAATCAACAATATTGTATTCTATAAGTGATTATTTTATTACCTGGGATATTATTATCCTACCTGGAGAATCATCAACGAAATATCCCAGACATAAATTTCAATGAAAGAATAATCTATTTAATCCACCCATCACATCCTTTATATATTCAAATATTATTTGACAAGATATAACTCATGATTTTGTGACAATAGTAGAAAGAAAACCATCATCCAAAAAAGAAATTAATCCAACTGATCAAAACATATTTCAAGCTTCATGATTGGTACCATTAATGGGATGTAGCATATAATGAAGGTAAAGTTGATGACAATAACTTACTAACACATTATAACCTTATATTAGAACAAATTAGAAACCTACACATTATGTATCTTAGAAAATGAAATATCTCTTCCAAGGATTTGGTAGAGTCAAAAAATGATTTCAATTAAAAATAAAAATTAACACATTGAAATAATCGTTAAATATAAAATACAATATGAGATTTACTTATTAATGAAAAACAAGGGTTACCAAAGAAGCCAAAATGTTTAAAAAAATCACAACATAATTTCCATATGATACTATGAATAAATATATATATAACATGAAAAGGTATCCTGGTTACTCTAATGTCATAATTGTTTTGACCATCTCATAATCACCAAAAAATTTCAATTTAAAAACCATGTTATCTAAGAACATTAAATTGCAAATATAAATGATAAATTTTATAAATCATTGCATAGGGTAAATGATTTATTTATTGGTATAGAAAATCCCAAAAAAATACAGAAAATTACATTAAGTGATATAAGGGATACCAATCAAAATAACAATTGATTCAATATTTATAAGTGATCCAAAATTCCACCAATGATTTATATCCAATTGGTTCATAAACATAACCAAAACATTAAAGTCAAATCAATTTATGATAATGATAAATTGTAATAAGGGAAGTAATTAACCTTATCTATCTTCATCCTAAGAGTCACAAATGTCTTTATTATATAACTCATGATCCATGTTTAAATATTTCATAATTAATTTATATGGGTAGATATAATGGAATGAGAGGTACGATTATAAAATAATGAAGTCACTGAATATGAAACAATGGTAGTGGCACCTCACACTATCATATCTCTTATATCACTTTCTCCACGATACTCATCCACTGATTTAGGAATCTTCATTCTTTTTATTTATGGAATGAACCCATTTGTTCTTTTAGTGTAATTCAATATAATCCTCTAAAAAAACTATATAGTACAATGTCACAAATAGGTAGAGTCCAATATAAATATTTTCATGGGTCTTGAGATTCCGAAACAGATATAAATATTATGTGCCTCCATGAAATCACACATTCAGTTCCTCCACATAGGAAAAAATGATTCCCCTGACCAGATAATGTAGAATAATTTGTATAAACATACTGGTGAGATCTACCACAACAATTTATTCAATAAGACTCATCCTTCTTCCTCATCCCTTTAAAATGATAACCTAAACGACCACTAGGATAAAGAGGAACTCGAGTCAAGCCAAATATACTAGCTATGAAAATTTACACTAAATGAATCTATCCAGAACATTAGTATATGAGGTGATCTTCAACAACAAAACATGAAATCAAATATCAACTCAGATACCAATTTCAAGCCTATGACATTTCATCATCACATTCTATACCCTAGTATTTGAGGGATTTGAATCCATAGAAAAATTACATGAATACTTATTCATTATTCAATAAAATTTATATAGGTGAAGGACTTCCATCATCATATCCAATAACAATAATTCTAGGTAGAAGTTCATAGTTAAATGTGAATAATAACACTCCACTCTATACTGAAAAGCATCCCTACTAGATCCATTGAATCCCACCACCTTCAACTTGGTCAATATTGATTGAATATGAATCATTTCTCCTTAACAAAATCTAGTCGAACAAAAAAAGTGTTAGTCCCCATTTTTTCAAAAACACTTCTTCATACGAGTGTAAATTTATACCCTTGAATTATGATGGATTTAAAAAGATTAACACTTTTGAATTTTGTCTGGTTTTTTCCCATGAGATTCAATCTCTATTGGATGAATAAGAATAGGTGCTGCAACCTGGAAAATATATTGTCAAACACACACCAACCACTACATGTTTCTAATCAACTATAGGTTTTTTATTTTTTAGATCATCAATTTCTAAGTCTTGAGGTTTTTTCATACATCTCATTAGGGTAATGGAACTGCATAACATACCTATATGAAAATATAATCACCAATGAAATGATATGAGATCATAAATTTTATCAATCACAATTCAAATGTGAATGAATAATATAAAATAAAATATTTGGAAACATTATGATTTAGTTCAAATAACTCCTCATAGAAATTTTTTCACAATATCCATGGTAACATAACGCTTTTTTCAATAAAATATAACATGGAAATCAATCGTAACCAACCCCTTAATTTTTGAAAAAAAAAATCATTCATATGAAGACTTACACAAGTATATATCAGCAATAAAAAAGGACATGACCATTGTTGATTATAATTTGTCACAAACTGACAAAGGTAAGAAAGAAAATGGTTCAATAAAATAATTCAACCTTTCATGAATGGTGTTAAAAATCTGTAATGGTGGTAAACTAGAACATGGGAATCAAAATATTTGGGTAGGAATTATTTCAATAGAAAATGAACATTTCCACACATATAATAATATATATAAATAAATATTTGGTATTCTAATCATTCCCAAAAGAAAATATTCAATGTTATATAAAAAAAATTCTTAAAAAATATATGTCAACTCGAATAATCCCAAAATATATCAAAGATAAAAACCCAAATTCCATATTAAATAGGGTGATCACATGATCCACTGATCTCCTCCAAATCTCAATTTCAATCTAGTAAGATCAACCACCAATATGTGGATCACTTTTTATCCCCAAAACTGAATAATAATGTCTAATAACACCCAAATTAAATGTTAGGGAATGGGAAGTAAATCCTAGAAGGTTCTAGATAAGTACTTTATAATCAATACATGTTAATTAAATAATATGCTCAACTTTAAAAAATCATAGATTGGAAATATTTGCATAGTTTGTATCAAAATATTCCATATTAAATATTTCAATATATAGAATAATATAACTTTTAAAGAACCTTTCGATAAAATTTAGAATATATATGATTTTTCATCAAAATAGTCATGATTAAACATTATTATCCAAACTAGATTCAATAAACATTTAAATAAAACATTAGTAATAATAATAATTTTAAATTATTAAATCGTAGTGATGACTCTGGGGGTTATTACTCATCACAATGTTCTATACACTCTTTTCAAAATATGGATTTGTGTTTCCAGACACTCCGTATATCCTAGTTCTAGGTAGAATTAGTGAATATCCAAAAGAATAAACTCTATTCCATCATGATATTTTTGTTTTGTTATCATTGTAATATTATTTATTGATTTTATTTTACCTATAATTTTTATTCTTCGTCAAAAATACCCATTTTCCCATATGATTCAAGGTAATAAATCAAGAATGTGGTTAATATTCCATTAAATATATAAGAAATAATTTAAAATAATAATTTCAATCATCCCTAAGATTATGTTACAAAACATGTAATTCCAGTTATAAACAATTATAAAATGGTTTACATACCAAACTCATACATTTCAAATAAATACATTTCTTCTATAAAATGATAATACATTTCATGATTATTCAACAGGGAATTAATCTACAAAATAATTATTTAAATAACCTATTATATTTCAATATAATATTATGAAAAGAAAAAATTTTGTGACAAGAAAGTTTAATTGTAATTTCATCGCACACATACCATTGCATCACAAAATCAACTTTCACGGACTCATATAATAAATTTGAATTCAATTCGAAATTAATATCAAATTCATCGTGGTTTTTTTAAATTTATAGGAATTTATAAAAAAATACCCTACATAAAATCATAAAGTAATCAACACCCAATAAGGTATCCATAAATTTTTTTGTCTTATAATGATAGAGGGAGAATCGCAGAATCACAATTAATCAGGTATAAAAGTAAATACATAAACAATATTTGGAATGAATTCCCTTATAGAAGGATAGATATTAGGAAATGTGAATTCATGATCAAATTTACGCTACATTTATTAAAATAGATCTAACAAAATTACCAACACATTGATCCATGTAAAAATTAAAGTCTGAATATATAAAATCATCTCTAGAGAGCATCAATGTGTTTATATTTAAATAGAATTTTGGGAAGGAGTTATACTTATAAACTATAATTTAATAAAATTAGAATTATGATACCCAACTAATATTTCCTTTCCACATTAGTGGAAACATCTAGTCGGTAGAATTCACTAGTTATCCAATGGAGCTAGACATAATTTCATGTCCACATTAAATCAAACTAGTTGATTATTGGACTATGATTGTTGCCTTTTCCCATTTCCCATTCCACCGACTAGTTGGTGGAATCCTACTAGAAGGCTGGTGAAGTTTTAGTAAGAACTCCATACTACATGTATCCCAACTTTAGGTTGGTAGGTATCCGGTAGACTTTTCATCTATTAAATCATGCTACATTCTTAACTATGGAATTTAAACCATCTCTCAAACTAAAAAAAGTTTCAAAACCACATTATCAACACCTCCATAGGACTATGAAAATTAAAAAAACAATAATATAAAATAAAATGAGGTAGAAAATAAAAATTTGAGGTAATGTAAAATTAATATGGATCATACCTAAAAGATTTGGTCAGAAATTTACAAGAATAATAATATTTTTCAAAAACTCATAAAATAGGACATGCAATATCAAATAAAAAATGTATATTATTGAAAAATAGTGGGAATTGGTCGATAATTATCCATTGATCATAATAATTTATATATGTCTAGAATGTTTTATTTTCCTATAAAAATATTAATATCAAAAAATATTTTAAAAAACATGATGATAGGAATGTATACCAATATGAATAATAAAATTTTTATGATCCGTGATGTGAATAAAAAAAATATTGTCCTTCATTTTATGAATAATAAAAAAATCACACATCCGATTATGAAAATTCACAATTCCCATGATTTATTCCTTTTTAAAAAAAATTTGGCTTTAAACTATTAATATGTCAAATTTACATACATCATGTTGTGAACAACAAAAATTTACATGATTCATGTGAAAAAAAATATTCACGCATATCCTCTTTGTCACATAAGGTTTAAATATGGAACAAATTCCTTGGAGGGTAATATAGAAACCCCTATCATCATTTATATTAATGAATGATAGTTAATATCAGATCAATTATATTATTATAAATAAACCATGTGAATAAAATGGGAATAATAAAAAAATTTCAAGCCACACTGCATAAAAAACATGATAATTTGGTACTAAAAAATTAAATTTCTCATAATGACTATTTAAAAAAGAGTACATATTGCTTTATTTAATAATAATTATTTAATGGGAGAATAATCCGTTGAAAATGTAAAGGGAATCACAAAAAATATTTTTTTATTAAAAACTGTTTCATTATATCATGGTAAAGAGATTTGATTTTAATGTCACATCCCATATTTATTTATAAAATGAATATAAAACAACAAAACAAATTTAATAAAAAAAATTAAAATAAAATAACATTTAGTGAAAATGATCATATAAAATAATATAAAATATAAGTTAATAATAAATTATCACTGATAAGAAAACCCTTTAATAAATTTAAAAATTCTTTCACAAAAATACAACGTATTTGAAAGAATAATGATAAAATTGATTAATAATGAATAAATTTGAAATAAAAGGATTCTATAGATATAATATATTCATTTAATAATACGAAAATTATAACATTTGGGATTTGAAATAACATCGATATAGAACAAATGATTTTAAAATATATAAGAATTACGCTTAACAAAATTTAATTTTCATTAAAAAATTGAATCTTTATAGATAGAGAATTTAGTTTGAAGCAATATTTTACAAAAAAAATGTTGAAATATAAAATTATATATTAATAATTTCTAATATATCAATATTTAATGATATAGGTATAATATGAGTTACTATGACCTTTGGAAAATATTTGAGTTCCAAAATCCCCCTAAAATATTGGGTAATATTTTTGTAAAAAAATTAGGAAAGTGAGAAAATGTAATTTAAACTAAATTATCATGATTAAAATGAAAATAATTATATAATATTTTAAATATTAATTATTTTCCCCAATGAAATTAAATTTTTTGAATAACACGAAACTCTTCTCAAAGGAATGAAGGGGAAAACATTTTCCATTTATTCCTACTTACTCAACCGTGCATTATAATCTAGCATAATAAACATAAATATCATTCTAATATATATGATAAATTTAATATATACATACTACCCTTTTTATAAAAAAATTTCACCACATATTACTAACATACATACAAATTATAATTTATATTCATTATCAAGTGTTATAACTTTCAGTTGTTTGGAATGTACAATCATCTAATAAAATGGAACCATTATCACTATATGGGTTCAATTTCATCATTAATAGATTTTTACGTATAGAATAATATTTCTATTCAAAGATCATTTAACTCATTTTTTTAATAGTGGAATGAAGTGAATAGAGATTTTAAAAATTGAAAATGCAAGGAACTAGTTTTGGATGTGTTTAACAATATAATGATGATATATTAATAAATATTTTTTATAATAAAAAAATATTTTATGGACCAAAAATAATATTAAATATATAATTATTAATTTATATTTAAATTATTTTTCACATCCTTATTAATTATGACATAATCATTATTACATCATTTACATATGACATTAAATAAATTAAAATGGTAATATAGGAAAATGATTTGATGAGTAATGGGATTTGAGTAGATAATAGTAATGTGACATATTAAAAATATGAAAAATGTAATTGAAATAATATATTCTAATTCAAACCAATATATGATATATAAATTATGGGTGGTGGTGAAAAATTAAATTAGGCATTCATTGGGGTGTTATTCGCTACACAAAAGTTGAATGATCACATTTCTCAATAAATGGATGGAATGTTGTTATTTAAAAATTGTCTTATAAGAACATTATTTGTGGCATAAAAAACAAATTTATTTTCTAAAATCAATTACTACCACCATAATTGATATACAATGATGAAAAATGAAAAATATCACTTTGTGGTGTGGTAGTCTAAATGCACTTATGATAAAAGTTATTTTGTTCTCATAGCAGATAAAATTGAATAAAAGCCTTTTTCAGAATTAATATAATTACATTTAAATATAATAATTATACTTATTTATTTATATTAACATGTTCATAGTTTATTTAAGACGTGATATATTAAATGAAAAGAGTAAGTGAATATTATAGACACATGGGAGGATTTTGTTTTATCTTAGAACACCCATTGGAAATGAAACCATAACCAAAACTAAACCTAAATATAATTAAAATTAAATGGGAGTGGGTCCTAGGGGGTTAATTCAGATTAGTTTCAAGAGAAAAATTTAAATATAGTTGATTCAAAAGGTGGTGTAAGTGTTACATCTTTATAAGTGAAGGGAATGTTAGTTTTTGAAGTTTCCATTAAATATTCAATAATATATGATACTATTCAAGGGAAAATTGTAAATAATGGAAAAAATTGGAGGCGATGCTTTTTCGGGTCTATATATTCTCATCTACTCATTTGGTAAGAAAATTTTACTATTTGTATATTTTTTTGACTAATTTGGTTAAAAATTTACGATAAAATATGTTTAACATGATAATAATTCTTTTATATTAATTAATATTAAAGAAATAAAATATGATTTGACCTTTTATATAATTAGAAAATTTTTATTTAAATATTTTATATAATTGTATCAAATAAAATGTTTAACATTTTTAAAAGTGATTTTTAAAATAAATGCACATAATGTGTACGGACATATTTTTATGAAAACAATGTAATAACATTTTATTAATTATGTTCAAGAAAATATTATCATCGATATTAATTTTTATAACATAAAATAGTGTATTGATAAAAAATAATGTTTTCATTTCACTAAAATAAATAAAAATAGATTTTGACCTTAAAAACACATTTAGAAGAAATGTGGAAAGCAATTTTCATTAAATAAAATTATAATTTTGTGATTAAAATAATGTCAAAATTATTAATTTTATCAATTAAATTTTTAAAATACAATTTCAAATATATATTTTATTTCATGTTTTTATTATATTCTATCATATGATTACATAATGATATAATCATAAAAATAATAATTATCTCAGAAAACTATAATTACTTACTAATAATAAACCTCTTAAAAAACTGAAAAAATCACACTGAGTGTATTTTTATGTAAGGAACTATTCAACGAATTTTATTTTATGAAATTTATATCCGTAAATTTTTTTTAGATTTACTATATAATACATAATATAATTAATATGGTTATTATTCTGAATAAAATATTCTAATATTAATTCATATTAAATATTTATTATTAAAATTTAATAAAATTTAATAACTTACCATATAATTTTATATTATATAATTTGTTAATAATTTTATTAAAATGTGTTTCGGTTCAATTACATTGGTTTTTTTATGTTATTGATCATGATATCAGTTTTAAAAATTTATATTTCATGGTCACTAAATTCTACTCCAAAAAGTATTTCTTCTTTGAAACATTAATTATCACATAAAAACTAAAATATAGTTTATTATGTCCTTATGATAGTTATAAATACGGTTTTAATATTTTGGTTGAAACCTTTGTAACCTAGTTATATCTATGATAATCACAATTCCCCCCATAATAGATATATCTCAATATGGGATTTTCTTGTTAATAACTTTATCTGAACATCCCTCATAATTTTGTGTCAGGAAAAATAGCGTGGAATTAGTTCTCTACGTGATATCTATGTCATATTATCATTTATAAAACCCCATAGGTTGATATGAAATGTTCTTTTATTATTTCAATGAATAATTAATTTTCTCTAAGTATAGAGAACAAATATATTTTAAAAATAACATTAAATATATTTAAGGAAAGGATATAATATTTCAACAATGCACATTCCAATTATATTAAACATGGAATAAATTATTAAAAAGACTTAATTTTTTTTAAAAAAATCATCATTATATGATTTAATGATATTAAAAACAACATGGATAAACTATAGTTTACATAATATAATTCTAATAATAAATGTACAACAATTTAATTAAGGGTACATATATTATAAGTATTAGGATCTTCAATAAAATTAGTATATGAATTTGAATTAAATTGGCCTCCATGCATTCAAGGACTGATTTTTTCATTGTAAAACCACAAAATAATATGATATATTTATATTTATGTCAATTCAATTTTCTTCAATAGCTTATGATATATGAAACCCCAAGTCTAAATGAAGTGTAATATAGTATAACATTATAAAATATCCATTAAATTGGATGTATGAATATGAATAACAAAAATTTGAAATGTATGCATAATGTTTGTATATAATATAAACATATTTATAAATAATTACTCAATTTTCAGTAATGACAATTTATATTTTGAGAATATTGTTTTACAGAAAATGATTTATTGAGTTGGGATATAGAAATTACAAATAATTTAATCCAATATTATAAAATTTAATTTAGTTAAATAAAATTATATTTGATATTTTCAATTAAAATTTATCTAAGGATGAGTATTATTAAATTTTATGACATTGCATATTATTTAGTGAATAGTAATAATACCATATTTTATGAGAAATATTTTTTTAATATATTTTCAATGGCCATGTTTTATTTTGAATTTTTTAAATTTAAATATATTTTTTAAAAAAATAATTAATTTTTTCCCTTTTAGATCAAAAATATAGTTAAAATTGGTATAAAAAGTCTTTTAGACATGGAAACAAATTTTTTTGAAAACTATTTTAAATAGTATTTTTCAATTTAATATAAAATAAATATATTTATTTCAAGAGATTTAATAATGAAAAATGGATATCATATTTGTAATGAATATTTTTAAATTTTTTATTAATTATATTTAATTTTTATAATTATGAATAATAACTATTGTATATATATTCCTATCTTAATAAAATGGTAAAACTAGTAAATTAATGTCAATATAAATGACGAGGCCACATTTTTTTACCTTAATTATTATTTGATATATTTATTTCTACCATATAATTATAAATTTGTTTTTATGGGACATAATTCAATTTATATGAAATAATAATATTTTAGTCCTTTAAAAAATTATGGTGTCTGTGACGCTCCAATTAGAAAAAGGAAACCCCCAATCCCACTACTAAACAAAACATTGAGAAACATAGATTGGAAAAACCCTCATCAAATTATCATTGAAACATTACTAGGCAATATTTATTATTTACAATCTTCTTTAATATACTATTCCTAGGGTCCTTGTAAAATGATTTAAAAGTGGCCTAGAAAAGAAGATGTAATCATCATACCCAATGTCTTTCAATTTATTTTCTTCAACCTACAATAAATATTAGTTTTCCATTATAAAATAAAGAATTAGTTTTTCTAAATATAAATAATTTTTAATATTATTACGTTTCAAAAAATTTCAACATACTCTCCCTTAGTTGGGAAAGGATATAATCACTCATGTCTACGAGGGAATTATCGCCTCCGTATAGTGATAAAATTCACTCTCTATAACAATATTTCAAGTATGATTACTCTGATAGATTTAATGCTTATACATGATATTTTTGACAAAATTATACTTTTTTAAGGATCATATATTATCTACATTCTTATATTTATATCCATTTAAAATAAATAACGTAGCTCATGTATATGTTTGGACTACGACATCTATTATGAGATGCAATTACAAGTACATTTTCTCATTATAGGGATGCTAATAAATAATTATTTAATTAATTAATTATATTTAGGATTTAATATTTATTTCATAAAAGTGAAATATTATTTACATTCCATTCATTCCACCCATAGAGACATGGAAATATAACTCCTGAGTATGTATAGGCTGCATTCTCTATAAAGTTATGTAATTAATATTTTATGATATATTTATATGAATAATTAAAACATATTACTAGATTAATAAATGCGATATTTACGAAATAATTAATAATCTAGTTATTATGAAACCGTGATAATGTTTCACATACTATTACCATCTAACTAAAAAATGATGCAGTTATGACTAAGAACAATGATTTCAATAAATAATTACTAATAAATGGTTGATAAGATGGTATAAAAAAATAATAATGGTTATGATATATACAAAAATTATTCTTCAAAATATTTATCATATATATATATTTATATTTGAGTTTTAAACATGTATAAATGATGATGAAACATTATGTATGGTATTTAGGTTTTGATTCCATTTTAATGTGGATTGTTTGTGTTGGAATATGCATTTTATTAATTATAATATCCTCATTTTTATACACCACATTATTTTCTTATAAATTTTATATATATATCAATATTCTATTTTATAAAAAATATCTCTTTTGTTATTAAATTTTTTTATAAATTATTGTTAAAACATATAACATTATTTCATCTCTTTTAGACATAAACATGTATTCTTCAATATACATGAATTCTACAAATCTTTTAAAAACATTTTGGACTATTATTAAATGATTTATTTATTTCAATTTTACAAATGTTTTACATTAAAAAAATAAAAATTAATATACTTAACATTTTTCTAATATGGATCTTTTTTTAAAAATAGTGATAAAAACTATTTTTATTGATTATAGAATAAAAATAATATAATACCATTCAAACCTCTCAGAGTATTAAAGATTAACATACATGTTTTCATGCTCCATATCAATAGAAATATATTCTATAATACATTTAAAATATTATTATTTTAAGTAATTTATTTAAAATTAATGATGGTATTTCCAAAATGAAAAATTCCAATTAGCTTTTAATAAAAATTTACCTATGATATCATCCTTTGTGTTAATTTTGATTTACTGGCAATATCATCCAATGATAACATAATTATTTGAATGTTATTTCTTAGGGATATTCCATGATGAGATGATAAATTTTTTATGAAACCTATTTCTTTATAAAGGGATATTCTATGAATATATAATGAATTTTTTCTAATCTATTGCAACACATATGTATGGATTTCATTATGTGACTGGTGGACTGATAGTTATATATTCCACTAATATATTTGTTAAGGATATATATCTCATGAGATGATATTTAATGTAGTTGGGGATGAACCAAATTCCCTAAAGGAATTCATCCAATATTATTGTTTTTAGTGTGAATCTTGACTAACAAAATTATGGAATAAAGAGTGAACATAATACACAAGGATAGTTTTGGAAGTGATCCTTGACTAAGGATATGATTTTAGATTTTAATGTGTATTAAAGAAATTGCCTTATGGTTATGTTATGTTATCATTTCTCATGATTGATTGATAATGATTCTATACACATATAAATTATGTGATTTGTTTTGACAAAGAATTATTCAATTATTTATGAATAATTATCAATGATAGATTCTGTATTATTATTTTATGATAGGATCATATTTTCATACTCAAATTCATATATTATTCCAAGTTATGATTTTTTATTAATATAATTTATGATTACATTTACTAATAATCTTAAATAACCCATTCTTATGTTATGTTCATACATGTTTTAAAGAATTATTAAATTTAATATAACTCTATGATGTGTATTAAGTGTGAAAACAATTTCACAAAACATTGATGATCATTCTTGGAATATGATATTTTTTTCTATTACTGAAATAATATAAAAATATATGGTTTAGTAATGTATTATAATTTTATGTAATGAATATTAATCAAATAATATTAAATTTATTCCTATTAAAATTATTGGTCACTATAGTTAGTATTAGAGCCATTTTTATTTATATTTTTAGATTATGATTAGAGAACCCTGGTGAAAATGATGGCGATAAGCCGAGATATATGATAAAAATATAATGATGTAAATTCACCACATAAATGAATTTTGGTGCATGAAATAATACATGTCTTAAAGAGATTAATTTTAGTTAAAAACCCATACGTTGGTCTTAATTCATTATGAACATACATCAACCATTCTAGATAATTTAATTAAATTTTAAAATAATATACCTGAAAAATATATTGAAAACTATAAAATTTTATAATCCCTACTAATAAACATACCATATATAAATATATTCCTTTTTTGGATGCTTAGAATGTTAATTGTTTATATTATATTCATTGAAGTGTTATCGCTATTTATTCCTATCAAAAATATTATCACTCTAGGTATTTTTTTAATAATATAAGAGATATTTATAATCAGTTATAAATTTTAATGTTACTTTCCTTATTTCTATAGTCTTTATCATTAAAATTAGAATCTACAACAAAATAGTTTTGTGATTTTAAATGTAAAAATACAGTTTCCTTAGATAGATAATGAATTTTTTATATAATACATCAAAATTTAAAAAATTTAAATACTTATAAAATTTTAAATAATTAATTTTGGTTTTCATTGTCAAACATGATATAATTTCATAACGTCATCCAAGTAGGTATTCAAATTGACACAAACATTAACATATCAAGATTAATGGATGATAAAAAATTATTTTAATTTCAATATCTATATATAAATTAAATAATAAGATTTTATAGATTATTTTAGAGATTTATATTAAAATAAGAAAACATAAGAAA
This sequence comes from Viscum album, assembly GCA_963277665.1. Classification (NCBI taxonomy): domain Eukaryota; kingdom Viridiplantae; phylum Streptophyta; class Magnoliopsida; order Santalales; family Viscaceae; genus Viscum; species Viscum album. Next base: position 92,817,514 of record OY728164.1, read on the forward strand.
AGATATAATAGATAATAAACAATTAAAATTCAGGAAAATTTTCATATTTACTTATGATGTTTGGTATAATAATTTTAATAAAAATTTTCTATCATTTATATAATTAATTAGAAAGTAAATTCTTATTTTAATAATCTTATTATATTCATAAACATCATATTTTAATTTTAAAATAATTATTGTAACCATCCATTGATGGTGATTTCTTAAAAAAGAACTCATTTTTTTGTGTGCAGGTTGTTACCTACACATACACATGTTTCATATTTTAATTTTTTCACAATGAAAAACATAAAACATGGTCATTGTTTAGAGAATATTTATAATAACATAAAAAAATAATAATCATAAAAAAATTTCATTTCTAATATTTTTAATAATAATTCTACAAAAATGAGGAAATAAAAATAATTATAATTGAGAATGAGAGTTTAAGAAGTTATGAATCACTTCTTGAATTTTATTTTTCGATATAGAGGTTTGGTATATTAGAGATGGAACTTTGAAATTACCATAAAAAATTTACAAATTAAATGATTTCTTAATAGACGTTTTGATTATTTATTGGTAATATTTATGGGGTTCTGTTATTAGGTGATCTGTGGAGAGGAGTACCCATTTTATAAAGAATATATATATAATTTTCACATATAACAAAACATATCAATAATTGGAAGCCCATATCAAGATATATGACTCTAAAATGTGAGAAATAATTGGTGGGGGATAGATTATTATATCGTTATATCCTCATGCATCTTTTTTCATAGATTTCTTAAAAATGTATGAATCCCTTTACCATGTGATTTATTAGTTTTACCATTTTATATTTTACATCCATAACAAATTTTTACTTAAGAAATCATAATCTATAGGCCTAAAAAATAAATTCAACCTTATTATATAAATTGAAAATTATTATTCTATGCATTAATTTTTTTTCTATACTAGTATAATTTATTTTTAATATAATTAATTTTCAATGTGCTCAATCAATTTGGTTAAAATTACGACTTATTCTTCCAAATATCATATATTGATTTTTAGCCTATAATATTTATTTAAAAATTTTAACATTTATTTAAAAAAAAATTTATTGATGAAAATTATTTCTAAAATTTATTTTTCATATATATATATATACTAATATTTGTTGATTAAAAAGTATTTTTTACCCTTTTCACTTTGTTATGCTATGAAAATCTGAAACATATTTTTTTAATGATAATATATTTCTTTTTTAGATGTTTTGGTTTTACACTGATAATCATATATGAATTTTTTCTTTCTTTCCAGCTAAGTCTAACATTTGTTTTTATTAAGAAACACTAGAATCCATAATATATGAAGACATATTTTCTTATGCATTTTAATCATATTTTATGTTTCATTGAATTTGGATCGCACTGTTTCTTACATTCCGATTCGCTCAAAATTTGTATTTCGAAAGACCACATTTCTATTGGAACGATTATCGTTCTATGATGTAAATGTATAATTTTTTTTGTTTGTTTTCAATCCTATTCGGATGTCCAAGAATCATTCCATGAACGGTATCACATAAATCTAGAAAGAAATAATATTGAAGGTGGCGTCGTTTCTCAGTGTTTGGAAAAATTTTGGGTCCAAAAATTATAATATAGATAAAACTGTTTTTGGAAAAGAGAGTTTCAAACAATATTGAAGGGTGTTTAGAAGATTACAGGTATCGTTAAATTGGGGATACATGAATCAAAATATGGAAAATTCAAGAAGTGTGAACAATACATAAATGTGCGTGGAAGTTGAGGTTGTGTAGAAGAATCTTACATGCCTAGTGCGACGTTAAAAGGGGATTTGTGTTCATGAGGAGAATCTTCATTACACTGAAAAAGATGTATAAAAAACATTCACATAGAGTTATAAAATCTTATAAATAGGTAGCTTTCCCTATTGAAGAATTAATAATTTTCCAATGAAAATCTGGTTGCTCATATGTGTAAAAGATGTGTGCTCTAAAGAATTGAAGATAGTTAGTCTTACTTGTAAGGTGTGCCTTTAGTCTGAAAATACCAAGTGAAAACAATGGTGTGGTTGTGTGAATGATAATATTTTTTATGGAAAGTATGGGTCTAATAAAAGTAATCTATCATGAAAAATCCCAAATCTTGCATACATGATCAGGTATTGTGTGCAACTATAGTGTTACGATTCAGACATGCTTTTGAATATTTGGTGTCTATGATCAGTTCTTTAATGTGCATAAATTCAAGAATTCAGTGCAAGTAGTGTCTCTTTGTGGAAAAAGAAAAATAATTCAATGATAATCTATTTAAGAGATCCTAATGGTAATAAACTAATAAATGCATCTCCATGTTTGTGAGATTCGGGGAGTCTACGGATGTGGTCAGAGGGATGTAGTGGGTTATCCCTGGATAATTGTAAAGGCATTGTTCCTAGAATAGAGTTATTGTGTCAGAAAAATTTTACACCCCAACTAGTGAAGAATATTGTATTTTGCAATAATTGACACACTATCGCCATATGATCCATAGACGTATCCCTTTGTGGTGAACTATATATATGTTTTGTGTGGTCTCTTTGGCTGTAATTTTTAAATTATTGTTCTTATATTTCATATATTTTTATGCATTCCTATCAAAGTGGGAACAAGACCCATCACTTTAATATAAAAAGTTGACACACTAATTCACCTCTCTCTAATCAGGGTGTCCTAGGGTCCTACAATTTCTTGAAATCTGAATCGCTCAATTTTTTTGATCCGATGAGTTTCTTATATTTTAAAAAACTAAATTTCATAGATACCAAATCAAAAAACATTAGTATACAGATTAATTTCTAAATTATAATTTTCTACATTCCATAGATTCATAATCTCATAGAATTTTGAATCCAATTCATGTATCTGATATATGAATTATAGAAAAACAATATTTAATTTACCATATTTATAAGAATTTCATTCTCAATTTTAGTAGATTAAGATTATCAATATTTATCAGATATTATTCTCATAGATCCTTGCATATGATTTTTAAGGAAATAATTTTATATCTTTCTTAATGTTAATCTATTTCATTACTTTTTGGATTCTTACTTTCATAATATTATATATTTCTGAAAATATAATGTTACTTGTGATAGTTTTTTTAATCTAAATAGTTTCATTTTTTTAATTAAAATATCAACATTACCAATGGAACCTATGTATGTTCATACAAAATTTTAGAATAACTATGACCGTTGGAGTAAAATTCAATTATTGGAGATCTCATATATAAATACCTATTCATTTAGATGATCTAAAATCTTTTAGATTTTGGGACACTTGAGAACTCTTCCAAAAATCTACTATGTGTGAATGATCAGAAGAAATTATGTTGTAAACAACATGTTCAACATAATTAATATCTTCCACAAGCATTATTATATGTAGTTTCATTCCAATTATTATTTATTAAGATCAAGGGATTATAATGGTATGAGAACAGATGTTATAATTACTTACATAATCAAGGGATTCAAATTTGAAGAAATATAGAGGTACTGATCACCTTATAAATCATGGCCTTATAGGGATAACAATACAGATACCAATCCTCTTATTGAGGAGTTACCTAGTTGTGGATAAGATGTATATTCTTGATATTATAAATCATTCCACCATTATCTAAACATTTTTGGATACCCTACTCTTTGGGTTATAAGATTTTTTATTCTTTGCGTGTAATTTTATTTCCACTACATTTTTTTATAAATAGAAACTGTAAATTTCATAGACTTTCCAATTTATTGTATCTCTAATATAATATTATATAAACAATAAGGTAGAAACGTATTTAAGTATAGCTATGTGATTAGTACATTATAAAATCTTCGTATTCAGACTTTGTGTCTTTCTGATCTCTTTATTAATGATATTATAGGGATTTGTGAATGTTATTTGTTTAACATTCTTAAAAAAGTTTCTATAATAGTAACAATGAATATTTTTTAGATACAATTCACCCAATTGTAATTGAGAATCTACATACATATTTATATCCCATAATATTGGTATCATACTAATTCCATTAGTAAAAATCGTATATTAAATTATTAACCTAAATTAAACAATTTTTAAAAAATGTGAAAAATTTATCTTAAGCATCTTTTTCCATGATAAATCAAAAAAATGGTTTTATTTTTTCAAATTATATTTCTAAAATTTAAATTATTAATTTTTAAATATTAAAATAAAATACTTTGAAAAACTATTTTTATTGGAAAATCTTTTGGTATATTAACTATCACTTATAATATATATTACAAGTTTGTGTAGAATTGATCCCTTTTAGCCCTGAGTTTTTGGTTATTTTAATACTGTACAACTAAATACAAGGAATATAATCCCAAAGGACAAATGTTTTACTAATTTTTGTAAACATGATAAAATTTAAATATCAAAAAACTTTTTAAAAAATAAAATATAATACATAGTGAACGTAAATATTCTATATCCCTATACTCATTTAATGATTCATTATTCATATCAAGGGGGAGAATAAAATAATTATGCAATCAAATTCTCACTATGGGTTGAATATAATTCAATATAATTTGAGTAAATTTGTTACATTCAATATGGGAAGATAAATAATTGCAAACATAATCCATTTAATCAATAACATTAAAAAGGTATACAAGGATAATATTATTGCAATTATATCATGGATAATAATAAAACAAATATCATTGAGGAAATTCATAATAATGTAGATCGGGAAATCATACATCATGATATCTATACCAGTAAGACCATACTCTGAGAAGGACTAATTGATGTTCTTGTATATACTAAAAACCCATTTAATTTAGCTAACAAATTTGTATCATGAGTCTTACGGATGCATCAATGAGTAATAAAAAACCAACTTTCACCTCTATCTTTATGTCCACATTGTTATTCATATATTTAAATGTAAATTAAATTCATAGAAAATATTACTTTTTAGTAAATATCAAAATGTATTAAAGAATACATATTTATCAACAATTTACATAGTAAATCAGGTATAATACATAGTAAAACATTTTATGAATAACAAATAATGTTTTAGAAATAATTATCTCTTTGATAAATATAATATGAATATAAAATATCAATATAATTTCTATATATCACAAGAAAATTGAAATTTCTAAAGAACAAAACGACCCAAAAATTAGAATGAGATCAAAGATGACCATTGGTTAATCAAACATATAATTTTTGTTATAAAATGTTGTTATTTTGAAAAGAAAATGAAAATTGATGCAAATTAATAAAATTATATATTATTAAAGGAGGATCTATGTAAATTTTTTGGAAACATAGAAAATAAGAAAAATATCATAAAATGTTTAATGTAGTTTACATGTATATAAATGTCATATTCATAAAAACCAATACATTTAGCTTTTTATAAAGAACGTAAAAAATTAACATTTCATAAATAATTTTAAATATTCCATTCATTACTTTTAAACATTAAAGGAAAAAAAATTTCCATACTCAATAATTTTATTAATTAGATGGAATTTTGTAAAATAATTTTTAAAAATATAGACATATAAGAAAAATAAAACTAATCCAAAAGATAAAAACGATCATATATTATTTTAAACATTCTACATGAAAGATTAAACCATAAATGAAACATTAATAAACACTAATAAATGTATATTAATTTTAAATACCTCTTAATGGAATTTTTTTACATCACATAAATATAATAATGTGAAAAATACAAAATATGTTTCAATGTAGTGGACATTTAGATGCACTCCCATATAAATACCATATCATTGAAGTGGGAATTAGTCAATGAAGTGATTATGTGTGAAAAACATAAATTGATATAAAATAAGATGAAATAAAAATTAATAAATCTATATTTCTTTTCATGGATAATCATAGGATGACATAGCCAACGAGGTATACATTTATTATAATATATAGAAACTAAGTTAAGAAACCTATTTCTATAGGTATGAATAATCACATACATACTTTATATTTCTGTCTAATATTAATATGTTAATTATTGAAATGATTGAAAAACATTCATGTTAATTATTCCTTTTATTTTATTTATTATCATTTTATATTTATTTTCATAACTAATTATGTCTATATCGAACGTTTTGAAAATATATAGATCATATATACAAAATAAATTTGTAGGTTGACTATGGTCAATGAGGTCATTATTTCTTAATATCAATAAAAATAATAATGATATAAATATAAGTTTTTATAAAAAATTTAATTTTTAATTCAATCATCAAATATGGTTATGAATAAATGAACTAAAATTATATCATGAGGTCAATAATCTCTATGCACACATGATTTATATTTCCATTTACAATGATCTTCATGAAAATTTATTAAATATTGTTTAATCATGAAATAATGTTAAATTTAATATAATTATCATATTATTTCATTAAATAATCTATTATATAAAAGTCATGTGATGTGGTTATGAAAAATGACCCAAACTACTTCAAGGAGGTGGTAATCCACATATACGCATGTATAATGTTTTCATTTGTAAATGAATTGAACGAAGAGTAATTATATGGTATATTATCTTAATATAATTATATATATTTCATTAATATCATATATACACATATTTGAAATCCATTTTTAAAAGGAACCATCAACAATGGTGATGGGAAGATAAATACATTGGTTTTCTATGGGTTAGTTCTCCATACACATGAATAAATTCTTAGTTTCCCATAAGATAGAAGAAGTTAGAGGTTTAGGTTGTTACATTTACAAAATTAAATATTAGTATATGAGATATATAAATTTTATTATATCATCATGGTTGAATAATATATTAATGATGTGGAAGAATAAATAATTTTAAAATGTGTAGTTAAGAACGATACATCTTCCTTGGACTATGAAAATTGGTTTACACAAAAAAATCCTTTGAGGGATTTATAATAAAAATGATCCTTGGAAAAGGAAAGGAATATATATACTAAATTTAGGTATGTTTTTAAGGAACCAAATTAATTTTTTAGTGTGATGAAAATTGGAGATTATGTGTCCTTTTATAAGTGAGAGGTGGAATCTTATTATTTTCGTAAAATTTTAATTTAATAAAAACTATTTTTAATGAAAAAATTACTTAAACATATATAATTTACAATAGGATAATTATGGGATTAAATAATATCATCCACTAAATTTTTTACACATCTATAATAGGTTTTTACACATATCCCATTATTGTAACACTTATTGACCCTTTTATACAATTATTATGGTAATGATTGTTGTACTCATTAGGTGTTATCAAAGATTCTATAAAATAAAAATTGGAAAATAAATGTATAATTGAAGATATTTTCAACCATATCTCAATTACATTGTTGAAGTAAGTATGATTAGTTCTTTTTAATCACTTATAAATATTATTTATTATAAAATATAATTAATGGTATTAAGGAATAATTCATTTAATATGAATTTTAAAACAACATAAAAATGAAATGAGAATATAATCATTCAAAAATAACAAAAAATTTATATATATCTGTATATATTTGAGGAAAAGGTAAATAAGGAATTTATATTTATTTTATATTTTTTAAAATTATTTATTATATTTTTCTATTAATTGAATATATCATCTATTAACATTAAATAAGAATTTATGGTAATTATTTAATAACGAAACTATATAAAAAAATTACAGTGAAGAAAAATTTAACATTCAGATGAAAATTTGTACGTGAAAATTTGTTGTTTTTATCCCTATAGAAATATTAATGTTAGTAAATGAAATAACGTAACATTTTTTATTTATCCTTTACATAAATATTATAAGACTCAAAATGAAGGATTGATGGAACAATGTGCCCATATATTATATAAAGGGATTTAATTGGATAATCTTAACTAATAATATAGATAAATACAAGTGTTTTAATAAATTTCTTATCCTCTCCGTATAATATATAACCCTAATTACCAAATGTACCCTTTTACATTTATGATAAATGATTAGTAGTTTAGAATATTCATTTTGAAAAAACATTGGGGAGAATATATTAAAAATTACTAACTCTTATACTTCAAAATATGGAATCCACATTACAACATTTAATGTCTTTAATTATATTAAATTTAATTTCATAATTTACTACTAAATTTGATGGGAAAATATTTTAATTAAAAAATATATTTTATGTATAAAATTATTTTTATACTAAGATCAAGTATAATTTATATTAAAAAGTAATTAATTAAATTATAAATAAATAATATAGAATAATATTAATTTATGATAAATTCATAATATTGTGGGGGGTGTTCAATAAAAACAAATAAATGTTATTGAAAATTTGAATTTTTTATTATTTAGTTAAAAATAAATATTTTTAAAAAAAATAAAATATTTTACCATAATTATCTTATTTATATTTATTTAAATTAATATTAATTATATAAATTAAATTTTTAAATTTTTGAAGAAATTAATTATAATTACCACACACAAAATGAAAAATGAAATAATTTTTTTAAGAAAATGAATTTCTGAGGTATAAAATGATTTTATCAAAAATAATATATATATTAATTATCAATAAATATTTTTTATTAAATATTTTTTTTATTTTTTTATTATATGGTTAATTATATTAATATAATTTAATTCAACATTTAGGTTAAAATAGTCATATTTAGACAAGAAAATTTAATGGTTTTTTAAAATCTGGAGTCCCATATCATATATGCTAGCAAACATAGTGTTATTATTATATATATGTATTTTATATTCTCCCACATCAATAAATTAAATCCATAAAATTTTAATTTTTTTGTTAATCAAGGGTTTGACATTTTATTTTTACTTCGTAAAAAACCCACATCATAAAATTATTAATAACTATTTCTCTAAAAGAAGTAAATATGATATATAAAGGTTGTTTAGAATAAAAAAAACCATGTTTATAGTTAGGATAACAATACTAGGATATAAAAATATTATAGTGGTGGAGAAAACTAATTTCAATGTTCTAAAATAGCGAGATAGAGAACATGAGTAGAATAAAGTTAACAACCACATAGTCATAAACATTTTATAGTGTAAAAGACCATTGAATAATAGAAAATGAAGCTGAATATATATCATTTATATTTAAAGATACATTTAAAAACATTTTGGGATTATTTTAATATCATGTTATTAGACATAAGAAAATATATTTACATGTTAAATTTCTATTTCATAATTAAAATTTGATCCTTTGGTTTTGTGTAAATAAATATCCATATAATTTCTTACTTTAAAAAATTAATATAAAAAATGAAATTCATTTTCCTGATGAACACAAATAATTTTCTATTAAATCATATAATCAATAAAATAATTAATTTCTTTTCAATTAGTTGATATATATTTACCGAAACAGAAATAGTTAGTAAAAGTTATCTAATAAAATAAATTAATCTGGAAAACATCAACAATAAAACTCAATGTTAATATACTACTATTTTACAACTATATATCATGAAAAACCATACAAAATACATCTAACAAAATTCATTCATCAAAAATTTTAAACTAAGTTCACTAAATTAAAAAATTCAACTCAACATTAATCCACCAATCATTATAATGTAACTCTTAATGTCAGAGACCCAATATTTAAATAAATTAATTTCTAAAATATTAAAAGATTATTTCGTCCAAAATTACATATACCCTTATTCCTTAAATAAATTAAAATATTATCAAATATATTCCTTGAATCTGAAAATAAAATAAAAACAACATAAATTTCTTTTTCATTAAATCATTAATCAATTTCAAACTAATTAATAATATTTTATTTATTCCATCAATTTTAAACATTTATTATTCCAACAAAAAATTATTAATTAGACATCAGTCAAAATTTAATTTTTATCTTTCCAAAAAACATGTGTTTTCAATATTATATCATTTTATATTTAAATATATTTTCTATTTTATCACCACTATTAAACATGTGATTTCAAATCCTTAATAAATACTTTTTCAGAATAATACTTATATGTTTCATGATTCTGATTAAAAAAATATCACTTCAATAACAATTCTAATACATAAATATCAAATTTTAATACATAAACACTTCAATACTTCCGCATAAATTGTTTTCATAGGCTAATTACATCATTTGGTTTAGTATTTTAGACTTAAATTAGAGCACTAGTACAAATAATTAACATGTTATCCATATATATGATATTGAAATCCCCAAAAACTTCTTGTAATATCTCCTCAATTTCAATATATAGAACATATTTACATTACATTGAGACAATCACTAAAATGTATATTTCCACATTTATAACATGAAAAAAATTGATACTTCATTCCTTTATATTTTCCACTGTATAATCTCTCAAAAAACACTATCATTCTGTTCTTTGGTGAGTCTGATTGTTAGTTATGGATTTATTTGTCATTCATATATCAGGATAACTAATTTGGAATAATCAAAATATAATTATATACAATCATCATCTATTTTGGTTTTCAATAATCACTGTATTTTCTAACACTATTTGTTTTAACAACATTCCACATGGTTACATCCATTGAATAAAAAAAATTCAACGCATGGTGAAAAAATCTTAGTGGGAAACCACAAAATAAATTATTGGATATCATAATTACAACACCTGATTTTCAATCATCAATACCGTAGTCTTAATATAAGACATTAATTTTCATCATTTATTATAATAAATATAAATGGTTTCTATATTAAATATTAATTAGCTAATGAATTTTTCTTAGGAGTTTCATGATATTTTCACATTTTGTGAAAAATCATCATGAACTATAGTGGTGACCAATATTTACAGGAACAAAACTTTTGAAGGATATAATCCCAAGTTCAATAATTTCCAAAACCACATCCACGTGTTTTATATGAACAAGATGTATTTTTAGGAATTGAATGTAATATCTACCGGTCCAAAACATTATGATGTTATTGTATAATTTTATATGCCCTTCAATTATATCTTACCGTTATGTCCTATAATATTTTTTCCAAAATAATTTTCATACGGATTATTCTAAGTTACCTCAGATATCAAAAATAAAGACGCTGACCCTAGTATCAAGTACTAGATAGTCACTTTATTATATTTACATATATACAAGGTATGATTTCCCAAAGTAATAAAAAAAAATTGTAGTCTTGTTAAACTAAATACATACTCCAATATGACATTACATTTGATATCATAAAATATAATATATATTGATATCAAAAATTATTCATTCTAAAACTCATTTAATAATTGAATCAACATAAATATATGAAAGGAAATGAAATATTGGTGAGATAAAATATTTATCAAGGGTTTTGTGAAGTTGAGTATATCATGAGAAAACTATGTATATTAAATTTTCTATAATAAATAACTTAAAAAGACATTCCATTTATGAAATAACATGATCACACAATGCATCAAAGTATAATAACAATTTAGTGATATCATAGATAACAATAATGGAATTATTAAGGAAAAAAATACAAAATATTGGATTTCATGATCTAAAAAATCATGAAATCTATACATTCAAGACCATACACCAAAAAATTTTAATCGATGTGTATACAATAAAAAAAATTTAATTAGGACAACTAGTTTGTCTTATGAGAATTGTTTATGCATCCAGAGGATAACTATTAAATTTTTTTTCAATAATTTCATGTGCATTTAATTACACATATATTGAATAATAATTTATATTCCTAACCAATATATCTAATCAAGAAGAATTTATGTTTAGTAAAAAATACACATTTATCAATATTTTCAGTAGAGAATCAAACCACATTCATAGTAAGACATTGTATGATAAAATGGTATACAACATAGGAAATAATATTATATAGAATAAAAATAATGTGGATATTTTTTATAAATATAATGTACAATGAACACAATTAAGTGAATGTTTAATAATAATAATAATAATAATAACAAAATTAATATGGGAAAATATATAATATTATATTTATAGAAAATATTGTTTAAAAAACCATCTGTTTTATTAAACATAACAAGTATAGATGTAAAATAATATATTAATTCATCAGTAATGTGTTTTTTTAATAAAATTGAATATTTTAGATGAAGGAATATATTGAAAAATTGTTATAGCGTTATGTATGTCTGTTGAAACTGTATAAATTAAAAAAATTAAAATTTCCACTATATAATGAAATTAAAAAATGAACCTTTATAAAAATATTATAATGACTCTGTCAAAATATTTTAAAAAATAATGTATAATTTAAAATTTCTATGATAAATCATTTTAGAAATAAAGTATAATTTTGGAAAACAATTTTGAAAAATATGAACATGGAGGAATAATATAACTAATCAAGAAGAGAAATATTATCATATTTTCTTCGAAACGTCACTCTTGAAATAGTAAACCAGAAATGAAAAACTTATAACCATAGATATATTTATATTCATTTTAAATAAATTTATGATGTAGTATATACACCATTTAAAATTTATTAGCTGCATGATATAAAATATGTCATAATAGAGGTGTAATTGAGATGAAATCCATTACAAATATCATAACATTGAATTGAGAATAAATCAATGAAGTGACTCTATGTATAAATACAAATCAATACAAGAAATGTGAAAATATAAAATTATAAAATTATAGATTATTTATCACATAATCATGGGATAACAACATCGATTGAGATTATGTATAACCAAATGAATTGAAAATTAGTTAAGAAACCCCTTACTTCAGGTCTGAATCATCTATTATGTTGTTTATATTCTAGAATAAAAAAATATTTTAATTATTAAATTGCATGAAAAAAATTTCATGTTTATTATTACTTTTATTTTATTTGTTATCTTGTTATGTGTAATTAAATAATCTAATAATTTATGATTTGATGTTTTGATTATGGTAGGCCAATATATCAGAAATGTCATCGATATGTTGGTTATGATCAATGATTTAGTTATTTCATCATCTCTTTAATGATAATTATCATATAATTATCATTTATAAGTATTAATTAAATGTTAAAACATACCATTAAATCTAGTTATAAAAAATGACCATTGTTACAATCATCAAAGTGATAAGCCAACTGTATGTGTGATTAATGTTTCCATTTTTTAAAAATCATGATAGAATTAATAGAAGTATAATTTTATCATTACATGATTATAATTAAAACATAAATATAATATTTTTTTCGTAGAAATATATTTTTTAGTCATGTGATCGGTTTTTGAATGTTGTGTTACATCAATTTGTAGAGGTGAAAATAAACAAAAACACATGAACAACACAATTATATATAAATAAATAGAAATACAAGTAATTAATTGATATATTATATTTCTATAATGATAAATATTTCATGTAAATAATATATATGTATATTAAATACAAGATTAAAATCATCTGTGATTAGCTGATGAAAAAAAATTAAATCGATTCATGAGGTGATAGTCTTTAATACACACATAAGATAGTTTCATTTCCCATTTAATGTATTTGGATAGGGATTTACTTAATTGAAATAAAATAATAAAATAGTTCAATATGTAATATATCTTTCTTTCATACAAGTGTGGTTGAATAATATTTTAAGGTGTCGGAAGAAGAAATAAAACAAAAATATTGGTTAAGAATAATAGATCTTATTCAAACTACCTCTTTAGGTATAAAACAATATCATTTCTATAAGGATTTTATAATAAAATAAGTTCTTATATAGTGTGTAAATGGAATAAATTAAAAGATTGTTTATGGTTTTAATTGATTTAAAATCCTATTTAATTTTTATTAATAGAGGAATGAAAATGCATTATTATAAGTGAGGGGAGGATCACTTTTGGAATTTCTTAAAATATTAATTTAACAAAAATTAATATTCATTGAAAAAATAATCCAAAATTATATAATTATATGGTTGGATGTTTATGGTTGTAAATAAAATCATCCAATAAAACATAAACCAATTTAGATTAGTTTTTTATCCTTAAATATTTATTTCAAACCCTGCTAACACTTATTGAGAAATATAATCGTAACATTGATTTTACTCATCAGGGGTAATGATACATAAAATAAAATGAAAATTATCCTAGTAAGAGAATATGGTTGATATTTTAGGACATATAACATCCAAATCAATTCAAATGCAATACATTCACACATCATTAAGATTTTTTTTCTCTAAATTATTATTCAAACAAAATTTATAATTCAATTTATATTAATTTTTTATTTTAAGAACAATTATTTTTTTACTAATTGAATAAAACTACAAGTTCATTGTTTTATAATTTAAATTAATTATTTCATTAATAAAACATATAAATAAATTAAAATGATGAACCATCATAAAATAACATCTAAAATGATATCTTATCTTATTCCCCCTATCCCAAGAAACATTATTGACATCCAAAGGCCAACACCAAGAACATAAGAATCAATAAATAATCATTGGTAATGATTTTTCATTATAAATATTGTACAAATAATATAAACTATATAAATATCATCAGATATATATATCAATATAATAATTAAATGTATGATAAGATGATAAAAAACTATAAATGAATCAAAGCATCCAAAAGATGTATCTTAGTAGTCCACGACCACCCACCATGTCCAAAGTCACCCACCATTGTCCACCCTAATTAAAACCCAAAACGGTTGATGAGGGAATGATCAAATTTTATAAGAGCATATAGGGATTAAAACCCCAAAATAGTATATGTAGGGTTCGAGATAAAGAGTCTAGTAGGATTTCAAAAAATATTATGTTTATCTACTTTACATGGTAATTAAAATATTATAAAAGAGAAATAAAAAGGGAGTATGATGATTGTTTAAAAATTAGGTTAATAAAAATTTAGAAAAATATTTATCAATCTAACCCTGTAAAACATGTCAATATATTATTTGAAACCCCAATATTTACCTAAAAATCCTTGAAAACCAATTCACAATCTAAATAATGATAATCTAAAAAATGTGATATTTTGAACCAGGTATAAAAAACATCATAAGATTCAATACTATGGATTTTTTTGTGGATAATGATAATAAATTCATTAATAAAGCAATGCATCTCTAGTTTGATGTGGTGTAAATAAATACTATCAGGTATCGATTATCAACTATATGGATGTCATAGGTATATCCTATGTTCAATAATGAGTCCACCTTAGAATATTTAATGTTATTAAAACATGACAAATAGCCTAGACTATATTTTGACTCATCGGCCTCAAGAAAAATAGTTCCATACACACCGACTTTCCTTATAGCACATTTATTGCTTCATCCATTAATGATCTCTATAAATCCACTAGGTGATGTATGAGTAAATTTATGAAAACTAAAGATAGGTCATTCGATCTAACAATCTAGGTTTCCAAGACTGGTCAAAAGTGGTGAGTGAGATAAACATTTTATGAATATCTTATGAGGATCCTTAACAATATCAATCCTGGGAACACACCATCAAGTCAAATCTCACCCTCACCTGCATGCTCCAAAATTTTGAACTATCCCTTTTCCAACAACAAACAATTGGTTGTAAAAGAGTGAAAAATGTTATATTAGGAGATTATTACGAGAGATGATCATCATAAAGATCCATCCAGGCTAGAAGTAATCTTCAATTTAGTTCAAAATATTTTAAATAATTCAAAATTACTATGTTTAATCATACCTACTTCTTTTCACAAATAATAATCAAAATTAAAAATGATACTTTAAAACTATAATTTGTTTCAATGAAACCCTAAATCATTCAATGGATGTTTTATAATTTCTGAATGTTTTATTTTTATTTCAAAACATGGATTTAAACCTTCTTTCAATGCGGATAAAACATTTATTTTAAATATCCCAATATTAACCTATTTAAAACCAATGTAAAATAATTATAAGGTAGATCATGTCCATTTAAAAAAATCTTGATTTTAAAACTATTTAAAAAAAACATTTCAAATCATTTCATCTATATCATATAATTTCATTTTATAAGTAAATTCGTAATCCAAAGTCCTCTATTACACTAGAACATTTTTTATAAGTTCATTTTAAATGGATCAAAACAAATATGGAATTAAACAACTCAGAAATAGGTGAACATGATATTGATTATATCTATTAAAATAATTAAATGTTTAATTCAATTGAAAATTGGTCAGAGATGAATTTATAATTAAATTATAGTATGACATTAATATAATATAGGCTAAAAAATAAGAAACCCACATTAATGAGTTTATCTAAAAAATATGAATTACCAAATAAGGGAAAATTATTGAAACACCTACTAAAAATATATGAAATCTATCCACAATAAATATGAGATGTGCTTCCTCTGATGGTTATCACCAGATTAATAAAGGGACATTTGGATAGAAGAGAGAATATTTCATATAACCATAATCATATATCAATAATAAATGGGACAAGGAAACATAAATCCAACATATCATCTAGAAATAAATTTTCAATAGAATATAGGATATACATTATCATGAAGAACATAAATCACTAGAAGAGGATCACTGCTTCGATCGACACTTCAATCCATTAAGATATGAGGTTTGAAGATCCAAAAAGGATCTAGATTTCTCCAAAAATGAAAAAGACCATATTTAGGTTTGGTTTCATGGTTTTAATGATTAAATAGTTTGTGTTTTCAATTATAATTATGATTTTAAAGGTTCTAATTACAGTTTTCATAGTTTCCATGGTCAGGTAGAATAGTTAGTACTAACCACGCACTTCACCATGTACCCCAAACAACTCCCCTATATGTTTATCCGAATTTTTCATCATGGTAATTTTAATAATGTTAAAACTATGTGACTTTTATTTTTACTTGTTTCATGGTTTTTATAGTTATGTGAAAATCATACAAACATGATGCACAATCCTAGAAACCATAAGAAAAGTATGAAAAAAGATGACAAACTCATGAATATATTTAATCATTAGATACTCAAATCAATGGGTCAAAACACTTTCAAAAAGTTAACAATATTTTATATCATCCACACAATATGTGATTATTCCATTAGAAATGTTATATTTAAAGGATAGAACATTATGAGAAATGATGAACTCCATCACTCATCTTTTGAGGTGAACAATCTAGGGTATAGAAGATAGAATCGCCCAAAGGCTAACAATAAACACATAATTCCATGGTCAACACATAACCCCAACCCATATTATTACTAGATATCTATAATAGGGTTTTAACCATTTAAATATTCATCAAAATGGTGTAACATATGAAAATAATATGTTTTACATCCATATAAGATACATTAACCACTCACTATGAAGAATCATCTTAGGTTAAATAACCATAAGTAAAGTAAAGAAATGAAATGAATTTATACCCTGAGTAAGTACCCAATGGTATTCACAGATATTCATAATTGAGCCTCAACCCTTTAGGAGCTCAAAAAGTCAATCAAAAACACATATGGATGACTCTTTAGAAAAATTCAACATCATCATAATTTCCAGATCACATTACCATAGTCAGTCCATGTCAAAATAGAAATATCTCAAATATATAGGTCAATGAACAATAGGGAACTATAGTCTGGTAAGGTAGATTTTCAATCACCATGAATTTTACCTCTAACCATAAAGGGAAACCAATATAATACAGTGAATAAAAAATAAACCAAAAAACTCAAGGTTTCTTAGCAAAAGATTACACACCATCACTAAGAAAAAAACACCAAAAAACTAGAGTCGTCTAAAAATTCATGGTTAAGAATCAACATGTTTGCATATATAAGGAATAACCATATTTATATTAATTAATATAAACTATTAAGAAATCATCATTCCAAAAATGATCCAAACCATGTTCCATAATGTATCATTATGAAATATCACAAAACTGATGGTTTCAAAATTATAGACAGGCTATAAGATGGATATTATTATGATGTTTTAACCTCGATATCAAATATAAAAAGATTTAATAACATCAACCACATCTAGAAATGAGTAAATAATAGCTCATAATTTGTGTGAAACGTATCACTATAAGGACTATGACTTGGGACCTTTTATCACAAGGAATCTATGGCCCAATATTCAGAAGCTGATGTTCCTAACTGAAATTTTTATTTTTAGTTGTCCAATATATAGAACCTCATATGACGAACCAAATAGACACACCATTTAAAAACTATGTGACATTTTGAAGAAAAAATAATAAAATTACTAGGATCTCTATAGTGAAAACAGATGGTAGGTATCATCATTTTTCAGGAAGGATTTCCACTATAAACCAAGAAAATATGTTTCTCCCCATTGTGTCATTTTATTAGATCTACATCAACCTAGAAATTTATATTAATAATCTATGAATAATATACTATAAGGACCCGAAGCTTGACGTACATGGACAATACATTACTTTTGTGGAATACTTAATACATAACAAAAACAGACACACAAGGACCGTAATAGTTTAGTGTCTTTGGAAACTCGGAATAAAATCTTACAATCGTGGTGAAAGATCTTCAACAACTCCCATAACGATCTTCCCCTTTTTGTTTCCTTACCTAAAACCTTCCTTTACTTCCTGGGGAAAATAAATCATAAAAAGGGTGATCTCAAATGCTCAGTAATGGCAAACATAGATAACATAAAAAAATCCATAAACATTTTGAAGCAAAAACATGAACATGAAATTTAAACATCAAAATCTTGAGCAGAGACATAAATCGTGGAAGTACGTAAGGAATATATCATAGAAGAACATAAACCATGATAAAATGGGAATAAAACATATAATTTTGGCAACCATTCATCACATTTCATGATTTCTATAGTAGCCAAGGCATTGCTGCCAAGACCATCTTAGTGGAAAAAGTCCCTTTCTGAATCGAGTTCACTCCTCGTTTCAGTCCTATAACACTGAACCAGAATAAATTACCATTCCAGCCATGTCTATCTCATGAGATATTAATATTTACCCAATTCATTGGAGGGAGATATAGGTCCCACCCATCTCATAATGAAATCATTCTTTCATGTGCCACAAAATCATAAATCATACATCAGAGCATAACCCATGTAATAAAATGGGATTCTTAAACATCATGCCATCATAACATAATCCATAAAAGGTAGATATCTTTTCATCATAAGAAAATTGAAACCAATTAAATCATAGAGACATAATAATTGAAACATACACAATTGAAATAATGTCATATTAGATGGAAAATAGTTTTGACAAAACACTTGAAATGAATTCTTGAGGAAAATATCCTTTCTTCTTTAAAATCATTTTCTTTTCACAAAATTCCATGATATTTTAAAAGAAAATGGTTTTGTTGAAAATAATCATGAAATCTTGTAGAGGAATATTCTTGAAAATTAGGCGTTATGAAACCGTAAACATACATTCACGCTGTATAAGTTAAAAATAACATTCTCCTCGTAATTTTGTCAGAAAAGTAAAAAAGTACCATATATTGTAACCAAAGGAATGATTCCATTTATACAATGTGGTAAAAAGTCAATAAAGGGTAAAAATGACTTTAAACATTCATGGATGGATAATAAACATTTTATGAAATAATTTTTTGAAAACATGGTCATGGATGATAAACATAACCCCAGTAAATACTTACGTATAGGCAATCTCAGATAAAAATGAGATTGAAAATTTATCCCTTACATTATGTCTGATATGCTTCGTATGTATCCGAACCTCTTGTATAATGATTTAAATAATTTCATTGACTTATTAAATAATCATATTAATTTTAATTACATCATATATGGTTCACTTATGACAATATATTACCCGTTCTTTTGTAAATTCCATGTTAAAGAGCGTTTTGGGTAAAATCGTTTCATTTATCGTATGTGTTTTGACTTGTCGTTCTTGATATTATTAATTATATCCTGATTTAAATAATTCCAGAATGTAAAACATGATATATATATATATATAATATATTCATTATATACATATATATTATAGATCGATAAAATGAATGAAATACATCGTTCGTGGAGACGGTAGGACGTACGTACGCATGAACACTGTTTTCATTTCCATATTGAATTGAATGGAATTGAGTATATGAAATACATATAAATATATACATAAATCCAGTAGATTTATTATGTCATATATTTCATTATTATTCATTATATATACTTTATAATCATTCATGAATGGTTAATCATGGAAAATGAATCTCATCGCGTTCGTGGAGACGGTAGTCCGTACGTACGCACGAGCGATGATATCATTCCCATGATTGTGGAATTGTATTGTAGTGTATGTATACTTTTTCAGAATAAATATCACTTTACAATAATCATTTTTTACACCATTATACCCATCCAAGTAATGTGGTGGTGTAAAAACATATTACACCACGGCGTGGAGACGGTATTCCGTACGTACGCACGTGTGGTGATTTTGTTTTCCGTAGGATGGATAGATGGTGAAATAGGGTTGTTTCATAATTATAATAACATATCAGTATATTAGTGATACTTATGTTATTACTTCATAATGAAACAACTAAAGATGAAGTAGTGGAAGAAGAAATAATGTTGAATGAATTGGTAACGGACATTACCTCTTCTTTGAAGCGCCTTTTTAAAACCTCCTCTTAGGGCACTAATATTTTTCTTTGAAGAAGAAAAGAACCTCTAGGATTTATCTATGGAAGTGTAGAAGAGAAATTGGCAGGGGTTGGCTGAGCATTAAGGCTCAAAGTAGTGTGAGGAATGGAGGGAGGAGGTTCCCTTTTATAAGGGAGCAGATGGGAACCTTTGGAATAACTAAAAATATTATTTTATTATAAAGTCATATTCCGTTTTTAATAGCTTCAAATTGAGTTATTTCGAAGATATGGTGGGGATGGGTCGAAATCCTCTCATAAAATAGAAATTAGAAATGTTTAGGTTCTTATTTTATCCTTATCATTTATATTTAACTTTAAGTTAGATAATTTTACTTTTACCGTGTCTTTTTGTGTTCTTACACTATAAATGTTAATAAACTTACTATAACAAGACAAAAGTACCCCAAGTTGTTTATTATAAATATATATAACCTTATATAAGTCATTTTGTTGAACCTTATATTTTTTGGAATATAATAACAATTTATAATATAATATTTCTTTTAAAAACTATTTTATATCAATTTTGACACTATTTGGTAATTGATTTTTGTGAAAATCATAACAGAATTATTAGTTCAAAAAAATTTAATTAAATAAAACAAAACATGTAAAATTAACATAGAAAATTATTTTAATTCATAAAAAGTCTCAAATTACATTTATTTGGGTATTTATAACATCAATTATGTCAATAATTCATTAATAATTTAATTACTGCATCATCATTGTGCCATAAATAAATTAAATTATTTAAAGTCTAAAAATTACAAATAAAATATCATTATGTATGAAATATTTTTATCTTTCTAATTAATATTTATAGTCTAATTTATCTTATATATAACCCTATATTAAAAATTATTTACTTATTAAACTTTGATTTTAACTATATTAACCCTTCTTTAAATAAATTAATAATAAATGTCATAATCTAATCCAAGTGGGACTAAATAGTCATATTTTATTACTAAGGTTGTTTTTGGTCGAATTACATTTATCCAATAGAATTAGGACATGTGTTAGGGTAATAATAATATCTTTTTTACCCTTAATTACCCTATTTACTTTTAACTGTGGTAAATAAAAGTAAAAAGTTACTATTCACCAAAAATTATTTTCATCTCATTGAACATCATTTTAATTACTGACATCAACCGTGTCTCTTGGATTTTTCAAATTCCATTCACAAAAGCGGTAAAATTATGTTTTATGTAAATTTGAAAATTCTCCTAGGAGGTGGGTAAAAGACGGTCAAAAGTTCAATAAAATTTTTATATATCTAAAATTATTAAAAAATGACTCCAATGAATTACATTGAACTTATACAGCTATTATGTATCAATTTTTCCCTAAAATAAATTTAAATAAAATAAATAATTATTTAAATAAAAATTCGTTTTTTTAATATTAACCGTGTGTTTTCACTATTCATCAAAAATGAATGTTTTCAGAAAAATACCAAAATTTCACCATAGGGTAATTTCGATATTCGGAATCCAAAAAATGAAGTCCATTTTGAATGATTAAATTTTCAAAATTTCAAAAAGTGGTTATTACTATTCATAACGGCTAGTTTTAATAATATTTTAATAGCATATCGTTGTTTAGTAAAACTCGGTATTGCGTACAACACACTCTATCAAGGAAGGCCGCGATTGTGTGTAATGCAGCCAAGATAGGGTTGTGTGTTGTGCAAGACTCCTTTATTGTAGCATACAACACAAGACATCAATAAAATTAAAAAGTATATTTTTCATAAAATCTTGGGGTGTTACATTCTACCCACCTTAAAATGAATTTCACCCTTGAAATTCATCGGGGTTATAAATAGTTTACTACTCGAAAGTTTCTTTAATAGAAACCCACATCGTAAAAAAGAATAGTAAAACCAATCTTTAAAAACTAATGTATGAAACATAACGGTTACCCAAATTAACTAATCACTGGGTTTCCACATACGAGAACATTGGTGAAAATATGGATGTAAAAGAGAAACCTAACTATCATGTTCTGATGGAGAGTGGTAGAGAACATGGATATGAAAAAGAAAACAATTAAAAAGACATATATTTTTGATGATCTATGGTATCATCTGATTCATCAGATATAAGAGTACTAGGACAACATTTTTGGTTTTCAAGATCATTTCCCTAAAGTTGAAGAATTTGAATTAGAATAAATACTTACGTTATTTTGGTACAATCTCACTATTGTTTGTACTTTGAACGATTTCCACTTCATCTCTTAATGAAATGAAGTTGAATTTGTTATTCGTGAAGTGTGAACGATCATGTGATAGAATAATGGGTCATTCTATCTATTTCAAACAAAAGGTTAGCAAAAGTTATCAAATATACATAAGACCATCTATGGTGAGGTTAATCGTATACGATTCCAAAAATGAACTTATAATTCATATATCATACCGAGTAGTAAAATAAAACTAGTTTTTACTAACTAGGGTCTTCCTGTAGGCCAGTGGTAGGCGATAAAGGCCAGTCGCACTTCGGTTGTGGGTTCAATTCCCACAGCTTTGTCTGACGCGATGAGCTGTCGCCCGTCTTGCCGGTTTTCCTTTTTCTAAAACTATATTACTATAACATCCCATCAATAATATCGAAAAAAGTTCTATCCTTAAACAATACTAACTTATGTCCAACATAATTCATTCCAGTATTTAGGTTTATCTATAATACTTCGGTCCAAGATCATATTATAAAGAAAATTATTACTTGAGATGTCTCATAACAATCACGTGAATGTCATCATTTATCCCCCATATATCATAAGATATATCATGTTGGTCAAATTACAAACATGTGAATACCTTAATCATGTATTCTCTTGAAGAATGAATACCCATTGAATCTTAGTGAAAACATGAATGTAGTTAAAAGTTAACACTTTCCACATACCAAAATCCTCAAAATTCTTTATACTCAAACCATGATATCACTTACTCCTTATATCAATCATGAGCTCATGAATACAATCAAACATCTCATTATCTTCTTATCCCTACATTATGTGCATATCATCTGCTTACCAAAATTTCTCAATCACTTTCCATGGTTACCGGTACCATAAAATTATTGAAAACCACAATTGACCAATACATAAATATTCCAATATTCCACGATACTATATACAACCTTATTTTGGAATCCCATTACATAAACACTTAATCATTCCACCACATCGTTTTCAAATTCAACATCGCCAATAGTGATCACATGTGACTTCCCTTTCTCCTTTTCCATAATTGGTTGCTCATGTTGATCATCATTAACCCTTGGATTAGGGCATAGATTTTCATAATGCCCCATTTCATTGCACTTGAAGCATTGAAGTGTTGTTGGTGCGTTTTCTGTAGTCTTTTCTTTATTCACACCACTAGTAACCCTTTTTCCATTACTTCGACAATCAACTGCTTGATGACCATCTTTTCCACACTTAAAACATTTTCTAGTCCCTTTAAGACAATCTCCGCCATGCTTCTTTCCACACTTTGAGCATAAGGAAACATTCATCTACTTTTCACCATTATTCTTCGATTTCTCCTTGAACTCCATCTTTCATTTCTTGTTAAAACCATGAGATGGATATGTAACACCAACTTACATTTCTACCTTGATATCACAACGCACAATTACTTCATAGCTACTGAAGTTTCTTATATCTAATGCCCTTCGAAGAATTGGTTTTAAGCCACTAAAGAATCGAACAATGTTACTTTCAGGTTGGATGACAAAGCCAGATGCATACCTTGCAAGACATGTAAAATTTTCTTCGTATATACCAACAGATTCATCATCCTTTTTCTTTAGTTCAAGAAACTCCTTCTCCATCTTTGTTTGAATAATATGAGGGAATTACTTATTGAAAAATATGTTCTTGAACTCGTCCCATTCTATGGACTCAATTTCAACTCTTGGCCTCGTATTCTTGATAAGATTCCTCCATTGATCAGCTTCACCTTCCAAACGATATACTGCTAAGATGACTTTATCATGTTTAGAACAATGAAGTACTGGAAATATCTTTTCAGTGGTACTGATCCATTGTTCAGCAACAAGTGGATCAGAAGTCCCACTGAAAGAAGGTGGACATTGCCTCATGAATGACTCAATAGAATATTGTTCCCTTCTCTGCTCATTTAGATGTCCAGAATTATTCATAGCTTGTGTAAGTATAGCAATAAGATTTTTCACTCCATCTCCCAAAACATCATTTTGTTCAGGAGGAAAATCATTGCATTTTCCATTACATTGATCAACACGGTTGCTTCGGGTTCCAGCCATCGTCTAAAACCCACAAAGAATAGTGTGAGAGGCAAAAATCATGCTAGGGAAAACAACACAATAATGGGGGAGTACCTTCAATATATAACATCTTAGGTTAAATTCTAATATCGTTACCGTAGTTCTAGGACTATATCCTATACGTATACTTATCATTAGGGACATCCCTAGACATACCTTAGAAATATCTCTAGGGATCTCACTAACATTTCCGCATCCTAGTTTCCAAATATTGACTAAACCATTCCTCTGATACCAACTATAGAGACCTGAATCATGATGTACATGGACAATATGTTACTTTTGCGGAATACTTAATACATAACAAAAACATACATACAAGGACCGTAATAGTTTAGTGTCTTTGGAAACTCAGAATAAAATCTTCTAATCGTGGTGAAAAATCTTCAACAACTCCCATAACGATCTTTCCCTTTTTTTTTACTTACCTAAAACCTTTCTGTACTTCCTGGGGAAAATAAAACATAAAAAGTGTGAGATCAAATGCTCAGTAAGGGCAAACATAGATAGCATAAAACAATCCATAAACATTTGGAAGCAAAAACATGAACATGAAATTTAAACATCAAAATCTTCAGCAATGACAGAAATCATGGATGTACGCAAGGCATATATCATAATAGAACATCAACCATGATAAAACGCGAATAAAACATGTAATTATGGCAAACATTCAGCACATATCATGATTTTCATAGTAGCCAAGGCATTGCTGCCAAGACCATCTTAGTGGACAAAGTTGCTTTCTGAATCGAGTTCACTCCTCATTTCAGTCTCGTAACTCTGAACCAGATTAACTAACCATTCCAGCCATGTCTATCTCATGAGATATAAATCTTTACCCAATGCATTGGAGGGATATATAGGTCCCAACAATCTAATAATGAAATCATTCTTTCGTGTTCCACAAAATCATAAATCATACATCATAGCATAACCCATGTAATAAAATGGGATTCTTAAACATCATACCATCATAACATAATCCATAAAAGTTTGATATCATTTCATCATAAGAAAATTGAAACCATTTAAATCATAGAGACATATTCCTTGAAACATACACATATGAAATAATTTCATCTTAGATGAAAAATTGTTTTGACAAAACACTTGAAATGAATTCTTGAGGAAAATATCCTTTCTTCTTTAAAATCATTTTCTTTTCACAAAATTCCATGAAATTTTAAAAGAAAAGGTTTTTGTTGAAAATAATCATGCAATATTGTAGAGGAAGCTTCTTGAAAATGAGGCGTTATCAAATAATAAATATTCATTCATGCCGTATAAGTTAAAAGTAACATTCTCCTCATACTTTTTTCGGAAAAGTCAAAATGTACCTTATATGGTAACCAAAGGAACGATTCCATTCATACAATGTGCTAAAAAGTCAATAAAGGGTAAAAATGGATTTAAATATTCATGGAAGAATAATAATGATTTTATGAAAACAATTTTAGAAAACATGGTCATGGATGATGAACTTAACCCCAGTAAATACTTACGTATAAGCAATCTCAGATGAAAATGAGATTGAAAATTTATCCCTTACCTTTTTTCAAATATTCTTCATATGTATCCGAACCTCCTGTATAATGTTTTAAATAACGTCATTGACTTATTACAGAATCATATTCATTGTTATGATATCATATATGGTTCACTTATGACTTTATATTACCCGTTCATTTGTAAATTCAATGTTAAAGAGCGTTTGGGGTAAAATCGTTTCATTTATCGTATGTGTTTCGACTCGTCGTTCTTGACATTATTAATTATATCCTGATTTAAATAATTCCAGAATTTAAAACATGATTTATATATAATATATATTCATTATATACATATATATTATAGATCGATAAAAGGAATGAAATACACCGTTCATGGAGACGGTAAGTCGTACGTACGCAGGAACGATGTTTTCGTTTCCTTATTGAATTGAATAGAATTGAGTATATGACATACATATATATATATATATATACATAAATACAGTAGAATTATTATGTCATATATTTCATTATTATTCATTATATATACTTTATAATCATTCTTGAATGGTTAATCATGGAAAATGAATCTCATCGCGTTTATGGAGACGGTAGTCCGTACGTACGCACGAGCGATGATATCATTCCAATGATTGTGGAATTGTATTGGAGTGTAAGTATACTGTTTCAGAATAAATATCACTTTACAATAATCATTTATTTACACCATTATACCCATCAATGTAATGTGGTGGTGGAGAAATAGATTACACCACGGCGTGGAGACGGTATTCTGTACCTACGCACGCATGGTGATTTCGTTTTCCGTAGGATGGATATATGGTGAAATAGGGTTGTTTCATAATTATAATAACATATCAGTATATTATTGATACTGATTTTATTACTTCATAATGAAATAACTAAACAATAGGAAGTGGAAGAAGAAATAAAGTTGAAAGAATCGGTAACGGGCATTACCCCTTCTTTGAAGCTCCTTTTTGAAACCTCCTCTTAGAGCACTAATATTGGTCGTTGAAGAAGAACAGAACCTATAAGATGAATCTAGGGAAGTGGAGAAGAGAAATTGGCAGGGGTTGGCCGATATTTAAGGCTCAAAGTTGTGTGAGGAAGGGAGGGAGGAGGTGCCCCTTTATAAGGGAGGATAGGGGCACCTTTGGAATAACCAAAAATATTATTTTATTATAAAGTCATATTATGTTTTTAATAGCTTCAAATTGATTTATTTCGAATATAAGTTGGGGATGGGTCGAAATACTCTAATACAAGAGAATTTAGACAAGATTAGGTTCTTATTTTAACCTTATCATTTAGATTTAACTTTAAATTAGATAATTTTACTTTTAACGTGTCTTTTTGTGTTCTTACACTATAAGGTTAATAAACTTACTATTACAAGACAAACGAACTCCAAGTTGTTTATTATTAATATATATAACCTTATCTAAGTCATTTGGCCGATACTTATATTTTTAGGAATATAATAACAATTAATAATATAATGTTTGTTTTAAAAACTATTTTATGTCAATTTTGACACTATTTGGTAATTGATTTTTGTGAAATTCATAACAGAATGATTAGTTAGAAAACATTTAATTAAATCAACAATAACATGTCAAATTAACATATAAAATTATTGTAATTCATAAAAAGTCTCAAATTACATTTATTTGGGTATTTATAACATCAATTATGTCAATATTTCATTAATAATATAATTACTGCATCATCATTGTGTCATAAATAAATTAAATTATTTAAAGTCTAAAAATTACAAATAAAATATCATTATGTAGGAAATATTTTTATATTTCTAATTAATATTTATAGTCGAATTTATCTTATGTATAACCGTATATTAAAAATGATTTACCTATAAAACATTGATTTTACCTATTTTAACCCTTCTTTAAATAAATTAATAATAAATTTCCTAATCTAATCCAAGTGGGCCTAAATGGTCATATTTTATTCCTAAGGTTGTTTTTGGTCGAATTAAACTCATCCAGTAGAATTATAAAATGTGTTAGTGTAACAATAATATCATTTTTACCTTTAATTACCCTATTTACTTTTAACCGTGTTAAATAAAAGTAAAAAGTTCCTATTCACCAAAAGTTATTTTCATCTCATTGAACCACATTTTACTTAATGACATCATCTGTGTGTCTCGGATTTTTGAAATTTCATTCACAAAAGCGGTAAAATTATGTTTTATTTAAATTTTCAAATTCTCCTTGGAGGTGGGTAAAAGACGGTCAAAAGTTCAATAAAATTTTTATATATCTAAAATTATTAAAAAATGACTCCAATGAATTACATTGAACATATATAGCTGTTATGTATCAATTTTGACCTAAAATAAATTTAAATAAAATAAATAATTATTTAAATAAAAAGGCACTTTTATATATTAACCTAGTGTTTTCACAATTCATCAAAAATCAAAAGTTTTCAGAAAAATACCAAAATTTTACCGTAGGGTAATTTCTATATTCCGAATCAAAAAATGAAGTCCATTTTGAAAGAAGAAATTCTTGAAATTTCAAAAATTGGGTATTACTATTCATAAAGGCTAGTTTTAATAATATTTTAATAGCATATTGTTATTTAGTGAAACTCAGTATTGCATACAACACACGCTATCGAGGAAGGTCTTGATTGTGTGTAATGCAGCCAAGTTAGGGTTGCGTGTGGTGCAAGACTCCTTTGTTGTAGCGTACAACACAAGACATCAATAAAATTTAAAGATTATTTTTCATTAAATGTTGGGGTGTTACATATACCAACTAGGTTATATGTAAAAATATTATGAGGTATGGGTGAAGAAAATTCCTAATGAAGATAGTCTAACTGAATTCATCACCTAAAATCTTGGGAATGAAAAATACAAATCATGGGAATTTAGAGGCATACACTAGAACCACGCTATTATATTGTCCAAAACCCTTGAACTCATATAATTTATCTTCATTTACATACACGATATCCTTTCATTGAACTAATAATCAATTGGAGAATTCCCAAGACATTATTTCTTGCAGATTAGAGGGAACCCAAACTTAACACCACTAATGGCTAGGTCCCTCCATTATTGATTCCATAAACTAGACCTTTAATTATTATTTTGTCTTGATAGAACATATGATCCTATAAACCTCTTAATTACACTTAAATTACTCAATATAAACATGTTAGTTATTATTAGAAGGTAAAATAAAATACAAGAATTCAAGGATAGGGATCAAAAGATGAATGATATCTAACTCCAACACATGATATAGAGTCTTGGTAGAATTTTCAAAAACATTTGATAGTTATAAAAAATAATAAGAACTAATATGAAATAAATAATGATTAATTAATATTTTATCTTTCATTTAATAATTATTGTGTACATTTTTGACATAATAAAACACAATAATATCCACTCATGAATCAAATAACGCTCAAACAGAGCACAAAGTCAATTAAATAAAATCACATCACACTTTTATCAAATCATAATTTATTTACAATCATTCAAGATTTAATTATATATAAAAACATTAAATATTATTTTCAAACATATAAATATATATTTTATTCCATCACATTTTAGATAAATGATCTTCCATTACATCAAAAAATTTATATGGTTTTAAAAACATTAATCTCATTTTCCAAATAAGAAAACCATTTTTACTTTAAATCCATAAGAAAAAACAAATTATGCTTAGAGAATTCATTATGACATAGTCAATGTGTATTTGAGAATTAATATTCCAAATTACAAATTTAATAAATATAACCTTTTCATAATTGAACTAATTTACCAAAGAAGACAATAAATTATTTTTTGATAAACAATTTTTTCATAAGATAGAACCAAAATCCTCATACTCAGATTAAATCTAAAATGACCTAACAAATTCCTAAAACAAACAACATCCAAAAATGTATTATATAACCTCACATATGTGAATTGACCTTGATGAAAATGGATAAGGTGTGATTTTTTGAACCATGTTACAACTATTCATGGCTTGGTCATATGGTTTGGTAAACCACACACCAACCACACAATTATTCATGGGGGATCTCCTAATGAGTAAAATTGACTACTCATAATTTTTGAAACCAGGAATAAGTGGTTTGATTATGGTAGTCCATAAAATATGGTTCTAAAAGTCTTAATAGATTCTCTAAATCAAATATAGTTTCATTGGAAATTGAAATCTCAATCATCCTCAAGAAAACAATAACGCAAAATGAAAACATATGTCTCCACATCCCGGGTAACTGAAGTCTCATTGTAAAGATGTGGTTATCAAGAACATACTCATGAAATACCTATTTAATTCTAATACATTATTAATCTCTTTTATACCATTAATATCCTCAAATAACATATTATCATTTAAGGGGAAGTTATTTCTTTCTTGGAAAGACTTTTTTTGGTATAATTTTTGATGAACTAAGCCAAAATACAATCTAAACATATATTTAACCTGATTTTTCAGCAACCCAAAGACCATAATTTAACTCTATGTGAAAGAGAAAATCACATAGGAAGGAAGAAATAACTTTCAGGAATAATTTATCCCACTATGAATTATAATAATAAATGTAATATCTGAAAGCATTATATATAAATACTAATATAATTATAACATGTACAAGAAGTTAATATAGGTGTTCAATAAAAAAACTATTTAAGACATGTCTCTTAGTAGTCTAAGACCAGAAACTGTGTGCCAGGTCACCCACCCATGGCCACCCTAACAAGAACCCACAATGTAATTAAAGATCACAATCTCCTTCTGTAAGATTATAAATGGTCTCAAACACCAAAACGATAAAATAATGATTTGAGCTAAAAAACCATGTTGGATTCCAAAACATATTATTTTACAGATAAAATATATGGCAATTAAAATATTTTAAAAGATGAGTACAATAGAGATAGTATGTGTCTTAGATAAAAAAAATTGAATTTTAATATTTTAAAACCATTTATAAAAAAATGTAAAACATTCCATTTAATCATTTAAAAAATAAATATATTTTTTTCAAAAAATAATTGAAAACCATTTCACAAGTCAAATATATAAAACTAATAATGTATTATGTTATGAAACTAATATGAAAAACAACAAAATAGTCAATAGAATACATTTTCGGATCATAATTACAATAAGTAGTTCGATCAAGCAAGGGAACTCTATTTCCATGTGGTGATAATGAACATCTTAAAGTTTTAAATATCATTATTATGGATTTGATGGGTACATGATTTGTAAAATAGTGCGTCAATATCAAAATAGCTAACCACATTACATCATTTCTAATAGCTGTTCTTAAATCTAGTCACGTTGGTCTTAAAAAAACTAGTTCTATGAAACCACACTTTCCATGTCCCATGTCTATAGCTCAACCCACTTATTTTATCAATTTATCTACTAGATGGTGTGTGGGACTTCTAAAAAACCATATATCATGGTTATCTGATCTACCTATATGGGATACCATGACAATTCAGAAGAGGTGAGTTTGTTAATCATGTTAAGAGGATCACATGGGGATCCTTATAAATATCAATCTGGGGATCACTCCATAATATCACCTCATACCCTCGACCTAATCCAAAAAAAATAAATTATCCATTTTCCAACACTCAATAGATGGTATTACTTGAGTCAATAATGCTACATCTAGGGACTATAATAATATAATATTATCATAAAGTTGCAACTAGTCATTCAATCATCATTAATTGAATTAAAATCCTATTAAAAAATTAATCACTCAAAAGGGTAATAATACATACATCATGTCAAAAACCATCATTATAAAACAAATCATAACATTAAAAAATCATTTACTTCATATAAACCTAATATAATTAAATAAAAGTATTATAATTTCAAAAGTTTTGATTACATTTCAGAACATGGGTTTACACACTCATTCAATGTGAATAATTAATATATTTAGAATTACCCAAATGGGACCATTTAAAAAAAGTTTAATTCTTTTAATGTGGGATATATCTCATTTTACACATTCAATAATTATAATCATGTTAGAAAACATAAAATTGTTATAATAATTTCATTTGAATCAATGTAATTTCATTTTATAAATCAAAACCTAGGAAAAGACATAAATTCCACCAAAAAATACAATAAAAGTTTTTAAAATATGAATAAAAATGGAATTAAACAAGTAAAAAAAAATGTGACAATGATCTAGATTATATCCATTAAATTCATTCAATGTTCAATTCAAATAGATATTGGTCAAAGAGGGTTTTTCATGGAATATCAAAGAATAAAATTTATTGAATTTTTGTTAAGAAATAATAAAGACCAAGATATGAATTTAAAAATAAAAAACAATTAAAAAAATAATGGGTAATTATATAGACACCTATATGGAATATTTATTTTCTAATAGAAATTAATACAGAATGTGTCACCTCTGATGGTGATCATTGTTTCTAGGGAGCGAGATCTCCATAGAATAGAGAAGTGATCCTAAATCCACGGTTCGACATTAATCAACCATGAAACAATGATACACAAGGTCATCATAACCTCTAGAACATTATAATCAATAAAATATGGTATATTTAAGATCAAGAAGAAAATAACTCACTAGAACAGGATCACTACATCTATCGACACTTTGATCCATCATGAAATGATTGTTAGAGAAAAAAGTGGATCTAGATTGCTACCAAAATACCATGTATTAGGTTTATGTATAAGTGGAATGCGGTTAGTTTTAATTAGGGGCTTATTATATTTTATGTAATATTTTAGGATATTTAATTACAATCCTCATGGATTCCTAGCCTAGGTTGCATGATTATTATTAATTGTGCACCTAATAGTGTGCCCCAAAAAAGTGCCTTAGGAAGTGTTTCATGGTTTCGATGCATGGTTAGTTCAACCCTAAACAAACCATACATCCCCCTTATATTTATGTTATATATTTTGACTAACAATGTTCAATCCATTCACAAACCATGTATAGGACCATTAAGCATCAAAAATTCCAAAACACCTAGAATTGTCATAAATGTTTGTATCATAGAAATATAGAACCATGTGGCCATATATCCATGACTAGTATTGAAATAGATGGACTCCACTCACCCAATTATAGAATTTCTTGTTTTTGTAGTTAATTTCTAGTTCAAATAATATTATTTTTAACATTAATTACCTGATTTATGATTTTCCCATGGTGATAATTTTTTTATATTTTTATAATTAACTATGGAATTTTTTTTAGACATACATAATATTATTATTTATTCAGATTCAGAATATTAAATCATTTTTTACATATTAAAACTAATTTATTTGCATAAATTCTTTTTTTAATTAACCAGCAATGTGTGATGCATTGAGGATTTAAAAAATAATTTTTAATACTAAAAGTATTTTTTAACTAAGATAAAAAATAAAATTTATTCATATATAAATAATTATATTATTGATATCATATAGTGAATTATATTAATTTAATTAATCTTGAAAATGTTTAGGTTTATTTTCAATGAATGAAATAGTAGTTTTTTAATAAAATACATTTTTACTATTCCCTAAAAAATCAATCTATTTCGAAGAAAACCAAATTTTAAACAAAATTTAACATTGATATTATGATTTTAAAAAATTTATTTTCTTTATAATATAAAAATTCTAAAATTGGATTAAATTAATTATAATTCATGAATATAGAATGATAAATATAACAATTTTGTATGAAAATGTATAATTGAAGTCTAAAATGATTTTAATGAAAATTAATTACTTATTTATTATTAATAATTAAATTCTAAAATATTTGTATATATATTTTGAAATTTTTTTCTAGTCTATTTTAACTCGTAAATTCAGATACTAGATTATAATATTCATATATAAATAGAAATATTTTGTGGGTCATTTATGATTGGTGTTTTGTGTTGTATATGTTATCGATCATTTTATTATCTGAAAATATTATGGTGTCACATAATAAATCATGTGTTAACATATTATTCTTAAAATATATATCAAATTATTATTGAATCACTATAAACATTATTTCATGACATAAAATGATAATTTAAAAGAAAACATTTTTCCAATAAACTGAAATGTGGAAAAATACATTTTTAAAAGTGTAAATATTTCTTGAATATCTATATTAATATTAATATATTTTTAAATGTTTATATAATCATAATTTATTATTAAAATCTCTATATGATCTATTCATAATAACTATAAATTAGATAATATTTGGTGATTATTTAAGCTGGTAGAACTACTATCATGGGTATTTTTGTAATATTGATGTGTTTAAACCTATTCCATATATGATTTCACTTAAAACATAGTTTCTAGTATTTAACATGGGATTCTATAGGGAAAACAGTAGCCAAGATAATTCTATTTAGATCTTATAGACTTTCGAATCATATAGAACAATTCCCCTTCTCGTTTCTTTTTGAGTTAATATTTTTTACTAGATTTTTATTAGAGTTACATAAATTTATACCACTTAATTCAATGATAAAATTTTAGTACTGGTATTAAATATTCAAAATATATCAATTTTATCTTTTTTAGTTTGGATTAGTGGGTGAAAAAAACATCTGTTCAGAGTTTGAAACTCGTGAAGGGGTGAATTGTGTTCTTATATTTTTTTTAAAATATTTATATTTAAAATATTTCCCCAATTTAAAACTAAAAATGAATGTTAATCCATGTAGTGAGTTTATAATAGTCTGAATATTCAATTAATTTCCCAGATCATTTATTATTTCATAGTTTTAATAATATGAGATATAGAAATAACATTTGAAACTACTCTAATATTCCAAAACCAGTATAAGACTAGCGAATACTAACTATCATAGTGAAATTCATTTTTCTAAAATATAGGTAAAAAAAGAAATGTAAATTTGAAAATATAGAGGGCATTAAAAAGGGGTTTCAGTCCCATGATAAGACATAGTCCCCTTCACTTGCAGATAACCTAACACTAAGAAATATATATTGATAATGGTTTTGTTCCAAACCATGGATTGGGGTTTAGATAATATTACACAGACTATTCAAATCACAAGACCGCAACCACAACTCTTCATGGGGAAAAACAAGGTCATATAGGTCACCTACCACTTTTATATGTAAGATGAGAAATTTTAAAAAATAGTTGTGTGAGGATATATATTGTCCTCTAGTTCAGTTCTGGATATTTTGTTTTTTTATAGACAGATGCACACACTTATAAAAAATTATTAAAAATGCACACAATAGTTCAATAAATATTATAAAGGGTTTATAAGGATTTATTTGTTGTACAGTATATCTTTGGACACGTTAATGTATCAGATTTGAAGCTAGAGTCCTCTTCTAGAAGTAGACACTGAAAAAGAGTGTTGTGGGGAAATGTGTTCTATCTTTTAGGAAGATAAGATGTCATTATCTTTAGTTTAGTTGAATTAAAAATATATGTTGGAAATTTAGTGAACAACATTTATCTAGTTCAGAAAATTTATAAATGAATATTTCATTGCGTGTTATTATTTTCAATATATTGTTTTTGTAGTTCTGATACTATGTCCACATGTATCTTTGTATGTCTATTTCAGGGAATCTTTCATTCATATTTATTCCTTTTCTTTTATCTTATTAAATCCTTAAAATGTGTATGTTTTTGGAAGTTTTTGTACCTCATATATCTATCATACTTATTAAATATGGTGACAAAATGAATTAAATTAATCAGTCACATTAAAAATCAAAAAAAAACATGACCATTAGAAATAATATTATATAAAAGAAAATTTTAATAGTTTATCAGTGACTCGTTTATTGGTATCTTCTTCTATTAGTGAATCATTTAATCTCTGCGTTTTTTCATTAGACTATAAATGTGTCAGTGACTCATTATGTTGGCCACTCATTTTAACTATCAGTGATTCCTTGCATCAGAAGCAGAATAGGTCGATGGGTCTGTCCTTATAGCGGTGAGAAAATTGAACTATCAATGACTCGTTTTAACAATTAGTGAGACATTTTGTCTATCTGTATCAGTGACTCAGACTTATTCTATCAGCATAGGTCACTGAATTACCTTTCAGTGTCACCTTCTCATACATAGGTAATATTTCATTTTAGAATGTCTTAAAACATAAATATTATCAATATGCATTAAAATTATTAGTGATCCTAGATTATCATAATTTCAGATATTGAAATTATTTTAAACTTGATTCAAATGATTAGACATGATTGAAAATATTTGGAAGGATTTTTTATTATTAAAACCGGAAAGGGTGGCCAAAATTCTATTATGGGTAAATAATATCTCCCTTCTAAAGATAAAATATCATGTAATTATAATTTACCATCAATTGGTGGGTAATATAAAAAATTCTACTTAACATCTACCATTACGTGTGAAATTTTCACAATATTTAAATAAAGATAAAAGGTAAAATAAATAGTTATGGTATCAAAGGAATAAAAAATAATGGTATCATATAATAATACCTTTTCTTCCCATTTTTAATTAGTGGTATGGAAAATAAAATACATAAGAGTAGTATCAAAGGTACAAGAAACAAAGATAATGAGAAATTGTTCTCTCCCTTTTGGGATTCTCAAAAATCTAAAGGGTATCAAAGAATAAAATCAATAATTAAATGTATTTAATAGAATAATAAATTATGAAATATATATCAAAGTAATAATATGTATTAAATATTATTAGATAGAGTACAAATATATGATATAAAATAGAACAAAATTCCATTAATCAGTGAATTACAATGTATTATAAATTTCCACAGATAGTCAACAAATGAAAACCAATCATCCCTATCAGAGATTTATTCATACAACTTATTAGGATCAAGAGGTTATTCCCCTTTCTTATATGGGTCAATATAACACTTAGTAGGTGGAAGATTAGAAGTTGGAGGGTCTGAATAGATCTTCAAAGGAGGTAAGATTACACCTTCAAGAAAATTTGGCCCAAGGATATGCTTGTGGTATAACAAGAAAAGAGGTTGGATCTTCTCTTAGATCACTAGTATGGTCTGAGTGAAAACCTTAACAACTGTC
The DNA here is from genome assembly GCA_963277665.1 of Viscum album. Classification (NCBI taxonomy): domain Eukaryota; kingdom Viridiplantae; phylum Streptophyta; class Magnoliopsida; order Santalales; family Viscaceae; genus Viscum; species Viscum album. The sequence continues at coordinate 92,855,246 of OY728164.1, forward strand.
ATATAAGGTGGAGGAACTGATCTATCATGTCTAATAGGTGTGGCAATAGGGATCACAATTACTTCACTCTACTCATAAATGTATGTCTTCAATAGCTCTATTATGTCCTCAATGATTTCACCCCATACTTCATAGCATCCATAGAATCATCTTTATTCTCTATGAACATGTCAATAAGAAGTGAATGTTAATTTAGTTTCTATACTTGGTCATTGAAGTATTCAGTCACTGAAGGAAATGTCAAATTCCCTATGAAATATTTAAATATCCCGATCTATTGATATTTGGTAATAATGTTCTTGAAAAAATAATCTACCTTATCTATAATATAAGAATTGGTAGACTCTGCACTCTTGGAATAGAACCTGACAGTTACATGAATATGGTCACTATTATTCTCAATTTTTCCATGGATGGCCAATCCAAAAGCACCTAACAGATCTTGAAGCTCTTATTTAAATAATATTCTAACTAACTAAATGTAAAATGCTTAATAACTCTAACAAAAGTTTGAAGAATCAGTAGGTGCTAAAGTATGAGTCTTCAAAGAAATAGTAATTGTGTCCAATCATATTTTATACTATACGGCCATATTATTTATTGCAAACACAAGACCACTCATTTCATTTCTAATCATGGATGGGTTGGCAATAATTATTTTACCAGCTGGGATTATGTTTGGTTGAATTTAAGCTATAACATTCTCTAAAACATTATCATTATCAAGGTCACTCACAACAACTACCTGAACTAGAACATTAATAGATAGAATTGAATTCATTATCTATTCTATAGAATATTTGATAGATTATAATTCATTACTATGTTGATTATTTCCCATTATAGCTTATTGGATCCCATGGACCATATGATATTGAACTAATACTCTCACATCTGAATATTTTTCATCCTTAAACATTTCATAGTCTACATTAGTGACATAGTCACTATGAGAATATACATGCTATGACTAGTACTATAGTGTCTGATGTGGAACCTTGGATCTAATATACATGATATGAATAGTAATATAGTGTCTAAAAGAATGTAATATAATCATGAAAACTAGTAATGGGTTGAACCAACAACCCCGAGAGGTTATGATATATGGTCTCCAACATTAGTTTTAATTATATTCCCAGTGATTTAATTCTTCTATTTTCACAATTAATCTATGATAACATAACCATAGGATAAAATCCTCGGATATCAATATAAATCAGGAACCATATCAGACTCCAAGGGGAGACATTTCATCAGAATCATGTGCCCTCACCTAATCATAGGGGGTGATAATTTTCTGTTATACTCATAATGTGTCATCACCGACTCCTACGGTGCTTCACTAGATTTTAATTATAAATATAAATAGTTTTCAATGGATAGAGGTAACCATATATAGTCATAATCATTATACATCATCACATGCTTCTTGGGTGTAACTATAAGAAGACATAACAATCAAAAATCATGATTAAAAAATATAGGTATACCTAGGTAATTCTAACTATTATGAATCATTTCAAACTCTTAATTTGTGAAAATATGTTGTTTTAATCATCCAAAATTATCTCTAATTCCAATGATACAACACTAGTAATTCATAATCCTCAGTTTTCAATGGGAATTCCTATGGTAACCATTAAAAAACATAAAAATTAGGCATCATAACCAACCCCTAAAATATAATACTAGATTATAAAAAGAATTAGGTATCATTATAAATTCACTGAGTGGCCCTATCATATATACATAACATTAGGCATACAAACCAAATCATATGTATCATAGGAATCTTATGCACGAATTCCTAACATGGATGGGTAGATATTTCAGTAAGTGATATCACATATAACACATCACATAATATTCACCCATTTAACCAATACAACCTAACATGTCCAAGGTAAACCTCTCAAGTGCAAGAATTATCATACTAACATCCAAACGTGGTTCACATAAATCATATAAACCCATGAAATGATTGAAAATTTAATTATTTATTATTTAGAATGGATGAAATGAAAAACAAATGGTTTATAGTGATCTAAAATTCAGAAGACTTCAAGAATCCCCATGATAGATATTAATATTATCCAAAGGTAATGATCACAATATCATGAATCCTAAAAATAATAATTAAAGAACAACTAAAACATGTTTAATGATATAAAATATTTATTATATAAAATCCCATATCAACAAAATGACTATCCTCATGCACCCAACCCATCTCAAGTATACCAAGAGACTTCCCACCCATATAATAACATATCAATTGGGAAAGAACACACAAAAATAAGTAATCTTAACAATCCAAATTTATATAAGGAATCAAAAGATTAATTAAAACTTATTATTTCAACTCTTTCCAACACATCAAATTCATATACTAAGAGGATAATAAGGAACGAATACAAGGGCCACTACAATATCTGAAATTATTTAAAACTCACCCCTTAGGGTATGGGTATTTCAGGGCCAAGATTTATCTTCCATGATACAACCACCAGTGTTTGAGGAATTAAGCTAGTTAAAATGGACCTTGATGGACCATTCCACTTTGTTCTGTCAACAAATTAATTTTTATTTTATATTAGACAATTAAAAAAATTTAGAAATATGATCACCCCCCGTGTAAATACCACACATATATTATGTCTTATGAATAATCTATAATGATACAGGGACAATTCATAAGGACAACAAACCTCATTTGGATTTAATATATTTTAAAATTATAGCTCAAAAATAATAACCCATGATAATTCAATTCCAATTACTGTAATTTCCATTACTGATAACCCAAAATCGATCCTAACATCCCATAATTGATTGCAAAAAATTATAATTATTTATTCATATGACTATCAATAATTTAACATTAATTCACAATTTATTTCAATTAGGCATAATTATAGAAAACATAATGGGCTATAATCGCTTAGTGAAACATCAATTAATAGAGAGAAGATTACACCCAAAACAAACTCAAACCGAAAAAACAAAAAAATTAACATCATTATGAAATAATTTATCAATCAATCTTATCCTATTTTTTCAAAACCCCATATAATAATTTGACAGAAATTATAACTTTTTTTAATAGAATAATGTATTTATTTCCACCGTATATTATATCTTCTACAATCCTCACATAAAATACCCATTACACTAGATAATGTCACCATTCTGTTGAGAAATCATATCCCTGAAACTATATAAAAAACAAAATGAAACTATGTACATGAACTAGAAGAATATAGGTTGAGAATTTACCATGAAATACTATGATGAAAAATCCCTATGAAACATAGATCAAATTACACCAATAAAGGGGATGAGAATATTAAAATAAAGCTCCTCTATTCATATCACAAATAAATAATGAAATATGTGGGAATCTTAAAATATACCCCTGTATATATAATAAGAAATCGTCATTAAAAAGTGATTCAATAATTGTCTCTTTGTTTGAATAGGGATTTCATGTTGTGAATCATCAAACAGGTGGAGGAAAGCCCATATTTTTGAAAACTTTTCAAATTTGACCCATTTCACAATAAAAATACATATAGATAAGAATACCCTACAAAAGATACCATGTTCATGGCCAAAAATTATTCTATTAAGTCTATAAGGATGGGAATGAAACTTATGTATGTTACTGTTGTATTCCTACAAAAATTTATAACATTAACCACCTAGACACATCTCCATCCTCCAAAAAAACCATCAGGGAATCCATGTATCCTTAATAAACATTCATCAACCTTGGGTTGATATCTCCAATCACATGGAATCCGGCTTCGAGTACCAATTCGTAAAATAGACATCTCAATAACTAAAATAATAAATGACCAATAAAATTAAACCTAGTTAAAGATTTAAGTCATACAACATCTCTAACATAACAATTTTACAACTTAAGAAGATCATTATACATTAATTCATAAATATTAACATATATGTATAATCAATTAAAAATTGTGTATTCATTTTATACTATATAATGACTACATAACCTTTTCGTTGAAACTCCCTACACAAGATGCATTATTCATCAAAATCAAGATACTCATTCACCCTTGACACTAAAAAACCATATGGGTGATCACACATTCTTATTAAAACTGAGACACCACATTGTGATAAAGAAATTATTTTATGGGATTATAGATATCCCAACCATAATCTCATACCCATTGTGTTTATTTCAAGGAAGAGTGCTACACACTATTGGAATCACTAAATTAAACAATTTTGAAGTGTACCTGTAATCACTAGGTGATATTTACATATCATTAAAGGTCATTAATAATTTAAATACCAATAAAACATACTTTGAAAGAATATTTTGAAAACATTTTGGTCACACTAGAAAAAAATCATATCCATTTCCTGATCGTGATTCCTAAACCCTTTAAGGATCATCGAGATCACACAAGAACCACCTCTAATGTTTGAAATTTAATTTTAGTGAAATTATTTTATACTTTCTTAATAATCCCAAATCATCCATCATTATCTTTATAGAACTGAAATATCATAAAATTACCCACATTGGTATATTTTCAAAAGCACCTCGAACATGGTGCTAATTCAAAGACTCCATCCATTACTGTAAATAATGAATGTATGTGACTATCAAAAACATTCTTGAATAATAACAAGAAATGAAAATATCTTCTCATTCTATTCTCAAAAGAACATCATTTTTAGTACCCTCTAAAATTTATCCAAAATATGGGGCACAACCTTAAACAGAAAATTGTTCTCTCCCTGTGATATTGATTACCCTCTACTAGTCATTGTGTGTAATGTTAATAGGTTTCATCATTAAATAGATTTCTACACAAATTGATCCATGATCATCCTATGCCAAAATTGACATCACACTATTCCTGATGTCATCGTCATCACAAAGAGAAATTCTTTATTAAACAATCGGAAATATCCAAAATTATTCCACCAATTCCATCATTCTTCATCTTGTACATGGAAATTAACTAATCCATATTTAAATGTAATTGTTAATAACAAAAATTTATTACCTTATTATAATCTAAATATAATGGGTGGTCACATTGATTAATCTTGATGATAGTAGCCGACTCATGGTCTGTTGATTTCCACATACCGAAATATAGGCTCATAATTTAAGCACCAATCATAAAATCCACTTGTTTTTCAAATCTATAAAAATTATTTCTTTCTTATTTTATAAAATTATATATATATCACACATATGTAGTAGTATTTCATGATCACCCACCAGTGCGTAATCATTCATAATAATGAAATTATATACTCAAGCTCTTATCTATAATCAAAAGTGTATGATGAGTCAACACATTCGAGCACTCATCTATTCTTTCACTAAAAAATGAACCATGATACACATAAAAATGAACATGAGAATTCTTACCCTCGAATATATAATAAATAATCAATCATAATATATATATATATGTATATTTATAAATTCAACCATTTCACTAATCTCATACCCTAAACCATCTCCCCATGTTTCTTGTATCTAGGGCGATCACAAGACCAGGTTAACCCCTCTCTTAGGTTAACCATTTATTTCAAAACCTTATTAAATATAACTATGAACTCATATATATCATTATAAAAATACCATGGACACTATGATTTACAAACTAACCCATATATCATGTATTGTTTAGGCTGCAGTTCATGGGAAACACCACTTCATTCACATTTATGATATCAAATGATAGCTCATATGAAAATCTACCTTCTCCAGGATAATAATATATCTATATAAACATATATATGATAGAAATCACGTGATATATATTTTTCAATGTATGAAATATATTGTTAATGTTAATTTTAATATGAGCGAACACCCTCAGGAATCACAATCTCTTGCTGATTCAAACAAGGACTCCAAAAAAAAGACACCCCTTCGAGGATGATATTTTCAATTATTGATATATATGTATATAAAGACATTTAACTAGAAGAAATTTTTCAACACTTCAAAACTATAATGTTCATTTATTATGAATTCATCCAAAATTATATATTGTGAAATATTATATAGATTATAGTCAACATATTACGTATCCAAATTCATTTTATTTGTCCCATTAAATGGGTTCTTCAAAGCAAATAAAATAATTATAAAAATATTAAAAGGAAATTTTATATCAGATAAAATAATTAATATATAGAATTTACCACCTAAAAACCCATAATGTGATCCACATGATCTTTAATATGAATAAAATTTACTATCAAAAGACTTAATTGAATTCCAAAAAAATGTTATTTGGAAAACACCGTATAATATATTATCACAATATTAAAAACCCCAACATAATTAAATATATCAAAAAAATGAATTTCATATAATCACTACATGTTATATATGATATAAGAATACCAGACTCTTACTAGGGTGAAATTATCCAAAATATAAAATATCAGATATTGTCAAAACAATTAAGCATTGGGCTAGGTGAAATCGTAAAAAAGTAAAATTGAAATCCGTAAATAGAAATACCATATCAATAAAAACAATTATTTATTATTGGATTTAGTTTCCATGATTAAATAGATATATATTCATCACAATCCCCAACAAATAACTCTAAATTGTTCATATCACCAATAAAAATAATATTTAAAATAAAAGTGGTACATAATATGATATTATCATAAAATAGATGTATTATGAGTATTAACTATAAGTACACATAATTAATGTATAAATAAAAGGAAGGACATAAAAAGTTATATCTTACATAATCATTGAATGACCTAATAAAAAAGTCGAATATCAACCCAAAGAATGGTAATTGGGTTCAGATGTTCCCTTACCTCAAGTCGGGCATCTCTCATATGTTCATTGTTCTTGTTGAATAATAAACTTAAGTTAATTTATAACTGGATAATAAAATTTTCAAGTTTATTATTTCTATTATATCACTTATTACGTTTCTATTACATGTAGTTAATTATTTGAGTTCATATTAGACAATTTTTGGTTGCTCAGAACATGAGTAAAAAATGAACTTGTTATAATTACATATTGTCCATGTGGCCAAAATTATGTTATCTATAGATTTATATTTATGATTTAGATATCATATATATCATATAAATACATTATATATTTATTTATAATATTAATTAACATTTTTATATAAGAAATGAAATTCGTCGTTCATTGAGATGGTAAGTCGTACGTACGCAAGAATGCTACATTCATTTATTTTTCATATAGAAGGAATGAAAAATAAATGTAACATAAGTATATTATAATCCCAGAATAATATATATTTTATATATGTTACAAATTTTCATAAATTCCATCATTTATACATTCAATATATAGTATAAACGAGTCATATCACTTTGAGGGGGCAGTAGTCCACACTTCCTTAAAGGAAATTACCATATATATACAAAATAAAAATAAAATAGGTATGTTTTAAATGAGAATTACAGAATCATATTGATAAAATTAATATCTTATATATAATTTATAATTATTATTATATCATAATGTACACCATAAGAGGTAGTAGGAGAAGATTGAACAATAACAGTTTCGTGAGACTAGTAGTTTGTCGTCCACAAATACAGTATGTTTTCTACCCATTAGACAAAGGTGTGCATAATTTTAGTGAGAATATTTCTCATAAAAACGAAATAGTATATTTATTATACTAGTTATTTATATAAACATTTAATAATAAGATCATATAGATTGGAGAAATAAAAATAATGGAAAAGAACTTAAAAGAAGATGTTACCTCAAATCTGGTAACATCTTTTGATTTGTGATAATGGGCTTTCATGTATTTAATTATACTTAGGAAAATGATTCTTGGAGGAATGGAGGAATGTTTTTAGATTATTGGATTAGTTTTTGTATGAGCCAAAGGGGTTTGAGAGGATTGTGTAATGGTTTAGAGTTTTTTTCCTTTTATAACAGGGAGGATGGGCACTTTAGGAATGTTAGGAAATATTATTTTTTTTATTAATTAATTTTTTATTTTTAATAACAATAAAGTGATATATTCCTATCATCTGATGAGTATGGTTATAATATTTCTAAGGCAATGGGTTTTAGACAAGTTTAGCTCATAAAATTAACAATATTTTTTATCATTAACCCTTAGTTAATGAAATTAACTCTTAACATTGCTTCTTGTATTTTCATAATATATGGTTACTATAATTACAATAAAACAATTAGAGAACCAAAATGGCCCATTAATAAAATTTTAAAATTATATATGTTAGTTTTCTAAATCAATGAATTTTAATAAAATTAGATCATTTAATAATATATTAATTAATTTAAAAACTCATTTATGTCACTTTTTATACTATTTATAACATGAAATTAAAATATTTATAAAAACTTGATTAATTTAAAAAACATCATTAAATCAATGATAAACGGTCATAATAATAATAAAAATTATTTATGACTATAATGTTTGAAAATAATCTTATGTTAATATTTATAATCTAATTTACTGAAAACATTCATTAATAAGGTAATCATTAAATCACCATTGTGTCATGAATAATTTTTCTTATATTCTCTAAAAATTATAAATAAAATACCATGAAGTATAAAATATTAATATATTTATAATTACTATTTATAGTAGAAATGAAAAAATATATAAACCTATATAAAAAATGATTTACTAAAATATACATGTTTGTGTAATATTTTCCATAACATTAGATTAAATTTAATTAAATGTCATTTTCACTCACAATTTGCTCCATGGTGTCCCAAAATATACCCAAGGATGACCATGGTAAAAAATATTTCATCCAGTTGTATTTGGGTTCATGTTATGGTAATTTTATATTATTATAATATTATTTTTTACCCTTATATACCATATTTTCACTTTTACCATTAAAATAAAATATTTACGAGAGCTAGTATTGATAAACTATAAAAATAAAAGCTACATATTTAAAAAATATAGACCTTGTGATTCAAAATATGGTATTTATTTTTTCAAATACAAAAAACAAAATTTTCAAAATTTTATTTTAAATTCATTCCCGTTGTTTGAATAAAAAAGGTTTTTTAAGAAATAAAAACTATCATAAGATTGACATGTGTTATTGTTTAACTAAAAAGTGAAATTATATAAAACTAGAAAATTTTGATTAAATTGTAAAAGAATAATATAATTTAACTTCAATGAAAATGAAAAAGGTAATCTAACCATATAAATAAATCAGATTAAGAGGGTGTTTTGACATGAAATGCAGTATTTTTCACTATTCAATAAAAAATGTAATTTATAATAAAAATACAAAAAATTTACACAAATTAAATTTTTATGTCCCAATTTTAAAGAAGAATTTTATTTGGTCTAATGGAACATTCAAAAGTGATGAAAACTAGATTTATAAGGGTTTCTCCAACAATAGGTGGAAAAACAACATTTTAAAAATATTTGAGTATTTATGCATAAAATTGGATTCATTCTTATTTTGAGACATTAAATTTTATTGGATAAATGTAAAACCATTTATAAAACATGTTTAATTGTAATATGGTTAGATCAGTTCATTATATCCAATAAAATTGATAGGCGTAAACTGCCATTTAAAATATATTAGATTATTTTTCGGTATAGTTGAACATTGTGTGTAATATAAGATTTTTGAAAAATACAATGTTGCGTGTTGAGTTCACTATCAGGAAAAATTACCCCTTTATCATAAAATTAATATCTTTTTTTGTATGTATTAATAGAAATAAAAAGTATTATTATATAAATACTTAGGTCTTTACACAACAAATTTTTGTGTTTTTAGGTGAAAAATCCTACCACATTTTAGTCCATATTCTGACCCACTAATTAAAAAACTGAGGATCAATGTGATGGATATTGTATTTTTAATCTGTTGATTCTTAATACAAGAGAAATTAATTTTATATTATTTTTATATAGATGGGGAGGCTGACCTACACTAGACATTCATTAAGAATAAAATATTGAAGGAATGTGGTGACACTACGGATAATGAGGAGTTATGGGATGTAAATTTTTAGTAGATAATTTCTATGATCAATTTAGTCAAACATGTGTTTGAATTAATATGTTTGAAAAAAATTATGATGAATCAGAGAGTACCAATAAATAAAACATCATGAGACACATAAGGTATGCATCTAGTTTAACATCCATCTTAATGTGGACGATTAAAAATTATTTACTGTCTTAAAACAAAGTATATAAAAATAATTTTAAATTATAATATTTTTTATCTAAGAAGAGTTGTATTAATGGTCAAATAATATAGACATGGATTTTTGGGAAACTCATTATTCTGGGGACATTAAAAACAATATATTGATTCCCGAGAACAAAAATTGATATTATCATGGATCAAATAATTTACAATCACCCACATGCCGAAAAAGTTATTTGTTTCAAACATGATATAAAAAAATAACCATGATGTTTTTTAAATATACAGAGGGTGGCCATCATTATCATGATTTTTGAGAATCAGTGAAAGGGCTTCAAAAATCAATGGTCAAAAATAATTTTGAATTCTTCAAATGAAAGTTTGTAAGGAATTGTAAAAACATATTCCCTTATCAAACATATATTATTTATAATAAAACTGTGGAAACTCTAGGAATAATGAAAATACAGAAAAAACGAATGAATACATCTCTAGTGGGTCATTATTATTAAGTCATAATTATCCACCACTCGAAAATTATTAATGTATTGTTTATTTTAAATTAAAAGGAATCAATTATACCTTGAATGTATACTATGATCATTAAATCACCACCATGACATTTTTACTATTGAAAAAAATATATTTTTTAATTTGTTTTCATGATATAGATTATTGTAATGTGTTTAGTGGAGATCCTTTTATCCTTCCATTAGATGGATTTAATTAATTATTTGTTTTATAAAAAATGATGTAAAATAATATTGTAAATTAGAAAATAACATCCATAAAATATAATATTTCATATCAAGAATGATTATGAATAGTATTTTGATTAAAATTATATAATTGTGTTCTTGATACTAAAAAATCATAGTCTCTTAGATCAAATAGTGGGAGATAAAAGTTTGAATTTTTTATAAGACTATTATGAAGAAATATTTTTTATTATTATTTGTTTAATATCTCTCATTATATTATATCATGTTCCATATCTATAATTTATATTCCCGAATCTATTTGTGTTGGTATGTGATAATTAAAATTTTAAATAAATAATTTATTGATGGTGAGAATATAATACCCTGAGTATTTTAGAAACATAATATTTCTATAAAATATATGAATATAATTTTAAACCATTTAATTATATTTTTTCGATGAAATTAAAATATATTAGTTAAAATGTTATAAAATATAGTGATTAAAATAAGAACAAAATATTTTTTTAAGTAAAACATTATAAATAAAACACATGAAACTATTTATCACACATCATGGATGATTACAAAAGTTAATAATATAAAAAATAAATGAGGGAAAAATAATTTAAATAATTATTTCATTAGAATTACAAAAGAATATGGAAAATTTGTGTCATTTAGAATCACCATGAATATAGAAAAACATAAAAATTGGAATAATACCAAGAAATGAGAAATTGTGTTTTTATATCTAGAAAGAAAATTGTATAAAAGGTAAGTGAAATGGGAAAATGTTTAGTAATGTCATATACAAAGAAAAAATATTCGGAAATATATAATATAATTTTTAAAAATATATTTATTTAATATATATTCATTTTAGATGTGATCATTTTCAATATATTTAGTTGTTGTGAGTGAATTTTCTCTTATTAGATAAGAGATTAAAAATAATATAACTTAAAATGAACTAAAAATATAACATTAAAATATTATAAATTAATATATATATATATATATATATCTGTGTGTGTCTGTGTCTGTGTCTGTTTGTGTGTGTGTTATATATAAATATTAATAATTTCTTTATACTATGATATCATGTATTTATAAAATTAAAATAACTATTTTAATATAAATTGGTTTGCAAATTTAAATTTTAATGTAAAAAATCATTTTAAATGTATTCTATAAATTGTATTAATGTAAAAGTAACACTTTATTTTTAGAAAGTACTATTTTTTGATTATTTTATATTTTAAATAGAAAAATTATACCCTACTATAATATATTAACTAATATATTAGAAAATTCTAAATTATAAATTGATACTAAATATAATATAAAATATCTAAATGTTAAAAAACTCATTTCTAAAAAATGAATCATCCCTTCATATTTTGAATAGTCATTTTAAAAGAATTATAATTATTAGAATAATAATTTGATAAAAATAACTACTTTTATTATTAATAATTTCAATAATATCATGTAATATGTTTCTCGGTTTTTTGTAAAAAAATATATTTTTGGAAAATAGTGAAATATATAGATATTGAGACTTTTATACACTTATTAATATATAATTATGACTTGTATATTTTTTAAAATCTTATATTATCTTAAAATTTATATTTATAGTCAAATTAAACAATATAAGGTATTTATTATAGTGCACATACATATATATGATATTTAAAAACTCAAATAATATAAATTTCATAAATTATTTTAATAAAATTAACTTTTATTATTTTAAAAATAATTGTTAAAACATTTAGGAATTTGATTGGATGAAATGTATTTAAATTATATTCAATGGGTATGATTTATCATAAAGTATAACATTATTTTTGGTCATAAATATTAACAACATAAAGCAAAAACATCATACCATTGAAAGCCCATGATTGGAAAGAGTAATAATTTAATGGGTAAATAGCTAGAATCTTGTTTATAATAATTTTCTAATTGATTGTTTCCGAGATGATCAATCTTATATCACCCTCGACTAATTTTTTTTATACTTCCTGAGAAACCTAAAATTTTAACATTTTTTTTCTTCATATTAATTTTAAATATTTATATAAATTCCATTATCACTGCTTATGAAAGGGAAATATTTTCACCACTTCAATATTAAAATAATATTAAATTATCAATGGAATTTATACCCCCATTATTTCCCTTATAATCATATTTCACATTAATAATTATTTTACTTTAAGAGACTATCCTAATCCATTCTTTTCAAAGGAATCTTCCAAGAGAGGCCAAATGTTCATGACATAAGTTCAATATTTTCTCTAACATACATTCCTTTTATTCGTTTCATTTAAATTTATGATTAACTTTTTTTAATAAAGAGATAAGTATTTATAGTATACACAAAATTATTATATTGTTAAATTAACATTAACTAACTCTCATTTTTCTCTTACGAAATGAAAAAATGGAATCTATGTATACATGTGAACTACCACATATAAGATATGGAATGATTGGTTATCCATAATCACCATTAAATGGTATAAATAATAATAATTTAATAATTTAATTTCTTATTAAATTTCTTATGTTTTTAATTTAATAAATCATGAAAAACATTTCTCATGTGCCAACGAAGTGAAATCGCCATTTATTCGGATGTACATACTTCTATCTCCCTAGAACGCTGTATATATTTTACCAATACCACATTAACTGATGATTGTAACTTATAATATATGATTATATAAACAGAAATGATTAATAATAATAATGATTAATAAGTATAACGGAAAACAATAAAAAATAATCACTATAATTTGGTAATCCATCCAAATCCAAAAATAATTCAAAACTAATTCATCAATTATTACTTTTTTGACGAATAGAAAAAATACAATATAATTTGTTTATATTATTTTAAATAATTATAAATGATCAATTATATTAGCCTATAATAAATATAATTGAATAATTGGTATCATTAATTTTTTAAATAAAAACATCATAAATCATGCTTGATATAAATAATGTTTCACACACTAGATATTAAAAATAAGTAATTAGTTAATAATATATTCATGATAATTTATAATAATTTATGTATATAAATTATTAATATATGATAATTAGGTTAAAATAATGTTATAAATTGTTATATATTTTTTATACATGTGGTTAAAAATATTTTTCCATGCATTAATATTTGTAAGGTGTTATCTAGACTAAATTTATTTTAAAACTAATTGAAAATAAAAAATTATTATTGTATTTAATGAATGAATTACTATATAATGTGATGTTGTTATTGTATATTTATGTCTTCATGTTTGGGTAAATAGTATTTCACAAAAATCAATTGTGTTGTAATGAAATGATTTATTCACAAAAAAATTTAATATTATTACAAATAATTCCCAACAATTTTAATAGATTTCTTCTCCATATATATATATTTTTATCCACAATAATTCTATCATTTATAATATTAATATTCATTATATGTTTTCGGATGTTCCCTTAATGTTTCCCTTATAATATTTTTGAAATGATTTGATGCTTATTCTTTTTTACAATGTGGTATTTAAATAAGGTTAATTCAAAATAGTTAATACATTTTATAAACCCATTAAAAATTAATGGATTTATATTCCAAGAAAAATTATATTTTTAAATAATTTATGTGATTTTAAATATCATTAATTGAAGATTATTTTGGAATCGTAAATTTTTACAAATTGTTTTTTATTCACCTTGTTGAAAACAATATTTATTTTAAAAGGATTCACTATTAATATTTTTTTCTAAAAATATATATATTTAAAAAATGTGTTATCTTAACCTTTTAAAAAATGTACTTATCAATTTACTCAAAGCATTATCATCCATTTATAGAATAATTTTTAAAATTTTCAATTATTTAGCCACTATTTTCCTTTTTTTCTCGAAATAAATTAATCAATCATAATTTTTTTGATGATTCACCGTATAAATATTCATAAAAAATCATAAGGGTTTTTATGATATGTTTATTAATTGTCTTATAGTTAAAAAAATATTGATATATGATGATGGGTGGGTTACTATATAACTCTATAATTCATTGGTTATGGTTTAATAACTCATATGGTAATGATATTTTCTGTGATACCATTATGGATTAGCTAAGGTCACAAGAATAATTTTGAACATGATAAGGGTTAGCTATGTTAATAATATTATGTGAAAACATAATGAGGATGATCTAAATTTAAATGATTAGGGTTGACCGTGTTGCATATTATCTATGTTCAAAATATTATGCATCAGAAATGAATATTATATTTTATTCAAAATAATGATAATGAAAAATATTTGATTAATTATGTTAAAAATTTCATAAAAAAAACTATAATTATGTTTATTCCATGATACGTAATTAAAAATAATTTTTTTATTATTACATATAATCAATCTTTTTTTCCTTATATTTATACGTTACTCACATTTCCTCTCATTATTATAGTCTATCATTTTTAAATAGTTTATATGTTTCTATTATCGAGAAACTGATCTCACCCCTTGATTATTTCATCCCTCCCTAGGTTATGGTACTTTTTATATCTTATATGGAAACTAGAGGTAAGTCTATAGTATATAACTTAAGGATAAATATTCACAGGTATTCGAAAATATATTGAATACAAAATTTTTCCTCAAATACGCTAAACCATTTCTTCTTGGGTTTATTATATTATTTTGTTAAATGTAATGTTTAGATTATGAAAAAGATATAAATGAAATATGTATTAACTTTTATCACTATAATAAATCATTTTCATTATATATCATATGAAATATCTCTAAATATTTATCCACCTTCCCAAACTCTTGAAAGAAGTCTTTATTCGTCCTCTCAAGTGTAAGGTCTATCATCATCGTATCCATATCATTCTCAGTTCAAGAGAAGTATACTCATTCATGGTTTATTCTATCTCATAATCATATCTCAATTAAATATCTATATCTTAAATGCACCACATCCCCCATATTTATTTAAATATCAAATGCTCACTCAGGGATCACAAGGGAAGCACAATTTGTATCATTCTCAAGAGAAGAAATATTTTAAAAATCAAATCCAAATTCATCACTAGGTAATTAGTCATATACCCTTCCCATATAAATAAATACTACGGAATACCCACACCATTACTCAAATATTATATTTTTTTGAACAATCACAATTTATAGACGATTAATTATATGTATATAATTTCTATTATAATAATTCTTTCATAATTGTTAATGTATTATAATAAACATGCTCTATATGAGGAAAACCATAAATTTTTATTATAATAATTTGAAAATTATATTTTAATAATAATAATTGACGTAGGAATTGAAATTATCAAATTCTGATAGATAAATATCATATTAATAATTGGAAAATATTATTTTTCATGATCCACCATAATAATCACAATCAGGCAAAACCCTATAGAAATAAAGAAGAAAGGTACAAATATAATATTAATTTATTAAATGAAAATATATATAATTTTGATGGAAAATATGGGTGATTGATTGATGAATTAAATATAAGGTAGTTATAGTATGTAGAATCCCATTTAACCATTACAAATCTAACTGTGGGAATAGTAATCTGACTACTAGAATAGTAACCTGACCATTAGAATTGTATTAAGACTGATAGGAAATGAACATTGACTTTTAGAATAGTATCCACACATATAGAAAAATAAAATAATTTATAGTTACTCTATTGAAATAACTATATAATATATTTATAATGAAGTGCATCTAAATAAATTTTTTAAAATTTATAAATTAAGGATTCATATTTATGTAAAATACTGATGTTTTAGTTGAAGCATTATGAAATATAAAATTTTTTAAATAAAGATTTATTTTCATAAAATGGGGTTATAAATTAATATTAAACAGTATTATAATAACAAATCAATTTTTTGAAACCAGAAATAATATTTTAAGGTATAAAAACATTGACTATAATATTAATATTTTTAATTTTTATGTAAATGAGTATTTTAATCAAAATTTCAATTTATCATTATTAATATAAAAATTTATAAAATGGATTTTATTTTTTAAATATAGATGTTTAAAATTTATTAGTGTGAATCTTTTGTATTTTTGAAAAATAATTAAATTTTCAGTATATAAAAATATACATTAGAATAATATATTGAACATTATAAGTCACATACATAATTTTTTGATCTATTGTTGTATTACTGACCCACATTTTAGTAATCAAATATAAAATTGTATATATATTGTTAAAAATTCAGTACACCACCTCTCCTCCCCTTATTAAAACCACATATCCCTTCCCCTTCTATTAACATGTTCTAATCTTAATAGGTTAAAAAAATACTTAACAATCATCCCAAATCGTTTTACCATGTCATTGTAATAATGGTGTCACCAAAAGACTAATTTCAGGGGATTTGAAAAGTATTTCATGGTGCCTATATATTAGTTTAAATATTTTTAATTTTCACTTTTAAAATATTTATTTATTATACCTTCTCCTCGAATCCCCCTACAAAATGAAATATTGACACTAGTGTTTTAAATATAAGATAATTTTTTTAGGGTAATGGAATGTCCACAGTATACCCTCAAAAATGATTATTAATAAATAAATATCGTCTATACGGTTGGATTACCTCCTATAGGAACAACTATAACATCTCATGTTTTCTCATGTATTATTTTTGGAAATAATATGGATTTATTTTGACACCTGGAACTGAGACAACATGTGATTCGATAACATGATTTACCCAGAAAAATTAATTGGAAATTATTAAATTTTTAATTTCACCCAAATGGTTTTTCTGAAAATGTGTAATAAATCTTAAACAGGTTCCAAAAAAAATCAGATTGGAACATTGTTATTTGAATTAAGGCTTTACCTTGGGCATGACATAACTTTAGTCAGTGTGCGTATTCTAGTGGAAAACTCCAAATGGGTGTAATATCCATTTAATAATATAAGTAAAAAGTTTTTTATGCAATGAAATTCCCATTGTAATAAAAAATTGGCGGACATTCAGGGTTTTCACCATAATTTTGTAATTCCTATGAGATGTGGTGAAAACCTCTCTCGAAAAAGAGTGACATATCATGGATCGATGATCGTTCCACAACCGATTCTATGGAATATCACATATGAGGAAGATGATGAAATTTTCACCTATATTGAACAATGGACTCCGGATGTACGTGTTAAAACTATCATCAAGTTCATTGATATCCCAAACCACAACCATTCCACCAACTAAAGGGATTATGCTAAACTAGTAGGATCATAGTGCTCAACCTTCACTTTTGATAAGTGAGGCATTGGGAGATTAACACTTCCACTCACATATTCATCCATGGAAACCAAAATTGACATAATGGGTAATGATATATCATCTAAAAACCGTTATGTGCTACTAAATGGGATGTGTGGAACTCCCTCAGAACCACCTCCCTCAAATCCCCTGGTATTATTGGGTTTCCTCTAAAAAATGACATGCTCCCCACCTTTAGAATATCAATAATGAGAATGTCTTGTAAACATATGAGAACATAAGGTATCATTGTCAGTGTCCCAGAGATATTCCTCCCTAAATCATGGTTAGGATGGTGGGGAGAAAACCATAAACTGAGGTATGACACCCCCTATCCACCCACAAAGTATATCTACAATGAGTCCAACTACTCTGAGCCTCATTCAACAACTTCAAACTAGTTCTCTTCAAGAGATCAACTTCCACCACATTCCCATTCATATGAGTATAGAAGATCTCAAATTAAAAGTCATGGAGGAACCAGAACCATCACCTATGTCTCATTTTCATATCTATATTAGAGAAGATTCACTTAAGACTCTTGTTATTAGAGTAGATGATAAATCACTTACCCATGAGGTAGTGTCAACATATATTTAATGCAAAGACTATCGTTGCTAGCTCTACTTCATGAGTCACATAGTTCTACTCATGAATCCTTAAATGGAGTAAAATATAGGTAATCACTACTTTTCTGACATCATGATACAACTAATATAGTCCCTAAAGCATCAAAGAACACCATGTAGGCTACGCCTTCTTCTAGTAGCTTTAGGATGGGTGTTCTCGTTAGCCTCTTTCACACCACTTGAAATCACTGTTGAAACTTATCTTTCTAGAGAAATAACATCCCCTTTCATTTCATAGAATTCAATGGTGAGGCTACTCTTGTGATCTAGGTAATAAACCTCTTATAGTACTATTCCAATCCAAGGATACTCTACACCTTAGTAAAAATCTTGGGTGGATCCAAATAAGGCATTGCCTCATCCTGTGCTGGAACTACTACAAATCCAGTCTTTGTGATGATGTGTCCTATAAAATGGACCTATCAATCAAGAACCGACTTTTCAAGGTATTATCATAGAGTTAGTGCTATTGAATTTCATAAAAGTCTATCAACAAGTATATTAGGCACTCCTCCTTGGTTTCCAAGTACACTTGGACTTCATCGATGGAGAACACCATTTTATGGTCTATGTACGGTTGAAAGATCGACTTCATGAGTCCCATGAACAGTAATGGGGATTTTATCATGCCAAAAATTATTACTAATTAATAATAGTGATGGTAACAACACCTGAATGAAATTTTTAGTATATCCTCATCCAACAATCGCAACTGGTGATAGACTGATCTGAGGTCGATCTTTAAGAACCGTCATGACTGTTTCATGTGGTCAAATGGGTCTTCAAAATATGATAGTGGCTACCTGTTTTTCATGGTAAACATTTTTAAATTTTGTAATCTCATACATAACCTCAAGCTCCCATCTTCATTCATGGAAAACAAATCTGGGGCTGCCAAGGGAGAAACACATGGTCTCGTGAATCCCTTCATCTGTATGTCCTACAAGTGGACCCTTATCTTGGGAAGCTCTACATGATCCATCTAATATGTAGCTATAGATATAAATGTTTTCCCTAGGTTTAGATAAATAAATATGTCTGTCTCCATATGGGGAGTTATACAGGGAACATCATCTGGAAAGAAGTCCTCATACTCAAACACCAATTCTTTAAATAGAGGACTCATAATATCAACTGCACTAAGTGTGAGGCAATCCAAAAAATGGGTATCCTTTTGAAACCTCTTATGTGTGATTCCATCATGTGCTACATCTTTTTCCTTTTCAACAAAAAAGGAAATCCTAATTCCATCACAGAAAACACACCACACTCTATCCTGAAAATGCCAATCTAATCATGAACTATAAATAACCATTACATACCAAAAATGTAATTATAATGAATCAATGCTACTACCAAGACATCCCAAGATAAATTATCACCCAAATGAGTTAGTTCACACCGTCATCACCATTATGTGATCATCAAATAATCTCTTGTAGAAGTCATTATGTTTAAGGGTATATTTAACTGTTAAACCAGAATTTCTATGTCCAAACCAATGTTCATGGAAATAGTGGAATTACTTGATTGGAATATATGAATAAGGCCTTGTATGAGTATCTTAGTATTAGATCGACCTTATAGATGCTTAATAAGGCATCGAAGTAGTCATACTGGTTGTAGATATCATTTCATGATAGAGATGGGGAATCATAACTCTATTCGATGGATTTTAATCATCGATTCATATAATGAGCCAAGGAGGAACCAATTAAAGAAAACATACTACAATAAATTATATGATCAGATGTCCATAAGAAATAATTTCGATAATTATTCCAAAGGCGGGGATGATGTAGTTATTTTCAATTGATGCGCCCTAGAACTAATATTGTTGAAGGAGATGGTTCTGAGAGAGTTTCACACATCCCCGTTGTGGCACATCCACTTTTGGTGAAGATATATCATTATCTACGAGTCTATTTTGGTGGTCAAAGATGATGATGGAGTTGTAGTGTTCATTTCCCCATGCCTCAGTTATCAACAAGTAATGATTGAGCACCAGGTTCCAGCATGTTTAGCTCAATATAATGATGTTCAGGAATGGATGGTGGATGGGATATTGACATAAATCATGATGGTATTACAAGATATGATGCTGGGAAACAATTCCATTTGGATTTCCATTGAACAACGTACCATGAAAACACACTTTCTTACTATATGTGAGAAGATTTCAGTAGAGAGCATGGGACACCTCTATTTACAGAACAAAGATAGATCTCTATGGTGTGCCACCAAAGATAGTTTCATATCATGATGTTTGATTCACGTTCCATTTGGGAAAGGGATTACAGAACCTATTTGAGACTCAATTATTCTTAAGTATAGAATTTCACCCAAAGACAGATAACTAGACTGAATAGACCATTCAGGTTTTGGAGGACGTGTTGCTTCCATGCATGATGTGATTTTTTTTATTGTTTGGAGGATCACCTACTAATGGGGGTGTTTTCATTCAAAAATAGATATCAACACACCATTGGTATGGAACTATTTAAGTCTTTTTAATGGTGACCTTGAAAGTATTACATTGATAGGCCAACCCAGGAGAGTTAGCACTCATGGTCCTATAAGTTGATGCAAGCGAGTATAGAGAATGTTTAGATCGTCTTGGGGTGGGAGATGTCTTCACAAAAATAATACAATTATAATGATTATATACAGCTAATTCTATTGGATTTTGAAGAAGGATACCTTGTATTCCTTATTGTCTCACCTTGATGTGAATTATAGAGATTTGTTCATGGTGAAAATAAACCTTAGAGACACATCAACCCTTTCAAGATACAATTAATATATGAAAAGGTTACATACCTCAAGGTTGTACCACCAATATTATATTAGGTACTTGACATCTTCAATGTGTATTATCTGATGATGTATGTGTATGATCCAGCACACATTATAAACTGGGGTGAGATGTACATCATGTATGGGTGGACATTTTTTCAGAAACTGGTGGTGATCAAGGATTGATAAAAGATGTTCCATTGTTGGTGGTTGATTCATTTGGTAAATTTTTCATGGGAGGATAGGAATCTACAAGATAGAACATTGGAGTGAGAGGCTTAGATTCCTGCTCAGTACCATCATTTAGTTGTGTCGTGTTTGTTTTAGATTTTAGGGACATAAATCTATAAGGTGTGGAGACTCAAAAATCTCAGATTATTCAGTGATTGTTTTTGAAATTACATGAATTGATTTTGAGACTAGGAATTGAGATGATGTGTGATTTCGAGGCCCAGTTCTCCTAGACGAATTGTTTGACAAATATTACCCTTTTAATAGCACATTCACAATTTTAATAAAAAAAAGTAGAATAACACTTAAATGGATTCCTAGATCAGAAGTTTTTGGGATCCAGTGATATCAAAGTGGATGTTTTACCCTGGGTGAGACATAACTTTTGTCTGTATTGTTATTCTGTTGGAAAAAATAAAAAAGGGTGAAATCAACATTCAATAATTTAAATAAAATGTTATTGTTGACTCAATGAAATGTCATTTTTATTACTCATTTTCAAATAATTTAAGGTTATAACCATAACCATATAATTACTCTATGGTGTGGTGAAGAACTCTATCGATAAAATTTGATGTATTGTGGATCTTCAATCAATGTGCAACCTATTTGAATGGATCTCACAGTCGATAACGATGATACATTGATCCTTCATTAGTGACTGATCAGAATCATGGTAGGGTGGTTAATTTTGTTATGATATTTACATTTTTACGAATTTCACAATGAATGAGGGAAAATCCATGATCCAATTTATGTATGAATCAATCTTTATATGATGGTTATGATTTCTAGGTTAATTTCATAGAGTTTTCAAAATTGGTTCTTCGTTCTTTGTTCCTTATCTAATGTGAACAATTTGAGGCCAAAATGAAAATGGATGGGATTAATTCCTAAAGGTGTTATTGTTTCTCTATCAACGGTTCTTTTATTTCTCCAGATTTAGACCCCAACCCCAGCCCCACCCCCTGTGGTCACGATTCGACTTTTCGGGTGTCTCAGAATGCGATCGGACCCTCGGATTAGAGGAATAATGACAACAGAGGTCAAATCTATATATATTGAGACCTGAGGAACTAGAATATATGATCGTGTTGATTTTTGGGAATCAAATTCTGATCATGGTTTTATAGAAGGGACCACCAACATGGGTCTGGTGTGGTGGCCTGGCGATGTGGTGCGACAGTGCGGAGATTCGAGGTGGTGGAAGTGTCGATGCCGTATAGAGCACTGGGTGTCCATGTTGTTGCCAGCAGCACTAGTGGAAGCAAACCAATGTGGTGACTTCTTTGAATGCGGTAGTTGTATGTGTGCAGTGGTCCTGTAATGTAGGTGGCAGTCGTGTGGGATGTGGGATATGGGGTGTGAATGGGCCCGGTGAGCATTACTGAGTGGGGGAGGTCCGGGCCAGGATGGCGATGCGAAGTAGGCCAGGAGGGATAGGAGGAGTGGGACAGGTGGGGCCAAATAGAGTGAGCCTAGGTGGGGCGGGCTACATAGATAGGTCCAGGATGGGTGGACATGGTTAGATCGGGGGCGATCAAGTAGAAGACAATACACATTCCACCATGGTAGTCAACCATGAGTCATTTTTTATTCAGTTTCCACATAGGTGTGACTGATGGCAAAGTGAAATTGACCATGATGGTTGATCACCACGGTTGTTGTACTGATTGTGAGTTGATCCACATGGCCTTTGAAACCATTATGAAACATCAACCTCCCCATAATATTCCAATGGTATGTTTGTTTGATGTGGTATTTATGTCTTTGAGACCTTGATGATATGACAATTGGTTTGGGAATTTTGTGGTGAGTTATTATTTTTGACTAGTATATGGTGAGAGTTTTATTTGGCCCTTACCTAAATGGTTTTGTATGGTATTATGTTTACATCAATGGATTGTAATCATCTCTTAAGTCCAAGTGCAAGATAGTTACAATTCTCTCTCCTTAATACCAATGTGTGATCATCTATCAACCTTAGTATAGTCCATGTAATCATGTAAAATACCAGAGTGTGGTGCCGATACTTCACCTTGTGGTACATGTCGATATGGTCTTGGGTATCCCCCAATGTTTCTGGGATCGATGCCCAACATTGAGAATTGATAAATATTGGGTCTATTGTATCCCCCATGAGGTTTGAGAAGGATCCCCTCTCTTTGGTATCACAATAATCATTGACCAATAGTTTCTCATATAAACAGATCCCAGAAGATTTAAACCTCTCTATGAGTGTCCCTGATGATAAAATGAATCGAGGATAGAGATATATGATAACGATCTTGCTTTGAGAAGAATCATATATATGACACTTGGATAAGACCCCCCAATGGAGTGGTGTTTTTAATCTATATATTTTTACTATGTAATATTCACTTTAGACCTATATTAATGTGAATATGATCGTACATTCCTTTCTGGAATTTTTTTTAGTTTTGGGGTGTCCTGCTATGTATTTTTATACTCAAACCTTCATGAGATTTTTCCGCATGTGTGGCATCTTGTGATGATGGCCGACCCTTTGACAGAGTCCTAGGGGGACCAGGACTAGGTGGTTCATATCAAGGCTAGACAGATGAGTTGTTCACGTAGTCTAGAATGTATTCCTTGTAACTCTTTCTTTATAGGTTGGAATTGAGGTTACAAAATCTTATTGTTTGGACTATTTTAGTGAAGGTAATTTTCCAATTCAATAAATGTTGTACTTTGGTTGTGGGATATAGTGATTTGCATGCATTTTTAACATAGTGTTTTTTTACATTTCAGTGTTAGTACCATGGATATGCTGGTATGTGTAAAGGTAAATTTGTCTAATGAATTCCATTTATTATATATTCCTTCTTAGTTCTAGTCACCATCCCCTACCCTATTGGGGTCGGGCTTGGGGTATTCACGGAATGGTCCCCTTCTGTACTGGTCAGGACAAAAGTGTACTTTTTTCACTCCACCAACATCATGGATGGTTATTATTATATTATTATGATAAAATGTGATTATAAACTTATAATATAAATTTTTTGAATTCTAAAATGTCTCAATTGTTATTTAATTGTGTTTACCTCACCTGTTTTGATAATCCCAATTATGCTTTCACATACTTTGATAATCCAAAATAATGTTTATACATATATTAATTTTTTCAATATATGATATTATATTATCATGTTGATAATAATATTAAAATAATCTTTGAAATATGTTAATCTATGTATATCTATGTTTATATGAACCTAGAAATAATTCTAACTCAATCAGAATATGTGTTGCATAGAACAGATAAGTGTTAAGTATATTGGTATGCATATAGCTACTGATATAGACAAAAAGAGGTACCAGTATGTATAAGTATACTGGTTAGCACGACACTGATAGATCAATTCTAACTGTAGAATCGGAGATACCACTACTTGTACAAATGAGCCACACATATGCACAAGTTGCTGATACAAAGTCTACCGATACGCAAGTCTGCCGTTACAGAAAGGTCACTGACGAACAACTACACTGATATGCACTTTAGCACTAGAATATAACGGAGCTACTGATACAAACAAGCTACAGATACAAACAAGATACTGATACAAACAAGCTACCGATACTGACGAGATACTAATAAAAGGAGTCCCTGGTACATAGAGTTACTGATACACAGAGTTACAACTACCGATACAAGGAGCTAACGGTACAAATACAAAGAACTACTGATAGGAGGTCGCCATTATACAAAGTCCACCATTACTCATCATCCGACAGAAAGCTACTGATGAAAAACTGACCAGTCCTGCTACATCAAACTCTATACTCTAAATATTATTTATTAATTAAGAAACGGTCATATTTGATGATTTTAATGCATTCAATGTTATTTAATGATTGATGTTGGTATTTCATGTAACCATACCTCATAACTGTAAAAAGATAATCATTACCATTTTTGGAGTGGAATTCTATAAAAAGAATGCACGTGAAGTGTGCGAAAAAGGAGGGTGGAAGAGTGCTGAAAATTGGTGAATACACACATAAAATAAAGGCTTCATCCAAACTTGGAGAACACTTGACATACAAGAAGCCATTAATACAATAAGAGAACACAAACTCAATTTTAGTCAAGGAGTGATGAACTACAATGATCTCTTCATGCACTCAAGCTGATCAAATAGAACGTGAAGAAGACGACCCTCTGTTTTCAGAAAAATCCAGAGAAGGTCAGCATTCTCGATTAATCAAAGGAGTCCGGAGCTGCACGTCAAACCAATAGAGAATTCTAAAACTCATATCTACTCTCTCAGTGATTATTTAATTTAATTTTTGAGCAGTGTGTATACTCTGTATATTTTATACACACACTGTCTCCTGAGCTAAGCTGGAGGATTTCTAAATCCTCACTCAACCCTTATTTAACACTCTTGTATCCCACTTTAGATAGTGGTAGATGTCAAGTATGAACTGGACAATCAGTGTGCTGTTGTTTTTGTTTTCCCACGAACAACTGTGGTAGTGGTCTTAGTACCTGGACAGTCTATGTAATGTTGCTTACCCCGATACAGGGTGTGGATCAAATTTATAAAAATTGTTCGAGAGGACTAAGTCTCTTCTTGAGACTGACCCTCTTGGTTATATCTTCTATGCATCACAGATTATGTCTAATGTATATGAAATACTTTATTTTACGCTTCAAATTACATTGAAATATAATTTGTTTTAATGATACTTTGATAGTTATTCTAGTAAGTGTTTGTAACTATTGTAAAGCAGTAGGTTAGTTTCAAAAGAAAATTTAAACTTCTAATTAAATTAACTGTGACCTAATAAATCTTTTGAGAACATAATCGAACCCTTACAGTTTTACAAGTTCACTACAGTTTAACTTAGATTTTAAGAGAAATATTTTAACAGAAATTTTAATTGGAACTCAATTCACCCCCCCCCCCTTGAGTGTCCACTCTGACCAACATTTGGAATCAGAGGACTATTTTTTTTATCATGGTTTTCAAAATACAATATTTTTCAACTGTGATTTCTGTTGTATCCTAAATATCAGAAATTTTCTATTAGTTCTAAATTTTATCTCTTTATATATATTTTCTAAAATCGAATTATGGATAATAGATTAGAAGGTGATGCTACCAACATGCCACCCTTCTTTAATGGTACAAAACTTTCTCAGTGGAATATTAAAATTAAAATTCATTTAGAGGGTATGGGATTTAATATCTGGACTACTATAGAAACTCAATATAAGATTCCATAAACTGGTAGAACAACTTGGGATGAATCTACAAAGACTTCATACAATAATAACTATAATCCAATGAATGCTTTGTATTTTTCTTTAGGTGATGAGTAATTTAAAAGAATATCTGCTTGAAAAATTGCTTATGAAATTTGGGACACTTTGGGTATTTCCCATGAGGGAACAACCAATGTTATGGAAATGAGAATGAACACATACACTATTAAATATGATAATTTTAAAATGAATCCTGATGAACCCATTTATGACATGTATCTCTAGTTCAATGAGATTGTCGACACTATATGATCTCTTGGTAAAGCTGTTCCTACAAAGGAACAAATCATGAGAATATTAAGATGTTTACAAATAATATGGAGAGGCACATCTGTTTCCATTAGGGAATCATGTGATATTAGAAAAGTGCCTATTAAAAAAATTAATTGTTAAGATTATGATGTATGAGGAAGAGCTGAAGGTCAAAAAAAGAGGATGATGAACCAAATAAGTAGTTAGTAGCCTTCAAGACATCTTCTTCAAAGAGTACAGAAAAAGGAAAAATTCAATGTGAAAGTGATAGTTAAATCAGTGATGAGAGTGTATCTGACAGTGATGCTGAAATGGTTCAGATAACCATAAGATTCAAGAAGTTCTAGAGGAAGAAGAAATTCTTTCGAAAATCAAATTATAAAGGAAAATATGACAACAAAGGTCATTGGAAAAAAGATTGGAAGAAGCCTAATAAAGGTGATGAAATTGACTGCTTTGAATGCTAAAGGAATGGACATGTAAATAAAGACTTTCCAAAATTGAAGTTCAATAAGAAACATGACTACAAGGACAACAAGTATAAGAAAGCTATAAATGAAACTTCTAGTGCTTCAGAGGACAGTTCAACTGATTCTGATTCTACTCAGGATGAATTATATCAAAAATCTAACATGTGTTTTGTGACAAACACATATGAGGTAACATTGGATACTCCTTCTTTAAATTAATATTATTCTAGAGTTGATTCTGATTCTGAATCTGAAAATATGTCTAGTGAATAATTATTTTAATATTGTAATATGCTAGAAGAAAACTGTAATGAATTGATGGACAAGTATAAGTCCTTGAAGAAACAACATGATCTAACCAGCTCTGTAAAATCTGCACATGATGTAGAAAAGGAAAAGAATGCTCAATTGCTCATGGAAAATACTACACTGAAATTTTCCAATGAGCAATTAAGGAAACACTTAGGGAAATTCACAAATGGAAAAGATACACTTACACAAATGTTAGGAAAACAAGTGGCACCAAAATATACAGCAGGAATTGGCGATCAGCATGAACAAAAAAATCTGGGTACCTAACGCATTGATTGCAAACCTGTTTCGACCCAAGAAAATTTGGGTACCAAAATCATTTTCTTTTTAAACTAGTTTTTTAGGAAAATTCATTGAATTGTTCTCATAAGAATCTATGGTGCTTGGAAAGTGTATGTTTAAGGCATATGACTAGAGATTACTCATGCTTCAAGAGTTTAATCAAAGTAGATGGAGGCCATGTCACCTTTGGTGATAACTCTAAATGAAAAATCATCGTCCTAGGCCTGATTGGTAACACTGATTCAGTTTTAATTTCCAAATTTTTATTTTTTTGATGGACATAAATATAATCTGGTGAGTATTTATCAGCTGTGTGATGATGGTCTTAATGTTAAATTTGAAAATGATTCTTGTAATATTTATTCACTTAGAAAACGGACTAGGAAAAACATAGTTAGAGACCTACCTAAACATGAGTTCCCACCATTCAATGTTTGTAATCCCTGTCAAAAGGGAAAGAAACCAAAATTTTCTTTTAAATCAATGAAAGAAGTTTTAGAATCTCATCCTCTCGATTTGGTTCACATGGATTTGTTTTCACCTTCTAGATTTTCTAGTTTTAATGGGAAGCACTATGTCTATAACATAGTAGATCACTATTCTAGGTACACTTGGCTAGAGTTCTCTTCTCACAAAAGTGAAGATTGTTCTTACTTTATTAAATAATCCATAATTGTAGACAACCTTAGTGGACATAAGATTAAGACCCTGAGAACTGATCATAGTCGGGAGTTTGAAAATCATGAGTCTGTTTCTTACTGCTCACACAATGGCTATAATCCTAACATTTCTTCCCCTAGAACACCTCAACAATATTGTGTAGTAGAAAGAAGAAATAGAACCCTTTAGGAAATTGCTATAAAAATGCTCAATGAGTATGACTTTCCTATTTATTTTTATGATGAAGCTATAAATATAATTTATTATATTATAAATAGAGTCTTGTTTGAAACTATTCTAAAAAATACCCCTTTTGAGTTGTGGAATAATAGGAAAGATAAGGTTAATTACTTTATGGTTTTTTGTTGCAATTTTATTATTCTCAATACAAAGGATAATCTTGAAATGATTTCTTCTAAAAGTGATGAAGGAATTTTTCATGGTTATTCTTTTACTAGAAAAGCCTATAGAGTTTTCAATAAAACAACCAAATCTGTTGATGAGTCTGTTCACATCAAGTTTGATGTAACTGATCAACATGAACCCAAATTTTCTATTGAAAATCATGAAGAAGACTTCTCTGCTCTGGACCATAATGAAAAAAATAGTAACCCTGTTGTAAAGACATCTAGTTCTGGAAAAATTCCAAAACCTACTTCTATTGAACCAGAACCTACATATGAACCTGAAATTCTAGTCCCACCTTTACTTGATCAACTAGGATTCTAAAGAATCATCCTTTAGTTGCTATTGTTGTTAATCTTGATAGAGGGACACAGATAAGAGCATCTCTAAGATATCAGGTTGAACATCAATCCTTTCTTTCACAGCTAGAACCTAAAAATATCAATGATACAATCAATGATGAATTTTGGGTAATGGAAATGAAAGAAGAATTAAATCAATTTGAAAGAAACGATTTCTGTGAATTGTTTGACAATCCTAAGGACACTTTGACCCTAGGCACTAAATGGGTTTTTAGAAACAAAGTTGATGAGTTTGGAAATTAGTTAGAAAGAACTCGAGGTTAGTTTCAAAAGGGTATAGTCAAGAAGAAGGTATAGTCTATGAGGAATCATTTTCCCCTATAGCTAGATTAGAATCTATTAGGATCTTACTTTCCAATGTTGCTCATCTGAATATCAAGTTATAGAAATTGGATGTCAAAAGTGCTTTTCTAAATTGTTTTATAATTAAAGATGTTATAGTTGAACAACCACCTGGATTTAAAATCCCCCATTTCCAAAATCATGTTTTTAAACTTTCTAAAGCTTTATATTGTTTAAAACAACATCCAAGAGCTTGGTATGATAGAATTAGTAATTTTTTTTAAAAGGTTTTACAAAAGGGATTGCTGATCCAACTCATTTTATTAAAATACATTCCAAAGATATTTTGATATTACAAATCTATTTTGATGATATTATTTTTATATCTTATAAACATTGTTTATGTACTAATTTTTCAAATAGTATGCACAATGAATTTGAAATGAGTTTAATGGGAGAACTCAAATATTTTCTTATATTTCATGTTTTAAACAATCAAAATTGTATTATTTTGAATAAAATTAAATATACAAATGATCTTTTAAAAAGGTTTGGTTTGGATATAATTAAGGAATGTGATACACCCATGTATACTATTTGTAAATTGGAAATTGATGAAACTGGGAAACCAGTGGATCAAAAAAATTATAGAGGTATGATTGGAAGCTGACATTACCGTACTTCTAGTCGACCAGATATTATGTTTAGTATTTTTATATGTGAAAGATTTCAATATAATCCTAATGAATCTCATTTACATATGGATAAAAGAATGTTAAAATATCATAAACATAGGGTAAATTTAGGTTTTTTTTATCCAAAAGTACAATCTTTTGAATTAATGAGTTATTTAGATGCTGACATTGCTGGTTGCAAGTTGGATAGAAAAAGCACATCTGGAACATGTCATTTATTGGGAAAATACTTAGTATCATGGTGTAGTAGGAAATATAATTCAATTGCTTTGTCCACTACTAAAGTAGATTACAAAGCTTCTGGTAGATGCTATGCACAAATTCTGTGGATGAAACACATTCTTTTTGACTACGGGTATGATTTTAAGCATGTTTCAATAAACTATGATAACTATAGTGCAATTATAATTTCAAAGTACATTGTATCTCACTCTAAGAACAAAAACATTGATGTAAGGCCACACCTTTTGAGAGATCATTACCAAAAAGGTAAAATTACTCTTGAATTTATAGGTACTGAACATCAATTATCTTACATTTTCCCCAAACCTTTATGTTCGGATAGGTTAAGTTACATTAGACATGAGTAATGGAATTTTAACTCTCACATTTAGAAACGTTCATTGGTATGAAACCTCACTGTTATACCTCAATGGTATGGAACCTCACTGTTATACCTCATTGGTATGGAACCTCACTATTATACCTCACTGGTATGGATCCTCACGGTTATACCTCACAGGTATGGAACCTCACTGTGATACCTCACTAGTATGGAACCTCACTGTCATACCTCACTGGTAAGGAACCTCACTGTCAGAACTGACTGGTATGAAACCTCACTATTACACCTCACCGGTATTGACCGCAACAATATTAGACCTCACTGATTGATATACCTCACTGTTAGGAATTCTCACTTGTATATCCCACCGTTAAGTATGAGCTTTTTTAAAATTATTTCTTTAGCCGAAAGAATATATATTGTCTATACTTTACTTATTTGTATTATTTATTTTATGATTCCTAAATGATAAAATGATGTCATAGTTACTCCTCAATCCACCGAACCATTCTTTTACCCTCAATCCTAAGATCCTGAATCTCGTGAACACACTAACTTCCCTGAACCAGAGATGGAAAAACCAAAATCTCTACTGTTAGAGATGGCATTGATGAGCTGAATGCAAAGAAGCAGAAGATAGAGCCTGATGCAAGTAGGAGTGTTAGTAGAAAAAGGTCGGGGAGGTGACCAGTGAACCCACATTTACAAAATAGAGATATTTTTATCGAGAAAGAGATATGTGTGGAATGGTTGATGTCTTGTAGATTGTTAGTTATTTAGGTGTTGTAATATCATAAGTGGGTATAATGATTCTCAAATAATAATTTCACCTTCTATCTGAAGCTATTAAAACAGTTCTATGATTTTGTGAGTTTTCTGAAATCTGAATCTGAGAATTGAATGATTTCATTTGTGAATGGAAAGAAAATATATTTTTCATCTCTTGAGTGGGATGACTATGTGAGAGTACCACATAAAGGAGTTTATGGTTATTCATCAAATACAGTACCACCTACAAGTTATATTTTTGACTATGAGACCACTTTTGAGGAGCATATTCATAGTGGCGAGCAAAGAAAGGTGGTGGCTACTAAAATTAATGGATAGAACATATTGATGTTCATGTTTGTGAATCATGTGCTATTCCCAAGAAGTGGGGACTTTGAAAATTTGTGATATCAAGATATCTATCTGTTACATCTCTTGAGTGATGCTGTGAAAGTGAATCTATGCAGGTTGTTAATGATTCAAATGGAGGATATGACCAGACTCAAATCAAAGACCAATGGTTTATTCTCTTCAAAGTTTATTTCTATTTCTAATAAAGTGAAGGGGGTAGATGAGTCTCAAGATGACACAGTGGTAGTAAGGAATAATTTTTGTATCAGAAGAAAAGTTTGCAAATACATAAAGATAAACTGGAAACCATTGAAAGGATAATGGGTTACTGATGATAAGAATCTATTTTATATGTTATATCCGGTGGATCATCCTTCAAGTCCTAAGTATGTAAGGGATCCAGGTCTAAGACCTATTGAAGAAGATAGATAGTATAGTGATGATTCAGAAGAGGAAGATTCCTCTGAAGCAAATGGAGGAGATCCTGACTTGCCTCCTAGCCCAGCTCCTAAAGTTGTGTCACAAGAAACGGAAAGTGATTTGAACCTACCTTGTAAAGAAACTATTTTGGGAGTAATCAATAAAGAGGGACCTATGGATGAGGAAGAGCAGCAGATGGAATATCAGGAATAGACTTCTCAATAAAATGAAGAAGAATTTCATGAAAGTGAAGCATCTGTTTCTATCAGCTTGAGCCATAGTCCACTGATTGGGCATTACCTAATGCCTGATGAGGAATTCGATGAAGTTGATAGACCTTTACCTATTCTTTTGGAACTTCCTGCTATTGAATAAATGGAGATGGTTGTGAAATATATTTCTGAGGAAGAAAGAGTTACTGAGGATGTCATTCCTAAACAAGAGAATGAACCAGTAAAGGGGGAGAATCCAACCAGGTTTGGAAGTGTTTCATTGGATATTGAGATTGATGATTGGGAAGAGGACCCAGGGTTTGTAGTGTGTGGATTGGATTACCGTGATTCTGGTATTGAGACATCCCTTTGGAGACCAAAAGTTAATTATGATTTTCAGTCTGAGATATTACCTAAAGATGTGGTAAGAATACATGATCTGTATAAGTTAATTTCTGATCTTGAAATCAGTTTTGTGGAATGAATAAAGAGAATGGAAGTGTCACTAGTGTCATCCATTCAATGAATTATGACGGACATTGTGACCAGTATAGTACCTGAAAGGGCACCTGTTATTGTGCCTGCTAATATGATCAGTAGGACTGATCTTGAATCCTTAAAGGATGAGCTGAAAGGGTCATTGAGTGCTTCTGTTGTTGAGTTAATGAATCGGTTTGTTGAAGAGATGAGAAATTTGGAATAGTCTTTGGAACCCTCTCTTTGTTTTAATGAATCAACCTTTGTGGTAGAGATAGTAGATGAAGTCACAGCTTCCCAAAATCAGATGTCTAGCTTGTCAATGGATGTTGATGATCTAATGAAATCAGTTGTCTCTCTGGAATCCTATATGAGTTAAAAATCTCAAGAACATAAGGATTTGGCCTATGTGAATAGTGTGGTGAGCTAGATGGTTTTAGTTTTTGAATGTTTTAAAAAGTATATGGAGAATCATAGCGGTGCCTATGATTTTGTAGTGAAAAATCTTATTAGTGGGATAACTAAGAGTTTCAAGGAAACTGCAACGTTATCTCTTGCTTCCCTTTCATCCAGAACGTCAGTGGATTTGGATCAGATTATAGCTTTGATAAAAGAGGATCTTGGTTCAGCATCAACCAGTGGCTCTGCAGACTCATCAGATCTATCCAAAGTGGTGACTTCTACTAGAGATACCACTAGAGATATCATGAATATTGTTTAAGACTATATGAGAGAAGCTTCTGCTACTCAGAATGAAGTGAAAGACAAGGTAGATTACTATTTCTCAAGGGTTTACACCAACCATCAACTCAATAATCATTTCAAGATTATGTTAGAAAACATGAAGCTTCCACCTATCAATCAAGACTTCATAGAACAAGTCAGAAAGCTCAGAGAGTTGACCCCTACACTAGACAAATTCATGGAAAACATGAATGATTTCATTTCAGCCATGGAAAGAGGAGGAAGAATCATTATGGATTTCAGAAATCTCTCGTTTCCTTTCTTGCATGTTGATGCTCGGCTAGTGATTATACCTACAGATTTACCTCCCTCTATCTCTAATACTTCTCCTTCTTAGATGACTCTAGCACAAGCTATCTGAATCCTTAATCCGATGATCACTCAGAGAGCTACACAGTACAGACCAGGAACAATTTCAGTAGCTTAGGCTCCTCTTATCATTTCTGGTGTTCGTATACCTTCACCTACATCCACCACACCTTAATCCTCTTCTGAGCCCAAAGGGAATTCTCATTATGAGGATGTGGATTGAACTGTGATTAGGACTTTTGGTAGGAGTCACCTATATTTATTTTTGTCTCATTTATGTCTTTCATTGTATCTGTTTTCTCCACGGAATATATATGATATTAATCGTTGTTACTTTACTTCTCCTATATTTCATTTTGGTCCAACTTATTGTTAATCACAAATGGGGAGAAATACTATCTAAGGGAAACATATCTGAGGGAGAACTAGTATCTTTTTTGAAAATGGGGGAGAAATAATATCATTTTTTCATTTAAGTCATTTCCCTCTGGTACATTTCTTTCATATTTTACCTTTGACATATGTGTTTTATAATATATATTTTTCTCTGATACAATTGGATTTAATGCTATATCCTCTGATTCATTAATAATTATTCTGGGATTCTAATATCATAATTATTGATTATCAAAAAGGCGGAGATTGTTGACCTCACCTATTTTGATAATCCCAATTATGCTTTCACATACATTGATAATCCCAAATAATGTTTATCTATATTTTAATTCATTAAATCTATGAAATTCTATTATCACGTTTATAATAATATTATAATAATATTTGAAATATGTTTATCTATGTTTATCTATGTTTATATGATCATTTAAATAATTCTAACTCAATCGGAATAAGTGTTGCATAGAACAGATAAGTGTTGAGTCCACTGGAATGCAGAAAGCAACTGATATAGACAAACAGAGCTTGCAGTATGTATAATTCTACTGGTAAGCACGACACAGATAGATAAAGTCTACCGATAGAAGTGGGGATACACCTAATGGTACGAATGAGACACTGGTATGATCAAGCTGCTGATACAAAGTATACCGATATTCTTGTTTACCGTTATAGAAAGGTCACTGATGCACAAGTCCACTGATATTCACTTTAGCACTGGAACAGAACAAAGCTACTGATACAAACAGGCTACTGATACAAACAAGATACCAATACAAACAAGCTACTGATACAAACAAGCTACTGATACAAAAAAGATACCGATATAAACAAGTTATCGATACAAACAAGCTACTGATACAAACAAGCTATCGATATAGACGGGCTACCGATAGAAGGAGTCACTGGTACATAGAGCTACTAATACACGTAGTAACAACTACTAATACAAGGATCTACTGGTTCAAAGACAAAGAGTTACCAATAGGAAGTCACCACTATAAAAAGTCCACAGTTACTCTTCTACCGACAGAAGGCTACTGATGAAAAACTGACCATTCTTGCTACTTCAAACTCTATACTCTCAATATTATTTATTTGTTGAGAAATAGTAATATTTGATGATTTTAATGTTATCAATGTTATATAATGATAGTTGTTGGCATGTTTGGGTATCGTACCTCGTACCTATAAAAAGGTAATCATTACCATTGCCGGAGTTGAAAGATATAAAAAGAAGTCGCGTGAAGTGTGCGAAAATGGAGGGATGAAGAGTGCTGAAAAGTGGTGAATAAATGGAGATAATAAAGGCTTCATCCAGACTCAAAGAACACTAGACATACATGAATCCATTCATAGAAGATTAGAACATAGAATCAATCTTAGTCAAAGAGTGAAGAACTACAATGAGCTCTTCATGCACTCAAGATGATCAAACAAAACTGGAAGAAAACAAACCTCTGTTTTCAGAAAAAACCAGAGAAGGACTCAGAAGCATTCCTAATTAATCAAAGGAGTCCATAGCTGCATTTCAAACCACTAGAGAATTCTAAAACTCCTATATACTCTCTCAGTGATTATTTTATTTACATTTTGAGAAATTTGTATACTCTGTATATTTTATACACACATTGTCTCCTGAACTAAGCTGGGGGATTTCAAAATCCTCACACAAACCTTCTATAACTCTCTTGTATCCCACTATGGATAGTGGTAGAGGTCAAGTAAGACATGGACTACTAGGGTGATATTTTTTTTTTCCCACGAACAATTGTGGTAGAGGTCTTAGTACCTGGAAAGTCTTTGTACTGTTGTTTACCCTGATCTAGGGTGTGGATCAAATTTATATAAATTATTTGAGAGGACTATGTCTTGGCTTGAGACTGAACCTCTTGGTCATATCTACTATGCATCTTAGATTAATTCTAATGTATATTACATACTTTATTTTACAGTGTTAATTACTTTGAAATACAATTTATTTTAATGTTACTTTGATAGTTTGTCTAGAAAGTGTTTGTAACTATTGTAAATCAGTAGGTTAGTATCAAAATCTAATTTAACATACTAATTAAATTAACTGAGACATAATCAATATTTTTAGATCCTAATAGAACCCTTACATTTTTACAAATTCACTACAATATAACTTATTTTTTAATTGGGGGATTTTAAGAGAAATATTTTAACAGAATTTTTAATTGGAACTCAATTCACCCCCCCTTTTGAGTGGCCACTCCGACCAACAAATTGGATTTAATGAATCAAATTTCTAATTCTTGGTAAAAAACTAACATAACTAACTAGATATAATTATCATTATTAATAAATGATTACTCAAAATCGCTGATCACAAATTGATAGATGATATCATTATAAATTATATAAGTTCAGGAATATAATTTAATTTCATATCTGGAGTGGAAGTACCATTTGAATATAAATTCAATAATTATAGAAAAGTGATATGACCATGGAATCCTAAAATGAATTCCCTTAGAACAAAAAAAAAATTAATATTATATCCCATTGAGATGGTTATAAATAAACAAAATAAAATAATAAGAATTAATATATAAATGAAAATGTTAATGAATTTTGTAAATAATTACTCTAATCTGATTATTCATGATGTTAAGTGAATGTGAAAAATTATTTTGTAACATATGTAATTATATATCTTCAAAAAATACTCTTTCAATGGGTTATGGAATTACTCCCTAAAACTCACATTATATTTCTACATGATGATATGAAATTATTTTAAATTATTTATATATGAATCTTACATATATACCATTACCTTTCTCCCTTCCTTAGATAAAGAAATGAAAGCCTTATATATATTTCTCATATTCCTTTTTATGAAAGGTATTTGATTTTGATATTAGGAAAGTATATGGATTCCATTTCATTCCCTGAATAATTATCATGTGTTTTTAATAATGATAGATTTCATTTATTAGAAAACATAAACATATAAATGGTATGATTATTATACCCAGATATTGTACTAATTCATTAGGTAATGTTTTTTCACAATAGATTTCATGTATAGGATTGGGGAGTAAAACTAATCTATCATGGGACTCTATCCCCCATGTGATTTTTTATTGTGTTTTATCCTTTAATTAAACATATTTCACATTAAATAATTCATTAAAATTTCTATTTTTAAATAATTTTTGGATACCATGTTTGACATTTTATCCTCTAGTGTAATTATTTACGTGGATTCTATTTTTAGAAATCATGTAATGTCGTTTGTCTCACATTTTATAGTTTGTTATCAATATGTTTCCCTTTCATTTTATCTGAACCATTTCTTTCATGTACACCCAAGGTAATAT
The DNA here is from genome assembly GCA_963277665.1 of Viscum album. NCBI lineage: Eukaryota > Viridiplantae > Streptophyta > Magnoliopsida > Santalales > Viscaceae > Viscum > Viscum album. The sequence goes on from OY728164.1 coordinate 92,893,790, forward strand.
TATCTAGTTTTAAGATCTAAAATAGATTTCTAGGCTCACTATAATGATCCAAATAATGGAATTATTTTGTTTCACAATGTTGTTTTATTAACCTAGTATTCTGAATACATATGGAATTTTAATCCCATGTTAAAAATCATATAATAATACAGGTATACATCTTATCTCACAATATTTAGTATTAATGGATGGTTTTATATATTTTGGAATTTATATTATAATATTTTAGTTAGAACTATAAAGTTAAGTCTATAGTATATGAATAGATCCATGAATTTTTGTAAAGTATATAGTGAGTGGTCTCTAAGAAATACATCCTTGTATGGATGATATATGATGATGTGTTTTTTGAAAAATTTCATCTAGGGGTAATTAACTCAAAATGGTGAATTGGGAATTGAATTAATCATCAGGTCCTTCATGACCAAGTATCATATAAGGATAAATTGTAATATTCTCCACATGATTTCTTTTTGGAAAATTCAAAAACTATTTACAACCTATTATAGAAGACTATAGTATATAGTTTTTTTTGAAAAATTAATAGGTAAATTACCATGTGTAACATATATGTAAATGTATATACACATAAGATAGGATATTATTTTCAACTATATGATATTCCTTCAAGGTTTATTGTTTCCCTTTTATATAATTATTAGTAAATGTGTTATTATCCTTGATTATTTTAGTTAATTGTGGGATATGTGACAAACCTTGAAAACATATAATGTGATAGGAAATGTTATGATGACCCAATGACTTGCCTAACCATATGTGAGTTAGATCTGGGAACATCATGTAATTACTATTTATGTCATCTCAAATTACGTTTAATGACATGATAAGTCTAAACACCCTCTTTTTCCAAATAATGTGAATCTTGTAATTGAGAATTTTATATGATAATGTGCTCCCACTATTTGTGGTTATTTTGATACTATCATCATAGTAAAATGAATTTACTATATTTAGAATATATGTTTCCATACAGTTTTGAAAATTAGATAATGTTTTTTAGATATCTATCACCTTGAGGTAGAATATAATCATTAGTATATATTGAGAATCAATTCAATGTCCGATGTGGATATTTATTCCATGTAATGGGATTGTTTCAATAAATAATTAAAAAAATATGAAATAAAACTTAGTTTAAAAATAGAAAATAAGATACATTGACACAAACAAAAGGAATATGAGTCAATTAGGGAATATAAGGTAAATTTCTTGAGGAATACACAATATGCCACTATATTTTGTAGGACCCTAAAAAGGTGGACCACTACTTTTGTGGGTTCAGGTGGACTCTATGAAGATATTTTGTGATTGTAGGCATTGAATTTAGTGATGATATTTTGCATTATTTTCTCAAGGATTATATTTTGATTAGTTAAATTAGTATATATTATGTTATTAATGTTACAATGCATAACATAGTGTTTCCTTAAAGTGGACCAATAGATAAATAATAATGGTGGAATGAAAAACCAATACTTCACAAGTAAAACCTTTGGAAGGAGCACCATGGAAACTAGTTTATAAAAATTGAGATATATTTAATATGTGGATATGTATGGAATTTGGTAAATGAGATCCATAGGGAAATGAAAATTTTCACTAATTTGGGAGAATAATGATACATATAAATCATCTGTCAGCCTACAGTGTAGTGTTTCAACTCCATGTAACACAATAAATATTTAATTCAATGCCCCAAGGATATGGTTTTTGGGGATAATAAATGAAAATAACATCCAAGACAAAGATATATGGATGGAAATATGCATCCAATACTACTGAGGAGGATCAGAACAATTATTTTGTTGTAGATACACTAGATTTTCTTTTAGGACTAGATATCATACTTTCTAATTATTGTTTTATACATTCATTGATATCGTGAATGTTTATTATTACTATTCATAAAACACCACAAAACATAGGGGTTGAGAAATATGTGAGAACAAAGTGTGGGGGAATTATTGAAAAGAAGTATATAAATCATCCCTATTGAATTAATGTGGACTGAACCTCCCAAAAAATCGTTTCAACTATCAATTACTAGAGTTTGAAGCAATATTTGGAATGTATTGTTTATCCTTATATAATCACAATATCAACTCTCTAGTGGGGGTGATCATTATTCAAATCCATTATAATATTATGATTTTATACATCTTTATGGAGGATGAATCTACTTTTCACTCATCTTCATTGGAATATATATTAATTATTTATGATAGTAATTTTCAAGATTAATTTTTTGAGAAAATGTTGAGATTTATGGCTATATATATTCCCATTATGATATATTATACTAATTTACTACATCAAAAGATTCCTGGTATTCCTCCATAATGAGAGTTTTACTACTCAATTGAATTTCTATCATGATATTTTATCATATCATAGATCCAATGTAGAATGGATAGAAATGAGTTTGAAGAACTGATAAAATTTAACAAGAGAATTCAAGAATGGTTTTTATATTCTTGAGTGATTCATTATTGGGTAAGATAGTCTTCATAATTATGATATATGGTGGGTAAATGGGCCCTTTTATTTATTATAGTGAACTAATAAAACTAACTATAATGAAAAACAGTTCATGTCAATGGATAGATGACATGATTGATCAACTATGTGGGGACTAGTATTTCTCTACAGTGTTCCTTTAGTCAATATTTTATCTATTAATGATGAATATGAATTCAATATGAAACAATTCATTTTAAACAAGGCATGGACAATATTTATTCATAATGGTTCCCTTAGGACTCATTAATTCTCCATAATTCATTATTTACATGATGAATATAATCTTCATATATTACAAAGAAAATTTATATTAGTATTTATTGATTATATTCTCATATACTCAAAAATTTTGGAGTAGGTGGAGAATTTAATAACTATGATAAAATAATTGGGATTAGACAATTTATTGGGAAATGTACAGTAAAAGTGAGTTTTGGATAGATGAAGTATCATTATTGGAGAATGTTATAACTAGAAAATTTATATCTGTCACAACCCGTCCTCGGGGCCCGTGCTGTGACTACCCCAAGCCCGCCTTCCATAGGCCAGGGGCTGGCGACTAGCACCAAGGCGTAAATCCCAGTAAAAAGGGAAAGCATTGCCTTTGTAAAGTAAACAAGAACCACAGAGTAAGAAAGCGGAAAGTAAACACTAAGTGAAAACAGAGTACAACTGATAGTGCGGAAAAGTAAATGGGCCAGTATACAAACCCAAAATGAAAGTAAAGTACAACTCGAAAGGGAAAACAACAACTGTAAAGTAAAAGCCGCTACACCGAGCTGTCCACTGGAAATCCCACCTGAAGGGTGGGTACAGATAGCTCCACTGCTCCTCGGGTCCCGCCGTCCGCTCCGAACACGTTCCGCCCAGTGGTCCACCTCCAGGTACCGTCCTGCTCTGAAAACCTCAGCCAAGATCAACGTTGTCCGTTGTCTGCAACCAACACAACGTAGTGCGGGCATAGCCCGTGCAGGTGTGAGTATAAGCTACTCAGTAGGGACCCCAAGACCCTTGAAGGTCTCCCAAAATCCACAAAGGATAAACTACAAAGTAAGATACAATGACGAAGTAACAACCGACACTGCTTAGGTATATGCCCATACATATACCTAAGTCATCAATTCCAATATGCTCCAACCTCCGAGCCCATGTACAACTCAGTCCACACAGGAAAGTAAACGTATTCCACATAGGAATCAAAACGTAATCCACACAGGATAGCACAACACAATCCACACAGGAAAGCAATAGGATTCAGCTCACACAGGTATACTTCTTCGAAAGACGATAAAGATGGTCTCTGATCCATCTAAGTCGTCGGACCCACGAAGGATCGATAGGTAACTAACCCCCGCAAAAGACCCACACAGGATCGGGCCCACATAGGACCTGTAGGCGCTGGTTCACACAGGACCGCTGAGCGCAAAGACCCACACAAGATCAGACCCACACAGGATCGGGCCCACGCAGGACCTGTAGCACTGATCCATGTAGGATCGCTGAGTGTTGTAGTCGTCGTTGTCGAATCCACTAAGGATCTCTGTACTGTCTTCGTCGCAGTCACAGTAGCAGTAGCAGTAGCAGTAGCAGTAGCAGTCACAGTCGCAGCCAACACTAGGGTTCCCGCACACAGCAAGCTCGTTCGGGAGGGTCTGCTCCACGAGCCGAGAGTCTGATACATCAACTGTCACAATGTCCAGAGTTGATGTATCCAAAAGTTCTGTATCGTCAACAGGAACGCAACGCAACAGACGACGCGTCGATCGGACGCCCGGTCTGAGAGTTATTGGCTTTTACGTCCCAGGGGCCCGGTTGGTTTTTAAGGCAAAACCAACCCGACCGTACTCCACTTGCGTCCAAACCTAGGGCGGAGTATGCCAAAAGATCCGTCTCACTAAGAGGAACTCAACAAAGCTGACGGCACGTCAATCAGACATTCGTAGCTCAAGATATGAGCGTTTCCGCTCCGAGGGCCCGGTTGGTTTCGTGTACGAACCAACCCGGACGAACTAAAAGTATTCCAAAACCTTGAGTGCGATATACCAAATCGACCGCCTCGATCCAAGGATCGCATCCCCACTGACGGTTCGTAGATCGGAGGTCCGTAGCTCATGTTATGGGAAAAAGACCTAAGTCGATTCGAAAACGGGGGGTCCGGGTCCGGGGCGACCCGGCCCGACCCCCCCTGGGTCGACCCGAACCGGGTCTGACCCGGCCCGGCCGGCGGCGGCGCGGCCTGGGCGCCGCTCGGGTGCCACGCGCGGGGGGCAAAGCCCCCGCTTTCCTGCTGGCGGCGCGGCTAAAAGCTGCGCCTTTGTCCAAGGCCCCCCCCCCCCAATGTGGGGGCCTGCTTTTGAAAACAACGGGGGGGCGCAGCCCCCCCTTGGTGTAACCGCGGCCCCCCCATTATGGGGGGCCGGTTTTGGCCAGCCGGGGGAATTTATTCCCCCGGTCCTTCTCCCTTCCGGCCGGTTCTTCCTCAACGGGACCGGAAAGGCCGGTCCCCTCTTCCGGATTCCGACACCGGCGGCCCGGCTAGCCGCCGGTCCTCTCGTCCCGCCGCGGCCCGGAACCAGCCGCGGCCTTCGTCGTTCGGTGCGGTGCGATGGCACCGCGCCCCTCCGCCGCGGCCCCACTCCGGCCGCGGCGCCTTCGGTTTTCTTCGACGCGGCGCGACGGCGTCGCGTTCAGGATGATCCTTCCACGGTGCGGCGCGACGGCACCGCGCAATACAACTGTGCGAATTCCCGCGTGGTGCGATGGCACCACGCCATCTCGTTCATCCACAAGAAAACTAATAATCAAGAACAAAGGAGGGGGAATTCAGCCGTGTTTGTGCGGTCCGACCCCCCTCTCGTTAGATGATAACACATAAATATTTATCATCACGTTTGTCATGCTAGAACCAAGAATGAGAATAAATAAATAATCAACAACAAACCACTACCTCGGTTTCAAGTACGATGATTGTCAACGACCCGCGGAAGTCAAACGTCGCGGAGGTCGGGCGTCGTGGTAAACGTTCGTCAATTCTGTTGACGAAGAGGTACGTCCGAAGAGGTACGTCGTTGGTGAATCTTCGTAAGACGGCGAAGGAAGTCCGAGGGGGAAGCGGAGTTCCCTTTTGTTGACACGGAAGGCGTCGTCGATCTTCGGAAACAACCGGCTACAAAGAAGAGAGGAGCGGCGTTCTTCGTCGAAGCTCGAAGGTTCTTCGCGTTCTTCGTCAAAGTTGAAGAATAAGAAGGAGCTCCCAAATCCTCTCAAGAAGGCTAAACAAAATAAAATAATCTAAGGCTTATTTTATTTACACAAACATCAACTTGAATTTCAAAGGTTTGAAATTCAAATCAACCCACCTTAATTAATTAAACCAAGTTGTCAAACATTAATTAAAGGGGGTTATAGGGGAGTTTTGAGAGAAGATGAGGAGTTGGGGTTCATGTGGCCCCCACCACACTTAATCCTCCCAAGGGAGGTTATGTGGATGTGGGTCCCACCTTTAACTCCCTTTGGGAGAAGTTAACCAACAAAATAAAAATAAACAGCGTTTCCCCATTTTTATTTAACTTCTTATAATTTCTCCCAAAACTAACTTTCGTCCCGCATAAAACGCAACCTTGGAAAATGTCTCCTTAAGCGAATAACGGTGCTGTGATTTCATCGGTGCCCTCGGATTTCAATTCCGAGCACCGGATCAAAAGTTAGAAATTCCCGCTCGTTCGTTCACTGAACGTACCCGAGCCAAACTTCGGAAATTGATTCCGGGCACTCTGGCCCTCAGAATCAGGTGCTGTCAGAAACCGCGCTCCTGTAAAATTCCAAAGAAAGTTAAGAAAAAATTTCCCTTCAATTTTACGGGTCTTTACATTACTCCCACCTCAGGGATTTACGTTCCCGTAAAGATACATTAAAAACTAGGGAAACAAATGAGGGTACTAAGAATGTATCTGAGCCTCCCACTCCCATGTGCTCTCCTGGAGGTTCCCGTGCTGCCATCTGATGCGCACAAGAGGAATCGATCGCCCATGTAGGACCCGCTCCTGTCGATCCTCTATCTCCACTGAGACCTCCGTAAAAGTCTCCCCATCGTCAACGTCAAGCTCCCCATGGTCAATGATGTGCGTCGGGTCGTGCACGTATCTCCTCAGCTGAGATACGTGGAAGACGTCGTGCACCCGGTGCAACCGAGGTGGTAGAGCCAGGCGATAAGCCACCTCTCCAAACCTGCTGAGGACCTGGAAGGGTCCGATGAAGCGCGGAGATAACTTTCCGCCTCGGCCAAATCTCCGAATACCACGTCGATGTGAGACCCTCAAGAAGACGTGGTCGCCATCCTCGAACTCTAGTGGCCTCCGCCTCCTGTCAGCGTATGACTTCTTCCGGCTCTGAGCTGTCCTCATCCGCTCTTGGATGACCTGGACCTTCTCTGTCGTGGCCTGGACCATCTCCAGTCCCACAAGTGCTGACTCCCAGGGTCTGTCCAGCACAAAGGAGATCTACAAGGTCGGCCGTACAACTCCTCGTACGGTGTCATCCCGATGGTGGAGTGGTAGCTCTTGTTGTACGAAAACTCCACCAAGGGTAGGTGGTCCTCCTAGCTACGACCAAAGTCGAGGACACATGCGTAGAGCAAGTCCTCGAGAGTCTGGATGGTCCTCTCCATCTAACCATCCGTCTGAGGGTGAAAGGCTGTGCTCAGACGTAGCTGCGTCCCGAACGCCTCCTGTAACCCCTTCCAAAGCCGGGAAGTAAAGCGAGCATCTCGATTGGAGACGATAGATGATGTCACAACGTGAAGCTGCACAATCTCCTGAATGTAGAGACGTCCCAAGATCTCCACTGAGCCCTGCTATCTGATGGGTAAGAAGTGTGCCGACATGGTGAGTCGGTCAACAATCACCAAGATGGAGTCGTGACCTCTGGAATTGCGTGGATGTCCAGTCACGAAGTCCATAGATATTCTATCGCACATCCACTCCGGGACCTCCAAGGGATGTACCAAGCCTGCTGGTACCTAATGCTCTGCCTCCACCTGCTGGCAGGTGAGGCATCGAGAAACGAACTCTGCTACAGCCTTCTTCATGCCCGGCCACCAGTGCTGTCGTCTGAGATCCTGGTACATCTTTGCCACTCCTGGATGTACCGCCAAAGGAGAAGTTTGAAACACTCTCAGCACCTCCTCTCGCAAAGCGACTGGTACCATGGTACGTCCTCTGAAAAGGATGGCGTGCTCTGCTCCAAGGGAGAAACCATCAGGTGCCTATCCCGAGGATATCTGTGCACGCTGTGTCTCACAGTCAGCATCCTCACGATGTGCCTCTCTGACCCACTGCAGTAGTGGAGGGGTGACTGTGAGAGACTGGAGGAAGGATGCTCCATCTGTATCCATGAAGGATATCTTCAAAGAGGCTAGCTGCTCCGTCGCCTCCTCAAGTAGCTGAATGCCCGTCCTCCTGCTGAGGGCATCGGCTACTACGTTCCCCTTCCCAGGAGTATAGACTATCTCAAAGTCATAGTCCTGGAGGAACTCAAGCCATCGCCGCTGTCTCAGGTTCAGGTCCTTCTGCGAGAAGATATACCTGAGACTCTGATGATCAGAAAAGACTGTAAAGCGCTCGCCCATCAGGTAGTGTCTCCATGTCTTCAGAGCGAAGACCGCTGCTGCCAACTCCAGATCATGGGTAGCGTAGTTCTGCTCATGCGGCCTCAACTGTCGTGATCCATAGGCGATCACTGCCCGCTCCTGCATCAGGACGCTACTGAGTTTGGTCCATGATGCATCGCAGTAAACTACGTATCCAACTCCCTCCTCAGGAAACCTCAAGATAGCTGCGCTGGTCAACCTCTGCCTCGGCTCCTGGAATCTCTGCTGACATCTGCCTGACAACACGAAGGGTTTCCCCTTCCTCCTTAACTTACGGCAAAGCTGCAAAGATTTCTCCTTTTCCGAAAAGTGAAATCCAGTCTCATCCCCGGGATGAACCACGTTCCTTGCCTAATACAGTCAATCCCGTCATGATTAGTTAATTCATGGCATGGATGATGTCGTAAGGCCTCGACGCTGCTACCAAGAGATCCAACCGTTACTCTCGCCTCCAAGGGTTGAGTCACACTATCGGCATCAGTGTGTGGTCATTGGGTTCCCTCCAGTAAGAATCTCGCAAGTGAGGGTCAAGTAAATAGTTTTTAACCAGCACCTCTTAGTAAAAACAAACAAAAGACAATAAAACAAAAGTCACCAAGGCAAGTATCTTTTATTACATCAACTTAAAGTACAAGGACACAAGGCAACACAAACTACGAAGCTAGAGGCATTATGGGCAAAGGCCTCTATGCCTGGAGCTAGTCCCGCACTAGTCCACCCGCTTCCGGAGCTCCATGATCGTAAGCTTCAGCTACCTGAAGTTGTGCTCTCCCCTGAGGTCGGGGTGGACCTCCTGGTGGTGGTGGTGGTAGAGCCTCAAAGCCTCGCCCACCACCTGCTGCTCGGCCAGCTCCTCTGCCTCATCCGCCTCCTCCCTGCGGACCGCCACGGTCAAACCTCTGCCTCTTCCTAGGTGGTTCCTCAACCGTCTGTTGCTCCTCTGCATGGCGGGTCGGGCAGTCATGAGCCATGTGGCCCTGCCCGCCGCACGAGTAGCACTGCCTACCTCTCGAAAGACTGGCTCTACACTGTGTGCCCCGCACTGCTGAGTCAGTGTCCTGAGGTCGTCTGCCTGAAGGTCTGGTCTACCTGGACCCCTGAGTCATCCGTCGACTGCCTGCTGCAGATGACTCTGCCACGTGCCGCCCTACGGTGGGTCTCGGCGCTGGTGTAGACTCAGCGATGAAGCTCTCGATCAAAAGGGCCCGCTCCAGTACTCATGTCTGAGTCGGTATACTGAGGGAGATCAGTGATGCCCTGATCTCGTGTCTCAAACCCTGCTCGAAGGTCCGGGCCCGGATGTATGGGTCCCGTACCATGTCGGTCGAGTAGCGCGAGAGATCAGTAAATCTCGCAGAGTACTGAGCGACCGTCATGCTGCCCTGCTGCAGCTGAAGAAGCTCCTGGATACACACCGCACGAAGGGTGGCTGGGACGAACTTCGAGCGGAAGACGCTCTCAAAGTCCGTCCAAAGTAGAGATGCCTCATCGTGCACCTAGAGAATCAAGCTCCACCATCGGCCCGCTGCTGCGTGCAGTAGGCTCACAGCGAGGATCACCATGAGGTCTGCAGGTGTCCTCACTAGCCTAAAAACTCGTACCACTGCCTCCAGGCAGTCCTCTGCTGCCTGGGGGTCCGTCTCCCCACGAAACCTGGGTGGTCGCTAGCGCTGAAACTCATGCAGTGCGCTGAGGCGACGTGCATCGTCAGCGGCTGGTACTGGAAGCATCGGTGGCTCGACGGGTAGAGCTACCGCTGGTGCCACTGCTGACAAAGGGCCCTGCACCGAGGCCTCGTCGCTCGGTGGGCTGTCGTCACACTCGACTCTCAGAACCCTAGCTGGCTGCCGTCGTGGGGCCATCCTGAAAAGGAAACAGGTGCGCCATAGTCAGAACAGTATACCTGTGTGAGCTGATACAAAGTAATCACACAGAAAACTTGAAACACACACGCAATCAATGTTTTCGTGCATTAAGTCGGAAATCAGAAGTCAGGGTCCTGGTGTACGGATACATCGGCCGCCACACCAACACTGGACTCCCTGGACTGATAACCACACTCAATATGCAAAACATTATTGCTTCTCATATAAAAGATTAGAGTTCACGGTAGAACCGAACTCCTCTGATACCAATTTGTCACGACCCTTCCTCGGGGCCCGTGCCGTGACTACCCCAAACCCGCCTTCCATAGGCCAGGGGCTGGCGACTAGCACCAAGGCGTAAATCCCAGTAAAAAGGGAAGGAATTGCCTTTGTAAAGTAAACAAGCACCTCAGAGTAAGCAAGCGGAAAGTAAACACTAAGTGAAAACAGAGTACAACTGAAAGTGCGGAAAAGTAAATGGGCCAATATACAAACCCAAAATTAAAGTAAAGTACAACTCGAAAGGGAAAACAGCAACTGTAATGTAAAAGCTGCTACACCGAGCTGTCCACTGGAAATCCCACCTGAAGGGTGGGTACGGATAGCTCCACTGCTCCTCGGGTCCCGCCGTCCGCTCCGAACACATTCCGCCTAGTGGTCCACCTCCAGGTACCATCCTTCTCTGCAAACCTCAGCCAAGATCAACGCTGTCCATCGTCTGCAACCAACACAACGTAGTGCGGGCATAGCCCGTGAAGGTGTGAGTATAAGCTACTCAATAGGGACCCCGAGACCCTTGAAGGTCTCCCAAAATCCACAGAGGATAAACTACAAAGGAAGATACAATGACGAAGTAACAACCGACCCTGCTTAGGTATATGCCCATACATATACCTAAGTCATCAATTCCAATATGCTCCAACCTCCGAGCCCAAGTACAACTCAGTCCACACAGGAAAGTAAACGTATTCCACACAGGAAGCAAAACGTAATCCACACAGGATAGCACAACACAATCCACACAGGAAAGCAACAGGATTCAGCTCACACAGATATACTTCTTCGAAAGACGATAAAGATGATCTCTGATCCATCTAAGTCGTCGAACCCACGAAGGATCGATAGGTAACTAACCCCCGCAAAAGACCCACACAGGATCGGGCCCACATAGGACCTGTAGGCGCGGGTTCACACAGGAACGCTGAGCGCAAAGACCCACACAGGATCGGACCCACACAGGATCGGACCCACACAAAACATGTAGCATTGATCCACGTAGGATCGCTGAGTGTTGTAGTCGTCATCGTTGAATCCACTAGGGATCTCTGTACTGTCGTCGTCGCAGTCACAGTAGCAGTAGCAGTAGCAGTCACAGTCGCAGCCAGCACTAGGGTTCCCGCACATAGCAAGCTCGTTCGGGAGGGTCCGCTCCACGAGCCGAGAGGCTGATACATCAACTGTCACAAAGTCCAGAGTTGATGTATCCAAAAGTTCTGTATCGTCAACAGGAACTCAACGCAACAGACGGCGCGTCGATCGGACGCCCGGTCTGAGAGTTATTGGCTTTTACGTCCCAGGGGCCCGGTTGGTTTTTAAGGCAAATCCAACCTGACCGTACTCTACTTGCGTCCAAACCTCGGGCGGAGTATTCCAAAAGATCTGTCTCACTAAGAGGAACTCAACAAAGCTGACGACACGTCAATCGGACGTCCGTAGCTCAAGATATGAGCGTTTTCGCTCCTAGGGCCCGGTTGGTTTCGTGTACGAACCAACCCGGCCGAACTCAAAGTATTCCTAAACCTTGAGTGCGATATATCGAATCGACCGTCTCGATCCAGGGATCGCATCTCCGCTGACGGTTCGTCGATCGGAGGTCCGTAGCTCAAGTTATGGGCAAAATACCGAAGTCGATTCGAAAACGGGGGGTCCGGGTCCGGGGCGACTCGGCCCGACCCCCCCTGGGTCGGCACGAACCGGGGCGACCCGAACCAGGTCGACCTGACCGGGGTCCGACCCGGCCCGTCCGGCGGCGCGGCCCGGCCGGCGGCGGCGCGGCCTGGGTGCCGCTCGGGTGCCACGCGCGGGGGGCAAAGCCCCCGCTTTCCAGCTGGCGGCTCGGCTAAAAGCCGCGCCATTGTCCAACAGACCCCCCATGTGGGGACCTGCTTTCGAAAAAAACGGGGGGGGGGGGGGGCGCTGCCCCCCCATGGTGTAACCGCGCCCCCCCCCCCCCCATTATGGGGGGCCGGTTTTGGCCAGCCGGGGGAATTTATTCCCCCGGTCCTTCTCCCTTTCGTCCGGCACAATATGGCCGGCCGGTTCTTCCTCAACGGGACTGGCAAGGTTGGTCCCCTCTTCCGGCTTCCGACACCGGCGGCCCGGCTAGCCGCCGGTCCTCTCGTCCCGCCGCGGCCTGGAACCGGTCGCGGCCTTCGTCGTTCGGCGCGGTGCGACGACACCGCGCCCCTCCGCCGCGGCCCTGCTCCAGCCGCGGCGCATTCAGTTTTCTTCGACGCGGCGCGACAGCGTCGCGTTCATGATGATCCTTCCACGGCGCGGCGCGACGGCGCCGCGCAATACAACCGTGTGAATTCCCGCGTGGTGCGACGGCACCACGCCATCTCGTTCATCCACAAGAAAAATAATAATCAAGAACAAAGGAGGGGGAATTCGTCCGTGTTTGTGTGGTCCAACCCCCCTCTCGTTAGATGATAACACATAAATATTTATCATCACGTTTTTCATGCTAGAACCAAGAATGAGAATAAATAAATAATCAACAACAAACCCCTACCTTGGTTTCAAGTACGATGATCGTCAACAACCCACGGAAGACAAACGTCGCGGATGTCGGGCGCCGCGGTAAACGTTCATCAATTCCGTTGACGAAGAGGTACGTCCGAAGAGGTACGTCGTTGGTGAATCTTCGTAAGCCGATGAAGGAAGTCCGAGGAGGAAGCGGCGTTCCCTTTCGTTGACACGGAAGGCGTCTTAGTTCTTTGGAAACAACCGGTTACGAAGAAGATAGGAGCGGCGTTCTTCGTCGGAGCTCAAAGGTTCTTCGCGTTCTTCGTCAAAGTTGAAGAAGAAGAAAGAGCTCCCAAATCCTCTCAAGAAGGCTAAACAAAATAAAATAAGCTAAGGCTTATTTTATTTACACAAACATCAACTTGAATTTCAAAGGTTTGAAATTCAAATCAACCACCTTAATTAATTAAACCAAGTTGTCAAAGATTAATTAAAGGGGTTTATAGGAGAGTTTTGAGGGAAGATGAGGAGTTGGGGTTTGTGTGGGCCCCACCACACTTAATCCTCCCAAGGGAGGTTAAGTGGATGTGGGTCCCACCTTTAACTCCCTTTGGGAGAAGTTAACCAACAAAATAAAAATATAAAGTGTTTCCACATTTTTATTTAACTTCTTATAATTTCTCCCAAAACTAACTTTCATCCCGCATAAAACGCAACCTCGGAAAAGATCTCCTTAGGAGAATAACGGCGCTGCGAGTTCATCGGTGCCCTCATATTTCAATTCCGAGCACCGGATCAAAAGTTAGAAATTCCCGCTCGTTCGTTCACTGAACGTACCCGAGCCAAACTTCGGAAATTGATTCCGGGCACTCCGGGCCTCGGAATCAGGTGCCGTCAGAAACCGCGCTCTTGTAAAATTCCAAAGAAAATTAAGAATAAATTTTCCTTGAATTTTACTAGTCTTTACAATATCTTTAGACCATTATAAGATGATTGAAATTTAGGGGTGTCCTAGAATAACATCAGTATAATAGATACAATGTTTCTTTGTCATGTTGTTTATTACCCATGATTTTGAGAAACTTATCATGATTTTCATAATCACTAACAAACATTAATTTAATATTAGTAGTGTATATCTATACTGATTAATTCAAATATAGCTCATACGAATTGAAAAATAGGTTTATCACTACACAATTCATCATACTACACACATATGGGGAACATTTCATGGTATACAACAATGCTTCGAAGGAGGATCAAGGATGTGAATTAATGTTGAATGATAAATTAAAATAATATACCTCAAAGTAGTTTAATTTTAATTACAAGAACAATATAACATATTCTTTGTAGTTTTCTATAGTGATTTTCTCATTGAAAAATCATGAGGTATTTTATCTACAAGGTGAATAGTGAAATATATGTAGTTCATAAGATCCTACATTATATATTCACACAAAAGAAACTGAATATGATCCTGTGAATATGGTAAAATATTTTCAAGGACTATGACTAATGAATCTTATACCATCATGGGAACGAACGAAATTTTTATAAGCATAAATTAAAATGAATCCAACAACCTTATCAATGATGATAAATGAGAAGCATCAAATCATCTTTAAATTACAATAGATAGACCGGGGTATTATTTTGGAATGTAGGATCATCATTCCATTCAATAAATATTTCTCAACTATACCATCAAGAAAATATAATGGATAATGAATGATATTATGTGGAAAGAGAAAATTTGGTGGAAGAAAAGTCAATAGGTTAATCCACCTATTTCAATATTGATGAGTGAGTCGTAATATATGTTCCATAAAATTGTGTATGATGAACGAATGAGATAATGGAGTTTTCGAATTATCCACAAAGCTAAAAAAACCATCCACCCATAGACCATAAAGATGTATCAAGATCAATGAGAGCATCATTGGTGGGATAATATGAATTTTGATATCATTGAGTATGAATCAAAATAATTGGTATGTTTTTATGTCAAGGATGAACTGAATAATCCTAATGTAATTATGTAATCATTACCCATAGATATATAGAAAATGGACGAAATTTATTTTTTATTATTCACTAGTCATTTGAATACATTAAAAGAAAATAATTTCATATGGGTTATGGTGGATGATATAATGAATAAATGTGACTTACTTACAATTCCAATGGAATTATCAAAATAAAATCTAGAAAATACATATATTTGATATGTGTTGAGGATATATAGAATACAAAAATTGATTATATTTTACCGAGATGTGATATTTAGCTTTCTGTTCTAGAAATTTATCTAACATTATTTAAAAAATAAACTGATATTCAGTATGCCTTTTCATAGATAAATAACGGATAATCTGGTTGGACTATCCACACACTAGAAAATATGCTCAGGTCATGCTCGATGGACTTCAATGGTGGAAGAGACAAGAATCTTCCTATAATTAGGTTCTTATACAATTATAGATTCTAATGAAGCATAAAAATGGATCAATACAATGACCTTTATTTGAATAGATGAACAAAACCTTCATGTCGGGTTGAAGTCTGTGAAAACAAGTTACAATGACATGAAATAGTAGAGGAGATGATATAAATTGACAACACCATTCTTGTAGCACATTTGTTCTACTCAAAGGTAAGAGAACATTTGTACCAAAAATATTTATTTATACCTATATTTTAATATTAGAGATAATGTATTTCTCAATATATATCCATATATAAGGTACATGAGATTTGGGAATAAGGGTAACTTAATCCACATGAACATCATTCCCTTTGGTATTCCATATCTCATCATATATATGGTTTATCATCTAGAAATCTCAGCAACCATGTCTCTAGTAAATGACATATTCCATATAGCCTACTTTGGAATATAGATTCTAGATCCCTAATATATACTAAATTCAGTGTTGGTAGATCTATAAAACGAACTCTCTTATGATGATAATTCAATGAATATCTCTGACTATAAATATAATGCTCTATAGAAAAAAGAAAATCACATAGTAAAAGTACTATAGTGAAATCATAAGTATAAGGGGGTTACATGGGATATATAGAAATCTATGAAGAAGAAGTATCCTCATATATTTTCATTATAGTATATCAATTAAAATTTTATCATAGAAATTCTATAAAGGGGGAATAATGTGATGACATAGAAATTTATCAATGGAATCCCCATCTAATAATTGTGTTATATTTTGTAATGTATAATATATGTCATCCACCATATGGTTAAAAACGTTTTTAATAAGTATTTCAAAATAAAATTATATATTAAATTTATCAAAATAAATTTTGGTATTTGAATCATATAAAATTGAATAGAAGAAAGTGGAAACAAATGTATAATTTGGATCTACTTGATCCTGGATAATAATATCTCCCTCAAAGACCAATGTATAAATGAAATAAAATTTTATTTATCTAAGATGTATTTTAAAAATGTAAAATATATATAATCTTGAGATAAAATATAAATTAATTAAAATTGAATGAAATATATGGTATTAATATGACGTGGGAAACCATATGTCCATTACATGTTTGGCTGTTGGAATAGTAATCAATCCATTAGAAAAGTAAATTGACCATTCCAGTATTTATATGATTATTTGGAATAGTAATCTAACTTTATAATAGTATAATAAACTATTGATGTGTAAAATAACATTTAGTTATCAAATAAAAATAAAAAATGGTACCTATATAACACGTTATATCTAAAAAGATGGTTTACAAATGGAAAATTAAGTGTATATATTTTTATAAAAAAATGTTGTAATTTCACTACTATAATAAATATAATTATTTAAAATAATGTTTTTATATAAAAAATTTGAGTTATAATTTAATATTGAGACATATAATTATGATAATATACTTTTATGTGATTCTATGTAATTTTTATAAGGGTCAAGAAATTTATCATAATATTAAAATTATTATTTTTTAAATAAATGATTATTTTAAAAAAAAATTAAATTTATCATATTTAGAATATTATATTTTTATAATGTGTTTTAAATTTTAAGTAATAATTTCTATAATTGGTTGTGGTAAACTTTTTTTTTATAGTTTATTTTTAATGAATAGTGAGATACTGTTAAATATGGTATTTATCATTATAAACTAAATAATAAAATTTTTAAACTTAGATATTATAAGTACCCACCAGATGAAAATCACATGATCAATTTTAATTATAGGGTCACAATAATCAATAATATTGATTTTATTTGAGAAAATGATACAAATTAATGATTTTAATATTTATAAACACCTCTCTCATCCTCCTATAAATACCACCCCTCAATACTCCTTCTACTTAGAACATCTATGTATTCTAGATTGAAATAAATGAACCTCAATATCATTCACTGCCTCATTAGAATTTAATAGTTCTACATTTATCAACAAAATAATTATTCCATGTTCCATTCAGAGTATTTCAGGGATGCAACATTTAAGAGGTAATATTATAAATTAACATCTTGTAAATTTTTTCCTTATTCAACCTTATCCTTGTATCAATCAACAAAAATGTTATAAATACTATGGTATCATAAATACACATGTATTTTTTTAATGGATTATCTTCCTTCTACACTCCTTCCATTTAATTCTAAAATGAATATATTATTCAAAATATGTTTTGTTCACCACCACCTTGAACAACACACTTCGTTTTTCTCCATCTCCCCCACGAATGGTCATAATATTTTTATTATGCTTAAGGATTATTATATTATGTATATTATATAATATTTTAATTTTTTTTATTTTAGTAATAAATTAATTAAATAAATATTTATAGTTTCGGATGGACTGTCAAACCGCCAAAAAATTATTACCACATGGAATTAATAAATTTACTAAATTATTCATCAATATTTCTTAGCACATATGTATACATGAGACCATTTAAATTTATAAGGGGTCATAAAAACAATTTAATTTCAAATATGTAATTTTAGTCCCATTTTATAAGAAACATAATAATTATACACATGTAATTTGATCAAGTAATATTTAATAAAATACCCTTGGAATAGTGAATTTGAAAATTATATTCCATTGAAATGATTATAAATAATCATAATAACATTATATTAAATTAAATATAGATTTAAAAAAATTAATATCATTTGAAATTAATTTAGTTGGATTGTATTATACTTTAAGTGGATGATCAGAATCATTCTAGAACATAATATATGTTATCTATTCAAACCATCCTTTTTTGCTTTGGTTATGGATCGTCTCAATATTGCTCACATTATCTATATATTTTATATTTTTAAGGGATTATTACATATATATTAATTATGTACCTATATTATTCTCTATTTATATGATGGGGTATTGAATTGATTATGTGTATTTCTCACACAACTTATGTATGAAATTTACCTTGTTATATGTGGAAAAAGTATAAATCCAATTTATTTCAATTTTAAATTCTCTTTTTTATGATTATTAGTTTATATCCTTTTTTAAATCACATTATAATGTATATTATATGATGGGAACACATATATAGAGCTCCAAAAAACTAGTTATCATTTTTTTCCATGAGATGTTATGTATTGAAATATGGATTAAACCCAGTCCACAATCAGGAATTGTATGCAATGTGATGTTCTCAAGATAAATAACCCTGAATTATGCACATTTAATTCTATATATGTATCCCACATTTATATTAAATAGTTGTGTTATTATACTAGGTACATTATTTATTTTTCTATAATTTTATTGTTCAAGATCCCTTTATTTTATGATATAATTTTTTGTCGTTTAGTTCAAAATTAGTGCGTTGTTTTACATTTTATTCCCATACTGAGATTATTAAACCACCCCAGTTTTTTATAAATTCATCAGGATATCAACTTCAGATTTAGGGTCTCTAAGGATTTTCGGTCATACTATGGAGATAAAAATAATTTCATTTTTTTAGATTGACATTGATGTTTTAAAAACACAGTCATCCAAAAATAGTGGTATTTAAATTTGACTGATTGTATGTTACAGATAATATGTTAAAAACATTTAATAATATGAACAAATGGTTTGGATCACTATCAAACTCATTTTTATGGTAACATAATCAAAGACTATAAGGAACCTTAGGGTTCACTAATTCCTACTATATACACTCATCCTGAATTAATACATTTATCTACTCAGAGGTCACAATGGAACATAATTTAAGTAGAACTATGTATATTAAAAAATTTAAAATCCAACTATCATGATTTATGTATCACAAGTTATATTATTAAAATCTAGGCCTCAACTATCAACTATTATATAACCAGAATAGTGCATAGTGGTCCTTGGTGGCCCTCGACACTTTATAAAATCAACTCATAGATATATAATTTATGTTATTCAATTTTTTAATTTTAACTAGAGGATAACAATCCTTAGATAGAACAGACATATCACATTTCAGAAAAATAATTCATAATTACATTGATAAAATTTGTATGGACTACCTACTTAATATGGAGTTATTCCATATTAAATGGGTGGTACAAAAAATCTCAAACCATCTCATCCAAGTCCAAAAACAATTTTCTAAACACATGAGGGACTAAATAACATCATTGCATCATAAAATATTATAAAAACTATTTACATTAATTAGTAAAATAAGTATGGATATTTTATAGTTTTTTAGAAAAGGTATTCAGCTAAACATATTTTGGTAAGGCTCATCAGTCTATAACAACTCCTAAAATCCTTGAGTAACGAGGATTGGTATATTACTGAAAAAAACATAACTATATATAAATATAAATACTCACTATTAACTAATAATATATCCATAAATTTTATTATTTTTTTCCAAAAATCTAGAAAATGGATTCGTATGAATCATAACATAATTATAAAAATGTATTATTGATTTTCTCTTTAAGGATATCATATACAATAATTTTAAGAATGTACTATTATTAGGGAAAATTTCACAATGATCTAGTGAAATAATTTCCCATGATATTTATGTAGAGAACCAAGATTATATTGCAATCAAAGAAGATATACAAGATGAATATATGTTGAGATGCCACCGTGAATCATCATTAAAAAATATATAAAAACTTGGATGATCTACGAACAACAAAGAACGGGAAAAATAAGATCAAATATGTATATCCCAATTTATTTGGAGGAATAATATCAAAATAACCTAAGTAGGTTTCTAAAAAATACCACTACTGAAATTATAATAATTCTAAAAAAATGATGTACCAAAATTGGTTCAATGTATAAATCAAGGGTTTATGCTATAAATTCTGATCTGAAGAGAGGGAGTCCCCTCTTCAATGACAAAATATTTGTGTTAACCCTATTCAGACATAAAATTTTAATAGATATTAAAAGAATAGTTGATTTACCCTATTCGTGGTCTAAATGGACCTTAAAATGGTAATTCATGATCTTAATGACCCTTAATTATATATATGGAGTACTAATTCCAAATTTTAGAGTCCATACCACCAAAAAACTACATTGAAATCTATTAAATCCACCTCGATTTCTACTACACCAAAATAAACATCCAACAAAATTAATTTGAGATTCAAAAATAGTCAAAATCCCAACATGTGTCCCAAATTATCAAAATGGACCTCTAACCGACTAAAAAAATAGAATTCCAATAAGAATTCATAACCCATAATTATGTTGGGTTTCATAACCCCACCTTATCATAGTCTCACATAGATAAAATAAAAAATATATTGAGATAGTAAAACATATAAAATGAGTTATTTTTATGTGAAATTATAATTTTTTGGATGAACATTTGATTTATTCATTCAATAATGATGTCGTGTGCATGATCCACTTATATGCAGATCATTCAATAAGAACTATTTTGTGACTTACCTTATAAATATTTTTCTAATTATTCTATTTTTTAATGAGAATGGATTCCACTTATTTTTTATGTGATTTGGGATTTTATTTTGTTTCATGACCACCATTGTACATTTCCATAATAGATCATTAAAGAAATAATTCATGGATCAAGGGATAAAATTTATGATGGTGTGAGAAATATATCATGTGATTATCCATTAATTCTCCATTTCGATTTATGGATTCTTACCAGGAGAATAAATTATTCGAAAATAATTTTTTTTCATTAGAAACACATTGTAAATTAATAAGTGAAATTTTTTTCCTATCATAAAATTCATATCACTCAATCCATTGTTCAATTGCATTGACAATATTTGGTTAAATATTCTTTAAATTACTAATATAAAATAGTGGTTCCTTTTAATCCCTTAAATTGGTTCATCTATCATAATCAAAAACATTTTTAATTTTTTCCATAAACTATTTTAATCCACCAATGTACTTTAGGGGATGATTATGATTGATAACTCTTCTTATAGGCTCTCCACACATATATCTTATAATTTTCCTCTTGAACGGTACATTTTTATTTGTTCTGTTAGACCCTTCTATATTGTGATTAATTTTTTCCCCTCTATCATTTTACTATTTCATTCAATTGGATTGGTATAATTCATGTCATTTATTTTTTATAGCTAAATTTGTAGATGGGTTATTAAGGGAGATCGTACCCTCAGGAGTTAGAAATAGTTTCCATGTTATTTTATGAAATAAATGCTGGGATTTCAAAATTTTACATAAATTATCTAATATCTAAATATTACAGTTATTATAGGGTTCCATACATTGGTCTTTTAAGGGTAGTGGATGATCGATATTATTCTCTACATATCTCATTCTATAATATTCTGGGAGTTTATGATTACTAAAGACTGATGGAGGTGGAGTCAAATCTTCTCACACATGATTCACCTTCCACCATAGTAATATCCATGTTCATGTACATTTGTTATTATCCATCTATGATATATAATCCTAATGTACATTCTCATATTGAATTATTTTAATTTATTTTGGGTGATATTCCAAAACTAAAATTTCATGTGTTCATAGTGGAAATAATTATTGATAATCAATTGTTTCTACAATAATATGGGATAGTAGATGTGATCTCATATTTATAGAGTAGCTCAATTATACCATTACGGGTTGTAAAATCTCCAACCATTAAATAGGTTATCGTGTAGAAACTTTATGTTTTTTTGTAAAAATAATACAATATTTGTATGTTTCCCCTAACAAAATTAGTATTTTATTGTTAATGAATCCTTAATATATCCTCTATTAGAAAAATATGCCAATTTTATCAAATAATTTCTCCATATTTTAGTGGTGGGTGGGTTATGTATGTCACCACAACTTTTCCTTTTTCAGGGGAAATAAAATGATTAATTGTTAGTAGGAGAATATGAGAGATGATCTTATGCCATGATATTTACATTGTTATTTGGTTTTTAAAACTTCATTTTTCCGAAAAATGTGATTTAAAATCATTGAATATAAAACATATTTATTATATATGTTTAAAATATTATACTCTATAATATAAATTATTAAAATATTGATGAAATTTATGTGCAATGAATATGCAGTAGAAAACATGGATTTCCTCATCTAATATATATATATAATATTGGTGTCTTTACCCATTATAGATGAGTTATATATTAGTGTTAGAGTGAAAATTTTTCTAATAGTATAGGCTAGCTTTTCTTTAATGAAGTCATAGTTAAATATATCACATTCTGAGAATCCAAGAAAGTTATTCATCTTGGTGCCGAATGAAGTAGGGTACTGCTATGAGGGAATTTATATTTGAAAATATTCTACTCGAACATTAAGGTGTGCATTAAAGTGGACACTGAGTGTATATTTGATGAAGCATGAGGGAAAAAACTACTGATGATCATTAATATCCCTTCACTAACTATGGGGATAAAGTGATTCTCCTCATTTATGTTGTTATTAAAATTTATATAGACATTCTCTCGAGTGTCAGTTATTGGCATCCTCGGTAATTCTATTTTTATGGGTTCCATAGTTTGAATGACAGAGGATGTGATATCATGCTCTATAGAATCCTTGGAATAAATGTCACTCATCAGTTACAATGACCAAAATGAATATAATTCATCCATTGAACCGCCTAATGTTATCATATACATGGTGTGAATATTACACCACCTCTATAAATGGATAGTAATGATATCCTATCACTAAGAAGATGATTATGACATGGTTTTATGTTGAGATTGGGTTCCTCCCAACCTACTATTTTTTTAATATTGTG
Organism: Viscum album; assembly: GCA_963277665.1. Classification (NCBI taxonomy): domain Eukaryota; kingdom Viridiplantae; phylum Streptophyta; class Magnoliopsida; order Santalales; family Viscaceae; genus Viscum; species Viscum album. The sequence goes on from OY728164.1 coordinate 92,916,849, forward strand.
GGACTTTTTTTATTTAGTTTATTGATGCTTTTCATTGAATATTTGGAAGGTCATAATTATCCCATCATATAGGTAGATTTATAACATTTCATTTATCATCCTACATTTCAAGATTTCTGTAGATGACAACCAACACTTTACCGTAAGAGATGCTATAGTTTTATCAATTAATGTGCTATATAATTGAGGTTTTATATTATATTTTTTCGTGAGATCCTTGAAATATTTATTATTTTAAGAAGTATTTTTGGATAGTGTTAATCCTCAATGTATATTCAGAGAATATTCTATTTTTGGATTATGAGCGACAACAAGAAAACCATTACTATAATATTATAAACAATAAATATGAATAAATGAACTTATTTAATTTATAAGGTTTTATAGTGTGTTCACTGTTTTATTTTTGAAGTATTACACTCCATGTGTTCACATAAAGGTTTTTTGGGGCCTCATTTGAAAATCCCTCTTTTTAAGGAAAGATTGATTATCAATCACCATGTAGGGGGATAATAGAATATTTAGAAAATTTAGGGTATGTGAGGTCTGATAATTCCATAAGTGTTCATATTATCTACTCTGGGACACTCATATAGATTTAGTATAAATTCATGAATCCTATAGATTAAGAATTATGATTTCATTTCTGAAAATTATTGAGTAAAAATGAATAATTATGTGGCCACAAAATGTGGGGATTATATTATCATTAATTTGATCTATATAGGTAGTCAATTTGTAGTTTCTATACATATCAACTAGAACAATAATTTTTATTCCCATCTAGGTATGCACTGGAATAACATAAAATGTATTAGGATAGGTTACTAATTTGGGATCAAACCCATATATGGTAATTCTGATAAATTTTTATAAATTGAATCAGATTCGAAATTGTTGGGTATATCTAAATGGTACTCATCATACATTTTGACGTAATGTGACAAGAAAAATATAGTATACATTTATACCCATTCACCAATTACCATTTCTATGATGTTTAATATCTGTTTGAGTTTAATTGTATGTTTGGAAGCTATTGGATATTACTCATGTCATGCTGCTGGGGAATTTTATACTTCTCACATTCGTAAATGACATATGGGGTGAAATAATTCTCATGTTACTCGATGGGATAATCTTAAACCCATCACATATGAATGTATTGGTTATTATATGTTCTTCTCAAATTGAAATTTATTCTTATCAAAAAAGAAATAATTTTTTATCACATATTCATCATGTTATGAATATTATTACTATCATATAATCTTGTTGGTTTCATATTGTTCAAACAATGGAAGTATAGCTATATTTGAAGGATACATACTTTCAAGAGGGATATGGGATTATATTTGTGTTAGGATGAAACATTAGGGATTCATCCTAAATATTCTACTAGAAATGGATTAAAAACCCAAATAGATTGTAATTTTTGAGACCCTATACTGTCATGTAAACCCCATATCATAGTCTATCACATTATAAATAGAATGTATTTATTAGTATATATAAAAGATAACTTTTTAAATTGTTTAACATCTTTTAAAAAAATATTCTTCATTTTTAAATTCATTAGAATAATATTATCCTATAGTAATATTTTTGTTTTATCAAACTGATTTCTTTTCAGTTGAATAGATAAAATACTATTTAGGATAAAAACATTACTCTTATGTCACTACTGAGATGTAATAACAACATAAAATTCATAAAAATTTAAAAAAAACATTCATTTATGGAATAAAATTATTTATTTTAAAATATTCATTGAAATAATAAATCATATGTTAATCATATTTAGAAGTAATTAAATTATCGTCTTAATAAATTCTTTTGTCATTTTAATGAATTAATTATATTTTGGGGGGATAGCCAATTTTTTCATTCCATGAATGCAACATAAACATTAATTAAATATAAAAAAAATATTTATGTCATTAAATATATTATCCTAGATAATTTTAATTATAATTAAATTTAATGTATAAAAACAATAAGTTAACAAAAAATTTACATTAGGTAGAGTGTTAATTATAAATTAGATATTTGAATCATTATACATTTTATTTGTTAAATTATTTTCATACAATTTATTGAAGGGGTGAAAATTTTAAAAATTTTGAATCATAACTGTTTTCCTAATAAAATTATTACTGTGGATAAAAATTATTTACCAAGTTAAATGTAAATTAGTGTCAGGAAAGGTCCTTTCTGAGCGCATCCACGAGCACCTATCGGCCACCTTGTGCTACATGGGCCATTGGATCAGCTCATCTCTCGAACCAATGACAATTCTACGCTGTGGGAATGAAATACCACCAATCACACGCGATTCATGCATGATGTCGTAGTAGTATCAGTAAAGTAATAAAATGTTTAATGAAATATACCTAAATAGAAGGATGATTTATAAAAATGAGTAGTTTAGGTTAGTTAAAGTAATAATAAAATTACACTAAACCCTTTTCCATTTTTTCTAATGAACCATGAATTGTAACTTTACATTATTTAAAATGTAATGGTTAATTCCAAAATTACCATACCATCCCATGTAAAATATTAATGTCCCAAAAAATTCTTCACTCGCATTTCATTAAAAAATTCCCATAAAACAGAAAAAAAATTTCATAAATGATCAATCTGACTTGTTAAAAAGATTGTTTTCACCATTACTAAAAATAAGACACTCATTTATAAGGATAAGTTAATGGAAAATTCATGTCACTGGATTTAGTATTGTCATGTGCATATCATTTATACTAACATATAATCTATAAAGTTTTATATAGACAAGCCAAAATAATTATAATATTATCATTTATAAACCATATTGTTACTATATATTTTTTTATTATCATGCTACATCCATCAATTCCATATATTACGAAAATTGAAATCATCAGACATTTTTATTGATTCAAAACTCTTACCGCAAGAAAAAAAATTTATTTTACATCACCACAGATAATTGAATGTTAATAAAATGGATATAATAATGAAATATTTTTTTATGATATAACTAAGGATGAAATATGAAAAATTAAATAACTAATTAAATATATGATAAAAATTTATCATTGTTAACTCAGTAATTTAAAATTGTCATAAAGAGATAAAAATATTTAATTTGAATTATGTATTAAATTAAAATCTAATACTTTTATTTAAAAAACCATTATAATTATGATATATCACTATAATAACACCAAATAAGATCATTATTTTTCATGTTTAATTGTAATAATTCAAAATAACAAAATAATAATTCATGGAATTGGGGAATGTTATTGTTTGGTCGGTTTAATAATATACTTGGATAATACATTTAATTTACATCATGAATGAATTTAGGAACATAATTTGTAGTTTAACAAGTTGTTATCATACCCTATATTGAGAAATAAATAGTTAATATAATAATTTGATAAATATATTCTAAATTTGAAAATATTATATTTTTTATTCAAAAAATTTTATATCAACATCATATTAATCAATAAGAAGACTCTCATCGATTATCAATAATAATAAAAATTTTAATTATTTTCAATTTCATCTTAAAATATTAATATTAAAACATACATGGAATGAATTTTATACATCATAAATTATTATAAAATGTCCATAAATGTATCATTATTTAGATATAAATATTCATATTTGGAAGAAGGTTGAATACATAACCCACTATAATGTAAATTTTACAAAGCAAAAAACTATAAACACCAAAAATATAAAATAACTAGAATTAATATAGTGAGTGAATATTTATAACGAAATTAATTAAAATCTAAAATGTATATGGTTATGAAATAAGTTACTATGATATCCATTATTGTGATACAGGGGGTTAAAGCACGTTCATGGAATTTACGTCAACAGGTAATGGTTTTCTATATGAAATTCCTATATTAGAGAAGTTTTTGTATTTATAAACATAATTTAATTTATGTATTGTATGTACAACATGTTAATGATTTTATATCATGATATTAATTAATTGACAGTATTTAATGATGTTTTTTGGAACTTTCATTCATCTGGTTTTGATTGAATTTTTACCCAAAACCCATGTGGTGGTTTCCAGCTTCAATTTTCGTTCATTAGAAGTCGTGATATATTAAATTCTTGTATAATTATTTATATTTAATAAATTTAAAGAATATATTTTTAAAATATTAGTCATAAAATATGTGGGATTTAAAATTAATTATTTTTTACCTCTCTTGTGTTCTTGTGATTCTAGTTTTGCTAAGACCCTGGAAAAAATAAACAATTTCAATGGTGAAAAACGTATTTTGTGGGGTTTCAATGTAAAACTCTGTTAATTTTCCTTAAAGAATAACCCATTATATTATACTAGATTGTGGATTCTTTTTTTCATTGATAGACATTTTTTATACTCACTCCAATAAATGTTTTTTGACAATTGACCCAATACACACTATGACCCACAATAAGGGGGCCTATGATTGCACACCTAGCTAGTTAATCTTGAAGGATGTTCTTTTGAATATTCATATGCTCATAATAAAAAAATTATAATTGGTTTATCAAACAGTTTACATCATCTCCTAGAACATAAAATAAGTAAACATAATTGTTATGTACCATGGATAACCTATCACAGTCAACGATCCCTTTCCACAATATTTCATTAATAATGTTTCTTCCTATTTATTTTATGAATACCCCATAGATTATAAAATTATTAAGTTATGTTTTCCAAGACCTCCTCATTATTAAATTGAATGGTTAGTAATTTTTTACAATATATTTAATTATAAGGATTGAATTTTTTATCCAATTATAGGTTTAATAGATAATGGTATGAATAGTATTGTTTTCCATTATAGTCAATACATTAAATGTTATCAATTTCTGGGTTGGGGAGGAATTATGTATCCCATTGTTGAATCAATAGGTTTCATGAGAAAAAAATCCCAATATTGATATATAGATATTCCCTAATTGGAAGAGTGTATTGGAAAGACTATTTTAGAATATGATATAGTGTTTAGTATTATGATATCCATTAGTATGAGATCAATTATTATTGTTATTCGGGATTTAATTTCGTTTCATGGAAATAAAATGACTTCTATTTTAGTAGATTATAATTCCATATTTTCCATTTATTAATTCTATATTACATATTCCTTTTTTATGTTTTTATAACATCTGTTTTATGAAACTTCTCACCGAGCATCTGATCCTGTGATTATTTATTTTTCAGTCGCCATAAAAGCAAGAAGGGAAATATGAGTAATTTTAATTGATATAATAGAATGTATTATAATGTACTTACAATGTTTTCATGATATATAATATTTTTTTAAAATGTGTGTATATAGTTATTCTTTCGATATTACTGATATACTAGATCCTATGTGAACTTCTTTAATATATAAAAATAATTTCATATAGCTACCATCTTCAAATTTCATGATTATGAGATGCTATAGTTGGTAGAATATCATGTTTTTTTGTAACCTTGGGAATATATGTAGTAGATTCCATATAGATTTAAAAGGTAATATGTTAAAAACTCATGATTTATAAGTAACACCCTATAATAAAATAGGATTTATAATTTAAAATTAAATAGCATGTTTTTATTATTTGTATTATATTTATAAGAGTAATGAGAACCCTTTCAATACCCATAGTCAATATAGATACGTTCTACGTAAACAAGTTAGGGAAATGACTGTATAGGATAATTATATCATATACATATTTTGGACACAAATAGTTTTTATGATAAATAATATATCATATATACTAAGACCTGCTAAATTGTAACACAGTGTGTAACTATATTGTATTACTTCATAAAACTAAAAAATCCAGAATTCAGTGGAACTAGTAATCCATCAAAAGATGAAAAATGGATTGGGTCCCTAAATAATATCTTTATCTCTTTATTATGTGTGGAAAAACCAAAATACATAGTGATAGATTGTCATCAGAAGGTATATACAGACTAATGGTGGTTGCTAATTCAAATATAAAAAAGGAATATGAAATAACGGTCAGAGAATGTTGAAATTTTGTAATATCCTTAAACCCATACTCTTAAATTTGTTCTTAAAACATAAAAATTACATTTAATTCATTTATAATAATTGATGTGACACAATTTCATCCATTTAAAACACTCACCATTAAAAGGAAATAATTGATCACATACATGAAAAAGGCCCAATTTGTGTTAGTGTTTGGGGAATTAAGAAAAAAATAATACATAAAAACTAGCATACATAAAAAAAATTCATTGAAATATTCATTATCTTCCACAATTATTTCACTTCTCATTGAATTATTAGATATAATATTCTTAAAACCATTTCTAACATCATGGGTAAACGGAAAAATAAGAAGGGTGAGATCAAATTCCTTGTAAGGGTAAACATAATCATTAAAAATTGAATTTTATCATTATGTATAAAATAACAATAAGGATATGATTAAATATTCCAAATAAATGATCATAACATAAAATAATTAATACCCATAAATACATGTATCATCAATCATAAAGCATAAAATAAATAATTGTCAATTGAATGAGCCATAAAAATAAATATTCATGAATCATATGATGTCGATCTTGATGATTTGAATCATTAATAAACCATAGAAATTATAAACAAATGGTTTGGTATCATTGAACATTAACAACACAAATCCTTTATAATTATAATAATAACACAGTCAACATATATACCCATTGTAGTAGAGGGCTATCATGGATTCACCCATGTTTGGTTATTACATAACCTCCCATATATGATTTATAATATAATCAAACAGAAATGGATTATAATAGAGAAACCCATTATCAAAAAAAATCCCATGAACAATAACATAACTAATAAATTTAGATTTTTCATTTAATCATATAAACCATAATAAATACATTTTTCATTACAAAACATGATTGTCCTATTGAAAATTAAATGTTTCCATTAATATATCTTTTAAACAATCACAGTCAATCCCACTAAATAATTAAGATTTTATAAATAAAAAATATCCATTTTCATAAAATAATATTTATGATTATGTATTGAAATATCATTAAAATATCATTTAAAACACTCTTTATGAAAATGTAATTTTAAAATTTAAAATTCATTTTTAGTAACAAGAAATGTAAATAATATATTAAAATTACATTTATATTAAAATAACCTTGGACTTTTCTAAATTATTTTTTATGTAAAATTAAATACATGATTGTGTGATAGTCCATTCATATTGTAAACAACAAAAATAAAATTCTTTTCAATCATTTTCTACAGTCCAAAGATCCCCTATTGGAAAACAATTTGAGATTTCATTAACAATTATTTTAAAATTGGGTTGATGATAATGTAAAATAGATTTAGTAAATCATTTATTTCTTTTCTAAAACATTTTCTAAAACATCTTATACAAAATTGATATTGTATATAATGATTTATGACCTAAATTTTGATACAATATCAAAATAATTTTCTAACGACATTTCTTGATGTTTATTTTATCAATACGATATGAATTAGTAATTAATTTCTTTTAGAAAGGATAAATATAAAATATATTTGGTTTAATAAAATAATAAAATTTTAATTAACCCTAAGTATCCTTGACACATCCCCAAAAAGAATGAATATTTTAACATAATAACTCAGGAACTTTGATAACAATTGAATAATATACCCAATGAAAAAAATATATAAAACATTTAATATAATGAACATAAGGTTTTTCATGATATAACATGTCAATGGCTGGGTATATATACACATCCAAAAAATATATAACTGATTATCATAAATGTAAGTCCCGAATGAAAGAAAATTTGAAACAAATTACCATTACAAAGATCACATCATTGAATTGACAATTAACAAATTTAGTGATTATGTGTAACAAATATAAATCCATAAATATATTTTCAAATACATATAAAAACATTATCGATAAATTTGAACTTTAATATTGGAATAATAAAGAGAGTGAAAAAAAGTTATGACCAAATAAAATAAAATTTATTTTAGATACCCTTTGTCACTAGGTAATGTTCAAGTCAAATATATTTGGAAAAAATTAATTTATGTTGAAACATATTATACCATGAATATGATGGAATCTTGAAACAACAATTAAACAGGTATGTATATATACTAAAATAAGATTTTAAGTATATAAAATTAAAAAAAATTCAATGAAATGAAATTGAGATAGAATCCAAAACCTCGAGTCCAATATTTATATGTATGAAATTTTAATCTGATACAATTAACTCATATAAATGAATTAATTCATTTAAAAAATATGTTTAATTACTTACCAATTAACCATTTATATATATTGTTATAATGACATGATAAATTACTTAATCAGTAAAATCCACATCCGGATCTTTGGGAACAATTGGTCCACAGTTTAAAAAAAACCATTAGTATGTTTATCAGGGAAAAAAATATACTTATTCCATCATCTCTAAAATAAAAATGATTAAATAATTATAATTTTTAAATTTCACATATAATTTTTAAAAAATTAATTAAATAAGGATATGAATAATAATCGATGCTTCATTCATGGAGATGTTAGGTCATATAGAAGAATGAGTAACATTTCCATTTTTCAATGATATTTATAGGAAGAAAGTAACTATTATATCATATTTATATAATTATAATAATATAATAAATAAAATACTATTTTATTAAATATTGTTATATATATCATAGATGTTATGTGGTGATAAATAATGAATCACATCGTTTCATGGCGGTGTTAGTTTATCCATATGCACAAATGACATTATATTTTTTAGTTTACCAAATTTTTAGAAAATAAATGATATATTTATTCAAAATAATAATAATTATTATATAAATTTCTGTATATAATTTTATTTCATTATTTGAACCATCCATGAGAGTTTTTTGTTGGAAAAAATTACATTGACCTATGAGGCGGTAGTCCACCATACACATGAACAATGAAATTATTTTCAATTTTATATAGGTTAGAGATGGAAATATGTTTCTAGAGTAACATAATAATAACCCAATATATTTTAGATAATTCTCTTATTATATAATCATTTATAGATAATATATTAAAGTGGTGTAAGGAAAAATAATTCTAAAACCCTTGGCAATGAATTATACCTCTTCATCAGACATCATCCTTTTTCTTACACCATAAGCCCTATAAGGTTAGTATTATTCCCAAAATAATACAAAAATAATTTTAATGGAATTTTATGATGGAATATTGAGTTTAAATAAAAAAAATTGGTTTTGATGTTGAATTAAATGATAAGAAAATGTTCTATTTTACAAGAGAGTGGAGGGACACTTTTGAAATATCATAATATAATAAAATACTATAAATTATTTTTCTCTCTAAAATCGTATAATATTGATAATATTTTATTAATAGATGACTAGGAGTATAAAAACTCTTATAATATATAATTTGTACAATTTTAGACTATGTTTTAACCCTTATTATTTTTTAACCCCTTATTAATTTATTCACAAAAATAAAAATAAAATGGATTTTTTGTTTGAGGGTCATGATAATTAATATAAATTGAATAAAATCTTTTAAACTTACCATGGTTGATATTTTAACACATATCTTAATAAAATGTTCAAATGTATAATTTTTTTTATTTAAAATGATTTATTAAAAAATTATTTGGATTAAAATGTCATTAATGTAAATTTTAGAAATGTTCATTTACATTGACATTGTTAACATCAAGGATAGAAAGGAATTGAAATCCAATAAGTTATAGATTCATTTACATGAATTATTTTTCATGAAAAACATGGATCACAATAATTGTTTCGAATTATAACACTTAAAATTTTAATGATCATTTATTTTATTTTAAGAATATTTGAATAATTTTTTCCTTTGCTTTGCATAATATTCTAAAGAAAATATACCATTAAAAAATTTTATAAATATATTAAAATTATAAAAAAAATAATATATGTTGAAAACTAAAATTTATAACTTTTTTATATACTTTCATTATCACAATTTTGATAATTTATATTTATTAAATAAAAGAGTGTAACATTATTTCTATTATTGTAATTTATATTTTATAAAGGTAAATATAATTTAGAAATGGAACCATAATGTCATATATTAACAAACATTGATATTTATGGGTGATTAATACTCATAAAATAAAATTAGGGCAAGTTTTAGTGTAATTTATTTGTCTTCATATAATTTTGAACCTAGACTACCATATTTACCCATATCGAGGAGAGAAAACTTTAATAAGGTCACTACTCATAATGTCCACAAAAAGAAAATATTTACAAAATTTGGAAACAGTTAATAAATATATTTATTCCATATTTTAATATTAAACACATTAAATCTGTATAATTTAATTTCTAATTTAACTGATAATACTGAAAAATAATCGATATTACAGAAAATTTTATTTGTATGTATAAAAAAATTTATACCAATTTCAATTACTAAATTCATAAAAAAATACTATAATTATATTATATTTATTCATATTATACAAATTAAATTTTTAAAATAATAAAGTTTATTTTCTAAATACTTATAAATAAAATATTCTTTTCAATAAAAATCAATTTTTTTCATAATTAACTGAAAAAATATACTTTTAAGAAATTAAACAAAAATACATTATATAATAATTTTTATTTTATGAATTCAAAAAATATATTAATTTTATTAAATAATATTTTTAAAATATGATGAAATTATTTATATTATTCAATCCTATGGTGTAATAAAAGCGTTCATGAAAAAATATATCATTGAAGGATAAACAGGATTTATCAAAAATTTCATGATTATTTATTCATAATTAAAAAATAAATTATTATTACTATAGAATTTATATATATATATTTCAAAATATAGTTAATCTTATTCATACCATCCAATTTAACATCAATGTTACAATAATCATATTTAAATAATAATATTTTTTGGTTTTTTATGCTCGTTGTTGTGTTCCTTATACATTACTGAATATAATGTTATTCAATTAAAATATTAGGATATTACACTCTCATGTACATTAATAAATTGAATCCTCATAATTTCAACATGTTCTTGATGACCAAGGGTTTGACATTTCAAAAGACCATTAGTAAAATTCTGACATTATAAAAATGTTTACTAAAACATCCTCCTAAATAGTGGGATAGAGGAATCTGAGGGTCATATAAAATGAAAAATAATAGTTTTTAAAATAGGGTATCATTTTTGGGAAGTGAATATATCAAAATTGAATAATGATAGAATTTCCAAACAATTATGGTAATTGAAAATGGTTATTGATCACATGATATTAAAGGATTTTATGAAATTTAATTATTGTACAACCATAAAACAAATAAGTGTGAAAATGACCATATGTTCACAAGGAATAAAGGTAATACGATAAATTTTTTTCTTCAATATAATTTTCTTATAGTTTAAAAATTGCATTAATATATTGACGAAAAGCCTTTGAAAATATACTTCATAAACATGTATAATTTCAACCATTTATAAATATCCTTTATAATACCATCGTTTACTCCATGGGATGAGAAATCATGAATATATATTCGTATATGAATTAATATAATAAAATTATAAAGGATAACATAATTAAAAAATTGATAACATGTTATTCCTCCTACATTTTGACAATAAAAAAAATATTATCATAAAGTATGATTATTATATGAATTAATAAATAATTATACAAATAAATAATAAATTAACATAAAAAATAAAACAATAATATCCAATGTTCAATCTAAATCCTTCCATAAATAATTTTACCTAAAATTCATAAAAATATTCTTTACCTATGTTGAAACTCAAAAATCATAATTATTTGACTATACATTGTTACAGGATAAATTTTACATTTACCTCCAAATAATATAGGTCACTCCTAACATATTTTAACCAAATTCTATATTTCCTAATCACATAATCTACAATATATTCCAAACATTTCAAAAAATAAATTGCATCCCAGTAAATTGACATTTTGATGATATACGATTTGAAAATATAAATCCTGCATAATTATAAAAATAATAAATCATGTTCTTTCATAGTTTTATATATATCACAAAAAATGACTCCCAAAATACCATTATATACATCAAAACTCCATCACATAAACCGTCAAAAGGGCAGGATAAGACATTTAACAAATAATAAACCATAAAATGATAAAAATTTGATGGTATCCATAACTCTTATAATATACTCTAATGAAAACAACATAATCTATAATGTTATCTAAACACTTTTTGTTTCCTTCTATTATATCCCTGAACCCACACTCTATTATTTTTTATGAAACATGATATTATCTTTTATGGGTATTAACTTTTAAATGTGGCCCAATTATTTTCAAAAATAACAATTAAAAACAAAATATTTGATAACTTATATAACAATTTACCTTTTAGGTTTAGAGTTTTTGAGAATTTGGAAAAACAATTACATAACAAATTTGATTTATAAAAAAATTCATAAAGATCTAAATTTTATACCAATAATATTTTAACATTCAGTAACCTTATTATGTATAAAAATCATATAACCACTCCTCTTAACTTTGGAAAAATTCAACATAATATTTGTGAGATAAAATTATATTTACTTGTAAACATATGAATTACATATTGATTTTAATAATGGAGAATAATATAAAAATAATCATATGATGAAATAATCAATGATCATGCTCATTAAATAAGGGAATTAATACCCATAAATACCACGATTATACATTATGAAACATAAATTTAATCTTTCAAAAGGAATGAGTTATAATAATCAATAATCATAATGTATGCGGTGTTATTCTTGATCAATGGAATCAATAAAACCCCATTGAATTAATGAATAAGACATGTTATTATCTTGTAACATTATAATAAAAAACCCCTTATTAATGAAATAACCATATGTATAGCGTCCACACCCTATGCCTTGGAGTTCAATCATTGACCCACATGTATTTGGTTATAACCTAACCAACTGTACTTGGATTATAACGGAACCACCCACATATAGTTTATATTAGAATTATCCATCATCATACACCATTCCAATGAACAATAACATTTTTAAATTATATATAGAATTCATTTAATCAAAAAAACATATAAACAACCACTATTCATTTAATAACATGATTAACCCTTGCATAAAAATTGTGTTTGATGATAATATCTTTAAAACAGTCAAAAAATTTCTAGCGACAAAATGAAAATGGTATCAATAAAAAATATCTCTATTTTAGAAAGATATACATCAAAGGATGTTAATGTGGTAGAAATAAAAAGCCATTAAATTATCATTTTAAACATTCTTGTGGAAAATTCGTTGTTCACTTTAGAAAAAATCAGATGATATTATGAATATTGTTTTCCTTGAAAATTATGGGGGATAATCAAAATTAAACCTTTAAGGAAAATAATTTCTATTATTATTAGAATATCCATTCATGTTTTAAATGTTAAAAATAAGCATCGTTTTAAAACATTTTTTAAATGGAGACAAAAGTGACCCATTTTAAAAATGATAGTACATATCATTTTAATGCGATTTAATTGAAGGTAAATGATAATTTAAAATAGATTTATAATGTTTTTTATGATTTTAAAAATGAATAGTTTTATTACATTTTAGAATATATTAACAGAGAAGAGAATAATTCTATGCCTTTTAGATGCTACAAAATAAATATCACATTAAAATAAAAAAATTTAGGTTTATTTAATCAAAAAGAGAGGGATTGTAAATTTTACATGATGACCACATTAATAAATTAATATGAATAAAGGATATTTGGTTAAATAAAATAATATAATATGATTTAATGATAGGTAACCATGAACAAAAACAATCTTGATACCGTATGATATTATAACATAAAGCATTTCTATCTTTGCTAACTTCTAAAAAATTATGTACCATGACAATATAAGACCAAGTGAAACTATAAATATCATTTAAATAATGATATTCACTATATAAAATTTAAAAGGGGATTTATATATACACCGGTGAGGAAATGATATGTTCATTTCAAGATGTATATCCAAAAGAATGTGAATTGAGATGTATATCCATTAAAAAATAATATAATTGAATTGGGGATTAATAAATTAATTTATTATGTATAAGAAATGTAAATTCATAAATGTTAAATTACAGAAAATTATAAATTTGTGATCAATTCAAACATAATCAATTAATATCAATGTTAGTGAAACGGTGTTATTAATCAATAGAAGAAAATTTATTTTATAAAATATTTACCACTTTGTATCATTCAAGTCAAAACCCCATTGTAAATTATTTTATAAATTAAAAAATACCATGAATAATAAAAGATTCTTTTGTCATGGGTAAAATTGATTAATATTCCAAATAAGTAATAAATTAAGTTAATATAATTAAAATATCTCACAATGAATGGAAATTTAGACGAAATCCCTCACCTTAATTCTAAATATTCGTGTATTACCTTTAACTCATGTATAAATAACTCAAATAAATTAATTAATTTATAAAAAAATTATCTATGTTAAATACCTTGTATTAAAACAATTTTTTAATTATATATTAATTAAATATTTAATTAAATAATCAGTTAATTCCTCATCATTATCATTTTGAATTTTCAGTCAATACTTCCAAAATAGAAACATATTGTTGAACATTTTCTAATGGTACATTGTACAAACTTATTCATAATAATAATCATTTAATAATTATAAATATTATGCATACATAATAATTTTACAAATAATCAAGAAACATGTTTAAATCCCAATTAGTTATGTTATAATCCTAGCGATAGTATGTAACACAAACACATGAATAATGTTTCCATTTTTCAATTATCTTTATGGAAAAAGGAACAAATTATTATAACTTTATATAATATCCTAATAACACTATTAATATATTATTTTCATTAAATAAACTAATAAATGTCATCCTTGTGATATAGTGATGAAAAAAATCACATAACCCCATGGAGGTGGAAATCCACACATACACATGAACGACATTATCAATTTTTGTGTACGAAATATTAAGAAAATATATGATATATTACATGTACATAATGATATATATGTATTTTTTTATCAGATATGTATATAACTTAAACCCATCATTTTTAATATTTATGGGAGATGGTGAAATAATAATATTTACAATGATCTGTGATGCATTATTCTATTGTAAATACGAATGATGAATTACATTCCCATTTTATTGCAGTTTGAGAAGAAAATAGGTTATTGAAGATACATAATAACATCCATGAATTTGTAAAATAATTATTTTATTATTTCCGAATGTTTGGAGAATATTTGATAGATGTTGAAGAACAATTAAAACGAATGCACTCAGTTAAGAACCAAACCTCTTCTTCGGACAACCACCTTTTCATTACACCATATTCCCTCTAAGGATGGTATTCATCCCATAATAAGTTCTCTATGATGTGAATATGGATATTAAGAATGTTTTGGGTATAGATATTCATAAAAAAATTTCCCTTCATGCCTGACTAAATTAGAATAACATGTGGCCTTTTTTATGTGAGGGGATGTGCACTTTTAGAATTTCTTAAGATATTAAAATAATATAAATTAATTTTCCACACAAAAATGCTCCATGATGATAATATCAAATTTTAAGATGAGGGTGCATCAATATAATCTCATAAAATAATGTTTGTAAAAGATAATCTTTTTTACCATTATCTATTAGTTTTAACAAACTCTAATGTCTTTTTACACATTCCACAATAACAATGTTTTTTAATCATTGAAGCTTAATTTAGTTAGTATAAATGGAGAAACAATACATAAATGAAAAAATCGACCATGAATTGAAAATAGTTATAATTCTTAACCATATCCAAATGACATTTCCAATGATATGATTTTCAGGATGACTAACTCGTTTAATATAATATTATTTATTTAAAAAATCACAATAACAACAAAATTAGAACATTCCATTTACTTTTCAATTAATAACAAACCTAAAAATATTAATTCACCTTTATTCATTTAAAAATTCCAATTATGTAATATTTATCCAAGAAATTAGTTAATCACAATAATTACTTAAAATAATATTAATTTTTATATTTTTAATAAAATTAACATTACTTTAATATTAATTGAATAATTACTACAACATCAATGTATAATTTGATACGGTAAATACAAAAATCATAAATTAAAAATAAATTACTATAACAAACAGATTGAGTTGTTTTTAAAATAGAAATTTATAGTTTAACATATCCTTGGTTTATCCATATGTTGAAAATATTATAGTTATTAGAAGTGGGAAATTATTTTCTTTATATTTACTATATTATTATAAAGGTTAAAATAATGATAAATGTAAAAAAATTATGTATTTTTAATTTTTAATTTTACATATGCGATAAAATGTAAAATAAAATTAAAGAAAGTGATGGGGTTGATTTGGAGTCTTTATCATATAAATTTTATCATAAATTACATGATATGTCACGACCCGCCTTCACCAAAATGAGGGAAGCGTCAGCCGATTGTCATGCCCTTCCTTTTTTAAGTTGAAGGAGATATAATGTCCCATGAGACCCACCTTCAATAGGTCCCGGAGTGGAGACTAGATCTAAGGGTATAGAATCACAAACTAAATGGCGGGCATTACCCTTTTTCTTTTAATTGTATCTGGAGATTGAATGGTAACTCCCAACTACACCAAAAGTGGAATGTAAAATTAATGCAAAGAACCATTCCCAATGCATGTTAGATAAGTAAAAATCCAAAAATTACAATGTGACTACAAGGGTAAAATACCAAAGAAATAAAAACAACAACTGCAACTGCCCTAAAGGTATGAGCTAGTATGGTCCCACACGATCCCCGAAGTCCTCCTGGAAACCTGAAAGTAGTTTTATAAACATAGGGTGAGCATACAGGTATACTCAGTAGGGAAAACCTAAGACTCTCATGCACAAGTGGGGAAACTTACTAAAGTCCCGTGAAAAAAAGAGTAAACCAAACACCTAACAAGGTAAACTATCCAGCCAAGCCTCACAAAGGCACACTCCCCAAATAACGCAAGTCATGTAATGTATAGTAATAAGAGTACATCGATGTTTGGGTACCCCGCGCCACTTTCCCACTAGTTATTGAAGACATCCTACACATCGAACCAATACCGCCATTATCACTGTAGTCCCACTGCCACACCCCGCCCGCACACACCTAGGCTACAACCTCACGCATTCCAACTACCAAACCACGCCCGCACACACACGGGGCCACAACTGTCACATGTAACCATGCCTTCAATCACCTATTCCAGAACAACCACCGCCACAACCGAAGACACCTAGGATAGAAGATCCCCTGCCATGCCCGAAGACATTTGGGCATCATCCTGAACACACTGGGGAAACCACATGCCCGCACACACCAGGGCCAACCACCACACTACCCCGCCCAAAGGTTCTTGGGATAATAATGGACTTCAGGCCATCACAGCCCGCCTGAAGATACTTGGGCTATCCGGGAAAGGGATCAGAAAGGAGATAATAACCAGCCACTAATAATAGTGTTGGGAAAAACACCCTCCCCCATGAAATGGGGGTGTTCGGTACTAAGTGCTCAACTTGGGTGAGGCATGAATAAGAAACACAAAACTATAAGTCTATATATAGGTAACAAGAACTCTCCCAAGTTTAGGTTTTTCAGCCAGCCTAAGAAACACAAACATCACTCCTGTCCGAGTCACAACTCTCGCCAACAAACCCCATTTATCGCATTCATTTTCAAGTTTAGTAATGATGTTTAAATAAGGTTTCTACATCTACTGGGAAACTAACACGATAAACACAAACCAATGGGGAAAGATCCAACCAAACGTCAATTTAATCATTCCCACCTGGTTCTCTTGTCAAGCCACATCAACCAAATAGAACCCTAAGTTACAGCCACATGCCCAATATCTAGGAGAAAAAATGGTTTCTCAATAATAGAGTATCCCACCACAATTCGTGACATAAACAAGGTAACCACCCTGTCTTAAAATTCACAACCACTGAAAGCATAACACAAGGGATCCCATCCCCAATTTCACAACCACTGAGATTATAATAACAGGGGATCCCATCCCCACCCACATCACCCAACAAACGACCCATGTAGGAAAACAACCAAACCACCACCACTAAGCAGTCCCATGCCGGTATTTTCAGATTTATAAGAATTAACACACTCCATGATTTTCAAATTCGTTGTACTTTAACAGGGGTTATCACAGAAAGGAGTTGATCCTGGTGCTTTCAATTTGATTAGCCAAATATAAGTAATTAGCCGATTTAATTCTCACAGTAAGGCTTCACAACCACAAAAACAATCCATTTAACATCACGAGAGGTAGGGGTTTGTTATTACACATAGAAAGACCACCAACGGCCATGAATTTCAGAAGGTTTAAGCCCACACAATTCATAAATCATAAAAAATTATGGAAGATCATAAATCAACGCAGCATGATCGATCACAGCCCCCTTCATTATTAAGATTCCATTAATTATCTTCATTAAGGTTTGAGTTTATCAAATTCTACATAATCAAAAGCATGCCCACCCCACATGATACACAAAAAGAGAGACGAAGGGGAAATTCCCTACTTGTTAATCAACGATTGACTCTGAGCCTGGGCGAGGAATTCCACGGAGAGGGATGCGGCTCTCTTGAACAAAAAGAAGCTCGAAAGGTACTCCTAGAACAGGGTGATAGAGAAAAAAAGAAACCCACGGGGAACCCATTAGTTTATAAGGGCCGGGGACAGTTGAGATAATAACGTGAAACCACGTAAGGAGCGGGGGTCGTGGGTTGACCAAGTGGCCCCCACACGTCATTAAGGGTCAGGCGGTTTAAACCGACCCACACACCAGGTTAATTCATTAAATATTTAATTAAACGACATTTATGGGCATTACTGGGCTTTAAAACAGGTCTAAATAGGGTTTAAAACCCAATTTGCACAAAAAAGGAGCATGACTGGAAAAATCCGATTGGGGTAGGAGAGAGCCAACGGTAGCGGGAGCTACCTGTAGGTTGCAGCGACAGGTAGACCGAGCTTCCGGTAGGCTGAAGCTACCGGTAGACCGAGCTACCAGTCGAAATAGCTTCCAGTAGCTGCATCTACAGGTAGACCGAGTGTAACACCCCAAGCTTTCATGATACACTTCTCTTTCAATAATGCAATAGCTTGCATTGTACGCAAGTTTGAGATTCTAATGCACCGCGACCAATCAAAGTAGCTTTTATGAATAGTAATACCTACTTTTTGAAATTTTATAAGTTTTATCTCTTTAAATGGACTTCTTTTTTTTATTCAAAATATTAGAGTTATCCTAAGTTGAAATTTTTGTAATTTTCTGAGAACTTCCAATTTTTTTTTTGAATAGTTAAAAATACTTAAAAACATCATTTTTAATCAAAATAATTTATAGTGATAAATTATAGTATTGAGTGGTTTTAAAGTATATTTAGAATATATTTTTACCATTTCATCCAATGTTGTTCATTATAATTAATTTTACTTTGAAATTAGACATAAACAATTGTCAATCATTTGATATATATTGTTTCTTAAAAACACGCTATTTGTTGTGACAGTGGGAATTAATTATAAAATTAATTAAAGAAACTTATATGTTTGGAATTTTGTAAAATAGACATCATTTTTGAATTCAGAATATCAATTATAGCTTAGGTTGAAATTTTGGCATTGTTCTGAAAAACGTCAATTTTTGATGAATAGTGAAACCACTAAGTGGTAGATAAAAAACTGATTTTTCGTTTAAATGAAACATTACCACTTCTGTGATTTGATTTTAAAAAATTCTACATTCATGGTTGTCATTAGGAAGTAAAATGTGGTTCAATGTGATTAAAATAATTTTTTGGTGAATAGTAACTTTTAAGTTTAATTAATCATGATTAAAGGTAATTAGTGATATTTAAGGTAAAAATTATATTATAAAAATATGAAAATACATTTCCACTTGTACTACCCCTATTGGATGTGTCATGGCCAACCAGGACAATCCATGGGTCAACTTGGGGCCCCCATGGAGCCAAATTGGTAGGAAAATGACATAAATAACTTTTATTTAAAGTTATAATAAAAATGTCACAAACATAAGTTGTTTTACTGAAAAAAAAAATTTAAACTGAGTTATACAAGTCATATTTTTGACTATAAATATTCATTAGAAATCTAAAACGTTTTCCTACATCATGATATTTTTTTTATAATTTTTAGAGATTAAATATATTAAATTATTTATGACACCATGATGATGCAGCGATTACCTCATTAATTAACGATTTAAATAAAATGAAAAGATAATGTAAAATCCAAGGCCTACACTTGTAAAAAAACTATTGGATTATTATATTTCGAACCCTAATCACCATAGACTCGAATTATATAAGTGTGGGACCTTTAAAATCCGAAAATCATTATATAATAAAGTAACATTTCATTACTTTCCAAGAGTGCCCTTCCTTTCCACTTATAAATGTCCCCCACCACTACCACCTTACTCACACTTTCAAATCCTTTTGGCTTGGCCAACCTCTGCCAAAATACTCTCCCCACTTCCATCTATTACTCCTAGAAGCCTCACTTTGGGCAGAATAATTCCCAAGGAAGCCTTTGGCTCAAATCAAAAAAGAGTTACCCGATTTTAAGGTAATGTGTTCTCTTATGTTATTTTGTTTTAATTTGCTTCTCCAACCCCATAAACTCTTTTTATTCATTTCTTTTGTAACAACATCAGTATCCTCAATATACTAGGATTTTTTTATAATAATTATTCGAGCTACACTTACACACACCTACTTCTAATGGTTAAAGAACATATTGTTTCTGTGGATGACGAATTTCTACCTCACGAAACGATGATTGTTCAACAGTAATATAACACCTTCAAAGGTGGCCATTAAGATTTAACTATATTTATATATATGACATATAATATGTTTATGTTTTACTTAAGATTCTGTATTTTTCATTTATGTCATACCATTATTTTTTCCATTATGGGTAAACACGATATTTCCATTTTAGGAAGTGCGGACTACCGCCCCCTCAAAGTGATTTGAATCGTTAATCTCATATGTGGGATGTATAAATGATGGATTAAATGATTTTATATATTATATTATACTGGAATTATAATATACCTTTATATCATTATGATTTCATTAAATAAGAAATAGAAATGAAAGTAGCGTTCATGCGTACGTACGGCTTTCCGTCTCCATGAACGGTGCATTTCATTTCGTACCTCTAAACGTTATGGAATATTATAAATTCATGTATATACTGGATATATTTGAGATATATGATATCTATATCATGAATATAATTTTGGATATAATGGATATATCACCACATGAACAACTTGTAATTATAAGAAGTTTATTTTTGACTCAAGTACCAAAGATCGACAAAACGACCGTTATTAACTTAAAAAATTACATAGTGTTCATAACATGGTAATAAGTGATATAAAAGGAATAAAAAACTTCAAAAAGGTTCTTAAGAAATTATAAATTAACTGTAGTTTATTATTCATGAGGTTAAATAACGGTCGAGTCAAGACAGGATGCAAGGTAAGGGAATTTCTTAACCCAATTTCCATTCTTTGGGTAAATCTCCTAATTTCAAATTATGTCATGATATTATTTTAACCTATCTTGTATTTGTCATTTCATTATGTTTACTTATAGTGAATAAACATAATATATCTATTTTTTTTAAATGATCTTTGTAAGGTACATTGTCTCAATCTCTATTCATTGAGGCATATTTTGTTTTATACACAAATTTCTTTTATACGGTGTATAAACCCTTTTGACTTTTACATTTATACAAAAGGAATCTTTTTATACGAAGCGTTTTACTAAACTTCAAAAAGGAATGTTTTTCTTGTCGTACGTATGCGGCGACAATGACTTCTCCACCGCCGTAACCATTATTTGAGTTTCGGCTTCCTCTACAAGCCATAACTTTTTTTAAATGGAAAATAAATACCAAGTTTTAATTTTCTTTTATTTTGGTATTGAAAATGGTTTTGATAAGGTTTTTATTATATAAACGGGTTGTATTGATATCTTGTGATTGAAATGTAGAAATGTTATGTTTCCTTTATGCACGTTTTATGTGATACGATTATGTTATGGTTTATGATATGTTTAAACCTGTTCATATGAGGAATGAATTGGACTTAATAAGTGACGGGTGGAGCCCGCTATAGCTCCTCGATGCATCGGCAGGTCTCATGAGACAAACTAGTGTCTTAGCACGAGGCCTTGACAAAATCTTATTTTTAGTCAAGGCATGAGGCCTTGGCTACGTGGTTATGATAGTCTGGCATTATGCATTCCATCATTATGAAAGTGCTTATTGATATTCCATGTGATTATTCGACTAGTAGAATATCCATGTGAGTAAGTGAATGACATTATTTAATTTTATTTTTTCCATATTATTCTGATTTTCAAGTTTAAAAAGGCTTTTGTTTTAGATATACATTGCCTTAATTGTTTATGTTTATTGATGAAGGCTTCCTCTATATTGTTATCCTTACTGAGCATCTGAGCTCACCCCTTTCAATGTTTTAATATTTTCCAGGATGTGAAGAAGTATTTTATTAATGACCTACAGGGATAGTTAGAAGAAGATATGAGTGTGGACTATGGAGACTTTGGTATTGTATATTTTCACTTTATGATATAATGTAACATTTATGAATGTATCTAGTGTTTCCAAGGCTACTAAACTAATCGGTCTTCCAAGACTTGATCTTTCGTGATCATGCCAATGTTACGAAATAAAGCACCGACTCTGGGTAACTGGGGTCGGGGTGTTACAGTTGGTATCAGAGGCAGTTTAGTACTAACCTTGGAAGATAGATTTAGATAAACTCTTATTAGAGCACATAGCCCAAAGATAGACTTTGAGGATTAGTATAGAAGAACTTCCTAAATTTTAGTATTATAGAGATGTTGTGAGTTTTCCGAGCAATACATCCCTATATGGATATGAGCAGGTAGAGGCGGCTCTGGCACAGATGTACCTAGGGGTAAAACCTAAAAACACCGCTTTGAGCTAGACTCGAACGGGAATTGGTGCACAACAACGGGCCTTTCTGCACTCTTGGTTAAGACTCTCCTAGGGAATATGCTTAGGATAATTCTCATTTTCTTTACAAACCACTATTAAGGGTTATCTTTATATACTTCCTCTAAGAAAACATTTTTATGGATTATATCCATAAATAGTTCAATATATGTTAAGTATTTTACAAGTATGGAATTATGTATTTTGATTCATAAACTATACTAGTTTATGCCATTGTTTAGAAATGGCACCTAGTAGAAGGAATGGAAACCGTATCAATGCACACACTCCATGTAGGGATTTCCCTCCTACTCAAGATAATTATTGTGGACCTGGAGATACAACTGGTGCTGATCAACATATTACCATACTAGGACAACTAACTCAAGTTATGAATAATAATCTTACTCGTATGGAGCACCCTAATCCGCAACGTGGAGGATAAATGTTAGACCACTACATGAGGCAACAACTGCCAACATTCAATGGGGGTACAAATCCATTAGTAGATGAGCAATGGATAAACTCCTTAGAGAAAATATTCCTCGCCATGGGGAGTAGCGAAAGGGAGAAGGTTGTCATGGAAGTCTACCGCCTCACTAGAGATGTCGATCAATGGTGGTCGTTGATTCAAAATACAAAGGAAGATAAAGAAGTATCATGTATGTAATGGAGAGAGTTCAAAGATCTTTTCTTAGAAAAATACTTTCCACATGACCATCGAGCAGATATGGAAAGGAAATTTTTGAGTCTGAGGAATAAGGAGGATGAGAATGTCACAAAGTATGAGGCCAACTTTACAAGGTTAGCAAGACATGCTGAAGATTATAAACGTATCCCAAGAAGTAAGATAGATCATTTATTTGATGGTTTGAAACCATTTCTCCGTTGAGCTTTAGTATCGCAATCATTCTCATCGTACGAATATATTTTCTCGTGTGCTATCAAGACAGAAAATGAATTCTCTAAGTCTTATGACAATAAAGTAAAGAAAGAGAAGAAGAGAATGGTGGAACAAGAGACAGATAAAGGGAAAAAGGGAAAGAAGGATTTTCCATTATGTGATAATTGTGGGAAGAATCACCCTGGAGCTTGCCTAAAAGGAATGGGAGTTTGTTATAAATGTGGAGAAAAAGGTCACCAGGCTCGTGATTGCAAGGGAAAGAAAGGGGCTATCAATGTTGAATGCTATAATTTTCGGGAAATGGGGCATTATTCCAATGAATGTCCTAAGCATCAGGGAAACTTACCTCAGAAAAGGCCAAGGGATCTTGGACAATATTATGTTGTTACTACAGTTGAAACGGAATAATTAATGTATTGGTGCTTTTGGACTCAAGGATTATATTCTGGTTATAAAAAAAATGTGATATATATAAGGATTGTACTTCAGTACTTGTTGTTATCATTAAGGTTTTAATCTGATTAAGGAAATCATATTTTTATTATGTGACAATAAGATAAACTTTACATTGTTTAGGGAATCTAATGTTACAATTGATTTTGGAATTTAAGGACCATTTAGAGAAAGTCTGGACGGAGGTATTTTGGATAACTATAAAGGTTGAAATGGATTAAGTTGCTCTTTGTATAGTATTGTTTAAGGTTAAAACATTTCTGAATATTATTTTTGGAATATTATAATACTATAGTTTTAAGAAAAGGACAACCTGCAGGGTGGGGCATAACTCGTCGCGTCGGACAAAGCTGCAGGAATCGAACCCACAACCATAGTGCGACAGGCCTTTATTACCTACCACTAGCCTATAAGAAGGCCTTGGTTATTACAAAATAGTTTTCCTAATCTAAATGGTATGTGGTAATATTTAGAACCTTATACAAATAGTATAGATAGAATATTTTTGAGTTCTGTTACCATTTGGAGTGAAATATGGGTTTGTGGTAAAAATTTATGAAAGTCTACACGACAAGTAAGTACATTTCCTAACATTCCTAGTAAATCTCTTAAATAAATTCCTCAACTTTATGAAAGGTAACATAAAACGAAAACGTTGCCGGTTCACTTTTCCAACCGGGGATTCAATGATCGTTTAACCAATCCCAAGTTAGTGATTTTCTTATTGTTAACTTTCTCCTAGTTCGGTTTTCTACAACTCCCCATCAGACCTTGCTGATTTGTTTTTTTTTTCATATCTATATTTTCATATAATCCTATTATGGGATTTCTCGGGTGACCTTTGTACTTATCTTTCTCTCTTTTAATGTTATATTATTATTATCCCTATCTCCGATGTGGGTTTTCCACAAAAGTATTTTCGGTTTTCAACCTTTTATTTTCGAAGAACATTTTCAAATTGCGAGGTAGAAATTTATTGAATGAGGAGAGAATTTAACACCCCAAGATTTCACGATACACTTCTCTTTCAATAATGGAATAGCTTGCATTGTACGCAAGATTGAGATTCTAACGCACCGCGACCAATCAAAGTAGCAGTTATGAATAGTAATACATACTTTTTGAAATTTTATAAATTTTATCTCTCCAAATGCACTTCGTTTTTGTATTCGGAATATTAGAGTTATCCTAAGTTAAAATTTTTGTAATTTTCTGAGAACTTCCAATTTTTTATGAATAGTGAAAAATACTTAAAAACAACTTTTTTAATAAAAATAATTTATAGTGATAAATTATACTATTGAGTGGTTTTAAAGTATAGTTAGAATATATTTTTACCATTTTATCCAATTGTGTTCATTATAATTAATTTCACTTTGAAATTAGACATAAACAATTGTCAATATTTTGATATATATTGTTTCTTAAAAACACGCTATTTGTTGTGACAGCGTGAATTAATTATAAAATTAATTAATGCAACTTATATGTTTGGAATTTTTTAAAATAGACATCATTTTCGAATTCGGATTATCAATTATAGCTTAGGGTGAAATTTTGGCATTGTTCTGAAAAACTTCAATTTTTTATGAATAGTGAAACCACTAAGTGGTAGTTAAAAAATTGATTTTTCGTTTAAATGAAACATTACCACTTCTGTGATTTGATTTTCAATAATCCGACATTCATGGTTTTCATTAAGAAGTAAAATGTGGTTCAATGGGATTAAAATAATTTTTTGGTGAATAGTAACTTTTAAGTGTAATTAATCATAATTAAAGGTAATTAGTGATATTTAAGGTAAATATGATATTATTAAAATATGAAAATACCTTTACACTTGTCCTACCCCTATTGGATGTTTCATGGCCGACCAAGACAATCCATGGGTCAACTTGGGGACCCCATGGATCCACTTTGGTAGGAAAATGACATAAATAACTTTTATTTAATGTTAAAATAAAAATGTCACAAACATAAGTTGTTTCACTAAAACAATTTTTAAATAGTGTTATAAAAGTCATATTTTTTAATATAAATATTCATTAGCTATAATTTTTTCCTACATCATGATATTTTTTTTATAATTTTTAGACATTAAATAAATTAAATTATTTATGACACCATGATGATGCGACGATTACATCATTAATTAACGATTTAAATAAAATAAAAAGATAATGTAAAATACAAAGCTTAAACATGTCAAAAAATATTGTATGAGTAGATTTCTAACCCTTATCACCTTATCCGTGAATTATACAAGTTTGGGACCTTTAAAATCCGAAACTCATTATATAATAAACTAACATTTCATTACATTCCAAGAGTGCCCCTCCTCTCCACTTGTAAAAGGCCCCCACCACTACCAACTTACTCACACATTCAAAGCCTTTTGGCTCAGCCAAACTCTGCCCAAATACTCTCCCATATTCCCTCTCTTACTCTTATAAGCCTCACTTTGGGAAGAATTCTTCCCAAGGAAGCCTTTGGCTCAAATCAAAAAAGAGTTACCCGATTTTAAGGAAATGAGTTCTCCTATGTTATTTTGTTTTAATTTGCTTCTCCAACACCATAAACCCTTTTTATTCATTTCTTTTGTAACAAAAAAAGTATCCTCAATATACTAGGATGTTGTTATAAGAATTATTCGAGCTACACATACACACACCTACTTCTAATGGTTAAAGAACATATTGTTTCTGTGGATGGCGAATTTCAGCTTCACGAAACGATGATTGTTCAACACTCATATAACACCTTCAAAGGTGGCCATTAATATGTCACTATATTTATATATATGATATATAATATGTTTATGTTTTACTTAAGGTTATGTATTTTTCATTTATGGCATACCTTTATTGTTTCCATTATGGGTAAACGCGATATTTTCATTTTAGGAAGTGTGGACTACCGCCCCCTCAAAGTGATTTGAATCGTTAATCCCATATGTGGGATGTATAAAGGATGGAGTAAATGATATTATATTAGATATTATACTGTAATTATAATATACATTTATACCATTATGATTTCATTAAATAAGAAATAGAAATGAAAGTAGTGTTCATGCGTACGTACGGCTTACCGTCTCCATGAACGGTGCATTTCATTTCTTACCTCTAAACGTTATGGAATATTATAAATGCATGTATATACTGGATATATATAAGATATATTATATCTATATCATGAATATAATTCTAGATATAATGGATATATCACCACATGAACAACTTGTAATTATAAGAAATTTATTTTTGACTCAAGTACCAAAGATCGACAAAATGACCGTTATTAACTTAAATAATTGCATAATGTTCATAACATGGCATTAAGTGATATAAAAGGAATAAAAAAATTGAAAAAGGTTATTAAGCAGTTATAAATTAAATCCAGTTTATTATACAGGAGGTTAAAGAACAGTCGAGTCAAGACAGGATGCAAGGTAAGGGAATTTCTTAACCCAATTTCCATTCTTTGGGTTAATCTCCTACTTTCAAATTATGTCATGATATTATTATATCTGATCTTGTATTTGTAATTTCATTATGTTTACTTATAGTGAATACACAATATATATCTATTTTATTTAAAAAAATGATCTTTGTAAGGTACTTTGTCTCAATCTCTATTCATTGAGGCATATTTTGTTTTATACACAAGTTTCTTTTATACGGTGTATAAACCCCTTTGACTTTTACGTTTATTCAAAAGGAATCTTTTTATATGAATCGTTTTACTAAACTTCAAAAAATGAATGTTTTTCTTGTCATACGTATGCGGCGAAAACGACTTCTCCACCGCCGTAACCATTATTTGAGTTTTGGCTTCCTCTACAAGCCATAACTTTTTTTTAAAAGAAAAATAAATACCAAGTTTTAATTTTGTTTTATTCTGGTATTGAAAATGGTTTTGATAAGGTTTTTATTATATCAACGTGTTGTATTGATATCTTGTGATTGAAACGTGGAAATGTTATGTTTCCCTTATGCATGTTTTATGTGATACGATTATGTTGTGGTTTATGATATGTTTAAACCTGTTCATATGAGGAATGCATTGGACTGAATAAGTGACGGGTGGAGCCCACTATAGCTCCTCGATGCATCGGCAGGTCTCATTAGACAAACTTTTGTCTTGGCACGAGGCCTGGACAAAATTTTATTTGTAGTCTTGGCACGAGGCCTTGGCTACGTTGTTATGATAGTCTGGAATTATGCATTCCATCATTATGAAAGAGGTTATTGATATTGCATGTGATTATTCGACTAGTAGAATATCCATGTGAGTAAGTGAATGTCATTATTTAATTTTATTTTTTTCCATATTATGCTGAAGATCAAGTTTAAAAAGGATTATTTTAGTTATACATTGCCTTAATTGTTTATGTTTATTGATGAAAGCTTCTGCTATATTGTTATCCTTACTGAGTATCTGAGCTCACCCCTTTCAATTTTTTAATATTTTCCAGGATGTGAAGAAGTATTTTATGAATGACCTATAGGGATATTCATAAGAAGATATGAGTGTGGACTATGGAGACATTGTTATTGTAGATTTTCACTTTATGATGCAATGTAACATTTATGAATGTATCTAGTGTTTCCAAGGCTACTAAACTAAACGGTCTTTCGAGACTTGATCATTCGTGATCATGCCAATGTTACGAAGTAATGCACCGACTCTGGGTAACTGGGGTCGTGGCATTACACCGATCTACCAGTAGACAGAGCTACTGGTAGGCTACGGCTACTGGTAGACCGAGCTACCGGTAGGCCTACCGTTAGGCCAAACATCACCGAGATTCCGAGACCAGAAAACCCAATTTGAGATTTCCACAAAGTAATGGACCCCAAAAACACGGGCAATTACATCAGATATATCTTAAACAATTCTCGTCCTCGAGAATCAAAACATCTCAAAAGGAAAGAGGGGGACCAAACAACCACCTCAAAAGATACCTAGAAAGAGTGAACCTCATTGTTAACTAAAAACACCTCCTTGTCATGAACCTGTAAATATACCATGCCAACTACCTAGCCATGTGGGTTAGGGAGTATCCTTCCCCATGTCAATATATTATTTTCTTTGGGTGGCACTTACTCGCCCACATGGGTTTAATCGCATCGACCTAAATGGGTTTTGATTAGGGGTTGGGTCCTCCCATCTCCGTAGCCAGAACATTTCACACATATTTAGAGGAAAGAAAACGCATATTTCATAGCCAGCAAGATAAAACTTTCTACCACAACATGTAAAAACCAAACAGTGTAAAACTCAAAACAACTATGGGTATTGGGCATGCATCTGTGCTTCCCTCCCCCACGTACTCTCCTCAAGCCCACCATTGTCCATAACACACAAACCAAGGGGATGGTTCGCTAATGGATAACCTTCTCCTCATGATCCTTGATCATCACTGGTCTTTCCCCAAAAGTCACGTCATCCTCGATATCTAGCTCTCCCCAATAAAGGACATGTGAATCGTCGTGCAGGTAACGACGAATCCTGGACACATTGAATACATCTTGTATCCTCAGTAGCGGTGGTGGTAGCGCTAACTGATTAGCCACTTCACTGACCCACCACAACACTTCAAAGGGTCTGATGAACCTGAGAGAAAGCTTACTCTCCTTGCCGAACCTCCGTTGTCCACGCCAAGCGGAGACCTTCAAGAACACGTGGTCTCCATCCTCTAACTCCAAGGTCCTCCTCCTAGTATAAGTAGATGTCTTTTGTCGGTCCTGGGCCGCCTTCATCCTTCCCCGTATAAGCTGAACTTTCTCCTTCGTGCTCTTCACCACCTCCAGGCCAATGATGCCCACCTCCCCAACTTCGGTCCAACACACAAGTGAGAGGCATGGCCTCCCATACAAGGCTTCAAATGGGGCCATGCCAATACTAGATTGATGGCTATTATTGTAGGAAAACACTAGAAGAGGAAAGTGTCACACCCATGATCCTCTTGAGTCCAGAACACATACCCACAACTTATCCTCCAATGTCTAGATGGTGTGCTATGTATGTCCATCTATCTGGGAATGAAAGGTAGTGCAAAGACGCAGCTGGGTGCCAATAGCATGCTGCAATCCTCTCCAAACACACGAGATAAACCGTTCATCCCTATCCAAGACTATAGTCCTCGGAACTCCATGTAATCGCACCATCTCATCCATGTACCGTCGTTCCAAAGCATCCACTACACTGGCCTCCTTGATCTCCATCAAGTGAGCCGATTTCGTCAACCGGTCCACTACCACCCAGATGGCGTTGTATCCCCCTTGGACCATGGGTAATCCCGTGACAAAATCCATCAAGATTTCATCCCACTTCCACTCAGGGAGATCTAGAGACTCCAGTAGGCCTCCTGGAACTCGGTGTTCAGCCTTCACTTGCTGACACACTATGCACATGGCCACAAAATCTCCCACTTCTCGTTTCACTTCGGGCCACAAAAACTATCTTTTCAGTCCCTGGTACATCTTGGAAACTACTGGGTGTACCGCTAAGGGTGATTTGTGGAACTCAATGAGAACCTTTCTGTGCATCACTTATGGAACAAACAACCTTCCTAGGAAAAGCATCTGGTTGTGAACATCCTCCGTCCACCCTTCCAGAGTATTCCTTTGGTCAACTCGGTCATGCATCACTTCGCACTCTGGGTCTCCCCACTGAGACTCCTCCACTTGCTGCAATAGAGAAGACTGCATTGTTATCTGATACAGTCAACCTCTACCGCTATCTATTTTTGCATCCAGGTGTAAGGCAGCCAACTCTTCCATCGCCTTCTAGGTGTCTTCCGACTCTCGGATCACATCCTTCTGTGATCTCCTGCTCAAGGCATCAGCCACTACATTCCCCATCCCGGAAGTGTAGGAAACCTCGATGTCGTAATCATAGAGAAACTGCATCCACCTCCACTTCCGCAAGTTTAGGTCCCATTGGGAGAAGATATACCTCATGCTTTTGTGATCTGTGAAGACCACAAAGCATTCTACGATGAGGTAGTGCCGCCATAACCTCATTTCAAAAAATACTGCTACAAGCTCCATGTCGTGGGTGGCATAATTAAACTCATGAGGGCGTATCTGCTGAGACCCATAAGATATCCCCCCTTGTCGCTGCATCAACACACATCCCAGGCCCTGTCCTAAAGCATCAAAAAAGACTTGATTGGCTACCCCTTCTTCTAGTAGCCTCAGCACTGGGTCACTATCAATATTCTCCTTTAGATTGCTGAAGGCTGCCTCATACAGCTCACTCTATATGAAAACCTGATCCTTATTGGTCAAGGTCGTCAAAGGGGCTGCAAATAGGGAGAAGTTGGGTACAAACCTCCGATAGTAACCTTCCATCCTGAGGAATCTGTGAACCTCTGCCACATTCTTTGGTGTTGCACAAGAAACAACTACCTCAACCTTTGATGGGTCCACTACTACCACTTTCTAGGACACTACGTGCCAAAGGAAGTTCACTTCTTGTTCCCAGAACTTTCATTTAGACAACTTACCATAGAGATGGTGCTGTCATAGGACCTCCAAAATGGTCCTTAGGTGCTCCGCATGATCCTCCTCTGATCTAGAATAGATGAGGATATCATCGATGAACATGACTATGAAATGATCCAGGTACTCCCATAAGATAGAGTTCATAAGCCCCATGAACACAGCCAGGGCGTTCGTAACACCGAAATTCATGACTACGAACTCGAAGTGTCCACATCTACATCTGAACGTCGTCTTCAGGATATCGCCCGCTTTTACTCTCAACTGGTGATACCCAAACCGCAAGTCGATCATCATGAACCACCCTGCCCCTTGTAGCTGGTCGAAAAGACCATCAATCCTCGAATGAGGGTAGCGATTCTTGATTGTTACCTAATTCAAACTCCTATAGTCTATGAACAACCTGGGACAACCATCTTCCTTCTTTTTGAACAAGAATGGAGCACCCCACGGTTGCGCACATGGTCGAACATAACCTCTCTTGATCAGATCATCAATCTGAATCCACAAATCCCGTAGCTCTGAAGGTGCCATCCGGTAAGGAGCCATCGAGATGGAACGAGCACCAGTCTGCACGTCTATCCCAAACTCGATATTCTGTCGAATGGGTAGAGTCTTAACCTCTTCGAGAAAGACGTCCAAAAACTCATGGACGATCTCTGGCACCTCCACCGTTTCAGAATCTACTGACTCTACTGACAGCTCAGCTAACAAAGAGAGGTGGGGTTCCTCTCCCCTGCTGCCCTTCTAAATACTCCACTCACCAGTGACGGTAACACACCGGCTGCCCATGTCTGATAACACAACATTTTCTCAGAATAATTCGATGACAACACACACATAGAACATCCAGTAGATGCCTACGATGACATCGTATGGATGTATCTATAGTATAAGAAGACCTCTAACTGAATGATTTGGCTCTATCATCAGTATGCATCCTTGACAAAAAAATAACAATTCAGTCTGACCTCTGACTGGTGTGCTCAGCACGAAGTGCACTGGAAGTCTCTCGACGTCTAGGCCCAAAGCACGAGCTAGACTAGGTGCAATGAAGGAGTGCGAAGCTCCGGTATCGAACTAGGCATAATCAAGAGTGCTAAACAAATGGATCGTACCTCGAACGACCTCCGGACCTGCTAGAACTACTACCTCTGTAGTGTGTAACTGTCCACGCCTAGCTCCTCTGCCCCTCAGTTGTCGACCACCTCCCCGACCATGCCACGGTCGAGGTCCCTGAGGAGCACCTTGTGGTCGGCCTCATCCTCTCGATCATCTCTCTGCCGATTGGCAAATTTAGTCTCCAGGGCCTCGATCGCCCGCACCAAACGTGGTCACCTCCCAGGTTCCATAGCTGTAAGGTAAACAATGAATGCCTATGCCCATGTAGTGCATAATATTGTTCTTAAAATTTCTTAAACATTTTATTGATTCCAAATCCTAAAATTCCCCAGTAACACGAGAACACAAGTCATTATGATGCATGTACCTTTCGTAGGGTCTCTCTACCCTGCAATCAGTGTGGCCTTACTTGGACATTCGGTAGGTCCAGAGTCTTTGCATTGGATCACGGGGGGCCGTAAAATCTCACATCCGAGCTGTTATTCCCTTGCCTAATTCATGCACCAAGGTCAGCCAACACTGTTTTCCTACCATCCCATGCAATCCGCACTGTTACTATCTCCAGACTCCATCTTATCTATCAAACCCTGCCCTCTGATACCATCCGGTCATGACTCGCCTTCAAAAAAAGGAGGGAAGGGTCAGCAGATTTCCAGGCCATTCCTTCTTTAAGTTGAAGGAGAGATAATGACCCCCGAGACCCGCCACCAATAGGTCCCAAAGTGGAGACCAGCATCAAGGGTATAGAATCACACATGAAAAGGAAGACATTACCCTTTTTCTTTTAATAGGATCGGGAGATAGAATGGTAAATCCCAACAACACTAAAAGTAGAAAGTAAAAGTAAATCCCAGAACCATTCCCAATGCATGTTATAAAATTAAAAATCCACAAAGTACAATGTGACTACAAGGGTAAAGTACCAAAGAAATAAAATTAGAAACCTCAACTGCCTCAAAGGTCCGAGATAGTATGGTCCCATGTGATCCCTGATGTCCTCCTGGAAACCTGAAAGTAGTTTTATTTATGTAGGGTGACCATACAGGTATACTCAATAGGGAAAACCAAAGACTCTCGTGCACAATTGGGGGAACATACTAAAGTCCCATGAGAAAAAGAGTAATCCAAACACATAACAAGGTAAATGATCCACCAAAGCCTCACTAAGGCACACTCCCCAAATAACACAAGTCATGTAATGTATAGTAATAAGAGCACATCGATGTTTGGGTACCCCGCGCCACATTCCCACTATTATTGAAGATATCCTACGCATCGAACCAATCCCTCCATTCTCACCGTAGTCCCACTACCACACCCCACCCGCACACACCTGGGCCATAGCCTCACCCATTCCCACTGCAAAACCCCACCCGCACACACATGGGCCACAACTGTCACACGTAACCATGCCTGCAAAAACCTAGGCCAGAATAACCCTTGACATTCCTGAAGATAAATGGGCTAGAAGATCCACTTCCACACCTGAAGAAACCCAGGCCTCATCCCGAAGACACTTGGGAAACCACCTTCCTGCACACACCTAGGCCAACAACCACACTACCCCTCCCGGAGGTTCATGGGATAATAATGGACTTCAGGCCATCACATCCACCCGAAGATACATGGGCTATCCGGGAAAGGTAGAAAAAAGGAGATAATAACCAGCCACTAATAATAGTCTTTGGGAGAACACCCTCTCCCATGAAATGGGGGTGTTCCGAACTAACTGCTCAACTTGGGGGGCATGAATAAGAAATATAAAACTAAAATTATATATTTAGGTAACAAGCACCCTCCAAAGTTTAGGTTTTTTGGAATGATTAAATTGACGTTTGGCTGGATCATTCCCCTTTGGTAGTTGATTGTGGTGTTAGTTTCCTGGTAGTTGCAGAAAACATATTTAAAAATCATTACTGGAAATTAAAACGATTGTGACAAGTGGGTTTTTTTGGGGAGAGTTGTGACTCGCAGTTGAGTGTTGTTTGTGCTCCTTAGGCTGGCTGAAATACCTAAACGTGGGAGAGTGCTTGTTACCTATATATACATGTAGTTTTCTTTTTCTTATTCATGCCCCACCCAAGTTCAGCACTTAGTGCTGAACACCGCCATTTTCATGGGGGATGATGTTTTTCCAAACATTATTATTAGTGTCTTGTTATTAGCTCCTTTCTGCTCCCTTTCCCAGATAAACCATGTATCTTCGGGGGGGATGTGATGGCCCGAAGTCCATTATTAGCCCAAGAACCTTCGGGCGGGGTAGTGTGGTGGTTGACCTAGGTGTGTGCGGGCAGGTGGTTTCCCATGTATCTTTGGGATGATGCCCATGTGTCTTCGGGCGTGGTAGTGGATCTTATATCCCAGGTGTCTTCGAGCATGGAGGTGGTTGTTCTGGCCTAGATGTTTCCAGGCATTGTTACGTGTGACATTTTTGGCCCAGGTGTGTGTAGGTGGGGTTTGGCAATGGGACTACATGAGGTTGTGGCTCAGGTGCGTGCGGGCAGGGTGTGGCAGTGGGACTGCGGTAAGAATGGCAAGATTGGTTCGATGCGTAGGATGTCTTCAATAACAAGTGGGAAAGTGGCGTGGGGTACCCAAACATCGATGTGCTCTTATTACTATACATTACTTGACATGAGTTATTTGCGGAGTGTGCCTTTGTAAGGCTTGTCTGGATAGTTTACCTTGTTAGGTGTTTGGTTTACCCTTTTTCTCATGGTACTTTAGTACGTTCCCCCACTTGTGCACGATAGTATTTGGTTTTCCCTACTGAGTATACCTTTATGCTCACCCTATGTATATAAAACTACTTTCAGGTTTCCAGGAGGACTTCGGGGATCGCACGGGACCATACTAGATCGGACCTTTGGGGCAGTTGCAGTTGCTATTTTTCTTTCTTTGGTAAATTACCCTTGTAGTCACTTTCTACATTGTGGATTTTTAATTTTGTAACATGCATTGGGAATGGTTCTTGGCTTTACTTTTACTTTCCACTTTTGGTGTTGTTGGGATTTACCATTCTATCTACCGATCCTATTAAAAGAAAATGGGTAATGAATTCAATTATGTGTGTGATTCTATACCCATGGTGCTATTCGCCACTCTGGGACCTATTAAAGGCGGGTCTCGGGGGTTATTATCTCTCCTTCAACTTAAATAAAGAAGGTTCTGGCAATCTGCTGACCCTTCCCTCCTTTTGGTGAAGGTGGGTCATGACATCATATAACCATACCTAGGAACAAAATTTTAATATCAATATTAAAAATAATGAAAAAGGGACATATTTAAAAAAAAGTCTCCTCCATGTTTGAAAATGGAATCGATTTTTCAAGAATCAGAAAAAAAAATTGCTGGGATTTAATGTAAATTATACTAAAAAAAGACTGAATGACATTTTTTTCAAAAACGTTTATTTTATATATAATTATATTTTTATAAAAAATTAAAATATAAAATTCAACAAAATTAATATAATAGATTATGTGTAATCATATGATACAAATTAAAATTTAAAAATAATAATAAATATGATTTTACTTTGTAAATACATCATATGAAAATATAATTTTCATTAAAAATTAATATTTTTATTTTTTATTAAAAAGTAAAACATTATAGAAAAGTTGACAATATTAACATCATTATATAATAATATGATTATTTAATAAATGATACTTATTTTATAAAATATGGACTCTAAATTCTCTAAAATTAATTATATTATTCCCTCACTAAAATAAATAAAATTCAATTTTGTTAAAAACGTGTCATTGAAGAATAAAAATAATTTCATGAAATTTAGTAAATAATTACTAAGAATTCATAAAAAAAAATTAATTATAAAATTTTTATAAGTTTAAAAAATTATTTAATATTATTTATAGCGTCTTGTTTAATGTTTGGTTTATAAAAATTATATTTAAATAATATCATTTCCTGGTTCGTTTAAGCTCGTAGTGGCATGTCAAACACCTTATCAAACATAATGTTTTTATTTTAACATATAGGTATATTATAAATCCTAAAGGGTTATTCTATGAAAAAAATTAATGTGATACTAAAAGAGAAATATATTGCATGTTACTCAATCATCGATAAAATGACGAGAAAACTACTAAAAATTAGGAAGAAACGTTACTACATAAATAAGGCATGATTTGGGAAATAAAAAAAGACTAGTATGAAATATTAATTATTTTATTTATGGTTTAAAATTGTTCCTTCAAATGGTACTACTCTCCAAATAATTTTTTATATGATGTTATACTCTCAATTATCATTAAGATATAAATGGAATTCTTAGAGATGTATGCATTGAAGATATATTAGGTGATGAAAAGGAAAACTAATAATCATGGGAGGAGTAATGTGGAAATATGGATGAATGGAATTATTCGATATCCCACATGTGATAAATATAGGGGAAACTCCTTGGGTCTTAAAAGAATGGGACATTATTTTTTTTCAAGTGTTGAAAAAATCCCATCAATCACATGAATGAAAATTCAAGGAAAACTATTTGATGTTAAATTATTTAACCATTAATTGATGGGAAAATATATGAAAAAATAAATTGAACATCAGGATACTTTTTCTTATAAATTTCAGTGGATAAATTATAAGTTTACTCAATTACTACAATTGAATTTTATGTTCTTAAAATGTGGTGTTATTTACTTTTATTGAGGCCTCAATGTTTACTATTGTCTTATATTATTATATATCTTCACACACATTTTCCCATGTTTTCCAAAATCATTATATATTTTTTTAACATTCTATTAATGGATTTATAGATTATGATAATTATTTGGAATTATATTTCAAAAAATAATTACTAGAATTTTCTAATTATTATGATTTCATGTTCCCTATTTTTAAAAAAAAATTATTACTTATTATTAACATTCATATGATCCCTTCTATGAATAAGACTTCAGATTATAATAAAAAAAATTATTTATTGAAAAAAAATATAATTATTTATGAATATGATGATGATTGTTTTCTTTATTGGGAGAGCATCTCTTCCGAAGTAATATTAAAATCCTCCGATATTTTTTATCCATAGTAAAAGTCATGAAGGAAGGATGTTAAAGCCTGATTTATGGATTAATAAGATATCATTAGTATATAGGATTTACTTGTGGTACTAAAATTCATTGATTTTTTTATAAAATAATTGCATTGTTATCAATAAGTGTGTGAATTTTAGTTCTCTATGGAACTCATTCCTATTTCTAGTTTTATATTTAAAACACCATTTAAAATTTCACTAGTGTAGTTTGTAGAGATAATTAAACAAATAAAATAAATTTTTATAAGTTATCTATGTATCCATGTGTCTCACAATGGGGACCTTTATTTTCTTCCTAAAAGGGTCTAGTTGGTCTATAAGAATATGCATCAAATTTAGTGAGATATATAACATTACAATTAATAAAAAGTATCCTTTTTATAAGAATTAATGATTTGTTGATCAATTTAAAGGATCCCAATACTTTTCAATGAACAATATTATTTTTAGTAATCAAAAATATAGTTGGAGATATGGATGATATACTGAAGATGATATTTTTAGCATGGTATGGTCTTTATGATTTTTTGGTAAGGACTCTTGGATTCACTAATTCTTATTATATCTTCATGGATGTGATGAATAGATATATCAATACATCTTTAATTACATTTTTCTTATATTCATCAATGATATATTGATAAAATAAATGTTATATTTTGATAATTCTTTTCATTTGTAAAAAATTCTAGATAGAGATATAAAGAAAATTATTAAAAATATAGTAATTGTGAATATTTTCTTAATGATTATACTTTTCATGGATATATTTTTCCTTGTATGGTCTATTTACTAAAAATTCAAAGATAAATGTCATAAAATGATGTCATATAACAACAAAAATAACCCTGGTAGGATGTATCTGTGGTTTATTATGTTATTATAGGTGGTTTCTTCAACTTATCTACCTCTTAGGAAACTAGTTTACCATGATAAAATGTAAAGGGTATAAAATCACATTGATAAGGGAATGTGAGATATATTTAGAAAATTTAATGAGGAGAATGATTAATTCCAAAGAATAATAATTTCCATATTTTATAGAGGTAATTGTAATATATAGTCATGAGTTGATAAATTAGTGGTTGTGTTGTTCTATTTAATGATTTGTAGGTTTCTTATAAATTAATGAAACTAAATATCCATGATCATAACTATCCCACAGATGGCCTTTGGCTAGAAACCATAATATATTATATTAAAATATATTTAAATTACCTAAATTAACAAATATATGATATATATAATAATAATAGAAATATAAATTATGTCATCACTTAGGAGGAGATCTATATAATTAAATAAAGATATTTGGAACTTGTCAAGGAATATGATTGATTGATACACTGCCACCTAGGGAATGAAAAATATGTGATTCTGGTATTTGTTAGAAGATAAAATTGAGAATTAAAAATTATAAAGATTAAAAATGATTATATATACTACGATATAGTTAAGATGTATATGATGTTTTTTAGGAAAAGGGATCCAACAATCCATTTAAAATAAGTTGATAATCCATTATTAATATAGAAGATATAGAAGTCCCAACATGATTAAAATTATTTATTATGGTTGTTTAATTTAATATATGATTATAAATTAGTAATATTAGGCTTTGAAGATGGATATTTTATGTTTGGGAGGAGGTTATGTGTTTGATATATACAAGAGTAGAAGAGGGAACTTGTATATGAACTACACAGTTAAAATTTCCCAACACACAGTACTAGTAAATGGTTAATAAAGATATAATAAAAAAAATTGTGAAGGTATGAAGAATGAAATTTCAGACTATGCGTATAGATTTGAAGTATGCTAGTAGGTAAAGGTTCTTATAAAACCTTCAAAAGAATGTCAATAACATTTATGAGAAACTCTATGGATATGGGATAATGTTACAAAAAAAAATTAACTATTATTCCAATCATTTAAATGAAGAACAATGCTATATATTTAATCATTGATAATATTACTATATTTTCTCATTTTTATGATATGATAATATATATCCCATGCATGCCATTTCTATATCTATATCATTAAATCATAATGAATCTTAGGGAACACCTTTTGATTTTATCATATTGTGACCCATGGTTCATATTAAAGTTATGGAAGAGTCTTTATAGGGATCCTGAAACTTATATAACTTTAAGAACAACTTATTATCCCTATAATTACCTGAAACATAAATGAACAATATTTACATTGGAAGATATGATGAGATCATATTTTCTTGATTACAATGGTATACATGATTAGTATCTACCAATTATTGAATATATATAAAATAATATAATCTGCTCAATCACCCAAATGAATCATATGAAGAATTATATGGGATGTAGTGTCATACACCAACCTGATTGGAAGGAAGTTAGAGAATGTAATATAGTTACCCCAAATCCTATGGAGGAGTTGAAATTTAATTTATGGATTATTTTGGATCATATTAAACCTTCCCCAAAGTATAAAAAGGTTAATTCTTATAATTGATTAATAGAATTCAACTTTTAATTTTGGTATCCAGTATTCATGAAGGTCTCCCCCTGGATTTGAGTATTGATATTCTATAAAAATATAATTAAAGTCCTTGGGGGAGTGATTAATTTTAAATTATATATAGAATTATATTTGTTTTCTTACAGATTGATTGTGCTACCCAATGAGTCAAATGTACATGATTTCATTCATCATTCATTACTATAAAAATAAATGAAAATTGTGATTTATGATTCAACATCATATTGATAAGAGATGGAATATTAATTATCAATTAATGATGATAATTTCAGATTTTTACATAAGAAAAAATGTATTGAATGATTGAATAACTCAATTGATGAATGTATTTTGGAGAAATAAAAAATATTAGAGTAAAATAGGGAGCCCAAAAATATATGAGGATGGAATAAAAATATTATTTAAATATCATATAATTGCCCAAATATTGAGGAACATATTTTTTAAATGGGGGTATAACGGTCCATTCGTTTCATACATGGATAATACACCATTTTAGGTGAATATTCAAAATATTACAACAATACATGTCCAAAAACTGGAATTTTTTAGTGTCTCTGGAAACATGGAAACAAATTATTCAATCCCTGTGAAATATCTTCAACATCTACCATAATGATCTCCACATATAGTTCTTCTTCCAAAAAAAATTCTTTATAACCTGTGAAATGAAACATAATAATGCGTGAGCTCAGATGCTCTTTAAGGGTAAATAATAAAAATGTGTAATCCTAAAATGAACAAAGGGTACAGAACATGAGATTAATTTTTGGTGATCAGGTACAGAAAAATAGAGATCATAATAAATATTAGAAATTCAAAAGACATAGTTCATAATAGAATTATGATCATAAGACTTAGAACAAAAATATATGAATAAAACATGGAATTTGTGCCATACATATAAGAATAGATAATTTTATGTCAACGAAAACTACATTGGCCTTTATTACTTTTTAAGCTTGGGCTACGACCCGTATACACACATCAGGATTGGGCTAACAAACGATGTACCCTCTTTTATTTAGGTTTTTGATATAGCCCATGTACCTTATTTTTTGAGCTTCATATACAACCCATGTTACCTCTTACTTAATGATTAGGCTACAACCAATGTACCTTCATGTTTTTCATCTTGTGATAAAACCGATGTACCCTCCTACATTTTGTCTTGCGGTAAACCCCATATACCTGGGTGTTTTTGGGCTTGGGATATACCTCATGTACCCTCTAATATCATAAAAATTTTATCATTAAATAATGCATTTCATAGTGGAATAGGTCCAACCCATTTTATAATATAATCATTCATACATGTATGATAAGAAATTAAAACATTCATCACATCATAAATCATCAAAAATGACAGGTGTCATAAATATAAATTAATAAATTATGAAATGACATGGGATTCATTAACATTTGACCAAATCATAATCTATGAAAAGAGATTGGATTTATAAAAACTTCAGGAATGCATAAACTTTGAAACAAAGTAGGTTTCAAAAGTATAAATCACGTGGATGTGAAATAGGTGGATTAATCATCATTCCATGAACACATAAACCATTCAATAAATAATATGAATAGAACATTTTGATCTTATCCTATAATAGAGTGAGTTTCATTAATGGATTTTATCTTATATGGATTTTTTGTGTGAAATATTTATCCGAAACTGAATC
Source organism: Viscum album (assembly GCA_963277665.1). Lineage (NCBI taxonomy): Eukaryota > Viridiplantae > Streptophyta > Magnoliopsida > Santalales > Viscaceae > Viscum > Viscum album. The sequence continues at coordinate 92,959,395 of OY728164.1, forward strand.
TTGAGAAAAATATCCTTTCTTCTTTCAAAAATAATTTTTAAAAAACTAAACCATTTGAAAATAATTTTCATGATGAAATATCTTTGAAAAATATTGAAAAGAGTTTAAATAATTTTTAAAACCATTTTACATGGAATATTATAAAATAATCTTCACAACATTTTAAAAAAAATCCTTGAAAAAACTTCCAAAACATATATAGAAAGCTTTAAAACTTTTTGAAATTAATTTTCCATAAAAAAATTAAAATATGGTTGAAAACATTTTGAAAGCAGTATTATTTTCAAACCACATTTATAAAAATTTTATTAAAAATTAAACATTTAAAAATGTAAGGTATGATTCAAAGAAACAGAGAAGGGTTAATCTGTATAGGTCATATGAGGTTAAAAGAACATTCCTTTTGAATATTAGAAATGATTAAAAAATCCTTGTTCGAAATGTGAATAATGGATTAACTTGAAATTATTGGTAGAATGAAAAAGGGTAATAAATTACTTTTAATATTAAATTATAATTGCATAATATACTTGGAATCCATTTATATAAAATATGTTTTTGAAGGAATATAGACTTCCCACCGAACAGAGGGTAATGTTAGGATTTCTAAAAAACACACTATTTACTATATTATATACGAGTGAGTGGAATAAATGGTAACAATATATGAATAAATTATTAATAACCATGTTGTAGGAAAATTATTTAATATTTTGGAGATATGTATTATAATATTTCCTAAATAAATGTATAAACATAAACAATGTTGAAAAGCAATAAGATTATCTGAATAAACATTTATCACAAGGAAAATGGGGATCATACTCTCCATGTAAGAATTTGATAATGGAAAAAACTTTAAATATCAATAAAACAAGTAAATTCGTGATATAACTTGTAAAATGTAAGTAAATACACCTCTAATGAGAATTTAGGTGCATAAAAAACATGATTCCCACAGAAGAAAATTACGACAAAACTATTTCACATATTTGGAAAACATTGATACATAAACGCCATGAAATAAAGATCTTAAAATAGGTTTTTGAATAACCATTAATCCAATTATTATATAGATATAATACAATCATTGGTATTACATACACCACATAAATATAAAGGGAGGAAAACAAAGCATGTATCTTACAGAAATAAAATGTGAGATGAAATCCCATAACCTTGTGTCTTGCCTCTCATTGTACTTGTTAAATAGTCCAGTAAAAAAGTTATAAATTTCATATAAATTAAAAAAGAACCATATTTCCTCATTTAATAACATATATTGATTATTTATGGCTTTATATTTCCCGCTTGTTAACAATTCTATGTTATGGATTTACTATATGTAATATCTGCTTTATTTTTCACATGTTTCTTAATTTTTTAGATTGTTGGTTCTTTTTTTTATTTAATTATTTCCCAAATGTAAATAATTATTTAAATATAATTAATATTCATTATAATTTTATTTTAATTATACATTGATGTGTGGAAAGGAATAAACTATTCATGGAGATGGTAAGCCATACGTACACATGAACGCTCTTTCTATTTGACTGTCGTGTTAAAAGATGGATAGTAAAAGAATTATATGTATATATAAACATATATATATTAATTAAATTATATTTATTATATCATATATATATATCATATATTTTCATTAAATCCCCATTAATACATTCCATGTAGTGAATGAACATATCACATTGCTTTAAGTTGGTGGTAGTCCACACTTTTGGAAGCCAAATTATTTTATTAACACAAAATGGATAGTAAAAATACACGTGTTATATAATAATTAAATTAAATGAAATAAATAATAAATATATGAAATATTTTATATAAATATCATTTCCATCATTGTTCCCACCATGAGGGTCGGTAAATGAGTACATGAACAATCATGATTTAATGGGGCGGATGTTCGTCTTATACGTAAAGATTAAATTCGTTACCAATTACATGAAGGTGTGTGTACGTGTAGGTAAAAACCAAAACATAAAACTTTCTATAATTTTGGGGATACTACTATTGTTATACAATAATGGAATTAATAATATATATGGGTTGTAGAAATAAAATAATACAAACGATATTGAGAGAAGAATTTACCTCTTAATCTGGTAACACCTTTTGGTTTGTCCCAAAAGGGTTCCTTGGATTTCATTATTAATAAGTTAAGAATTAATGAATAAAATTATGGATTTTGGGAATTTTATTATACAGAGTGTTTTTGAACATATTTGTTTTGAGAGGTTTAATGAAGAGGGGGAGGTGGTGGCCATTTATTGGGAAGGGAAATGACTCGATATGTGTTTTTGAAAACACGTTAGGTGTTACAATATTTTTATCTAAATAATATAAAAAAACCAATAAAAAATAATGTATATTTCATTTCAGAATAATTTCCATTAAATGGGTTCTTGAAAAGTTTCTATTTCATTTTGAGCCATAAAATTAAGGTTTAGTCTTTAGTTAAGCTTAATATTACCTTAATTGATGTAATTAATTTTTATAACATCCACTAATATTTATGTTCAAAAACTAATATGACCTTATTATAAATTATCAACTATAAAACTTCAAAATATATATATTCATACTATTGAGAATTTATAACCGCATATGTTAAAAAAATTAATTTTAAATTTAGCCCACAGTCGGGTCAACAATGTTGAGTTTGGAAGTAAAAAAATTTAAAAGATTACTATGTTTTTATATAAATTTTATAAGTGAATTTTATTTAAATGGCCTAAATTATATTTATCTATAAAAATAATACATAATTTATCTTCAAAAAAAATTTATATATATTTTATCTTTATAAAAAAATTAGATAAAAATCAATTTTGATCTGAAATTCCACATTTTTATCGACTCATTAAAAAATGAAACCTTACAGAAATATACCAATAAATTATAATAACTTAATGTTTATGTTTATATTTAAAATATTATTTTTATATTGACACATTAAGATTATAAATATTCCATAATTTGGATTTAAAATGGGGTCTCCATTTTAAGATGGTAAAACTACCATTATAAAAAAATGGGTTTTGTGCATACAATATTGTTTGTTCTTATCACATTTCAATCAAATATGTTTTAAGAATTAAAAAATATATTATCAAATATATGACATATATATTAAATAAATATCACTCCCTAGTATTAAATAATTTTATTGATTAGGTTAAAACAACTTGGTGACTATAATAATAATAATAATATTTTCATTTATATTCAATGGATATTCATATTTATTTATAATTAATTAGTAACAAATGAAATCATATTATATTTGTGTAAAAAATAATATCCATAAATTAGTTAATACAATTAATAACATATAATTTGATTACTAGGTTATAACATATTATTTTAAATAATTAAATTTTATTGATATATGATTTTTCCGTAAAAATATGTTATCCGTGTTACCCAAGGAATCAAGGAAAGCGATTTTTGCATAAAATGAAAGATAAAATCAGTGTTCTTTGAATAAAAAGATAAAATTTATGTTTTTTATAGTTCACAATTATATTTGTGTAGCATATAATTCAATATAAACATATTTATTTAATATAAAATGAATTATTTTTAGTGCAATGTGATATTTAAAATATAAAAAATATTAAATTTGTTTGAAAATAAGTATTTCAAAAAATCTTATTGTGTTACATTCTACTAACCTTCAAATTAAATTCCCCCAAAAAATAAATCTTGGATATTAGTGGTTCAATACATTAATGATTTATTCATAGAAACTAAGATAGTAAAAATGAATATTAAAACATCCCTTAAAAAGAGAACATTGGAGCCATAATGGTTACCAATATAACATATAACTAAGATTCCTCCTTGGGGAACAAAGGTGGTAAGTGTAAAACATGTACATGGAAGAACAATATAACTATATGTTTTTTATGGAGTGTGATTGATAAATATTTCAAGAGAAATTTAACAATAAGAAAACCATAAATCTATGATGAACTAAAGCTCCATCTGATTCATCATAAACTGTTGTACGATGATAAAATTTTTGGTTTCAATATAATATTTCATAATGTTAAATAACTATCATGAATATATATAAATTCACTATTTTTAGACAACCTCGCCCATTTTTGTTCTCTGATCTACTTTACCACTTTCCCCACAAAAGGAAGGTGAGTTTTTAATTCCTGAAGAAATAATAGATCCTGAGATCCATGAAATACCATCCCATATATAATCAGTTATCATCAACATGATTTTTCAATGATAGTTTATCCATTATTCATAAATCCCAATGTCATAAAATAATAATTTATTCTCACAAAATTCATCCATATGTTTATTTAATCATTCAATAATTTTTTTACTATATAACCCATCTGAATGGTGAAAATTAAATGATTTAGAAGTAATGTGATGAATTAAGATTATCAATGATACACTATGTTTCATTAGATACCACTCATATAAATACCTTCATCGTATATTCTCATTAATTATTTTATAAAATCTAAATTATGATAAATACTTATTGAAAAAATACATTATTTCAAAAGGAAATTTACCATTTATTCATTAAATAGGATCATATCTTTAAAAGACACTTCCCCTAGAATCTTGGGTTCATAATTGTAAATATATGAAATCAAAGACATTTAATTAATCCAAAATTCTTGTATAAATATAATTAATTATTATAATCATAAAAAGTTCCTCTAAATGATCAACAAGATTTTTTAGTGCTTATTTTTAGATAATACAATAAGAAATTACCGACTATAGAGTTCCCTAATTACCATGGATGACATTATTAATTGTTATTGAAAATTATTTTTGATTCTGATTTTTCTTCACAGGTTATTGGCACTGATCACAATTTTTAACCATTGGATTTTAGCATGTTGTAGAGAAATTATCAATCTCTCAACAATTGAAATGCTAAAGTGTAAGGGGTTAATCTTGAGGAATCTTCCCATTATTCACGTAATTATATAACTTTTTCGAATCACTATGGAATTCATTACCTCTATGTACATTATTTCCACACATAGATTTAATAATCCCATTAATACATTTACCACCATTATTGTTTACACACATTGTGTACAATGGAATGCTTGTCTTCTTATCTCCATGGTTTGTTGATTGTCCTTTGAACTCCATATTTATATTCTTATTAAAATCATGAGATTTATATATAACTACAAACTCCATTTCGAATTTTAATCCACAATGTACAATGTCAACTTAGATAATAATGGCTCTTAAGGATAATGCCTCTCTGAGACATAACTTTAAGCAACAGAAGACACTAGCACCATGAATGTCTTGTGAAATTAAAATCATATCCATTAATATATTAATCATCATTTTTCCTCAATCCAAGGAACTCCTTTTACATATACATATTAAGATATTATGGTATTTTCTTATTGAATAATTAGTTTTGGAACTCAACCCCATCCCAGGATTCAATTTCATCTTTCTTCCTCGTATTCTTGATTAGATTCCACCACTAGTCTGCTACACCTTCTAACTGTTAAATAACTAGAATGAAATTACATTTATCTAGACACTCAATAAAAAAGAATTTATTTTTAGTGGCACTAATCTTGTTTTTAGAAACAAGTGGATCATAAGACATGCTAAAAGAAGATGGATGTTTCATAATTAACGACTCAATAGAATATTATTAAATTATTTGATATTTTGGTTGCTCATCATGATTTATAGCTTTAGAGATATGGAACAGCATAGAAAAAACGTTTTCTAATACAATTAAATCAAGAGAAAAATCATTTTTTATCCCTCACAATCCCCATTAATGCAGTTCCTTCTTGTTCCAAACACTAACGAAATCCTAAGATCATTGAGTATGAAAGAATTCTCATTTAAATAAACCATATAATCGTGAAAATTAACTTATCGGAAGTCTAAATTATGACCCCTTAATTAAAATATGAAAACATAGGTTTATCTGAGGTTATTCATTGAAAACTTCTATTTAAATCCTTCATGAGGGTTTATGAATAGTTTGTAAATTCCCAAAGTAAATCCCCCGGGAGTGTCAAACTAGGTGTGTTGTAAGGCCTGTTGATGTGTACCAAATTACCCAGAGTTAGTACCATAAAATCATGTCAAATTTTTTAATTCTATTTACATATATTATGAAGAAACATTCAATTACAGTATCTATATAGTCACAAATTTCATGTAAATGAATCACTCTTTCCTTTACTAAAATTCTAAGACTTTTTTTAATCATTAACACATCATTATAATTATACTCAAAGCAACCCCTAGACATATATATATAAATATACCTAGGGATATCATTATATTTTCCTCATTGTATTATCTAATGATTAACTATCCATTTACTTTGATACCAAATATAGAATCTCAATATTAACATCCATGGATATTACAACATTTCAGATGAATATTAATTACATGATAGTAGTACAGACCCTATGACCATAATAGTTTAGTGTATTTGGAAACATGGAATGAAAATCACTTATAACGGTCAATGATCTTAAAATTATCCCATAAATATCTTAGACATTATTGCTTATACCTAAAATAATTTTTTATAATGGGATAGGTAACATAATATGGTGTCGTCTCAGATACTCTGTTAGGGTAAATAAAGTTAAGGGGAAATCATAACACAGAAAAAGGGTATGAAAATTTAGAATAACATTTTAATATCATACCTTGGTTATTATTGATCCGAATATAAATTTGAAATGAATAATTAATGAAACAACAACATAGGAATTAAACATAGAATTTAAACATACATATAATAATATAAAATTATATGTCAATGATACCTTATAAGACAATTATTAAATATTAGGCTTAGGCTACAACTTGTGTACCTGCTTTGGGCATTGGGAAAAAACTTGTGTAAAATCTTACTTTTAGACTTGGGATACTACCAATGTGCCTTTTTATTTTTTATCATTGGATAAAACATGTGTACCATTTTACATTTAGGAATGGGATACCACCAATGTAACTTCTTGTTTTCAGTCTTGGGCTACAACTGGAGAACCCTATTACATTTTGGATTAGGCTCTGACCCATGTACCTTCTTTTTTCTGGATTGAGATGCATCATGTGTACCCTCTGAGATCATATACAACCTATCATTACCAAAATAATTTTAAGGATATATAGGTCCAACCTACCTCATAATAAAATCAATCCTACATGTGCCATAATGTAATAAAACTTTCATCATATCATGAATCATAAAAAGAGATAGGTTTTATAAAAACAATATCATCCTACATGTAATAAATGGGTGTCATTAACATTTAACCACAACATAATTTATGGAATTAGGAAGGTTTAATAATCACTTTAGGAAGTCATATCCCATGAAAATAAGTGGGTTTAAAAATCACAAAACCCATGGAAGTGAGATAGGTATCTTTAGAATTCTTTTATAAAAAAATAAACCATTAATGAAAGAATATGAATGGAACCTCTGGATATTATCCTATAGGTTCATTAATAGAATCAATGATTATTGGCGTAGATGGAAAATAATTTTTAAATATCTTTTAAAAATAATTGTACTGGAAAATTTAATTTCTTATTAATAAAAAGTATTTTCAATACACAAAACCATTTGAAAATCATTTTATTAAAAAAATACTTCAAAATCATATAAATATGTCATGAAATGATTTTGAAAAACTTTTCCCTTCCAAATTAATAAAATAATATTAAAATTATTTAAAAACATTTTTAATTGAAAAATAATTCAAAAATAGATACATAAATCATAAAAACATTTTTAAATAAATGTTCCATGAAAACATAAAATAATGTTGAAAACATTTGGAATGAAATTTTCGATGAAAATAAAATTTAAAAACATTTTTTATAAAAAAAATCAAATAATAAAGTTTAATGTTGAACAAAATTATGTTGGGTAAATTGGTATATGTCGTATAATGCAAAAAACATTCCTTTAACATGATAAAAAGGACATAAAAATAAGAATTTTTAAGAAAGAAACAAGAATATTCCTATAAAGAGATTAGTAAAAGAAATAAATGGTAAATATTTATTTTAATTATTCATGAATAATGGTATAATATTCTTATAATTCCTTTTAGAAAACAAGGATTTGAAGGAACATTGATTTCTAACTGATGAGAGGGTAAGTTCGATATTTCTTGAAAAAACTTTTTAAACTATCATATATACCATATAGTTCAATAAAGTATAATAATATGTGAATTAATGATTAATAACCACAAGATAATAAAAATCATGAATGATCTTCGGATATGGATACTATGATTTCATTATAAGAATCATAAATATAAATAATCCTGAGAAGTGATTAGATTGTCTCAATAAAATCTTATAACATGGTAACTCGGGATAATACTCTTCATTTATGATGTGAAAATATCATAAAATGTATAACATCAATTAAATAATTAAATTAATGATATAAAATGTAAAATGAAATTTTAATTACCACAAAACATAATTCATGCTCATAACAAAACATGAGTCTCAATGAACAAAAATCAAGACCACACTATTTCACTGATTTGGAATCTTTTGAAACTTATTGCCCTGAAAGAGATATATTAAAATGGATATGTGAATACCCAAAAAATTAATTATAGTTTAAATATAATATAATTATGGTATTTAAATAAACAACACAAAAGGAAAAAGTTGCGAACATATCATGAATGTCACATAAATGATAAGGGAGATGAAATCCCCTTACGGTCTGTCTTGACTCTCATAATTCTTGTTCAATACTCATGTATAATATATATAGTTTTTTTTATAAATATATCAAAGAATAATATTATTACATATAATACCATATATTGTTTTATTATGGATTTATATTACCATCTTGTTAACATTTCTATGTTAAGGTTTCACTTCGGATAATATCTAATTTGATTTTCACTTGTATCTTAATTTGTTATATAATTGGTCATTATATTTATATAATTTTATCAATAATTTAAACAATTATTTAAACATTATTTATATTCATTTTTTGTTTATTATAACAATCCATATATTATGTAAAATAATGCCTTGTTCATAGAGATGATAAGTCGTACGTATGCATGAATGTTATTTCCTTTTAGTTATCAGGATGAACAAATAAAATAAAAATTCATATATGTATATATATATATTTAATTGTTAAATTATATTAATTATATAATATATATTTACTATATACACCCTTAATACCTTACATGAAGCATTTGAATGAATCACATTGCTTTGAGGGGGTGGTAGTCTACACTTCCTCAAACAAAATTAGCGTATTAACACAAAATGGGATGTATAAAGATATTTGTGGAAAAATAAAAAATATATATAAATACATAATAAATATATTAAATAAAATATTTAAAAATAGTTTTTATTATAATTTACACTCTGAGATGTTGTAACGGAAAAATGATCATTCGTCGTTTGGTGATGTAGTAGTTCACCGTACATGTAAAAAGAATGTTTTTTACCTATTAGATGAGGGATTGTGTAAATGTAGGTCAAAAATGTTTAATAAAAACATAATAGTAAATTTATTCTAAATGTTTTATATATGATAATAGAATAAATATATAGGAGTGGGTGGAGAATGAAAATAAAAGAATGGATCTTGATTCAAAACCTTTCCTCTTATTCGGGCAACTCCTTTTGGTTTATTCCAAAAGGATTCCTTGGATTGAAATCTGACCAAAGGAAGGTTTTAAGGAGGAATCTAAGTATTTTTAGAAGTTTATTACTCATATATTTTTAAAAACTATTTTATTTGAGTGGTTTGAAGAATAAAGAGAGGTTGTGTCCATTTATAGAGAAGGGAAATGACTCACACGGTATTTTTAAAAATAAGTTAGGTGTACAAACATTTTAACATAACAAAAGTCATAAAAAACCAACAAACTAACTAATGGAAGTTTCATGGTTGAATCATGGACATAAAATAGGTTATTTAAAAAAATTTATTCAATTTTGGACTTATATTTAATTTTTACTCTACATTTAGGCTTAATTTTACATTATTAGATTTAATTAATTTTTATTACTTTTACTAATAATTTTTGTTAAAAACTAATTTGAAATCATTAGGAAATATAAATTATTATTATTAAAAATATGGAATAAATTATTATAATTTATAATCACATAATTTGGAAAAATTTATTTTTTCCATTTACCAAGTAGTCGGCTCAATAACGAGAGTTATTAATGTAAAAACATTCAAAAACACGCTATGCGTTTATACCCAATTACATTGTGAAATTGATCCCAATGACATAAATTGTACTAATTTATAAATATATTATATAATTAAATGTCATGACCCCCTCCCACTAAAGATGCCCCTCCTGAGCTAGCAATGGTGGAAGGGAGATAATGACCCCCATGTCCCGCCTCCAGTAGGCCCCGGGGTGGCGACTAGCACCAAGCGTATGAGTTTTCACAAATATGTGATGCATTACCATTTTTATTATTATTTAGGATCAATAAATAGGACAAGTCATCCAACAAAAGTAAAAAAGAACATGTGTATATAAATAAACCCAAACCAATCCCACATGCATGTTTATACAATTTTATAACAAGGTACAAGTACAAGAAAGCACAAAGTTCAATACCAAAAGAAAACAAGAGAACAACAACTGCAAAAACTCCAACTGTCCGACTAATAGGTTCCCACACGGCCCAGGTAGTCCTCCTGGAAACCTGAAAGTAAATGTAGGGTGAGCATACAAGTAAACTCAGTAGGGAAACCTAAAGCTCTCGTGCACAAGTGGAGAGACATCCTAATGTCTCATGAGAACAACGGAAGAAACCTAGCAAGGAATTCTACCAACCCAACAGTACCATCCACACTCACCAAAACACAAGCACAACAGGTAGTAGTATATAAGAAACAAGAGTATTGGGTACCCCACACCATTTCCCTTTAATTAGCTGCTCTTCCTAACGATGAACGTCCTGACGCTGCCACACTCTCCCCGCCCGCACACAACTGGGCCTCACCACCACGTCTCCCGCCCGCTCACACCTTGGCCTCACAACCACGTATCCCACCCGTAGACACCTGGGCCTCACAACCACATATCCCTTATGCATACACCTGTGCCTCACAACCACCTATCCCGCCCACACACACATGGGCCTCACAACCACAAATCCCGCCCGCACACACCTAGGCCTCATCCCAAAGATTCTTGGGAAAAAGTATAACCTTTCTGTAGAGTATTTGGCCTAATCCACCTTAATCAAAACCTACCCGAAGAGTCTTAGGTGTAAGGTCGCCTCAAGCCATCACAACCTAGGGGAGAAGGAGCAGGAAGGAGCTAGTAACTAAGGGAAAACACCCTCTCCCATGAAATGGGAGTGTTCAGAACTAAGTGCTCAACATGGGTGGGGTGCGATAAAACACAAAAGATAGATATATATATATATATATATATACAAAACACTCAGCCCCACCCATTTCTTCTAAAAAGAGAAACTGAGCATGTGCCTTGGCACTACTACTATGTAGCATGCATACAACAAACAACCCCAACCCCATTTAGGTTTTCTCATTTCAGTAAAATTAGATTATTTAGTTCCTTAACTACTGGGAAACTATCCACAACCCACCATATCGATCGTTCGTAAAACATATCCATGTCATCCACAAATCAAGATAGGAAAACACAAGCAACACAACCAAGCCCTTCTTATCAATCAACCACCCCATTGATTATTAATCTTGATCCATTACCACTCCCCACCATTTATTAACTCTTCCACTTTAATTTAATATTCACAACCCATAGCCCATTTACATTTAATCCCAGCCTTGCAGCCCCGCTGCCAACCACCATAACCACAACCGTACCGTACAACATTTCCCCTTTAATACCACTTATTGCAGCCCCGCTGCCCATCACCATCATAACATTCACACCAACCCACAACCAAGTCAACCGCAGCCCCGCTGCTCACCCTATCCACAACAACCCACAAAACACCCCCATCACATTCCACGTAACCAAGCCAACACCCACATGTTCATTATTCCATTTTGTTTAACCGGGGTGATCACACAAGGGTTCCAGATTTTAAACAGCCAAATTTACGTGATTAACCAAATTCCACATTCCACAAGGTTTCCACCCATAATAAAATCCAGAAGAAGAGGGCAACATTTAAATGCATAAGAAAAGTCCCCCAACAACCGTGATTTCCAGTAGGTATATGCTCATTCAATTCATAACATAATATCACATGATATAAAGTAACAGAAATCACAAACTTCTCAACCCCGTTCTTTAACCAGCTATTACCTTCATTTAATGGTTCAAATGTTTCTCATGAAAAGAATCACATTCCCACCCTGCATGATACAAAAATTAGAGAGACGAAGGTAAGATCCCTACCACAACAGGTTTTGATCAGAGTGCTCCCCCAGATCAACTTTAGAAGAAGTCTGTCGGCATCTGTCACCTCTTTCGGGTCCCGTAAAAACCTACTCATGTGGAAGTCGGAAAGGAAAGGTTGAAGGAATGACAACAGATCCAAGATAGGATATTCCGCCTCGTCATTACGATCTCGTGGCCGCTAACGGATCGTAAATCGGAGCTCGGATGAAGACGTTATGGAAGAACAGGAGCATTCGAGTCTCTTGGGAGAGCTCTGCTCAGAGGAAAGGGGAGGAGAGGAGTGAGTTGAAAGGAGGAGGGGACCCCTCCTTTTATAGGAGAGAAAAGGAAAAGTACATTGCATGTACATTATGGTACACGGCATGTACTCAGTTTTTTTACACGGTCTCAATGCGGCTTCCAACACGGTTCTGCAGCCGTTGACTGGTCGACACACGGTTTGAGGGTAACACATATGCGGGGAAGGAATACACGATGTGTACTTTAGACACACGTTTTGTACTCATTTATTTCACATGGCAAGGACACGGCTCTAACACGGTACATAGCCATTGACTGGTAACGCGTACGCGGGTAAGGACTACACGGTGTGTAGAACTGGGAACACGGCGTGCACCCATTATTCCACACAGTGAGGACACGGCCTGCAACACGGGGTATACCCAGAAAGGGGGTACACGGCGTCTACTCAAACTACACGGTGTGTTGTTTCAAAATTATGGAAAGTGTCGGAAAAGTACATTTTACCCCCCAGAACACATCTTGACCTTTTTTTTTTTGAAAAAGGAAAGGGCCAAAGAGGTCTAGGCCATTACATCAAATACCTCTTAAAACATTCTCATCCCTGATAATTCAAAAACCAACCTAGGGGAACCCAACAATATACCTCTTAGGGTTCTCATTATAACAGGAACCCAACCAACAACCCTAATCATATGTGTTAGGAATTCCTTCTCCTATGTCGAGATATTATCCGCTTTAGGCAGCACTGACTCGCCTACACGGGTTTAATTACATCCTCATTAATGCGTCTCTATTAAGAATTGGGTCTTCCAACATTCATACATTAGGATTTTTCAACTCGCACTACCCCCGACACCACACAACCAACACACTTCCAGAACACATGGGTTTGGGAAATTCCTTCTCCTATGTCGAGATACTATCCGCTTTAGGCGGTACTGACTCGCCTGCACGGGTTCAATCGCATCCGCATTAATGCATCTCGATTAAGGGTCGGGTTTTCTCCTTTCCCTACACATCCGGACGTGTTACACATTACCAGTGAACAAGGAAAAATGTCTCACAACTGATAATCCAAGCATTCCATATATCAAAGGTACAATGTTCTACATCAACACAAAGCTCAGAAGAACAAGGGAAAACACAAGTCAAAACAACTCCGGGTACTGAGCGGGCATCTAGGTCTCACGCTCTCATGTTCTCTCCTTGAGGCCGCCATGCCTCCACAACACACAAACCAACGGAATGGTTCGTCCACGGAGAACCTTCTATTTGCGATCCTCGATCCTGACTGGTTGTTCCTCGAAGGTCGCATCGTCTCCTATATCTAACTCTCCCCAGTCGATAATGTTGGAGTTTTCGTGTATGTACTGACGGAGTTGGGAGACGTGGAAGATGTCATGAACCTCTTCCAACTAATGTGGCAGGGCTAGTTGATATGCCACCTCACTGACTCGCCTCAGCACCTCAAAAGATCCAATGAACCTAGGTGAGAGATTTCTCCCTTTTCCAAACCTCGGCTACCCCCGTCGAGGGGAAACCTTCAAGAACACATGATCTCCCACCTTGAACTCCAAGGGCCTCCTCCAACAGTCAGCATAAGAATTTTTTCTGTCATGGGCCGCTTTCATCCTCTCACGTACAAGATGGACTTTCTCGGTGGTGCTCTGCACTACCTTTGGCCCAAGAGCACCTATCTCACCAACCTATGCCTAGAAAATGGGTGAACGACATGGCCTTCCATACAAAGCCTCAAACGGTGCCATGCCAATAGTACAATGGAATATTTTGTTGTAGGCGAACTCTACTAAAGGCAAGTGTCGTACCCATGATCCTCTGAAATCCAGAACGCATGCTCGCAGCATGTCCTCCAACGTCTGGATAGTCCTCTTCGTCTGCCCATCGGTCTGGGGGTGGAAAGCAGTGCTAAGGCGTAGGTGGGTGGAAAAAGCATGTTTTAACCCCCTCCAGACTCGGGAGGTAAACTGAGTATCCTAATCTAAGATGATAGTCATTGGAACTCCATGAAAACGTACCACCACATCTACGTACCTCTGTGCTAAGGTACTCACCGGGCTTGACTCCTTAATTGCTAAGAAGTGAGCTGATTTCGTTAGTCGATCCACCACCACCCAGATAGCATCATAACCACCCTGAGCTCTGGTTAGTCCTATGACAATGTCCATTGAGATGACATCCCACTTCCACTCGGGGACATCTAAAGGATGTAACAAACCACTGGGAACACGGTCTTCAGTCTTCAATTTCTTACACACTAGGCATCTGGCCAAAAACTCTGCCACTGCCCATTTCACCCCGGGCCACCAAAACTGTTCTCTCATGCCTCGGTACATTTTCAAAACTCTAGGATGTACCACTAAGGCTGAGCTATGGAACTCACGGAGAACTCCCTCATGCATCACCTCCGGAACAAACAACCTTCCATGGAAAAGCATCTGATATCGGCTATCCTCTGACCATCATTCTGGAGCGTTCCCCTGATTGACACGATCCCTCATCACTTCCGCCTCGGAGTCCCCCCAATGATACTCTTCCACCTACTGCAACAAGGAGTACTGCACCGTCATCTGAGAGAAATAGCCTCTAACACCTTCTTCCATTGCATCCAAGTGTAAGGCAGCCAATTCTCCCATCGCTTTCCAAGCATCAGCAGATTCCCGAACCACTTCCTGATGCGACTTCCTGCTCAGGGCATCAGCCACAACATTTCCCTTACCTTCAGTGTAAGAGATCTCAATGTCATAGTCTTGGAGAAACTCTACCCATATCCACTGCCTTAAGTTCAGGTCACGATGGGAGAAGATATAACGCAGGTTCTTGTGATCTGAGAAGACCACAATGTGCTCCCAAAAGAGGTAATGTCGCCACAACATCAGTGCGAACACTACTGCTAAAAGCTCGTGGTCATGGGTGACATAGTTACGCTCGTGAGGGTGTAACTTCCTAGACCCATAAAAGATCACTCCCTTCTTCTGCATCAGCACGCACCCCAGACCAAGGCGATAAGCATCACAAAACACCTCATATAACACCACTTCCACTGGAAATATGATCACAAGAGCACTGAACAACTTCACATTTAGGTAGTCGAAAGCCCTCTGGCAGTGCTCCCTCCATAGGAAGACCTGGTTATTCCTAGTCAAATCTGTCAATGGAGCAGCAACTCGAGAGAAGTCTGAAACGAACATGAGATAGTAACCTGCCAACCGCAGGAAACAACGAACTTCCGCCACACTCTTGGGTGCCTCCCATGAAACAAATTCCTCCACCTTCGACGGGTCCACTGACACTCTATGCTGAGACACCACATACCCAAGGAAGTGTACTTCTTGTGTCAAGAACTTACACTTCGACAATTTCCCATAAAGATGGTGGTGTCGAAGGACTTCAAAGACTGCCCTGAGATTCTCAACGTGCTCCTCCTCTGATCTTGAGTAGATTAGGATGTCGTTGATAAAAACAACGACGAACCGGTCCAGAAACTCCCGAAAGACAAGGTTCATAAGTCCCATGAACACATCCAGTGCATTCGTAACTCCAAACGGCATCACTAAAAACTCGAAGTGCCCATACCTGCACCTGAAAGCCATCTTCGAGATGTCATTGTCGTTTACCCTCAGTTGATGATATCCAGATCGTAGATCAATCTTGGAAAACCAACCTGCTCCCCTCAGTTGGCCGAAGAGATCATCTATCCTTGGGAGGGGATAGCGATTCTTGACCGTTACCTGGTTCAGCCTTCGGTAGTCTATGCATAGTCAGAGACCACCATCTGCCTTCCTCACGAACAAAACTGGATCACCCCATGGCGATATGCTGGGTCGAACAAAACCCCCCTCCATCAGATCGTCAATCTGAATCTGCAACTCCCGCAACTCCGAAGGTGCCATCCGATAGGGGACCATCGAAATCGGATGGGCACCAGGCTGTAAGTCTATCCTGAACTCAACGTCACGTCGGGGGAGGGGGGGGGAGAGTCACATCCTCCTCAGGAAAAACATCTAGGAACTCTCCAACAACATCCCGTACATCCATCATCTCTTTATCAGCTGGAACCACTGATATCCCACCTAACAAAGAAAGGAGAGGCTCCACACGCCGGCTTCCCAACTGATAGATCCTCTTGCCAACAAAAGCTACACGCTGCCCATCCAAGTCGGAGAACATGACTCTTCTTCGGAAGCAGTTGATAATGGCACCAACAGAAAACAACTAGTCGATGCCTAAGATGACATCGTATGGCTGCATCTGTAACAGAAGAAGGTCCCCACTAGATGGATGTGATCCCAACATCAGCCCACATCCCCAAAAAACACAAGATACGCTGGACTGGCCTCCAACTGGTGTACTCAACACCCGTGGTACAAAAGTCTCTCTATGTCTACTCCCAAAGCATGGGCTAGACTAGGTCAAACAAAAGAGTGTGAGGCTCCTGAATCGAATAAAGCAGAAACAAGGGTGCTGAACAAAAAAATCGCACCGTGCACCACCTCTGGTTCTGCTGGAGTTGTAACTCTGCTGCGTGCAATTGTCCATGCCCAACTCCTCTGCCTCTCGTATGTCGGGAACCTCCCCGACCATGCCCTAGTCGAGGTCCCTGAGGAGCACCCTGAGGTCGGCCTCTTCCCACAAAGTCTGCCCTCGGAGAAGCATGGTCCTGATTCTGCTGGAAGGGCCTCGCTGGCAACTGGTGATGCTGAGGTGGGCACTGAACCTGCCTACCTACACCGTACTGAGCTCGGGTCGGGCACCGACTCTGAACGTGCCCGAAACTTCCACAAGAAAAACAGCTCGGTCCGGGGCTCGTGAAAAAGGGATGAGGACCCGAAGATCTGAATTGGAACTGCTAGGGCCTGCTCCCCACTGGCCTGAACCTGGAAGGTCCCGTCGTAGGAGACCTGCTGCTGACTACATTCCCCTTCGACGAGACTGGCTGGATCCCCTCTCAGGGTGCACCTCCCAGCGAGTGCTTCATCTCTACAACCTTTTCCTTTTTCTGTACCGCCAAGTACGTCGGAAGGGTGAAGGGGGTGAAAACATACTGGATAGAAGGAAGAAGTGCCTCCTCCAAACGTCTCGCCCGAGACTCCTCATCCGGAAAGAGATCCGGAGCAAAGCGCCGGAGATCCTTGAACTTGATCCCCAGCTCTCGTACTGAAATAATCCCTTGCTGAAGGGAGAGTAACTCCTGCCGCTTCTCTGCCTTGATCATGGAAGAATGGAATTCCTCTCGGAATTCCTTCTCAAAGTCATCCCAAGGAACCTATGCCTCTATCCTCTCTCCGAGGTAGAGTGTCCACCACTGTCGCGCCGCGCCTCTCAGCTGACTGACTGCTAGGGGAACCCAGTACTCCCTCGAAGCATGGATCAAGGTAAAAGAAATCCATAGCTCCTCATTCCACACCTCTGTCTCCGTATCTGAAGTACTACCCTCATACTTCTTGAGGGTCTGACGCTGGAAAGAACAGAGAGTCTTCTGCCACTAGCTATCTTCCTTCTCTCGATC
This sequence comes from Viscum album, assembly GCA_963277665.1. NCBI lineage: Eukaryota > Viridiplantae > Streptophyta > Magnoliopsida > Santalales > Viscaceae > Viscum > Viscum album. The sequence goes on from OY728164.1 coordinate 92,977,626, forward strand.
AATCCTTAGCTGATCGACCGCCTGAATCTGTTGGGCCTCGGCCATCTGATCCACCTGGGGATGACGTCCAGGTGCCATAGCTGTACGATAAACAAGGATCGCCTAAGCACATATAATAAGGAAAACTCAAAGTTTTATTTTATCATTATATTTCAATTTCATTCCCAGAACACCCAAATCAATTAAACACGATCATGATGACTCATGTACCTTCCCTAGGGTCTCTACCCTGAAATCAATGTAGTTTCACTTGGTCGTTTTCTAGGCTCAGAGTCCTTGCATCAGATCATGGGGTTACCTAAAATACTGTGTCCTAGCCGGTCTTCCCTGGCCTATGTCACGCACCAATATTAACTAACATTGTTGCCCTACCATCCCATGCAATCCTCATAGTGCCTAACTCCAAACTCCATCCTATCTCTCAACTATCACCTCTGATACCATTCTGTCACGACCCCCTCCCACCAAAGATGCCCATCCTGAGCTGGAAATGGTGGAAGGGAGATAATGACCCCCGAGTCCCGCCTCCAGTAGGCCCTAGGGTTGCGACCAGCACCATGGGTTTGAGTTTTAAAAAATATGGGAGGCATTACCTTTTTTTATTTAGGATCGGAAAATAGGACTAGTCAACCACCAAAAGGAAAAAAGAAAATATGTATAAAAATAAACCCAAACCAAGCCCACATGCATGTTTAAACAATTTTATAACAATGTACAAGTACAAGAAAGATCAAAGTACAATACGAAAAGAAAATAAGAGAACAGAAACTGCAACAACTACAACCGTCTGTCTAGTAGGGTCACACACGGCCCTGGTAGTCCTCCTGGAAACCTGAATGTAAACATAGGGTGAGCATACATGTATACTGAGTAGCTAAACCTAAAGCTCTCGTGCACAAGTGGGGAGACATCACAATGTCCCATGAGAACAACAGAAGAATCCTAGCAAGGAATTATATCCACCCAACCTTACTAGCCACACTCACCAAAACACAAGCACAACAGGTAGTAGTATATAAAAAACAAGACTATTGGGTACCTCGCACCATTTCCCTTTAATTATCTGCTCTTCCTAACGACGAACGTCCTGACGCTGCCACACTCTCCCTACCCGCACACACCTGGGCCTCACCACCACGTCTCCCCCCTGCACACACCTGGGCCTCACATCCACGTATCCCGCCCACACACACCTGGTCCTCACAACCACGTATCCCGCCTGCACACAGCTGGGCCTCACAACTACCTATCCCGCCTGCACACACCTGGGCCTCACAAAAACATATCCCGCCCGCACACACCTGGGCCTCATCCCGATGATTCTTGGGAAAAAGTAGAACTTTCCTGAAGAGTCTTGGTCCTAAGCCACCCCAATCAAAACCTACCTGAAGTGTCTTAGGTGTAAGGTCGTCTCAAGCCATCACGACCTAGGGGAGAAAGAGCAGGAAGGATATAGTAACTAAGGGAAAACACCCTCTCCCATGAAATTGGAGTGTTCGGAACTATGTGATCAACATGGGTGGGGTGCGATAAAACAAAAAAGATACAAATATATATATATATCAAACACTCATCCCAACCTATGGCTTCTAAAAAGAGAAACTGATCATGTTCCTCGACACTACTACTAAAAAGCATGGATTCAAAAAACAACCCCAACCCCATTTAGGTTTTCACATTTCAGCAGAATTAGATTATTTAGTTCCTTATGTACTGGGAAACTATCCACAACCAACCACATCGATCGTTCGTAAAAATATCCCTGCCATCCACAAATCCAGTTAGGAAAACACAAGAAACACAACCAAGCCCTTCTTATCAATGAACCATCCCCGTTGATTATTTATCTTGTTCCATTACCATGCCCCACCATTTATTAACTCTTCCACTTTAATTTAATATTCACAACCGATAGCCCGTTCACATTTAAACACAGCCCCACAGCCCCGATTCCTACGACCATAAACACAACCATACAGTACATCATTTCCCCTTTAATACCACTTATTGCAGCCCCACTTCCTGTCACCAATATAACATTCACACCAACCCACAACCAAGTCAACCGCAGCCCCGCTACTCACCCTATTCACAACAACCCACAAAACACCCCCATCACATGCCAAGTAACCAAGCCAACACCCACATGTTCATTATTCCATTTTGTTTAACCTGGGTGATCACATAAGGGATCCAGATTTTAAACAGCCAACATTACGTGATTAACCAAATTCCATATTCCACAAGGTTTCCACCCATAAGAAAATCCAGAAGGAGAGGGAAACATATAATTGTGTAAGCAAAGTCCCCCAACAACTATGATTTCTAGTAGGTAGAAGCTCATTCAATTCATAACATAATATCACATGATATAAAGTAACAGCAATCAAAAACTTCCCAACCCCGTTCTTTAACTAGTTATTTTCATCATTTAATGGTTAAACTGTTTCTCATGAAAACAAGTGGATTCCCACCCCGCATGATGCACAAATTAGAGAGATGAAGGTAAGATCCCTACCTCAATAGGTTCTGATCACAGCACTCCCCCGGATCATCTTTAGAAGAAGTTTGTCGGCGTCCGTCACCTCTGTCGGGTCCCAGAAAAACCTCCTCAGGTGGAAGTCAGAAAGGAATGTCCGAAGTAAAGACAACAGATCCAAGATCGGAACTTCCGCCTCATCGTTACGATCCCGTGGCTGCTGACAGATCGTAAATTGGAGCTTGGACGAAGAAGTTATGGAAGAAAAGGTGCCTCCGAGTCTCTTGGGAGAGCACTTCTCAGAGGAAAGGGGTGGACAGGAGTGAGTTGAAAGGAGGAGGGGACCCCTCCTTTTATAGGCGAGAAAAGAAAAAGTACATGGACTCTACTTTATAGTACACGACATGTACTTGGTTATTTTACACGGTCTCCACACAGCTTCCAACATGGTTCCGCGGACGTTGACTGGTCAACACATGGTTTTAGGGTAATACATACGCGGGTAAGGACTACACGGCGTGTAGTTTAGACACACGGTGTGTACTCATTTATTGCACACGGCATGGAAACGGCTCCAACACGGTACACGTCCGTTGACTGGTAACGCGTACGCAAGGAAGGACTACACGGCGTGTTGAACTGGGAACACGACATTCACCCATTATTCCACACAGCGAGGACACGGCCTGCAACACGGCGTATACCCGGATATGGGGTACACGTCATGTACACAAACTACACGGCGTGTAGTGTCAAAATTCAGTAAAGTGTGGGAAAAGTCCATTTTACCCTCCAGAAAACTTCTTGACCTTATTTTTGATAAAGGAAAGGGACGGAGAGGTCCAGGCCATTACATTAAATTATGAAACAAATTTAAAACATAATTTATCTTTATAAATAATTTTTCCAAAAATGTACTTGTGAACTAAAATTCAGTATTGTTAACCATTCATTAAAAAATGAAACCTTACAAAAAATATAAAAAAATTATACCAACCTATTTTTTTATGTTTTTATACAAATTATGATGGTCATATTGACATAATAATAATATATATGAACCAAAATTGGGAATTAATGTGGGGTCTCCATTAGAAGTAGGTAAAAATAACACTCATAAAAATTTATGGATAAAATTCAGATTGTTATTACCTTATGTCAATATAATAGATTAGATGAATGTAAAAAATATTTGATTAAATATATGACCTATATATTTCATTAATATCACTCATTTGTATTAATTAATCTTATATAATAGGTTAAAGAGATTTGTGTCCATAAAAATTATTTTATTTTCCTTAATATTTAATTGGTTATCATATTCATTTATAATTAATTGGTAACATGTGAATTCATCTTATATTTTCAAAAACCATTTATTTCCATAAGTTAGTTAATACTATTCATAAACACTAAATTTATAGCAAGGTTTTATATTATTATTTTAAACAATAACCTGTTAATGATATTATATTTTTAGGTAAAAATAAGTCATGTGTGTTATACAAGCCATCACGGAAATTCACCGTTTCATGTAACACAATCTAACTACAGTGTCCCATATAGTGGAAGATACCATGTATATTATGTGCAGTGCATGATTAACATGGTGTTGTGTATAATTCAATCCAAACACAATGCTTTAATAAAAATAAAATATTTTCATTCTTTCCTGAGATGAAAAATATCAAAAAGATTAAATTAAACTATAAATTATCACCAAATCCAGGGGGTTGTAGGGAGAATATAATACATTAGATTCTACTATAAGAGTAATCACTAAATCCAAGACTATCACACGTTACTGTTAAATTATTTTTTATTATATTTAAATGTCCAGGGTTTGAATGTTGGAAATGGATTTTATCAAAAAAGAAATAATTTTTTATTCATCATAATGATATTATCTTGAGAAATAATTTTTTCTTTTTTTGAAAAAAGATTTATTTTTTGGTGAATAATGAAAATATGACTTCTGTTAAAACTGAAACTCCTATGACATTAAAAGATTTTAAGAATAAATTATTCATATAAAATATTTTAAGTATTAAAATATGCACTAATAGAATAAAATCAATAATTACTAAATATTATTTGGGATTATGAATCATATGTCTATTATTTTTATGGTTAAAAAATGTTATATTAATAATAGTTATTTTTGTCTTTACTATACTTCATGTATTTTTATGAGAATATTATATTTTGGGATTCCATTAAAGCCACACATCATTTATTTATTTTCTAATAAATAATTTTACTTCATTTATATAATCAGCCAAAATAATTTTATCTTATATAAAAATTCAATGTTTAAACATATTTTTTTTAAATAGTAGATTATTATGTTTTTTATTTTAATGGAAAAAATTTCCATTTTTTGAAATTCTATATGATAAAAATAATTTTAAATTTTAAATTATAGGGATAAAATTATATAAAATGTTTTCTCTTAATTTTTGGTTAAATTTTATTACAAATGAAAAAAATAATATACAATGTAAATGTAAATTAGTGTAAAAGTAAATAAATGATAAAAGATAAATTCATAAAACATATAAATTTTTTTAAATAATGAGTGGCTACGGTGGGATTTTGGAAAATTCAATTTTATTAATAAATTTTCCTTTTAATTGATTTTTACCTTTTAATAATAACATTACATTAGGGAAAATTTATGGGTTACTCAAAATACTACACTTATCCTCACTTATAATAGACAATGTTCTCCAACACTTCACATATAACATGAAATATAAATTTTTACTCTAAAATAAACTACATATCTCATCCTTGAACACTATATCTATTTCAATATATTTTTATCATCATTAGTTAGCATAATCCTATAATTTCCAAAGAGAATTACAAGCTAAATGTGAGTCCCCAATATGACTATTATCATTAATTAGATTTTACTATTAATTATCAACATTAATTATTATTATATCCATATTAATATAAATATATTTTTAAAATTTAATAACATTGTTGATATTATATTAAGGGTAATATAATTTTGTATTTATATATCCCATATATTATGAAATTAAACATCGTTGTTCGATCATATGTGTGAATTAACACCCGCACTAGAAACAAAATTTCTTTTTACACACCAAAAATAATTGATGGATCCTTGAAGATTATTAATTAAGGAATATAATTTTTATATTATCATTGATGTTATAGAGTGAAAAATTGGAGAACCCATGAATTAAATGATCAATAAATGATTACATTGATTTGTATTGATTAAAATAAGTGTGCAAAGGGGAAAATAATTTATTCAAATTCAATAATATTTTATATCAAATATTTATTATTTTATTTTCACAATTAATATGATATATAATTATAATAGCCATAATAAATGATAATTATACCGATAATTTAATGATATTTCTAAAATACCACCCCATAATCATTCATTAAATTAGGGTATGTTATTGTTTTGGTGAGTTAAAACACATACTCAAGAAAAGTATGAATTTTTATAATTAATGAATATGGGACCATAATTAAAAATATAATATTATATTCTTGTTTAAATAGTTATATTTTGGATTCTTGATATGTTATAAAAATTTAATTCATAAATTAATAAACACCATTCAATCCTTATGAATCATGGAAATATAATTCTTATCCATTAAACCATCAATGATTTTTTCTAAAACACTCACAAAAGTAATTTTAAAAAAAAATAAAAATAAAACATCCTTAAATGTAAAATTAATTTCCTAGTAAAGACCACTATTCAAAGAATAATTAATAAAAACTATACTGTTATGAAATAAGTATAAATGATCAATGTAATAAACTACTGGTATAAAAAATATGTATAATTCATATAAATAATGACTATTTATGATGAATATAAATGAAAATGGAAATGTATATGGTTATGAATTAATTAATTATGGTTTATATGAATTTGCATACAAGATATTAAATAACATTTGTGGAGTCACGATAATTGTTAATGGTTCTCCGTCTACAATGCCACTTTTTGGTCGAAATTTAGAATATTCACCTAATTTAATTTTTGTTTTGTATAAAATAAGTATTTTATAGGTTATATAATTAAATTAATTTATATTTGGTATTTGGTGATAAAATTCCAACCTCTCATTTCATGAATTTTAAATTAACTAGATTCCCAATAAATAAGTAGAGGTTTTAAGTCGTAATTTTCATTCCATGATAATTATTTTTTATTCAACATCTATTTTGTTTTGTTTTGTATATAAATTACAATGGATTATTTTTTTTCATATTACACGCGAAATTTAAGATGCATATAAGTACATATTTTTATCTATAAATATTATAGATATTATTTAAGACTTTCCAAAACTGATGCAAAACTAACAATTTTCCATAGTAGAAAAAACATACATTTTAGTAATGTAAATGTGCATGTAAATTCCTAGACAATATATACCTATATAGATATAAGAAATTGGATGTGACTATAGAATTGATCTACCTAGTGGAACTCACCCCAAAAATGGTCGGTTGAGAATTTACTCAATCCCATGCTGATGCTTGTTATATTGGTATATGATTACACACCTAGCTCAACACTCGTAAGGGATATGTTTTGAATTATTAAAAAACCCATAAAAACTATAATGAATGAGTTTTTATACCATTTAAATATTTACATACTAATGAAAATTTTTAACCCATTTATTTTATTCTATGTATATAATAGATAATAAATGGTACCCCCACTACTACATTTCATTAATACTAGCACTTCATGTAACATCGAATAAGGCCCCTTATCACTTATGTTGATTATGGTATCTTTACATAAAATACCATATTATTCTACCAAATTGTGATATTCTTTCAGTATTTTATATTATAAGGATATTCATGGTGATATTCTTCCAAATGTTCCATTGGGAATAGTATGGAAGGTCTTGTTGACTATTATAGTTAATGCATTAGACTCAATCAGGTGATGTGTGGGGAATGAAATTATATAGCTCCTACATGCATCGACATGCTCGATGAGGAAAAATATGATAAATTTTGGTTTATATATCCTCTATTATCAGTATTTTTTCATGCAGTGACACCAATGAAAAATGATTTGTTATTTAATATTAATTTTCTCATCAACATGAGATAATTAATTATTTATATTCTTGTTTTCAGGAATATTCATGGATATTTTATTACCTAAGAATTAGTTGACTATGATTTTCTATTTATCATATATTTTCATCATATCAATTATTAAATTTTGTGTTTAAAATAGATTTCACAATATACTAGTCATTACTATGAATTTGATCTCACACTAATTTTTTCCTTTCTAGTGGAATTAAAGGGAGAATAATGAGTAACTATCAAGGATCTGGTAGGCGTTACCATTATTTTCTTTCAATATGTTCTTGATGTATCCCATGATTTCAATGTTAATATGATTATGTATCTAGTCATCAAGGGAAAATAAATTATAGGATTATATGAGAACTATTTCATCAAATTCCTATAATGTAATATACATATAGACTCTAAGTATATAGATTATAATAAGTTACAAAGTTAATTTTCTATATTTTATGTTCATGTTATCATTTCGGGATTTCAAATTTGATAACAGGAGATAAAGAATTATGTATTATTCAGTCACAAAAAAACACATGAGAACTTTTAACTTTCACCCTTTAGAAGTAGCAAGAACAATCATTTAAACATAATAGAATTATCTTAACTTGTTATTTCATCTGATTTTAATGAAAATACATTGAAAGAATAGATAAATATTCAAGTTGTATTGGGAAATAATTTGCATATAACATTTAAAAATGGAATATCCTACCCAGTAATTTCATATAATATATTAGGAGAAGCATAATTAGTTATCTATTTCTCGTTATCTAATGCAATGGAGTCTTATATCAGGCTCACCAATCATCACGATCTGTATCTTGATCAATAATCATCATAAATGTAGAGTCCTTGAAATCTGGATCATGAGTTAGTTAATTCATGATTAAATCAACCTAAAATACCTGGAATGACATAAAAAAGGGCCAAACAATTTAGTAGTCTTGGTAAAATAGATACATATATGATTCCCATATAACCATAGAATAAATAAATTATGAGATATTTTATTAAAAAAATTGTTACTCCATCTAGTATATTCTTGAATATTATTCATAGTAAACTTCATTGTTTCCTAGGAAAGAAACAAGAGAAGGGTGGTATCAAATTCATAGTAAGGGTTAATTATAGCATAATCATCCATGATTAAATGAATAATCATCAAAATGAAAAGAATATTATAGGATGATAAATATCTAAAAACCCATTACATTTAAATAATTATCTTCCTTAATCAACTGAAAGGTAATAATATTTAAATCGCAATTCATTTAATCAAAAATATGGCCATCATAAATGGATAGGGAATAATCTATATAAAAATATAAATAACTGGAAAACCATTCCATTTAATTAGTAAACTGAGAATAAAATACCATGAGTTATAATTTCATTATGAGCAACACATGGATAATAATAACTCATTTCTTAATGAAGTCAATTCTTAATTATTATATATCATGATCTCAAGCACCATGATACCTCTATTTTCAAGACCTTTCATATGATAAATTTATGTACTACGTACAAACTCATTGATATTAACCAAATAATTATATGCGAGATTAGTGATTCACCGCATGAGACTATCGATGCATCGATGAGATAGAATTAACCGGGCCCAACTATTTTATATCATTTCCAAATATTTTATCATATATCATTTAATAATTTTAATTCAAAAAGAATATTTTATATCATCAAATATCAATAGTGAGTAAGGAATACATATATGTAAATATTTTTAAAGATAAACAAATGACATTCAAAATAGGGCATTGTATATAGTATCATATTTAGTTAAAGAAACTATACTACAAAGATTGCATTATATAATGTTAGAATTTATCACATCTACTAATAATAAATGATTAAGGGACCCTTTATCACTTCTAGAAAACCACTCATAAATAAAACCTATTATAAGTGCTTATTTATCGGTGAAAATGTTTTACCTTTTTCAAAACATTTTTTTGACCCTGATAAATTGTACATTATCAGCATTTTAATTTTTTACTAATAAAGGGTTACCATTATGATCACATTTTATAGAACTGATAAAGTCATGATCGGTTTGTGTTTCTCATATCAACATAGTGGTTGTTTGATCGGTTCATTTTATATGCTTTTCTCACATCCCAACAATTGATGTCTGTTGTGGGGATGAGATCACGCGTACAACTTCCATAAACACTCATATGGGCTTTTGGTCCAACGAAATCGTTGGACCTCCCTTGGCATTCCATTGGTTTGTCCCAACTACTTTCAAAAAGCTTCTTGTTAGGTGACCTGATCCATATACCTCATCATATGGCTATAAACGTTCCTTCTTTCCTTTGCATGGAACCTATTTTATACATATTCTAATGAATAAATTACAAATATAAAAATTATTAAAAAATTTATATTTTTTAAAAAATTAAATGATTAAATTAGATAAATAATTAGAAAAATTTATTTAAATCATTATTAATAACATAAATAAATATATTATAAATATGTAATAAAATTATAAAATAAATTATGATTTATGAAATTAATAAATAGAAATTTTTTTGTGTATAAAAATATAAAGAATAATTTTTTAAAAAAATTAAAAAATTATTAATTAAATGAAAAATAATAAAAATTAAAAAATTTATTAAATATATATATATAATAACAACATTAATCAATAGAGTATAATTAATATAGATATAAAATACACAAAAAATTTAATAGTTATAAAATATTAAAAATGAATAAAATTACCAAATTAATAAATATATTATTAATGATTCAACTATATATATAAATAATTTTATATAATATATGTGTATATATTAATTATAAAAAATAATAAATACTATATGTTATTTATAAATATTTTAAACGAATAAAAGGTTATAATTAAAAACATATTAATATCTTATTTATTTGAAATGGTTTTGATACATAATTATTGATAAATATTTTTTATATTTTTAATAGACAAATAAATTCATATGTATTTCTATGAATATATAACAATGTTATAAATATTTTCTAAAATATTATTTCTACAGCACAAAATATTAATGCTTACATTAATTAAGTCATATATTTACTGAAAATGTATTATACCTAAAAATAATATTAATTAAAAATACTAACTAAGTTCATCAAATAATGAACATTAATTGAATTTCAATGGATTTTTCAATTTAAAATATATTAAACGCGTGTTCTATTTATTTCATAAATACATAAATGTTAATAATTCATTGTGATATATGACACATATGAACACAATCAATATTTAAATAATTTTATCAATTTTTAATAATCATATTAGAATTATTAATAAAATAATTTATTTAATATATATTATAACTCATGTTCATAAATTTTATCATTTTAATTTTTTTTACATATATATTTATTATTTATCAATAATTTTCTATATTTTTTAATATTTAATATTATTTTTTAATTAAAAAGGTAAATTAAATTTTTTAGAATAGTAAATTTTTTTAAATTTTTCATTATTCAATATGTTTGTAATTTTAACCATTTTTAATATTTATTTCTACATTTTTTTAATTAACATTAAAAATATATAATATGGTTGATTTTTATAAAAATAATATTTATTCATAATCATATATAGATACTCATTTTTAATTTTTTAAAATTATCTATATAATTAATAATAGTTAATAATATTTTCAATGCATTAAATTTTATTATTTATTTCGTTATTAGATAGTACATTTTGTAAAATACAGTTTTTCAATTTAACAGATACCAAACGTATATATATTTATATACATTATTTTTAAAAAGATATTTACATAAATAATGGAATCAAATAAAAAATCTCATACACCTAATATTATTGTAAATTATTCAAATCATAATATTAATTTTAGAATTTCATTTAATAACACAAAAAATTTAATATATTATTTTTTGAATCATAAAATTTTATTTCATTATTGTTTAATATTATTACAGTTTTAATAATTTATTCATTTAATTTTTTTTTAGTTTTTTAGTATTTTGGAATTTATTCATTTTCCAATATTTAATTATAAATTTATATTTATTATGTGTTAATATTTTAATATGACTTCATTTTTATTTAAATATATATCTATTTATAAATTATTTTAATATTTTTTAATAATTAATAAAAGTTAAACATTTTTCAATATTGTTCTTATCTAGTCATATTTATTTATTTAATTTAAATCATTTTTACACTCATTCATATAAGATTATATATTCATTAATAATGTCAAAAAAATATTTTTAAATAATAATTTTAATATATATATATTTTTTTAAATGTGTATTGACTATATTTATAAAATTAAATATTTATTACGATAAATTAATAAATATATTTCTTAGATAAAGTATTCATATAACTATAAATACATAAATATATTTTTAGATAATAAAATAATTAGTATAAATATATATTTAATTTATAAATATGTTAACAACATTTAGATTTAAATTTATATTTATTTAATATATATATATATATATAATGATACAAATATGTTCATAATTATAATATTAGAGTAAATATAATTAAATATTCAATATATTAACTGTATTAATATTAATATCTTTTTCTTAACTATATATAATGATATAAAAATATTTATATTTATAAATAAATAATGATAAACCAATTTAAAAATATATTTTTTATAAATAAATTTACAAAAAAATTTATTTTAAATACATATACCAATATATTTATTTATAAATACATTAATAAATGTATATTTCATATATATCTAAAATTATATGTTTATAATTATAAATAAATAAATTCAATTTGTAATAATGTATTTCTATAAATATAATAAATAATAAAATATTTATAAATAATAAAGTTATAATACATATATTTAAAAATGAATATTTTTAATATATTTTTATTCAAATTTATATATATTGATTAGTAATATATAAAATTATATAAATATATAATGATATAAATATATTCTTAATTATATAAAATATTTATTAATATATTTACAAATATATTTATTTATAATTATAGTAAAAAATATTAATAAATGTTGAACAAACACTATTAAAATTCATCTATATGAGCACTGAAACATTATCCCTAATAGATATTGTAGTTATTAGTGTTTTTTAATGATGATAAAAGATATATGTATGAGTTTTAAAGCTTTTTTGATGATAGAGATGGACTTTAAAGGGATATATTACTTTAGTACTAATAAAACCCATCTTTATTAACACTTTTTTAGAAGCGCTTATAAAACACACCTCGATATTTTTAAAAGAACCCAAACTTAACTGATTTTCGTCATGCCGTTCAAGTACTCATGAATATCCATGGATTTTTCACTCCTCAACATTCTCTTAATGAATTAATCCTCTCAAATCATAAGGTATGTTATTATTTCACTCCTGTCTCATTTATCAATTTATTATATTGTCCTTGACCCACATAAATCACATCCTATGATTTCCAGAAGAATCACTCATGTTTAAGGTATCCAATTCATGTAATTCATTTTATTCTCCATCTATGGTAACATTCTCTTACCATAGTATATATCATTATTTTTTAATCCATTCTTTGGTTCGATTAATAAATTTTTAATTTCTTAATTTTCAGGGTGTTCATGTTCAACTTAAGAGTATTGAATCGTCATTTTTAGGGACATTCTAATTCATTTTGTGTTCTATGTAGAATATTGAACATTTCCCCCCATTTTAATAAATTACATTGGATTTATTAATATTTCATCTCATTATTATTTAAGAATTATATTTACTTATTGAGTAGTAGTTAATGCTACATTGAATCATGAAAGGTTATTTTTTTGTTTTTTAAAATGGGAATATATCATGTTTTACAATTAAATTTAATTTAAATTTGTTGTTCTATTTTTATATATATCTTATTAAATTAATGAATAATATACTTTAGTGATTTTGAATGTTATAAACAGTTTTATTCTTCTATGTGACTTGGTAAAATATTTTGATTTAATACTGACTTGTGATTTAATTTTAAAATTTGGTAACAAAATCCAAATGATATTCATTGTTGGGTTTTCCTCTCTAGTTATAAATAATATTTTATTTTACAATTAAATAGATTTACTATGATTCTTTATATAGTTTTAATTGAATGAATCATAATAATTTTTTAAGATTTATTTTAAAAGTTAAATTCAATTTAAAAATGGTGCTGAATAAAATAATATGTTAAATGATTGTTTTTTATAAATGTTTTAAATTTTAATTTTTTAATTTAACAATAGAGTTATTAATTATAACATTTTGAAAATTCATTCGAAAATATAATTTTGAAAATTTTTATTTTTTATTTGGTATAGATTACCATTTGGAAACATTTTTCAACTAAATCATATTTAATTATATCATTTGCACCCTTATTTAAACCCCATGAATTTTGATCATTGGTGAATTGTGTATTAGTGATGGTTTCATACTTCATTTCACAGTTTGGGAGTATAATTTATTACTAAATTTTAGGTAATTAGTTTAAATGGTTTTGTTATAGGTAATTATTAGAGATTTTATTTGTTCTCACTAATTTTATTAGTTTTATGGTATTATGTGTACTTTTATTTATATTATCTTAACTAGATAGGAACGTGAATCATTTCAAAGAAACATATTTGAAATGGTTTTATTTTATTTCAATTATTTTTTATTTTACGAATATACTAACTGCATATATAAATTTGGCGTATTTTTTTTTTAATTTTCCAGAAACACGAATTAGAATGAATACATAATTTCTTCATTTAATTTTTTATAATGTTTATATTTTTAAGGTTATTTAGTATTTTGTTTTTAAAAAATGTTAGTGGTATTTTAATTAAAGTATTTGTATATTATACGGATGACGGTTTTCCTAATGTATCTGTTTGAAAAAACAGGATTTCTAATCTGGAAATATATTCTGAAAAATCAAAGGAAATGGGATTTGGGTTAACTACAAAGTTTTATTTTTGTGTTTGAACTACATTAAAAATGTTGAATTTATAATAGTTGTATTAATTTTATTTAACGTATTTTAATTGAAATTTTTTTAGTATCAATCATTCCTTTTACTAAAATATTTGTAAGAATTTTATGAATGTATATTTATTTTATCATTTAAATGTCTAAATATTATGAATTCTGTGTATAACAATTTTGAAAAAAAATTACTTTTTGTGTAAAAAATTCATCAATTATTTATTGAATAAATCATATTAGGAAATATAATTCCTTAATTACCGAGCTAGAGGTAGCTATTTCTTGAGTTAAATTATTAATTATATTTTTAATTGAACTTAAATAAATTAATATTGAATAATGTATCATTTTGTTATATTAAAGTACATATTATTTATATATAAACATAAATTTTAATCTAGTTGCATATTTGAATATATAATAATGTGTTTAAAAAATAAATTTATGTTTGATGTTCTTGTCAGGGATGTTTTATTCAGAATAAAAAGGTTTTGTTTTTTATGTTGGATATTTCATTATTTCATTATTGTCAATGTTTTTATTGGAAATAATGGAGTTTTCTTATATTTGACTTCTTTTATTGGTTATCTATTTTCATTATTTGGAAATAATGATCGTATATAAATCAAATCCATTTAATTAATTTTGAATCATTTTTCCCATCAAACTAGATTGTTAGTTTTTTATTCACCCAAATGGTTTTAACGTCATGAGCGAATGAGATATTTTTAGTCATTGAGCTATCACATTGACTATCAACAAAATCTATCATGTAATGATATATTTTTTTTTAACTGTATCCCACAAATTAAAATTCATTTTCATTCACTAATAATTATATATCAATCAAATTAAATTTAATTCTTAGGTGGGCACCCCAAAATCCCTACCAACTTTCAAGTAATGTGGTGACTAAAAATGATAAGTTGACATAGTTTTTTAGTACACAACTAGTAATAAGCTCCATGTTCTACGTATCACTATGATTCCCATGATCCTCCCAATATATTTTACCTCAATAAATTTTTGGTTTACCCACTTCCACACCTTCAATTTCATTTTCACTCATTCATAATTATTTTCACACTTATTGCTTTGAGCTCCTAGCTTTGCACCCAAAAAAACATCCCACTTAATGTTTAAGGTGGTGACTATAAATGTGAAAGAAACCAATATTTCAATTAGTTTTTTATCATTTGTTTTTAGGTCAAGTAAATTATATTAGACATAGTATGGATTCCTATTGAGTTCACTGTATTTTTTAGGGAATTTGGAGCTTTTTCCATGCTCGAAACTCTCCCCTATCAAGAAAAGAAATAGGTCGCACGTTTAGTATAAATTGTGGGTCTTAATTTAAAAGGATTTCAAAAACATGAAGTGGATATAAAATTGGTTGAAGAATGATTTTTTGTTTGAGTATAGATTTCCACTTGAGGTGTACACTAGTACGGGGTACCTTATATTTTTTTGCAGAGTGTGCATCAGAGTTTGTGCATGGTTAGAAAAATCATACCCATCAAACCATACATGGTCCCACATTAAGTAGTGTATAGAACATGGTTGGAACAAAATTTGTCCAAAAATCAAGTCAAACTATGTATCCCTGATATTTTGGGTGAATTTTTAATTTTTCCCCATAAATGTAATTAAACATACACCCACACTCATATTTTTTCATCAATAGACAAGTGGTGTCTTCTTCATCATGTATGGGATTTCAAACTGACCAAATCCATGTTCTTAGATATATCATATATATGGATTCAAATTCAATCATCGTTTCTTTCATTGGATTCCTCTGGTTAAAATATTTAAACCTAAGTCCTACTTCTTCATTTGTGTTCCTCTTGAAAACATTGGTTTGATCCAATTTCACATTTCCTATTTTCAATTCATTTTTTTCTTCAGTTTTCATCCAATCATTGAAAAAAAATATTGTAAATAGAAAAAAAATTTATATAATATCATGTAAGGTGGTCAATCACTCATTCCTAAAGTATCTCAATTTTACACACTGCCTTCATTATACACACACTGATTTCATCATGAATTCATTATTAAATTCTTATTCCTTGATTATAATCATCATGCTCAGATTATAATGAATTTACATTATGTGGTAATCATGAAATTGGATGTTATGAACTCAACAACTTCCACCCCAAATAGGGATCTCCCTTATTTATGCCTTTAACTGTTTGTTATGGATGTATATTCCACTTCTTGGGTGTGCTAATACTTGACTCTTCTAAGGTAATTGTTCATAAATAATAAATGGAAGATTAATTAGTAAATGGATGTCAGAAGTATAGTTTTCACATTCCCCTTCTAATATACGTGACCAAATATATTAATTAATATATTTAAATATTAAATGTAATTTATAGTTATATATATATATCAATTGGACTAGTTGATTTTAACTAAATTGTTCTGGTTTCATGTTATTATCCCACTATCGTCTGATTATGAAATAAAAATCAATGAACCAGTTCAATTAATTTAAAATAAAATAATAATTATATTCTTTTACATTATGGAATTAACCCACAAAATGTTTTTAAATTGAACTAGTAATCGGGTTCATGTCCTATTTAGACATGTCGTCTAGTATGAATGTAATTGTAAAAAACATTCCAAACTATTAAATTGAATTATTATAAAATGAAACTAATTAAATAATGAATAATGTGTATGTTTCTAATTTCATATGGACCTTTTCATATTTATTGGAGTGTTCAGACATGACGGAAACTTTTATTCTATGGGTAATTACATGATCACTCAGAATATCCCATTATAATTTGAATAGTCATTTACCAAGGGAGATACTGACCATGAAAAATGTTCCTTGTAGACTAGAGGATTCCCAACATCATGTCGTAGGATCCCTTCACTCTTATGGATATTTGGATGCATTGTATTCACTCAATGGACCTATATTGATGGATTCAAACATGTGGCACTATTGATTAACCCTTTAAATAATTTTAAAAATTATTAAATACTTGGATATAGTTAGAAAATAATATATTAGAGTTAATTTGGTGATGTCCCTTGGATTACACTAAGACCACATTATCCATGATTATGGCATCCCACCTTTTAATTACATAACATTTAGATACATTTTACATACAGAGGATCTTTACAGTCTACTGTCTTTGAAATCAAGAACATAATACATGAAAAAACATAAAACATACTTCTATTATATTGGTAAGGATTCATCATTGGCTCATCCTATGTTAAATTACTACATCTCATAACCTAGAGACATACATCCAAGAAAGGGTGAGTATAAGGCCCAGTATGGAATACAAGAGAATCAATTTACTTATGAAATCAATATGAACTTGATAAAAACATGAAGACATTAACAATGGAAGTAGAGGAATTTCATAATGAAAAAAACATGAAAAATAACATGAATATGCTGCTAAAACATTTAATTTATACATTCATGGACATATCACCACGGTTCATCCCCAAAGTGTCATAAAAGTTACCAAGGTTATTCACCAATGTATTGTGAAACTTGTCATCTTTAGAGATTAAATTCCTTACCTAATTCATTAGAGAGCTATGAAGGTGCAAAATTAAAATTTATGTAATTTTATGTGAGACAAATATATCATAAAAAAATTTCATAAATAACCCAAAGAAAATAAAATAAATGTGTTTCATTTCAAAATAGTGACATTTTAAAAGTTCTTATAAACTTGGTCGTTACGTCATTTATATCCCATGGAAAGGGAGTGATGGTTATATGTATGTAAATTATAGAATAAAATATATAATTTTATTTATGGATTAATACCTTAGAAAATAAAAATATATTAGGGTATCCACAAAAATAAAAAGGATAATTTCTTTAGAAAAAGAGAGATATTTTCAGACGAAAATTCTGTAGCATAACAGCTACATAACAACATTTTAGAAAACAGTTAAAAGAAAAGATACAAGGGTTACCCACTCATAAATTATTCATAATAAATTTTTATTCAAGAATAACATGGGGAAAAGAACATGGTATGCATATTTTAAGGACATACTACATGAAAAATAATCTTGAGAGGAAAGAGAAGATGTGATTTCATTCACAAATATTTCGACAGCCTAACAGCGTCACTTGAAAATTAAAAAAATAAATTGATGAGAGTTGAAGGGGTATCCCTTAATTTGGAAATGAAATAGAGAGTATTAGATATATAGAAGAAAAAACCCCATATAATAAAATGGAAACTTGTAGACATAACATAAATAAAGTCATGACTTAAAAGAAGAGGGTGAAATGATCCCTTACCACCTTGAAGAGTAACATCGAAAGCATGAAGGTCGGGACATTGGTATAATTGAGGGAACCTTGGGAAGAATTATTGGGAGGAAAAATACCAGAACATCATTGAGGAGGATTTAGGAAAGAAATGTATGAGGGAATGGCTTGGTATTTATAGGAAAATTGAGGAAATAAATTATTAATTTCCAAGGGACACCTTATTGGTGGTATTTGCAAAACCATGTTCCCGACCATGGTATTTTTCCATGGTATTGTCCACATAAGACACATAATAACATATCTTATTATTCAAGTTTCTAATATATTATTTACATCAGGATTACATCAATAATGATTTCATTAAACACTTGAAACTCAAAACTGTATTTTTTCTGTTCACTGAAAAATCAACTATTTCAGAAAAATCCAAAATATTCACTCTATGCTAATATCGATTCTCTGAATTAAAAAATAAACTCCATATTATAAAAATAATTTTGTAAATATTTTTAATTTATTTTCTAAATAAAATCATTATTTATTCAAAAAATACAACATTAAAACTATAACTCATTATGTAACACCATAATAAAGTAATCAATGTCCCGTATAATTATCGTATAACCATATGAAAATAAAGTAACAATTTATGAATATATTTTATAAAAAAAATTTCCATTTAAAATTATTAATTTAATTATAAAATTTTAATTAAAATATTTATGACATACAAAAATACCAAACCATAAACTATGACCCTTTTTCACTTTTATGATATCTAACCTGTTTTTATACATTTATGGGTGAAGTTTCTATTTTTTGGTCGATTTACAATTCATTACAATTCATACGTGTATGTTACTATTCATACATTACTATTCACTAATAATTAAGTTGAACTTATTAGACTCTAAATTTTCTACTGAACACAACTGTAGAAGACCATTTTTGGAAAAGAAATTCATATTATTATATATTTAATGAATACAAAAATATTTTAAAATACCATTTTCACAAATTCATCAATAATGTAAATCCATTATTTATCCGGACATTTGAAATTCAACCACTTTACCATAACAAGAAATAACAATTTTATTTATATAAAAGGATTAAACAATGTAACTAAGGTCTCTTTACATAGACCCTTATAACACCAGTATAGGAACTATTTGTAAGTTGGGATATGATGATATAATATTGGGGTGGCTCAGAAAACATTGCACGAGTGGTGATTTCTATTAGTTTGAATTCCTTCTTTAGCTGATTCCGTTCAGACTTGACATATTGATGTTTAGCTTGGGCTTAGTCCAGAGAAAATCCCAGTGATAATACCTCCTTCTAAAGCTCTGATTGATGGGCTTCATCTGGCCCGAGTCTCCTAGATTATGCCATCAAATATTCGTTCATGATTAATGAACCAAAAATATTTGAATTTATATTCAATAATTATAACGTTAAGAATTTTGTTTTCAACGGTCATATTGACCAATGGACATATAATAGTCGAAACCCAAAATCTCATTTAATTATACTCACATCATTAATTATAGTATATAATTTTGTTGACTATAAAATAAAATAACACCAAATTTAGGAAATAAATATCATTAAAAAATTTGGGTCATTAAATACATCCCCCTTAATAAATTTCGTCCCCAAAATTTTACCTCGTACCCAATGAAGAGAAAAGGTGTGGGTACTTCTACCTCATAGACTCCTCTTATTCCAATTTGGCTTCAACAAATTTGTGGTTCCTCTAGAACACCTTAACAAGGAGAGAAGTCTTGTTGTGTAGAACCTTGTCTCAACGATATAAGATCTCCACTGGATGCACCTCATAAGAGAGGTCATGTTCCAATTGTACCACCTCTATATTTAGTTTATTTGAAGGGGCGGGTATGTTCTTCTTCAAGAGAGATACATGTAAGACATCATGAACTTCTTCTAGATTTGGAGGAATTACAATTCGATAGGCTACTACTCCTACACGATCAAAGATTTTATAGGCGCAAATGTACATATGGTTGAGATTCCCTTTCTCCCAAACCTCTTGAATCTATTCCGAGGAGAAATTAGAAAAAATACATTTTCTCCAACATCAAACTCCAAGTCCCTTCGATGGTTTTCGTTATAGCTCTTTTGCCGACTCTGAGCAGCCTTAATGTGATGATGGAGGGAATGGAATTTTTCTATAATCTCTTGCAAAAGATCAGGCCCAGGAAGCTCCCTCTCACCAGCTTCATCCCAACAAGTAAGAGTTCTACATGGATCCCCATATAGAGCTTCATAGTGTGCCATTTGAATGATCGAGTGGATGTTGTTGTTGTAAAAGAACTCAACTAAAGAGAGATGTTTATCCCATCCACATTTAAATTAAATTGAGCATGATATCAGCATATCCTTGAGTGTTTGAATGTTTCATTTCAGATTGCCCATCAGTTTGGGGGTGATAGGCCATACTGAAATTAAATTAAGTACTCAGATCATGTTAATGACATCTCCAAAATTTTGATGTGAACCTTATGTCATGATCAGATATGATTGAAAGTGGAAATCCCTGAAGCCTTACCACTACCTTCACGTAAATTCTAAAAAGTTGATCAAGAGGGAAATCATCCAAAATAGAGATAAAATGTGCAGTCTTGGTGATATGGTCCACAATAACCCATATCGCATTATTTTTATTGGAAGTTCTCGGGAGACGAGTGATGAAGCCCATAGTGATATTGTCCAACATCCATGCTGGTATGGGTAGTGGTTTCAATACCCCTTTTGGAAGTTGTCACTCTTCCTTCACTTGACGATATATCAGGAACCTTGAATTTTATTCAAAAATTTCCATTTTTATATTATCCCACCAATAATGATCACGAAGGTCCCTATACTTTTTTATGCTTCCAGGATGTATTGAGAATGTAGATCTGTGAGCTTCATCCATTAGCTCCTTTACATCCAAAGTAGATGGTAGGCATGGCCTTGTACAAAATTTCTGTACACCTTCTTGATCAACATTGAACTCAAGAAACTTACCATCCTTCACAGCCTCAAACTTCTTATGTATCAAAGGGTCTTCTTTCTGAGTTTTATTTATCTTCTCTAGAAATGATGGTGGGAAAACCATTTGGGTTAGGGTTGACGATGTCCCTTCCCTTATAATTCCGATGTCCTATTTTAGTAGGTCATTGATCAAAGGATCTATTTGAAACCTCAACATGGAAAGAACAACAGGGTCTTTCGTGCTTAATGCATCAACGACATTGTTTGCTCTTCCAGGATGATAATTAATTGAACAATAAAAGTCTTTAAGAAGTTACAACCATATATTTTTTCTCATGTTCAATTTCATTTGTGTGAAAATATACTACAAACATTGATGGTATTTGTACATATCACCTTTATCCCCATAAAGATAGTTCCTCCATACCTTCAGATAAAAAACAATTGTATCCATCTCTAGATCATGCGTATGATATTTTTTCTCATGAGCCTCCCACTATTGAGATGCATAATAAATGACCTTTTCATTTTGCATGAGGATGCAAAAAAGCACTTTCAGAGATGCCTCGCTAAAAATAACGAATAATTCTCTACATGAGGTTAGCGTTAACATGGGTGCAGTAACCAATCTCTTCTTCAACTCTTGGAATCCTTCATCACCCTCCATTTTCTAGATTCACATGGCCCCTTTTCACATTAACTTGGTTAAAGAATAATGATTCGTGAATTTTTTTTCAAAAACCTCCTTTAGTATCCCTCTAATCTTCGGAAACTACGATTCTCAGTTATTTTTGTAGGCTGGGGAAACTCTTCTACAACTTTTTTCTTTGCAGGGTCAACTATGATTCCTTAATTGGTAACAATGTGCCCCAAAAATAAGCTTTTTGTAACCCGAATTTACTTTTGTTAAACTATCCAAAAAACATCTCCTTCCATAGAGTTCTCAAAATATCACATATATGATCTTCATGATCCTCACAACTTTTGTAATATAACAGAATATTATCAATAAAAACTACCACAATGATATCAAGGTATTCCATAAAGACTCTATTTACCAGATCCATAAAAATAGTAGGTGCATTAGTTAGTCTGAAGGGAATAAAAACAAACTCATAATTCCCCTATATTGACCAGAAGGCTGTTTTTTAGAATATCTTCTTTATTCACCCTCAATTGATAATAACCAGATCGAAGATCAATCTTAGAGAAGAATTGAGCCTCATGAAGTTGGTCAAATAAGTAACCAATTATTTGAAGAGGGTATTTGTTCTTTACTGTGGTCCCATTCAGTTCTATATGATCCATTCATAACCACATCGATCCATCCTTATAATTCACAATGATAATAGGTGATCCCCAAAAAGACACACTTAGTTGTATAAACCCCTTCTCTAAAGGATCAGGGAGTTGTTTCTTTAATTCCTCGAGCTCCACATTTTCCATCCTATATGGGGTCTTTGGTATTGGATGAGATCCAGGTACGACATCAATAGAGAACTCTACATTTCATTCTAGGGGAGTTCCTGGAAACTCCTTGAGAAATAAGTCAACATATTCCCAAATGATGAGGACATTTTCTATCCCCAAACACTCATATTCTTCCTCTTATTCATCGATCAACTCTATAAAATAAGGATATAAGTGGTTCCTTTAGGAAAATATTAGGTTGATATATCTCTCAACTATAGGTTTTTTATTCAGGACTACTGAGATTTCCTTTCTTCTACACTTGATCATAGCATTATACTTCGAGAGCCAGTCCATCCCTAGTATAATGTCAGATTCCAGCAGTTGAATGACTACTGTATTTTCAATATTATTGTGATCACTAATGTATATAATAGAGTTTTTAAATACAGACGATGCTTGGATAATCCCACCAGGGGTCTTGACTGAAAACTCTACTTTTAGAAAATCAAGGGTTGATTGTAAATTCTTTGAAAACATGGATGAAATAATGGAATGTGTAGAACAAGTATCAAACAATGAACTTGCTTGCATTGAGATAACAACAAGAGTACCTTCTACCACATCAATCGCAGATTCAACTTCAGCTATCGTGTTAACAAAAGCAGGACCTTGCTCCCTTAGCCTTTTTTGAGGATGATGGTGGTTCCCCTCTCTTACCACCAAATTTGGACATAGAATATCATAGTGCCCATGTATTACACACATAAATCACTAGACATCCGGTAGGGACTGCACCATATTCCCCTTTTCGTTAGTGTTTGGAAGTTGAGGTTTCACCTCACTATGACAATTCTTCGTAATATAGACTTCTCTTCCACACTTGTACAATTTCCCACTCCTGAGAAGCTAGTTCCCAAAATGCTTCTTCCAACATTTGTTACACGTGGGACGCTGTAATTTATTTCCTTTTGTTTCCTAATCAATGGTCTTCCCTACGCATGGTTCCATAGATCTCTTCTTGTTGTTAGATTTATGAGACCACTGTGTCTCACCTAACTCCAACTCGACATTCATCACAATCCAAAATATCTCCTCATTGTTTTCATAGTATCATTTGGCTATATTCTTCTCCAGATGAGGTATTAGTCCACTTAAGAATCTATCAACATTACCATTTGGATCCCTAACAAAGCTATAGGCATAATGTGACAGCCTTATAAATTTCATCTCGTTGCTTCCCACAGATTCATTCTCCTTATTCTCCATCTTGAGAAACTCCTTCTTAATTTTTCATCTCATCGATCGAGGGGAAAATTTGAAGAATAATATCCCTAAATACTCTTCTAACTATATAGCTTCAACTTCCACTCTTGGCCTCTGGTTTTTAATCAGTTCGCACCACTGATTAGCTTCTCCCTCTAAGCAATAGACATCAAGGGTAACCTTCTCTTGGTCAGAACATCAGAGAACAGAAAAGATATTCTCGAAAGGGATATTCCACTATTCAGAAATCAATGGGTCAGTAGATCCATTGAAGTTTGGTGGTCATTAAATCATAAATAATTTAGTAGAATGTCTTTTTCTTCATGGTGAGATCGGTCCCTTAGATTGATTCAAGTTATTTCCCATAACATGAATCAGTTGGTTCATCATTCGCATAATAGTTTCCATTCCAGCTTCCATCAGAGGGACATTAGCTCATGGTCCATTTTGGTCACCATTTTCATGGTTCCTCCTATTTCCTGCCATTTTCTAAAATAATAAAATCATAGTGAGAAACTTATTTTATTTAATAATATTTTAACTACAAATGATTATATGTATAAATACTTATTTAAACAATTACATTTCACTATAAATTTTTCATAATGATTCATAAAAATCCTATGATTAACCAAACATATCCCCCAGGAGTTTCATAAACAAGAGTGCAGCAAGGCCTGTTGTTGTGTACCAGGATACCCTGGTTCAAGACTGAAACTCCTTGTCGGGTGATTTCACTCATAGTAACCTCTGTGCTAGAGTCGACACTTCCTTCTTGAATTCAGAGAGGGATGTATTTGGAGGATCAAATATCTAAAAATGATATGCTCAAATACAAAAGTGGTTGAATTGTAAACTTTTAAAATATTTGAAACCATTAAAATTAAGTCTATGAAGGTTAAACAAACATTCACATTACCTCTTAAAGAATCATTTCATATTTTCTTAAAAGAACGATTCTACCTTAAAGTGTATATAATCTGTAAAATAATCAGATTAATAAAATTACAATGTATAAGAATCTTATACTTCCTAACATTATCAATGTTAACATAACATATAATAATTAAAACAACTTTTAATTGTAAAAAAGTGACAATAAAATTCATTTAACACAAAGAGAAGGGTATCCAATAACCTTGAATAAAGGTCCATTGATTTATTATTTCATGAATGAATATCTTATGAAAACCAAGGTAAGCCCTCAATACAAATATTGGAATATATTTTTCTATCCCTACAAGCCATCAGTTTAGAATGAAAATCTAATCCTCTTTCTTCCAAACTAGGAATCCCAGGACTAGCACGATCAGAGTCTTCACAAAGAAAGTATGAACAAGCTGTTCACACCCGAACAAGTTTTTCACTATATCTGTATGGAGCACTGAGAGTTTGTAAGAGACTCTCTCTAGAAATCACTTCAAAACATTATTCTTTTGAAGTTAGTTTTCAAAATTGACGTTTTTTTCTTGTTCAAATGTGCTTTTATTTATAAAAAAACATCCCAACAGACGGATCCTCTCCAATGGTCATATATTTCCGTAAATTTCGAAGGGACTTGGACATGTGTCAAACATACAACAATTAGTTTATAACATATTATGTGAGATCATTTCAAGTAACAGAAATGATGTAAAGTTAAAGATAAATGTTAAGTATAAGAAAACATAGAATATGATATCATTAGAATGATACATTTAAACAACTATAACATTATCAAGAAAATGTAATAATAAGAAATCAAAAAAATTGATTCTTAAGAATAACATTATCAAGAAAACAGAATCATAATGAAAAGTAAATTGGATTGTAAAATAGGTATCTTATTTCTTCTAGAATTATAATTACAAAATCGGAGTCACTTATACACTGGATTTGGTATTATGAAGATCGAAATCATATATACACTGGATTCGGTATTGGAGACCAGCATTATATATAAACTAGAATCAGTATTGAAGATCGACATCATATATACACCAGAATCGGTATTGACGATCGACATCAAATATACACCGAAATCGGTATTGACGATCGAAATCATATATACCCCGGAATAGGAATGATAAAACTGAATCACATATACACTGTATTTGGAATCATAAAAACTAAATCACAAACAATCAAAATTAGGAATCATAAAAACTGAATCACATATCATAATGACAGATCTGTAAGTATAACAGAATGGAAAAATAGAATGAGATATCTTAAAGTCCAACAAAATTTTAAAACATAATGATATATATGTAAGCAGAAAAGAATGAAAATTCCATATCATAAAGAAATACATAATATAAAAAAAATATTCATAGCATAAGAAATGTTTTTTATTTTGAAAACATAAAACCATAAGGAATTGAGAAGTCCTAAGATATCATTATTGACTCAATAGTATTTTCTTGACAAACAACTTACTCAATACTCACAAAAATACCAGGAAGTTATAATATATTTTGAATTTTATATATGATTCTTCTTAATGTTTTTTAGCCTAATGTCTATAAATAACTAAACTATCCTTTGATACCAAGTATGGCATCCTGCCTTTTTTATTATATTACTTTTCATTACATTTTACATATAGAGGATCTTTATGGTCTACTGTCTTGGAAATCAGGAACATAATACATGAAAAAAACATAAATCATCCTTCTAATAAACCGGTAAGTCATCATCATTGGTTCATCATGTTTACAATTACTCCATCTCATAACTTGGAGACATACATCAAAGGAAAGGGTGAGCATAAGGTCCAGTAAGGAAAATAGGGGAATTAGTTTACATGGGAAATCATTATGAACTTTATAAAAACATAAAGACAATAACAATTGAAGTAGAGAAATATCATAATGAATAGAATTAGAAAAATCACATGAATATCTAGCTATAACATTTAAATTATACATTCATGGACATATCACAACGGTTCATCCCCATGGTGTTATAAAAATTACTAAGGTTATTCACCATGGTATTGTGAAACTTATAATCTCATGAGATTAAATAATTTACCCAATGCATTGAAGCTCTATCAGGGTGAAACCTTAAAATGTCTTTACATTCATGTGATCCACATATATCATAATAAAAAATTTCATAATTAACCCATAGATAATAAAATAAATGCATTTCATTGGAACATCATGACGTATTAAAAGGTCTTAAAAACATGATCATTACGTCATTTATAACGCATGGAAAGGGAGTAAGGGTAATATGTATCTCAATTCCAGAATAAAATAGATAATTTTATGTATTGATGAATTAACCTTGAAATTAAAATAAATTTGTTTATCCACATAAATAATAAAGATAATTTCTTAAGAAAAACATAGATATTTTGAGACGAACATTCTACAGCGTAAGAGCTGCATAACAACATTTTAGAAAACATTAAAAATAGATTGTAGAGGGGTAACACACTCATAAATAACATATAAAAAATTATAAATGTAGAATAAAATGGAGATAAGAACATGGTATGGATATTTTAATGACTTACCACATGAAAAGAAAACATGAGAGGAAAGAGAAGATGTGATTTCTTTTACAAAAAATTCGGCAGCCTAACGACGTCACTTAAAAATTAAGAAAATAAATTGATGAGATAGGAAAGGGTAGCCTTTAATTTGGACATAAATTGTAATGTATTGGGGATATATGATAACAAGCCCCCACATAATAAAATGGAAATGTGAAGACATAACTTAAGGAAAGTCACAACTTAAAAGAAGAGGGTTAAAGGTTCCCATACCTTGAAGAGTAACATCAAAAGCATGATGGTCGAGACCTTAGGAGTCATGAGGGAACCTTTGAAGGACTCCTTGGGATTTAAAAGAGCATAACTTAGTTTATGTGGATTTTGGAATAAAATGGATGAGGGAATGGCTTGGTATTAATTAGAAAAGTGAGGGAATAAATTATTAATTTCTAAGGGACACCTAATCGGTGGTATTTGCAAATCCATGGGATTACCTATGGTATTTTCCCATGGTATTGGTCACTTGGGACACCTCATAAAATATCTTAATATTCACAATTCAACCAGATTTTTTCATAATTATTACATCACCAAAGATATCATTAAACACCCGAAACTCAAAACTATATTTTTACAATTCACCGAAAAGTCAACAGTTTCAGAAAAATCCCAAAAATTCACTCTAACATAATATCAATTCTCTGAACTCAAAAATAAACTCCATTTTATGAAATTAATTTTTTAAATATTTTTAATTTAATTTTTATATAGAATAATTATTTATTCCCAAAATACAACTTTAATACTATAATTCATTTTGTAAAACCATACGAAATTAATCATGGTCCCATAAATTTATAATATAACCATAAGAAGATAAAGTAACAATTTATGATTATATTTTAGGAAAATAAATTTCCATTGTAAATTATTAAATAAATTATAAAAGTGTAAATAAAATATTTATGACATAAGAAATACCAAAACATAACCTATGATCATTTTTCAAATTTAAGATGACTAAAATGTCTTTATACATTCACGGGTGATGTTTATATTTTTTGGGTCGATTAACTATTCATTACTATTCATTACTATTCGTACGGTTATGTTACTATTCATACATAACTATTCACTAAAAATTAAGTCGATTTTACTAGACTTTGAATTCTCTATGTAACACAAATATAGAAGAGCATTTTTTTAAAATCCAGTCACATTATTAATTATTTGAAGAATACAAAAATATTTAAAAATACCCCTTTTCCCTAAATTAATCAAAAATATACATCCTATATTTATTCAGACATTTGAAATTCACATACATTACCATAATAAGAAATAAAAATTTTATCTATATAAAAGGATTACACAAATTAGCTAAGGGTTTGTTACATATACCCTTATAACACCGGCATAGAACCTAGGTGTAAGGCATGCAATGGTGATAGAATTTTGGGGCGACTAGAACAACATTGTAAGAGTGGTGACTTCCATCAGCTTGAACATCTCCCATAGGTGATTTTGTTCAAACTTCACATGTTGATGTTTGGCATGGGATTGGTCTAGAACAAAGCCCAGTGATGCTACCTCCTCACCATGCTCTGACATATGAGCTTCATATGGACCGAGTCTACTAGATGATGACATCTACTCTTATTTATATATTAATTAAACATGATCATTTGAATTTATAAACAATAATTCTAATGTTAATAATTTAGTTTCCAATGGTCATATTGACCAATGGCCATATAAAAGTCAATACCCAACAATCTCATTTAATTATACTCACTACATTAATTAAAGGATATTGTTTTGTTTTGTATAAAATATAATAACTCCCAAATTAATGAAATAATTATCATTAAATTATTCTGGTCATTACAAGGGTGCATGTTATTACTGGGTTGGATGGACCCCTAAGGTTATGGATTCTTTTCTTATTACAGTGTATCCTATTTATTATTATCATCATCATGGAAAAATTGGTTATTTCCGTTGATCCTCTATTATTGTTGTTGTTGATTATTATTATTATTATTATTATTATTATTATAGGATCCCTTTTTTGAACATTGGATCCTCTTACCAAACTTATTACAACTGGAGCATAATTTATTAAATGATTGCATTTTAAAAAAACATTTTGATGCGGATTCTTGTATTGGGGTATTGACATACATTTAATGTATTTACATTTATATATATATAATCACACATTAAATTTATTTGTATTAATAGATTGGATGGTATATATGTCATTGGAGGAGGCCTATAGAGATTTATCTCACACCCTATCTATGCCGCCATTGGTACTCTGGATGACTATATCTATGAAAGTTTCTAAAATGGTATGTGTCCCAATTTGAACACATAACACAATTTATTACAGATGATAGAGCATGATAGTAGATGATTGGGAATGAGCTCAATGGGATTTGATGGTTTTTGGATTCTTTTTCATTCTTCTAGATTAATTTAATCTATGCCTCAATGTGTACATATTTTCTGTCTTCTAGAGACATTTCATACATTATTAGTTTTTTATAATTAATTTCATTATTTTGGTTAATTTGTAGCTTGATGTTTATATGATTAATCCACTATGGAAGGTAATCAGCCATATTATTGCAATGTCTTCTCTTCTATGACATATATTTACATATGCTTCAGATATTTATATTTTATTAATTATCTTTTTTTCTCTACTATGGTTAAAATGGAATAATATACCCATGGAGACAACCTAGGACCTCGATTCTATTTTTCATCCTAGTTCGTATTGGGAAGCTTGCTTAATGCCATGTGGTCAATCAGGATTAGGTCATATATTAGTGGACCCCAGGTGTGGAACATCACAATGTCATATTAAATGCATTTTTCGTTCATACCATACTATTTTTAGAATATAATTATGAGATTAGGAGTTCTTTGAAAATTTTATATAAGCATCTATTAGGAGTATATAACCCACATTCAAGGAAAAATTCAAGTTTCTAGAACTATGAACTTTTATTATTTATTTTTTCTATTATAATTGATATGCATCATCCATTGGGTGACACACATGCTACATGATAGTTATTATTATTAATATGATTGAGGATTTAATTTTATTCATTATTCTAATTAAATGATGGTAAGAAAAGATCAATCATGCATCATTATTTAAACCAAGAATTCACATTCCATGAATATTCTATGCCATATAGGTGAATTACACTGCATTAATTGCTTGTGTTTACAATGTATTTTTTTGATAAATGGTTGTTATATTTAATATTCTATTTCTATGAAAATATGAAGGCAAGGGGTCGATTAATTAATTTATCATCATAAATAAGAATAGTGGTTTCTGGTATTTGTATATAGTATCATATTAAATACATGGTATCTACTCACGTCAGTTATGTACCACTAGTTTCATGATATTTTCTTTAGATTGGATTAAGTGATCAAAAGTTTCAATTCTGTAGCGGTATATTTACCTCATGCATGGGAAATGTTAAATTACCATATTGATCAATTTTGTATTCACAGTTACATTCTAAGGTTGAATTTATATGGGATTAAAAATGAATTAAATGGGTGATGATTTCATTTTCATGGTGTACAAGATATTATTAAATGGGATTGGAAGGACATTAAAACCAAACCATTAGGTATATATAAAACAAATTTCAAACAAGCATTTTAAATCCAGTATATATATTGAAATTGTTTCTATAAAATTAAGAGGCAATTTTAATTAGACAACTCACCGATTGGAACCACGATAAATTAAAATTGAACACTTACCAATACCATATCCTTTGAAGCATATAGTTGGGATAGTGTATTCGAAAGTGAGCCCTTGTACATAAATTATTCATCTAATAGTGATTCTATATTATTAAAATATTCATTGAAGTTCTGTGATTTGCATTTGTGGATAAATTCCATTGTGGAATCCACATGTCGTGTGCATAGAATGTGGTGAAGACCACTCTATAGAGATGGTGGGACTTGATTTTTTAGTTCTGACTCCCCGAGTACCACATGAGGAACTACCTATTATAACTGAACATGGAACTAATTATCTTCTAATGTAATATTTTCTACATCTGATATAGTTCATAGAGGGTGATTTATGAACTCTACATAATATGGATGATCTGAGTAATGTTTTTCTGAAACATCATCCTCTCATACAACATGAGGAGGATGTTGAGTCATTGTTAGAGGACACTATATATCATTATTAATCTAGAGGCACATACATAGATGTGGTTGACTATTTACATATGCATTATACATGATTCATAAAATCTATTTTGGGATGTGATTACCTAGGTAAGTCATCATCATGGAACGTTCTTGGATAATTTACAGACATCCTTCTATGATCACATAATTCCTTAAACACTGATATACGATTGATCTTGATTGTTTATGACCCCAGAGTATTGTGTTATGTATGCTATAAAATATTCAGAATGTTTAACTATGTATAATCATATTGCACAACCTATAGATAGTGATAAGATATCACAGTCTAGACTCTTCATCGATGGGCTCATGTAGTCCTTCTATACTAAGATGAATATCTTTCACCTACCTAAATTTTTCGAAATTGTAAATCCTCTTCTTATAACTAAGAGAATATTATGAAAGGGATATATTCATGGGTATAGAGGTTTAGTGCCAAGTTAAATAAGTAATTATTCTTGTATTAGGATGAGTATTATTTAGTTTTCTATTCAAGACAATGGAGTCCAGAGTTTCTGCAGTAGATGCTCCATTATATGCCACCAGTTTGGATTGTAGGATAATATAAAACCTCAATGTGATAGAGACCCAATGATGTGTCATGATTTTGGAAACATGTTCAATCATTAGATATTTTGTTGATCCATTCCATATGATTCCATAAGATGAATATATTCCCCATCATCACCTTCATAAGTCAGTTCAGTTGCACCTCATCATGAATGGAGTTGGTGTAGCACCAATAAGTTTGGTTAAGGATGAGGTCATGGTTATGAAATTTAAACATCCAGTTATCAGTATCATGAGTGTGTAGATTCTTAGAATAGTCTAGTTGCATAATAGTTTTGTGGATCATGTCAGTTTAATTCATTTCCTTCAATACCCAAGGAAGAGATTACTTAACCATCAATAATAAGATATACAGTTCAAGTAGACTATACTATTGTATGTTCCTTATTCAAAATAGTTTATTCACTTTCTGTTACCTATTTATTAATCGCGATATGTCGTGAGGTGAGAATTTATTATTAATTAGGTTTGATGTCTTTAGATAAATTATAGGGTGTATAGTCAAAGGGCATAAACCAATGAAATGATTACCCCTTATGGTAATAAGTTAACCCTTCTTATAAAACCTCCTCATCCTCAAGAGGACATGATTTTATTTCATTCTTGTAATAGACTGGTTGGTTCTATATCCAGACCATGTGGATTGATATAGATGAATTTTATCATTTACATTACCATAGGGTAGCGGTTATCTAAATCAGGGTGAGTTAAATGTCCATCCTAGTAGAGCTAGAACAGATCATCCTGAGATAGGGGGAGTGGCCATCCAAATATCTACTCATTTCCTAGAAGAAAATATATTACATATAAATAATTTTTCTCCCATAGTAGATAATTTTTGGTATGTCAATGTCAATGTTTTTTTTATTATACCTCATTATGGAGAGAGGTAGTGTTTCAATTGAGCTCATTCCTAGATCATCTCTAATGTCAATTACTCTATATTGGGTGGTATCTACTTGTCTCGAAGTGCTCAAGAGATAGTTGGATGATATTGAGTCTAGAGGGTTTATTTAATCCATAACTTCAAACAAGGATTCACAAATTCCTTTCTCCAAGAAGGTGGATGTACACCTAGATCTATGCATGAATTACCAATGGATGAATCAAATTATGGTTAAAAATAAAAATCCACTACATGGAATAGATGATCTCTTTTGTTATCATTGGTGGATATATGGTATTTTTTAATATCACCTTATGATCGGGCTAACATCTTTGTGATTCATACCTCATAAATATTTTTACAATTGTTATGGTATTTATGAATATATCATTATGTCTTTTAGTCTTACTGATGTTCCAACCATTTTTATGGCCTTGATAAATATTGTGTTCCAACTAAATATGGATTAATATTTGATGATATATTTGGAGGAAATATTTTTTTATTATCATACACATGGTGACCGTGATAAAAACATTGATATAATTTGGTATACGCTAAAAGAGCATCATCGTTCTACAAATCATTATATGTTCCACTAATTGATTGAAAAAATTAACTTCATGGGTTATATTATCTCAGAATCAATAGTATCTATTGACCCATAGAATATGAGTTTTATGGGTTCCTACATGAATACAAAAAAGGAGTTTTATATATTTACTTTCTTTGGGATAGACAAATTTTAGAGATTTTTATTATAAATATTTTCACAGATTTTTGCACCTCTTTTTGGTCTAACAAAGAATGTTTTTGGGTTCATG
This sequence comes from Viscum album, assembly GCA_963277665.1. Taxonomy (NCBI): domain Eukaryota; kingdom Viridiplantae; phylum Streptophyta; class Magnoliopsida; order Santalales; family Viscaceae; genus Viscum; species Viscum album. Next base: position 93,012,219 of record OY728164.1, read on the forward strand.
TGGGCAAAAGAATATGACAGAGCCTTTTAAGATCTATAATGGGGATTAACTTGCAAACTATTTGGATTACACCAGATACTAGTAAATGAAATAGATTGTGATGTGATCCATATGGAATCAGACTGGGTGGTTCACTAATATAGGAGGATCAATCTCTTACATATAGATCTCTGCAATTGATGCCTCATAAGAGAAATTACTTAATTCACAACCTCATTATAGCTATTATTTTCCATGACATAGGATACTAGAGAATCTATCTGATGGGTGAGTGCCTTATGGTGTATACAGACTACCAGAACGTCATGTATATCTTTACATGGTGTGTCCTGAATCTTAAACAACTATTATAAAAATAATACCTTTAGTCGTTTTTCATTAAGATTTCTTATACACCTTGAAAATGAAATGCAGTGTCAATTGCACTCAGTTGAAAAACAAACACAAGAAATAGATGTATGAGAATGTAGTCACCATCCCTAGATGGCCCCGAGACAGTGTTTGCAACTATATAAATTAGAATTATTATAAGGATTCAATCCCAAAGTACTAATTAGGTTAATAATATGGGAAAACCATATACATAAATGAGAATTATATTATAAATGGATTCAATATTTAAATTTTTTTATTATAAACAAATTAAAAAAATTACTATAATTCTAATCCATCTATTATATTCTGGTATATCATTAATAGTACACTTCGTGGATTCCAGAGAAAAAACATAATAATGGTGAGCTCAAATGCTTAGTAAGGGGAAATATAGTAGAATCTACAATAAATCTATGAAAATAGTCAATATGGATAGGTAAATATATGGGAATATATTCCATTTAAATAACTAGATAAGAAAAGATAAATATTGCACAATATAAAACTAAAACACATTCTATTAATCAATGAATTGAAATGAAATGTATCCAAAGATTTGACGACAAAAAATCTCATAGATGAATAGTAATTTAATCTACTATGAGGGGGATGATGTTTTAATGGATATCATGTATAAGACACATGTGTTCCTATTAAAATAATTAAATTTCACATGTTGGCTTAAAAGTAATGATAGAAACCAATTTTTTAAATAATTAATCTCTTGAGAACTTGTCGACGAATCATAGAGCTACATAATTTCTGGGATCCAGCAATCATTTCTAGTCCGAATCATTTATCATATTGAATAAAAAATATAATATTTCTTATAAAATAACCATATTCAATGTGGATTATGAATTTTTAAATAATTCCCTAATTAATAAAATAACTTTTAAATAAGTCATTGAATGTATAATGGTTTATAGTTTAGGAAACAGTAATCCCTATGATAAATGATATGGGTAATTAAGACAAATTCAATCCTCAATGATCAAATAGAGTTGAATATTTTATGAGGACTTCAATAATGAATCGATAAAGAGAATGTGAATATTTCCATTTTCTAAATAAATAACAAACAATCCAAAGGAACAAGAAGGATGGTATCAACAAAAAAATAAATCTGAATAAAATAAAGGCTTGTGTCATTTATGAAACTAATTATTACCTTTTTAAAATATTCATGAGGAAAATATTTTTTACAAAAAAGATGTTTTAAAATATTTTTCTTTAAAATTAAATTTTTTGAACATGAAAATTAGTCTTTAAAAAAATTAAGGTAGATTAATCCATATATTTCCAACAAAGATAAAACTAATATTCATTTTGTACAAAATATTATTTGAATAATACTTGTTGAGAAATAGACAAGAATATTATATAGAAAACATTAGTAAAATACATTAAAGGTAAAAATGGATTTACCACATAAATTAAATACATTTTTAAACCATTCTAATAAATGATTTTTTAGAAGAAAACTCGATCTATTAGTAAATAGAGAAATAATGTAAGTTTTTATAGAAAACAATTCTATAATATTTAGAGTACCAAATAATTAAATATTGGTACTTATACATGATAATAGTCATGAATAAAAATATAACAATGAATGTGTTTATCAAATAATGGTTATATAATTTCCTAGAATAGAAACACCATTGAAAGATCACTATTACCGAGGTTAATAATCTTTAAACATTCAAAAGTGTCCCTATACACATTGAAACATCATAATTCATAACCCCATGATGTAATAAAATTAAATGAAATTTATAATATCAATATAGTTATATGTTTCATGATATATCATGTAAACGGCATTACAAACACAATATAAATGAAATTAGGCTCATAATAGCAATTAATACTCATTAGTATTTATATTGTGATGAAAATCCCTTACATAAGAATAAAAAGACAAAAAAGTGATAATAATAATATTAAATTTCTAAATACCATGAGGATAAATTAATTCATGATATAATTTATCAAAATGGGTAGTAGGGAAACCATAAAAAATAAGTAAGCGGTGAATATGACATTTATCTCAGGGATGTGAAAAGTGAGATGGACATCCTTACCAATTTGCTAACCAATGAATTTGAAATAACATAGATTATAATCCTTAAATTAAAAATTTAAATACCATGAAGATAATAGATTTCATTATCTTATATGTCAATGTGGTAGTATGTAAAGCCTATATAAGATATTATGTTTAGATCAATAAATTTTTTTCTCAGGGAAAAAAAGATAGATATGAATTCCTTACCTTACATTTCCTTTTGGTTGAACATCCATTATCATCATGTATAATAAACATATGTTAATTTTATACTGGATTTATAAAAAATTTCTTATTTATAATATCATGTATTAATTTCATTTAATATATTATTTCCTATTTGTTAACAACCTTCCATTATTTTGATTATTTAATGTTTTAATTTCCATGTTTGTTGAATATGTTATCACTTGTTATGTGTTATTATTATTAAATATATCATGGTTTAATCATATATTGATTTTAATACATTAATAAAGTATCTTATGTATTCAGTACATATGTATTTGGAGTATTCTATAATATTTGTAGATTATATATGAAGTGCACCATTCATGTAAATGGTTGGTCGTACGTACACATGAACGCTACTTTAATTTATTTGTTGCATTAGAAAAATGAAAAATAAATGATAAATTTGTATATAATAATTCAATAGTCATATATATGTTATATATGTTACATAAATTTATAACTGCATCCTTTATATGTTCCACGTATGTTCGGAAAAACTCATATCACATTGAAGTTGTAGTGGTCTACACTTCCTCAAATGATGTTATTACATTTAATAAATATTGAATGCATAAAGGTATGATATAAAAAAACAATAGAGGATTAATTAAATTATAAATGACATACATATTATTTATAAATTTATTTTACATCATGTTGGCCACTATGAGAGGTGGTAATAGAATAATGAACAATCATTGTTCCATGAGGTTGTAGTTCACCATCCATCGATAAATATTAGTTTGTTACAAATTAGATTGTGGTTTCTATAATAAAATGTATAAATATAATAAATAAAAATCCTAGTATATTTAGGATATTCTTTTGTTATAGAATAATCAAATAATCATGTTTTTGGGTTAGAGAATGGAAATGAAACTATAGGGATTTTGAAAATTTTATACCTTTTAATCGGGTAACTTATTTCGGTTTCAACCAAATGAAATTTATGGAAGGTATTATGTACAAGTATAGGATTCAAGGAATATATTAGGATTTTGGTATACTATTTGGGTAGATTTTGGTTGATCATTAGAACTTTTAGAGGTGTTGTGAATGGGTATAGTTAGTGGCATTTTATAGGGAATGAAATTGACTCACGTGGTATTCTTGAAATGATGTTATGTGTGTGAATGTTGTTAACTAATAATGGTCATAATAAACCACTAAAACACATGAATCAAATTTTAATGGCTGAAATATTTCCAAAAAAATGGTTTTGGATAAGTTATTATGTCATTTGTTCCCTTGAACATAGGGTTTAGTCAATGTTTTACCCTAATTACAACATTAATCACTATAATTAATTTTATTCACTTTCAAAAATCATTTTGTGTAAAAAATTAACTCCATATTTTTATAAAATAAATATTATATTTAATACAATTTTTTATGTCATATTTTGAAAATTATATTCCCAGAAATGGGAAAATTTAAAATAATGTTGATCTCGTAGACAGACTAATTAATTGGTTTTAGAAAAACAAATGATCAAATTATTGAAATGTGTTTATATTGAATTTAAATGATAAATTTATTATAATAGACTAAATTTTATTAATATATTAATAATAGAAAAAATATGTATTTAATCAAAATTTATAATATAATTTAACATTAAATATTATTTAAATGAAAATGCAGTTTTTAACTAAAATAGATTATTTTTCATTATTCACTAAAATTGATGTTTCTCATAAAAATCCCAAAAAATCACCATAATATAATTTGTTCATTATGAATTAAAAATTAAATTTTATGTTATCAAATCCAACTTATAAATGTGTCAAAATTTATATATAAAATAGGTACTCCATTAAAAGATAGTAAAAATTATTTAATAAAAATATTGGTTTGAGGAGAAACATTAGGGTTGTTCTTATCTTATGTTTATAAAATATATTATTTGAATATAAAATAAAATTTAATGAATATGTAATGTATATGTTTAATTATTTTCACACACTGATTTTAATTAATTTAATGTGTTACATTAATACAACTATGGGAACATAAAAATATTTCTCTAAAAAAATATTTTTTTTATATTCAATATGTTATTCTATTCTATTCTAATTAATTTAAATCCTACGAATTAATAATATATTATCAAAAATAATATGGTTTCATATTTTTTTAATAATATCCACAATATCTATTTTATACCTTTTTATAATAATATTTTAATAATATATTATTATTTGGTGAAACTCGGCATTACATACAACAAAAGATATATAGGAATGACACTCTTTCATGAATATCAATCTATTAAGGATTGTCACTTTTTTTGCAATGAAATCTAACTTGGTGTGTCATATATTAAAATATATATAATATATTATAAATATTAAATATATTATAATGTATCAATATATTATATTACATTATGTGCCTGGGGTAACATGTTATATACATTATCATATACAAGGTCGTTTAGTTTTTTGGGGCCTCAAATTCTCCCCACCATAATTAAATTACATTATTAAAATTTAAACATTATCATGGATATATATTCTTTTATGTTTTCTTTATTCCCACATTATGATAAGGGATCGTAAATCATCATCTATATAAGTGATAATGCGATTTACAAAGGTCACATGGACTACCATGTAACAAGGTCTCTAAGATGGTGAATATTTGTGGAATATAGATATATATACATGGATGAAAAACAGAAATATTTATAAGGATTGAATGAGGTCATTAATAAAAAACATGTTAATGATCAATATAATGATAGGGGCCTCAGATCCATAATTAAATAATGATTTAAAGGGCCATCAGTTCAATAAAAATTTAGGTATTATGAATTTTTTAATTTCTATGTCATTTAAATATTGTTGTGTATTTATTTTACTGAACAAGAATACAATGAAATATTCATTCATGAAAGGTTTCAATCTCATATGAACAATCTTAAATTTTTTTTGGGCTTTTATCAAATTCAAATTCATTCCTTTACTAAGAGAAATTAATTAAAAGTAATGACTTTTGTTTCTTTTTATTCCTGAAGCATGAAAAGAATATTTTAATTGATAACAAGGCCTATAAAAGAGTGACAAGCCAAACTATTTTATTTTAAATGTCTAAAAAATAAATATGGTTCATAAATTAATTTCTAATCCTAAAAATTGTTACTACATAATCATCATTCATACTTATTCATTAAATCTTTTAACTAAAAAAATTAAATTAACTATCACACTACATAGGTCATTGGTTGGTTCAAAAATCCTATCATTATTCAGCCGTGGGATAATGACCCGTGGCCTTTCTGAATTTGATTAGTTTTCCCTGAGATTATATCTTCTCATTTTTCTAAAACCATATTAATATAATTTCCAAAAATCTATATGAATAAAATAATTTAAATTTGGATATTCACTAAATATAATTTTAATGAAAGTTTTCAATAAAACCTCAATAAATAAAAAGTCCATCCACATAATTCCACATAAATCCTTCCATGGTCGAGATTTTATCTTCTATGAGAGGGAATTGAAATGGGTAATTTCTAGGTTTCCCTCGTTTTTGACAATGAACAATAAATGATTTATTAATATGTTTTTTATTTTATAATAATTATTTATATTTTTTAATGAATTTATTATATTACAAAAAATTGAGAAATCTTAGGAACCTTAATTTTGATTCATTAATCCATATATAATTTTTGTGGATTAAATAATGCTAGAGCCACTAAAAATTAATAATAAAGAACATGATCTAAATGAAGAATTTTATAATAAAATAACATATGAGAGACTCTTTTTAATGTCTAAAATAAATTGGTAAAACTCGACAATCTAATGATATAAAATATTTTTTTATTTTTTCCTTTATTTATTTGTTTTGGATTTTTAAAAGGCCATGTATACTAATCAAAATTAATGTGAATACACTAAAAATATTTTTTTGAATTCAATGCATGTATATCCATCAAATCAACCAAACATTATGTGTATTGTTAGCTGGTAATGTATATATATATATATATTTTATAGAAAAAATTCATATTATATTTTTCAATATGTGATCAAATAAGATTTATTATGTGATAAAAAGATCACTAAATATATTATAAATCATCTTATGCTGTTTGTGGAATAATTTAACAGAAATGTTTATTACATAAAAAAGAAAAATAATAGGGTATATATATTCATATTTAACTATAAAAACATATTTCAAAACAATTTTTATATTTTGTTTCATTTTTATGCGATGTCAGAAGTAAGACAGCTAGAATTATTCTGATTATTAATTTTGGGATTTTTTAAAACATATCATAATTCATCAATAGATTATAATTCCTGTACCCATAAATTTTAATGATATTTAAAATTTCATAAAATAATTATACTAACAAGATTTTTGAAAATCTACAAACTCAACAAAGGTATTATTTTTATATAGAGATTATTGGGTAGTGTTTTGGTTGTAGGAATTTTTTCAACATAAAATTTTGGTGATTAGTTATAATGATTGCAATAAAGTATGGTATATGAAATAGAAAATATATTTGGGCTATAAAAAATTATCCTCATAAGGCTTATATATAATTTTTGTATCATCTTATCAAGGTGTATTATATTGGAGGAAATAATTTTTTTACAAATGAATTGGAAGTATACATGGATTAAAAATGTATATTGAAATCATAAAAGGTGACCTTGTACAATTTATTTAGTTTTTTTTATTATTTTTTCATTTACAATTTTAGTTTTATTCCAAATAATTGTTATGTGTTACTTATTTTTTTAATATTTATACATCATTTCAAAACACAAGTCACATTCTCAGAAAAAAATCAGCGCAGGCTGTTTTAAAATTTTTATAAAATGTTACATAATTGATTTTTATGAGAATAAATTTATTTCATATCAATATGACATGTGATGTGGTTGGTTTGTACCATATCACATGTTTTCAATATAAATGTGTCATAACAGATTAAAATTTTCATAACATAGCACTACTGGAAAACTAACCTTTACCAACGGTTTGGAACCGTTGGTATAGGCCTCCAAACCGTTGGTATAGCCTATACCAACGGTTTGGAGAACCGTAGCCAAGTAAGTCGTTGGGATAGGTCTATACCAACGGTTCTCCGAAAACCGTTGGTATAGGTAATATGAAATCTATACCAATGGTAATGGAACCGTTGGTATATAAATTCCAAAAATAAAATCACCGCTGGGATTTGATCCCAGGACCCCTCGTTTATAATCGAACGACTTAACCACTAGGCTAACATCACTTTGTAAACATAATTTCATAAATATATATATGTATTATCATAATTATTTAAATTTTTTATTTATATAATGTTCTCCGTTAGTAGATCTGGAAAAAAATCAATGAACATATCCCAATGGTTGTCAAAACCGTTGGGATAGACCTATCCCAACGGTTTTCAGAACCGTTGGGATAGGTTCTGGGTGGGTGTATTTTTAGTAGGGTGTATGCTGGATTTTTTCCCTCTTTTTCCCAACGGTTCTTGAGAACCGTTGGGAAAGAGTAACCTTTCCCAACGGTTCATCAAAACCGTTGGGAAAGGGCCTAAAAACACACCCTTTACCAACGGTTTTGGTGAACCGTTGCGAAAGGGTACTCTTTCCCAACGGTTTTGATGAACCGTTGGGAAAAAGAGGGAAAAAATCCACCCCTTTCCCAATGGTTTTGGTGAACCGTTGGGAAAGGTCACTCTTTCCCAACGGTTCACCAAAACCGTTGGGAAAGGGTGTGTTTTTAGGACCTTTCCCAACGGTTTTGATGAACCGTTGGGAAAGAGTAGCTATACCAACGGTTTTTACAAACCGTTGGTATAGAAGTGTTGGGAAAGATCATGTTTCCAGTAGTGTAGACAAAACTATTAAAACAAGATCGGATTGTTCTCGAACATTTTGAAACAATCCAAAACTCATTGTTCATATATAGGATGTGAACTCGATTCAATTTGACATAGGATGTGGTCAGTTTGATGTAAAGTGATTATCTTTAATAGAAATGGGCTTTTTTGTATAGAAATATCAAATATCCAAAATTGAGAAAAATATATTGAATTATTTTAATAACATAATAAAATGATCCATAATTAATTATCCATTTATTGGAATTAACTTCACATCCATCATATACACAATGTGGTTGATATGACCGAAAGTGGATTCTTCTAATAGAAGGTTCAGTTAAAGTTTAAATCACGTGTCAAATATCAAAAACCATGACTCTGAGACCATATTATTATCATACATTATAGAAACTATCCATAATAGATTTATCAAGAGTACGAGTTAATTAGAAATAAATTTGACAAATGACGAGGTTGATAAAAACCGAAGTTACTTTTTTCAATAAAAAAGTGACACTAAAATTTAAATCACAAATAAAATATCCAAAATGAGAATAAAATCACATTTTTTCTTTTATTTGGAAATTTAAACATAATTAATTTTCTACATGTATACATTGACCACACATAAATCTAACATATAATGTCGATGATATGATTTTAAGATCATGTTTTCAAAAAAATTACTATTTTATTTTAAAACATATTCCATATAGACAAACCAGATAAAATTTGACCATATTATATTTAGAAATTTGGAATATGAACCATAATTCATTTTTCACATATAGGAATTGACTACTAATCAATGTAACACATAATGTGATCGATATATACCAAATTATGTGTTTTGAATACAAAAGTTCCATTTTCATTTAATTCACTCATCAAATAACCAAAACCATGAAAATGAGCATAGATTTTATATAAAAAATAATAAAATATACATAATTCATTTTATACATGTAAAAAATTAACTCTAGGTCTATATAACACTTGATGTGGTTTATATGACCAAAATTGTTTGTTTTCAGTTGAATGGTGTCATTTTAGTTTACAATTTTTGCCAAATAGCTAAAACTGTGAAAATAAGCATGTATTGTTGTAAAACACTACGAAAAAAATACATAATTCATTTTTCACATGTAGAAATTTGAGTCACATCAATCTGATGAATGAAATAGTCAATATGAACTAAAGTGCATGTTTTTAGTAAAAAATGTGCCATTTTAGTTTGAAACAAAAATAAAATATCCAAAAACAATAAAACTAGATCATATTTATTCAAAATTTAATAAAAGAATCCACAATTAATTTTCCTTCTATTTTAATTTATTGTAAATTAATCTTAAATATGATATTGTCGAAATGAACTGAAGTACATGTTTTCTATACAAAAGTGTAAATTTAGATTAAATCAAACATCAAATATTCAAAACTATAAAAATAAGACCAATTTCATTTCAATGTTTTGGATAAAAATACAAATTTCATTTTACAGTAGTCTTAATTTACCACAAATAAATATAACACATGATGTAGGAGATATGAATGAAATATTTTGTTTTCTATTCAAATGTTTTATTTTAGTATAATATACATATCAAATATCCAATGATTTTGTATTAAAAGACTATGTTTTCAAATTTTAGCACAATTACCCATAATATATTCATGATGTTTGGATATGACATCACTATTAATTCAAAATATTCTTTATGACACTTGTCATTCCTTTATGTTTTGTAAATCACAAACACATTTCCTTAATAATAATATCTATCTTGTATGTAAATTTAGATTCAAATCCTATTCTAATTGTAATCATGTTTCATAACTATTTTAATTAAGTATAACATTATTTTTATAACGTTCAATGTCTACTAGAACAAATTGTATCCTTATTGAAGCTCATAATCCCTAACTTTCTCAATTCCCTTTATCCTAAAATTTCAAAGTTGATTCATCATGTTTCTCAAATCTGAATCACACAAAAAATCCATACAAATTCTCTTCCACTATTATGAATTTTCCATAATTGTGATTCAGATTCTATGATCCTAGATTTTGAATCATCCAAAATTTCAAATCTGATTCTCTGTTCCTTAAATTCTAGTAAATCAACAAGGAAAATACAATTTCATGTACCAAATTCTAAATCTCACATATTTATGAATCTGATTCCCAATTTCTAAATTAAGATTAATAATAATTTATTATATTTGATTCTCATATTTTCTTATCTGATTCTATTTTGTTTAAAAATTTCATATTATAACATTATTAATGTTACTATATTTCGTTAATGTAATGTTCTACATAATCGAATTCATACACACAAAATGTTACCAATGATATTTTTACTAAATGAGGATGTCTAATAAGTTATTATATGACCATTATATGTTCCTTTTGTACAAGCCCTTTTAAAATTTCTGGAAAAATATGATAATTGGAGGAAAATTTTACCTTTGGGTATCTCCCCTATATATACAAGTTGACTTGGAGAATCTCAACACATTCACACTTTTGGATTTTGGAGACATGCAAGAGGTCTGGAAAAATTTTCATTATGTGAAATCCTTCAAGGGATTATGTTGTAAATAGCATGTTCAACATAATTTAGATCTTAAAAACGATTTTATTTTCTTTGGATGACACCAATCATTGGTGACTATGATTGAAGAAATCCTAGATGAAGGATGATATAAGTGCCAATTACCTGCTTAATCGAGGGCTTGAATCTGAAGGAAGAAAGAGGTTCCAATCACCTTCAAGATCAAGGTCTTGTGGTGATATCAAGATAGAAACGGATCGTGTATAATGGGAATACTCTGGTGTGGTTATTAACGAAATTGTTGAATGTATAAATTAAGGGACCATTATCCAATGTTGTTGGATACCCTACTATTTGGCTTAATGTATTATTACTCTTTTATATGTACGTTAATTTTCCACTACAACATTTAAAAAATAGAAATTACTTCTTATAATTTCAAATTTGTAATAACAATGAAATAATATTCTATAGAAATTCATGTAAAATATCGAATAAGTATACATATGTTCTCATTTCAATATGAATCATTATTAAACAGAAGGTGGATTTTATTAATATTATAAAAGATAGTTTAGTGAATCTGTTTTTTTAAAAATTTAATCAAATATTCTTAAATATAAAAATGAATGTTTTTAACATATAATTAACGCATATATTGTATCTATACATCTAAAAACATATTTTGATCCTTTAATTGGAATCAAAGCATGTCTCTGTGATATTGATATTTACACTTATTATCAAAGGCATATTTTCACTGCTGAGTTTACATACTCTTTCTTTACTTTTGCATATTGTTTATAATTTATTTTATAAAAATTTACTTTATTAATATTTCCTACACTATCTTTTGTATTAGAAAATCATTTTTTGTTTTATTCTATGATTTTGGGAATGAATGTCGGTTACTCTGATAATATCAAACCTAAAAGACCACCTATCATTGATAGAAATTATTATGAATATTATCGAGATATAAAGAATGCTTTTTCTCGTACTAATGATTACAAAATACCAAACAAGGGAGTCATAAATTATACCAATCAAAAAAAGTAATAATTTCAGATTAACTATAAAATAAAAAATACTATGCTTTATTCTCAGACAATGAATATATATAGATAGATATCTTCTTTTAAATAAACTACCATCATTTGGAAAAAACTGTATTTTACACATTATAGAACTTCTAATTTTATTGAATCTAGAAGATCTGTGCTTACAGAATATTATCACGGTTTTTTTATTCCATATGGATTGCCAATAGTTAAAATTTAACAATGATTTATGTCTATTGCAAACAGTCTATAGTCATTGGGAAAAAAATAACTGGATGATGAGATTCTTGTTGATAGCCCACCCAAATTTCCAGAAGGCCTTCTTTTTTATTTTATAATGGATAATCCACCATTTAATGGTTGAAGGGGAACCCGTACTTGACCTGTAGGCCCAAGGAACAATGCCCAAATGACCCGCAATACATGACACGAAGGCCCAGAGGCAAACCATGGCCATAACATAACCCGTAGGACCAACCCACTAGAACTGCCCTCCCCAGCTTCTTGCATAATTGGTCACCTAGCTCCCCACCTTGCATTGTTGATCGGCTAGTACTGCTCTATATAATGTTTCATGGTGCATGGTCATGATGGCGGCTACCATATCCTCTCATTCTTCTAATTTTCTTAGCTCTGCTTCTGGTGGTTTCTACTCTTATTGCTTTGATCCTCTTCTAGGGCTTGTTTTTTGTTAACTGGGTTAATCCATGGTCTCTATGGCCCGAATTCCATGTGTCCCAAAGGACCATGATGACCCGAAGACCCTTGAGACCCGCAGGCCCAAACTGGTGTCCCGAAGGCCCAAATTAGGTTAATTGTTCCGGCTACTACAGTACCGAACAGAAAGTGCTACATCGACTACTAAAATATTGTTATAGTAACCCGAAAAATCACCTCCACATGGTTTTGAAACTGATTCTATTGGATGCTGAGTAGGAGCCCTTACCACATGGGTATAGGCTCATTGGAATATTCTTCTAGATAATATTATAGACACCATGCCTACTATATGGGAATCAAAGAGACCTCCTATTGATGATTCATGGAAAGTTACAACAGTTACCCTTGATGAGTTATTTGGAACTCTCTAACAACATAAGAACCAATTAAAGAAAGATTATGAGAATATAATGATGAAAATGGGAGTTTTTATTTTACTACTATGTCACATGAGATGAAGGAAAAAACTCTTAAAAAAGTTTTTATGTCAAAAATTTCTGTGAAAATTGTAATTTAGTTAGATTCAAATGAAACATATAATGATGAAAATGAGTTATATAATCTTTCTCGAGTGATAAGAGATATTGTTGGAAAGATGTATTTTCAATACAGATATAATAAAAATTATAAGAAAGATAAGAAAGAAATAAAGTCACATGCTATGTGTGTTAAACAGTAGGATGCATTATTCTTAATTGTCTAATACTGAAATGAAAATACATGAAATATAGGCATTCTGAATAAAATTAGAGAAGAAATTATAAGTCTAAAGGAAAAAATGTCTTCAAACAAAACGATTATAGGAGTGAAAGTGGTGGAGAATCAAATGAGGGATCTTAATAAAATGAATCTTCTAGATAAAATAATATTGGATTTATTGCCAGAATACCTTCTGAAAATCGATGTTTCATGGTTAAGGTAAACACTAATAAATCATTAACCAACATGTTATTAATGATAAATACCATGATGAAAATGTATATATTTCATCAGATGAAGAATCATTGGTATCAGAAGATAACTAACCATATTTTAAATAATTATCTATGTTTTCCATATTTCTTGAAAATAGAAATAATATGATAAAAAAGAAGCATTATAAGGGAAATGATAGAATCGATTTCTTAACAAAAAAAGCATCATATCCTTGTAAATATATCGATGCACACTCTATAGAAATATTTTCAAAATCAATAAACTTTTTTAATGTAAATTCTATTAAGTATAAACTTTCTAAGGGTATTTTAAATGTTATTTCTAACAAAAATGTTTTAGTCACTAACTCAATTATAATACCAATGAAAATGATTATAATATTATAGCCATTAGACTGAAATCTGATATATTTTCATTAAAGAAAGAGTTATCAAATATTCTATCTAGTAAAGATAATTTTGATAAGATGTATTCACAAATACATCATCTTAGGAAGATTTCTGGATTTGGTTATTCTCACTCAAAACATGTATTCAGTCATAACTATTTTGTTCTTAAAAGAGACCCATTATGTAGTAAGTGTCAAAGCAGTAGACATTGAGCGAATATTTTTTATTTTAAAAAAATCTAACTCAAACATTTTCAGGAAGCTCATTTTTTTATGATAATTATGATTTATAATATTTAAATTTCATTCATTTTCTAATACATGAATGTATGAATTCCAAAATCCTAACAATTTATTTTGGAAAAAAGGAAGTAGTAACAGAAATAAATGGTACATGGATTTTGGATATTCCTAGAATTAGATAGGTAATAAAAACATATTTGAAAAGATTATAAAAATTAATGGTGGAAGATTAACTTTTTGAGACAATGGTCAAGGATGGATTATGGGTATAAGTAACATCATTCTTCTTAGAAAAGCCTTAATTTGAAAAAAAAACTTATTTTTATTGGTCATAAGAGCAACCTTATAAGAATATGATAGTTATGTTTTTAAGGATACCTAGTGAATTTTATGAGAGATACATTTTTAGAACAAAATTTAAAGGATGAGTTCATTCATTCTTCCCATTATCCTGAGAATTTTTATACAAAAAAATAGAATTCCTTAAGATCCATGACATACCATGCCATAATGAAATGGAAGAATAATCATGGTTACAACATAGAAAATTATGACACTATAAACATTGGAACTTTTGTAAATTGTCTATGAAGGTACAGGTTATGGATCTACCAGATCATATATTTGATTCTTCCAAAATCATTTACCCTTATTAGTATAGAATGCATCATATGTTAATCATTAAATCTATAAGTGAAGTCTCAAATTCTAATTTATTATAGCTAGTGCATATGGGATTATTCTATCCTACAAAAACTGGAAGTACTAGAGGAAAAACTATTTATTTTTTAAGATGATTATTACACCATATATACATAGGTCTATTTTTTATAAAAGAAATATGAATCCATTTATTATTTCAAATATTTTTTTTCCAAAGTTTAAAATTAGAAAAATTATATTGAATGTTTTTCATATTTTTCATCATAGATAATATGGAAATTAATATTTTGAGACATTCAATTGTATGAATGGAATCGACCATTACTTATAATCCCCAAGAACTCCTCAAATAGATGGTGTTTTCAAAAGTGGAAATGACATTCTTCAAGAGATACCAAGAACCATGTTGAGTGAATACTTAGTTGCTAAACATTTTTTTGGGTTGAAGCTATTATTAATTCTTTTTATACAGTAAATCAAGTTTTAATCCGACCATTTTATTGAAAGAACACCTTATGAGTTATGGAAAGGATGAATACAGAGAGTTTCATAATTTAGAGTATTTGGATGAAATGTATTTATTTTGAATACAAAATATAATTTACATATTTTTTCACCCAAATCTAATGACGATATTATTGTATTCTATTATACTACCTATAGGGTTTATAGTATTTTATACAAAAATTCTTGTACTATTGAAGAAATAATACCAGTTAATTTGATAAAACTAATACTTTTGTTTCTAAATGACCTTAACCTACACCATTAGATGTGTTTCAGAAACTAATTATCATCTTTTTATAGAATACTCATCTAATTTTTAGAATAAATGGAAAATTTTATGATGTATTCACTCTATAATAAATTATACCCTATACTGATGAATAGGTTTTACAAAACCCCAGTCATTTGTTTATAATGAATCAACCCAACGATTGTATCAATTATGATTCTAATACACTCCTACGTATAATATGTTATTTAATAATTGAAGTAGATACTATACAATTTTGTTCCAAATTATTATCTTAATGTAATGATTAATCTTATGGTGATAAAGACTGGTTAACGGAAATGAAAGAAAAACTAAATGAATATATAAGAAACAAAGTATTAACATTGGTTTAAATACTGAATAAAACTTCACGAATTAGAGTGAAATGGGTCTTCAGACTCAAATGTGATGAAAATGGAAACATTGTAATAAATAAAGAAATATTAGTTGCTAAAGGGTATAATAAACAAGAAGGAATATAATATGTTGAATCGTATGCTCTAATTTCTAGTCTTTAATCTCTTTGAATTTTCTTATCCTTTACTGCATTATTTTAATTCACAAATTATAAAATGGATGTGAAGTGTTATTTCCATAACATATATGTTCAAAGGGATGTTTTTGTTGAACATCCTCATGATTTTGAAGACACATAACATCCTCAGTTTTTTAAACCAACCATATAATTATATATTATTAAACAAGAAAGTAGATTCTGGAATAACGGATTCACATTATTTTTGTTACCAATCAATTATATTAAGTGAATTATTTATCCAAAACTTTTATAAAAAAATTAAACATAAATGTTTTGGTTTTTTAAATTTATATTGATGAAAATATATTCGGATCAACTCATCAATCCTTTACTAATTAATTTTTTAATCATATAAAATATAATTTTGAAATTAGTTTGATGGGTGAGATATCTTTTTTCCATTATTTTCAAATTGATTAAAAATTAGAAGGAAGCTATATGTCGCAACATATGTATATTAATGATCATCTTAAAAATTATGGATATGTGAACAATAAACGTATAATTACTCCAATTGGATCCTTGAATACTCTTAATATTGATGATATTGGGAATCATGAAGATAAAAAAAATCATTTAGAGTGACGATAGAAATTTTAAAATAAATAATATATATTTATCTAGACATTATGTATTTAATATGATTTTGTGGAATATATCAATATAATCCAAAAGAATATCAATTAAATGAAGTAAGAGGAATTTTTCACTATTTAAAAGGAAATATGGACTTGAAAGTTTTCTATTATTTTGGTAGTGATATGGTTTTAAATAGTTTTTCATACGCTAACATTGTTAGTTGTAGAATGGATATTATTAGTATATCCACAACTATTCATTTATTAGGATATTCATTAGTTTCTAAGTCATGTAAGAAACAACACTTTGTATCACTTTCAACAACTGAAGCTGAATATGTAGCAATTAGATGTTATTCTACTCACGTGTTGTGGATGACACACACACACTGATTATGGAATTAGTTTTACTAAAACTCTATTACAATTTCATAACACCAGTTCAATAGCCTTAATAATAATCCCTACACATAACTCCAATGTAATCACATAGATATTAGGCATCACGTCCTTATGTATCACACTCTTAAGGAAGATATTATTTTACAATTCATCAAAATGTAAGTAGAAATTTTTGATATTTTTAAAAAATCATTAACTTCTGATAGATTTTTATAAATTAAAACAATGATAATAATCATAAATGTAAGGTAATAATTCATATAAATATTTTTTTTTAAATTATCTCATAACATTAAGATACATTTTTTCATAGTGGGGGGGGGGGTACACATGATTTAACTAATTTTTTTGTTCAGAACCAAAAAAATTATTTTTTCGGAACCTACATATGTTTTTGGAACCTCTAAATAGTTTTCAGAACCTAGTAAAAAATTTCAGATTGTAATATTTCTAAGAAGAATATATCAAACACTAACAAACCCCTTGAGATATTAGACATGTAATTTATCTATCCTATTACTTCACACCTATAATTTTTATTGTTAGTATTTCATTCTTGTTTTATGAAAAACATCAACGGATTCATCTTTCCATAAAAATGTTTTATTTCTCTAAAACCTAAAAATATAGGAACCAATAAAACCTTCTATAGTTTAATATCAACCATCAAATCAGATCATTGTGTTATCTACCATTGGATTATTTCGTGTAATAAGAACAAGCATCTTGATGCCTTTATAACAAAACGACCCCTTTGTGCACCATATCCAATTCCAGATATTTTTTCCTGAGTTGTTGTATCCCTTAAAATTAATTATTCATATTTATATATCTCCTTCTTATTTTCCAGATTTCCTCGTCGATATCTACTTAAACATCAATTCATACCAAATAAATCATGGATTTGTTCATCATTAGTGAAAGGTTACTTGATTAGAATTTCCACCTTGAGTATGACTCATTAATAAGAATGATAATAATGTTTCATGGTTGGTAAAACATTTTCATTTAAAAGAATAATGGAGTCCAAAAACCAGTGTATATACATTTGTTATTTGAATTATATGAATCATTTTAATTATTAAATGAATGTGGAATGGATAAGTTTGAGTATATGAGTTATGGGAAACCATATTCAATTTATAATGATAAATCCGCAGATATCCTTTGGATACTGTTTGATGGTGTGGTTTTTTATCCGTCTTATATGTTTCTAGATTCAGAAGTATATTTTCACAGAGTTAATTTTATTGACTTCTTAGGACATTAGGGAGTAAAGAAGCCCAATATTTATAACCTTTAAGCTAACTCTTGAATCATCACATTATGTATGAAAGGTCTATTTATAATCTGAAAAGAAGTTATGGATACATTGAAAATAATTGAAATATTCATGATGGATTTTCTTGACAATCATATAATGATTAACTTGATCTAGAACATATTTCTCTAAATTAGTAAGATAATAGATAGGTCAATTAAGTCACAAATTTATATCGTTCTAGAAACCCTATCCAATATTATAATATTATTTTTGAGATTATTCAATATCTATTTTATGTCGAAGCAAAAATGTTCAAGATTATTATATTAAATGCAGATACACATAAAAGAATAAAATTTTGTTTTAGTCATAAGACAAATCATTATGTAGATTTATTTAGAAAATCTTAGGAAGTTATAGAATGATCTATGGAACAGTTAGTCAATCCTATGAAAATAATGTTTCATTTCTCAGAACCATTGAAAATAATTCAATCTACTAAACCACAAAAAAAATAATTCATACCCACATGAAGTATTAGAATTGTGGATATATGACAAAATATGAAATAAAGGAAGGAGGTGAAATAATTGGAATAGATATAGAATAATATAATGCTTTTAAATTTTGAGATGTATACGAATTTGAGAAACAAGTAAATGGAAATATGTTTAATAAAAATATAATTCAAGTAGGGATAAATCTTGTGTTTTTGAAAGATATAGATAAGGTATCTGGAAAATTATTGTTCTGGAATATTTTATTCATAAAAGAGAACATCCTGAATAATCACATCAATTGGCAGTTGAGACTACCCCAATTGAAAAAGGAAAGGAATTTGTTCTAGACTTAGTTTCGATAGTTCATGAATAGTCACAACAATAAGAAGAAGATGAATAATAAGAAAATGTCTTTGATAAATACAAATATGATTAAATTCATCAAATTGATGAAATTAAAAGGTATATTCAATCTGATATATTATAAATAATAACTTCTCTAGATTAATCATCAAAATTTTCAACAGTAGAGAAACCAAATCAGAAATAAAAAGCTATTGATACTGTTGTTCATCAAATTCCATTCAATGGTGATTTTTATGTTCATGATTTTCATTTTAATTATGATAAAAAAGAAGATGAATAAGAAGAAAAAGTTAGGGGTTGTTATGATTATAGTGATATTATTATTCACGATTTTTTTGAAAGTCAATTATTTTAGAAGTCAGAGAGAACTGAATATATGAATGAAAAACGGGATGAATGACGATGTTGGAACATCTAACCAAGATGGATTAGAATAAATAAGATCTTCCTATTTTATAGGAGAAGATTTTGTTGTTTAGTCTTTGAAGAAGTTGGATTACTCCATTCCATATTTCATGAACCTTGAGTCAAGATGACAGATTATTCAACAACACCAAAATTAGAAATCAGATTCAACAACCCATTTTATGGAGAATATCATAAATCATGAAGATTATTTCAAAATATATGTTCTTAATTATAATTCTCACATGAATTCTTATAGAGAGATGAAAATTTGGATGAAGGAAATAACCCATGATCTTAATGGATTCGATGATATGTTTCAGGTAGTAGATAGCACCATCAATGATTCAGAGGATACTATAACGAATTTATCATATAGTTTCATATAATGGAAAAATTAAGAACAATCAATTAAAATGCTTGAAAATAGGTAATTTTATGTGAAATTAAATTCTCTCTTAGCTGTGGTGAAAATAGAAAAAGTAAACAAAAATGAGGTGGATGAGATTATTATATCTCCATGAAGAAATTAATAAGAGACAACAAGAAAAAATTAGTAACCTTGAGATTAATATATTGGATCATGACGTTATTTTATCTATGATTCAAGACAATAACATGGATCTCACAATTTTGGAGGCTTTGTATAGTGCCTTACTACCAAAAAAAGATTGATTACATTGTAATCTGATATTTTTATGAGAAATTGTTTTTAATGATACCAAATATTTATGTCCTTTATTTTCAAATATGATTCATAATATTTTTTTGGTACATTTTACTTATCTCCATTTTTTTGTAAATCACAATGGGGGAGTATAATGTTTTAAAAAATAATATTATTATAAAAAGGATAATATATATTTAAGGGGGACATACATAATAAAAAAATCCTCAATTAAGTGGGAAATATTTTATTTAAATAAAAACAAATACATAAAGACCATATTACGATCCATATGGGATTTCATGACATAAGGTGGTATTACTTTAATTAATTTTGAATCATATACTATAGGGGAGATAAGTATTTCATCTTACGTTGAAATATGAGGTCTATTGGTCTAAATATTATTATCCTATATCGATTATTTTTGCTTTTCTAAAAGGGGTAGATTATTAGTTCAAATGTGTCATAATGTCTGTTCACATTCCTTTTTGTTTTTGAAATCACGAACACATTTCTTTAATAATATTTTCTATCTATGAAGACAATTTTTATACAAATCTTATTCCAATTGGAATCATGTTTTTTTATCTATTTTAGCTATGTCTATCATTATATTATTAAGACACAATAGCTACTAGAAAAAATTAGATCCTTACTAAAACTCAAAATCCTTCAAATTATTAATTTTTATTTACCTAAAATTTCAAATCTGATTCATCATGATTTTTATCTCTAAATCACATAGATAATCTAATTTGATTCACTTCTTCAATTAAAAATCATCTAGAATTTTGATTCTGATTATTTGATCCTCAATTCTGAATCATCCAAAATTTTGAATCAGGTTCACATATCGTTAAATTATGATTCATTTCATGTTTCTTAATTCCCAAACTCAAACATTTGTGAATCTGATTATCACTTTCTCAATAGTGATTCTCTATAATTATTCAAATATGATTATCATAGTTCCTTATATAATTATATTTTGTTTATGAATCTGATATTATAATATTCTTAAATGTACAATATTTTCTTAATGTAATTTTTTATATAATTGGATCCATACACTCTTAAGTATTATCATCATATTTAATGTACTAATTTATGTCCTCTAATATGTAATAATATAACTATTTTATGTTCCAAATATATAGATCCCATCAAAATTTCAAAAAAAAAGATGATCGTTGGAGGAAAATTCGACCATTGGGAATCTTGTCTATAAATACCAGTACACTTGGATGACCTCAAAACATTCACTATTTTGGATTTTGGGAACTTGTGAGAGCTTTTCCAAAATTTCTTTGTGGGAAATCCTTGTAGTGATTATTTTTTAAACAGCTTGTTCAACACTCCTAAGATATAAAATATGATTTTTTTATTGTGTGACACTACTCATTAGTGACTATGATTGAGATATTCCAATATGATGGATGATATAAGTGATGATTACCTATATAGTCGATGGATTCAAGCTAAAGGAAGAGAGATGTATTGAACACCTTATAGATCTAAGGCATTTGGGGATAGCCAGAGACATCGATCATTATATCAAGGGATTACCCTAGTGTGAGTAATATAGAATTTCATAAATGAATAAATCAGGAGACCATTATCCACAGTGTTTGGATACACAACTATTTGAGATAATTTTTTCACTCTTTTATAGGCACTTTAATTTTCTGCTACAACTTGTTACAAATTGAAAGTGTTCTTTATAATTTAAATTTTTTAATACCTATAATATATGATTATATATTCATTAAGGTAGAATATTGTTTATGTATACCTTTATGCTTATTTAATTACACATAATTATTTAACCTATAGTAATTTTTATTGACCATGGAATAAAGTGTTTAGTGAATCGTATATTTTAACATTTATAAACAAAGAATTAGAAAGGATAAAAATGAAAATTTTTATACCAACAATTCACCCCTATTGTATCTGATAATCTTAATACATATTTCTAACATATATTCACATAAAAAATAACACATGTTATGGATGATATGACTCAAATTGTCTATTTTCAATATAAAAGATTTATTTCAGTTTAAAGTAATAATCACATAGATAAAACTATGAAAATGAGATTAGATTATTTTCAAATTTTATTAATGTGATCATTAATATATTTATGAAGTGTAAAAATAAATAAAAAGTAAATCTGACAAAATTATGTGATCAATATGACTTGATGTGTATGTTTTCAATATAGAAATTGAAATTTAGTTTTGAACACATATCACATAGCCCGAACCAAAAAAATGGGATAAAATCATTTTCTAACATTATAAATGTTATTCATAATATATTTGGGACATATTGGAATCAACCTCACAACAATTTAGTAGTTGTTGGTGGGATTTAAGATTCACCATTTAATTATAAAAGTTCAATTTTATTATAAAATGAGTTCACATATTTATAACTATGAAAATGAGCTCATGTTACTTTTTATTTACAAGACAATGACTGATAATATATTAAATATTTGTTGGTACTGAACACAAATCAATATGACACTCAATTTCATTGTTATAAATCTATTTATGGGTTTTCAATATAGAAATGTCATTTTAAATTAAAACATGGATCACATATCCAAAAGTGGGAAAATGAGCTAGGAATTTGTAAAAACATTACGAAAAGGATCAATAATATATCTCTAATATTTAGTAATTGGCCACAAGTCAATTAGAAAAACTATTTCATTTGTATGATTCCATGTTTTTTCAATATAAGTGACATTTTAGTTTAAATTTATTTTCACGAAGTCAAAACCATGAAAACATGCTTTAAATGTTCATAAAATTTAGGACTACAGCCTACAATTCATTTGTGACGAGTATGAATTGACAGAAAATTAATCTGATAGGTGAAGTGGTTGGTATGACTAAAATGGTGTGTTTTTACTATAAAAGATTAATTTTAGTTTAAAAAAACTCTCATCAAAAAAACTGAGAAAACGTGTTTGTTTTGTTTTCAAAATATAAGAAAATTAATCATAATTACATTTTGATGTGTTGTAATAATCATCAAATCAATCTTACACATGATTTGGTTGGTATGAAACGAACTGAAGTTTTTCAATGTCAGTGTC
The DNA here is from genome assembly GCA_963277665.1 of Viscum album. Taxonomy (NCBI): domain Eukaryota; kingdom Viridiplantae; phylum Streptophyta; class Magnoliopsida; order Santalales; family Viscaceae; genus Viscum; species Viscum album. The sequence continues at coordinate 93,035,940 of OY728164.1, forward strand.
ATTTAATATTAATACCTGACTCACATAGAAAAATACAATCAAATGATATCATATGGTTTAAATAGTTTAGGAAAATAATCAATAATATATTTCTGACATGTAGGAATCAATCTCAAACATGATTAATTGATAATATCCTTAAAATATTTATTAATTATAAATATAATTTATTATTTGTGGATTATTTAATATTAATATAATAAATTTTGTATTTAATGATTTTAAAATTTACAAAGGTTTTATTTAATGGACATACTTTAAAATAGATGTCTATAGATGAAGTGTCTTCTAGTTTTGATTTTGTATATGGGATATAACTTTATTTAGTTAATTGTAAATATGAAATTAATATAAATATTTTGCATGAAACTTATGAATTGAAATTATAGTGAAATGTGTTATTTGTTCAAATACAATTTAATATATATATCAATTATTTTTATGTATTCTAATTGAGTTTGATAGTATACGACTACTGTGTCACTACTATAGGGATACAACTGTATAACATCTAAATTGGAATTTTTATGTTCTATAGGAAGCTCTCAAAAAGGTCCCCTTTACAAATACATTATCTAGAGCTGATAAGGGTATTTTAATAGCGCACTATCTTACTCTAAAAAATATCTCTTTATTAGTCAATTTACTAGCACTGATAACGGGACACTTTATCAGCGATTCATATAGTTTGGATAAAAGAACTTTTTATCATATCTTCATATAGAATTGATAATGATAATAGATATTAGTGATTTTAAAATTATTTGATAAATTCCGTGCAACATTAATATCATATTTATTTTATTTTCATTTAACAATTGAAAAAGACTAATTTTAGTGTTGTTAAATGTATAATTTTATGTTTTGAAATATACATATCTATAATAAATTAAATATATCTTAATGGGAAATTTAATTTCCAATGATCATAAGGAATGAAAAAATTAATATAGATGTTAATGACTATAAAAAGAAAATAACTAAGTGATTTTAAATATTATCCTCGATCAAAATAATCATAAACCATCTACAACAAGAATATTGATGGTATCAATACAACATATCCTTAGTTGATTATATGTAAAATAAAGGGTTGTTATAGTTGATTAAAAAAATAATCTTTATAAAATTATTGATGAAAAATATACATTTCATTTTGAGAATCCAAATTTTAAAACAGAAATAAATTTTAATATTATTTTCTTTAAAATTTAATTTTAAAAACTAATAATTCTCATATTACTAGGAAAAGTATTTTCATTATAAATAATATTAAAAAATTAAAAAAAATATTTTAGTAAAATTATGATCATGACAGTGTGAAATTCCATACATTCCTCTCAAGTAAAAAAAACATTCAATTTGCAATGTGAAATGGTTAGAGAAGTGTCTTGTTTTGAAATTAACTAGAATATTCCTCTTGATTTTTTTGTAAAAGTCAAGTAGGCATTGCATGGAAATTTATGTGATGATTAATTTAAAATATAGTCTTAAAAAATAAAATGGTTAATATTTTCATTAATAATTTTTTTGGAAGTCTGAAAAAATATTTTTTAAAACACTTCATAAAAAATAGTTTTGGAAGAAAACTGATTTCACACCGAAGATATAAATAAAGGTAGATTTTATTAAAATCATGTTCTAAAATAGTTTAAGTACCAAAGAGTGAGAAAATGATACAATTACATTAAAATATTATAAATAACTATAGTATATTAAAATAAAATGTGATTATTTAGATAATTATCAAATAATTTCATTCAACTAAAATTCATGAATAAAAAATATTGATTAGAACGATATTGTTAAATAAACCATTACAATTATCATAACATTTGTGAGAGATTTAATAAATTAATGGATTATGTGTATCAAATATAATTATAGATGAATAAATTTTAAATATGAAATAATATAATATAATTTCATTATACACATAAATTTACAATATTAAGGAAAATGACGAAGTAACCCAATTAATATAAATTGAGTAATGAAATTCTTTACCACTTGGTACTTTTAAATTCAAATTCACATGGAATGAGTTACTCTATATAAACGTTAAATTACAATTTATAATTAAATATTAATGATATTACATGTAAAAATTATAGTATATACCCCATAAAAATTAAATTAGGTTCATAACATTATTATATACCTTAATGAAATGAAATTGGAACAAAATCACCTATGACACTCATCATTTTGGATGAACATGATATAACATAATTTATAGTGGTTTAATAAATTTTATTGACTTATTAAAAACCCATTTTAATAATTATAATATCATATAGGATCCTTTAATAACATCATAGCAGTTGTTCATTAGTAATATTCCATTAATGTCACTGCTTCATGTCTTAATTTCCTAGTTTTCTCATGTATGTTTCTTCATGAATGATATAGTTCATACAAAAATTATATAGTCATATCAGCTTCATAATAATAATAATAATATTGTCATAATTATATTATTTTTACATTAGTTAATATTTTAAAACAAACATTGAAATATTTTTTTGAGAAATAAAGTTTGTTGAAGTCATGGACATTTTAGGCCATACGTACACATGAGTACCAATTCAATTTTTTAATGATCATTATGGAATGAATGTATGTAATTGTTTACCTTTACAGAATTATAATAATATCATCTATACCTTTTTATTTTATTATATATAATTATATATGTACCATTCCCATGGCAAGGAGATAAAAAGATGATCACATCGTTTTGTGAATGTGATAGTCACATATACATTAATGATGTTATAATACTTCTTTGATTGAAAATGTATGAATGAAAAAGAAATATATTATCTTTTTATAATGATAAATTTTTCATTAATATTATTATTATGTAATTTATATCACATACATCCATTATCATTATCCATATCACTTTCCATGTAATGTGTTAGTGATAGACGAATCACATCTTTTCGTGAGGTGGTAGTACGTAATACATAAAAGATCTTATCTTTTCTCATACATAATGGAAGATAAAAATAATAATATATATGAAATAATTAATATTAATGATTGAATATATTATAAACATCATATATATATAATTTATATAAATCATCCATCTGAACTTTGAGAAGTTGTAATGGTAAAACGATCGACATCAGTTCACAAGGTGGTATTCCACCGTACACATGAATTATGATATCATAACCCATTTTAAGGATGTGAACATGGTTCACAGTTATTTATTTTACATAAAATAATATCATTAGTTTTGATGCACCGAGGTTATCATGTCATCAGGATTTAATAAAAATTAAAGGGGTGAATGAAGAAATTAAATAAACAATCCTCGATGAACATTGACTCTTATTCAGTTATCCCCCATCGATTTTTGATAAATCCTTCATATGATTGATTTAAGTGAAAAATAAGTATTACATGATTTTTGAATGGATTTTTTGAAGTTATTTTTGTATCTATTTACTTAACCAAAATTTCAATAATGTGAAAAAAGATAGAAGATAGAGTGGCCTTTTATAAGTAGGGTATGTGGTACACCTCAAATTTTTAAAAATATTAAATCATACCATTGTTTTTTATGGGAAAAAACTCCAAAATGGTTCATTAATGAATCTAAATGTGAAATGGTTTTAATATGAATAAATTTGATTTTTAGGAGCTTATATATCACTATAAATATTATCATATTTGTTTAACCCATAATAAATGAGCTTTTACCCTAGCTATGGTAAATATTTTTTTCTATTTAACTATATATATTTTTCCAAAATTAATTTTAAATGGATAGAAATTATAAATCATTTGAAAAAAATGGAATCCTTTTTTTAAATCCAATTAACATTAGTGAAAAAAATTAATTTAAAATAATCCCAAGATACGTAATGAGAAAGTGCATTTTTAACGAGAAAATGTATAAAAGGTCATAATGTTTTTAAATAAAAATTAAATATAAAATTTAATAAAATAAAATTAATAATATTAATTAATATAAAAAAAATAACTAATATTACTTGAAGACCATTTCAAAATAATACATGACATAATAAAATATTTTTCAATAATAATTTTTTTAAATAAATTTCATAATTAATAACTATTGGTTGAAAAATGAAATATTTCAAAATATTAATTAAAATTTACCCTAATATAATTTTGATTTTATGATTTAATAACTGATGTTTTTATATTGTAATAATTTTTTCAAAATTTCTAAAAATTTACTTTAAATTATATGTGCAATGTGAGATTAAATTTTTTTAGAAAGATACTATTTATATAAAAAAAAATTTCTATTTTACTTTTAAGTGATTCATATTTTATTAGAAAAAAATAGATAACTAATAAATGTTTGTAATATATATATATATTTAAATATGTTATTTAATTATATTCATATTCACCATTATAAATACTAGGTATTATGTAAAATATTAATGTTAATAGTATATTGTTGTATATTAAAACTAAGTCTTACGTGTAATGAATGTTATCTCATAAACTCATTGTTGTGTGAAATTCCAAAAAAACTCATTATTTTATATAATTAAAAATATTTAATAGGATAAATTTATTTAAAAATATTAATATCATAATGTCTTAAGTGGTAATATTTTCATATAATCATGGTGTTTTGTGTTATATATGCTATCAAATAGGATTTTCATTATTTAAAATCATTGGATGTTACATTCTTCCAAACATAAATAAATTTTTAGCATCCCTCATATTTATAAAATAATATTTTTTCATATATAATATTTTTTATGAATGAAATATTAATGTTACAATAAATAGGAAGTTTTTTCCTATAGAGTACTCAACTTGGAACAACGGGTTTCTTTGAAATCTTATGTTTCACACAACATTATGTTATAATGAAAATTAATAGATTAATATAATTATTTTAAATGTTAGTTAAGGCTTATCAATTATAATGGAGAAAATGAATAGAAAAAAAAATAAAATATGATCATACATGATTGTTAAATGTTTTACATTTATCTAATAAATTTTAAAGGATTAAAATGATAATGAATACAATTTTTATAATGAAATACACTAATATTTTTTGAAGGGCCGATTTACCACCTTTTGATAGAGAAGAGTTCTTAAATATAGTTTCTTTCACTTTTACAAGTTTAATTTGACAAAATAAATTTCATATATTGAAGCAAAACATCAAAATTTATGTTGGATGTTATTTTGGAATTTTTCTCACAAAATTCATATTTTAATGAAAAGTGAAAAAACTGCAATTTAATTCAAAACTATCTTCTAATATAATTTATGTTTATAGTTATATTATATATTTAATTATTTTTAAAGTATAATTACATTATATTATTGTCATTTTAAAATTTTTTGTTCAATGTATGTAATTTTACATTAAAATTGGACATAATTAGATGTCAATCTTTTGATAGTTATTATTTATTAAAATCATGATTTTTTTGGACAATGAGAATTAATTTTTAATTAATTACTAAAAGTTTTGTGTTTATATTTTGGAAAAATGGGTTCCATATTTATAATCAATAGTTATTTTTTTTTAATATGTAATTTTATTTTTTCGACATTATGAATTGTAACTTTAGTAATATTTTTATTTAAAATGGTTAAGGGGTAATTCTGGTAAATAATGGTAAACCCTCATACAATAATAATATTAAACTACCCGAAATGTGTAATATTACTATTTTATAAGATATGTCCATCTATGGGAAACCTTGGGTCCATTTTGGGAACCCATTGAGGGACTTTGATGTGAAAATGACATTTTTTAAGAATTAATTTGAAGTAAAAAAAATGTAACATAAACATTTAGCTTTTAGAGAAAAAATAAATATAAGGTTATATAAGTTTTATATTCAACTATATATAGTCAATAGAAAATTAAAAATATTTCAAATATCATTTTATTTAATTTATAATGTTTAGAATTCAAATAATTGAATTTATTTATGACAAAATAATGATGTATTGATTACCTTATAAATGGATTTTTTAAATAAATGCGATTATACATGTTAAAATTAATTTATTTGGAAACTATTAAAGACATACACTAATTTTAGGAATAATTATAACTTTTTTATTTGAATTAATGACGTTTATTTTGAAATAATCGTGTTGCTATAGATTTTTTAAAAGTCATGCCATTAATAGTTTAAAATCGTCAAAAATGAGTTTTTAAAACAAATACTATTTTATTATATGATATAACAGTTCTAAAAATAAAAGATTCATCTAATTGATGTAGATAATGATTAAAATTTCATTAATGAACCACATGAGTTTATATTTTAATTTTATAGTAACAATATTAACCATATAGTATGAATATAAAAGAATATATGAAAAGAGTCAAATTAGTTTACTAAGGCATAAAGTTGAAAGGTATAGTTAAATTCCATACCTATACATGTGTAAAACAAATTTTTTGAGTGGTTTTAGACCCGAAACCCTATTATATTTTAAATAAATGACTTTGGAATCATTTGAAACCAAAAATCATTTTTTAATAAATGAATATTTTAAGATATTCCTAAAGTGATCCTCCTTCCTATTATAAAGGACATCAACTCTATACATTTAATAACACCTGTCAAGATCCCTGCCTTATCCAACTTCATCCAAAAAAGCTCTAAAAATCCATCTCATCCCCTTAGATTCCATACCTTAGGCAGATGGAAATTAAATAAATCCTTTTGTCCAAGATCAATGAGAGTTAAGCTTTTTAAGAGGCCACATCATCTCAAAATTTCCTTCCCTTTATTTTACATCTCCTATTCCTACTATATTATTAGTATTTGATTACATAAAAATTCAAAAATCCCAATTAAACAAGCATGTTTTCATTATATGGATTCGATCTACACTTACATACACCTCCATCTAATGGATACAAATATACTATTTCGGTGTTTGGCGAGCCGCTCCCTAACGAAACAATGATTGTTTATTTTTCCTCTACCGCCACTAATGGTGGAAATTATCATGGAACTAATATTATATATGATATATATTTCATTTATATTTTCTCTATAATAAAATAATTTTTTTTTTAAAACATAACTTTATGAATTTGATTATGTGTAAATCAAATAATTTCATTTTAGAAAATTTGGACTACAACCCCCTCAATGTGAAATGAGTCATTCCTGCGTACATGGAACATATAAAGGATGGAGATATTTATGTAACATATATATAATATGTTATTAATTTGGAATTATAATTCACCTCTGTATCATTTTTTCATATTTTCAATATGACAAATAAATGAATGTTGCATACATGCGTACGTATGGATTATCGTCTCCATAAATGGTGCATTTCATTCGTTATCTCCAAAGGTTTTGAAAAATTATAAATACATATATATTGGATATATATGATATTTAAAACATTTATACTATTCATTATATAATATAATTTTTACCACATGATCAATTTTTAATTATAACACGATAAATTTTTTAAGAAGTACCCAATATCGAAAAAACAACAAATATTAACTTAAATAATTATATAATTTTTATGACATGGTAATAAGTGATATAAAATGAATAATAAAATTGAAAAAGGTTCTTAAGAAATTAAAAATTAAATTAGGTTGATTATTTCAGAATAACAAGGAACATACGTGATGAATCATACTCAAGGAAAGGGACTTCGTCTTAATCTTCATTCATTGAGGCATGTTTGAGATAATATATGCAACCTTATTTTACACGGTGTATAACAAACCCCATTGAGTTTTACTTTAATTCAAAGGAACTATTTTTCTCCAAAATGGTTTACTAAACACCAAAAGTAAAATTTTAAACGTATGCGGCGACACATACATATTCTCAACCACGAGAATTATATGATATTCGGCTTCCTTAACAAGATGCAATGTTTTCAAAGGAAAAGAAACCCCATATTCTATTTTTGGTTTTTTGGTATTTTTTTTTTAATGGATTGATTATTTCTATATCTTTAAATGATTTCTCGTGATTTAATATGAAATGTTATTAGTGAAATGATTATTTTTTCAATACATTATGTGTTATGATTATATTATGGTACTTTGATATCTGATGGGTTGTTACGTGATAAACCAATAAATTGGTGTTACGTGATAAACCAAATGAAGGGTGGTTCCATGATAAACTGAGGATGGGTGAAACAATATAACCTTTTATACATTGGGTATGGAAGTTAGTTATATGGCTATTTCATTTAGTGATATGTGTGTAATTCTACCGTATGATTATTCCATTTAAGTATTTTTATGTCCCAAGTTACCTTTATATGATATATGTTTCATTCTATGGGATATATATAATATTTTGGTTCAAAAAGGGTAAATAATGACCTTATATTCAGTGAATTATATTTAATACTTATTTGAGGTGAAAAGTATTACTTAAGATAAAGTATTAATGGTGTTCAGTTCATCCCAAGGCAAATGGTTTTCTTTCTTTATGTATCCCTTAATGAAATATTTATGCTCCTATAATGTTTTTAAATGTTTTTCACATGAAATAAATAATAATTGTGTCAAGGATGGTATTAAGAAAATTTTATGTTTTTAAAACATGAAACAATGTCATGTTATTTTAAAGAGTCGTTTTATTACAAAATGGATAGTGAGTAGAAGTGTCTACTTGAAATATTCAATTATTCATGTTTAAGTTATGAAATAATTCACTAATTATAAAAACAAGAAAAGTTTCTTGATGTTAATTAAAAGTAATATTATTAAGTAAACTAAATATTATGTAATGTTAAAGGTTGTGGACTTATAGTGGGTATCAAAGGTAGGTTTAGATAATTTTAGGAGTTAGAATATTGTTAATAGAATATAAATAACATAAATTAACATTACGTTAAAATTGAAATGATATTGAATTTTAATATTAACATGTTGTTTCATCTAAGAGATCATTATTCAGAATGTTTTTCCATAGAGTAAATATGGTAGCTATACTGAGAAAGTATATATAAGAAAACAACCTCATAGAGCAACATCCTGGGACAGTCAGAATTGGAACGAAACAGTTTTTTGGAGTAATGTGTCAGTTTACTTAGGTGATAAATGGTGGATATATTCATGATGATATTTTTGCATATTCAAAAAGTAAAGAGGTTCGTGAAAGTAATTTAATGGTTTTCTTTCAAACCTTAAAAAAAAGAAACTATATGAAATTTTTAGTAAGAGTTAATTTTGGTTGAATTTTTTTTATTCCATGGTCATATTTTTTTATTAATTGCATAAATATTGACCCTTATAAAATAAAAGTAGGTTAATAGTGTACAATACCTACAAATATCACATATATTTGTAGTATTATATGATTATTGGGTTATTACTGAAGGTTTTATTGAAAAAATTTCATGGTTATATAGCCACCAATCTAAGATAAATCTTAAGGGACTTATGTTCATCTTCACAAAAGAATGTGATGATTTTTTCAAATAACAGAATGAATGTTTGGTAAATGCTCCCGTTTTGGAACTACCTTCTAGAAATGTCGAATTTTATATCTATTGTTATACCTCATTGAAAGTACATAGATCTGTCACTATACATAATAATTAGTAATTTTGTATGCTTCATGTCAGATGAAACCTCATTAGTAAGTTACCCTACACATGATTTATAAGTAGTGGTAGTTGTTTTTTCATGTAAAATTTGGAGCCCTTATTTTAATGGAGTAAAGTGTGAAAATATATAATTATAAAAAAAATTGAGGTATATATTAACTCATATAAAATTACATATGTTATATAATAGATGGAGAGAATTAATCAAGGAGTATGATGGAATGATCCATTACCATCCCAGGGAGGAAAATAATGTGGCTGACAATTTGTATTGAAAGAGTAATTCTATATTAACCATGAAATGATTTGAATGATATCTTTAGTTTCCAATTTGATGAATTTTTTATTGGGATTTGTTGGTGTAGGTAATTTCGGTATATTTTTTCATGTGGTAATGAAATCATCTATATCAGATAGAATTAACCAATTGTAGATATAAGAAAGTGAATTATAGAAAAAAGTTTTAATTGGTTCAGTAGGGTATGTTACCTGAATTTAACATTGATAAATATTGTGTTTTGAGGTTTAGAAAAAGATGGTGTGTTACTTGTGATTCAAAGTTGCAGAACGATTTGTTATATGAAATTCATAGATCTTCATTTTCAGTTTATCCTAGCAGTACTAAGATCTACATAGATCAATATGATTATTTATGGTTAGAATGAATAAAAATAGTTATTGTTGACATTACTGTGAAATGTTTGATTTGTCAGCAGGTTAAAGCATAGTGGTAGTTACCAAAAGTGACGCTTCATCCTTTTGCAGTGCTAGAGTAGAAATGGAAAAACATGTCCATGAATTTTGTAGTGGTATTATCAAAGACATCTCGAGGTTCACTTCTAACATTTAGAAAGGACGTCAGATATCATTGGGAACTGAATTAAATTTCAGTACATATTTTCATCCTCAATCAGATGGGAAGTTAGAATTAATAATTCAAACCATGGAATATATTATATGGGCTTAATCAGTATTTTAACATGGAGTTTGTGATCAACATCATTCTTTTATTTTGTTTTCATATAATAACACTTTTCATTCAAGTATATTGATGGCACCATTTGAGGCATTATATGGAAAGAAGTGCCAGACATATTATTTTTGGGATGAAGTGGTTGAAAAGAATTTTATTAGACTAGAATTGGTAGATGAGATAGTAGAAGAATGTCAATTTATTCAAAAGCACATGAGGACCACACAGAGAATACATAAAAGTTATGAAGATAATCGGAGGAAGGATCTTTCATCCATGGTTGGAGATCAAGTCTTTCTCAATGTTTTCACATGTAAAATTTTGATGTTTTTTTTGGTAAAAAGGGAAAGCTAAGTTCGAGGTTCATTGGACCCTATGAAATCATAGATAAATTTGGATTATTTTTCCACGGCGTGTCCTTAACTACATGTTTAATCCTAGCACACAATATTTTTCTTGTTTCAATGTGGAGAAAGTATATGCCAGAATCATATAATGTTTTGAGTCTATAGGTTTTCCAGTTGGAAGATAATATTTCTTTTGAGGAACAACCATTCCAGATTCAATACCGCATAGAATAAATTTAGAGGAATAATGTAATTTATTAGGTAAGTGTTTTATGAAAAAACCATATGGTGGAAGAGGCAACATAGTAATCTGAAAATTCAATGTGGAATAAATACCCCCACTTATTTGATAAGTTAATAGAATTGCGAGTATGAAATTATCAAAAGGGGGGACGATGTAGCATACCGGGTATTTATAGAATTATAGTTTCTCAAATTTATTAATATCTAAGAAAAAAATATTAATTTTTTGTTAAAGGGACCATTTTTGATAGCATACATAACATACAACAATGGGTTTCATTGAAATCTTATGGTGTACAAATCATTGAGTTATAACAAAAATTTAATATATTAATATTAATATTTTAAATGGTAGTTAACACATATACATTGTAATAGAAGGAATGAATAGAACTAAATTAACTATGATTATAGATGTTTTTGTAAATTATTTACATTTATCCCATAAATTTTAGAGGCACATAATGAGTATGAATCCAATTTGAACTATGAAATACAGTAATATTTTTATATAGGGCAAGTTTACAACCTTTTTATGAAGAATCCTATATAAATATTGATTTTTCAAATTTATATGTTCAATATGAAAAATAACTTTCTTATTTAGAATAAGAACATCAAAATTTACTTTGGATGATATTTTGTATTTTCTAATAATGTTCATATTTTTATGAATAGTGAAAAATACATCATTTTAATTCCAAATATCCTTTTAATATTTTTTATTTATATAGTTATATATTACTTTTAATGAGTTTAAATTTAAAATTTAATTATATTTTTGTCATTTAATCTAATTTTGGTCATTGGAAGTAATTTTACTTTAAAATTGGACATAAAAATTGTCAATATTTTGATAGTTATTACTTCTTAAAAACCTATATTTTTCAATTGAGAATGGGGATTACTTTAAAATTAATTACTAAAAATTTTATATTTTGATTTTGGAAAAATTGATTCCATATTTGGAATCCATAGGGTCAAATAGTGTAAATAGGTAACTCTTATTTTTAGACATTATGAATAATATATTCAGTAATTATATTATATACCATAGTTGAAGGGTAAATCTGGTAGAAATGGGAAAATTAATATGATAATAATATTAAACTACAATAAAATGTTTCATAATTCTATTTTATGTGGTATAACTGACCATGGGCATCCTTGGGTCGATTTTGGGACACCATAGAGCCACAGGGATTCAAAAAATGACATTTCATAAGAATTAATTTAATGTAATGAAAAATTTAACATAAAAAATTTATCTTTTACAAATAAAGTTTATATGGGGTTATATATGTGATCTATTAGACTATAAATATTTTTTATAAAGATACACCTTTTCCTACATCATGTTATTTTACTTATAATTTTTAGATATCAAATAAATAAATTTATTTATTACAGAATGATGATGTAGTGATTACCTTAGTAATAAAATAATAAATTAAATGAGATTATAAATATTAAACTACATTTATTTTGAAACATTTCATTCCATACATTAATTTTAAGAAGATTTAAGAAAGTTTGTTTTTAATTTTTGTTGTATTTATGAAATTATCATGTTATTTAGTATTTTTAAAAATTTATGATATGAATAATATAAAAGTTGATCAAAATGAGTAAAAAAAGTATTTTATTAAATGATTTAATATAAAAAAAATAGATAACTCTAATTGACTTATATAATGATTCAAATGATATTAATGAAAAAAATTAGGTTATATAGGAATTTTATTGTAACAATATTAACAATATAGTATAAACTTACAAGAAGACATGGTAAGAGTCGTATTAGTTACCCAAGGGCTAAAGATAAAAGATAAGATTAAATTTGGGACCTATAATGCCTAAAACCTATTGGTTTTGAGGGTTTATACCCACTAATATCTTTTTATTGTATATAAATGACTTTGGGACAACTTGAAACCGAAAATCATGTTATAATATATTATTATTTCAAGATATTACAAAAGTCCCCCTCCTCCCTCTTATAAAAGGGAATAAACATTGCCTATTTAATCACATTTGTAAAGACTACAGTCTCTTCCAACCTCTAGCCAAATAATCCCCCAACATCTATCAATTCCTCATATAATCCTTTAGGCAGAATAAAATTCATGAATTTCATTTGGATCAAATCAATCGGAGTTACATGTTTTAAGATATAATTTCTTCTCTAATGTTAATTTCTGTTATTTTACTTATCCACTCCCTATTCTATTATTATTATTTTATTACAAAAAACACTTTTATCCCCAATATAGAAGTTTGTTTTTATGAGATTTATTCGATATACACTTACACACAACTACATCTAATGGATATGATCATATTGTTTCCGTGTACGACGAACTACTACCTCACGAAATGATGATAATTTGATTTTCCCCTTCCACCTCTCATTGTGGAAATTGTGATGGAACTGTATTTATATAGGATATATATTTGATTTATATTATGTTAATGATAATGTAATTTTTATTTACAAAAATTCAATTATGATTTTCATGATGTGTAAATACAACAATTTAATTTGAGCATGTGTGTACTACCGCCCCCTCAATGTGATATGACTAGTTCATGCCATACATAAGGACAATAAAGGATATAGTTAATGAAAATATGTAATATATATAATAAGTTATTTTAGTGGAATAATAATATACCTATTTATCATTTAGTTTTCATTTCGTTAATATGACAAATAAATTAAAGTAGCGTTCAAGGTTACATACAGCTTACCGTCTCCATGAATGGTGCATTTCATTTCTCATATAAAATTGGTATGGACTATTATAAATACATATATCCTAAATATATAGGATATTTAAATCATGAATAATATTCTAGAGATAATTTACTTCTTACCAAATGAACAATTCTTAATTATAAGCCGATCAATTTCAACTCAAGTACTCAATATCGAAAAAACAACTGATATTAATAAAAATAATTATGTAATTTTTATAACATGGTAATAAGTTATATAAAAGAAATTATAAAAATGAAAAATGTTCTCAATAATGTATAAATTAACTTATAATTATTATTCCAGATGAAATGGGATCATACGTGACAAATATGACTCAATTTAAGGGACTTTGTCTCAATCATCATTCATTGAGGAATGTATTGATAATATACTTCTCCTTCTTTTACATGGTTTTTAATAACCACTTTTTAATTTTAGTTTCATTCAATGTGAATCTTTTTCAACAAAATGTTTTACTAAATGAATAAATCAATGTTTTTAATGTATGGGATGACACTGGCCTTTCCGGCACCATGAGAATTATTTGATATTTATCTTCATTAACAAGTCATAATATTTTTAAAAGGAAAAGAGATCCCTTATTCCCTTTATGGGGTTTTTATATTAAAAAATGTTTTTGAAATGTATTTATTATTTCAACAACATGAAATTATTTATTGTGATTGTAAATGATATGTTATTATTAAAATGTTGATATTTGAAATAATTTATCTTTTATGAATATATAATTGTACGTGAGAATTTGAAGGGTGGTTACATGATAAACCAATGATGGGTGGATATGTGATAAAAAAGGATGAGTGGTTCCATGATAAACCTAGAAAGGGTGTTTATGTTATAACCCTCAATGCATTGGTTATGGAAGTCAGACGTTTGGCTAGTCTATTTAACGATATGTGTGGATGTCGACCAAATGGTTATTCCATTTTATTATGTTTATGTACCATGTTAGAATTCTATGTTATACATTTCTTTATATAGGATTTACAGAAATATTTTGGATACCGAAAATGTAAGAAATGATCTTATATTCAATATTGTATATTTACTAATTTTTTTGAGGAGAAAAGTAATACTTATGATAAAATATTATTGGATTTTATGTTCTCTAATGTCTAATTATTTAATTTATTTATATGTCCATTACTAAGATTTTTATGCTATTCCCATGTTTTGAAATATTTTTCACATGACATAAATAATAATTGACTCAAGGATGGGATCAAGTGAAATTTTTTCTGTTAAAACATGAAAAATGTCATGTTTTTTGAAGAGTTTTTCTTTTATAAATATCAATAGTGAGTAGAAGTGTATACTTGTAATATACAAGTTTCAATGTATAAGTTATGACCTAATTCTGTAATTCGATAAAACTGAAATGATCCTCGATGTGGATTAAAAGTCAAATTATTTACTTAACATAAGATTATGTAATGATTAAGATTGGGTTCATATAGTTTCTATCAAAGTCCAATTTAGATAACATTAGGAGTTAGAATATTTTTAATAGAATATCCATAAATTATTTTTTTAAATCATGGTCAAATTTATATCATATAGCTTTTTAATATTACCTTGTTGCTTCATCCAAGTTATCTTTGTTCAGAATGGTTTTTCAAAGATGAAATAAAGAAGCTTTAAAAAGAAGGAATACAAAGGAAAACATCCTTCCAAAGAAGCATCTTGAGATGGTCAGAATCGGAACTAAATAGTTATTTGGAGTGATGGCTTAGTTTAATCATGTTATAAATGGTGGTTATGTTCATGATGATATTTTGGCATATTCTATTTGTAAAGAGGAGCATGAAAGACATTTAAGGGTTCTATTGAAAACATTAAAAGAAAAGTAACTATATGTAATGTTTAGTATGAGTGAATTTTGGTTTCATGAAATTTCTTTCATTGGTCATATTATTTATAAATATGGGATAATTTTTGACCCTTCTACAAAAAGATTTATTGAATATCATCTAAGACCTAAAAAATTCACACAGATTCGTAGTCTTTTTAGTTTAGGGATTTATTACCAAATGTTTGTTAAAACCATTTCTCGGTTACCTAACCCATAACTAATCTATCATGTAACGGAGTTAAGTTCATGTGGAAAAAAGAATGTGATGATTGATTTTAATAACTAAAAATAAGGTTGGTAAATGATCTTGTTTTGGCAGTGTCTTCCTGAAATTGTGAATTTTTTACATATAGTGATACTTTATTGAATGTAATTGGTTGTGTCTCTATGTAGAATTATCATGTAATTTCATATGTTTCAATTTATTTGAAACATTGTTAGTTAAATTACAATAAACATGATTTGGAATTTGGTATGGTTGTTTTTGCATAAAAAATTTTGGAGGCATCTTTTTTATAGCGTAATGTGTGAAATATATAATAATCAGAAATGATTAAAGAATTTATTCACTCAGAATTAATTAAACAAGAGAAATAGTTGATGATAATAATTAATTAAGGATTATGATTGCATGATCCATTACCACCCGGAATGGAAAATAAAGTGGTTAATGCTTTGAGTAAAAATTTTAATGCTACATTAACTTTGATACATTTTGAATGAGATCCTTTGGCTTCTGATTTGAAGAATTTGGATTAGAAGTCATTGGTGCAGGTAATTGAAATTTTTTTCAGGTGGTAGTGAAATCATATCTATCAGAAAAAATTAATCATGTACCAAAAGAAGAATGTGAGTTGAAAAAAATGTAAAATTTGTTTAGGAGGGTATGTAACCTAAATTTAACATTAATAAAGATTGTTTTTTGAGATTTGTAAAGAGCTTATGTGTGCCTTATGATTCACAGTTGAAACAATAATTTTTTATGTGAATATCATAATTCTTTTTTTAGTTCATCCTATATGTACAATGATGTACAAAGAACATTGGGAGTATTTCTGGTGGGATGGACTGAAAATAGATATTGCTGACATTCCTGTAATGTGTATGATTTGTTAGCTGGTTAAAGAAGAGAAACAGTTACTGAAATAGATGCTTCAAGATTTTCCAATAGCACAACGGAAATGGGAAAATGTACCCATGGATTTTTTAATAGAATCACCATATACATCTCGAGGATCTGTTCTATGTTTTGTAAAGTCCATCAAAAGTATTTCAGAACTAAATAAAATTTCAGTTCATCTTTTCATTGTCAATTAGATGGGCAGTCATAACGAACAATTCAGACCTTGGTGGATATGCTACGTCCTTGTTCACAAGTTTTCCAGGAAAGTAGAGATCAACATATTTATTTGGTTGTGTTTTCTTTTAATAAAAATTTTCATTCTAATATAAATTTGGCACCATTTGAGGCATTATACAGAAAGCGGTGTCAAACTCCAAATTTATAGGATGCTGTGGGGGAAAGGAAGATAATGGTACTGGAATTGGTTGAAGAGATGGAAAATAAGTTCAATTGATTTAGAAGCATATGAGGACAAAATAGAGTAGGAAGAAAAGGTATTTAAATAAATTAAGGAAGGATATTTCCTTCGAGGTAGGTGATCATGTCTTTCTCAAAGATTCTCTATGGAAATGTGTGATGAGTTTTGGAAAAAAGAGAAAGAAATGTATGAGGTTCACTAGATCGTATGAAATACTAGAGAATATTGGATCAGATTCCTACACTATGGATTTACCTCCAATTTTATCCTATGTTCATATTTGATTTCATGGTTCAATGTTGAGAAAGAATATGCAAGATCCATCTAATATTTTGTGTCAATAGGTAGATCAGTTGGATGATAATCTTTATTATGAAGAAGAACCAGTATAGATTCGTAACCATAGAGAGAAAGTGTATCAAAATAAGTTAATTCATGTGGTAATGGTTTTTTTGGAAATCTCATATGTTTGAAGATGCAACCTGGAAATATGAAAATTCATTGATGTATAAATATGCCCACTTATTTGATAAGTGAATAGAATTGTGAGGACACATTTCCCATAAGAAGAGAATTATGTAGCATCCCAGGTATTTATAGAATAATATTTTTTCATATATATTATTATTTATGAAAAAAAAAATTAATTTTACATTAATATAGAATATTTATGATACTATACTCAAAATACAACAACAAGTTTCTTTGAAATCATATGTTTCATACAACATCGAGTAATTACAAAAAAATATTATTATTATTATTTTAAATGGTAGAAAACTCCTAGAAATTATAATAGTGATAATGAACATAACTATCAAAAATATGATTATACAATATTGATAAATGTTTTACAATTATCCATTATTTTTTGGAGTCTTAAAATGAGAATGAATCAAATTTTAAACATGAAATACTCTTATATTGTTTAAAAGGGTAGGTTTTCCACCTTTGATGAAGTAGCCTTTTTAAATATAGTTTTTGTCAATTTTATATTTTAAATTTTGCAAAATAAATTTCCTCTTCGTATTATAAACATAAAAATTTAATATGGATGAAATTTTGGTATTTTTTTAATAAAATTCATATTTTTATGAATAATGAAAAATACAGCATTTTTATTCAGAACTGCATGTTAATATAATTTATTTATGTAGGTTAAGTTTAATTTTAATTAGTTTTAATGTATAATTGGACTCTATTTTTATCTATTAATACAATTTTTATCATTAGAAGTAATTTACTTTAAGATTTGAATTAAGAAAATGCGAATCTTTTGATAGTTATTACTTCTTAAAACCCTACTATTTGATTTTTACAAAAATAATTGATTTAAAATTAATTAATGAAAATTATATTAGTTCAATTTGGAAAAATGGATTCCATATTTATAATTATTAGGTCTAAATTGTCTAAATTGGAATTTTTCTTAGACATTTGGAATAGTAACATCAGTAATTGTTTTAATTACCATGGTTAAAGGGTAAACCTGGTAAATAATAGTAACAAATAAAATTATAATAATACTAAAATCCCCTAAAATGTGTCCCAATCTTATTGTATGGGGTATGTCCACCCATGGGCATCCTTGAGTCGATTCTAGGACCATGTGGAGCCACTTTGATTGAAAATAAAATTTTATAAGAATTAATTTAAGGTAATGAAAAATGAAAAATAAACATTTATCTTTTAGTAAACCTATTTTTATATGGGGTTATATAAGTTATCTCATAAACTATAAATATTAATTAAAAATATAATTAAATTTCCTACATCACGGTCTTCTATTTATAAATTTTAATGATAAACTAAATAAACTTATTCATGACACAATGATGATGTAGATATTACCTTATAAATGAAAGATTTAAATGAATAAAAATAGGTGTAAAAAAATAATTTTATTTTAAAAAACATTCTGTCATCCACAAATTTTAGGGATAATTAGGAATTTTTATATTTTAATTAATCTTGATTTTTTAATTAATAAATTTTTTATTTATTTTAAAAAAGTCATGATATTAATAGTATTAAAATCGAAAAAAATGAGTTTTTAAAATTAATACTAATTTATTAAATGATATAATAGTCCTAAAAAATAAAGATTCTTATAAATTAAATAAATAATATCTGAAATTAAATTAAAAAAACCACTTTATGTTCTATTGTAATGTTATTGTAATAATATTAACTATATAGTATGAATATACAAGAAGACATGGCGAGGGTCAATTTAGTTAACTAAAGGTTAAGGCTAAAAGATAAGTAAGAATTTGTGACCTAGAAATAACTACAACATATTGGAAGGGATTTGAGACCCAAAGTAATATTATATTTTAAATAAATGTCTTTGGGAAATTTTGAAACTGAAAATAATTTTATAATAAAATAATATTTCAAGATATTCCTAAAGTGTCCCTCCTCCATCTGGTAAAAGGGAATAAACTATACCTAATTTATCACACCTATAAAGCACTATTACAGATCCAAACTCTACCCATATAATCTCCCAATATCCTATACCTTCTTCCAAGAAGCCTTACCTTAGGCAGAACAAAATTCGAGAATGACATTTGGCTCAAATCAAAGCGAGTTACGTGTTTTAAGAGTTAGTGTCTTCTCTAAAGATACTTTCCATTATTTTAATTCTTCACTCCCTATTTAATTATAATTACTTAATTAAATAACAAAAATAGTATTATAAATATACTAGTATGTTTTTATGATAATTATTTAATCTCCAGGCCACACTCCTCCATCAAATGGATACAAACATATTATTTCTGTGTACGTCGAATTGTTGCCTCATGAAATGATGATTGTTCGATTTTCCCCGAACACCTATCATTGTGGCCATTATGATGTCACTATATTCATATATTATATATATTAAATTTATATTTTCACTATGATAGTGTAATTTTTATATAATAACATGCCATTTTTCTTTTTGTGAAGTCTAAATACAATAATTTTAATTGAGAATGTGCAGTCTATCACCAGTCAAAGTGATATAACTCACTCATGCCATACATGAAACATATAATGGATGGAGTTAATGAAATTTTGTAAAATATATATTAAATTTTATTATACGATAATTATAATATACTTATGTATCATTTATTTATCGTCTTTTAAATATGAAATATAAATAAAATTAGTTTCCATGCGTACGTATGGCTTACCGTCACCATAAACAGAGTATTTCATTTCATATATCCAAATATTATGGACTATTTTAAATAAATATATCCTGGATATTTAAATCATGAATAATATTTTGGAGATAATGTACTTTTGACCACATGAACAATTTGTAATTATAACAAGATCATTTTCGACATAAGTACCCAATATCGACAAAACGACTGAGATTAACTTAAATAATTATGTAATTTTTATAACATGATAATAAGTGATATAAATGAGATAATGAACATGAAATTGTTTCTTATGAAATTATAAATTAACATAAATTTTTTATTCATGAATAACACCGAACATACATGACGAATCAGACTCAAGGTAATGGACATCATCTCAATATCCTTTCATTGAGGAATGATTTGATAATATACACCTCTTTAATTTAAACAGTATATAATAAATCCCTTTGAAATTTACATTAATTAAATGGGAATCATTTTCTGTGACACATTTTACTAAATTAACAACGAATTTTTTTAATGCATGCGATGACAATGACCTTTTTGCTTCCAGGAGAAATATTTTATATTTCGTTTCCTTGACAAGCCAAAATGATTTTTAAAATTAAAGAAATCCCTTATTCTCTTTTGGTTGATTTGGTATTGAAAATGGGTTTTCAAATGGATTTATTATTTGAAAATCAAGAAATTATTTACTGTGATTTTAAATGAAATGTTTTTAGAGAAATGTTGATATTTTAAATAGATTTTGTTTTTTAATAATATAATGGTACTTGGACATTTGATGGGAGGTAATGTGATAAACCATTGCTGTATGGTTTGGTTATATAGCATATGAAAAGTTTTTTGTTGATAAAACAATGTTAGTTGGTTACTTTATAACCTCTAATGCATTGGGCATAGAAGTAGACCGTATGGCTATTCCATTTAGTGATATGTGTTGAAGTAGACCAAATAGTTATTCCATTTAAGTATGTTTTTGTCACATGATACCTTTATTTTCAATATGCTTCTTTCAATGGGATTTATGGTAACATTTTGGTTATAAAAAGTGTAATAAATGAGATTATATTTAGTGATGTATGTTTACTACTTTTTTAAGGTGAATAATATTACTTATGATAAAGTATTCTTGGTTTTCATGTTATCCCAAGGATAACCGTTTTTGTTATTTTTGTGTCCCTTGCTAATCTTTTTATACGCATCCCAAGTATTGAAATGTTTTTCTTAGGACATAAAGAAGAAAAGAGTCAGGGATGGGATCATGGAAAATTTATGTAGTTAAAACAATAAATTGTGTCATGTTTCCTTTTCACGATTTTTTTATATAAAAAATGGAAAGTGAGTAGAAGTGTCTACATGTAATATTCATGTTGTCGTGTATAATAAATGAACAAATTTTTTAATGCTCTTAACCTGAATATATCTTTGATGTGAATTAACAGAAAAATTATTGACCTAACATAAGATTATGTAATTTTTTAAGCTTTGGGCCTTATAGTTATTATCAAAGGTAAACATAGATATCCTTAAGAGTTAGAGTATAGTAAATTTAATATCCAAAAATGATATTTACTTTTTGTTGAAATTGAAGTGATATATAATTTAAAGATTACCATGTTCCATTATCTATGATCTATTTGTTCAGAAGGGTTTGTTGTAGAGGAAATATGGTAGTTACACTGTGAAAGAATATAGTGGAAAACAACCTTCCAATATTGGCTCATGAAATGGTTAGAATAGGAACTGAAGAGATTGTTGGAGTGATAGATCAATTGACTCAGGTGATAAATGATGGTTATGTCCGTGGTAATATTTTAGAATAGTATAAACATAAATAATAGCCACAATTTCATTTAAGGATGGTCATACAAACATTAAAAGAAAAGAAACTATAAAAAATTATAGTAATAATGAATTTTGGTTGAAATTTTTTTTCATTAGTTATATCATTTCTAAAGATGGCATAATTGTTGACCCTTCTAGAACAATATTTTTTGATGTGTGGACAAGACCTACCAATATTATAGATATTTATTTTTTTAATTTTTTATCATGTAATTACCAAAGTTTTGATGAAAAAGTTTCTCACATATCTATCAACATAACTATGATAACATGTAAAGGAGTTAAGTTCATCTGTACAAAAGAATGTGATGATTTTTTTTAGGAAATGAAAAGTAGGTCAGTAAATTATCTAGTTCTAGAACTACATTTATGAAATGGTGAATTTGTTATCTATTGTGATAATTAATTGAATGTACATGGTTGTTTCCTTATACAGAATGGTCATGTGACTTATTATGATTTACATTAGTTGAAACCTCATGAGTTAATTTACCCTAAACATGATTTGGTCTTAGTAGCATTTGTTTTTCTATTAAAAATTTTGATGCATAATTTTTATGGTGTAAATTGTGAAATATATACTCATCAAAAAAATTGATGTATATATTCACTAAGAAATAATTAAACATGGGACCGAGGAGATGAATAGAATAAATAAAGGATTATGATTTCACGATCCATTTCCATCATAGAACGAAAAATAATGTGAAAGATTCTTTGAGTTGAAAGTGTGATGGTACATTTACCGGGCTTCATTTGGAACAAGATCCTTTTTGTTTTTTATTTGATGAATTTTGGATATGAAGTTTTTCATGCAGTGAATTGAAATATTTTGTTTCAGGTGGCTATGAAATCATCTGTATCAAACAGAATTAAGCATGAGCAGAAAGATTTCAGTGAGTTGCAGAAAAAGTTTTTATTGGTTCAGAAGGGTATGTTGCCAAAACATAACGTTGTTTAATTTTTTTGAGGTTTGAAAATAGATTATGTTTTCCTTTTGATTCACAATTGATGAAAGAGTTGTTATGTGAATCTCATAGTTCTCTGTTTTCTGTTCAACATGGTTTTACTATGATGTACCGACATATTCAGGAGTATTTCTAGTGTGATGTAATGAATAGAGATTTTGCTGACATTACAATGAAGTGTTTGATTTTTCAGCAAGTTAATGTTGAGCGGTGATTACTGAATGGAATGATTTACCCTTTTCCAGTGCAGGAATGGAAATAGTCAAATGTTCCCATGGATTTCATTGTGGGATTTCCAAATAAATATCAAGGATTACTTATAATTTTTTTAAAGGCGTTAATAAGTCAATGGTAAATAAATTAAATATCACTATAACTTTTCATCCTTAATCAGATGGGTAGTTAGAATGAACAATTTAAAACATGGAGGATATTCTACATGCATGTTCACTACATTACAAGGTAAGTTGGTATCACCATAATTCATTAGTTGAGTTTTCTTATAATAAAAGTTTTCATTCTTGTATATAAATGGCACCATTTGAGGCATTATATAGAATTTTGTGTTTAACACCAACGTTTTTGGATGAAGTGGGTGAAAGGAAGTTTATGGGACCATAATTGGTAGAAGAGATGGTAGAAAATGTCCAATTCATTCAGAACCACATGAGGATACCACATAAAAGATAGAAAATTTATGTGGATAACTTGAGGAAGGATCTTAATATCTAGGTATGTGATCATATTTTTCTCAAAGCTTCTACATGGAACAGTGTGATGGATTTTGTTAAACAGGGAAAGATGAGTCGGAGGATCATTGGACCATATGAAATCCAAGAGTATGTTGGATTAGTTTTCCATAGGTTGGATTTACCTCTATGATTATCCCATATACACTATGTTTTTCATGTTTTAATGTTGAGAACATATATTTTAGATCTATCTCGTGTTTTGAGTCCATGGATAGATGAGTTTGAATGGAATCTTTCTTATGACGAAGAACTAGTCCAGATTCTGGATTGCAGAGAGAATGTGTTACATAGATAAGTAATTCATCATGTAACAGTTTTGTTGAAAAATATATATGGTTGAAGAGGAAACATGGTAATCTTAAATTTCTATTAGGGACAAATATCCCCAGTAATTTCATAAGTGAATAGAATAGCGAGGACACAATTCCCAAAAAAGGGAAATGATGTATCATCCCAAGTATTTATCGAATTAATCATTTTTATATCTATTATAATTTATGAATAAAATATTAATTTTATGTTAAAGAGGACATTCCGTTCAATATACTATATAACATGCAACAAAGCGTTTCATTTAAATCTTATGTTGCACATAACATTGAGTTATACCGAAAAAATTATAACTAAATATTATTAATTTATTTGATATTTAATTATTAGCCATTCTAATGGAATTAATGAATATAAAAAACTAAAATATTATTATAAATGGTCATTAACTTTTTTACATTTATCCAATTAATTAGTAGAGGCTTAAAATTAGAATGAATCTAATTTTAATCATAAAATATTATAATATTTTTTTAAAGGGACGGTTTATCAACTTTTGATGGCGAAGCCTTTTTAAATATAGTTTATGTCACTTTTATATGTTTAATTTGAAAAAATAAATTTCTTATTTAGAATAATAACCTAAAAGTTACATTTCTAGGAAATTTGGTATTTCTCTGATGAAAAACATTTTTTATGAATTGTGAAAATTAAGGCATTTTAATTCAAACCTTCCTTTTAATATAATTTATTAATATTTTTAGATTATACTTTTAATTTGTTTTAAATTATTATTGGATTATATTTTTATCATTTAACCCAATCTCAATAATTTGATGTATTTTATATTAAAATTGGACCTAAACAGTTGTCAATTTTTTTTATTGTTAAAACTTCATAAAAATCAGATTTTTAGTTTTGAAAACTAGATTTTTTTAAATCAATTACATCAAAATCTATGTTTTGAATTTGAAAAAATGGATTCTATATTTAGAATCATTAGGTCCTAATTTTTTAAATAGGTACATTTTATTTTTATGCATTATGAATAGTAACATCATCAATTATTTTATTTTCCATGTTTAAAGGGTAAATCTATTAATAATGGTAAAAATAATATTATAATAATACTAAACTACCCCAAATTGTGTAATAATCCAATTTTATGAGGTAGGTATTTCCATGGACATCCGTAGGTTGATTTTGGGACCCCAGGGGCCACATGGTTGTGAAAATGACTTTTTTATATGAATTTATTTAAAGTAAAGAATAATTTAAAAAAACATTTATCTTTTAGTAAAAAAATTATATTGGGTTATATAAATGATCTCATCAAATATATAAAGTCATTAGAAATATAGAAATATATCCTATATCTGAATAGTTTATTTATAATTTTTTTTATCAATTAAATAAAATTATTTATGAACTAAAGATGATGTAGTGATTACCATATTAATGAATGATTTAAATAAATGAGATTATAAATTTTAAAATATAATTATTTTTGAACATTTTCTTCCATACCCAAATTTTAGTGATAATTATGACTAGTTATCTTTAAATTAATGATGTTTTTTAGAATGAATCAAATTTTTTCTAGATTTTTAAAAAGTCATGATATAAATATTATGAAAATTGACATAAATGACTTTTTTTTAAAAAATACCACATTATTAAATGATATAATAGACCTATAAATCTAATATTCGAATAAATTACATATAAAATTTTGAACATATCATTAGTGAACCACTTGAGTTTCGATGTGCATTCTATTATACCTATATAAACCATATAGTATGAATATACAAAAAAGAAATGGTAGGAGTAAAATTAGTTAACATAGGGTTAAGGTTTAAAGATAAAGATAAATTTGTGACGTAAACTTTCCTAAAACTTATTTTCTGAGAGTTTTTCGAAACAAAAACATATTATATTCTAAATAAATGTCCTTGGTATCATTTTAAATTGATAATTATTTTATAATAAAATAATATTTCTAGATATACAAAAAGACCCCCTCTTCCCTCTTATATAAGGGCGTCAAAAGAAACCCATTTAATCACACCTATCAAGAACCTAGTCTAGTCCAACATCTACCCAAATAATTACCCAAAGTCCCTTCTTTCCTCCTAGAATCCTTACCATATGCACAAGGTTATTCCATAAATCCTTTTGGTTCAAATCAATGAGAGTTACACGTTTCAAGAGGTAGTGTCTTTTCTAATGATATTTTCCATTATTTCAATTATACACTCCCTATTCTATTCTTATTCATTGATTACATGAAAATTCCAATAATATCAATATAGTATTATGTTTTTATGAGAATGATTCAGTCTACACTTACACACACCTCCATCTAATGGATTTGAACATATTATACATATATAGGGTGAACTACTGCCTCACAAAACAAGGATTGTTTGATTTTCCCCTACCTCCTCTCATGGTGGCCATTATTATGGAGCTATATTTATTTATTGTATGTATTAACTTTATAATGTCTCTACGATGATCTTATTTTTATTTACAAACATACTGTTATGATTTTCATAAATTGTAAATATGATAATTTCAATTGAGGAAGTGCGGACTACCACCCTCTCAAAGTGATATGACTCATTCAATCCATACTTGTAATGTATAAACGGTGGGGTTAATGATATTTGTTAATAAATATATCTTAGTTTTTATTTCGGAATAATAATATACCTATTCATCACTCTGTTTTCATTTCATTAATATGAAAAATAAATGAAAGTAGTGTTCATGCGTTTGTATGGATTACAATCTCTATGAATGGTAAATAAATTTAGTATATATGAATGTAATATTATATTATAAATAAATATATAATGTATATATATTATATTTAAATCATGAATACATTACTAGACATATTGACCTATTGACCACCTGAACAATTTGTAATCATAACAAGATCATTTTTGACTCATGTAACCAATATCAATAAAACGACTGATATTAACTTAAATAATTATGTAATTTTTATAACATGGTAATAATTGATGTGAAAGGAACAATAAACATGAAAGAGGTACTTAGGAAAGTTGAAATTAACTTATGTTTATTATTTCAGAAGAACCAATAACATACATTGCGAATGGGACTCAAGGTAAGGGAGTTCGTGTCGATCATCATTAATTGAGGCATGGATTGATAACATACACCTCTTACTTTTACACAGTGTATAATATACCCCTTTTAATTTTACTTATGTTAAAATAAATTAATTTTCTACAGAACATTTAACTAATTGGAAAAGGAAATTTTTTAAAATATACGATGAAAATGACCTTTCTACCGCCGTGAGAAATATTTGATATGTGGACTCTTTAACAATCCATAATGTTTTTAAAGGAAACGAAATAACTTATTCAATTTTGGGTTTTTTGGTAATGAAAATGTTTTTTGAAATTTATTGATTATTTAAATATCATGATTTGATTTGTTTTGATTGAAAAATAAATTTTATTAGTGAAATTTTGACATTTTCAATAGTTTATGTGTTATGATTATATAATGGTACATAAAAATTTGACAGGTGGTTATGTGATAAACCATTTATGGGTGGTTAAATTTTAGAAAAATTATGTGTGGTTCCGTGATAAACAAAGGATGAGTGGTTAAGTTATAATCTTTAATACATTTGGTATGGAAGGAGATAATATGATTATTCCATTTAGTGGTATATGTGGAATTTGATAGTATAGTTATTCCATTTCTATGTCCAAATTTACCTTTATATTCTATATGTTTCTTAATGTGGGATTTATGGTAATATTTTGGTTCCAAAAAGGGTATGCAATGAGATTATATTTATGGAAGTATATTTACTACTTCTTTGAGGTGAAAATTATTATGAATGATAATGTATTCATAGTTTTCATGTTATCCCAAGACTAACAATTTTTTTAATCTATGTTTCCTTTAATGAGATTTTAATTCCCATCCCATGTTTTGAAATTTTTTCACAAGACAAAAACAATAATGATTTGTGGATGGGATTAAAGAAAATTTATGTTTTTAAAACATGAAACAATGTCATGTTTTTTTAGAGTTTTTATTTTATGAAAAAATGGATTGTGAGTAGAAGAGTCTACTTATAATATTCATGTTATCATGTATAAGTAATGACCGAATTATCTAAATCGATAAACCTGATAATAATATTTATTTTAATTAAATGTAAAATTATTGACCTAACTCAATATTATGTAATGTTTAAGGATGGGGCATTATAGTTGTTATCATAGGTGGGTTTAGATATCTTTAAGAGTTATAATATTGTTAATAGAATATCCATAAATGATTTTTATTTTATTGAAAAATTGGAATGATATTTCATTTTAATATTACCATGTTATTTCATCTAATATATCTTTGTTCAGACTGGTATTCAATAACGGAAATATGGCAGCTGTTTTGAGAAGAATTAAAGAGGAAACCAACCCTCCAATGCACCATCCTCAGATGGTGAAAATTTGAACAGAAAAATTTGTTGGAGTGATGGATCAGTTGACTTAGGTGATAAATGGTAGTTATCATCATGATGATATTTTGGATATTCTAAAATTAAAGGGATCTTGAAGGTAATTTAAGGGTTGTCTTGAAAACCTTAAAATAAAAGTAGCTATTTGGAATTTTTAGTAAGAGAGAATTTTGGTTGCAATTTTTTTTCTTTGAACATATTGTTTTTGAAGATAGAATAATTGTTGACACTTCTAAAACAAATGTTGGTGAATAGTGTCCAAATCATAAACATAACATATATATTCATGGTTTTTATAGTGTAGTGGAATATTACAAAATGTTTGTTAATAAATTTTCTTGGTTATCTACCCCCTAACAATGCTAACATGTAAGGGAAATAAATTAATCTATTAAATAGAATGTGATGACTATTTTTTGGAATTGAAAAAGAAGTTGGTAATTTCTCTAGTTTTGGAACTAACTTTTAGAAATTATGAATTTTTTATCTATAATGATATTTAGTAGAACAGACTCGAATGTGTCCTTATGCCGAATAATCATGTAATTTATTATTCTTCATGTTAGTTGAAACCTTGTGAGTAAAATTACCCTACACTTGATTTCAAATTATCTACGGTTGTTGTTGTAATAAAAAATTTGAGACAACATTTTATGGGGTAAAGTTTGAAATATATACTGATCACGGAATTTTGAAGTATATATTCACTCAGAAATATTAAACATGAGACACGAGATATTTCTAGAATTAATTGAGGATTTTTATTTCATGATCCATTACCATCCCATAAAGGCAAATAAAGTGGCTAACGGTTTGTGTCAAAATAGTAATGTTACATTAGACATGCTATGTTTGGAATGAGATCATTTGGTTTATGATTTGATGAATTTTGGATTAGAAGTTGTTAGTTTAGGTAATTTATCATTTTTAGGGGGGTGTGGAATCATCCCTATCAAACAGAATTATGAAAGTGCAAAAAACTGATAGTGAATTGCAGAAAAAGGTATGATTGGTTCCAAATGGTAAGTTACATTAAATAAAACCTTAATAAATATTGTGTTTTGAATTTTGGAATGATATTATGTGTTCCTTGTGATTTAGAGTTGAAAAAAAATTGTTATGTGAATATTGTAGTCTTCTATTTTCAGTACATATGGAGGTACTATGATGTACATAGATCATTTGCAGTATTTCTAGTGGGATGGAATGAAAAGATAAATTTTTTAATTTACTGTGATGTGTTTGATTTGGTAGCAGGATAATGCAGGGAGGTTGTTAACGATAGGGATGATTCATCATTTCCCAATGCCAGAGTGGAAATGGGAAAATGTAACCATGGATTTGGTTGGGGTATTATCAAATAAATCTCGATGTTCATTTCTAGATTTTGAAAAGGCCTTAATATGTCCTTTAGATCTGAATTGAATTTTATTATAGCTTTTCATCTTCAATCATATAGGAAGTCAGAATAAACAATTTATACCTTGAAGGATATGCTACATGTCTGTTTACTGGATTACTGGTGAAGTTGAAATCAACATATTTCTTTTGTTTATTTTTCTTATAATAACCTTTTTATTTCAGTATATAGATTACATCATTTGATGAATTATATATGAAAATGGTGTCGAACTAAAGCATTTTGGGATGAAGTGGGTGAATGGAAGTTGATGAGACAAAATTTGTAGAAGAGATGGATGAAAATTTTCAATTGATTCAGAAGCATACGAGGACATCACATAGCAGGAGGAAATGTTATGTGGATAACTAGTGGAAGGATCATTCATTCTAGGTAGGAGATCATGTTTTTATTAATGTTTCTCCATGTAAAATTTTGATGCATTTTGGTAAAAAGGAAAATTTGTGTCTGAGGTTCTTTAGACCATATAAAATCCTAGAGAAAGTTGTATCAATTTTCTATAGGGTATCATTAACTCCAATTTTATTCCGGTTTCACAATGTATTTCAGGTTTTAATGTTGAGAATATATATTCCAAATCTATATAATTCTTTGATTCTAGAAGTAGATCAGATGGGAGAGAGTATTTCTTATGAGGAATAACCATTCCATATTCCTAACATTAGAGAGAATGTGTAATGGAATAAATAACTTCACAAGGTAAAATATTTGTTGAAACGCCATATGGATGAAGAGGAAACATGGGAATATGAAAATGATATGAGGGATAAATACCCCCACTTATTTGAAAAGATAATAGAATTACGAGAACACAATTCCAAAAAGGGGGAATGATGTAGCATATCAGGTTATTATAGAATAATAATTATTCATATATATTATTAATTTTGAAAAATGTAATTCCCCCAACCCAAGTTACCCAGAGTTGGTGTATTGTTACATAAAACTTGCATGATCGCAAAATATCAAGTCTCATAAGTCCGATTAGTTTAGTAGCCTTGGATGTACTAGATACACACAAAAGTTTTACATTACATCATTAAAAGAAATCAAAAACAACATTGTGTCCCCTTTGAACAAACTCATATCCCTTAGCCTATTCTAGAAGGATAATAATAATATATGTTTTTTCATCCTAAAAAAAATTAAACACTGAAAGGAGTGAGCTCAGATGCTCAGTAATGTTAAAAATATAGCCGACACTATCATAAATAAGAATAAACATTTAAAGAAATGTATAAGACTAAAACAAAAGCCTTTAAAACATAGACTTCATCATAATATGGAAAATTGAAATCAAATAATTCCATTTAATTATTCTCATGGATAATCTATAAGTTTAGTAATCACATGTAATATCAATATCTAATTTTATAATGATGGAATTCATAATGTCGGATATCATAACTACAAAGTCAAGGCCACGTGCTAAGACTAAAAATATGATTTTTTCAAGGCCTTTTTCCAAAACAATAGTTTGTCTCATTAGACCTACCGATCCATCGAGAAGCTATAGTAGCCTCCACCCATCACTTAATATGTCCAATGCAATCCTCAAATGAAAGGAGTGAAACATAATATAAACATATCTATTAAAACTAACATACAAAATGTCAATACTACTACCATAGACCATAAGTGGTATAATAATATAATATATATAGTCAAACATATCTCATTCAGTAAAATCTGGAATATTTTATTATAATAACTCAACATCAATCAAGAATAATGAAGGATACTGACATAGATGAAAACAATTAGTAAAACTATTTGAGAGAAATATACCTTCTTTATTGAAATCATTTAATAGTCTCACTATTTATCAATATGTAATTTAAAATATATTTATGAATCATAGTTCCCCATATCACATTCAATTAATTAAAAGGAATTTTAATTTTAAAACATTCATGTTAATACATATAAATCCTTATTTAATTTTTAAAACATTGATATTAATGAGGAAGATTTATAAGAATAAATCTTTAAAAATTTAAAATGATATTTTAGTTTCAGTTCCCAATCAAAAGAGAGATGATTGAATAAAACTAATTGAGGTATTAAAAACCTTATAATATCATGAGAATAAAGGGATTTAGGGTATTCTATGTCAAAGTACAATATATACACCATATAAAAGTGAACTGGTGCATAACAACAAAGAAGCCTCAATGGAATGTAAATTGAGATGAAATCCCTTAGAAAGAACATATAATTAGGTTATGGATAAATCAATGACATAATTATGTTTTAAAAATATTAATAAACATAATATGATTGGATATTCATGGTAAATCAATCAGAGTAAATTCACGCATATTATTGTAAAAACAACACTAATGACTTGGATGTTTAACTCAATTAATGGAAATTGCGTTAACATTACTCTTATCAATTTCAAATCAATTACATGATATTTTATCAATGGGATTATCATGAGTATAAAAAGTATATCCACACAAATGGGTGTGTAAGATAATACATAAATAAATAAATTGTTATTTCACACATAATCTTGGAGTAAAATAATAAATGAAGTTTGTGTACAACCCAATGAGTGGAAATTGAAATTAAAAATTCCCTTAATGATTTGGTAACATTCGAAACATCCACCCCATGAAATAAGGATCATAAAATGATATTGTAAATACCCATAAATAAAATTATATTACACAAATAATACAATCATGTAAGTACATACACCACGCAAAAGGAAATAGTGGCAAATATAGCATGAATCTCATGGGGAAAAAAGTCAGATGAAAACCCATTACCTTATACATTTTCTTAGTAGTGGGTAGGTTAACCTCATATATAATGGAGAAATAATAGTTATTAAATTATGAAAGAACCAAATAAATAAATATTATATCATATATGATCTTCTAATATTTCATTATAAATTATATTTCTGTAGTATCATTGTTTTGGGTGTTAACCGATTCATTTTCCTTTACATGTTTTGTTACGTAATTCATTTTGTTATAAATGTAATGTATTTGATTCATATCTAGATTGATATTATGTTCTTAATTTTTTTTTATAATTGTTAAATGAAAATTATTTTTGACTGGTTATGATGGGGAATGAAATCTCATCGCGTTGTTAAGACGGTAAGCCGTACGTACACACGAGCGACAATATCATTCTATTAGTGGTGAAATCTTATGTAATAGGATATTATATTATATAACTATATATAGAATAATTAAAATGTTATATTTATTATTTAAACATGGTATAATCATTATTATACCCATCCAAATAATAATTTGTTGAATAAAAAATTACACCACGATGTGGAGACGGTAAGCCGTACATATACATGTATGGTGGATTTGTCATTCCTAGAATAGAAAGAATAATGAATATGGTTATAAAATATTTATAATAACATCACAGTATATATAAGGTACTATAGATATTATTTTGGTTTGTAAAAAAAATGAAAGTGGAAGTGGAAGAAGAAAACAACTTTGAAAGAGGTGATTAAATAATTACCCCTTCTTAGTGTGTTTAATTTAAATTTGATCAAAAGGGTTCTATATGATGGAATTATGATAAAATTAAGGACTCTAAGTTCAAGTGAGGGTATTTGGGAAGACATTTGAGTAGGGTTCAGCCATGAAAAATGGCTTTGGATGTGTGATTTCGAGAAAAGGGGAAGTACCCTTTTATAAGAGTGGTGAGGGTAAATTTAGGAAAAACATGAGATATTAATTTAATTTAAAATTTTGTTTGATTTATAATTTCACCAAAAAAATTATTTCGGTGATAAGGTGGAGAGGGGTCCAGAAAATATCAACAAGTATGTTTTATAAAGGTTTATGTAACCAGATAAACCTTATTTTTTAGATTTAACTGTTAGTTAAATAGTTTAATTTGTACCATGTATTCTTGTGTTATTATGCTAATTGGTTAATAACAATACTATAATCAGACAATAAAACACAAATTGGTTCATTAATGACAAATATATAATTATATGTGTCCTTTGTCAGATCCTTATTTGTTTTGGAATATTATAAAATTTAATAATATGGTATTTGGTTTAAAAATTAATTTATGTCAATTTTAACCCTTTTTAGTATTATTTTGTGCGATAGTCAACGAAACATGGTTAGTTTGAAAAAAAATAAATTAAATCAATATTAACATGTCATATTATCCTATAAAATTAGTGTAATGATTCAAAAGTCCCAATTATCATTTATTTTGATATTTATAATATTAATTATTTTAATCTTTCATTAATAAGGTAATTACTACATCATTATTGTGTTATATATAAAATTAAATAAATATTTACTAAAAATTATAAATAAAATACCATTATGTAGTTAATATATTTATATTTATAATTAATATTTATAGTCTAATTTATCTTATGTATTACCCTATATTTAAAATGGTATTGTTATTAAACATTGAATTTAACACATTTAAATTTTCATTAAATAAAATAATAATAAATTTCCTAATCAAATATAAGTGGATACAAATGATGATATATTACTCATAAGGTTTATTTTGGTCAAAATAAACTTATCTAAAATAATTAAGACACATGTTATGGTAATTATAATATCATTTTTACCATTAATTTCCCAATTTACTTTTAAACGTGATAAATAAAATTGAAAATTTACATTCACCAAAAAAAATCATCATATTGAACAATATTTTACATTATGATATCAATTGTGTCTCTCAAATTATTGAAATTCAATTCACAGAGGTGGTAAAATTGCCTTTTTTGCAACTTTAAAAATGTTCCTAGAAGGTGTGTAAAAGATGTTAAAGTGTTCAACAAAAATTTATACATCTAATTTTATTATAAAATGACTCCAATGAATTACATTGAAATTATATTCGTATTATGAATACATTTTTACTTAAAATAAATTTAAATAAAATAAAAAATAATTTAAATATAAATTTGGTTTTAAAAGATAACACATTGTTTTTAACTATTCATTAAATATTGAAAGTTTTCAGAAAAATACCAAAAAGTCACCCAAAGATAATTTGATATTCCAAATTAAAAAATTATGTCTATTTTAATAAATAAAAAACTTATATGTTTTATTAATTAATTTTAAAAAATAATCCCATTATCAAAACCCAAAATCTGATTTTGGAGGAGCAAGAACTATCAAAATATTGATATGCATTTATACACAATTCAAATGAACAATTACATACAATGAACGAAATTAGATTAAATGATAAAAATATAATCTAATTATATATTAAAAACATTAAAATGTATAATTTAACAATCTAAATTATTTTGATTTAAGAAATGTGTGTCAATTTAAATTTATTATTTTTCACTATTCCTCAAAATAAGAAAGTTATCAGAAAAGCACCAATATTTTTTGAAAAACTAAAATTTTATGTCCCTATTCTAAGGAAGAAGATTAAATTTTTAAATTGAATATATAAATGTGTAAAATATTGGATTTAAACATCGTTATCCATTAAATGGTGGGAAAATTTCATTGTTTGAAAAATACTTCTTTTAAATGAAAAATTGAATTTGTTCTTATATTAGGTTTTGTAATGACCCACCAATTCTCGTTGTCTTGTGAGTGCAACGAGTCATTACTAGGCCTTAAGCGACATCCCCAAGATGCCAAAGGCTTTCAATAAATACTGAAGGGTTTCAAAAACATTTGGGGGACGATTTACCCTTTAAGAAAATAAACCCATCCATGGACCATTCACTATATGATGCATGAAACAAAGAATGACCAAATCACAACTTCATTTATATTCAACCACATAAGAGTACACAAAAAAGGAATAACATTATGAGACTCTCAAAATACACCAAAACTCTGTGGTCCACAAGATCCAAGCTCCATATAATCTCCCAAACAACAGCACGAGCCATTAGTAATGAGATTCTTTAGCTTTAACTGTGTCTCGGAATACAACATCTGCAAAAGCACCAAAGTTCCAAAGTAGGGGTGAGTATAAAACTCATTAGGATTTCCGCAATGACTTCCCTACTCATTCAACTATGATATAAGAGTTAGCCACATTTATATAAAAATATTTATATAAAACAATTTCACCAAAGCAGTTTATAACTAAATATAAACAAGTTTTCCAAAACCATTTATGCTCAAAAGCATCAAACTGAAATTTAAACCCTCTTTTTGAACATTTTATTCTTCCAGAAAAATTACTGAACAAATTTCCAAACCATTTCACCAACATCCGATTTGGGCATTCCCAACCATATCACAAACCTGTGAAATAAACCATGCGTGCATTGTTTTGACAGTTCCTTATTCATGAGTGGTCTCTCGTCAATCTACCATGTCAACACAAGGTAATTACATCCCATGTTCCATTAAACATTTGGAACCGAGCACAAGGTCTATTCTAACCATGCCTCGTACATATTGTTACCACATTCCATTAAACGTTTGGCACTGAGCATAGGGTCCTATTTCAACCAATCCCGGTACATGAAATATGACCCCACACCACAGATTCCCAAAAACCATGAAAACCCACCCTTTCAATAAAACACCTTTTATTTAAAACCATTTTCCATCCAAACCAAGTGTGTTCAAACAATTCAAACCATTTCAATAAAACTCCTTTTTTATTGAAAACCAAATCAATCAAAATCATATCAATCAGAAAACATATCAATAAAACACTCCAATTTATTGAAATACCATTTCTCATCAAAACATTTACAATTTCAGCATGTTTATAATTTAAAATCCACATTTTAAATTCAAAAATCCAAATCACTTTTCACAACAATTTTCCAAGATTTCACAATTTTTTCAAAACCATAAATCATCACTAAGATGATTTATTCCAAGATTTTCATAATAAAGTTCATTCAAACAATACAATTTGATACAAATCCAACCAATTCTAACAAAATTAGTCAATAGTGAAGCCACCAACCTCAACAAAAAGGTGATCCATGGAACGGACGAAGAACACTCAAGAACACAAGTCCAAATCTCCAAAAACCCACCTTATATATCTTCTCCTAACACAACCAAGTCCAAAAATCATCATATTTGGAATCCAAAAACATATATCTACCCATAACAAGCATAGATCTAAGAAAATGATATAAGACGAGAGGTAAATATGAGTAGATCTAAGAAAACGATAAAGAACGAAGGAGAACGATCACATACCTCAAGAATCCGTCTTCGATTCTCCAGGAGAAGCATTCGTATCACCTCTAGAATGATGGGAGAACCATATTTGACCTTAGGAGAACAAGAATCCTGAGTTAGGGCCTCATAAGAGCTTTAATGAGGCAATTAGAGGAAAAATGACTTATATCCACAATTTAAGGATCTAATTTTATGTGACCGCAAGGTTAGTCCGCACGGTTTGAAAAACCATGCGCTAGCCGTGCATTAGCTACTACCTCAGCCACCCTTCACGCTTGGTATGGCCACACTATTAGACAAACCATGCACCAACCATGCGGAAGCCACTGCCTCCTCAGTCAGCCATGCATGGTTTTGGTTGCACGGTTTAGACAAACCGTGCACCTCCCGTGCGATTTCCCCTTTGTATCCAAACATCATTCCAAGTTCCCCTGACACTCTCATTCAACACCCATAACATTAAGACCTTGAAATGCATCAACTAAGGGTTGCATACCCGAAACTGGGGGTACTAAATTCTCCCCACCATTTGTCTTTCCTTCCCCAGAAAGTAGAAAATCATCGCTTTCCTGGAAGTGTACTAGCCACTGCTCTTTCATTTCATTATCACGTTCCCAAGTCTCTTCCTGAATCTGACCTTGTTGCCAAAAAAACTGCACAAGACCGATGGTTTTTCCATTCAAGAAATTATCTTGACTATTCACAATCCACATCCGGATATGTACCAATGAAGCATTTGACTCTAGGTCAACATGATCCAATCTGATCACATGGTCAGGATTGGGTTGATACTTCTTCAACTGAGATACATGGAACACATTGTGCACTAAACTGAACAATGGTGGAAATGCAAACCGATATGCCACCTCTCCAACCCGTTCCAGTATCTCAAAAGGGCCTATATATCAAGGAGATAATTTTCCCTTATTTCCAAAATGATGATGTCCATTCCTTGGAGATATTATAAAAAAGTCATGATCAACCACTTAGAATGACAATGGTCTTCGACGGTGATCCGAATAAGATTTATAATGACTCTAAGTTGTCTTTGTCCTCTATCTAATCAACTGAATATTATCCATTATTTCATTGACTAGGCTCGGCCCAACTAGTAATGTTTCATGAGTTTCCACCCAGCATAGTGGAGAACGACAAGGATGCCCATATAATGCTTCAAACGGAGCCATGTGTATCGAGGCCTGATAACTGTTATTGTATGAGAACTACACTAAGCGTATATGCTCCTCCCATAAGCCACCAAAATCCATTACACAAGCCCGCAACATGTCTTCCAACATCTGTATTGTCCTTTTGGATTGTTCATCCGTCGGGAGATGATACGTCGAACTCATAGTCAACAGAGTCACAAGGGCCTGTTGTAAGGATTTCCAGAAACGAGATGTGAACCTCAAATATCATTCTGAGACTATAGACACTGGTTTACCATGCCTCTTTACCACATCCCAGATATGGATTTTTGGAAGATCATCCAATGTATGGGTTTTATGAATTGGGATGAAATGGGCCGACTTTGTTAGGCCATCCACTATCACCCAAATGGAATCGTGTTTCCAGAATGTTCTTGGAATACGTGTATAAAAATCCATTGCTATCTGCTCCCATTTCCACACTGTGATAGGTAAATGCTGTAACATACTACTTGGTCTCTAATGCTCTGCTTTAACTTGTTGACAAGTTATGCATCATGAGACAAACTCGTCCACCTTCCTTTTCATGTCACTCCCCCAAAACTGCGCCTTTAGAGACTTATAAATCTTCTGTGTAGCCAGATGTACAACCCATCTTGAATGGTGGAAAGCATTAAAGAGTTGTTCCTGAAAAACTATAGGTACAACCATCCAATCTATGAAACTCAAAACTGATCCCGCTTCCAGTTTCCAGCCAACAAGGGTCTCCCCACTAATGAGTTTTGAACTCATTACCAGACATTCCACATCATATTTTTATGCCTCTTTGAACAATTTTACCAGATCAGGAACCAGCATAGAAGAAAAGAAAACTACATCATCACCTCGGTTTTCACATTCCACATTCATGTCAGCTTATATCGACATCAATTTCTATTCTTCTGAAGCTTCCTTTGCCGACTGAGCATATGACATCCTGCATAATGGGTCGGCCGCCAAATTTCCCTTACCTAGTGTATACATTAAGTAATATTCGAACATTTGAAGATACTACATCCATCTCCTCTGCCTCAGATTCAAATCTTGCTGTGAGAAAATGTGATTCATGGTTTTTTTTGATCTGTAAACATAGTAAATTTACTCACCAAAGAGATAATGTCTCCATGTTTTCAAGGGATGGATGACTACAACTAACTCCAAATAATGTGTTGGGTAATTTTTTTCATGCACCCTCAATTTCCTTGAGACATACGAAACCACATGGTCTCCTTTCATGAGAACACAACCAAACCCTTTTCCTGAAGTATCACAATACACCACGTATTCTTGCCTTAATTCTGGAAAGATTACGATAGGTGATGATGTAAGGCGAACTATCAACTCTTGAAAAGATCTATGACATACTTCAGTACATTGAAATGCATTGTTCTTATTTTGTAATGCTATCAAAGGCGAAGCTATTCATGAGAAGTCACAGACAAAGCGTCAGTATTAACCAGATATATCAAGAAAACATCGTATTTCAAAGACATTCTTCAACGATTACCAAGAAAGAACAGATTTAATCTTTTATGGATCCATTGAAACACCTTTCTCAGAAACAACATGGACCAGAAAGCGTACCTCTTGTATCCAAAAAACACGCTTTTATAATTTGTCATACAACTAATTTTCTCTCAAGATTTCCAACATTATCTCCATGTATTTCTCATGCTCAGCCCTTGTTCTGGAATAAACCATTATATCATCCACAAACACCACAACAAAAGAATCCAGATATTGCTGAAATATATGATTCATCAAACCCATGAAGTCCACTGGTGCCTTCATTAGACCAAAATGCATGACTCCATATTCTTAGTGGCCTTATCTACTTCTGAAATCCTTCTTTGGAATATCCTCCTTCCGAACTCGAAATTGGGGATATCCTGATCGCAAGAAAATCTTATAGAGTCAGTGAGCTCGACATAATTGATCAAACATATCATCATTGCGTGGAAGTAAAAATCTATTCTTTATCATATCATGGATATGTTTATGATAACACACACATAGCGGAAGAGTTCCATCTAATTTCTTTACAAAGAAAATTGGTGTTGCCCACGGAGACATGCTTAGCCAAATCAAACCCTTTCATTACAAGACCTATAACTTAACTTTATATTCCTTTAACACTTTTGGTTCCATCCTATAAAATGGAAGTTAGATAGTACTGGTCCCTAGAAGGAGATCAATCGTAGACTCCACTTCTCTTACAGGTGGTAATCCTGAGGAGTTTTTAGGAAAAACATCAGGAAATTGATCCACCACAGTTGGAAAACTATCTTCCTTGCTCTATTCCATTGATTCCAAAGTCAATGCTTCCAATTGATAAGATATGGTTCCCACCATTCGTTCCAATAGGCACTTTGCACAATTATTTACCATTATCTCTCCTCTGAAGAGATGCTCCATGCCTTCCTCAGTCGTGAAACTAGCTGTTCTCCTATAATAGTTGATGTGAGACTTAAACCTTGCCAACCAATCCATACCCAGGATTATATCATGAACATTCATCTCGAGCACAGAGAAATCACATTTCAACTCAACTCCATCAACAGTTATATCACAGTCTCTACAATAGAAGGTTTGACATTCTCTTTCACAAAGAGGAGTTTGCATTTTCAAGACAGAAGGCATCATTTCCAGTTTTAAACATTGAAAATCTAAAATATGGGAAGAAAGAAAGGAATGAGATGAACCAGTATCGAACAAAACTTGCACGAGGGTAGAATTTAAAAGAATCGTACCTCTTACCATAGATGGTCCAGCCTGATCATCAACCATCATCTACTCAGCTCCTTACAATTTCTTTGTCGCTGCATTATTCTCCTTGTTTCCTTGTTGAGATTTCCCTGGTTGAGGAGGTATTTTATTTCGATAATCACCATGGATAGCTCTGTTATGTTGACAAGAGTGATTATGTTTTCCTCTTCCTGTCGAAGAATATGATGCTTGCGACACCTGGGAAGTGTCCGGAACACCCGACCGTGCAGCACTGCGACAATATCACTGAAGATGCCCCATATTTTTGCAATTGTGGCATGCTCTCGGTGGTTTTGTACATTCATGTTTCATGTAATCAGTTGAACGACATTAAAAGTAACCTGCTTTGCTCTGGGGTCATGGAAGATGGTTGACTGATCCTGCCGTTTGGTTCTGATTCACACTCCGACCTTGGAAGTTGGTGTCCCTCTTCCGCTTGTTCCCAGCATTGGTGTTCTCAGTCGTTCCCGTGGGTATCATCATTCCTCCTCCTATCGATCCTGAGATATCACGTTCAGCAACCGTTTCTCTATTCACCATCTATGTATAATCCATAATATAGAGCACTGTAATCTCCGATCGAA
This sequence comes from Viscum album, assembly GCA_963277665.1. Classification (NCBI taxonomy): domain Eukaryota; kingdom Viridiplantae; phylum Streptophyta; class Magnoliopsida; order Santalales; family Viscaceae; genus Viscum; species Viscum album. Next base: position 93,077,922 of record OY728164.1, read on the forward strand.
TCTCATTCCTTAGTCTCGATTCGAAGATGCATACCTTCAAAGAAGCACTCGCCACAATCTCTGGTGAATAAAGGAATAAATTCATGAACTTAGCCACCTATTCTGTGAACGAGAGGCTCTCCTGTTTCATGCTGAAGAAATGCATCATTTTCTAGATCTTGTACGTGTGAGGATAGAATTTTTTTCTAAAGAATTCATCAAAATCCTCCCATGTAAGGCCATAATGCAATTTAGCATGCACCGTTAAATCCCACTACTTATGTGCAAGATCCTCGAGCATATAAGTCATGAGCTTTACATTTATCTCCACTGGTGTGCCGATGAAATAAAATATATGATTCATCCTTCTTAGCCACACCTCTTCCTTATCGGGTTTAGCATCACCCCAAATGTTAGGTGGATTATGCGTCATGAACAGGATGGTATGATCCACATGTCGTGGAGCATTTGTTCAGTTCCCCGTATCCACAGCTTGAAAGGATTGGACAATACTATGAACCAGCTCTTGGTTAACACGTGGTTTAGGTGCAACCACATTCTCCGCAACCTCTTCGGGTTGGTTTCGACGATGCCAACTGGGTGCCATTTTCTAAACCAACAACAAACTCCATCAATCTCACTCTCTAGCAACTGTTGGCATAGCATTCCAAATTCTATCACCTCAACTATCACAACATTGTTCCCAAAATAACCTTTTTCCTTCTTCAACCATTTTTTAAAACATTTTACAAACTTTTTGAAAATCAATCCATTTTCAAAATACACCAAATACCCTGTTTTAAAAAGTTATCACTTGAAAACAATTTCAGTATTTTTCAAAAATTATCACCCTACACAAAATCCTTACTCATTCCTCACAATGAGATATGCAATCCTAGTGTGAATTCATTCGTCTACAATTCATGTCATGCTCCTCTCATTGGCTAAACCCTAACAATGAGATTTCCAACATTCTAGAAGTGTATGCAAAACACTTATGTACCCAACACCCGGGTAAATTGAAGTTCCGCGTAAATGGGATTTCTACGTCATTTTATCATATACCTTTCATGTTATGACAATAATACTCCTGTATAATATTTTTGCCCAAAGAATAGACAAGAAGGAATTTCAACTCCAAGACCAAGAAAATCGATGACTACTTGTTTGGAAAGGACCGAACAAGCTGATACCATTTGTAATGACCCTCCACTTCTCATTGTCTTGAGAGTTCAATGAGTCATTAATAGGCCTTAAGTGACATCCCCAATATTCCAAAGGCTGGAAATAAATGCCGAAGGGTTTCAAAAACATTTGGGGGATGATTTACCCTTTATGAAAATAAACCCATCCATTGACCATTCACTATATGATGCATGAAACAGAAATACCAAATCAAAACATCATTTATATTCAACCACATCAGAGTACACAACAGCAGAAGAACAACATGAGACTCTCAAAAGACACCGCAACTATGTGTTCCACAAGCTCCAAGCTCCACTACATTTCCCAAACATCACCACGAGCCATTAGTAATGAGATTCTTCACCTTTACCTATTTCTCGGAATAGAACATCTGCAAAAGCACCAAAGTTCCAATGTAGGGGTGAGTATAAAACACAGTAAGTTTTTCTCATTGACTTCCCTACTCATGCCACTAGGATAGAAGAGTTAGCCACATTTATATAAAAATAATTTATATAAAAGTTTTTCACCAAATTAGTTTCTAACTAAATATAAACAAGTTTTCCAAAACCATACATGCTCAAAATCATCAAAGTGCAATTTAAACCAGATTTTCCAACACGTTATTTTTCCAGAAAAATAACCAAAAAAATTTCCAAACCATTTCACCAACATCCGGGTTTGGCATTCCAATCCATTTCACAATCCCGTGAAATCAACCATATATGCATCGTTATGATAGTGTCATACTCATTAGAGGTCTCTCGTCAATATACCAAGTCGTCACAGGGTAGTTACTTTCCATGTTCCATTATAACTTTGGCATCGAGCCCAAGGTCATATTTCAACAAAGCGTCGTACATATAGTTACCACGTGCCATTAAATTTTTTACTCCGAGCACAAGGTCCTATTTAAACCAAGCCCCATACATGCAATATGAAAAAACACCAAAGATTCCCAACAACCATGACACACCATCCATTAAATAAAATATCTTTTATTGAAAACCATATTTCCATCCAAACCATGTCTGTTCAAACAATTCAAACCATTTCATTAAAACTCCCTTTTAATTGAAAACCAAATCCCTCAAAATCATTTCAATCTCAAACCATTTCAATAAAATATACCTCTTTATTGAAATCACATTTCTCATCAAACCGTTTAAAATTTCAGAAATTTTATAATTTAAAATCAACATTTTAAATTCAAATACCCAAATCACTTTGCACAACAATTTTCCAAGATTTCACAATTTCCTCAAAACCATAAATCATCACTAAGAAGATTTATTCCATGCTTTTCACAATAAATTTCATTCAAACAAGACAATTTGAAACTATACGAACCAATTCAATCAAGAGGAGTTTAGAGTGAAGCCAACTACCTCAACAAAAAAGAAAACCAAGCAATGGATGAAGAATGCTCAAGAACACCGGGTCAAATCTCCAATACCAACTTTAGATCTCTTCTCCTAACACAACAAAGAAAAAAACCCGTCAAATATGGCATCGAAAAACTTATAACTACCCATAACTGGTGTAGATCTATGAAACCAAGAAAAGAAGAGATGTAGATCTGAGTAGATCTAAGAAAATGATCAAGAACGAAGGGGAACGATCACATACCACAAGAATCTGGATTTGATTCGCCAAGATAAGTCTTCGGATCACCTCCATATTGATGGGAGAACCCCCTATGGCCTCAGGAGAACCAAAATCATGAGTTAGAGCTTCTTAAGATCTTTAATGAGGCAATTACAGTAAAAAAGAGTTAGATCCAAAATTTAAGGATCTAATTTTAAGTGACTGCACAGTTAGTCTGCAAGGTTAAACAAACCGTGCGCTGACTGTGCATTAGCTACTACCTCAATCACCCTTCTCGCATGGTTTGGCCACATGGTCAGACAAAATGTCCGTCAACCATGCAGAACCCACTACCTCCTTAGTTATCCAGACATGGTTTGGCCTCATGGTTTATACAAACCATGCACCTCCCATGTAACTTCCCCTTTGCCTCAAAACAACATTCCATGTCCTCCCGACACTCCCATTCAACAACTATAACTATAAAACCGTAAAAATCATCTAGTAAGGGTCACATAATCGAAACTAGGGGTACTACAGGTTTAAAAAATACATTATATGGAAGTTAAAACAATATGGAGTACAAAAAATCAAATGAAGTTAATACTAATCATAACCGTTTTTTGAATGACTAGTTTGGTATGTGGTGGTGTTATCAGACTCCTTGTTTTTTGTAGCGCTAGATATTTAATTACATAAAAAAGAATAAATTACTATAAAATCTTGGGGTGTTACATTTTTTCCCCTTTTGAAAACTCATCAAAAAAATTTTAAAATTTGTCTTGGGAACTTCATTGAATGTCCCACATCAGAAAGAGAGTCAATAAAAATATCACATTAAAAGAAAGTAAGATTAGTAGAAAGGTCAGTCGATATAAACCATAATAGGATTCCACATATAAAAACATGGATTTGTAAGATAAACTATGTTCCATGTTCTGATGGAGAGTGATAGAAAACATGATCATGAGAATGTTAAAAACAATAAAACCACAAACATGTGATGGGTTAAACAGTCATTAGTTTCCTAGTAGGAAAATTAAATGGGCAACATTTTTTTGTTTTAAATTCCATTTCATAATATTGAGGAAGTAATTTATGATATTGGCGAGGAACATAAAGAGATATACTTAATTTTTATATATAGTTTTATCCTTTAATAAATTTCTTCCACTAACTCATCTTTTCTCCAAACGATGAGTATTCAAGATGACTTGGTCACACCTGAAGTTCTTGAATAAACATATAGTGAATCACATTATACACAAAATATGAACTATATATTTCCCTTGTCATTAGTGTTTAACCAAATAAAAATGGTTAGTACAAGATTAAATGATCCATGAAATGGATAATCCATTATAAAAACAAATACTAATCTTAATTTCAAAAATTAAACAAACAATACCCAAAGTTCAACAAAAACCATTCAATAAACAATTTTCCTTAAAATCCTTCAATATAACCCAAACTAAGATTGAAGCCCAAAGCTCGGAATAATTTTATCACAAATTCATTCATAGTAAATCTTACCATTTATCTCCAAATAACATCAAATATTCTTAATGTATCATACGGAAGTGTAAATAACCAAATCACATATCTTATATGATTGGTTAATAATTTCCATTAATAACATGAGTCTCTATAATAAACATATATTCATCCTAAATTAAAAATTCCACCATTACTCGTCATATGATATCCCAAAGTATTCTATTTTCATTATCTATATAGTGTTCCCAATAGAGTAAACATCTTCTAAAATAAAATTTATCCCTTAATCTCAAAATAATTTTCATATTCTAATGATATTCAATTCATAAAACATAAGATCTCAAATAAACTTATTATTGATCAATAAAATAATTTAACTAAAAATAATTAGTCACACATACCATGTACATCATGTAGGGGAGTGAGAGGTGACAAATCACAGTCACACTTTGGATATGGGTTCGATTCTTATAGCTTCGTCTGACCCGACAGATTGTCACACGGTCTGCGTGATTTTCTATTTCAAAAATTATATTTTTCAACATTCCTAAAATGATATAAATTCCTCAAAATGAACATAACATAATTTAACACCAAAATTTATCTCATACCTCTCATTTTTATCCCAAAAGTTAATAACCTGTAATTTCCCCAAATTCAAAGATCATATAGACCATAATTGTTCTTTATAACTATATCCAAAAAAGAAAAGATAATTCTTCCTCAATTAGAATTTTCACATAACAGACTACCAGGTTACACATGCATGACAAAATTCTTCCAAAGTAATCCCATCATCAAAGATCATTAATACTATTAAAAATTTGTCCATCTATATATTTCCAAATAGGTTCTTCCATAACCTTGTGGTTATCCTATAGAATTGGGCATTGAATCAGATAATTCCCATGTCCCATACATATTCAGCAAATGATTGTAAAGGGGTTCTAAGGATCATTTTTATTTTCTTACACAGTACACTTCATTTGAACTCGGAAATTATTTACATTATATCATTCATTCCCACAAATAAAGTATTTCGTTATTATATAGAGACACTTTCTTGGGTGTCTACTTTAACATTTCCAACATGATATAAATTGAGCTTTCATTTCACCACAGTCTCCACTACAGGAGCACTTATCATTCTCTGCCTTTATCTTCTTTATTGATATTGGGTTTTGGATATTATATATATTGTTGGTCATATTTTTTGAAGCCTTATTTTTAATGATCTTAATATATTTTACGCCTATCAACATTCTATTTTGTTTCTCATTTCCACCATCATACCCACCTTGTACATCATGTTCATTGTAATTATGATATTCATTGAATCCATCCATTGACTAAAACTAGAAAGCATAGTGTGAGTAAAAATAGTCATAAAATCATTCATAGAACATCATGACACATTATTTTTAACCTAAAACACCTTAGTATTTACCAAGGTTAATTATTTTCATCTTATATTAAAATCATTAAATCGGTTTGTTAATAAAATGTGCTTTATCCTAAGAATATCCCCCCAAGAATGTTGTAAAGAAGAGTTCCACAAGCCCTATTGTCGTGCACAAGTTCTCATATGAGTCTACCTGAAAGTGGTATTTTCAAGTTTTACCCCTAGGTACATCTATGCTAGAGTCGCAACTACCTTCTCATATCCAGACATGGATATATTGATTTGAAAACCCACATAATATTTACATTACCAAAATTTTTGGATGTTATTCTATACTAATACTCAAAGACTATCTTAGGGTAGTGTTTTCTAATTATAGTTTCTATAAATCTATCATAAAAGGATTGTACTAATATTTCTCTAATACCAACTGTAATCCCCTACCCCTAGTCACCCAATGTCGATGCGTTATTACATAACATTGGTATAATCACAAAAGATCAAGTCTCAAAAGACAGATTAGTTTAGTAGACTTAGAAGTACCTCATGCATATATAGGTTTTAAATTATATCATGAAATGGAAAACTAACAACATTGTGTCCCCTTTGAACACACTCATATCCCTTAGCCTATTCATGCAAGTTAATCGTAACATATGTTTTTGAATATTGGGAAAAACAAAATATAGAGAGGGGTGAGTTGAATTTCTCTTTAAGGATAAAAATATAGTTTATAATGTCATAAATAAGCCAATACATTTAAGGGATTTTATAAGACTAAAACATAAGCCTTTTAAACATAAACTTCAACATAATAGGGAAATGATATATCAAATAATTTCATTTACTAATTCACATGGATATTCTAATAGTCAAATAATCCCATGTAATATGAATAGCTAATTTCATAATGTTGGAATTCATAATGTTGAACATTATAAACACAAATTCAACGCCTTGTGCCAAGACTACAAATATGATTTTGTCAAAGCCTTGTGCTAAGAAAATTGTTTGTCTCATGAGACCTACTGATGCATCGAGGAGCTATCGCGGGCTCTACCCATCACATAATATGTCCCACGCATTTCTAATATGATTTTTGTGAATCTTAATCTAAACATTCATATTAAAACTAGAATAAAAAATGTTAATACTTTTACCACAAACCATGAATGGTATAAAAAGTGTGCATACCCAGTCAAACATAACTCATTAAATACAATATGGAATATTGAATTATAATAAATCAACATCAATCAAGAATAATGAATGATATTAATATATATAAAAACAATCAATATAACTATTTGAGATAAATATCCCTTTTCTGAAAACATTTAAAAGTCTCACTATTTATCAAGAAGCCATTAAAAAGTGATTTTCGAATCAATGTGTCCCATACCACTTTGAATATTTTCAAAGAAATTTTAATTTTAAAATATTCATTTTCATATAAATTAATCGTTAATTTTTTTTAAAACAACGACAATAATGGAATGATTTACAAGAATAAATCTTTAAGACAATTAAAATGATATTTTAGATTCAGTTCATAACCATAAGAGAGATGCTTGAATTAAAATAATTGAGTTAATAAAATACATATAATATAATGAGAATAAAGGGATTCATGATATTATATGACAAATTATAGTATATACGCCATATAAAATTTAATTGGAACATAATAAGAACGAAGTCTCAATAGAATGAAAGTTGAGATTGAATCCATTATAAAGACAGTATCCTAAGGTTAATGATGAATAAATGACAAAATTATTTGAAAAAAATATAAATAAAATTAATATAAATGGAAATTTAGTGTAAATAAATCAGAGTACATTCACACATATTCTTGTAAAAATAACCCCAATGAATTGGATGTTTAACTCTATGAAAGGAATTTTAGTTAAGATTACTCTTATAATGTTCATATAGTTGAGTGAATATTTAATCAATGGGATGATTATGTGTATAAAAATTATATCCACACAAATGGGAGTGGAAATAAATAAATAAATTGTTACTTCACACATAATCTTTGAGTAAAATAATAAATAATATTTTTGTAAAACCCAATGAGTAGATATTGAAATTAGAAATTCCATTACCGATTTGGTAACATATGAAACATACACCCCATGAAAAAAGGATTATACAATGAAGTTTTAAATAACCATACATTAATGTATATTACCCAATCAATAAAAAATGGATAGTACATGCACAACATAAAAGGAAATATTGGTAACTATAGCATGAATCTGACAGGAATAAAATGTGAGATGAAGACCCATTACCTAATAATTTTCCTTAGTAGAGGGCATTTTAACCTCATTTATAATAGTGAAATAATTGATATTAAATTATACATGATACACATGGATAATATTATATCATATATAGTCTTCTTGTATTTCATTTTTAATGATATTTCAGTAGTATCATTGTTTTGGTTGGTAACTGATTCATTTTCATTTAGAAGTTTTGTTACATAAGTCAGGTTTGTTATAGATATGATGTATTTTATTCATATCCAGAATTTTATAAAGTTCATAAATATAATTTTTAATCCTCAAATGGAAATTATTCTTGAATGGTTGTGATAGGTAATGAGATCTCATCGCATCATGGAAACGATAAGTCGTATGTACACACGAGAGACAAAATCACTCTATCAGTGGTGAAATAGTATGTAATTTGTTGGTATATTATATATAAAGAATCATTAACCTGTTATATTTATTATTTTCACTAGTTATAGTCAGTATTATACCCATCCAGATAATAATGTGTTGAATAACTAATTACACCACGACATGGAGACGGTAGGCCGTACGTACACACGTATTATGACTTTGTTATTAATAGGATGGATAGAATAATGAATATGGTTGTAAAATATTTATAATAAAGTTATAGTATGTAGATGGTAGTGGAGTTATTATTTTGATATGGATACAACTATGAAATAGTAGGTGGATGAAGAAGAGAACTTTGAAAGAGGTGATGAAATTATTAACTTTTTTACGGTTGCTTCCTTTTGATTTGGCCAAAATGGATCTTTATGTTGGATTTCTGATTAAATTAAGGCCTCTAAGTTCATACGAGGGTAGTTGGAAAGATATTAGTGTAGGGTTAGGCCGTGCGAAATGGCATTGGAGGTGTGATCTTAAGAGAAGGGGAAGTACACTTTTATAAGAGAGGTGAGAGTAATTTTAAGAAAAGCTTGAAATATTAATTTATAATAAAATCTTATTTCATTTATAATGTATCCAAAAGAATTTATTTGGTGGTTAATGTGGAGATGTCTCACAATCCTCTCAACCAATTGGTTTTAGAATTCTTTAGGTCACCATATTACCCTTATTTTTTTAGATTTATGTTTTATTTAAATATATTGACTTTTACCATGTATTTGGGTATTATTATAATAAAGTGTTAATAATCTAACCATAAATAATCCAACAGAACCCTATATATGTAATTAATTACATAACTGTCATTATATGAGTCCTTTTTACAATAAATAGATTTTTAGGAATATTAGAACGTTTTATAATATAGTATTTGATTTAAGAACGCATTTATGTAAATTTTGTAACTATTTAGTATTTTGTTTTTGTGAAAGTAAAAAACATTATTATTTCTAATGAAATAAATTAAATCAATCATAACATGTCATGTTAACCATGAAAATTAGCATAATGCATCAAAATTTTCAATTTACATTTATTTGGATATTTATAATATCAATAATTTTAATCATTCATAAATAAGGTAATTACTGCATCATCATTGTGTCATAAATAATTTTAATTATTTAATGTCTAAAAATTATAAATAAAATAACATTATATTAGAAATATTTTTTTCATTATAATTAATATTTATAGTCGAATTTATCTTATATGTAGCCAAATATTAAAAATTTATTAGTTATTAAACCTTGAATTTAACACTTTTAAATCTTCTTTAAATAATATAGTACTAAATGTCCTAATCTAATCAAAGGGGATAATATTTTATTCCAATGTTTGATTATGGTAGAAACATGCATATTTAATAGAATTAGGACATGTTTTAGGGTAATTATAATATCATATTTACCTTTAATTACCAAATTTACTTTTAACAATGGTAAATAAAATGGAAAAATTTCTATTCCCCAAAAATTATTTCAATCCTATTAAACCACATTTTACTTACTAATTTCAACCATCGCTCATGAAATTATGAAATTAAATTCACAGAAGCGTTAAAATTATGTTTTATGAAAATTTGCAAATGTGCCTTGTAGGTGGGTAAAAGGCGTTAAAAAGGACAATAAAATTTTATACATATAAAATTATTATAAAATTAATCTAATAAATTAAATTGAACATATATTGTTATTATTTATATATTTTGACTTAAAATATATTTAAATTAAATAAATAATTATTTATATAAAAAGTCGGTTTTAAAATTAGCATGTGTTTTCCACTATTCATCACAAATTGAATGGTTTCAGAAAAATATCCAAAATTCACCAAAATATAATTTTTAAATTCCAAATTTAAAAAATATGTTTTTTTAAAAAAATTCAAAACATAGATGTTGTATTAATTTATTTTTTAAAAAAATACCATTGTCAAAACGAGAAAGAAGGATTTTTAGAAGTAAAAACTATCAAAAGATTTATAGGTGTTTATGTCCAATGTAAATGTAAAATTACTTAAAATAACCTACATTGGATTAAAGGATAAAAATATAATATAATTATACATCAAAACCATTAAAATGTATACTTTTACACTCGATGTAATTAGGATTATTAAATGTTATTTTCAATTAATATTTAGTATTTTTCACAATTCATAAAATTTTGAATGTTATCAGAAAATCCCTAAAAATTTATCCAGAATTATATTTTTATATCCTTCATTTAAAGAAGATGTTTATTTGGTCAAATTGAATATATATATAAGAGTTAAATATTGGATTTCAAAAAGGGTTCTCTGTTAAAAGGCGGGAAAATTACATTTTTTGAAAAATACATCTTTTATCTAAAAATTGAATTTGCTCCTATATTATGTTTATGAAATTCATAATACGAATGTTAAAATTATATGGAGTATATAAAAGTAAAAATGCAGTAAATACTATTCAAAACTATTTTTTGATAGGCCAATATTGTATATCGTGGTGCACTCAAACACGATGTTGCTGTTAGCACATGCTATTGAATTACTTTAAAGAAATAACTTACAATGAAATCATGGGGTGTTACAAAATACATATTAATTTTATGTTGAAGAGTAAAATTTGATCGATAGAGTACTCAACATGCCACAATGGTTTTCTTTGAAATGTTATGTTGCACACAACATTTTGTTATTCACAAAATATAATATATTTATATTATTATTTTCAATGGTAGTTAACGCCTAGTTTTTGTAATGGAATGTATGAACAAAACTAACTCCAATATAATTATACCTGTTCATTAAATGTTTTACATATTTAAAAAAAATTTGATAGGCATAAAATTAGAAGGAATATAATTTTAAGCTTGAAATACATTAATATTGTTTTAAAGGGCCGGTTTACTTCCTTTTGATGGTGAATCCTTTTTAATTGTATTTTTTCTTTTTTATATGTTCAATTTGGAAAACTAAATTACTTCATAATAATAGGAACATAAAAATTTACATTGTATGAAGTTTTGTTATTTTTTGATAAAATTCATATTTTATGAATAGTGAAAAATACACCATTTTAATTCAATATTTTCTTTTAAAATAATTTATTTATATAGATATATTGTACTATTAAATATATATAATATATAATTGGATAGTAGTTTTTTCATTTAATACAATTTTGGTCATTGGAAGAAATTTACTTTTAAATTGTAAATAAATAGATGTCAATCTTTCGATAGTAATTATTTCCAAAAAACCTTATTTTTGGAATTAACAACGGGAATTGATTTTAAATCAATTAATGTGAATTATTTGTTTTGAATTTTGAAAAATAGATTCAATATTTGGAATCAGGATGTCTAAATTGTGTAAATATAAACCTTTTATTTTTAGACATTATGAATAGTAACTTCATTTATTATTTTATTTTCCAAGGTAAGATGATAAATGTAGTAAATAATGCTAAAAATAATATTATAATAATATTAAACAGTAATAATACATGTCATAATAATATTTAATGAGATATGTTAGGCCATGGGCATCCGTTGGTATATTGTGGGACCCCATAGATCCACATGGATGTTAAAATGAAATTTTATAAGATTTAATTTTATGTAAAGAAAAATGTAAAATAAACATATATCCTTGGTATGGAAACTATTAAATGGGGTTATATAAGTGATATAATATACTATAAATAGTAATTAGAAGGATAAAATAATTTCCTACATCAAGGTATTTTATTTATATTCTTTATACATTAATTAAATAAATTTATTAACAACACATTAATGACATAGTTATTACCTTACTAATGACTGATTTAAAAAAATGAGATTATAAATATTAAAATAAATAAATTGTGAATCATTTAATTCTATAAAATTATTTTATGGATACTTATGAATTGTAATAATTTAATTAATGAAGTTTTTTTGATATAATCAAATGGTTAGGGATATTAAAAAAGTCACGATATGAATAGTATACAAATTGACAAAAATGAGTTTTTAAAACAAATAATATTTTATTAGATGATATAATAGTCCTAAAAATATGATATTCAGATAAATTACATTGATAATGTTTAAAATTTCATTAATTAACAACCGTATGTTCAATTAGCATTTTATGGTAACTATATTAACCATATAGATTAAATATACAAGTAGTCATGGTAAGAGACAAATTAGTTAACTAACGGTTATGACTAAAAGATAAGGTTAAATTTTTAACCTAGACTTTCCTAAAACCTATTGGTTGAATGGTTTTCAACAAAAAAAATCATATTATATTTTAAATAAATTAAATTGTGACCATTTGGAACTGAAATTCATTTTATAATAAAATAATATTTCAAGATATTTTTAAAGTGCCCCTCCCTCCTCTAATAAAAGAGAATCACCTCAACCCATTTAATCACACCTCTCAAGCCACAAGGCTCGTCAAATATCTTCCAGAATAAGATCCAATAATCCCTCCATTATTTATATAATCATTAATATAATAAAATGGAAATTCAATAAAACGGTATGGCAAAATCAAAGGGAGTTAAATGTTCTAAGAGGTAGTGTCTTCTCTAATGTTCCTCTTCATTATTTTACATATCCACTCCCTATTATATTCTTATTATTTTATTATATAAAATAATAAGTCTCTGAAATACAGTAGTATGATTATCTATGATTTATTCTATGTACACGTACACACATTCATCTAATAAATAAGAACATATTGTTTTTGTGTACGGTGAACCACTGCCTCACAAAACGATGATTGTTCGATTTTCCGCTACCAAGTATCATGGTGTTCATTACGATGGAACTATATTTATATATGATATATATTGCATTTATATTGTCTCAATTTTAATATTTTTTTAAAAACATGCCTTTATGCTTTTCAGGGTTTGTAAATACGATAACTTCATTTGAGGAACTGTGGACTACTGCCTCCCAAAAGTGATAGGACTCATTCATTAACATCCCAAGTAAGTAATGAACAATATATTTTTTTATCTATGTCTATTTATTAATTAGATAGTGTTTTAGAGGCTTAAAATAAGAATAAATCCAATCTTAAGAACGTAATATACAAATATTTTTAAAAGATAGGTTTACTGCCTTTTCATGGAAACCATTTTTAAATCAAACTTTTGACAACTTTATAATCTCTATTTTTCAAAATAAATATATTATTTATGATTGGGACATTTAAATTTACATTGGATAAATTTTTGGTATTTTTCTGACAATGTTCATTTTTAATGAATAGTGAGAAATACTGCATTTTACATCAAAACTGCTTTTTCATCTAATTTAATAATATGGTTAGACTATCTTTTTAATTGGTCATAAATTGTAATCTGAATATATTTTTACCATTTAGTCCAATGGTGGTCATTAGGGTTAATTTCACTTTGTAATTGTGCATAAACTAATGCCAAACTTTTCATAAATATTGTATCAAAAAAACCGCTATTTGTTTTGACAACTAGAATTATTTTTAAATAAATTATTAAAATTTATCTGTTTGGAATTTGGTAAAATGGATTACTTATTTGGAATCATATGATCCAAATTATGTAATCAATAATCTTTTGTTTTTTGGAAATTATGAATAGTAACGATGGTAATTATCTTTAATTATCTTGAATAATGAGTAATCGTGTAGTTAAGGATAATAAAATAATATCATAATAATAAAAATGACACCAACATGTGTCATAATGCCACTGGTTTTCTCATGGCTGACCATGGGATTCCTTGTGCCAAACATGGGGACCCCATGGAATCACTTTTGTGTGAAAGTGGCTTTTTATCTATTTATTTCTAAAGAAAGTTAAATATAACAATGAATGTATCACCTGAGTAAATCATTTTTTATTTTGCCTAAATATACGATCTGTTGGACTATAAATATTCACTGAAAGCTAAAAATATTTCCTACATCATAGTGTTTTTTTCATAATTTTTAGACATTAAATAAATTAAATTTTTTACGACATCATGATGAAGCAGCGATTACCTCATTATTTAACAATTTATATAAAATGAAAAGATAATATAAAATCGAAGACCAAAAGATGTCAAAGACCTATTGGATGAGTATATTTAGAACCCTTATCACCTTATCCACGAAATAAATCAATGTGGGACCTTTAAAATCAGAAAATAATTTGAAAATAATGTAACATTTTGTAACTTTCCAAGAGTACCCCTCCTCTCCTCTTATAAAAGGCCCCCACCTCTACCACCATACCCACACTTCTCAAGCCTTTGTCTTGGCCAAACCCTGCCTATTTTGTCTCTCCACATCCCTCTATAACTATTTGAAGCCTCATTTTGGGCAGAAGTCTTCCCAAGGATGTCATTGAGCTCAAATCAAAAAGAGTTACCCGATTTAAAGGTAGTGTCTTCTCTTGTGTTATTATGTTTTATTTTGCTTCTCCAACCCCCTAAACTCTTTTTATTAATTTATTTTGTAACAAAACCAGTATCTTACATATACTAATATGTTTTTATAAGAAGTATTAGAGCTACACTTACACAAAACTACATCTAATGGTTAAAGAACATACTGTTTCTGAGGATGGTGAATTTCTGCCTCACGAAACAATGATTGTTCAACACTCATATAACACCTTTAAAGGTGGCCATTAATATTTCTCTATATTTATATATGATATATAATATGTTTTATGTTTTACTTGAGCTTCTGTATTTTTCATTTATGGCATACCTTTATGGTTTCCATTATGGGTAAACACGATATCTTCATTTTAGGAAGTGTGGACTACGGCCCCCTCAAAGTGAATTGATTCGTTAATACCATAGGTGGTACATATAAAGGATAGATTTAATGATATGATACCATACTGGAATTATAATACTATTATGTATCATTTTGTTTTAATTCCATTAAAGTATGAGATAGAAATGAAAGTAGCGTTCATGCGTACGTACGGTTTACCGTCTCCATTATCGGTGCATTTCATTTCTTATCCCCAAATATAATGTACTATTATAAGTACATATATATAATGGATATATATGATGTATGTAAAATCTAAATGATTAATATAATTATGGAATTAAAATATACATATCTCTCATTTAGTTTTAATTCCATTAGTATGATATAGAAATGAAAGTAGCGTTCATGCGTAGTTACGGCTTACTGTCTCCATGAACGGTGCATTTCATTTATTACCTCTAAATGATTATGTAATATTATAAATGCTTGTATATACTGGATATATATGATATATATGGCATCTAAATCAAGAATATCATTCTTGAGATAATGGATATTTGATTACATGAACAACTTGTAAATATAAGAAGTTCATTTTTGACTCAAGTACCAATGATCGTTAAAACGACCGTTATTAATGTAAATAATTACATAGTGTTCATGACATGGTAATAAGTGATATAAAAGGAATAATGAACTTGAAAAAGTTTCTTAAGAATGTATAAATTAACTCAAGTTTATTATTCAGAAAGTTAAAGAACGATCGAGTCAAGTCAGACCTGAGGTAAGGGACTTCATCTCAATCTCCATTCATTGAGGCATATTTTGTTTAATAACCAAAATTATTTTATACGGTGTATAAACCCCCTTTGACTTTTATGCTTATTCAAAAGGAATATTTTTTTATACGAAGCGTTTTACTAAACTACAAAATGAATCTTTTATTTTTTTGTCATACGTATGCGGCGACAACGACTTCTCCACCGCCATGACCATTATTTGAGTTTTGGCTTCCTCTACAAGCCATACCTTTTTTTTAAAATGAAAAATAAATAACATGTTTTACTTTTCTTTTATTTTGGTATTTAGAATGGTTTTCATAATGTTTCTATTATATCAATGTGTTGTATTGATATATTGTGATTGAAATGTGGAAATGTTATGTTTCCTTTATGCATGTTTTATGTGATACGATTATGTTATGGTTCCTGGAAATTGTTATAAAGACGGGTGGTTCCATGATAAACTAAGGGTGGGTGAGCTCGATATAGCTCTCCAATGCATTGGGTAACGCGAAGGGGTGAAACTTTAAGGTTTCTCTGAAAAGATTTAGGGAATATACTGTGATGGGTATTCCAATCGTAACCAAGAAGGTTACTCCCTACGTAAGAATGTTATGAATGCCTCAAGTTACCTTTATGTCTTATGATTTCTATGATTTATTCATGATTTGATGAGGTATGTTAAAGTGCTTATGTTTTATGGGTAAAGTATGATTTCATTCTTATGTATATATATACTCATGTTTCCTTTCCATATTTTTATATCCCTTACTGAGCTTTTTATGCTCATACCATGTTTTTGAAATGTTTTTTACAGGTCAAGGGAAAGGTACATGATATGATGATAGTGTCAAGGATGTTTCAAGAAAGAATCCATGTTTAATTTTAAATATGTTTCCATTGATGGGAAAAATGAATTGTAACAGCCCAATATTTTATAAAAAATATTCTTTTTAATTTTATTAATGTCTTGTGTTGTACGCTACACCAAAAGGAGCTTGCACAACACGCATCCTTGACTTGCCTTGCATTACACGCAATCGCGACCTTCCTCGATAGCGTGTGTAATACGCAATACCGAGTTTCACTAAACAACGATATGTTATTAAAATATTATTAAAACTAGCAGTTATGAATAGTAATAACCACTTTTTAAAATTCTGTAAATCTTATTTTTCAAAATGAACTTCATTCTTGGATTCGGAGTATCGAATTTAGCCTAAGGTGAAATTTTGGTACTTTTCGGATAACTTTCATATTCTGATGAATAGTGAAAATTACTAAATTATAATTAAAAACAAATTTTTTAATCGAAATAATTAATAGTGATAAATCATTAATTTTAGTGGTTTTAAAGTATATTTAGAATATATTTTTACAATTTAATACAATGTTGGTCATTGGTTGTAATTTCACATTTAAACCAGACATAATCAAGTGTCAATCTTTTGATATATATTGTTTCTTAAAAACACGCTATTTGTTTTAACAGCGGGATTTAATTATAAAATTAATTAATGCAACTTCTATGTTATGAATTTGGTAAAATAGACTTCATTTTTGAATTTGGAAAATGAAATATAGCTTAGGACGAAATTTTGGCATTGTTCTGAAAAACATCAATTTTTGATGAATAGTGAAACTACTAAGTGATAGTTAAAAAACTGAATTTTTCATAAAACTTAATTTTACCGCTTCTGTGAATGGAATTTCAAAAATCCGAGAGACACGGTTAATATCAAGGACTAAAATGTGGTTCAATGAGATGAAAATAATTTTTTGGTGAATAGTAACTTTTTACTTTTTTTACCGCGGTTAATAGTAAATAGGGTAACTAAGGGTAAATATGATATTACTATTACCCTAAAACATGTCCTAATTCTATTGGACAAGTGTAATTCGACCAAAAACAAACTTAGGAATAAAATATGACCATTTAGGCCCACTTGGATTAGATTAGGACATTTATTATTAATTTATTTAAAGAAGGGTTAAAATAGTTAAAATCAAAGTTTAATAAGTAAATCATTTTTAATATGGGGTTATACATAAGATAAATTCGATTGTAAATATTCATTAGAAAGCTAAAAATATTTCCTACATGATGGTATTTTATTTGTAATTTTTAGACATCAAATAATTTAATTTATTTATGACACAACGATGATGCAGTAATTATCTTATTAATGAAATATTGACATAATTGATGTTATAAACACCAAAATAAATGTAATTTGAGATTTTTTATGAATTCCACTAATTTTCTAGGTCACTATGATATATTAATGTTGATTTAATCAACTTGGTTTGAACATTTAATTCTGTTATGACTTTCACAAAAATCATATATCAAATAGTGTCAAAATTGACACAAAATAGTTTTTAAATCAAATATTATATTATTAATTGTTATTGTATTCATAAAATTCAAAGGTTCGGACAAATGACTTAGATAAGGATATATATATTAATAATAAACAATTTGGGGTTCGTTTGGCATGTTATAGTAAGTTTATTAACCATATAGTGAAAGAAAACAAAAAGACATGGTAGAAGTTAAATTATTTAACTTAGAGTTAAATTTAATTGATAAGGTTAAAATAATATCCTAAACTTGTCTAAATTCTATAGGTTGATAGAATTTCGACCCCTACCCACCTTATCTTCGAAATAAGACCCTTTGGAACCATTATAAACCGATTTTGACTTTAATATAAAATAATATTTTGAGATATTCCTAAGGTGCCCCTCTCCTCCCTTATAAAAGGACACCTCATCCCCCTCCTCCTCACACCAATTTGAGCACTCAAGCTCGGCCAACCCCTGCCAAAATCTCTTCTCCACTTCCCTAGAAACATCCTAGAGGTTCTGGTATTCCTCAAAGACCAATTTTAGTGCCCTAAGAGGAGGTCTCAAAGAGGCGCTTCAAAAAAGAGGTAATTACCGTTACCAATTCTTTCATCTTTATTTCTTCTTCCACTTCTTCTTATTAGGTTGTTTCATTATGAAGTAATAACATCAGTATTACTCATATACTGATATGTTATTATAAGTATGAAACAACCCTATTTCACAATCTATCCATCCTACGGAAAAATAAATCACCGCGCGTGCGTACGTACGGAATACCGTCTCCACGCCGTGGTGTAATCTATTTTCCACCACCACCTTACATGGATGGGTATAATGGTGTAAAGAATAACTATACATAGTTATTACAACATCATATTGATTCTGATATATTGTATAATCCACTCCAATTCAATTCAATATTTATAGAAATGATATCATCGCTCGTGCGTACGTACGGACTACCGTCTCCACGACGCGATGAGATTCATTCTCCATGTTAACCATTTAAGAATGATTATAATGTATATATAAGAAATAATAATGAAATATATGAAATTATAAAGCTACTGGATTTATGTATATATATACATATGTATGTCATCTACTTACTTCCATTTCAAGACAATAAGGAAAGAAAAACAGCGTTCATGCGTACGTACGGACTACCGTCTCCATGAACGGTGTTTTTCATTTTATTTATCTATCTATTATATATATATATACTGAATATATATGATATATAAATCATATTTTATATTCTGGAAGTAAGTAAATCATGATATAAGTAATAATGATGTCAAGAACAACAAGTCAAAACACCTACGATAAATGAAACGATTTTACCCAAAACGCTTCTTTAACATGGAATTTACAAAAGAACGGGTAATATAAGGTCATAAGTGAACCATATATGATATCATAACAATGAATATGATTATGTAATAAGTCAATGACATTATTTAAATCATTATACGGGAGGTTCAGACACATACGAAGCAAATCGGACCTAAGGTAAGGGAAATATCACAATCTCATTTTTATCCGAGATTGTTTATTCGTAAGTATTTACTGGGGTGTATTTTATCATCTACATCCATGTTTCCTCAACATGTAATATTATTTTCATCCACCTACAATTGTTTAAAACCTATTTTACCCTTTGGTGAGTTTTTAGTAAAAGATATGAAAGGAATCTTTTATCGTTTTTCATACGAGGTACTTTTTGACTTTTCCGACAAAAGTACGAAGAATGTTTTTTTTTAACTTATACGGCACGAACGGATTTCTACTGTTTTATAAAGCCTTATTTTCATGAAGCTTCCTCTAAAAGATTTCATGACTATTTTCAATAAAATCTCTTTCTTTTAAAATTGCATGATGTTTTGTGAAAAGAAATTGATTTTGAAGAAGAAAGGATATTTTCCTCAAGAATTCAATTCAAGTGTTTTATCAAAATTATTTCCCATCTAAGATAATAAAGGGTTCTGTTTCTATCCATATTTTTACATTGATTTGACTATGTTGTGATGGAATTATGTTTATGAATTCCTTTATCTTATATGAATTGTTTTATGATGTCATGTTGTTTAAGAATCCCATTTTTATTACATGGGTTATGCAATGATGTATGATTTATGATTTTGTGGCACACATAAGAATGGTTTCATTATGAGATGGGTGGGACCTATATCTCCCTCCAATGCATTGGGTAATGATTTTATATCTCATGAGATAGACATGGCTGGAATGGTAGGTTATACCGGTTCATTGAAACAGGACTGAAACGAGGATTACTCGATTCATAAAGGGACTTTGTCCACTAAGATAGTCTTGGCAATGAGTCTTGACTAACAAGAAATGATTCTCTATGATTATGTGTGTATGCCACAATGAGTAATGTTTTAAGTTATGATTTCATTTTCACTTCTATGATTTGTCCCACGTTATGATATTATGAGCTCTTTTGCAGGTTAAGATTTCCAAAAGCTATGTTCTTATGTATATGATGTGATTGATATTTCTTTTGTTTACCCTTACTGAGCATTTGAGCTCACCCTTTTATGTTTTCTTTTCCCCAGGATATAAAGAAAGGTTTTAGGTAAAAAAAAGATCTTTATGGGAGATGTTGAAGATCTTTCACCACGTTTAGAAGATTACTTTCCGAGTTTCCAAAGACATTAAACTATTACGATCCTTGTGTGTGTGTTTTTGTTATGTACTAAGTATTCCGCAAAAGTAATGTAATGTCCATGTACGTCAAGATAAGGGTCTCTACAGTTGGTATCAGAGGAAAGGTTTAGTCAACCTTTGGAAACTAGGATGCGAAAACGTTAGTGAGATCCCTAGAGATATTTATAAGGTATGTCTAGGGATGTCCCTAAGGATAAGTATACGTATAAGATACAGTCCTAGAACTACGGTAACGATCATAGAATTTAACCTAAGAAGTTAGATATTGAGGATACTTCCCCTTTACTATGTTGTTTTCTCTAGCATGATTTTTTCCTCCCACAAAATTATTTTTGTGTTTTAGTTAATGGAGGGAACCAAAAGGAATTCGGTTAACAGTAAATCCAATGGACAAATTGGTGACTATGAGAAACAAAATTGTGTAATGCCTAGAGAGAAAGATGTTGTGATTATGCCGAATCAGTCATCGCGATATATGATTAACAAGGTGAAATTTAGTGGTATGCCTAATTCATCAAAGAAGAGGAAGATAGACCATTATGCATGTTCGCATGTTGAGGAGTATAAAGAAAGGAAGATTGAGATTTCTAAAGAAGGGAAGAAGAACCTTGAGGAATACCTCAAATGGAGGGACCGATGTTATCTGTGTGGAGAAAAGGGTCATAGAGTGACAGACTGTTATGGAGTTCAATGTCTTATTTGTGGAGAACATGGGCATTACCCAACTCAATGACCTGACCTAAAAAGATACTTCTAAATCAAGGAAGGACTTATTCTAGGACAGTCATTGATGTGGATGGACTGAAGTGTTTATGTATTGGTATTCAAGAATAATGTTGTTGAGGTACTTTTATGGTGTATTGGAATATTTCTGTATTGGTCTAATGTGGTATTCGAAGTGATTGAGATATTTTTGGAAATAAGATGATATGCGCATAATGAAGGGATAAGACGATAATGAGATGTTTGATTGTATTCATGATCTCATGATTGATATAAGGACTAAGTGATATCATGGTTTGAGTATAAATAATTTTGAGGATTTTGGTATGTGTAAAGTGTTAACTTTTAACTGCATTCAAGTTTTCACTAAGGTTCAATGGGTATTCAAGAGAGTACGAGATTAAGGCCTTTGAATGTTTGGAATGTGACCAACAAGATATATCTTATGATATATGGGGATCAACGATGGTATTAAATCTCTGGTAATCGTTTTCACTATGTTATGAGAATGGACTACAGTATTATGGATAAGCCTAAAGATTGGAATGGATTATGTTGGACATAAGTTAGTATTGTTTAAGGATAGAAGTTTTCTCGATATTATTGATGGGATGTTATAGTAATGTAGTTTTAGAAAAAGGACAACCTGCAGGACGGGCGACAGCCCATCGCGTCGGACAAGGCTGTGGGAATCGAACCCACAACCGAAGTGCGACTGGCCTTTATCGCCTACCACTGGCCTACAGGAAGTCCCCGTTTAGTAGAAACTAGTTTTATTATATTAAGCAGTATGATATATGAAGTATAAGTCCATTTTAGGAACCATATATGATTAATCTCACTATAGATCGACTTATGTATATAAGTTTTGCTAACCTTTTGTTTGAGACAGATGGAATGACCTGTCATTCTATCACATGATCTGCTAACACTTCACGAATAACAAATTCAACTTCATTTATTTAAGAGATGAAGTGGAAATTGTTCAAAGCACGAACAACAGTGAGATTGTACCAAAATAAAGTAAGTATTTATTCTAATTCAAATTTTCAACTTTAGGGGAAATGATCTTGAAAACCAAAAATGTTGTCCTAGTGATCTTATACCTGATGAATCAGATGGTACCTTATATCATCACAAATCTATGGATTTATGATTACTGGCTTTTCCATAGCCATGTTCTCTACCACTCTCCATCAGAACATGATGGTTAGATTTCTCTTCCATATCCATATTTTCACCTATGTGGAAACCCAATGATTAGTTTATTTGGGTAACCGTTACGTTTCATACTTTTTTTTTTAAAGATTGGTTTTGATATTCCTTTTTACGATGTGGGTTTCTATTAAAGAAACTTTCGAATAGTAAACCATTTATAACCCCGACGAATTTCGAGGGCGAAATTCATTTTAAGGGGGGTAGAATGTAACAGCCCAAGATTTTATAAAAAATATTCTTTTTAATTTTATTAATGTCTTGTGTTGTACGCTACACCAAAAGGAGCTTGCACAACACGCATCCTTGACTTGCCTTGCAATACACGCAATCGCGACCTTCCTCGATAGCGTGTGTAATACGCAATACCGAGTTTCACTAAACAACGATATGTTATTAAAATATTATTAAAACTAGCCGTTATGAATAGTAATAACCACTTTTTAAAATTCTGTAAATCTTATTTTTCAAAATGAACTTCATTCTTGGATTCGGAGTATCGAATTTAGCCTAAGGTGAAATTTTGGTACTTTTCGGATAACTTTCATATTCTGATGAATAGTGAAAATTACTAAATTATAATTAAAAACAAATTTTTTAATCGAAATAATTAATAGTGATAAATCATTAATTTGAGTGGTTTTAAAGTATATTTAGAATATATTTTTACAATTTAATACAATGTTGGTCATTGGTTGTAATTTCACATTTAAACCAGACATAATCAAGTGTCAATCTTTTGATATATATTGTTTCTTAAAAACACGCTATTTGTTTTAACAGCGGGATTTAATTATAAAATTAATTAATGCAACTTCTATGTTATGAATTTGGTAAAATAGACTTCATTTTTGAATTTGGAAAATGAAATATAGCTTAGGATGAAATTTTGGCATTGTTCTGAAAAACATCAATTTTTGATGAATAGTGAAACTACTAAGTGATAGTTAAAAAACTGAATTTTTCATAAAACTTAATTTTACCGCTTCTGTGAATGGAATTTCAAAAATCCGAGAGACACGGTTAATATCAAGGACTAAAATGTGGTTCAATGAGATGAAAATAATTTTTTGGTGAATAGTAACTTTTTACTTTTTTTACCGCGGTTAATAGTAAATAGGGTAACTAAGGGTAAATATGATATTACTATTACCCTAACACATGTCCTAATTCTATTGGACAAGTGTAATTCGACCAAAAACAAACTTAGGAATAAAATATGACCATTTAGGCCCACTTGGATTAGATTAGGACATTTATTATTAATTTATTTAAAGAAAGGTTAAAATAGTTAAAATCAAAGTTTAATAAGTAAATCATTTTTAATATGGGGTTATACATAAGATAAATTCGATTGTAAATATTCATTAGAAAGCTAAAAATATTTCCTACATTATGGTATTTTATTTGTAATTTTTAGACATCAAATAATTTAATTTATTTATGACACAACGATGATGCAGTAATTATCTTATTAATGAAATATTGACATAATTGATGTTATAAACACCAAAATAAATGTAATTTGAGATTTTTTATGAATTCCACTAATTTTCTAGGTTACTATGATATATTAATGTTGATTTAATCAACTTGGTTCGAACATTTAATTCTGTTATGACTTTCACAAAAATCATATATCAAATAGTGTCAAAATTGACACAAAATAGTTTTTAAATCAAATATTATATTATTAATTGTTATTGTATTCATAAAAATCAAAGTTTCGGACAAATGACTTAGATAAAGATATATATATTAATAATAAACAATTTGGGGTTCGTTTGGCATGTTATAGTAAGTTTATTAACCATATAGTGAAAGAAAACAAAAAGACATTGTAGAAGTTAAATTATTTAACTTAGAGTTAAATTTAATTGATAAGGTTAAAATAATATCCTAAACTTGTCTAAATTCTATTGGTTGATAGGATTTCGACCCCTCCCCACCTTATCTTCGAAATAAGACCCTTTGGAACCATTATAAACCGATTTTGACTTTAATATAAAATAATATTTTGAGATATTCCTAAGGTGCCCCTCTCCTCCCTTATAAGAGGACACCTCATCCCCCTCCTCCTCGCACCAATTTGAGCACTCAAGCTCGGCCAACCCCTGCCAAAATCTCTTCTCCACTTCCCTAGAAACATCCTAGAGGTTCTGGTATTCCTCAAAGACCAATTTTAGTGCCCTAAGAGGAGGTCTCAAAGAGGCGCTTCAAAGAAGAGGTAATTACCGTTACCAATTCTTTCATCTTTATTTCTTCTTCCACTTCTTCTTATTAGGTTGTTTCATTATGAAGTAATAACATCAGTATTACTCATATACTGATATGTTATTATAAGTATGAAACAACCCTATTTCACAATCTATCCATCCTACGGAAAAATAAATCACCGCGCGTGCGTACGTACGGAATACCGTCTCCACGCCGTGGTGTAATCTATTTTCCACCACCACCTTACATGGATGGGTATAATGGTGTAAAGAATAACTATACATAGTTATTACAACATCATATTGATTCTGATATATTGTATAATCCACTCCAATTCAATTCAATATTTATAGAAATGATATCATCGCTCGTGCGTACGTACGGACTACCGTCTCCACGACGCGATGAGATTCATTCTCCATGTTAACCATTTAAGAATGATTATAATGTATATATAAGAAATAATAATGAAATATATGACATTATAAAGCTACTGGATTTATATATATATATACATATGTATGTCATCTACTTACTTCCATTTCAAGACAATAAGGAAAGAAAAACAGCGTTCATGCGTACGTACGGACTACCGTCTCCATGAACGGTGTTTTTCATTTTATTTATCTATCTATTATATATATATATACTGAATATATATGATATATAAATCATATTTTATATTCTGGAAGTAAGTAAATCATGATATAAGTAATAATTATGTCAAGAACAACAAGTCAAAACACCTACGATAAATGAAACGATTTTACCCAAAACGCTTCTTTAACATGGAATTTACAAAAGAACGGGTAATATAAGGTCATAAGTGAACCATATATGATATCATAACAATGAATATGATTCTGTAATAAGTCAATGACATTATTTAAATCATTATACAGGAGGTTCAGACACATACGAAGCAAATCGGACCTAAGGTAAGGGAAATATCACAATCTCATTTTTATCCGAGATTGTTTATTCGTAAGTATTTACTGGGGTGTATTTTATCATCTACATCCATGTTTCCTCAACATGTAATATTATTTTCATCCACCTACAATTGTTTAAAACCTATTTTACCCTTTGGTGAGTTTTTAGTAAAAGATATGAAAGGAATCTTTTATCGTTTTTCATACGAGGTACTTTTTGACTTTTCCGACAAAAGTACGAAGAATGTTTTTTTTTAACTTATACGGCACGAACGGATTTCTACTGTTTTATAAAGCCTTATTTTCATGAAGCTTCCTCTAAAAGATTTCATGACTATTTTCAATAAAATCTCTTTCTTTTAAAATTGCATGATGTTTTGTGAAAAGAAATTGATTTTGAAGAAGAAAGGATATTTTCCTCAAGAATTCAATTCAAGTGTTTTATCAAAATTATTTCCCATCTAAGATAATAAAGGGTTCTGTTTATATCCATATTTTTACATTGATTTGACTATGTTGTGATGGAATTATGTTTATGAATTCCTTTATCTTATATGAATTGTTTTATGATGTCATGTTGTTTAAGAATCCCATTTTTAGTACATGGGTTATGCAATGATGTATGATTTATGATTTTGTGGCACACATAAGAATGGTTTCATTATGAGATGGGTGGGACCTATATCTCCCTCCAATGCATTGGGTAATGATTTTATATCTCATGAGATAGACATGGCTGGAATGGTAGGTTATACCGGTTCAGTGAAACAGGACTGAAACGAGGATTACTCGATTCAGAAAGGGACTTTGTCCACTAAGATAGTCTTGGCAATGAGTCTTGACTAACAAGAAATGATTCTCTGTGATTATGTGTGTATGCCACAATGAGTAATGTTTTAAGTTATGATTTCATTTTCACTTCTATGATTTATCCCACGTTATGATATTATGAGCTCTTTTGCAGGTTAAGATTTCCAAAAGCTATGTTCTTATGTATATGATGTGATTGATATTTCTTTTGTTTACCCTTACTGAGCATTTGAGCTCACCCTTTTATGTTTTCTTTTCCCCAGGATATAAAGAAAGGTTTTAGGTAAAAAAAAGATCTTTATGGGAGATGTTGAAGATCTTTCACCACGTTTAGAAGATTACGTTCCGAGTTTCCAAAGACACTAAACTATTACGATCCTTGTGTGTGTGTTTTTGTTATGTACTAAGTATTCCGCAAAAGTAATGTAATGTCCATATACGTCAAGATAAGGGTCTCTACATGAATACTATCCTTTATGTAACAACTTTGTTTAAATGTAGAATGTAATGCATGTTTTATGATCTAATTCTCAAAAACTCTAAACCTGAAAAGATCCTCAATGTGTAATCTTGTAACAATTCATGATTAAGTAAGGTTTAAGGTTGGGGCCTTATAGTTGGTATCAGAGGTCGGTTTAGACAACTTTAGGAGTTATAAAATTGTTAAATTATAAATTATTTTATGGTATAATTTAAATGATATAGCATTTGAAGATTACCTTGTTTCTTCGATTAAGATATTTCTGTGTTAAGAATGGTTTTTCATAGAGGAAACTGAACAGATTTTCTGGGAAGGCATACAGAGGGAAATGACCTTTCAAATCAGCATCCTGAGATGGTCAGAATCAGAACTAAACAGTTTGTTGCAGTGATGGCTCAGTTGACTCAGGAGATGAAAAGAAGATTGGTGAATGCTCCTGTTTTGGTACTTTCTTCCAGGAATGGGGAGTTTGTTATCTACAGTGATGCTTAATTGAAAGGACCTGGTTGCGTATTAAGGCAAAATGATCAGGTAATTGCTTATGCTTCACGAAAGTTGAAAACTCATGAGGTAAATTACCCTACACATGATTTGGAATTAGCTGCTGTTGTTTTCTCTTTAAAAACTTGGAGGCATCATTTTTATGGTGTAAAGTGTGAAATATATACCGATCACAAATGTTTAAATTATATATATTCACTCAGAAATAATTTAACATGAGACAGAGGAGATGGCTAGAATTAATCATGGATTATGATTTTACAATTCATTACAATCCGGGGAAAGAAAATAAAGTGGTTTATGCTTTGAGTCGAAAAAGTAATGCTTCATTAACAATGTTGCATTTGGAACATGAAAATTTGGTTAAGGATTTGATGAACATTGGCATAGAATTTTTTGGTGCAGGATGTCCTTCTGTTTTTTTTTCAGGTATCAGTGAAATCTTCTCTATCCGAGAGAATCAAGCAAGCACAGAAGCAAGACAGTGAGTTGCAGAAAAAGGTAGAGCTGGTTCAGAAAGGTAAGTTGCCTAAATTCAACATTGATATTGATTGTGTTTTGATATTTGGGAAGAGGTTGTGTGTGCGTTGTGATTCACAGTTTAAGAGAGAGTTGTTATGTGAAGCTCATAGTTCACCGTTTTTAGTTCATCCTCATAGTACTAAGATGTATAGAGATCTTCGGGAGTATTACTGGTGGGATGGAATGAAAAGGGATATTTCTGATTTTACTCTGAATTGTTTGACTTGTCAACATGTTAAAGCAGAGCGGCAGTTACCGAAAGGGATGCTTCAGCATTTACTAGTGCCAGAGTGGAAATGGGAGAATATATCTATGGAATTTTTGTGGGATTTCCGAATACATCTCAAGGTAATAATGCAATCTAGGTTATTGTTGATCACTTGACTAAATCTGCTCATTTTCTTGCAATACGAGATACTTTTTCCCTAGATCAAATTTCCCGTTTTTATCTTAAAGAGATATTCAGGTTACATGGAGTTCCTCTCTCCATTGTATCTGACTGTGATCCCAGGATCACTTCTAACTTTTGGAAAGTCCTCCAAAAGTTGTTGGGTACTGAATTAAATTTTAGTACAACTTTTCATCCACAGTCAGATGGACAGTCAGAACGAACAATTCAGACATTGGAGGATATGCTACGTGCTTGTTCAATGGATTATCAGGAATGTTGGGACAAACATCTTTATTTGGTTGATTATTCCTATAATTACAGTTTTCATTCCAGTATACAGATGTAACCATTTGATGCATTATATGGGAAGCAGTGTCAAACTCCATATTTTTGGGATGAAGTGGGTGAAAAGAAGCTGATGGGACCAGAATTGGTAGAAGAGATGGCAGAAAAAGTTCAGTTGATTTAGCAACACATGAGAACTGCTCAGAGCTGGCAGAAGAGTTATTCGGATAACTGGGGGAAGGATCTATCTTTTGAGGTAGGTGATCATGTTTTTCTCAATATCTCACTGTGGAAAAGTGCTATGCTATTTGGTAAGAAAGGAAAGCTGAGTCCAAGGCTCATTGGACCATATGAAATTCTGGAAAGAGTTGGATCAGTTTCTTATCGAGTGGCTTTACATCTGAGTTTATCTTAGGTACACAATGTTTTTCATGTGTTCATGTTGAGAAAGTATATGCCAGATCCATCTCATGTTTTGAGTCCAGAGGTAGTTCAGTTGGAAATGAACCTATCTTATATGGAACAACTAGCCCAGATTCATAACCACAGGGAGCAAGTGTTAAGTAATAATTTGATTCATGTGGTAAAGGTTTTGTGGAAAAACCACATGATTGAAGAGGAAACATGGGAATCTGAAAATGCAATGAGCGCTAAATACCCCCACTTATTCGATAAATAAATAAATTGCGGGAATGCAATTTTCTAAAGGGGGGAAGGATGTAACATCCCAAATAATTAATGAATAATAGATATTTTTATCTATGTTAATTTATGAATTAGATAGTTTTTAGAGGCTTAAAATGAGAATAAATCCAATCTTAAGCATGGAATACACTAATATATTTAAAAGATAGTTTTACTCCCTTTTGATGGAAAACAATTTTTAAATCAAACTTTTGACAATTTTATAATATCTATTTTTCAAAATAAACATATTTTTTATGATTGGGATGTTTAAATTTACATTGGATAAATTTTTGGTATTTTTTTGACAATGTTCATTTTTGAATGAATAGTGAAAAATACTGCATTTTACATCAAAACTTCTTTTTCATCTTATTTAATTATAAAAATATATTATATCTTTAATTGGTCTTAAAGTTTAATCTGAATATATTTTTACCATTTAATCCAATGGTGGTCATTAGGATTAATTTCACTTTGGAATTGGGCATAAACTAATGCCAAACTTTTCATAGATATTGTTTCAAAAAAACTCGCTATTTGTTTTGACAACGGGAATTATTTTTAAATAAGTTATTGAAATTTCTGTTTTTGGAATTTGTTAAATGGATTAAATATTTGGAATCCGAAGGTCCAAATTATGTAATCAAGACTCTTTTGTTTTTGGACATTATGAATAGTAACGACGATAATTATCATTAATTATCTTGATTATTGAGTAATCGGGTAGTTAAGGATAATAAAATAATATCATAATAATAATGAATGACACCAACATGTTTCCTAATACTACTGGTTGTCTCATGGCCAACCATGGTAAGCCTTGTGCCAAACTTTAGGACCCCATTGAATCACATTGGTGTGAAAGTGACTTTTTATCTTTTTGTTTTTAAAGAAAGTAAAATATAACAAAGAATGTATCACCTGAGTAAAACATTTTTAATTTTGTCTACATATATGATATGTTGGACTATAAAAAAATAATTGGATAGCTGAAAATATTTCCTACATCATAGTATTTTTTTCATAATTTTTAGAAATTAAATAAATTAAATTATTTATGACATCATGATGATGCAGCGATTACCTCGTTATTTAACGATTTAAATAAAATGAAAAGATAATATAAAAACTAAGACCTAAAAATGTCAAAGACTTATTGGATGAGTATATTTCGAACCCTTATCACCTTATCCTCGAAATACATCAACGTGGGACCTTTAAAATCCGAAACTCTTTTGAAAATAAAGTAACATTTTGTAACTTTACAAGAGTGCCCCTCCTCTCCTCTTATAAAAGGCCCCCAACTATACCAACTTTCCCACACCTCTTAAGACATTGGCTCGGCCAAAACCTGCCCCTTTTATATCTCCAAATCCCTCTCTAACTCTTAGAAGCCTCACTTTGGTCATTAGTCTTCCCAAGGAAGACTTTGAGCTCAAATCAAAAAGAGTTACCCGTTTTAAAGGTAGTGCCTTCTCTTGTGTTCTTATGTTTTATTTTGCTTCTCCAACCCCCTAAACTATTTTTATTCATTTATTTTGTAACAACACTAGTATCTTCTGTATACTATGATTTTGTTATATGATGCATTAGATCTACACTTACACGCACCTACATCTAATGGTTAAAGAACATACTGTTTCTGTGGATGGCGAATTTCTGCCTCACGAAACGATGATTGTTCAACACTTATATAACACCTTTAAAGGTGTCCATTAAGATGTCACTATATTTATATATGATATATAATATGTTTATGTTTTACTAATTCTTCTGTATTTTTCATTTATGGCATACCTTTATGGTTTCCATTATGGTTAAACACAATATCTTCATTTTAGGAAGTGCGGACTACCGCCCCCTCAAAGTGATTTGATTCGTTAATACCATATGTGGTATGTATAAACGATAGATTTAATGATATGATACCATACTGGAATTATAATACTATTATGTATCATTATGTTTTAATTCAATTATTGTATGATATATAAATTAAAGTACCGTTCATGCGTACGTACGACTTACCGTCTCCATGAACGGTGCATTTCATTTCTTATCCCCAAATGTAATGTACTATTATAAGTACATATATATAATGGATATATATGATGTATGTTACATCTAAATGTTGAATATAATTTTGGAATTAAAATACACATATCTCTCATTTAGTTTTAATTCCATTAATATGACATAGAAATGAAAGTAGCGTTCATGCGTACGTACAGCTTACCGTCTCCATGAACGGTGCATTTCATTTCTTACCTCTAAATGATTATTTAATATTATAAATTCATGTATATACTAGATATATATGATATATATGGCATCTACATCATGAATATCATTTTTTAGATAATGGATATTTGACTACGTGAACAACTTGTAAATATACGAAGTTCATTTTTGAATCAAGTAGCAATGATCATTAAAATAACCATTATTAACATAAATAATTACATAGTGTTCATGAAATTGTAATAAGTGATATAAAATGAATAATGAACTTGAAAAAGGTCCTTAAGAATGTAGAAATTAACTCAAGTTTGTTATTCAGGAGGTTAAAGAACGATCGAGTCAAGTGGGACACTGGGTAAGGGGCTTCGTCTCAATCTCCATTCATTGAGGCATATTTTGTTTTATACACAACTTTCTTTTATACGGTGTATAAAACCCTTATAATTTTATTCTTATTCAACAGGAATCTTATTTTTATATGAAGCATTTTACTAAATGACAAAAGGAATGTTTTTTTGTTTTTTTTTCGTACGTATGCGGTGACAATGACTTCTCTGCCGACGTGACCATTATTTGAGTTTTGGCTTCCTCCACAAGCCATACATATTTTTAAAATGAAAAATAAAAACCATTTTTTACTTTTATTTTATTTTGGTATTGAAAATGGTTTTCATAGTGTTTATATTATATCAATGTGTTGTATTGATATCTTGTGATTGAAATGTGGAAATGTTATGTTTCCTTTATGCATGTATTATGTGATACGATTATGTTATGGTTCTTGGAAATTTTTATGAAGACAGGTGGTTCCATGATAAACTAAGGGAAGGTGAGCCCGATATAGCTCTCCAATGCATTGGGTAATGCGAATGGGTTAAACGTTAAGGTTTCCCCGAAAAGATTTAGGGAATATACTGTGATGGGTATTCCAAACGTAACCAAGGGGGTTACTCTCTACGTAAGAATGTTATGAATGCCTCATGTGATCTTTATGTCTTATGATTTCTATGATTTAATCATGATTTGATGAGGTATGTTAAAGTCCTTATGTTTTATGGGTAAAGTATGGTTTAATTCTTATGTATATATGTACTCATGTTTCCTTTCCATATTTTTATATCCCTTACTGAGATTTTTATGCTCATCCCAAGTTTTTGAAATGTTTTTCAGAGGTCATGGGAAAGGTACAAGATATGATGATAGTGTCAAGGAAGTGTCAAGAAATAATCCATGTTTTATTTTAAATATGTTTCCGTTGATGGGAAAAATGATTACTATCCTTTATGTAACCACTTTGTTTAAATTTGGAATGTAATGCATGTTTTATGATCTAATTCTCTAAAACTGTAAACCTGAAAAGATACTCAATGTTTAATCTTATAAAAACTCAATATTAAGTAAGGTTTAAAGCTAGGGCCTTATACATTCATTCCATTCATGGAACAAATAAAGTATTTTGTTAATTATCTTATGTAACATATATGTCATATTTATTTTACTTGAATTACAATATACCTATGTATCATTCATTTTACATTTGTTTAATATGACAAACAAATTAATGTAGCGTTCATGTGTACATATGACTTAATGTCTCCATAAACTGTGAATTTCATTTCATATCTCAATATTTTATGGAATATTTCAAATACATATATAAAGGATTTTTATGATATTGAAAAAAGAAATACTATTCTTGAGATTATTTAATTTTTACCACATGAACATTTTGAAATTATAACAATATCATTTTCGACTCAAGTACCCAGTATCGAAAAAATGACTAATATTAATTTAAAAAATTATGAATGTTTTATAATTTGGTAATAAGTGAAAGAAAATGAATAGTAAACATGAAAAATGTTCTTAATCATGTATAAAATAAATTAATTTTATTATTTAGGAGTAATTTGAAACATACTTGATGAATCAGACTCAAGGTAAGGGACTTCATCTCAAACTCCTTTCATTACAAGAATTTTTTTTAATATACACCACCTTATTTTACAAAGTGTATAAAAACCCCCTTTGAAAATTATGTTAATACAATGGGAATTTTGTTCTACAAAACATATTTATAAAAACATAAGGAATGTTTTTAATTTATGTGACGACAATGTCCTTTCAACCCCCGCAAGCATTATTTGATTTTTAGATTCCCTAACAGGCTGTAATATTTTTAAAAGGAAAAGAAATCCCTTATTCCATTTTTTGTTTTTTGGTATTGAAAATGTTTTTTTAAATGGATTTATTATTTTAATATCTTCAAAAGATTTCTTAGGATTCTAAATGAAATGTTATAACTGAAATAATGATATTTTCAATTGTTTATGTGTTATGATTATATAATAGTACATGGAAATTTGATGGGTGGTTACGTGATAAACCAATTACGGTTGGTTTTGTGATAAACCAAATGGCAGTTGGGTTTGTGATAATTCAAGGATGGTTGGGTATGTTATAATCTCTAATGCATTGGGTATGGAATTCTACCATATGGATACTCCATTTAGTAATATGTGTGGAAGTCGGCCATATTGTTATTCAATTTAAATATTTTTATGTCCCAAGTTACCTATAATTTTTATATATTGTTTTCTATGTGATTTATGGTAATATTTTGGATTCAAAAAGGGTAAGAAATGAGATTATATTCAGTTATGTATATTTTCCACATCATTGAGTGTAAATTTATTTCATATGACAGAGTATGCTTGGTTTTAATATTATCCCAAGACTACCAGTTTTCAATCTTTATGTATCCCTTACTTAGATTTTTATGCTCATCCCAAGTATTGAATTTTTTTAATGTATATAAATTCTAATATATTCATGGATGGGATCAAGGTAAATTTATGTTGTTAAAAAATGAAACTAGGTCGTGTTTCTTTTTAAATATTTTTAGTTTTATAAAAAAATGGATTGTGAGTAGATGTGTCTACATGTAATATTCAAGTGGTCATATAGATGTTTTGACATAATTATCTAAATATATTACCCTAAAAAGATCATCAATGTGAATTAAAAGTATAATTATTGACAAAACTCTAGATAATGTAATATTTAAGGCTGGCTCCTTATAAAATTGCATCCATAAAATTGAAACATTATCTCAGTAATCGAGGGATTAACATTAGAAAATTATTTTGTTAGAAAACCACATCATAAAAAAATTTAAAAATATATCTTCATAATTATAAATAAATAAAATTAAAATGTTCACATCAAATAACAAATATTCTGATTTATAAGTAGGAGAAAATTTTTAATGTTCTAGTTTTTATTTCCATTCTTTATTTATTTGTTTTCCTTTGTTTCGGCTCATTTCGAGGTTCGGGTGAGAAATTTTTTAAATTTATTTGAGCGTTGACCTAAAAATGCATGTGTTGGAGCATGGCGGCATCAGACACATAAGCAGAGTACAGTCCGGAGATCGTGCAGTTATGACCAGACACTCGCATGATCACAGTTGGATTGGACAAAACTCACCGCACGGTTCGCACACGACCACATGAGTCACACGCGGACTATGCGGTTTCCCAATATTCAAATTAATAAATTGAATAAAATAAAATCGAGATGAGAATATAGAATTTTTGAAATTAATGTAATGAAATTGAAGCGTCATAATTTTTAATTGTAATATTACTATGGTTGCGGGTCTGGGTATCATCATTATTAAAATTTTATTTCTGTTATAAATGTTACTATAGAGAATAAAATTAAAATGAATATTAATTAGTGTAGAAATTAAGAATTATTATTATTATTATTATTAATTCCATTATTATTTTATTATGTTATTTATATTGTGGCCACAAAATTTTTAACATCATTAATACTATTATTATTTCTATTATTATTTATCATTTACGTTGATTTTGGGTTAGTTAAAGTTTTATTTTATTTCTTTTCTTTTTTTATTTCCTCTCGTTTTTCTATCTCTCTCACCCTCCTCCTATCGTTGCAGCATCTGCCTTTACACCACCCCCCAGCAGCCGCCTTGTTATGGCCCTCCGTGCTCGCTCCATACCGCCTCTTCCCTCTTGCCGGCGTGATGCCCTTTCTCGTCAAGCCCTCAGATTCAGCCCCATCTCTCATTCCATCAAGCCGGAGCACCAACCGCCCCTCTTACCCACACCCTCAGGTCGCCACACAGCCACCTTAAACTGGACCCCAGCCTTGGTGAACCCGCTGCCTTCTGGGTGCACCATGCTTCACCTGGCAGACCCACCTGCCAGCTCGCACACCCGAACGCGCCCCGACCACCACCAATTCCATCTTACCTTCGTCGCACACCCCTGCACACCTTTTCCCCACTTCGTCCGACCAGCGACAGCAAACCACCCTCCCTGGAGATCTGGTCAAGGAAAGCCCCTCCCAGCTGGCTTCCCTCACTTGCTACCGACCTGGGATGCCCCTGCCCTGCATCGCCCCTTTTGGATGGTCGCGTAACCCCACTGGTAGAGCATGTATATGAGCTAAGGTGAGGTTTGTGTTGTTCTTGATAGAATGGCAGATAATTATTGTACCTTGTATTGTGCATATTTATATTGGTGTGAACATAGTTTCTTAAAATGATTGAATTTGTTTAATTATTCAAGTGCGAATTATTATTTATGAACTTAGTTTGTGTTTTATA
This sequence comes from Viscum album, assembly GCA_963277665.1. Classification (NCBI taxonomy): domain Eukaryota; kingdom Viridiplantae; phylum Streptophyta; class Magnoliopsida; order Santalales; family Viscaceae; genus Viscum; species Viscum album. Next base: position 93,114,493 of record OY728164.1, read on the forward strand.
TTTTGTGACTTCCCAAGCGAATTAGGGTGAATTTTGATGAAAGCATGTTGCGTGCAGTTTAATAGATTTTATTAAACTCTGAAATTTTTTTACTGTGCAATTAATGCACATTTTGATATGGTGTGTTGCGAGTGAACGTTTAATTATAAAAGGGGTCTTGATCAGGTCTTGGGTGTGTAAAGTTTTCGGACTCCCTTTGGAGTTGTTTAATAAAATTTAAAGTGGTTTTTAAAATAGTGACAATGGTGTGATTTGTGCATTGAAAACACATCGATGTGGTGTTTGCGTTACTTATTCATTTGAATTTTTTTATGTCCAGGTTTAAGTATCTTTTTTTTGCGTTTATTGTTGTGCGTTGGCCGGTACCCCCGCATTACCGCGATAATCGATTTGTGCGAGTTTGTGCACCTGCACGAGATGTGTCGCACCATTGTGTTTGGACTGCGAGATGAGGTAGGTCCCCCACTACACTCACCTCTAAATTTAGAATTGATTAATTGCTTGATGTTTTGTTAATTTTAATAAATGAGAAATAACATAAGATAATTAAATTTTAAATGATTATTTGGTGTAAAAAGAGCCGTTTATTTTATACACGACACTTGAAACGTTTTCTTGACGACCAGACACCCAGTATTGATAGAATGCATGTTTGGCCTTTAAACATAATTCATGGAATTTCATATGTAGTTATAATTTTAATGATAAATGATTTCTTCTGAACATGTGTTTTGGGTTTTCTCGGGAAATTAGGTTTTTTCATTAAAATTTGTTAAGGACCATTTGGAACTTTAATAAAATAAATTATTTTTGAAAACCCACTCACGGGTGATCTTTGGTGTGCTTTGATTGCGTGAGCTATATGTGATGTTTGTGCATCATGACTGATTCATTTACATTGTGGATGCGCCCCTTTTTATTGCTAGTGTTGACATGGGAACCTGGAATATTGAGTGAATCTTCTGAGATCAATTGTTGCAATAGTTTAGATTACACACTGGCTAGTGGCCCTATAGCAAGGGAATACTATGTTATTGCTTCTATGGGGATTGGGGCCCTCAGTTAGGCCATGTAGGGTCATACTGAGCCTAAGGGTGTTATGATTTCATCGAGTTAGAGCATGCTTTTAGGATGAGTCACATGTATGGTACGTTTTGGATTGTTCACGATCTCCTAGGTCCGACACATGTTTTCTTTAGTGTTTGTTTGTATGTGGTAGACGATTGAGAGGTCTAGTTCGGTTTTTAGCCCCTGTGTGCCACTTTCCCAATTTCCCTTAGTCTGTGTTGTGTGTTGTGTGTGGTTTTCCTTTTTACTAACAACTAAAATTGGGATTTCCAATTTTTTCGTAAAAATGTTTTAAGATGAAATGCACCAGTTCCATTCAAGCATTACACATTTTTTAACTAAAAAGTGAGATAGACTGTTAATTGTTTTAGAAATCAAAGTGTGTGTGGAAACTAAGATTTAATATCATTTAGTTTAATCCTGGAATTAATGAATTCTTTATTTAATGGTATGTGCATTGGGAATAGAATTAGTTGGGCCTACCTACTGTGTTTTTAATACTCACGCCTATAGTGTTTCCCTGTTTTTATTTTTTTTCTGGATTTACTTGATCTTTGTTGTCATGGGAGAGACTTGGGTGGGGTTTGGAGAGTGAATCTCGAGGTCATGCGGAGTTTGGTCGTGGCCAGGTTAGTTGGTTGTTGTTGGTGGCTCTTTCTTTTTTGTGGCATTTATTTACATTGTGTTATTATACTTTTTTTGCTACTTTATTTATTTTCACTAGGCGAAATCATTCCAATTTATACTCTATTGATGCCCTGGTGCTTGTTGCCAGCCCGAGAGGATTGGGAAGACCTCTCGGGACATGTCACAGACTAACTCTAGTGACCCGTTCAGGGTCGACCCAGGTCGGTTCGTGACAAAATGGTATCATAGGAGGACCTTCTTATTTCTAGTGTCAGGTACCTTGGTTATTAGGTGTGTCGGGACTCGAGGGGTAGGTGCGGGAAGGACTTCATGAACACCTTCCTGTCCCGATACTCGAGTTTACAGTGGTAGTCTGGGATTTGAGTTTTTCATTTTCTTAGTTTGTGTGGATGATGGATGAAAAAGGAAGTGATCTGGTGTTACATGATGATCTTGCCTTGAGTAGAGACCCATGTAAGGCTTGAGTGCATGGTTCGAGATACTTCTTGTGGTGGATGCTCGCACAGAGCATGGTTTACTAAGCCTTGTTACTGGGTTGTCATGGCCACTAGTCCCATATTTCTGTATGTTTTGATGTGAGTTATATTTGGGATTAGTTTTGACTAACTCGAGTGGATTTCAAAGATGAATGTGGTTCATAAAAAAAGGGGTCTTCAAAAGGGACTGTGGTTTTGAGTGGAAAAAGTGATTTTCAAATAGAAATTGTATATTTTAATGGAATGTGTTGCTTCAATGGAAAAAAGTGGTGTTTTAAGAGTTATTTTGGGATCTCATTAACAAATTTTGGAATGTGAATTGGGAAATGTTTTGGAAATTGTAAATGTATTGCTTTGATGATAAGTGACTTTTTTAAAATAGGTTGGGAATTTGTGCTTTATGGTGAATGATCTATTTTGAAAATGATAAGTGTCTTGAATTGACCCTTGGTATTCTTGTGAGGGATCACATATATAGAGGTTCACTGTGGCATATGGATTATTGGTGGTATGTGTGGATGGGTTCATGAGATAGCACAATGGTATGTTTATATGCGATACTTCATGAGATACCAAGGGAAGGTACATAATTTGTTTTGTTTTCTGGAAAATGGTTTTCAAAAATGTAATTTGAATGTTTTGATAGTTCTGAAATTGTTTAGTGTTCTCTTTTGGAATTTAACATTCTTTTTCATGGGTTCTTGGTTTCGACATTTTGAATTGTGGATAGTATAGTGATTTCAGTTTGAGATTTAGTTTGTGATTGAGGTGGGGAATTTTGATTTATGATGAATTTTGAATCAGATTTTTCCTCTTGTTTTTGAGTATGCCACCCAGAAAAGTCCCAAAGGGTTGCAGTGAGTCTCTTCTATTTGTTGTTTCGACCCAGACTCTTAACGGAGTGGTGTAATTGGATTTTTTCTGGTTTTTGTATGGCTTTCATGGTGGTCGTGATCTATTGAATGTAGCAGACTGGCTTGGTGAAATCGTCGGTGTTTTCAGGTTATTAGAAACTCCCGAAGCTAAGAGAATCTGTGATGGTTCGGGTTCATTTGAAGGTTCGACTTTGGATTGATAGAAGAAGATTATCCCAACGTCATTTCATGATGGGATGTCTTGGAATGTGTTTAAGACCACTCTCGTCCGATGGTTTATACCTGAGGAAGTGAAGGTGAGGAAAGTGGCATAGCTTGTGAGTGTCCAACAAATCCAACAGATAGTAAAGGCTTACATCGGGCACTTTGAGGGTTTGATTCCCTTTTCTCCGGAGGTAGAGTCATGGAATCAGTTAATGTTCTCTTATGTGGGGTCATTGTCTGAGGTTCCAGGACTAATTCTTTATGGTGTTTGAGAAGGTTCCCCATCCGATGAGGAGAAAAAACCAGAGGAACCTGTCTCATACATGTCTCTTGGTCAATTCTATATTCTCTTAGTCAGTCCACCTTCTTGTTTGGATCATGTATGGATGGGTTGGGTAATTTAAGTTGCCTTGTCATCATCCTTCGAAGGCTTGGTGTCAGTGTGGCTGTTTGGGGAAACATGGAGAGGCTCCGCTAGTGGAAACGTTAGAAAGAGTCTCGACTAAAATATGTTAGCTCTTGACTACATGGCAGTAGATGCTTCGGCACATTAGAGCTCTATCCAGAGGTCTAGGAGTGATGCCTTTCACGTAGTCAAGAATCATTGTGTGTGGGTCAAATTGGTCCAACATTTGTCTCATGTGCTTAAATAGGGACAGTTTAAATTTCCTGATTCAAGTTTCCTCGTCTATGAAGGATTTGTTTTACTGTAAGAGGTGCAAAGGTCTCTTTCCCTGGCTATGGTATTTGTTCTCTGAATACCCCACCTTGGTTGTAAAAAGGTGTGGCGATCTTGTTTTCTCGTAATTTTAGTAGTTGTGCCTCCTCAAATGGGAGCTTTTAAGTTCGTCTCTTTATGGATGTGAGTCTCAAGATGATTATCTCTCTCATGTGGCTATCTCTATTAGTAACATGTTCTTGTTTTCGGATGTCCATTTTTTGGAGACAAATGTGTCTTGGGAAATATTGAATAGGTGTTCAGTCCTCTATTCAGTTTTGGGGTCTTTCGTCGATGACCCCATGTGGTGGGGGTCTGATTTATGCAGAGAGATCATGGGTCGGTTTGTGTTGGGTTTCTCGTGTCGGTCCATGAAAATTGGCTTAAGTTGGTTAGTTCATAAATGGTGGGGAGACCCACCATGAATCATTTCGTGCCCTCATTGAGGTTTGGTCTGTGTGGTGATTTCCTCTTGGATACAGTTTTCAGTTCTAGATTTATCCTATACTGAGAGTCTCAATGTTGGTTGTGGTAGTCGGGTTCTTGTGGTGGGAAGAACCCTCCTTGTTTCTTGATGGTTCTTATCTATTCAGTTTCCCTTAGAGTTGGTGAGGTGTGACTGATGGAGTGAAAAGTCACACTGAGTTTTTGTTTTTGTTGTCCTTATTTAGGTTCGAACACTAGTTTGTTTCCTCGTTTTACTGGGTGACTTTCAGGGGGCAAAAATTTATTATGGTGTGCAGAAATGTCACATCTGAGTTTTTATTTTATTTATTTATTTATTTATTTTTTCCTTGGTTCTAGATAGGGTCGAGGTTTGGGTGATACACTATTTAAATTTATATGAGCATTGACTTAAAAATGTATGTGTTGGGACTTGGAGGAATCAGGCGCACAAGCTGAATATGGACCACAGATCCTGTAGTTATGACCAGAAACTCGCACAATCACTTTTGGATGGGACAAAACACACTACACGGTTCACACATGACCACGTGAGTTGCAGGAGGACTGTGAGGTTTCACAACATTCAAATAAATGAATTGAATAAAATAATAGAGATATGAGAACAAAGAATTTTAGAAATTAAAGTAAAGAAACTGAAGCGTCGTAATTTTTATTAGTAATATTACTATGGTTGCGGGTCTTGTTATCATCATTATCAAAATGTTATTTTTGTTATAAATGTTACTATAGATAATATAATTAAAATGAATATTAATTAGTGTAGCAATTAAGAATTATTTTGATTATAATTATTAATTCTATTATTATTTTATTAAGTTATTTATGTTGTGGCCACAAAATTTTTAACTTCATTAATACTATTATTATTTCAATTATTATATATCATTTAATTGTATTTTTGGAAAGTTTTAGTTTTATTTTATTTCTTTTATTTTTTTTATTGCCTCTCTTTTTTTCTCCCTCCTTTTCTTGTCCTGTTACCCTATTCGTCTCTTCGTCTCTCTCCCCATCGCGACCCCCCTGTAACTCTATATTCCCACCGCCACATTTCCTCCCTTATCCCTCCCTCTTTCGCCATAGATCTCAACCTCCTCCCCCTGTTGCAGCATCCGCCTTGACAGCGCCCCCAGTAGCCGCCTAGCTAAGGCCCTCCACGCTCACCCCATCCTACGTCTTCCCTCTCACCGGTGTGATTCCCTTTCTTGTCCGACCATCAGCAGTAGCCCCATCTCCTTTTCCGTCATGATGGAGCCACCATCCGCACCTACTACCCACACCATCAGGCCTCCGCACATCTGACTTGCACCAGACCCCAACCTCGACAAACCCCCCAGCCTTCTTGGTGCACCATGCTTCACCTGGAAGACCCTCCTGCCGGCTCGTACAACTGAATGCACCTCGGCCGCTACCGGTTCCCTCTTCCCTTTGTCGTGCACCCCTGCACACCTTGTCCCTACTTCATCCGGCCAACAACAGCAGTCCACTCTCTCTTTCGATCTGGTCTAGGCAAGCCCCTCTCAGCAGGCTTTACCCGCTCGCCACCGACCTTTGACACCCCTGCCCTGTGTCGCCCTTTTTTTATGGTCTCGCAACCCCACTGGTCGAGCGTGTATCCGAGCTGAGTAGAGGTTTGCGTTGTTCTTTCTTGAATGTTAGATAATTATTGTAGAGTGTATTGTGATTAATTATATTGAAGTGAACATAGTTTTTTAAAATGATTGAGTTTGTTTAATTAGTTGGGTGCGATGTTTTTTTTATGAACTATGTTTTTGTTTTATATTTTGAAACCGCCCAGGAGAATTAGGGTGCATTTTGATGAAATCATGTTGTGTGCTGTTTAATAGCTTAAATTAACCTCTGCTTTATTTTTACTGTGCATGTAGTGCACATTCTGATATGATGTGTTGTAGGTGCACATTTAATTATAAAAGCGGTCTTGATCAGGTCTTGGGTGTGTAATGTCGTGGGTCTCTCTTTGGAGTTGTTTAATAAATTGTAAAGTGGTTTTTATAATAGTGTCGATGGTGTGATTTGTGAGTTGAAAACATGTTGAGGTGGTGTTTTTTTGTTTGTTCTTTTGAATTTTTTTATGTCCAGGTTTAGGTACCTTTGTTGTTGTGTGTTCATTGCAGAGCATTGGCGGGTAACACTGTATTACCGCGATCATCTATTTTCATGGGCTTGTGCACCTGTGCGAGGCGTGTCGCACCATTGTGTTTGGACTTTAAGCTGAGGTAGGTCACCCACTTCACTCACCTTTAAATTTAGAATTTATTAATTCCTTGATGTATTATTAATTTTAATAAACAAGAAATAATATAAGATAATTTAATTTTAAATGATTATTTGGTGTAAAAAGAGCCTTATATTTTATACACAACACCTGAAATGTTTTCTTGATGTACTGACACCTAGTATTCAAAGAATTCCAATTTGGACTTTAAACATAATTCTCACAATATCAAATGTAGTTCTAATTTTAATGACAAATGATTTCTTCTGAACAACTGTTATGTGTTTTCTCGAGAAATTTGGTTTTTTCATTAAAATAGGTGAAGGTCCATTTGGAAATTTAATAAAATAGATTATTTTGGAAAACCCATGCATGGGTTATATTTGGAGTGTATTGATTGCGTAAGCTGTATGGGATGTTTGTGCATCATGACTGATTGATTTACATTGTGGATGCACCCCTTTTTATTGCTTTTGTTGACATGGGATCCTGGCATAGTGAGTGAATCTTCTGAGAACGATTGCTTCACTAGTTTAGATTACGCACTGGACAGTGGCCCCATAGCAGGGGAATACTGAGTTATAGATGCTATGGGGATTGGGCCCCTCAGTTAGGCCATGTAGGGCTATACCGAGCATTAAAGAGTTTGGACGTTATAGGGTTATTGAATGCTTTCAGGATTAGTCACATGTATGGTACGGTCTAGATTTTTCATGATCTCCTAGGTTTGACCCATGATTTCATTAGTGTTGGTTTTAATGTTGTAGAAGATTGAGAGGTCTAGTTCGGTTGCTGGCCCATGGGTGCCACTTTCTCCATTTCCCTTAGTGTGTGTTTTGTGTTGTTTGTAGTTTCTCTTTTCACTAACAACTAAAATTGGGATTTCTAAATTGTTCACTAAAATGTTTTAAGATACAATGCCCCGGTAACTTTCAAACTTTAAACATGTTTTTGAACTAAAAAGGAAATGGACTGTTACTTGTTTTAGAAATGAATATGTGTGTGAAAACTAGTTTTTTATATCACTTAGTTCAAACCAAGAATTAATGAATTATTTATTTATTGGTATGTGCATTGGGAATAGAATTAATTGGGCATACCTACTAAGTTTTTAATACTCACGCCTATAGTGTTGTCCTGTTTTTAGTTTTGTTGCAGGTTTAACTTGAGATTGTTTGCCGTGGGTGAGACATGGTTGGGGTTTGGAGAGTGACTCTCGTGGTATAAGGTCCCAGCCTTAAACCTTACTTAATCATGAGTTATTACAAGATTCCACATTGAGGATCTTTTCAGGTTTAGATTTTTGGAGAATTAGATCATAAAACTTGCATTACATTCCTCATGTAAACAAAGTGGTTACATAATGATATTATTCTTCTTTCCCATCATTGGAAACATATTTAAAATAAAACATGGATTCTTTCTTGACACTTCCTTGAAACTATCATCATATCATGTAACTTTCCCTTGAACTGTGAAAAACAATTCAAAAAAACATGGGATGACCATAAAAAACCAGTAAGGGATATAAAAATATGGAAAGGAAACATGGGTACATATATACATAAGAATGAAATCATACTTTACCCATAAAACATAAGCAATTCAACATACCTCATCAAATCATGAATAAATCATAGAAATCATAATACATAAAGGTAACATGAGGCATTCATAACATTCTTACATAGGGAGTAACCCTCTTGGTTACGTTTGGAATACCTATCACAGTATATTCCCTAAATCTCTTTGGAGAAACCTTAACGTTTCACTCCTTCACGTTACCCAATGCATTGGAGAGCTATATCGGGCTCACCCGCCCTTAGTTTATCACGGAACCACCCGTCTTCATAATAATTCCCAAGAACCTCAACATAATCGTATCACATAAAACATGCATAAAGGAAACATAGCATTTCCACCTTTCAATCACAAGATATTAATACAAAACATTAATATAAAAACATTATGAAAACCATTTCCAACACCAAAATAATAGAAAAGTAAAACATGGTATTTATTTTTCTTTAAAATAAAAGGTATGGCTTGTAGAGGAAGCCGAAACTCAAATAATGGTCACGACAGCGGAGAAGTCGTTGTCGCCACATACGTACGACAAAAAAATTCCCTTTTGTCATTTAGTAAACGCTTCGTATAAAAAATGATTCCTTTTGAATAAACGTAAAAGTCAAAGGGGTTTATACACCGTATGAAAGAAGGTTGTGTATAAAACAAAATATGCCTCAATGAAAGGAGATTGAGACGAAGTCCCATACCTCAGGTCCGACTTGACTCGATTGTTCTTTAATGTCCTGAATAATAAACTTGAGTTAATTTATACTTTCTTAAGAACCTTTTTCAAGTTCATTATTCCTTTTATATCACTTATTACCATGCCAAGAACACTATGTAATTATTTAAGTTAATAACGGTCATTTTAACGATCATTGGTACTTGAGTCAAAAACAAACCCTTTATAATTACAAGTTGTTCATGTATGCATTATATTCAGAATGGTATTCATGATGTAGATATTATATATTTCATATATATCCAGTACATTCATGAATTTATAATATTACATAATCATTTAGAGGTAAGAAATGAAATGCACCGTTCATGGAGACGGTAAGCCGTACGTACACATGAACGCTACTTTCATTTCTATTTCATATTTTATAGAATGGAATCATAATGATATAAAGGTATATTAAAATCCAGTATAATATCATATATAATATCACAGTTCCATCCTTTATACGTCCCATATATGGTATTTAACGAATCAAATCACTTTGAAGGGGCGGTAGTCCGCACTTCCTTAAATGAAGATATTGCGTTTACCCATAATGAGAACCATAAAGGTATGACCAAAAAGAAAAATACAGAAGCTTAAGGAAAACATAAACATATTATATATCATATATAAATATAGTGACATCTTAATGGCCACCTTTGAATGTGTTAAAAGAATGTTGAACAATCATCGTTTCGGGAGGCATAAATTCACCATCCACGGAAACAGTATGTCCTTTATCCATTAGATGTAGGTGTGTGTAAGTGTAGCTCGAATCATTCTTATAACAACATCCTAGTATATTGGAGATACTGGAGTTGTTACAAAATAAATGAATAAAAAGAGTTTAGGGGGTTGGAGAAGCAAAATAAAACAAAAGGACTCAAGTGAAGACATTACCTTAAAATCGGGAAAATCCCTTTGGTTTGAGCTCAAAGGCTTCTTTGGGAAGACTTCTGCCCAAAGTGATGCTTTAAGGAGTAAGATAGGGAAGTGGAGAGACAAAATGGGTAGGGTTTGGCCGAGCCAAAGGCTTTTTAAGTGTGGGTAAGGAGGTAGAGGTGGGGGCCTTTTATAAGAGGAGAGGAGGGGCACTCTTGGAATGTAAAGATAAGTTACTTTATTTTAAAATGCGTTTCGGATTAAAAAGATCCCACATTGATATAATTCGAGGATAAGGTGATAAGGGTTATAAATCCATTCATACAATTGGTTTTTTCCATGTTTAGGTTTTAGATTTTACATTATCTTTCCATATTATTTAAATCGTTAAATAATGAGGTCATCGCTGCATCATCATGATGTCATAAATAATTTAATTTATTTAATGTCTAAAAATTATAAAAAAAATACTATGATTTAGGAACTCTTTTTAGATTTCTAATGAATATTTATAGTCAAAAATCTGACTTGTATAAAACCATGTAAAAATTGTTTTATTAAAATATCTCATGTTTGTGTCATTTTTACTTTAACATTAAATAAAAAGTTATTTATGTCATTTCCCAACCAAAGTGGCTCCAGGGGGTCCCCATGTTGACCCATGGATTTTCTTGGTCGACCATGACACAACCATTGAGGGTATGACATGTGTCAAGCTCATCTCATTTTATTAAAGCATTATTTTTACCTTAAACTACACTAATTACCTCTAATCGCGATTAAGAACATAATAAGTTACTATTCACCAAAAAATTATTTTAATCTCATTGAACCAAATTTTACTTAATAATGAAAACCATGTATGTAGGATTTTTGAAATTCAAAACACAATGATGGAAAAATTTCATTTAAATAGACAAATCAATTTTTATAAGTACCACTTAGTGGTTTCACTATTCATCAAAAATTGAAGTTTTTCAGAAAATTACCAAAATTTCACCCTAAGCTATATTTGATATTCCGAATTCAAAAATGAAGTATATTTTAAAAAATTCAAAACATATAAGTCACATTAATTAATTTAATAATTAATTCCCGCAGTCATGACAAATAGCGTGTTTTTATGAAGCAATAAGTATCAAAAGATTGATACCCGTTTAAGTCCAATTTCAAAGTGAAATTTATTCCAATGACCACCATTGGATTAAATGGTAAAAATATATTCTAATTTAAATTCAAAACCAATTCAAAAGATAATCTAATCATATAAATATATTATATTAAAAAGCAGTCTTGATGTAAAATGCAGTATTTTTCACTATTCATTAAAAAATGAACATTGTCTGAAAAATTTCAAAAATTCACACAATGTAAATATTGATGTCCCAATCATAATGAATAAGTTTATTTTGACCAACATAGCTTATAAAATTGTCAAAAGATAGATTTAAAAATGGGTTTCCATCAAAAGGCAGTAAAACAATCTTTTAAAAATATTATTATATTCCATGCTTAAGATTGGATTTATTTTCATTTTAAGCCTCTAAAACACTATCTAATTCATTAATAGACATAGATAAAAATATCTATTACTCATTACTTACTTGGGATGTTAGATCCTTCCCCCCTTATGAAAATTGTGTCCCCGCAATTTATTTACTTATCGAATAAATGGGGGTACTTATCCCTCATTGCATTTTCAGATTCCCATGTAGCCTCTTCCATCATGTTGTTTTTCCACAAAACCTTTACCTAATTAATCACCTTATTCTGAAACACTTGCTCCCTGTGGTCATGAATCTGGACCGGTTGTTCCACATAAGATAGGTTCTCTTCCAGCTGAACTACCTCTAGACTCAAAACATGAGATGGATCTGGCATATACTTTCTCAACATCGAAACGTAAAAAACACTATGTACCTGAGATAATCTCGGAGGTAAAGCTACCCGGTATGCAACTGATCCAACTCTCTCCAGAATTTTAGATGGTCCAATGAAACTTGGACTCAGCTTTCCTTTCTTACCAAATCTCATCACACTTTTCCATGGTGATTCTTTGAGAAAAACATGATCACCTACCTCAAAAGTTAGATCCTTCCTCCTGTTGTCTGCATAACTCTTCTGCCTACTCTGTGCTGTTCTTATGTGTTTCTGAATCAACTGAACTTTTTCTGCCATCACTTCTACCAATTCTGGTCCCATCAACTTCTTTTCACCCACTTCATCCCAGAAAGCTGTAGTTTGACACCACTTCCCATATAACGCCTCAAATGGTGCCATCTGTATACTAGAATGAAAACTGTTATTATATGAAAATTCAACAAAAGAAAGATGTTGGTCCCAACTACCCTGATAATCCATCGAACAAGCTCGTAGCATATCCTACAAGGTCTGAATTTATCGTTCTGACTGCCCATCTGATTGAGGATGAAATGCTGTACTAAAATTTAATTCAGTACCCAACAACTTCTGAAGGCCTTTCCAAAAGTTAGATGTGAACCTGGGATCACGATCAGATACAATTGAGAGGGGAACTTCATGTAACCTGACTATATCTTTAAGATACAAACGGGAAAGTTGATCTTGGGAAAAAGTATCTTGTATAGCAAGGAAATGAGCAGATTTAGTCAAGCGATCAACAATAACCCAGATTGCATTATTACCTCGAGATGTCTTTGGTAATCCCACAACAAAGTCCATGGATATATTCTACCATTTCCACTCTGGCACTGGTAATGGCTGAAGAATCCATTTTGGTAACTTCCGCTTTTCTTTAACCTGCTGACAATTCAAACACTTCATAGTAAAATCAACAATATTTCTTTTCATTCCATCCCACCAGTAATACTCCCGAAGATCTATGTACATCTTAGTACTGCCAGGATGATCTGAAAATGGAGAACTATGAGATTCACATAATAACTCTCTCTTCAACTGTATATCACAAGGCACACACAATCTCTTCCCAAATTTCAAAACACAATCACTATCAATGTTGAATTCAAGCAACTTACCTTTCTGAATCAGCTCTACATTTTTCTGCAACTCACTGTCTTGCTTTTGTGCTTGCTTGATTCTATCTGATAGAGATGATCACAATGATACCTGAAACAAAACAGAAGAACTTCCTGCACCAACAACTTATATTCCAAAGTTCATCAAATCCTTAACCAAAGGATCACGTTCCAAATGCAACATTTCTAATGAAGCATTACTTTTTCGACTCAAAGCATCAGCCACTTTATTTGCTTTTCCCGGATGGTAATGAATTGTAAATCATAATCCTTGATTTATTCTAGCCATATCCTTTGTCTCATGTTCAATTCTTTCTGAGTGAATATATACTTTAAATTTTTTTGATCGGTATATATTTCACACTTTACTCCATAAAAATGATGCCTCCAAATTTTTAAAGCAAAAACAACAGCAGCTAATTCCATATCATGTGTAGGGTAATTTACCTCATGAGTTTTAAACTGTCGTGAAGCATAAGAAATTAACTGATCATTCTACATTAGGACGCAACCAAGTCCTTTCATTGAAGCATCACTGTATATAACATACTCACCATTCCTGGAAGGTAGTTCCAAAATTGGAGCATTCACCAATCTTCTTTTCAATTCCCGAAAACAATCATCACATTCTTTTGTCTAGATAAACATAACACCCTTCCGAGTTTTCTTAGTAATAGGACTAGATAACCGTGAAAATTTTCTAACAAACCACCGGTAATAGCCTGCCAAACCAAGGAAGCTACAAATCTCAGTTACATTTGTGGGTCTTGGCCAGTCTTCCACAACTTTTGTTTTTGCAGGATCAACAGTTATCCCATCTTTAGAAACAATGTGACCGAGGAAAGAAATTTGTTGCAACCAAAACTCACACTTGCTGAATTTCCCATACAATTTATTTTATTTTAAGGTTTGCAAGATAACCCTTAAATTTCTTTCATGCTCCTCTTTAGTTTTAGAAAACACCAAAATATAATCAATGAAAACCACCACAAACTTATCCAAGAACTCATGGAAAATTCTATTCATTAAGTCCATGAATACAGCAGGTGCATTGGTTAGCCCAAAAGGCATTACTACAAATTCATAATGGCCATATCTTGTACGGAACGCGGTCTTTAAAACATCTGCTTCTTTTACCTTCAGCTGATGGTACCCCGATCTCAGGTCAATCTTTGATAAAAACTGAGCTCCCTGGAGCTGATCAAACAAATCATTGATATGAGGAAAAGGATATTTACTCTTAACAGTGATGTTATTCAAGGCTCTATAATCAATGCAAAGTCTCATTAAACCATATTTCTTTTTAACAAATAAAATAGTAGCACCCCATGGTGATGTGCTAGGTCGAATGAAACCTTTCTCTAATAAATCTTGCAATTGCTCCTTCAACTCTAAAAGTTCAATTTGAGCCATTCGATAAGGGGGTTTTGAAATTGGCTTAGCATCAGGAACTAAGTAAACAGTAAATTCAACTTCTCGATCTGGTATTATTCCAGGAAACTTATCAGGAAAAACATCAGGATACTCATTTACCACTGGAACATCATTAATCTGAACAGTTCCTTTATTTTCAACGATGTGTGCAAGGTAACATTCATTTCTATATTTTACAAGTTTCTCAGACTCTTGATATGTTATCAACAGTAAGGGTTCATTCTTGTACACAAACTGAAAGTATTTCTGAAAAGAAACTTCTTTAGCTCAACAGTCAATCTTAGCATGGTAAATAGAGAGCCAATCCATACCCAGGATAACATCAAACTCTATTAGAGGTAGAACAATAAGGTTTGCAAGTAGGTTCTTTCCACAGATAAGGATAGGAAGATTCTTATGAATTCTTTTTGCCTCAACATTTCCCCCAGGTGTTTTTACCAAAAGTTCAGGAGTCATTTCTTGAGATGGTATTCCCATTTTACTAGAAAAGGTTTCAGAGATGAAAGACTGTATAGACCCCAAATCAAACAACACACTAGCATAATCTGAAAAAACAAAAAAAGTACCTGATACAACTTCATTTGATGGCCCAACATATACTAAAGTAGTACCAAAGGATTTCACCACCCCTTTCTGCTTGTAGTCTAACTGCTTCCCATCACTAAAGATCTTTGTCGGACACTCGTTTGCATAGTGACTCATCTCATTACACTTATAACATTTCACTAACTGTAAATCAAATTTGGTCTTACCTTCACCTTGATCATTTTCAGTGCAATCACGAGCCTTATGTCCCATCTTACCACATCGGTAGCACTTTCCAGAATTCATAAGACATTCCCTAGCATGCCTTTTGCCACATTTATCACAAACTGAAAACTTAGTTTTCTTACCGTCAGACTTTTTTGAAGAATTCTTACCTTTCTCCTTCCACCTCAGTCTCTTCTTCTGTTGGTTGTTATAGAACACTAGATCATCGGAAAACTCCATTTTCACCTTCTCATCACATTGAACAAGCTTTTCATAACTTTTAAACTCGCGAGAAGCTAATGCCCTTCGATATTTTGGCTTTAATCCTGAGTAAAAACGATTGATTTTACTATCAAGGTCTCAGATAAAATTTGGAGCATACCTTGCCAATCGACTGAACCTTTCTTCATAGGTAGCCACTGAGTCTTCCTCTTTCCTCAATTCCAAGAATTGATTTTCCATCCTAAGTCGAACAGCCTTAGGAAAATACTTCTTGAGAAACATACCTTTTAATTCATCCTAGTCGAGAGCATCAATCTCATCAGCGTCCCTGATATTTTTAACCATCGACCACAACTGATCTGCTTTACCCTCCAAACGGTAAATAGCAAGACTAACCTTTTCATTTTCTGAACACCCCATGACATTGAAAATATTCTCCAGTGCTTTAATCCACCCTTCATCTAACACATGGTCAGATGATCCTATGAATGATGGGGGATGTTGCCTCATGAAATTTTCCACCACTAACATGTTACTCTGTGGTTGATCTGGCTGATCTTGTGCATGGATACCACCACCATTTATCGCTTGAGTCAATTGCGCCATTACTGCAACAAACTGTTCAGTTCCAATTCCGACCATCTCAGGATGCTGATTCGGAAGGTTATTTCCTTCTGCATGCCTTCCTAACACTGCTTCCCTGTTTCCTCTTCGGAAAACCATTATGAACAAACATGTCTTAGATGAAGCAACATGGTAATCTTCAAATGCTATATCACTTCAATTTGACCATAAAAAAATATTTTTGGATAATAATTTAATATAATTCTAACTCCTAATGTTATCTAAACTGACCTCTGATACGAAATATAAGGCCCCAGCCTTAAACCTTACTTAATCTTGAGTTATTACAAGATTACACATTGAGGATCTTTTCGGGTTTAGAGTTTTAGAGAATTAGATCATAAAACTTGCATTACATTCCACATATAAACAAAGTGGTTACATAAAGATAGTATTCTTCTTTCCCATCAATGGAAACTTATTTAAAATAAAACATGGATTCTTTCTTGACACTTCCTTGACACTATCATCATATCATGTACCTTTCCCTTGACCTGTGAAAAACATTTCAAAAAAACTTGGGATGAGCATAAAAACCTCAGTAAGGGATATAAAAATATGGAAAAAAACATGGGTACATATATACATAAGAGTGAAATCATACTTTACCCATAAAACATAATCACTTCAACATACCTCATCAAATCATGAATAAATCATAGAAATCATAAGACATAAAGGTAACTTGAGGCATTCATAACATTCTTACGTAGGTAGTAACCCTCTTGGTTATGTTTGGAATACCCATCACAGTATATTCCCTAAATCTCTTCAGAGAAACCTTAATGTTTCATTCCTTCGCGTTACCCAATGCATTAGAGAGTTATATCAGGCTCACCCGCCCTTAGTTTATCACGGAACCACCCGTCTTCATAATAATGCCCAAGAACCTCAACATAATCGTATCACATAAAACATGCATAAAGGAAACATATCATTTCCACATTTCAATCACAAGATATCAATACAAAACATTCATATAAATTCATTATGAAAACCATTTCCAATACCAAAATAAAAGAAAAGTAAAACATGGTATTTATTTTTCTTTAAAATAAAAGGTATGGCTTGTAGAGGAAGCCGAAACTCAAATAATGGTCACAGCGGCGGAGAAGTCGTTGTCGCTGCATATGTACGACAAAAACATTCCCTTTTGTCATTTAGTAAATGCTTCGTATAAAAAATATTCATTTTGAATAAATGTAAAATTCAAATGGGTTTATACACTGTATAAAAGAAGGTTGAGGATAAAACAAAATATGCCTCAATGAAAGGAGATTGAGATGAAGTCCCATACCTCGGGTCCGACTTGACTCGATTTTTCTTTAATGTCCTGAATAATAAACTTGAGTTAATTTCTAATTGCTTAAGAACCTTTTTCAAGTTCATTATTCCTTTTATATCACTTATTACCATGTCATGAACACTATGTAATTATTTAAGTTAATAACGGTCATTTTAACGATCATTGGTACTTGAGTCAAAAATAAACCCTTTATAATTACAAGTTGTTCATGTATCCATTATATCCAGAATGGTATTCATGATATAGATATCATATATTTCATACATATCTAGTACATGCATGCATTTATAATATTACATAATCATTTAGAGGTAAAAAATGAAATGCACCGATCATGGACACGGTAAGCCGTATGTACGCATGAACGCTACTTTCATTTCTATTTCGTATTTTATAGAGTGGAATCATAATGATATAAAGGTATATTATAATTACAGTATAATATCATATATAATATCACAGTTCCATCCTTTATACGTCCCACATATGGTATTTAACGAATCAAATCACTTTGAGGGGGTAGTAGTCCGCACTTCCTTAAATGAAGATATCACGTTTACCCATAATGGAAACCATAAAGGTATGACCAAAAAGAAAAATACAGAAGCGTAATGAAAAAACAAACATATTATATATCATATATAAATACAGTGACATCTTAATGGCCACCTTTGAAGGTGTTAAAAGAATGTTGAAGAATCATCGTTTCGGGAGGCATAAATTCACCATCCACGGAAACAGTATGTCCTTTAACAATTAGATGTAGCTGTGTGTAAGTGTAGCTCGAATACTTCTTATAACAACATCCTAGTATATTAGAGATACTTGATTTGTTACAAAATAAATGAATAAAAAGAGTTTAGGGGTTTGGAGAAGCAAAATAAAACAAAAGGACTCAAGTGAAGACATTACTTTAAAATCGGGTAACTCCCTTTGGTTTGAGCTCAAAGGCTTCCTTGGGAAGACATTTTCCCACAGTGAGGATTTAAGGAGTAAGAGAGGGAAGTGGAGAGACAAAATGGGCAGGGTTTGGCCGAGCCAAAGGCTTTGGAAGTGTGGGTATGGAGGTAGAGGCGAGGGCCTTTTATAAGAGGAGAGGAGGGGCACTCTTGGAAAGTAAAGATAAGTTACTTTATTTTAAAATGAGTTTCGGGTTCAAAAGGTCCCACATTGATATAATTATAGGATAAGGTGATAAGGGTTCTAAATCCATTCATCCAATTGGTTTTTTCCATGTGTAGGTTTTATATTTTACATTATCTTTCCATTTTATTTAAATCGTTAAATAATGAGGTCATCACTACATCATCATGATGTCATAAATAATTTAATTTAATTAATGTATAAAAATTATAAAAAAATACTATGATTTAGGAAGTCTTTTTAGATTCCTAATAAATATTTATAGTCAAAAATCTGACTTGTATAACCCCATGTAAAAATTGTTTTAGTAAAATAACTCATTTTGTGTCATTTTTACATTAACATTAAATAAAAAGTTATTTATGTCATTTCCCAACCAAAGTGGCTCCATGGGGTCCCCATGTTGACCCATGAATTTTCTTGGTCGGCCATGACACAAAACATTAGGGTAGGACATGTGTCATGCTCATCACATTTTATTAAAGCATTATTTTTACCTTAAACTACACTAATTACCTCTAATCGCGATTAAGAACTTAATAAGTTACTATTCACCAAAAATTATTGTAATCCCATTGAACCACATTTTACTTCTTAATTACAACCATGTGTGTCGGATTTTTTAAATTCAAAACACAATGATGGCAAAATTTCATTTAAACGGAAAAATCAGTTTTTATAAGTACCACTTAGTGGTTTCACTATTCATCAAAAATTGAAGTTTTTCAGAAAATTACCAAAAATTCACCCTAAGATATATTTGATATTATGAATTCAAAAATGAAGTCTATTTTACAAAATTCAAAACATATAAGTCACGTTAATTAATTTAATAATTAATTCCCGATGTCATGATAAATAGCGTGTTTTTATGAAACAATAAGTATCAAAAGATTGATACCAGTTTAAGTCCAATTTCAAAGTGAAATTTATTCCAATGACCACAATTGGATTAAATGGTAAAAATATATTCTAATTTCACTTCAAAAAAAATTCAAAAGATAATCTAATCATATCAATAAATTAGATTAAAAAGCAGTTTTGATGTAAAATGCAGTATTTTTCACTATTCATTAAAAAATGAACATTGTCTGAAAAATACCAAAAATTCACAAAAAGTAAATATTTATGTCCTAATCATAAAGAATAAGTATATTTTGAAAAAAATATCTTATAAAATTGTCAAAAGATATATTTAAAAATGGTTTTTCATCAAAAGGCAGTAAAACAATCTTTTAAAATTATTAGTGTATTCCATGCTTAAGATTGGATTTATTTTCATTTTAAGCCTCTAAAACACTATCTAATTAATTAATATACATATATAAAAATATCTATTACTCATTACTTACTTGGGATGTTACACGTGGTCACGAGGTGTAATTGTCTTGGCCAGGTTAGTTGGTTGTTGTTGGTCGTTCTTTCTTTTTCGTGTTGTTTATTTACTTTGTGTTATTCTACTTTTTTCCGCTACTTTATTTATTTTCACTGAGTGAAATCATTCACATTTGTCATCAATTGATGCCCTGGTGCTTGTCGCCAGCCCGGGAGGATTGGGAACGCCTCTCATGCCTTGTCGCAGACCGACTCTGCTGACCAGTTTAGGGTCGACCGGGGTCGGTTCGTGACAAAATTGGTGGAATGGAAAGATATTGACATGGATAAAATTCATAAATAATTATAGAGAGTCATTTTAGTCAATGATCTCAAAACTTTAATGATCAGTGGAGAAATGAAAACTTCAAAACCATAAATCAAATTTCTACATAAAATGAAATTGATACCATCATAAATGATGGTGCTGTGTTAAAATGTTATTTAAAGATCATTTTTTCAAAGCTAGTGAATTATATTAATGTCTAAGAATATAATAAAATATACTAACTTGATACATTTCTATTTCGTAAGTAAAATTTCATCATTTGGTTGTTCTTTAATAAATTACCAATTCACCCCTTACTCACTGAAATGAAAATCCAAGAATTATTTTTTAATTCCTAAAGAACTAATTTTCAATTTTTACCATTCATACAATTCATAACATATTAAAATTTATTTCCATCTATCTCCATCTGTTTTCCAAAACTAACATGGCTAAAACATGTTATAAAATGTAATACATTAATCTATAAAAATCAATGATAGCACCACGAGTTCATCATTCATAATAGAACATCAAATAATTTAACTAAAAATATGACATATTAAGAAAAAAACATGTTAGCTAGTGGAAGTCATTAAATAAAAAATGTGGTTTAGTCTTGTGATCAAGCCTCCCAACCTTGTCGGACACATAAGGTTTTCACTCAGCATGTGAGTTTTATTTTTTCTAAAACCATATTAATTCAATTCATATAACATACATAGAAAATGATGGGAATCCTTGAAGTAAATTTATTCCTTAAAGATCCTTTTTATTATAATTTTCAATATAATTTATTAATACATTTCCCATATTCCAAAAAAAAACATTGGACTCTTATTAAAATTTCATTAACGATCATAATAATACAAAAGGTTATTAATATCATCTAAAATTATGTATATATAATGTAAATGATTTATTCCTCAATGATCATTTTCACTAAAACATATACTAAACTAATGTGTTGTGTTTTCATAAATTTAATAAAAAAATAATTAATCGTCACATAAACCAATCTCATTAAACCTTGAAAGTGGTGTTTGTGACATTGATCCAATGATCAATATTAAACTAATTAACCCATTATGGTGTAAATAATGATAAATTTAATGGATACCAAAATTTATTTAAAATAAAAAACAATATTTAAATGATTAAGGATTCATAATACCAAAATATGACTCATAATAATCTTTAACAATTTATTTATTGAATTAAAACATACAAATAATTTACATATTGAATTTCAACATAGGTCCTTAATTAGGGTATGGGTTAACCTAGGTCATTAATTTGGAACATCTATTCAAATACATCACAATGGTTTGTATAGAAAATGTGAATAATACAAATCATATCATGTAAGGTGTTAAACCTGGAGTTCAGTAAGACTCATTGGCATGCACTCGGTTGTCAGGACCCCATCCCACAAAAGATTCCCCTCCTGAGCTGGCAATGGTGAAGGGAGATAATAACCCATGAGTCCCGCCTCCAGTATGCCCCGGAGTGGCGAATAGCACTATGGTTATGATTTTCCACAAATATGGGAGGCATTACCCATTTTTTTAAATTATGATCGGGAAAATAGGATGAGTCAAACACCAAAAGAAAAGGAACAAGTAAATGAGAATAAACCCAAAACCAACCCATATGCCTGTTTTATACAAAACTGAAACAAAAGTACATGTACAAGAAAATATCCAAACTATGATACCAAAAAGAAATCAAAAAACTGCAACCAGAAAGACTCCAATGCCAAACTTGTAACGCCTCGACCCTAGTTACCCAGAGTCGGTGCATTATTGCATAACATTGGCATGATCACAAAAGGTCAAGTCTCGAAAGACCGATTAGTTTAGTAGCCTTGGAAATAGTAGATACATTCATAAATGTTACATTACATCATAATGTGAAAAATCAAAATAACATAGTCTCCATAGTCCACACTTCTATCCCCTTCTGACTATCCCTGTAGGTCAGTCATAAAATATTTCATCACATCCTGGGAAAAATAACACATTGACAGGGGTGAGCTCAGATGATCAGTGAGGATAACAATATACCAAAAGCTTTCATAAATAAACATAAACATTTAACGGAATGTATAACTAAAAAAAAGACTTTTATACTTGAAATTCAACATAATATGGAAAAAGTAAAATGAGATAATTACATTGACTTATTCACATGGATATTCTACTGGTCCAATAATCACATGCAATATCAATAACCACTTTCATAATGATGGAATGCATATTCCCAGACTATCATAACCACGTAGCCAAGGCCTCGTGCCAAGACTACAAATAATATTTTGTCAAGGCCTCGTGCAAAGACACTAGTTTGTCTCATGAGACCTGCCGATGCATCGAGGAGCTATAGCGGGCTCCACCCGTCACTTATTAAGTCTAATGCATTCCCTATATGAAAAGGTTTAAACATATCATAAACCATAACATAATTGTATCACAAAAAACATGCATAATGGAAATATAAGATTTCCCCATTTAAATCACCATATATCAATAAAACAAATTGATATAATAAGAACATTATCAAAACCATTTTCAATACCAAAATAAAAGAAAAGTAAAACATGGTATTTATTTTTCTTTTAAAAAAAGTTATGGCATGTAGAGGAAGCCGAAACTCAAATAATGGTAACAGTGGGGGAGAAGTCGTTATCACCGCATACGTACGATAAGAAAAAAAATTCCTTTTAGTCATTTTAGAAAAACACTTCATATTAAATTATTCCTTTTTAATAAACATAAAACTCAAAGGGGTTTATACACCGTATAAAAGAAATTTGTGTATAAAACAAAATATGCCTCAATGAATGGAGATTGAGACGAAGTCCCTTACAAAGATAATTTTTTTAAATAAAATAGATCTATTTTTTGTATTCACTATAAGTAAACATAAAAAAGTATAAATACAAAATGTTACATAATAATATCATGACCTAATTTGAAATTAGGAGATGAACCCAAAGAACGGAAATTGGGTTAAGAAGTTCCCTTACCTTGTTACCGACTTGACTCGGCCATTCTTTAACCACCTGAATAATAATCTAGAGTTAATTTATACATGTTTAATAACCTTTTTCAAGTTCATTATTCCTCTTATATCACTTATTACCATTTTATTAACATTATGTAATTATTTATGTTAATAACGGTCATTTTGTCGATCTTTGGTACTTGAGTCAAAAATAAACTTCTTATAATTACAAGTTGTTCATATGGTGAAATATCCATTAAATACAGAATTATATTCATTATTTAGATATAATATATATCATATATATCCAGTATATACATGCATTTATCATATTACATAACATTTAGAGGTAAGAAATGAAATGCACCGTTCATGGAGACGGTAAGCCGTACGTACGTATGAACGCTAGTTTCATATATATTTCATATTTAATGGAATGAAATTATAATTATATAAAGGTATACTATAATTCCAGTATAATATCATATATAATATCATTTACTCCATCCTTTATACATCCCACATATGACATTAACGATTCAAATCACTTTGAGGGGGTGGTAGTCCGCACTTCCTAAAATGAAAATATCACGTTTACCCATAATGGAAATCATAATGGTATTCCATAAATGAAAAATAAAGAATCATAAGGAAAAAAAACATAATATATATCATATATAAAAATAGTGTCATCATAATGGCCACCATGAGAGGTGTTAATAGAAGATTGAGCAATCATCGTTTCGTGAGGCAGTAATTCGCCACCCACAGAAACAGTATGTTCTTTAACCATTAGAAGAAGGTGTGTGTAAGTGTAAATAAAATCATTCTAATAAAAACATCCAAGTATATTGAGGATACTGGTGTTGTTACAAAAGAAATTAATTAAAAGAGTTTAGGGGGTTGGAGAAGCAAAATAAAACAAAACAACATAAGAGAAGACATTACCTTAAAATCGGGTAACTCTTTTTGATTTGAGCCAAAGGATTCCTTGGGAAGACTTATACCCAAAGTGAGGATTCTAGGAGTAAGATAAAGAATTTGAGAGAGTATTTTTTCAATGTTTTTCCGAGCCAAATGGCTTGATGGTGTGAATAAGGTGGTAGAGGTGGGGGACTTTTATTAGAGTAGAGGAGGGGCACTCTAGGAAAGATTGAAATGTTACTTTATTATGAAATGATTTTCGGATTATAAAGGTCCAAAAATTATATATTTTTAGTATAAGGTGATAAGGGTTCGATATATTCCCATACACTAGGTTTTAGACAAGTTTAAGCATTATATTTTACATTATCTTTTAATTTTATTTAAATCGTTAATTACTGAGGTAATCGCTGCATCATCATGGTGTCATATAAAAATTTGATTTATTTAATGTCTAAAAATTATAAAAAAATATCATGATGTAGGAAATCTTTTTATATTTCCAATGAATATTTATAGTATAAAATATAACTTATATAACCCTATGTAATAATTCTTTTAGTAAAACAACACATGTTTGGGACAATTTTATTTTTACTTTAAATAAAAAGTTATTAATGTCATTTTCTTACCCATGTGGTTCCTTGGGGTCTCCAAGTTGACCAATGGATTTTCTTGGTCAGCCATGACTCATCCAATAATGGTAGAACTAGTGTAAAGGTATTTTCATATTTTTATAATATCATTTTTACCTTAAATTTTACTAATTACATTTAATCGTGATTAATAAAACATAAAAGTTACTATTCACCAAAAAAAAGTAATCCCATTGAACCACATTTTACATCCTAATGACAACTATGTATGTCGGATTTTTAAAATTCAATTCATAGAAGCGGTAAAGTTTTATTTAAACGAAAAATCAGTTTCTTAACTACCACTTAGTGGTTTCACTATTCATCAAAAATTGAAGTTCATCATAACAATGCCAAAATTTCACCCTATGATATAACTGATTATCCGAATTCAAAAATGATTTCTATTTTACGAAATTACAAACATATAAGTTTCATTAATTAATTTTATAAATAATTCCCGCTGTCACAACAAATAGCGTGTTTTTAAGAAACAATATATATCAAAAGATTGACAATTTTTTATGCCCAATTTCAAAGTGAACTTAATTATAATGAATACCATTTTATTAAATGGTAAAAATATATTCTAATTATAATTTAAAACCACTAAATAGTATAATTTATCACTATAAATTATTTTGATTAAAAAATTTGTTTTTATGTATTTTTCACTATTCATAAAAAATTGGAAGTTCTCAGAAAAATACCAAAAATTCAACTTTGGATAATTTCGATATTCCGAATCCAAAAATGAAATCCATTTTGAAATATAAAATATATAAAATTTCAAAAATTGGTTATTAATATTCATAATGGCTATTTAGATTGGTCGCGGTATGTTAGAATCTCGAACTTGCGTACAATGCAAGCTATTGCATTATTGAAATAGAAGTGTATCGTGTAAGCATGGGGTGTTACGTTCCCCCCTCCTTCAATAAATTGCGTCCTCGTAATTTGAAATTTTTCTTTGAAAATAAAAGGTTGAAAATAGAAAATACCTTTTTGGAAAACCCACATCGGAAATAGGGTTAAAAAAATATAACTTTAAAAGAAAGAAAGAGAAGTACAAAGGTTACATGAGATAGCCCATACTAGGATTCTATAAAAATATGGATATGGAGGAAACACAAACCATCAAGGTCTGGTTGAGAGTTGTAGAAAACATGATTAGGAGAATGTTAACCACAAGATAATCACAAACTTGTGATTGGTTAAACAACCATTGAATCCCCAGTTGGAAAAGTTAACCGACAACATTTTTGTTTTAAGTTACCTTTCATAAAGTTGAGGAATTTATTTAAGAAATTTACTAAGAGCATAAGGAAATATAATTACTTGTCATGTAGACTTTCATTTTTTAATAAATTTTTACCACAAACCCATATTTCACTCAAAAAGATAATAGAACACAAAAATATTATATTTATTCTAATACTATAAGGATCCAAATATTACCACATACCTTTTAGATTAAGAAAACTATTTTGTAATAACCAGGGACTTCCTGTAGGTTTGGGGTGGGTAATAAAGGCCAGCCCCACTACGGTTGTGGGTTTGATTCCTATAGCTTTGTCTGACGCGACATGTTATCCCCCAACCTACAGGTTTTCCTTTTCCTAAAACTATAGTATTATAATATTACAAAAATAATATTCAGAAATGTTTTAACCTTAAACAATACTATCCAAAGTTCATCTTAATCCATTCTAACCTTTATAGTTATCCAAAGTACCTCTATCCAGACTTTTTTTAAGAGGTCTCTAAATTCCAAAATCAATTGTATCATCATATTTCCAAAACAAAGTAAATTTGCTCTTATTCTCACATTCAAAAATATGATGACCTTCATCATATTAAAACATCAATGAAAAAACAAGTACTGCAGTACAATCCTTATATATATCACATTATTCTTATAACCAAAATATAATCCTTGAGTCCAAAAGCACCAATACAATAATTATTCCACATTAACTGTAGTAGCAAAATAAGATTATCCTTGATCATTTGGCCTTTTTTGAGGTAATGTTAACTGACGCCTAGGACATTCATTTGCATAATGCCCCATTTCCCTACAATTGTAGCATTCAACATTGATAGCCTCTTTCTTTCCCTTGCTATCACGAGTCTGGTGACCTTTTTCTCCATATTTATAACAAACTCACATTCCATTTAGGCAAGTATTGGAGTGATTATTCCCCCAATTATCGCATAATGGAAACTCCTTTCCCCTTTTCCCTTTATCTGTCTTTTGTTCCACCGTTCTCTTCTTCTATTACTTTACTTTATTGTCATTAGACTTAGAGAATTCCTTTTCTATATTGAAATCACATGAGACAATATCTTCATACGTTGAGAAAGATTGTGATTCTAATGCTCGACGGAGAAATGGTTTTAACCCATCAATTAAACGATCAATATTACTTCTTGGGTTACGTATATAATCTGCAGCATGGCTCGCTAACCTTGTAATGTTAGCCTCATACTTTGCGACATTATCATCTTCCTTCTACCTCAGACTCAGAAATAGTCTTTCCATATCTGCTCGATGGTCATGTGGAAAGTATTTTTCTATGAAATTTTTCTTTAAACTCCCTCCATTCCATACTTGATACATCATCATCTTCCTTTGTGTTTTGAATCAATGACCACCAATAATCAGCATCTCCAGTAAGGTGGTAAACTGCCATGATAACCTTTTCCCTTTCACTACTCCCCAAGGCATGGAATATTTTCTCAAAGTAATTTATACATTGCTTAGATACTAAGGAATCTGTACCCCCATTAAATGTTGGTGGTTGTTACCTCATGAAGTGGTTTAACATTGATCCTCCACATTGCAGATCAGGGTGCTCCATACGAGTAAGGTTATTATTCATAACCCGAGTGAGTTGTCCCAGTATGGTGATAAGTTGATCAGCACCAGTTGTATCTCCATCTCCAAAATAATTATCTTCAGCAAGAGTGCAATCCCAAATGGAGTGCATGCATTTATATGGTTTCCATTCCTCCCACTAGGCGCCATTTCTAAATAATGGCATAAACTAGATTACTTTATGAATCAAAATACATAATTTCATACTAGTAAAACACTTAACATAAATTGAACTATTTATGGATATAACCCATAATCATAAATAGAAATGTTTTATTTGAGGAAGTATATACTCATAAACCCTTCATAATGGTTTGTAAAAAAATGAGAATTATCCTAAGCATATCCCCCAGGAGTGTCGTAACCAAGAGTGCAGCAAAGCCCATTGTCGTGCACCGGTTCCCGTTCGAGTCTAGCTCAAAGTGGTGTTTTTGGATTATACCCCTAGGTACCTCTGTTCCAGAGCCACCTCTACCTGCTCGTATCCAGACAGGGATGTATTTCTTGGAAAACTCACTAAATATCTATAATACCAAAATTCTAGGAAGAATTCTATACTAATCCTCAAAATATATCATTGGTCTATGTGCTCCAATCAGAGTTTATCTAAATCTATCTTCCAAGGTTAGTACTAAACTTCCTCTGATACCAACAGTAACACCCCGACCATAGTTACCCAGAGTCGGTGAATTATTGCATAACATTGGCATGATCACAAAAGACCATGTCTTGAAATACCGGTTAGTTTAGTAGCCTTAGAAACACTAGATACATTCATTAATGTTACATTACATCATTAAGTGAAAAATCAAAATAACATAGTCTCCATAGTCCACACTTTTATCCCCTTTATACTATCCCTGTAGGTCAGTCATAAAATATTTCTTCACATCTTGGGAAAAATAAAACATTGAAAGGGGTGACCTCAGATGCATAGTATGGATAACAATATATCATAAGCTTTCATAAATAAACATAAACATTTAAGGCAATGTATAAGTAAAACAAAAGCCTTTTAAACTTGAACTTAAACATAATATGGAATAAGTAAAATGAGATAATTCCATTTACTTATTCACATGGATATTCTATTGGTCGAACAATCACATGCAATATCAATAACCACTTTCATAATGATGGAATGCATAATGCCAAAATATCATAACCACGTAGCCAAGTCCTCGTGCCAAGACTACAAATAATATTTTGTCAAGGACTCATGCCAAGACACTAGTTTGTCTCATGAGACCTAGCGATGCATCGAGGAACTATAGCGGGCTCCACCCGTCACTTATTAAGTCCAATGGATTCCTTATATGAAAAGGTTTAAACATATCATAAATCATAACATAATTGTATCAGATAAAACATGCATAAAGCAAACATAATATTTCCACTTTTAAATCACCAGATATCAATATAACACATTGATATAATAAAACATTTATCAAAACCATTTTTAATACCAAAATAAAAGAAAAGTAAAACATGGTATTTATTTTTCTTTTAAAAAAAGTTATGGCTTGTAGAGGAAGCCAAAACTCAAATAATGGTCACGGCAGCGGAGAAGTCGTTGTCACTGCATACGTACGATAAGAAAAACATTCCTTTTTCATCTAGTAAAATGATTTGTATAAAAATTTTCTTTTTTAATAAACATAAAAGTCAAAGGGGGTTTATACACCGTATAAAAGAAATTTGTGTATAAAACATAATATGACTCAATGAATGGAGTTTGAGACGAAATCCCTTACAAAGATCATTTTTTAAATTAAATAGATGTATTATGTGTATTCACTATATGTAAACATAAAGAAAGTAAAAATACAATATATTACATAATAATATCATGACATAATTTTAAAGTAGGATATTAACCCAAAGAACGGAAATTGGGTTAAAAAGTTCCCCTACCTCGTGTCCGACTTGACTCGACCGTTCTTTAACATCCTGAATAATAAACTAGAGATATTTTATACTTTTTTAAGAAAATTTTCCAGTTCATTATTCCTATTATATCACTTATTACCATTTTATGAACACTATGTAATTATTTAAGTTAATAACGGTCATTTTGTCGATCTTTTGTACTTGAGTCCAAAATAAACTTCTTATAATTACAAGATGTTCATGTGGTTAAATATCCATTATATCCAGAATTATATTCATGATTTATATATCATATATATCATATATATCTAGTATATTCATGCATTTATAATATTACATAACATTTAGAGGTAAGAAATGAAATGCACCGTTCATGGAGACGGTAAGCCGTATGTACGCATGACTGCTACTTTCAATTCAATTTCGTATTTAATGGAAGAAAATTATAATTATATAAAGGTATAATATAATTACAGTATAATATCATGTATAATATCATTTACTCCATACTTTATACATCCCACATATGGCATTAACGATTCAAATCACTTTGAGTGTGCGGTAGTCCGCATTTCCTAAGATGAAATTATCGTGTTTACCCATAATGGAAATCATAAAGGTATGCCACAAATGAAAAATAAAGAATCATAAAAAAACATAATATATATCATATATAAAAATAGGTTCATCATAATTGACACCATGAGAGTTGTTAATAAAAGATTGAACAATCATTGTTTCATGAGGCTGTAATTCACCACCCACAGAAACGGTATGTTCTTTAACCATTAGATGAAGGTGTGTGTAAGTGTAAATAAAATACTTCTCATAAAACCAACCAAGAATATTTAGGATACGGGTGTTGTTACCTAAGAAAATAATTAAAAGAGTTTAGGTGGTTGGAGAAGGAAAATAAAACAAAACAACATAAGAGAAGACATTACCTTAAAATCGTGTAACTATTTTTGATTTGATCCAAAGGCTTCCTTGGGAATTCTTCTGCCCAAAGTGAGGCTTCTGGGAGTAATAGAGGGAAATTGAGAGATTATTTTGTCCGAGGATGGACGATCCAAATGGCTTGAAGGTGTGAATAATGTGGTAGATGTGGGGCCTTTTATAAGAGGAGAGGAGGGGCACTCTTGGAAGGATTGAAATGTTACTTTATTATGAAATAATTATAGGATTTTAATGGTCCCAAAATGATTTATTTAGAATATAAGGTGATAAGGGTTAAAAATATTCCCATCCAATAGGTTTTATACAAGTTTATGCCTTATATTTTACATTATCTTTTCATTTTATTTAAATCGTTAATTAATGAGGTAATCGCTGCATCATCACGGAGTCATAAAAAAATTTAATTGATTTAATGTCAAAAAATTATTAAAAAATATCATGATGTAAGAAATATTTTTAGATTTAAAATTAATATTTATCGTCAAAAAGGTAAATTATATAACCCCATGTAATAATTCGTTTAGTAAAACAACACATGTTTGGGACAATTTTATTTTTACTTTAAAAAAAAAGTTAGTAATGTCATTTTCTTACCTAAGTGGCTCCATGGAGTCCCCAAGTTGACCCATGGGTTTTATTGGTCGGCCATGACTCATAAAATAATTGTAGGACAAGTGTAATGGTATTTTCATATTTTTATAATATCATTTTTACCTTAAATTTCACTAATTACCTTTAATCGCGATTAATAAATCGTAAAAGTTACTGTTTACCAAAAAATTATTTTAATCCCATTGAACCACATTTTACATCATAATGACAACCATGCATGTTATATTTTTGAAAATCAATTCATAGAAGCGGTAAGGTTTAATTAAACGAAAAATTAGATTTTTAACTACCACTTAGTGGTTTCACTATTCATCAAAAATTGAAGTTTTTTCAGAACAATGCCAAAATTTCACCGTAATCTATAATTGATATTCCGAATTAAAAAATGATCTATATTTTATAAAATTTCAAAAAAATAATTTTCATTAGTTAATTTTATAACTAATTCCCATTGTCACAATAAATAGCGTGTTTTTAAGAAAAAATATATATCAAAAGATTGTCAATTGTTTATGTCCAATTTCAAAGTGAAATTAATTATAATGAACACCATTGGATAAAATGGTAAAAATATATTTTAATTATACTTTAAAACCACTCAATAGTATAATTTATCACTATAAATTATTTTGATTAAAAAAGTTGTTTTTAAGTATTTTTCACTATTCATAAAAAAAATGGATGTTCTCATAAAAATACCTAAAATTCAACATAGGATAATTTTGATATTCCGAATCCAAAAATGAAGTCCATTTTGAAATATAAAATATATATAATTTCAAAAATTGGGTATTAATATTCATAATGGCTATTTTGATTGGTCGTAGTGTGTTAGAACCTCGAACTTGCGTACAATGAAAGCTACCGCATTATTGAAAGAAAAGCGTATCGTGGAAGCTTGGGGTGTTATATTCTCCCCTTATTCAATAAATTTTCTCCTCGTAATTTGAAATTTTTCTTTGAAAATAAAATGTTGACAGTAGAAAATACCTTTGTGGAAAACCTACATCGGAAATAGGGTTAATAAAAATATAACTTTAAAAGAAAGAAAGAATTGTAAAAAAGTCATCCGAGATAGCCCATACTTGGATTCTATGAAAATATGGATATGGAGGAAAAACACCATCGAGGTCTGATGTAGAGTTGTAGAAAACATGATTTGGAGAAAGTTAACCATAAGAAAATCACAAACATGTGATTGGTTAAACGGTCATTGAATCCCCTCTTGGAAAAGTTAACTGATAACATTTTTGTTTTAAGTTACCTTTCATAAATTAGAGGAATTTATTTAAGAAATTTACTAAGAACGTAAGGAAATATACTTACTTGTCATATAGACTTTCATTCATTAATAAATTTTCACCACAAACCCATATTTCACTCAAAAAGTTAATAGAACTCAAAAATATTATATTTATCCTAATCTTATAAGGTTCTAAATATTACCACAATCCATTTAGATTAGGAAAACCATTTTTTAATAACCAGGGACTTCCTGTAGGCTAGTGGTAGATAATAAAGGCCTGTCGCACTATGGTTGTGGGTTCAATTCCTACAGCTTTTCCCGACGCGATGAGTTATCCCCCAACCTGCAGGTTGTCCTTTTCCTAATACTATAGTATTATAATATTCCAAAAATAATCTTCAGAAATGTTTTAACCTTAAACAATACTATCCATTTTTCAACTTAATCTATTCCAACCTTTATAGTTATCCAAAGTACCTCTATCCAGACTTTTTCTAAGAGGTCTCTAAATTCCAAAATCAATTGTCTCGTCAGATTCCCCAAACAAAGTAATGTTTCTCTTATTGTCACAAAATAATATGACTACCTTCATCATAATAAAAACTTACTGAAAAAAATAAGTACCATAGTACAATCCTTATATATATAACATTATTCATATAACCAAAATATAATCCTTGAGTCCAAAAGCACCAATACCTTAATTATTCTACTTCAACTATAGTAACAACATAAGATTGTCCATGATCCCTTGGCCTTTTCTGAGTTATGTTTCACGGACGCTTAGTATATTCATTTTCATAATGCCCCATTTCCCTACAATTGTAGCATTCAACATTGATATCCTCTTTCTTTCCCTTGCAATCACGAGTCTGGTGACCTTTTTCTTGACATTTATAACAAACTCCCATTCCTTTTAGGCAAGTACCAGGGTGATTATCCCCACAATTATCGCATAATGTAAAATCCTTCTTTCCATTTTTTCCATTATATGTCTTTTGTTCCACCGTTCTCTTCTTCTCTTGCTTTACATTGTTGTTATAGGATGTAGAGAATTCCTTTTCTATCTTGATAGCATATGAGACGGTATCTTCATATGTTGAGAAAGATTGTGATACTAATGCTCGATGGATAAATGGTTTTAACCCATCAAAAAAATGATCAATATTACTTCTTGGGTTACGTATATAATCTGTAGCATGCCTCGCTAACCTTGTAAAGTTAGCCTCATACTTTGTGACATTATCATCCTCCTTCTGCCTTAGACTCAGAAATTGTCTTTCCATATCTACTCGATGGTTAGGTGGAAAGTATTTTTCTATGAAAATTTCCTTAAACTGCCTCCATTCCATACTTGATAATTCATCATCTTCCTTTGTGTTTTGAATCAATGACCACCATTGATCATCATCTCCAGTGAGGCCGTAAACTGTCATGATAACCTTTTCCCTTTCACTACTCCCCAAGGCATGGAATATTTTTTTCTACGGAATTTATCCATTTCTCAGCTACTAAGGGATTTTTACCCCCATTAAATGTTGGCGGTTGTTGCCTCATGAAGCGGTCTAACATTAATCCTTCACGTTGCGGATCAGGGTGCTCCATATGAGTAAGGTTATTATTCATAACCTGAGTGAGTTGTCCCAGTATGGTGATAAGTTGGTTAGCACCAGTTGTATCTCCATCTACACAATAAATATCTTGGTCAGGAAGGAAATCCCTACATGGAGTGCGTGCATTTATACTGTTTCCATTCCTAACACTAGGCGCCATTTTAAACAATCGCATAAAATAGATTAGTTTATGAATCAAAATACATAATTCCATACTTGTAAAACACTTAACATAAATTGAACTATTTATGGATATAATCCATAATCATAAAAAGAAATGTTTTCTTTGAGGAAGTATATACTCATAAACCCTTCACAATGGATTGTAATGAAAATTAGAATTATCTTAAGCATATCCCCCTGGAGTGTCGTAACCAAGAGTGCACCAAGGCACGTTGTCGTGCACCAGTTGTCGTTTGAGTCTGGATCAAAGCGTTGTTTTCAGGTTTTACACCTAGGTACATCTGTTCTAGAGCCGCCTCTACCTGCTCGTATCCAGACAGGGATGTATTGCTCAGAAAACTCACAAAATCTCTATAATAACAAAATTATAGAAGTTATTCTATACAAATCCTATAAATCTATCTTTGGGCTATGTGCTCTAATCAGAGTTTATCTAAATCTAGCTTCCAAGGTTAGTACTAAAATTCCTCTAATACCAACTATAATGCCCCGACCGTAGTAACCCAGAGTCGGTGCATTATAGCATAACATTGGCATGATCACAAAAGATCAAGTCTCGAAAGGCTGATAGTTTAGTAGGCTTGGAAACAATGGATAAATTCATAATTTTTACATTACATAATAAAGTGAAAATCACAATAACATTGTCTCCATAGTCCACACTTCTATCCCCTTCAGACTATCCCTATAGGTCGGTCATAAAATATTTCTTCACATCCTGGGAAAAATAAAACATTGAAAGGGTGATCTCAGATGCTCAGTAAGGATAAAAATATAGCGGAAGCTTTTATAAATAAATATAAACATTTAAAGAAATGTATAACCGAAAAAAAGCCTTTTAAACTATAACTTAAACATAATATGGCAAATATAAAATGAGATAATGTCATTTATTATTCAATGGATATTCTTCTGGTTGAATAATCACATGCAATATCAATAACCACTTTCATAATGATGGAATTCATAATGCCTGACTATCATAACCACGTAGCCAAGACCTCATGCCAATACTAAAAATAATATTTTTTCAAGGCCACGTGCCAAGACACTAGTTGTCTCATGAGACCTGCCGATGCATCAAGGAGCTATAGCGGGCTCCACCCATCACTTATTAAGTCCAATGCATTCCTTATATGAAAAGTTTTAAACATATCATAAACCATAACACAATTGTATCACATAAAACGTGCATAAAGGAAACACAAGATTTCCACATTTAAATCACCAGATATCAATACAACACATTGAAATAATAAAAACTTTATCAAAACCATTTTCATTACCAAATTAATTGAAAATTAAAACATGGTATTTATTTTTCTTTAAAAAAAGTTATGGCTATAGAGGAAGTCGAAACTCAAACAATGGTCACATCGGTAGAGAAGTCGTTGTTGCCGCATACGTACGATAAGAAAAAAATTCCTTTTTTCCATTTAGTAAAATGATTCGTGTTAAATATTCCTTTTTAATAAACATAAAATCCATAGGGGTTTATACACCATATAAAAGAAATTTGTGTATAAAACAAAATATTCCTCAATGAATGGAGATTTAGACGAAGTCCCTTACAAAGATCATTTTTTAAATAAAATAGATTTATTATGTGTATTCACTATATGTACAAA
This sequence comes from Viscum album, assembly GCA_963277665.1. Taxonomy (NCBI): domain Eukaryota; kingdom Viridiplantae; phylum Streptophyta; class Magnoliopsida; order Santalales; family Viscaceae; genus Viscum; species Viscum album. The sequence continues at coordinate 93,150,068 of OY728164.1, forward strand.
TAATGAAAGTAAAAAATACAAGATATGACATAATAATATCATTACATATTTTGAATGTAGGAGATTAACCCAAAGAACGGATATTGGGTTAAGAAGTTCCCTTAACTCGTGTCCAACTTGACTCGACCGTTCTTTAACCTCCTGAATAATAAACTAGAGTTAATTTTTAGTTTTTTAAGAACCTTTTCCAAGTTAATTATTCCTCGTATATCACTTATTACTATTATATGAACATTATGTAATTATTTAAGTTAATAACGATCATTTTGTCGATCTTTGGTACTTGTGTGAAAAATAAACTTCTTATAATTACAAGTTGTTCATGTGGTGAAATATCCATTATATCCAGAATTATATTCATATTGTAGATATCATATATATCATATATATCCATTATATACATGAATTTATAATATTACATAACATATAGAGGTAAGAAATGAAATTCACCCTTCATGTAGACGGTAAGCCGTACGTATGCATGAACTCTACTTTCATTTCTATTTCATATTTAATGGAATTAAATTATAAATATATAAAGTTATACTATAATTCCAGTATAATATAATGTATAATATCATTTAATCCGTCCTTTATAAATCCCACGTATGGCATTAACGATTCAAATCACTTTGAGGGGGCGGTAGTCCGCACTTCCTAAAATGAAATTATCGTGTTTACCCATAACGGAAATCATAAAGGTATACCATAAATGAAAAATAATGAATAACAAGGAAAAAAACATAATATATATCATATATAAAAATAGTGTCATCATAAAGTCCATCATGAGAGGTGTTAATAGAAGATTGAATAATCATCGTTTCGTGAGGCTGTAATTCGCCACCCACAGAAATAGTATGTTCATTAACCATTTGACGAAGGTGTGTGTAAGTGTAAACAATATCCTTCTCATAAAAAAATCCAAGTATATTGAGGATACTATTTTTGTTACAAAAGAAAATAATTAAAATAGATTATGGGGTTGGAGAAGGAAAATAAAACAAAACAATATAAGAGAAGACATTACCTTAAAATTGGGTAACTCTTTTCGATTTGAGCCAAAGGTCTCCTTGAGAAGAATTCTTCCCAAAGTGTGGCTTCTAGTAGTAAGAGAGTAAATTTGAGAGAGTATTTTGGTAGAGGTTGGCCGAGCCAAATGCCTTGATGGTGTGAATAAGTTGGTAGAGGTGGGGGCCTTTTATAAGAGGAGAGGAGGGGCACTCTTGGAAAGATTGAAATGTTACATTATTATGAAATGATTTTCGGATTCTAAAGGTCAAACAATGATATATTTCGAGTCTAAGGTGATAAGGGTTCGAAATATGCCCATCCAGTAGGATTTGTACAAGTGTAAGCCTTATATTTTACATTATCTTTTCATTTTATTTAAATCGTTAATTAATGAGGTAATCGCTGCATCATCATGGTGTCATAAAAAATTTTAATTTATTTAATGTATAAAAATTATAAAAAAATATCATGATGTAGGAAATAATTTTATAATTACAATGAATATTTATTGTTGAAAAGGTAACTTATATATCCCCATGTAATAATTCTTTTAGTAAAACAACCCATGTTTGGGACAATTTTATTTTTACTTTAAATAAAAAGTTATTAATGTCATTTTATTACCCATGTGGGTCCATGGGGTCCCCAAGTTGACCAATGGATTTTCATGGTCGGACATGACTCATCCAATAATGGTTGGACAAGTGTAACGATATTTTAATATTTTTATAATATCATTTTTACCTTAAATTTCACTAATTACCTTTAATCGTGATTAGTAAAACTTAAAAGTTACTATTCACCAAAAAATTATTTTAATCCCATTGAACCAATTTTTACATCCTAATGACAACCATGTATGTCATATTTTTGAAATTCAATTCATTAAAGAGGTAATGTTTCATTTAAATGAAAAATCAGTTTTTTAACTACCACTTAGTGGTTTCAGTATTCATCGAAAATTGATGTTTTTCAGAATAGTGCCAAAATTTAACCCTAAGCTATAATTGATATTCTGAATTCAAAAATGAATTATATTTTACAATATTCCAAACATATAAGTCGCATTAATTAATTTCATAATTAATTCCTGCTATCACAAAAAATAGCGTGTTTTTAAGAAATAATATATATCAAAAGATTGACAATTGTTTATGTCGAATTTCAATGTGAAATTAATTATAATGAACACCATTCGATAAAATGTAAAAAATATATTCTAATTATTCTTTAAAACCACTCAATAGTATAATTTATCACTGTTAATTATTTTGATTAAAAAATTTGTTTTTAAGTATTTTTCACTATTCATAAAAAATTAAAAGTTCTCAGAAAAATACCAAAAATTCAACTTAGGATAATTTCAATATTCCAAATCCAAAAATGAAGTCCATTTTGAAATATAAAATATCTATAATTTCAAAAAGTGGGTATTACTATTCATAATGATTATTTTGATTGGCCGCGGTGTGTTAGAATCTCGAACTTGCGTACAATGCAAGCTATTGCATTATTGAAAGAGAAGTGTATCATGGAAGCATGGGGTGTTACATAACTAGAAAGGTCCTGCACGATCCCTCAAGTCCTCCTGAAGACCTGAAAGTAAATGTAGTGTGAGCATACAAGTATACTCAGTAGTAAAACCTAATGCTCTCATGAAGAGGTGGGGAGACGTCCTAATTCCCCATGAGAAAACCTAAAGATCCAAAGCCTATCGTGGAATCTATCCACCCAACCTAACAAGCCACACTCACCAAATATTGCAAGTCAATAGAGTAGTATAGAAATATTATCCAAGTATGGGTACCCCGCACCACCTTCCCATTGAATACTTCTCAAGCCCTCATGCATAATGCTATGATGCTTTCCCCTCTTCCTGAGCTAGTGTCGCCACCTTGCCATATGAAGCTCGAGATTGTGTTGCATCCTGGCCATACGAAGCTCATAATATCCTGCACGCACTCAATCCTCGGCCACAACCACATCTCATACCCTATCTCACCGGCACTCAATCCCCGGAACTAACCACATCTCATTCCGAAGACACTAGGGAACCACATCACGTCCTCATCCCGAAGACTCTTGGAAACACATCACATCCTCATCCCAAAGACTCTTGGGAAACATCTGTTATAACCTGCCCGAAGGATCTTGGGCTATAGAACCTAGAAGAGGGAGCACAAGGAGGAATACTAACCAGCCATCCTTTGGATGTTTGAGAATATCACCCCCCTTCCCATGAGTGTTCGGTGTGCAGTGCTCAATATGGGTGGGGTGCATAAACAAATATAAAACGTACAAATTTATGTAATTATATCAACCACTCAGCCCATCCTAAGGCCTCTACACAAATGATCTGGTCACATGCCTCGACATTGCTACCATGAAAGTATGCACACAATAAACAGCCCCAAACCACATTATGCTTTTCATGTTTCGACAGTTTTAGTTTATAAGTTCCTTAACTACCGAAAAACTATCAACAACCAAACGTGATCAATCATTTGTAAACCATATCCCTTTAATTGTCAAATATAGTTAGGAAAAACATAAGAAACAGAACAACATTATCTTATAGCAGCCATTCAATTCCATTTATTTTCCATATTTAATCAACTAACATTCCCCACAATTCATTAGTTAACTCTTCCACTTTTATTCATATGCACCACCCATCCCTGTAGTCCTGCTGCCAACCACCATAACCACAAACACCTCCGAAACAATACCCATACAACATCATTATCCCTTTGATACGATTTACCACAGCTCTGTTTCCCATCACAACCATATCATGCACACCAATCCACAACCAAGACATCCGTAGCCCCGCAGCTCACCCATTCCACAACAACCCACGAAACACCCATTCGCATAATTTAACCCCAACCATCTCCCAAAAATTCATTCCTTCATTTAGTTTATCCACGGTGATCGTACAAGGGTTATAGGTATTCATTTAGTCCGCCAAATTTACATGATTAACCAATTTCCAATTTCTATGAAATTCCATCCACAAAACAATCCAGAAAAACAAGGCAGCATTTAATTGTTCATGAAAAGGCCCCCAACAACTGTGATATTCAGTAGATATAAGCCTATTCAATTCACAACATAATCAAAGGATAAATATTTATGAATATAAAATAACAATATCAAAAAAAAACTTCCCAAGACCTATTCTTTAACTAGTTATTATGTTTATTTACCGGTTCAACCGTATCTGAGGAAAAAAAAGGATACCCACCCCGCATGATGCACAAAAGAGAGAGAGATAAAGGTAAGATCCCTACCTCACCATTTTTTTGATGAAAACCCTAACGAATGAAAAATGCACAAGAAAGCCAGACTGATACTCCAAGAATTCTCTTTAGATATCATCCCCTAACACAATCGAGACCAAAGCTCACTATATTAGACATCAACACACTTAGATCTACCAAAAATGGGCATAGATCTAAGAAAGAGAGAGAATTGAAGAAGTAGATCTAAGTAAATCTAAGTAGATCTATGAAACCAAACAAAAAACGATCATATATCTCAAGAAACCGACTTCGATATCCCATGAGAATCCTTCAGATCACCTCCAAAATGCATGGGAGAGGTTCTCCTTCCTTCGAGGGAGGGTAATCCCGAGTTATGGCCGTTTAAGGGCTTAAATGAGAAAGTTAGAGGCCAAACGATTGAGATCTAACATTTTAGGATCTAGATTGATGTGCCCACATGGTTTGCTCGCACGGTTAGACAAACCATGCGCTAACCGTGTGGTTGTTGCTACCTCACCAAACACTACTCGCATGGTTAGGCCGCATGGTTAGACAAACTTTTCACTGAACGTTCATTATCCACTACCTCCAACACCAGCCTCGCATGGTTTGGCAGCATGGTTTAGACAAACCGTGCGCCTCCCGTGGAAAAGCAATTGCAATTTAATTTCCCTTAAAAGACCACCCAAACACACCCCATGTCACTTTAACCTCCCATAACACCTTTAAAACCGCATTTTCAGAAGGTAATGGGCTGGAGAGGTCCTGGTTATTACATCAGATACCTCTCAAAAGATTCTCATCCTCGAGAATCAAAACTAAACCAAGTGAAAATAGGGGGGGTCCAAAAAATTAGCTTGAAAGGTACCTCTCAGGAGTAAACCTCATATATATTTTGAAATACTATGGATACACTACCACTCTTATTTCTCCCCACCCCAAAGTATGAACACAAACTTTTGAGGGTCAAACTATCCAATTATATAGATTAGGGAGTTATCTTACTCCATGTCCAGATACTATCTGCTTTGGGCGGCACTGACTCACCCACACAGGTTTAATCGCATCCACCTTAATGTGTCTAGATTAGGGATCAGGTCCTCCCCTCCTCATAGTCTGGACTCTTCATACATATTTAGAGAACAAGGAAAACAACACATTCCATAGTTAACAAGGTAAAAATGCTTCATCACAAACCAGTACGTAAAATAAAATAGAACCGAACTCAAAATAGCTCTGGGTGATGGGCGTGCATCTGGGTCTTCCATTCCTAGGTACTTCTCCCGAGCCCGCCAAGCCACCACAATACACGAACCAAAGGAATGGTCCATCTACGGAGTACCTTCTCCTCTTGATCCTTGATCATCACTGGTATTTCCACAGACGTCACGTTGTCCTCAATATCAAGTTTTCCCTAGTCGAGGACCATTGAATCATCGTGTAGATATTGTCAGAGTTGTGACACATGGAAGACGACATGTATTATTAGTTGAGGTGGTAGTAGCGCTAGTTGATAAGCCACTTCTCTGACCCACTGCAGCACATCAAATGGTCTGATGAACCGAGGAGAAAGCTTACTCCCCCTACGGATCCTATATTTCCCAAGCCAAGGGGAGAAATTCAAGAACACGTGGCCCCCGAAATCGAACTCCAAGGGTCTCCTCCTATTATCGGTGTATGACTTCTGCCAGTCTTTGGCCGCCTTCATCCTCTCCCGTATAAGCTGAACCTTATCCATTGTGCTCTGCACCACCTCCGGGCTAAGAACACTAGCGTCCCCGACCTCTATCCAGCACAAGGGTGAGCGACACGACCTCCCATACAATGCATCAAACCGATCCATGCCAATGGTAGAGTGATAAAAATTGTTGTAGGAAAACTCTACCAGTGGAATGTTTCATTCCCACGATCCCCCGGAGTCCAGAATACAAGCCCGTAGAATATCCTCCAATGTATGGATGGTGCGCTCTGACTGTCTATCTGTCTGGGTGTGGAAAGTAGTGCTAAGATATAGCTGGGTACCAAAAGCATGAAAAAATCATCTCTAGACTCGTGAGGTAAACCATGAATCCCTATTCAGGACAATGGATATCGGGACTCCATGCAACCACACCACCTCATCCATATACCTCTGTGCTAGGGAATCCACCGTACTTGACTCCTTGATTTCCAGAAAGTGAGCTGATTTCATCAACCGGTCCACCACTACCCAGATGGCGTCATAGACTCCTTAAACCTTGGCTATTATATTGACGAAATCTATCGATATGTCATCCCAATTCCATATGGGGACATCTAAAGGTTGTAATAGACCACCTGGAACATGGTGTTTATCATTCAACTGTTGAAAAATTAGGCACTTTGATATGAACTCTACCACCGCCCGCTTCACACCGGGCCACCCGAACTGACTCCTCAGACCCTGGTACATCATGGAAACTCCTGGAAGCACTGCTATGGGTGAGCTGTGGATCTCACCAAGAACCCTCATGCACATCATCTCTGAAACAAACTACTTCCCTCTGAAAAGAATCTGATTCTGACCATCCTCCTTCCACCCTTCCGGAGCATCCCCATGGTTAACCTGGTCACGCATGACTTCACTCTCTATGTCTCCCCACTGATACTCCTCCACCTGGCGTAGGAGAGGGGATTTCACTATCATCTGAAACAGACATCCTCTACCACTATCCTCCCTTACATCCAGGTGCAGGTCAGCCATCAACTCCATTGCCCTCCATGAATCTGTCGACTCTCGAACCACATCCTTCTGCGAATTACTACTTAATAAATCAGACACCACATTACCTTTTCTTGTGGTGTAGAAAATATTGAAGTCGTAGTCCTAATGTAACTCCATCCACCTTCACTGTTGATAGTTCAGGTCCCATTAAGAGAAGATATACTTCACGCATTTCTGATCCATGAAGACCATGAAGCGCTCCCTGATGAGGTAATGCTGCCACAATTTTAGTTCGAACACGACCACCGTAAGCTCTTTATTGTGGTTGTCATAATTATGCTCATGAGGACATAACTGTCTAGTCCCATAAGAGATTAGCCCTGGTCGTTGCATCAACACACACCCGAGGCCTTGGCCTGAGGCATTACAGAACACCTCATATGCCTCCCCTTATTTTGGAAAACTCAGGACTGGGGAACTTACCATCTTCTCCTTCAGATAGCTGAAGGCTGCCTCGCCCTGCACATTCCACACAAAAGCCTGGTCCTTCATGGTCAAAGTTATTAAAATTGCTATAACTTGGGAGATTATAGGTATGAACCTCTGGTAGTAAGCTGCAAGTCCAAGGAAACTACGAACCTCTTCCATGTTCTTGGGTTCTGCCCAAGAAACAACCGCCTCGAGCTTCAATGGGTCCACCACTATTCCCTGCTCAGACACCAGGTGTCCAATGAAGTGCACTTCTCACATCGAGAACTTACACTTGGACAATTTTACATAGAGTTCGGGTTGTCTGAGGACCTTTAAAACCATTCACAGGTGCTCAACATGATCCTTCTCTAATGTTGAGTAGATCATAATGTCATCAATAAACATGACTACAAACCGATACAAGTATTCCTAGATGATGGATTTCATGAGTCCCATGAACAAAACTAGAGCATTTGTAACACCAAACAAAATGACTAAAAACTCAATGTGTCCATACCTACATCTAAAGGTAGTCTTCGAGATGTCTTCATCCTTCACCCTCAACTGGTGATATTCAGACCAAAGATCGATCTCAAAGAACCAACCGTGTCCGCTCAGCTGGTCAGTGAGGTTGTCTATCCTCGAGAGGGGATAACGGTTCTTGACCATTACATGATTCAGTCTCTTGTAATCTATGCACAGCCTGGGACCACCATCTGCCTTCTTTTCGTACAAGACAGGAGCACCCTAAGGTGACACACATGGTTGAAAAAAGCCCTTCTTCATTAGATCATCAATCTGAATCCACAACTCCCGCAAATTAGAAGGTGTCTTCCGGTAGGGAGCCATCGAAATCGGATGGGAACCAGGTTGCAAGTCTATCCCAAACTCAACATCACGTCGAGGGGGACGAGTCGCCACCTATTCAGGGAAGACGTATATAAACTCGCTGATGATCCCTGGGACTTCCACTATTTTTGTATCTGCTGACTCCACTGATAGTTCAACTAATAAGGAAAGAAGGGGATCCACTCGCCGGTTACCTTCCATGTAACCCCGCTCGCCGATGAAAGTCACACATCGGTGCCCAAGTCTGAAAACATGATTCTTCCTCGGATGTAGTCAACAATGGATCATACAAAGAACAACCAATAAATTCATAGGAGAACATCCTATGGATGTATCTACAATAGTAGAATATCCCTAACTAATCGATATGGCCCTATAATCAGTGTACACCCTCGAAAAACATAAAACATGTCATTCTGACCTCTGACTGGCGTACTCAACACCAGGGGCAGTGGAAGTCGTTTAGCATCAATACCTAGGGAGCGATCCATACTGGGCACAAAAAAAGAGTTCTAAGATCCTGTATCAAACAATGAATAAGAAAGAGTAATAAAAAAAATATCGTACCTCGAATGACTTTCGGCCCTCCTGGAACTGATACCACTGCGGCGTGTAACTGCCAACCCCCAGCTCCCCTACCCCTCGGCTATCGGCTGCCTCCCTGAATGTGCCTGGTCGAGGTCCCTGAGGAGCGCCACGAGGTTGTCCTCCTCGTGCGATGTTTGGCCTTGGAGGAGTGAGAGCTCGATGTCCCTACAACTGCTGTTGAAAGGGAATGGTTGGAAACTGCTGCGGTTGGGGCAGGTGCTGCACTGGGCCACCCCGATTTTATTGTACTAGATCCAGGAACTGATTTCGATGGTTCCCATGGATACCACAGATGAAGCATCTCAGTCATGGGCCCAAAGGGAAAGGGATAGTACTAGGAGATCGGAATTGGAAAATCTACAGCCTGCTTCTTACTGGTCAAAACCTAGAGGGCCCTGATGTTGGAGACCTGCTGCTGATGGCCTTCGCCTTCGACGATCCAAAATGGATTCCCTCTCATGACACACCTCTCAACATGTGCATCCTATCCACCACTTCAGCCTTCTTATAGACCTCCATGTACGTCGGTAGGGTGACGAGAGTAATGAAATACGGGAGAGGAGGTCGATGTGCCTCCTCCAATCGTCTTGCCTGAGACTCCTCATCTGGAAAGAGGTCTGGAGAAAAATATAGGAGATCCTTGAACGTGATCCCAAAATCTCTCACTGAAATTATCTCCTGCACAAGGGAGAGTGTCTGTTGCCTCTTCTCAAACTTCATCATGGAAGAGAGGAATTCTGCTCAGAACTCCCTCTCGATGTTAGCCCACGTAACCTCAGCCTCCCTCTTCTCCACGAGGTAGAGCATCCACCACTAACGCGCTGCTCCCCACCTCAAGCTTATAGCCAGAGGAAACCAATAATCCATTGGAGCCCGGATCAAGCTAAAAGCTATCACCAGCACCACTAGCCACCTTTCTGTCTCCATGTCCAAGGTGCTGCCCTCGTAATTACCAAGGGTTAGTCATTTAAAGGCATGAAGCATCCTCTGCCACAGATCGTCCTCCTCCTCTCGGTCAGTCCTTTACCGATCGACCATGTCAACCTCATGGGTCTCGATTGCACTCACTACTCGTGGTCATCTCTTAGGCTCTATAGATGTAAGGTAAACATGGAATGCATAATATAGAGTAGTGTATAATATTGTTCTTAAATTTTGTTAGATTTCTTATTCATATTGAACCCCCAAAATACCCAAGAAAAACAGGAACACAAGTCATCATGATGCATGTACCTTCCCTAGGGTCTCTACCCTACAATCCATGTAGCCTCACTTGGTCGTTCGGTAGGCCCAGAGTCCTTGCATCAGATCACTGGGTGCCCTAAAATCTTGTGTCTTAGCCGATCTACCCTGGACTATTACACACACCACAATTTTCCAAAACTTTTTCCCTACCATCCCATTCAATCCTCACTATGCCTAACTCCAGACTCCATCCTATCACTCAACCATCAGCTCTGATACCATTCTGTCACAACCCCCTCCCACCAAATATGCCCCTCCTGAGCTAGAAATGGTTAAAAGAAGACAACGACCTTCAAGTCCCACCTCTTGTAGGCCCCGGAGTGGAGACTAGCACCAAGGGTATGAGTTTTCACAAAAATGGGAGGCAATACCCCTTTTTTTAATTAAGATCAGGAAAATAGGATGAGTCAAAAACCAAGAGAAAAGGAACTAGTAAATGAAAATAAACCCAAGACCAACCCATATACATGTTTTATTCAAAACTGAAACAAAAGTACAAGTAAAAGAAAATCTCTAAAGTACGATACCCAAAAAAAACAAAAATTGCAACCAGAAAAACTCTAACACCTGACTAGAAAAGTCCTGCATGGTACCTGAAGTCCTCCTGAAGACCTAAAAGTAAACGTAGGGTGAGCATACAAGTATACTAAGTAGGAAAACCTAAAGCTCTCGTGCACATGTGGGGAGAAATCCTAATTCCCCGTGAGAAAAAAATGAACCAAAGCCTATAAAGTAATCTATCCACCCAACCTTACAGGCCACAGTCACCAAATATCTTATGTCAATAGAGGTTTAGAGTAATATTATCAATGTATGGGTACCCCGCACCACCTTCCCACTGAATATTTCATAAGCACTCATGATTTAGGCTATGATTCATCCCCCTTATCCTGATCTAGTGTCGCAACATAGCCATATAAAGCTCGAGCTAGTGCCACAACCTGGCCATACGAAGCTCATAATATCATTTTGGAACTCAGTCCTCGGCCATAAAATCATCTCATCTCGTATCCCGCCGACACTCAATCCTCATCCATAACCACATCTCATCCCGAAGACACCTGGGAACCACATCACATCCTCATCCCGAAGACTCTTGGGAACACATCGCATCCTCTTCCTGACGACTCTTGGGAAACATATGTCATAACCTGCCCGAAGGATCTTGGGCTATAGAACCTAGAAGAGGGAGTGCAAGGAAGAATAGTAACCAACCATACATTGGATGTTTGAGAATCTCAGACCCCGTCCCATGGGTGTTAGACACGTAGTGATCAACATTGGTGGGGTGCGTAAAGAACCATAAAACAAACAAATTTATAAAATTATAGCAACCACTGAGCCCATCCTAAGGATTCTACACAAAATATCCGAGCACATGCCTTGACACTGCTACCACGAAAGTATGCACACAATAAATAGCCCCAAACCCCATTTAGCTTTTAATGTTTCAACAGTTTTAGTATACCTGTTCCTTAACTACCGATAAACTAACAACAACCAAACCAAATCAATCGTTCGTAAAACATATCCCTACCAACCACAAATATAGTTTGGAAAAACACAAGCAACACAACACCATTTTCTTTTATTAGCCAATCAATTCCATTGATTTTCCATATTTAATCAACTACCATGCCCCACAATTAATTAGTTAGCTCTTCCACATTTATTCATATACACAACCCTTCCCTACAGCCCTGTTTCCAACCACCATAACCAAAAACACCTCAGAAACAATACCCATACCGCATCATTATCCCTTCGATACCCTTAATCATAGCTCCGCTGCACATCATAACCATATCATACACGCCAATCCACAACCAAGCCAATCTCATCCCCACTGCTCACTCTTTCTACAACAACCCACGAAACACTCCTTCACATAATTAATCTCCAACCAGCACCCACAAATTTATTCTTTCATTTAGCTTAACCGGGGTGATCATACAAGGGTTCCAGGTATACATTTAGTCATCTATCATTACATGATTTACTAATTTCTACATTCAATGTAATTCTGTCCACAAAACAATCCTATAAAAATAGGGGAACATTTAATTACGCAAGTAAAGGCCTCCAATGACTGTGATATTCCGTAGTAATAAGACCACTCAATTCACAATATAATCAACGAATAATCATTTATAGATGTAAAACAAAAATATCAACAAAACTTCCCCACACCAATTCTTTATCCAGTTATTATCATTTATAATGGTTCAATCGTACCTCACGAAAACAAGATAATACCCACCCCGTATAATACACACAAGAGAGAGAGTTGAAAGTAAGATCCATACCTCAAAGGTTTTTGACGAAAACCCCAACAAAAGTTGAATGCACAAGAAAGCTGGTCTAATCCTCCAAGAATCCTCCATATATCTCTTCTCATAAAAAACTGAGACCAAAGCTCACCATATTAGACATCCACACACTTAGATCTACCCATAACAGGTGTAGATTTATGAAACTGAGAGAAGAAAGGGTGTAGATCTACGTAGATATATGAAACCAAACACGAACGGCCACATACCTCATGAAATTGGATTTGAGTTTCCAAGAGATGCATTCATATCACCTCCAAACACTTGGGAGATGTTCTACTACCTTCGAGGGAGTGTAATCCCGAGTTATGGAAGCTAAAGGGCTTAAACAAGCAAGTAAGAGGCTAAACGATTGAGATCCACAATTAAAGGATGTAGATTTAAGTTCCCACATGGTTTTATCGCACAATTAGAAAAACCATGAGGTAACCATGTGGTCACTGCTATCTCACCAAACACTCCTTGCACGGTTAGGCTGCATGGTGAGACAAACTGTACGCTAACCGTGCATTATCCCCTTCCTCCAAAACCATTCTCGCACGGTTTGGCCGCACTGTTTAGAAATACTATGCCCCACCCGTGTGAAATCTATTTCCCTTTAATTTCCCTTAAAACTCCACCCAAACGCACCCCAAGTCACTTTAACCTCCCATAACACATCTAACACCACATTTTCACAATGTAATGGGCTGGAGAGGTCCATTCCATTACATCGGTGATGAACATGTCAACCCAAATGTGCGTTTTTTGGTGTTTTAAACCCTATGTACATTTCGGCTACAACCATGTCTTCTTGTAGTATCAAGATAGAGGTTTTTTCTAAGAAACCCAATATTATATCATCATAACCAAAACATTATTATGTTCCCATACTTATCCTCACATTTTATCAAAGGTTTATGTTCCATAACCTATGTTTTTCATAAATCTATTTACCATGGTATTTAAAAAAACGTCATCTGATAACAGTTGTAGCATCTCCTACCCCAATGAACATGAGAAAGTTCTTATTTATCATATTGTAATAAGATACATAGAATCAATTCCTAAATTATCTACTAGTTTATAACGCCTGGTAAACCAGATACATACCTCATTCACATATTACATTAGAATACTCATATTATTACATAAATATTTTTCAATAATATCATTATTCCCCCTTTAATATTCATGAATATATTTTTCTATAAACATTATGGGTTTTTAGGAATGTAAAGAAATAAAGGCGACATCGGTTGCTCAGTAATGGTAATGTATATCAGAAACTATCATGAATAATTAATGAATAAAAAATAATAAAAGGATAATAAGTAAAGGAAATTATATGAACAAAAAATATATTTAATTAATTAAATTGGACAATAAATGGTTTGAAAAATTTCTGAAAACGAATTTCATTTAATCAAAAAATTGGAGATCATTAATAGATAAGGAAGAATTAATGTGGAAATGTAAATAACTGAAATTACATGTAATTTCTTAAGTAAACTAAGAATGATATTGATCGAGAGATAATATAATAGTAAAAATATCATGTATAATATTAAAAGAATTCATAATGATGGAAATTCTTAATAATTGAATTCCATGATCTTAGACATCGTGATACCTCTTCTGTAAAGACCATTCAAATGATAGTTTATATTATTTGTTTTACACTTATAGGTTTTGGCCTATTAATTACATACTACGTTACTAATTTCCCATTTGATACTATCAATGATTTGAGAGACTATAATTAACTAGGACCCACTAATGTCTTACTTGTCCAAATCATTCCACATATATCGAGTAATAGATGTAATTAATAAAAATCATGCCTTATAATCAAATATTTTCATTGATTAATGAATAAAAAATTATAAATATTTACCTAAATAAAAAATGACCTTCAATGTAGAACATAGTATGTATAACTGATAGTATTTCTATGAAAAAAATATGCATGGTAAATAATATGGATATTCATTGGAAATTTTATTTCCAATGATTACAAGAATGTTAATAATTCAAGAGGATGTGAATGGAAATAATAATGATACCATGATGTCAATTTTAAAACAACCTATTGTCAAAATAATCATAAACCATCAAGGGGACGAATTATTATGGTATCAATACAACATACCTCAAGATGAGTATATTTAAAATAAATATTTATTTGTCATTGATGAATAGAATTTTCCTTATAAAATTATTAATGAAAATATTATTTTCATCTTGAAATTAAATTTTATAAAAATAAAACATTTTAAAAATATTTTTCTTTGAAAATGCCTTTTAAAAACTAATATTGTCTCAAATTTTTGGTAAAAATTTACAATAAAAATAAAATTATAAAATATAAATGGGAGATTCATAGAAATAATGATTATAATGGTAGGTAATTTTTTTTATTCTGGTAATTAAAAATAACATTACTTTTTCACGATAAAACTATTTGAAAATTTTCTTATTAAAAAAATGATATGAAAATTACATTAAAGTTTATAATAAAATAAAAATACAAATGATTTTGAAAATGGTCTCATGTTTCCTTTAATTTTTATGTAAAAATGTAAAAAATTTAATTTAATAAATTTTCATAAAAATTGTAAATTTTTTTTGAGAAATGTTTTTTATAAATATATTTTTTTAATAAAACATATTTTCTTTCAAAGTGAGAAATAATGTCAGATTTTATTAAAAAAATTCTCAAAAATTTTATGTATCAAATATTGGAAAAATTAATCAATTTTATTAAAAATTTATGATTAAACATAGGATAAAATATGAAATGGGTTTATTTAAACAATGGTCAAATAATTTTCATCAACTAAAATTCATGATATAACAATCCCTATTAGAATAATATTTTCAAATAGACCCTTACAATAATTATTATAGGGATGTTATAATTAATAAATGAATAGAATAAGTGATTAACTATAAATACATATTAAAATTGTTACTAAATAATAATATAATTAACACTAATTATATACATTGTACTATAATAGAGACAAACACAAAAAATTAATATAACCTAATGAATATAAAGTGAGTTGTGAAATTCTACACCACATGGTTATTTTCAATTCGAATCCTTTTGAAAATAATAATGAATATAATAAATTAAAATAAAATTAATAATGATGTATTCATAGTAATACAGGTAAAATGATATGTATATACACCATATAAAATAATGTACCTACGTAACTTTTCCATATTCCTTAATGAAATATAATTGAGATGAAATCCCAAACATCATGCTTCTTTTTTTTGAATGCCGATTAACTTACTATATAATGTATTTAAGCATTTTATTAACTTATTATTGAATAATATTAATGTTTATAATATAATATATTTTCTTTTTATGACATCTTATCACCCATTAGTTAAAAATTATTTCTTATATTCATTTATCTAGGAGTTAATTGGATAGTTTTCTCAGGGGTGTTTCATCATGAAAGATTATGTTCTTGTCAATATTATAAAGGAATATAATCTCCATAATAGTAATAATGACATAATTATAATATTTTTACATTAATTATACTTCTAAAACCTGTGAGGAGCTATTAATTCGGAATATGATGTATGCCAAGATTATGGAGATGGTAGGCTATACGTACACATGAGTAACATTTACATTTTCCAAATATCATTATGGAAAGAATGTAATTAATATATTATGTTTACATAATTATCCTATTATGATGTTTTACATATTATTTTTTTAAATGTACTTATATATATCAACCATGTGGCGTGGTGATGAAACGAGAGTGGTAGATTTTTATGGGGGTGGTAGTCCACATATAAATAAATGTTGTTATCATATTTCATTGGGTGGAATGGTAAAACAGAAAATGAAATATACTATATTTTTGCAATGATAAATATCTCATTAATACTGTAATTATTTCATTTATATCACATATAATCATTAATTTTATCATTATCATCTTCCAAGTAAAGAATTAGTGAAATAGAAATCATATCTTGTCACGATGAGGTAGTCAACCTTATAGACAGGTGACAATATCGTATCATTAAAAAATATAAATTAAAAAATGTTATATAGGATATAGTAAATCGTTACGTATTATTATTTAATAAATATAATTTCTATAATTTAAATCCATCATCATACACAACTATGAGAGTTGGTAGTGGAAAAAAATCACATAATAAGTTTATGAAGAAATTGTCCATTGTATAGAGGAATAATGTTTTTATTATCAATTTCATGGAAGTAAAGATGGTTGTAGGAAATTTACATTACATAAAAACAACATATTATATAAAATACATTTATGATATAATTTAATAATGGTTTAATAATAATTTAATAGGTTTAGGATGAAATAAAATGAAAATCCTCAATAAAGAACTTTAAAACATCATCGGCTATCCTTCATGGGTATACACTAAATCTTCCCAATGTTAGATTTCTGAACAAAATAAGATTTCTATGATGATATGAGATAATTTTTAAGTTACTTTTTTTGAATTTCACAAACATAAATAGTTACATGGTGTAAAAAATATAATATATCAGGGGGACTTTTATAAGTGGGGTAAGTGACACAAATGTGTTTTTTGAAATAAATAAATCTTTCCCATGAATTTATCATTCCAAAAGCCACAAATATATATATATTTATAAAAATTATATGTTAATTTATATAAATATGTCTAAAAATGTGGTTTTATAAGTTTTTTTTCGTTCTTAATCCCTATTTTCTTAGTTTAACCCCACCCATAAATCATTTTTTACATTTAATGTATTAAAAGTGTTTTTAATATTTTCACTATTCATTTGAGAAAATATTATTTCACCTTATCAGACATTAAAAAATATCTAAATTTAAAATATGGAATATTTTTTTTCAAATTAAATTATTATATATTGAAAATTTAAATTTATAATTAATCCTATAGATGTGATGGGAAAGTGCGTTTTTAAAGACAATTGTCCGAAATCTCAATAAGTTCTTATATCAAAATTTAAATATGAAAATTAATCAAATAACCCAAAAATGTTTAATTAATATAAAATTTTACTAATGATATTTAAAAATAAATTATGAAAATAATTTTATATTCTTAATTATTAAAATGAAAATTCATCTTTAAATTAAAATTCAGTAATTTCCACTATTAATAAAAAAATGAATCATTTCAGAAAAAATATTTCATATTCACCCTAGGATAATTTTTATAGTTGTAATTCAAAAATTAATTTTATTATTTCAATTTAATTTTAAAAAAGTGGTGAATATAATTATAAAATATACATTCAAAGTACAACTAATCTATCTGTTAGTAAAAAACATTTATTCCAAAAATATTTTGTTTTATTTTTATCAATTATTTTTTTACTAAATTATATATGTCTAATAAATTGATGTAAACTATATCTTTTCTATAATTTAGTTAATCATATTCATAAGTTCTATTTTAAGGAATATGTGGAAAATTAAATAATTTTTTTAATAATATATGTTATTCGATAAAACTCGATCATTCATGTAATGTAGTCTCATGAAGACACTCATTGTTCCTGATAATGAAATCTATATTAGTGTTTCATGTTATGAATTATATTAAAGTGGTTAAATTTTGTTTAAAAATCAATATGTCTTTAATTCTCTTGGTGTTATATTTTCTGCTACTTTTGGTGTTTCATGTCATATACATTATTTAATATGATGTTCATATTTTAAAATCTCAAGCTGTGACAATAAGAAAATAAAAAGGCCCATAAAATATTCAACATAAATTAACAATTTATTTTCTTTTATATAATTTGAATAAATAATCATTGAACTGTTATGAAAAAATTTATATTTATTGAAATATCCTTCAAATTTCAATACCTTTTTGAAAATATCCATAAAATAGTGAATCATGTTTTTGGATTGATTAAAATAAAAAATATTTTAATGGGAGATAAAAAAAAATAATGGTTATGGATATAGAAATATATATTGAGTTTATATTCGATAAAAAAAATTCCTTTTTTAAATTTATAAAAGCATTCCATTTTAGATACAAAAAAAGATACATGTTGGAAACCCTTGAATTAAAGTAAACATTGATATACTAGTTTCATTATAATTAAATTATTTCTGTATAAATACATTGATAATTATTTTATGAATATGTAAAATAAAAAAATATTAAAAAAAATGCTAAAACATGAAGGATGTTATTTCTATGTTAATGTGTTTCTTACCTTGAGTCGAACTCATAATATAAGTAATTTATCCTTTTGAATAAAGATATATTAATTATTTAAAATATTAATAGCATTATTAGTGATTATTATCCCTTTTTATTTATTTATTATGTTGTTATAAACAATTACTTAATTATGTTTATGAAAGATATTTTGACGATATTTGGCACATATGTCAAAAATCACTTTTTTATTTGGATTACGGTAAAAGAGGTCATCATTACATCATATATAGAATTATAATAATGAAATTATTATCATTTTACAAAATAAATTATTCTATTAATATGAACTATAAAATATGGTTATGGAAAATTTACTACATTACAATTATGTAGACACTTGACCATATGTACTCATGGGTTACATTTTAATTTTTAGAAGGGAATAATGAAAGGAAGGTAAATATTATTTGTTTTCTTGAAATAATATTATATAAAAAATAATTTATTATTTCCTTAATTAAACAATAATACTGTATCCATGTGTTGTGTTCATGAAAAATGATTCACATCACTTCATAGAGGTTATAACCCACACGTATAAATGAACAACAATTTCAATATTTATTGGATAGAATGATTAGAAAAACAATTATAATCTATATTAAAAAATAGATAAATATTTCATTTATATAATATATATATATATATACTATTTCCATAATTATTACTAGTTTTGAGAGGAAGTGTACAAAAATTATTTAAATTTGTTTTCGAGTCGGTACTCCACCATAAAAATGAATGATGGGTTCATTTACTATTTAATGAAAAAATATAGTAGGATATAGTTTATTAAATATACATAAAAAATATATTTAAATATAATATATTAATGTAATTAATTTATCATGTTTTATTAAATTTGAACGATGTATAAGGAGAAATAAAAAAATGCTTTTTTAAAAATTAGAACTCTTCATCATACAGAATCATTATGTTTAGACCTAATATATTTTTAGATTCATTATCTAATCAACAAAAGAAATTGTGGAAATAATGATTGATGTAAGTAATTTATTTGGGATGGAATTGGATGAACCAAAACATTGTTAAAGTTTGGATATGAGAGAATAGTGGGTAATCATTTATTAGTGATGGAGATGAAAGGGTTAAATTTTTTAAAAATCATAATATATATTAAATCCATAGTCAATATAAATGGCTCCAAAAAAGGACCATTTATAAATATTATTTGATTTAGGTTCTATATATGACTAAAAATATAATTTAAAATTTTTTTATATCATTTTATCCATTATCACATTAAATTAATCCCAGGTAAACAAGTATTAGCAATTTTTTTGGTTTGAACTATTCATTTAAAAAAAAATTAAATTGACCTTATTACCAATTAAAATATATGATTTGAAAAAATTTTATTTCCATTTCATCAAATTAAGTTCATAAAATATATAGTGACTCGAAAATTTATAAATACAATTACCTTTCATGTATCACTACCATTGATAATATATCCCTTCTGTGGTGATCACACTACTAATATAAACATATGGTTTTAAAAATACCTTTTGACGGAGCCAAAGGGGATGATAGACTCATCCTGTAGACTCAAGACATACGTAGCTAATTTTTAATAGCTCGGAAAGGAGATAGCATCACTAGGATTCGTTCTAGACTAATGTCAATTTTAGATTCAACATGTTATGCTTGAATGGAATCACATATGGGGGATGTTCAAGTTAATAGTGACTACCCCCCAGGCGATGTTATCTGAGCCACCCAATGAGTCTTTCATCATCGCACACCTTGACCTTAGGTCTTATGCAAGTATTATTTGGGTTTTTCTAATAAGGTTTTAGTTACTTATTTTGTAATACCTTTTTATAAATAAAATTATTATTTTATCAATTCCTTTATAAGAAGTTTCTTTCTTAAAAAATGATAAATTTGATAAATTGATTTTTTAGGTAAAAAATGTACTTTTGAAAAATATATACATTATATTAAACAATTGTTTTATTTTAATAATAATATAAAAAAACTTATAAATTATTATTATATCATTTATTTTCTTTAAATGATTGTGTAATTAGTTTTATAATATTTATACATTTATTGATAACACAAAAAGTGTATTTAAAAAAACATTTAAGGAATAAATGATTTTTTGAAATAGATGATATTTTAAAAAAATTTTATTATCAAATTAATTTTATGAATAATAAATAAGTAAATAATTCTTATAAAATCAAATTTTCATTAAAATAATGTTTGAAAACTATTTTTGTCAAAACTCGTAAATTTTGAATAAATATCAGTTTTTAATATTAAAATTAAAATTCTCAAATTTAGAAAGTTATTTAGATAAAATAAATATTATTTTTAGAATCATAACGTTGAAATTTTCCAATAGTGAATTTTTTATAATTTTTTGAGACAACTGGATTTTTGGGAAAAAATTAAATACCATATAAATATTTAATGTGTTTATTACATCATAATGACCCAATAGTTATGTAATAAATTTATATAAAAGGGATATTTGGAAAACATATGTTTTACTTTTACAACAATGTCATTTTAGTTATTTTTGATTAATTTTATAATTCCATAGTGGACCCTCGTATACTTATAAAATATTTCATTATTTTTAACTGATTTCCTTGAGAGTGTGACCCACCTACAGATAAGAAAGACTAATATTATAATATTTTAGGCCTTAAAACTTATAAAAAATTCTATAAAAATACCCTTTTTAAAAAACCATGGGATGAACCATTTGATGGTTTGTGGTTTTGAATATCTTAGTGTGTAGTGTCCAAAACGTAAATAATAAATAATTTCTTATTCTTTCTTGTATAAACCCACCTAATCTCAAATTAATCATCACCAAAACCATTTTTATCTCATAAAAACTCTTATATCCACTCCTTATTGTCCTATTAAGGTTCCAAAATCTCCCAAGAAGCCCCTCTCATGCCTTTTTATTCACACATCCATGTATGGGATATTTAACCCTCTTCCTTCATCATTTATTCTTTTCATGTTATGTATTTTACACCCTTTTGTTCATATGTTGGGATATGTTACAAAAAATCCTCATTATCTATCATTTTATGTATAAATGAATAGATTTTATTCCACGCTCATTTATTTATCTTATTAACCCTTATGTACACTTGTTGTCATGCCGAATTTTCATAAGGTATTCTCAATTTCCTTTCATTTACATTTTTGTCCAATTTTCACTTTTTATATACACCATTTTATTCTATAATTAAAAAATTATGGTTCTGATTTCTCACCGCCGCATACTCCGCTCCATTTTCTTGAATTATGAGTGTCCCCTTTCTCTCTCAGTAATTTCTTTTGTCTACACCCATTACTATTCCCAAATCCTGTAAGGGATTTCTATGTTCTAAATTCCATTCATACATTTATTGTATATTATGAATTTAAATTCCATGTAAAATGTTGGGATATTATGTTCAATGATTGGAATACTGTCTATTTCATGTATAAATTTTGAGATACTCCTTTATCTCCAAGCAACTAAATTAATGAATTTCTATGTAATGTTGTTATGCTGCTGAATTTGCTCTGTGAATTTCCAAGACAAAATCATAGTGTAGTGAATACCATACCAATTTCCATATCAAGGGTATTCTCCTTTATACCGAAATACTTATTGAATGGTATTTAAAGGTATTTATTAGAAACTCGTTGATCATGGAATAAATAATTATTTTGAATGAATATATGTTATATCATCTATATAGCACACATTATCAGGAGAATAAAATGTCCAGGAAGGGTGAACCCCGATAGCACTCCAATGCATTGGTTAATGTTTTGAATCATTATTCCAATTGTGAAATGAAGCTTTACTCATGATAATTCAATGAAATAAGAGTTTTATCATGAAAACCCATGTCATGTAAGTATTAGATCATTCTTATATCATGTTTTATGTAGTTCCCACATGTCTATGTTATGATAATCAAGTTATATCATGCCTTTTAAGTTCAGGTTTCTCTTATAGAATTTTATAATCCCATTTCCCATCATATATTTTATTCTTTATTTTATGCCATGGTAACTCCATTACTATTCATTTAGGTCACCCCATTCTTATGTATAACCTCTGGTTATCCCATACTATGTTATGTATGAAGTAACGAGTTGGTCATATAGAATATTTTTAAAATAAATATGTTGTATTTTATGTCATAAGTTCACATGTAATGTTGCTAAGCACCAAAAAAACTAGACCTCTTGGTATTCTGGGATACATTAAGTTCAATTATATGTTATAATGTATGTTTAAAAGTTTAATAAAGAGAAGGGTTGTAGTATTTGTTATCATAGGATAATATTTTTTATTTTTGGGATTAGGGTAATAAAACTCTCTTGAAATCCTTTGGGATAATACTGAGAAAGAGAAAATAATCTCTAAATTTGAAGGAGTATGGATTAAGTGTTTTATAAAGAAAATATGTCCTTATTTTGATACATAAAAGTATACGTTGCTTTGGAACATATGTATCTCAAGGTAAAACCTGAAAACACTACTTTGAGCCAGACAAGAACGAGAATCGGTGCCAGATAATGGGCCTTACTGCACTATTGGTGAAACACTCTCAGGGGATATGATTTGGAAAATTCATAAGCTTTCTATAAAAAACTATTAAGGGAAAACCCCTATGAATATATGTCAGTAAGTATATCATGGATAACATAGATTTAAAGATAAGAAATTCATAAGTAATGGAAATAAATTTAATTTATTTTTTATCCATTTTTATCATTGGATTCCCCTTTATGTGCTTACTTTTTTATGATAATCATACCTAATAATATATTTTATTGAGTAGAACATAAATTAAAATGTTAAAGGTAGGGTTATCGCCCATAGTTCTATGCATTGTTTTATATCTTGAATGTTTAGTAGAAAATATAAACCCCACCACAAATTATTGATGTAATGATGTCGGTGAGAATAGAAAATTAGGAAATTATTGAATAAATTGAATTTAATTACTCCCCTATCAAAATTTGTGGTTATAAATTTTATAAGAAACTTAATATACACCCCTTTCAGGAATTTGATTTAATACTTGGAATGGATTATCTTTCCCTATATATAGCCAACATGAATTTCCATGAGAAGGAAATAACTCTCTATATAGCGAATCGACACACGATTCTATTGATGTGATAGGATGATTATTAATCTTCTTTAGAACCATCATCTCAAGAATGGATATTACAACCCTATGATCACGCATATCTTGGTCAAATGATTGAGTCTATGGAACCATTATCGAAGACATTCCAATTGTGAGGGAATTCATAGATGGGATTCATGAGGAAATGACTGGTCTTCTTCCTAGAAGAGAAGTAAAATTCTCAATTGATCTCATACCTGGGAAATGATGAATATCCAAGAAACCATATATATTATCTATTTTCAAGATTTATGAGATAAAAACACAACTACATGAGAATATAGATAAAGGGATTATACACACATGTGATGCACCATGGGGTCCAGAAGTCCTCAATGTCAAGAATAAGGATGGTTCAATGCACCATTACATTGATTATTATAAGCACAAAAAAATCATGATAATTAACAATTATCCATTTTCATGAATTGATGACTAGTTTGATCAGCTATGTGGAGAAAAATTCTTCTCTATGGTGGATTTGTGGTTGGGAAATTACCATGTAAGGGTGAATAATGGGGATATCTCTAAGACTGATTTCCATACCAGGTATAAGCACAATGAATTCATGGTAATTCAATTAGGACTAACTAATTCTTCAGAAAACAACATGTAAATGATGAATAGTGTCTTTAGATATTTCCTAGACAATTTTTTTGTATTAATTATTGTTAGTATTATAATATACTCCAAAACCAAGAAGGATCATGAGGAGAATCTAAGAACTATACTAGAGAACATGAAAATGGAGAATCTATATGGAAACTACAACATGTGTGTGTTTTGGTTGATGTATGTCTCATTCCAGGAGCATATCATCTGTAGAAATGGAATAAATGTAGATATCTCGAGGAAAAAATGCCATTGAAGGATTTCTAAGGCCCCCATATATGATGGATATCCATAGATTCTTTGTATTAGCTATATTTTATCACCAATTTGTGAGGAATTTCTATTGATTTTCAAACACTCATACCAAGGTAACTCAAAAGTGACTCATGATGGCTTGTAATAATTAATTTGAAGAGATATTCAAGGAGTTGAAAAAGAGTCTTATCAATGATCCCATGCTCACACTAACCCCACGTGTGGAACTATTCATGGTATTCAGTGATGCTTCAATGAAGGGAATTCACATGGTGTTAATGAATGTTTTTAAAGTCATTTTTATTCCCTATGGTAATTGAATGTTCATGAGTAGAACTATCCAAAACATGATCTAGTGTTGGATGTATTAATCTTTGCTTTGAAAATTTGGTGACAATACCTCTTTGGGGAAATAGTTCAAATATATATTTATCAATAAAAATCATCAGTTATATATTCACACAGAATGAGTTGAATATTTTTCAATGAATATGGTCACATCTCATCAAGGATTATGACTTCTCAATCCATTACCACCCTAGGAAATTAAATAAGGAGGCATATTCTCTAATTAAAAATTACCCAATAATTCTATCATTGATGAGAATTTAATAGGATATAATCCTCTTATATTTTATGAAGATAGACATGGGAATCCTAAAGAAGAGAGCATCAACAATTATTTCAAAAATTATTTCTCAACCGTATCTTTTTGAAAGGTCAAATGATATTCAAAACGATGATTTGGGAATTCAAAAAAAAGTATAATCTTTTAAAAAATGGAAATAAATGGAGTTTAATGCTAATTAAAATTTAATTGTGAGATTTGGATCATGACCATGTGTTCCATAAAGTCAGGAGTTAAAGAATGATCTTTTGGATGATGAAAATAGTTTAAATTTTCCATTCACCCAGGAAACAAATGGAATTATTGATACCTCAATTATCATTATTGGTGGGATAATATAAAGAAGAATATCTCTATGTATACATCATCATCACCGATATGTCATCAATTGAGTGTTTAGAGGTAGATGTCTAAGGGGATTTTGAAACCACTTATCATACCAACCTAGAAATGGAAAAACATCACCATAGACTTTGTAATTATAATTGTAAAGACATCCAAAGGAAATAATGCTATCTAGGATGATGTGATTCTCCTTAAAAAGACATCACACGTAGGTAAAATTCTAGTGGATTTCTCATTGGATAAGCTTACACATATATACATTAGAGTAGTGGTATGGTTGGAAGGAGTACCATTATTTATTGTATTCCATCGAGATTGATGATTTACCTCTATGTTCTGGAAGAGTCTCATACACACTCTGATTACTAAAATGAAGATAAGTATGGATTACCATCCTAAAACTGATGAACAATCTGAGCATACTATCCAAACACTTGAGAACATTTTGAGAGAATTTTCAATGGACTACAAATCACGATGGGATAAATTTATTCTTCTAGTATAGTTCCCATAAAACAATAGTTTCCACTCAAGCAACCAAATGGATCCTTATCATGCACCATATGGGAAGAGGTTGAAAACACTGGCATGTTGGGATGTTATTGTGGAGTGAAAATTTCTAGGTCCATAAATGGCTGAAGATGTGGTGGAGAATGTTAAGACCATCCAAAATCATATCTATATTGATCAAAGTCGACAATAATGCTATGCTGACAACTGTTGAAGATATATAGAGATTGATGTTGGAGATATGGGTTTCCTTCGCATATAAGCATGGAAGATAGTGGAGAGATTTGGGAAGAAGGGAATGCTTATTCAAAGGTACATAAGCCATTTTGAGATATTTGATCTCCTCAGATGAGTGGCATATCCACTAGAACCCCCACCAAACCTGTCTCAAGTACATGATGTATTCCATGTATCACTCTTGAGGACGTACATACTTGACCTATATCATGTACTCAATCCCAAGGTGGTATTATTAGATAATGACCTATCATATATAGATAATATTGTGGAGATCTTAGATCTTAGAAAAAAAGAACTATAAAATAAGCTGATTCCCATCATCATGGTGTTGTAGGGAAAGAACAAGTTTTATGAATCAATATAGGAACCGAAGGAATAGATGAGGTAGAGTTACCTTAATCTATTTTAGTGCGGGGAAATAAAATTTCAAGGGAAACATTTCTTAAAAGGGTAATGTTATAACGACATGAACATTTATGAATAAAATTTCATTTCATTTAATGTCATAGGGATATAGAAAAAACATGTGATTTATTGTTATTATTATTATTACTGGGATTATATGATGGTAAAGAATCATTACCATTGATAACACAGTCGTTGTACAATAATCAAACATGTTATATAAACATATGGTTTTAAAAAATCCTTTCAACAAAGGCAAAGGAGAGGATGACCTCATCCCTTATACTCGGTTTATATGATGCTCGTATTATGGATATTGGAAATGAGGTAGCATAACTGGGATATTCTATTAAACAAGATTAAGGGTAGATTTAAAAAGTTAATCTTGAACGGAATCAAATATGCGAGAATATCAAGTAAATAGATATTACCACCTAGGAGATGTTATAAGAGCCACCCCATGAGTCTTTCACCATCACACTCTTTACCCTTATGTATTAAATGGGTATTATAAGGGGTTATCAATAATGTATTAGTCACTTATTTTGTAATGAAATTTTATAAATAAAAGTCTATTTAAATCAATTCTTTTATGGGAATAGTCTTTTAAAATAAAGATAAATTCGATAAATAGATTGTTTCAAATATAAATGGTACTTTTGAGTAATATATACATTATATTAAACAATGATTTTAATTAAAAATATTATAAAATAATTTTTATAAATGAATATTATATCTATTCTTTATTTATAAAAGATTAGATAATCAGTTTGATAATAGTTATACTTTTTACGATAAAACATAAAGTGCATTTTTTGAATAATTAAGATTAAGGAAATAATGAATTTTTTAAGTAATTAATATTTTTTGGAAAATAATATTTTCAATTTAATTTACTGAATAATAAACATGTAAATAATTTTTATGAAGTTAAATGTGAATTTTACTATGGTCTGAATTCAATTTTTGTGAAAACTATTGAATTTTCCACAGATATCGGTTTTTATTTGAAAAAGTAAAAACTGAAATATTTAAACAATAATTTATATAAAATGAATATTATTTTCGGAATCATGATATTGAATTTATCTAATGGTGAATTGTTTAGAAATTTCTACAACAATTGAATTTTTGGTTAAAAATTAAATACCAGATAAATATGTAATATGTTTTATAACATCATAATGACCCCAATTGTGATGTAATAAAATGATATAAATGGGTTTTTCCTGAAGTATATATTTTTCCTTTAATATAATTTTATTTTATATTTTTCTATTACATTAATAATGCCTTATAGGACCCTACAAGACTTATAAAATATCATAACATTTTAAAATGACTTCCTCTTGACTATGACTCTCCTCTACATAAGAAATCCTAATATTTTAATATTGTTGGCCCATGAAGTTATAAAATATTTTATAACACTCCCCTTTGGAATAACACATGGGAAAAACCATTGGATTGTTTTTGGTTTTGTATATTTTTTGGTGTAGTGTACAAAACCATAATAGGAAATAATTGCATATACTTTCCTATAAAAACTGACCAAATATCCCATTACACTTCACCACAACGATTTGGATCTCATAAAACTCTTATAAAAATAAGCTAGAAGCCACCAAAGGTCCCCCCCAAGATCCCAATATTCCTCTCCCAAGCCAATATATTCACATATCCATGTAAGGGATATTCCACCTTCCTCTTTTATCAAGCATTGTTTTCATGTAAGTTTGTTTAAAAACGTTTATTCCTATATTGTTGTATATTTGTAATTATCCTAAGTACTCCAAAAATCATTTATAAATTATGATAACCCCTTTAAATATCATTTATTATTCTTATTAACTCTTATTTTCACCTGTTCCATTGCTAAATTTTCTTAAGGGATCATCATATTCGTTTTGTTATCATTTTAATCCATGTTTCAATATGTTTTAATATCTTTTTATTTTCAATTAAAAATATTGTGATATAATTTATCACCTCTCCCATACTTTCATGATTATTTTTTAATGATTCAAGGCAACTTTATCCCTCATTAATTCATCCCATGTACACCCATTAAGATGCCAAAATTTGGTAAGGGATTTCTCTCTACTTATTTCTATTAAAGCATTTCATATATATTATGCATATAAATTCTATTTAATATGTTGGGATATTATGTTTTATGATCCCATTACTATCTAATTCATTATAAACCCTTTACCTCCCATCAATTCAATTTATTTCTTTCCATATGATGTAAAAATGCTGCTGAAATTGCACCACTATTTTCTGATCCAAATTAATCGAGTAGTGAATACCATATTCATTTTTATATGAAGGGAACAGAAATTTATGAAAATATTATTATTTAATGGTATTTACATGTATTTATTTTATATTCATTGATCGTTAAATATATTATGATGTTGAATTAATCAATGTTTTGTGATATATGTGTTCCTCTTAAGAAAGAGATTCAAATGATCATGAAGGGTGTGCACTGATAGCACTCCGCTGCATTAGGGAATGTTTAGTATCAGGACGCACCATGGTAGATGAGGGTTTAATAATGACAATTCATATGAAACATGGGTTTACTCATGCTAATCCATGTTCAAATGAACCTTGTTTTATGCTTATATCATGTTTTATGTTGTTTCCATATTTTCTTTGTTATGATAATCATGTAATATCATGCATTTATGTTCATGTTTCTCTTATTCTATTTTGATATGACTATTGCCTAAACGTTATCGTAATATTCATGTTATGAATTGTTTACTCCCTTACTAGGCTTTATAGATCAACAATTTATTATTTATATCCTCATGTTACCCCATGTTTCATTACGAATGATAGAATTAGTTTGTCATGTTAAAATAGTTTGAAATAAAGATGTTGTATTTTTTGACTTAAGTTGTCACTTAACATTCTTCAGAACCAAAGACACTGGACATCATAATATTCAGGGCAGTATTAAGTGAATTTTTATGTAATAAATCATGTTTAAATGTATCATAAAGGGAATGTTTGTTATAGAAGTTATAGATTTTAATTTATAATGATGATGAAAAAACGATGATAAATGGTTTTCTAGAAAATTTCATTTTTATGTATACAATAGATGTCTCTAATATGAATTATTCAATTCCATAAAAATACAATAATTAATTTATTAACAATATTATTGAGATAATGTTTTCATACCATTTTAAAACAAAATAAAACTTTGAAATTTAATTAAAAGAAAAAAATAACTTTGAATAAAATCATTAATATTAAATATTCATTGAAAAAAATAACATTGTAGAATGTTATTAAAATATAATAATATGATAATTATGATAAGATAAATTAAAAAATGAAGTTCATTTTTTACAAATAAACATTCTAAAATTTTAAAAACAATATTTAAAATAAGAAAATTTAGTTCATGAAAAAAAATTTGTATGAAATAATATCTTTTACCCTTGACTTAAAAATCAACTAATAATTTTACAATAAATTTTACTATATAAAAATTAGTAATGAATATTTATAATAAATGAAATTTTGTTATATTACTGTTACCTAGTTTTTTACATTATTCTCTACATCTAGAAATTGTGTCCTTGTGGTTTTATTCATCACTTCAGAAACTAGGGATATTATTATTTCATAGTATTGAATAAATACCATGTTTCTTATTCAATATTACGGGGTTTAAAAAACATCATAAAGTTGGAAAATAAATTTATTCTATAACACTACCTCTATAAAGTTAAAGAAGATTTATTTTTTATCATAATAATGGATATTTTCAACTAAATTATTATAGGGTGTCAAAACCTGATATGTATCTAGCATATATTTTTATCATAATGAAATATAAAATTTGTCTTATAATTGAGATAAACATTGTGTTAATAAAACATGATTTGAAAACAATTAAACAGTATCATGGATTTCATATTGTTTAATAAGCCATATATTAAATATTCTTTTTATATAAAAATAAATATTTGTATTCAATGAAGATACTTTTAGAAAAAACATGATCACTATGATTGAAAGAAATATAATTACTCCAGTTATCTACATAATGTTTCTACTTACCCAGAGCCACCCTCATGTTCCACTAAATTGCCTTCACCTTATCTATGATGTTTTGTAAAAATTACATTTTCAACAGATTTCATTCCTTGACATCATTCTAAAAAGATGGATCCATACAAATAAAACCATCAAATACATCAAATGGATCCCCATTTAAAAGCAAATGGATGTTTAATTTTAATAAATCTCAAAAAATTAAGATTCTGATCTCAACAACCCTGATAATCTATTTAACAATATTATAGAATATATTATAATGTCTAAATTGTTATCACTAACTATCATTACAATTAAGGTTGAAAGGGTGTATAAAAATTAATTAAACACCCAAAGACATCTAATGACTTGTCCATATTTTAAATTTAATCCTAAAGATATAATAATAATTTTGTAAGCCAAAAATACATCAATATTTTCTCATTGTTGACAAATATAATTGGAAAATAATGAAGTATCTCATAGGGTAATTTTTATTCAGATTTAAACTATTGGAAAGTAAAACATTTCCTACTGAAATGTAATATATTTTTCTTCATTCCATTAGACCATAAATGTTCTTGAAGGACTTTATATATCATTGAGGTGTATTGATGAATAATAAAATCGAGATATATGACCCTAACTCAGTCGTTAATTTTTTACGTAGAGGTCACATGAATCATGTATCCTTTTTTAAGATCTTAAGACATAATCATTTTCAATATTAAATTCAAGAAAATATCTATCCTTAATTAATTATAACTATTACATTGAAAAATATTATTTATTCTATGGTTTCATAATAATATTATTCGAGAATGATTGTACTAACACTAGAAACAAATGAGATTGAGTTTCCACATTAACAACATATAAAAAAAAAGTCATCAAATCAATCACAAAAAGGATCATTTTAAGATGTAAAATAGATAATGTAACATTAAATTTATAACTAAATGAAATTTTTACTATGTTATCTTTACGTGTAGGACAATAAATATTGTAGTCATAATCCATTATTAACTCCTTCTCTCTCCCATGTTGAATTTTTAACCATTTGGGAGTGAATATATACATCAATTGTTTATGATTACAATTTATTTCACAAATTAATCTATATAAATTATATCATTAAATTTAAAAAGAAAACACTACATCATCTGAGTCATGTTAATATGTAGTAAAACTTTTATCATGATTTTTTAAAATGAGGTGAAGCATTAGAAATTATCTGATCATTCTGCATAAAAACATATTCACTCAAATGAAGAATAAATTTTTATAACAAATTAAAAAAAAAATTTATGGGAGATAAAACGTTGGAGCATTCATTAATCTGTATTTTATTTCCACGAAAAATTATTTAAATTAATTTATCAAGCTGATCCTAAATCCTTTATTAACATAGTTAGTGGGATAGAAACCAGTGACATTTTTTCATTTATCATCTAGAAATAACTAAAAAAATTCATGAAATATATGAATCATTGTAACGTTTTTTGGTATTATATATATATCATCTCCGTTAATTTTATAAGTATCAATAGTTATTTCATATTTATATACTACATGTCAAATAATTAAATTCTTTATTAATAAAAATCAAAATTTCAAAATGTTTGCATATGACATATATTATTTTATAGTTTTCAGAAAAATATTATATATATATTTCATGATACTAATAATATTCATAATAATAAATAATTTAATGAATAAAAAAACAAAAACTAATCTAAGTATTAATAGAATAATCTATTCATCGGGTCCTTAAATAATATTAAAGAATTTTCTAACATAATTAAAATTAAAAAAAATCATAGTGATCATAAATTGTTTGAAATTTTTTTATAAGGATTTCGTAACCATATAATTTAGCTTATGTTACTCATACCATATATCAAACATAAAAAATAATGGGATTCCTAGAGTTGAGAAAAAAATTCATTTATATTAGAAAAATTATTCTTTTTTCTCCAAATCAATGTAATTAATTGCACTATAATAACTGATGATCCTCTTCGAACAGTAATTATTTTTAACAGATAAAACTGGGGCACCACATAATGAATTTATTGGTTGAATGAATCCTTTATTTTGTAAATATTGTAATTTATTTGTTTATTCTATAAATTATTCATGATATTTTCAATATGGGGGTTTTGAAATTAACATATCATTAACAACTATGAAAAAATTAACTGAACTAATCAATCAAGTATAATAACACATAACTCATCCATAATAACATCTTGATATTTTTTTACCATACTGATATCATTAATACAGATTGTTCCCTTATTTTTAATAACATTGGTAAGGTAACTTCTATATGAATCACATAATAGTTTCTTATCTTCCTAATATGATATAAATGGTATGAATAGATTCTTTTATGACTAATGAAACTCATTTTGTTAAATGAATTTATATTTAATGACATATATCATATCATGATAAACCTTAATCCAATACAAATGATGAATAACATAAAATTAAACAATGGTAGAAAGAAAAAACTTTGAATAATGCTCATTGAAAATTATGTTTATCTTAATAGAACCCCCAAGAGTTTTTCCTAAATGGTACGACATAATTTATTAAGAGTACATTTTTTAATAGATGATATTTCTGAACTAAATGAATGTGTATACCCCAAAAAAATAATACATTTTGATAATCTAAATGAATTTGTAACATGCATGTTACCACTATATTTGGTAAACCAACATTATCTAATGTAGATGAAATGGATCTAACCACACCCTATTATTAATTTTCATTATACATCCCATAATCTATTCCATTATTTGGACAAAACTTCTTAATAAACCATCTCATTACATTTAAAATTCCTTACTACATGCTTATCAGAACATGTCTTTCCACTACCATGATCATTTTATTTTTATCCACTATCCATTTTACCAAACATACAACCTGGGATTCACTTCCCTATATTTAAAAGGCATTCACTAGGGATCTTTTTACCATAAAAATCATAAACATAAAACATATATTTTGTACTTTTATTTGACATTCTTATTCATACAATTTTTTTACCACCTCAATCAATTTTTCTCATAATTATTACTGATTTCATAGCCAATAGAAATCTCAATTTTACATTTTGAGCATAATGAATATGATTACAAAATCTATTAAATTTTTGAGATACTAATGAAGTTTTGTATCTTCGATCACATCTAGGGTAAAACTCATTAATAATACTATCAGGATCACAAATAATATTTTTATTATATATCTACTAAATCATCCCCATTCTATATCAATTTTGTGAATTTATCTTCTATCATTAGTAAAATAAGATTTGGAAAAAACATCTCAATGTAAAAATTCTCTAATATATTCCATTCCATTTCAGGAATTTCTTATCTTTCCTTAGTATTCATCACCATTATGAATCATTTATTTTCTTCACCTTCAACATATTAAATATAATGTGTTCCCTTATGATGATAAGAAAAACACATAACACCAAATTTTATTATTGATGCTTTAGTAAATCTCCTAAATGTAACTAAATCGAAATATCCACAGAATATTGGACTGTATTGTGACATTAATTTTTTTACTATCTTTATAATCTTATATTTTAGATCTCGATATCATATTGTATATATTCCAACACCAGTTATAGCCAATGTTAATGAAAACATCACTCTAAAAAACCACTCAATTCAAATTACAATCATTACATTTATTTTATTTTGAAGTGTATTGTCCTCTTGATGCCTTCCTAATTTAGAATTCCTATTTTCTCTATAGAAAACCATTATAAACCAAAATTTGATAGATTAATGATCATAGTAATCAATAACTTTTAACTATAAATTAATTTCCTTTTTTTATTTTATTAACTTATCATAACCTTTTTAATTATCTAAATTATTCTAATGATTCCATATATAAGTTACCATCCTTAAAAAAGATACAAAATTGATTTAATAGATAGGAATCCATTTCCTTGAAATCCATTTGATATATATTTCTATTTTTTATATAAAAATATAATTCTTCTTTAAAAAATAAATATTACATCATGACGTGTAAAATATAACTAAATATCCAATTTACTGACAACACAAAACATTTAAAACAATACATGTTTTATTATGATGATATATAATACTGATTTTTATCATGACCTCATAAATTTCCAAAATAATCCTTAAAAACCTCTGAAAAAAATCAAAACATGGAATGGGAACAAAAATATCATTAATAGAAAATATAGAGATATATAATGAATCTTGTTAGTGTATGAATATATTTAAAATTTAACTTTTTCATAATAAAAATTACGCTAATAAAATTATTACTCAATAAATCAACTTATCTTCCCTTAAAATTTAGGAAAATATTTCATATAAAATTTTAAAGGAAAATTGAAACCCGTGATGTTTTCATATCAATCATGAAAAACTCATGAAAACATTTAAATTTAACCCTTTAAAATAAAATATATTTTCCATTATACTAATTATCATAAACATACATTCTAAAATCATAAGAATACCATGAAGACACATAGTATGAACAAATAAAATACTGAGATAAGGTGAGACATTATTCTTTTATCACTATTACAATCACAATTATAAATGGAATAACTTTTCTAGAAAATTCTAATAATCTCTTTCGATAAACCATACCAGTTAACTCCATACCATTTCCCACGGAATTAG
This sequence comes from Viscum album, assembly GCA_963277665.1. Taxonomy (NCBI): domain Eukaryota; kingdom Viridiplantae; phylum Streptophyta; class Magnoliopsida; order Santalales; family Viscaceae; genus Viscum; species Viscum album. The sequence goes on from OY728164.1 coordinate 93,185,715, forward strand.
GGAGATATGATAAGATCATCCATCATCAGGAAATATATCAAAAATATCATCATTATAAATAATTTCAAATAAACATAACATAATAATACATCAAAATTGATTTCATTAATATTTTCATACTCATAAATTTATCTACCAATTTGAATATATTTCCGGAATATTAAATTTTCATTCCATTAAAAAACATTTTTAAAATTCTCCAAATAATGTGAATGAGTGTGTTTTATTTTGTGATAAAATTTACACTTGAAAAACAACCCCAAAAAATAATGTTTATGGTGGTTACAATAATCACTGTCACTATATAAGTTAAAATATAACATTTATTTTTTCTATTCATCAAAACATTATAGTTAAAATACATTAAATGAATATCTTTGGAAACCCAATAAAGAAAGTAAAAAAGGCAACAAAAAAGGATATTCATAATTAATATATTCCCAAATAAATACATCTACACACTAGTTTTAATAATATTTACTTTGAAAAAATATTGACACAATTAATCAAGAATATATTTTAAATTATATTTATAATGTAATGTGTCTCTTCCCTCAAGTCAAACTCCCGAAATATGTAATATATCGTCCTGAATAATAAAAATATGACCATTCTTTACATACCTAATAATATTTTCCATTTTTTTATTCAATTTATTTAATTTATTACCATGTCATGTACAAATATGTGATTAATAAAATTCATGTTGGATGTTTTGACAATATTCAGCTCAAATGTCCAAAATCACATTATTACGTTGAATATGGTAAAAGATATAATTATTTAACATTACATAGAATTATATTTACAAAATTGTTATAACTTTTATAAATTAATTATACTTCTAAAATAATTCCTTATATATGGTATAATAGAAAAATTATATTACAATCATTGATATGATAAGTCATACAAATTCATTGGTAATGTATTAATTTTTCAATGAGGATGGAGGGAAGAAGATAAATATCATTTTAACATTCCATAATGAAATTTATATCATAAATTTATTAATAATACATAAAATAATTTTAAATTTTTTATCCATATGATGTGTTTATTAATGAAATAACATCACATTGTGGATGTGGTAATACAAATGTACACATGAATGACATTAGAATTTTTCAATATATTGAATATAAGAAAAATTTGATATATTATCTCTCCAAAATGATAAATATTTCATTAATTATATATATAAATATATATATATATAAGATACTTCATTAAAATCATATGTTATAGGTGGTGATGTATAATGTATTTCATCATTTCTTGCGGGGGTAGTCCACCGTAAACAAAAATGACTATTTCATTTAAATTTAAATTGAAGATAGAGAAGGATAAAGGTTATAATGTTAATGTGAAAAAAATATCGGAAATATAATATTTTTATTATTTAATAAATTTCTATGAATATTTGAATGAGGTAAAATAATAAATAAAATGAAAAAAATATGTTAATAACTATATGTCATCTTTAGAAAACTTCATTTGGTTTATACGTAAATCCTTACTTGGATGGTTTTCTAATAAACTTTTTTCCTATAGGATATGGGTAGGGATTTCATTCCGGTATATTTGTATGGATTATCCTAGACAAAAGATTCATTAATTAACGATATAAGAGGAGTGGGGGCTTCCTTTTTTATGTGGGGGAGACGACATACATGGAATATTTTAAAAATGTTATTTATATTAATGTATTACACAAAATAATGTATCCAAAATGGATCATTTGGTAATATTTGATGGTATATGGTAAATATAAAACAAGTACACATAATCTAGATAGGTTTATAAATCATTTTAAACCATATCAATTAATATTAACCCCTCATAAAATTGTTTTCCCACATCCAATATAATATATTTGTATAGTTTTTATTATTCATTATGAAATAAAAGTTTAAATTATAAACTAATTTTTATTATATTGATTGAAAACAAGGTACCAATGTTTTTCCCAAAAATTACATTTTAGGAATAAAAATTCTTTTGTACCAAATTAATGTTTAAATTAATTAAAATGACCATTTTTTGATTATAAATTATATTGTTGAACTAATTTATCTTTTAAAACATTTTAAATCAAAATGTATCTTTGTAAATTTATGAAAATAAATTCTATTTTGGTAAAATAATTAATATTTTTTACTACATATTAAAAAATAAAACCATCAATAAAACCATCAAAAATTCATACAAAGATAATGTTTTCATTAAAAATATAAAAATTATGAATATATAATAAATTTAATATTCTATAATTTATAAATAATTTTTTTAAATAATATAATATAAAGAATAATAACCTAATCTAGTTAGAAATAATGTGATTAAAATTTAATTAAAAAACTCCCCAATATTATTATAATGAATACGATTCAATAAAATATATTTAATTAATATTAATAAGGTAGGAAATTGAATTATTTTATAATTACATGGGTTGTTAATTCCGTATTAAATTTTACATATGTTTTATTATGGTCACATATATGAAAATATATGTTTTTTACATGAAGCAAATCAACATGAATACTAATTCCAAAACACATATACCATAAGTGATCAATAACATCACTATATATATTTTATTATACTAATAAATATCATGACATTTCATTAATACCCAATTGATTCTATAAATTTTCTATAACTTAGTATGACATATAGTCCAACAGTTTTTTATCATATAATATTCCATTTTATACATAAAAAACAGAAAATGAAAGACTATGTATTTACATTAATATACATAATATTAAAAAATAATTTTAATCACACATGAATTCAATTCCATTGGTGTATGAAATAAAAATCTTCCACAAGATCTAAATATAGTAACTATGGCATATAATAAGAATATATAATGGAGGATTCATGCTTTTTTATTTATAATGTGATTTTCTCAGAGATTAAATATATTATTAAAATTGTAACACCACACATCATGTTTGTTACAATCATAATAATATATAAAATCAGTTCAAATTGACAGAAAACATGTTTTAATCTTTAATGGGACTTTTGTTCCTTACCCTCTGAAATCACTCCACAATTATCTTATATTAGTTTATAAGATCTATAATTCATGGGAAAATCGATAAGATTTAAATGAATATATTAATCTAAATAGACTCATTATCAACTTCATATGTTGTGATATATTTATCTTTTATTAAAAAATCATCGACTACATTTTACTGTTATTTTTTTTGGAAAATAACTCTACCATTTTTGTTGAATAGAAATCCTATACAGTATATTATATCACCTTTTTTATTTTTTATTCTCGAATCAGTTTACCCCTATAAAATGAGTACTTCTTAGTTATATGTTAATTAGAATACAATTTATTGACCATCAAATTTACTATATATACCAAATTAAATTTTAAGTTGTATTTTTTCATTTTTGAATGATATTCGATATTATAATGTTTTTTTAACTTGTATCATGGTGATGATGTTTGTGATGTTAGTAGTGTAGTTCGTGATAGTTAATTTCAACGTGGTTTTCAGGTATGTGCTTCACCCTCTATTATATCTTATATAGGGAGTTTTACGATTTGATTATGTTAGTCACACCATGTTGATAATATATTTTGTTATTTCATCCTGGAAGCCTTTGTTTCAATAGAAAGGAGTAAACTAATATGAATTTTATGAGAGTTGGAAAAAATCATGGGTGATATAAGGGTTATTTATTCAAATATGGTTTTAAATTCATGGATTATTTGAGGGACACTATTTTATAGAGCTGGACATTATTCCATTTTATGTTCTAACATTGAATAATTTTGCTGCAACTTGTTATATTAGGAAGCGATTAGGTTTCAATGAGTTTTTATTGAAACTTTTGGTCAAATCCTATCTTCTTTATATTTTCATTTATTCCTCACACAATCTTCATATTTAGTGGAGTGATTTTTTAGAAATATATTTTTTCTTTAAACTTTTACTACTGATGATTATGTGGTATTCCTTTAGTTCACCTGAGGTTCACATTTGTGCACCATCACTAGATGATATCTAATTAAAATATTTTTTCATATAATACTATATTATAACATGAAATAACTATGAATAAATCTACTATTTTTTCATAATTTTTATTATGTTATTTTTTATTTTGTGTTCATATTGGTCCATTTTATATATTTTTTATTTTTAATCAACAAAATATTGATCAACTACATATGTTCATTATCTTATTTCTAAATCATTCTCAATAATTACCCACTCTTTATAATTATTAGATCAATGAGAAGCCATTTAATTCTTGTTGAATGATATATTGAGGTATTGAAAGTAGGGGAAATTAATTGAAGAAATTTGATATCATGGATGTGACATTATTACAATGTTTGTGTTTTAGAGGGTCCCATTTTTTTTTGAAAAGGGATTTCAGGCCAAAAAGTGGGATGCTATGAATTTTTCCTAAACCATTATAGTCTAATACATCATAAAAATCCATGATACACTATGGATAGACAAATATTGTGTTAATAATGGTCATATAGGAAACTATTAGGGAAGTATATTTCAACTTTTGTATATGTTTAATGTTCCAAGATATGTTTCTATTATGTATATTTTAGATTGGATGTTCTATATGTGATCTCATATTTCATGTTATAACATGATTTTTTTGTCTTGGAGTATTGATGGAATCTATAGGCCTTGATTGCGGATTTTGGAGTGTTAATTTTCGGTTAAAATTTATGGATGAATTGTCAAATCATGGTAATATGTCTCCCACCCCGAATGTTTTTAGGACGAGGAAGAATTACATTGATTGAGCCTATTATGTGTAATTGTGTATAATCTCTAACATGTGGTGGAATTAGGTGATGTAATATCTAATTATAAGTATATTTCATGTGAAATGTAATGGTAAACCCCACTCTAAAACCAGAGGTGAGACACATGATAGATCAGTTAGTTTTGAATCCTTATCTATATTGGGATAATTACTATGTTTAGGATTGATGAGAAGATTTTTACATAGGGTTTAATGATACCCTGGTTCAATATTTATGATAATTTATGGTTCCCCCATATAATTTTTTATTATGAAAATAAACTTATTTAAGGGTTATTCTTACTCCATTGTTTGAGATTGAACTCAATTGTCTGTTATAAATGACAATGAGTGGACCCACAAAAAGATGAATAATGTATTTTACTCCCATAATTGATGTTTTAGGGATCATAATGGAAAAGATAATTGTATTTATAGAGTTATTTACTCCTTCATTTGAAAAAATATATGACTGGGGATCAATGGTTTTGTAATCCTTCAATCGACATATTTCATAGTGAGGCATGGTTCCACTACAATAGTAAGTGAGATGATGTGGGTTTGGTTTAAAATTGTATTCTGTATTCTATTTTTCATAATAGTGAATTTTTTTATTTATTGGATTGGATATAAATAGTAAAATATTGATTTTAAATCACTATATTAAAGACTAGTTATGGTTTTTATGTTTCAAGATTCTTCTTCCTAAATTTATTTTTTCATTTCCATGGTAGTTGTGAGTTGATGAGTGACATTAATATTTTTTCTATTTTGTTGTATCGCACCCTATAAATATATGAAAAAATATACAGAGGTGTATGGAATCTACATGTAATATTTTATGTAGATTATAGATAATATATTGGTGAAATTTATGGACTCATTATTAGTAGGATAAGAGAATAATTTTATATAGAGGTGAATATAATGTATGAAGTCAGTTTAATTTGTTATTTCATTTTAAAATTACATTAACATATATAATTTTATGGTATTTTACCATTTTTTGTGAGGATGGTATTTTACCCCGATTTACATTATGTATTTTTTCCTTATGTGGATCATTGTATTTTTATACTGTATTATAAGATTCAATCGAAATTGTTTTTTTCTCATCTGTTTTATGAAGGAATAATTCAATAAAATATTACTTCATCATAAAATCATCATTAATAATCCCTCAAAATCACAATGTAAAATGATAACTATGGTAATAAATAATCATTTATCATTCTTAATGAAACTATATACAGTACTAGAGTATAATAATAGCACTAGTTTTTCAAAAAATTCTCAAAAATTTAATGGTTGTTAGATAGTTTGGTTAGTTAGTTTATGAGGTATCAAAAATATTATATAAACTTAACTGAATGTGGATGTATATAAACACATCCTCAAATGGTACCACTAAATATACTCTCTTCCATAAATATAGAATAATATTATCCAAAAATTTTAAATATTTTTTTTTCAAAACCTAGGGATATCATGTCATACATTACCGTGAAATTGATTTCTCCCATCTAATCCTCTCTAAATAAAAATTTACGAGGATATTCCTCTAATATAAATTAAATATGTTCCAATTATCTATAATTCATCATGGAAAACATAACTTTTTCCAACTATAGATTCTCCTCCTCTATTAACATAGATTATGATTTAAAATTAATTTTGTTAGCTAGCATGTTTCATTTTCATGGAGTATACACAATCAGATTTCATAATATTATAGGAACCCTTACCTATAAAAATATTATAATTAATATATATCTTGGTAATTATTTGGTATTAATATCCATAATGTTATATCAAGGTTAACATTTTCATGAAAAAAATATATACTTTGCGGTGGAGAATATGGTACAACAGTTAATTTTACATTAATTTTAATTATTTATTTTTATGTTAAAATTTTCATTGTATTATGGAATTTTGGGTTGTTTCATGATTATTACTATTCATCGTATAGATAATGATTTTATAATGTTAAAACTATTCAAAAATCACTTCTACTCGCAGTCTGAAACCATGGGTTCGGACCCAAAAACTATGGGTATAGGTTATACACATGGAGTCATGAACTGTGGGATACTGAGGCATGGGCATAACCCCGAAATGTTCCCAAATAACAAATATTTTATTTAAACCATGGGTATATATTTATACCCATGATTTATAAGGCAATGATTATAGATTATTCTACATGGCATAATCTACCAATAGATCTTTGAGTCATGGGAAAATATAATTTTCCCAAACCAAAAGTACCAGAATTCCTACAATCATTAAACTATAAAAAATAAAAACCACATAAAAGTCATGGTAGAAGTTAAATATAATTAGATAATTGAAAAAAGTTGACATACCAACTTTTACATGAATTAATTTTCAAAAAGCATGGGAAAAAAATAAACGGAATCAACCAATTAACATGAAGTAGTTTCACCATAACTCATTCTAGTAGAGTCTATTTTTTATTTTTTATGATATCCATAATGTATGATTCAATTTATAATTGAATTAATTCCCTTACTCAGGATATACAAATTTTAAAGATATAGACAATTATAGTTTACCTGTATCAATAATGTTATAAGCAGAGAATGTGGTATTAAACATCTTATTTATGTGGAATGTTAAAATTTGAATTATATCTCAAGGTAATTTATAAAAAACCCTTATGAATCAAAAATTTCAATTGAATAAAAATGATTTCAATGGGAAAATCCTACAAATGTTAATGTGAAATTGGGGTCTTAAATCAGATCATCATTTCAAAATAATCATGTTATTGCTTTAGTACAGTTCCATGATCTAAATAGCGGCGTTTAATAATTATCATCACCAAAATAAACATTTTGATCAATACAATAATATTAAACCCAGAACGATTATGATTAATCAATTATAGTACTCATCCCATTATATTGGTTGAGTTCTTCTCTAATGTTAGCTAGTTGAACTGTTCTATCCACCAATAATAATATAATGAGATTATTATTTAGTTCGTGATCATATTAGTTATTGTAATTTATGAATGCTGATTTAAAGTGAAGTAATTGAAATTAAACATGACTATATACTATGTGTGGTCAATGATGTTTTTACTGGGAATTTCAATCCAAACTATCTAGTGCATGTTAGAGTTTTTCAAGCACCGAGGTATTTCTATAAATTTATTAGAAATGAGTCTAATCATCAAATCCAACAATTTAAAATATCCTATGATCTGATATTACAATATTAAATTTCCTATGATCTTGACTTTCTATTTATTAGTCCCATCACATTACTATTTCACCACCTTTTATACCCGTAGCATTTCTAGAATCAATATTTATTGGGTATTCTCCCATATCTACTCATTTTAAATTATAATGTCTTCAATAATTATTGATGAGAATTCACAACTCATTCAAAGAGATTTCTAATACCTACCATATTATCCATTATTCCTAATCCCTCAAATGGTTTAGATATATACTATAATTTATGAATGATAATAGAGACTATGTTGGATGGGATACACCCACTGGCTAGCATAAATTTCTTGGTTTCAAAGAATCACCACTCAGAAATGATTTCACCCACAAATAATTAATTAAAATAACAACATAAAATAAAAAAAATCATCATGACTCATCTATACGTTAAATTTATAAACTAGAAGAAATGAAACAAATAAGAAACAACAGAGTACAAAGGTAAAAAATAATATACAATAATTAATCCACACACTACCCTGATCCCCCCCCATTTTAAATAAAACCATGTACCCACCTCTAGTATCCTTCCGACCCCCTTAAGAGAATATAACTAACCTTTTTCCATAGACTATAGTCAATGTCCAAAGTTTCTGATGCGATACAAACAATAAAAAACAATCTAATCTAGATCAAAACATCCTATTGTGACAATAAAAATCACTACCTCAATATAAAAACCACAATTTCCCATGGGTCAAAACATTATCTTGGAAGCAAGGAGGAAATTGATTATATTTTTTTTGAGGATTTGGTTCCAACTATTTCTTTGGATTATTTTAACTAGTATCAATTATTCATAGTTATGTTATGTATAGTTATATATGGTTGATACTGGTTATTACTATCCAAACCAATTAACAGAATATTAGTTTCATACACTAACATATTTTAGATAGTTCGTGTTAAATCCAATTTATTATCTTCATTTCAAATATGTCTGGTTTTAGTTTTGTATTTTCAATTTATTTTTCAATTTAGGTTTTTCAATTCATTTTAATTTGGACTGAATTGTTAAAAATCAGGAAATGTTGGGTCATTTTTGTTTGATACGATTTTGTTTTAGAAAATTTATTTGATATATTTTTATTGTATTGGATAATACTGGCTTCAATAATTTCATTCATCTGAGTTCTAATCAGATCAATTAGATTGTATTTAGTTTGTTTGAGTTTGTTTTAGTTTAATTTAGTTCAAGTCGATTGTAGTCATATTGGTTTTTATTCATTATATTTGGTCAAATAATATCTATCATTTATAATATGTTATTAGTTAATATTGGATTAGTTTGTCTGATTTAGTTTTTCCAGATTTGTTTCTATTTGATTTATATTTTTTTATTATTATATTTCTATTTTTGTTGATGTGATTTACATTACTAGTATGGTTATGTAATTTTGTGAATGGGTTTTTTAACAATATTTTATTATATTTATAATTTGGTTTTATTCCATCCATTATGGGTTTGTATGGTTTTACATTATTTAGTTTAACTCATTTTGGGTTTATACTTCTTAATCTCATTTTTTTGGTTTATTATCATTCATCTTGGTTTGTTATATTCAATAAAATCATAATTGAGGAATGATAAGATTGTTTTAATTTAATTATATTGATTATATATGATTAACATTGGAAAAATATGATATGATTTCTTATATATATTGTTAGTTTTAATTATTTTGTTCTGTATAGGGTACATTTATTCTAGAATCATTATGGAATATTCAGTTTTACTCTATTATTTTTGTGGGGTTTTGGGGATATTTTTATAGTGAGAGGGGTAGTTGGTAATGGATAGGAAGTATTTTCTAGTGTTAGGGGAATAATTTTACTTTTATTCTTCATAATAGTTTTGGGTTGTTGGATATTTTGTGGGCGTAAAATGAGAGGGTTGTTTGTAAGGGAGGGTGATAATAATCATTTTATGATTTTACAGCTTGACATAACTGGTTCTGATCCATGGGAGGATACAGCTATACCTTTAGAATGATAGGAATTATGCACATAGGGATTCACAGTTCCAATTGTTTTCTTCATCTTCTTTCATCTTCTTCGTTTTCTTGTTTTTCTTGTTAAGATATGTTGTTGTATTCTTATATTGTATATCCAATAAACAGTGTATATAGAGTTTTATTTCTACTCTCTCCCTTATTGACATTACACTCTTTATAAGATAATAAAAATCAAATTATTTTGGTTTTTACTAATAATATTTTGTCCCAATCAATTCAATTTATTATAATTCAACGTAACTCAATTTAATATCGGTTAGTTTGGTTTTTTTTAGTTTTTTTAGGATAATCCCAATAAGAAATCTATATCACTATTTACTATGAACAAATGGTATGAAATTCAAGAAATTAATGTTTATTTAAAATTAATGTCCAATTAATAATGGAGCATGCCTAAAACTCAAGGCGCTCTTCTTAAGACAATGGAAACTCAAATATTCAATTTACCACTTCCACACATATTCACATTCACATTTATATTATGACACATATACAAAATGTATATATATTTTTTGACACATATTTACAAGTGGATCCTTACATATGTGATTATACTTTCATATACCCCTTTACCATACACATATATATACATTTTATATATATATGCATATGAAAACCTAACCTTAATATATATATTCATAAGGATATAAGTGAATATATTTTTATGTGGGGAAACTTGTATATGTTTATTTCTATATATGAATACATGTGCATGTCTCATTTGAAAATATATTCTCCAAACCTCTGCAGGGGGTCCAAAATAATAAAGAAAAACAACAAATAAATCAAAACAAAAAAACCCCTATATTTAAGAAAACAGTATAATTGAAATGGAATAAAAAATACCTAAAACCAATGTCGAATCCACTTTCCTTGATGGGGTTTTCTAGAACTAACCTAAATGAGACCCATGATCCCAAAACATCAAGAAATTAGAAAAATAACAACCCAAAATATGAGTTAGAATTCAGTTGCAATGATCTAAAATGAAATGAAAATTTATGTGGAAATAAAAAAACACATAATTTGATCTGTAATAAAGAAAACACATGCTAAGGAAAACACTAATTCTTCAAGAATTTTATAATTAGGAAAAAAATAGGAGCACCAAATAACAAGGTGTCCCAAAAAAATAAAAAAAAATATGATGTGGAATATAGAAAAATACCAACGAGAAAATCAGCTTGAAAAAATTGACTAGAAAATAAAAAACATCAATAAATAAAAAAGATAAATTGTAGGCTTTATTAAATTCAGATGTAGAGTAGACTAAGTCATCATTTCTAAAATTCTAATATGTACAATGTATTTCAAAAGTGGCATAGAAGTGTTGATTTTCATACTCTAACCATGGTTTTTATTCATCTTTATGTTTCATGGAGTGTCATAATCCTCATGTTTGAAAATAAATTTCATATTCCAATAGAATTTATACTATTTTTTTTAATTTTATTAAAATGTAATATCCTTATTTTTTTAATACAAGTATCAATGATGAAATGTTATCTCTAATTAAAACTAGTGATATTCAATAATCTGAGCCCAATTCACTAAATCATCATCCAATAATCCGAAAAAAAGATCATTTACCATTAAAAATATACAAGAATTATAAATTATTATACTCATATTTAACACTAAATAAACCCAAAATATTAATAAAAACCTACAATATCTACTATCTTCTCTAAATTTTCAAATCATATTTCTTTACTTTTGTGTTCACCAAAAGGAAAATTCACATAACTAAAATGATGCATTTTGAAGATACATGGTAGAAGATCACATAAGAATCCAAAAAATTTGTTTTTTCAAGAAATTGTAAATATATTATAAATATTATATTAAAATAGGTTGATATTCACATTAGTATTTCCAAAGAACACTCTAATAGTAGCTACAAAGTAGACATGGAAGGACTAGACATAAGAAGTAGATGAAAATTAGACAAAATATATGACAATATTACAAATCTTCCTTGTATAAAATGTATTAAAACACTAAAAAAATAAAATTAACAATGATCTAAAAATTCATTGGAACAAATATAAATATATAAAAAAAATTAATAAATTATATAAACATGGTACTATAGTATGAACGAAATGAAAATAAAATTGACAGAATTAGTTGATGACAACCTAAGGATACAAATTAAAAACTAATCAACATGTTAAAAACATTTATACACCTAAAATCAAATTCAAAAATATTAAACTAAAAAAAGTGGATAATAAAGAAAATATAGTGGTGTTAGAATAATTTTCATGTATATGTTTATATATATCTCATATAATAACTTTAGTAAAAACATGGTGTGTTAAAAATATTCACTATGATTTCATGCATACAATTTTTTTACTTAAGGCTTTAATAACATAATATTTGTTTTTCTATATGTATAATATATAATGGAAGTTGGAAATCCTAGTACATTAGTTATGTTTGGTGTGTAGAACACATAAAATTGGATCTAAATTGAAAAAATTTGTATTTTATTATCTTACTAATAAATGTTTTGAATCATTTTTATGTAATAATTAGTGTCAAAATAGTCATTTTCGAAAAGATACATCAACATAAAATGAATAGTAAACCACCAATTCATACTATATTGAAACTTCTCAACATTAATTCCTTATTTCCATAATTAATCGTGAAACATTTTATGATATTCAAATTAATGATAACCTATAATACTAGATAATCTCACAAATGAATCTACCAATATTCCATGGATAATTATTAGTGCACCCTAAGAAAATTAAATAATCACAAACTATTACATTCAATACTACTTGAAAACCAAAATTGAATCACATAATAAAGAATCCAAAACTTGTCAATATTTTGGAAAAATATTTCTTTACATTAATGTTCAATAGCATTAAATCTGAAAATGAATGATGGATTTTGACTCAAGAATGGTAGTAGATTACTTAAACAACAAGTGATATTGTTGTTTCAAGGAAGCGTGAACAGAAAAAAGGAACAGGGATAAAAAGAGTGATATTTATAGTAGGTTTCCCAAAGAACACACTAGAAGTCATGGAAAAGTTGACATAAAAGGACTAGACAAATGTATGTGGTGAAATGTTGAAAAATTTTATGAAAATATTTTATCTATGTTATGAATAAATACGTATTAAAACAATAAAACAAATGTAAACTAATAATAATAAAGAAAAATTATACGACCAAACATAAAACAATAAATAACAACTGATCAGTTATTTCAACCTATAACCACAACAAGAAATAAATGAATAAAAATCGGAAAAAATATAATAAGACCACCCATGACATCAAATTACAAAACCATAAAAATTTAAGAAAACAAATGAATAATAAAATGCAAATAGTTTAATTGTAATATGTTTCTTAGACATTTACTTGAACTTTAACTGAAACAATTTCAACTAGAACACAGAAGACCCTATTATCTCACATGAGGTATGTATTTTAGTCATTCATCATAAAAAAAGATCATTATTCATGACACACATGTACTCCGTTAGTAACAAATTCAATTCTACTCACCAAAAACCTAGATACAATGACTCCAAAATAGCCCTAACCTTCCAATTTCCTCAAGAATATTTTATCAACCAAAAATACACACACCTTCCAAATAAAATTAATCTAGATTTGAAAATCATCAATCATCAACCACATTCCACCTTTGTGAACTCGACTCCCACAATCACCGGTCATTGCGTACCAACGTTTAGACTACATTAAATCATGTATTTATATACCTTCAAATTCTATTCACCTTTTTGAACCTTGCATTAGTGGCTGATCCACACCTTACATACTATCGACGAAACTCGGAGAGAGGATATCAATTTTGGTACCCCATGCCATGGATTTGATGGGGATGTCGCTGGAGGAGAGGGATCCAAGAGGGGAGAGGGTGGTTTCTAGATGAAAGGGATCTGAGATGTGATGGGGGTAGGGAGACGAAGTCCCATATGTTGAGGCGTAGTTGGAGGATGGGAGATTGTAATCGGGGAGGGGAAGAGGGGGTTCAGAGGTAGGGTTCTGAGAGGGGAATAGTGTAACATCCCAGGTAAATAAAGAATAAAAAATTTCATATTTATTAATATTTACGAATTAAACATTAATTTTACATTAAAGGGTTTGCTATGTTCAATAGCGTACCCGATACGCAACAAAGAGTTTCTTTGAAATCTTACATTGCACACTAGTAATAAAATAATATTATTTAAAATGGTAGTTAACACATAGCCATTGTATTGGCAGGAATGATTATAAAAAACTAAAATATGATTATATATGTTTGTTAATTGGTTTTACATTTATCTGATATAATATTAAGGCTTAAAATACGAAAAGAATTCAATTCTAGGCATATATACTCTAATATTCACTAAAAGGTCGAACTATCGCCTTTTGATGGAGAACCCTATTTAAATATAGTTTTGGTTACTCTTATACATTCTATTGGACCAAATAAAATCCTTCTTTAAAATTGGGACATCAAAATTTACTTTGTGTAAATTTTTTATATTTTTCCGATAAAGTTCATTTTTTTAATGAATAGAGAAAAATGATGTATTTTAATTAAAAACCACTTTTTAATATAATTTATTAATATTATTATATTATATTTTGAATTGTTTTTAAAGTGAAATTAGAATATATTTTTACCATTTAATCCAATGGTGGTCATTGAAATTAATTTCACTTTGAAATTGGACTTAAACTAGTGTCAATCTTTTGATATATATTGTTTCATAAAAACACGCTATTTATCATGACAGTGGGAATTGATTATTAAATTAATTAATGTAATTTATTTGTTTTAAATTTTGTGAAATAGGCATCATTTTTGAATTCGTAATATCAAATATAGCTTAGGGTGATGTTTTGGTATTTTTCTGAAAAACATCAATTTTTGATGAATAGTGAAACCACTAAGTAGTACTTAAAAAACTGATTTTTCATTTAAAGGAAATTTTACAACCTCTATGATTTGAATTTCAAAAATATTACAGACATGGTTGTCATTAGGAAGTAAAATTTGGTTCAATGGAATTAAAATAAATTTTCGGTGAATAGTTACTTTTAAGTTTTTAATCGCAATTAGAGGTAATTATGTAGTTTAAGGTAAAAATAATGTTTTAATAATATGAAATGACCTTGAAATATTTCCTAACCTTACTGGATGTATAATCGCCGACCAAGACAATCCATGGGTCAACTTGGGGTCCCCATGGAGTTACTTTGGTAGGAAAATGACATTAATAAATTTTTATTTAAAGTTAAAATAAAAATTTCACAAACATGAGTTGTTTTACTAAAACAATTCTTAAATGGGGTTATATATGTCATATTTTTTACTATAAATATTTATTAGAAATATAAAATGATTTACTACATCATGATATTTTTTTATAATTTTTATACATTAAATAAATTAAATTATTTATGACACCATGATGATGAGCGATTACCTCATTATTTAATGATTTAAATAAAATGAAAAGATAATATAAAATATAATACCTATAGTTGTAAAAAACCTATTCGATGGGTTGATTACAAACTATTATCACATTATCCTCTAAATATATAACTTTTGGACCTTTAAAATTCGAAATGAATTTTATAATAAAGTAACCTTTTATAACATTCCAAGAGTGCCTCTCCTCTCCTCTTATAAAAGGCCCCCCCCCCCTCTACCACCCAACCCACACCTCTCAAGACTTTGTCTCGGCCAAAACCTGCCCATTTTGTCTCAAAAAATCCATCTATTACTCCTAGAAGCCTCATTTTGGGAAGAAGTCTTTCCAAGGAAGCCTTTGAGCTCAAATTAAAAAGAGTTACCCGATTTAAAGGTAGTTTCTTCTCTTCTGTTCTTATGGTTTATTTTGCTTCTTCAACCCCCTAAACTCTTTTTATTCCTTTCTTTTTTAACAACAACAATATCTTTAATATACTAGGATGTTTTTATGAGAAGTATTAGAGCTACACCTACACACACCTTTGCCTAATGGTTAAAGAACATACTTTTTCTGTGGTTAGCGATTTTCTGCCTCACGAAATGATGATTGTTCAATATTCTTTTAACACCATTCATGGTGGACATTAAGATGTCACTATATTTATATATGATTTATATTATGTTTATGTTTTCCTTATGCTTCTGTATTTTTCATTTATGGAATACCTTTATGGTTTCCATTATGGGTAAATACGATAATTTAATTTTAAGAAATGCGGACTACCGCCCCCTCAAAGTGATTTAAATCGATAATGCCATACGTGGAACGTATTAATGATGGAGTTAATGTTATTATATATGATGTTATAATGGAATTATAATATACCATTATATCATTATTATTTATCTCCATTAAATAATAAATAGAAATGAAAGTAGCGTTCATGCGTACGTACAGCTTACCGACTCCATGAATGGTGCATTTCATTTATTACCTCTAATTGTTATGTTATATTATAAATACATTTATATGATGGATATATATGATATATATGATATCCATATCATGAATATCGTTCTAGATATAATGAACCTTTGACCACATAAACAACATGTAATTGTAAGAAGTCCATTTTTGACTTAAGTACCAAATATCGACAAAACGAACTTTATTAAATTAAATGATTAAATAAAATTTATAACATGGAAATAAGTTATATAAAAGGAATAATAAAATTGAAAATGGTTCTTATGAAAGTATAAATTAACTTTAGTATATTATTCAAGTGATTAAAGTGCAATCGAGTCACGTCGGAAATGAGGTAAGGGACTTCGTCTAATTCTCCTTTCATTGAGGAATATTTTGTTATAATACAAGACTTTCTTTTATACGCTGCATAAAACACCTTTGATTTTTCATTTCATTCAAAGGGAATCTTCTTATACGAATCGTTTTACAAAACAAAAAAAAGGAATTATTCTTTTAACGTACACAGTGACAACGACCTTTTCCGCCGCCGTGAGTATTATTTGGTCTTTGGCTTCCTCAACAAGCCTTAATGTTTTTAAAATGAAATAAATACCATATAATATTTTTTGTATTTTGGTATTGGAAATGGTTTTTATAATGGATTTGTTATGTCAATATATTTAAGTGATATATTGTGATCAATGTGTGGAAATGTTATCTTTCCATTATATTTGTCTTATGTCTTATGATTTTATAATGGTACTTGGACATTTGACGGGTGGTTACGTTATAAACCATATGACGGGTGGTGCCATGAATACCAGGATGGGTGGTTACATTATAACCTCCAATGCACTGGGTAAGGAAGTCAGCCGTATGGCTATTCCATTAAGTGATATGTGTGGAAGTTGACCGTATGGTTATTACACATAAGTATGTTTATGTCCCATGTTACCTTTATATGTTTTGTGTTATTTATATGGGTTTTATGGTAATCGTTTTGTTATAAAAGGGTTAGTAATTATCTTTTTTAGTGAAGACTTTTTACTAATTCATAAAGGTGAAAGGTATTACTTTGATAAAGTATACATGGTTTACTTGTTGTTTGAAAAACTAACAGTTTTTATACTTTGTGTATCCCTTACTGAGCTTTTTATGCTCAGCCCAAGTTTTTTTGAAATGTTTTTCACAGGACATAATGTGGAATAGGGTCAAGGATGGGATCAAGGGAATTTCAGGCTATATAAAACATGGAACTAGATGTGTTTATTTTTAGGAGTTTTTATTTTATGGAAACTTAGTAGAAGTGTCTACTGTGTAATATTTTGAGATATAATAGTTATGATCTAATTATATAAAACTCTAAACCTGAAAAGATCCTTAATGGGAATTATTCATTTAATTCAATATTAAGTAATGTTTAAGGATGGGGCATTATAGTTGGTATCAGAGGTCGGTTTAGACAACTATATGAGTTAGATAATTGTTAAATTATAAATTAATTTATGGTATGATTGAAATGATATATCATTTAAAGATTACCATGTTTCTTCGCCTAAGATATTTCTATGTTAAGAATGGTATTTCATAGAGGAAACAAAACAGCTTTTCTGGGAAGGCATACAGAGGGAAATGACCTTTCAAATCAGTATCTTGAGATGGTCAGAATCAGAACTAAACTGATTGTTGCAGTGATGGCTCAGTTGACTCAGGTGAAAAATGTTGGTTGTTTTCATTGATGATATTTTGGTGTTTTCTAAAAGTAAAGAGGAGCATGAAAGACATTTAAGGTTTATTTTTCAAACCATAAAAGAAAATAAATTGTATGGGAAATTCTGAAAGTGAGTTTTGGTTACAACAAATTTCATTCCTTGGTAATATTGTTTCTAAAGATGGAATAACTGTGGATCCTGCAAAATCAAAAGTTGTTGAAGAATAGACAAGACCCACCAATGTAACCGAGATCCGTAGTTTTCTTGGTTTGGCAGGTTACTACTGATGGTTTGTTGAAATTTTTTCATGGTAATCTAGTCCAATGATTAATCTTACTCGGAAGGGTGTTAAGTTTATCTGGTCAAAAGAATGTGATGATTTTTTTCAGGAGTTGAAAAGAAGATTGGTGAATGCTCCTATTTTGGAACTTCCTTCCAGGAATGGTGAGTTTGTTATATACATTGATTCTTCGTTGAAGGGACTTTGTTGTGTCCTTATGCATAATGATCGGGTAATTGCATATGTTTCACGTCAGTTGAAAACTCATGAGGTAAATTACCCTACACATGACTTGGAATTATCTGCTATTGTTTTTGCTCTAAAAATTTGGAGGCATCACTTGTATGGAGTAAGTGTGAAATATATACTGATCAAAAAATTTTAAAGTATATATTCACTAAAAAATAATTGATCCTAAGAAATAGGAGACAGATATAATTAATCAATAATTATGATTCTTCAATTCATTACCATCTGGGAAAAGAAAATAAAGTGTCTGATGGTTTGAGTTGAAAATGTAATGATTCATTAACCATGCTATGTTTGCAAAGATATCCCTTGGTTTTTGATATGATGAACATTGGTTTAGAAGTTGTTGGTGCAGGAAGTTATTCTTTTTTGTTTCAGGTATTAGT
The DNA here is from genome assembly GCA_963277665.1 of Viscum album. Classification (NCBI taxonomy): domain Eukaryota; kingdom Viridiplantae; phylum Streptophyta; class Magnoliopsida; order Santalales; family Viscaceae; genus Viscum; species Viscum album. Next base: position 93,204,875 of record OY728164.1, read on the forward strand.
GAGATCATCTCTATCAGACAAAATTAAGAAAGCGTAGAAGAAAGACAGTGGGTTGCAGAAAAAGGTTGAGCTAGTTCAGAAGGGTTAGTTGCCTGAATTTAATATTGATAATGATTGTATTTTGTGGTTTGGGAAGAGATTATGTGTGCCTGGTGATTCACAATTGATGAATGAGTTGTTATGTGAGGCTCATAGTTCCCCGTTTTCAGTTCATCCTGGCAGTACTAAGATGTATAGAGATCTGCGGTAGTATTACTGGTGGGATGGAATGAAAATAGATATTGCTGATTTTACTGTGAAGTGTTTGACTTTTCACCAGGTTAAAGCAGGGCGGCAGTTACCGAAAGGGATGCTTCAGTCATTACCGGTGCCAGAGTGGAAATGGGAAAATATATCCATGGGCTTTGTTGTGGGATTACCGAGGAAATCTCTAGGTAATAATGCAATTTGGGTTATTGTTGATCGATTGACTAAATCTGCTCATTTCATTCCTATTTGAGATACTTTGTCTCTAGATCAACTTGCTCGGTTGCATCTTAAAGATATAGTAATGTTGCATGGAGTTACCCTCTCCATTTTATCTGATCGTGATCCCAGGTTTACTTCTAACTTTTGGAAAGTCCTTCAAAAGTCGTTGGGTAATGAATTAAATTTTAGTACAACTTTTCATCTACAATCAAATAGGCAGTCAGAACGAACAATTCAGAGCTTAGAAGATATGCTATGTGCTTGCTCTATGGATTATTAGGGAATTTGGGACCAACATATTTTTTTGGTTGAGTTTTCATATAATAACAGTTTTCATTAAAGTATACAGATGGCTCCATTTGAAGAATTATATGGGAAGCGGTGTCGAACTCCAGCTTTTTGAGATGAAGTAGGTGAAAGGAAGCTGATGGGACCATAATTGGAAGACGATAAGGAAGGAAAAGTTTAGTTGACTCAGAAACACATGAGAACAACTCATATCAGACAGGAATGTTATACAGATAACCAGAGGAAGGATCTATCTTTCGAGGTAGGTGATCATGTTTTTCTCAAAGTTTCACCATGGAAAAGTGTGATGCGATTTTGTATGAAAGAAAAGCTGAGTCCAAGGATTATTGGACCATATGAAATTCTGGAGAAAGTTGGATCAGTTGCATACGGAGTGGCATTACCTCCGAGTTTATCTCAGGTACACAATGTTTTTCATGTTTTGATGTTGAAAAAGTATATGCCAGATCCATCTCATGTTTTGAGCCCAGAGGTAGTTCAGTTGGAAGAGAATCTCTCTTATGAAGAACAACCAGTCCAGATTCTTGACTGAAGAGAGAAAGTGTTGAAAAATAAGGTAATTCACCAGGTAATGGTTTTGTGGAAAAACCATATGGTTGAAGAGGAAACATGGGAATCTGAAAATTCTATGTGGGATAAATACTCCCACTTATTTTGATAAGTGAATAAAATTGCGAGGACGCAATTCCCAAAAGGGGGGAAGGATGTAACATCCCAGGTAAATAAAGAATAAAACATTTTCATATTTATTAATATTTATGAATTAAATATTAATTTTACTTTAAAGGGGTTTCTATGTTCGATAGCGTACCTGATACGCAACAAAGAGTTTCTTTGAAATCTTACGTTGCACACTAGTAATAAAATAATATTATTTTAAATGGTAGTTATCACATAGCCGTTGTATTGGATGGAATGAATAGAAAGAACTAAAATATGATTATATATGTTTATTAAATGGTTTTACATTTATCCAATAAAATATTAAGGCTTAAAATATGAAAAGAATTCAATTCTAGGCATATATACTCTAATATTCACTAAAAGGTCGAACTATTGACTTTTGATAGAGGAACCTCTTTAAATATATTTTTGGTCACTCTTATACATTATATTGGACCAAATAAAATTCTTCTTTAGAATCGAGACATCAAAATTTACTTTGTGTAAATTTTTGGTATTTTTCCGATAAAGTTCATTTTTTAATGAATAGTGAAAAATGTTGTATTTTAATTCAAAACCCCTTTTTAATATAATTTATTAATATGATTAGATTATCATTGGAATTGGTTTTAAAGATAAATTAGTATATGTTTTTACCATTTAATCCAATGGTGGTCATTAGAATTAATTTGACATTGAAATTGGACTTAATCTAGTGTCAATCTTTTGGTATATATTGTTTCATAAAAACACGCTAGTTGTCATGAAAGCGGGAATTAATTATTAAATTAATTAATGTAACTTATATGGTTTGAATTTTATGAAATAGACATCATTTTTGAATTCAGAATATCAAATATATATTAGTGTGATGTTAGGGTATTTTTCTGAAAAACTTCAATTTTTGATGATTAGTAAAACCACTATGTGGTACTTAAAAAACTTATTTTTCGTTTAAATGAAAATTTTACCACATCCGTGTATTGAATTTCAAAAATCCTACATACATGGTTTTCATTAATAAGTAAAATGTGGTTCAATGTGATTAAAATAATTTTTCGGTGAATAGTAACTTTTAAGTTTTTAAACGCGATTAGAGGTAATTATGTTGTTTAAGGTAAAAATAATGTTTTAATAATATGAAATGACCTTGACAAATGTAATACCCTTATTGGATGTATCATGTCCGACCAAGAAAATCCATGGGTCAACTTGGGGACCCCATGCAGCCACTTTGGTAGGAAAATGACATTAATAACTTTTTATTTAAAGTTAAAATAAAAATGTCACAAACATGAGTTGTTTTACTAAAAAAAATTTAAATGGGGTTATAGAAGTCATATTTTTTACTATAAATATTCATTATAAATATAAAAAGATTTACTACATCATGATATTTGTTTTATAATTTTTAGACATTATATAAATTAATTTATTTATGACACCATGATGATGCAACGATTACCTCATTAGTTAACGATTTAAATAAAATGAAAATATAATGTAACATATAATTCCTAGAAATGTCAAAAACCTATTGGATGTGTGGATTTAAAACTCTTATCACCTTATCCTTGAAATATATAATTTTGGGACAATTAAAATCCGAAAATAAATTTATAATAACGTAACCTTTTACAACTTTCCAAGAGTGCCCCTCCTCTCATCTTATAAAAGGCCCCCACCTCTACCACCTTACCCACACCTCTCAAGCCTTTGGCTCGGCCAAAACCTTCCCATTTTGTCTCTAAACATCCCACTCATACTACTATAAGCCTCATATGGGGAAGAAGTTTTTCCAAGGATGCCTTTGAGCTCAAATTAAAAATAGTTACCCGATTTAATGGTAGTGTCTTCTCTTGTGTTCTTATGTTTTATTTTGCTTCTCCAACCACCTACACTCTTTTTATTCCTTTATTTCTGTAAAAAAACAAGTATCTTCAATATACTAGGATGTTTTTATGAGAAATATTAGAGCTACACCTATACACACCTTCGTCTAATGGTGACAAAACATACTATTTCTGTGGTTGACAATTTTCTGCCACACGAAACGATGATTGTTCAATCTTCTTTTAACACCTTTCATGGTGGCCATTAAGTTGTCACTCTATTTATATATGATTTATATTATGTTTATGATATCCTTATTCTTTTTTATTTTTCATTTAAGGCATACCTTTATGGTTTCCATTATGGGTAAACATGATAATTTCATTTTAGAAAGTGCGGACTACCGCCCCCTCAAAGTGATTTGATTCGTTAATTCCATATGTGGAACATATTAAGGATGGATTTAATGTTATTATATATGATGTTATATTGGAATTATAATATACCATTATATCATTATGATTTAACTCCATTAAATACCAAATAGAAAAGAAAGTACCGTTCATGCGTACATACGGCTTACTGCCTCCTTGAACGGTGCATTTCATTTCATACCTCTAAATGTTATGTACTATTATAAATACATGTATATGATGGATATATATGATATATATGATATCCAAATAATTAATATCATTCTTGAGATAATGAACCTTTGACCATATAAACAACATGTAATTGTATGAAGTCCATTTTTGACTTAAGTACCAAATATCGACAAAACGAACATTATTAAATTAAATGATTACATAACGTTTATAAAATGGAAATAAGTTATATAAAAGGAATAATAAACTTGAAAAAGGTTCATAAGAAAGTATAAATTAACTTTAGTTTATTATTCAGGAGATTAAAGATCAATCGAGTCACGTCGGACATGAGGTAAGGGACTTCATCTCAATCTCCTTTCCTTGAGGCATATTTTGTTCTAATACAAGACTTTCTTTTATACGTTGTATAAAAATACTTTGACTTTTCATTTCATTCAAAGAGAATCTTTTTATACGAAGTGTTTTACAAAACCAAAAAAATGAATGTTTCTTTTATCGTACGCGGTGACAACGACCTTTTCTTCCGCCATGAGTATTATTTGTCATTTGGTTCCTCAACAAGTCGTAATGTTTTTAAAATGAAATAAATAAATTATACTATATTATGTATTTTGGTATTGAAAATGGTTTTTATAATGGATTTGTTATGTCAATATATTTATGTGATATATTGTGATCAAAGTGTGGAAATGTTATCTTTCCATTATATTTGTTTTATGTCTTATGATTTTATAATGGTACTTGGACATTTGATGGGTGGTTACGTGATAAACCATATGACGGGTGGTGCCGTGAATACCAGGACGGGAGGTTATGTTATATATTCCAATGCGTTGGGTATGGAAGTAGGCCGTATGGCTATTCCATTAAGTGATATGTGTGGAAGTCGATCGTATTGTTATTCCACTTAAGTATGTTTATGTACCAAGATACATTTATATGTTATGTGTTCTTTATATGGGTTTTATGGTAATATTTTGGTTTCAAAAGGGTATGTAATGATCTTTTATTTAGTGAAGAGTTTTTACTACTTCATAAAGGTGAAAGGTATTACTTTGATAATGTATACATGGTTTATTTGTTGTTTGAAAAACTAACAGTTTTCATTCATTGTGTATCCCTTACTGAGCTTTTTATGCTCACCCAATTTTTTTTTGAAATGATTTCCTCAGGACTTATGGTGGAATAGGGTCAAGGATGGGATCAAGGGAAGGTCATGCTATCTAAAACATGGAACTATACATGTTTCTTTTTAAGAGTTTTTCTTTTATGGAAACTTAGTAGAAGTGTCTAATTTGTAATCTATTGAGATGTAATAGTTATGATCTAATTCTCTAAAACTCTAAACCTGAAAAGATCCTCAATGGGAATTATTGATTTAATTCAACATTAAGTAATGTTTAAGGCCGGGGCCTTATAAATAGTGGGTTTATGCGGAAGGAGCGTGCTGAAAATCAGAAATTTAGTGGGTAATCTGAATGAAATTTTGATGATAGGGCATTGTATACCCATTGTTTTAAAAGAAATATGGGTATAGACCATAATATATTATATATACAAATGGTTTTTCAAAACCATAGTTATTGATTTTTATGGATATACTAATTTTCTAGTAGTGTATGTATTTTTTCATTGAGATAATATTATGTAGATGGAATGATATTTGTGGGACTATATATTTTACCAAATGAAAGTAAAATTGAACTATATTGTAAGGATTTATATATTTTTTCAATGGATTAATGAATGTGGCAAGGGTCCTTGTTTTTTTAACACCCCACTATTAGTCATTATATTTTTTGGTTAAATAAATATTTTTTGGAATATATTTTTTCCAAAGAAACACTGAACTAAAATAACCCATTTATTTATTTTTTATAAATAAGTTATCATAATTAAAGAAATAATTAATACATTATAAGAATACAATATGATGAATGATTAATAAATATACACGTAGAATAAATTCTCATGTAAATTAAATTATCATGACTATATAATAGTTATAGTCGTAGTTTTTTATGAGGATCATTACCTCATCTTCATCTTTTTAAGAATGAAAAGTAATCCAACTATAATTAACCTGTTTAAAATATCAAGTATTTTTTTAGTAAAGTATGAAATATAAAAAAAAACAAATTAAAATAGAGATATATTTATATGATCCTTGGGAACATTTTGATTGAATATTTGGTCATTATAAATAGATTTGTTATATAAATTATCATTAGTCATATCCAACATGTATTTTATGTGATTTTATGAAATAAAATTTATAATTAAAGTTAATGAAATTGAATTTTAGTATCTAAGTAAAATATATTTTTATAGATATATAATTAATTTTATTACTATGGAGTTATTTTATGTATTTAAAAATCGAAATGCTATATTTAAATATCAAGGAACTTATAAAATAATTTTTTAATGATGAATAATTATTTTTAAAATGATTTGGTTTGAATTGATTAATATAAAAAATTTCATATTTTTTATAGAAATATCTTATAATTATTTTTTTTGTTATTATATTAAAAATTAAAAATGATAAATATTATATAATGTATTAAATTATAACACAAATATTATAAATCATTTAAATTTATTAATTAATAAGAATATATTTTATTAACACATAGTGTTTAGATGTCATATATATTAAAATAGTTTTTCTTATATATAATATATTTTTAATTAAAATATATGATTATAATATTTTTAAATTGAATTAGATTAAATGGGTTCCAAATTCAAATTACTAATTTTTAAATTTGGAATGATGTTTCATCTTACACATTTAATAAAAAAGATAATTACCATAATTAATATTAAATCATAGATAAGGGGTAAAAAAAATTAATATTCAACAGATCAATTTTTGATAATTTATATTGGTCTATATACATTATAAAAAACATTATATAGCTATTAATCTAAAAACATATTTCTCATAAAAAATTATTAATTGAAATAAACTAAGTCCTAGGTAATTTTATTATTACTACTCACATAATAACATTTTCCAAGGAACATTCCCTATTCCTCTTGTATAAAAAGATCTCACATTTATGAACATGAAACCAAAAATATCAACTAAAATTTACAACAACCTCTTCCCATTTTATTTCACCAAAATTCACTTACCACATTTTTCACATGGTTATAATAAATTTACTAGCTTCATCCAATTTAAATACGTGTTTCAATAGAAGATTCAATTTTTCAATGTGTTTGTTACCCAATATTTATCCATTTTTCTCATAATTTATTATCCAGACACATACAACCCTATTCTAACATTAATTATATAATGAAAATTTTATTTTTATTATACTTTTTAGTAATTATATTTCTGTAACAACCATTATATTTCATTATCCTAGCCAATGGTACATAAAAATATGACTCATGTTTACTTGGAACTACCACATCACTACATTACATATATATCTATATAATTGTTATTTTTTC